>FR990050.1:1392500-6192500 GCA_905404095.1 Glaucopsyche alexis
AGACAGACAGACAGACAGACAGACAGACAGACAGACAGACAGACAGACAGACAGACAGACAGACAGACAGACAGACAGACAGACAGACAGACAGACAGACAGACAGACAGACAGACAGACAGACAGACAGACAGACAGACAGACAGACAGACAGACAGACAGACAGACAGACAGACAGACAGACAGACAGACAGACAGACAGACAGACAGACAGACAGACAGACAGACAGACAGACAGACAGACAGACAGACAGACAGACAGACAGACAGACAGACAGACAGACAGACAGACAGACAGACAGACAGACAGACAGACAGACAGACAGACAGACAGACAGACAGACAGACAGACAGACAGACAGACAGACAGACAGACAGACAGACAGACAGACAGACAGACAGACAGACAGACAGACAGACAGACAGACAGACAGACAGACAGACAGACAGACAGACAGACAGACAGACAGACAGACAGACAGACAGACAGACAGACAGACAGACAGACAGACAGACAGACAGACAGACAGACAGACAGACAGACAGACAGACAGACAGACAGACAGACAGACAGACAGACAGACAGACAGACAGACAGACAGACAGACAGACAGACAGACAGACAGACAGACAGACAGACAGACAGACAGACAGACAGACAGACAGACAGACAGACAGACAGACAGACAGACAGACAGACAGACAGACAGACAGACAGACAGACAGACAGACAGACAGACAGACAGACAGACAGACAGACAGACAGACAGACAGACAGACAGACAGACAGACAGACAGACAGACAGACAGACAGACAGACAGACAGACAGACAGACAGACAGACAGACAGACAGACAGACAGACAGACAGACAGACAGACAGACAGACAGACAGACAGACAGACAGACAGACAGACAGACAGACAGACAGACAGACAGACAGACAGACAGACAGACAGACAGACAGACAGACAGACAGACAGACAGACAGACAGACAGACAGACAGACAGACAGACAGACAGACAGACAGACAGACAGACAGACAGACAGACAGACAGACAGACAGACAGACAGACAGACAGACAGACAGACAGACAGACAGACAGACAGACAGACAGACAGACAGACAGACAGACAGACAGACAGACAGACAGACAGACAGACAGACAGACAGACAGACAGACAGACAGACAGACAGACAGACAGACAGACAGACAGACAGACAGACAGACAGACAGACAGACAGACAGACAGACAGACAGACAGACAGACAGACAGACAGACAGACAGACAGACAGACAGACAGACAGACAGACAGACAGACAGACAGACAGACAGACAGACAGACAGACAGACAGACAGACAGACAGACAGACAGACAGACAGACAGACAGACAGACAGACAGACAGACAGACAGACAGACAGACAGACAGACAGACAGACAGACAGACAGACAGACAGACAGACAGACAGACAGACAGACAGACAGACAGACAGACAGACAGACAGACAGACAGACAGACAGACAGACAGACAGGATGGATAGATGTTTGAGACTCTTTCACGCTAAAGCTACTGAACAAATTTTGATGAAATTTGGTATGGTAAAAGTTAACATTTTGAATTAACACATAGGCTACTATTTATCTTGAAAAAGTACAGTGTTCGTGGGATACTATATATATTAGAGTGGTCCGCCAACAGGCAAAAGCTAATATGTACAGATTTTAAATAAACAGAATTATTATTTTTACCAATTATATCAAAGATACTTACAACACAATTTCTTCCCTTTAACCAGTAGTTTGATCTTGCGGATACGGCCTGCGCTACTGAACATAGTGCTCAAGGTCTGTTCTGTTAATTCTGCATACGTTCTCACAACTACAGTTGTCTGGTTATATGGCAGAGGACACTTCACACGAATCCTGTTGCCCTCTAATAACATGTTATCTTCTTCTAATGCCTGCAAATAGTTATACACTGAGCTCTTAGCAAATCCCACTACGTCAGTCCCATACTATGTGACCACTATTTATCCCTTCATTAACCATCTATATGACCTCCTTTCTTTACCCATAAAACCGAATTAAGCAGATTTTTATGTAGAAAATATTTTATATTATTTTTTTTTTGTTTTCAAAACAATCCCCTAAGTAAAGTTGACAATTGACATAGACCAAAATCTTAAATAAATACAATTTATCATAAAATTTTAGTATTTAGTACTGCAGTCATTATTTAAAATCATCATAATTTATTTGTAATTTAGTGACAGCATGCAGTCACAATACAATTATAACATTCATTACGAACAAATTATGACAACAGTTAACCTGCATATTAATTAGATTCCCTGGTAGCAAATAATAATTGTGATAAAATAAGTACCTTTGTTGCAGCCTCTTCAGTGTCAAATAATATTGTGGTGTTAAAGACTGCCTTAGGATTTTCTACTGGATACAATTCAGCAATACTAAAACAATTTTAGCTGATTTTCATTATGTTGAAATAATAGTGTGCATGGCATGGTAAACCTAAATAAGTGTGCAGGGTGCAGGGATTGAAAACGGTATGGATATAAGGGTTTTATACCGGTATTAAATTGCGATATAGCTTTGATTTAAAGGTCGAGCCAAAACAGAAATAAAGAAATATACCTTTATTTATCCAAGTATACATTTTCTGTTCTTAGATTATTACTTTTTATCATCATTAACTTTTATTGTACTTTGGCCGCTGTTTGCGGTAAAAGACTCCTCCATTTGCTTCCATTCTTCTCTACACAGATGCTCTACTCCATAGTTTTCTTGGCCATGGTATTGTTATATGTTTATTTTATTACTACCCCAACCGAAATCATTTCGGTACCGAAAAAGTGCAAGAGTGACGACGCACTTTTATCCATCTTTGTGTCTGTCTACTTGTTGTTTTAAACAAAGCACATACAAAAAATATTGGCAATATGTGCTGCGCGGCAGGCAGAAGTCAGGACACAAATGTCTGTAAATTTCTATCAAGGACCAAAGCAACCGGCATTACACCCCGGCGGCAAGAAAACAAAGAAAACCTTTATTTTACAGGTTTAGGTATCTGTAAAATTATTGATACAGTAATTTTGCAATACCAAAAATAGTGGTACCGTTATTTTAAGGTAATTATAATTTAAAGGTATGACTTCATACCATTTACCGTTTTTACCGATAATTTTCAGTTATTCAATCCCTGGTGCATGGTCCCAAATTTTTACCACCATATGACTAGCACTGTCGCTATCAGATCTCATGTAAAACCAAGATTCTGACTCTAACAAACTTCTAACTCTACACAAACAAACTTGTCTCTCAAATTGAAAATTCATTGGAGAAGGTCTCTGAATGGGGTAGACTTAACTTAGTCCAATTCAACCCCTCTAAGACACAAGTTTGCGCATTCACCGCTAAAAAGTTACCAATGGTCGTATGTCCTCGTTTTGAAAGCATACCCATAACTGTCTCCTCCAACATTGGAATACTTGGTGTTAACATATCGAGCGAGGTCCAGTTCGGATATCATCTGGAGGGCAAGGCCAAGTTAGCCTCCAAGAAGCTTGGTGTTCTGAACAGGTCAAAGCAGTATTTCAGTCCGGTCCAACGCCTACAACTCTATAAGGCGCAGGTTCGGCCTCACATGGAATACTGTTCTCATCTCTGGGCAGGGGCGCCAAAGTACCAGCTTCTCCCTCTGGATCGTATCCAACGTAGGGCCGCTCGAATTGTCGACTGCCATAGTGTTTCAAACAGGCTTGACTCCTTAGAGCTACGTAGAGATGTAGCATCGCTCTGCATCCTCTATCGGTTATATTACGGGGAGTGCTCCGAGGAATTGTTCGGACTTATACCTGCTGCAACTTTTCGCCACCGTTCCATGCGACAAAATATTTATCATCCTCATCACCTTGATGAGTGGCAGTCCTCCACCGTGCACTTTACTCGAAGCTTTCTGCCGCGCACTGTAAAACTCTGGAATGAACTGTCACCAGCAGTATTTCCGGACCACTACGACCTGCAAACCTTCAAGAAGGGAGCGTATTCCCTTCTAAAAGGCCGGCAACGCACTTGCAACTTCTCTGATGTTGCGGGTGTCCATGGGCGACTGTAATCGCTTTCCATCAGGTGATCCGTTTGCTCGTTTGCCCCCTTGTTTTATAAAAAAAAAAAAAAAAACACACCTTCCCCCTTACTAATAAACGCTGTTTTTAAGGTTTGAATAGTTATACAGTGTTTTGTTCCCGTCATCAAGTGACATTTTTAATTCGATTGAAGAAGACAAAACACTGTATAACTATTCAAAGCTTATACAGTGTTTATTAGTAAAGGGGGTAAACTTTACAAGCTTAAATTTACAAACTCTACACCTTAGTCAAGTTATGTGGGTTGGCCAGCACTTCACATGAAAATGTTTTGGTGGGATTTAAAATAAGGCATGAATTTTTAGCAATGAATAAAATTTTAAAAATATATATCAAAGAATAGCTTACCCTATCTGCTTGATTTGTCCACAGGTGCTGAAATGTTCAGACAGGATAGTTTTGTAAGAAAACATTGCACTGAGAGGCAAATTTTCAATGATAACTGAAGTCTGTATCCTATCTGCATGGATAAAATCTCTTCTACCTTTATTCCATTTCTTTTTCACCCATTTAATCTTTTCTTTTGCTTCCCCATTATCATTGTCTTCCTTTTTGGGACCTTTGTCATTTTTAACTTTGTCTTTTTTTTCTTTTGACTTCTTTTTCTTTTTGCTCTTATCTGCGACTGTCATTTGATCAATCAGGTCAGTCAGAGTATGTGCATTGCTGCCTAAGTTTAAGTTTTCCAAGCTTTCTGCGATCATGTCAGGTTTTTCAGTTTTTCGTCTGCTTTTACAAACTGGCTCGTCTCCCGCCGGTACAGAATTTGCTTTAGCTTGTCTCTTTTTTTTTTTCTTGACTTTGTTATCTTCCTCATTTTCCTTCTCAGTTATAGTAGGCTCTAAAATTTCTATTTTACAATTTTTTTTAGACTTCTTCTTTATTTTTGCAGGACTCAGTTGATCTCCTGAACGGGTTGTTTCTGTGTTTTGTGTTTGTTTACTTGTTTTGTCTTCATCTACGTCTAAATTGAAATTTGTACTACTTAATTTGTTTTCCTTTCCACTGTTTAACTTTGATGGCTTATTCTTTTTATTTTTCTTTATTGGATCTTCTGTATTTGAGGATTGCTCAGATATGTCTGATTTAGACTTCTTGGCCTCAGGTTTAGTATCATCCAACATAAAGCTTACAGATTTATTGCGCTTCTTACGCCTACCACTCTTTGTACTTGCACTGTCATCTGCAGCTGAGTCTATCGGATCACCAACTGCTGGCGTCATTTTCATAATGGATTTCACATTCTGACCGGGAGTTTTTATAGCGGATTTAGGAGTGGATGTTACTTTTGAGTTATTAAGGGATACATTAGCAATATTGCTACTGCTTTCATCGATATTTGATACATCTATACTTCCGTTTCTCCGTTTATTTTTCCTTTTATCGTGCTTCTTTTCCTCATTATTTTCGCTATCTTTGTTTGTCACAATCTCCACATTGTCTTTGTGGCTTGTTAATTTGCTTTCCACGGAAGGCTCGTAAAAATTAATAAAGTCGTAACTTTTCCTACGTTTTTTCACTTCAAGACGTTGTGACTTACTTTCAAAAGATTTCGACAGCATTTTTTAAATTCTACTTAGTGAATTATTAGTTTTATTACTTATTAAATACCAATTGTATAGGTAATTCTTTCAACCAGCTACTCTTAGATAATAGTTAACACAGTTAGCATGGTTTTTGATTAATTTAATATTATAATAAAGCTAAATACTTATTAAGCAATGACAAAATTATGTAAAAACTTCAAAGCATGTTAGATTTCGCTAATAGAAAACCACAAAAAATGAGGTTATTTTAATGTCAAAACTCAAAACATTATGTTCTTCCTCGTCTTCCTTTGTCTTCGTAATTGTTCGTAATAACCATGAAGCATAGATACCAGGAGTCCGAACGGTATAGGCTTTCGGACTCCTGGTATCTATGCTTCATGCTTCAAAGCATGCTTTTCAAAGTAAAAAATCAAAATTTGTAAAAAAAAATCTAAAATAAGTAAATGATCGCCGAATTAAAAGCTTTTCGTCTTGACTAAAGTTACTTGATTATTTTGATTTGTAAAAAGTTTAAGGTAAAAATTGGGGGCGGTCCCGGTCTCCTCCAAGCGTGCACGGATACTTCTTCAGTCTTTCGGTGCTGCTGACTAACAGGAAAAAAAAATCTGTCTGTCGGCGGCATCCTGGTTTCTGGAGAAGTAACCGTGACGGTGTCCCCGGGCAACACTCGCTTGAAACATCTAGCAAGAGCGGATGCGGCAAGCGTGTGGCTGATCGACCGGCGGACCGACTGACCTCGATTCCGACTGTGACGCTGCTGTCGTTCGGGGCGGTGGTCGGGCTCGGATCACCTGCCGGGACGGAGCTGCGAATGCATCTTAGTCCTGGCAGGGCGCTGAGTTCGCTCTCCCCTCCCGAATGATGGTAGGAAGTTACTGTCGGAGCCGGTGTCAGTCGGTCCGGGTTGTGTTGAGGTCGGGTCCGGGTTAGAGCAATATTGCTGTAACCTGGACCCGAACTCTACACAACAACAAAAACCCAATCCAACCGGTGTTATCCGACCCGTGCCGAAGGATGCGTGGCTGGGGGAAGCCAGTCGCTAACGGAGGACCCTCGATACCAGGCGACCTCGAGGTGTAAATAGCCTTACCCTTGCAAGCGGGGCTCTGTGGGGGTGGACCTTTTATTTCCCTTGCTACTCGTGGGAATTGTATGGATTTAGAAAAAGACCAAGATATTCTTGTTGCCGAACTGGAAGCCTTATGCTCCACGGAGGCGATGGAAATCGGCCCAGCCGAGGACCATCCAGAAATTGGGTCTGTTGGGGCAGAGGGCACTTCTGTGCCTGGCACCCCTTCGGACCTACCATCAGCCGGCGCTTCTGCACCCTCCTCTTCTCAGGCTGGGGCTGGCGCTGTTGCCAATGCCCCTAAGAGAAGAAGGAGACAACTCAGTGGGGCGGCCAAAAGACGCATTGAGTGGTGGATGGCTAGGGGTAAGAACCTCGAAGAGGCGAAGATCCTTTGCCAGAAACCACTCAGTGAGTTTTCTGAGTATGCCGAAGAGTTAAAGAAGCGTGCGGGCTCTAAACGCCAACTCTCAGACACCACCTCCTCACAGGAAAAGCCGGCGAAGGCAGCCAAGCACACTAGTGTGCAGGCTCCTAAGCCGAGTTTCAGTGAGGTGACGGGTGCCCTGCGTGTGGGCATACTGGACGCGGGGGGTCCTCTCTCACAGGAGAACGCCGAGGAGCTGAAGAGATGTATCCTTCAGGTCATCGACGAGCAGCCGGAAGGAGAGGGACCTCGGCTGCTAGGATGCGTCCACAGATCCGGGGGACTTGTCCTCAGCTGCACTGACACTGCCTCTAGGCGGTGGTTGGAGCAGCTGGTAGACATGATCCACCCCTGGGATGGAGCAGCCCTTCGCGTCGTTGACGAGGCTGAGCTGCCCAAACCCCGCTACGCAACAGCCTGGGTTCCTGACATAGAGGTGGACGAGGCGGGCATCCTCAGGCGACTGATTTCTCAGAACGGGGGTATGGGAATACCGCGATGGAGAGTGGTTAGTAGGAAGGTCGATGGGAAAGGCCAAACTTTTACCTTTTCCTTCGACGAATCCGCAATTAAGCTACTCTCCGACCGGGAATTCCGACTCTACTTCGGCTTCAACAGAATTCAGCTTCGCCTGAAGGGCCATAAGCCGGCGCTCCTGCCGAACCCCACTGGGTCTGTAGGCACGGCAGCACCTCAAGCGGGTAGCAGTGGCATAACACCAGCCACTGTAACCGCCCAGCCCAACACCTCACTCACAAACATGCGCAACACGCACCAAAAGGGTCGGAAGCCAGCGCTCCTCATGAACCCAGTAGGGTGGGGAGGCACGGCACAACCCCGAGTGGGCATCAGTGGCTCATCAACAGCCACTGTATCTACCCAGTCTAGCACACTGTACACGCACACAAGTGCACAACCTAGCAGGGGCGGATACCTGACTGCCCAGATCGGCCCCAGACCTCGGGTTCCTCTACAGGGGGCAACTACGAGTAGGGGAAGGCCCGGCCAGTCCCGTGGTGGACGCGGGCGCGGCAGCACTAGAGGCGCTTGCGCTGTGAGGAAGCCAACTCAGCTACCCTCACTTGCGCAGGAGCATTCCAGTCGCAAAGCCGCGCGGAATCCCCTGCTCCGGTCACCCAACTTACAGACAGACTAACAAACAGACACACAAACACACACATACTTACACGAACACATTAGACACTACACAAAAGCACTAATACCTACACTCACATAAATTCATATTAAAAAAAAAAAAAAAAAAAAAAAAAAAAAAAAAAAAAAAGAATAAAAAAATAAAAGGCAACTGGCGGCATGCAAAGGCCGCCACCGACATGCTCTGCCAGAAGTTCATTCGGGAGGAGCTCGATATCGCTTTAATCCAGGAGCCGTGGGTCCACGGAAACACGGTGATGGGCCTTGGATTGGCAGGTAACGTACTCTATTGTCACCATGGCCTTAGGCCCAGATCTTGCATCCTCTTCAGCAAGAGGATGAAATTTCTATGCATCTCTTCCCTATGTACAGATGACACAGTAGCTGCTTACATACAGGAGCCCCGTGGGAGCGGAGACAGACTAATGGTATGCTCCGCATACCTGCCTGGGAACGCTCCGGACCCCACTACACAGCTGTTATCACTAATGGACCATGTCGGAAAGCAGAAGAACCAGCTTATCATGGGAAGTGACTGCAACTCCCATCATACAAGTTGGGGTAGCACCGACACAAACTCCAGAGGTGAGAAACTCTTTGATTTCTTATTAACCAACCACCTCCTTATTTTGAATCAGGGCGTTAAGCCAACATTTATTACACCACTGAGACAGGAGGTTCTCGACATTACAGTATGTACGGGCCCTATACGGCACCGCACCGATAACTGGCATGTATCGGACGACAACTCCATGTCCGATCATTGTTACATTAGGTTTGACGTACACAGCAGTATGCCAGGGCAAATAATTTCATACAGGAATCCCAAGGCCACCAACTGGGAAGCATTCAGGGAGGACCTGCAGTCAAACCTTACAACGATTAAAAAATCGGTTAGGACCGTGGAACATTTAGAGCAAACGGTAGGAGAGCTAGAGCTGGGCCTTAATGAGGCCTATCTCAGGAACTGTCCTCTTAAAAAATCAAAAAGTAAGCGTAACGTACCTTGGTGGAGTGGTACTCTGGCGCGTCTTAGGAAAGAAACCCGAACTTTGTTTAACAGAGCCAAACGAGACGGGAACTGGGACGCCTACAGAACCGCCCTCACGACGTTCAATAAGGAGCTAAGGAAAGCCAAAAGACGCTCTTGGAGTAGGTTCTGTGAGGAAGTGAACAACACCTCGCAAACCTCAAAACTTTATAAAATAGTATCCAAAGCCCCTTGCTCCCATCCTAGCACTCTGAGGAGACCAGATGGCACCTACACAAAGACGGCGGAGGACACACTAAGGCTACTTGCCGAGGTGCACTTCCCCAACAGTATCCATCTGAACGTGAATGAAGCCTTCTCCCACACACCCATTAAAACCAGACCAACTTTAGACGACTGGAGAAGAGCATCCATGATTTTCAAACCTGACCGAGTCAAATGGGCAATTGACAGCTTTAAGCCCTATAAGACTGGTGGCGAGGATAACATATTTCCGGCCCTTATCCAACAGGGCAAGGACATTATCCTCCCTGCGCTACTAAAGATATTTAGAGCGAGTTTTGCGTGGGGCTATATTCCAAGGGCATGGACAAAGGTAAGAGTCTCATATATACCCAAAGGTGGTGATCGAGACAAAGCTTTACCCAAGTCATATAGACCCATAAGCCTCACTTCTTTCATGCTTAAAACGATGGAGAAGGTGGTCAACCTTCACATAAGGGACACCTACCTCATTGAAAGGCCTCTGCATGAAAGACAACATGCCTACCAGAAGGGCAGATCTACTGAAACGGCGTTGATGGAGTTAGTAGATCGCATTGATAGAGCCATTGAGGATAAGGAGCTTGCACTATGTGCCTTCTTAGATATTGAAGGCGCGTTCGATAACACCTCAACCTGCTCTATTACAGACAACCTGGCCTTAAGGAATATAGATTCAACTACTATAGAATGGATCAAGGCCACGCTCAACAACAGAATAGCGTCATCTACTATCATGGGCTCGACGATCAGGAGCAGGCTGACCCAAGGATGCCCTCAGGGGGGAGTATTGTCGCCACTGGAGTGGTCCCTGGTAGTGGATGAGCTCCTGGAAGAACTGAATGACAAAAGGTTCTACGCTCAAGGATACGCTGACGACCTAGCGATACTAGTGGTGGGCAAATGCGCATCGGTGGTCGCTGGGCTAATGCAATCAGCACTGAGAGTCGTCGAAAATTGGTGCATGAGGGTCAAGCTAACAGTCAACGCTGATAAGACGGTCTTGATACCTTTCACCAAAAAGAGGAAGTTGGAGGGACTAAAACCCCCAACACTCTTCGGGAAAACTATCACGTTTGCAAGTGAGGTCAAATACCTAGGAGTTATCCTGGATAAGGGACTCACTTGGAATAAGCACATCGAACACATCACAAAAAAGGCTAGATGTGCTCTGGGATCCTGTTGGAGACTTGTCAGCTCAAAATGGGGCCTTCGGCCGAAGGCAATGCTATGGCTTTACACAGCTATAGTGAGACCGATGGCCACATACGGCTGCGTGGTGTGGTACAATAAGGCTCAACAGGTGAACTGCATTAAAACATTAAATAGTGTTCAGAGGCTAGCCTGTCTGATAATCACGGGTGCGCTTTCGTCCGCACCCACCGCTTCACTTGAGGCGCTGATCGACCTGACTCCTCTTCCTCTGCTTGTTCAGATGGAGGCCAGGAAGGCAGCTCTCAGAGTCATGGCGACGGGCAGGACGAAATGGACTTCCACCCTGTTGGGACGGCTGCAACAGTCTCTTCTTGAGTCACCGGTCATGGCCATGCCATCGGACGCCATGACCAAGGTGCACAGCTTCTCGAAGCTATACCAGGTTATCATACCTTCTAGGGAGGACTGGGATGGGAACGTCCCAATTACTGTCCACTCCAATGACATACTATGGTTCACGGACGGATCCAGAAAGGACAACCGGGCGGGAGCCGGATTCTACGGAGGCATGCCACCAACGGGCAAATACGCTTGCTTGGGAGAATTTGCTACCGTGTTTCAGGCAGAGATCTTCGCCATAATTGGTTGTTCACTAGAGAGCCTAGAGATGGCCCTAGTCCATAAAAACATCCTTATCTTCTCTGACAGTCAAGCGGCGCTGAAAGCACTGACTGCAGCGGAAATTTCATCAAAATTAGTTCTGGACTGTGTTGAGAAACTGAACATGCTAGGACGCAACAACAGTATTCGTCTAGTATGGGTTCCGGGCCACAGCAGTATCCCCGGTAACGAAACCGCGGATGAGCTGGCTAGGCTGGGGGCCGAAAGTCTCATTTACGGGCCAGAACCAGTCTGCGGAATATCTCCCAGTACTACCAACAGAGCACTTAAGGAATGGAGCCGCAGCCTAAGCATTAAGCAATGGGCTGCAATCCCGGGCCTTGTGCATTCCAAAGCGTTAATCCCAGGCTTTGACAAAAGACGTGCGGAATTAGCGCTTTCAATGAGTAGGGATCAATTAAGAATCCTTACCAGAACCCTAACTGGGCACTGCAAGCTCCACAAACACCTCAACAAAATAGGTGTCGGTGACAGAACGACTTGCAGATTCTGCGAGGAAAAGGACGAGACACCGCTCCACCTCCTCCTCGACTGTCCAGCACTTCAACAGAACAGAAACAAGTACCTTGGGCAGCACGAATACTCCACCACGGAGGAAATTCGTAGCACCAACCCCAACCATATCGTTCAGTTCATGAGCAGCATAGGCCTGGGGGAAGTACTATAACGCGAAGGAGTCACAATAGATCCACTTGGGTCGCAGTGACGATAGGGCAAGATTTTGACCTACCTTCGACAAAAAAAAAAAAAAAAAAAAAAAAAAAAAGGTAAAAATTTAGGACTATGCCCCCTTTTTAGGGGGGGAGGGGGGGTAAGGGGGGGAGGGGGGGAGGGAGGCAAACCCCCCCGTACCACTCCCCCCTCTAGGAAACCACCGGTTTAGAAGTTATAAATGATTAAAGTTTTGAGGTTATAACTGTTTTAAAGGATGTTTACGAGACTTTATGTCAGAGGTGCGGTGGAAGAAGGAGGTTGGGGGGTTTTTCGGACTCCTCCTTACCACTCCCCCCTCCTCAGGGGACTCACGGCTTAGATGATATTTACTGTTTGGGACGGTTTTGGGTCAATGTCAGTCTGTCACGTCTCCGGCGCTGCGGGAAATGCAGCCCCTTCGCCCTAGCGTAACAAACGTTACAGCGGGCGGGGGCTGCTCTCCCTCCGCGCCTCCGGGCTTAAATATAACACTCTAGGGGTTGACAGACAAGTACTACGTGGAGTCGGGTTGATAGATTCGTTTTTGGGACATTGTCAGTCTGTCACGTCCCCGGAGCTGCGGGAAATGCAACCCCTTCGGCCTAGCGTAACAAAACGCAGAAACCAACACTCGCCTTAGGCAGCTCCGGCTCTCTGGACTGCGTTACTGCGTTCCATTACGGCAGGCGGGGGCTGCTCTCCCTCCGCGCCTCCGGGCTTAAATATAACACTTTCATCTGGGACATCTTCCCTTCACTGGGACTCAATTCGTTGAGTATGAGTCCCATCTTCAGCTATGAATGGGTTGTCACGATTCAAGTGGTTGACTTTTTTGTGTATGTAGCCATGTTCTGACAAGCAATCATATGCTTTCCAAAAATCAGTGTGGATGGTGGTGCCAATTTCCACATTCTTTAATATAAGTGGCACCAAAACCTCAGCAGAGCGAATATTGTCTGGACACACTTCCAACCTCAAATCTTCAGATCCATCCTCAATAATACCTAGAACCCAATGGTCCTCAATAACAACTGGCTTCAATTATTATGAGTCGACGGAGCCCCGCGTAGCGGGGCTCCTACTTCTGGGTGGTTTACAAAAAAATAACCACGATGGCTAAGGCGGTAGCTTCGCTGCGCTACGCTCCCGCCTTAGACATCTAACCTAACCCAATGAAGTCGTATTGGGCCAACTCGGAGTAATACATTGCTATTAATTACCTAAGAATTATATACTGTTCTCATACATTTCCTATATCACATTATAATACTTATATAAAATAAAATTACCTCCATTGTATTTTCTTTTTCTAAATTTCAATTCCATACATTTTGATCGGCGATTCTTTAAAGAAGCGATAAAGAAAAGATCTTGGCTCATCCCCTTGTACTTTAGCATAAAGATTACGTTCCGTTTTGCATAATTGCAATAATATTTAAGAATTTTTGAAAATTGTTAAAAAATATTTAGACGCAACTCCGGCAGCCAAAATTTCTTTAGGGGGTTTAAGACTAACTCCCTTAAGCCCCGTACACCATCAATACTCTCAAATTTAGGCGACTCGTTATAAAATCCAACCCAAATTGATGCTTTTTCGTCTAAGGCATATACACGGCAGCTCTTTAAATAATTTAAATATTTTCATAAAATGTATCATAAAAATATTTCTGATTCAAAATATTATTACTGTGATACAAATTAAATAAAATGAAGGATATTTATTACTTATTTATCAGCTTTTATGTAAAGTTAAAATATTTGACAGCAGGCAATGTAAAACGGAACATCGAAGAAACGTCAACATGGCCGAATTTCTATAGAATTTTTCGAATTTTAAATATTTTTTATCTCGAAAACTACGGATCGTATGACGTATCGTTTTGAGAAGTTGCGGAATTAATTCGTAATTAGAAGACCTTTCAGCCGTAAAATTACCATAAATCTACTTATAGGATAAATGTGGGGCATGCCGCATGATTCTAAATTCTAGCCAAGTTTAAAAATGGATTATCAAAGTAAATTCAATACTAATGATTTTGCACAATATCTGCAGTCAATGGTCAAGTTGGATGAATTACAAAAAATGACTGAAAATTTAGATCAGGAACTGAGGGCCTCTCAAACGGTCCTATATGAAATTAAAAATGTCTTTGATAACTTACCTACTGCTAATGTACAATCTGGTACCAGTGGACAAGATAACATTTCGCAGATTCTTGCCGCTGACGTTCCAAAACTTTTGTTTCCGGGTGAGGCCGAAAAAACTTACATAGACTTGGACGAACTCGTAGCCACCATGAAGAGTTACTTGGAAGATCTAAAAAAGAATTACACTGTGACAGAACCCAGGGAGAAACATGTTTCGCCACCGATCGACAACTTGGACTTAACACCATACGCGTCAAGTTTGGATCAACTGGCTAAACAAATCTCCAAGATGAAATTGAGTACGCCCGAGACTCAAAGGAATACTGAGCTTGAGAAGAAATTGAACCACCTCTGCCAGGATGTGAATTTGTTCACGCAGGTATTTTGTTATTAGTTCACTGTTATTTTGTATAATCATAAACACTAAAGCCTCATATCCACTTTGCAAAATTTGGCCCTCGACATGTTGCCCAACGTGAAAGGTTGAGTGGAACTATTGTTTAATAAGATTGTCTCTTTAGTTTTATACATCTACATAATATACACACTGTTGTTTTTCAATATTGCATTCTAAAGCATCGCAATATGTTGCACATTAATTGTTGCCTTGTGGATGTGATGCTTTAAATCAAATTTTATAGATTTAACTAGTAAGTTAAGTAAATTTCAAAGTAAGTATTATCTTTCATGCAAATGTTTCAGATGGTGGAAGCTAAAACTAAGCTAAGCGAAACAAACAAAAGTTGGGCTCCCATACAGCAAGAAAACTTGTCTCTGTGTTATGATGATATGATCAGTAACTTACTATCAAGAATAAATGAGGTAACATATTTACTCAAAAATGGGAACTAAGCATTTAAACTGTGAAAACTTTGTTTTTTAAGACTTCAGTTTATGCACAATGTTTGCATCTAAATTGTATGACATCTTCACATGAGAAAAAAAAATGCATTTTAAAATGCAATTGTCTTGTTAAATAATTGTTTCTGCTACCATTGAAAGGTCAAAGTCATTCCATTTTTGTACTATTGATGCAATTTGTAAGAAATAATATTACTTTTATAAATATAATATTAAGTCTAACAGCCTCCGTGGTCTAGTGGTTAGAGCATTGGCTCTTGACTGGGAGGTCATGGGTTCGATTCCCGCATCGGAAAAACAAAAATGTTGTTTCCAAGTTTGGTTAGGACAATGCAGGCTGATCACCTGATTATCTGACAAGAAAGATGAGCCATGCAAATGGGCATGTAAAAAGTCGGTGCCTGCACCTGATCTCTCGCCAGTTGCGTCGGTCATCCGTCCCACAGGGTTACAAGAGCAAAGGAAGAGAGAGATTGCGCTTGTGTACTGCGCACACACTTGGCCACTATAAAACTACTCCTGCGTAGCTGACCTGGTTTCATGAAGCCGGTCACAGTCACCGAAAACGGTGTGGGGAGTTATTATTATTATTAAGTCCTGCTACTTGTACTGTGTTTACCTGTGATTTTTTATTTTATTACTTATAACCGACATTTAGACAAAATATCTTATTTTTTTCAGTACACTGATAAATTTTAGAAAAATGTTTATTGTGATTTGTTTGATGGCCTCTGTGTCTCAGTGTTTAGTACTTCCACACTAAGTCAGAGGTTATGGTTTTCAATCCCACAGAGGGAACAACAATATGTTCAATGTTCCTGGGTCATGGAGATTGAATGTGTTTTAAATATTTTTAATATACATATATTAAAAAATCTTAAATAAGTATATAGTTATAAAAATTACTAAATATACTTCCCCAATGTCTGGTCCCCATAACACAAGAAACAATGCCCTAAATGATTTTAGTATTTTTACTGTTATCTTGTAAATATATATTGTAATATTATGTATTGTCGTAACTGATTACAAATATACTAAGTTAATAATTTCTGAAAATAAGATAGCATGTTTTTAATTAAGAAAATTTTAAACTTACTTATGTCAATAAAATGTTGTTTGTAAAGAAACAAAAAGTGGAAGTTTAATTTATGTGTAACTACTGCATCTTATGTCATATATAGGTATAGGTCGCGCAACGAATTAAGATCTTTCGACAAAAGTAGAGGGGGTATGCACAGAAGTCAGTTTTTGGGTGTGTTTGGTGGTAGCGGGCTCGGGCGGGGAGGTGTGGATGCGCCGAACGCATGCCGAACGTGGCTGCCGACACGCTATTGGTACGTTAGTAATGTATATTCTTTGCTATTGGTCACATGCGCGAACGATCCCCTCCACTTTCACTGAGCGCTCATAAACCGTTGCGCGACCTATAATATTATGTTTCAGCAGCAGAAAATATTAATTTTTGTTTATTCATATTATGTTGGAACACTGTCAAATTAAAGTTACTAGTAGTGGAATTTTTTTAGGCATAATGAATGACCAAATCAGCAGTTGAAAAGTTTGATGTCTCTGTTTGATGTCTATCTCAGTCAAATAAATTAAAAAGTCAAAATTCATAGAAGTAGAAACAATTTTATTTTTAATTATCAAATTCATAAGTCATTTAAATTATAAATATTATTTCAAACACATTCAAGAGTCAATGTAAACAGTGCAAAGTCAATTATCATTAGTCACTACAAATATCAGTATCCAGTCTCTTTCTTTTAGTGTTCATTGAATCAGAATTTTCAGTTTTGTCATCCATTTTAATGTCTTCATCTCTAACAGGTTTCTCGTCTGCTTCTAAAACTTTGAGTTTTATACCATAAACTGTGGCTCCATTTAGTGTTTTTATTGCCTCTTGTGCGGCACAAATAGAGGCATATTTAACAAACCCAAATGTTTTATTAGGGAAGGTAGAAACGTCTATCATGTCACCGAACCTAGAGAATACGTCCCTTAAAATATAAATTGGTGGCGGTTGGGGCTTACAAATAATAAACAGTCTCTGAGCAACTTTACTATTGATATTTGCTAAATCTTTTTTGGGAGGCAAACTAACACTGCATTGAAAATCTATATTTTCTTTTTTACTGCTTGTGCTTACATTCGTTGCCGCCTTTATTAACGTCGAGGCCTGTGCAATGGCATCTGCCAACTGCACTAGATCTGGTGTACCTCTATCCACAGCATGCTTGAAGTTGTTCACCATACTAGTTAGAGCTTCAGCAGCTTCCACTAGAGTATTATTATCAGGTTTTATAGTTAATATTTCACCAGATGGGAACTCAAAATGATTGAGTCTTTCTAAAGCAAATGCTGCATGCTTTGTTTCTGCATATGTTATTATAGCTGTACTGATGCCATTATAAGCATCTACAGAATACTGACACCTCTGCATTCCAGGTATAACATTGAACAAACTCTCTATATACTTTTGAGGCAGCTGTGGACTACATTTTACAACAATAGCTGTGAAATCTTGGCCACTGTGGCCGTATTCAAATGCCTTTGAGTGTTCATATCTTGGCATATTATGTTTTTCATTCTGGAAGCTTCTAGGACTCGAAATATCATCGAGACTGTTTCTACTGCGTTTTAAGTCATTTCTGGGTGTTGCGAACATAGGTTTGTATATTTTATCACATTCCTCATATGCTATAGCTGCGCTGTGAAAACTTTTATAAACGACATAAGCAAAACCTTTGCCAGTATCAGTTGCCTTATCTTTAACTACGTGAACGGAGTCCACTTGGCCAAACTTGGAAAAGTAATTTCTAACTTCACTCTCAGTTGTCTCTTTGTCGACTTTGATAAATAGCCGTCTGTATTTGTCTTCGTTTTCGTTTTGAGTAGGCCCACCGTTTTTATTTATTGCGAGCATAACCTTCATAGGCTTTGAATCACCATCTGCAACTTTCATGTGAAGTTCTTGAATGGCAGCGGCGGCTGACGAAGTCTTAGCGTATTTAACGTATGCGAATCCTTTTGATTCTCCCGTGCCTCGATCTTTTGGCATATGGACATCTTCGACGGTACCGAACTTGTCAAAGCGGCTCCTTAAATCTCCTTCTCGTAAGTTTCTGTTGCAAACGACAAATATTCTTGAATGTGGTGGTTTCTCTTCGAGTCGATCAGCATTCTTAGACGAATAATAATTCATGGTTTTTTTCGCTATCGTGTCAGTTCAATCAACACTAGTCGCTACTCAGTCAAGTACTCACTATGCGTAACCTTTGCAGTTTTTATTATCATTTAATTAAAAATCGTTGATCAATACTTCTTATATGCGCTCCGGAAATATGAATTTATTTTAAATTTACCTCACATACTGTTTTTTACAAAATTTAAACGGATTGAATTACAAATTGACTAGGTACAAAAAAACCGTGATTTTTATGATACGAAAAATATGTCAAAATTGATTGACAACTTGTTTTTTTAATGCCGCGTCCGCACGTTTGCCACTTGCCGCAAACTCCAAACCTCCACAAACGCTTGACTTGAAAAAGGGAATCAAACGTCGCCATCCGCACGCTTGCGAGTGACTCAGTGTGTTCTGAACAGGCAAGCATGACGGACGTTGAACTCGTATCGGCTATAGCATTTGCTTTGAGCTATTTTTATTGTAAAAACAACAGCTTCCGTGGTCTTGTGGTTAGAGCTTGGCTCTCGACTCGAATTTTGTGTACTGCGCACACACTTGGGCACTATAAAAAAATACTCCTGCGCAACTGGCCTGGTTTCAATAAAACCAGCCACCGTCACCGAAATCGGTGTGGAGAGTTATTATTATTATTATTATTGTAAAAAAATACATAAATAAAAACAAACAAAATAAAACGGCAAAGAAGATGGTGGATTAAGTTACAAATTCATAAAAACCGTATACTGGCTTATTCAATAATGTACTAAGTAGGGGATCGAAGACCGGTCATATTTTAAAAAACCGGGTTTTTCGGTCCCAGCCATCTTCAAAACCGGGTACCCGGGTTTTTTCGGGTATTTCGGGTTTTTGCTGATTTGTAGAATTTTGTTAGGAATGTCCTAAAATTAACTTTTATCAGCTGCTTTCTGTTGTAACAACGTAATACTGGTAAAATGTGATCCCACCATAAACATTTTCATGTAAAGTAATTAATAATTTCACAAAATTACACCTTAGTCAAAATACGTTGCCTGACGAAATGGCCAAGCCACATAATTTGACTAAAGTGTAGAGTTTGTAAAGTTAGGCTTGTAGAGTTCAGGCGTGTAGAAACAGAAGTGCCTTGCCGGCCTTTTAGGAGGGAATATGCTGCCTTCTTGAAGGTGTGCAGGTTGTAATGGTCCGGAAATACTGTGGGCGACAGTTGGTGATGAAGATGATTAATATTTTGTCCTTTCGAACGATAGCGAAAAGTTGCAGCAGGTATAAGTCCGAACAATTCCTCGGAGCACTCCCCGTAATATAACCGATATATGATGCAGAGCGATGCTCATCTCTACGTAGCTCTAAGGAGTAAAGCCTGTTTGAAATACTATGGCAGTCGACAATTCGATCGGCCCTTCGTTGGATACGATCCAGAGGGAGAAGCTGGTACTTTGGCGCTATTCTATGTGAGGCCGAACCTGCACCTTTTAGAGTTGTAGGCGTTGGACCGGACTGAAATACTGCTTTGACCTGTTCAGAACACCAAGCTTCTTGGAGGCTAACTTGGCCCTGTTCTCCAGATGATATCGGAACTAGACCTCGCTCGATATGCTAACACCAAGTATTCCGATGTTGGAGGAGACAGTTATGGGTATGCTTTCAAAACGAGGACATACGACCATCGGTAACTTATTAGCGATAAACGCGCAAACTTGTGTCTTAGAGGTGTTGAATTGGACTAAGTTAAGTCTACCCCATTCAGAGATCTTCTCTAATGAATTCTTAATTTGAGAGACAAGTTCGTTTCGACTCTCAATGACGTTTTGCCGAGAGATGTTCGGGCGACCTGTATATAAGGCATCACCCGTACTGTCGTCATCACATAATATTATCATTGATATGCAGTATGAACAGGGCAGGCGATAGCACACCAAAGCTGTCTACCAAGATGCCAGGACTGTGCCATAAGAGCAGGTGAGCCAAAAAAGATGCGTTAAGACCGGTGCCAACTCTGGAGCACACATTTTTAACACAATGGGACGGATTCCGTTAGGCCCACTCGATTTTTGGGTAAAATGGGAACGGAGAGCAATTCGCACTGAGCGCTGATGGAACCGAATAATAAATTATACCAAGTTATGAAGGTCCAAAAAATCGACGAATCGCTTCGAGAAAAGGTAGACTGGTCCCTTGCGCTTCGCTCACTCGTCCTGGCGGGGCGGGGGCACTACCGTGCCCCCAAATGTACTACATACAACATGAAAACATTGTAACTATTGTTCTAAAATTCTACATTGACAATCACAAGCCACTATAACGTTCGGTTTGTGACTGTAACTGTTATTAACTGTTGTAGAATTTCATTATGAAAAAAAGCTCGAAAAAACCGAAAACCGGTTTTCAATATTTTGAAAACCGGGTTTTGTTGTAGGCCCGAAAACCCGGGAAAACCCGGGTTTTCGGTTTCGGGTAAAACCGGTCTCGATGCCCTAGTACTAAGCCAGGGTTTCTCAAACTTTTGGCTCCACGAACCCCTGTTAAAGTTTCCAGATGACAGCGAACCCCTTGACTAACCAATTATATCCCCCAATGTTGTTGAAGAAACAAAGGTTTTTATTTCAATGTAAGGTAACAACAACAGTGTCAAAAGACATATTTTTTAATATTAGTTTTAACCTTAATTCTCAAGACTCGGCATCAAATTGATTTCTGTATTTCGTTTGCATCATGACCAGCATGAAAACTGAAAATCCACTCTCGAGTCATCAAGCCGCCATTACGTAAATCTTGCCGCGAGCCCCCTACCGACGAATGGCGAACCCCTAGGGGTTCGCGTACCCCACTTTGAGAAACCCTGTACTAAGCCACGCATCAGCTACTTTTTTCTCATAATAATAACAATAATATATTCTATGGACGTTTCACTCCACGTCAATCTGGTCCCGTGGTAAGTTCTCGAAGAACTTGTGTTACGGGTACCAGACAACAGAAATATATTTAATACTTTTATATTATATATGTCACCGCAAAATTGTAAAAACCGTTAGATTGTAAAATAACTAACGACATTGTAAAAATATGTCAAAATATTTATAACTATATATTTATAATCTTACGAAAAATAATGTATTAAATTATAGGCAGAATATTCGCGTCCGAAGTCTATCGGCATTTTACAATTTCACTAGTTTTATTACAATCTAACGGTTTTTACAATTTTACGGTGACATATACATATTTAAGATTTTTATTGTATCTAAGTGTATTATACACATCCATGACCCGGGGACACAGGAGACTTTTTGGTCCTTGGGCGGGATTCGAATTTCGAACTCGCGACCCCCGGCTTGAACACCAACACGCTCAACCACTGAGCCACAGAGGTCGTCTCATCTTCGTGATACTTGTTTTTCGGGTCCCAAATGCATGGTTCACCCTGATAACATTCGAGAAAAACAAGATATTGTTTTAATTTGACCAATCACCACTCATTTTGTGCGAGCATACTGCACGTCTGCCCGTCTGAAGTACACAAACCAGACTGAGCGCGCGCAAACGTGTGGATGCATCGCAAGCGCTTGCGACAAATTCCCTTTGATTTGCGTCTAAAAACCAACACTCGATCACGGCTGCAAGCGCTTGCAAACCTACACAAACCATGGCAAACGCTCTATCCGCACGTTTGAATTTGTGACAGCTTGTCGAGGTTTGGCAAACGTGCGGACCCGGCATAACGGTTTGGAATAGAAAGCCTGGAATACATAGCTGTAGACTGGAATAACCATTGCTAATTTATATACTTCCCCAAAAATCGGGATCGAATTCCCCAAATTTGGGGACAAAAATCCGCTGATTCCCCACAAATTTCCCACATAGGTTTTTAAAAAAATGTAATGCCGCGTCCGCACGTTTGCCATTTGCCGCAAACTCCAAACCTCCACAAACGCTTGACTTGAAAAAGGGAATCAAACGTCACCATCCGCACGCTTGCGAGTGAGTTAGTGTGTTCTGAACAGGCAAGCATGACGGACGTTGAGCTCGTAGGTATCGGCTATAGCATTTGCTTTGAGTTATTTTTATTGTAAAAACAACAGCCTCCGTGGTCTTGTGGTTAGAGCTTGGCTCTCGACTCGGAGGTAGAAGGTTCGATTCCCGCATTGGGATTATGAGAGTAAAAGAGAGTGTGCTTTTTTGTACTGCGCACACACTTGGGCACTATAAAAATACTCCTGCGTAACTGGCCTGGTTTCAATAAAACCGTCACCGAAATCGGTGTGAGGAGTTATTATTATTATTGTTGTAAAAAAAATACATAAATAAAAACAAACAAAAAAACGGCAAAGAAGATGGTGGATTTAGTTACAAATTAACCGTATAGTGGCTTATTCAATAATGTACTTAGCCACGCACCGGCTACTTTTTTCTCATAATAATAATAATATCTATGGACTAGTGATGTAACGAATGTCTTTTTTTTAGCATTCGCGAATGCGAAAGCGAATATCTGCTACCGACATTCGCGAATGCGAATGCGAATATTCAGTTTTTGTTCATATTTGGCGCCAATTTGTCTATGGTTTGGAGGCAGTCGCGTTCGGACAAGGTTCGTTTATAAGGGTTCGTTACGTTCGTATCTTCCGAGTATTGCCGAGTTCATAGGAACTCATCTATGATCTAAATAAAGCGACATTCATTTCGCTCCGCTCACTCAAACTTAAACTCAATTTTTTTATTTCCATGTAGGTTATGATATAACGCTTATAGAATTGTCCTACATGATGCCTACCACCGGTTCGGAAACTAGCCCGGCGAGAAGAACCGGCGTAAGAAACTCGCACATTTGCTTTTGTTTTCTGATATTCATATTCGCAAAACATTCGCAAAAATTTTGCGAATGCGAATGCGAATATACAAAAATGTGCGAATATTCGCGAATGCGAATGCGAATATTCGTAACATCACTTCTATGGACGTTTCACACCACGTCAATCTGGTCCCGTGGTAAGTTCTCGAAGAACTTGTGTTACGGGTACCAGACAACAGAAATATATTTAATACTTTTATATTATACATGTCACCGTAAAATTGTAAAAACCGTTAGATTGTAAAATAACTAACGACATTGTAAAAATAGGTCGAAATATTTATAACTATATATTTATAATCTTACGAAAAATGATGTGTTAAATTATAGGCAGAATATTCGCGTCCAAAGTCTATCGGCATTTTACAATTTCACTAGTTTTATTACAATCTAACGGTTTTTAAAATTTTACGGTGACATATACATATTTAAGATTTTTATTGTGTCTATCGGCATTTTACAATTTCACTAGTTTTATTACAATCTAACGGTTTTTTACAATTTTACGGTGACATATACATATTTAAGATTTTTATTTAAGTGTATTATACACTTAGATACAATAATTATGCTTGTTTTTCGGGTCCCAAATGCATGGTTCAGACTGATAACATTCGAGAAAAAACAAGATGTCTTATTTGACCAACCACCACTCATTTTGTGCGAGCGTAGGTAGTGTTGGAATAATTAGCATTAGCAATAATTATTAATTGCTAAATGCCCATTAGCAATCATTAAATTATTCGAAGTTGCTAAAAAAAACGAATGCTATTAATATTATCGTGCGCAGCAATTAATTATCTGCGTTCATGAATGAAAAAAATACGCCACCGCGCTGGTTCGCACAACGGCGCTAAGTGCTAACTGGCAACGACAACGTGCTAAGCGTTAGCACTTGCTATGCTACAATCCGATGCGAAATAATTTTGACTCGACGCGCGACGCGACCCGAGAGTTCACGATGCTGCGAAATCGATTTTAGCAAATAGCATAGCAATAGCACGTAGCATGCTAAGACATGAAAATTAGCATGCTAATGAAATTAATGAAAAATAGCATTAATTTCCATTACTAAGCGTAGGCACGTCTGCCCGTCTCCAGTACACAAACCAGACTGAGCGCGCGCAAACGTGTGGATGCATCGCAAGCGCTTGCGACAAATTCCCTTTGATTTGTGTCAAAAAACCTTAGATTATATACTACAGGATAAGGCACGCGGGGAAATTTTCAAACAAAACTTTCTGCCAATTTTGGTGCAGGGAGGGTAACTCCCACAATGAAAACAAAATCACATTCACAAAAATATTGTAATCGTTACAAAGTCACACATTTATAAAACTGCAACACTAGCTTATTTATTTCACACAAATAAGACTCGCGCTAATATAACAGTGTAGCGTACGCACTAATACACTGGCATCCTAAGTGATGTTACCAATACAAATTATATCGATATATTGTCGATATGAATTTGTATTGGTCACATCTTCGTTATTTGAAAATAATGTATTTTGTTGAAATAAAACCATTCCGAATAATTCCGATATACATATTATATTATATTACACGTAAAAGTTATGGCAGCAATAGAAAACTTCACATACATAAGTAGTAAATACAGTCTATTCACGTTAAGTTTGCAGTGAGTCGTCAGTACAATTTACAAATGTTAAACTGGCTTACCTTTATTGTCAAACGTGAACACGAGCTAAGCGTCATTGCTTTATAGACATTTGCACTGATGACTCACTGCAAACTTAACGCGTACCTATAGGCTGTATTTACCACTTATCTATGTGAAGCTTTTTAAAACCGCCATAGCTTCTACGTATACTATAGACTGCACATACGCACATACATACGCTAATACTCACATACGTAGATATTATTAAATTATTATGAACATTAAACATACAACTCTCCTTTTTTGCAAACATCAAAGCAAAAAATAACCTAACCTAATCAAGAATATATCAGGACACGTCTAAGGAGGGTTCCGTAACTATAAACGCGTAATATTTTTTCAAATTACTTCAAAAGTTACTGTCTGATTTGGTTCAAAATATTTTTCCTAAAGAGTTATTAGCATAATCTATCAGCATAGAAAATTGTAAGTTTTTAAGTCTTATAGTTTAGAAATGCTAGGGGGGACCAACTTATAAATCACTTTGGAGGCCGATTACTCGAAAATGGTTGACTTTATAAAAAAGTTATGTATGAAACCTTGCCTTTATTTTAAAATACCTATTAAACGATACCCCACACGATGGGATAGAAAGAAAAAATAAGTTCATCCCCACTTCACATGCATGGAGAGCCACACCTAGAATATCTTATACGTTTAAACGAGCAATTCTTGTATATTTATTTATATGTATATAACCGTGATCTTGGAAACGGTTCTAACGATTACGCTGAAATTTGGTATATGGGGGGGTTTTCGGGGGTACACAATCGATCTAGATTAATCTTATGTTTGGGAAAATGCGTGTTCGTGTTTTAATGCGTTTTTCTTTCCACGCAGAATATGGTCGCTAATTTCGTCCTACCGGCCGCTGTTCGTTTGGTTCAGCGGGTTAAGACGCCAAAGGCAAGAAACGAGTGTTACGGGTTCGAAACCTGCTCGGTGCCTTACTTTTCTTTTTTTTTATATGTTCAAGTTTATATATTTATAAGTATTTTTTTATTTTTTCTTGTTTTTAGACAAGTTTAAAAAAATGTAGTTAATGTTTGAGATTAAACACCTGATCTACACAGAAATCGATTGTAAATAATAATAATTGTCAGTTCACATTTTACTTTTTAAGTTTATGTAGATTATCACCTCAACACCACCATATTACAATAAACAGTCACCCAGGTACTAAAATTATAAATCCGAGATCTATACACAATCTATGATCTAGCTACCTATTACTAATCTGTGATTTATAAATGTACCAAATTTCATCCATTTATATTCATACTTAGGCTAACGGTAGAAGCGCGGACAGACAGACAGATGGACGGACAGAGCGAAACTATAGCGTTCCTCAAGTATTACGGAACCCTAAAAATTAACTGCGCTTCAAACAAGGAATACTTGTGTCCCTCTGGCTGGGAACATCTTGATTTTATAACGATACCCTAGTCCATATTTCAAACATCCAAATAACCTGTTCAGCCTTTCAAGTTGCGGTGGGGTAAATAATAAACATCACGTACATACATGCACACTTTATACTCCTTGCTTGATCTGTCGTATAAAGTGTAAAAGCAATCCAATATTTTTACATCACAAAATATAAAATTAGTATACCAAGAAAAAAATTATTTTTATCGACATTGTTATTCTAGTGATTGTCACATCACTCAAAAAGTAATAAAAAAGTTCCGCCATGTTTCGAGAATTAAGTGCCATAGTAAAATTCGAATCTATTACATAGGAAATAAAGACTAAAATTCTATATCTAACAACAACGAGTGCGTGCCTCGTGGGGTGTACGCCACAATCGAATATTCTACGATTATCTGTCTCGTGTACACCGCTATTCGATACATCGTCGATTTTTACGAAATTACATTTAAATAGAAATATACAATAATTAAATAAAAAAATACTCATAAATGAAAGGTTATTCCATCTTTTTAGGGTTCCGTACCTCAAAAGGAAAAAACGGAACCCTTATAGGATCACTTTGTTGTCCGTCTGTCCGTCCGTCCGTCTGTCAAGACCCTTTTTCTCAGGAACGCGTGGAGGTATGAAGCTGAAATTTATATCAATTACTCAGGTCTACTGTCCCTTGAAGCTGTGAAAAAATCAAACTTCTAAGCCAACGCAATCAAAAGATACAGCCGTTTATGCCGCAAATTTTCGACACTTGCAAGGGAATCAAAACCTACAGGGTGCTTCCCGTGAACTCAGAATCTTGAAATTTGGTACGAAGCAACGTCTTATAGCATAGATAAAGGAAAAATTACGAAAACCATAAATTTTTAGTTACATCACATAATATATTTTTTTTTAATAATTTTAAACTTACTACCCATTTCCTCATAAACGCGTCATTTTGCAATAAAAATACTATAGTTATGACTCGATTGTCGTAATGAACGAACTTTGTAAACCTTGCAGGTTTGTACGGAACCCTCGGTGCGCGAGTCCGACTCGCACTTGGCCGGTTTTTTTTAAGATTCGACGTGTTGGACTTGTTTTTACAGGACATAAGAGCACAAATCGGCATTTTTAGCGGAGCATTTCGGACGTCCTTTCGATGCTATACCGATGCACATAATGATTAAAATCGATTACGCAAATAGTTTTTATGAACGCATTAGAGTCAAAAATCTTATACCTCGGCAGAGGGGAAAGCTCATGTAAGGCGTATCCCGTAGTATAAGATCTAAGCAAAAAACCGACACTCGATCGGAAAGGCCGCAAGCTCTTGCAAGCCTACACAAACCATGGCAAACGCTCTATCCGCACGTTTGAATTTGTGAAGACTTGTCGAGGTTTGGCAAACGTGCGGACGCGGCATAACAATATTCTACTAGCTGAGTATAATTATTCGCATTAGTATAAGACGTAATTAATAAAAATAAAGACTCAAACAAACAGTTAATATGATCAATTAGTTTTCTTTAATTCTATCGTTTCACGCTACTTTCTTAATGTTTCTTGCAAAAGAACCTTCTCCTGAAATAAACACAACAAAAAAAAAAAGAATTAGGGGAATTGCTCAAGCCGTTCACACGTGATACCGTGACCAATGGGATAGGGATTCATTTTTATTAGAGTCCGACCGAAACTGGTTTTCCGGCCGAAACCGAAACTGAAACCGAATATTCGGCCGTGGCTTCAGTTTCGGCCGAAACCGAAACCGAAACTCACGTGGTCAAGTAGAAAATTCCTTAAAATACTGAAATTTGGTGCATTTTATCCATTATTCTGCATTAATTAGGACATGAAATGGAAACACGCTATATTAATTTTGTTGTAATCATTTATATAATATAATATAAAAAAAATATTAATTATATTTTAAACACTTCACATTTTTCATTTACAATCTCTTTTTTACATGTGACTTGATTTGTTAGTAACAACAAAACAAAGTTACTGACTCAATATTTAACTATATAAATCATTCAAGTACAGAAACGAAACAAAAACTATAATGACGACCTCCGTGGCTCAGTGGTGAGCGCAGTGGCGCTTTAGCCGGAGGTCACGGGTTCGAATCCCGCCAGGGAACAAAAAAGTTGGGATGTGTATTAAATATGTGTATAATATAAAAATCTTAAATATATGTATAGTATAAAATTATTAAATATATTTCCGTTGTCTGGTACCCGTAACACAAGTTCTTCGGATACTTACCACGGGGCCAGACTGACGTGGTGTGAAGCGTCCATAGATATTATTATTATGTTTGTGCAATGCATTCCTTGCTCACGGGCAATTAAATCCCGGACCTTTGGAAGGCATGCGTGGGGCCGAAGCCAACACGCAGAGGCCCTATTACACAATTTTTAATCTAAATGTAATGTGACACTAGCCGGTGACTCTCCCTGTACGCACCCTGGCTCTCCTTAGGCGCACTCTCATAGTGCGCCCAAGGAGAGCCACCGGATAGTGTTGGACTATTGCAGGAAATGGATACTAGATATGATACTGGGCTATGGTGGTGAGATGCTAGTGGACTGGTTACCGGGAACTATGTGAGGACTATGGCGTCTGCCGATACGATATGGTAACATGTAGGTATCATAAAGTTGGCAGACGGTGACTCGCCAACTCATTGAAATAGGCCCCTTAAAATGGTCGCACGCACGCACGGTGCACCAAGGCGGCAACATTTACAGAGCGGCTTGAGGCAGGAGAGGTGTCGCTGGACTTTAAACGACGATCATTTGCACCCTCAGAGGGTCCCATCACGTCGCCCACTCGCCACTTACGCTTCACGTCCTCCCTCCGAGCCGAAGCTTTCGCGACTCCACTCTGACCGGCAAGTCAGAGGTAAGGGCTGTTCTCCGTCAGTGTTCACTCCAGCCGGCCGGTGAAGGCAAGCCGGAGATGGAGAACAGGGGCTTCCCCTTGGAGCACTCGGGTGCGTGGGGTCGCTACTCCCCAACAGCTCGCCACAAGCTGCCCTGTGAGCTTATTATTATTATTATTATTATATGTAACCAGTTCCATCAAAACAACCTCTAAAGAATGTTTGCGTCGGGCGATAACGCACTGACTAAGTTGTATTGCTACAAAGCTATCCGAACGGCGCACGACAATTCCCGAACAGGGCCGCCAGCGTCCGCCAAAGCGTTGCCGCAAGAAACGAAGTTAGGCGAGCGTGCACGACAACTTCCGAAATCAGTTTCGGTTTCGGCAAAAGTTTCGGCCACTTTTAGCCGAAACCGAAACTGCCGCCGAAACTTGATTTTTGGCCGAAACTCGGCCGAAACCGAACTTTCGGTCGGACACTAATTTTTATGTATATACTAGCTGTTGCCCGCGGCTCCGCCCGCGTAAATATAGTTTTCTCGCGGTCGCGGATAAAAAATAGATAAAAACATTCCTTGATGCGGATTATATATGGTGCTAAAATTTCAGCTCGATCGGTGCAGAACTTTTTGAGTTTTTGAAGCGTACACAAACCAACACAACATTTTTATATATAAGATACCTATTTATTTAAATAATATTCATATCTTTCATATTCTTTTCCAAATATGGAAAGCATTTTGTTTGAAGGGTTGAACTTGACGCTGCCGCCCAGTTTTTTAATTCCTTCTCTTACAGCCATAATGATACAATTACAACAGTATCTGTATTTAGTCGATTACGGTTTTCAGTTTTCAAATTCTTAAGAACACTAAATTTGCGCTCGACGGATGGATTTGAAAAAGGCAATATCAGCAACAACAAAATAACAATTTTAAAATTTGGAAACAGGTATTCTCCCGTAGCGTTTTTCAGGCGAAACACTTTACCCCAGTAACAGTAACTATAAAGAATAGGAAGAGGGAATCCCCTGATCATAAACAAATGTCAATCTACTAGTAGTTTGAAACTAGAGATGTGCCATGCCATACAATCTAAGATAAAGTACCTATAGATTCGCAGCTCTTGTAACCACTAGAGTGCATCTCGCTCACCCACTATGTGTTGCCATGTACAAATATAGCCTTCAGTTGTAGTATTTTTGTCTTGATCTTAGGATGCACACGTAAGTTTTCTCGTCGTAGTCAGTAATAAATAAGAATCGTAGAACGAGTTTTTCCTTGCACCACTTCTTATTAAAATAAGTAAATTTCAATATTTTAATACTGGCGATTAAATTATTGTTCTAGTTATTTTTTATGAGTCAGGTCACGATCGAGACCTATTAATAAGTTAACTCTAGGCCAAGACCGAGAGTAATAGTTAAATTAACAAAATATTATGTACGTGGTAAAAATATTTATAACTCAAGAACGGCTGAACCGATTTGGCTGAAAATTGGTGGACTATCTTGAAATCAGGAGAAGGACATAGGATACTTTTTATCCCGTTCACGAGGGACTCAAAACTCGAGAACGGCTGGATCGATTTGGCTCACTTTGATTTTAAAATAATTGTGGAAGTTCAGGGAAGGCTTAGGCAGTGAGAAATAATGAAAAAGGTGTAGGTTGTAGGTGTAGGACTAGGACGTAGGATGCATTATAGGTAAAGTCATTTATTCATTCCAGTTCATGTTTATGAAAGAACAACGTGTGTCGAGACAGCTAGCTATATTATATATTACTAGCTGGCCCCGACAGACGTTGTTCTATCTTAAATATGAACTGGAATGAATAAATGACTACACCTGCTCCTACACCTGTTCCTACTCCAACACCTACTCGTACATAAACTCATACACCTATTCCTACCCATACTCCTACACCCACTCCTACACCTACACTTGCTCCTACACCTACAAATACTCCTACACCTACTCCTACAACATACACCTTTTCCAATGTTAAAGAAAAGAATTTTTGAAATCGGCATAGTAGTTTTTGAGTTTATTCATTACAAACATACAAAAATACAAATCTTTCCTCTTAATAATATTAGTATAGATTAGGGGTTATAATAAGAAAAATTTTGAATGAAATGAATGAATTACTTAATTATAAAAATTAAACAATGTCAAAAAAGTCAATAGTTTTTATTTAAGTAGATGTTTCAAACATTCTTCATTCACTTCAACACATTTAAAAAGTTAAACAGTTAAAATACATAATATATCAATAAGAAACTGGCCCGTCGAGAAGAACCGGCGTAAAAAACTCGCACGGGGCCACTTTTTAGCAAAAAGATGGAAAATTTGTTCTTTGATTAATTACCTATGTATCCAAAATTTATGTTTACTGAGGTTTGCGGTTAGGGTTAGCTGTCACCCTATTACTCCCAACCACTCAACTATGTTTACCACTCCAAATTACAACTAAACTAGTCGTTTAGTTTATAACCCTAAAACTTCAACCACTAAGTAATATCTCAGTAACTGTGAGTTTCCTGATGAGGGGAGTGGGGGTTCAACCCTCCCCCTCCCCTTCCCTCTTAACTCCCTCCTCCCAAAATCGTGGAATCGTGGGATATTATACTAAATTTTTACCGAAAAAACTTTAGTCAGTATATTTTGGTACTAAATTAAATAGCAACACTAAGACAAATATGTTTTTAGAATATGTTACGAATTATGTAAAAAATACAGATTTCATCTCACTTTCTATGGAAAATATGACTGTATTTACATCCATATATCATCTTTCTTATGTTATATGCAATCACAAACTAAAAAAACACGAGCTATAGCTAATTACGAGTGAAAAGTTACGGCAGCACATTTTCGTTCGCTGCGACTTTTGCACCTCAAAATACTGTATCCACACATTGTTAAAATACTTAAAACTACACGGAGTCTCTATCTCAAAAGCGTATATAACATAAAACACACCAAAAAACACAAAAGAGTTCAATTATCACGAAACCTCACTCTTCACAGTCATTTCACATTTGTTTGGCACAGGAATGTCAAATTTGACAGCTTTGTGCCAAAAACCCGGTTACAGCGAAAGGGACAAAACATAACATTTTTGTCTCGTTTCTTCACAAGTATTGACCAATTTACGTTCTCTCTCTAACAAGCTGTGACGTCAGGAGCTATCCTGCCCTGCATACAATATAATGATTTTAATAACCTTTTTTTTTTTTGTTTCCGGAGGGGAAAATGCATTACGCATACCACCCAGGCACAGGGGGCACCCGAGTGGTGATGTGGGACTCCCGTATAGGCTAATGAGACCCACGGTATACCCACTAAAAACCACCCCCCACCTTCCTCCTCGCCGCCCTGTGACGGGGCCACGGGAACGATAAACACATCCGCGACCCCGCCGGCGGCAGCCGCCCACTAGCGGCTCCATCCAAGGCCCGAAAGCCCCAGGCGCACCAGATGGTAAGGTGCGCCTTCCTCCTCGGCCTCCACCAGTACTGTAGCAGACTCTGCTACTAGGAGGCCACGGATACCAGCCTCCACAACCGGTACCCGGTGGCAGATCTGGTATATGGTTCTGCCACCGACCACTGCTCGGCCGCAGAGGATAGGGCAAGCGGCGCACCGTAATACCAACTTGCCTCTTCCTCCGCGGCCCCACCAATGCCGTTAACCGTACGGAACGGCCCCGCCAGCTCGCAGGGAGAGTGGCACAACACAACCACGCCTCTTCCCCTGCGATCCCTCCACGGCCGCAGAAGATAGGGAGTACGGCGCACCGTAATACCGGCACTCCTCTTCTTCTGCGGTCCCACCTCCTAGCGCGTCCGCAACGGACTCCTCCAGCCCGCTGGGAGCGCCCTCCTCGGGCCAGCCGTCGGAAAACAAGCCGGCCCTGGTTGCCTCTTCGCTTCACCGTGGGTGTCCAATCCACGGTTACTAAGCCCCACCGCCACGACAAGGCGTGCAACCATCGGGGGGATGATTTTAATAACCTAACCTAACCTAACCTAACCTTTTTTTTTTTTTTTTGATCTCGCAGGGGAAAGGTCGTTACGCCCTTCCCGGGTTGGGGGACCCGGGGGTATGTGGGACTCCCGACGCGACTCGCCGGTTTACCCACTAAAACTGAACCTGCGGATTGCCCTCAGCCGCTATAAGGGGGAGTGTCCCGGATCTGTCTAACACAGGACACCCCCCGCGACCGGCCGGTCTACCTCTTATAGGGACCGGACTTCCAATACAGTTAGGGGCCACTCCGGCAAACTGGAGCGTCCCCCTCGACGCCGGGACTAGCTAAGCCGGGGAGGTTCCCATCCTCTCCCGGAGCCCCGTTAGACAGGAGATTGGAGGTTCGCAAAGCGACGCCTCCGTACTCCTGTCCTACGCCGGCGGAGCGGAACAGAGGATGGATCTATCTCTCTGTCCCGCTCCGCGGCCTCTTTCTGCGAAATGACGACTTCGCAGAAAGAGACCGCCGCCTGCCAGGCCTCATCGCTCTCGAGCATGCAGCGAACCACACTCGAGAGCGAGAGGTCCCGCCCAAGCACTGCCACGAGATCGTGGCGCTGCACGGCCCATCGGTCGCACACCTCTAAGGTGTGCTGGGCCGTGTCCTCCGCAGCGCAACATTGGTGGCAGGCTGGCGTAGGCTCCCTCCTGGCGACCTTACACAGGTATGCACCGAAGCATCCGTGCCCGGTGAGCACCTGTGTAAGGCGGAAGGTGAGGGGTTTTCGCTTGCGGCGCATCCACGCCGCAAGGACTGGACGCAGTGCCGTGGCCGTATGTTGGCCGTACGGCGACTGCTCCAGGACCTCACCCCACCTCCTCAGCAACCACTGCTCTCCCAGCCTTTGGAACCGCCCTAGCTCCTCCCACGAGGGGACCTCGCCACGTGACCTCCCCTCTGATACGAGGAGGTTCGTCTCGGCAAGGACCCTTGCCGTGAGCTCCCAAGGCGGTTCCCCCGCCAGGGCAGTAGCTGCCACCCAGGAGACTGTACGGTAGCCCCTGATTACCCTCACTGCTATGACTCTTCGCAGTTGGGCCTTATTGCGAGCAGTGAGGGAATCCGCCCAGATGGGGGCACCGTACAAAGCTACACTCCAGCAGACTCCGGAGTATAGCCGCCTGCAGGCCTCGCTGGGCCCCCCTATATTCGGAAGGAGTCGGCCCAGCGCTGACGCCACCCTCACGACCTTCGGCCCCAGTTGTTGAAAATGGGGGCCGAAGGTCCACCTCCCGTCCAGGGTGAGTCCGAGACACTTAAGGGTTGGACTCTCACCCTAACCTCCGCCTCTCCGATAAGGAGTCGTGCACCCGATGGGGGTCCTTTCCTCCCGGGTCCGCGGAAGAGCAGGGCTTCGGTCTTGTCTAAACGTACCCGAAGCCCCAATCGCTCTATGCGGCTGACTACTAGGGCTGCCCCCTCCTCAGCCAGCCGCGCGGCTTCCTGATACGTCCTCCCCCGGAACGTGACGTAAGTGTCATCTGCATAGCAGATGACATCTGTTCCGGGGAGGATGCCGCTCCGCAGGACCCAGTCGTAGCCGACGTCCCAGAGGTTCGGACCCAGAACCGAACCCTGGGGGACGCCGCACTCGACCTTCCGCCTCTCTAAGGACCCCGACCGATCCTCGAACACGATCTCCCTATCGGAGAGGTACGCGTCCAACAGTCTCCCGAGATACGGAGGCACTCCGAAATACTTAAGTGCCTCCCGTATTACGCTGTGGGGAAGGCTGTTGAAGGCGTTGGCGATGTCCAAGGACACCGCCACCACCACCTCCCTCCCGCGTTCCGCTTCATCCGTCACCGACCTTAGGCGCCTCACTGCGTCGATGGTCGACCGACCGGCCCGAAACCCGAACTGTGAATCTGAGAGTCCAGGCCCCGGACCTTCCTCCAGGTGCTGAACGAGGCGGGAGGCTATAACGCGTTCAAACGCCTTGCCCACCTCGTTCAGTAACACGATCGGCCGCACCGCCGACGCACAGTCCGGTGGTCGCCCGCCCTTAGGTAGTAGAACGAGCTGACCCTCCTTCCATGCCTTCGGGAACTGACCGCAGTGTAGGCAGCGGTTGAACAATTCCCGAAGGCTGTCTTCGAGGTGCACGAGAGCTATGGATAGGACTCTCCCGTGCACCCCGTCTGGACCAGGCGCCCTTCTCTTACTACGGAGGCGGGACAGAACCGCCTCCATTTCCAAGTCGGTGACGGGTGGCGGAACACCCTCCTCCATCGAGCCCGGCGTCCGTCGGGCCATCCGCGGTGGAGCGAAACCTGCTAGGGGGTCCGGGAACAACTCCCGGACGATGTTCCCCAGCAGTTCCGGCTGGAGCGTTCCCATCAGTGGGGCCGACTGGGCGCGAAGTTTGTCTCGCGCCTTCTTATACGGTCGGCCCCACGGGTCATTATTCAGACCCTCCACCAGCTCCAGCCACGCTCGCTCCTTGGCCCGACTGATGGCCAGCCGCAGGATCTCTCTTTTGGCTTTGTAGACCCTGAACAGCCGGCCATCACGCTCCTCGTCCTGGGGACGGCGCCGCCTGCTGCGAGCGTAAGCGCGACGCGCCGCATCGCAGGCGACGCGAAGGTCGGCCAGCTCGGCCGACCACCAGTACACCGCCCGTCGAGGAGGGGGAGGACCCCAAACTCTCGGCATGGCTGCCCGACAGACGTTAGTAAGTACGTTGCCGAAACAGCCAGCCACTTCGTCCACCCCCAAACCTTCCAAAGACGGGAGGCTCCAGCGGCCAACGATGGCCGCCTCCTCCGCCAATTCCCGGTTGAGCTTTGTGAGTGCCCAACGCGGGAACTTGCTACGTCCCCTGGACACCGACGCCGAACTCGATGCGGAAGCTGGAGACACCTCGAATCGTATGTAGCGATGGTCCGAGAGTGTCTCCACCTCCGTTACCACCCTCCACCCTGCCACCCTGCGCGCGACCGCGGGAGTAGCGAACGATAGGTCCACCACTGAACCGCCCGTCCGCCGCACGCAGGTGAGGACCGTCCCTGTATTGAGAAGGGACAGCCCCGAGGCTAAAGCCCACTCCTCCACTTCCCTCCCCTTCGGGTCGGTGACAGAGGAACCCCACGCCGAGGACTTGGCGTTGAAGTCCCCTGCCACTATTACGGGGAGGGGGGCTAGCCTCCTGATCAGCGGCCCCAGAGCATCGAGGAATTGCTCTAGGGCGGCTAGGTTGCGGTTCGGGGAGAAGTAAACACCGATTATTACTACGTCCCCCCGAACGGCAACGACATATCCAGCCCCCCTCATTCTGGGTACGAGGGGGGGGCCAGCACCTGGCCTCGTCAATATTGCGACGGAGCCCACGTCGTCCCCAGCCCAATGCGGTAGGGGAGGAACATAATAGGGCTCCGCCACGACCGCCACATCGATTGACCACTCCGCCATCGACTGTAGGAAGAGGTCCTGAGCCGCGGCGGAGTGGTTCACGTTGCCCTGTAAGAAGCCGAGATGTATAGGCATAATTATGTCATCTCGGCATCAGGCGCCTCCGGCCCCCTCCCCGATGGACGTGGAGAGGAGGAAAATTTTCCACGAGTGGATGGGGGGTTACATAATCTGCCCCCCATCACATGGTCAGCCTTCAATCCGGAGTCCGTGCAGACCGCACAGCGCAGCACATCAGAGTTACAGCCGGAAGCTTTATGCCCCGGCTGTCCGCAGCGGTAGCACAGGCCGCTGCGGTCCTTTTCGCAGCTGCACAACCCTGCCATGTGCCCTTTCCCCAGGCACCTAAAGCAGTGCCTGGGACGGACCCCTTCATGGTGGAGCAGGACCTTACTCCACCCCACCCGGATCGCGCCCAGTTGGATGAGCTTTTTTGCGACTACCATCGGGCAGGACATCCGGGCAAAACCAACTCCGCGTGGGCCGAAATGTATCTCTCCGACCCACACCTGTTCCACGGCACAGCCCCCCTCTGCAGCGACCGCTGACTTGACCCGGTCCACCGTCGCGGTCTCATCGAGGCCCGTTAAGCGAAAACAGGTAGTTTTGACGGGCCTAACCACGTCCGCTACTCCGCTCAGCAGCTCTCCCATTTTTTGTGCCAGGGCATCGGGTTTGTCGGCACTATTACGCCCTGGCACCTCTATTAGACGGCACCCAGTTGCCGCCATGCGTACTCTGAGGGGACCTATTCCGAGCTCCTCTATGTTGAGACTCTGCTGTGCCCTCGTCAACACCGAGCCGTATGTTGCCCCCTGTTGGGCTGCCTCCGGCCGTAATTTAAGGATTACGGCAGAGGAGCCAGGGAGCACCAATTTGGTGCCCTTCTTTTGTTTTGGCGCCGGGTGCGCTTTTGCCCCCTGCGACTTCTTCGGCGCCTTGCGTCTCACCACCTCGGTCCAGGCTTCTGAAGCCGGAAGAGCTGATGCAGATGCAGGTGTAGGTGCCGTTGCCGCCATCTCACTCCCCTCTTGAGGCGTTTTGGATGCTTTGGGCGTAGTGGGTCCAAAGCTAGTCCATCCCCCAGCCTTTTTCGTGGCTTTGGACGCCACAGGCATTGGCCGTACCGCAGGCCGCACCGGCAGCGCCGGAAATTCTTCGCGGCTCTTTCCGGGAACCGCTTTTGGGGCCAGTTGCTCCTGACCCCGTGGCACTCCCAATACCGGCGACCGTTCTCGATCCGGTTGCACCTCATGATTGGCTGCAGCAGACCGAGCCTCGCAGGCAACCTTCTTCCTATCCGCGGCTAGTGGCGGGCGGACGGGACGAGAAGGCGGAAGTCGATCCTCGATTACCGCCAGGCGGCCATCAACCAGGTTGCCGACCAACCTGGCGATATTATTTTCCAAAATGCCCAGCTGTTCGCTGGACATCGGACTCGACGAAGGCAGCGACGACTTTTTAGTCGCCGCCTTCTTCGCCTCCTCAAAATCACGCCTATAGGCGCGCACCTCTTCTCGAAGGTTCGCCACCTCTCGTTGCAACCTTCCATTATCTGCGCGGAGGCGGCGTGTCTCCTCCGCCTCAGTGCGTGCCATCAGGGTCTCGAGAACCGTTTTTACAGTGCCCGTCGCACGCCGAATTTTGCTGGCATATCCCCCCTTTAAATTGGTGGATTTGCCAACCAAACTCAGGATTTCCTGCAGGTTCACCTCTGCTGCCTGCATCAAATCCTGTGCCCCTAGCATGTCAACGTCCAAGTCCAGGGGGCCAGGAGGGATCTCCTGTTTCTTAGGCTCCGCATCCGCCTTCATGTACGCCCTTTTGTCTAGGGCAGCGAGAAATTCGGCACTGCGAGCCTCTTCCACCCGATCCCTCAGCGCCTGACGGGTACTGTTGAGCCTGGTTTCAATGCCACGAGCCTTCCCACGCTTGGCACAGTTTTTCCGCCCATCTGACGGTCCCGCAGAAGCGTCTTCTGTGTCAGAGCCAGAATTCTCCGCCCCGAAAGGAAACAGCCGTTTGCCGCGATTGGCCTCTGACTCGGAGTTAGACTGCATCGACCAGTCTCCGAGTACCTCCTCCAGAGTAATAAACTCAAACTCAAACTCAAAATTGTTTATTTCCATAATTTGCACATTACAAAATTTGGACACGTCAATTTAAATTATATAATAATCATATAATAATATATAAATATTACAATAATATAATTAGTATTCATTACATTGAAAATAATATTTGTTATTATAAGTACAATTTTAAGGCTAATTTATATTCCAAGAATTTTTATCTTCTAAATACTCAGATATTTTATAGTATCCTTTTTGTTGAAGTTGTTTTTTAATAATCTTTTTGAACTTATTAACAGATAATTTTTGTAAGTGTTTTGGAATTTTGTTGTAAAAACGTATACATTGCCCTTTAAAAGAAACATTGACCTTATGGAGTCTAAAATTGGGCAAAGCCAGTTTATCTTTATTTCTAGTATTTATGTTATGAGTATTGCTTTTCTTAGGAAACAAGTTGATATTCCTATGGGTATACAAAAGAGTTTCATAAATATATTGACATGGCACTGTCAATATATTTATGTTTTTAAATTTTTCGCGCAAAGTTTCTCTGGGACCCATTCTATAGATAGCACGGATCGCCCTCTTCTGCAGCACAAATATAGAATCTAGACGGCCATCTCCAGCACCTCCCCATAGCAGTATGCCATACGACATAATGCTATGAAAGTAGCCAAAGTATACCAGTCTAGATGTGGCTATGTCCGTAAGGTAACGAATCCTTTTAACAGCAAATGCCGCAGAACTGAGTTTTTTCGAAAGTCCATCTATATGTGGGTCCCATTGAAGCCTACTATCCAAGGTGATGCCTAGAAATACTGTCGAGTCAACGAGCTCTAATTGTTGTCCCTTAATTCTAATATCTGTTGCTACTTTTTTGACATTTGGTAGGGAAAATCTAATACACTTTGTTTTGCACTCGTTAAGTAAAAGATTATTCGCGTTAAACCAATGGACGACACTTGAGATTGCACAATTTATTGTATCATAATTTATAATGCGTCGATTCAGTTTAAATAAGAGCGAAGTGTCGTCAGCAAATAATACAATATCATGATTATCTTTTATAAGATAAGGCAGATCATTAATATATATTTAAAAAAGATACGGGCCCAGAATAGATCCTTGAGGCACACCCATTGAAACCAAGGCCCCTGGAGATCGCTTTCCATTAACGTCAACACTTTGAACTCTATTACTTAAGTAAGAATTAAAAAGGTCCAAAGGTTTGCCTCTAATTCCATAATGATGCAGTTTTCTGATTAATGTTTCGTGGTGTACGCAGTCAAACGCTTTAGACAAGTCACAGAAAATGCCCAATGCGTCATGCGACTTCTCCCAAGCATCATAAATGTGTGATATTAACGCTATACCAGCATCAGTAGTAGACCTTCCTTTCGTGAACCCATATTGTTTACAATGTAACAAGTTATTTATATGAAAATGTGATATAAGTTGGTTTAAAATTATTTTTTCGAAGACTTTACTAAATATAGGCAGAATTGATATTGGTCTGAAGTTAGTTGGATCCGTCGTAGCACCTGATTTAAAAAGAGGAATTATTTTACTGCATTTCATCATGTCAGGAAATACTCCGCAATCAATGCATTCGTTAAATATATAAGCCAATTCAAAAGCGAGAGAGTCAATTAGTGATTTTAAGATATATACAGATATACCCCATAGGTCCGTGGTTTTCTTAACGTTTATCATTTTAAAGGCCTTTATGATATCTTGTTCATTTACGCGTCTAAAGCTGAAATTACTTTCACAATAAGGTACATTTTCTTTTAGTAATGACTCTGCTATAACTTGTGAAGAGTTTAACGATTTAGTGATCGAGACTGGTATGTCAGTAAAAAATCGTTCAAACGCGTTCGCCACCTCTACATTGTCTTTAATTAAATTGTCATCAATTTTTAACTTATATTCAGTTTTAGAGTTACGTATACTACCAGTTTCGTCATTAATAATTTTCCATGTAGTTTTTATTACGTTGTTACTATTTTTTATCTTTGAAGAAATAAAATTAGCTTTTGCCTTTTGACAGACTTTTCTAAAGATTTTTGAATACTTCCTAACCCTATCCTTAAACTCTTCACTAAAGTTGTAGTGTTTTTCACTATATAATTCATACAATTTTTGTCGGCTCTTATGTATACCCACTGTTGCCCACTCACTAAAGCCAGGATTATCTGTCACAAGAAGCGATCTGGATGTAAATACTGCGTTGAATAAGTTACTAAATTTATTAAAAAATTGACAGTAAATCTCATTAGGATTTTTGTTGCAGAAATTTAGGGGAAGTTGTGAGTGCCAACTTAATTTAAATTTCTCTAACCGAGATTTAGTTACAGGAACATAGTTAATTTTCTTTTTAATGATTTCTCTGTTTTTTATTTCTATTTTTAAAAATTGTCCTAAATGATCAGATTTAATGTTACTAATAATTTTTTTCTCAATTATGCTATTATCTTTTAAGTTTGTAAATATATTATCTATGCACTTAGCTGAAGTTTCTGTAATTCTAGTTGGTACTGAAAATAATGGTTGTAAGTTGTAGGAACCAAATAAGTTACATATTCTAGTATTTAATGAACCGACTTCTAAAAGGTCAATGTTAAAATCTCCACAAATGAAGATTGTTTTATTCGAATCAGCTACTTTAAATAAAATTTGATCCATCACTTTTTCAAATGTTTCATATGAAGCATTTGGTGGGCTGTATACACTTACAACTATATTCCGCTCCAACTCTACGCATGCTACTTCGACCTGGCTTTCAATGGACAAGCTTATGATATCTTGCCTATTTTTAAACTTTATATTTTTATTGATTAATATTAAGGAGCCTCCTCGAATAGCATGCGATCTACAGAAGGAACTACCAATTTGGTGATTACTAAAGTTAAACATCAGCTCATAACTCCTTAGCCAATGCTCCGTAATACAAATAATGTCAATATTGAAAGAGTTGAGGTACAATTCTAATTCCAATAATTTACTATTTATACCTTGAATATTTTGATGTACTAAGCTAGTTAACTTTACAATTTGATTACGGTTTTTGTTATTTTGTTTTGCATTATTAACATTATTGGTTTCTTTGAGATAACAATTATTATATTTATCATTTTCAAAACTATTGCAAGAGGTGATCTCTATTGTCGTACTACTTAATTTAAAAAACTTGGATTAGCATCCAAAGTCTTATTATTAATATGACTATTAATAGGTCTATTATGCTCAAAAGAAGCGCTATGTTTAACCAAGTTCTTGGCAGATAAGTCTATAAAAAATGATAGCGAAACAGCTACCTGTTTTTTGTAAAAATTAGAAAGGTAGTATTTACCTTTAGTCAAATAGTATTTTCTATTGATAAGTCTGTTAGTATCGATAACGTGTACATATTTATTATAACATGAAATAGTATGCAAGGTCATATTTAGCTTATATCTAATATTATTTTCTGATTGTGTCAAGCTGTTGCTATAAGGAAGTGTAAAGATAATAATACCGGCCCGGTTATAGCCCAGCCGATGACCGCTCTCGTTCTGCCCCTCCTTACTATAGGCATCCCCCAACTCGAGCCTAAGCCCCCGTCCGGAACGCCTCTTGTCCCCCCCTTCACTCTCGCTCCCATCCCCCCCAACTTTTTCAACACCATTTGGCATGGTGCCAAAAAGTGAAATTGGTAACCCACCAGAGCAATACTGGCAGGCACCAACCTAATGTATAGGCAGATTGCCTATAACCTTATGTCTAACTTAAACTAATTATAAAAGATAAACCCAACACCATATATAAACAAAAATACACCTAAATAAAGAACTAACCTAGACAATATAAACAGATAAGTTCTCCCCCCGCGGGGGTCACTCACGCAAAACAACCCCGGGACAAACTCGTCGACCGAAGGTGTTCCGCAAGGGTGACTCCTGAGTACGTTTCTATACTAATTCAGCTTAAAAATGAAAAAACACAAAAAACCGAATATCTCGGGAACCAGAAGGTGCACCGAGATAATTCTTACACCAAAAGAAGGACAAAAATCGTAGCAATCGCCTGACACCTTGAGCACAAATATCCATAGACGTGCAAAGGCTTCGCCTAAGAAAATTTGAGCTCTAACCTAACCTAACCTAACCTAACCAAGAGCATGTCAGGACATGTCTAAGGAGGGTTCCGTAAATGTTGAATGTTGATTAATAATCAAAATATATATAAGTGAATAGTAACCAGATGTTCTTTAAGAATAAGTTTTATTCGATTTCTAATTTTAATATTCGCATTTCGCTTATCACATAACATTTGACCATATTATTTTAGTCTATTACGATATCGCCTATCACAATCAAAGAAAATATTTACTCTAGCGCACTCTAGCGAGACCTCAAAGTAGGTACGAAGAATACAACCAGATACTTATAAAAATTTTAAAGCGCGACACCTGAGAGGTTATACATATCAGCGAGGTTTTCGATAGCGTGATACAGAATTTAAATCCAATAACACAGCGACATCTAGTATTATTTTTCAAAAACAATCCACGATTTAAACAGGAGACTAGCGCCATATACCTAGTTTTCGTAAAGTTACTAGCAAATTGAAGCTTTTAATATTAAAGGTAGGTATTAAATTATAATAAAAAACAATAATACTATGGTAATTGATAACATAATTATATTCATGTGTTTTTAGTGTTATTAAATTATTGTAATAATTGGTAAAAGAGGCACATATTCGTAAAATTAATTATTTTACGTGTTTCAAAACTTAGCCCTAATTCTGGTAAAGAAACGTAAATTCGCAATAATCAGTATAATTACTGTAGCTCAGTTAATCATAGTGTTTGTCCTTGGATGTAGGTTCAAACCCGACAGCATGTTTTATTTATTATTAATTTAAGTTACTTTTATTAATTGTTAATTTCAGTTTTTTTTTTAATTTTGCAACCAGTTTTGAAACATTATTTTAAATGATAATTTCACATGATGTATAATTATTCTGATTTGCTTTAATATGTTAATTTGTTTTTCAATAATTGCTCTAGAAATAGAAATTATGATGCGATTTCGTTCAAAATAGTTTTCCTAAAGAGTTTTTAGCACGATCTATCAGCATGGAAATTTGCAAGTTTCTCTCTCCTATAGCTTAAAAATGCTAGGGGGGGGACCAACTTGCAAACTACTTTGGAGGCCGATTACTCGAAAATGGTCAACTTTATAAAAAAGTAACGTATGAAACCATGCCTTTATTTTAAAAGACCTATTCTCCGATACCCCACACGATGGGGTAGAGTGAAAAAATATTTTTCATCCCCACTTCACATGTATGGAGAGCTACTCCTAAAATATAAAATTATTATTTTTTTATGATCCCGAAACCGTGATCTATACACAATCTATAACTGCACCAAATTTCATAAATTTATATTCATAATTACAGGAGCTAGAGGCGCGGACAGACAGACAGACAGACAGACGGACAGTGCGAAACTATAAGGGTTCCTTAAGTATTACGGAACCCTAAAAATGGTCCATGTCGTGTCGATAATGAATGATGAAATATTTACCGATGAGAATAAGATGTCAAAATGTTAAAATCCCCGCATTTTCCCCACATAATGCCAATCCCCAATAAATCTCCAATCGACTTGAAATTCCCCGCAGTTTGGGGAATTCCCCACAAATCGGCAACGCTGCCGATATTGTAGCTTTGTAAAAGACAGATCAATAAAGAATATACAGTCGGGTAAGGATCTTTTGGCACTTGGATGGGGGCGTGAGTGTCGCAAATAAGAACAATATTTATGGTCTACCAGAATCTGATGGCATTTAAAAAAAAATAAAAAATGTGATTTTCATATGGCAATGTCAAGTATGACCCGTCAAATCAAAGTACGTGATCTGTCAACCGCTGTTAAAATTTTGTGATTATGTTCTTGGAATTTGTTGTTTTTGTGAAAATATCCAAAAAGGCAATTCGATCTCAAGCGAGAAATATTGTTTTCTATGTCTATAGTAAAATACAGAAAGAAGAAGGTGTAAATCGAATCAATCTTATAATTTAAAGCTTGTGGTAGAGTTGACCGGTAAGTTAGAGTGAGTTGTTTTGATACTTTTAGTTTTTTTATATTTTCTTAGGTAGGTAATTATTGTGACTTCTTTAAATGTGTTTCCAGTACTACTATAAGGTGAATCGTAGCTGATGGCACATCGAATGATGGTTTGTTTTCCATGCCTGGTAAAAGGAGGAGAGGAGGAAAAAAGAAAATCAACATATTAAGACAGTTTCGATTTATAGTTGATTAGGAATAAAGTAAACGAGTTATATACAGTTCGGAAGGAAATTCCAACATTAAATAAACTGTTGCCAATTTAATTGTATGTTATTCGTAATAAATAAGTATATAAAGTAATTCACGATTGATTTATTTTTCATGAAATATCATTATCATTACATAGTATAAAACAAAGTCCCTTTTTTGTCTGTCCCCTATGTTTGCTTAAATCTTTAAAACTACGCAACGGATTTTGATGCCGGTTTTTTTAACAGATAGAGTGATTTAACGGGAAGGTTTTTAGGTATAAAAGGGTAGAGATATACGCAACGGAATCCGGTAGGCCGTAGAGAATTCTGATCATTGGAAATAGAAATCTATGCTAATACAATAGAGTTGAAAATCGAACACATGAGTGTCGAGTTAAACGTCAATGTCATATATGACAGCTCGACACCTGACACTTCAATTTTCAACTGTATTGCATTAGCACAGAGTTCTATTTTCAGTGCTCATAATTCTCTACGGTCTAACGGATTCCGTTGCATATAGTCCCAGCCTAACATGCATAACATAGTAGAGGTACACAAATAATTTTAGAGGTTTCTAAAGTCCTAAAAAATCACATATTTTGCGCTTACATTGAAAATGCTGGCTGAACACTACGAGATAGATCAAAATTATGTACTATAGTTGTATTCATCTTTAAAAAGCCTACAAAAAAGTCCGCGATGGCATATGTCTATCTCTTAGGGATAACACACAATAACCATTTTTTTATCCTTTACTTTGATTTTAATTAAATAGGTTATTTACAAAGCGATTTTAAGCAATACAGTATTAATCCTTATCCAATTAAGTACATTTAAGATACATAGTACATTAAGATAGTGCATTTAAGATAGATCAATACTGCCCTTTACGGCATGTAATTTAAATCCCACCAAAAACATTCTGTAAAAAACTAGCCAAGTCTCGATGGAGCTGCTTGTTTATCTCTAAAAAGTTATGAAATCTAGACAAAATCGTGCCAAGTCTAAGGTTCCTTACTGCGGTTTCTTTATTATTATAGTTAATGTTGAGTGACTTGGCCGTTGAACATTCTTTATACTTTTGTGGGTACAAGCCAATTTTGTTTACATTTGTAACTACCTATGTTTGTTAAGCGAGATAATAGCCCATACTGGTATTGGTAATTGGACGCTAGTGTCTCATTTTAGGCTGTTGCTGATTGTACAACACACGTATTGGAGCAATGGTGTCATGGAGCCCCTTTTGTACCCTTGTGTGCCCTTCAACGGCCAAGTCACACAACATTTAAACTATAATAATAAAGAAACCGCAGTAAGGAACCATAGACTTGGCACGATTTTGTCTAGATTTCATAACTTTTTAGAGATAAACAAGCAGCTCCATCGAGACTTGGCTAGTTTTTTACAGAATGTTTTTGGTGGGATTTCACTTCTTTTTGTAGAAACGTGGGCATATTGATTTATTTTCCTAGATTTTAGTGTAATTTGTTTATTTAATTTGTGTAATGTTCGAGTAGAATAAAGTTCGAGTAGAATAAAGGGGCCTGAAAATGCGGCAAAATGGTTCTAGTAAAGAATGGTACGGCAGTGTTTGCTTCGCACTCGACTTGGCGGGGGCACTGCCGTGCCCCCAGATCGACGTTCTGGTCTTATCTAGAGGTTCTCAAATAGGGGCCTGAAAATGCGGCGAAATGGTTCCAGTAAAGAATGGTACGGCAGTGTTTGCTTCGCACTCGACTTGGCGGGGGCACTGCCGTGCCCCCAGATCGACGTTCTGGTCTTATCTAGAGGTTCTCAAATAGGGGCCTGAAAATGCGGCGAAATGGTTCCAGTAAAGAATGGTACGGCAGTGTTTGCTTCGCGCTCGACTTGGCAGGGGCACTGCCGTGCCCCCAGATCGATTATCCTAGTTTTTATAGTTTTCCCTTTATGTGGCCATTAAACCCCGACTCTGTACCAAATTTCAGCTCTCTAAGTTTATGGGAAGTACTAGTTCTATTTTGATGATCATGAGTGAGTGAGTGAGTGAGTGAGTGTCGAAAATGCGAAACTTTGCTTTCGCTTAACTTCGGAACTAAATGACCTACAGACTTGAAATTTTTGGATTTTAAGTACGTGATTATAGCTTATTGGATGACGAAAATTTCTGCGTTCTGGTCTTATCCAGAGGTTCTCAAATAGGGGCCTGAAAATGCGGCGAAATGGTTCCAGTAAAGATGGTACGGCAGTGTTTGCTTCGCGCTCGACTTTGGCGGGGGCACTGCCGTGCCCCCAGATGAATATTTTCGAAGATATTACAGATTTAAAATGCAGGGATATAATGTTGCTGCGCGGCGCGGGCTCTCGCGTTTCTACATCGCGCTATCGAAAACGCGGGACGTATACAGTATAAAGAGGTTCACGAATATTTTGAACTGCAGCACAGAATACATAATAGTAACTGCAGTTCTTAATTCTTATGGAACATCCAGAGGTGGTTTGTCAGTTTTGTTGGAATGTCAAATAACTTTACTTACTACATAGTACATAGTATAAAACAAATCGCTTTATCTGTCTGTCCCTATGTAGGTATAGTATATTGTATGCTTAGGGCTGATTTTTCAATCGTCAGATAACTTTTATCTGAGGAATAAATATGTAACTTTGACAGATTTTGTATGGAAAATATGTCAGTGTCACATATTTATTCCTCAGGTAAGAGTTATCTGACGATTGAAAAATCGGCCCTTAATCTTGTATGCTTAGATCTTTAAATCTACGCAACGGATTTTGATGCGAGTTTTTAAAATAATAGTCTTTAAGTATAGTCTTTAAGATTATGGTAAAACTTATATTCAAGTGCAATAAATATAATATTATGTAAGTATATTATCAAGTGGTCGCGCATGTCGTGTCGAGGTGATAGGGTCCCATTTTTAACAATTTGCATTGGGCAAACCTAAAAACATTTTCAATATTGTATCAGAAGTATATTGCTGTAAGTAGGTAGAGAGTTATTCGCCGAAGTAGTTTTTTCTCCAAGAACACTATTCCACGCGGGCGAAGCCGCGGGCAAAAGCTAGTTTTCTATTTTATACACCGAACATTCTTCACACAGTCTTATTATACTTAATTCATGTTCAATAATACTAAAGACATAATTAAAAATTAACCAGTATCAAGATCGTTTAATCCAATTTCCCCAGTATTGCACACTACAAAATTTTATTTCCCTATTTGCCATGAGATTCTGGTACACCTTTACAATATTTATTACTAAAAGTGAAATTTTACAAGACGGCGATGTTAGTACTGATTTTATCCACGTGCCAAAAGGTAAGTGTCTCAACTACAAAACAATACTACTAAAAGTTACATTTTACAAGACGGCGATGTTTCATGTTATATAGTTCTGATTTTGTCCACGTGCCAAAAGATCCTTGTCAGACTGTAAATCTATTAAATATAAATTATAATCTATGGTTCAGGAGTTTTGCCGGGAAAGTCAATCAACAATGTTGTGTTTCTGTATTATTTTTCTAAATTCGTGTTATTTCGGTTTTTAATGTGTTATAGTGGTGGAATATTAACCATTAATTATTCCTTTAGGTGCATTAATGTGGAAAAGTGATACATTCTACAAAATGCGCGCTAAATTGGGTTTCCCGCCAAAACTCCCTAGGAAGTTTCAGTAAAGCGTCTACCACTTTACTGAATCGACTGACTTGACTAATTGACTACCCTGACTACTTATTTGGACTTTGACTAGACTTTGGACTTGACGATTTAGAAATAAGACAAAGAAATACCTCAAACGACAGACGAGGCAGTATGGTCTAAGACCTTAGCCTGTTCCATTTCGGGACGAATTAAACAAAAAAAAAAAAAATCTATGGTTCAATTTGATGTTACGTTTTATTTTTTGTTTACATTGCTTCATTTGGGGGAAAATAACAAATAAATAGTGAAACTTAAATTACTTGGAATACCATTTTAACACCATGTTTCATAAAACAGAAAACATCTTCTCACACCAAAAATTGTTTCGAAATGATGATATAGAAGACGAGCTCACAGAACTATTCAATAAGAAGTATAAATTCGAAAAGAACTATGAGTGGGAGCTACCTAAACAAGAGTTGTGGTTCACTGCTCCCCCCTGGAAGGTTAGGTTATTGGAAACCTTAAAATCCAGACTTAATTTTCACAAGAGTCAACTAAATGATTTCAGTATCGAAGAATGGAGTAGCCATACTAGGAGACGAAATCCGGCGGGAGAAGTCGGCTGGAAGATACGCTGCGTTATTAATCCGGAGTTTTTGACTCAGGCTTGGACAAAATTTTACGAGTGTGCCAGCACATACAACATAATTCCACTTGATGCGGAAATTTCTAAGAATATGGTGTCTCTCCACCTTTGCGAGGCGCCCGGAGCGTTCATAACGGCATTAAACCACTTCCTGAAGCAAAACCATCAAGATTTACAAGTAAATTATTTGCCTAAATAGTAGGATATTTTCATTACAGTATAATTACATATGTAGCTCATAAATTCTATGGAAACTGAAATTATTTATATAGTGCAATTCAAATGAGAATAGGATCTGTTATGATAGTTAAATTTACGTTTAGATAATTGATTACTATTTAAAGTTTATATTTAAATCCGATGCAAGGCTATTAATATTTATATGCTGAAAATCGCACTTTTCAAGTTATATTTGACAGAAAAAGGTCATTGATGTTCCTATTCTCATTTGAAAAGCGTTATACTAGTGGTCATTTTAATTATAACGTTGCGTATCCACCAAGTAAAAAGGGTAACCATTGCATGTAAGTAATGTTTATAGAGGGATTGATAAAAATATCACGCTTAATTTTTTTTTAGTGGAAATGGATGGCAAACACCTTGAATCCATACTACGAAGGCAACTCCCCCTCAAACATGATCAGTGATGACAGATTCATTTTCCATACTCTGGACAACTGGGATTTTGGAGTGGACAACACTGGCAACCTCATGAATTGGGATAACTCTCAAGCCATAATTAAAAAGGCTAAAAGCTTAGGGAAGGTAATCTAAAATAATTCTACCGCTATTATAAATGTGAAAGTTTGTGAGGATGGATGGATGGATGGATGTTTGTTACTCTTTCACACAAAAACTACTAAACAGTCTAAAAACTACTACTACTTTAGGATCTGGATTAAACATAGGCAATTTTATTTAAAAAAAAAATTTTAGATTTGTTTAAGCAAAGAAGTAAAAATAAAGTAATTTGTTGTGTATTAAGGCTGCGCTAGTCGGTTTTTTCCCCATACAAACGCTGTTGGTGATTTACTCCAAAGTCAAACATTGTAGACCCAAATTCTAGCGTAATATCGATTTTTATGACACTTATCTAGGTCGGTATTTGCTTATATTTCTGAAATTCAAATTAGTGTAGAAGATAATAGCCTCCAAACATCGCATTTTTAGCGCAACTTTGAACGTAAATAAAAATTAAACGAATAATGATAATAAAAAAGCAAGCAAATACCGACACGGTTCGATTATTCAGCAATTGAGATAATTTTACTTCAGACAAAAATATTATATAGTTTTTTCATAAAACACCAACAGCTGAGTGTCGATTTGCGTAATTTGAAGACGCCTTTTCTAAAATACTTTACACAGCTGCATAAATGTGTGCAGTATAGCTTCTCTTATAAGTATAGATTACTATTTTATGGTTATATCCTTTTTTCCCCAATATTGGGTGAAGTAAAAAGCATTTTCCCCCCGCGCAGCACTGAGTTCGAGCCGTTGACTAGCGCACTCTTAATAAAATAATTTAATTTCACTGATATTGAACTTTATTTACTAAACAATTTAATTGCAGGTATTACTTGTGACTGCTGATGGTTCCATAGACTGTTTGCAAAGGCCAGACGCCCAGGAAGAACTCACATCACCACTGCACTACTGTGAAATTGTAACTGCACTGCAGACATTAAGTCCAGGTTAATAAATAATTATCTATCTGTAACTCATAATGAATTTTTAGTAATGTATTGTTTGTTGTTATATAACATGTCGTTATTCCTTCTTTTCCAGGCGGAACAATGATTTTCAAGTTATTCACAACCTTTGAACATTCCACTGTATGTTTACTTTACTTGCTGAACCATCTTTTCGGAGAGGTTAACATTTACAAACCAGCGACATCACGTCAAGGCAACTCTGAGGTGTATGCTGTATGTCTCCAGTACCGAGATAACATCAGTCTTGATACGTTTATACCGGTATTAAAAAACACATACGGCACTGATAACTACAGTCAATATGCACTGTTTCCATTGGAATCAATTCCAGAATCATTCTTGAAACAAATACAGGAGTGCGCTCTGTACTTCTGTTCCTTGCAGTGCAAGGTGATCAACAACAATCTTCAGGCTTACATCATGCAGAAAAACATGGCTCTTCATAGGTATATAAAAAAGATAAGAGCTGCTGTTGCATCCGAGTTTATTTGGAAATATAATCTCAAACCACTCACATATGAACATGAGATACTTAAAGGTATTCTCCACGAGGAAAACAAAATCAACACAAACCCAAGGTTCCACCGCGGATCCTACACAGAGAGACAGCTATACTCAAAAATGTCACTGAAAGAAAAGTCCAAGAGTTTGAATGCTTTTCTTCAAGCTGAACTTTTATCGAATCCATTGACATTAATCAGTGAAGTAAGATGGATAAATGCAGATACTGCATCCAAAATTGATCTGGTGTTTACATATGGTTGTCCACTACAAAGGATCAACAGCTCCAAGTTTATCCTTTTACCTATATTTAAAGCTTACCAACAGATTTTGGCAGAGGAAGAGTTTATGGAGATTTTGATGTACTATCAATCCAAAGTCCAAGCAAACTCGGTACAAAATACAGGAAATGACAATGATCCAAAGGTTCTTATGCTACCGTTTTATAATGAAAACAATAATTACTATGTATATGAAAAGAACTGTTTCAACTCTCTGCTTAGTTTATTGAAGCAGATAGAAATTGGCAACACTTTAGTTTTGCAAAATTTTAATACTTTAACTCATTTTAATGTGAGCATTTTATATATTCTTGCCAATGCATGTTTTGAAAAGACTGGTTTTACATCAAACGGAAGTATAATTCTGAGTAACTTTTTGGAAAAGTCCGCTATTGATCTCCTTGATTTAATAAGTTCTGAGTGTGATAGAGTTAGAAATAATACTGATTTTGATATTCTCAATGTCCTCCCAGTCCAGGTAACTAATGTTGGAGATTTTTTTATTAATGTGGTATTTTATAATAACACTTTCTACAGAAATAAATGTGTTGAATATCTGTATACTATTGAGCAATCGCTATAAACTTCTTATATATTAATAAATATCTACTTTTAGTACATAAAGCATATTTTTATATTAAACATGTAGGATTGTTGTAAGCAAGATCTAAACTTTGTATTGTTTGTTGTCGAATTATGTAATTAAATATTCTTAACGTATTTAAAGTCTTTTATTAAAAGATGAGCAACATATTATGGTTGGATACTCAAAGTTGTCACCTCCGCGCTTTGAGTATATAATTCTTTGCCTCCGCGAGTAATAAGTGTTCCAATACTCAAAGAAGTGTTCTGTGTTTGTCACTCAAATAAGCTGGGACTTTGGCTTAAAGGTCTCGTTACCAAGCCGTTAAATATTCAAAATGTCTTAAAAAAAGGAGAAATGAAAATTTAGTCGATGGTCAATATAAACTGTCGGGTAGGTCTATTTATTTGGGCTTGACGATTTAGAATTATACGGTGATGAAAATATCGAATATTCTATTTCCCGCCTTTTATATTTGACACTGGCAAATGGTTATAAGCAGACGCCATATATAAATATAAAAAAAAACATAAACTGTCAAGAGTGTCAACTGTCATGATCAAACACACGAAGTATGTCAAACATTTCAAAAAGGAGACAGAATATTTTTATTAATTTATCCTAATTTACTGTTTATTCTACATGAAATTAATCATTTAAATCATTTTAAATGTGTGCCAAAGAAAATATTTAAAGGATAGTATTATTGCACACTCAACATGGATATTAACGAAGGTTTGTATACTTTTGCAATGTAACCTATACGAAGCCTAACCGCCAAATCATAATTATGATTTTGTTTCATTATTTACTTATGTACTCTTGTTGTAAATACGAAAAACTTTTATTTGCACGCCTATAAGTTATGTTAAATGCGTTTATAAAATTTTAAATACTATAAATGGACTGAGATCCAGGACCGACAGACTACCCTTTAAAAATGTATGTACCAGGTACCTGCTCGTTTGTGCCGTGCCGTGGGCCAATTTTTAGGTACAAGGCTCTTAATCTCTGGCGCCCTGTACCTGGGAATTGATCCACCATCAGGGTTGCCAATGCTAATTTATGTATTTCCCCAAAAATCGGGATCGAATTCCCCAATTTGGGGACAAAAATCCGCTGATTCCCCACAAATTCCCCACATAGGTTTTTTTAAAAAATGAAAATATTCTACTAGCTGAGTATAATTCGCATTAGTATAAGTAATTAATAAAATAAAGAGTCAAACAAACAGTTAATATGATCAATAAGTTTTCTTTAATTCTATCGTTCCACGCTACTTTCTTAGTTTTTCTTGCATAAGAACCTTCTCCTGAAACAAACACAATAAAAAAAAAAAGAATTAGGGAAATTGGTCAAGCCGTTCACACGTGATGCCGTGACCAATGGGATGGGGATTCATTTTTATATAGGTATATATAGATTATTTAAATAATATTGATATCTTTCATATTCTTTTCCATATTTTTGTGGAAAGCATTTTGTTTGAAGGGTAGAACTTGACGCTGCCGCCCGGTTTTTTATTCCTTCTCTTACAGCCATAAATGATACAACAGTATCTGTTAAAGAAATGGAAAAAGGGAATCCCCTGATCATAAACAAATGTCAATCTACTAGTAGTTTGAAACTAGAGATGTGCCATGCCCATGCCATACATAATGATTTTAAAAAAGGTCGATATCGTGTCGATAATGAATGATGAAATATTTACCGATGAGAATAAGATGTCGAAATGTTAAAATCCCCACATTTTCCCCACATAGTGCCAATCCCCAATAAATCCCCAATCGACTTGAAATTCCTCGCAGTTTGGGGAATTCCCCATAAATCGGCAACGCTGTCCACCATGCAAATACGTTCATTGTATGTGTGATGTGTCATGTGAATAAATGAATTGAATTGTAGAGGTGGGATATAACAGGTTAAATACGATACCTGTTATACCTGTTACTGTTATACGTAACTACCTGTTTCGGATACCTGTTAAAAAATAACAGTCATGTTAGTAGGTATGTAGTATACATACTCAGTTCGATTACTAGGTTGGAAGGCCGTTCAAGTATACTTGAACGGCCTTCCACATACATAAATTCCTGATATTGTAAATGTATTTTTTCCTAATATTTAGTGTAATGTTAGAATTTATAACACTAGTCTGTACATTTAATTATAATTTTTAATTATATTAAAAGTATAATTTTATCGTAATGTGAAGTCCTTTTTATTTTTGTTTTATTTAAACCCCTGTTCTTCCCCCATAGGACAGGTTTCGCCTAGTTTGGGGGATAGAACAAATAGTCAATATTTGTAAATTACTTTGCATTAAACGATTTATTTATATATTAACAAGTTAATTTAAAAAATGTTTTTTTTTTTGTTTACAGAATTTACAAAAAAAATTAAGTAACAGTACTAACCATTTGCCAGTTTCAAGTTAAAAAGGCGGGAAATAGAATATTCGTTCAAATTTTCATCACCGTATTTCTAAATCGTCAAGTCCAAATAAACAGTCAGGGTAGTCAATGAGTCGTCAGTCGATTCAGTAAAGTGGCAGACCCTTTACTGAAACTTCCTGTGGAGTTTTGGCGGAAAACTCCAAAATAGCACGATTTTGTAGTTGTATCACTTGCCCACATTTGTACACGACAACGAATATCTAAGGCTGGGACTATATGCAACGGACTCTTCGTAAAACTGTCTACTACGTCAAAAGTCAAGTCAAAACAACTGTCATGGCCGCCCTAAAATAGTGTTCTCGCAATAAAAAACTCTTCAAATAATCATTTTTGTACGCATGTACCTGTCTTCAAATTAATTTTTTCGTATTTTTATGACATTCCCATATTTTTTTCCTATTTACCTTAGATGTAGTGTATGTAGTTCTATGTAAGAACTGGCCCAAAATCAAACATCTCTTTTCTAATATTTACTAATTTATTTTATCTATCTTTTCTTCTTTCTTTTATTTATTGCAAAACTAAACTTTTAACATTTTCGCTCAGGAACTACTACAGAGGATTTATGGACACCCTACAAAGAGCTGGTGGCTGTGGTGGACAGCTACCTGGCTAATGAAGGCACTGGAGTGCCCTATGCCGTCCATACCTTTGAGTCTATATTGAGAAGACACAAGCAAACATTCCTGGCTCTGTTGAAAAATCCAGTAAGCAATTGAATTATTTACATAAGATCTGGAAATAGACCATGTTAAAATGTTTATCAAGAGAAAACAAACTGCATTTTTATAAATATTTAAATATTTGGTTTAATTGAGATGATTTTATCAACTGAACATTTAATGTGTTTAGGCAAAAAACCCAGCCAGCCGAGAAGAAATAAAAAGAGGTATAACAGAAGGAGTCAACTTGCCAAGCATTGGCAAAACTCTCCTTTCAAAGGAGCTCGTAGATGAAGCAATCATTCTGTCAGGTTTGTAGTTCATTCTTAGTCATGTTTATATTTGTTAAAAACGTTTGCTATACAAGAAAACAATAGTGCTGCAAATAAAAATCACAGAAAATGAAATAATTCTTATCCTTACTATAATATTATAAACTCGTAACTTCAACAACTCTTAAACCAGGATCAAAATGAAATTTTGGTATAGAGATAGAAATAGGCTACTTTTTATAGTCTAAACTCTTAAAGTCAATGTGTTTAAGTACAAACAATGTAGTGGGAAATATTAAGTTTGACTATGATTCTATATTACATTGCAGACATGTACAACGCTAATGAGTACGCCTGTCTCGAGCTACTCCACACGGCGCAGCGGCAGACAGCGCGGCGGCCGGGGCTCGCGCGCGGGCTTCTGGCCGTCATACTGTACTACGACGGCCGGCGCTCGCTCGTGCAGGCGCTGCGGGATCTCGTCATGGCAAGGGATGGAGTTTCATGGTATGAGCGACTTTCTAAAATGGAAAATTAGAGTATGATCACAATCATTTAATTAGAGATTTTTAAGGCTCAGTTGCTAAAGGCAATTAACAACTGCAACCATTTATCACTGGATTTGTTTAAAATGTACATCACAACTGTTAAATAGTTTTAACAAGTCCCCACATAAGATCTAAATGTTAAAATGTATAGCTTTATTTATACAAAATACTTTTTTTTTCTGTTAGTACATGATATTATGTATTTTGGGGCCGCTGTTTGCAATAAAAGCCTCCTTTATTTGCTTCCGTTCTTCTCTACAAAGTGCTACTTTCATAGTTTTCTTCCAACCTCTACAATATGGGATCCTCTTCTTTCGCATAATTTTATTTGTCATAATTTCATTTGGCATACCTCACTTGGCATAATTTTACTACGCATAATAATACTTTGGCATAATGGTTTCTTGGCATACTACATCATTAGGCATAAATATCATTTAGACTAATATTGTTTGTCCTAATTTAATAAGGCATAACTCGTAAGGCATATTTTTTCTTGTCATAATAATAATTTGGCATAATTGTTTTTCGGCATAAACTCGTTAGGCATATTTTTTGTCATAATAAATTCAAGGCATTCTGTCACAAGGCACAAATATGCATAAAATGGAACGACATAATGAAAACACGTTTAAGGTAATTAAACGCATATTTATGAAACATTAAAAGCAGGTATTACACTCATATACCTAGTATAACATGTGTAACAGTAGGTTAAGTTGCGGCGGGGTGGCCCTTGGGCCACCCGTAAGCCGCTAACATGTTTAAAATAATTAGCTTGGCATATTCTTAGATAGCATTTCGTGTTTTTTGTCCGAGTTTAATTTCGTAATCAGTCGAAAATTACAATTATAATTCTTATTTCGTCTTAACTCGCATACCCACTAGAATTTATCATTCATTAGTATGTGAAAAAAAAAAAAAATGCTACAAAGATGTATGCGTAAATATAATAGTATGCTTAAATATCATTATGCGTAAATATATTTATGCTTTTTAATATTATGCATAAAAATATTATTCTTAATGAATATTATGCGTAAAAAATATATGCCTTACAATAAGTATGCCTAACAATTATTATGCTTTTAGTAATTATGCGAAAAAAAATTATGCTAAGAAAGTTATGACAAATGAATATTATGCGAAACTACTATTAGGTCAAATGAAATTATGCCAAGTAAAATTATGACATATGATTTTATGCGAAAAAATAGGGAACCCTACAATATATTAGACATACCATTTCTTTGAGTAGACACCTTTTTTCACTTTCTGTCTTTTGGAAACTAGTTTCTCAGTACTTTTGTCCAATTCTCGTCCTTTACTTTTACATTTCCACTTGAGTCTACGAATTCTGTTTATTACGTCTTTTGCATTTGACTGTCTTTTAGTTTGAGTACTAGGAAATTTCTTTCTATTTCCTCTTACTTTTTCAAGTTATGTCCAAGTTATGCTTGCATAGGTAAGGCAGGGTGAAGTAAGCATATTTCTAGGGCTTTAGTTTTAAGTTGTGTCGGGAGTTGGGTTCTGAACACGTCTTTCAAATGTTGAAAATTTTAAATGTTTAATAAAAGATTGAGTATATTTTATAATGCTGGTAACAAACTTTATCTCTTTCCTATTGTGATTTGTGGGTGTCCATAGTAAATTTTTTTTAAGTAAGTTTACGTACAATAATCTAAAGTCGAATCTTCTGCCAGGTCGATAAGCGCTCGTGAAGAGATAGTGACGTATGTGTCCCGCTACGTGGAGCAGCTGGTGTCGGACGGCGTGCTGGGCGCGGCGCTGGACGCGTTACGGCGCACCGCCATAGAGCCGGAGCTGGAGCTGCTCCGCCGGTACCGGGCGCTGCCGCCGCGCCGGTACTACACGAGGATGATGACCAGCATGCAGACCACGAGGTAAAACAGTGTACATCCAGGAGAGGGACAGAGATAGAATGAAGAATGAATAAAATGGAACAAGTAGTGTCTGATGGCAACATAATATTGTGTAAATGTATAATACGGGATGTTTGCTAGAACAACGACAATCTGTTGGAGGGAGGTGCAAGATGAGTTATTTGATATTTAGACCATGGTGTGCGTTGGGGCAGACCCAACGCACACCATGCGTCATCTGATGGCGTAAGTGGTATCAAAAACGGTCAATAAGAATTTTCGATTCTTGTTCTGTCACCAGGAGGCGCTCGGTAGCACGAAGGTCCTTGTCGTGTCAAAGAGCTGTGAGATGTCACAAATTTAAAAACCCTCATTTATTTATTTATGTAAAGTAATGTGTGGCCAATAATGCACAGTTATTGGAATATTTGCCAGTTTATAGTTGTATATTTTTGTAAACTTTTAGAAAGCTATTGGCGGGCGTGATATTCGCGGCGTCAGCACAACGCGGCCTGGAGAGGGACATACTTATCAGGCTACTATCAGAGGTAAGTGGCTCTCTCAAATTTACCATTACATAGGATGAAAAGTAAAAAGGAGTAAGTTTGTATACTATATGACGACGTCGGGGCTCAAGCAGAAGGTCGCGGGTTCGAAACCCGCCGAAGCAACAAAAAAATGTTTCTGGGCCATCTATGTGTATAATATAATTAATTTCTTAAATAGGTAACTATCTGTATAGTATAAAAGTATTTTTATACTGTTGTTTCTGTGTCTGGCACCTGTAACACAAGTCCTCCGAGAACTTTCCTCGACGTTCAGAAAGTGTATAAAAATAACAATTTTGATTTTTGACTTAGCATGGGAGTAGAACGTGGTATAAAATATGTAATTATTACTTATGAACCTATGTGTTATGAGTAGTAAGTTTTATCATATAAATGAGAATGACGCGAACACTTAAAATAAAGAATTTTATTCATAAATTCTCCTTAAAATATATAATTATTGTATAGCAAATGTCTTCACCGTCGCGAGGGCCGACCGGCGCGCTGGACGAGATCTCGCTCGCGCTGCAGATGGCGCTGCTGTACGCGCTCGACTTGTCTGTCCTGCACAGGTCAGTTTACCTCGCTTCTTAATGTAAGACCACACTAGGCGGAGCGGAGTCCCTACTAGTTATACCGTAATGTAGTTTCGTAGTGCGTTATATCTCATACAATTTCATACAAAGAATATTTGGCCGTGCCGCGTCGCGTAGTTCCGCTGCCGCGTAGTTACGCCTAGTGCGGTCCCACCTATAAGGCCCCCACAAACGAGAGGCCGATCGTTTCAGTTAGAACTGACGTCAGTTCGGCCTGAACGGATTCGAGCACACACACGGAAAAAATCGCATCCGACCCAATTTACGTCAGTTCGGCCTAAACGGCTTCGGGCCCACACACGGACAAATCGCATTAGTCCATTCTGGTTTGCCGCTCGCTACGGTCGTTATTATCAATTTTGTATTTAAACACCGCAAAAACTCATTCTACGCTTGTACACAATACACGCCCGCACGGCCGCTGCTCGGCGAGAACTGAAGCGATTTGTCCACACATGGTCCGTTCAGTCTGCCCGTTCAGGACAGAATTAATGTTAACTTAGTTATTTTACAAAGTTTTACTACTAAATTGAGTGTTTTATTCCCTCCTTAGTAGGAATTTAGTTGTTAGTAGTGTTTTAGTAGGAAAGAACCAGACAGTAATCATATGCAAAATGGCCTAGGTTAAGCACAAAAAAAAATTATTACATCATAATAATACATTTGTCCGTAATTTTCTTAAAACTACCCGTTTAATAGGGGATCAGACTACATTTGAAATATTTAGTTTCATTAATATATTCAGAAATATTGAGGCATTACTACTTGGTAAATGTAAAAAAATATATTATTTTATTAATTATTATTATTTTTACTAATTAAATACATTTAAAAAGCACCAAAAAAAAAAATATTTTTTTGCGAAATTGGTAAACAAAACCTACATCATTAGTTTACTTACATCATATACAAAAACATTCATTATGGTAAGTATGAACTTAAACGCACAAATATCCGAGATATTTACAAATATATTCCTGCGGCCGTATACTTTTGTAGGTCGACTTTAGTATGGAGCGTTTTTACGAGACTTGCGAAATTTTCTATACAAATCGCTGTACATTTGAAAATATTGACTTTTGATATACTGTGTCTTTTGAGAAGTTACTCATATTTAAGAGTACTATTCATTTATGCAATAAAAAAAATCAGTCCGATCGCCTATTATTATTTTTTTAATAATTTTAATATAATAACAAAACGTAAAATGCAATGGTTTTGGGGGGGGGGGGGGGGGGGGGGGATCAGGAATTCCTAAGCTAAGTAGCTTCTTAAGTAGTTTTTTAGTAGTTTTTAGTAGAAATTGACACGAGTTTAGTAGTTTCACAAAAACAGAGCTGGCAACACTGGAACGAATTGCTTCAGTCCATACGATCGACTGATGCGATCTAGAAATTGCACACAGACGATACGATTTTGCATCCGTTCAGGTCGAACTGAAGGCAGACCGGACCATGTACTACATATGTTCTTAATCGTAAAATGGCCGATATTCTATGTGTGTGAAATCGATCTGACACATTTGGAACCTGAAAAATCTGTATGTGTGTTTTGTGTTCACTGACCTTTCTACAATAACAATGTCATAAATAAAACAAAATCTATAATTTTTGTATTTTTCCTCCTAATATACTTACAACCATATGAAAAAATATTTATGATATGACAAGATTTACTAGTATATTTCAGTTTACATAATTTTTCTACGTATATAATTTTAAACATACAGGCGAGAAGACGGTGAGGAGTTAGCCAAGAAACTGCCTCTTATACAAGATCCAGATTTAATAGCAGTATTACTGGACGAGCTGTCTCCAACGGGGCAGCCCAACCAGACTCAAGATGGTGAGGAGAAATCTGGAGGACTCAAAGCATTGTGTCAGCTCGCATTTGGTCTGGCACTGGCAGCGTTGAAGCGAGCACCCGTGTCACTACTGAGAAGGTCATCTGAATTGAAATGTGAGCTCCTAGACCAGGATGAGATACTGGTGGACGCTGCTATTGACGGTGGGGTGAGTGTATTGTTTATAATGATGATCATGATGCTTCCTGCGTCTTCGTACATGCAAACGAAAATCCCGCGAAACTTCATTTTCCTGTAAAAAAAGTAGCATATTCTTGTCCATTCCTGTGGTCTATATCTGAGCCAAATTTCATCTAAATCAGCCCTATTGGGCTTCATTCAGAGCCTATTTATGTTAGAACAAACATACAAACAAATAAATCTTTCATCTTTATAATTACAAGTGAAACAAACTAGTAAAGATTGAACTTTTCCGTTTTACGCCACGTACTTACCGGGGATAAAAAACGTCATCATAAAAATAAATAAGATTATCAGTCACTTAATGTTTGTTACCAAAAAAACCATAATAAAGTTCAAACAAAAATTCCACATTTACATTATGATCGAATTCGGTCGAATTAACTAATAAAAATATATTTTGCAGGTATTTGAGTACCTAGAAGAGGCGATACTGTCGACGGACATGGTCGCGTCGGAGGAGTGGTACCAGCGGCGCGTACACTCGCTCATCACAGACTTCATCGTGCTCATGCACTCCAAGCTCATGGAGATGCGCGTCAAGTGAGTTTGTGTTCTGTTGTAACACGGTCTAGGTCTGTCACTTTCCATCAAATGGAACATCGAAAGTAGCATATATGTACGGGCAATTCCAAAATTAGCTGAACAAATCATATGAATACTTATGAGTTATGATAGCGAAATAATATAATCAAATTTTATTTTATATGTAATTTTAATTTGGTAAATCTTACATTTTCTCCTATTTCGCTGGGTTTTGAGACCGAAAATTCGAATGTTATTTATATTTTAATATTTATTTATTTATTGTTATGAACAGCCAACAAAAGTTACAATTATGCATACATTTTGATAGGATTTACATTATCATGGTTAATGCAATTTTAATTACAGGCTATTACATCTTGCTTCAAAAATAAGATTGTAAATGTATCGGCTATGAACTAATTTAAAAATAATACAAAATACAATTAGTTTACTTAAATTAAATATTTAAAACAATTATATTTAAATAACAAAAGTCAAAATATGTTAAAGTTGCATTAAAATTGAATAGTATAAATAATTAAATATTACAATTTCAAAAATTCATTAAAAGCATAATAAAATTAACTAAATATTAAGAGAATGTCATATTAAAATAATAGGGAATGTCATATAAATATAATAGAAGTGAAAATGGTAAAATTAACTTAACTAAATAAAAATAATGTCATTGAAGAATAAGTGCAATACATACGTCACGATAAAAAAATAAATAAAACAACTATAATAAAAAATAATAATAAAGAATTCTTAATATTAAATAATACTAGTACGTCAAAGAAAATTAATTGGTTACGATTTTTAACATGTCAATATTAATAGATAGGTCAATGTTATATGATTGATTAGTTATCTAAATGCTTAAGAATCCTAGATTTAAAAATATTCAGATTAATATAACTCCATCTATATGAACTGACAAAGAAAGAGGTGAAGTAAAAAAAATGTAATTTGTATAATTAGGCTTAGATTATAAATTACAGTATTATTTATGTGTCTTTATCACCCAAATAAAAAAAAAATCAACTTGTTGGAAACTGATAACATCTCCTTTACTTGTGTGTATAATATGACAATAAAAAAAGAAGAGTGTGTGCTTAATACCGCATGCCAGAAGTGAAAACTTCATTGGCAATCGTAATCAATTTACATGTGTAATATGTCACCGTAAAATTGTAAAAACCGATAGATTACAATATTACTAGAGATATTGTAAAAAGTCGACAGATTGTCAAATAAACATTTCTGCTTACAATTGTACGCATTATTTTTCGATATAATTATTATGTAAAATCCAGGATCGGATTCTACTTTAAACTATGGGGGAGAGCTGTATCCTAACACTAAGAGTCCTAACCCCTAATGCACTAACGCCCTACAGCCCTAGCCCTAACCATAGATTTGATGTATAAATAAATATATATAATAAGTGCGGGATGTCTGCACCGTGAGCCCTAAGGTAACAGACGGAAAGTTGGAAAGATATGGGTATAAGTATGGAAATGATTTTCTCACTGTCAATCACCCAGACTCAGGTGACTGTGGTTAAGCTAAGGGTGTCTTGGCCACAGTGAGAGGTCGTCGGTATGGATTTGGGAGTCGGTCGGAACACTTCCAGAGAGTAGCCCTGGACGAGTGTTTAAGTGGTCCTTCGAGCCGGATTATGAAAAAGGAAACGAATATGAAAAAGGAAACGAATATGGCGGCGCGGGGCATTTGTCGTTTAACCAATTGGCACGGTAAATATTACAATATAACGTGTAAATTATGAGAAGAAATTTTTATTTGACGATCTGTCGACTTTTTACAATATCTCTAGTAATATTACAATCTAACGGATTTTACAATTTTACGGTGACATATATATATTCACCCGATCGAGCCTTTAACTTCAGAGCGTGACGGATCAGCTTCACTTACAGCCTACGAAAAAATGTGTGTGTGGTGCGCCAATAGAAGTTTTCACTTCAACAAATGTACCTATCCATGTATGTGTAGGGCGGAGGAGGCGGCGCGCGCGGCGGCGGCGTACGCGGCGGAGGGGCTGGCGGGCGCGGCGCGGCGGCCGCGGCTACTGGCGCTGCTGCGGTGCGTCGAATTGCTGTACGCCCGCGACCCGCTGCGCCTGCGCGACGACTACTGGCGCGCCGCCGACCACACGCACGCGCACAGGTATAACACATGCTGTTTATGGCATAGACATATATATTATAGACGAGGCATGATGATGCAAAAGTTTCCAGTTAAATGGCCCCACTTTTGAGACTTTTGGGGGTCATTTTGACATTTAAAGTATGGCGAAGACAAGATGGCTGACGTTTGAAGTACGGTGAAAACAAAGATGGTATAACTTTATTGTATGAAGATTTGTTTTGTCAAATGTACGTCATAGCCCACCTTGGGTTTTGAAATCATTGGTTTATGGAGATTTACTACTCATTTATATCTATACACCGAACCAGTCGGTCGGTCTAATAGTAAGCGATTACCGTGAATGTTTAAAAAAAATTTTTCATTGTGCTATGCGAAATTTTACTGAATATATTAATTGCGTTAATTTATTGCCCTACAATGGTCTGTATGATGTAGATCAGGTCGTCGCTATAGAGATTTTCCTTCCACTTTTCTTCAACTTCACTTCACTTCTAACAGCATTATAACGTCTCATTTTACAGCAGGGGCGGCGCGGGCGCGGGGGTGGGCGGCGGGCGCGCGGCCGTGCTGTACAAGTGGGTGCGCGCGTCTGGCGAGGTTATTTATTATTTCTCTATTGACTCATAATAAACATTTACGTAATATTCCTCACAAATCGCCAAACTGTAGATATTTGTTGGCGATATTGACACTTTGTTTCTTCTAGGTGTGTAAAAGTAACGAAAGTAAAGCTTACCCGTATGTATTCATTGCTATAACAATTTATAGTACTCGTTACTGTAGTGTAGTATCGTTACGTTACTTGTTACTTCTGATAATATGTTATGGCTATGTTATGGCAACGAATCAAGTCGTATTGCGTACGCGTATAGTATGATGTCGCGGTTTCGCAACATTCGTTATTTGTAGAAAGCATACTTATACATTATAACCAAGCTGCGTGAGGTGTATTTTTTCATTTTTCTGTTTTTTACTCATACTACGAAAAATGCGAGTAACGAAATGTATTCTTGTGTAACGTTTCGTTACTCGGTATTAGATGGTGCACCCGTTACTCAGTACCGAATACATCCGGTTTGCTCCAGCTCTAGTTCGTTCAGGTGGTGGTGGCGGCGCTGCTGGGGGGATACCTGCGCGCGCTGGCCGCGCTCGCTGTGCCGCGCCACACGTGGGCGCTGCTGGCGCGCCGCGACGCGCTCTCCGCGCATCACCTGCTCACCGCGCTCGCGCTCTACCACCGGTCAGTGTGCCCTGCATATTATATGTAGTTGACAATATAAACTAGCACAACATATTCCCTAATATGCATCGAACCGAACAATTAAGTTGATATTTTTTTTTGTTTATTAGTAGTAGCTAGTAACCAAATTAAGTAATTGAATGTGTTTTGTTATATGTATATAAATAAATAAAGATAATTTTTATAGCAATCTACGTGCAGACCCATCGCCGTTGTCGGAGCTGGCGCACGCGCCGTCGCTGGGCGGCTCGGGCGTGCTCGCCGGCGCGCGCCCCGCTCGCCTGCTCGTGCGACAGGAAGAGGTAGTCTGTCTCTCTCTAGATCTGCGTACAGACCCATCGCCGTTGTCGGAACTGGCGCACGCGCCGTCGCTGGGCGGCTCGGGCGTGCTCGCCGGCGCGCGCCCCGCTCGCCTGCTCGTGCGACAGGAAGAGGTAGAGTCTGTCTCTTTCTAGATCTGCGTGCAGACCCGTCGCCGTTGTCGGAGCTGGCGCACGCGCCGTCGCTGGGCGGCTCGGGCGTGCTCGCCGGCGCGCGCCCCGCTCGCCTGCTCGTGCGACAGGAAGAGGTAGTCTGTCTCTCTCTAGATCTGCGTACAGACCCATCGCCGTTGTCGGAACTGGCGCACGCGCCGTCGCTGGGCGCCTCGGGCGTGCTCGCCGGCGCGCGCCCCGCTCGCCTGCTCGTGCGACAGGAAGAGGTAGTCTGTCTCTCTCTAGATCTGCGTACAGACCCATCGCCGTTGTCGGAACTGGCGCACGCGCCGTCGCTGGGCGGCTCGGGCGTGCTCGCCGGCGCGCGCCCCGCTCGCCGGCGCGCGCCCCGCTCGCCTGCTCGTGCGACAGGAAGAGGTAGAGTCTGTCTCTTTCTAGATCTGCGTGCAGACCCGTCGCCGTTGTCGGAGCTGGCGCACGCGCCGTCGCTGGGCGGCTCGAGCGTGCTCGCCGGCGCGCGCCCCGCTCGCCTGCTCGTGCGACAGGAAGAGGTAGAGTCTGTCTCTTTCTAGATCTGCGTGCAGACCCGTCGCCGTTGTCGGAGCTGGCGCACGCGCCGTCGCTGGGCGGCTCGAGCGTGCTCGCCGGCGCGCGCCCCGCTCGCCTGCTCGTGCGACAGGAAGAGGTAGAGTCTGTCTCTTTCTAGATCTGCGTGCAGACCCGTCGCCGTTGTCGGAGCTGGCGCACGCGCCGTCGCTGGGCGGCTCGGGCGTGCTCGCCGGCGCGCGCCCCGCTCGCCTGCTCGTGCGACAGGAAGAGGTAGTCTGTCTCTCTCTAGATCTGCGTACATACCCATCGCCGTTGTCGGAACTGGCGCACGCGCCGTCGCTGGGCGGCTCGGGCGTGCTCGCCGGCGCGCGCCCCGCTCGCCTGCTCGTGCGACAGGAAGAGGTAGTCTGTCTCTCTCTAGATCTGCGTACAGACCCATCGCCGTTGTCGGAACTGGCGCACGCGCCGTCGCTGGGCGGCTCGGGCGTGCTCGCCGGCGCGCGCCCCGCTCGCCTGCTCGTGCGACAGGAAGAGGTAGTCTGTCTCTTTCTAGATCTGCGTGCAGACCCGTCGCCGTTGTCGGAGCTGGCGCACGCGCCGTCGCTGGGCGGCTCGGGCGTGCTCGTTGGCGCGCGCCCCGCTCGCCTGCTCGTGCGACAGGAAGAGGTAGTCTGTCTCTCTCTAGATCTGCGTACAGACCCGTCGCCGTTGTCGGAACTGGCGCACGCGCCGTCGTTGCGTGTAACTGCGCTTAAAAAAAAATATCTTATGCTCGAATTAGAAAAAGATTCATCTAGTAACCACTAGATGGATCTCCAGTTAAACTTAGCTTGTCTAGAATTTATGTAAAATTTTTAGAAACCAGACACATATTCGACTAATATAAACTGTGTGTAGGTGGAGGCGATGATAGCGGCGCTGCGGCTGATCGCGGCGGTGGCGCGCGAGGACGAGGCGGCGTGCGCGGCCATCTGCGACAACATGCAGTGGGACGCCGTCAACGTCATGTTCGGTGAGCCACACGAATTATATACCTAGTTACATAACTTTGTAATTAGATATAATAATATGTAATCACGTACTCGCGAGCAACAAGTACACACATTTTTTATGAATAAAGTTCTGTAGACTTTACGCTACGACGCCAACTTAATGTCATTTAGTTTTTCATATAGGAATGATATTTTTGGCGTATTTGTTAATTTACTAAATATTATATGTTACTATATTATAAAAACATACATAGCTGTTTGTTACCCAAATAAATGTAATAAAATATGCGCGTGTGTAGGTCTGATATGCTGCGCGGTGCCACTGGCGCTGAAGGCGGAACTAACGGACGCGCTGGCGGCGCTGGGCGGGCGTGCGGGCACGGCGCCGCGCGTGTGGGCCGCACTCGAAGGCGCGCACCTAGTGGCCGCGGACAGACGCGCGCTCGCCGCAGACCTGGAGGAGGTACGTATTATAGTGCGAGTAGGATCGAGTAGGCGCCATTTTGTTTCGAATTTAGACTGTTATGATAGTTAAATTTATGTTTAGATAATCGATTTCTATTAATTATCGTTTTTATGTAAATTCGATGCAAGACTATTATATGCACATATTTTTTTCTGAAAATCGCACTTTTCAAGTGATATTTGACAGAAAAAGGTCATTGACGTTCCTATTCTCATTTGAAACGCGTTATATTTGTGTGAATTTAAGAATAGAAACAATTCGAGGATAGTCACATTAATATAGTTTATAAATAAGCAAAACCTTAATTTTAGAGACTTTCATCTGCATTTATGTAAAGTCGGCCATTGTGTACCACCACAATACACCAAAATGTGATACACAGGGTTTGTAGTATGTCGGGATTGTCGGAGTTGTGATAAAAACATTATTTTTGATCCAGTTTTATTTTCTACAAATAATTAACCTAATCCCCCCATTACCATCCAGGTGGAGTGTCGAATGGAGGAGTACCCGCTGTCCCGCGCGTTCCTGGAGCTGCTGACGTCCCTGAGCGGCGCCGCGCCCCTCCCCCGCGCGCTCGGTGCGGGCGCGCGGGCGCCGGGGCTCGACCCGTACGTGCACCACGTGCTCGTGCGGATAGCGCTCCCCGCGCCGCACCGCACCTACCGTCAGCCGCACGAGAAGTGGCAGGTATGTACTGTACCAGTACACGGCCGCAACCAGAGACCTTTAAGAGCACACAGCGCATTTTAAACGCGCTGAGGACGAGCAGATGACGCGCGTATACGCACTTCAAACGAGATTCTAATGAATTTGTATGTGCAACAATCGTAATCTACGGCGCCGTAAGCGTGCGCGTTCTCTAAGCGTATAAAATACACGGTGTACTATCGCTCTAATGCTTACTTAAGAAGTATTCTTAGTGGAGATTTTGACAGTAACTATATGGACTTTATGTCAAATCTGAGTGCGGCTGGAGGTGATATTGGTACTAGTTGATCGGCTAAGAATAGGTCTGCAATTATATCACTAAACAAATCCGGTATAAGCTAAAAAAACAAGCTTGGTTAAATTTGATTTTTTTTTAAATCTATTATCTACCGTCCAAAGGTTATAGCAGAAAAATGCGAATCTTTTGTATACTCGGTTTGATGTTGGTAATTAAATAAATCTGAACTATAACCCCCAGGTGCTATCCCTCTGCTTTCGCCTATTCGTCCGGTGGCTGGACGCGTACGAGCCGGCCGCGTCCGACTTCCCGCCGCCGCACAGCGAGCCGGACATCAACCCGCCGCCCGGCTTCCGTCTGCTCATACAGCTGCACACGGACTCCGAGCTGCTACGGCTCACGCTGACCACGCTGGATGAGGCGTACGAGCTAATGGACAGACAGCCGTCGCCCGAGCAGGTTAGTGGGAACTAACATATGTCGAGCCATGAATTAAATACACGTTCTGTTAAGATTAAGTATTTTTACTATGGAGATTTTTTTAATATAGAGCCTAATCAAAAACCTAGTCATGTTCCGGATATATTCACGAAACTAAATTGAAATGTCACTATTGTCAAATCTTCGAGATTTTACCAATCACATCCAATATTTTTGTAGTGTTGCTATAAAAGAAATAAGGCACATGGTATATATTTTTATTATTGTATACTGGTCAGGCTTTAGCAAGTTTTTGAATGATCTAAACTAAAAGACACATAAATATAAAAATAATCATCTTCTGTCGACCTTCGAAGTGGAAGATTTCTGGCCGACTGGTGTAGTTTACCAGAGGTTCCGGGGGAGACTCCGGAACGAAGCGCGAATCACGTCGCCGACAACACGTGACAAAATGTATTTTTTAAGTATATAATATGTATGTTAGTCTGTAAGGTATTTATAATATGGGCTTCTGTAGCCTGAAATAAAATTTATTATTATTATATTGATGTAGGTGTACATAGAGGAGACTCTGAACAGCGTGCTGCAGTTGATAGAGCGCGCGCTGACGCTGGAGCGGCCGCTCAACGCCGCTGCTGCCGCCGCCGGCCGCGCAGCGCTCGTCGTCGGTCTATCCAAGCTCATTCTAGGTAACTACGATCACTTCAAACTTACGTATAAAAGTGTTAAAAAGGTCAGATCAGAACGAAAACAAAAGCAAAATAAAAAATATTAAATATTGTAACACACCTAATCAAAGATATCGAGGTATAATCTTAGTTTCCCCAAGCACCGCTAGATGGCTATAGCATTTACAACTGAGAACAGTGAATTTATAGTCAGTTCTCCCAGCCACCACTAGATGGAGCTGTAAGGGTTCTAGATCACGCTAGTGAAACACCGACAGAGATCATATAAGTAACCCTCATGATGATTGTTTTGTATCATTCATTGATTCGATTACCTATCATCGCTAATCGCTATTGTATGCGCTCTGACGATTCCTACGCTACCTAAGTAGTTGCTTCCACCATTGCTGGGACAGCTTCTTGTACGCTAATATAAGATTTACACTCTCGCCTCGCAACTCACTTCGCACTTCGCCTCGTTTCTCACCTCGCGCGACGCGGCTACGAGTGGGTGCTTACACTCTCGTGGTGCGTTCAGTTGTCTGTATGCCATTGACAATGGAGGACGTCGAAGTTTTAGCGGCAACAAGTCTAACTTTGTTGAGTTTTATGGTTAATATAATTATGCTTTGGGTTCCATATATTATGCGACTTGACCTTGTTTTTATTTAAGTCCTAAACGTTTCATAATTGTTTTATTACACAAAAAAATATATTACATTATTTTGAAACCTAAAATAATAATAATATATTATGTTAGAAGCTTTAGACCACGTCAATCTGGTCCCGTGGTAAGTTCTCGAAGAACTTGTGCTACGGGTACTTTATTATACACATATTAAAGATTTTTATTATATTATACACATAATATGAATTAATATTAATTCACATCCATGACCCAGGAACACGGAAAAACTTTTTGTTCCTTCGGCGGGATTCGAACCCGCGATCCCGATTATAGCACCAACATGTTGAACCACTGATACACAGAGGTCGTCAAAACCTACAATTTTTTTTAAATAAGTACACTTTTTAAAAACAGCCGAAAACACAATTCGACATATTGGTTGATAGATTATCATTATTTACAATCGATTTCTGTGTAGATCAGGTATTTGATCTCAAGCATTAACATTTTTTTTAAACTTGTCTAAAAACAATGAAAATTAAAAAAAAAAAAAAAGTAAATTTATATAAAAGTGAGTCACCGAGCGGGGTTCGAACCCGTAACACTCGTTTCTTGCCATCCGCCTCTTAACCCACTGAACCAAACGGGCAGTGGCCGGCAGGACGAAATTAGCGAACATATTCTGCGTGGAAAGAAAAACGCATGAAAACTCGAAAATACGCATTTTCCCAAACATAAGACTATACATACAAGAATTGCTCGTTTAAAGGTATAAGATAATATATGCTTAGTGTGTTTGTATCGTCACATCCTTTCCGGAAGTTACTTCGGTGTTTTTATCATAGAAATTAAAAAACAAAAATACTTAATTTATATATCAACTTTATTTATCAATCTTAAGTTTTTAATTTATGATATCGTTAGAATACGTTTTCCTAAGCCAAGTACCTACTAAATGAAATACTCCCTTAATGTATGAAATTAAATATTTGAGTCAAGTAGCCTATTATATATATTATTCTTTTTCTTTTTGAAAAAGTTCTAAGAAACGCATTATTTCGCGTGCGAGAGAAACAACTGTCGCGCATGAGAACTAGCAACAGACTGAAGCGAACGCGAGAATGTGAACACCCGCTCGTATTCGTCGCGAGGTCCTTTGACTCGTGCGCAAAAAACCGCTCCGGACGCGAGCGTCGTGAGTGGCGAGGTGAATGGCGAGGCGAGGAACGAATGCCCGTTTACACATTCGCCTCGCGACTCACTGAGGGCCTCGCCTCGCCGCTCGCGCGAGAGTGTAAACCACTTATAAGGAATAAATAGCGAACCTATAAGCCGGTGGCATACTGATTGCTTCCTCACGGGACAATCTGTTGAAAACCGTAATATAGGGGCGTAAGCGCTGCTCTAAGTTGTACCTTGAATCAAATATACGCCTCCGTTGTAAAGTCGCTGTTTGACTCTATCACCCCGCGCAAACCCCACGTTACAATATTCTAAATGCTTAACGCATACGCACAAGTTTCAAGTTGTGCGTTTGCTGCCGCATGACCTGAGACTGCAGCAAAACTGCATTTTTAACAAATTCAATTCCTTCAAATTCAAAGGCCTTCATATTAAATATGTACTCGATTCATTGGTCCGCACCAAAATTAAACAGATTCTCTCTTTCTCTCCATTTAGCGCCGAGTGGCACGGAGAGCGGAGACCGCCTCGTGACGTGTTGCCGCGTGCTGCAGCTGGTGGGCGTGGCGCCGGCGGTGGCGGCGCGCGCGGTGGCGCTGCTGTGCCGCGCGCTCGCCGCGCCCGCCGCGCCGCGACACTTGCTGGAGACGGTCGCGCACCGACACCAGCTCGCCAACGAGATTAGGTATGCTTAGTTTATCTCAGTTTCAAAATGTATTATTCTTTTAAATACTTTATACTACAAAAATTAGATAATGCATGCGTGTATCAGCAGTGGTGTAAGGACTTGAAAATAATAAAATTAAATAAAAACATTTGTAAAGAATAATATTAAGTAAAATCAATTTATTAATCAGTTTAAATTCTAGGCTGCTATGATCTTCAGCAATAATCCACTAATGTAAATAATATTAAATAATAAATATAACACAAATAGCAATTAGTTTAAAATGAAGCAACTAAAGAAAAATACTTATCTTATAGTATCCAACTTTATCAGAATTGGTACTCAGAATCAGTTAATACTGATAGGAGGCAGAGTAGTTGTGCTCACGACGGCGCTTCAATCAAAAAGTCCCCTCCCACGGGACAGTTCGCCATTTTATACCAACCAAACAAACACCCCCACTCTGCCCCACCTCTGACTACCAGAAATATCGAAACAGATCATCAAAACCTGTTGTAAATTCATAATTAATTAATTATTAAATAACCACATCTCATCTGTTATTTAATTAAGCTATTTACTGTCCTAAAAATATCTTAATAATAGTGTACTATCTTGTAGTGAACAGAGCAGTGTCGCTACATGATTCAGTATTTTTGTCCTTCAAACATTCTGTTACGTAACAGACAAGGGTTCGTGGAGTGCCTCGAGGCGGGCGGCGAAGCGGGCGCGGGGGAGGCGCGGAGCGCGGCGGAGGGGGTAGTGGCGCTGCTGCTGCAGCTGCTGCCGGCCGCGCCGCACAACCTCGCGCACCTGCTGCTCGGCTACCAGGTCACCGACGACGTGAGTACACGCACATATACTATACGCATACGCACATGTGCATAGACAGGGATTCGTGAAGTGTCTCGGGGCGAAGCGAGGTGGAGTTCGGGGACTGCGGGGCGCGGCGGAGGGTGTTGTGCGCTGCTGCTGCAGCTGCTGCCGGCCGTGCCGCACCTGCTGCTCGGCCACCAGTCACAGACGACGTGAGACGCACACGCATACTTACACTAATACGCACACGTACACATATACGTGGGCATGCGTACACGCGCACGCATACATTATACTGGGGTTTTTACATCCCATCCCGCTTTCTATTCTATAAATTATAAATGAGAACGCTTGAGAGTATGTATGAATGGCCAGATGTCTAATGCATCTATAACTGATCAATGTGTTTATATCAGGTGTCACGAAGTGTACTGTCGGAGTCCCCGCGCACGTGTCTGCACGCCATACTCGACATCCTAGATGCGTTCATCGCTGACAACTCCGAAAAGTAAGTAAATGAGAAAGTAATACGATAACTTAATTTAACGAGGACGTTTTACGACGCCGTAGCCGACGGACGACGACGGAAAAATATACAATAGATAGAACGCATTTGTTTTAAATCAGCAAAATTCTTATATTTTCCGAAAGTCAACAAAAATATGGACCGAAAAATGCAAAAAGTACAGTAATTAGTGCTAAATTAAAAAGTCACAGAATTAAAAAAAAACGACGTTTTTTTTTGCTTTGATTGTAAAACGAAAATTACTGCTCAAATCCATATTTATGTGTCATTTTTTTGTTATTACAATGATATACATAAACGCAGTATTTGAGTTAATAAATTCAATTTTGTATTTATCTTCATACATTTTCAACAGCTGTGATGTACATTGTCACAGCTGTTGTACTTGTTGCTGTTGACACGTGCCCTGCTACAATTTTTGTATAGAGCGTTTGTAATGCTCTCCAACAATTTCACTTTTGTGATGACTGTATTTTGTCAACCACGAAGTATAGATAACAAGGAGTCCGAACGTAATGTTAAAATAATGGTCTCAATTACGGGGACAGATTTTTGCCGGTAGAGCGCGCAACGGTCCGACATGCACTCGTTTGAAATTACGCGGGAAGTTTAAAGTTGCTATTGACAGCTCTGGAAAGATTGAAATCTTATAATAAAAGTTTTAGGAAATTCTTAGAAACTGTTCTCGAAAAATAGATACCGTAGAACACGGTAATTGCCTAACGGTAATTTAAAAATAATTGTAATAAATAATAGTATTGGCAACACTCGGTATAATAGTATTGGCAACACTCGGTACTCGTCGGTCTCGCACGCCTAGCGGCAGAAAAGAGAACTAAGATCTGGTCCTATTATTGTGTACATAATTATTATTAAAAAGCCTATACCGTTCGGACTCCTGGTATCTATGCTTCATGTTGTCAACGGTCGATCGTAGACATGCCATTGCAATGACAATATTTCCTGGCTTGTTATGTACTTTTCGAAAAACCAATGAAAAAAATATGCATCTTCTCTATTCGTCCAAATATGTGTCATTAAATGTTGTTTATATTCAACTGTCATGTTTCTTTATTGGACGGTGAAAAAAGCGACATTTGAGTTGGTAGCATTATGACCAAAGATTATGACACTCACTAAGAGATGAGTGGCGGATTATTCGGATGTTTTGTGACTTTTCCTACTTAATATCAAGTGACACCAAGCTCACTTCTTTTGGGGGTTGAAAAAGCAGCCTTTAAATTAATAAAATGAATGCAGGGAGGCGTCTACGCTGGTGGAGAGCGGGTACCGGCTGGTGTACTGGCTGTGCGCGCGCGCCGCCACGTCCGCGCCCGCGCTGCGTCTGCTGCGCTCGCGCGACTACTTCCTCGCCAGACACCTGAAGGCCACCATCAATTTAGAGGTACAGATACGCGCAGTGCAATCGCTGTGAATTATTATATATTATCTTGATACATATAAGCGAATTCTGTTATGTATATGACATATTTTGCCTAACTCTGAAATTACTTTCTCAAATCAAAAAGGATATAAAGTGGATAATGTTCATAATTTTCTCTACATCGCACATACATATACGGCCCTCGGTACTGATCGGTAAACGAAGCAAAACATGTAAATATGCGTCCAAATTGTGTAAGATACTGTGCTCTCATGGACTTAAGTTTGCGCTTACAATTTAGGGGTAGTCTTAAGGTCTAGAAGAAAAAGAAACTCTAACAGCTATATTTTGTTGTTGTAGAAGGCGAGCATGAGCAGCATCTCGGCGCGGTCGTGGGTGGTGCGCGCGTGCGCGTGCGAGGCGGGCGCGGCCGGCGCCAGCGCGCACGCCGCCGCGCTCGCCGCCCTGCTCGCGGCCGCCGTCGGCACGCACAGGCCGCCGCAGGTGATACTCGCTAATGTTATAGGCACAGGCTACGCTGTGTGCTATGTGCGAGTTTTGTCACTGCGCTGTGAAGAAGTTACCTACAATTTGTATGGCATCGAAACAACGCCCATAGTGACAAAGGCAATTAAATCGACTATACGGCGAGTAGTGACAAAAACTCGCACTCTGCAGTATAGGTACCTACCTACACAGCAAAAAAGATACGGGGGTCGCCATAGACGCGAAGCTTCGGGAAAACGCTAAAATGGTTCTGTTGTCGGAATGGTAGTGGAATCCCCAATGGAAGATCTACAAACGAGCGAGATAGTATGTTCGGTCATGCGTACAAGTGGGCTTTGTGTGGCATTCCCACATTGGTATATATATAGCGCCGAACTGTAAAAACTTCGATAGCGCGATTCGGGATCGTGGCGCTAATTTGTCCGCCGCACTGTGAATGGCACTATCTTTAAAAGTTCGTGGCAAAGAAACGGGTTGTTGCGCCTATGAACTTAATGAGGCGTAGATGAATATGACGATTAACAAATTCCACATCGCTACATTGATGTAGCAATTAATGTGGTAAGAAACTTCGCTATGAATGTACCCTTACAAACTACGTGCGCAGGAGTGGGAGTGGTGCGTGCTGCGCAAGTTGCTGGAGGGGCTGGCGGTGCGCGCGGAGCCGGCGCAAGAGCCGCGCTGGGAGCTGTTCCACGCGGACCAGCTGCGCCAGGCGCTCGCCGAGTGCGACCTGCCCACAGGTATTACCTTCAATCAGTAAATCGCTTCACCTCTTTCTTTATTAGCCAGTAGGTAGGACAGTGATAAAAATTTTGACTTTTTTGCTTTTGTTAGTAGACGTACGTGCGTGCGTACGTAAGTAACATTACTTTGAAGTTAGCTAAGTTTTTACGAAAACTTAAGTGACAGTTGTAAGGTAACTGCATCACGTCACTTTTTGCATGACAGTGTGTGCGCGCAGTGTAAAAAATATTACTTTCATATTGTTCCAAACGCGGTAAAATAAATTAATAAATCAATTTATTATAAAAGTACCTATAACTTAAAAAAAAAGTATAAATAAAGAATGTGTGTAGGGTTGGGCGGCAAGCGGATAAGCGTGACGCGCGTGCACGCGCTGCTGTCGCGCGAGCTGGCGGCGCTGCGGGCGTCCGCGCCGCAGCGGAACCTCGTCGCGCAGGAAATACAGAAGGTTTGATGTTATACTTGTTCACGTTAAACATGCATGAGTAACAACTGGACACCAACTTAAACCACTGAACGTAATGCGTAGAAATTGACAGGCACAGTTATTATATCATAGATAGACATTAAAAATGTGTGTATAAAATTGCTCACTTATAAATAAATTTCAAATAAATAAAAAAATTTATTCACAAAGAAATGAAACGGGGGTTCAACATTTGTATTTAACACGAGCTTTGCTGCGGGCAAAACCTTTATTAAAAACAGTTTATGTATAAGAAAATGGGCTTATTTTCTATACTTTATATCTATCAGGTCCTCGACTACGTGACAGAAGTGAACAAGCAGCGCAACTTGGCGGCGACGCTCACGCACTACTACGACTCCTGGCGGCAGCTCACCGAGATCATATTCTGCGTCGCGCCGCAAGATCTCCTCAGCCTCGACACCAGGAAGAACCTGCTGCTGAACATACTCCAGGACCTGCTCAACAAAATACCGCCCACCGAGGTGCTGCCGCAGATAGGAAACCTCGCCTCGGGGACCATACTTCTGCTACTAGTCAATTTACGACACTGCTACATACTACAGAAGAGGGAGTCCTCGCTCAAGTCCTCGGAATTCGAGGCGAGCTTCTTCGGTCCGTCGAATCAAATAATGCAGACCAAGTCCCTGACGCTCAAGTTCATTTTGCACAAGATACTCAGCTGGATCATGGTGTCCGGCGCGTGCACGCAGAAGATGCGCGTCAATCTATACGGTGCGCTGCTCAATTTCCTGAACATCGTGAATTTGAAGCCGAGCGCGGCGGATCCGGAGGAGGAAGCAAACACGACGTACGTCAGCCGCCTCGACAGCTCTCGAGTGAAGCCGAGCAAAGAGGAATCGACGTTGAAGTCCATGGTGATAGACGTGATAGACAGTTTCGGTGAGAGCCTGTGCGCGGTGGTGTGCAGCGACTGTATCGGCGGCGGGCACGACGTGTGCCGCATGGTGGCGCTGTCGTGCCTCGACACGCTCGTCGAGATCAACCCCGCGACCGACTGGCTGCACGTGCTCACCGACCAGGGCTACCTCCGCAGTCTTATCGATAGCCTAATACAGGACGACGAGGGGTTGAAAGAGGTGAGATTTTTTTGTATAAATCTATACGAGAATGCATGTTTAGATTATTATATTGGTTATAATGGAAGACTTATATTACATGCTATTGCTATTGTAAATTTCAATATTTGCACATTATATTAAGGGTCCCACGGACGGTCGACATCCCATACAAACGTAGTTTCGTTTTAATTTTAAAACGGTACAACCAAACTTCATCAAACTTTGTACACATAATTTAAGGCATACTATCTAGTCTTATAATTAGGTTTGGTTAGAAAATGTTAACCAAGAACGAAATAAGAGCGAATTTAATTTTTGCCTCCAGAAATTAAATTCGCTCTTATTTCGTTCTTGGTTAGTATTTTCTAACCAAACCTAATTATAAGACTAGATATGATGCATTGAATTATGTGTACAAAGTTTGGTGAAGTTTGGTTGTACCGTTTTAAAATGAAAACGAAACTACGTTTGTATGCGAGCTCGACCATCCGTGGGACCCTTAAGATATATGAACAGTCACCGACTGAATTTTACAAGAAAAGTAATGAAACTATATTATATTATTTTACATCAGGGGGCAATTCTCGTAATTATTATCAGTTAAATCTTTTGTTTCGTTGCGTTTGGATTTTCAGGCTGTCCCGCTCACGCGCATTCGATATGACGCATAATATGTGAATCAGTCAGCGCGTTGACCGAACCGAGATTATATCGATAAGAATTAAAATAATTGTACAGTGTACTTCATGTTATTTTAGTCAAAAAAGAAAATTACATTTAAAACAATTATTACACAATTTTGGCCGATTTTGAAATAGCTAAATTTATCTGCTCAGGCGTTAGAGCCCAATCCGAAGTCCCTGCGCGTGTTATACGTGTACGAGAGCAAGATGGCGCTGCTGGTGCGTCTGGCGGGCTCGCGCGGCGCCGCCGAGACGCTGCTGGCGGCGGGCGCGCTGTCCGCGCTCGCGCAGCTCACGTCACTCGCCGCGCACCCCGACGTGCACGCGCCCGCCGACGCGCGCGCCTTCGTGCCACCCGCCGCTGAGAGGTGAGTTACATACTCTATTAGTAGCACAAAAGCCGAAGACGCGACGCGACACGGTATATATGTCGCGCCCCGTTGGGAAATCGGGCTGAATTAGCATTTTAGATATTATAGTAACGAATTTCGACTACCATGAACGTGAAGAAAAAGCGTGTTAAGTAGCTGTGGGTCACTGATGGCCGTGGTGCCTTTTTCTAGTGTTGGAAAAATTAGCATTAGCAATAATTATTAATTGCTAAATGCCCATTAGCAATCATTAAATTATTCGAAGTTGCTAAAAAAAACGAATGCTAATATTATCGTGCGCAGCAATTAATTATCTGCGTTCATGAATGAAAAAAAATACGCGACCGTGCTGGTTCGCACCGCGGCGCTAAGTGATGTATACTTTTTTCTATGGCTAAGTGCTAACTGGCAACGCTACTTGCTAATGCTAAAATCCGATGCGAATACAATATTTGAAGGTTACACACGGTATTAAAATCGCTCCAGTTGTTAATTTCATAAACATTAAGAAAAGTGAATTTCGAACATTAAAAAGTGACTAATAACGTAGTTTAGTGTTTCGCAGGCTTGGGTAATTGTGGACAAACAATATTTTCTTGCAATTTTAGTGAAATTTGACCAAAGAAAAACTAAATATTTAACTATTTTTTTGCTTTGTTTGGTGTATTGAAGGTAGATTAAATTAATTCTTAGCTGTCAAGTGTCAAGATTGAGTCGTTTATCCTCCTGGGTGTCAGGCGCCGGGTGCCGCCTTTGAGAGCTAGGGCAAGAAGTGTCAGGGGCCGGGTGCCGCCTTTGCGGGTAGTAGTTATATTTTTTTCTTTCATTTAAAACCCTACAATTTTTACAATTTTTTTGCCACACCACGCTGGACATAAATAAAAAAGAAGGAGATATTGGGCATTTGCGTATAGATTTAATAAAAATTTTAGAGGGAATTTTAAAAATTTCTGCGACATACCGTCGTGCCGGCACCCGGCACGCGACACTGAGTACTTGACAGCTTTCGGTTAGTATGAAAAAAATTTCAAATTTCAATAATTTCAAATAGGAATGTAAATTGAACATTTTATTAGAAATAGTATGTATTCTAGTGCCTAGGAATGTCATTAATTAATGATAGAATTAAGTACATTAGTTACAATGATTGTTTTTGTAAGACAGTCCCGTCAAAAAAGCCTTTTTTCCGAGGGTTTTTATTCCCTCATTGTGCATTGAAAACAAACAAAAGTGGCACAAAATTGATTTAAAATATATTGAACTATTTAAAAATACAAAAACATGTGAATAAATATGTCCCAGCTACAGTTTATTGAGCAACAAACCATGTCCTGTTTTTCATAAAAACTGTAATTTGTGTTATATCTCTGAGATCCAATCGTAGTAATAGTACAAGATGTGTTGTATTGAAATTAAATTTCTAAAGTATCCACCTATGTAAATAAAGCAAATTTTACAATATTAACACATAAATATGGCATTATTTGGGGTCTGAAATAAATAAGTTTGAAAAAAAAAAGAACTCGTGTATTTTTTGCATCAAGATTCCTTTTATTTAGTTAGTTATTTTAAAATTATAATTCCGTCATCACGTAGGCAATTTAATCTAGTTTCTAAATATGTATAATATATATAGGTTTAAGTTACAATTTATCAATATAATCTTGAAAAACTACAAGGCGGGAGTCGCGCCCGTGATTCGCCAAATTGGCCCGCGATGGCCCGACGCCAGCTCATTTCGGCCATTTTTCGGCCCGACGGTCTAGAGGTTATCGTCATATCTGTCAAGTGACAAGTGATAAATCGACGACATTGACATTATTAGTGTTGCCAGTGAAGGAAAAAAAATATTTCCTCTTACACTGCAAAATATACCAACAAAAGTTTTGTAAATTTTAATTGACTTAAATATGATCTGCATTAAGTGCAACGAAGATGCTACCGACTATGTTACATGTAATACATGTCTTGGAGTCCTTCATTATGCTTGCTCCGGTATATCAGAGACCAGTTACCGTAAATTAAGCAGTGAAAAAAAAGCAGCATGGAGATGCATCCAGTGCCGAAGCTCTGCACAAATCGACCAGAAAAGCCAATTCTCGGAATTATTGCAAGAAGTAAAGGCACTTCGGGCGGAATTCTCGGATATGAAGACCGATATAAAATCCACATCATCGGGTGTGCAGGCACTCAAGGACAGTTGGGCTAGCATGGAGTCTAGACTCGGCTATTTTGACGATAGGCTAACAGAAGTGGAAAAGAAGTTGGCCCTTATAAGTCAATTGCAACAAGACCTCGATGCTGCTCAAGTAACGATATCGCGTCTTAAGCAAGAAAACGAAAACCGAGATCCAACAGTCACGAATGAATAATGTTGAAATCTCCGGAGTACCTTTGACTAAAGGCGAGAACCTTGTCTCCATACTGCATTCCATATCCAACAAAGTCGGCTTTACTATAGAACCTATGGACATCGATCACATACACCGTGTACCTCGTTTTGGAAGGCCAAGCGTTAATTCCACCACAGACAGTGTTGCTGATAATAGACCACCGGCAATTATAGTCAGGTTTATTCAGCGTATTCGCAAGGATAGCTTTCTGGCAGCGGTCCGCGCTCGTCGTGGTCTTACTACTGCAGACATAGGCCTTCCGGGTCCATCACTTAACCTGTATGTTAGCGACCATCTTACTCCGAATAAAAAACTTCTTCTGAAGCGAGCCAGGCAGCTGAAGAAGGACTTAAACTATTCTTACTTATGGGTTCGCGATTGTAAGATAATGATGCGAAAAAATGATAAATCAAAAGCTATATACATCTCTAAAGATATTGATCTAGACAAATTGAAATGACTATTCTTACTTAAAATTCTTAAATTTTTTTCTATATTACTCAATATATATACCAATATTACTCAATACAACTGTAACTGTAGTTATTATTTTTGCTCTTTAAATATTGCGTTTTTTATGTGTACCAGTTTTAGTTCTAGTTTATGTAGTAATTATTTTTGTTCTTACATTGCGCCTTTTATATGTACAGGCTTTAGCTTATGTTGCACAATATCCTTTTTCATACTTGTATGCAAAGTATTCGATTATTCATTAGTGATTTGTATTTATCATCAAGGTTTCTTTTTCATATTCTTGACCACTTTAAAATATCAAAATAAATTAACTATTAAAAATGCCAACACTAATTAATGGCTATTACCAAAATGTTAGGGGCTTACGAACAAAATCTCAAACATTTCTATCAATGGTCGCTCAGAGTGAATATGACTTTATTTGCATAACAGAAAGTTGGCTCACAGCTGATTTCTATGATCGAGAATATTTTGACAGTAGTTTTGTAGTCTATCGATGCGATCGTTCCGAAGCGAGCGGTGTCTCTCGCGGTGGTGGTGTGATTATCGCTATAAGATCCGCATTACGCCCTTTCAAACGTAACTGGCCTACCCCATCCCCTACCGCCTCAGAATGTGTTTGGACCTCCATACCCCTGAATAACCGCAATAAATCTTCCCTCAATATTGGCTGTATTTACATTCCCCACGGTCCTGGACATCGCGATGCCCTTGGTACATTTTTTGATATAGCAAACCAACTTATGGTAGATAATCCCAATGACACATTTCTCATCACAGGAGATTTTAATATCTCTGACGCTGAATGGAATTGCTCACATAAAAATATTTCCTTAATCGTAAATAATAATACATCAGTACAACTTTTGAATGAATTTATGGTTTTTACAAATTTAAAACAACATAATTTCGTTAAAAATGTTAACGATCGCATTCTTGATCTAATATTCAGCAATACAAACTGTGAAGTAACATGTTGTGACGATCCTTTAACTTCAGAAGATGCCCATCATAAATCCCTGTTAATTACCATATCAGCAAATTTAAATGATTATCTCAAACCAAATAATAATATCGCATATAATTTTAATCTAGCAAATTTTGATAGCATAAATGATGAGCTTTTAAATATAAATTGGAATTTATTTTTTAAAAACCTGTCCATGGAAGAATGTATTTCTAAATTTTACAACTTATTAAATAATAAATTAAATAAATTTATTCCAAAACGTGTAGTGCGATCTTCCACTAAATCCTGTCCAATCTGGTACACGAAACCTCTAAGAAAATTACTTAATGAAAAAAGAAAATATCATAAGCGCTGGAAGCTTTACAATAACCCTTTAGATTTTGAGACTTTTAAAATATTAAGAAAACGTTCAAAATTAATGGAACAAGAAAATTATAAAAGATATATAGCAGACTCTGAAGACATGATTAAGTCGAACCCGAAATACCTATGGACATATGTAAAGTCGAACTTTAATTTTGGTGAACTGCCACAAAAAATGCATTATAAAGATAAATACGTCTGTACTGGAAGAGATATATGCGACTTGTTTAATGAACATTTTCATTCCGTTTTTGAACCCCCAACAGTGAACGGTCAGCCCATAAATAATCTACAGCCGCCTAGTAATCCCCTGTTTGACATTGGAACTATTGAGATCACCGAAAATATAGTAAATAAATTTCTAAAATCAGTTGATCCTAAAAAAGGGGCTGGAACTGACGGTGTACATCCAATTCTCGTAAGAGAATGTGCATCTGCACTAACAACTCCTCTGACTATATTGTATAAAAAATCTATATCAGAAGGTTGTGTTCCTTCAGCATGGAAAAAAGCCTGGATAACACCAATTCCTAAGGGTTCTCTAAGCGATGATATAGAAAAATACAGACCCATTTCTAAGACCTGTATATTTATAAAGATTTTAGAAGACATAATTGCTCAACAACTATTTGCTGTTGCCCGTCCATTTATTTCTCCGCAACAACACGGTTTTTATAGGGGACGTAGCGTTGAGAGTAATCTTTTATCTTTTACGGAAATTATTCGCGATGCCTTTGACAAAAAATATCAAGTAGACGCCGTGTACACTGACTTTGCCAAAGCTTTCGACAAAATTTCTCACTACACCTTATTATTAAAACTTTGGAATCTTGGTGTCCATGGCGATCTGTTTCGCTGGTTAAGTTCTTATGTAAAAAACAGGTGTCAGGTTGTTGTATTAAAAGGCTTTACTTCTAATTATAGGCAAATAACCTCTGGTGTGCCTCAAGGGTCACATTTAGCACCACTACTTTTTATTCTATACATAAATGACTTAAGTAATGTTTTAAAAAATAGCTACACCCTTCTTTATGCCGACGATACAAAAATATTTAGAGTTATCCATAACATACACCACTGTGAACTTCTTCAAAATGATATAACAGTTTTTGAAAATGAATGTGTTAAAAATAATCTTTTCCTTAATCCTGATAAATGCAATGTAATTACTTTTAGCCTCAAACGAAAACCGATTTTATTTAAATATAAACTTGGTGGGAAATATTTAAAAAGAACATCAGAGATTCGGGATCTGGGTGTCTGGTTGGACTCTAAACTTACATTTATTTCACACATTAATAAAATATTAACTAAAGCCTATAAACAAATGGGTTTCATTCTACGTATCTCTAAGCCTTTTAAAAATTTTTTTACCTACAAGATACTATATTATAGCTATGTCCGCAGTCACTTAGAGTTCGCTAGTACGGTGTGGTCTCCGCAATACAAAACTCACTCAGAGAGATTGGAAACACTACAGAAAAAATTTATTAAGTACTTGGAATTTAGAATGGGTAACTTATATACTGATTACGAATTGTCAATTTCGAGATATAACATACCTCCCTTGGCAAAGCGCCGTCTAGTTTGTGATGTTGTATTCTTATACAAAATAATTCATAACATTGTAGATACACCTGAGCTACTTAGCAATATTGAGATTCGTGTGCCCCGAAAACAAGAACGAAATGTTAGAAAAAGAAACCTCTTTAGTTTACCACAAAATCCAGGACTTCAAATGCTAATAATGCTTTTATTAGAAGATCTTGCAATATGTATAATAAGTATTTTATTGATTTAGATCTGTTTAATTGCTTTTTAAATAAAATGAAAAAAAATGCAAATGATAAAATTAGAAACATGATTTTAAGCTGATCTGAATGCATGTGTTGTAGCTTTAAGTTTTATTAAAAGTATTTACTACTCATTTTTATGGAACTCTAGGTTTACGTTTCTTAACTATGTAATAACTTGTCAAAATATTTGTATTAAATAACTGTTTGTTTCCTAAATAAATAAAAAAAAAAAAAAAAAAAAAAAGAAATATTTTTGACTCGACGCGCGACGCGACCCGAGAGTTCACGATGCTGCGAAATCGATTTTAGCAAATAGCATAGCAATAGCACGTAGCATGCTAAGACATGAAAATTAGCATGCTAATAAAATTAATGAAAAATAGCAATAATTTCCATTACTACCTTTTTCTATCGAGCTTATAATAATCGACATGCGTTTATGAAACATAGATTATTAAAAAAAAAAACAACGGGTTGTTCTCCAGGAGTGCCGGCAGAAGTGAAAACTTGAACATGAAAAACCGCCATCTAGATTAAGAGATAAGAACTAAAATAGTTTTATGCTCGCGTAAGGAACTAAGACAGCAAACAGTTGTAAGTTGCATCTTACGAATTTTCGATCAGTGTGCTTAGTGCGAGTTTTTATCACTACTCGACATGAAAAAGTAAACTACAATTTGTATGGTATCGAAACAACGCCCCTAGTGGCAAAAATAGGAAACATAAATAGCGAGTGTGAGTTTTGTGGATTTTAACTAATCGAGCGTCGTCTCACACTCACGTTCGAATGTGGGTGTTTCAGCGCTTTGATTGGTTGTTTCAAAAGTCTTGCGAGTGCCAGTTGCACATTTTGACATTCGAATAGTAAATTTATGTTAACGACGTCGAAAAGTTGTCACCCCGCGCTCACTTCCAATTTCTCAGTGACTAGGTAGTGAATTGCGGTGAAAGCATTTATAAAAGAACATTTAAGCAATTACTTTGCTATGGGAGGACGTTTTTTTTCGCGTGGAGGATGTTTGCGGCAGCTCAATCTCAAGACGACCGCAATTATAATGCAAAACGCGAACCAAGAGCTCGAGTCATCTTTCGATCCTTTATTGGACATTATTGTTTACCGATTGTCACTCTTACTGTTCCATAAATGTTATTATAGTATCAAACTGAGAAAAACTTGTTTTCATCATTTTTAAGTTTAAATACAATTTATTATAAACGAAATGTAAAATTGTGTAAAATGCTTTGCAAATAAAATTCAAAATTTCGGCGACTTATGTCAGTGTCACAAACAATAACACTCGATATAACCCGTCACAATCTTGATGACAGCAGCTTCTTAACAAAATAATACAGTGAAAATGACATTCAATTTGGACGGTTAATCTCACAGTGAAGTCGTGCTACCAATATAACAAAAATAATAAAGCGTACTCTCGGTGAGGAAACGCGTTCGATTAGTTAGATTGGATAATGACTCGCACTCGTTAGCTTTTAATTTTCGATTCGATTTGCGCTAACTCGATTTACAAGGTAGTAAAGTAATCGAAAAAATTTGTGGGACCCGCACTCAGCACACTGGTCACGTGTCGAGAGAGCGAGTTTAACATTTATTGCCCATCTCAAGAAAAGTGCACAAAGCCGCTAAAGCAGTTTTCAAAAACTGTGATCGATTTAACCAGATATATCACTCGTGTCCAGGTTCCGTCAGATCCTGTCTCCGGCGCTGGCGCTGTGCGACGCGCTACTGACGACGCTCGGCGCGGACAACTACAGCCTCGTGCTGCAGATCACGCACCTGCTGCTCGCCCACCTCGAGTGCGTCGACATGATACTCAGGTATTGTAACGAAGTTTTACAATTTATGAATATCACATAGTAAAATTACATTTTTAATCTTTTCATATCTACTTATAATTAAATAATATAATTCTATAGGCAGAATAACGTTTCGGGTGTTGGGATATAAATTATTAGTAACAAAAAGTGTTAGAATTGAATGTTGTTAAAAAATTCAAATAAAAAATATAATAATATTATTGCAAATATTATATATTTTTCTATGAAATGGACCAGGAAACGAGTAGACGGATCGCCTTATGATAAGCGATCACCGCCGCCCGTGGACACTCGCGACAATCATACACTACTAATTCCTCAAGTGCTGGGCACTTACGATTCTTAAAATACCCAACCCAACCTTGAGCCGCCGATAACCTCACTCGCTCGGCGAAACACAACGCAAGCGTTATTTCATGCCGGTTTTCTGTGAGGCCGAGGTATTTATCCGTTCGAGCTGCCCGTTCGTGCCGAAGCATGTATCGCCCCCACGTTTTGAAATAAAGTGTTTTTGTATGGAGCTAGTGTACGGTCAACAGTGTGTCGACTGTACCGTACATTTCGCACTGTCAGCGTTTACGTCGCCACGCGTTATTATAAGTTGAATATTAAACCAGTTCGCGTCAAGCCGCCAATCGGTTCGCGTGCTCTCTTAACCATTTCACCATTTTACCATTAACCATTTAGTATAAGTTAAGTGTTCAACAAACCCATTGAGCTTAACTTGTCTTTTACTCCTGTACGGACACCAAACCACCGTACAGCTAGTAAAGATTTATCTATGTATGTACGTGCGCTAGGGCGGCGCACCCGCACTCGTCGGTGACGCTGCTGCGCGAGGCGGAGGCGGTGTGCTGCGTGGCGGCGCGCGCGTGGGGCGGCGCGGCGGGCGCGGCGCTGGCGGCGGACGCGGCGGGCGTGCGGCGCGTGCGGGCGCTGCTGCTGGCGCTGCTGCCGCGGTTCGCCGCCGCGCCGCTGCCGCCCGCCGACACGGCCGACGACGACGGCGACACCGTCGATCTGCATTACAAGGTACGCTGTTCGTTATTTTTCCAACCTCTTCATCTTTTTTCACCTACTCTATCGGCCGTGAAATGCATAGTCTGCATAACTTTTTACTACATTTTTTTTACTAAAGAAGTTGAGATTTTAAATGAAAAAAAAAAAAAAAACTTTACAGTAAAATTGAATGGGGAAGGAGTAATGAGTGTTCATACATGCCCATCCTCTTTTTATCAGCATTTTGAAACTAGTAGAAACCTGACAAAATTTGCTATAAAACCATCATCTTATATAGTTAAAAAAAACATTAAAAAAGTGTACTAGGATTGTGATTTTAATAAAAACAAAACTATGTTACCTTAGATCCTGTGCCACCTGCTACTGTTCGCGCGCAGCTCGCTGGAGAGCGGCGCGGACGAGGCGGCGGCGGGGGCGGGGCGCGCGGCGCTGGCGCTGCTGCGGCCGCTGCTGCGCGGCGTGCAGGCGCACCGCAAGCTGCTCGCCACCGTCACCACGCAGCTGCACAACGCGCCCGCCATGACGCTGCCCGGTGAGTTATGTATATAATATAATATCTAGAATTAATCTTAAAAAAGAGGACAGCCTTGATTGTTTGTTTGCATTGAATAAGGTCTGAAACTACAGGACCGATTTTGATGAAATTTGGCCTAGATAAAGATTAGACCACTGGGAAAGGACTTTTGTAGATGTATCATCCTTAAACATAAATACTCTTGTATTGCAGATATAAAGAAGCTGGTAGGCGGGGACGTGAGCGGCGGCGGCGACGGCGGTGACGCTGGCGGGCGTGCGGGCGCGGTGTCGCGACTGCGGGCGCGCGCGCTGCGCCGGCGCCGCGAGCTGACGCGCTGCGAGGTGGCCGCGCACGCCGCGCTCTACCTGGTGTGGGCGCACGCGCGCCGCCAGCTGCGGGCCGCGCTCTCGCCGCACTGCGGTACGTAAATAAATGCATACGCTGTAAACCTTTAACTATAACTACTCTAACAATCATTTTACTATACTCCGTTTAGATATATAGTTTCAACAAAACGCTACTGTAGCGGATAATTGTGGCTGGACTCTTTGGAGAGGCCAATATTTAAATATTTGTAATTAGAATAAGATATGTCATCCGCTACGTCAGACGATAATATAGAAAAAGAGGAGAATAGTTGAGAGCGCGTAGGGTGTAGTGTGAGATAGTTCCTGTCGGTATATTCATATAATATTGAAATAAATAACGATAAAAAGGATTGTGTGTTTAAATTGATAGACGATGCAACCACTAGAGCGATTACGCCCCCACAAATACGCCACACTACCGTAGTACAACTACTCATTGTAGACGTAACGGCTGTAATTTCAGAGCCCAAAGGCACCGCCCTGAGCGTGCACAGCGCGGAGGAGGCGACGGAGCTGCGCAAGGAGCTGATCGCGGTGTTCAGCGACCGGTTCTCCGACGACCTGCTCGACACCACCAAGGTACAAGTCCCGCACCACTGGAACGAGCTGCCAGGGCCGTCTGACACGAAATCACAATAGCTTTTGCCCACGGCTCCGCCCGCGTAAATACAGTATCCCACGGGAATTCTGTACTATTTCGGGATAAAAAGTAACCTGTCTGTTATTCCAGAGTTTAGACTATTACCATAGCAAATTTCATCAAAATATGTTCAGTAGTTTTTGCGTGAAATTCATCCATCCATCCTCACAAACTTTCACATTTATAATTGTAATGGGATTTCATCATGAACGTAAAAAAAGGCGGACACTGCTTCAGTAATATGAATAGTGAAGCAATCAAAGTAAGACGGTCGTATCGTAGCGACACGTGCCGCACGCACACATTCACAGCAAAGTAAGCCGATCGGCCGCCAGTACCCCAATGGCAATTATCCGTACATCTCACAAACGTAAGTCGCCGCCATTGTTGGGCTTCACTCAATGCTTAGCTCACCTTCCGTCCGCCTTTTTTTACGTCCATGGATTTCATATATTGTTTGTAAAAATGTAAGTGAGGGCCAGCATCGCACCTGCGACTCCTCTGGTGTTGCGGGTGTCAGTAATCGGCGATATTAATGTGCGATAGTAATGGGCGACAGTAATCGCTTTCCATTAGTCGTTTGCCCTCTCTATTTCATAAAAAAAGTAAAGTCAGGCGGCCCTGGTTAGTTCTTTATATAGTTATAAGGCTAAGCGCGCACCTCGATTTTTTGTAGTGCGATTATTTTGTCGCAGAAATGTTACATACATTTCTGCGACAAAATAATCGCACATATGCGCGCACAGACAAATAAACCTATACGTTGCATTTCTGCGACAAAATAATCGCACTACAAAAAATCGTGGTGCGCGCTTAGCCTAAGAGACAGCAGCTCTATAAGAGCTGTAGGATAAAAAAATCATCAAAGATTAATTTGTTAAAATTAATTGGTTTCTTCGCTCGGTACCTTTACATACAAAATCGCACTAATAAATGATCGTTTATCACAGAACCAACCGGCGGTGCAGCGCGGGTTCCTGGAGGTGCTGATAAAAGACATCAGGACCATGGTGCAGTTCTCGCCGCTGTAGCCGAACGTGTCAAATTACTGATTAGCTTGTAATAAATACTTGTAATGAAACTAATTGTTATTTTTATTATTGATTATTAAATAAGATTTGTAACTACACCTTCTTTTATTTAAGTATCTGAAGTTGTTATGAACTTTAAGAAAATAAAAAGATTATAAAATACAATTCACAATGTTCAAATATTAAAAGTAGGCTCCCTAAAAAGTATAAACATAAGGGTCCATTCTCATATTACGTCACAGCGGATGGGGGAGGGGGGGTCATATTAAATGTGACCAGTACATGTTAAATACTGGTACAGGGATACTAAAGCGTGACAGGGGTTGGGGGTTCAAAGTCGAAATTTTGCGTGACGTAATATGTGGATGGCCCCTAACTAGTTGACCCGGCAAACGTTGTTCTGCCATATATAGATTACATATATAGATTGATTACGACCGAATCTCAGACCTTCCCGAATATGCAGAAATTTTTCATAAGAATCGGTCAAGCCGTTACGTAGGAGTGTGTCCCTGATGACACGAGAATTTTAGATATTAGATCTTTGATTAATTATTACAAAAGGCGGAAAATTATTACAAAAGTTAATTATTACAGACCAATAAAAGGCGGAAGTATGGATCCATTGTTGATGGTCATTTTTGTACCTTTTGGAATCAAAACTATGGGCCCTCGGGGCCCCAGTGTCGAACATCTTTTTTAGGGATTTGGCCTTTTGGCCTACAAAACTACACTGGTCTACAAAACAAATTACCCTAAGGCTGGCGCTTACCTCGGCCAACGTATCAGTTTGGCCGTACAGCGAGAAAATGCTGCCAGCCTCTTAGGTACTATACCCGCAGCCTTCGACCTAGATTCAGTTTTTTACCTATAGCATGGAGAATAGAGATAAGGAGTACCATTTCCATACATGAAAGTGTCCGTAAAAAGCGTTAAATAGGGGGCGCTACAGACGCAACAGGATGTAAAGCGCCAAAATTTAAACGGATAACTAAATCTTAGCATCTTCTTCGGTTATATTAATTACAAAAATATGTTCGGCTACGCGAGTAAATAGAATATTTACTGAATTAAGTAGTCTACTAAAGTCGTCAAAACTTTTAAGTAACTAAACTCAACTTACTTCACTCCATCTATTATTCCTAACTTCATATCATACCCTGTAGCGCCATTATGGCCTGTTTTGGAAGTTGGAACTTAATTACTTTCGTCGGAAACATTTTAGCTTTTCTGCCAGAGAGATGTCGCTCAGTAGGTATATTAAATATTAATACTTATTTCTATGTGTTGCTCCTTTTACTCTATTCTCCATTACTAGTTTTTTTATTTAGACAATATTCTTATATTATATAGTTTAGAGAAAAGTTTACTTACAGCAAATAATTACCATTATTTTCGAAATTTGGATAACTTTTTGCAAGGGAAAAAATTCAACTCCGATGGTGCAGTTCAAAGCGCCTTCAAAGATTTTATTGATTCCTGTCCGAATGGTTTTTTTAGTAAATGAATCAATGAACTACCTATGAGATGACAAAAGTACATAGATAGCAATGGTATGTCCCTACTTTGATTAAATAAATATATTATGTTTTAAAAAAAATGACTTTATCCAAGCTTTATCCTTTACAAAACGCTAATTTCATATGTAATGACCTAAGCAAAGCAACAACAGCGTCAAAATTTCGCTTTAATTGTTATTTGAAATTAAAATTCTAAAATTCTAAAGAGTAATAACTAAAAAGTTTTTGTATCCGACTCACTTTGTTTTTCGTGTTTAAATTATTTTTTTTATAAGAAACCCTTACAGAAAGATATTAACACGCTTATATTAACTTCACCTGTATGTAAGCTTGTTTGCTTGCTTGTATTAACTATCAATACAATGCGGTCGCCAAGCAACCGTTTGAAGTTATTCCACGCGTTACACCGCACACGTGCTGTGAGTTGTGACTTGTGCTCGTGTTGTGCCACACGCCAACTCTCTCCTAATTATATGCTTTATTAAATGGACCTCTATCTTACAACAGTCTAGTATCTACACCTAAATTGCCTTTTACATCAATGATGAATGTATAAAATAACTAAAAAGCGGAAAATAAATATAGTTTAAAAAAAACTAAAAAAAAAAAACACGCTTTTAAAGAATATCGAACTAAAAAGTTGAAAATAATTTTAAAAATAAACTTAAAACAGTAGTATATAAAAAATACTAGTATAATTGAGGGAAAAGCGTGGGTCGCTCGATATACGAAAATTATGGCACAAAGCGCCCCACGCTATTATTATTATTTAAAAGCGTGTTTTTTTAGTTTTTTTAAACTATATTTATTTTTAATAAAAACTACATTTAGTCAAAGTAAATATTACCCACAAATGTACAAATTTTTTTTTATGAAGACTCAAAACATGAAGTGTGTAAGATGGCAATTTTTCTTTGGTTTATACCAAATACCAAGCAAAAATATTGTTTTACAAAAAATTTTTTTAAGTACTTAAATAATAACGTTGTATGATTTTTGTTTTGTATTATAAGTAGGTATAAAGTATACGGCCGCAGGAATATATTTGTAAATATCTCTGATATTTGTGCGTTTAAGTTCATACTTACCATAATGAATGTTTTTGTATATGATGTGAGTAAACTAATGATGTAGGTTTTGTTTACCAATTTCGCAAAAAAAAAATTTTTTTTGGTATAAAGGCTCGCGAAATTTTGTATACAAATCGCTGTACCTTTGAAAATATTGACTTTTGATATACGGTTTCTTCTGAGAAGTTACTCATATTTAAGAGTACTATTCATTTATGCAATAAAAAAAAATCAGTCCGCTTGCCTATTTTGTTTTGTTTGGTACCTATCTGAACAGAGATAGATTATAAAAAAGGCCATTTTTCTCTGAAAACTCTCAAAAAATCAGCGCCATCACTAAACAATAGCTTACTCCATTGGTCCGCGTTCCAAAGTCGAAGTTCCTGAGCAAAAGCTAACCTGTCTCTACGATGATTTACCTCGAGCCTTGGAGTCTTGGCGGGCACAAATGAACCCAAACCAACTTCTTCGAACCTTCTTCGTACCGTATGCTCACTTACGGTTACACCCCGCACTGCTTCTAACTCATGTCGGGCTTGGACGGCCGTCAAACGGGGGTTCCTACGTACAAGAAGTCGAATGAAACGATCATCCCTACTCAAAGTGCGTCTTTTTCTGCCTTGTCCTGCTCTTCTCACATAAGTACCGGTCTCCCTGAACCATTGGATACTGCGATGGATCGTTGAAACTGGTCGACGAAGATCTCTGGATATCACTCTGTAGGTTTGGCCATTTCTTCGCATTTCGAGTGCCCTGGCAATCTCCGTTGGGGCTAAGTCAGGCATAATTCAGTCCTCTACTCCAAAAAGATACGCGATAAAAAAAACTAACATCAACGCTGGCGGCTGGCTACTTCACATGGGTATCTAATTCTAAAGAGGGAAGCTCCGGCCTCCGAGCAGTGCAAATAAAAAACGATAATATAGCTGCTTGGAGGCCCTACTCTAAGCTCCGGCAAAGAATATATTATATTTAATATTACTAAGCTCCGGGCCGCAAAACTAGAATGACCACGCTTACTGAGCGCAAATAGGTACTAGTACGGCGACGCCCGACTCGATATCAATAAAAATTATAATCTAGTACACTTACTTCTTCTTTTGTGGATGGCGGCCTCAGTGAGTTACCAACGTCAGAGTGGCTTTTTGTAGACTTTGCTCTCTTCTACACACTTAGGTATAAAATTATGAAACATGCCAGTGAGATGTTCGGTATCTGTTTAGGCAAGTCCTAGTATTAATTTATGTTTGAATTATTTGATGTTTAAAATGAATCACGATACTTATGTAGGTATCAGCGCAGAATCTTTAAACAGATTCTGCGCTGAGGGCTGCCTCAGCTCCACTATTCGAGTCACTTTAAAATCAATTGAAATTTGTCTATACCGAAGAAAATGGGCCCTTTTTTGGAATAAAAAATAGCTTAAATAATGATATTTTTTAATTATTACGTATGAAAAAAGAAAACATTTTAAAATTAGAATAGAATAGAAAACTCTTTATTTTCACAAAAAAAAAAAAAAACATACATATAACAATAATTAATTAAAGGAACTCTACAAATAAGCGGTCTTAATGCTTACAGCATTTTCTGCCAGACAACCTAACAAAACGATTTAATATAAAAAAAGGATATATTTTTTGAATAAATTCAGGTAAAGCATTCCATAGCCGTATTGCAGAAATAGTGAAGGAGGAGTCATAGTAGGCAGTTTTGTGATAAGGAAAAGCAAGAGTTAGTTTCTTTGAGGAACAAAGAATAGGATTTTTATGACCAAGAAAAGAAAAATAGTCTTTTAGATAATGAAAATTTAGGATTAAAAATAATGTTATATAAAAGATGAAGAATGTGAGTATTCCGACGCATTTTGATAGGGAGCCACTTTAGTTTGGTCCGGTATGTAGTCCGATATATGATTGTATTATTTAAATACTATGCGATAAAACTAATTTTTTCCTATCTATATTCCGTTCAGATTAAATTTGATCATGTGGAAACTAAATGACAATAGTATGTTTTTTTCATGAAATAGACCAGCAAAAGAGCATAATGATCGTCCAGTCATCCGATGGCAGGCAAATACGGCCGCCCATGGACATTTGCAACACCGGATGCAGGAGGTGTTACAAGTGAGTTTCCAGCCAAAGCCAGGTTTTACATACTGATGTTAAACTTGGCTTTGGCTGGAAACTCACTTGTAATAGGTACCTCCACAGTAGGGAGATAATTATATAAACTAAAATTGATTGCTTAAATCTACCGCCTCTACAAAGCTGCCGCAGGAATAGCGGAGCTTACATTGACGTAGCTACAAAGCATGAAGATATTTTTGGCATTTAATTTATTATTTTGGAATTACACGCGCAAAAACAGAGGTGCGTTTTTGAGACGTACAAAATCATGTAATATGATAACAGTTGACACGTCAACGCGCTCACGTGCGCGAAGACATGATCATTAATCCGGGTTGTTGAGCCCGTGCGTGGTTTGACGATATCTACGCCAACGCGTGTAAGTTAGTGAGCGATACGCCTTAAAGTTCTGAATATCATATTGATGAATGAATACCTTATTCGGTAAAAAACTGAATTTTAAGTAAAGACAAACATAATATACAAAAAACGTTCTATTTTATACTCAAATAGAACGCTTTAAAATAAAACACGATAGCGCGAATACTGCGCTGCCAACAATAACTGTTTGTGGTTCAATATCGCTAAGGGCCGCCTCCTCCGCCCTCACGTAACTATCAATTTAATTGGAGTTCCGCGGGCATCCTCTTTGCCCCGCTTAACTTTTCGATTTACATTCAAAACGGTCTTTTAAAAACCTCAATAACTGCAGGTCTAAACCCTCGATTCAATGCGTACTTTACGAACAATTCGCGCGGAAAGTTTCCAGCGGGCTCGCCATTGGGCGGCGGCGGGGGGCGGAGTCGCAGGCCCCGCCCACCCCGCGCATGCTAAACGCGCTTAAACCCCGTTTAAGCGGTATTTTGGGTGAAAACCGCAAGAAAATGTATGTAACGTCGGTTAGGGGTAGGGCGTTGCTAAATGAAAAGATTTTCCCGCTCGAGCGGCTCAAACATGGCCGCCGGTGGGCCGCAGGGGGCCGCAGTGGGCCGCGCGCCGCCGCCGCTGTCGCTTCGTCGCTAATTACTTAAAAGCTCTCAATATCCTAATTAATACTTCAAAATATCGGACAATTTAATAGTTTTTAATATTCAAAAGTTTTGAGTGATTAATTTTAAAAGTTGCTGTTTGTAACTACAAGTTGCAATTCGAAAGTTCAACAGTTAAGACTTTTTAAGATTTAAAATGACGTGGCGGCTGGACCAGCAGTGATGGACAACATGCAGGACAGCCACAAGTCCTTCCTCATCAAGGACCTGCTGGGCGACGTGCTGCGCCCGGGGGCGGTCGTCACAGGTTAGTTTTTAATGCAGTATATTTTTCTTTCTCTATTTACTGGAGTGGGTAAAAAATACTTGCCGCTTTTAACCTACACCAATCGATTGCGTTTATCATCAACAGATAGTGTGATAAGTAGGTTTATAATTAAACACCTACATACATCATACACATTATTTAACGTACCCTAGGCTACCACTATTATAAATGTGAAAGTTTGTGAGGATAGATGGATGGATGCATGGATATCCATCCACACAACATAACAAACATCCTTCCATCTGGATAGATGGATGTTTGTTACTATTTCACGCAAAAACTACTGATCGGATTTTGGTGTATTATGATCGGAATTTTGTATGCGGATAAATTGCGGAGCCGCGTTCAAAAGCGAGTAACAAAATAAGTATACATATTCGCTTTCGCTTATATTTTGTACATGCGTCGTAATAATATAACAAGGTAAGTAAACCGTTAAAGGGTCGGTACATCTTTAATTATATTATTATTTAATTATATTTGTAGTAAATTGCATAACAAATTATTTATCGTAGGCGATTGTTGTTGAGTGATTGTTGTTTTTTTTTTCAGATAATTGATTATTATTAACTTTTATATTTTATTTGTAACTAAACCCAATCGTATCCTGGATTGCTTAAGTACTTAGTGACATTTAATGCTTACAGGAGCGACTTTGTAGAGTTTTTAACACAGTCCATTTAATATTTTCTGTCGAAATCTCTACTAAGTAGGTAGCTCCTAACGTATAAGCATTTACTGACTCTGAAAGAAACTACTAAATGCTATAAATAATATAATTAAATACTGTTCATATTAAACTGCTCATAAGATGATTATCTGCTGACTTAAAAACTTTAGGTATCTGTGTCAAAAGAGCGATTTCCCCCCAATCTATTCTAAAGAAGGAAAGGAGGAAGGTAAGTCATGTATTATGCATATTGCGAAAGGATAACATACTCTTATGAATAGTACCAATAGCAGAAGCAATTTATTTAATTTTTAAATAACCTAACCAAGAGCATGTCAGGACCACTTTGTAAAACCATTTTGTAAAATACTTTTCATAGTAAAGGAGGCTAATTTCTCAAAAGTGATTGACTTTGTAAAAAAGTCATGAACCAAACCTTGCCACTCCTAAAATATAAAATAGACAGACGGACGGACGGACAACAAAGCGATCTTATAAGGGGCCCCACACACGGTCCGGTCTACCTTAAGTTCGGCCTGAACGGATGCAAAATCGTATCGTCTGTGTACAAATTTGAGATCGCATCAGTTGGCCGTATAGCCTGAAGCGATTCGTTCCAGTGTTGCCAGCTCTGTTTTTGTGAAACTACTAAACTCGTATCGATTTCTACTAAAAACTACTAAAGAAGCTACTTAACTTAGGAATTCCTAAAGCTCCCCTAGGAAATATACTAGGAAATATTACATATATAGTAATTAAACGGGTAGTATTAATCAAATTACGGATGAATGTATTATTATAATAAGATATATATTTATTTTGTTTTTTTTTTCGTGCTTAACACAGGTCATTTTGCATATGATTACTGTTTGGCTCTTTCCTACTAAAACACTACTAACAACTAAATTTCTACTAAGGAGGGAATAAAATACTTAATTTAGTAGTAAAACTTTGTAAAATAACTAAGTTGGCAACATTAATTTTGGCCTGAACGGGTGGACTGAACGGACCATGTGTGGACAAACCGCTTCAGTTCTCGCCCGAGCCGCGGCCGTGCGGGCGTGTATCGTGCACAAGCGTAGTATGAGTTTTCGCGGTGTTTAAATACAAAATTGATAAACACGACCGTAGCGCGCGGCAAATCAGAATGGACTGATGCAATTTTTCCGTGTGTGGGCCCGAATCCGTTCAGGCCGAACTGACGTCAGTGCTAACTGAAACCATCGGCCTCTCGTCTGTGGGAGCCTTTAGGGTTCCTTTTTTTACTTTTGCGGTACGGAACCATAAAAAGAGAACATTTTAAATTTTGTAACATTAAAGGCGAATAATGTGTTATTCGCCTGCATCGTGCTCGGCGACAGATTATATTTATACTAATATAATAAAGAGGAAAAGTTTGTTTGTTTGTTTGCATCGAATAGGCTCCGAAACTACTGGACCGATTTTGATTAAATTTGGCACAGATATAGAATAGACCACGGGGAAGGACAAAGGCTACTTTTTATCGCGGTAAAATGTACTGTTACTGCGGGATTTTCTTTTGTCGCGCACGAAGTCGCGCGCAACCTCTAGTACAATATAAACAATTCCTGCCGTAACAGAATGGGACAGGATGATAAATAAATAAAAACCTATTTTGAAATCTGGGCATCTTGACCAGAGGCCCTGGCCTCCGAGTTTTCACTAAGGTACAGACAGGTAGGTACTTCTTTACTTCTTTATCCAAAGGGTCAGTTTACACCGGGACGTGACGTGACGTCGCGTAATCTATTCACAATTCTACTTTATTCACTACACAAAATTATACACGTTTCAATGATGTAATACCATCAGTTGTACACTACACGTGTGCTGTGCAGCGCTATATCTGTTTAGATATAGCGCTTCATTAAAGTAAATAATATATTAATAATCTTATTTTTTCTCATAAAAATATATTCAGGTTTTAACTGTAGCGGAGTTGTATTTAGGCGTAAGCGTGGTCTACACGTCGTAGTCCTACTACGTCGTGTAGACGTTGCTACGCCACTGCGTAGCAGTATGAATTTTTAACCAATTTCCATCTATGTAGATCATCTCCATGGCTTAGTGGGTAGACCGTTTGATTCGCACTCGAGAAAGTGCAGGTTCGATTCCCAAGTTGTGGCATGACATGATCTCAAGTACATTATACGCACGCTCTAACGTTGAAGGAAAACATCGTGAGGAAATCCGCACATGGTTGGCCCCAGACGTATTGACCAGTTCATTCCTCTGGACTAGGCTGACTGTGTTGTGAGAATGCCGTATGTGCTTGGGAGACTATACAACATTTAAAACCGACTGTCCCAGGCACTACAATATTTCAAGAGTGGTTACTTCGCTAAGAATACCGTATAAATCATCAAATATTGGATGAAAAGGGTCTAAGCTAGTAGATGCTCTTATTTTTGGTTTAATGCGATTTATAAATTAAAATGAATTCTATAAAGCCCGTGAAGAATTAATTTACACGTTTTATTACTAGCTAGCTGTTTTCAACGGCTCTGTTCGCGTAAATATACTATCGGGTATCTCGCGGGAATACTTCCCTTTTCCGGGATAAAAAGTTCAGTAGTTTTTGCGTGAAAGAGCCACCTATCTAACAAACATCCACCCATCCATCCTCATAAACTTTCACATTTATAATATTAGTAGGATTTACATATTTATGAGCTATATTAATTCTCACACTAGCTGGTGTCCGCAACTTCGTTTGCATGGAACTATAGGAAACAGAACCCTATTTTTTTAAACGGGACCCTAAAATAAAGTAGCCTATGTTATACCTTATAAGTACAACATCAGCTATATGAAAGGGAAAGTCCCGTGAGAATCGGTCCAGAAGTTTCAGAGATAAGCTGAAACAAAAAGACAAACAGACGGATAGATAGACAAATGGGTCCGTCCGTTAACAGATAGAGAGACATACAGAAAGACGGAGAGAAAATAATGTCAAAAATTGATTTCTATTGTAGGTACCATACATACTTTCACATGCATTAAGTGAAAAGCTGTTCCGCCGGGGAAATTAATGCTAGTTTATTATACGTGTATATTATTTTTTAACTAGATGTATAACAATACTAGAGACAGGGGATGCGACATTACAATTCAACATGTCGAGCTAATAACGCTCTTATCATCAAATACACTTCCTCAAGCAGCGCCAAATTACCATCGGATGCGTAAATATATGGCGTGCAACTGTAAATTGGCCGTATGAAAAATTCATACGAGTGCTGATTAGCGCTGGAAATTAGGTCCTAATGCATGCACCCACACGCGGGCGCGCGGCCACTTGGGCACGTTCAGGAGACAGGTTGGGAAATTAACACAATCATGGCCATTTTAGTGTTACTTTGTTATTGTCGAGCGCGTACGGCGTAATGAATGCTGAGGTTGTCACTTTGAATGTGTATTCGTATGTAGATAGAGATATTAAATGTATGACGTATATGTGCTTCGAAGTTTGAACTAAGATGGTGCAGAAACTCAGAGAAAGCTATCCCCATCAAAGCTATCTACATTGATGAAGTTAAAAAATAAAATGACTGTTTATATGATAAATTTTCCGACAAAGTCGAATGTGCCTTATTTTTAATGGAATTTCACACATATTTGCGGGTTTTGAGATGTATAAATAAATACTCTACTTTGGTCAAATTATTACCAGACCGAATTTATTTATGCATCTTAACACTGAAATTATTACCTACTGTGAAACATGAATTTTCGCCAAAAACTTAAGTACCTACAATCAATTACATTTAGGTAATATAATAATAAATATTATAAACGGTCTGACAAAATATAACACACCATATAATATGTAATCGATTGCACCTTTTGTAAGTTTTAGTCGAGATTCAAGTTGTAGTTTATAAGTTTTAGGTTTACATTAAAATTATTGAGTTACTCGAACGTTTTCGATAAAGTCATTTTCAGGTGTTTAACATAAAATAAACGTTTAAATGTTGCATATTTTAATACTATAATATATAAAGATAATCAGCTAAAAGTTAGCTTTCGATATGATTGCACTACTACAAGCATACGGTGTCTACGACTGTGTGAAAAATTGTTGTCAGTTGAAGGGGACGTCAAAATGTTCAAATTTGGATCGATTTGGATCATTCTATTAAAGCTGTTTCTCTGTACCTACGTAATGGACTAAGATCCCAGTCCCGCCAGACTCCGATTATATTCTTAATGACAAAATGTATTTCATAAAATATTAGTGTGTACAATGACGTATGCATACCCGCTAGTATGTGCCGTAGGCCAATTTTTAGGTACAAGGCGCTTAAGTTGCAAAAAAATGATCTAACTTTTCTTACAGCCTCATACATTCGCAGACATCTGATGCAAAAATATTATTTACTAAACCTGGTAGGTATTGTTTCGTCCCCCACATGTGATATTGTGTGACAAAGGGGTAGATCACAAACTTTGTGACGTCACATGTTAAAATAGTTATTTTAAAAATATTAAAACGCTAAATTTTTATCCGAATAAAAACCTAAAAAAATTTAAAGCCACTGTTTCTATTGATTATTATTTTAAAATTATTGCAAAGAACTAAAAATGTGTGACGTCAAATTAATGGAGAGGGGGGGTCTAAATATCTGACAACATATGACAAGGACAGGTCTAAAAAGTCCTAAAATGCGTCTGTCGTAATTTATTGCTGGCGCCTTAGTTCGTTTTGCTCCTAACATTAGCGTCATGTGACTGTAATGTGTAAAATGTATAATATATGAGATAAATGTATTAGAACGGAAATGAAATGAATAGTAACATGTAAATGTAATAGAAATAGATATGAAATAAAAATGTATCGAAAATAGTAAAACATATTATGTAATAAATAAATTGTCTGAGTAGGAAAAATAAGAAAAGATATGAAAGATGAAATAGCTACAAAATGATATGACTGTAATGTATAAAATGTATAATATATGAGATAAATGTATTAGAACGGAAATGTAATGAATAGTAACATGTAAATGTAATAGAAAAAGATATGAAATAAAATGTGCCAAAAATTTGTAAAACATTATAATTATGTAATAAATAAATTGTCTGAGTAGAAAGAATAAAAGTTAAAAATTGTCCTAGCTCACTGGTTGGGGGAACATAAAAAAAAGTCGGGGTAGTCAGTGGACTACCCCGACTATTTATTTGAACTTTGACTAGACTTTGAACTTGACGATTTAGAAATACGATGATGAAAATTTGAACGAATATTCTACAGACATTTCCCGCCTTTTTTACTCGACACTGGCAAATGGTTAAACGACGCCATATATAAATAAATAAAAATAGCGTCAGTTTAAACCGAGACGAGACGTGGCGCGGCATTTTATGTTAAGATAGCGATACAAAATTGAACTTTATTCACAACACAAGAAGAGATAGTCCGTGAGTTTTCCGTTGAAGTTTGTGAGTATAAGGACAATAAACAAAGCAAAATGGGTATCTAAAGGCATTAAGATATGCAGTAAAAACAAAAGAAAGCTACTCTGGAAATATAGACTAAATCCTAACACCCTAAATATATTAAAATATCTTCGGTATAGCTCAACACTAAAAAAATAATCAGACTCACTCAGCGTTCTCCAAATAATTACAAAATGATTGAAATTCAATTCAAAAAACATTAGTAAAACTACGTGGAAAATAATTAATAGTCATAAAAATAAACATTCTAATTATACAACAAAAATAATTCATGAATCAAAAAGTATCGTTAACCCGAAAAATATAGCCAATACATTCAATAATTACTTTGTCGATAAAATAAAACCCTTATCCAACCATGGCAAACACATTTGTGCGAATATCAAAGGACGCAGTGAACTGTGAATCCATGTTTATGGCACCTTGTATTCCCTCTGACGTTATAGAAATCATAACACAATTACCAAATAAAAATAGCAAAAAAATAGCGTAGGTAACGATGACATTTCAACAAAAATAATTAAATCTGTAAAAACTGTTATTGCCGAACCCCTAAGTCATATCTTAAACCTAAGTATCTCTACAGGAATTTTTCCAGACAGATTAAAGACAGCGATCATAAAACCTTTATTTAAAAAAGAAAACTGTGAGCAAGTGGAATGTTACCGGCCGAAGAACAAAAAGGGTTTAGAAAAAATAAAATAATAAATAGAGCCATTTACGACTTTTTAAACATTATAATAAGTAAAGTTGATAAAAAAATACCTGTCTGTGCCATCTTTTGCGACATGTCCCAAGCGTTCGACTATGTGGATCATGAGATACTTCACAAAAATTGAATGCATATGGAATTCGAGGTAATGTACTAAAATTACTTGAATCTTATTTAAAAAACCGATTGCAATATACAGAAATTAAACGTATAAACAAAAATAAAAAAATTAAAGAAAATGTATTTTCCGAAAAAGATTGGTAAAGTATGGGGTACCGCAAGGTAGTGTACTGGGTCCTTTATTGTTCATCATTTACATTAATGATCTGCCAAGAGCTATTAATAAACGCATGTCTCTTTTTGCGGACGATAGTACTGCTATCATAGAATGTAATGAAATAAATCAATACGAAAATGACATAAATATGACATTGAAGTTAATTATAGAATGGATGACGAACAATAATTTAAAAATAAATTTAAATAAAACCAACATTATACAATTTTGCCAAAAACTATCGCCATTGACATTAAAAATTAGTTATAATAATATTGACATTAAAGAAGTGACAAATACAAAATTTTTAGGATTAAGTATTGACAGTAAAATCAACTGGAAAGCACATATATTATGCAAGAAAATTAGCAAATTAGTGTATGCACTCTCTAGGCTATCATCAATAACAAACAGAGATGCATTAATAATGGCGTATCATGGTTTAGCCGAGTCAAACTTATGGTACGGAATTATATACTGGAGCAATTCCACACATCGCGACGCAGTATTTAAAGCCCAAAAAAGGTGCATCAGAGCTATGTTCAAATTTAAAACGAAAGAGAGCTATTTACCATGGTTCAAAAAGCATAAAATTCTCACAGCTCCATCGTTATATATATATACGAGACCGCAGTTTTCGTAAAAAATAATGCTGAATTTTTTGAGACCTTCGGTTCTATACCACGTAACCGAAGGGATAACTGTAGACTAAGAAGCATAAAAGTAAATACCGAATTAATGCACAAAAGTATCTTCTGCATGGCAATTCAAATATTTAATAGAATACCTAAAGAAATTAAATTATTGGAATTAGGGTCATTTAAGAGGCTCCTAAAAGACTATTTAGCGAAAAATGTTACTACTCGGTTAAAGACTTTCTAAATAATTCGAAATTTTAGATATTATTGGTTAGGTATTATATTAGTTTTAAGATTTTAATGTATTTATTTTTATAGATGAAAAGATGCACTTATTATAATTATTTTTGTAATTTTTAACATTTCATGACGGATTTTAGCTTTATTTTTTGTAATTAAGTATTGACATATCATTATTATTGTTTCTATTATTATTTTATTTGAGGTTTATTTAATTATGAGGTTAAATTTTATTTATTCGTACTGTGATGAATTAATTATCTTACTTTAAATATTTGAGACGGAATTATAGAAATATATTATTAGGAACTAGGAATTATATATTAGGAATTGACATCATATTTTAATTGTAATGTAATTATTGACTGATACGTTTCAATTATTTTTTTAATTTCTCTTTTATGTAATTTCACAAGATATTCACACACCACTGTAATGGTAGGATGTGCATGTACTCTTATCAGTTACTGTAAACCACCACTGTAAAACCACATTCACGTGAATAAACGATTTGATTTGATTTGATACGTTTCAATGCATTTCATATTATAGCTTACCCTTAAACATCATTGATGCTACAAGACACAAGGTGTATTAAAATGTAACATATTACGTTACTTGTTGATACGATAACAGTTTACCTTGTAACCTTGAATATAGCCGTTGATAAAGCAACCCAAACTAGATCGCTCTATAAAAAAGCAACCCCAAATATGATAACAAAACAAAGTTAATTTTAAGTCAATTAAGTTCGAATACACACTCTGTAGACGGTCGGAGCATAGACAAGAGTCATCGGCTTTGTCTACGCACGTGCCGGCGTGTGCGCGCACGAGAGGCGCCACGCTGCGCTCGAGAGCATATGCAGCAGTAATCATCAATTAATACCCTCTGTGTATCGATTGGTGATGATCGTGCTGTAAAACAGTAGACAGAAGTCAAAAACGATTATAAACGTGAAGGTTTGTGAGGATAAATGAATGTGTGGACGGATAGATCGATGGATGTTTGTTACTCTTTCACGCAAAACGCAAAAACGAATGAACGGATTTTGATAAAATTTGGTATGATAGTAGTTTTGGCTCTGGATTAACACATATACTGCTTTTTATCACGGCAACATGACTTACACGCGACGATACATGACACTACGCGGCGCTGTATTCTTAAGATAGCTATTCAAAATTGAACTTTATTCACTACACAAAAGACTCACGTTTCATATGATATCGGTCACATACGCTGTGCAACCTGGCATTCGAACTCTTACAATGATCGTGTATCTTCATTTGCAATGAATAAAGATCAATTTGAATAGTTATTTTAAAAATGCAGCGCAGGGCGCATATCGTTCGATGTGAATTGATCTTTACTGTACGGGAACAAAATCAAAAAAAATCAAAATCAAAAAAGTTTTATTTCGATATGGGTTACAAAGTAACGCTTAAAGAATTGTCCCTACTTGATGCCTACCACCGGTTCGGGAACTAACCCGGCGAGAAGAACCGGCGTAAGAAACTCGCACGGGGCCATCTTTTAGCAAAAAGATGGAAAATTGTTCTTTTTAAAAAAAATGAAGTTGTTTACAATTTGAAAACTTAGGTCCCGTGGCCGTACAAGGGGGAAAAAGGCCGACGTGGACAGTAGGTAGTACTTCAATAAACATTTTTAACCATCACTTACAAAGTTAAGAGGTCACGTACGAGAGGCCGTTAGTTCCAAACTTTTGTCCCCCTTTTATAAGAAAATATTATTTTCGGCGGTCACAGGTCACAGGTCAACTGCGACTGCAGATTTGCTGCGGGGCGAACTTCACTTGGGATATTTTTGGCAGCGTCTGTGTATGTTGCAACTTTTATATATCCCCAAAATCAAAGTGTGTTTGATGCCTTTAACCCGAAAATCAGAGTGTGTTTGATGCCTTTTACCCGAAAATCAAAGTGTATTTAACGCCTTATACCCGAAAATCAAAGTGTTTGATGCCTCAAACTGATACAGATATTGATATGAATTTACCGCCGTGTGTGTATAGCCCTAGCCCTAATAAAATAATTTGTAGGAAGAAAACGTAAGGTGTGTGTGCGTTTAAATCTAATAGATGAAGCTTAAGTTATTTGGCGGATATTGATATTTTACGAAAAGGAAATACAGACAAATATTATTTGTCTTTACGCGAGAGAGCCTTGCCTCGGCGTGAATGGGATCGACTGGATAATTACTACGGCCTCACAGAGAGCCGGCGTGGCGTGAATTAACGCTTGCGCTGCGTTTCGCCGAGCGAGTGAGGTTACCGGAGGCACAGAGAGTTGGGGATTTTAAGGATTTCGAACGCAAGTGGGCAATACCAGAGCTTTTACAAGTGTAACTATTCTGGTGTTGCGAGAGTCCATGGGCGGTGGTAATTTCTTACTATCGAGCGAGGAGGCTGTCATTTCAATATTTCATAATCACTATATTTATTACTAGACTAGATGTTCCCCGCGACTCCGTGCGCGCTAAAGGAACTCGCGGGAACCGTACATTTTGCCCCAATAAAAAGTAGCCTATATCCTTCCCTATGGTCTACTCTATATCTGTGCCAAATTTCATCAAAATCAATCCAGTAGTTTCGGAGCCTATTCGATGCAAACAAAAAAAGCTTTCCTCTTTATTATATTAGTATAGATAAAACCCATTAGTAACATTATACAAACAATAATTTAAAGTATAGAACGACCATGATCTCAATAGCTTTCCAAGTTTCCAGCAATCATCGTTTTTGATACATTGTCATTTAAATAATAATAATAATATCTATGGACGCTTCACACCACGTCAATCTAGCCCTGTGCTAAGTATCCGAAGAACTTGTGTTACAGGTACCAGACAACGGGAAGTATATTTAATACTTTTATACTATACATATATTTAAGATTTTTATTATATTATACACATATTTAATACACCATCCATGACCTAGGAACACAGAAAAACTTTTTTGTTCCTTCGGCAGGATTCGAACCTGCGACCTCCGGCTTGAGCACCAAAGCGCTGAACCACTGAGCCAGAGAGGTTCTATGTTACCCGGGCTATTATAACAAATCTATTGACAAATCATTCATTAAACGTGGCTTTGCTGTAAGTACAATGTCGACAAAGTTCCTGCTCGACCAGTCTTTCCTTTATACGAGGATGCCTTAAAATATTCAAACACAAAGAAAGTGATCGCAACGACTGCACACGTGGTTGAACACGTGAGTATGGGTTATATATATATGTGCTCACAATCAACGACGCTGAACGATTAACATCTTATGCCTGATCGAACGGCAACTTGTTTTATACATATTTTAATTTATTTATTTATACATAGAACAAATGTTGTTTTATATAATAAAAATGGCACATATCTTTACTACGTGATGTTTTTAAAAGACTAACCGTGAATAAAAGGCCGCTATACGACTTAGGAGTACATTTGGCACGAAACTATCTTCCAAATGAGACAATATTAATATTGTCTCATTTGGAAGATAGAGCGCGGCTGTCTGAAATACAGATATTCAGTTATCTAGCTCAGACTCTGATGCTCACTGAAATGTTAAGTAGTGAAAATATTCTTGTATTACATAATATTATTGTGTCTTAGAAAATAAGAAATGTATGTTAAATAAATAAATAAAATAAATAAAAAAATAAATAAAATTGTCCTCATTTTAATATAACACTACTATTTTTAAATAAAATAATTATGCTCTACTAGGCCCATCAGAAAACCCGTCGCCCGTCGGGATTAGTTACACATTATACATGATTCGTTTACTAAACTAGCTTTGCCCGCGGCTCCGACCTTATCCCACTGGATCACTGTATCTTTTCGGGATAAACTGTGGCCTCTGTTTTGATCTAGAACCCAAAACAATACCTAAACTATACCAAACTTCATCAAAATCCGTTCAGTAGTTTTTGCGTGAAAGAGTAACAAACATCCATCCATCCTCACAAACTTTCACATTTATAATAGTAGTAGGATTACAAAATATGTTTTGGTGGGGAAAAGAAATTGTCTCAGACGGTTATTCAAAAAATGGTTCATGTCTAACGGCAATTGGCACGTCGTACTAAAACACTTTAAAATGAGTGACCATCTGCGAATAATGATTATTAATGTAAAAGTACCTAAGAGAATTCTAGTAGTACGGTTAAAATTGACAGATGGCGATTAAAAATGAATCGCAAAAATATTTGTCTGACTTGGACTCGAACCATAAACTTTAAATTGCCAACAACGCAAAAAAGTCCAACGCACACGTAGCTAAGCCACGCGCTTTTACAAAGAAAGCGAAATAACTCATTTTTTATTACGCAACGAAAGACACATAATTAAGATATAAAAAAAGTCGTGGTTACTCTGGGATGAGACCTAACTAGATTTTTTCAACCCCTATACTAAATTTAAAAAAGGAATTGGAAATTGTTGAACCAGTTGCCGAAATTCTGATTATATTTTTGCAATTCTTTACAAGAATTTCTCGTTTAAAGTACTATAAGTTTGCTGGAAATATGTATGATATTATATAATAATCTAAGTATGATTTTACTATAAATTTTCGAACAATTATATTAGTTTAATCTAAGATTTAACATTTAAACGTGTGGTGCTGGTTCATGTGTTTCGACTAAGTTTTGTCGTTAACCTCACAATTTCACGTGTCATAATATCTGTCAGGCGTTCAATGACGCTCCGCTTTATAACAATCATAAAAAAAATCATATATGGTCTGAGATCCCAGGATCACTACTCTTACATTCTTCATTTAAATACATTCATCACATTGTAGTGTACAATTAACGAATACATACTATAATACAATATTATAACGTCTCCGAAAATGAATTACGTATACTTTGGGCACATGATTCACTGCTTGTGTATAACTTTTAGGCAAGAAATATTTGTTATACTCAAAGTAATAAATCATCTCATGTATGGCAAAACGCTAACTCGCCCATATAAAGAAATAAAAATTTTCTGCCTAAACGTCTTCACATAAGCAGTAAAACATGTGCCCGAAATATCCGTAATTGATTTTTCTAGACCTAATATAACATTATGATATATTTTATCAGTAATATCTCAGTCCATAATGTCAAACTTTATAGATTAACCCTACAAAAACAACATCCGAAGACAATTCACAAACAATCGGCCCTCGACTCCGCCCTCCGGCAGTCCTACAACAGTCCACAGTGCTCACTACAATTGCACAATTAAAATATCGCACACCCTATAATTAAAGGTTAGTACAGCGTACTCGCAGTCTTAATACTTGTAATAACTTTTTACATCTTCATTAAACGACTTCCAAAAAAGGAGGCAGTTATTTTATCCAACTGTTGTAATATGTATTTTATTGTTTTTAGGATATTATGTTGTTAGCGTTAACTGCCCGCGGCTTAACCTGCGTGAGTTTAGGTTTTTAACATTCATCCCCATTTGACCCCCTTGGGTGTGGAATTTTGAAAAATCCTTCCCAGGTGGGTGCATACGTCATATAAGAAATACGTGTGCAAAATTTCAAATAGGGTTTGGCCTGTGCGTTGATACATCAGTCAATCAGCTATAGCGGCAAATGAAATACATCATCTGTGAAAATTTCAATTATCTAGCTATAACCATACAGTATACACCTATATTTTAGACGAGGTATGTCAATGCAAAAAGGGCCCAAACTTAATCTACTACTGTTGGGATCTTTTGGAGTAATCGAAGTTTGACATATTATTTTGTCATCTTAACATTAGCTATCGGCAGTCTAGTCCGCACTCCGCATCTATTTAACAAAATCTTCTGGAATCAAGATGGCGTAACTTTGTATGTATGAAGATTGTTTCTATCAAATATACGTCATAGCCTATCCTTAGTTTTGAAATCTGGCTATAACAAATATTTCAAAACTCAAGATAGGCTATGACGTACATTGACAGAACAAATTCATACAAGAAAAAGTTACGCCATCTTGGTTTTCACCATACCTCAAATGTCAAAATGGCCCCAAAATATCAAAAGTGGGCCATTTAACTAGAGACACTTTTTGCCTCAACTTGCCTCGTCTATAATATGAAAAGAAAACTGTTTTTGAAAAATAAAAAAAGGTGAATATAACAATGTTATGACCAAAACTACATCTTAAGAGTACAATAGTATGTAACCTTGCAGGGACTATCTCATTTATTTAAGTTTATAATAACACTGGTTCTAACTTTAGTGTTCTATCAAACGTTTATGTTACTCAAATTACTGCAAGTACCAAGACTGTTCACGTGTAAGAGATGCGCCGCGGGACATCGCTAATTTGCGCTTGTTTATCGCCCTATCGGCCGGATCGCTGACGACTGACGAGTGACCAGTGCGGAGTTCTCCAGCCTGTACCGGATCATGTGCTCCTGGTACTTGCAGCAGGTAATTAGATGTGTTTATTGGTGCAGTGGGATTGTTTATCCCTCTTTTTTACCTGATGGGATTGAGATTGGAATAGCTTAAATAATGTTTCGCCGTTTTCTAATAATGGTTGGTATATATCATGTCACCGTAAAATTGTAAAAACCATTAGATTGTAATATATACTTAACTACTGAAATTTTAAAATGTTGATAGACTTCGGAGTTCAGACGCGAATATGCTGCCTATAATTTGACACATTATTTTCGTTAGATTATAAATATAATATAGTTTTTAATATTTCGATATATTTTTAAAATCTCGTTAGTTATTTTAAAATCTAACGGTTTTTACAATTTTACGGTGACATATATATATATATATATATATATATATATATATATATATATATAACGTAAAAGTCTTACCATTAAAAATTAAAAATAGTTGGTAAAGAACGTTTGTGTATTAAAGCTTATCTATACTAATATTATAAAGATGTAAAGTGTGTGAGATTGTGAGTTTGTGACGTTGTAGGGGGTAATCCCTGGATCTACTGAACCGATTTTGGAAATTATTTTACAAATAGAAGGCCGTAGCGAAAAATAAATTTCATTTTTCGGGTTAATTTAAAGCCTATGTTACTCACCAATAAATATATACGTCTAAAAAGTAGGTTTTTATATTACAAAAAAATCATGGTCATGTTTATTGGTCGTATTATTATTAACAAATAAAAATTCTTATCAAAATAAGCTACTTTATCGTCTCAAATATTTAAGACATATTTTTTTCCGCTTTACTGTACATAATTTGGACGAATGGCTAAAGAGATATGGCCGTTAACTCGCGCGGGCGGCTCCGGCGGACTTTGGGAAAATTGAACACGTTCAAGTTCCACCTTTTTTGTAATATAGCCAAATTGATACACATACATATTATTATGTCAAAATATACTCTCCTTTTGGCTGTCAGGATATAAATTGTATCACTCAGTAGTCAGTAGTCAGTACTAATCGAACCACGATCATTATTTCATCACAAGTAAAAATGTTTTGCGCTCAACGAAGTGGGTACGGGACAGCTAGTTTATCTGTACTAATATAATAAAGATGAAAAGTTTGTTTGTTTGTTTGTTTGCATTGAATAGGCTCTGAAACTACTGGACCGATTTTGATAAAATTTGGCACCGATGTAGAGTAGACACGGGAAAGGACATAGGGTAAAAGCCGGATAGTTGCCTTGGTTGGATAAGTATCCTCGGTTCTAAATTCACTATGTTAGGAATGTTTTGTGTGGAAGTCTTTGATTATAATTGGAAGTCCCTTCCCTGAAAACATTAATTCCCTAAATATCATTATTGTAGGCGAACCCGTTATGTCTATGTGAGCCAAAATCTTTCACGGTGAGACTTGGACGGACGTTATAATTATACTGGCAAGTCAATTCTACTTAATATTTTTATAAGCATAGGGGGGTCCAGTATTTTTTGGTAACATTATTTGTTACCAAAAAATACTTTCTACTCTAGAAAAGATTTTATTTATTTTGTAAACAGTAAAGACAAGTATCCGTTTCAAAAAGGATAGTCGCCCGTAGAGCTGCTCTAGGAGCAACTATCCGCACCTAAATAAACCTAAATACATTCTAAAACAAGTAAGGGTAAATTTATTTTATGTTTGTTTAAAAAAATACCATATTTTTGCTAAATTGCGTTGATATAGGATAGTCATATACGTTCTATGATCTACGAGTTGTTACGGCCCTCTAATTTTCTACTTTCTTTGGTAGTCTATTTAAGCACAGGGGCGACACTCTCTACAAATGACAGTTCGAACACCGACAAATGTCAGTTACGTTGACTTAAGCCTAGGGTTGACATCGAATTAATTTAAGATATTATTTACGCCCGCGTAAATATAATACTTTTTACGCGGGCGAAGCCGTGGGCAACAGCTAGATACTTAAAATGAAAAGGGAAATCATACCTACTTTAATCAACATCTCAGTTAATTATTGTACCTACTGCGTGTGACAATAGCTAGGGTTAGGTTAGAAAAAATAAGTAGGTAATAATTATCGAGGTAGATACTTACCTTTCTGGATTAGGTGTTAGGTAAGCGGAAGAAGCTATTGTCATAATTTTTTTCTTGGTTATTACGACCAGCGACCATATACAACCACAATTAAGTTCACTCATTTTAATGCCGATCTGAAAATTTCTAATATTTTAGGTACACGGTGCGTGCTATTTGAACTTTTGAACGATACTGATATTTACAACGAAAATTCAAAGTAGTCTCCAAATGCAAACGTCTAAAAGCCATATTTTTTTATCAAAAATGTACTCAGCCATTGGCCCATAATTTGGAAAAATATACCTTGTGTCCTTAGCAATTGGGTTTAATTCGCACTTAATTCTTAAGTAGTATAAAGACTATTTGAATGATATCAATGCAATTTTAAAGTTTTATTACCACTCAATAAGTGTTGTAACTTGTAACACATCTAAGATCTTCACACAATATCGATAGGTACCTATCGACAGATTGAAATGCGATTAAGTACTACATGTAATATTCAATCTAAAATATTATGCGGAAATTCTTACTAATATTTTACTACTATTATAAATATGAAAGTTTGTGAGTATGTATGGAGGGATGAATGGATGGACAAATAAAATATATTAAACGGGCAAATGGCACACAACACGTTTGTTTCTCTTTAACGCAATAACTATTGAACGGGTTTTAATAAACATTTGATATACGTTCGAGGTTAACCTGATACAAACTTTACCCCACCCAAGCATATTTCGTTAAAAATATCGATAAAATCAACTTATTGCATTACTGCATCACTAGTGAAACAAAAAACAAATATTTTTGTATAAACGTCGCGTCAGACAAATCTTTCATATGAAGTTACACTGTCGCGTCGGCCGTCGGCGAAACTGCCAGCCCCGTGAGCCATAGTCCAGGCTGGGAAAAAGTTACACCCCACCCGCCCCCGCATTCGCCCAGACACGCACACATAGCTGCGAGCGGCGAGTCGTGTAAATCGGTGGAGTGACGGTTCTTTACGTTAGTAATATATATTCTTTGATTTAAGTATGTTTGTTCGATCAGATTTTATTTTCTATGCACAGATAATTACACGAAAGTTTTACTGTCAACTTGTATATGTCACTGTAAAATTGTAAAAACCGTTAGATTGTAATATTCCTAGAGATATTATAATATGCTGACAGATTGTCAAATACAAATTTCTCCAATTGTACGCATTATTTTTCATAATTATTATTATGAAAAAGCAAACAAATATGGCGGCGCGGGGCATATACCGTACACGGTAAATATTACAATACATAACGAAAAATATAATTTACAATTTTACGGTGACATGTATAATACTAGATGTTGCGCGCGACTTCGTGCGTGACAATAGGAAATCTCGTGGAACCGTGCATTTTGCCGCAATAAAATGTCCTTCCCCGTGGTCTATTCTATATCTGTGCCCAATTTCATCAAAATCGGTCCAGTAGTTTCGGAGCCTATTCGATGCAAACAAACAAACAAACTTTATATTATATTAAAGTATAGATAAGTTTTTATTTCACAAGAAACAAATCGGAAACTAATTGTTACTTTTAAAAGTCAAAATCTGAATATTGTGTAATGAGCGACATTTATCTTGTTGTTTTTTAAACGCCTCAAGCGGGGGCGGAAGATAACGAAAAGGTCTGTCGGCATTTGCAAGTCAAATTGTGCCAAATATATTCGCTGGCACAGTTCGCCAATCAGCCTTAATGCTCTCAACGAGATTCGAAAACAATAAGCGAGGCGTTTGCCAGATGGGAATCGTAGAAATTATATCTTGTATACAGTAAAGGTTAATGTTACATAACATGATAATTATTTAAGAACATGTTATGTCAATGCCAAACTTCGTACTGTCACTTTGATGCCTAAGATAGATTATTCAGTTAGCCGAAAGGCTATGTATAGTATAGAAATGTATTAGTATGCTCCTCTGTTATATGAGTTATATATTAATTATATCTGTTGTACGTGTAGTAATAAATCAACATATTGTGATGCTATGATTTGTATCATTTGTATCTCCATGTAACTTATAAGAAGAATCCCCAAGATATTCAACGTAGAGATCCTGGCTGGAGCATCGAACAGTTAATATCCATAGACGTATATATATTATAGACGAGGCATGTTAAGGCAAAAACTCTCTCCAGTTAAATGGCCCCATTTTTTAAGTTTTTGGGACTATTTTGACATTTGCCGTATGGTGAAAAGTGAAAACATGATGGCTGACATTTTAAGTATGGTGAAAATGATTATGATGGCGTAATTTTTTATGTATGAATATTTGTTCTGTTAATAGTTGATAGAATCAGGCGTTACTTTGCGGAAATCCATAGCATACAATTTAATTAATGTTATTCTTTGTTCTGTCAAACGTACCGTCATAGCTGATCTTGAGTTTTGAAATGTTTGTTAATAACTAAATTATATGTTTGAAAGTAAATAATAATTTTAGTATTATGTGTGCTGGGACCATAGATGTATAATATTAAATAACTAGCTGGGACATACACGTCGTGCGCGTCCCATTTTATTAACAATCTAAAAAGCTTGGCAGAGCCGATGAGTCGCACGCACGCACACATACTCTCGTGTGTAGAACACGTTTGTAGTCGATGCGGTCACTTCCTTTATCTATCTATACTATATAATATAATAAAGAGGAAAAGTTTGTTTGTTTGTTTGCATCGACTTGGCTCCGATACTTTACAATAATCGTATTAAAATGAACACAATGTTTATTACATTGTGTTATTAAAATGAATGCTACATGTTAAGAGTGAGACAAACAATATGACAACACTGTCTGTGTGGAAATGGCGTCAATTACTCTGTTAGAAAAATGGTTAGATTGTGAAAAGGTCTTATAGCGTTTAATAAATAAAGTTTTCATTCAGTAAATATATTTCTTTATTTTATTTCATCTAATCTAATAGTATTTTGGTTGGTTTGTAGTTACTAGTATATTTTTATAATTTCATCATGCTTAGGTCAAAATTTCATGAGTTATAAAGAAAATATTTAAATTCAATAGGGGATCAGACAATATCAGAAATATTTAGCTTCATTAATATATTCAGAAATATTGAGGAATTACTAGCTATTAAATGTAAAAAATATATTATTTTATGTGTAGTTTACTAATTAAATATACAGGGTTATTTTTTCACCAGTACAATAAATCAACATACGTAATAGTTGTCAAAAATAAAAAATACTAGCGAGTTTTGTTACTACCCCTTTGGAACAAAAAAACAAAATTATCAATCCCCGAACTTATCCGCTAAACTAATACAAAATGTGGATACGTTACGCATCTATCGATGCTTTGTTGCCAACTCGTGCGCCGCCCGGCCGATCGCTTACCCCACCTCGCCGCCCCCTACCTCATACCGCACCCGTTGACGCCTTGTAGTTAGTGCGCACATGCGGTATTAGATTGATTATAGGATAAAATAATTGAAATGAAAAAAAAAATATTTTTTTTTATTTAAGAAATGTACTCTATTATCGATACCAATGACGTGGTAAAATTTATTGTACCGATGAAAAAGTATTCCTGTATTTAAAAAGAACGAAAAAAAATTTTTTTTTGCGTAATTGGTAAACAAAACCTACATCATTAGTTTACTTACATCATATACAAAAACATTCATTATAATAAGTATGAACTTAAATGCATAAATATCGGAGATATTTACAAATATGTTCCTGCGGCCGTATACTTTATACCTACTTAATACACTTTAATCCAAAAGTGACGTCATTTGTATGTCGATTTTAGTATGGAGCGTTTTTACGAGACTTGCGAAATTTTATATACAAATCGCTGTACCTCTGAAAATATTGACTTTTGATATACGGTTTTTTCTGAGAAGTTACTCATATTTAAGAGTACTATTCATTGATGCAATAAAAAAAAATCAGTCCGCTTGCCTATTAGTTTTTGGATATCATTGAACCATACGATATTTAAAAACCAATTGTCCCAGGCACTACAGTATTTCAAGAGTGGTTACTTCGCTCGGAGAATACTGTATAAATCATCCATTAACGGATGTAAAGGCCTAAGTTTATTATTGAAAATAATAAAAATATGAACGTTTAAAGTAGTCAATAATTAGAGAGATCCGATGTGTAACGTGACGTCATATTACACTACTTGCATAGAAAGTTTGACCGCACATGTCTTGCTCATAATATTTCATCAGAATCTGATGAAATATTATGAGCAAGACATGTGCGGTCAAACTTTCTATGCTGATATTGCCGATTTTTTCGTCGTTTCTTTTATTTCCATTAGTATATATTCTGTGCATATTGCCTATTAGTCATAAGAAGGCGAACTTGAGTTATAATAGGATACACAACATATCGCATCCCCACAAAACATTCGGTTATGGTATTGATTAAAAATAAAGGGCTCTCAAGGTGCTCGGAGCGGAGTAACGAGGTCCTGGCCGAGTTCATGCGGAAACATTAACGCGTCCTCATCGACCCCCTAAGACCCCAAGACCAGTAAAAGTCAATACGTACTAGCGTAAAATCGAAGCAACATTCTGAAATTTAATATGACAAATTCACTCTTTACGTCCACAACGTGCACATATTCCTTCTGATAATATAAAAAAGAAGCGTCGTGAAACGCGCGTCATCTTTTTATCTCAGCAGGAATTCGTACATTACGATGTAGAGATAAGAGTGAATTTGCAATATTCCGTTTTCAGAATTTCACTTCGCTGCGCTTCGACTCCGTGCTACTATGAACTGACCCTAAAAGTAAAACATATTTACGCGAGACCGAGCACTCGACTCCGAAATAACGAGTAATCGCAAGAATGTTTAGCCGCGCCATGAAAGCGTCGGAAATGAATGCCCACTCTTCACCATTTTCATGTAAATTAAAAGACACAAACGTACATAGACAAGATACTCGCTAAACCGCATTCAGAGGCGTATTCAATTGCTCGAGAGCGAAGCGAAACTGCGCCCCGAGGCTTTAATTAGAGCAGAAATCTCCATGGTCTTTCGTCTTTATGTGGCGAGCTTTGTCTCCGTTTGTGACTCCAGCAGGATTTTGTTCGCGGTTACGATGAAAGCGATTTTCTTTTGATTGTTTTTACGTAACGACTACATTGTTTACCTTCGTTTGCAGAATATAGGTTAAAGGTCTCACAAATGATCCTTTCATGCTTCAGTTGAACCTGTTTCTCAACATTGTAGCCGTTACATTGAGTGCCTTGTCAAGTTCGAATGAAATACATCAGTAAATATACAAACGAAGTAAATCAGACAAAACCATGTTTAACGAACTTAATCACGTTTATGTCTTTTTTACAATACTTATGTATAAGAAAATATAACTCAATCATTTGAAATCAACTGCAGACTATTATATTTTTACATTTTGTTACAGGTTCAGCCACGGACGATGAGGACATCACAAGCAACCGGTCAGCCAAATCGAATGACTCAGACATTGAAGACGACATCTCCGTCGGAGACAACAGATCAGAAACATCTTCTCCTAAGAAACTACACTACGCTTACGACGAAAACTATGACGAGACAGGAAAGAGAATAGAACCGAACAATAGAGAAGAATCTCCGAGTGAATACCACGGCAGTAGACTGACAAATCTTACGCCATCTTTCAAAGAGGACGAAAACGAAGTAGACAAATCTGATGAGTCCGCAAAATTGTACGAAGGCTCTCTCTTTCACTTGTACAGGCCGGACCGGGAGAGTAACAAGGAGGGAGATAGCGCTTTCGAGATGGGCACGTTTCCGGACAGCATCTACGGGAGGTCGATGGATCTGACCAAGAACTCATTCCAGTCGCAGCTGCTGGCGGGGTTCGCAGCCTCTGTGATGGCCGGCAGCTCGCAGAAGGACTCGCAGGATTCTTCAGGTATACAGAGTATATAATATGACCACTTTTAATTTATAGTCCATACATACTATAGCGGCGAAGGCTGGTTCTCCTTCATAGGGAAGTCCTAGCCTGTGTAGGGACTTAGATGTCTTCAAAAGGTAAGTGGTAAGTGAAGTCGATAGGAATAGAGTTATAGAAACCGCACCCCACTGCTATACTATACATAGTACACAGTCAACCTCGATCACTCACCGAGACCAGTAATAATCGTGATCTGAAATAATATTTAATACGACCAAATTAATGTTTCATTGTATTTCTTATTTGCACTGTAAATAAGTCACATTTAAATTGGTAGTATATTAGCACGCTATTGTTTTCTTTGTTAACGTTTAGATTATTTTGGATTTTAAGTTCTAAATATCCTCGACTTAGTGACGAGTATAGGCATTGGCTTTCTACTTTTGTACACTTTTTGAAGTAAAACTAATTTACGCACGCTTGACTTGGGCAGTAAGCTGGTTAATTCGTGACGAGAGCCTTACGATAAGTGTGATCGAGTAAGGCGAACGGAAGTTGAGAGGGAGATATAAGTTTGTGAAGATTAAAAGAGAGAGATAGTTACGTACATTACTATAGAAGTAAGAGAGAGCAGTGCGTGCACACATTTTCTTTCTCTCGTAGCCAGTCCATGAAATATAATATAATACTAGCTTTTTCCCGTGGCTCCGCCCGCGTAATTTTTCAGGATAAAAATATCCTATGTCCTTTTCCGAGACCCAAAGTATGTCTGTACCAAATTTCATAAAAATCGGTTCAGCGGTTAAAGTGTGAAGAGGTAACAGACAGACGGACACACTTTCGCATGTATAATATTAGTATAGAAGTATAGATATCTCAGTCAGTAGTTCGTTTGCGAGTTTAACTTCAGTCGTGCGGTCTAAAGCACAATCGTTTTAATTCTCATGTACTACTCATCTATCCGTATCTGCAGACCGGCAAGGCCGGCCCCAGGGCCCCAGCTCCGGCCGCAAGCCGCGCCGGCGCCGCACGGCCTTCACGCACGCGCAGCTCGCGTACCTCGAGCGCAAGTTCCGCTGCCAGAAGTATCTCAGCGTGGCCGACCGCGGCGACGTCGCCGATGCCCTCAACCTGAGCGAGACGCAGGTCAAGACCTGGTACCAGAATAGACGGTGAGTTCTACGGATGGAAAACTTAGTCAGTAGTCGCAAAACCTTACATCTAGCCTAGATGATCAAGGCACAAAAAATTCATCCCTTTCTTTCAATAAATTGATTGGTATTTCAATACCAAGCGTACATAATATTACATTTCAAGTTACTATTATTAGGTATTCAAGCCTACAACGAACCTAGACATTACTACCTAGTAAAGCTCTCTTTAGTCTTTACCTTAGCTAAACAAAAAAATAAAAAAACTTCCGCAGTCCGAACCGCACTGATCTCTCCACAGGTTTGGAGCGCAGTCCGATCCGCGGTTCGTACTTTACGTGTAGAGGGCGCTATTAAGGATTTTCACACAGGTGGGACCGACTGCTATTTACTCGCTTTAGCGATTTCTTCCTGTCTTGTGTGGAACACTTTCTTAGCTATAAATTTTGTTCCAGAACGAAATGGAAGCGCCAGAACCAGCTGCGCCTGGAGCAACTACGCGCGCAGGCGGCGAGCGGCGAGCGGGACCTGCACGCGCTGCCGCTCGCGTGCGCGCTGCTGCCGCCCTACCCCACCTACATGCACTGCCATCTATGAGCCGGGGGAGGAAACTCTGTATATATAGCGCAGTAATTTGTTAATAAGAAGGTTGGAGATCAGCCCGTCTATTCACAATGTGTAATTCGACTCGGATTCTAGAAATTGCCTGCGCAGCAACCATTAAACGCCTGCCGCGCTAAGGTTTGACCAATAACCATGCGGATTCTGATTGACTGCTGCAAATCGAAATAAAGAAGTGAAGACAGCACTTTGTGGCCAAAAACTGAGGCCGGTTTTTTAGGAAGTAATTACTGCTCTTATAGTTAAGGCGTAGTTTCGTTACATGTGAGTGCGTGACACGTCGTAATTATACGGCGTGGCGTAAGCTTAGGCCCGTATTAATAAACCGTTCTCAAACTCGTTCTCAAGACCTTTCTCGGCTGAGATTGTCTCAAGTAGCGATTAGCTTCTCAAGAAGGTCTTTAATTCATAGTATGATCTCAAGACGTTCTCAGTTGAAAACGTTCTTGAGATCACTTTCTCAACTTTTAAGCGTCATTTACACGACAAAGAACGAATGAAATTACGTTTCGTTTACACTTCTACAAAGATCGGATTTATTGAATAAACATTCCTTCAATATTTATTTTAAAAAATGTAATATCTAATAATATAAATACCAAAAAAAGTTTAATTTGTATTTTTTATATTGAAAAACCTGATATTCATTAATTTTCACGTAGATATTAATGTTTAATAATCGATTACATAATAATATCTATATTTTTATAACAACTAGGTAAAACGGAATGCGGATCACAAACATTCTAAAAAGTTCTACTTCTTCTTTTTCTTTAAAATGGCTCCTTAGTGATTCGCCAATATCAGAGTGTGTTGACGAAAACTTTGCTGAGTGGTTTTCATGAATAAACAAGGGTATGGTGTACTGAATGAAGTCTGTTGAATTATAATCTAAAACCTAGAACAAACACAAACATTTAGGGTTAGTACTTACCACAGTTTTATTTTGTTAGTAACAATATATTAATATGTACATAAAGTTTCAATAAAAGGAGTATTTACAAAGTACAGAACAGATATAAGGGTGATAGGGCGAGGAATTGTAGGAGGGGGAGGGAACTGATTTATTGAGGATTGGTTTTTTGGACACCGAAAAACAAGTTCGGCTGTCAAGTGTCAAATCAAGTCACTTTTGTTTTGATATTTATCTTTGGTATTTAGTGCTATGATTTATAAATCAAATAGGTTTAATGTAAATAAATAAATAAAATGGAAAATATTTCTCTAAATACTCGACGCTGGCAGAATGGTGCAAAGCCTTTGCAACCGCGATTGCCGAAAAAAAAGATGAAGAGGTATCCAAAGAAGATGGAGGTATCAACAAAAGTCTTTTTATTCATAACTTTGTTTTGTGTTGAGTATGTAGCGTAAATTCGAGTTTGACTAATCGTAAGTATTTAGATTATAATTTACATAATTGTAAAACAATCAAAAACACAGCAAATAATTTTCTACTGTATCCCAAGCCGTTCTCAAGTCAGGTTTTGACCATACTTACGAAACCGCGTCTCAAGAAACAGTTTGACAGCTTACTGAGAACACAGTTGAGAACGAGTTTCGTTTATTAATACGTTCTCACTCAGTTGAGACGCCGTCCCTACAGCTGTACTCAAGTACGATCTATTAATTAAAACAAAGTCTTGAGAACATTCTTGAGAATCGTCTCAACTATGAGAACGGTTTATTATTACGGGCCTTAGACCGGCCTCACTATGTGGTTCCCAGAACTCTGTTTTAACTTTTAATATTTGGTGGCTCGGTAAGTTTTCGAATCCGACTCGAAAGGAATTTGTGTATAGCCCCGCTGTGGTCTCTAGACGCCAACCCTGTTTCATATAGAGTACCTGTAGGTAATTTCGTGTTAGCACATATTGTTATTAGGTAAAGCAAATCGTGTCTAAGGGCCCTGATACCTGTATGTAGTTCTAGTAAATGTTAATAGTATTGAGAATTTATGCATTTTTGTTTTTTACACACAGCAACATTAATATGACAACAATAATAAGCTAGCTCTGTAAATATGTTTTAATCTCTACCTACACACGATGATCTCAAAAAATATACGATATTATTTATACTATAGAATTAGCAATACAATATTTAGATTTGTTTATAGTAGGGATGACTCCTTAGAGCTACGTAGAGATGTAGCATCGCTCTGCATCCTCTATCGGTTATATTACGGGGAACGCTCCGAGGAATTGTTCGGACTTATACCTGCTACAACTTTTCGCCACCGTTCCATGCGACAAAATATTTATCATCCTCATCATCTTGATGAGTGGCAGTCCTCCACCGTGCGTTTTACCCGAAGCTTTCTGCCGCGCACTGTAAAACTCTGGAATGAACTGTATGTCAGCAGTATTTCCGGACCACTACGACCTGCAAACCTTCAAGAAGGGAGCGTATTCCCTCCTAAAAGGCCGGCAACGCACTTGCAACTTCTCTGAGGGTCAATACTGCTAAATAAAACCTGCATTAATACAATTACAATCAACTCCCGATACGTTTATACTCCCAAATGGTGTTTTTATGAACGTTAAACCAACGTGAAACGCTCTCTGATTGGTCGAAACGTCATAAAATCCGTTCATGGTAACATGTCGCTACACTTTCAATCTAAACAAAGTAAAATTGACTCTTTAAATTGTCTACTTTAAATACGAGAATTGAGTTTCTGATGTTGCGGGTGTCCATGGGCGACGGTAATCGCATTCCATCGGGTGATCCGTTTGCTCGTTTGCCCCCTAGTTTTATATAAAAAAAGGGGATTCTAGTTAGTACATACGTAATAATAATATTGTGAAGTATGATTAAATACTTTGTAATTAGACCTCTACCCCTGAAGGTGGATTCTACTAGTTAAATCCGGCAGTAATAACTCCTCACACCGATATCGGTAACGGTGATTGGTTTCATTGATACTAGGCCAGTTACGCAGGAGTAATTTTATAGTGCCCAAGTGTGTGCGCAGTACACAAGAGCACTCTCTCTTCCTTTAAGTACTCTCGTAATCCAGAGGGATAACCGACACGACTGACGGGAGATAAGGGGCAGGACCGACTTTTTACATGACCATCAGACGCATGGATCATCTTTCTTGTCAGACAATCAGGTGATCAGCCTGCATTGTCCTAACCAAACTTGGAAACAACATTTTTTGTTGTTCTAATGCGGGAATCGAACCCACGACCTCCGAGTCGAGAGCCAATGCTCTAACCACTAGACCACGGAGGCTAGTAAATCCGGCAGTAATACAGTTACTATCCAATCCCGATGTGTTAAAACTACAAAATGGTATTCTCATAAACGTCAAATCAACGCCCCGTTTTGATTGGACCAAATTCCAAAAATCAGTTTATGACATCAAGACGATTCATTTCATTCAATAAAAGTTTAATGAAAGTGTAAGTTGATTACGAGAATTGGGGATTCATTCATCATTCATTGATATTTTGTGTAACTGTAAAATGTCCTCAGGCCAAATGTGCAATATTTTGTTTTATTATTATTTTGTAAATACTTGTGTTATGTTTTATACTGAGTTTTTTGTTATTTATTTATTAATTATAATTATATCCATAGACTTAAGAATCTGAAGAAGGTCAGCTTGTTTTAATTACTGACAACACCAGGGTTTAAATTATATTGTACAAGTTATTGACGTAACTCCGATGTTTTAATGAATTCATTAATATTAAATAATGATTCCCTTTACATTTACAATGATACTCGAAGTTTTGTAACGACAGTAATGATTTTTTTAAAATTATTTCAATAATTACATTATGAAAAGTATTACTTTTCCGACGCTGCGATGTTGTAATGAAATACAATCAAAGAAGTCCACAGATTTTATTAAAATGTGCATACTTTTTACTCTTTACGTAAGTACCTACGTATTTAATATTTAAAGAAAATTTTATAGAAAAATGTTTATAGAGTAAAAAGCTTTACCGAAATAAATTCTACAGGTAGCCCTTGTTCGCACAAGCACTTTTTCCTTTGCTTTAAAAGCGTTAGAATATAACTTTTATTTCTCCGCGCTTTTTCATAGCGCAGCGTTCTATTTTTAACGCTAGGCGTTATCGTTAACTAAAGACTAAAGATTTCATAAAGTGTAACAAACTTCCCTTAAAAGTAATACTGTGCATTCAGATAATGTATTCAGAATGCCCTATGAACTTATCTTTTCGTCTTCTAGCAACACAAAATACCGCCATCAGCGGTTACTCACCAGAAACAATTTTCACATTTACTTATTCCATAGACTAGACAAAATGATTAAAAGCGTCCGTCGGAACAGTAAAAAAAAGCAATGGTCGCGTAGGAAAAATGCGGTCGTGCGAACTAGGGCTTAGTATCTTATTTGAATTGTCAATATTGCAAATATTGAACCACTTCACGGATCACGCGGTTTGTCATCATTTTCGTTTTGATTTCCGTTGATCTGGCTGATCAAAACATCAGGGGAATAAAATGATAATAAACTGCGATAAAATCCTTAGGGGCCATCCATAAATTACGTCACACTTTAAGGGGGAGGGAGGGGGTCGACGAAGTGTGACATTGTGTGACAAGGGGGTGGGAGGGGTCCTCATTTTTGTGACGTCACACAGTTCTAAATAATATATTTTAATCTAAGTGTTTAGTAATAGCTATGATATGATAATTATCTCTAGATGTAAAATTGTAAAATATGACGTCACACTTGGGAGAGGGGGGGTGTCTCACAAATGTGACCAACTGTGACAAGGACGGGGGAGGGGGTCAAAAATTACGTTATTTATGGATGGCCCCTTATAAGAAGATTTTTATAACAAAGATCTGATATGACTTATTTTTATTTTGTAAAATATTCATAAAACGCACACAAAACCCTGTAAAAGCCAAGAGATGATTGCACATAATAAAGTGTATAGCAGATGTCAGGTTTCATTTATCCTCCAATCACAGCCATTCAGAGTGTTCATTTCAATTTGCGTACAATTATGTAAAGTTGGCGCCATCGCAGCGCCGGCAGCGGTCGACACCAATTTACATCTTAGCGACTTGTTAACTCGGCGGGCAATGAAGCGCTGACAGCGCTGCAAGTTGAGAAGTTGGCCAATTTGCAAAATTGTCGTTGCTTATCAGAGTAATTAGTGGCCAATAGCTAATTAAGTGAAAGTTACAATCAAGATATAGCATTAAACTACCAGTACTATTTCGATACTTTACCACGACGCCAATATCAATACTTATCTACAAATATTATGTTTTCATCATTCAAGCATTTTGGAAATAATTTTTAATTATAATAGATGACAATTTCACCAACGCCTGTTAAAGTTAATCGTTGATTAAATATCACGTTATCTCTCTGGTTCTACGTATAAAAGAAAGATTAGGTATGATATTTAGAGATGATAAGGTATGAGAAGAAAAGAAGGACATAGTATTAAATAGGCAATCGGACAATTTTTTTTTTATTGCATAAATGAATAGTACTCTTAAATATGAGTAACTTCTTACAAGAAACCGTATATCAAAAGTCAATATTTTCAAAGGTACAGCGATATGTATAAAAAATTTCGCGAGCCTCCTAAAAACGCTCCATACTAAAGTCGACCTAAAAATGACGTCACTTGTATATGAAGTAGTATGAAGTAGTATATGAAATATATGGCCGCTGGAATATATTTGTAAATATCTCCGATATTTGTGCGTTTAAGTTCATACTTACCATAATGAATGTTTTTGTATATGATGTGAGTAAACTAATGATGTAGGTTTTGTTTACCAATTACGCAAAAAAAAAAATTTTTTTTGGTACTGGAGCGGAGCGAAATTCTGTATACAAATCGCTGTACCTTTGAAAATATTGACTTTTGATATACGGTTTCTTCTGAGAAGTTACTCATATTTAAGAGTACTATTCATTTATGCAATAAAAAAAAATCAGTCCGCTTGCCTATTATTTAAGGGATACGTGAAGCAAAAAGCTTTTAATTAGTAAAAGGTTTTTATGACAACTATACGAACGGAGGAGTGTAAAATTTGGCACAGCCAAAGTTTATATGGGGGAGGACAATATTATAATATATATAAATTATAAATACCATAATATTATAATTTATAAATACCATTACAAATATACTAAATTCATAAAAGTAACGTTAAACACACTACCTCAGATTATTAACTTTGTCACAAGCTTGTCAAATTGTCTGAAAATTCAAATGAGCATTTAGATCAATTTCAGCATGTAACAGAATTGCATTGACTATATTCAGTCAAATATTTAACAAAGTACTTACCTACTATGAATTATGATGCAGTATGCATATTTACCTACATTTTTATGGTTGTAATAGTTATTTAAAGCAATAGGAATTTCTCGTATATTCCGACAAGCACGGCACTGCGTAGAATGCAGTTTTAGCAGTAATATGTACTCAGAAGTGAACAAGCTTTGAGTGTACCTTAAGTGAGTACAGCTCAAGTTTACAGCCTATTACGGACTCGTCTGTTCCGTACTTTTTCCTTGTTATAGGATTACTTCGGACTTGTGCCCCAGCTGGAGCGAAAATGTTGGATAACTAGGTAAGTAAACTGATACCTCGAGTCGTGTTCACGAGACAGGATAAAAAAATGTAAACAAACATTTAAGGATTCGCAGACTTCAAATTCCATCAAATTGAAAAAAAATATATTAATAAAATAAAAAAATAAAAAAGACAGTTTCGTCAAAGGTATAATAATAGGTCGGGGAAAAAGTCTTTTCGCATTATAGTATGTATGAACTTGTCATAAAATATCTTGGGCTATACCAATTGTATCTGGCTGATTTTGGTATCATTAAAAAGTTTTAATTTTACAGAAGACAATTCCAAATTCAAATTAGGTAAATTTGAGATTTTCATTTGTTTTTCTTATTGTTAAAATGAGTGATTCTTATGAAGAATTTCGATACATTTTAAAATTTGATTACAAAAAAGGTAAAAATGCAACACAAGCCGCGAAAAAAATTTGTGATGTTTATGGACCTAATGCAGTATCTGTGAGAGTAGCACAAATTTGGTTTAAGCGTTTTCAATCCGGAAATTTTGATATCAAAGATGCACGTCGCTCTGGTCGCCCTGTTACGGACAAAACTGTTGCCATTTTTGAAAAAGTGGAGCAAGATCGGCATATTAGTAGTTACGATGTAGCTGAAGAACTGGGGATTGACCACAAAACGGTTTTGGCGCATTTGAAAAAAGCTGGGTACACAAAAAAGCTCGATATTTGGGTGCCTCATGAGCTCACTGAAAGAAACCTAATGAACCGTGTACTCATTTGTGATTCTTTATTACGACGTAATGAAACCGAACCATTTTTGAAGAAGCTGATAACTGGTGATGAAAAGTGGATCACGTACGACAAGAACGTGCGAAAAAGATAGTGGTCAAAGGCCGGTCAGGCTTCACAGACTGTGGCGAAACCCGGGTTAACTCGCAACAAGGTGATGCTGTGTGTGTGGTGGGATTGGAAGGGCATTATTCATTATGAGCTGTTACCGCCAGGCAGGACCATCAATTCTGAACTTTACTGCGAACAACTGATGAGATTAAAGCAAGAAGTTGAGAGAAAGCGGCCGGAATTAATCAACAGAAGGGGTGTGGTTTTTCACCATGATAACGCTAGACCTCACACATCTTTAGCCACTCAGAAAAAAATACGGGAGTTTGGCTGGGAGGTGTTATTGCATCCGCCGTATAGTCCTGACCTTGCACCTTCAGATTTCCACCTGTTTCGGTCGCTGCAGAATTCCTTAGGCAGTGTCAGGTTGACATCACAAGAGGACTGCCAAAACCACTTGTCGCAGTTTTTTCATCAGAAGCCCCAAAAATTTTATAGCAATGGGATCATGTACCTACCAACAAGATGGCAAAAAGTTATCGAACAAAATGGCACCTATATACTTTAGTCACTTGTAAATAAACTTTATAAAAAAACCTTTTGAATTTTTATATAAAATGCGAAGAAACTTTTTCCCCAACCTAATATATAAAAAAATCTATCAAATTTGTGGCAATACCTATTATAATATGTTTTTATTTTGTGTTTTTTTTAATATTGTTTAGGTAACAGCAATTTAGAATTATATGATAAAGAACCTAAAGGAAATATTTGATTTTGGGCCAGCTCTATGTACACCACATAGGCAAATAGGAAAAAAATACTAGGATTTCTTAAAAATACAAAAAAAAAAAATAAGGGAAAATGCGTACAAAAATGATTATTTGAAAAGTTTTTTAATGCAATAACCTTATTTTTCAGTCGGCCATGGTAGGTAATTGCTTTTACATTACTTTTGATGTAGTTGACAATTTTAGGAAGAGACGTCTTCTTGAACGTCATAACTCATACGTCTTTCTTGCCAAAAATCATGTCATTCTTTGGTTAATTCCGATCCAAGTTCTGATCTGATCCGCCATGTTTTATTTTACGTTGTGTTGCTCCTCTTAGCGAAGTTAATTTAAATGTGCATTGAACAGAAGTGACATTCAATAATATAAAGGGTAGAAAACGGTTAACACATTATGTAGCTACATTTATATATAGTGTACAATTGTACATAGTGCTGGCCCACGCCTCGTACATTTCTAAAACATCTCTGTTAATATTTTAAAATAAATATTCTATTGTTTAGATATCCGATAAATTTCAAAACATAAAGCAGAATGAAGAACATATTAGTATTTTATAGCACTTTTTGCACGCAGTTAAAGCGCTGAGACCGCTGCATTGGACGGGGGTGGATGTCAAATTATGTACCAATTTATCCAAACGAGATGGTAATTTGGCGCTTTGTGGCGTATTTATAGCGGTGATGGCGAATTAAAGGGATACATTGGTTTGATCTGGGGGAGCGAAATAATGAATAGATTAGTTAGCTAACTATTCCGTTTTCTATAAGTTATCGTAATTGTCTAGTTATGATCTCTTGTTTGTGTGATTGGAAGTGGATTGAACTTTGAACAAATTACTAAATTGATTGGAATAATCGATGTATGTAATGTTTGGTCTGCGTATTTATGATATACTATACTACTCGTATACAGCGTGTCCCGACACCTATATCGGAGCCTTTAGTGGTAAAAAATATGGAATTTTTTATCGACAAATTGCCCCTCAATATTTATTTTTCTCTCATGTTTGTGAAATGGTAGCCATTTTATTTTTTGGTAACCAAGACCCGAGCTCTCGTACTAATTCGACCACCACTTCTCATGTAAATGTGCTAGGAACATAAAAAAGGTCTCATTTGATAGCTAAATATGTGGACAATAATTCACAGTTAAAATATTTTAATTTTCTTTGAACAGAAAAACAAAAAAAGGTAATTAAAAAAAATATATAGATTTTTTTTGGTAAATTTTTAAATTATTTGCTTTTTGTGAAAAATCTAGGCCATTAACCTGCTTGTAAATAAAATACAAACTCCTTTACTCTCAGTGCAATAGTTTAGAAGTTATAACAATTTGTTGGAATCATCTTAGGCAGGGGGCCAGCCAGTCGTCTTTTTCAAATTGTTATAACTACTAAACTATTGCACTGAGAGTAAAAGAGCTTAGTATTTTATTTTAGCAAACGTCCTCTTCTATCGTTGTACAACAAATAATAAGTAGTTATAATAATTTGAAAAAGATGACTGGCTGGCCCCCTGCCTGAGATGATACCAACAAATTGTTATTACTTCTAAACTATTGCACTGAGAGTAAAGGGGTTTGTATTTTATTTTAGCAAACGTCCTCTTCTATCGTTTTAGAACAAAAAACAAGCATGTTAATGGCATAGATTTTTCACAAAAAGCAAATAATTAAAAAAATTCACCAAAACAAAACTGTATATTTTTTTCAATTACATTTTTTTGTTTTTTTGTTCAAAGAAAATTAAAACATTTTAACTGTATTATTTTCCACATATTTAGCTATCAAATGAGATCTTTTTTATGTTCCTAGGACATTTACATGAGTAGTGGTGGTCGAATTAGTACGAGAGCCCGGGTCTTGGTTACCAAAAAATAAAATGGCTGCCATTTTACAAACGTGAGAGAAAAATAAAATTTGAGGGGCAATTTGTCGATAAAAAATTCCATATTTTTTACCACTAAAGGCTCCGATATAGGTGTCGGGACACGCTGTATAATATACTGAAGACAGTCTAGCAAACCAATGTTACCTTAAGTAAGATGAACACCATACAAGTGGTTATGCTCTCAATAAAATAACGAATAGGTATAAGTTACGTTAACACTGGGTTGTCAAGATTGTCAATTATCGAAATTTCAACGACAAAGTTCGAAAACAAAATGTATGGGATTTGACATAAGGCAACGAAGCTATCTAAATCATAGACATATAATATAGACGAGGCATGTTGAGGCAAAAAGTGTCTCCAGTAAATTGGCCCCAATTTTTAAATTTTTGGGGCCATTTTGAAATTCGAAGTATGGTGAAAACAAGATGGCGTAACTTTTTCTTGTATGAAATCTTTTTCTGCTAAATGTACGTGATAGCCTATCTTGAGTTAAAATCTTTGATCTAAATCGATTAATTTGGTTGCATTAAACGACTCCCTGGTACAACATGGTAAAGTTTTTCGGGGAGACTTGATTCCTTGTGGATCAATTTCCCATTTAAGTATTTTTAATTCTTGATTCATTAATTAATATTTCCATAGTACTAACTACTAATCACAACTTAATTAAATGTATATGTATATCTAGTCGTGAGAAAGTCGCGTTAGTTACACTATTTATAAATCAAGAACGGCTGAACTGATTTGGCTGAAAATTGGTGGATACCCCTCACCAATTTTCAGCCAAATCGGACTCAAATCGAAATATTAAAACCAGGAGAAGGATAGGGTGCTTTTTATCCCGTTCCTTAGGGACTTAAAACTCGTGAACGGCTAGGCTAATTTGGCTAATTTTAGTCTTGAAATAATTGTAAAAGTTCAGGGAAGGTTTAAATAGTGAGAAATATTGGAAAACCTGTAGGTTTGTAGGAGTAGATGTAGGACTAGGACGTAGGTTGCATTGTAGGTGTGCACTTTTTTCTATCCTCCACTAGTACCTATTTCTATAGGACATGACATTTACATTCTCTACAAGTTGACCGATATAGTTTTTTCATTTCTCATACTCGGAAAGTAGTGTTGTTTTGATCTGATTATTGGGTGGAAAACGCTACTTTCCTTTCATAGGAAGGGAAAAACTCATACAAATTCATTGCGGCCCTCGGGCCGGAATGAATTTGTATTATATCTTCAAAACTTCAAAAATAGAACTGCTGTCAGCTGTGAAGAGTTTTATGTAAAAAACTAACTACCTCTAACTGTCTAACTACCTCGGGAATTGTCAACCCTAGGCTAACAATCTACTATTCCTTGGCCTTCCTCTACAGCTCTTTCCTTCTAATAATGTCCTCATGATGTGTCATGTCTTATAAAACCATCAATCAAATAAAATTCAATCATCGTTCCTCTTAAATTTTCTAGAGTTTTTAATATGCTTCTCTTTTCTCCTATCATATGTAGTACTTCTTCGTTGCAAGATGCAGCGGATTACTTGGAAGGAAAAGATAACTTCTTTTCCTTCCAACTTATACGCTACATCCTTCTCTAGCGCCACATTTCGAACGCTCCTAATCGTGCCCTATCCCTACTTCTCATTGTCCAGGACTCGCTACTTTAAAAACCTAAACTTTAGATATACTATATACGGTTCCCACGAGATTTTTTTAAGCTGTAAGATATAGTCTATATATTAACTTAATAAAGAGGAAAAGTTTGTTTGTTTGTTTGCATTAAATAGGCTACAAAACTATTTGACCGATTTTGATGAAATTTGGCACCGATGTAGAGTAGACCACGGAAAAGGACATAGGCTATCACGAAAATTGTACGGTTTCTGCGAAATTAACTTTAGGCAATATCTAGTTTCTAAATAAATCTGGAAAGTTGCGGAAAAAGAGCTTTAATAAGACGCTTAAAGACGGCTAATCTCCTGCTATCTGCTGGCCTATATAATTTTAAGTTTCAGTGTCTGTAGCGACATCTAGTGAACAAAATTATAAACACAACAAAACCGAGTAGTTGACTCGGTTTTGCTGTGCGACGTGCCTTAATTATGTTAACGTAGGTGAGTACCAAGAAGTACGGTTTTATACAAATAGAGGTCGCTGGCGATACTTTACGTAGAGAACGGCTTTATTAGAGCAGTCAACAAGCTTACGTTTAGTACAAGTATAATATGGTTCGTCTACTTGGATATATACTAAAACGAATGGATTTATGTGTTCTATGGTAGAGTTTCAAGTACTCAGTTTACAAGAAAAACAAAAGATGGCGCTTTTGTAAAGTAACAAAATAATAAGTAATCTTATGGTAAAATACCGTAACTTCGTTTATTTGCCACGGATGTAGTTAGTTACAAATTAATTGTTGTCATTACAGTATTTTTTTTCCTTTCCTACCTATGAAAGGACGAGGGACACTATATTTACGAAGGCGGAGCCTACAGCTAGTTCAATTATATTTCATGTTTAATGAAAAAGTTATGTGTTGCATTGCATTCCACACGATTTGTAATACGAGTATGTATTTATAAAAACCAAAAAAATTAAATATGTGTATAATATTATATTCCAAAAAACCTTTTTTTGAGAATACCTGCCTATTAAATGACTGGTCTCTATGGTCCACTCTAAATGCCTGCTGCGGATAGATTAAGTATACATTGCACTATATAATACATCTTAATATACCTAAAAATAAAAACTGTCCAGCCTGACATAAATCTATCTCACTCCCACATAAACTTTCCCTTATGCGCCTGCATGCCACATACGAGCTCCTGCCAACCCCTGGGCGCCTGGTACCGTCGCTCCCCGGAACACGTGTTTGTGGCCTCAGTTCTCACACCTCCGTGGTGTACAGACGAACAAAACGAACTCATTTCCGTTCAGCCTCCGCCGAAGGGCCTTTTAAGGTCTCGGACCGCAAAAAAGGTTTACATCCGTTCTGTCTGTCGTTCCATTAGGATTTTTTGTGATGACATATTTTCGAAATAGAACGAAAAGTAATCCTACTAATATTATAAAAGTGAAAGTTTTTGAGGATTTACGGATGGATGGATGTTTGTTCCTCTTTCACGAAAAACTACTGATGTTGATGAAATTTGATATGATAGTAGTTTAGGCGCTGGATTAAAACATAGGCTACTTTTTATCATTGTATTTACGCGGGCGGACTGGCGGAGCCTACAGCTAGTTCAATGAAAAATGTTTAATGAAAAATTATGTGTGAAGTTGCATTGCATTCCACACGATTTGTAATACGAGTATGTAAGTATTTATAAAAACTAAAAAAATGAAATATGTGTATAATATAATAAAAATCTTAAATATATGTATAGTATAAAAGTAAAAATATACTTCCCGTTGTCTGATACCTGTAACACAAGTTCTTCGGATACTTAGTTAGCACGGGGCCAGATTGCGTGGTGTGAAAGCGTAAAAAAATAATAATTAAAAAATAAAATGAAAACTTTGATGCAAAAAAAAGTTTGAAAGCATGTTAGATTAGTTCTTCAGATGCAATATTAGCAGCGATGAATATCTAAGAAAACTTTAAGAAGAAACCTATTTCTTTAAAATTTATTCATACCAAAATATATATGTGTATGCTGTGACCAGTAATATAATTTAGCAGGACATCCATGTTTTATTGGTGTGAAATCTTAAATCTAATATCTATATTAGAGAGCCTCGAACTTTTTCAAATAAGTTAGGAGCGTATATATTTCGTCTCTCTCGTACATATTGCAGCTAGGAATGCTCCGTCCCATTCCCGAGATTAGTCCTGGCAATTGCAATAAAAATATTGCAACCCAAAATGCAAATAACCTAAATTGAGTCTTGTGAAGTTGGTCATATGGTTTAAAACCGGTTAAACAAGCCTCGGTTGGGGATGTGTGGTATCAAAATAAGCTTCGTTCTGGTAGAGCGTTGCTACATTGAAAGACGAACTTTACTCAGTTAACAATAAAACTCTGAATTCTAGAGCATAGCTTCGGTGCATCTTTACCAGATGCTTACGCGTACTGCATATTAAACTCTATCGCGTTAGGTTAAGGTCTCTTCTGTGAAAATAGTGGCGACATCAAAGTTCTTCCCGACTCCTGCTCGCCTGGTACAAGTTGCCCTTTTACACGTGACGTCACCCTTAGGCTCTTTGTCCCGGTTTTGTTTATGGGATATCCGGGATAGTTTGTGGAGCATTGGGGCGAGTTTTTTTGATAGGGAACGTTTATTTAACATGTGAGTTAGCTTGGGGGTAGCTTGTTATTCAAGTTCTTTATTTTGTAAACCAAAGTTTTCTTATTATAAGCGATTACCATATTTTATTAGCGTAGTTTTATATTAGAATTATAAAAATAGAGTAGAACAGGAGTTAAAAGTGCAGCAATATATTATTTATATACAACTAGCTATCCCGACAAACGATATTCTGCCTTAACTATGAACTGAAATTTCTCACCGTTTAAACCTTCCCTGAACTGATACGATTATTTCAAGATCAAAATAATAATTTAAAAAATTTAAAAACCCGACTGCGTAAAAAGTGAAACAAACTAAGACTATGTCCAGAAACTGCGTAAGCCTGCGTAAACCTACGCACGTAGAGATTCTTATCTTATCACAACAAAATTTCTGCCCGTCTATCTGTGATGCCAACTTGGGACTTTTTCCCTAAATTTAGGGAGAAAAGGTATCTGAAGGGGTTATTAGGGGGGGTTTTATGCTTGTTTGATTTAAATATGCAATTGATTTGCTTGACGATAAGTTATATAATATACTATTATTATTTAATTACAGCTGACCTATCACTTATTGGTATAAAAAATGTATTGTATAAGAAACCAAAATTCTTATTGCAAGCGTCTACCTGTTGCCAACTTGCCATTAAAGAATCACGCCAAAAACGTCAAAAAATTCACGTTTGTTGTGTCTAAGGAGGGTTCCGTTACTATCAACGCGTAATACGTTTTTCAAATTACTTCAAAAGTCACAGTCCGGTTTGGTTCAAAATAATTTTCCCTTAGTTTTAAGCATTATACATATATCAGCATGGAAACTTACAAGTTTAACCTATAATTTAGAAAACTACTCTACAACTACTCGAAAATTTTGAAAAAATGTCATGTATGAAATCTGGACTCTATTTTAAAGCGCTATTCAACGTTATGCAATACAACGGGGTACAATGAAAAAATATTTTTCATCCCCACTTCTCATGTATGGAGAGCCACCCTCAAAATATAAAATTATTATTATTTTACGATGCTAAATCCGAGATAATATAATATACAAAAAACTATACCAAATTTCATCCATTTATATTCATAATTACAGAAGCTAGAGGCATGGACAGACAGACAGACAGAGGGACAGAGCAAAACTATAAGAGTTCATTTTTATTACGAAATCGACTATTTTTAGTAAAGGTTATCTAAAAATTTTAACTCTCTAGCTATCAAGGATTATGATCTCATGAGACATAGCCTGGTGACAGACATACAGTTTTTACCCTCTAGATATCTACGAAATAACTTATAGTCTGTAAGTGTTAAAAAAAGCAGTGAATCATGCATACAAATGTCAAAATTGACGCATTAGCTGTGATAACATTAATTTACCTATTAAAGTAAGCCATTTTGACATATTATAATATAATAATTATAATAATATAATATATGGACGCTTCACACTACGTCAATCTGATCCCGTGGTAAGTTCTCGAAGAACTTGTGTTACGGGTACCAGACAACGGAAATATATTTAATACTTTTATACTATACACATATTTAAGATTTTTATTATATTATACACATATTTAATACACATCCATGACCCAGGAACACAGAAAAACTTTTTTGTTCCTTCGGCGGGATTTGAACCCGCGACCTCCGGCTTGAGCACCAACATGCTCAACCAACTGAGCCACAGAGGTCGTCAATAGTATGTAGATACGCATGATTCACTGCCTTCATAACGTGAATAGGCTAAAGTATAGACTTTATATGACAAGAATAGGACGCGACCGCGTCATTCAATGTGCTGCGTACAGTGCAACTAACTAATGCCTTCGGCAATCATCGTTTTTTTTTCTACGGAAATGACGGATGTTGGAAAGCATGTGTGGGACTTCCGAAAGATATTAGCAAAGTAGTTTTACTGTATAAAGTATCTTTATAGGTATGTTTTTCTAAAAAGGTAATACTTACATATTTGGTATGTAACTTTTTGATTTTTAACGGTACCTATATATTTTATCGTATTATGTAACTTTATGAAGTTTCGATGAGGCATAAGTACTTTAATAATTATATTTGAGAGTATTCGCATGCTAGGTAAAATCCACGGGAACCGTACTATTTGTTTTAGGGAGAAATATTTTTTGAAACTTGGCAACTCGATCTTACTACGCTTTCATTGCACTCCAAAATACAGGAGGTGACACTTTTGACTATTTCAAATCGAAATCAATTGTGTGTTGAAGGTTTTAATATAAAGTGTCTTCAGAAATAATTGGTTTTGACAAAACATTGACAGCACAAAATTTCGGAACACTCTGTAAAGCAAAATGCCAACAGTGTCAACCGATCTGAATGCTGTGTAACGAATGAACTGAATACTTCTGTCTCACTCTGAATCATACAATCGGAGCGAGAAAAACATTTTTCTTTCACTTTGTGTCTAGCGCGTACTCGAGGTAGTCTGCGTATTACTGCGTAATTGCTGCTCCTATTTGAGTCAGGAGCGGAGCATCTATACGTGTAGTATGGGCATACCCACAATCCCAACAGCCTTGTGAGTGCATACTTTCAAGGTCTATTAATTTATAATCAAAATAGGTTCAGTGGGTAGTTGTATTGGTATTGTTAACCTTTTGAGTCTTATCTGGTGCTTTTTACCTGCTGGTCATACTTACATTATTGTTAAAATACATATTTATAGTAGTGGATTTAGTGTTAAGCGGACCTTTAGTCAGGTAGATTGAAGAAAGCGCAAAATTTGTCACCTCTCCATAAATTTTCGACCCTTTTTTATTTACTAACCAACAGATTTAAGAAAAAATAATACTTTGTTTGAACCGATAGGAATTACTCCTGCCGATGTTATATAATCTATAATTTGTGTATGTTTCTATACTATATTATATGCATATATTTTTTATTTAATTCATTTATAATCTTAGTTGATGTTAATTTGTTTAAGGTTTAAGGTATTGAAAGCTTATTTTTTTTTACCAAACAAAATATTTTTTTGCTAAATAAGCGAAAAATTTTCTCGCTCACTCCGCGCGTTAGCTTTTAATTAACATAATATTATAAAGAAAATAATACAACTCTTTTTAAAAATTCTAATAACCATGTTATGAAGGAAATAATAAAATCAAAATTTTCGGGCCACATCTTCTTTTGAGAGCTGGATCCGTGCCTGAATCAACCAAAGCGGTTGAATAGGTCAATTTTGTACGATACGCGCATAGCTAAAATAATACGCACGTAGCTTCTGGACGCAATGTATGGGGCCCTAGTACCTCGACTACGTGCGTAGACCTTGCGTGCGTAAGAATACGCAGTTTCTGGACATAGTCTAAGTTGTTAATGAAAAACTGAAAAGAAAAAAACAAGCACTTAGATGTCCGGTGGTCTAGAATTCTATAAAATATTATTGAATGGATACTATGGAAGAAAATAAAATATAATCTAATAATGGAACATTACAACTGAACAGTCAGGATCCTTTGAAATATTAGATTGGCTGTCGAATAATAGATCCCGACTGTTCAGTTGTTATGTTCCATTAATAGATAATATTTTATTTTCTTCAATAGTATTCATTCAATAATATATTATAGAATTCTAGACCACCGGACATCTAAGTGCTTGTTTTTTTCTTTTCAGTTTTTGATTAACAACTTAGTTTGTTTCACTTTTTACGCAGTCGGGTTTTTAAATTTTTTAAATTATTATTTTTTATTTTATACTTTTTAGTTATGAATACCTATCAGACTACTATTTACCAGACTGGATTTCCTATCAGCATCAGTAGGTACTACATCACAATTGCACTGGAATGTGAGAATGGTTGTTACGCAATTTTAAATCGATATAGATCCTAAACGGTCAGTCGAATCGAAAAATGTTGAGAGAAAACTAAAAATGATTTTTAAATACCTATTCAACGATACCCCATTTGATATAGTTTGTTGACTTTCATTTTTTTCATTTTCACAATATGGCGTCCAGTAGTCGCCATATTGAATTTTCACTAACGTCATGTCTTTAGTGACATTCACCGGACTTAGATGAATCGATTGACGTGTGAATCATAAAAATCGGCCCAGGCGTTTGGTCTGTATAGTGCTTCAAAGGAACATACATACATACATACTTACATAGGCTGATAAATTATTTATTATACATTACCACTCCTTTGCGTCGCGCAGTCGGGTAATTAGCCAAATCGGTCCAGCCGTTCTAGAGTTTTAGCGAGACTAACGAACAGCAATTCATTTTTATGTATATTATATAAAAGAATATACTATTATAATAAATGTTACCTAACTATCCTCAACCTTTATTTTCAACTTAAGGATACGTTTACAAAATGTATTGTTTGATAGCAATTAGCGGCTGAGTACGGAGTGACGATTCTTAGAAATGTTTTGTGCAAATACTTAATAGAAACAGTGGTTAGTGACTAGATAAAATAAACCTTATTGCAACATTGATTTTATAAAAATAGTTAACATCCGTTCAAAATTAATGAATTTTCAATATTGATGCACAATGGCAAAACACGTGAAAATTCTGAGGAGTAATAGTAATACTCCTCCTTAACTCTATATCCGTTCCAAATTTAACCAAAATCGATCCAGTAGTTTCGGAGCCTATTCGATGCTAACAAACAAACAAATCTTTCCTCTTTGTATAGTATAGATAGTACCGCCCCAGTATGTACAAAAGACGTATTACTACACCCCGACTTTATGTTGTATAAAAAATGCCTCATTAAGTTTGATTTACATTTTCTGTAATTCTTGCTCGTTATGTGTAACCGTTAGATTGTAAACTAACTTACGAGATTGTAAAAATATGACGAAAGATTAAAAACTATATATTTATAATCTTACGAAAAATAATGTGTTAAATTGTTGGCAGCATATTCGGGTCGGAAGTCTATCAACATTTTACAATTTCACGAGTTTTATTACAATCTAACGGTTTTTAAAATTTTACGGTGACATATACATTCTTAAAACGATTTTGAAAACGGTCAGTTAAGATGATGCTGGTCGGGCACCATCGGGGTCTTAGTTTGCGTAGAACTAACGGAAACGAAACCCATTTTTTAAATTGTAACCCTTAGTCAAAAGTAGCCTAAGTTACTTCTGTTCTACCAGCGAAAATCCCATGAAAATCGGTCCAGCCGATTCAGAGATTAGCCGAAACAAACAGACAGACAGGCGGAAAGACTACATTTAAAAAAAATGTTTTTTTCCGTATATATTTTCACAGGTTGTCAAGATGTATTCGATAATTTCGATGGCGAACTTCGAAATCAAAAATGTATAGGATTTGACATAAGTCATCGTTATATGACATGTCGCTTGCGATGCCTAATGTTATATCCCATACATTTATTTTTGGAACTTCGCCGTCGAAAATATCGAATGCATCTTGATTCTTGAGAGGCCCAGGCCAACAAAATACCAATGTTGATGTTCGGACATAGCTGTAACAGTTAGATACTTCATACTCTACAGTATTTCACATCGAATTTCCACTTAATATCGTATAGAGCTCACTGCAGACGTCAGAAACTCTTAATACAATAATTAGATGTCGGCGGCGCGGCGTGTAAATAGATTTGAGAATTAAAACTACCCGCAGCCCGCGCCAAAAGCGGCCGGCGGCCATCTTGCTTTCTACGCCATTTCGCTAACAAGCTGATTCACTGCGACATCCATTTTATGATTTCATATTATTTTGCACTCGATGTTTGCCTCATTAGGCGAAATACTTACTTCTCATGAAAAGTAGAAATTATTTATTTTTGCTGATAATTTTATACTCTGTTCTAATCTGTTACATTCTAAACCCCTTACTAATAAACATATTTATACAGTGTATAGGCTGTACCTATACCCCCTTACTTAAACGCTGTATAAGCTTTGAATAGTTATACAGTGTTTTGTTCCCGTCACACAAGTGACATTTTTAATTCGATTGAAGAAGAAAAAACACTGTATAACTATTCACATTAACTTATACAGCGTTTATTAGTAAGGGGTACAAAGTTTTATCCTTGTTTGATACGTCGGAAAACTCACTTGACAGATAAGGGTAAAACATTGTATAGCTTATACACTGTTTATTTTATTATTAAGGGGTAAATATAAACAAAAAGAACAATAGAACACATAATGTTATCAATTTACATGTTACTTATTTACCCTGTACTAAAGAAATACAATGGTCAATGACACATGGACTTGGTCGAATTGAATCTTTTTGGTTACGTTTGGATTTAATTAGATTCGAACAGAGTATATTGCAATTTGCAATATTGCTAATATTATTGAGTAATTGGCGAAGGGGATAGAAATAGGGAAAGGAAAGGATAGGTGGTGTGGAAAGGAAGATAAATAAGTTAGAGAGGGAAATAGGAATGTAGGATATTACCGCCCAGGAGGGCAAGGGATAGGACAGTAATAGCTAGGGAAGCCGGGGTCGCGTACCCGTATACTATACCACAACTACCGGACAGGTAAGTTGGGATGAGTATCTCATGACTAAGTATTTTTATTAAAAAAGTAAAAACTTTTGTCAACTCTGCCATTCTTTTCTTAAAATAACGCCAAGGATACGTTTATGCAAAGTAGTCGATATTGTATGGAACATAAATATGTCTATCTGGAGATCTATTGACAACCCCTCTCTCTCTCGGTTCTGCTTACTGTGTCGTACATAACAATGGAGCCTTTCATTTATAGATAAGTTTTTCTTTTTGTGTACTTATTGGACTTATACCAACATAGAGAGAGACTATGTAAAATCATTTCCATGTTTTCCAAGCCATTGCCCGTATTAAATACTCGTAGCGTTGGCACTTGGAAAGAAATATGTATTGTTCATAATTTTAATTTTATTGTATGTACCTGCCTTAATAATTTATATGCATACAACAAAAAGAAAGGAAATAGCGAAAAAATCGCCAAAATCTGATGAAAAATAACGATGAAGATCGTCGTATAATATGACGTCACGTCACACATCGGATCTTTCTGTCTAAAATTGACTACTTTAAACGTTCAAAATTTTGTTCTTTTAATGATATACAAAAAATGATTGAACTACATGGTTTATTAAACAAGTTAGATCTATTTAAATAAATAAAAAAATTCGTGCATATTCCCGATTCGAAAAATTCACCGTGCTACACTTACATGTAGAGAGATACTACATAGAGTAAGAGTAAGCTGTACGAAATATCTTAAACAAATTAAAATATTATTATAAAACAAATTTAAAGGAAAATACAGCCTTATTGAAACGGGCCGTATGTAAGTCATGAAAAATGTTAGGTCAAATGGCAAAATGTGGAAGAGATTCGGATGAGGTGAGAGAAAATGCATGGCTAAAAATAAATTAAAATATTCCATCATAGATTAGTTTGAACATTGTTCGTATTGTTTTGTTTGACTGATACAAGGGTTGGTCGTTATTGCCGATGAATATCGATAAAGTTTCTCCGTTGACGGCGATATGTCGCTGTATCTGATGTTGTTATAGGCAGTTAGTTTACATAGGGAAACTACGGGGACCTTGTCATTCCGTTATAACTAACCGGTCGTTATAATCGGTTGCGACTGTAAGTCTCGAGTATTATTTCATATTCACATTAACTAGCTGACAAATGGCCATTCGCGAGTGATTGTGCATACATATAATAATCAAATTGGCCGCAATTCTCGTACGTTTTAGGACGTATATCCCGTGTCAGTAGAGGCGATAATCGCCTGCATGCACATTCAATTATAACCCGGAATGTACAATAAAATCGTGTAAATAAAGCGTCCAAATAGGCCGACGACATTTGGCGCGCGGGCCTGCCAAGACAAAGCCTTAATGTTGGCGATGTCTTCATACATTTATGAGATGTGCACCGCGGGCCGCGGCACGCTAGTATGGAGTGCGATCACTGCCATGTACGCCTTGAATTTGCAACGACATGTAAACAACAAATTGTGAAAATGTAGTTCTACGAAAACTGTTTCGCCATTAGCAAAATAGGTACATTTTGAAAATATACAGGATTTTTTTCCAAGATCCTTTAGCGCGTACATGTCAGTGATTGTGTATACTAGTGTGTGTAATGTACTCTAGAGTACGCTGGTGTATGTGTAGTGGACACTAGTGAGGAGTCGCACGGGGGCCGAGCCCTCACTATTGACGGGACGTGCCGAGAGTCACCATGAAGAGGCTGTTCAGTGTTTTCGCGCCGACCATTTTCAGGTAAGTCTGTATACGTAAATGCCTTTATTAGCTTTGTTATGAGACATATTTTTAACCAAATACGGCGGAGCTGAAAGGAAGGGTAATGATTTTAGCTGTCTATGTATGTACCTATATATGAATGTGTTTGTTTGTTAAGCCGTAGCGCCTAAACTACTGATCCGATTTGAATGAATGAGGTGTCAAATGTCAATAGATTCGTAATAATGGTCCGGGTACATAGGCCATATAATTTACTTAGCCGGGTTAGGTAGGTATAGTGCGATTCAAATGAGAATAGGATCGAGTCGGCGCCATATTGTTTCGAATTTAGACTGTTATGATAGTAAAATTTATGTTTAGATAAATTATTACTATTAAACGTTAATATTTAAATTCGATGCAAGACTATTAATATTTATATGCACATAAGTTTTTCTAAAAAATCTACTTTTCAAGTGATATTTGACAGAAAAAGGTCATTGACGTTCCTATTCTCATTTGAAACGCGTTATATAGTTCTTAACATTTTCGCTTAGTTTTTTGACAATAATTTTGTAGTAGTGATATTAGTAATGGCATTGGAACAACAAAAATGTTGTTTCTAAGCTTAGTTAGGACAATGCAGACTGACCTGATTGTCTGACAAGAAAGATGATCCATGCGTCGGATGGGCACGTAAAAAGTCGGACCTGCGCCTGATCTCTCGCCAGTCGTGTCGGTTATCCGTCCCACTGGATTACGAGAGTAAAGGAAGAGAGAGTGCTCTTGTGTACTGCGCACACACTTGGGCACTATAAAAATACTGCTACGTAACTGGCCTGGTTTAAATGAAACCGTCACCGAAATCGGTGTGGGAAGTTATTATATTAGTAATATTATTCTCAGCAGAGGGAAGTAAGAGAATATTTCAAAGATTTCAGTTGCATACATAGAACCCTCTAACTTGGGGAGTACGAAGTCTCCGTAACACGTGTTTCCAAATGTCATTTTGTAGCCACGATCGAACTGAATAGGCCTATTTGCAATACAAGTCTAACTGCCAACGCGATGTTCTATCAGGGAATCAATTAGATTCCTAGATAGAATCATATGAAATATAAATTATGAAAACACTCTAACTGCTTATGAATTCATAAGCAGTTAGAGTGTTCTCATAATTTATTTGTATTTCAACGACAACATGCAGTCACAATACTTGTTAGTTTGATATTTTAAAATTATGATAATACGAACAAATTATGATAACGGTCAACCAGTTTAAGAATTAGATTCCCTGATAGACGTATAGTCCTACCACGACCTCAATGTTTTTCGGTAATCGTCGTTTTTCATACATCGTCTGTCATTTCCAAAAAAAAAAAGAAGACTGCCGATGGCCATAAGCAACATGGTTTTATTGTATCATCTTACTGATAGAACGAGGAGAAAACTAACCATATGATGCTATTATACTTACAAATGTTTAGCTATTAAAATACGCATCAAGTTTGCAGTGACTCATCAGTGCAAATGTCAAAATTGACCACCGACACCTGAGTCGTGTTCACATAAAACAAATTAAAGTACGCCTGCAAACTTATGGCGAAAAAACAATAGGTATAGGTGTACCAGAATCTCATGGCAAATAGGGAAAAAAAAATTTGTAGTGTGCAATACTGGGGAAATTGGATTAAACGATCTTGATACTGGTTAATATTTAATTATGTCTTTAGTATTATTGAACATGAATTATGTAGTATTATTGAACATGAAGAATGTTCGGTGTATAATATAGAAAACTAGCTTTTGCCCGCGGCTTCGCCCGCGTGGAATAGTGTTCTTGGAGAAAAAACTACTTCGGCGAATAATTCTCTACCTACTTACAGCAATATACTACTGATACAATATTGAACATGTTTTTAGGTTTGCCCAATGCAAATTGTTAATAACCTAACCAAGAGCATGTCAGGACATGTCTAAGGAGGGTTCCGTAACTATAAACGCGTAATATGCTTTTTTTTTTAATTACTCCAAAAGTTACCGTCCGATTTGGTTCACAATAATTTTCCTAAAGAGTTTTTAGCATGACCTATCAGCATGGAAATTTGCAAGTTTCTACCTCCTATAGTTTAAAAATGCTAGGGGGGGGACCAACTTACAAACTACTTTGGAGGTCGATTACTCGAAAATGGTCAACTTGATAAAAAAGTAACGTATCAAACCTTGCCTTTATTTTAAAAGACCTATTCTACGATACCCCACACGATGGGGTAGAGTGAAAAAATATTTTTCATCCCCACTTCACATGTATGGAGAGCCACCCCTAAAATATAAAAATATTATTTTTTTATGATCCCGAAACTGTGATCTATACACAATCTATAACTGTACCAAATTTCATCAATTTATATTCATAATTACAGGAGCTAGAGGCGCGGACAGACAGACAGACAGACAGACAGACAGACAGACAGACAGACGGACAGAGCGAAACTATAAGGGTTCCTTAAGTATTACGGAACCCTAATATAAATGGGACCCTATCACCTCGATACGACATGCGCGACCACTTGATAATATACTTACATAATAAGTACTTGAATATAAATTTTACCATAATCTTATAATATCTTAAAGACTATTAAATACTTAAAGACTATTATTTTAAAAACTCGCATCAAAATCCGTTGCGTAGTTTTAAAGATTTAAGCATACATAGGGACAGACAAAAAAGGGACTTTGTTATAAACTATGTAATATAATGATATTTCATGAAAAATAAATCAATCGTGAATTACTTTATATACTTATTTATTACGAATAACATACAATTAAATTGGCAACAGTTTATTTAATGTTGGAATTTCCTTCCGAACTGTATAGAACTCGTTTACTTTATTCCTAATCAACTATAAATCGAAACTGTCTTATGTTGATTTTCTTTTTTCCTCCTCTCCTCCTTTTACCAGGCATGGAAAACAAACCATCATTCGATGTGCCATCAGCTACGATTCACCTTATAGTAGTACTGGAAACACATTTAAAGAAGTCACAATAATTACCTAAGAAAATATAAAAAAACTAAAAGTATCAAAACAACTCACTCTAACTTACCGGTCAACTCTACCACGAACTTTAAATTATAAGATTGAGTTCGATTTACACCTTCTTCTTTCTGTATTTTACTATAGACATAGAAAACAATATTTCTCGCTTGAGATCGAATTGCCTTTTTGGATATTTTCACAAAAACAACAAATTCCAAGAACATAATCACAAAATTTTAGCAGCGGTTGACAGATCACGTACTTTGATTTGACGGGTCATACTTGACATTGCCATATGAAAATCACATTTTTTATTTTTTTTAAAATGCCATCAGATTCTGGTAGAGCTATACTACACATGTGTTTTAATACGATTGACAAAAGTATTGTATGATGAAAAGTATTGTGTATTGCAAATAGCGCTAACAAAAAAAAAAACGTAAGCAAAATGGCGACCGCTGGCGTTAAATAAGCCAAATGGCGGATTATGTTAGCAGTATTGAAGTTAGCAAACGTGCCCTGGCCGATAATAATCTGTTTTTCTTTTCTTTAGCGCTAACAAGCGCTTTTTTTCCGCGAAACACAGTCAATCTCCGAATACGATGGACAGAAGTATTGTACGATATGTCAGCATCTCATTTCCCCCAAGACGGATCGACACAGCTTCGGGTACGGAATTGTGGTAATGGAATACCCGGATATTGTATTCTTGTGGCTGACATTTTTTACGGACTACCGGCCAACGAGCAGACGCAGCGCCTGATGGTATGTGATTACAGCCGCCGATAGACCTGGGGCCCGATTCTCGTGCTTCGAATATCGGTTCGATTGTCAGTCTGTCCTGCTCGCGCACGCATGATTTGACGCCTGTGTGAATGAGTAAGCGCGAGAATCGAATCGAGATTCGAGGTACGAGAATTGGGGCCCAGAGGCCGATCTTACTTTCACTTACGAGTTACAACGTTAGACAACCTCTGTGGCTCAGTGGTTGAGCGTGTTGGTGATGAATCCGGGGGTCACGGGTTCAAATCCCGCCGAAGGAACATTTTTCAGTGTTCCTGGATCATGGATGTGTATTAAATATGTGTATAATATAATAAAAATCTTAAATATGTGTATAGTATAAAACTATTAAATATATTTCCGTTGTCTGGTACCCGTAACACAAGTTCTTCGAGAATTACCACAGGACTAGATTGACGTGGTGTGAAGCGTCCATGGAAATTATTATTATTACAACGCAAGTGTTATTTCATGCCAGTTTTTAGTAAGGCCGTAGCGTTTGCGTTCATGACAAAAGATGGCTTTTCCATGGCAAGTTATAATCAACAGTTAAAAACTCTCGACTACGTAAAGTATATAGCCTATGTCACCCGGGCCATTACTAGAAATGAATCTATTGAAACCTCATTCATTATAATCGGATCTGTGCCTCTAGTTAAGATGCGTTCGATAATTTCGATGGCGAACTTCGAAATCCAAAATGCAAAACTTGGCGAACTTCGAAATCAAAAATGTATGGAATTTGACCTAAGTCATCGTTATGTGACATGTCGCTTGCGATGCGTTATGTCAAATCCCATACATTTTGTTTTCGAACTTCGCCGTCGTAATTATCGAATGCATCTTGACTAGAGCCCCAGAATGGTTAGCAGAAACAATTGATAAGAACGTTTTCGTAATAAATGAGAATTGTATGAAAATCATGATAGTGCCTATACAAATATTCCTTTATGCTAAGCCCCCAGTAGTTAAGATGAAACAGACATAAATTCATTACGCTAAAATAATTAGGTACCCTTCCTTTTAGTCGGATAAACACCAGAGAATCTCTTGCTATGCTCATGCAATGACTATACAGGAAAACCTGAGAGCTCTATGATGGTGGTCGTTTTCTAGTGTTTTCGTAGCGTTTAGTGCGTAGACCAGTCTAACAGGACCCCTTATGTATGTCAAAGCGGGCAACCTAATTTAGTGTATGAGTAAACCGTTTTTCAATTCAGTAAATCGTTTAAAGGGATAACACGGAGGTAAATATGTCTTTGGATTTTTCAGGAAGCTATTTCGTTTAAAATATAAGCCGTCGCGTGTCGCCTGGCATACGTTAAACGTTGTATTGGCGATATGTTATAATTATATCGTCATATCGTCACTTTTCACATCGATATTATATTATCATGGTTTGACCACGGGTTTTTACCTACCATTTCTAATATACTAACCACGAGGAAGGACATTGGCTACTTTATATTTTGGCAAAATGTACGGTTCCCGTGGATTTCCTTTAGCGTGTACGAAGTCGCAGGCAACATCTGGTACATTAGACTAACGCAAGTGCAAGATGCTGCTGGCGACTTTGTTTGACACGAAATAAATCACACGTACACTTTGCCACAGTAAAAAGTAACTTTTCTGTTAATACAGAGCCTAAACCGACCGTAGTCTTCAAGATCCGTATTTCTACGGGAACACTTCGATTTTTCGGGATAAAATGTAGCCTATGTGACAATCCAGAGCCGTAACTAATACCATACTAAATTACACAGAAATCAGTTTCATAGTTTTAACGTGAAAGAGTAATAAAGATAATAATTAACAGTAATTAAGTAGAAGTTATTGTAAACACTAGCTTTTGCCTGCGGCTCCACCCGCGTTGATACATTATCCCGCGGGAACACTGTACTTTTTCGGGATAAAAATATCCTATGTCCTTTTCCGGGACCCAAAGCATGTCTATACCAAATTTCATAAAAATTGGTTCAGCTGTTAAAGTATGAAGAGGTAACAGACAGACAGACACATTTTCGCATTTATAATATTAGTATAGAAGTATACTATAGATGAAAGTTTGTGAGGTTGTACTAGGTGACGTAGTAAGTTTAAATCCATACATTCACACAATATTTCACTTAAGTATGAAGAGGTAACAGACAGACAGACACATTTTCGCATTTATAATATTAGTATAGAAGTATACTATAGATGAAAGTTTGTAAGGTTGTACTAGGTGACGTAGTAAGTTTAAATCCATACATCCATTCAAACAATATTTCACATATTTTATCATAGTAGTAGAAAGTAGGAAGTAGCGTATAATAAGCTATATAACAAATAAGTATAGCTGCAGGGTGTAGCGTCTTATAAAAACTCACAGAGTGACTGTTTAGTAATCTCTGTCTCAGAGCTTTAATGTAGAGTTCATGAAATTGAGCGCAATCACATGTAAATATCTGTCTGACTGTCACGCACGGGACTCTCACTGGCAGATAGCTGATGCTAAAAGGAGTAACATAGGCTACTTTTATCTTAGGGTTCCGTTTAAAAAATAGTTTTCCGTTTCCGTTAGTTCCAAGCATACGAAGTTGAGGGCTGGTTAGTGGTTAGTTGTAAAATACACGGTCTATAGATAACTGGTGTGAAATAACGATTGCATAGTGTTTCATTTGGCTTATTGATGGCGCCGGAGGTGGTAGGAGGGTACACACTTGTAACGCTTACCATCAGTCTATCCGTGCTCGTTACCCGGTATTTTCTAAAAAAAAAAGATTATTATGTAAGGTAATATCTATAAACGCTTTCACACCACGTCAATCTGATCCCATGGTAAGTTCTCGAAGAACTTGTGTTACGGGTACCATATAACGGAAATATATTTAATACTTATTGCATCGACTAGACTTATATTTTAAATTTTAATTATATAATACTCATATTTAATATATCCATGACTCAGGAACACAGAAAATTATTTGTTCCCTGATGGGATTCGAACCCGCGACCTCCGGCTTGAGCCCAAGCTAACCACTGAGCAACAGAAGTACGTCATTAGAGACGAAAGCTATGGTAATCTGCGACAGACACAATTATATCTGCCCCTGTTTTTAATATTCGTAATATCTGCAGTACTTAACATGAAAAACTACTAAAATGAAAATACATACAATTAAAATTGTAATTATTATGGAATCCTTTTTTAAACGCACTTGCCCTGTCCTACATGCGAGTAAAAGTTAAGTAGAACTCTATCCGTGTGTACACAAAACTCAAAATCGTGAAGTAAAGTGAAAAGGCTTGACTTACGTTTACATTTTTTGTTTTTTTTTTTGAGGAAATGTTATGTAGCGCCGCGATTTCATTATCCTTCTGTCGAGTTCTTTTCATTAAAAACTACTGTTAAATATGTTCAAGTTGATATTTTACAACCGAATGGCGTAGTAACTTTTTCACAATGGAAAAAGAAACAGTTTTGGGGTGACGTCATATCCTGTATTTTTTTATTCAGAGTCACATTTTTTGACTATTGACAGTATTGATACACTAATATATAAATACTAAAGTTATATTAGAGTAAAATCACATTACTTTAAGTAGAATAAAAATGTAATAATTTGTAAAAACGACGGTATGTTTCTGTATGGAACCTTCAATTATTTTCTAGTGTGTGCTTAACACGAAATTTCAAATTAGAGCATTTTTCAGTGTGCACTAGTTAGACTTTTATGTCTATTAACGTTAATTATATTATGTGAATATATTGCGCTACGTCAATCGAGTCCCAAATAAGTTTCCAGGGCCTCTAGTCAAGATGCATTCGATAATTTCGACGGCGAACTTCGAAATCAAAATGCGATTTGACATATCATCGTTATGTAACATGTTGCTTGCGATGCGTTATGTAAAATTCCATACATTTTGTTTTCGAGCTTCGCAGTCGAAATTATCGAATGCATCTTGACTAGACGCCCAGATAGCTTGTGAGTTGTGAATATTGTGTTGAAGCGCTAAATAGGGCCTCGAAGCACTCGTCAAAGTATGGTGGATTTACGATATTCACTGTGTGGACCAGTCGCGCTATCGAAGTTTTCTAAGATCGACAGTATTTTATTATACATAACATCTGAAAATCACTACAGTGGGCTTCAGCTTGACCGAGCATGGCACCAACACCACTACAATTCCCACAACTGATAAGTTTTAACCTTTTACAGAAATTATTTAATGAATGATTATGGTACTCCTAATCCTCGACTGACTGATTTCTAAAACGCTGCTTAGGGTCAGGTGACAGACAGATGACATAACATCGAAACAGTATGCGACTGCATTTTTAAAACAGTAATTCAAAATTTAACTTTATTCAGTACACAAGTAGATACACGTTTCATTGCAAGCGCGGCGCCGTTTTGCAGCGCAGTGCAGTTTGACGTTAGAGCTCTAGCAAAACGTGTCTCTTCTTGTGTAGTAAATTAAGTTTAAATTTGAATCGCTATCCTAAAAATGGAGCGCCGCGTCGAGTATTGTCTCGTTTCAGTGTAAACTGACGCTCGAAGTTTGGAGCCTCATTCCTCAGGCTATCACTGTGTCTGCATGACAGAGTTACACAATATAATATGACTTAAGAGCTTCTCAATGTAAGGTCCCGACAAAATTAATAGATGGTTGACTCACAAGTGTACAAACAAACGTCATAATTAAGTTGTACGTGGTCGCATCGATCTCTGCCAGCTGGCCCGCGCCGGTTCACTAGCTCCTCAAATTGATTCCCACACGAATATGCACTGTTCAATATCGGGTTCCGTTTGTAAATATAATAATAATAAAATATCTATGGACACTTCACACCACGTCGGTCTGACCCCGTGCGAAGAACTTGTGTACCTGTAGGTACCAGACAACAGGAAGTATATTTAATACTTTTATACTATTCATATATTTAAGACTAGCTTTTTTTCGCGGGAGCCGCGTTAATACATCCCAGAGAAATACTGTACTTTTTCAGTCTATGTTTCAATCCAGAGCTTAAACTACTACCATACCAAATTTCATCAAAATCCGTTCAGTAGCTTTTGCATGAAAGAGTTACAAACATTCATCCATCCATTCTCATAAACTTTCACATTTATTGTAGTAGGATACACATATTATGTAATACACATCCATGGCAAAGATGCTCAGGAAAGAAGCAAGAAGAACCAGGGAGCTCGGCTGCCCAAATTCAAAACCTAGTAACAGGTGTTTTTTAAAAAAAAAACTGTTTTTGGCATTTTTCGACTTACTAAGCAGTATCAAAAATATGTGGACCTTAAAACACCCAGTTTCTTACGTAATTTTAAAAATATAATTTAGCAAGTCTGAGCAATTTGGCGTGCTTATGAAAATTTCCATGAAGTACAAGTTCTGAACATAGTATGTCAGTATACATATTTAAAACACTAGGTTATGAATTTATAAACCGACTTACTTTTTTTTGAATTTGGCACCGATTATAAAATCAATCAAATGTCATTTAGTAAGTCCAGTGACACCGGCGCACGAGTGTTTCGCTCCATGATATAAAATGAGTTCTATGCAATTTTATCGGTCTATATCTCTAAGCGTATCGTCGATTTTTTTAACCTTTATAACTTGGGTTTGGATTGAAGATAAATGAAATTTTCAGAATTTGTTCCCAGTAGCGGACTCATTAAATATCTTCAATTTTGATTGCATAGTTTAGATTTTACTGATATCTAAAAACCCCTGATTTCGTCACTGACTCACTGATGATCAACAAAATTATATGGTACTTCCAAATGTCCTAGAAAGCTGAAATTTGGTACGTAATCTTGTATTAATACACAACTAACATAATAATTGTCAAAGTTGGAACTTCAACAGGATAAGAAAAATAAACTTTAAGAATTAGGGGGTGAAAGTAATGATGATGTAAGTTTGTTTAAAAGCGCCATTTATCGCGTATATTATAAACTATGTTAGTTATGTCGTCGTTCGTCTCTTGGACTGGAAACTAATTGATGTAATTAATATTGAAATAATTATTTCCCTAGTATTCTGTAGTAATTAAAAAAAATTAACATAAAGGTAACATTCAAATTATTCAAGGGACGTTCGTCGAAATATAGCCTAAATAAAAAAGAAAAAAAATATATAATTTTATGAAATACTAAAAAATACTAGGGAAAGAATTATTTCAATATTAATTACATCAATTAGTTTCTAGTACAAGAGACGAACGACAACATAACTAACATAGTTCATAATATACGCGATAAATGGCGCTTTTAAACAAACTTACATCATCATTACTTTCATCCCCTAATTGAAAACTTACATTGATCCCCTAATTCTTAATTTTTTATTTTACCCCTTATGGTCGGGGGATAAAAGTTCCAATTTTGACAATTATTATGTTAGTTGTGTATTAATACAAGATTACGTACCAAATTATAGCTTTCTAGGACATATCATAATATATTTTGTTGATCATTAGTGAGTCAGTGACGAAATCAGGGGTTTTTAGATATCAATAAAATCTAAAGTATAAGAACTACTAGATGACGCCCGCAACTCCGTTGCGCCAAAATTCGTTTATCGCGCGGAACGTACATTTTTCCGGGATAAAAAGTATCCTATGTCCTTTCTCGGGTCTCAAAGTATCCCTATACCAAATTTCATCAAAATCGGTTCAGCGGTTTGGGCGTGAAGAGGTAACAGACAGACAGACAGACAGACAGACAGACAGACAGACACACTTTCGCATTTATAATATTAGTATGGATGCAATCATAATTGAAGATGTTTAATGAGTCCGCTACTAGGAACAAATTCTGAAAATTTTATTTATCTAGTATAATCCAAACCCAAGTTATGAAGGTTAAAAAAAATCGTCGATACTCTTAGGGAAAAAGTGGTCTGGTAGTGCCCTTGCGCTTCGCTTGGCTTATCTTGGCGAAGGTACTACCGTGCCCTTGATGTCTTATCTGCAATAGTTTTCGTTCTGCAAAGCACACATACGCATGGATCGAAAAAATTGCATAGAACTCATTTTATATCATGGAGCGAAACACTCGTGCGCTAGTCATGTCACTGGACTTACTAAATGATTTTATAATGATTTTATAATCGGTGCCAAATTCAAAACAAAGCAAGTCGGTTTTCAAATTCATAACCTAGTAAGTCGGTTGAGTTGCTAGGGTTTTAAAGATGTATTCTGACATACTATGTTTAGAACTTGTACTTCATGGAAATTTTCATAAGCACGCCAAATTGCTCAGGCTTGCTAAATTTTATTTTTAAAATTACGTAAGAAACTGGGTGTTTTAAGGTCCACATCATATTGATACTGCCTAGTAAGTCCAAAAATTTCAAAAACAGGTTTTTTAAAAAAACACCTGTTACTAGGTTTTGAATTTGGGCAGCCGATATGTAGTAACATATTGCTTATAGAGTATATGAATTTGTTCAGTCTTTAATTTTACATTAGAAAAACAAATTGATTACCTAGTAAGCAGACTTTCTAAGTTTTGATATTGTTTTTATAGTCATATTTGGGTAAATTAACAAATAAAAATAAAGTGTGAGCAATTCCAGTGTAACCATAACCTCTAACACGATTACGAGCATTACAAACTATTATCAAGAATATAGTACAACTTTTCGTCAAACACCCCAATCGCTACTATTTCCGGTTTCTTCGGGCCAACGAGTTAAAGTGGCCCACTCGTTTTTTTGGCTCTCCTGAACATTTTTGTTGTGTTGAGTTACTATGTTTTGAATTTAAGTAGCCGAGCTGGGATTCGAACTCGCGACCTCCGGCTTGAGCGCCAACGACCTAACCATTGAGCCACAGAGGTCGTCATATTATAATATAGAATCATGTTTTATTATTAATTACATGACAATTAAGTAACAATTAAACATAGAGTCTTGTGTTATATTGTTCTCTCTGTTTACATATAGATTGAATTGAATCTGGACGGATATACATTAGTAGGTAGTTACTGAAGTACGCCAAGTTGATGTCTGTTCTTATTGGTAAATGCTTAACATACAGACATAAACTTATATTACCTACACGCCGTTTCCTTTATGGACCTCCTTCTGTCATAACTCCACAAGTAGAGTACCTAAAAAGTCATACGTTCAATGTTCATATATATTTTTATATTTTATATATATCTTATACTAAATGTTGCCCGCAACGAAAAAGATAACTCGTGGGAACCGTACATTTTGCTGCGATAAAGTAACCTATGTCCTTCTTCGTGGTCTACTTTATATCAGTGCCAAATTTCATGATCATTGGTTAGGTAATTTTTACGTGAAAGAGAAACAACCAAACAAACAAACTCACTTTCACATTTACAATAATACTAGCTGTTGCCCGTGGCTCAGCCCGCGTAAATATATTATCCCTCGGGATCACTACTTTTTCGGGATAAAAAGTAGCGTATGTTTTAATCCAGGGCCTTAACTACTACCATACTACCATACCAAATTTCATCGAAATCCATTCAGTAGTTTTTGCGTGAAAGGGGAACAAACATCCATCCTCACAAACTTTCACATTTATAATAGTAGTAAGAATAGGATTAGTAGGACTAGCTGATCCCGACAGACGTTTTTCTGCCTAAATAAAATTAATAAAAATTGACAAAAAAAGTTTTAGGGGTGGGTAACCCTTATCATATTTTAGGGGTTCAAAAAAAATATTACGACCAATTCTCAGAACTACCGAATGAGAAACGAATTTCATAAGAATTGTTCAAGCCATTTCGGTGGAGTGTAGGAACTATGACACGATAATTTTATATATAGATAAGTGAGAATAGGTACCTACTTAGTTGTATTTATATTAAATCTTTATTTCGATAGAGTCCCACTTTTTGTTGGAATACAATGTTATAAATCCGTCAATGACGCTGAAACACTCGTATATTTTAAACGCAGTAAAAAAGTCATTTATTTACAGATAATAGTATAATCCCACGCGAAAGCGACCTAATTTTACATAGCTGAAAATCAGAACGACTAGACGACTATTTAAAAGTGTATCTTGTTTTGTCAATGGGATTAAATAAAATTTTATTATACTCAATTTAATATCTAAATTATTTTGTAACAACCACAAATAAAAATATAAATATTAACACGTGTAATGTAATAAAAACTAACGATTATATTTCATAGTCGCCATTACGTGTCTCAGCGCGCGCATTATTTACAACAGTTAACATTATTAAAAAAAGAATGTCAAAACGTTCGCAGGGCTCGCTATTATTAGCGCGACCCACTGTCCACCGCCATCGGAGTTATGATTCGATTTAAGAAAAACGATGAAATAGAAAAATCGCGACGACATAGCAGCCTGACTCCAGTCCGCCCTAAAGCATTTCGCGCGTTGGTCGGCAGCGGCGCGGCACCACGTCGGTGCTACTTAAAATCGTAAAAAAATAAATAAATGACACATGCTTCCATTTTCGAAATAATACAAGTGTGTATATGTTGTGCTCTGTGTATAAACAATGGGACCGCTTCGGTTTTGGCTTAATGGATCATTTTGGCGGGAAACCGGGGCGTCAGCGAGTTTGACAGATGAACTTCCCGCGCTTTCTGTTCAGGTGCGTTCGTACAGGATAATGTGATTTATGTTTATTTGTTTTTTAGAAATGACTATTGTGTAGAAAATGTCTCTAGTTGACCCACATAGCGCGGCTGATTTGCGGCCGAAACATCAAAGCCGGTGCGTACAAGTGAACGGATCGGGATTTATATTTCTGTGACTGTTAACCCTATTCTTTCTAACTCGACAACTCGTAGAGTTAGCCAAAATTAGCAAACTTCCAATTATTTAAATTACAATTTTAGCATATTACTTATTTTCTTCTTGATATTCAGATTATTCAAAATCTAATCATTGATTTCAATCGAATCATTTTTAATTACAAAACAATTATTTATTCATTAGTATCACATGAATTCTGTAATTGTTGGTAAACGTCGGTATGTGCGGTCGGCGGCTTCGGTCTGACCTACTATTATACTCGTATGTCAGTATTCAATTTCGTTCTATTGATTTTTAAATTAAACTCTTTATTCATTATCATTGTGACAATTCTTTAATTGTAATTACTGACGATAATAATTCCATAATTATCTACAATCCTAATTTGGTATTTGTATATGAACGTATCTTGAATTGGTATATTTTAGTGCTCATATGCCTACACCGGCAGTCCATATATCCCCTGTTATACCGTCGACAATTTTGCACCTGTATAAAACTGTATAATGTGCAGTACGCAGCCATGGAAATAGACTCAAAGGCCTAAGTATAATAACTTGTACTAGAGGTCACCCTGTGGTCGAAATTCCGAAATGCCGAAATTGTGATCAATTAATATAAAAATGTAACATCTTTAAGTAACCAATTTCTTGGAATAAATGATTCTTACGCGCTTATTCTTATTCGCCCATAATAATTCATTTAATTTTGAAGTCTGAAATTTATAAAACATCTTTTGCCTTTTAAATAGAAAAAAAAGTAAATATTGTAACATATTGACAAACGTTAATTAACGTGTAACAAAGTTGTATTTATCAAATGTACGTAATGTGTTAATTAATAATCTGAAATAGTGTCTGTTCTTGCTATTTCAGATATTTAATCAATGTCAATTATTTCTAAGCTATATTAGCTTTCAGTACACCTCCCGCCAGATAAACTTTAACTGTGCCAAATATCATACTCCTCCATTAGCATAATTGTCGTAAAATGTGTCAGTGTACTAAAAGTTTTTGATTTGCATCTAATAACATGTAGTCGATTGTCGATATTTCTCTAGAATACTTTTATAAACACTCATGTTTTATTAGATTCATAAAAATAAGAAGAAACGTTGGTGAATATTAAAATGATGATGGCTGTATTTTTATATCCAATTACGGCAAAGCAAACAAAAAGGGTAATGGTTTTGGTAGTGTATGTATGTATGTTTGTTTGTTGCATCGTAGCACCTAAATTACTGATCCGACTTTAATAAATTAGGTGTCAATAGATTCGTGATAATAGCCCGGTTAATATACGTTACAATATTATTATTATTATAAAAATATAAAACCCGTTTTTTATATAACATTTAATCATGGACATGGAGTGCGATAATAGTTATCGCACTCCATGTCCATGATTAAATGGAATGGTTACAGCATTATTATTATTATAAAAATATATAACTCGACTACCCAATGTTATAAAAAAGTATAGTTTTTACTAATTGTCATTAATTAATAATTATTATTAATGGTGACATAATATTGTGATAATTGGTAAATTGAAACGTCACCCATAATCTCCAATTGTCCCATTCCCTGCCTTTATGTACACAGTCGTCTGTGCCTTCTTTATAACCATAACTATATTTTTTATAAAAACGATACTTTTTATAACTTTGGGTAGTCGAGTTATATATTTTTATAATAATAATAATGCTGTAACCATTCCATTTAAATCATGGACATGGAGTGCGATAATTATTGTCGCACTCCATGTCCATGATTAAATGAGACGTTATCGGTGCTTACTAAATAGGCGAGAAAATCGGAAACAAATTGGTCTTAATTTTAAAATACATTTTGTAATAGACGATTTGCATTTGAAAGCTCTACCAAGCGTGAAGCTGTACATAATATATACATATACATATACATGTAGAGTATTTGCACATTTCCACGTCCACGTAGGCCTGGATGAGCACTGAAAATATGCAAATGCAACATTCGTTCATATGCAAATACCAAATTCGGTGAAACTCGCGTCTGTTTCTTTTTACACTCGTGAAATTAACGTTTTTATTACTGACGGATATTGCAGCTCATGTGAGATTTTGTACATCTTAAACATCTGTCAAAGTATAATGGTTCAATTTACATTTTTGACTCAATTATTTTTAATTTTAACCCACCCGGGTTACAGCAAACAATAATATAAATTGTGATATGAACATTTCTGAAAGTAATTAACAATTATAACATATATTTTTTTTACGAATCAATGATTTCCCACGAATTAGATATTATTAAGGTGAAAGGGTTAAAGACATAGCTTATGTACGATACACAAAATACCTAGGATACATATTTTGCGTATCGCTCATAAATTCACTGTATGATAGATAGCCCATCCTTTGTTTTATAATCATTGATGAAAATGCTTTTGTATCATATTCATCATTATTATTACTATGATATATTATTCGTAGTATCACTGGTCATTAATAGAACTCATATATTATTAGGCACCAACCAACATCGTTTAATATATATGTAACCGAACAATGTGTAAGTATAATATATAGTATAATAAAAGTATTGCCGGTCCATTTGCTGGCCCGCGGTCAATTGGTAGGAAGCGTTTGTCTCCGTAACTGCCATTGTGGCCTAGACAAAGGGGCCTTTTGTATGATACTAATTAGTAGAGAAGGGAAATAATATCTGTATATAGAAATAAAAATTGGTAATTTCCATACAAAATTTTAACCCCTTTTTCACCCCCTTAGGGCACGAATTTTTAAAAACCTTTTCTTAGCGGATGCCTACGTCATTACAACTATCTGTATGCCAACGTTTATCAAACCCCGTTCAGTAGTTTCGGCTGTGCGTTGAAAGATGAGTCAGTCAGGTTTGCCTTTTATATATTTATGATAATGTAGCTCAAAATATGTGTGTTCTTAAAAATATTATGTAATGACCGTTGGAGTGTATACCCAACATAATTCGTCATTAATCATAAAACAAATAACAATAATTTCTTTAAATATACTTTGAATATGTCGAGCGTCGAAAATACAGATAGATAAATATCTCACAAAAACAACGGGTTGCACTCCCGGAGTGCCGGCAGAAGTGAAAACTTGAACATTAAATTAGGAAAACCGCCATCTAAGTTAAAAAGATACGTACTAAAATAGTTTTATTCTCGCGTAAGGGAACTAAGACAGCAAACAGTTGCAAGTTGCATCTTACGAATTTTTGATCAGGGTCACGTATCTTAACGCGAGTTTTACATTTTTTACCCATCCCAAGAAAAGTGCACAACGCCACTAAAGAAGTTATCACTTCAACAAGCTAATAAAAAGGCAAAAGTATTGCTTTGAAAAACAACTATTTATATTCATAACACCAAAATATTTATAACTGATTACATTCCTTTGGAAATTTGTCTCTCTTATGCTCGTAACTCTAGGATTTTAATATTATTTACTGTGTAGTACAAAGTTTTACTTTGCAAATAAAAGCCTTTAGTTATTACAGTTGTTGTTAGTCCACTTTCTGCCGTTGTTCATTATTAATTAAATATAGCAGCACTGTTATAAAAACTTAACGATCCTGTTTCTGCATACTTTTGATGTCTCAATTTTTAACAAAAACGGAAAATACTCAGTTATAGTTTTCATGAAATACAGTGCACCACTTTAATGAAATAAAAAAAAAGTAAATACATGAACGGTATTTAATGAAATAAAAAATTTAAGTAAGTATAAAGTTTATCTATACCTACTAACATTACAAAGAGGAAATATTTGATTGTTCGTTTGTTTATTTGCATTGAACAGGCTCTGAAACTACTACACTGATTTTGATAAAATATGGCATGGATATAGAGTAGAACACGGGGAAGGCAGACTATTTTTTATCGATGCAAAATGTACGGTTCTCGCGAGATCTCCTTTTCACGAAACCGCGGGGCACATCTAGTAGTATATATATGTGTCACCGCAAAATTGAAAAATCGTTAGATTGTAAAATAAGTAACAAGATTGTTAAAAATATGTCGAAAGATTGAAAACTATATATTTATAATCTAACGAAAAATAATGTGTTAAATTATAGGCAGAATATTCGCGTCGGAAGTCTATAAACATTTTACAATTTCAGTAGTTATATTACAATCTAACAGTTTTTACAATTTTACGGTGACATATATACTTAGGACACAGAACGAATACAAATTAAACTTTCTGGGAAAGACAATTATAGGAGGAATTTGTCTCGACTACGTCTTTTCTAGGAAGTTTCAAGTTTTATTTATGTTGGAGAGCTAAATTTATAATAGTTTTGCAGTGGAAATTAGTGCTTAAAAGATTATATAAAAACAATAGTATTAAAAATGATTAATTATTATTATAATTGATAGTGGATTAATATAATATGAAAAAGCGTTCCTTGTGTTTTTGTTGAAATGAATGAAAAAATCATTTTTTTTATTTCTGCTACATATAGCTTTATAATATGTCTTCGAATCTACTTTAGATATTTCAAGTCATAATTTAAACATCTTCACAGTATCATATCAGACTAAGTTATGACCGTTCGCTAATCTAATGAAGATTTAATAAGCTTATGTTAAGATTGCGTAGGTCGCGGCCTTGTGTCATACCGCTACGGCCTGGCCCTGAAAACACGCAGTGCTACCTGAACGGGTCCTAACTTGATATATCAACTACTTACTTTTGCCCGCGTCTTTCCTCGTATGAAATTGTGTTATACACAAGCTAAACGATTTATGTAGCCTATTCGTAATTCTGAAGAAATATGTGCAAGCGAGTCCCGCCATCGTCGTTAAAAGTTCGCGCGAGACAATTTAAGTTTTCACGAGTACTTTTTTGTTTTACGATAATTCCTAAAATATATTAATTTCAATTCTGTGGTGTAAAGGGCTTTTATAATGTGCATGAAGTGCATAAAGTGATAAACGTATTTAATTTGATAAGGATCAAGATTGTATCCGTCTTCAAAATGATTTGAAAATGCCACATTATATGTTATCATTTTTAGGGTTCCGTTTCCCTTATAGTTTCGCTCTGTCCGTCTATCTGTCTGTCTGTCCATGCTTCTAGCTTCTGTAATTAGGAATATAAATGTATGAAATTTGGTATAGTTAAATACTGTGTATAGATCTCGGTTTTGAAATCTTAAAATAATTATAATTTTATATTTTAAGGGTGGCTCCCATACATGTAAAGGGGGGATGAAAAATATTTTTTCATTCTATCCTTCGGCCTCCAAAGAGGTTTAGAAGTTGGTCCCCCCTGGCATTTCTCAACTATAAGATATAGAAACTTGTAAGTTTCCATGCTGATAGATCATGCTAAAACTCTTTAGAAAAAATATTTTGACTGTCGTCGGACACTACACTAAACTAAGTTGATAGTTACGGAACTCTCCTTAGAAATATCCTGACATGCTCTTGGTTAGGTTATTAAAACCTAGAATTGGGTATGGTAAGTACTAAGTTATACTTCAAAGAGAGACTTTTTATGATAATAATTTCCAATATACATTATATTTAAGTGTAACTCTAACGGTTTTATCAGCGCACGAGAGAATAATTCGCAGATGATAGAATTTTTTGACCCTTTTGACCAGGTTAAAGGCGTGCTTTTTCTCGAAAGACGCTCTTTGAAAGATAAAAAGACTTTAAACTATTCACTCAAAATATTTTGTTTTGTGATAGTCCATCGGTCTGTGACATTAGTAGTCTACGACGTAGCACCTGCTACGAAAGTGCTACGACTTTAAAGGTCAACGAATAATTTTTATTTGCACATATTTTACTAACTGTATAATAGTTAATAATATAATCATTATATTATTAACTATTATAAAATAAATATACGACTATAAAATGCGAGCTATGTATAACGTCAATATAAAAATTTGTTACCAAAATAAAAATATAATAGCATTGTATTTGCAGATAAAACGTTCTGTATTGAAATAATTACGAGGCGCAATAGCGATCGAACCCTTTCAGCCGATTGTCGAGTGTTCTATTCCAGAATATTACACAGCAATATAATCATGGATGTATGCCGATTGCCGGCCGATCGGTTTTTAAATTGAGAAGGCGTATCAGATTTGGAAGACGACATGTCCTAACTTCTTCGGTATTCTGTTTTACTTCATTTTCGAATATCGGAGGTTAATTAGTTTTAGAATATGATATTTTTGTGTTATTTAGCACTAGCTTAGTCCTGCGGCTCCACCCGCGTAAATACACTATCTTACGGGAACACTGTACTTTTTCAGGATAAAAAGTAGCCTATACACGTATTCAATATTTTTATTTATTATTTTATACGCATATTTAATACACATCTATGCACCCGAAACTTAGAAAAACTTTATTGTTCTTGTTGCGGGATCGGAACCCGACTTTTGGCTTGAGCACTGACGAACTCTACCACTGAGCCACAGAGGTCGTCACACATTACACTAATAGTTGTTTTCTTTGGGAAATTCCACAAATTATAATCAATAAGATCAAGGTAGTGAGTACTAATACTGCGATATCACATGTCACTGACCCCCTAATCGCTGGCTTAACCTGATCACTAGCCCAATAAGCCTTAGCCTGTGCCCCGAGTCTCAGTGTTTCTGGTGCCAGCCGATATGACGACAGCATGAGCTGACGAAGTAATTCCTTTCAACTCAGTGTTTATATAAAAGTCCAGATTATAAAACAGGTCTATTATAATATAGCTTTAGCCCGCGGTTTTGCCTGTGTGGAATGAACTGTCAAACATACATAAATAGTGTATTCCACGAGAACAATGTTGTTTTTAATGAGTGTGTTAATCCAAAGTCTAGACTAAGTACTACCGTAATTAATTTTATCAAAATCCGTTCAGTAGTTATTGCGTAAAAGTGTCACAAATGTCCATCAATCCTGTATTTTTTTATATGTCATGGTATTATTGCAGATATTAGCGGCTTGTGGTTTTAAATAGTTGAATTAATTATGTCTATAGGTCACCCCATAGATTATACAGATATATACTGGTCACCCTGTGGTCGAAATTAGCTTATAATTTTGAGTTGTGACTGAAAAAATGTAAATGTTGTGACAGACTGACAAACGTCAATGTGTAACAAAATACCTAGTATATAATATATCAGTAGTGTGTGTTAATAATCTGATATTTTATTATGTATTTCTAAGCATTATTAAAAAAGTATTTTAGCTTTCTGCACACCTTCCTCCACATAAACTTTACCTGTGCTACAATTAACGTAAAACTCTACTAAAAGTTTTTGCTTTACGTATTTATATAAATAAAGTAAAGAAGTAAGTCAGTCAGTCAGTATTAACGTTCCATATCTTGTTATCATATCTTCAATCATTTTAACATCTAGGCTCATATGATTTAACGTTGTTCAACAGTAGCTTGTATTTTTGAAATTATTTGCATATTTCGGAGCAGTTCAACAGTGTTAACATGTTGACAGTTTTTGATCGATTTTGTTATTAATTTCTTTGTCCTTAAGTACATATTTTGTAAATACTTCACAAAATTCTAAGCACAGTATAATGAAGAACAAACGTACAAATCTCGTACAAACACAAGTCGCAAGTAAAAAGTTGGTGTCTCGGTGTCCGGGCGGGGACAAGCGGGAATTTGTCAAAGGGAACATCTGTCTGGGTGATTCCCCTGGGACCTCATATGTCACGGCGAACCCCGCAGGTGGGACTCGTATAACTTACGATAGGCTGGTTTTGAAGAAAGTTAAGAGAATTACTAATCACATTAAGTCTTTCTCTTTTTATTCGCTTTTTTGTCGTCCTTTATCATATAATGTAAGTACTTGCAAAAAAAAACCGCAACCAATGGCTATGTTTGACGGAAAAAAGCGCTCGGTAGTAATTGCTAGCGCTAAAGAAAAAAATACACTTATCGGTCAGGACACGTTTACTTACTTCAATATCGCTGTCACTTGACTGAAACAATCCGCCATTTTGCTTTTTACCGCTGCGATCGCCATTTTGCTTACATATTATTATTTATTACTCTTCGATATTTAAACGACACTGCTATAAAAAGCAGCGATTGACTTTTTTTGTTTACTATTTGATATAAAAACGATTTTTGTATAAACTTTACACTTAATGTAAATAAAATTATTACTTACCATTTTTACTTGGACCCGTTTTAAAATTTACATCATTAAAATTTCAGTATTATTTGCTAGATGATTCCATCTTGTCTATGAGACGATTGTCAAAAGTTCAGTGACCCGGTGCGCTAAAAACCGCGAACAATCAGATCAGTAAACAATGCATCCATTCATGAAGACGAGAACTTCTTACGATTAAACCCGATTTCATTAAACACTGCCGCAACCGCTACTTGAGTCACCTTTTTTAAATCAACGTAATATAGCCTATATGCTATTTTATATGCTGTATATACCATCGACAAAGTTTCTGCTAAACCAGTTTCATAACTTTGTCTTTGCTCTAGGACGTCTCAAAATATTTAAACACAAAGGAAGTGATCGCACCGACTGCAGACGTGGTTGAACTACATATTTACACGTAGGTATGTTTGCCTGCGCAGGGTTCAACGGCGATGTTAGAAGATTTACATCGTATGCCTGGTCAAGTAGCAACTTTGTTGATAGTACCTACCCGAAAGAAAGTGTTACATTATTTAACAACAGCAAAGAGTTAATAAAAAGACGTTATTTTTACGAAATACAAAAACATTGTATAGATGTTGGTAGCTTAGCACTAAAATGGCGAAACGCGCCTGGCACAAAGATTTATTTTATCCCTGTAAACGCACGATTCCCATGGGATACATTTCAGTTTTGCGAGGAAGAAGTTCTTTCCGCAGACTAGTATGTCATTTAGTTTAACTACTATTTATGTCATGCGGGCACCATTGCAAAATAGTTTTGAAATGATGAGATTAAGACTTCTTGAAAAACTAAAGTTAAAATGAAAACTGGTGTTAGTGGTAATTAGTTGAACGCGGTTAGCAGCAGCTGGTTAACGACGTCTTACGTGTAGTTAACCCAACTAACCGGAGTTCGTAACTGACGTTATTGCTCTTTGTTTTTCGCCTAACTTTTGATTAACCAAACTTCGCTACGTTAATCATTTGCGACGCGGTTAAATACGTAACTAGACCAACTTACATGCCTCGTTATATTATAATATATTAACGAAGCAACAATTTGGATTCACAAAAGGAAGTTCAACGACATTAGCATGTTTTTCTCTTATAAAACAAGTTAGTGAGAATATTGACAAAGATTTAGCGGCTGCAGCGGTATTTTTGGACATGAGTAAGGCATTTGATTTTGTCGAACATAAACGACTACTTTATAAATTAAATAAATGTGGTATAAGAGGTAATGCTTACAACTGGTTTAAATCTTATTTGGAAAATAGAACACAATGCACAGAAATAACTAACATATCCAATAACAGAGTTATTAAATATAGTTTTCAATTTAAATTAAATAATAGTGGAGTTCCGCAGGGCAGCATACTTGGTCCTACCCTGTTCTTAGTGTATATTAACGACATCCCACAATCGACAAAACATGAATGTATAATGTTCGCTGATGACACTACTCTATTAATTAAATGTAAAAAAGGACAACTAAATCAAGAAATTAAAAATGAATTAAATAATATAATAAATTGGCTAAATAGGAATAATTTAAAAGTTAATTTAGATAAAACAAAAATTATTAAATTTAACAAAAATATTGATAAGAATGATCATGATTTAGACCCAATACAGTGTGTTACTACAGCAAATTTTTTAGGATTTACTATTGACAGTGGTATTAAGTGGAGAGAACACGTTGAGAATGTGTGTAATAAATTAAATCGGTTTATATTTGCATTAAGGAGAATTAAAACTATAACTTCTGTCAACACAGCATTAATGGCATATCATGGTTATGTGGCAGCGATACTGAGATATGGGTTAATACTATGGGGGAATTCTTCTGATGTCTCAAAAGCATTTATTGTTCAAAAAAAATGCATCAGATCTATAGCAGGAGCTGGTTATTTAGATCATTGTAAACCCCTATTTAAAAAATTTAAAATACTTCCACTCCCATGTCTTTATATATTTGAGGTCTGTCTATTTATTAGAAAGCACAAATATCTCTTCCCAATCAATCAAGATATACATAACCAAGGAACAAGTAGACATAGAAATAAAATTTGGGTACCTAAACAAAATTTTGAAATATATCGTAGAAATTCATTTTGTATGTCAATAAAAATATATAATATGTTACCAAAAAATATAAAAGATATATTAATATACAATAAATTTAAAAATGAGCTATTCTCCTGGCTATTAGAAAAATGTTTTTACTCAAATAAAGAATACTTTGAAGACAGGCAAAATGAAAAAAAGTTTGGCTTATGTAATTGTGACAGTTAAATTATAATTTTATGTAATTATTTTAAAAAATATGAATTCATTTAAATTGTATTATTTATATTAACATATTGAATTGACTTAGGTAAAATTATTAATGTATTGATAAATTAGGTATAAGGGTATTATTATTTTGTAATGTTGTAATGATTATTGATTATGATGTATTGACTAACTAATGTTGGCTAAATAATGTATGTATGACTAATAATAATATGACTAATAATGTATTGATAAATTAGGTATAAGGGTATTATTATTTTGTAATGTTGTAATGATTATTAATTATGATGTATTGACTAACTAATGTTGACTAAAGAAACAAAATAATATAACCAACAACATTTGCACGTCGAGAAAATTTCGACAAAAATATGTGAGACGCTATAAAACTGTATCAGCTTATTGTACCATATTTTGCAAATAAATTATATTATTATTATTATTATAATATTTAGGCTACTTGCTATTCGAAGGATTATAGTATTTTAAACCCAACCCCATTTTTTTGAATATCAAGCGAGCCTTACAGTAGTATCATATGAAATAATTTATGAAAATATAAAAAAAATTGCTCTGTATGATTTTTTATATGATAAATAAATACGGAAACTTTTTGATATTGATTTCTGTCACTGCTGAGTGGAAACACTCAGCAGTGACAGAAATCAATATCAAAATTTAAAAAACTAAATACTGAATTATTTTATTCGAATCTGACGGATTGATCCAGCTTTACCAGCGCGAGCTCATTCGTCAAATAGCTGCGCGAGTTTTTTCCGCTGGTTCTTCTCGCCGAGCTAGTTTCCAAACCGGTGGTAGGCATCGTGTAGGACAATTCTATAAGTGTTACATCTTTCCACTCGCTTTCAGACACGGAAGTGTGTAACAGGAAGTCTTCCTGTTACACACTTCCGTCCCATTTCACGAAATCACTCCCACAAATTGCAAGAAAGCGAGTGGAAAGATGTAACACTTATAGAATTGTCCTACACGATGCCTACCACCGGTTTGGAAACTAGCTCGGCGAGAAGAACCGGCGGAAGAAACTCGCGCAGGACTCTATTTTGTCCTAGAAACATAGTTAACTACTATCTATCCGCATAGAATTTAAGTATTGACGCTATTCTATCCTAGAAAAAAGTCTTCAAAGTATGTTAAGTGATAGAAATAGAAGACTATTTAAAGGTGTAGAGACATGTCGCAGACCGTACATATTAGGAACGTTAAGAGTATTATTATTATGTTTATAGGTGAAGCAAAAACGTTTAACGAGAATTGTGTAACCGCAGAAGCATATAAATTAAAGTATATGTGGTAGAAGGTGTGTAGATAGCAAATATTATTTTAAATAATGGAAGAGTATAAAATTTGGCACTGTTACATGTGCCAAATTTCGTTCGTTCGTACATTTGTCGAACGAAACACAGTGTGGTGTAATATGAGTGAAATTTTAACCAAAATCAAGGGGTTAACTTTTTCAAAACTCATAAGGGTAACTCTGAGATAATTAAGTACAGGTGAGGTAAGACACAGGTGTGAGGTAAATCTGTGGGTAAGGGCGCATTACGTACATCCGCGAGATAAGGTACGTGATCCTTTCCGCGCGCGATGTAACCCGCCACGTGTTCAAACAATGTTTTAGATTACGAATTTTATGGACCTTTTACGCAACGTCAACCTGGTGCCGTTGAAGTGACGAGTATGTTACTAATATGAGACAAAAACAGTACCTATAAAAAATAAAAATATTTTATTCATAAGCACTCGTCCTTTAATATCTATATTACTAATATTATAAAGAGGAAAGGTTTGTTTGTTTGTTTGCATCGAATAGGCTCCGCAAATACTGGATCGATTTTGATTAAATTTAGTATAAATATTGAGTAGACCATGGATAAGGACTTAGGACATACATTTTATCGCGTCAAAATGCACGGTTCTCGTGGGATTTTTTTTCTGCGCGTACAAAGTCGCAGGCAACATTTAGCTGCAAATAAAAGAAATTTAACGATAAAAAAGATATTAAGTATTGTAGCTAATAGGGATATATTACGATATACTTTTATAATTTTTAAAGCAATAACGTACGAGTGGCGAGTAACGTTGAACCGTTGAATTTATTATGGACAAACTAGCTTTTGCCCACGGCTCCACCCGCGTAATGCAATATCCCACGGGAACACTTTTTCGGAATAAAAAGTAGCCTATGTTTTAATCCAGAGCCTAAACTACTACCATACCAAATTTCATCGAAGTTCCGTAGTTTTTGCGTGAAAGAGTAAGAAACATCCACCCTCACAAACTTTCACATTTATAATTAGTAGGATAATCTGTTTTACATTGACGTGACCGAGTGGCCATAAGTCCATCAAAATTGCGTAGTCATATGTAACACAAAGATTTTTTTTCTGACAATGTGAAACTAGATCACAGGCCACACGCGCGGGCTATGCGCCCCGTGCGCCGGGATAGTTTTAATATTTGCGTTGCCGTAAAGCTACACGGGCCGCCGCTGGTTAGTGAACTTTGTAATTATGTTCGGGCACGCCGCACTCCACCCCGTGCTACTAGCGAGATTATGTGCCGCAGATAAACGCTAACATGAATGAATGAACGATAAAATTGTGAATGAATGGACGATACTGTATCGTTCATGAAATTATTGAGAACTAAGGCTCCGAACCGCCGAAGTATAATATAGAGTCAATTATCTACATTTGTATAGCTATTTCGTGTTGTCTTGTTACTGACTACGTTTGGTTGGATGAAGTTAATATTTACCTTTCACTAATAAATAGTGTTGCCCAAATCAGTCTTGGTCTTGGTCTTGCAGCAAGAGTCTCGCAAGAGTCTCGCAAGTCTCGCAATTACCTATTAGCCTATTGTTATTTATTAAACGTTATTTTAGATATTAGAACAACTTAATATAACAACGTAACGTAATACCTACTCTATAACGTTGTTCTGAGATCTAAAATAACGTTTAATAAATAGCAATAGGCTAATAGGTAATTGCGAGACTTGCGAGACTCTTGCTGCAAGACCAAGACCAAGACTGATTTGTGCAACACTACTAATAAAAATATTTAGACAACGTATAAGCTATATTTCTTTTTATAAATTGCTATATATAGTCGTCCAGGCGTCGGTGCTTACATTTGTCACTGCTGCTGCTCAGATTATAACTTTTAATAGCATAAATACCCGGCTATTAGCAGGACAAGGAAATATGTATATCTACTTATTCTCCTCATAACATAAATGCTAATTGCTTCCACTTTTGTTGAAACTTTTCGTATACAAATGACACTCACTAATTTACATTGCCGTAAAGTAAAACTCCTATGTTGTATTAGAAAAATCACCAAAATCACAACTAAAGAAAATACCTATTGACTTTGGTGTTTCTTCCAAGAGCTTTTGGCTGTCATTAGTGTCAAGGTGTCAATTATTTGTAGTTTTTGCCTTCTAGTCCGCTTCAAAGCCGCAGCCTTTGATTTGCAGGCTGGACAGTGAGTATGCTGCTTAACAGCCTCCGTGGTCCAGTGGTTTAGAGCTTAGCTCTCGAATCAGAGGTCGTAGGTTCGATCTCTCGCCCAGTCGTGTCGGTCATCCGTCACTGGGTTTCGAGAGTAAAGGATAATAGAATGCAGTTAAATAGTGCGTGTTTTAAGTGTACCTACGCACACTTGGGCGCTATAAAATAACTCCTGCGTAGCTGGCCTGGTTTCAATTAAACCGGCTACCGTCACCGAACTCGGTGCTTAACTAGCGGTATGACAAGAATGCTTTTAACAGTCAACAGATACGTAATATGATACTTCGTTTTATCTGCAGCAGTCAGGCTGTACAGAGTAGGTTGTTACGTGCACAACGTGGATTTAATTATCACTGTCCGTTTACGTTTGTCTGTGGCAGATTGCCTATAATATAGTAAATTCAAAGGCATTCAAAGCATTGTAGCCAAACATATTTATATCCATTTATCATAAGTGTTGATATGACTCAAACGTTGTGACCAATAAGAATCTATTTTAAATTCGAATTTCCTTATGTATGTAAGTATTTATTTATTTCTCACTACAATATTATTTTGTATCCACACATATGCAGTACGACCACCTACTTAATGTCTCTCGGAAATCATATTTTTTTCAATGGAAGTGACAGACGATGTATGAAAAACGACGATTTCCAACGAAAGACGTGGTTTTACTGTTAATAAATACAAGTATTCCATCTACTAAAATATTAATTTATATTTAGGCGTATAGCTATGATTAAGTCCGTAGGTTATTTCTAATTGATCAAATTTATCAACGAATTATCATAGATCACATCACTATATAACTTTTCCACAATAAATCCGATAATCCTTAATTTGTACGCGACTTATTAAGTATTCCGTCGTTTAATATCTGCCGGCGGCCGTTAGTTATTTTAAACTGAGCGTACCAAAGCTAGATAAGATTGACGTTATACCAGCGTCGTCATGGCAACGCTTATCCGTACGATAAAACAGCATTAGTAATAATGGTAAAACAGACAACATCTTGTAATTGTAGAAACGCGCCTACACGGCCGGACTGACAATCGCACGTCCTCGGGCGAATAAATAGGCTGTAGAGTGTAGGTGTACCTGCGCGAAGGAACCTCTCAATGCATTTTATCAAATCATTACGCTCGTCCACCCTGACGAGTAATATTAACGTTTGTAGTTTCCGGCAGCTTCTTAATTCTCAAAAGTCCGATGGTTCAAAAGTCATCCAAAGTTATCAAAAATCACAAAAGTCATCAAAAGTAGAAAACTAAAAGTTATTATAAGTTTGAGGTCAACGAAAGTTAAAGGTCACGGAAAGTTAAAGTCATTAAAAGTTATCAAAAATCACAAAAGTCATCAAATGCCACCAAACTCACCGGCGAGACTCCACCACTCGCTAACAAGAGCCAAATGATTCAAAGGCATGGATCAGGTGATAAGTGTCGACCAGCATTGGCAAATTTGCTGTGATGGCAGATTCAAATTCGTTGCATCGATTTGTAGATCGCTCTGCAATGACAGACTCTGCCATCTCACAAGATTAAACCCGCTGACTCAACGGTCACCCGTCTCCCTTGAATTACCTGAGCTCAACAACACTCAACAACACTTCACATGTTGGGTTTGCTCTCCTTTGCAACACCCACACACAAAATCCTCTAGGTTTGTATCGCTCCTGCGCTGCGGCGCCGCAGTCTACAAACCCCACACACTTCACACATTGGTGTGCTCCCCTTCCAATTGCAACGCAAAAGCGGAAGACAACACCCACACAAAACCAATAACCAAAATGTAACACAACCGCAGTTTCAGCATCAACTTCTGCGTCAACTTCTACGTCCTCATAAGTTAACGTCAACATCTCTATGTCAATAGCATCGCCCATCATCGCCTACATGGTCATTTTCGCGCAAATACCCAAACACACGACGAGGATTGTCAGGTCAGACGTTCAATTACCATATTATAAATTATAACCATATCCAACGGCTGAGCTCAGCCCACATTTAACACCAATGCATTGTGACACGAAATAAGCGCAAAAGCGACTACCAGGCGGTCACCCCCGCCGAGCCTCGTCCCCGGGACAGGTATCCCCGCAATGTAGGTAAGTATATTCTTTAATCTCTCCCGAACTTCGTGCAAACTAATATCGGTTGATAACCAAATGCATGTTCGAAGTAACACGATTTGCGGAATGAAAGAAGCGAAAGAAGCGCTCGGACTTCTCTTCAAAGAATCGAACTAGAATAGAATTGGTAGCTACAGAAGGTAGCTTGGGCTATCTGTATGCTATTAAAAAACTTGATGCGGGAAGTGGGGTGTTATTTTTAAAATACAGAGCATTAAATTATATGGAAACAAAACCTTTGCGCCCGATAGCCCGCACCACTTAATCGGTAGGTACCAGAACCCGGATCTTAGATTGCTTAGATAGCACCAAACTTTATTATAACTATAGCAGTAGTGTTTCGTCAACGATATAGAGCCGCTATATTTTTTGGCGCAACAAGAACACCTCACATCACAGTGTTCATAGTAACGGCTTATCCTCATTAGTTGTAACCTCATGTAACTACGTCAACTGAAGCCCAAGCATCCATGTGGATTGTGGATAGCACATAATATTAATTAGGTACATTTAGACTGCTCGCCGGAGTCCCCGTGGACTGCAATATTCATACTAAAACCCGTTTCGTAAATCACTATTGAACTAGGTATGAAAGCATTTAGCTTTTCATTAGGCATACTAAACGTAATTCGAATAATAAATCATCTTATAGTGTGTATCGGTGTCAAATTACAGGTAAGCGATTTCATTGTCATGTCAGTCACAGCGACGGTACCTAATACCTAATCGTCCTCTTCCACGCAGCATACTTATGAAAACGCGTTTATTATGTGTGTAATACACATTTTTTTACCCAGCTACAAGTACTGCACGTCATATTCCTACTTACGCACATTCTCTATTTAGTGACCAGAGTCTAAACCACCGAACATAATTTAATAAAATTCTCTTATTTTTATATTGTACTGAACCAAAGCAATTTACCTCAATTATAATCTTTTTAGTCATTGCTACTATCTGCTTACGGTAGATATCTGGATTACTATGCATTTCTAAAAATTACCACGAGAATGTGTGTTTAGTAATAAAACAAGTCATAAAGATTTCTAATTGCTCCACCACAGAATACAGAAAAAATCCAGAAGCCGCCAACACGCCTGAAAGTGAGGCCGTCACAAGCACTCCAAACTGGAATGGCTATCCACACATAATACGTTGCCACAGATCAACGGAATATTTTACCCAACCTTTCCTCAACCAATTTTAATTGAATACCCAATTGTCATAATACAACAACGCGACCCGCCCTGCAAGTGCAAAGAGTAAAAATCAAAAAGTGCGGGCGGGGCGTCACTTCGCCATAGTTCTGGACACAGTGCGCCACACACAAATGTGACCGAACACCCACTCTGCATGTTTTGAATTCTGTGTGCTCCACACACGCAACTAACTTTATATCACTGCAATGTACTGCCTTTATACGGGGAATTTGTTAGATTTTTTTTACTACTTAAATATACGGGCAAATGGCCCACCACAAATCCCCACCACTGCAACCCGTGTGCAGCCAGGATCGACAGCGACAACCAACCACATAAACCCCCTTAACATGATCTTAGGAGCGCCCAGAGGACACGCCAAAGCCGTTCTGGGACCCGCAACGAAACTAATTTAAATTAATAAAGTTTAGTTTTAAAATTGCCACGAACGACTGAGCGACGCAGTGAACAGTGATTAATTTTTATCCAGTGCCCAGATCGTTCGCGAACCGAAGGAAAGAAATTATAAAAGTGACATCCTCTAATCGTGTTTTCTCACCGGTCCTGTCACTCGAAAATACAGTTATTTTTTTTACTATTTGAATATCCTTATTTTATCATGATAGGAAAATCTAGTCATTTATTTCGTTTTACAATATAATGAAGCACTGCGCTGCAACTCTAAATCTACAGGCAAGAACTGCCCAGTAAACCCGTTTACGTCAAAGTGACGTCAAAATGATATTGCGCTATGTCAGGATTTACGTAATATATGTCACGAATTAGTCACATGTGACTCATTATTTCACACTTCTTGACGTAAAACTTTTACGTAATAAATATGACGTAAATATGACCTTAATCTTACCTTCATGTGTTCTCAAATTTACTTCAATGTGATTTAACTTTGCTCATAATCTATCTAGGGGATGCAAAAACCGATTTTTTGAAAACCCGGGCGGCACAATAAGAGGGGCGGCAAAATCTCACACCACTATATACACCTACCTGTGGTGTTTCTAGAGTTTCGCCCTTATTACTAAGCTAGGCTATTTAGTTTAAGCCTAGCCTAAACCTGTGTTGGCTGATAAAATAGTATGTGATAGTATCTATTATAATACAAAACAACGCTAGTTTGCATTTTTCGCGCTTAGTGCCATCTATAAGGCGAGGTAGGAGGTTTTAGTTCACCTAATCGACCGCGCGTGCACATAGCGCTCGAGTCGACAGCCAATATGAGGTCATGGTCATGTCATACATATGACATCAAATCAAACATAGTCACAATTATGTCATACCTATGTAAAATTTGGACTTTGGACGTTGGACCTCTGTGTTACCGATATGTGACGTCACTTCAATGTCACGCGTTCACTGGGTGAAATCGCCTCCGTACGGGCGGTACGGTAGGCCTTACACAAGAACACTAAAGCCAGATGTCGACTTTGTAAAAGTTTACGCGATTCGCGCCTAGCGCGAACCAGGCGCCCAGGCGGGCGAGGTGCAGCCACAGAACCAGGTATAGTATAATACTCACGGAGCGCACGTTGCACAGAGTGGTTACTACGTAGCCGTATTATTTTTCAATGCTTCAAAAGTAAGGCCTCAAATCAATTTTGACTTTTGGATAAACAGTAAAAATAGGTTTTATGCACCGCAAATTGTAATCGATCTCTATGATATCTCAACTCGATATTAATAACACGCAAAGTAATTGACACCAACTTGTGTCGGTCAAATAGATTATTTTCTTTAATCAGATTCAAAATGTACTCTGACAAATATTTCTTCTTAAACACTAAAATTCTCTTAAACACCAGTATATAAGAAATGTTTTAGACTTTTTAAAACCAATATAAAATAAAATAACGTACAACTTTACTGCTCTGTACTCAGTACTAAATATATGGCCCATACTGGCCATTTACTCTATGAGTAGGTACTTACAGTTATCAAACTTTGCTTCTCGAGTACTTTGCAGCAGAGTTGTAAAAAGAACATTTAGACTCACCCTAAAGCTTCTATTAGTAATAAAAGAGGACTGGAGTCGCATACAACTCCTCCACAAGACTCACTTCGAAGTGCTTCTACACTACCATGTGTGACGGTTCACAGTAGGCACTAGGCGACTCCCGCGCCGCTCATGATGTAGCCACCATAATATCTGCACACAGAGAATAGAAAAGCACAACAGGAGAACAAGCGACCAAACTAAACTTGATTTAACATAATATAATGAGTAGACGGATTGCCTATTGGAAAGCAATTTATCGCCCACAGACACTCGAAACAGCAGGGGAATAACTAATGCATTGCTGTCTTTAAAATTATATCAGAAATAAAAAAAGAGTGGGTTACAGCCTTTTACGTCACGTGCAGCCGCCACTGAGTCGTCGTTCTCAACATAGTACCACCGCGCTCATGACTCCAGCGTGCCACTGCCGCGGCCGCCGTCACGTCACCGTCATGTTGCCGTCGTCACGTCGACGTCATGCTACTGCCGTCGTATTGCCGCCGTCTTGCTGGCGCCGACACGTCCCGGCGCACGAACGATTATTGCATTAGGTCGTACATAGTAGACCAGCACTAATATGGAGCCCGCTACAGCTATACCGCAAGTCTGCGGAGTCCTGTCTTAAACACTGTCCCACTGTTACACTGGTCCCACATTGTTCACGTTGTAGGTTCATGGAAAACAGAACTTATCACAAAAACCATATCTATCTCTTTCTATCTCATATGTTTAGTAGTACCATCTCTTTCCACAGCATGTCTCGACATGCTCATGTAAAAATTTTATTCCTGCATCCATATTTAGCACAAGTACATGATAAAAATGTCCTTAAAATGTCAATATATTTCCGAAAATTGAAAAACCGAGCAATAGCATCATTTTTATGCTTTTCGTGGGTCGTAAAGTTCGAATCCCACGGACTGATTTAGGCGTATAGCTATGATTAAGTCCGTAGGTTATTTCTAATTGATCAAATTTATCAACGAATTATCATAGATCACATCACTATATAACTTTTCCACAATAAATCCGATAATCCTTAATTTGTACGCGACTTATTAAGTATTCCGTCGTTTAATATCTGCCGGCGGCCGTTAGTTATTTTAAACTGAGCGTACCAAAGCTAGATAAGATTGACGTTATACCAGCGTCGTCATGGCAACGCTTATCCGTACGATAAAACAGCATTAGTAATAATGGTAAAACAGACAACATCTTGTAATTGTAGAAACGCGCCTACATATAGAAAAAAATTGTTTGTGTGTGGTCGATTGTTTGTTTGCATTGAATAGACTCCAAAACTACTGGATATAGGCTACTTTTTATCGCGAGAAAATGTACGGTACCCGTGGTTTCTGTGGTTCTTTTGCGCTCACGAAGTCGCAGGAAATATCTATTTAAAATGAAGACGTCTTTTAGTTACATTCTTTCTTGAAGTTTTAATAAAGGTCATATATACAAGCGTCTTTGATCACATGTATAAGCGGCATTATTTACATACGTTCAGGCCGCCGTAGATCATCTCGTAATGAAAGACCAACATTTACGGCCCATAATATTTTTTACGATTACAGCTGAGAGCTAATCGCGGATTTAAATTTAATTAAACCTGATTGTCGGTTAGCGATTACGACTCGAGTTAAGAATTGTTTTAATGGGATCATGAATTTTCTCTTTGAATTTATAATTTTTAATGTTTGTTTTGTCTTTAAAAACATTGGTTTGAGCGCGTTTTCGCAATTAGAATTTTTTTAGTTTTGTCTCTAAAGTGACTCGTTTAAAAACGTTTTTTATGGAATGAAACCGGAAAATCGGCAGATCACACGATGGCAAGGGATTACCAGCGCCCGTGGACACCCGCAGCACCAGTTTGTGACTCCACAAATGTGTTGCTAGTCTTGTCATTCCTATTTGATAGTGAGATACAAAAAGCATATAAGAGCACGAAAAGGCCACAAAACGCTAGTACGGTCCCTAAGGTTCAGTTCATACTGAAACGAGATACGACGGGACGCGTCGCTGCATTTTTAAGATAGCATTTGAAGTTGAAATTTATGTACATACTAGATACGCAATAAGGCACATGTTTCATTGCAAGAATTCGAATTTAGAGCTGCAACGCGATGCGCAGCGCAACGAGACGCGGTTCTGCATTTTTAAGATAGCGATTAAAAATTGAACTTTATTTACTACGAAATTAGGTTCAATTTTTTTAACACGTTTATGGCAGGAGTTTGAATTTCGAAAACAAAGGTGCAGCGCCGCGTCTCGTCGCGTGAACTGACCCTAGACTGCTCTTAGATTTATTTTTTGCTTTTCTAATATTTACCTCGTGAAAATAAAATCACATTTATTAGTATCACGTCAACGGCTATGGATATAACAGTAACAAACACAACACCAAATGTGTACGGCCCGCAGGGGAAATACGACTGATTGGGGGCCCCTGACGACCAGGGGAATGACGATAAATGGTTAACGACGCCACTGCTTTATGTCTCGATGGCCCTAATGATGGGGCATTTGATGGCCAGGAGCGGAGCTAAGACATCTATCATAATGCAATTTTGATTTCTGTATTATGTGACTGGAGTAATAGAATAGGGATTGTATAAGATTGTAGTAATATAGTAGTAGTCATCGCTCCAGTCGTATCTTTGTTGGTAGTGACGATACGCGACGTGAGGAGGTATTGTATTTTTAAAATATCTATTCAAAATTTAACACTCAGGGCGGTATTCTTGGTCAATTCTTATTTCTAAGTTCGCCTTATAGACATGCTTAAGGTGACATTTCGATTCACAGTCGTAACTTAAGCATTGTCTTAAGTATTATTTCATACAAATAAGGCGGACTTATTCGAAAATTCTTAAGTCTTTTCATAAGCAACGACCAAGAATACCGGCCTAAACGAAAATATACAAGTTATGCGTTGTGTAGCGAGAAGCAACTTGACATTCAGAACTCTTACAATGAAACGTGTATCTCATTGTGTAATTAATAAAGTTCAATTTCGAATAGCTATGTTAAAATTACGCCGAATCACATATCGTTACGTTACGGTGTGAGTTGACCCTTATAGCAACACAAAAATATATCTGTGATTGATTGTACCACTTGATCTACATAAAGTTAGTAGGTACATTATATGTAGTATGTATTTCATGGCCAATGAAATTGAGTTTTTATTCGAAAACAACATTGAAAAGTTTTAGAATAAAATGAGTCTAAAAGTTTGAGTGTCATTACGTTACAGAAAATATAGAGCTATAATTTAGAAAGTTGTTCAATTAGATAACGCTCATAAAGAATTAAAATATTGTCCTAATAATAAAAAATAATGTCCTAATAATAATAATATTATAAATGTGAATGTTTGTGAGGATGGATGGATGGATGGATGGGTGTTTGTTACTCTTTCACGAGGGCTTAGGGTTTAACCGGTGGTAGCTTTTTCTGTTGACTTTCCGAAAATAGCTTGTTGAGTTTTATTCGGAAATAAATTAAAAAAAATCATTATCACACAAAATTTGCAAGTTGATAAATTGCAAATTATTATTATAAATTTATAACAATAATAATTACGACCCTACTAATGTAAAGATTTTTGCAAATAACATTATATGCAAATAGACATTCTATTCTAAAGAAAAAAAATGTTTGTTTGCATCGAACAGTCACCGAAACAACTGGACCGATTTTGACGACATTTCGCACAGATAATAATAATTATGGACGTTGGCTACTTTTTATTACCACAAAATGTATGGTTCACGTGGGTAATTGGGCTGTTTTATCATAATACTCGTATATAACTGTCAAAGGGTAATATAACGTCGTTGCTTACCATGCGACAGATAGACGTTCAAAACCTTAATTTCGTTTGGAAAAATCATGTTACACGGAGTTTGTGACGTTGTTTTGTGAACCACTGAGGCGAGAGACAAGCAATTTGTGAGTCGTGTTGTGCGAGCTGAACATTTGATGGAAAGTTATTATCAGCGGACAAAGCCGCGCGCGCATTGTCCGCGACTGTACAATACGATTGTTCACGGCGCTAAACTGTACACGTGCACAAGTGTACAGATGTACAAATCTCTTTGTGCAGCGACCAACTTATTTATATATTTAATAATCTATACCCATACTAATAAAGTAAAGAATTGATTTGTGTGAAACCCAGTCTTCAAGTAAACGCGCTATATCTATTGATTGAATAATACCACTAACATTTCTTTGAACATTTGGCTTAAGTATGTTTATGCTTATTAAATTTTAATTACTATAATTTCATATTTATACAACATAAATATGTACACATCTCTATTTACCATAATATTATATTTTGTAATATTAAATGATACATAAAATATAATATTTGATCAGCTATGTTAACATTTATATTTTATACAAAACGGTTGTCGTACATACGTCCTAGTATTGGACGGAAAATATTTATCTGTGCAGAGGAAATATATTATACGTCATAGATGTTAGTTAAAACTAGACTCGCAATTAGGGTTTCGCGTACCCGACCTTCTTAATACCCGGGTACCGGGTACTATTTTCTCATATTATCGGGTTATTCCCGGGTACATGGATATGTGCAATTTTCGGAAATTAAATATCAGACACACTTCATCGTATTATCAAACTTAGCAATACTCTGAAGACCTCTGTGGCTCAGTTGGCTGAGCGTGTTGGTGCTCAAGCCGGGGGTCGCGGGTTCAAATCCCGCCGAAGGAACAAAAAGTTTTTCTGTGTTCCTGGGTCATGGATGTGTATTAAATATGTGTATAATATAATAAAAATCTTAAATATGTGTATAGTATAAAAGTATTAAATATATTTCCGTTGTCTGGTACCCGTAACACAAGTTCTTCGAGAACTTACCACGGGATCAGATTGACGTGGTGTGAAGCGTCCATAGATATAAAAGAAAAAAAAGAATACAAGCTGCAAGGTTACCACTATGATCACAGATGGCGCTCTTAATAGTCTAGCAAATAAAGATTATGATAATTAACTTAATTTATATATAATGTGTTGAATTTCTCTATAAAATAACCAAAATGTGGCTCTGTACCCAACTGGGAACGAAAATTTTCATATCCCGGGTATATGGCGGGTATACCTGGATCCGAGTACCCGGGTAGGAAATCCTACTTGCAACATAATGTGAGTAGCTTAATTGAAAGTGAGACGTTATTATTTATTTACGTTAAAATTGCAATTACGTTAAAGGGAATAGAATAATTAGGTACGTTTACGGTTAATTATTCATTTTTTTCTACCTTAAATAAATTATATAAATAAATAAATTATCGTTTATTTGCTAGAGCGAATGAAAAATTTGGTGTTAATAATTAATGTAGCATTAAATAATCATATCAGTCAACTAAATTAATAGTGCGAAAATAATATGTCATTATTAAATGACAGTTAATATTCGTTTTCATTTTTAATAACAATATTTTAATGTAAAACACAAAAATATATTGAAATGTTCAGTAACTTCTTTGTCTTAAAATTGTTTCTTTAGAGTTATACTTCCTTTCATTTTAATTTTAAGAGACGTGGTTTGTGTCCAGTGACGCGATAAATGATAGAAAATTGTCCAAACTTATTTTACGTTATGCTTTGCCAGACTTCCGCTCCTCAAAACATCAAACGGGACTAGGAACCTAGAACTGAATTCACAAAAATTTCCGCAAAATATGACATTGGCATTTAAATGCTACTAATAATAATATTGAATTCTTCTTATTTTCTATTACGGTTTACGATGCCTACCGCTACTTTGTTTTTTTTCTTTCCTCTGTTATTCTTTAATTACACCGTCAATTCATTTCTTTCGGTTATTTGTAAAATGGTTGTCTGAAAAGAACTGCTTCAGCAGTAATGCCGCCAATTTGGCCTTTTTTTATCTTTAATTATTATTATTTTCTGTATTGACCTTATTTAGTTTAAGTTCAAATAATGATTTTTCATTATTATTAATAATAATATGTACTACATATCGTAGTAGTCGGTAGGTATTATTAATGGTTTTTAATTCAAATTCTTAAATTCTTCAAGTCTGTGTATTCAACGGTCACTACTGTGATTCTGAAGAATGTTTCAAATATTTATAATAGTTCAGTTACAATTATATTTATTTCAATACTTGAAAATAGTAGAGCCTTTACGATTTATCGTTTAGTTTGAATCGTAGATGTTATTGTGACGTCAGCTAGTAATTTCTTAAGTTTACGTGAATATAATTTACTACCTGCTACCCCGTCTCCATACAGTATCCTACGGAAACCTATACTTTTTCAGGATAAAAATTAGCCAATCGGGCGTCTAAACTACTATACCAAATTTTATCAAAATCTGTAGTAGTTTTTGCGTTTAATAGTTTGTGAAACATCCATCCATCCATCGAGTTTTACAAACTTTCATATTTATAATAATATGTAGTAGGATTGCAAACTTCTTTTGTGAATTTTTCCCCTTTTTCGCACTGTGACGTTTAGCTGACGTCATAGTACGAAAAGGGCTATTTTTTTGCCACGTGTTAATCTACGCGTTTCACATCGCTCCCATACAAACCCCGCTCATATTTACCGCGCGTACGTCACGGGGCGTACGCCGCATAAATACGGGAAATTGACTATTGAGAATATCATATCTCTACTTTGTTTTCTTTTGGCAAACGTTTGCGAACGATTTGCGCCATTTTGTCTCGTAGCTACAGGAAATGTTTATTCAATATTCTTGGACATTTATTGGATTGCCCGATTTTAAAAGTTTTCTACAAAATTCAATTGCTCTATTTTATAACACTCATGTTTTGATTGGTTTATTTGCATGTTTAACTTAATGATACCTTATGATTATAATTCTTAAAGTAACTTTATACTAGTCAGTTATTGTGTTATATTCCTTCATTATTAAGTTTTAAAGTTGTTTATTTCTGTTATTACTGTACATAAATATTTATCAATAACGTTAATAGTATATTTTCTTTCATCGATGTTAAGACATATCCCTGACGATGTTAGTATAAATAGACAAGCTACCTCTGTGCTCGTAAATCGTGCGCACACGCAACGTGCCCATTGTGCGGCGCGCGTGCGGCCACGAGATTACACACAATACTATGATTTATCTATTAACTAGATGTTGCGCGCGAAGTGTGCGCGCAAAAGTTAATTTTGCAGAAACCGTACATTTTTCCACACTAAAAAGTAGCCTATGTCCTTCCCCGTGGTCTACTCTACATCTGGGCCAAATTTCATCAAAATTATTCTAGTAGTTTCAGAGCCTATTCAGTGCAAACAAACAAACAAACTTTTCCTAGGTATTACTATATATAGAAGTATTATTTATTGTATATCAAGTTTAATGAAATATTGCACACTAGATATTATGTTGCCCACTACTTCGCGTAGGAACTATAAATATTGCAATAAAAAGTAGCCTATGTATGTATTTAACTAATTACTCAAAATCTAATCTATCTCTGTGCTGAATTTCATCAAAATTAGTTCAGTGGTTTAGGCGTGATTCTTAACAAATAGATGTCCCAATTCAGTGGATATTGTATTTTGAAGCTAATTATAATAATCTGACTTAACTGTCTGATTAAAGACGCTAACAAATTTGTTTTAAAACTTGTTTTTAATCTAAATACAAAACAAATGTGAAATGAGATTTAAAAAATTTAAGAAATATCAACAAACATATGCCTACCTTTTATTTATTTTTTATTCACAGTAAAACGTTTAAGAAGGTTACGTCGCATTACCCAATTTTGTATGCTGCGAGTACACTGCGGGCAGTAAAACCGATCCTTTACGTCCACGTGGCTTAGTCGTTGGCAGATCCGGATTTTGAACCTTATTGCCAAGTAGTAAGGTCGAAAAGCGATACAGTGGATTTGTCGACGACTGGTCCTGGCTGTATGAGACATACCTTTGACGTTTTATGTCCCATCCGAAGATTAATAAATAAAGGCCGGGGTCCGCTGAAAGTTTACGGTGGTAACGAAATGGTACCGCATTCCATCGTATGTAATACACAAGGTATTACATACTATGGAATGCGGTTGTGTTCGCTATGTGAACAAAGGACAGTTTTCAGGTCGTAGGGGGTTAAGCACCAACAATTGTATTATATCTACTTACTACTTACTATGATATGTATAATATCAGTTTAATTTTTATATTCAGACTTCTAAGATATTTAGGTAAAAATATGAAAATTATAAAAAATATCACATAACTAATCTATACTATAATGTAATAAAAACGAAAAGTTCATTTGTTTGTTTGTATTGAATAGGCTCCGAAACTACTAGACCGATTTTGATGTTTGGCACAGATATAGAGTAGACCACTGGGAATGACATAGGCTACTTTTTATTGCGGAAATATGTACGGTTTCTGCGAAATTAACTTTTGCGCGCACGAAGTCGAGGGAAACAACATAAAATTTATGATTTTTTTTTAAATTATTTATTTTATTTACATTTAAAGTAAATAAAATAAATAATTTAAAAAATAAAAAAACCTGACTGCAAAAAACGACAAATACCTAAGGAACGCACTAAAAATACCGAAACAAAATTGAGAAAACAAACTACACTATGAGCTGAAAGCGAAATAATTGACGTTTTGTTTGTTAGCAGGCGGGACCCATTTGCATTATAAATTGTACAAAAATATACTATAAAATATATAATTGCGAGAGCGGCGCGGCTCTGCGCTGTGCAGCCCGGTGCAGCCCGGTGCAGCTCGCAATTCGAACTGTTGCAAAGATAATGAATGAATGAATTATTTATTTATTAAAGTTACATGGACTCATAATGGTTAGTAAAGCTTATAATAATGTTTGTTAGTAATTTAATTTAAATTATTTTGTAAATTACATGCATCACATGTGCACCATGCCGTTAGATATGGCGCAGCAGTGACGAATGTAAGGGCAGACAAGCCGACCCGCAACCATGATCAGAATGCTGTTAGCGCTTCCCTGCACCCTGCGCACCAGAGATGTACATCTTTTGCGCATGGTAGCATAAAAGCAGTCCACTCGTGCTTCTGCAAACATACCCGATGCACTGCAGTAGCGAGGAAGCCCCAACAGCATCCTGAACGCATTATTAAATTGTACGCGAAGGGCGCCTGTAGGTTCTAAGCGTGTAAGAGGCCCACAGGCTGCACGTGTAGAAAGTGGTACAAAACGCTCTGAAAAGAGTAATTTTGACCACCCGTGAACATCGAGCAAATCTGCGGACCAACATATATTCGCTCGAACCGACAACGCCCTTCGTTCTCTTTCTATGTCGTCATCATCCTTGAGGTCGGAAATCAGCATATGTCCTAGATATCTGAACTTCTGTACCCTCTGTAACACGCAGGTATTAATATACACAGAGGGCACATCTGACCAGCGTTTAATAATAACTAAATGTTTTGTTAAATGTTGTAAAAAAGTTCAATTATGAAGTCTCAGTGCGTTTAATGTTTAATGATGAATTACTACTACTATAATATATTTTATTCTCTACCTGCGCTATTCGTGGCCCCACTAGACCGGCCGTTCTATTGCCGATAAATAACAGCGACTGTAAAACTCCACGATACAAACACACGCTTCTTGAGAGGTTTTTATTCATTTATTCGTTTCGCAACAGGCCCGAAATTTGGTTACGCAAGTGTATACATTGCATAGTTATAAGAAAGTTAAAACAAAATCTCAAAATTACGTCTCTTATCTTTTACTTTAATTGAGACAATCTTGTATATATATATAATAATCGGTTTCTCGAAAGCAGCTGCAAATATTAACATGAAATTTAATTTAAAGGGAGTTTTGGGAAAGAAAAACTGATCTAGCTAGGTCTTATCTCCAGAAAACCGCGCATTTTTATTTTTATTTTATTGATATAGGAAAACAAACAGCTTTTAATACATAAAACTAAAGATACAAAATTAGCCCATATGAGCCAGTAAAGTTTTCACAATTAAATATTACACTAAAATATATAAGTATGAAATAATGTGACACAACTAGAATAATTATAAATTTTTTAAGCTATTTATGTTTTTTCTTTAGTTGTGCAACAATATTTCAATAATTTCGATTCTATTATGTCAGTCCGATTGGCAGTTTGGTAGGCTTAAGGTGCTGCTCATCACGCTTACACTACACGAAAATGCTCCAAGTGAGAAATTTACACCTTTATGTATAATTTTTGCTTTGTTCGAAATTTCGGAATGTGGTGGTTTCGAACACCGGTCGGATAAATATTTTTGATTTGCCTTTTTTTTATTTATCAGAATTCCGCGCAAAGCTCGGTTACCCAGGTTCCAAACATAAAAACAGATTGAAATTAGTTTTGACGTATGTAATTTTTAGCTTTTTCGAAAAATGAAGGAATTGCTAAAAATGTTTACAGTTCACGTACTATTTTTTCAGTAACTCAACGTTGCCAGTGCGTAAAAGGTTGTTTGAAAAACTTTGCCACTCAAAGGTTTGAATATTGCCAATTCGCGCGACCGGAATTTAAAAATGCAAAATGTTCTTGACGCTCCACGAAAAAGGTTTTATTTGCGCCATTCGAAACATATAAAACTCTTTCGCAGGAAAACCTTACAGGACGCCCGACCTGACCTGGGATAAGATACGACATAGGTTCTGTAGCTATTGTATTATGTAATTTTATTGTCTTACCGATGATAGTATATTTTATATTTATAAGTTATAAAAGTTATGATGAACTGAGTTGGATTCGAGCTCGAAGGGTTCCGTACCATTATACCAATATTTCACATAATTATATACGTGTTATTTCGTTATTCCTGTACGAAGTTTTCTAAGTAAGCGCATTATACAATGACTGAATATTTTTGAAAACCCTATCTAATGATAACTTACACTGTATGGCAAACACGAGAAAAAAGTTTTGCCTACTTTTCGTGTAGGTTTTTCGTGAAATAAAAACTTTTTCGTGATTATATTTTAGCACTTTGTCAACGTGGTAAATAAACATATCCATGCAAAGTTTCATCTTTCTAACCGTTTGAGAAGTAAGCCGAAGACGGACGGGTATGACGAAGCTATAAGTGTTCTGAGACGTAAACTACGCTTCCCTACAAATCAGAGATGTCACTAAGTAAACGAATCCTTTTTTCGGGGATAGACCCTGAATAATATTTGTACTTACTACGCAAGGTCAATGTCATGCTACGTGTGCGTAGCTGTGCTACAATCTCTCGTAGCAGTGCTACAGAAATGCTACGATGTAATTACCAGTGTTGTAATTTGTACTTTGTAGTGCATTGTACTTATTTTTAGGCCATTTAGTTCTTTTGGCTCTAAAAATATTATCTCGCTGTATTTATCATAAAAAAGTAAAGCAATTTAGAGTTCTAACATAATATAATAATCATAACGCTAAAACAGGTAAATTAATCTCTTCGATTTATAATTTATTTATCACAATTTATTATTTTTTTACTTCTATACTTTAAGTTTTAAGTGAGTGAAAGCTTAATTTTTACATAACAGTCGAAAACTAGAGTAAATAATATATATTTCGTACAGAGGAACACTTTTCATAGAACTATCCAAATTTTATCAGGGTTTTATCAGGGGTCACATATGATGGGGGGGGGGGTATATTAAACTTTAGCGTCTGTATACGGTTATTGATAAAGTCTTATTGATACATACCACAACCAGGCATCGAACCTGCACATTCACGCGTGTGACTCAAAGGGAGAATTAACTAGGCCACGACTCTTATAATAAAGCAAATCTAGGTGACTTTATTTATTAAATACTAGCTGATGCCCGCAACTTCGTTTGCATAGAACTAACTGAAACGGAACTCTATTTTTTTAAACGGAACCCTAAAATAAAAGTAGCCTATGTTAGACCTGATAACATCAGCTATCTGCCAGTGAAAGTCCCGTGAAAATCGGTCCAGCCGTTTCGGAGGTTAGCCGGAACAAACAGACAGACAGACCGACAAACAGACAGACGGACAGACAAAAATTTTAAAAATTGGTATTTCATTGTAAGTGTATATGCATTAAATGAAAAGCTGTTAATTTGAAATTACAAACAGACACTTAAATTTTATTTATCTGTATAGATTTGCCTACCTAAGGCAAAATAAGAGTTATTTTTATTTATTATATTACTTTTCATGCACGTCCCTTCGACTGTCCACAAACTTTACTGAATTTTTTCACTATTGCCGCGCGGTGGAATTGGAGATTTGTGGACATGCATACATTCACTTTTACCGTATGCTTGTAGTAGTGCTCTCATACTGAGAGCTTACTTTGTAGCTGTTTATCTGTTGCTCTTTAATCTGTGGCGGCGGCGGCGGCGGCCGGTAATGAGTAACTTCCTCGAAGCCACCTATCTGACGATTTCATTTCGCTTTACTATTGCGACCATTAAACAATTAACAAAGCAGTTTAGGTATATGAGAATTACAAAAAAAAAAAATTGTGTTCAAATATTATTTATTATTACTAGCCTTTCTCAAATATAGTATACGGTAAAACTGTATTTCTTGGGGGAAAAGTAGCCTAATAAATGTTTTAATCCAGAGCCTAAACTACTATTGTGAGAAATATTAGAAAAACTGCGAGAAAAATAATAAAAATGAGAAATAATTTTTTCCCATACTAACTATTCCTACATGTGAAACATTTGATGTTCGTTCCGTCAATAGCGTAAATTGGTTATTTATATATTACAGTTCATAGTTAAGACAGAACAAACGGGACAGCTAGTTTTATTCATAAATTAGTACACCATTCAGAGTTTTTTGAACACATGAGTTTGGCTGTGTGATACACACGTCCGTGTGTATAACACAGTCAGGCTGCGTCATGTGAAAACACGGAAAATTAATCACAGTTCCTGAATAACAAAATCAGCTTACACACTCATACGCACATACTTGCACACCATGCACACCCACTCACACAGATACACTCATACACTTACACGAACACACACACACATCCCCAACATGATAATAAGACATCACCAAAAAATTAAATACTAAAAATAACATGATAATAAAGTTGTCTGCTCTATTGTAAAAATTAATAGTCATGTTACCTAGAGGCCTGAAGGGCAATTCTGCTAAATAAAACCTGAATTAATACAATTACAATCAAGTCCCGATACGCTTATACTCCCAAACGGTGTTTTTATGAACGTTAAACCAACGTGAAACGCGCTCTGATTGGTCGAAACGTCATAAAATCCGTTCACGGTAACATGTCGCTACAGTTTCAATCCAAACAAAGTAAAGTTGACTCTTTAAATTGTCTACTTTAAATACGAGAATTGAGGTTCTCGTGTCCTGAAATACAGGCTAACGCCTAGTTTAAGCTTGTCTCCCACACAATCTGTGCTCAATAGAACTGTACAATCATTGTTGTAATATTGTTCATGTGGTGAGAAAATAAAAAATATTTTATTTATTTATTTACTAGCTTTTGCCCGCGGCTCCGCCCGCGAGAAATGAGGTTTTTTGGCTCCTCCCGACTGTACTCTAAGTTAAATCTGTATCTTCCTTATCTTACGTTCTCTATTTAATTACTAATTGTTTGTCCGAAGCACTATCATACCATATTTAATTTAAATGGTTTAAACTCTTAAGCTATGAAAGACGTTAAAAAATATACACAATAGTACATTATCCCTCGGGAACACTATATATCTTTTTGGGATAAAAAGTACACTGCGCGTTTGTCCAAAGCATAAACCACTGCCATACCAAATTTCATTAAAATCAATTCAACCGTTTAGCAGTAAAAGGCAGTCAAAGTACACACAATAATAATACATTATCCCTCGGGAACACCGCAAACTTTTGGGATAAAAAGTATCTTATGTCCTTTCCCAGGACTCGAAAGTATCTCGGTACTAAATTTCATCAAAATCGGTTCAGCGGTTAAAGCGTGAAGAGGTAACAGACAGACAGACAGACAGACAGACACACTTTCGCATTTATAATATTATAGTATATAGTATAAGTATGGAAGTATGGAAGTATGGATGTACACAAATTAAAACATTATCCCTCGGGCACACTGTATATTTTTGGGATAAAAAGTAGACTGCGCGTTTGTCCAAAGCATAAACCACTGCCATACCAAATTTCATTCAAATCAATTCAACCGTTTAGCAGTAAGGACAGTCAAAGTACACACAATAATAATACATTATCCCTCGGGAACACCGCAAACTTTTGGGACAAAAAGTATCCTATGTCCTTTCCCAGGACTCAAAGTATCTCGGTACTAAATTTCATCAAAATCGGTTCAGCGGTTGAAGCGTGAAGAGGTAACAGACAGACAGACAGACAGACAGACACACTTTCGCATCCATACTTCCATACTAATATTATAAATGCGAAAGTGTGTCTGTCTGTCTGTCTGTCTGTCTGTCTGTTACCTCTTCACGCTTTAACCGCTGAACCGATTTTGATGAAATTTGGTACCGAGATACTTTGAGTCCTGGGAAAGGACATAGGATACTTTTTGTCCCAAAAATTTGCGGTGTTCCCGAGGGATAATGTATTATTATTGTGTGTACTTTGACTGTCTTTTACTGCTAAACGGTTGAATTGATTTGAATGAAATTTGGTATGGCAGTGGTTTATGCTTTGGACAAACGCGCAGTCTACTTTTTATCCCAAAAATATACAGTGTGCCCGAGGGATAATGTTTTAATTTGTGTACATCCATACTTCCATACTTCCATACTATATACTATCCATACTAATATTATAAATGCGAAAGTATGTCTGTCTGTCTGTCTGTCTGTCTGTCTGTCTGTCTGTTACCTCTTCACGCTTTAACCGCTGAACCGATTTTGATGAAATTTGGTACCGAGATACTTTGAGTCCTGGGAAAGGACATAGGATACTTTTTGTCCCAAAAATTTGCGGTGTTCCCGAGGGATAATGTATTATTATTGTGTGTACTTTGACTGTCTTTTACTGCTAAACGGTTGAATTGATTTGAATGAAATTTGGTATGGCAGTGGTTTATGCTTTGGACAAACGCGCAGTCTACTTTTTATCCCAAAAATATACAGTGTGCCCGAGGGATAATGTTTTAATTTGTGTACATCCATACTTCCATACTTCCATACTATATACTATAATATTATAAATGCGAAAGTGTGTCTGTCTGTCTGTCTGTCTGTCTGTTACCTCTTCACGCTTTAACCGCTGAACCGATTTTGATGAAATTTAGTACCGAGATACTTTCGAGTCCTGGGAAAGGACATAAGATACTTTTTGTCCCAAAAGTTTGCGGTGTTCCCGAGGGATAATGTATTATTACTGTGTGTACTTTGACTGTCTTTTACTGCTAAACGGTTGAATTGATTTGAATGAAATTTGGTATGGCAGTGGTTTATGCTTTGGACAAACGCGCAGTCTACTTTTTATCCCAAAAATATACAGTGTGCCCGAGGGATAATGTTTTAATTTGTGTACATCCATACTTCCATACTTCCATACTATCCATACTAATATTATAAATGCGAAAGTGTGTCTGTCTGTCTGTCAGTCTGTCTGTCTGTTACCTCTTCACGCTTTAACCGCTGAACCGATTTTAATGAAATTTGGTACCGAGATACTTTGAGTCCTGGGAAAGGACATAGGATACTTTTTGTCCCAAAAATACATCCATACTTCCATACTTCCATACTATCCATACTATATACTATATACTATATATACTTATACTATTATACTATACTATAATATTATAAATGCGAAAGTGTGTCTGTCTGTCTGTCTGTCTGTCTGTTACCTCTTCACGCTTCAACCGCTGAACCGATTTTGATGAAATTTAGTACCGAGATACTTTGAGTCCTGGGAAAGGACATAGGATACTTTTTGTCCCAAAAGTTTGCGGTGTTCCCGAGGGATAATGTATTATTATTGTGTGTACTTTGACTGTCCTTACTGCTAAACGGTTGAATTGATTTGAATGAAATTTGGTATGGCAGTGGTTTATGCTTTGGACAAACGCGCAGTCTACTTTTTATCCCAAAAATATACAGTGTGCCCGAGGGATAATGTTTTAATTTGTGTACATCCATACTTCCATACTTCCATACTATATACTATATACTATATACTATAATATTATAAATGCGAAAGTGTGTCTGTCTGTCTGTCTGTCTGTCTGTTACCTCTTCACGCTTTAACCGCTGAACCGATTTTGATGAAATTTAGTACCGAGATACTTTCGAGTCCTGGGAAAGGACATAAGATACTTTTTATCCCAAAAGTTTGCGGTGTTCCCGAGGGATAATGTATTATTATTGTGTGTACTTTGACTGCCTTTTACTGCTAAACGGTTGAATTGATTTTAATGAAATTTGGTATGGCAGTGGTTTATGCTTTGGACAAACGCGCAGTGTACTTTTTATCCCAAAAAGATATATAGTGTTCCCGAGGGATAATGTACTATTGTGTATATTTTTTAACGTCTTTCATAGCTTAAGAGTTTAAACCATTTAAATTAAATATGGTATGATAGTGCTTCGGACAAACAATTAGTAATTAAATAGAGAACGTAAGATAAGGAAGATACAGATTTAACTTAGAGTACAGTCGGGAGGAGCCAAAAAACCTCATTTCTCGCGGGCGGAGCCGCGGGCAAAAGCTAGTAATATTATAAATGCGAAAGTGTGTCTGTCTGTCTGTCTGTTACCTCTTCACGCTTTAACCGCTGAACCGATTTTGATGAAATTTAGTACCGAGATACTTTCGAGTCCTGGGAAAGGACATAAGATACTTTTTGTCCCAAAAGTTTGCGGTGTTCCCGAGGGATAATGTATTATTACTGTGTGTACTTTGACTGTCTTTTACTGCTAAACGGTTGAATTGATTTGAATGAAATTTGGTATGGCAGTGGTTTATGCTTTGGACAAACGCGCAGTCTACTTTTTATCCCAAAAATATACAGTGTGCCCGAGGGATAATGTTTTAATTTGTGTACATCCATACTTCCATACTTCCATACTATCCATACTAATATTATAAATGCGAAAGTGTGTCTGTCTGTCTGTCAGTCTGTCTGTCTGTTACCTCTTCACGCTTTAACCGCTGAACCGATTTTAATGAAATTTGGTACCGAGATACTTTGAGTCCTGGGAAAGGACATAGGATACTTTTTGTCCCAAAAATACATCCATACTTCCATACTTCCATACTATCCATACTATATACTATATACTATATATACTTATACTATTATACTATACTATAATATTATAAATGCGAAAGTGTGTCTGTCTGTCTGTCTGTCTGTCTGTTACCTCTTCACGCTTCAACCGCTGAACCGATTTTGATGAAATTTAGTACCGAGATACTTTGAGTCCTGGGAAAGGACATAGGATACTTTTTGTCCCAAAAGTTTGCGGTGTTCCCGAGGGATAATGTATTATTATTGTGTGTACTTTGACTGTCCTTACTGCTAAACGGTTGAATTGATTTGAATGAAATTTGGTATGGCAGTGGTTTATGCTTTGGACAAACGCGCAGTCTACTTTTTATCCCAAAAATATACAGTGTGCCCGAGGGATAATGTTTTAATTTGTGTACATCCATACTTCCATACTTCCATACTATATACTATATACTATAATATTATAAATGCGAAAGTGTGTCTGTCTGTCTGTCTGTCTGTCTGTTACCTCTTCACGCTTTAACCGCTGAACCGATTTTGATGAAATTTAGTACCGAGATACTTTCGAGTCCTGGGAAAGGACATAAGATACTTTTTATCCCAAAAGTTTGCGGTGTTCCCGAGGGATAATGTATTATTATTGTGTGTACTTTGACTGCCTTTTACTGCTAAACGGTTGAATTGATTTTAATGAAATTTGGTATGGCAGTGGTTTATGCTTTGGACAAACGCGCAGTGTACTTTTTATCCCAAAAAGATATATAGTGTTCCCGAGGGATAATGTACTATTGTGTATATTTTTTAACGTCTTTCATAGCTTAAGAGTTTAAACCATTTAAATTAAATATGGTATGATAGTGCTTCGGACAAACAATTAGTAATTAAATAGAGAACGTAAGATAAGGAAGATACAGATTTAACTTAGAGTACAGTCGGGAGGAGCCAAAAAACCTCATTTCTCGCGGGCGGAGCCGCGGGCAAAAGCTAGTAATATTATAAATGCGAAAGTGTGTCTGTCTGTCTGTCTGTTACCTCTTCACGCTTTAACCGCTGAACCGATTTTGATGAAATTTAGTACCGAGATACTTTCGAGTCCTGGGAAAGGACATAAGATACTTTTTGTCCCAAAAGTTTGCGGTGTTCCCGAGGGATAATGTATTATTACTGTGTGTACTTTGACTGTCTTTTACTGCTAAACGGTTGAATTGATTTGAATGAAATTTGGTATGGCAGTGGTTTATGCTTTGGACAAACGCGCAGTCTACTTTTTATCCCAAAAATATACAGTGTGCCCGAGGGATAATGTTTTAATTTGTGTACATCCATACTTCCATACTTCCATACTATCCATACTAATATTATAAATGCGAAAGTGTGTCTGTCTGTCTGTCAGTCTGTCTGTCTGTTACCTCTTCACGCTTTAACCGCTGAACCGATTTTAATGAAATTTGGTACCGAGATACTTTGAGTCCTGGGAAAGGACATAGGATACTTTTTGTCCCAAAAATACATCCATACTTCCATACTTCCATACTATCCATACTATATACTATATACTATATATACTTATACTATTATACTATACTATAATATTATAAATGCGAAAGTGTGTCTGTCTGTCTGTCTGTCTGTCTGTTACCTCTTCACGCTTCAACCGCTGAACCGATTTTGATGAAATTTAGTACCGAGATACTTTGAGTCCTGGGAAAGGACATAGGATACTTTTTGTCCCAAAAGTTTGCGGTGTTCCCGAGGGATAATGTATTATTATTGTGTGTACTTTGACTGTCCTTACTGCTAAACGGTTGAATTGATTTGAATGAAATTTGGTATGGCAGTGGTTTATGCTTTGGACAAACGCGCAGTCTACTTTTTATCCCAAAAATATACAGTGTGCCCGAGGGATAATGTTTTAATTTGTGTACATCCATACTTCCATACTTCCATACTATATACTATATACTATCCATACTAATATTATAAATGCGAAAGTATGTCTGTCTGTCTGTCTGTCTGTCTGTCTGTCTGTCTGTTACCTCTTCACGCTTTAACCGCTGAACCGATTTTGATGAAATTTGGTACCGAGATACTTTGAGTCCTGGGAAAGGACATAGGATACTTTTTGTCCCAAAAATTTGCGGTGTTCCCGAGGGATAATGTATTATTATTGTGTGTACTTTGACTGTCTTTTACTGCTAAACGGTTGAATTGATTTGAATGAAATTTGGTATGGCAGTGGTTTATGCTTTGGACAAACGCGCAGTCTACTTTTTATCCCAAAAATATACAGTGTGCCCGAGGGATAATGTTTTAATTTGTGTACATCCATACTTCCATACTTCCATACTATATACTATATACTATAATATTATAAATGCGAAAGTGTGTCTGTCTGTCTGTCTGTCTGTCTGTTACCTCTTCACGCTTTAACCGCTGAACCGATTTTGATGAAATTTAGTACCGAGATACTTTCGAGTCCTGGGAAAGGACATAAGATACTTTTTGTCCCAAAAGTTTGCGGTGTTCCCGAGGGATAATGTATTATTACTGTGTGTACTTTGACTGTCTTTTACTGCTAAACGGTTGAATTGATTTGAATGAAATTTGGTATGGCAGTGGTTTATGCTTTGGACAAACGCGCAGTCTACTTTTTATCCCAAAAATATACAGTGTGCCCGAGGGATAATGTTTTAATTTGTGTACATCCATACTTCCATACTTCCATACTATCCATACTAATATTATAAATGCGAAAGTGTGTCTGTCTGTCTGTCAGTCTGTCTGTCTGTTACCTCTTCACGCTTTAACCGCTGAACCGATTTTAATGAAATTTGGTACCGAGATACTTTGAGTCCTGGGAAAGGACATAGGATACTTTTTGTCCCAAAAATACATCCATACTTCCATACTTCCATACTATCCATACTATATACTATATACTATATATACTTATACTATTATACTATACTATAATATTATAAATGCGAAAGTGTGTCTGTCTGTCTGTCTGTCTGTCTGTTACCTCTTCACGCTTCAACCGCTGAACCGATTTTGATGAAATTTAGTACCGAGATACTTTGAGTCCTGGGAAAGGACATAGGATACTTTTTGTCCCAAAAGTTTGCGGTGTTCCCGAGGGATAATGTATTATTATTGTGTGTACTTTGACTGTCCTTACTGCTAAACGGTTGAATTGATTTGAATGAAATTTGGTATGGCAGTGGTTTATGCTTTGGACAAACGCGCAGTCTACTTTTTATCCCAAAAATATACAGTGTGCCCGAGGGATAATGTTTTAATTTGTGTACATCCATACTTCCATACTTCCATACTATATACTATATACTATATACTATAATATTATAAATGCGAAAGTGTGTCTGTCTGTCTGTCTGTCTGTCTGTTACCTCTTCACGCTTTAACCGCTGAACCGATTTTGATGAAATTTAGTACCGAGATACTTTCGAGTCCTGGGAAAGGACATAAGATACTTTTTATCCCAAAAGTTTGCGGTGTTCCCGAGGGATAATGTATTATTATTGTGTGTACTTTGACTGCCTTTTACTGCTAAACGGTTGAATTGATTTTAATGAAATTTGGTATGGCAGTGGTTTATGCTTTGGACAAACGCGCAGTGTACTTTTTATCCCAAAAAGATATATAGTGTTCCCGAGGGATAATGTACTATTGTGTATATTTTTTAACGTCTTTCATAGCTTAAGAGTTTAAACCATTTAAATTAAATATGGTATGATAGTGCTTCGGACAAACAATTAGTAATTAAATAGAGAACGTAAGATAAGGAAGATACAGATTTAACTTAGAGTACAGTCGGGAGGAGCCAAAAAACCTCATTTCTCGCGGGCGGAGCCGCGGGCAAAAGCTAGTAATATTATAAATGCGAAAGTGTGTCTGTCTGTCTGTCTGTCTGTCTGTTACCTCTTCACGCTTTAACCGCTGAACCGATTTTGATGAAATTTAGTACCGAGATACTTTCGAGTCCTGGGAAAGGACATAAGATACTTTTTATCCCAAAAGTTTGCGGTGTTCCCGAGGGATAATGTATTATTATTGTGTGTACTTTGACTGCCTTTTACTGCTAAACGGTTGAATTGATTTTAATGAAATTTGGTATGGCAGTGGTTTATGCTTTGGACAAACGCGCAGTGTACTTTTTATCCCAAAAAGATATATAGTGTTCCCGAGGGATAATGTACTATTGTGTATATTTTTTAACGTCTTTCATAGCTTAAGAGTTTAAACCATTTAAATTAAATATGGTATGATAGTGCTTCGGACAAACAATTAGTAATTAAATAGAGAACGTAAGATAAGGAAGATACAGATTTAACTTAGAGTACAGTCGGGAGGAGCCAAAAAACCTCATTTCTCGCGGGCGGAGCCGCGGGCAAAAGCTAGTTTATAATATTATAGTATAGTATAATAGTATAAGTATATATAGTATATAGTATATAGTATGGATAGTATGGAAGTATGGAAGTATGGATGTATTTTTGGGACAAAAAGTATCCTATGTCCTTTCCCAGGACTCAAAGTATCTCGGTACCAAATTTCATTAAAATCGGTTCAGCGGTTAAAGCGTGAAGAGGTAACAGACAGACAGACTGACAGACAGACAGACACACTTTCGCATTTATAATATTAGTATGGATAGTATGGAAGTATGGAAGTATGGATGTACACAAATTAAAACATTATCCCTCGGGCACACTGTATATTTTTGGGATAAAAAGTAGACTGCGCGTTTGTCCAAAGCATAAACCACTGCCATACCAAATTTCATTCAAATCAATTCAACCGTTTAGCAGTAAAAGACAGTCAAAGTACACACAGTAATAATACATTATCCCTCGGGAACACCGCAAACTTTTGGGACAAAAAGTATCTTATGTCCTTTCCCAGGACTCGAAAGTATCTCGGTACTAAATTTCATCAAAATCGGTTCAGCGGTTAAAGCGTGAAGAGGTAACAGACAGACAGACAGACACACTTTCGCATTTATAATATTACTAGCTTTTGCCCGCGGCTCCGCCCGCGAGAAATGAGGTTTTTTGGCTCCTCCCGACTGTACTCTAAGTTAAATCTGTATCTTCCTTATCTTACGTTCTCTATTTAATTACTAATTGTTTGTCCGAAGCACTATCATACCATATTTAATTTAAATGGTTTAAACTCTTAAGCTATGAAAGACGTTAAAAAATATACACAATAGTACATTATCCCTCGGGAACACTATATATCTTTTTGGGATAAAAAGTACACTGCGCGTTTGTCCAAAGCATAAACCACTGCCATACCAAATTTCATTAAAATCAATTCAACCGTTTAGCAGTAAAAGGCAGTCAAAGTACACACAATAATAATACATTATCCCTCGGGAACACCGCAAACTTTTGGGATAAAAAGTATCTTATGTCCTTTCCCAGGACTCGAAAGTATCTCGGTACTAAATTTCATCAAAATCGGTTCAGCGGTTAAAGCGTGAAGAGGTAACAGACAGACAGACAGACAGACAGACACACTTTCGCATTTATAATATTATAGTATATAGTATATAGTATGGAAGTATGGAAGTATGGATGTACACAAATTAAAACATTATCCCTCGGGCACACTGTATATTTTTGGGATAAAAAGTAGACTGCGCGTTTGTCCAAAGCATAAACCACTGCCATACCAAATTTCATTCAAATCAATTCAACCGTTTAGCAGTAAGGACAGTCAAAGTACACACAATAATAATACATTATCCCTCGGGAACACCGCAAACTTTTGGGACAAAAAGTATCCTATGTCCTTTCCCAGGACTCAAAGTATCTCGGTACTAAATTTCATCAAAATCGGTTCAGCGGTTGAAGCGTGAAGAGGTAACAGACAGACAGACAGACAGACAGACACACTTTCGCATTTATAATATTATAGTATAGTATAATAGTATAAGTATATATAGTATATAGTATATAGTATGGATAGTATGGAAGTATGGAAGTATGGATGTATTTTTGGGACAAAAAGTATCCTATGTCCTTTCCCAGGACTCAAAGTATCTCGGTACCAAATTTCATTAAAATCGGTTCAGCGGTTAAAGCGTGAAGAGGTAACAGACAGACAGACTGACAGACAGACAGACACACTTTCGCATTTATAATATTAGTATGGATAGTATGGAAGTATGGAAGTATGGATGTACACAAATTAAAACATTATCCCTCGGGCACACTGTATATTTTTGGGATAAAAAGTAGACTGCGCGTTTGTCCAAAGCATAAACCACTGCCATACCAAATTTCATTCAAATCAATTCAACCGTTTAGCAGTAAAAGACAGTCAAAGTACACACAGTAATAATACATTATCCCTCGGGAACACCGCAAACTTTTGGGACAAAAAGTATCTTATGTCCTTTCCCAGGACTCGAAAGTATCTCGGTACTAAATTTCATCAAAATCGGTTCAGCGGTTAAAGCGTGAAGAGGTAACAGACAGACAGACAGACAGACAGACACACTTTCGCATTTATAATATTATAGTATATAGTATATAGTATGGAAGTATGGAAGTATGGATGTACACAAATTAAAACATTATCCCTCGGGCACACTGTATATTTTTGGGATAAAAAGTAGACTGCGCGTTTGTCCAAAGCATAAACCACTGCCATACCAAATTTCATTCAAATCAATTCAACCGTTTAGCAGTAAAAGACAGTCAAAGTACACACAATAATAATACATTATCCCTCGGGAACACCGCAAATTTTTGGGACAAAAAGTATCCTATGTCCTTTCCCAGGACTCAAAGTATCTCGGTACCAAATTTCATCAAAATCGGTTCAGCGGTTAAAGCGTGAAGAGGTAACAGACAGACAGACAGACAGACAGACAGACAGACACACTTTCGCATTTATAATATTAGTATGGATAGTATATAGTATGGAAGTATGGAAGTATGGATGTACACAAATTAAAACATTATCCCTCGGGCACACTGTATATTTTTGGGATAAAAAGTAGACTGCGCGTTTGTCCAAAGCATAAACCACTGCCATACCAAATTTCATTCAAATCAATTCAACCGTTTAGCAGTAAAAGACAGTCAAAGTACACACAATAATAATACATTATCCCTCGGGAACACCGCAAATTTTTGGGACAAAAAGTATCCTATGTCCTTTCCCAGGACTCAAAGTATCTCGGTACCAAATTTCATCAAAATCGGTTCAGCGGTTAAAGCGTGAAGAGGTAACAGACAGACAGACAGACAGACAGACAGACAGACAGACACACTTTCGCATTTATAATATTAAGTATGGATAGACACAACTGTCTGTAGTAAGTGAATGCGTATGTCAGGTTACGATTCGTTACGTAATTTTATGATATCGGGATATATCACGTTAATTCACTATATACCACATCTTAGAAGTCCTCACTTAGCGTAATATTTAATTTTTTTGGCTCATAAAATTCATGTTGTTTGGAGAGCAAAACATATAAATGTTATTTCCAATCGAAATTATTACGAAATCTATTCATTTCGGTGTGTGCTGACGTTGATCCATTTGTACAAACAAACCTTGATCAGTCCTCAATCCTCATGTTATAACATACGGGCTTGTTATGCCCAAAATAATGGACTATAATTACTGTATTACTGTTTTAGTATTTACATATTTTTTTACATATTTCAACTAATAAGAAATGGTTAAATTTTTCGATTGTAAAGTCGTAAATAATGTAATTTTGAAAATTTTATGATACATTTTATACATGACTAGCTGTTGCCCGCCTATTATATAGTATCCCGCGGGAACAATGTACTTTCGGGATAAAAAGTAGCCTATGTTTCAATCTAGAGCCTAAACTACTACCATACCAAATTTCATCGAAATCTATTCAACAATTTTTGCGTGAAAGAGTAACAAACATCCATCCATCCATACATCCTCACAAACTTTCACATTTATAATATTAGTAGGATGACAACGATTTCGGGATCCAATTCATCGCTTAAACAATTTATAAAATGTTTTTTTTTTGTTTAAAATCTCTATCTTCTACAGTTTTGAAAAAAAAGGAATATTAAAAGTGTTGTAGTTTCTTTTGCAGGCCAGTGTACATTTAATTAATATAATGTACCAGGCCATTTAGCCAAGATTCCATCGCTAATTACGATGATAAAGCTACAAATAAAAAAGTATGGAATTTGATTAAAAGTAAGGAATTTGTAAGTATTAAACAACTGGAAATACTTAAAAATTCCTTGGGTCACTTAAGCGATGTTCATGACAAATTACATATATTTTGTTTCTGTATCTTCATTGTAATTCATGTTTAGTGTGTATGTAATTCATGATTGCATGTTAGGGTCTTCAGAAATTGCAGAATATAATCTAATCTTCTGAATTTGAATGCATTTTAAACAAACATAGGCATTTTTCGATATAAGAAACCTTTATTTGTTCGCAGCACGGCACCGCAATCAGAGAGCATAGAGTATTAGCATACATAGAGGTTCCATAGACTAGGGTCGCCATTATGTCTCCTAATAAACGTCATAAATTTTACAAATGGGGCCCTACGATCAGCTGTTACGATTTTGGGATTTTAAATAAATAAATAAATCTTTATTTCAGACTAGTTTTGTCCATAGCTTTGTTAGTAACTATTAGCTTAAATCTATTAGGTTGGGGAAAAAGTTTCTTCGCATTTTATATAAAAATTCAAAAGGTTTTTTTATAAAGTTTATTTACAAGTGGCTAAAGTATATAGGTGCCATTTTGTTCGATAACTTTTTGCCATCTTGTTGGTAGGTACATGATCCCATTGCTATAAAATTTTTGGGGCTTCTGATGAAAAAACTGCGACAAGTGGTTTCGGCAGTCCTCTTGTGATGTCAACCTGACACTACCTAAGGAATTCTGCAGCGACCGAAACAGGTGGAAATCTGAAGGTGCAAGGTCAGGACTATACGGCGGATGCATTAACACCTCCCAGCCAAACTCCCGTATTTTTTTCTGAGTGGCTAAAGATGTGTGAGGTCTAGCGTTATCATGGTGAAAAACCACACCCCTTCTGTTGATTAATTCCGGCCGCTTTCTCTCAACTTCTTGCTTTAATCTCATCAGTTGTTCGCAGTACAGTTCAGATTTGATGGTCCTGCCTGGCGGTAACAGCTCATAATGAATAATGCCCTTTCAATCCCACCACACACACAGCATCACCTTGTTGCGAGTTAACCCGGGTTTCGCCACAGTCTGTGAAGCCTGACCGGCCTTTGACCACGATCTTTTTCGCACGTTCTTGTCGTACGTGATCCACTTTTCATCACCAGTTATCAGCTTCTTCAAAAATGGTTCGGTTTCATTACGTCGTAATAAAGAATCACAAATGAGTACACGGTTCATTAGGTTTCTTTCAGTGAGCTCATGAGGCACCCAAATATCGAGCTTTTTTGTGTACCCAGCTTTTTTCAAATGCGCCAAAACCGTTTTGTGGTCAATCCCCAGTTCTTCAGCTACATCGTAACTACTAATATGCCGATCTTGCTCCACTTTTTCAAAAATGGCAACAGTTTTGTCCGTAACAGGGCGACCAGAGCGACGTGCATCTTTGATATCAAAATTTCCGGATTGAAAACGCTTAAACCAAATTTGCGCTACTCTCACAGATACTGCATTAGGTCCATAAACATCACAAACTTTTTTCGCGGCTTGTGTTGCATTTTTACCTTTTTTGTAATAAAATTTTAAAATGTATCGAAACTCTTCATAAGAATCACTCATTTTAACAATAAGAAAAACAAATAAAAATCTCAAATTTACCTAATTTGAATTTGGAATTGTCTTCTGTAAAATTAAAACTTTTTAATGATACCAAAATCAGCCAGATACAATTGGTATAGCCCAAGATATTTTATGACAAGTTCATACATACTATAATGCGAAAAGACTTTTTCCCCAACCTATTATGTTAGTAAACGTACATAAATACTTTATAGCAGTGTTTTTCAACCTTTTTCATGATGCGACCCCCGTTGTATGAAAAAATATTTCGCGACCCCCCGACCCTTCGCTTTTTTATCATGTATGTATGTGTATGTTACAATGTTACAAATATTAATTCGTAACACTGTAACATACAATATACATGATAAAAAAGCGAAGCGAATAATAAACGTTTTTATACGTCTCCATAATTAGGATTCGGATATAAGTACATAATTATTAAAGTACGTCAAACACATTATTTTTAAATTACATACATCGATTTATGGATATAGGTATCCTTTTGTTAAAATTCTCTTACTTAATAAATCAATCTTTTTAATCTTTATTGTTTTTTACAGAAGCTGCGCGACTCCCCAGGGGGTCGCGACCCACAGGTTGAAAAACACTGCAATAATTTCCTGCGGTCTTATACTATGACCGCAGGAAATTATTATTTGTAAATGTCTCCCATATTTGTGCGTTTAAGTTCATATATCTAAGTATAAGTATAAACTTAAACGCACAAATATCGGAGATATTTACAAACAATATGTTCCTGCGGTCTTATACTTCATACGCTTTTACCTAGGCGTGACGTCACAGCTGGGTACGACTTTAGTATGGAGCGTTTTTACGGTAAGCCGTAATGAATGTTTTTGTATATGATGAAAGTAAACTAATGATGTAGGCATAGACTAATCATTGGTCTCGCTTGGCGCTCCCCAGCGAGACCAATTATTCATCTATGGATGTAGGTTTTGTTGACTAATTTAGCAAAAAAAAAAATGAACTACATATAAAATATTCGATATTTTTACATATTTACTAATTAGTAATGCCTCAATATTTCTGAGTATATTCACGAAACTAAATATTTTAGATTTAGCCATCTCCACTATTCTCATTAAACTGCAGTGAAAGTAATTTGGTTCACGTATTAACATACTAGCTGTTTCCCGCGACTCCACCCGCGTAAATATACTATCGAGTATCCCGCGGGAACATTGTACTTTTCCGGGATAAAAAGTAGCCTATGTTTTTTAATTCAGAGCCTAAACTACTACCATACCAAATTTCATCAAAATCCGTTCAGTAGTTTTTACGTGAAAGAGGAACAAACATCCACACATCCTCACAAACTTTCACATTTATAATATTAGTAAGAAATAAGAATAATTAGATCAAACAGATGTCATAAGGTCTAGTCAGAGTACCTAGAGAGTGGTACATACAACACTACAATAAAAAGTAACGCACCACTTGGCACAACATTGACCCCGTCGACAGCCCGCCCCCCACACAACATCAACATCAAATGATGATGACAGCACAATAAAGCTTTATAAGTTCTGAGATTGACTTTACTTTTATATGCCTATATGCACTGTATAATTGTATATGTCACCGTAAAACTGTAAAAACTGTTCTAGTGTAATGGTAAAATGTTGCTATACTTCTGACGCGAATATTTTGCCTATAATTTAACACATAATTTTTCGTTAGATTATAAACATAGCTCTAGGAATGTTTCGTCATATTTTTACGATCTCGTTAGTTATTTTACAATCTAACGATTTTTACAATTTTACGGTGACATATACATTTAAATAGGAAATTTACATATTCATAGCTTACGATAATCTTTATATTTATGAACGCCACGTAAATACAGCTGAATAGCCGCCTCTTTTTTTAAAGGCGGGTAAAATACTATATTTTGAACTGCCTTAATAAGCCTTAGGGATCGTTCAAGTATTACGTAACGCAATTTTTAAAGATTTTAGGCCCCCCTCCCTCCTGTGTAATGCACCGTAACTTTTTTGAAACCGCGCGGCGCTCTTGAAATGAAACGTGTAATTCTTCTTGCGTACTGAATAAAGTTCAATTTTGAATCATTATTTTAAAACTGCAGCGTTTCTATGTGTGCCGGAGTGTCTTAAGCATATTTGAACAAAATTATTCAGGTCATATGGTCCGAGGTCGATGACAGGGTTTACGTGGTGTAAGGGCGAGTGTCAAACGTAATTATTAAGTGGCGTGCCTAATCCCGGATTTGGGGCAGGTTCGCCGCGTCTCAAGTTACCGAAAACAAAATAAATTAGTTATTGTTTTAGTTAATATTATATTCAATTCACAACCGAATGTGAAGTAAAGTTATTCTTAATTTAAATTCGTTTGGTCTAAGACTGCTACGATCTGCCAAATACACTTGAAATCAAAAACTTCTTTAAATAGTAGTTATATACTCAAAGCTTGAAATATAGAGTTTTGACGTATGGAAACGACTCCATAGAGTCGTATTTAATCATAACAGCCTCCGTCGTCTAGTGGTTAGAGCTTGGCTCTCGACGGGAAGGTCGTGAGTTTGATTCCCGCATTGGTACAACAAAAATGTTTCCAAGTTTGGTTAGAACAATGCAGGCTGATCTCTTGATTGTCTGACAAGAAAGATGATCCATGCGTCGGATGGGCATGTAAAAAGTCGGTCCTGCGCCTTATCTCTCGCCAGTCGTGTCGATTATCCTTCCTAATGGGTTGAGAGTAAAGAAATAGAGACTGCTCTTGTGTACTGCGCACACACTTGGGCTCTATAAAATACTCCTGCGTTCGACCTGATTTCAATGAATCCGGCCACCGTCTCCGAAATCGGTGTGGGGAGTTATTTAATCATAGAGTGTATTTATTGGTGACCGGCGAAGCCCCGTATGTACTCACCAGTGATTGTAACGCCGCCCGGTGTTATATCATCTAAAGAGCGGTCGCGGAGCGCGTAGAATTTCGTACATTGACTCATCGCTACTTGTCTCTTTCACTCGCGCACAAATGTATAGCTATCGCGTTGATACGGGTACGCGACAGGAGCGCGGTAGCATTATATTTTATTGCAGAGAATACCTACTAAGATAAGCATTTTACTATCAAATATTAGAAAGAAAAAATAATATTTTTTATTAAATTAAATTATTTGTCCACCAGACAAGGTACAACAAAAATCAATCTCTCATAAGCGCTACACCTAACGTAACGGTGTACTCCGAACATTGTACTTTTTCAGGAATAAAAGTTGCCTATGTGTTAATCCAGATCACAAACTACTACCGTACTAAATTTCATCAAAATCCGTTCTTTATAATATTTTTTAATATTTTTATTATAATATTATTAATTTTTTTTTTCTATATCTTGTTTTAAGTCTTTCTACTAAACTACTTCATTCTACACTTAATCTAGTTCTATCTTATCTTAATCTTTTATCTTCTTCAACATTTGTATTAACTGAAACCTAAACTTTCTGAAAATAATATACTAGCCTTTTCTTAAATAGCAATAATATAAGTATTTCAAAAACTTCACTATACAAAATAATAATATAATTAAACGTACCGCTCAATTTTGAATACATTTTGAACATTTCATCCCGATGAGCAAATGATGCCTCCCATCCCCTAATACTTACGCCACTAGCTCGGTGTAAATAAAAATTTATTCGTTTTAATGTTATCGATGTATGTATGCGGTAGAAAGACACAATATTTAAATATTATATGAGTTTACCGTAAAATGATTTTTGTTTTGCCCGCGGCTCCGACCACGTAAATACGGTATCCCACGGGAACACTACTTTTCCGGGATAAAATTTAGACTATGTGATAATCCAGAGCTTATACTACTACCATGCCAAATTTCATTCATCATCATCCATCCTTATAAGCTTTCACATGTATAAAATGGTAGTAGGAATTATGCAAGTCAATATTTTAGGAATTATTGGTTTTATATTTTTTAATGATTTTATTACAATGTTATCTATATTAAAGCTTAACAAGTGATTTTTATCTAGTGTTGAAGTGATCATTTAAATAGATACTTTTTACTTTTTTTACTTACCCTGTGGGAAAGCATAATTAATAATAATAATAGTCATATATCTACCGTGCCTTTAGGAAAAACTGGTAGAGTTTTAAAGTTTAAAACTATGTTATTTCTGTCTGTATCTTGTAAACATACATCGAAGCTCGAATTTGTAACCACTACTGGAACTAGCAATAAAATAAAAATATATTATATAATCTTGGTATGAGATATTTTAATAGTTTTGCTTCTCGACTCGCGGGTTACGGCAGACATCATGATCATCAGCTTTATGTGGTTATCTAGGTTATAGTGTAGTTTACTACTTTCGCTACGTAAGATACAGTTTGTTACGTTACCGTACAGTAAAGTTGTACCGTACCTACGTACTTTGCTAAAGTTGATCGTACATTCAGAACTGACCCACTAGCCAAGATGCTATCGCTATTTACGATGACGAAGTTATAAATCAAATATGTAAGGTATCAAGATGTATTGCGCGCTATGTCGCTTAGCGAATGTTGTGTCAATCCCATATTATTTGCAATTTCGAAGATCGTCGGCGGCATGTTGGCACCTTCTGATAAGATTAGATTACCATTAATTATTACCTTTCACCACCAGAATGATTAAAATATTCGTTAACCGATACTGAGTTTAATTTTCCCTCTTGCCTTCAACGGCAGTCGTGGCCGAGCGGTTAAGGCGTCTGACTAGAAATCAGATTCCCTCTGGGAGCGTAGGTTCGAATCCTACCGACTGCGGATTACTTTTTGTTTAATTTCTATTTATGATTTCAGAAGAACTATGATTTTTTGTTATATTATTGTATTCTATTGTTTAGTTTTTATAAAACTTCACAAGCGCGAAGTAAATTCTCTGAAACTTTTAATTGGCACACTTTAACTACTTTTAAGTTTAATAAGTATTTTCAACTACTATTATTTATCCTTGCTGCAGGATTCTTAAAAAACTCACAGCGCTACTTGGTAAATCTTCAAACTTTTTAGCAAATTTGTTTATCACGATGATGATAATATTTTATTATTCTAGCAAAACCACGGAAATGTCCAACAAAACATAGTATGCATAAGGTTCAGAATAGTGAATGTGAATAAATTATAACATATCAAAATGTGTAACGTGAATTGTTATTTAATATTAATGAACGAATTCATATTATATTTATTGGTTTTCATTTTTCGGAATTTAAGTTTCCGTAGCCTAAGGCGACGTTTCCGTCTTCGAGCATTCGGAAATGTATTTCTCGACCTGAGACGCATAAGGTCGAATGTCGAGATCAGATAAAATAACTTTATTAGTCAGTTGAAACCAGTATCTCGCGCTCTTTCTAAGCATATAAGAATCATAATTCTATCTCTTTTAGTTCTTATTATTATAGAAATGCATAAGGTCGTATGTGTCGAATTTTTTAATTAATATCGTGGAACAAAGCTTAATAGCAACTACAGCATTTATGCTTAAAATTTTGGTTTAATTAGGAGGTCGAACATTGACTTCAGCTTTTATGCTTTTAAATTATTTTACGCGTAAGAAAGGGACTATTTTGTCATTCGACTTTATTCTACAAGGATTGTTGGTAAAAATAAAATGTATATGTCGTATCTTGAGATATAGTGTTATGCCTCGAAAATTTTATTTGTTTGGTTAAGGTCTACAAACACAATTAGTCCTTATGCCTTTAAAAAGTGCTACTTTATCGTTGTACAGAAATGCCTATGTGAAGAAAAAACAGTATTCCATTGACTTTGTGACCGCACACCGACGCGATAAAATGACATCGGACATTATCGCCGGTCACTCGGCCGTTTTCGGCGCGGCGGTGGCTTGACCTATCAACGGTCGTGAGCTGAAACCTCCATACACGTGTAAAGAAGATGGGTCATTTTTGTATGCAGCCTGTCCCCACTACTGTAGCACTATCTTATACTACTAAAATGTGAAAGTTTGTGAGGATGTATGAATGGATGGATGTTTCTTCCTCTTTCACGCAAAAACTACTGAACAGATTTCGATGAAATTTGGTACGGTAGTAGTTTAGGCTCTGGATTAAAACATAAGCTACTTGTACGACGGAAAAGTACAGTATTCCCGCGGGTTACCCGATACTATATTTACGCGGGTGGAGCCGCGGAAAACAGCTAGTAAGACATATATCAAATGAAAGGGCTTAAAAAGTGTGTAATTTTATTGTATGACGAAAAATCTCTAAATCTAAGGAGAAAAAAAGTTAATGAGGGTTAAAGGTTAAAAAAAGTGTAAAAAAATCATTCTGTATTATTGCACCATTTTATAGTGTTGCTAATAAGGAACAATTTTTGGAAAGTAATGGTATACAGCAAACTTCAGAATAGTGTTATATTTTGATAAACTGCCTCATATCTTGAATAAATGTATTGAATAATAATAAAATGCTAAAAATAAGCTCTTTCCTTGTTTTTTTTTTCGCACATAATAATTAATTTCTGGAAATTGTTTCTTACTTGCATGGTGTAGATTTTGATAATTTCTTACTTACTCATTTCTTACTTCATATCGAATGGTGCAATAATACAAAATGTATTTGTTTCCTAATTTGCGGGTTCGAATCCTGGCCTGGAATATTGATTTATGTAAAATCTAATGATGCGGATAAAACTATTACATTAAAATACATATAATTAAATAGCAAAAATAATTTTAAAACTATTATGTACAGAAAAATAGTAAAAAATACATATACATGGTGAACTATTCGAACTATTCTTCCAGGCGATGTAAGAGAAGTCGAAAACAAATAAGAAATAGCAATTTAGTAGTGTCGAGTCCGACTTGATGAAAACTTAAACTGCATCATATGATTTTTGAATTCCTAGCCAGGATTCGAACCAATAGATTGTGAAAAAAAAAATACTATTCTGCATTATTGCACCATTCGATAGTATCGCAAGAAAGAAAAATTACCAGAAAGTAATTATGTGCGAAAAAATTAAGGAAAGAGCTTATTTTTTGCATTTTATTATTACTCCATACATTTCTTCAAAATATGAGACAGTTTATCAAAATATAACACTTTTATGAAATTTGCTGTATACCATTACTTCCCATTAACTATTTATTATTAGCAACACTATGAAATGATGCAATAATTAATTATGATTTTTTAAACTTTTTTAACCTTTAACCCTCACTAACTTTTTTCTCCCATGGTTTAGAGATTTTTCGTAATACAATAAAAACACACTTTTTAAGCCCTTTTATTTAATATTTGTCTTGTAGTGACAGTACCTAGTGGGGACGGGCTCCATACAAAAATGACCCTTCTTTTTTTAATGCTTATTGACACTGAACCAAATGGAAAAACAAAATTAAACAAATTAAGTAAAACCGTAAATTTTTCCTGGATAAACAGTAGCCTATGTTGAGTAGTTAATTGGCACTGATGTAGAGTAGACCATGAGGAAGGCCTCATGGTCTACTCTACATCAGTGCCAATTTTCATCAAAATCGGTCGAGTAGTTTCGGAGCCTATTCAATGCAAACAAACAAACAAACTTTTCTTGTTTATTATATTAGTATAGAAGTATAGATAGTATAGATTAATTTTATTAATGTTTCCATTTTTTTAGTTTAAAAAATAAGTTTGAAAGTCATAATGTTTGAGTTTTTATTATTTTTTAAATTTTATTTTGTTAACTACGACCTTATGTAGGTACTTAATAATAATTAATTTAAATGCCCCATAAATAGATATTATATAACAAGATCGGACGTAACTAAATTTCTAGTTTTGGTCAATCATAATGTTACATGTTTTAAAAAAGCTTACAATACGCATTGAATTTACCAAAAAATTGCAGGTATAAAGTTGGATCAATAAATAGAATTAAAAACATTCGTCGTTTAATAACTCTGTACAAGCATAAGGTTGGATGTCACCAAAAAAGTAGTTGTTGATTAATAAAATATTATTATTTAACTGTGACTGGTTTTATTTCTATACTGATACAAAAGTACACAACTTATCTAAAACATTATACTATTTTTGTTAGCCTATTCGATAATAAACAAAAGTTTTGACCCGATTTTGTCAATATTTTTCTTTTGGCTCTCCTCTAAACTTGTGATATTCCACATCAGACCTAATGCGTCTCAGGTCGAGATTTATATATCACACCTACGATAGACCTGATAAATTACGAGATCGTTGTGAGAAAACTTGTAAAATATTTCTTCAGGACTGCAGGTCTAATCGGACTTATTACATAAGGTGGTCGAAAATAATAATATTTTTAAGTAGTAAGGTTTTTATTACATATTTACAATTTTACATGTTGAATGTTGGACAAAACAATTTACAGTGAAAAAACTTGACATAAGTAAGTGTGTTAAATTTGAAATAATTAAAAATAAATTCTTCTGAACAATAGGTATTAGAAATAGAAAAATGCTATTAGTTTGGTTATATTCGAAATCGACACATCTCAAATGAATGTCCACCATTGTATTTGGACATTTTCAATCATGCCAGTAATAAACGGTTTAAAAATCCATAATATTGTTATTAAAGTTCACTGGAAGTGACCGCAAAAAGTAAAAACAGAGGTAAAATAAACGCGAACGGACTAATTGAAAACGAATTGCATTTACCAAAAAGTTCCATATTCAAAAGTCCATTCATATTCGAATACCGCTAGTGATGTGCCGCGTCTATCTCTGCCTAGTGCCGGAAAATCGGGAAGCCGTACCACGTCGATACTTATCCGCGAATCTCGGGAATGAAACCGCGATTCAATTTCCGCACTTTTTCCGCTCAACTAAATACGTTTAAATTTTTCATTTTTCCTCTTATTCTTATTCTAATTGTATCTTTAGGATCAATTTATTGTTTCCAAATTGAAATAAATGTATCGATACCTGGTGCCCTATTCTCGTATTTAACTTAGACTTTCAACATACCATCAATTCATTATAAATTAATCATCCTGTTATCATAAATTGACCGAAAGTTGGTATTCTACTACACTATTTTAGTACATTTAAAATCCTAACACAGTCATTTTGAAATTACATTGACTACAATTCATAAAAAGCAGCTGTTGCTTGACGTTTTTACGATCCAGTGTTGCCATTTATTGTCAGTTAATGTGCGTCTCCTGCTCGTGTTTTTTTGAAACCTATTTTTGTCTTCCGAGACCCGCGCGGGGTAGAGAGCGGAAGGCCAAAAAAGTGATTGTGCCAAAAATAAATATTTTTATGTGATGACATCCCTACATGTCAAAGTGAAAAAAAAAATACGGTTGACGGCACGAGGTTCGAGTCAAATTGGAGTCAAGTTCATAAATTTAAGAGAATACCGTTTTCTATGGATAATTTGTTCGCTTAATCCACAATCAAGCTTCGATACAATCATAATTGCATCGCGGTGAACTTCGTCGCTTGACGTTTGTTTGAAGTTTAGTAGAATACCATTTTGCTGTTTGATATAATCCGGACTGTATCGAACAAGTATCGAAGCTGCATTATTGTTGGATTAAAATAGCAGATCGAATTTTATGAAACAAAAGAAAAACTAAAACTCAAAATTTAAATAGTATTTCCTGGTCTGGTATTGCAGCAAATTTTTAGTCAAATACATAGTAAATAGAAAATATATCAAAAAGAGGTACCTATAGGCTACAATTTATAATTCATAGTAAAATGTAATGTCAATAAAAAAAAAATAATTAAAAATATAATATTATCGAGTTCTGAATGGGACCTGGCGACTTTTGATAATATTAATCTTCTGCTTAAAAATTCATAAAATTCATACACCAACTAACTTAGTCGGGGTGTACAATTTCAACGACTAAATAGAACCTAAAAAATGCCGTTGTAAAAAAAAACTAAATTTAAAAATAACTTCTATCTCTTGTTTTTTTTTAATATCGAAAAGAGATAAGCAATATCTTGGGTTTTCAATTATTATTAATTTATCTCTTTGATTCGAAAACAGCTAGCAGCTAAGTTCAAGTCAGCAGTTGAGTTCAAGCGTTTTAGAATAAACGTCATTATATCTATACTAATATTATAAGGAGGAGATAATGTTTGTTTATATATTTGTTGACGTCAAATAAGCTCCGAAACTATTGGGCCGATTAGGATACAACAAAAGTAATGCATAAAAATATATTTTGTTTTTAAACAGTTTATATATTATGTAACATTTAAGTATTTTCTGAGTAGCAAGAATGTACACTAGAGGAAACAGCCAGTTGGAACGATCGAGCTGAGTATCGGAAATCGGCATGCACTTGTACAGCCTCTTGCACGGTCACGGCCGCCACAGAGCTATTTGTGTCTCTGTGTGTGTTTAGCTCTGTGTGTGTGTGTGTGTAATCTGCATATCCGTATATACCTATTCATATTATATTATGTATTCCAATGCGCACTGCATCAGCTATGCTTATTGTAGTCGTCAAGTATACCTATAGGATATGCTTTAGTATCATTACCATCATTATTAATAATACGTGAAGCAAAAACCTTTCAGTACAGTTTTATAGGAGTATGAAATTTGGCACAGTTAAAGTTTATGTGGAGGAAGGTGTGCAGAAAGCTAATATTTCTTTTGTATAGTGCTGAAATAGATAATATAATTAATAATAATAACAACAACACACAATAATTCCAATTCTTAACACACGCTAGGTAGATACTAGATACTACCGTGCATTTGATGCATACAATTTTGTTACACTTTGACGTTTGTCAATCTGGTCACAACATTTACATTTTTTCTATCTAACACGCAAAATAACACCTATAAAGGTCAAATGTAAAAAATATATGAATTGTTATGAGTCAATTTCGACCACAGGACTGCCTCTAGTAATATTAAATTAGCCTTAAATGAATAGTTTTTTGATAGAAACACTTTAATAATATTATGCTGTAAAACCAATTGTAAAATACTAAACGACGAAAAACGAAAACTTTGAACAAGTAAGAATTTTTACAATTTCATTCAAATATAATAAAATAAATGAAAATTGTTATAACTGACAAGAAAAATAAAACAAGTACGAATTACATAAAAAAATTGCAAGAAGCAAAATTGTTCTGTAGCATTACTTATTAAATATCACAAACAAAAGTTGCGTTTACATTTTGTAAGACCAGCAGTTGAAGGTAGATTAAAATTGTTTCGCTCAATGCAACCCTCCGGGGCCGAAATCAGAGAGAAATTGTAACTTTGAGTAAATAAACGTTAGCGTCAGTTTACGCCGAAGAGACGCGGCGGGGCATTTTGAGATAGCTGTATAAAATTGAACGTTATTAACTACGCAAGAAGATACACGTTTCATTACAAGCGTTCTAAGTTCGAGCTGCAACGTACTGCTCAGCGCAGCGCCGCTATTGCAATGCGTGTAACTTTTTTATGTAATCATTAAAAGTCAATTTTGAATCGCTATCTTAAAAAAACAACGGGTTGCACTTCGGGAGTGCCGGTAGAAGCGAAACATCTCAAAAGTGAGGCCATTTAACTGGAGACACTTTTTTCTCCATAGCATTTTCACCGTACGTAAAATTTCAAAATGGCCCCAATAATCTCAAAAATGAGGCAAAGCGTCGCCACGGCAATCGAGAATTGCCGTGGCGACGCTTTGCCACGGCAAAAATCAGGTTTACCCTCGCCTGTAGATGTTTCACATCAAATGCTGCACTGAGTTTCAGTGTGAACTAACCCTTATGCCATTGTTACGTGAGTTCCTTGTAAAATGTGTTTTGATTTAAATTGCAAATATACCTTGTAAGTAGACTACCAGGTATTTCACCTGAAGACATTAGTTTTGCCAAACGTTTTTGTGTATTCACTTGATTTAGTAGCATGACATGATACAGAATTTAAATTCAAATGCTTTCCGTTGTGCCGTTGCATGTGTAAAATTATGTTCAGATGTACGGTTACCGCCATAAATGTATTGCCCCTTCGGCGTACACGAATGCACGGCTCGGGGGTTGTACACGTGGGGGCGGCGGCCGTACGTGACGGTACGCCGTGACATGTCTACGTGTGGCCGGCTGCCAGGGTGATTGGCTGATACCGGCAGAGGGAACAGCCAGACACAAATACTTACTGTAAATATTTATTTCAAACTAGCTTAAACGTCAAATAAATTCATCTGCATGGACAGTATTTCTTTCTAAGAGATATACAATAAAAATAATTAATAATCTTATTATACATGGTTTTTTGTATTGAAATGAAGGTTTACATATTATAAACAAAAGTTGTATGTTAGGTACTATCGGAGAATCTAATTTACAAGCAATTAAATTTTTCGCAATTTATTTGTACTGATGACATGCAGAATTGCAGACACAATACAATAGGCTCTAGGCTTTAGTCTAGCCTAGTCTAGCCGCTAGATTGATTTTTTTATTGTATAAATGAATAGCACTTAAATATGAGTAAGTAAATCTTAGTGGTAGGTTGTGGGTGTCGGTGTGGTTTTTTAATTATTCCAGTTAAAAAACTACACCGAATTAACTATTCCAGTTAAATACGAAGACAGGGCCTCTAGTCAAGATGCATTCGATAATCTCGACGGCGAAGTTCGAAATCAAAATGGGATTTGACATAACGCATCGCAAGCAACATGTCATATAACGATGACTTATGTCAAATCCCATACATTTTTGATTTCGAAGTTCGCTGTCGAAATTATCGAATGAATCTTGACTAGAGGCCCAGAGCAACGTGTGTTGTGAATTCGGGACTGGTTATTAATATTTTTGTAGATAGGACGGAAGTTGTTTGATGTGTTTATAGGTGATACAGTCAATATGTCCGGCAAATTGTTCTGTTGATAATAAACCTACATACACAAATACTATATCGTAAACCCGAGAATGCATATAAAGGTGTGTCCACTGGGTAATGTTTCAGCCGGTTGTTATATTAGTATTACTTGTCGCAGGATCATCAAAATCGTTATAGGTGTACCAGAATCTCATGGCAAATAGGGGAAAAAAAATTTGTAGTGTGCAATACTGGGGAAATTGGATTAAACGATCTTGATACTGGTTAATATTTAATTATGTCTTTAGTATTATTGAACATGAATTATAATAAGACTGTATGAAGAATGTTCGGTGTATAATATAGAAAACTAGCTTTTGCCCGCGGCTTCGCCCGCGTGGAATAGTGTTCTTGGAGAAAAAACTACTTCGGCGAATAATTCTCTACCTACTGATACAATATTGAACATGTTTTTAGGTTTGCCCAATGCAAATTGTTAAAAATGGGACCCTATCACCTCGATACGACATGCGCGACCACTTGATAATATACTTACCTACATAATAAGTATTTTATTTATCGCACTTGAATATAAATTTTACCATAATCTTATAATATCTTAAAGACTATTAAATACTTAAAGACTATTATTTTAAAAACTCGCATCAAAATCCGTTGCGTAGTTTTGAAGATTTATGCATACATAGGGACAGACAAAAAAGGGACTTTGTTTTATACTATGTAATATAATGATGTTTCATGAAAAATAAATCAATCGTGAATTACTTTATATACTTATTTATTACGAATAACATACAATTAAATTGGCAACAGTTTATTTAATGTTGGAATTTCCTTCCGAACTGTATAGAACTCGTTTACTTTATTCCTAATCAACTATAAATCGAAACTGTCTTATGTTGATTTTCTTTTTTCCTCCTCTCCTCCTTTTACCAGGCATGGAAAACAAACCATCATTCGATGTGCCATCAGCTACGATTCACCTTATAGTAGTACTGGAAACACATTTAAAGAAGTCACAATAATTACCTAAGAAAATATAAAAAAACTAAAAGTATCAAAACAACTCACTCTAACTTGCCGGTCAACTCTACCACGAACTTTAAATTAAAAGATTGAGTTCGATTTACACCTTCTTCTTTCTGTATTTTACTATAGACATAGAAAACAATATTTCTTGCTTGAGATAGAATTGCCTTTTTGGATATTTTCACAAAAACAAACAAATTCCAAGAACATAATCACAAAATTTTAGCAGCGGTTGACAGATCACGTACTTTGATTTGACGGGTCATACTTGACATTGCCATATGAAAATCACATTTTTTATTTTTTTTAAAATGCCATCAGATTCTGGTAGAGCTTTACAGTACCTAAAATATTAGAATAGTTCAATTTTATAAAATAAATAAATAGAAAATAAATAGAAGTATGCTTATATGCAAATTAAACAAAATTGTATAGTTGCCCAAAGGGGGAATGGGTATTTTAAGGACCAGTAACGCAAGTCTCAACACCAGAGGATTTACATTGTATAACTTCTCTGGTGTTGCGAGTGTCTATGGACGGCAGTAATCGCATACCATCAGGCAATCCATCTGCTCGTTTCCTGGCTTATTAAGAAAAACTAACCACAGTCCGTATATAAATTTTACAATATCGACAAAATTCCTGCTTGACCAGTTTCTAAGTTTTACTTATGCCTCAAAATATTTAAACACAAAGACAGTGATCGCAACGACTGCCTGATTCAACTACGTATTTTCACGTCAGTATGTGTACATGCGCACGATTGAACGGCGCCATGCAATGTATTATACATTCACAGTACCTTCGTCTTGAATCACTCTATCTATTGCTGAAAACTGAAATCAAATCTGTTGAGTAATTTAAAAGATCTAAGTAAACAAACAGCGGAAGTGTATTCCTTTCGTACTATGTAAAGAGTAGATTATGTAAGTTTAAAATAAAATAGAGAAATCTGAAGGGGATTAAATTTCAATGCCACGTGTTCAGTCTTCAGTCACAAACGGCCCATCACTAGTAGAATTAGCGTCAAATGACAATCGATCTCGAGTCTATTGTGAGTCGAGTGTCACAAAACGATGTCAATAGTGTGGAGACACGTCGGGCAAGGTTATGATCTCGAACCATGTGGGAATTGTACGATTCATCGACAATGTAACATCCCTACTAATAGGGTAAGAGTAGCTTATAATACGAAGCGGTCACCGAGAAGAGACGCGGCGCGCACTTTTGAAAATAACGATTGAAAACTTATTTACTTAACTTTATTCAGTACACAATAAGGTACAAGTTTCATTGCAAGAGTTGAATTTTCAGCTGCACCGGGCTGTGTACCGCGGCGCCGCTCTTACAATGAAACGTGTATCTTCTTGAGCAGCGAATAAAGTTCAATTTTGAATAGCAATCTTAAAGAATGCATCGCTGCATCTCGTCTTGTTTCGGTGTGCTAACCCTAAGGGCCCTGTACTGTAGTTGTATTCGTCGTTGTTTGAGTTTAGTGTGTATGTCACCGGAAGATAACAATATCCGCAAGTTCATAAATTTCCTAGGAAAAGAGATGTTTGATTTTGGGCCAGTTCTATGTACACTACATAGGTAAATAGGAAAAAAATATGGGAATATCATAAAAATACGAAAAAATTAATTTGAAGAAGGGTACATGCGTACAAAAATGATTATTTGAAGAGTTTTTTATTGCGAGAACACTATTTTTAGGGCGGCCATGACAGTTGTTTTGACTTGACTTTTGACGTAGTAGACACTAGACAGTTTTACGAAGGGACGTCGTCTTGAATGTCATACGTCTTTCTTTGTCAAAAGTCATGTCATTGACAAAATGACATTCTTTAGTTAATTTTGCTCTTCTTGACGAAGTTAATTTAAATGTACATGTAAACGAAGTGAAATTAAACAAAATAAAGAATAGGAAACGGTTACTATATTATGTAGCTATATTTACATATACTGTACGTAGGGCTGGCCCAGGCCTCATACATTTCTTGAACATCTCTTTTATATCTACTCTCTCATAATTTATGGGCCTTAGCCCTCGTACCCACGAGAGTTTTTAGGTGGTCGCAACAGAAAAAACTGCACTATAAGCTCTCCGCTACTACAAAAGAGCTGAAAATTTAAGTGTCAAGTGTCAAATGTCAGATTTGACCACGATTTTCAGCTCTACTGTAGTAGCGTAGAGTTCCGCTTACAGTATTGTTTTCCCTCTCATGACATGCTATAACACGCTCATGGGAACGTAGCCTTAGACTTACCTTAATGATTCCAAACCGTTCCAAACGTTAGGTATGCCTATATTAAGGCGATTAACGGCCCGTTTCAATCTATAACTATTGGTTAGAAACGTCTCTATAAAAACCTATCTATCTATAACTATTGGTTAGAAACGTCAAATTTGTATCGCGAAAATCCGGCAAATGATTGAATGACGACGTTTTTAACAAATAGTTATAGATAGATAGGTTATTGAAACTAGCCGTAAGGCGACGGCGATAGGCTGATGATGATGATGAGTTCCAACACATCGGATATTTATATTTAAATTGATTTAAATGAATGTTACAATCATGGAACGAATTACCCATAATTTAACTTGCGCACCAACATAGTATTGTTAATTTTTACGGTGACTAACCAGAGACATTTTGAAGAAATCTCGCTGTTTTACATCTGTCAGGCATTTTATATTCCAATGTGTCATGTCAGGTAACTGTACAACTTTTTGCATACGAAAAACAGATTTACATAACAGTAACAATAAGATTTATAGCGGTAGTACTAAATATAGTACAATGCGAGAAACGTCTGCGGACTGCGGACGAAGCTGTACAAGTGACAGCATTAGCGGACCACGTGAACGGGCGGACACACCATCAGGTGGTTGACAGCTCGATGTACCAATCTAATGCATCTGACAGAGCTGATGGTGGTCAGATTACGGATGTCCTGCTAAATGAATATCTTGAGGCATGTGCGAAAATTTGACGTGTTAGGTTTTCAAAGGATTTGCAATGAATTAAGAAAATCTGGCTGATGGACAGGTTTATGCATTGGCAATCTATTTACATGATTTAAAAATAACTAAACAAAACTAAAAATAACTGAACAGAACTAAAAACAACTGAATAGAACTAAGTAATACTGCGGGGCGCCTTATAGATGTGAAACTTCCAAATTATTTTGTAAATTTTTGTAGGTAGGTACGCGATTCTTTGCCGCATTAGGTGGCCTAGTAACATTCTAACTTGCCACTTTACATATTTCACAAATCCCAAATATTGGCTTTGAGAGTTTTCGGTGTACTAGCACGTAGCAAATAGCTCTTATGTCGAAATGGCAATTTCTCTGATATTCATGTAGATTGTAGAGTGATCCACTCACTTCATGAATATTGATACTTGTCTAACTAACGTTGCAATATTTGCCAATCATCATTTGATCTTGTAAGGTCTTTGAGGGTATTAAAGTATATAAAGATCGTATAAAATCAGACTATTAACTTAAAGTTATCTTATTGTTTTAAAGTATTTTTAAACAGGCAGAAAGCCACCCATTATGACCCCTGCAGCTCCAACCAGGATCCACAGTGGTAACCTTCACACAAAAACCCTTCGATAAGATCTTTGGAGTGCCCGTGGGACATGTTAAACCTGTCTTGTGACCCGCGACGAAATTAATCAGAAGATGTGTAGGAAGAACCGCTTTGCATGGGAAGGGAAACTGGAAGTTTCCCTTCCCATGCAAAGCGGGAGACAGTAAATTTTTCGAGTAGGTATTATTATATAATTTATTTTTTTAAACTATGAAGGAAGTAAGGAACACTAAACGTCAACGGCCTTATCGCAATAAGAAAATTATAAATTGAGCACATATATCACTTTACCCTTTGTGGTTTTCAATAACAATCTTGGTTTAAAATCATATAATTATATTACAGGTACATAATTATATTATCTGTAGGTATTCACCTACATGTAAAAATTTGTTTGTATTAAAACATTAAGAAATAATTATGTAAATAGGTATAAAAACCTGATAAAAGTCAAAAGAATTAGTATTTTATGTGTAGTATTTTAAATTAGATGCATTTCAAAGTCACTAAAAATATGATTTTTTTTCATCATTATTGTATGAAACCTAATAACAAAAAAAACATCATATTACAATTGTGGGTATAAACATAAACATGAAAACTTTGGAGATTTCATAAATTTTGTGCATATGACCATTTACCATACATTTTGTAGCAATATTAATGGCGTGAGACTACTTGTAAGTTTTTAAAAGACTCACATAAGTGCTTCAAACAGTCCGTAGTTTCTTTAATAATATTGAGTATGCTACTCATAATAATAATATCTATAGACGCTTCACAGTTCACACCATGTCAACCTGGTCCCGTGGTAAGTTCTCGAAGAAATGGTGTTACGGGTGCCAGACAACGGAAATATATTTAATACTTTTATATTATACACATATTTTTTTTATTATATTATACACATATTTAATACACATCCATGACCCAGGAACACAGAAAAACTTTTTGTTTCTTCGGCGGGATTCGAACCCGCGACCCCCGGCTTGAGACCAACACGCTCAACCACTGAGCCACAGAGGTCGTCGACTATTACTATTATTAAACTGTATCTTCAGTGCACGTGCACGTGCGCAGTCTTATTAAAAAATTATAAGAAAATACCGCATTAATTTCGTACCTACATTCCCTACCACTGGCCCGATAAAGGTACTCGTATTTCTTTTAACTTCGCTACACTTTAATACTACTTCTGCCACTTCAATCATATCACGAATCGCTATATATTTTCAAAGGCAAGTTTGAAATATGTTTCTAGTTTTATAACAATGACGTGAGGTATGAAATCAGTCCGCGATACGTAATTGGCTTAGCGGCGTGGCGCGAGTCAGTGGGGCAAGTTCGCTATTACCCTATTACCGCATCGATCTGCTTGATTGTACCTCTGTTATCGTGTCGCCCTCTAATTATTATTACGATTAATATAATTGTCTGTGACTGTGTCAATATTTGACTTCAATCGCATCAGCAGTTGATCTCTGGTTCTCTGGTAGGATAGTGTTGACGTCATAGCGGCCGCAATACAGCGAATGAACAAGGTGGTGAATGAAAAAAGGAATCGCACATTTTGATGCGATAAAAAGTAGCATACGTCCTTTCTGGTCGTTAACTTTATATTTCGAATTTCATCAAAATGTATCGAGTCATAACTCATTTCGGAGCCTATTCAATACGAATAAACGACCAAATCTTTACTCCTTAAAATATTAGTGAAGATAAATTTTATGCTAGACGAATTCAAAGTCTGCAAGATAAAAATGTTATACTTGAGTTTCTAGAATTTAGACCATACATAATATTTATTAATGTTTTTGTGTCTACCCTAACTTTTCAAGAGCCCACAGCTGCTGTCGTTGCAAAAACTAATTATGTAAAAAAAGCCATAACAGCGAGCATCTTAATCCTCTGCTCTTTAATCCACCCCCAAATACTAGACGTAATAACTGACGTATGGCTGTTTCAGTTGTCGTAGGTGGGCGCTAGATGGCGGTGTGCGGCGTGTAGGTATATAGTCGTCAGTCGCGCGCCGGCTGCCCGATGGGCAAGACGTCCGGCGGCCGCGACGCATCAGTCCGCTCCCATAGAGTCAATTGCCGCAGGTGAATAAAAAGAAAACAAAATGCATGCGCCATCGCTTTCTGATGGTATGCTGGAGAATTTTGCTTTGCACGACACTAACGCGGCTATTTTTCATTTCGTTTAACCCTCTCATTTTTAATCTATATATAAACTAATTTAATATATTTTTCATTTATTAAAACATCTGTAAATAAATAACAACATTGTAATTAGTAGATTAAATATTAATTGATTCCACATTTCATTTACTAATAAAGCATCATCTAGCGACACAATACTTTATAACAATATTTTGCACCTAATTAATTAATAATTATTATTAATGAAGTAGCAATAGTATCTGATGATTCTTCAGATAATCTACTATTCTGAAAATATTTACCTACACTTTTTTATAATAATTATACGAACTAATAAAGAAAAAATAGGTTTAAAAACAAAATTACAGTGAGCTAGCTAATGACGATGAATTATAGATAAGGACACTCTCGATAATGTCAGCTTTCAAAAAAAAAAAACCGGTTTAAGCATTTACGGGAGCTATGATGCCACGGACAGACACACAAATAGATAGACAGACATACAAACAGACAGACATGTCAAATATATAACACCCCTCTATTTACGTAGGGAGTTAAAATTACAAAAAAAAAATTGAACATTTTTCAAAATTCAAAAAAAAAATTCTTTTCAAGCATGAGATAAACTTTGATTACTTACCCTTTTAATAATAAAAATATTTACACAATGGATAAGCTGGTGCCGTCTTTGTCTGTCAAGTGACTTTTTTAACGTATTAGACAAAGACACTGAGTAGCTAGCTATATATCAGTTGTGTAAACATTTTAATCCCACCAAAAACATTCTGTAAAAAACTAGCCAAGTCTCGATGGAGCTGCTTGTTTATCTCTAAAAAGTAATGAAATCTAGAGAAAGTCGTGCCAAGTCTAAGGTTCCTTACTGCGATTTCTTTATTATTATAGTTAATATTGTGTGACTTGGCCGTTGAACATTATTTATACGTTAGTGGGTACAAGTCAATTTTGTTTACACGTAATGTTATATCTGTTGTAACTACTTATGTTTGTTATGCGAGATAATAGCCCATACTGGTATTGGTAATTAGACGCTAGTGTCTCGTTTTAGGCTGTTGTTGATTGTACAACACATGTATTGGAGCAATGGTGTCATGGAGCCCCTTTTGTACCCTTCAACGGCCAAGTCACACAACATTAACTATAATAATAAAGAAATCGCAGTAAGGAACCTTAGACTTGGCACGACTTTGTCTAGATTTCATTACTTTTTAGAGATAAACAAGCAGCTCCATCGAGACTTGGCTAGTTTTTTACAGAATGTTTTTGGTGGGATTTCACTTCTTTTTGTAGAAACGTGGGCTTATTGATTTATTTTACTAGATTTTATTGTAATTTGTTTATTTAATGTTCGAGTAGAATAAAGTTAATCGTTCGACTATTTCTTCTTGTAAACTTGTAAATATAAGTATAAAATCCAGTCTAGTCTTATCCAGAGTTTTCCTTTAATTTTATTTATATGCGTATTAAAAGCAGAAGGGGAGGCATTCTCCCAGTAGTGGGACGCTACGGGCTAGATTAAATTAGAAGATGTGTCCCACTTCGCTGGATTTTTGCAATAACAGTTGATTTTTTTATGTACCAATAGTAGAAGGGGGTATTACCATATTAACTCTAAATCAGTTAAGACCAGCTGAGGGTTCTTCATCAGATACTTCAGACCTTCGATTTTTGACATCAAATGAAGTGGCCCACCAAGTTGAATATTTTTGTAAAGGCGGTATGTCGATCTCTAATAGTTTGGTTGGGCTCTTGTGTTTTCTAATCAGGGTCACCAGGTACTCCAGATCTTCGATTATCCTAGTTTTTATAGTTTTCCCTTTATGTGGCCATTAAACCCTAACTCTGTACAAAATTTCAGCTCTCTGAGTTTATGGGAAGTACTAGTTCTATTCTGATGATCATGGGTGAGTGACTGAGTGAGTGAGTATCATAAATGCGAAACTTTGCTTTCGCTTAACTTCGGAACTAAATGACATACAGACTTAAAATTTTGAATTTTAAGTATGTGATTATAGTTTACTGGATGACGAAAATTTTTGCGTTCTGGTCTTATCCAGAGGTTCTCAAATAGAGGCCTGAAATGCGGCGAAATGGTGCCAGTAAAGAATGGTACGGCAGTGTTTGCTTCGCGCTCGACTTGGCGGGGGCACTGCCGTGCCCCCAGATCGACGTTATGGTCTTATCCAGAGGTTCTCAAATAGGGGCCTGAAATTACGGCGAAATGGTTCCAGTAAAGAATGGTACGGCAGTGTTTGCTTCGCGCTCGACTTGGCGGGGGCACTGCCGTGCCCCCAGATCGATTATCCTAGTTTTTATAGTTTTCCCTTTATGTGACCATTAAACCCTAACTCTGTACCAAATTTCAGCTCTCTGAGTCTATGGGAACTACTAGTTCTATTTTGATGATCATGAGTGAGTGAGTGAGTGAGTGAGTGAGTTTCATAAATGCGAAACTTTGCTTTCGCTTAACTTCGGAACTAAATGACCTACAGACTTGAAATTTTGGATTTTAAGTATGTGATTATAGCTTACTGGATGACGAAAATTTCTGCGTTCTGCTCTTATCCAGAGGTTCTCAAATAGGGGCCTGAAAATGCGGCGAAATGGTTCCAGTAAAGGATGGTACGGCAGTGTTTGCTTCGCGCTCGACTTGGTGGGGGCACTGCCGTGCCCCCAGATTAGCAAGGGAGTAAGCCTGTAAGGCCCACTTGCACAGATCTGGGTTAAAATTAGTCCTGGATTAAATATCATGTTATCTCTCTCGTTTTTCACATGTATGAAAGAGTAAGCATGATATTTTAACCCAACCCACTTTAACCCAGACCTGCGCAAGTGGGCCTAATACACTAAAACATAATCGTATTATGAATTTGAAACAAATAATCGGCCAATGCTATGTGACGGGCGATGCGACCTGCCTGTCCCGACATAGTATGCATTTTGTAGTTGTTCATCATGTTCTTCTAACAACAGACAAAAAAAGATAATTCGTCGTTGGAGTCACGAGGTATATATACCAGGTGTCCGAACGGTATAGGCTTTTCCATAGTATTCATGTATACAATAATAAACCCAGATCTTAGTTCTCTTTTCTGCCACTGGCTCAGGGCTGTAGCTACAGTCGAATTTGAGGTAGGGTGGAAGTAAAAAAAAATATCATACTTGATTTGCCCTCGAAGCACAGGTTCTTAAATCAATCACCATGTATTGACCATCAATGATCATATATTGACCCCATATCAAATAATTTTTGGGGGGTCCCCCAGCCAAATGGTAAAAATTCACAAAAGGGAGAAAATAATTGTTCGCACTTAATTTAAAAGCAAGATTTTTTTCAAAACCGTTTTTTATTATAAATTTCAAAACTTTTCGAATATTATTCTGGAAGGCTCCAAATTTTGAAATTTAGTTATGTAATTTAGTATGTTAACTAAATTTGAAATGCTATATGTGGGCAAGCTGACGGTGCGATAGCGGGGCACTGGGAACACGTCCACGTGCATGTACCCAGTGCGCCGGTACCGGGGCGCAGATACGCCAAATAATAATAATATACTTAAAGCTAGAATATAGTGTTACTAACATAGGTGTAAGGTTTAAATATAAGTACTAACTCTATGGACTATTGGTCTGCAATAAACGTATTTTATTTTATAGGTAGGTACGTGTCTAAGACTTTTCACACGTTGAAAATCACTAGCTGAAATTAGTCTATTGATATAAAAGGCAAAGCTGAATGACTGATGTATCAAAGCACAGGCCAAACCCTAAGCCTAAAAATTTTATATTTTGCGTAATATGTCGAAGCAAGTTCAATACTCAATACTCAATACTTTTATTTGCATAAAACATGATAAATTAAGGTGTTACATTTTAAATGTCGAAGTACATGTTTTACCAATTTTGGCATGCAAATATTACAAGCTATAATTATAATAATTAATTGACTCGTATAATATTAAAGTTAAACATTTATAACATTAATTTATGAAACAAATGACATAGGTAATAATTTTAAACATTTACAAAACATTGAGAATGAGTTACAATATTGCATTTATTTTACAATTTCAGTTTTAATTGGTATATTATAGAGATTTATTAGGCATTAGGTTCAACATAATATTATGAATATAAAGAAACATTATTATATGGCAAATTTTGTATTATTTTTATTTTATTTTTTATAATATGTCGTATAGATATTCTGTTATAGAGTAAAAATTTTTGTCAATTAGAAATTTTATTAAATTATTCTTAAAACTATAAAAATTTTCAATTTGTTTAATATGAGTGGGTAATTTGTTATATAGTTTCGGCATCATAATGTATGTACTTTTACTAAATTTATTTGTTTTCGATAAAGGTATTTTCAATTTATTTTTATGTCGTGCACTATTAAAGTTTTCATACATTTGAATATTATTTTTCCTTAAAAATAGTATCGATTCGCAAATAAAAAGACAAGGTAGAGTTAAAATCTTAAGTTTTTTAAAATAGGGTTGACAAGATTCTGTTTGTTTGAGACCGCACATAGAACGTATGCATCTTTTTTGGGCCCTAAATACACGCTCATGCCCAGTAGCATTACCCCAAAAAAACGATTCCATACCTTAAAATAGATCCCACGTAGTAGTAGTTCTTTACTACTGTAACTTTTTTTTTCAAAATTAATATTTCGATGATTAAAATAAAATGGCAAATAGAACCGTTTCATGAACTATGTGAAAAAATGACGAATAAATAGTACTATAACAACATATAAGGATATTAGGATTTATCTCGCCGTTTTAAAGATAATTGGATTTTTCTCATTGGCTCCATAGAAATTTTCTATAAAAAAGTTATAAATCCAGTATTTTTGGGAAGAAATTACTCTGACATAATTTTCCTTCACTTCACAGTATACGACGAATATAACTGCATTATCAGATTATCGTCAAGTCAACATCCTTGGTTGGGATTCGAATCCGTTAATTATGAAAAAAAGTCACCTGTATTATTGCAGCATAGCAGCATCGATAGTCTTGCTGGTAAATAACAATTGCTGGGAAGTAACTATATTATGTGAGAAAGTTAAGAAAAGTGCTTAATTTTAGCGCGGTCCATCCTAACTTGTAAAGTACGCATTTTGCGCTGTGATGCGGCCTGGTGCGGACCGACATAATGTGCGCGTGCTTTTGTATATTTATTTAGTTATACAAAAGCAACACGATAACATTTTCTGTGTTGTGTGTGGGATAAATTAATTATATTTACCAGCGTATGACATCTGAGTAACGAGGTCATATTTATATTATGAGTGCTCTAAGCGTTTGTTAACTTGTAATCATCAAGCGAATAAAAATTATCCACGGTTATGTGAAGAGTACGGTTAGGGATAAGCCAATTAAAATTAGCTTTTATGCGAGAAAAAATTATATTACAATGAGCTTTGATAGACAGGTGTTTTTTTTTTTTTTTTTTTTTTTTTTTTGGACCGCATTAACCGCATTACCGCGGTTAACGGCATTGGTGGGGCCGCAGAGGAAGAGGCAAGTTGGTATTACGGTGCGCCGCTTGCCCTATCCTCTGTGGCCGAGATGTGGTCGGTGGCAGAGCCACAGCTCAGATCTGCCACCGGGTACCGGTTATGGTGGCTGGTATCGGTAGCCTCCTAGTAGCAGACTCGGGGGGAGTCTGCTACAGTACTAGTGGAGGCCGAGGAGGGAGGCGCACCCTACCATCTGGTGCGCCTAGGGCCTTTGGGCCGTGGATGGAGCCGCATGTGTGCGGCTGCCGCCGGCGGGGTCGCGGATGTGTTTACCGTTCCCGTGGCCCCGTCACAGGGTGGCGAGGAGGAAGGTGGGGGGTGGTTTTTAGTGGGTATACCGTGGGTCTCATTAGCCTATACGGGAGTCCCACATCACCACTCGGGTGCCCCCTGCACACACAAAAAAAAAAGGTGTTTTTTAAGTCAGTGTCCAAATTTTCAGGAGTAAATATACTCTTGAATATAACTTTTAGGGATCAACTTTCCTATTTGAAAAAAGAAATCAGCTGTTTCCTACAAAATGCTATGCCGTAGCCCTTTTTAAGGAGACAGCTGATTTTTTTTTCTGATTCAGAGCATAGTGTGTCCACAATTGTGTAGAAAATTGTAGTCCATTGAGGGACGTCAAAATTTTCAAATATGGATCTATTTGGATCGTTCTATGAAATATGTTTCTCTGTAAGTAAGTGTATAATATAATCTTTGAGAATATAATAATAACGTACAAAGAAACAGTTTTGATTCGATATTTTGTACTCTGTGGATGTGGTAACTTAATATAGGGATGTCGCGCCATACAAAGTCGATATTGAAAAGTAGGCGAATGACAGCACAATAAAGCGTCAGCTCTGAAGTTCAGACAGTTGAGGAAAGTCGACCTTTGGCTTACGTAGTAACTATTTATTAATCTGTGCTTTGGCTGTTTTAGTTCCGAGGTCTCTAATATTGATGATTTTATAGTACGACCAAGTTGTTCATGACCCTTGGCAATCATTCTTTTTCTGCGAAAATGGCATTCTCGAAAGACATTAGAAACTAGGTTTTACTGTAAGTGATGAGGAATATGACCTGGTAACGGCAAATCTTTAAATTGTGCAAGCCAGTGGACCTATTGTGTTACCAAATTAAAAAAAAGTACAGTTTTTTTGTAGCTCTATCTTAAAAAATACCTACTAACAAAATAACCACTGGCCCTAACATACTGGCTGTATTTCGCGGAAAAAAAGCGCTAACAAAAAAGCATAAGCAAAATGGCGACCGCTAAGCGTTAAATAAGCAAAAAATGATGGCTGATTATGTTAGCGGTAATGAAGTTAGTAAACCTGTTCTGGCCGATAACCTGTTTTTATTTCTTTAGCGCCGGTAAGCACTAACAAGCGCTTTTTTCCGTGGAACACAGCCATTGTGTATCTAGATATTTTTTAGAAAACACAGTCTCAGTTATTTTATATATCTTCTATATGTACAAAAATGTTATGTTGGTTTGTGTACGCTTAAAAAACTCAAAAAGTTCTGCACCGATCGAGCTGAAATTTTAGCACGGTATTTTTATTTTTATTTTTATTTATTTTTTTATTTATTTATTTTATCGATTCACCAACGGAACAACATTTGGTACAATATAAAAATAATACAAACAATGTTTTTTAAAGATAAAATGAGTTCTAATGATAGGTGAAATACAGCGTGCGTCTGCGACAATGAGATGAGATGAAGTTAAATATGAAGTAACTGATGATAATGGTAACAAAGATGACTGAAAAAAAGAGACAATTTTCTTTTTAAAACTAAAAACTAAATAAAATATAGTGCTTAACAACAAAATATATAAAAAAAAATCATAATGATATTTGAGAATACAATAATCCGCATCAAGGATTGTTTTTATCTACTTTTTATTGCGGGAAAATGTACGATTTCCGTGGGATACTTTATTTACAGTTTCACGTAAAAACGACTATACCGATTATCATGAAATTTGGCACAGATATAAAGTAGACCACGGGAAAGGACATAGGCTACTTTTTATCGCGGGACATATAAGGTTCCCGTAGGTTGTACTTACGCGGGCGGAGCCGCGGGCATCAGCTAGTTATTTATATAATTTAAAACTTGTTTTATTTGTGAGATAAATTTAGTGTTTACTTTTTTACCCGACTACGACAAATCCAAAAGGAAGGGTAATGATTTTGGCAGTATATGTATGTATGTATGTTTGTTCCACGGATCCAATTTTAATGAATGAGATATCAATAGATTCGTAATAACAGCCCAGGTGACATAGGCCATACACCTAATTTACATAGCCGAGTTATAATTTTGTATAAAAGTAATTATTAATCAGACCGAGTTGTATATGATTGCTAAGGTAAATATAGCTTTCAATGGGCTTGTGGAAGTTTATTTATCGTTCGGATTAGGCATCGTAAAGCAGGCAGTAAAAGAAATTAATGCGTAGAGCAAAGCCCCGCTTAACGAGGGAGATTTGAGGTAGACCAGCGCGGATGATATATGGAATACAGTTGGAATTACCCAGTTGTTAACAAAGATTTTAAAACTCAAAATAGGCTATGACGTACATTTGACGGAACAAATCTTAATACAAGAAAAAGTAACAATATCTTGGTTTTCACCATACTTCAAATGTAAAAATGGTCACAAAAATGTCAAAAGTGGGGTCATTTAACTTGAGACACTTTTTGCCTCAACATGTCTCGATTATTATATACAGTTTATACGTTTATCGTTGTTACCAAATACGTCACCGTTGCATCTGCTCTGTGGACTTACACTGTAGGTGTGGCATGACCACCATAGAAATGAGGTTTGTCTACAGAAGAGAGGGAAATGACAGATTGAATAAGTAAATCTGTAATTTTTCTTTACATATTATATAGTTCCTGAGTTTAGCACGCGTAGCCAACGAAACTGGCTATCTTAAGCTGGGACTATATGATCCGGAATCCGGCGAGCGCTGAAAATAGAACTTTGCGCTAATACAATATAGAGTTGATAATCGAACACACAAGTGTCGAGTGTCGAGCTGACATATTGTATGACAATTTGACTCGACACTTGTGTATTTGATTTTGAGCTCTATTGTATTAGCGAAGAGTTCAATTTTCAATGCTCTGAATTTTCTGTGGCCTACCGGATTCCGGGCAATTAAATCTCAGCCCGGATATTAGCGAATTGAAGAAATGTATTAGTAGAACTACAGCTCTCATTAGTATCTCTAATATGTTTATGAATCTTGACTGTTTGAAAATATCAGACACATTTGATTTGGGTATGACTGAAAAGCGTTAAAATGGTAATTTTAAATTAAAAACGATATTTTAATTGAACATAGTCACATATTATAGCAAACTATTCTATGAATAGTTTGACCGCTGACGTTATTTATATATAGTCAGTTATTCACAGGTAGAGTTATTCCCGAGAGTATATCGTTAACGACTGTTTACAGAACACGGGAATAGCCAGACACATCTCAAAATATACACCTGATTGTCTGTGGTTTATAGGGTTCAGTTGTACTTCTAGTTTCGCTCTCTCCGTCCGTCTTTTTGTCTGGCTGTGCGCCCTTCTAGCTTCTGCTAAAATTAATTTCAATTTATGAAATTCGGTGATTTCGTTTTTGCCACCATAAAACAATAATTATTTAAAATAATTATTTTATGGTGGCAGTGGTATGGCTCTCTATATACAAACCCCCTTACTAATAATCGTTGTATAAGCTTTGAATAGTTATACAGTGTTTTGTCTCCTTCTATCGAATTAAAAATGTCACTTGTGTGAAGGGAACAAAACACTGTATAACTAACTATTCAAAGCTTATACAGCGTTTATTATTAAGGGGGTATGTGAAATAGGATATCGTAGAAGAAGTCCTTTTAATAAGAGCGAGTTTTCATTTATATGTCATTTTTTTATAAAGTGAACCATTTTCGAGTAATTGCAAAGAGGTTCACAAGTTGGTCCCAACCTGGCATTTCTAAACTATAATAGATATAGAATCTTATAACTTTTCACGCTGATAAGTCAGAAAAGTTTAGGCGCGAGAAAACGCTATGGTATTTTCTTAATTTCGGAATGACTAAGGGTCACTTTACACTAAGTCGCGACACGACACGCACTTTTTATGATAGCTATTAGAATTTGAACTTTAATTACTGCATGATGAACTTTAATTACAATATGTAAGCTTGTGAGGATACATCTATCCTCACAAGCTTACATATTGTATAATAGTAGTAGGGTAAATCTAATAGTAGTAGGGTAAGCATAAGCGGTAGGTCCAGTGATTTATTTTATTAAGGTAGCCTTTTCCATTTAGACTGGTATCGAGACGTATGGCCACCAAGACCCTCACGTTAACCAGTGACGTCACGTATGATGTAACAATACGTAGTAAATAATTAATAGCAAAAAGTATAAATTTTATAAAAAATAGTAATAATCACTTAAACTCGTGACAACAATTTGATTAAACTCGAATTTAAATATGGCTAAAAGTGATTAGTTACAAATTAGAAACTTTACGATTTATAACAATTTAAATGCTATTTCACTAAACTATCACTTCACTATATCACTTCACAAAACAGTTTATAATAGGCAATCGGACAAACTTTTTTTTAATGCATAAATGAATAGTACTCTTAAATATGAGTAACTTCTCAGAAGAAACCGTATATCAAAAGTCAATATTTTCAAAGGTACAGCGATTTGTATAAAAAATTTCGCGAGCCTCCTAAAAACGCTCCATACTAAAGTCGACCTAAAAATGACGTCACTTGTATAATGTATGATTATGAAGTAGTATGAAGTAGTATATGAAGTATATGGCCGCAGGAATATATTTGTAAATATCTCCGATATTTGTGCGTTTAAGTTCATACTCACCATAATGAATGTTTTTGTATATGATGTGAGTAAACTAATGATGTAGGTTTTGTTTACCAATTTCGCAAAAAAAAAAATTTTTTTTGGTACTGGAGCGGAGCGAAATTTTGTATACAAATCGCTGTACCTTTGAAAATATTGACTTTTGATATACGGTTTCTTCTGAGAAGTTACTCATATTTAAGAGTACTATTCATTTATGCAATAAAAAAAAAAAATCAGTCCGCTTGCCTATTATCACTTTAGAGTTATTTTATAGCGCCCAAGTGTACCAAACTTGGAAAAAACATTTTTTGTTGTTCCAACGCGACCATCAAACCCACGACCTCCGAGTCGAGAGCCAAGTTCTAAGCCATTGGACAACGTAGGCTGTTAACAATACGTAATATATGATAGCGGACAGGGCTAACGTATTAATATTTAAGGGAGCTGACGTTGATTTACGGCGGGCCAACGTAGGGTCAGGTACAGATGCGCATTTATCAAACAAAGTCGCTTCAATGATATTACATGCCGCTAATTTCGGGTAACAATAGATTTATAATAATTTAATACTATTACCACAGCTATTAAAAGATTCATCGACGATAGAAAACAACGTCTAACTAAGATAGCATGCCAGGATTCAGGACATGTCTAAAAAGGGGTTGGGAACTTCTTTTTCTCGTTAGTTCTAAATTAATTGTCCGATTTAGTATAACCTATCATCAAGAAAAGTTACCAGTTTGTATCCCTTGTAGTTTAGAAACGCGAAGGGGGACCAACTTTGGAGGCCGATTACTCGAAATGGTCCACTTTATTAAAAAGTCATGTATATCACGTCCTTACTTAAGAATATCTATTCGATGATAGCCCATACAACGGGGCCATCAGCCACCTCTAAAATTATTATTATCTTAATGGCTAGCCACACACATGCCATATTATTGACATATAATTATATTGCGGTTTTTTTAATGTGTTGACTAGTATTCATAAATTTATTCTGTCAATAATATTGCAATAAAATATTGAAAGCTTTTTTTACTGACTGTACACTGCGCTGTATGATATTGCACCAAAAACATAAATGCGGTAAACGTTTTGGCAAAAGGTTCATCGTTACAAAAGATTCCTTTAAAGGTTAGAACCGAAAGAAAAAACCGAGAAAAATCATTACAAAAAAAAATGGGTTGGGTCACCCCTTTTATTAGGGTTCCGTAATACTTAAGGAACCCTTATAGTTTCGCTCTGTCCGTCTGTCTGTCTGTCTGTCTGTCTGTCTGTCTGTCTGTCTGTCTGTCTGTCCGCGCCTCTAGCTCCTGTAATTATGAATATAAATTAATGAAATTTGGTGCAGTTATAGATTGTGTATAGATCACGGTTTCAGGATCATAAAAAAATAATAATTTTATATTTTAGGGGTGGCTCTCCATACATGTGAAGTGGGGATGAAAAATATTTTTTCACTCTACCCTATCGTGTGGGGTATCGTAGAATAGGTCTTTTAAAATAAAGGCAAGGTTTCATACGTTACTTTTTTATAAAGTTGACCATTTTCGAGTAATCGGCCTCCAAAGTAGTTTGTAAGTTGGTCCCCCCCCTAGCATTTTTAAACTATAGGAGATAGAAACTTGCAAATTTCCATGCTGATAGATCATGCTAAAAACTCTTTAGGAAAACTATTGTGAACCAAATCGGACAGTAACTTTTGGAGTAATTAAAAAAAAGCATATTACGCGTTTATAGTTACGGAACCCTCCTTAGACATGTCGTGACATGCTCTTGGTTAGGTTAGGTTAGGTTATAATTTCATAAAAATCGGTCGAGCCGTTTCGGAGGAGATCTGTAGGTAACAAACACCACACACGAGAATTTTGTTTAATATAAGTGAGACCTACCTAAGATGTAAGATTTAATTATTTGTTTGTTTGATATTGAATAGGCTCCGAAACTACTTGACTTGATGAAATTTGGCACAGATATAGAGTAGGTAGACGGCAGACATAGCCTACTTATTTTACCGCAGCAAAATGTACGGTTCCAGCGAGAATTCCTTTGTGATCTCTATACATTTCTATTTAAAATAGAAAGTACGAAACTCAAAACGAAATTGGAAAATCAAACTGCAACCGTTGACAGCGCGCAAATGAATTTTTAAAGTAATCAAAGAAGCATTTTCAAAGTTCCGTGTTCGGTTGAACGGAATTTTTCGGTTCATGAATTTCCAAACGCAAAAGAGATTTAAATGTTCCGCCGTGTTACACTCAATCATTTCGATCGTCTGCAGAGCTTTGACCTGCGTTTTTAGGGTACCGTAGTAACTACAAGGAACCCTTATTGTTTCGTTCCATCCGTCCGTCAGTTTATCCGTTCTCCCTTGATAACTTTGGTAATTTGAATATAAAGAGACAAAATGTTGTATAGTTACTATAAAGACTATAGGCTTTTAGGTTAGATGACTGATTTTTTATTGCATTAATGAATGAGTAACTTCACAGAAGAAACAGTATATCAAAAGTAAATATTTCCAATGGTACAGCGATTTGTTTACAGAATTTCGCAAGTCTCGTTAAACGCTCCATACTAAATTCGTTCCTAGCTTTCCTAGCGTTTTCCTTTAATAATACAATTGGAGTTTTAATATTATCTATAGTATCAGAACTCTGTGCTATCCTACTGATATTATAAATGTGAAAGTTTGTAAGAATGGATGGATGGATGTTTGTTGCTCTTCTACGCAAAAACTACTGAACGGATTTTGATAAAATTAGGTATGGTACCTACTAGTAGCTCTGGATTAAAATATGGGCTACATTTTATCCCGAAAAGTGGGAAATTAATTTACACCGGCGGAGCCGCGGGCAAAAGCTAGTATTTTATACATTAAGGAAGCCAGTCTTGGATATCTGTGTTGTATCCTAGGTTTTAAAATATTTCTCCCCTATCCCTATAAATCCTTATTTGTTGCACTCTCCTGTGAAGTTTGCTGTCCGCCATTACCGCTGCCGCCCAGAGAAGTGCACACTTAAATATGAATGTTATATTGCGGATTTATTTTACAGTCGGCCATTATACTCGATCCTTTATATCCCGTACAGTGTATAAATATGTAGTCAATTGTACAGCTACTCTTTCTCTATTTATTCTATGCCGGCCAAAATAATGTTTTTATTTGTATTCTACCTCATACTTCATTGTTATTCGTCAAAAAAGTTTACTATAAAAAGCAAAAGCTACTTTGGACTATTGGATCATATTATTGAAGTTTTCCGTTTTACACCACGTACTTATCGGGGATAAAAAACGTTATCAAAATTATAATTTCCATAGTAAACTACATAAAAAAAAATTAAATAACAATATCAGTTACATTTTTTTAGTTCAAAGTTACGAAAAAAAATTTTATTCATGCTTTTTACGGCGAAACGGAACGATAAAAGTCATACGGATTGACACTAATAAAAAAAAAAGTTAGGCCTTTTCATCCGTTATTGGATGATTTATACAGTATTCTCCAAGCGAGGTAACCACTCTTGAAATACTGTAGTGCCTGGGACAGTTGGTTTTTTAAATGTCGTATGGTTGCCCAAGCGCATACGGCATTCTCACAACACAGTCAGCCTAGTCCAGAGGAATGACTGGTCAATACGTCTGGGGCCAACCATGTGCGGGTTTCCTCACGATGTTTTCCTTCACCGTAAGAGCGTCCGTATAATGTACTTGAGATCTGAAAAAGTCTCATTGGTACACGCCACACCTGGGATTCGAACCTGCACTCTCTCGCGTGCGAACCAAACGGTCTACCCACTAGGCCACGGAGCTCTCACTAATATATCGACCATAAATCGATAACGTTTTGACAATTCAACTTGTTTCTGTTTGATAAGGTTTGATAACATTTGTTTCTGTTTAATGGTAATTCGAAAATCGATTTGGTTTCAAGTAATAACTTTTTCGATGCGACATTATTATCTTCATATTATGGCTACTATACACTACAAACTTCAAATGCAATGCGTTCAAAGTAGTTACGCTCATTATTATTGACTTTAATATTATAATTTATCTAAATTGAATATTTCTGACATATGAATAGCAGACTCCAATTTAGCAGTCCATCATTTTGAAAAACAGCAATAAATAAAAATTTGTTAAAAATTTCTCAGTCTCTATTACAACACAAAAATACATCGTTCTTAATGTTACAAGTGTGACATATTATTATAATAAATCAAATAATTTTTAAAAACGTATACTCGTACAAGGATACCGTTTAATTTGTGGATGTCCCAATAAGTTGGATGTCTTCCAAGCGCAACTCTCATTCATCATTTGAGTATTTCGCTAGATGGCGTGCGTGTTTTGCGTTTGTAAATTAAGTGAAATGTCGTTTTCGAATTTAAATTTAGATTCGTTTAGAAATGGTTTATGGGAACGTTTTATTTTAATGCAGATGCCATGCAGATATTGTTTTGTAACGATTTAGTTTTTGCTGCTTGAACTAGTAACACGTAGGTACGTGTCTTGGCCACCGTATAAATTATAAAGATAAAATAAGATGTTTTCTGTATTGATCTGTCACTTTATCTATTATTCGATAGACAAAACCCATTTTTATTGTGATGCTGGTAGAGAAGAAATTAAGAAGATGCAACTTATTAAATATTGCAGATATTTAATAAGTTGCATCTTGTATAATACTAGCTGAACCGGCAAATGTTGTTTTGCCTTATAAATTATTTCTAGTTTCTAGATAAATTCTAGTCTAGACAAAAAGTAACTTACTTATTATAAGTGTGTAAGTATGTGGTATATGCGTGAAATAGGCATGGAGCGCTATGAAAGATAAGGGAATATGAAAATAACAAACGCCAAACAATATTATTTTCAAGTTATTATAGTTTATTTCATAAAATTACATGTCACATTGGATGAAAAATTATTAAATTACTAAAATGGCTGTAAAAAATAGGGGCTGGTGATAAAAAAGTAAAAATTTAGGGTTGTATGTATTTTTTAATGCCACACTATAAAAAAATAAAATAAAAAAATTTCGTCCAAAAATAAAAATAAAAAATTTAAGGGTGAACAACCCTTATCACCTAGGGGTATGAAAAATAGATAGTAGCCGATTCTCAGACCCACTGAATACGCATATAAAATTTGGTAAAAATCGGTAAAGCCGTTTCGGAGGAGTACGGTAACTAACATTGTGACATGGAAATTTTATATATTAGATATAAGATACCTAGGACTTTAAATTACTTTAAATGTATTATATTTAAAGTAATTTTAAGTATTGATATATCGGAAGGAAAAAGTTTTTTAAAGGCATAAGACGTTTAATAAAACTTTCTTAGCTATCGGTTAGTTATCGGGTTTGGCGCAGTTAGCAATATCGGTTTAAGTTAAACTTGACCAACTACAATTTAAAGTTGAATCGTTTACGTTAAACGATCCGTTAACCGTTTATATTGGAATATTGAATATATTCAAAGAAGCTTCTCCTCTTACAATATTTTAGAAAACTGAAGCTCTTGTATAATATTATATTGAGATTTTGCTAATCTGAAGCAGGCGAAGGTGCTGGACAGCCTTACTTTAAAAGAGAACCAAGGCCCGGCAGTGAGAACCGATCAATGATAATAAACATTTGAAACATAGTTTAAACTTAGAGTACCTGGGTAACCGAGCTTCGCTCGGAGCTATAGTAGATTAAAAATAAGAATTACAAAAATATTTTACCGGGATTCGAACCCACCAAGCAACGCAAAAATTATACACACCAAACTGCCAATGGGACTGACATGTTACAGTCGAAATTGTTGGTATATTATTGTTGCAAGACGAAAGAAAAAACTTATAAATGCGCAGTTTCCGGGAAATGAGACCTAGCTAGAAGGATTTGATACTAAATTTGATGGTAATACTTGCAAGTATTACCATCAAATTTAGTATGTATTCAGATTAAATATATATACAATATTGTCTCGTTTAAAATATAACATTTATATGATTTTAAACTGCCTGTTCAACACTACAGATATTATATTCTGTTCAAATCTAATCTAAACGTAAACGAAAAGTGAAATTCGACCACATTAATGCTCATTATATCTCTTTATTGCACGCTAATTAAGTGACATTTAAATTGGTAGCATTGTGTTTATATTTAAGCTGTAACTGAACGTATTATAATTTATAAACATTAGCATATTAGCATTTTGTCAACCCAGAGTATGCAAGCATGCTGCCTGCCATACTTGTAATTGAGATCCAAATCCAGTGGAAACTTTAATAGTTGGTGATGACTAATGACAATTAACATTGAGTTCATCTAAATTCTAAGCTTTCATTTTATTCAATGCCTGCTCTACATGCAACACCTTACGTTATGAAATCAGCTGTGTGACAGTGTGAGGTCAGCGACCGTGTACCGTACCTCATTCGCAATCGTACCTCATCCTCATTATACCAGTAATTTGAATATTGTACTTTATGTTACCAGGGAGTCAGGAGTGTCGTGGGGGCGTCGCGCGCGCGGCGTGGGCGGCGGGGGGCGCGGGGCGGGCAGCGCGGGCGCGTGGCGGCGGCGCGAGCGGCTCGCGCAGTCTCGTAGGCCCATGGAGATCCTCACCAGCCTATACGCGCTGCTGTCCGGCGGGGTGAGTTGTTTATGCTAACCTGGTAGTTGCACAGATGGAAGGCCCATGGAGATCGTGAGCCTATTATGCGCTGCTGTTCGGCGGGGTAAGTTCCTGGTACGTATGCGAGCCTGGTACTTGTACGGATTTGTAAGGAAAAGGTCGGGCAAGATGAGATTATCGGATGATCTATTGTATAACATGACACGACGAAGGGGAAGAAGTGTGATCTTTAGAGTCATAAAAATTATAATTGTAAAATAGACACATGAAAGTTTTATCTATAAAACTAGCATTCATTGGCCGCGGCTTTGCCCGCGTAAAATTAGGATTGCAATTTTTATCCCCTATTTTACCCCCTTGGGCTATACTATGGTATATTATTACACATACTCTCAAAGACTCACACTACACAAAGACACTAAAATAGTTCATCACGTAGGTATTGTAATATGAGAAATACGTGTGCAAAATTTCAAATTTCTAGCCTTAATTATATTATAGATAGATAGATAAAAACAACTTTAAAAAATTAAAAATATTTCTTTTAATAATTCAGTTCCAAATACCTACGTGTAGTGTAGAATCGAAATATAAAATGTTTTTAAAATGTGGATAGGTAACATAAGAGGTACGATTAAGTAATGAATTTTTTTATGAATAAAGTTAGAGCGATGTTTATGCTTTCACACATAATATTTCATTATTCATGTTTTACAAAACAACTCTGAATGCTGCTTTGTATAAAAAACCTTCTATTACTACCATCATCATCATCATCACTACAAGGTTACAATACCTACTTATCTATACTGATATTATAAAGAGGAAAGATTTGTAACTTTATTTGCATTTAATAGGTCTGGAAACTAATCGACCGATTTTGATGCAATTTGGTAATATGCCGCGACCTACATCTGGTTCTCTATAAATTCCGTGAATAAGTATTTATGCTCTTTTTGGATAGCTGATGGTTATTCTCTAACTATACTTACTAATGCATATAATAAAAATTTTGTTTCTTTGTTTGTTTGCCTTGAATAGGCTCCGAAACTACTGAACCGGTTTTGATGAAATTCGGCACAGATATAGAGTAGACCACGGGAAAGCACATAGGCTACTTTTTATTGCGGAAAAGTTAACAGTTTCTGCGAAATTAATTTTTGCGCGCACGAAGTCGCAGGAAACATAAAGTTCCTTATAATTCTTGAAGAGTCAAAAACAGGTTCTATATAATATAACTCTAGCTTAGATAGCTTTCAGATACAGACAGGCATGATTGTAAAGTATAATTAGCGGCAAACTGTTATGTACATATGAGTTCATTAGAAAATTATAGTAATATTATTAATCCTAATACTATTATAAATATGAAAGTTTATGAGGATGGATGAATGGATGTTTGTGAATTTTGACTCGTTCACGTAAAACTACTAAACGGATTTTGATAAAATTTAGTATGGTAGTAATTTCGGCTCTGGAATAACACATATTCTACTTTAGATACAGAAAAAATGCAGTGTTCCCGTAGGATACTGAATTTACGCGGGCGGAGCCGCGGGCAAAAGCTAGTCAGCTATATGAACCCGCATGTGCTTCTTACGCCAGTTTTTCTCGCCGGACTAGTTCCCGAACCGGTGGTAAGCATCATCGAGACCGACATTCAAAAGTATAAAAATACCAACTTACAAAAAAAAATTAACTTCGATATTAGAGAGAACAATAAATTCGTTTATTTGCAGCAAGGTATAAACCCGAAGATCGACTCTCTGGCGTTCCGTCTCCACTGCGGCGCGACCACCGCCGCGCTACTCGCAGCCAGCGCCGCACTCACCACGCGCCATCTTGTGGGCAACCCCATAGACTGCATACACACGAGGTACGACCACACTAGTTCCCGATCGAACAATAGATGGCGCTAAATGTAGAGTCATAATTTCCAGAATATTTTTTGTATAAAATAACGTTCTTCATTATTTAGTTGTAATCACAACTACTTATTTATTGAAATTAAAGTAATAAATATCTACAACATCGTTCTTTGTAATAGCTAAATATTCGAAAGACACAACCTAAACTAGACACCTACTCTATCATATTAGTTTACGCAAACTTGTACAGATGTCCTCACAGTGCAGAATTAATAAATGTAAATAAATATATTATATTATAACACATGTAAAAATATTGAAAATTACTTAAATAAAGTTATATCAATAACAATATTAATATGAGGTAAATATAACCTTTTTCATACCACCTGCTCGACAATGTCCGATTATATATCACGCAATCTCAACGTAAAGCAAGTCATTGCCTCCCAAGGGAGATAATGTTGTATGAAACTCCCAAGGGATTAAAGTGATTTGAATTTGGAACGTGAAAATTCGTATGAAAACTCCTAATAGATACGTATCTATCATAGAGTTTTTCAATAATAAAGATAGTTTATTCGAAAATCGAACTGGCCCCCTATAATTATAACATTCTCACGTGTCAAAATCGTCAGTCACAAGTTGCTGAATCTTTAAGTACTGCTCAAATAAACTCCACCACAACTTGCATAAATGTTCCTAATAAAAATATTACTCTGTCCCTCCATAACTGGACAAATGTGTCCAATACCAATATTAACTTTTAACAAAATAAATGTTTTATTTATGTAGCCCTGGGTTTTTATTGCCTCGCAATAGGTATGAAAAGTAGAGTATGCACCTCTGGGATAAAGCCTGTCTTCGTCTTGGGCAGCTTGAACCCCTCGCTTCACTCAGGACTCTACTGAATAACTAGAGTCCCTCGTTACGCTCAGGGTCCAATATGCTGCCCGTGACATAAGACACTGCTTTATCCCCTTGGTGCATAATCTACTATTTCTTACCATGTATTTAATTTAAAAATAAGATTGTTTAAGATTATTAACGCCTTTATGACGCAATCATATTAAAAGTTATTCGATTTATTTCACTTACCGAACTCAAATTCATTACAATTATGCACATTTATTCCTATATTTGCTTCTAACAAACCTTCTCACATCCAATTCTTCTCATAAATAAAAATCCTTACTCGTAAAGCGGAACTTTTTTGCAGTCGGTAAAGTACAGTATCACGTCCTTCCTGCAGATAACGAGAGCGTCGTTACTTAGGCATTACTTCTTGGCTCCGGCACAGCTCTAATATGTTGGACCGAATTAGGTTGGGCTCTATTGGGAGACGTGAATTACCAAGTTTTTAACGTAGTTGGTAGAGTATTTTTGATCATTGTATAAGACTAAAGTAACCGATTTTTTAACCGTCGGCAGAACTCTATAATGCAGTAGATATACTAATATAAAAAGAGGAATTATTTGCCTGATTATATTAAATAGGCTCCTAAAGTATGGGCCTGATTTTGATAAGATTTGGCACAGAAATAGAGTAGACCACAGGACAGGACAAAGGCTTCTTTTTATCGCGGCAAATGTATGTTTTTTTTTTGCACACACGAAGTCGTGAGAAACAGGTAGTGTAATGCCTTACTGTGAAAAAGGAGACCGCTCAGGTGTATCACTGTGGCGTAACACCATAGTGTCAATTTATACTTTTATACTATTATTATAAATACGAAAGTGTGTCTGTCTGTCTGTTACCTCTTCACGCTTTAACCGCTGAACTGATTTTTATGAAATTTAGTATAGACATACTTTGGGCCCGGGAAATGACATAGGATATTTTTATCCTGAAATAGCAGTGTATTTACGCGGGCCGAGCCTCGGGCAAAAGCTAGTATTATATAAATATAATAACCCTGGATATGTTTAGGGACATCCCGGAGGACGTGCTGAACACGTACTGCTGGATCCACAGCACGTTCACGGTGGCGGGCGAGGCGGGCGCGTACCCCGGCGTGCGGCCCGCCGGCTCCGCGCCCCGCCGCTACGGGAAGTACTACCAGTGGGTCGCGTTCATGCTGTTCCTGCAGGTGAGTGTTCCTCCTGTATACCAGGAGCGGGGACATCCTGGAGGACCGTTTTCATACATCACCTCCATAATAGCCTCCAAACATCGGATTTTTACAACTTTGACCGTAAATAAAAGATAAACGAAAAATGAAAATAAAAAGCAAGCACATAGTTCGATTACTCAGCAATTGATAACTTTACTTCAGATAGAAATATTATATCTCTTTTTCATAAAACACCAAAAGCTGAGTGTCGGCGTAATTTTAGGACGCCATTCTAAAATACTTCATAAAGCTGTATAAATGTGTGCACTATAGCTTCTCATTTAAGTATAGTTTACTATGTTATGGATATATCTTTTTTCCCCGATGTTATGCTAAATAACAAGCATTTTCCCTACGCGCCGTACTGAGTTCGAGCCGTTAACTAGCGCATTCTTAAGCGATTATTGTAAAAGTGCAAAGTGCAAAAAACAGCTGTTGTTACTAGGTAAGCAATCCGAGGATAGAATATTGTGTGTTTCTTCTACTAGCTGATAGCATGTCAGTAAATCAATTCGTGTTTTAGAGGGCTATGCTCGGAGTTTCTCTACGTAATGGAATCAGAAATACGGAAAACCGTAGTAGAACTAAAGTTACTGATATTATAGCCATAGCCCAGCGCATTAGCAAGCTAAAGTGCCAATGGGCTAGACATATAGCAGATGGCCGCTGGAGCGGAGACTACGAACTGGCCGTCGAAGCGTAGGATGATCTTCCACCAGGCGGACAGACGACCTAAAAAAAGTTGCAGGGATACAGGCCGCAAGCGACCTACGGAAATGCGAAAACCTAGGGGAAGGCCTATGTCCTGCAGTGGACGTCACCAGGCTGAAACGACGAGACTATTGTTGACTCAACAACTTTTACTATTTACCAAAGGCGCAGCAATAAGCTCTTGTAAGATTTGTAGCTTCTTGTATGTAACGTGTTCGTTTTCAGTAAGAACATGATGTAGTGACTATCGCCAGTAGTGTGGCCCGACCTTTATCAATAAACAAAACACATCTAATACGAATATCATTTTGATTTATGTTCAATATATTTGATTGCTTTATTTTACGATATCACTAAACCCTTTAGCGAACATCTGTTCAAACATAGCTCTTATTACTATAGTACTACGGTTTATATTCTCTTGTTTTCCTCCATGGTAGAGCCATGGTGCGCTAATAGAACGTTAATTCGGGCACACGTGGCGGCCATTTTGCTATGGGTTTTGATTGAAAAGGTCAATATTGATGACCTTATCAATCAAAATATATATTATTAGTATATTAATATAATTAACCTACCAGATAATATTTGTCAGGAGTGTAAGTTTGTTTACAAATAAATGGACGTACACAGAATCATGGGGTGGCTTCATCATAAACACTTAGAATTTGAAATAAACATATTTATTATTATAAATTCATCATAAACACATATGCTATATACTCGCGTAACATATAAGGTATATCAAGCCGAAACCTAGTGATAATACTCATGAAACTGAACAACTTTCTCCAAGAATCATGGGTCGCAATATGAAAAAAAAAATTTGGTCCTCCCATACAAACCGCACGGTCAGCAAATCAGATTAGTATGGGAGGTCCAATTTTTTTTTTCATATTTCGATGTTCCTTGGGGAAAGTTGTTCAGTTTCATGAGTAATATAACTGGGTTTCGAGTTGATATACCTTATATTATGTTACACGTTGTATATTACAACATAAGAAAAATGTTTGACTTTTGGCGACCAAGGTTGAGGTGGAGTGGTCTATTAACTATATTTCTTTTATAAAACTGTACCTCAACTATGCAAATTATATAGCCTATGTTTCCCGGGCTATTATAACGAATCTATTAATACCTCATTCATTAAAATCAGACCTGTAGTTTAGACGCTACGGTGGAACATATGTACATACATAGACTGCCAAAATCGTTACCCTTCCTTTTGGCTTCGTCGGAGTCGGGTAAATAGTAAGTACAGGGGGTCTAGACAAGATGTATTCGATAATTACGACGGCGAAGTTCAAAAACGAAATGTATGGGATTTGACATAACTAGAGATGTGATAAACGGCTTAAAATCAAAAGTTAACTTATCCGTTATTAAATATTCAAAAGCAACTTATGTTAACAGCTTATTTGATTATCTACTTATTGCCACTTATAATGTTTTTTGCGCTTATGTTTAAAAGTTTTTAGATCGCTAAAACTGATTTCAATAAACTTTTTTCGTACTTTGCAAGCTTCGGACTGTCTGAAATCTGAATACGAATTACTGCGTAACGTAATATAACGTCAACCCGCAAAGCGCAACTAAAAAAAGTGAATAAACATGAAAAATCATATAAGTTATAAGTACAAAAAATAAGCCGTTTAAATAAGTGATGAGCTACATTAAAGAATTTTCACTCTTATTGCGCTGTCATAAGAACTATTTTTCTTTGCTCATACCACACTTATGGCTTAATGACTATAAACGATATAAACGATAAGTATAAGCGTTAAACGCTTACGTTTTTAAACGACTTTTCAACTTATTTATAAAAGCACACGCTATTTAAACGGTTTTCGTTTAAACGGCCATCTCTAGACATAACGCATCGCAAGCGACATGTCACATAACGATGACTTGTGTCAAAAAAGATATGCAAAATATTACCCGTCCACTTAAAGCATAAATGCCTCTTGGCTGTTAATAACCATAGCAATCGGGAGCATAGACTCTCTCTGGTTAGCCATAGTCATATAACAAAAAAGGTATCAAATCAAATCAAATCAAAAAAGTTTTATTTCCATATGGGTTACAAAGTAACGCTTAAAGAATTGTCCCTACTTGATGCCTACCACCGGTTCGGGAACTAACCCGGCGAGAAGAACTGGCGTAAGAAACTCGCACGGGGCCATCTTTTAGCAAAAAGATTTTTTTTTTTTTTTTTTTTTTTATGAAACTAGGGGGCAAACGAGCAAACGGATCACCTGATGGAAAGCGACTACCGTCGCCCATGGACACCCGCAACATCAGAGAAGTTGCAAGTGCGTTGCCGGCCTTTTAGGAGGGAATACGCTCCCTTCTTGAAGGTTTGCAGGTCATAATGGTCCGGAAATACTGCTGGCGACAGTTCATTCCAGAGTTTTACAGTGCGCGGCAGAAAGCTTCGGGTAAAGCGCACGGTGGAGGACTGCCACTCATCAAGGTCATGAGGATGATAATTATTTTGTCGCATGGAGCGGTGGCGAAAAGTTGCAGCGGGTATAAGTCCGAACAATTCCTCGGAGCACTCCCCGTAATATAACCGGTAGAGGATGCAGAGCGATGCTACATCTCTACGTAGCTCTAAGGTGTCAAGCCTGTTTGAAACACTATGGCAGTCGACAATTCGAGTGGCCCTACGTTGGATACGATCCAGAGGGAGAAGCTGGTACTTTGGTGCCCCTGCCCAGAGATGAGAACAGTATTCCATGTGAGGCCGAACCTGCGCCTTATAGAGTTGTAGGCGTTGGACCGGACTGAAATACTGCTTTGACCTGTTCAGAACACCAAGCTTCTTGGAGGCTAACTTGGCCTTGCCCTCCAGATGATATCGGAACTGGACCTCGCTCGATATGTTAACACCAAGTATTCCAATGTTGGAGGAGACAGTTATGGGTATGCTTTCAAAACGAGGACATACGACCATTGGCAGCTTTTTAGCGGTGAACGCGCAAACTTGTGTCTTAGAGGGGTTGAATTGGACTAAGTTAAGTCTACCCCATTCAGAGACCTTCTCCAATGAATTTTCAATTTGAGAGACAAGTTTGTTTCGACTCTCAATGACATTTTGCCGAGAGATATTCGCGTGGCCGGGATATAAGGCATCACCCGTACTGTCATCTGCATAGCAATGAATGCCATTGGTTTGTAACATATCATTGATATGCAGTATGAACAGGGTAGGTGACAGCACACAGCCTTGTGGGACACCAGCATCAACAGACAGAGTATCTGAGCATTCACCGTCGACTACGACCCTTATGCTTCGGTCTGCTAAGAAACTCGTGACCCACTTGCATAATTTCTCGGGGAGCCCATAGGAAGGAAGCTTCGAAAGAAGCGCTTTGTGCCAAACCCGATCAAAGGCTTTCGCTATGTCCAAACTTACAGCCAATGCCTCTCCCTTAGACTCGATCGCCTGTGCCCAACGATGAGTTAGGTACGTCAGCAGATCACCAGCCGAGCGACCTTTACGGAACCCGTACTGTTTGTCGCTTAGCAACTGCTGAACGTCTAAGTATCGAAGGAGCTGTCTATTAATAATGGACTCCATTATCTTCGAGAAGAGAGAGGTTATAGCGATTGGTCTGTAGTTGGAAGGATTGGAGCGATCGCCTTTTTTAGGGATCGGGTGCACCAAAGCTGTCTTCCAAGATGCTGGGACTGTGCCATAAGAGTAGGAAAGCCGAAAAAGACGCGTTAAGACCGGTGCCAACTCTGGAGCACACATTTTCAACACTATAGGAGGGATTCCGTCAGGCCCACTCGACTTTTGGGTATCAAGGGAACGGAGAGCAACTCGCACTGAGCGCTGATGGAACCGAATATCCGACATGATGCTCTTGCATCGCGGTATAGTCGGCGGTTCCTGTCCCCCGTCATCCAGGGTCGAGTTGGACGCAAAGAGCTTGCCAAGAAGTTCAGCTTTCTCTTTTGCGTCATGGGCCAACGAGCCATTTCCTACGTGTAGGGATGGAAGAGATGGCTTACAGAAATTCCCTTCGATAGCTTTGGCGAGAGACCAGAATGCACGGGTTCCCGAGGGGAGACGCTCGAGTCTCTCGCCAATTCTACTGATGTGCTGTTTCTTCGCCCAAGCGATCTCTCTTTTGAAGGACCTAGAGGCAAGGTTGTACTCCTTTTTAAGTACGCTGGTGTTTAAATCCTGTGCTGACACTGCATTAGCCCAGGTTTGGTAAGCTTCCTGCTTCCGGCGAGAAGCTTTTTTGGAAGATGAACCAAACCAGGGACGGAATCTGCTGCCAGTAGGGACCACAGAGGACGGAATGAAAAGTTCCATTCCTTGTAGCACCACGTTGGCAACAGAGTTGGCAGCGGCGTCAGGATCATCCGGCGAGAAGCACAACTGCCCCCAGGGGTAGGACGCAAAAAAAGACCGCATCCCATCCCAATCTGCTAACTTGTAGTGCCACACACGACGGTGTTTAGCAACACGCTGTCGCAACGCGCTCGTGAGTTGCACAGAGCTGCGGACAAGGCAATGATCCGATGAGCCAAGTGGTGCGGCCACGGATACTTGGTAGCCGTCCGGATGTGACGTTAGCAGAAGGTCCAACAGGGAAGGAATCTGACCGTCCACATCTGGAATTCGCGTAGGCGCAGTAACCAGTTGTGTAAGGTCATATGCAAGGGCAAAGTCGCAGGCAGATCTCCCCGCATGATCAGTTTTACTGGAATTGAGCCAGTCGGCGTGGTGGGCATTAAAATCGCCAAGTAGTATGATCTCTGCGGATGGGATCTGCCGCTGCACGAAGTCTGTAGCTATTTGCAGATGCTCAAAGAGTCGGTCTATTTCGGGATCACCGCTATGGGACCTATAGAGGCACGCATAAACGCGGGGATGGTCGTCGCACTCTATGCGGAGCCATAAGATTGAAAGGTCCCTAACTTCAAGATTGCTGAGGCGGCGAGAGCTGATATCATCTCTGACGTACACACACACTCCAGCTTTAGGCAGAAAAGAGTGCTCAAGATTATACCCAGGGTGAGAAAGGTATGATGTGTCAGCCGGAGACGATATCTGCGTCTCAGTTAAGAAGAGCAACGCCGGCTTTGCTGTCTCAAGATGGTAATGGACGGCATTGAGGTTTGAGTGTAGTCCCCTGATATTACAGAAGTCCACTTTCAATATCGCAGGGGGTGCCTTAGCACGTTTGCTCTTGCCCCGTGCAGATTGGAGCGCAGTTTTGCCCCCCCCAGAATACGAGGGGCAGCCTAGACGTCCACGCTCAGGTCCAGGGGCGCCTGAGCATGGACGTCCAGAGAGGGATTCTCCAACGCAGTTGGTACCCTCCTGGGGTAACAAATTAGTTTTCAACTGCGGCATCATAGGGGGGTAGGGGGATTGGGCCTCCGGTAAACTCACTAACTCGGCGAAACACAGCGTAAGTGCTGCTTCACGCCGGTTTTCTGTGAGTCCGTGGTATTTCTCCGGTCGAGCCGGCCCATTCGTGCCGAAGCATGGCTCTCCCACGTCAAATGGAAAATTGTTCTTTTTAGGCAAATAAGAAATCCCTAGAGTGACTAATTACTTTGGTGACAGAACACTTAAAAAAGACTACCATATCTTTTCAATGGTCTTCCTGAAGATATCCGCCTTGAACAGAATAAAATGTCATTTAAATAAAACTAAAAAAACATTTTCTGGATTCACTTCCTGACTAGTCTTGCCAGAAGGTGGGTCTAATAAATTTTATGTATAACTTAAAATAGTTTACCATAAAAATGATTAAAATGAGGCTCACATCACCTACAGATAAACTGTGTAAGCAGTTTTGTAGGACATTGTATAATTTAAAACTTGTAAAATAATATTTTTTTAATAAATAAATAAAATAATAATAATAATAAGTATCATCCCACACATTTTTGATTTCGAAGTTCGCCGTCGAAATTATCGAATGTATCTTGACTAGAGGCTCTGTTTACAAATGCTAGTAGTACTATCACTTACCTACACTGCGACATGTAACGTCAGACTCATAGGCTGAGGGCTCTCCACATAAATTATCTCAAATAGGTCGATTATAGGTCACCGACACTCAACATACACTTCCAGAATCCGGAGATTCCTTAATGTATCTGAGTGCAGCAAAAGTTTAAAATGTACTAAAGAAATTTTGTTTTGGTATACTTAAAGTTATAAAATAAATTAAAACGTTCACCAGTCCTTTCGGGACAAGAGAAGCTGTAAATTAACAAAAAGTAAATAATAATAATAATAATAATAAACCACGATAAAAAATGTTAAAGTTATATGTAATGAATGACTTTGCCCAAAGTCTAAACACAAGGAACAAAAAAATCGTTTCCAAGCGTCTTCGTCCTCTTCGAAAAAAGAGAAAATTACTAGATACTGTTTAGAAACATCATGATTTAAAATAGCTAAACCTTTAGCCAAGCTTTAAAAATTTAAGAAATTAATATGATATCTAAAATGTCTCAATGACACATAATATTATTATGAACACGTAAAAATAAACAATCGTAGCGCGTTCGTAGCTCGTTGACCTCACGCGTAGACATCTGCTACGGCGTAGAACCGCTACGTTGACAACAATCACAATAAAGTGTGTTACTACTCGTATAACAATATTACATTCAATGTTAAAAATATACAGTATATATATTAAATTTAATTTATGATCAACTATTTTTTCATTTATTTTTAACTGTTAATTTTTAAAAAGTTCTTGAATAAAGTTTGACACATGTATGTAGGTATGTAAACATTAACATTACTATTTTGATTTTTTGCTGTGCTTGAAGGCAAACGAGGCTAATCATATATGATAAACTAGCTGTTTCCCGCAGCTCCGCCCGCGCAAATATACTATCGAGTATCCTACGGAAATACTATACTTTTCCGGGATATAACTAAGTTTAAGTATCGTTATATTACAATACTAGCTGTTGCCCACAGCTCCGCCCGGGTAAATATAGTATCCCTCGGAAATACTGTACTTTTTTGGGATGAAAAGTAGCCCATGTTTTAATCCAAAGCCTAAACTACCACCATACCCAATTTCATCAAAATCCGTTTAGTAGTTTTTGCGGGAAAGGGTAACAAACATCCATCCATCCATCCATCCTCACAGACTTTCACATTTATAATATTAGTAGGATTACTTTTAGTTATGGAATAAATCATAAAATATTTTATTCTCGACGGCTTAAAAAGAAAGACGGCTACTAGCATCTCCATGCTCACTATGAAGGGGGTTTTGGCGAAGAAAAATTGATCTATCGACTAGGTCTTATCACTGAGAAATCCGAATTGTTGAGTTTTTATATATTTTTTTCTATTATTTTGTACTAACATGTGAGTTGTTTCACCCGCCGATTGTCAAAGCGCTTGGCTCAGTACGTACCGAGCCAAGCGCTTTGACAAGCATGTACGTACATGCTTTGGACTTTTCGAGCTATTGGGAAATTGGCGACTCGGGTTCGAGTCCCGGCCATACTAACATTTTTGTGATTACTTTTTCCTAATACCTTTCGCCATCTGTTTTTTTATTTCCTACTAGAACTCCGAGCAAAGGTCTCCCGGGTACACTAAAGGGTCCATTCACGCCGGAACACAACGAGACGAGACGCGGCTCTGCATTTTTAATATAGCTATTCAAAATTGAACTTTAATCTTTACACAAGAAGGTACACGTTTCATTGTAACAGTTCGAATGTCAAGTTGCACGTCGCTGCACAGCGCTTGTGCAGTGTATGACTGATGTCTAATGAAAGTGTAGTGATTAAATCTTATTGTGTATTGAATAAAGTTCAATATTGATTAACTGTCTTGAAAATGCCGCGCCGCGTCGTTTGCGTTGTTGCAGCGTGAACTGGCCCTAACGATTAAACACAGTGTAATAAAACAACTAAAGCAGTAGCCCGAAAGTGTTTCAATGTGAAGTGTGTTCCGTGTAATAACCGCATTCTGTGAATTTCCTGTTACCTGGCGATAGGGTTACTATACTGTTCATATTACACTGTTATAATATATTGTTCAGATCCAATTTAACCCAAACGTAATCAAGAGGATAAAATTCGACGAAATTAATAATAATAATAATATCTATGGACGCTTCACACCACGTCAATCTGGCTCCGTGCTAAGTATCCGAAGAACTTGTGTTACAGGTACCAAATAACGGGAAGTATATTTAATACTTTTATACTATACATATATTTAAGATTTTTATTATATTATACACATATTTAATACACATCCATGACCCAGGAACACAGAAAAACTTTTTGTTCCTTCGGCAGGATTCGAACCTGCGACCTCCGGCTTGAGCACCTAAGCGCTGAACCACTGAGCCACAGAGGTCGTTAATAATTATTTTTTTTATTGCGCGGTAAATATGTGATGTTTAAATTGGTAGCATTATATTGTGTTCTATCGTTTTTTTCGTAAACCGACGACGAAAACTTCGAAAAGGAGGTTCTCAGTTTGACGGTTGACCTGTATTTTCTTTACTTTAAGATCAAATTGGTTAGAAATGGAGTATAATAATATGTTAGCACGAAAGAGCTTTCTGTTAGAAAAGTAGATAACCATATGCGATTTTAGGGTTCCATAATTCATGTTTGGGAACCCTTATAGTTTTGTTATGTCCGTCCATAGGGGAGTTACCCCAAAAATGAGATAAAAAAATTTGTGATTTTATTTTAACAATTTGTCGACGTAGTAAATACACATATCCATGCAGAGTTTTATCTTTCTAGCACGTTAGTGCTAGAAAGATAAAACCTCCTCAACTAACCTTCCAAACAGTTATGTTTGGAAGGTTAGTTGAGGAGGAACGGACGAACGGGTGAACATGACGAAACTATAAGGGTTTCGAGACGAGAACTACTCAATCCTAAAACACGCAATCATGGCTTTGAGCTCTTTAAGTGTAAACACTAGGAAAGTTTTCTTTTACGGACACTTCACGCTACAAAGATTGCAGTTTGAAGTTACAAAAATAAATTATGTTACGTCACCTTTTTAACCGACTGGGTCAGAGCTGAGAGGGTTCGTTTTCGCTAAAAATTGTACTTGTAATTCTGTTGAAGGAAGTCATTACTGTATACGGAGTGCCGCGGTTCGTGCCTGATAATAAAAATTTAGCGTTCAGCTGTTATTACAGTTCGTTCTGAGATATTTTACCTCTGACAGGATCTTTAAGCCGACGGCGTAAGGTTCACTTTCATAGACACTCAAAGGTAAAATAAATCTGAACGGACTATACGTATGGCAACACTCATTTACAATGAATATTTTAGCCTGCATTCTGTAGTGCTATCCTTTTCTGTGCTATAGGAGTGAGGGAAATGGAAATGAATTTTCCATAATGTAGAACAAATATTATGATACAAGATAATACTTGTATCTCCTGACTCATTTGGCTGGATTGAGGGTTGATTCGTTTCTAGTATATATTTTTTTTTATGAAATATGGGGGCGAGCGAGCAAACGGGTCACCTGATGGAAAGCAACTTCCGTCGCCCATGGACACTGCAAGAGCTGCAAGTGCGTTGCCGGCCTTTTAAGAGGGAATAGGGTAATAGGGGAGGGTAGGGAAGGGAATAGGGTAGGGGATTGGGCCTCCGGTAAACTCACTCACTCGGCGAAACACAGCGCAAACGCTGTTTCACGCCGGTTTTCTGTGAGCCCGTGGTATTTCTCCGGTCGAGCCGGCCCATTCGTGCCGAAGCATGGCTCTACCACGTAAAACCTAAAGTATTTAAAACCTAAAGCTACTTTGAAGGACGAAGGAAGGAAAGGAAGAAAGGACAGATTGAAGTTTTCTGTTTTACGCCACGTACTTACCGGGGATAAAAAACTTTTACACAAAAAAAAAAATGTTACATCACAATTATTATTACAATGATATGTATACAATAACTAACTTAACGATAAAAATGAATAAGAATATCAGTCACAAGCTTTTAGTTCTATAAAAATTACGAAAAATAAAACGAAAGGATAAAAATCACAGGGATTGACACGAATATATCGACCATAAATCGATAACGTTTTGATAATTATATTTTAATTTCGTTTCGTTTCGATTCCGTTAAATGACGCCGAATCGAAAATCGATTTGGTTTCAAGTAATAACTTTATCGATGCGACATTAATATCGAATAACGTTCAAAAGTGTGCAACACTATAAACTTGTGTCCACTTTAGCTTATAAATGCACTATAGTTTATATAGTTAGAAAGCGATAGATCATCGAACTAATTTTTATGTTTGGTGACTGTAGGTACTATAATATACTTTGAGTGGACATAGTTTTAACTATAGTTCTATAGTTAGAAGATGTATCCATCTTTTGGTTAATCTTTTTGGCCTAAGTACTTTAGCCATGTAAAGATATCTTAGTAATTTCTCTTAAAGATCTCTTACTCATTCTTTGTCAAGATAATAATAGAAAAATATAAGATTAACAAATGATTCAAAGATAACACAAGTGCCAATTATTACGCGTGAAATGATTATAATGTAGCAGTATGTTCGGGTTAAAATTATTACGACATTTTACAATCTCACTAGTTATATATTACAATTTAACGATTTTCATAATTTTATGGTGACATATAAATTATAGATAGGTATTTTAGTAAACTACGAGTAAGCTTTTATTTAAATTTTGTTTTTGAACCTAAAGTAAAGCATGTTGTATACGCCTATTGTATATAAACTTTGTTGACGTAAACCTCTATTTATGGTATATATCTAAGGTTGCACTCAATTGTAAGTGGCATGTAAGTATGAATTATACTATTCTAAATTCTGTATCGTTACGGGCGACTAGCATTTATTCGAAAAACATATTTTTTCTAACAGCTGATATCAGCAGCCCTTAAATGCCTACGCAGCTTTGTAAGACGCTCAACAATCCTCGTTCTCACTAGTTAAACTAAAGATAAACAACTATAATAGTCGTAAAGGTGCCTTATGGGTACCCTTACCATAGGTTAGAGAAAGACCAACAGATAAAGAGCTACATAGTTAGCTTTCGAATTTAATACACTACTACAAGCTTACGGTCCACGATTGTGTGGAAAATTTTCGTCGGGAAGTCAAAATTTTTAAATTTGGATCGTTTTGGATCACTCTATGAAAGCTGTTTCTATATACGTACCTACCTAAGTATATATATATTTTACTATGTGCCCTTACAACAATGATAAATTATATTAATAACTGATAGAATAATTTTGAGAATTGATAGACGGGGCGTAAGCGCCTACTGCGTAATGTACACTGATTTATTGCCTTTTCTACAGACGATAATTGCTTAATAAACTATTACAAATATATGTACGTTTGCTTGTACAGTAGTAAGTAGGAGTATGCACTCTTTTTTGAAGGTTTGTCATGTATTCGAAAATACAGCTTTATAAATCTCATAGTGCAGGCGCTGTGTACATAACACGTGAATATTTCAGGAGGTTGGCAGCCCTGGTGGTGCAGTCGTTAGGCTACTTTATGTCGCGCACGTGGTCACAAGGTCCGCCAGCATTCCTGACCAACGAGTCAACTTCATCATCATCATCACTTTTTCAATAAGACACGTTTTAATTTAAGGAGATGGTAAATAGGCCTATCGCGGCTTGTTTTGCAGATTTCACAAAAATTGATTCTTAACTTTGTCCGTTATTCCTAATTTTTGAAGTGATAACTTCTCAAGGGAGAGTAAACCGCTTTCCTACCTAACGCATATAACTGAAGAATACGCAAAAATACGAGCATTTTAACTCAGTTGAGTACCCTATGATGAGTAGTCTACCAGCACGCGGAGTATGTCCACCATAGACATGCGTTTAATGTCTACACAATAATAGACACACTGACAGATTGTATGGACAAAATGTCAGATATCTTTTATTCATCTGTAATAATCTCTCCTTCCTTAGAAAGAAACTATTTCTACGGTGGTCATGCTTACGTGCTGTTCCGTCACTTTAGTGGCCTTTTGGACTGTCAGATAAAATTATACTGTACAATTACCAAGTCTGCTAATAAAAATATTTAGAATTCTGAAGAGACATTCAATGTTGCTGTATTTTTCTCAAACAACTGATTGACTGTGGTGTTGGTTCTTGGTGGAAATACATGTTCATGATAATATGACACAACTTTTTCATACACTTTTCCACTTTATTTTGGTTTTTACGATAATTAGCCCATGGAGAGCCGCTTCGCTACGTTGAATGTAAGAGGAGGAATGGATGGCAAGAATGAAAGTGGATGAAGCGAAACAAGTATGTAAGGATCGTAAAAAGTGGTCTCTGCCTACCCCTACGGGAAATAGGCGTGATTATATGTATGTATATATTATGTTTACGACAATTTTGACAGAAACACGACCGGTTTCGATTAAGCATATAAATCAAAACCGGTCGCATTTATGTAAAAATTATTGTAAAAACCTAAATAAAGTGGAAAGGGTATTAGAAAGTTGTGTGATATTATTTGTCTGATACGTTAAAAAAGTCACTTGACAGACAAAGACGGCGACATTGAATAGCTAATTAGCTGTGTAAATATTTTTATTACAAAGGGGTGAAAATATGACACAATATGCAAACGATAAACCTTGTAATATGTGGCCTGAAGTGAACTTTACAGCCGTTTACATTGTGTTCGGCGAAACAAACTCGTCAGACCGCAGCAGTTGCTCGCAGACCGAACTTTACTGCATCTGGAAATGGGACACGTATCATCCCACTACGTATCATAAAGACATTTAAAGCACATATTTTAAATGTCTGTATGTCTGCCTTTTCTTCCTATTCACATGAATATGCGAAAAATATAAGATAATGTTCATATCCTAACATAAAAAGCCGTTGTATAAAATTAAGAAGATAGTTTTTAATTTAATTTTTTTCGGTTCTAGATATATATATATATATATATATATATATATATATATATATATATATATATATATATATATATATATATATATTTATATCAATTCTATACTAAAATTTATGTAAATTCTATAAAAAAAAAACTCTATAATAAATTTATATAAATTATTTAATTCTAAATATATATAAATTTCACAAACAAAATAGCAGTTAAGTATATAGCAATAACAGTACATTTACTGCCTTCTTAACGCGAATAGACTATAGTGACATTATTTATAAGGCGAGGGAAACGCACTGACTATAATATTGCAATGCGTAAATTCTAGTATTAAATCGTGTAAGTAGCATGGACGTAGGAATAATTATAGTAAGTAGTGGCTATTACATGATATCTAATATTATTGAGCTATAGGTACAATTTTTTGCCCTAAATTAAAATATTAGATTGAAAAATCATTACATGCGTCAAATAAACTGTACTAGTTAGAAAAAATATTCATGAAAAATTCAATGGAATATTATTTTGCCAATGCATATTCCGTTTTGAAAACTGTCTATTGGTTTAGATGTATGAAATATTTTTATCTTCTCTCAACGATCCGCTATCCATTGTCGTGTCATTCACACGAAGATGCTTCGGATATCTCAATTGTATGAGGCATCTAGTATTAGTATTGTAAGCTTTTCAAACTTCACCTTTAACATTGACTGTATATCCAATTCGTTAAATATTTCTAGCAGTAACTGTTTGGACGGTAAACCGAAGAAGGACGGACGGACACGACGAAACTATAAGGTTTCCGAGACGTGAGCTACGTAACCCTAAATATAAAACTTTTTTTTATCGGAACTTTTTAGTTGAATGAGTAAGGAATAAGAAACTCTACACTATGATCCAAATATTGTTTTAAATATTATTTATATAATTCTAGAAACCTCACAAAATATCTAAAAGCGAGGCTTTCCGTTGCTCGTAACTTGCTCAGTAAAATTTAAACAAAACTCAACTCGCCAATAAAATATGGAGTTCTTTCATTTACAAGGGTTAGGTAATATCTGAGGCTTCAACGTAAAATTTTGAAATACGGCCTCCAGAGCGGGGTAAGAGGGGAGAACGGGGTAAAATGAGAGTGTACGCTTTTCAACCTGATTTATTACTTAAGCTAAGAAATTGCTTGCATTAAAATATTCCGAAACTATTTCGCGATGGTTTGAGTTTAATAACATTAAAGAAAAATCTGCATCTGCGCCATTGACGTATTCGTCTAGGGATGTCGCATTTGTATAAATGACTAGATGTTGCATGCGACTTCGTGCGCGCAAAATAAGATTCCGCGGAAACGGTATATTTTGCAGCGTTAAAAAGTAGCTAATGTTCTTTTTAGTGGTCTACTCAATTTTTGTGCAAAATTTCTTGCTGTGCTGGGTTATATCTTTTTAGTATGGGGTACCCCTACCCTTACTTCAAACTACTACAAAATTTTCCGCCCTGGGCACTAGCCCCGACTGCCCCTAGTGTAAATCCACCACTGATTGTATAATGTCGACATTCCATTTCCTTTACTAATTGATGAACCAAAGTTTTATAGAAACTATGTCAAGCGTGCTTAATTTATCTAGTCGATCCGCAGCAATTTAAAATTTTTGTGCTTTTTTAACTACTGATAGTAAATATTTAAAAAAAAACGTTATTAATCATGAACTCAAATTCAGAGAAAAGAAGTAACTAAGGCACTTGCCGATAAAAAATACTAGTAGAGAAAAACCTGCATCTGCGGCATTGACGTATTCGTCTAGGGATGTCGCATTTGTATAAATGACTAGATGTTGCATGCGACTTCGTGCGCGCAAAATAAAATTCCGCGAAAACGGTATATTTTGCAGCGTTAAAAAGTAGCTAATGTTATTTTTAGTGGTCTACTCTATTTTTGTGCAAAATTTTATAAAAATCAGTCCAGTAGTTTCGAAGCTTATCCAATATCCATACAAACAGGTATATATTTCCTCTTTATAATATTAGTGTTTATAGATGATATTCCGATTATTTGTGACCGCGACCAGAAGATCAATTTTGTCCCGATACGCTAAAACTGCCAAACGGTATACTTGTAAACGTTAAACCTACGTGTAACGCGTTCTGATTGGTAGAAACTTCACAAAATCAGTTTATAATAACTTGTCGCTTCACTTTTAATACCGTCAAAGTAAAATGAAAGTCTACTTTAAATACGAGAATTGATGGTGACATCGTATTTATCCACTGCTTAGTATGAATTTTTATGGAGTACTAAACAAACCTGCGACTTTGTTGCGCGACTTGTGGTCGTGGCCAATGAACCTGATTAGCTGGTTTACTAGTCGCAGTCACGAGTCACGGTCGCTAAGATCAGAATGCTACCATAAAGGTCAAACTAGACAAGCAGAAGGCCGACTTTCTTTGACGTATCAAACTTCTGAACTAAAGTTTCATAATGCTGGCATTCATTCATTCATTCATTCAAAGAACTGCGGAAAATAAACTAATCCGTCTATTGTCATATAGAAATCATCTCCACATTAATCTAATACAAACCGCTCACGCCAAATTAAATAAATCATAAATATCAAATACATTAAAAGTTTTCATAATAGTCGTAACGGTAAAATTAATACAGTTTACAAACACATAAATCAAACTGTACATTTATATTTAAATTAAGATAATAGTAATAAATTTTTAAAATCCCCTTTATTATGAATAACAATACAGAATCGATGGATCAATTTTTACGAGTGTTATTTTAGTAAACAAATGGAAATATATAAGTTACCCCATAACTAGATGATGGATCATTGGATCGAGATTTTTAAGTTTGTTATTTAAGTTTACAAAGGAAAATATTATAAATTATCAAAATCGATCAGTACGCCGGAGATTTTTACGAGTGTCATCTGTGTAAATAGTAAATAAGCGGCCTGTCAAAATTATTCACAGAGTATTAACGTGTTCATTATGCTTGGAGTAGTTCCAATATTGTAAATAATATCTTGTACCCGATTAAAAACGAGCCCGAGTCCGGGACAGGACACGGGTTCGGTACAATTTATATTGCAGAATGTGCGCGGAAATTAATGTTAAGTTATAGAGTCCTCGTACTTTGTGTCTCTTAAAATAATCTATATAGGTATATAATCTATAAAAGTTATTATATCAAATAAAGTCGTGTTAGTTACACCATTTATAACTCAAGAACGGCTGGGCGATTTAGCTGAAAATTGGGGAGATATCTTAAAATCAGGAGAAGGACATAGGATACTTTTTATCCCGTTCCTGAGAGACTAAAAATCGAGAAAGGTTTGGCTGATTTTAGTCTTCAAATAATTGTGGAAGTTCAGGAAAGGTGGAAAAGGAGTAGGTGTAGTTGTTTACTTATTTCAGTTCATATTTAAAACAGAACAACGTGTGTCGGGACAGCTAGTATTATATGTATAGACGAAAAGTTTGTTTGTTTGTTTACATTGAATAGACTCCGAAACTACTCAACCGATTTTGATGAAATTCGGCACATATATAGAGTAGACTACGGGAAATAGTATAAGCTACTTTTTATCGCGGAAAAATGTACGGTTTCAGAGAGATTAACTTTTGCGCGCACGAAGTCGTAGGCAACATCTAGTATTATATAATGTCGACATTCGATTTCCTTTAATAATTGATGAACCAAAGTTTCATTTTATAGAAACTATGTCAAACGTGCTTAATATATCTAGTCGATCCGCAGCAATTTTAAATTTTTGTGCTTTTTCAACTACTGATAGTAAATATTAAAAAAAAAAAAAAAACATTATTAATCACGAACTCAAATTCAGAGAAAATAAGTAACTAAATAACGAAAGGCACTTGCCGATAAAAGACGCTAGGGCTTTATATTGTATCAGTTATTAAGTATAAAATCAAGTTTATATTATAACTTTCAGCAAGTGGACTCCTAATATTTCGTTATTAAAACTGTGAATGTATGTTTATTTATTGTATTATTGCAATATGTATCAACTCGTTGGCTTTAATATATTTATTTTTACTCTATTAATGAGCATGGTGATTGCTTTCAGCGGGTTAATGTTAAACTCGTGTTTTTGGAATTATCAATTTATTTATAAATTAATACTTGCAGCCGTATGACGTCACAATGAGCACACTATTTCTGTCCGTCCAAAAACGTCTAGGTCGATTCTGATAGTTAAATACAATAATTCAGTTTCGATTCAGTCTCGATGTGCTCAAAAAAGCAAAATGGTTTTCTCATAGACGACAAACCAAACTAACGTCTAACGCATCTTAATTGGTCTACAATCCAAAAATCTGTTTTTGATATCAAGACGATTCATTTATAATTCATTGAAAGTAAATTGAAAGTCTGAGGTAAATACGAGAATTGGGGTTCTCATCGTACTACGGCTGGTGTTAATAGCTGTGCCCTTTACGAGACCACGTCTGTCTGCAGACTAGTTCCCTATTACTACCAGCGTAGCGGCTCACTCTATTTCTGTAAGAATAAACTTTTAAATGTAATCTCTTCATCTATTCCGAAATCTCGAAATAGTTTAATAGCCCCGAATAGTATGGCCGCTCATAAGCGGGTGCTAGAAACGTTTACGGCGAAAAGTGAGTACATTTCAACAAGCGGGCCGATAACTTCAAATATTATGATGTCGGCGGCGGCCGCTGCACGCGCGTGCCGTACTCCAACTTAACTTTATAAATAGTCTGCACATCGCCACTGTATGTATTTAACGTAAGGAGCTTTTTCAGTGAGGCCGGCCAGTCGACGCCAACGTCTCGGCGCGACGCTCGCGCCCGCCGCCGCGAAACTCCCGCCAAAACTCGTCGAGTAGAACAAACATTTTAAAAAGTTTTTTTTTTATTCCGCTTTGGGCCTGTGCCGGGGCGGGCGGGTCCGGAGAGGAGCCGGTGTGTGCGCGTGCCGGGAAATGGTTTCCGAACGCGTTTCTGCTAATCGCGGCGCGTAACCGTGTTTCAAAAATAAAACGTTGCCGATTCGAAACCGGAGCACCTCGAAGGTTAATGACAAAATAAAAAACGTGCATAAAATTATGTGTCCGAGCGAGCGTCCAGTCCGAGTCGTCTGTACGTACCCACGTGAGTTTATGGCCGGCGAAGACATGTTTTCACGAGGAACTTTTTACATTCTGTTGAATTCAATTTATTGCACATAAAAAGGATAATAGATACTATATAGATTTTATATCTTTTTTATCTGTGGGGATCGTTCCTAGGATAGTAAATCTCGTATAAGTAGCTCGTACAGGAACTCGTAGGGAACCTCCGCCGTCTGCGAAGTTTTCGTGCTCGCCAGGAGTACACGCATTACGAAACATTCCTCCATAGTGCTCATAGTTCATCGCACGGGCGTTTGGGCAGTGTTGACCCATATCGCCGGTAAAATGGTGTGCGAAATACATTACGCTCATGGTAAACATTGTTCTTTCAAACACCCCAGCTCCAGGTAAAAGATTTGTCAGCCATCTTTAATTTTAGGCCGCAGCGAAACGGAGCAAAGGTTCACCGTTTAGTTTTGAAATCTGTCAGTTATATACGGAAACTAAAGTTTTCTTTGCATAAAATTTGTTGCAAAATTACGTAGGGACATGTTTGTGCGATAATAAATTATATAATTTAGCTGGGAGCTAAATTACAGCAATATTTATCACAGGTCAACCGCCTAAATGATGTCATGAATCATGATCAAAATAAATGACATAGTTATAAAGCTATGAAAAACTTTTATAGCTTTCCGTAATCCGCGATTGTAGGTAAATGTTTGGCAAATTCTCGAATTGTTACAGAATCTTTTCATCCAATAGAATATGATTCAAGCTATGTACTATGATAATAATAAAACCTAGCATTGCATCTAAAACTTTATTATCAGTGTTAGTTTTGTCAGATTATTATGATAGAAACGCGGCACGTTGCGTCATTATTATATAAACAAATCCACCAGCTTCACTAATTTTGCAACCAAAAAGGCTATTTAGCTATTCCTATTTAGCTATTTCTTAAAACATTCTGCAAATCTTTGACTCTATCGTTAGAGTTCTTCCAGCTATTGCAGGTTCTTCCTGTGATAACAGGGCAAACTCTACCAGCTTTTTAGCTGTTTTCAATGCTTACCAAGAACTAGCGAATTTTTCTGACTAGAAAGACATTTTGTTATTAGTCACATACTTACTTTTAATTGGGGGGTTTACTATGGAACAAATATCCACGGCGACCAAAGATAATTGAGATTAGATGTATGTGTATAGACATAATTACAGATGGATTACAACGGCATAGGTCGCTTATCTGTAGGAGGTGCAGTACTAAAATAAATACTGTGATATTTTAACTCGACACTTCAACGAATATTCAAATAAAATATGATTAAAAATTTATTGATTATCTCTACTTCTTCATGTAACAAAACAAATACGGAAAATAAAATGCATGAAAATTGTACAATCTAGGTATTAGTGTTTTGGTTAGTGAAAACTCCCAATGTTTTTTACAGTGTGTTCTGGCATTATACAAAAGGAAAAAATATTTCACATTGACGATTAATATAATATTTGTTTTACAGAAATTAAAATATTTAACACGCTTACTCAGCAACGCACACAATTATTTGTAAATAAAGTCGAAACATGTTTATTATAACCTAAAAACTGAAATTAACAAATCTTTCAGCTGTGTTTATAGAAAAGTATCACGCCGTAATATTTTATATACTGTAGTCTAGTCGCGTTAAGATGTCAGTAGATAATGAATAAAATTTAGGCCTTTTCATCCGTTAATGGATGATTTATATAGTTTGTATATTCTTCGAGCGAAGTAACCACTCTTGAAATACTGTAGTGCTTAGGACAGTCGGTTTTTAAATGTCGTATAGTCGCCCAAGCACATACGGCATTCTCACAACACTCAGCCTAGTCCAGAGGAATGACTGGTCTGGGGCCAACCATGTGCGGGTTTCCTTGCGATGTTTTTTCATCATTAGAGCGTCCGTATAATGTACTTGAGATCCGAAAAAATCTCATTGGTACACGCCATAACCTGGGATTCGAACCTGCACTCTCTAAATGCGAAATCTAGGACACGGAGATCTCTACATTTGTCCTCTAAGATACAAAAATTACATCACAAGGGTAGTGTTTGTTAATAATCTGAGGTACTTAGTATGTGTTGTTGATATTTTTATTAATTTGATGTATTTCAAAGCATTATAGTCATTACCGTTGGCTTTTGAATAACTTTAGAAATGGTCTCTACTCTCTATGGTTGGATTAGAATGGCAATAGATCAAGGTTCTATTTTCGAAAATATTTAACTGTATTTTTAGGTTTCACATTACTTTTCTACTTTAAATGTACTTAAAAGCTATTCCAGAGCCAGCTTCGCGCCATTAATAAAAATAAGAGCAGCCGCATTCGGATCTCTAATGGAATGATTACACAAAATTTTTCTTATGTCAACTGTAAATTTGACCGATTTCGAATAATAACAAGTAACAAGCACTTATAAAATACTAGATGTTGCCCGAGACCGGAAACTATACATTTTTCAGCAGTAAAAAGTAGCTTACATCGTTTCTCGTGGTCTACTCTATATTTGAGCCAAATTTCATAAAAGCGACCCAGTAGTTTTAGAGCCTATTCATTGTAAATTATCTAACAAACATACAAACAAATAAACGTTTCCTTTATAAGTTTAGTAAAGACTGGAGCTTTTTCCCGCGGCTCCGTCAGCATAAATATAGTATTCCACGTACACTCAATTTGAGGACAAAAAGTAGCCTATGTATTTATCTAGGACCTGAACTAAAACCATACCAAATTTCACCAAAAGCCGATTAGTAGTTTTTGCGTGAAACATACACAAACTTCCGTGCATTCATTCGACCATCCTCACAAACTTTCACATTCATAATAGTACCTACTACTATTGGTTTTACGAAAAAATAGATCTGTATTTAATTTCCAAAATATAATTAGTATAAGTTAACGCTTGCAAATAAATATTTATCTTTTTTTAAGAGAACAATAATTTGTAAACATAATAAATTAAATAAATTGTTGTATGTTGATGATATAGAAATAAATAAAAAAGTATAACCTACTTATACGATTTTCATATATTTACCAGCAGAATTTGGTTGATTAAATAATATTTAAACAGTTAAGCTCTATAACTACAGTTTAACATTGTTTTAATGTAAAAACAATAATAATATTAAGCTCAAATTTGTTATTCATTTAACATTAATTAATCTTTTAATATCGATAAATTATGAATATTTAATATAATTATATAATTATGTACATATAAGTAAGTTTAAAAATTAATTGCTGAAATTGAATCTCTATTTGCACGTTTTGATGAAAGATAAGGGAAGTTGTGAGAAGTTTGCCGTTTAGTAAACAAACGCTGTACTTTCACGAGAGAAAAGTTTGTTGACTCCGATTTGTTCATCATCATTAGCACTGTTACACTTAGGTATCTCGTAGGTACTCCCATTTTTTGCGCGATAAATAAAGTGACACTTTCATTGGTAGCATTATAGTGTACTGATGTCTTTTTGTATTGGTACAGAAATATTAATTTGGATCAGTGTGATTTGATTCAGCTAGACTTAGTTTCTTCTCTTATTTAACCAAGATGCCTTCGCTAATTACGATAATGAAGTCCGAAAAATATGTATGGAATTGAAATAACGCGACCTAAATGACATAGCGTGCGATACATACATATATACCATACAATGCCATACATTTTCGATTTCTAAATTCATCATCGTAATGAGGCGATGGCATCTTGGCTTAGGGCTCAGGAGTCGCAATGGTGGGAATATGACCACGGTTGTTGTAAAATGTAATTTGTCTAAACACAAGTAATCATTATCAAAAAGCCTGACTGACTCATCTATCAACGCACAGCCGAATTAGTGAACGGATTTTGCTGAAATTTGACATACATATAGTTGTAATGACGTAGGCATCCGCTAAGAAAGGATTTTTGAAAATTCAAACTCAAACTCAAAATTTTTATTTCCATGTAGGTTATAATATAACGCTTATAGAATTGTCCTACATGATGCCTACCACCGGTTCGGAAATTCGCTCCTTAAGTGTGAAAATGGGGTTAAAATTTTGTATGGAAACCGAACTCCACGCGGACCCTAGTCTATAATATGTAAGGTTTTATGCTATGTAATCGAAGTTACTAGAAAGTCTAGAAATAAGTGGTGTCTCTGATTCTTGAACTTAGTTTAGGTCAAAATTCTTACCTACAATTTTATTTCTTTCCGTAAAAGTACTATTGAGTACATTTGCTTTTTATGATCTTTACGAGTAGGTACCGTCGTGCACTAAAATACTTGTATAATATGATTGGATCTCATATACAAATAAGAATCAGTATTTACGTAATAAGACTAGGTTTAATATAATGGAAGACTGGGCCGCGAAAATTGCAATAAAGGCGAGTTTACACATTTGCCATAAATTGGCTGTTTTCTGTCGCGACATAATAAAATCAAATCCCACAAAACTAACAATTGTCTCAAATAGACTACTTATTTATCTAAATTTGGTTAAAAATATTTAAAAAATTATAATTATTTAAATTAATTTCTAGCTTTAAGTAGCTTAATTGTTTGTTTCAAATACCCAAAAAGCGGGTATAATTACCTAGCTTTTGCCCGTGGCGCTGGGAGGATCACGTAAATACGGCATCCTCCCGTAGGAATCTGTACTTTTTCGGGATAAAAAGTAGCATATGCTAATACAAAGCCTTAACTACTCCCATACCAAATATCAAATTCCGTTCAGTGGTTTTTGCGTGAAAGAGTCACAAATATCCATCGATCCTTTCAAATATCCATCCATCTTCACTAACTTTCACATCTATTGTCAGTAGATTTGTAAAGTAGAACTCATCTACTTAAGAAACTTTTTTAAACTATTATAAAAATAAGAATGGTGTTCTAAGTTTGACGTCGTCTGTGTATTCAGTATACGAGTAGTTAAATGAATAGACGAAATTTGTGCGGGTTTTTTTAATATATTAAAATCTCTTCAGTAGTTTTGCGTGAAAGATTAACAAACATCCATCCATCCCCACAAACTTTCACATTTGTAATAGTAGTAGGAATATTGCCTCTGTTTAAGTTGAAATTGAATTGTAACGGAACAGAGTATGATTGCGCACAATTTTTTTTTATACATATTATTTAGATAAATAACAATAAACGTTTTATTTATTTATTATTATAATTTTATTTATGAAAAACAAATAGTTTAATTAGTAAGTAATTAGTGTACTAGTGTTTGTACAGTACTAAATTGATCTGGGGCGACAGAAATACGTATCTATATGCGTCTGGACTGTCTTCGTTTTGTCGTTATTCTTGTCCTTACTCTGACACATCGAGTTCAATGGAAGTATTGAAATCTATCGGCCGAATTCACAACTACTAATGTAAGGGCACTCCTAAATTACAGGCTGTCCCTGTCTCGGCTTGGCAACACGACAAGGATAGCAGTGAGAGCCTAATTTAAGATTCATTTGAAAATTCGGCTGAGCGCATATTTTCAATTAGTAGATACCTAGCACAGAATTCAAAACATGCAGAATGAGTGTTCGATCACATTTGTATGCAGCGCACTGTGTCCAAAACTATGGCAAAATACCGCCCCGCCCGCACTTTTTAATTTTTACTCTTTACACTTACAAAACAAATCGCGTTGTTATATTACGACAATTAGGTATTCAATAAAAATTTATTGAAAAAAAGTTGGGTAAAATATTCCGTTATTCTGTGGCAACATAATATTATGTGTTGATAACCATTCCAATTTGGAGTGGTTGTCACAGCCTCACTTTCAAGTGTGTTGACGGCTTCTGGATGATTTCTGTATTTTGTGGTACCTAGCTAGTATCGATGTAATAATATTATACCGAACACGGCGAAGCCAAAAAGACGGGTAATGATTTTGCCAGTCTATGTATCTAATATACAATTCTTGTGTCATAGTGTTCGGAGATACACTCCTCCGAAGCGGTTTGACCGATTCTTATGATTTTTTTGCATATTCCGTAGATCTGAGAATCGGTCGTGATCTATTAGGTAAATTTCAATCACAAAATGATAAGGGTGACCTTCTTCTAAATAGGTGTATATTTTTTAATTGTTTCGACATTTATTTTTATATGATGTGGCATAACAAAATATATACAACCATAAATTTTCACCCTTCTACCACCATTAAGGTATTCCCGAACAACGTCTGTCAGGACAGCTAGTGTATGTATATATGTTTCTTCCATCGTAGCGCCTAAACTACTGATCTAATTTTAATAAATAAGGTCTCAAGATTCGTAATTCGTAACCTAAGTAACATAAGCTTTATAATATACGTCGTCAGTTTACAGTTTTTATAAAAAATATACTTATTGTTTCAATAAAATATAACAACACGCACATATTGTAACACTATAGGTACAATATAGTAGGTAAAGTCAGCGTTTTTCAAAGGTTTTTTTGTTAGTTAACAAAATAACTTCACACAGATAAAAATTTCCTTAAATAAGAAACAGTCAAAAAAAGCTTTTTTCGGTGAAGTGGTGAAAAGTGATAATAATTTTCAGTAAAAAATTAAACATGCACAGCCTTGTTGATTAAGGCGGGAAAATACTGTCGCATTGCCGGCTTTAAATATTCGATACATTACATTCTGCTGAAAAAATTAAAATTAAAAGTGTTTATTTTAATAATTAATTTTCTTTGTGTGTTTTAATTACTTACATTACTTAATGCAACATAATATTAGGAATATTTCTATTTTTCTTCTCAGATACAAAAGATAATAATTTAGCTTTTTATTTTCAATTTTGAAAGTGGAACTTTTTTGCCAGCTAGTACCTACCCACTTTTAGATATTTGCGCAGCTATTTCCGAACGTTTTAATTTGAAATACAAAACCAATCACGATGTATTGCGAAAAAAGTGTGTCACCTTTATATACGAACATTTAAATAAACCATAAACTATTCGTCCATCACTATTCATAGCCGAAAATATAAAAAAAAACTTCACAAAGCCCGTATGTAGATATAAATAGACAAAAACATTAATGCATTACCAGCTTGCAGTAAAAACTAGGCAATTAAATCGAGTTAAATTTATTCACTTGCGGTTTTAGACGTATTGAGTTATATTATATGCCGACATTGAGTGGATTTTGAGGGGATTTTTCTTTTAAATTGCAAAAGGCACAGCGTTTATAAAGCTCTATCTCTAGGGCCTTGCGAGCAGTTTTTTTAACTAGAAATAAAAATCTAAGTTGTATTTTTTAATTTTTTTGCTATAAAGTTGTTTTGGTGGCTGCATCCAATTTGTTTTTATAGTTTATACCTATACGTGTATAACGTGTATACAAACAACAGTACCGGGTTTGCCGCGTTTATTTCTTTGTAACAGAAATAGTTGTGTAACAGAGAAGAAGATAAATCAGAGCCACCGACCATCGTAAAGCTGATGTAACCGCCTACCTAGACGGATCGCGATTAAAACGCAATCAAATTTAAAATTGGAACATCATACGACACGGTTATTCCATTTTCAAAAAAAAATTTAAACAAAAGCGACAGGCAATAATGCATTTTAGGATGTTCGTTAAATACTGGCAAAAATATGAGTCGCTTTGTAATTTTACTTTAGAATTGATACCAACAAGACTGTCATGGGATTAGGGTTACCATATCTCAGGATTTGTCCTAAGATTTCAGGATTTTTCGACTCTTCTCAGGATTCCGGCCGGATTTAGCAAATCTAGTGATAGCTCAGGATTTTCAATAAAACACAGGTTACATTTTAAAGATCTCTCTTAACTACTAACTACTAAAAATAATTTTCTTTTAGTAACAATAATTGCAGTTAAAATCAATACTTATTTATCAAAGTGAAACAAACTAAAAATAATCTTCTTTTGGTAACAATTGCAGTTAAAATCAAAAAAGTCGAGTAAAACGCGTGCGCAAGATAATAATACGTTTTTGAGAGAAAATTCTCAAGCTGTAGAAAATCTCAGGACTTTTCCATGGAAATCAGGCCTTTTCTCCAGACTTTTGATTTTTTCATCTGGTAACCCTACATGGGATCCAAATCCCCAACCCCAAATCCAAATGTTGGTTGTCACTACTTGGCAGAATATCATGGACGGCATGACCTGAGTGCCTCTTAATTTAAGTAGCGTATGAGTTCGGCCGTTAGAATCATATTATATTTATTAGAATGCAGGTTTTTCGTGACATCTGACAGCTTTTCGACACGACAAGGATCGTCGTGCTCCAAGCACCGCCTGGTGAGTTGGTGACAGAAAAAGAATCGAAAATTCTTGTTGACTATTTTCGATACCACTTCCGCCACCAGATGACGCTTTGTGTAAATTGGGTCTGACGCCTAACGGCAGAAAAAATATCAAACACCCAATTCAATATGCCTCGCCTGTACTACATTATAGTACAGGCGAGGCATATTGAAGCGAAAACTGTCCCCACTTAATTGGCCCCACTTTTGGAGATTTTGCGACCATTTTGACATTTGAGGTATACTAAAATCAAAATGGCTGACATTTAAAGTATGGTGAAAACCAAGATGGCGTATATTTTTCTTGTATGAGTATTTGTTCTGTCAAATGTTCGTTATAGCCTATCTTTAGTTTTGAATTATTTGGTTTGTATGCTAAATGCCATACGGTTCATCTGATCGCGTCTGTACAGTAGACTCAACAATCTCGAATGAATCATGGCGACTAATTTGAGAGGATTTTCGAAACGAAAGCCGCAGTATAATGATTCACAATCGGTTTTAGCTGTACATAATGTAATAATATTAGATACTTCTAATGTCCACCTTTCATGTTGTATTGAATTTCATTTTGTGTGCATTAGCAGTTAATCTGGGCTATATAGATTAATATCGATATAATATTATGTCAATTAAACGCGCCAATCAGCAAATTCTACCAAGCTTAATCCCCAGTAGGTTAATCATATAGTTCATCAGTTTGAGGAGAGACCTGAGATACTAGATCTCGGGTCTCTGCTCAAACTGATAGAAATATGAAGTCGGTGATGATCTTAATAAACCAGTTTAATGCAAAGTTAGGCCGCTGTCACGAACACAGCGTCGAGCGGTGCGGCAGCGGATAGCGGCGGCGCGCGCAAGCGGGCGCCGCCGCTATAGTCACCGCTTGACAGTAGAGCAGTGTGTCAACCGACGACTCACTACTATAGCGCCCGCGAGCGTAGTCGCTTCTCGCTGCCGCCACTCGCCGCTATGTTCGAGGCAGCGGCCTGATATATTGGCACAATATCATCAACTCCACTATACTGATGATGATGATGATACGATAGACGCTCGTACGACTTTTTAGGGTTTACTCTTTGATTTTTATCGTGTACAGTACTGGACATATGCCGAAACGTTGCCGATCCGGCCGCCGAATTGCAATTATGGCATTCGCCCAAAGTTGAGCAATTAGCGATAATGGGCCGAAACGGGCGCTAAATCATAACATTATGCCGCCAAAATATTTTACAATTGAAGCCGGATTACAATAAAATCGATCAGATTATACGAAGTGATTTGATGTTTGTTAGGGCGTGTACACAACGAGTGAAATTAACTTGTTAGTCGATACGGTTTAGTGGTATTATAGGTACTGTTATTTAGCTGACTTTTGACTTAGAGTGCTTTTATCCGATCCGATAACCGTTATCGGCGAACGTAAAAATGTAACGAATCTCATATCCGATATCGAACGTGGTTAAAGACTGGTACTATTAAATATGTTTCATAGATTTTACTTGCCCTTGGCGGATATCGGCTATCGGTATCCGATACCGATATCGTATAATGGAAAACGCTCTTAGGAGTAAGTTAGTCGTGATCTCGTGAGGTAGGTCGCGACTGTACTCTATTCCCGTTAAATATGATCTAAGCGTAAACATTGAAACAATAGTGCCCTATAATGCTACTTATTGAAATGTAACTTATTTATAGTGCATTAGAGAAATACAAGGACAACTTAATTTAGTTGAATCTCATATTTTTTTCTCCTTTATATTAAATTGATTCTGACAGTGTATACAAGCATGTTACATACAAATCAATAACTTACAAAAAAAATTGACAGTAGTCACGTGGCCAATATTATATCGTCAACCATTTAGAATATTTATCCATCAACAAAATATGATATAATAGCGTGTAAACCTAAATATTCTAAATCAGTGAAAAAAATATGGAAATAATGCGATATTAAGCGGTGAATAATACAGCGGAAGTTCGACATTAGAAGTAACGACGCATCCCTGTGGCGTCGTAGCGCGAATGAAACGGGGATTGAATAAAGAATGAACGCACGTCATTCATTCAGCGAATGTGCACTCGCCTTTACTTTTGATTAGGTCTGTATCGATATTAGTTTTGGTATAACAAGATCAACATACCCATATTTATGTACTACCGGCTGTTGCCCGCGACTCCGCCCGCATAAATATATCCCGTGGGATAGAATGCTTCCACTGTACTTTTTCGAGATAATAATTAGCATGTTTTAATCCAGAGCTATATGCTATACACACATTTAATAAACATGCATGACCCAGGAACACCGAAAATATTTTTGTTCCTTCGGCGGGATTAGATTCGATATAATACACATAAATTATAAGCACACTCAATCTGCTCATAAATTAGATTAGCCTTTTATGTATTAGCCTGATAATACATAAAATTACCTTATGATGAGATAATTGTCAATACAACATTTGGGAAGATCTTATCCTCAGAGTATTCGATTCGATGTTCGGTTCGCGGCGACGCGGTAACATTATTGAAGGCAATAGGTCAAATATTTTATGATAATTCCACCCCTCGACCGCCATTTGCATACGGCCAATGAAGCATTTTTAGCGGCAGATAAGCGCTAAATTAAGTGGCGTAGTTCACCCGAGCCATAGTTTCGCCGCTAGGGAAGACAAACGCCGATGTCGATACCCGGCAGTTAATAATAGAAAACTGTAAAATGTCGACACAGCGCCCGGCGGTGATAGTAATGATTTATAGTTTTAACTTTTTAGAGTCTATCTTTTTAATTTTATGTAGTACCTATAGTTTTAAAGTATGCTCTGCTGAATCATGATGAAAGATTTGCTACATACTACGAACTATGCTTAATATTGTTATCTATTCTTACATTATAAAGATTTTTTGTTTGAATATAATATTGAATAGGTTCCGAATTACTAACTGGACTGAATTTCATGAAATTTAGCACAGATATAGAATAAACTTCGGGGAAGGACATAGGCTACATATTGTCGCTAATATAAAAATATCGCTATAAAAATATACTATTTCCGCGGGATTATTATCAGTAATACAATCATTCATTACTCGCCTTAAGTCGCCTGTATATTTTAAATAAAATTGAAGTCAAATAATTTGAGTATCTCATACTATCAATACTCCACTCCGACTTAGGGCACATAATTTTACCGACTTTTTTTTAAATCACTGAGTGCATTAATTTTATTTATTTATTTATGTACAGTTTATTGTACACATAAATGATTTACAAAAATATATACAAAAAGAAAGACGACACAAAAGGTACTGCTTATCTCTAAAATAAATTTCTTCCAGCAGTCCTACGGAGAGAAATAAGATGAGAAACATCGGATAGGATTTTAGAAACTAATTCTTTACTATTATCCATAATGGAAACATTATTCAATCCTGTCTTGCAAGTTACGAATTATTATTATTAAAAAGAAAATATCGACAATGGTCGTTAATAATGACGTGTCACCCGTCCCTAGTTACGACGTCTTTTGGCGCGGCGAGCGTATGATTTATATTGTCCTGACTCCCGGCCGCAGAACAGGAGTAAGCGATTTATTCTGCTCTTGGCGGTCGTCCATAAGGAGGTGTACATTACGGCATGATCGAGTTAAAATGTTTCGATAACGACGTGTCACATCCTTATTCGATCGAAGATTGACTAATTTACTTGAAAGTTAATTTCTTGGATTAGATGCTAGCGTGACTATATCTAATAATATATTATCGTGATCTTATCTAACGGCCCGGTTCAAAACCCTATCTCCCAATAACTAATCGTTAAAAACGTCAAATTTCACGCGAAATTTCATCACGCGAAAAACCGGCAAATAATTAAATGACGTAGGTTTTAACAAATAGTTATAAGTATATAGATAGGTTATTGCAACGGGCCGTAAATCTAATGTATCTTCTCTACTACTATAGTTTACTACGGCTAAGGTCCAAAATTAGCGATACTAAGGCATTTTCATCCGTTATTGGATGATTTACACGGTATTCTAAAAATGTAGTAATCAGTCTTGAAATACTGTAGTGCCTGGGACAGTCGGTTTTTAATGTCGCATGGTTGCCCAAGCACATATGGCATTCTCACAACATAGTCAGCCTAGTCCAGAGGAATGACCGGTCAATACGTCTGGGGCAGACCATGTGCGGGTTTCCTCACGATGTTTTCGTTCGCCGTTAGAGCGTCCGTATAATGTATTTGAGATATGAAAAGTATCATTGGTATACGCCACAACCTGGAAATCGAACTATCTAGTCAAGATGCATTCGATAATTTCGACGGCGAACAAAATGCACGGGATTTGACATAACGCATCGCAAGTGACATGTCACATAACGATGACTTATGTAAATCCCATAGATTTTTAATTTTGAAGTTCGCCGTCGAAATTATCGAATGCATCTTAAATAGAGGCCCTGATTCTATTAACCGTTTGAGAATTCTCATGTCTCTGTCTACGGTTGACAATTACATTTCACTAATTAGTGAAATGTCCAGTATCGACTTAACCGACTCGACAAAGCGCGTGCCACTGCAGTCGCCTGCAGTGAGGCTTAGAGATGACAGCGGAGAATAATAGTTTATATATGCACTAAGTACCGCTGGCATCCGTCTTGTTAAGGTCGTATATTGTTTTAGTTTATTTACTTGGCTAAAGTTCAGAATAATTTTGATCTAATAATAATTTTGAGAGATGTCGCGAGCTCGCGATTGTCCAGCAGATGTGAAACACTTGTTCAGACTAAAAATAATATCCTAGCCTATACCTTTTTTGAATAAATAAAAAAAAAGAATGTATTATAACTATAACTAATCTCTCCCCACACCGATCTCGGTGACGGTGGCCGATTTCATTGAAACCAGGCCATTTACGCAGGAGTAATTTTGTAGTGCCCAAGTGTACACAAGAGCACTCTCTCTTCCTTTACTCTCATAATCCAGTGAGACGGATAACCAACACGACTGACGAGAGATCAGGCGCAGGTCCGACTTTTTACATGCCCATCCGACGCATGGATCATCATTCTTGTCAGACAAACAGCCTGAATCAGGTGATCAGTCTGCATTGTCCTAACCAAACTTGGAAACAACATTTTGGTTGTACCAATGCGGGAATCGAACCCACGACTCCGAGAGCCAATGCTCTAACCATTAGACCACGGAGACTGTTCTATAACTCTACTAGTATTATAAAGAGGAAACGTTTGTATGTCTGCATTGAATAGGTTCCGAAATTACACGACCGATTTTCATTAAATTTATCATAAATATAGAGTAGACTACAGAGAAGGACATAGACTACTTTTTATCACAGATGAAATTACGGTTACTTCAAAGATTAACTTTTGCGCGTCGCGGGCAATATCTAGTTGTATAATATATTGTTTTTCATACATTTTGATCATATACACGGGTTTAGTTCTATTTCACTGAGCACGTAATGTTGAGTCCAATGTAAACGCGAACGAAAATATTCCAAATACAAGTCGGGCGCCAATACATATCGACTCATGAAAAATTTGTAAAACTACACTCTGGGTCATCAATAAATATTATAACATATCTTACTAGCTTTTGTCCGCGCTCCGCCTGCTTAAATACGTATCCCATGGAAACTGTACTTTTTCAGGATAAAAATTAGACTGTGTTAATCTAGAACCTAAACTACTACCATATCATATTTTATCAAAATCCGTATAGTATTTTCTGCGTGAAAGAGTCACAAATATCCGTAAACGCTTCCAAACATCTATACATCCTCAGTAACTTTCACATTAATTATTGTAAGTACTACTTACGTGCAAACTACAATGAGACGAAATTTGATGCGATTTTTTTATTTTCATTAAAACCAGGCCAGCAACGCAGGAGTTACTTTTATAGTGCCCAAGTGTTGGCGCAAAGACAAAAGAACTCTCACAATTATTGTCAAATGTAATATGTAATGTAATAATCACATAATATGACAAATGACAGCTCGACATTACTCTTTGATTTTCAACTCTATAGTATTAGCGCAGAGTTCTATAGAGTTCTAGAGTTCTATATTCAGCACTATAAATTTTCCCAGGCCGGCGGATTTTGGATTATATAGTCCCGACATAAATGTAAACAAAAAAAGGGAAATTCGGCCAAATAAAAAAAAATTGACATTTAAATTGAAAGCATTTAAATAGTCGCCCATAATTATAATTGAGCTTTGTTTACATTTAGATTAAACTGAATCGGCCGCCGTATTAGGTACGTAAAAATAGCGATTATCAAAAATCTTGCAGTCATCGCGCGATAGACGCGCAATCGATTGCTGAACGTCAAATAAAATCGTATTACCTATGCGATCGATTGCTAATCGCTCGCTGTTGTGTTTGAATGCACTTTGCTTAATTTTTGCAATATTTTTGCTACAACGCTCGCTGCTTTCACTTTGCTGTAAAAGTCTTACGTAATACGAAAAATTTTACAGCAGTGAAGAGATCGAACGTTTGAATAAATTGCGAATTTATAGTTCCTCGATTGTTCGGTAGAGGCAGTACTGTCGCTAGGTTGCTTCTGCTAGGTTTTTGCAGATACGTAATACAAATTTGCGATTCTGAAGCAAAATTTGCGCAATTTTTGCAATTGCTTTGCTTTTGCAAGATATGTAATAAGGCGGCCGAACAGAGTATACAGCTACTTATCTAATGTAATAATATTGAAGTGTTTTGATTGGAATGGCGTATACCGGCAATCGCATCGGCGTCTGCTCAGCATCACATTACTGAGTTATTGAAGTAAATATTTGCCGTAAAATAGACACTAATATCTACCGAAGGTGATTCCTGGAAACTAAAATTATTTAGATATTTGGTGCCTTGATGTTTATGGAATCCTAGTAAATAATATCCTGTGAAAGACGCATACATGTCTCAGTTCTTAACATTGGTCGCATAATGATATTTGTTTTAGTAACCTATGTACCTAATATTCTGTTAAAGACGCATACATGTTTCGGTTTATGATATTGGGCGCTTATTGATATTTTGTTTTACTAACCTATGCTCCTAATATCCTGTAAAAGACGCATACATGTTTCGGTTTATGATATCAATGGGCGCTTATTGATATTCTGTTTTACTAACCTATGCTCCTAATATCCTGTAAAAGACGCATACATGTTTCGGTTTATGATATCAATGGGCGCTTATTGATATTCTGTTTTACTAACCTATGCTCCTAATATCCTGTAAAAGACGCATACATGTTTCGGTTTATGATATTAGGCGCTTATTGATATTCTGTTTTACTAACCTATGTACCTAATATCCTGTAAAAGACGCATACATGTTTCGGTTTATGATATTGGGCGCTTATTGATATTCTGTTTTACTAACCTATGCACCTAATATCCTGTAAAAGACGCATACATGTTTCAGTTTATGATATTGGGCGCTTATTGATATTCTGTTTTACTAACCTATGCACCTCATATCCTGTAATATTTTACAGGATATGTTGAAAGTTCATGACATTGGGCGCTTAATGATATTTTGTTTTACTAGTTAAAGCACCAATGCACCTCATATCCTGTGAAAGACGCACACATATCTCAGTTCATGACATTGTGCGCTTATTTACTAAACTATGCACCTCATATCCTGTGAAAGACGCATACATATCTCAGTTCATGACATAAGCTTGACCACGCTTAATGATATTTTGATTTACTAAACTATGCACCCCATATCCTGTAATATTTTACTGGATATGTAGAAAGTGCATGACATTGGGCGCTTAGTGATATTTTGTTTTACTAGTTTAAGCGCCTAACATCCTGTGAAAGACGCATGCTATCAGGTCACTAGTACGTTTCGAGATAGACGAGGCGGTGGCGGCGATAAGCGAAGGGTCGTTCAGAACGTGCCCTACAACGCGCCAATTAGGAACTTATTTTTAGCCCGTCTTACCTTTCATGTTTTACGTAAGGATCATTTGTTACCAAAAGTCGAACGTTGACAGTCCCTTTGATGTGCTTATCTAGGTGCTAGAAGTAAGCTTGCTAATAAATAATTTAAAGTCTAAGATGTAACGGTATGAAAATCATCTCTTTAATGTATATTTTCGTTAATTTTTGTCTGTTGATGTTAAATAATGCAGGCGGTACTATGTTCCTTATCCTGTTCCTTATCCTGTTGGTAAGCTGCGGTGAAGTAACGCGTCTCGATGCTAACGAACAATATAGTTTCGATTTTGCATATTTTGGAGGGGTCCCGTGACTTTTACTTTTCAGGTAATAAAATATCTATTTAACAGTTCAAATATAAGACAACAATTGAAAACTACGCGTCTATTCAAGTATAATCGTCAACAAAGTAACATAGCAAAAGTGTTTCTCGTTGTACAGTCAGCATAAAAAGTGCTCAACCTTTAGGTCAACGTGCAGACTGTAGAGTATAGATCATAGACTATAGACCACTATAGACTATAGTACTGTATAGACCTGGCGTGTGTGACTGTTCACCTCGGCGTCGTGGCGTATCTCGTCATCTGAAGGGCCCGCTAATAAGCGCCAGGAGTTAGCTCCTGACACACCAAGTGCTATGTTCAGACTTCGGGCTGAAAAACTTTATAGGGCATCAGTTTTTAGTTGAAAGAATTATTGACTGGATTAAGAAATATTATGCAAATAAATTAAGCGTAGACGTGTGTAAAGGTACAATGCAGACTATTTTTTTAAGTTTGGACTAAATTAAAGTTAAGTAAATTTTTAGTAGAATTTTTCGATTACACAAGTTTAAATAGTAGAGTAACTTTAACGCAGCCATAATGATGATTATCTTCATGGAAGTTTAATTTAAATAATCATAAATTACAACAAATTTTATGACAAAAATAACACTTACTAAACAAAATATCACAAATCTAGTTTATACATCCTGCCTGCGTGAATTTAATGTTCATTTAAAAAGCTTTACACTAAATCTTTTAAAAATATGCATCCTGTCTTATAAAGATATCGATGCTGTCACAGTCCGCCTACTCGCACAAAATATAGGTACGAATATGTAATAGAAAAACAACTTACAACATTAAAAATGTAATTGGAAAACCGCCCACCGTGTATAGAGAATTAGAGACACCGGTATCCTGGAAGCGACTTGCTCCTACATATCTTACTATTGACAGAGCAAAATAAACCGATACAAAATAATCGCTAGGCCGCGAACGCACGAACGCGGTTAAGACGAGGATGTAATGGAGAATGTACACTAATTGTAAATGTAAGCTTTATGTATTCTTTGCGGACAATAAAAAATACGCTTCAAAGAATTATTTAGATACAGCAATTAGTTTCCAAGATATTTAACTTTAAAATGGCCCTTGCGAATAAGCGGTGCGTAGAGCGGTGCAAACTCCGGGCTATATGGGCGTGACGTCACGTTAATGTTGGCGGGATTCGAAAATTTTCGGAACTTTGAACGCGACTAAATCATAATTAGGTACTTAATATCTACACTAATATTATAAAGAGGAAAACTTTGTTTGTATGTTTGTTTGTTTGTTTGTTTGTAATGAATAGGCTCAAAAAGTACAGGACCGATTTCAAAAATTCTTTCACCATTCGAAAGCTACATTATCCACGAGTAACATAGGCAAAATTTTATTTTGGAAAAAAAATGGGTTCCGTAAGATATTTGGGTTTTTTGGACACAAGGTGTAAAAAATCAACTAGAAAAGTTACTTATTTTGCGTACGCTGCCTAAACTATAAAAGATAGAACCATAAAATGTTCTAATTAATTGTAGATCTTATAAATATTTACAAAAAAGTCTGCGACACACTATACCTATCTATGTCGAGTGAGGCACAACAACCATGTTTTTATTTAGAAATCTTGAATTTTTTTGGACTACATTTAAACGCGTTTATTTTACTCATGCTATTAATCCTTATCGAAATAAATTATTTCATCACTAAGTAGAGTTTATGTAGATAATATTTGGTCTTTTAATGATTAAAATTGGACATTTGGTTTTGAAGTTATGGCAAAATTGAAATATTACGATTTCTGCTGCACGGCCCGTTGCGAAGTGGGCGACATTCTGTAGTATAAGTATCAGTATTGTACCCGTGCGAAGCCGGTGCGGGTCGCTAGTTTTTAATAAAACAAGAACCAGTGAATCTGTAACATAATAGCTTTACTGTAACAAAGTTTCAAGTGATTTAACATACCTATGATATATATATATAGAGATATATATATATATATATATATATATATATATATATATATATATATATATATATATATATATATATATATACCATGATTTAACATAACATTCTTCATTGTTTTTGTTGAACACGAGTTTCCAATGTCGAATTACAAAAGTATATGCAAGAATCATAAAAACTTTTGCCCATTTAAAAACTTTTAGCGCAACCAATTTTAGTATGTTTATATTGAAATTTTAAATTCAATAGAGTCGATAAGATATTGCCAAAAAAATGCCTTTTGTGTATATTATATTCATAATGTCGATCTCGCGTCACACTCCTTAAACCAATCAATAGCTATCAAAACTTTGTATTATAAAATTACAGAGATATTAAAAATCAAACAACATTTTCTAAACATAACAAAACATGCATTCTACTTTCTTGTATCACGACTACTCGTATTGGACCAAGATTCGGTTCGTTGGCGCAACTGCATTGCACCGTGTGAACCGCGCCTAAATAATTCAAACCTTGATCGCCCCTCTGCTTCGCGTCTTCCACGGCACACCGCACTAACTAATAGCGCGTTTATTTTTCCAACACCAGTTACACATTTAACACTCATTTGTACACGTGTATTCAGTATATTTGCTACCCGCCGATGAAACGCCACGTGTACTTTTCATAACTTTTTTGGGTGAAGGCTCCGGTGACGTCATGTTGTGATTATCATCAGCGTTTTAGATAAACATATTGATTATAATACCACAGTCTATGGAAATTACAGTCGGCCAACGGACACGTCTAGACAGAGCAATCGTGCGGGGCGTGCGGGATGAGAGAGGGGCGGTAGCGAGCCCAAGCTGCCATACACTCGCTTGAGACACGTCAGCCCGGGTTGACGCTTTTTAATTTGATTGTTTTAAGTGGTTTGCGACAGTGTTTCGTTTGAGTTGTATGTAGGTTAACTTATTTACAATGGTTCATATATATCAATTGATATATATCATGATATATATCCGATATATATCAATTGCTATATATCATGCGAACCCTGAGCTTTTGTATACGCATTTGTATTTTTTATAATAAAACTCTTCATTAATACTTCTCAAGTATATATATTTTTTTGTTTTATTCCTAGTACTCTACATACACATACTATGAATACACAAAATGTAGAACAGATTATAATAAAACACATTATTTTGACAACCCTGCAGCAATAACGAATACCTATACACAAGCGGCATTTCGTGCGACTTCAAACGCGTTGACCCACTGTATGTTTATTACGCTGTGATAATACGTTTTTTTATGTTTGCGACAAATTGGTATTGTAGAAATGCCAGGCCTAGGTGGATTTTTCATAACTTTTTCAGTAAAGGCTTCGATGACGTCATCATTTATGATCATCATCAACGTTTCACGTCGTTTAATTATAAAATGCTAATATTTACAACAAATTGGAATTTACGCTACAGATTAGCCTAGTTCGAGAGCCAAAGATAACAAGCGTGTTTTAATATAATGGTTTCTATCACAATAAATTGGTCTATAATTAACATATTCCAAAAGCCGCAGGCTCTTCATCTAAAAATTAACAGTCCGTCCGTGTTTGTTTTAATAACAATCATAAAACCGTTCTATACTCTGCTCAAATCCGATTTAATCTTCTTATAAACGTAAAGATTAACTTCGACCAAATTAATAATATATGTTTAAATATGTGGTAGCGTTATAATAATGTACTGGTGTATTTGGTTTAAATAAAAATACAATCATTAATTGCCCGCGGCTTCGCCCGCATGAAATTATATTTTAAACTTCCATCCCCTATTTCACCCATCTAGGGGCTGAATTTTAACAAACGCTGAAATAACTCTTTTTTTTCGTACTCAATTCATACAAATATGTCCAAGGAATAAAAGTTTATATTATATATATGCATAGATAAATTGCATCTGTAAAATTATTAACAGAGTTTTCCTGAAAAATATGAAACTTACGAGCATTTAAATAACGTAAATGGTAGATTTAATTTTCACATCCACAATCTATGGCATGAGGAAATAACAAAATCTTATCGAAGATGGAGATTATTTAAATTGTGCACACCGGACGAAATTGGATAATTTGGTCCTCTAATATTATTTATTGACTTGAGATTTTATTACGCCGGTTCTTCTCGCCGGGCTAGTTTCCTAACCGGTGGTAGGCATCATGTAGGACAATTCTATAAGTGTTATATAGTATAACCTACATGGAAATAAAAAATTTGAGTTTGAGTTTGACTAACCTTTGCCTGCAACTTCGTTCGCGTAGCATGAAAATCGAGACGTTTTGCCGGGAAAACGTTCGATGGTTTTGGCTTGAGAGAGTATCAAACATAATTACTAAGAGAATCATAGATCAACTTACCTTAATTTTGACAGCAACACCCAAAGATTTAAAACTTAAGATAAGTTATGATGTACATTTGATAGAACAAATCTTCATACAATAAAAAGTTACGCCACTTTGGTTTTCACCATACTTCTAATCTCAAAATGGCCCCAAAATTCTCAAAATTGGGCCATTTAAGTGGAGATACTTTTTGCCTCAACATGTCTCGTCTAATTTATATACACACTAGCTTTTGCCCGCAGCTTCGCTCGCGTCAGAGGGAAAGCTTGTTCGGGAAAATACCAATACGAAAAGTGAATACATAATGGTGTAGGCACTGCACAGCCGTATCAGTTGTATTTATTTGAATCTCAAGTACACTCAAGAAATCTAGCGAAAACTGTACCATAAATAAAATTTAATAAGCTGCAAAAAGTATTCTGTGTTAATTCTGCTTAACCTACTACCATACCTGATTTCATCAAAATTATTTACGTGTTTTCTTTACTTTACTTTATTGCATGAAAAACAAAACATATTATTATGTACATACAAACTTTCGCGTATAGGTATAATATTAAGTAAGGATTTCTATGTAGCCGATAATTAGTATTTTAACGATTTCGAAAATCTTTTGAATGGGAAGACGTTGTGGACTTTGAACTTAATAAAAATAATTTGAATTGTGATCGCCCATCCTAGTCGGGACCACGACAGAGTTTGAGAGAGAGATGAGTTAGGAGTACGACCACGAAGCCATCTAGCTTCTCACTTATTCCTCATATAATAATCATACACATTAATGATTAGGATTAACCTAGGTAAAGTTTTAACCAATTCAAATATCTGGTTATTTTATAGCATTTTATACTACGTTATTTTTTAGATTGATAAAACTTTTTGAAGGTATGAACCGATTGAATTGAAATACCTACATAAAATTATAAGCAGAGCTATCCTAATTGCTAACCGCGTGGAACCCGTAGGTACCCAAAAATTTTCCGCGATAAAAAGCGAGTCCTATGTGTTTATCTAAGGGCTAAACTACTACAAATACAATATAACAAATTTTATAAAAATCCGTTCCGTAGTTTCTGAGATTAGCGCGCACAAACGTACAGATCAAAAATCTTTTAAGAAAATCTTGTCTCATTGTTTTGGGTTAAAAACTAAAAACCTATGTATTAAACTTAAACACTCATTAATCAAGCATTACATATAACAACAAATGAGAAAGAAATTTAATTATACCTACACTCAAAATATTCTACTGAAATCATAGTTATCACTGACTGAAATAGTATGTTATATAATAAGTTTCATGAATATATTTTAATTCAGCAATCGCAAATATTTAGGTGCCTAGTTTTTCAAAGACATTTTCATCAAATTTAAATTTCGCATTCTTGTCAGATTTATTTTTCAACATGATGACAATATATTATTATGTCAAAATAAAAATAAAGCTCCCCACTCACGGGCTATCGATTGCTTCGATCAAATTGGAAATTAATTCGTATTTGAAAGTAAATTGCTAACGACAAACTATTATATAAAATGATTAGTGTAAGACCTACCAGCTAGTTTTTGCGGTGGGAGTCAAAAGTTGGAACAAAATTTACGCGTATATATACGAATTTCATATAAAAAATATAGTAAGGTGGTCCTAGGATCTCAGACTATATTCAATTTTTATCTAAACCGATTTACTTGCAACTACGAATCCAGTAAATGTTTAAATTGTAAAGACTAAATCGATCGATCGCTTGTGAGTGGGAGCTTTAAATCAAAAGCACTAAGGAGTATTTATATCAACTTTAAAGCAAGTCGCTCCCAAACAACTTTCTTTCCCTTTTTATTCCCGTTAGGGGACGAATTTCAATTAACTATGATACACGAATTCCATCAATTCTGTTACATAATGTTTGTGCAAAATATGAAGTAGATTGGACCAAGGAATCACGCTGTCCCATACAAACTGTTTTCCCCCTTTTCACCCCCTTAGGAATCGAATTTCGAAAAATCCCTTCTTAATCTTAATCCTCTTATTCTTATAATCCCTCCCTTATATGAAAAATCCCCTTACGGTTTAGGCTGTGCGTTGATCCGTCAGTCATTCAGGACAAAGGATTTTATATGTATAGATTAGGGGGCAAAATTCTTTCTTAGCAGATTCCTACGTCATTACATTTGTATGCCAAATTTCAGCAAATCCGTTCAGTAGTTTCGGCTGTGCGTCGATAGAATATGAGTCAGTCAGGTTTGCCTTTTATATATTTAGATAAGGCAACACCACAAATCAGTACACATAACACAGCATTTTTTATAAAAAAAAACATTGAATTTTCAACTGAAACACTTGAGTATTAAATGTATATCACGTAGTTTATCTGTATTTTATTCCGGTACATGTTAAATCTCTTAGCGTGCGCCAAATAGAAAAAGCAAGCCCCGAGCCTCATTAGGAATTCCGTTTCGGATGCATTTCAAACGAAAATACTTCGATTGCATCACAATTGATATTTATTGCAAGAGATAAGCCGTAAGATGACTATTATTAAATTCTTTTGTATAAACGTTCATAAAGTTTTAATTTAACCAAAGAGTAATTTAATATCACAAGTGATTTAGGTAACTTAAAATCTTTTAAAATTTAAATGTATAATTCTAAAATGGTTGCTGTTTGGTTTTGTATTTTTTTTTTTTACTTTTCGTTATAGTTCTAAGGCATGCAAATAAAGCTGGAAATTATATTTATTTAGGTGGTTATGGAATTTAGGTTCCCTTAGTATCCCTTATTAGCAGTTGCTCGCAGCTCCGCCCACATAAATTTAGTATCCCACGGGAACACTGCACTTTTTCGGGATAAAAGGTGTCCTATGTTTAACCAGAGCTTAAACTACCACTACCTATACCAAATTTCAACGAAATTCGTTCAGTAGTTTTTGCGCGAAAGAGTAACAAACATCCATCCTTGCAAACTTACACATTTATAATGTTAAGTAAGAAGTAAGATAGATAAGACAATATTTATTTAAAAAAAAACAAGTGGATTCACGTCTTGTAATTCTTACTCTAGAAGTCTAGATCCGCGCGCTGTATTCTCTTGGAAGGAGCATAAATTACCCAAAATGGCGCAGTTTACTGTAGTATTAAATCTCGGACTTAATAATCGATTCGACCTTTCTTAATTATTAATAATGGTGGTCGAGATAATGCGCTGTACGTCAGGCATCATGTTGGCATTATGTGTCGGCCAACATTATGCGTCCACAGATATATCGTAAACCACTGATCTCATACTCATTAGTTATCAGCCAAGAATATTCCAGAACAAGATGGCTGTACTGTGTCTTGTTTCGTAAGCTTCTAATTTTTAAAGTGAGCAGTAAAAAAGCAATTAACTAAACCGACTATAAGCCTTTATGTGAGCATTTCTTAGCGCACCTTCCGCTTATTAAAAAAAATATACTTTGTAATTCTAATGTTTTTTTACAGTTGTTTGTAATTTAAAATGTTGAAACCAGATATAATATATCTATGGCTGAAACAAATTTTATTTAAGTACCATGTTTTAGTTTTTAGGGTTATATAATAGTTTCGCTCTGTCTGTCCGTCTATCTGTCTGTGTCTGTTTGTCTGTTCGCGCCTCTTGCGTCTCTAACTATCAATATAAATGGATGAAAATTGGTATAGTTAAAGAATGTGTATAGATCTCAGTTTTGGCATCATAAAATAATAATATTTTTATATGTTAAGGGTAGCTCTCCATACATATGAAGTGGGGATGAAAAATATTTTTTCATTCTACCCCATTGTGTGGTATCGTTAGATAGGTATTTTAAAATCAAGGCAAGGTTTCCTATATGACATTTTTTACAAAGTCAACTATTTTAACATAGGTACATATTTAGAGTAATCGCCCTCCAAAGTGGTTTGTAAGTTGGTATACGGCATTTTTAAGATAGTTATTCAAATTTGAATACATTGCAAGAGTTCGAATTTCGAGCTTCTCGCACTGCGCAGCGCCGCGTCGCTATTGCAATGAAACGTGTATCCTATTGGGTTGTAAATAAAGTTCAATTTGAATCGCTGTTTTAAAAATGCTTGCCTCGTCGCATCGCGGCGTGAACTGACGCTCAGACTCAAGAGTCAGTCGAAACCAAACATTGTAATACTCAAGATAGATGACGTATATTTGACAGAACAAATCTTCATACAAGAAAAAGTTACGCCACCATCTTGGTTTTTACCATACTTCAAATGTCAGCCATCTTGTTTTCACCATACATCAAATGTCAAAATGGCTCCAACTGGGGACACTTTTTGCCTCAACCAAGGAATTTGTAAGTATGATAATATAATACTTACAAATTCCTTGGCCTCAACATGCCTCATCTATAATAAATACGTCTATGGTCGAAACTAGTTTTCGGCTGAAAATTTAAGAAAGTTTTTCATGTTCACGATTTCGATAATAGTCTATAAGTTTTTCAGCGAAATAATAAGCAAGCTCATATAAACAAACATTCGTAAATAGAAACTGTTTTATATCAGCTGTAACTGCGTCAGTGTAATTCTTTACATCTACACGTTGTTTATTAAGTTTTTTTATATTGAGGAAATCTACGTTACGAAATGTTTATGAAAATTGGCACTGCATTTTGTAATGTGCGTTTACTTTATTTTTGTGAGCTTAATCCATAGACCTTAAATGTTATAGACAAGGTATGCCGAGGCAAAAGGTGTCCACACATAAACTTTTAGGGTTGGTTGAGTCAAGGAATTTGTAAGTGTTTACTTACAAATTTCTTGGGGGCAGTCGATATTTGACATTTGTCATCATGACATTTTGACATTTACTTTCCACAGTGTAATGTCCTCATTTAATTGATTAATGACCGATAAATTAAGTAACGCTCAAGTCATATGCTGTCCTTGTCATTTGGCTATTATTTGGACAGAGACAGCCTGCGAATAGGAGGGCTCTTAATTTTATTTAGTGTTTCACATAGATATATAATATTAGTTATCACTGGTGTTTCAGTATTCGATCGAAAATCTTCTGAAACCAAGATGGCGTAGCTTTTTCTTGTATGAAGATTTTTCTGTCAAATTTACATCCTTAGTTTTAAAATCTTTGCTTTTCACATGCTCTAATACTTTAGGGCAGTGTTTATTAACCTGGGGGGTCGCGACCCACAGGTCTTTAGGTCTTCAGGTCTTTAGGTCTTCAGGTCGAGAGAACTTTAGTAAAAAAAAAATATAAAGAGTAAAAAGATTGATTTATTAAGTAAGAGAATTTTAACAAACGGATATACTCATAAGTCGATCATCGATATCATCGATGTATGTAATTGTAAAATAATGTGTTTGACGTACTATATTATTTTGTACTTATATCCGAATCCTAATTATGGAGACGCATAAAAACATCGTATGGAATGAATATTTGTAACACTGTAACATACACACACATACACGATAAAAAAGCGAAGGGTCGGGTGGTCGCAAAATATTTTTTCATACAAGGGGGGTCGCATCATGAAAAAGGTTGAAAAACACTACTTTAGGGCATTAAACCAACTCTTATACCCAGCTTGAAGGGGTGATGATGTGTGTACAAGCGATGTAAATTACTCCCCCCCCGGGCACCCCCCGCGGGCGTCCGCAGCCGATAGAGATTTATAGAGTTCGCGCCGCTCGTATATTATGTGGATTGTGGAGGGCCAACTAATAATTCAATCTAGCGATACACGCACTTCGTCAACACTTATCATCAGCTGACTCCACGTAAAGCGGGTGTTTAGCGAGCGTTTAGCATGCGCTCCGCCTCCACCTCTCTGTGGATTACCGCTGCGTTAACTACTTAGTCAGTGGGGTTAGCAGGAACAATTGACAACTACGTATTAGCATCGTTATCAAAAGACATACACCGAAAGGCGTTACGTCTAGTACAATGTTGAAAGTGCGCGTCGCGTTGCAACGTCGCGCACATTTTAATAAGGATCAGTTCACACCGAAACGAAACGAAAACTAAAGCTGCATCATTACATTTTTGATAAATTAAAACTAGCCAAGAATCGAACCGAATGATTTTGGACAAAAAATACACACCTGTAGAATAATGTACACACCGTTAGATGGAGGAACAAATTATGAAAGTAATTGCATACGCAAATACGTAAAACTTACAACTTTCAGCTCAGAAAAACTCATATTTATAAAAATGTGTGAAAATAAAATTATTATTGATGATGATGTTGATGATAACAACAATTATAATCTCTCTAACGTTCGTCACTGAGGCAATAGTGTGTTAGTGTGTGTGAGCTGCGAATGTGTGGAGCTGGAGGAATTTTCTCAGTAACAGCTACATCTGCGCCAGCGATAAACTTTTATGCACAGAAACTAAAATTTTGTTGACATTTTAGCGGTTCTCTCTCGTATTACCCGGTTTGCATTTTTTATTTACAAGGCCGTCCATCATCACTATGTTCATTGTATAAGCTGGTTATTTCCTTTTGTTTTTTTCATATCATTTATTTATTGCGAATTTGGGTGCATACATATCTGTATAATATCTTATTAAATTACAGTACCTAAAGTTCGTCCAAATTCCGCCAGAGCATGCAATATTGTAATTAATATACAACAATAGTAAAATTCATTTAACATAATACACATCAATCTAACAGATCTAATAAAATAATAATGCTAAAAAACAATCAGATTATAAACACGATTGAAAATGTATACTTACTTAGATTAAAAAAAAAATTGATCAGTCAACGAAAATAAAACTAATGAAAAAAAAAGTAAAATTAAAGTATTGTTAAAGTGTTACGAATTACATTATAACGTTTAAGGATAGCATTAGGTAGGTACTTGAAAGGTTTAATCTTATGTTTAGTGTTTGACTATGCCTCAATACCGGACAACTCGGTTGATTGTCGCAGTGATAGACTAATTATTATCATTACTAGAGTGTTCGCCCTGTGGTCGAATTTCGCCCAAAATAATTCATATAATATTTTTAAGCCTCTTAAACAGAAAAATGTAAGTGTTGTGAAAGACCGACAAACCTCAACGTGTAACTAAGTAAATAGTATCTATCTAACGCACGGTAGTGTTAATAGTCTGAGGTAGTGTGTGTTGTTGTTATTTTTATTATTTTTATGTATTTCTAAGCATTATTTAAAAAATATTAGCTCCCTAGCACACCTTTCTCCACATTAACTTTAATTTATCAGCCGAATTTCATTCGGTAGCACATTTCTCGTAAAATTGTACTGAAAGTTTTGCTTCACGTATTATTATTTAAACTGTCCACAAATTATAAGATCTAGATAAGATGTAGATAATAGTGTTCTGTATTCTGTGATGATAAGTTAAGAAAAGTTAGGATAATATAATGATACTAATTCACGAAATACAAAATAGTGCTATTTTATTAATGTCTATTGCATACTGGTCAGAATTTCCCTTTTACTACCTAGTACCTAAAAGTGTTTCGTATAAAGTAATATTTATTTAGTCTGTAGAGCCCAAAGCTTTAAGCTCTTACATAAATAGAACGAATATCGAATGCAGTGCTGTTAGCGTTCCAATTTTAAAATGCAAATAATTCTAAATTCGAACGTAGAGATAAGGAAGCATCAACCTCTGGCCCATTATGCGTAATGCGCGCGCGCCGAAATAGCGTACAAGTGGGTTAATACTCGTTTTTTGCCGCGCCAGACCGCGACCGTCGACCGCGCCGAACAGAACTACACAATACCTACACATAACACAACAGGTAGGTATAGTTTTATTGCAGACTAAATATCCAGGTTTCATCACACACCAAAGATTTCAAAACTCTAGATAGGCTATGACGTGCATTTGACAGAACAAATCTTCATACAAGAAAAAGTTACCTACGCCTTCTTCTCTTCTCTTGATTTTCACCACACTTCAAATGTCAGCCATCGTGTTTTAGACACACATCAAATGTCAAAATGGCCCCAAAAATTTAAAAAGTGTCCGCAACATTTATCTGGAGACACATTTTGCCTCAACATACCTCGTCTATAATATTATATACGTCGTACACACTACCTGTAACAATGGATGTTGTTACTAAGTATGTGAAATCACTTCAAACCTTGTTATAGGAAAGCTATTATTTACTAGCTTTAATAAAGTGTCCCACGGGAACACTACACTTTTTTGAGATATCTATATCCAGAGCCTAAACTACTACCATACCAAATTTCATCGAAATCAGCTTAGTAGTTTTGCGTGAAAGAGTAACAAACATCCATCCATCCTCACAAACTTTCACATTTATAAAATTAGTAGACGTATTCTTTTAATAAGTATTTCAATTAATAAATTGTAAACACGTATCATTTGTTTGTAGTGCGACTTTGTATAGAAACTTGCAACGACACGACGCGACGCAACTCAGTAATGCAGCCTCGGCCTTAGATGATCTGCTTAGCGATCGGAGACCCAAGGCGGCCCATTTTTACCAACACACGAACAAAACAAAAAGTAGAGTATCAAAATCACCTGATATTAAGTGCCCCATTCGACACAGTCGCGGATGTCCTTTGCCAAACCGAGCTTCACAGATTAACGGGCAGGCCAAGTGGGCCAAGGCCTAGGGCGCCGGGCGGGTATTTTGGGTGTTATTAACTGTGGGAGAGCCACGCTTCGGCATGAATGGGCCGGCTCGACCGTAAAGGTCGTGGTGACCTCACAGAAAACCGGCGTGAAATAACGCTTGCGTTGTATTTCGCCAAGTGAGTGAGATTACCGGAGGCCCATGTGGGATTGGGGATTTTGAGGACCAGGAACGCAAGTCGAGTACTAGAGGAGTTACGAGTGTAACTCCTCTGGTGTTGCGAGTGTCCATGGGCGGCGGTAATCGCTTACCATGAGACGATCCTTCTGCTCATTTTCTGGTTCATTACATAAGAAAATAAAAAAAGAAAACTACGTCAAATTCTACTACTCCAATTGCACATAAACAGGACTCATTAAGAGTCAGTTCACACCCAAACGAGACGATACGGGACGATGCGCTGCATTTTGTAATAAAGCGGTTCGAAATTGAACTCTTTTCACGACACAATAAGATACACGTTTACGGTTTAATTGCAAGAGTTCGAATGTCAAATTGCATCGCTTTGCTCTTGCAGGGAAACGTATAATTATCTTGGGTAGATACTTGGTAGATACTGAATAAAGGACATTGTTCCGGCTCCATACATGTCCCGCCTAAGAATTGTTTTAATTGAAAATGACTTAGATAAACTCTAAATAGTTTATTAAATCATAGTTAATCAATTTTTTCTAACGGACACTTGAAGGTACAAAAATAATAACGAGAAAAGTTAACATTTTGAGGTTATAAATAAAATATTCTATAAGAATGAAATGAGACAGTGGTCAAGTTTAAGATAAGAAACCTATCTTGATACAAATAATTGCTTGGAATTTATGAAAAACTCATACCTATACTCTTTTGCTTTCAACGTTATGCTCGATCGAACTGAACCCGAGATATTTTTTCAACGGGAAATACTTGTTTAATCACACCGTACCCGACCGTTGGCTAGGCGTCGGGCGTGTGTGGCGCTCAACTCAACTCGGGCGTCGGGCATCTACTCAAATTAAAAAAATATCAGTAAAAGTATGTGAGAAGAAGCATGGGTCCTCAATTAGTTGACGATTGTTTATTATTTACTATGGTTGAAACTTAAATTAATAACGTAACCTATTCAATATTTTTATTTTATTTTTTATTCTATCTATACGTTCAGAATATCCGAAATATTCCGAATTTTATTAATTTCTGATTTAGTCCTGACAACCGTCCGTATTTCCTGAAATCGGGGAAAAATCCCCTAAATGGCAACACTTGCTGACCAATGGACATTTTTACAACACCAAGCATTCGTCAATCGTTAACCAACTTTTTATTTTCAATTTATTTATTTCAAGTGTCCGTGGAATACTAAAATATGTTTCAAGCAGTATAAAATGAACGGAAAATTGTCATATAATTTATATTCACATCGGTTCATAGGCCAAAATCGAACAATGTCCTTTCAAATGGAATAATTATTTTTAAAAATCACTCGCTCCGGTATGACTGACCCTAAGGAGAATTTTTAATATTTAATCTACACTAATATTATAAAGAGGAAAACTTTGTTTGTATGTTTGTTTGTTTGTTTGTTTGTAATGAATAGGCTCAAAAAGTACTGGACCGATTTCAAAAATTCTTTCACCATTCGAAAGCTACATTATCCACGAGTAACATAGGCTAAATTTTATTTTGGAAAAAAATTGGGTTCCGTAAGATATTTGGGTTTTTCGGACACAAGGTGTAAAAAATCAACCAGAAAAGTTACTTATTTTGCGTACGCTGCCTAAACTATAAAAGATAGAACCATAAAATGTTCTAATTAATTGTAGATCTTATAAATATCTACAAAAAAGTCCGCGACACACTATACCTATCTATGTCGAGTGAGGCACAACAACCATTTTTTTATTTAGAAATCTTGAATTTTTTTTGGACTACATTTAAACGCGTTTATTTTACTCATGCTATTGATCCTTATCAAAATAAATTATTTCATCACTAAGTACAGTTTATGTAGATAATATTTGGTCTTTGAATGATTAAAATTGGACGTTTGGTTTTGAAGTTATGGCGAAATTAAAATATTACGATTTCTGCTGCACGGCCCGTTGCGAAGTGGGCGTCACCAAGGCGGGGTGCGCGTGCGGGTTAATGTTTAGTTTAGTTTAGTTTAGTTAAATAGTTTAGTTATTTTATAAACATCAAATTGATAATATCTTAAAATATAATACATTATAATATCTATACATCTATACAGTTAAATACAATTTAAGTGTCTGTTTGTAACTTCAAATTAACAGCTTTTTACATAATGAATCTGAAAGTATATTCGGTACTTACAATAAAATACATTTTTTTTTATTTTTGTCTGTCCGTCTGTCTGTCTGTCAGTCGGTCTGTCTGTCTGTTTGTTCCGACTAATCTCTGAAACGGCTGGACCGATTTTCACGGGACTTTCACTAGCAGATAGCTGATGTTATAGGGTCTAACATAGGCTACTTTTATTTTAGGGTTCCGTTTAAAAAAATAGGATTCCGCTTTCGTTAGTCATAAATAAAGTCGCGGGTAAATTTCAGCGATATCCCAAAGTATTGTTCCACGCGGACGAAGTCGCGGGCAAAAGCTAGTAATATCTATGGACGCTTCACACCACGTCAATCTGGTCCTGTGGTTAGTTCTCGAAGAACTTGTGTTACGTGGACTAGACAACGGAAAAATATAGTTAATACTTTTATTATATTATACACATATTTAATACACATCCATGACCAGGTACGTGGAAAAACTTACTTATTTGTTCCTTCGGCGGGATTCGAACTCGCGACCTCCAGTTTGAGCACCAACACGCTCAACCACTGAGCCACAGAGGTCGTCGAATTGTTACGAATGCTCTTTATACGCATGTAATATTTGATTAACTTTTTTATGCAAGCGAGTGAAATAAACTTTGTGTCATTATAATAGGATATAATTATGAGTAGATACTATCGAACTGCATATAACTGAATATGCATTTCCCCAACTGTATGTAAGCTACTATGTATAAGTTAGTTAAAAATTCATTGCTCTTATACAAATTATTATTATATCCTCCGCCTCTATGTCTAGAGAACTACTTTATTATTGTTTTAAACACTTACGGATTTTGTCGCGGTGCACTTTCCTTTTCCCGACGTTTCGGCCACTTTCCAGCAGCCGTGGTCATGGGAGGACTACTTAATTAGTTCCACTAAGACTTTCTCCTAATACAAAATTAATTCTAATTCCATTTACCTATAACATTATGTTATAGACATGTCGAGGCAAAACCTGTCTACAAACTGTCGTTACATTTGGAGTTGTTTGGGGCAGTCCATCTTGACATTTGCTATCCGCAATTAGCAATATAATCTGTCCGTATTTAAATAAGAAAATCTTTTGAAATCGAGATGGCGTTACTTTTTCTTGTATGAAGATTTTTCTGTACTGAATGTACGTACATACCATATCGATTATCAAACAAGTTGCCGGTCGACCAGGCATACAATTAAAGTCGCTTAACAGCACTGTTGAATAATGCGCACGCGCACATACGTATAAATACGCTGCTCAACTACGTCTGCTATCGTTTCGGTCACTCTTTCGAATTTAAATATTTTGAGTCATCCTAGTCCAAAGGAAAATGTTTAATAAACTGGTCTAGCAGGAACTTTGTCGATACTGTACGTAGCCATCCTTAGTTCAGTGTGCTTAGTACGGGTTTTTATCACTACTCGACATGAAAAAGTAAACTACAATTTGTATGGTATCGAAACAACGCCCCTAGTGGCAAAAATAGGAAACATAATTAGCGAGTGTGAGTTTTGTGCATTTTAACTAATCGAGCGTCGTCTCACACTCACGTTCGAATGTGGGTGTTTCGGCGCTTTGATTGGTTGTTTCAAAAGTCTTGCTAGTGCCAGTTGCACATTTTGACATTCGAATAGTAAATTTGTGTTAACGACGTCGAAAAGTTGTCACCCCGCGCTCACTTCCAATTTCTCAGTGACTAGGTAGTGAATTGCGGTGAAAGCATTTATTAAAGAACATTTTAGCAATTAATTTGCTATGGCAGGACTTTTTTTTCGCGTGGAGGATGTTTGTGGCTGCTCAATCTCAAGACAACCGCAATTTTAATGCAAAACGCGAAGCAAGACTTCGTGCATCTTTCGATCGTTTATTGGACATTATTGTTTACCGATTGTCACACTTACTGTTCCATGAATGTTATTATAGTATCAAATTGAGAAAAACTTGTTTTCATCATTTTTAAGTTTAAATACAATTTATTATAAACGAAATGTAAAATTGTGTAAAATGTTTTGCAAATAAAATTCAAAATTTCGGCGACTTATGTCAGTGTCACAAACAATAACACTCGATATAACCCGTCACAATCTTGATGACAGCAGCTTCATAACAAAATAATACAGTGAAAATGACATTCAATTTGGACGGGTAATCCTTGGTTAATCTCACAGTGAAGTCGTGCTACCAATATAACAAAAATAATAAAGCGTACTCTCGGCGAAGAAACGCGTTCGATTAGTTAGATTGGATAATGACTCGCACTCGTTAGCTTTTAATTTTCGATTCGATTTGCGCTAACTCGATTTACAAGGTAGTAAAGTAATCGAAAAAATTTGTGGGACTCACACTCAGCACAGAAACGATTGTCTAATTCGCCTTACTTTACCTATATCGAACAATCACATAAACAGTCGTGACCCAGATGGTGTCAAGAAGACGCGCGCGCGCTTGGCACGCGATCTGACGCGCGCGCTGCCAGATCACTCATAAAACGACTTCTGTTGTCTGACGTAAGGCGCCGTACACACAGCTAAGGGCCGGTTCGCACTAGAACAGCAGCGTTACCTTTATATTACTAGATGTGCAACCAAAAAGAAATACCACGGGAAGCGTTCATTTTGCCGCGATAAAAGTAGCCCTTGTCCTTAACCATGGCAAATATTAATTACTCTTTGACCATGGTCTAATCCATAAATGTGAAAAAAATGATTAAAATCAAACCAGTAGTTTGGGATCCTATTCAATTTAAACAAACAAACAAATCTTTCCTTTTTATAATATTGGTATAAATATACATATAATATTATGCCGAATAAGAATGCACATTGGAAAATCGAATACGCCATTCAGTTTGTAGGGTAAATACGCCAAACGTCGGCCCCCCTCCAATCCTCGGCCGTCTGCACATTTTCAGCTTGCATTCATTCAAAAGGTAATTAAGTGGTAATTTTGCCACTGAAATTGCAAGCTTAGTTCATACTCTTTAAGTGCAAACCGTTACTATCCGATTACGTCACTTGCTCTTCGCACACTGAGCGTCAGTAGCGATAGCGTCGTAGAAGCATTGAAGTTCGTAGTTAAAGCAGCTTACTTGCTGTGAATATCCACGATTCGGGGATTGATATTACAACGGTAAGACATTTCTTTTTTTTGGTTTTTAGCTTTGCTTTTACTAAAAAGGTATTTTTACTATATTTTGAGATAGTTTTTTCAACGCTTTGCGTATTGGTTTTAGGGAAAAATAGGGGGCCGTCATTAGAATACCAGTTTCGACTGAAAATCGGAATCTCGGCCGGGGCCGACTTAAGGTAAATGCAGTATGTTTTATAAAGTCCAATACTACGAATTCCATTGTCTTAATAGTCAAATTTGAAACGCTTTTATGTTAATAAATATATTTTACGTTCAATCGCTAAATACCGGCCGGGGTGGTATTAGCTGAATCTCGAGAAATAAGCTATACGAAACAGGGGCCGACTTTGGAAATATTAAAGATCGTAATGTCGGCCAGCCTAAGAATCTACATGCTGATCATTTTTGTACTTTTCATTGTTTGTGTAGGTACTGGGTAGTCATTTTTTAATTTATTTATGAAACTTGCTGTCTCAAAATTGAATTATGTATTTTTATAATTTAATAATATTATAAGAGGTTACACGCTATGCCCGGCCGACATTTGGGAAAAACGCGACCGACCATTGGGCCGTGAACGGCCGACTTTAAGGTTTTTTCGTTTTCGACGCATTTAAACCTTAATACTTTTTCCGTTTAGTAGAAAAGTCAACCATATGCCTATAAATATAAAATAGATTTATCAACCTGTCTAAAACCGTATAACAAGCTATGCTTTCATTTCAAACTGATGGATACGGAGCGATCTAAAGTTAGAAAATCCGTAAGTGGCCGACATTTAGCGTATTTACCCTAGAACGATTCACTATACGACTTGTAACCTCAAAGTTAAGGCGTGAGACACACGGTGTTATTAATAAAAACTGTGACAGTGCGTGTAATAAGCGTTTCATGTAGATAAAAATATGCATCTTTATTATAATTATAAAAGTAGATGTCCCCAGACCCCACTGACTCACAGACACACAGACGGAACCACGGTAGAAATGTGAAATTTGGACAGTTGTTATAACTTACAATGTAGACGCACACTAAGAAGGGATTAAAAAAAATTCTACCCTTAAGAGGTTGAAATAGGGGTTGAAAATTTGTATGGAACATATTATGTAAAATCTGTTCCGTTTTCCATGAAATTTAAAATGTTTTATAAAACGAAAATTACAAATGTACTTATATACAAGTAGCCAAAAAATAATATATTAAGTACTAGCAAAATTAACTTTTAACTGACTAGTAGTAACTAAAGCTTTAAGCTAGGTAATTGGCTAATAGTAAGTGGATTAATTATTTATACTTTTTTTAATTAAGAAGACCCTGTATTTTGTATTGGTATGCATTTATAATTACTTCCTCAATGTCACAATAACGGATAAATTTTTCGTTTAATTGTCCATGAGAATCCAATTGATATTGTTACGTTTATATAGTGTTGGGAAAAGAAAGTTAATATATCGATAAATACCACTACCTCAGATTACAAAATAACCCTTATAAAGTTCAAAGTTTATAAGAGTTATTTTTGTGTAATAATAATGTTTATATTATGACTTTAAATTATAGCCGAAAAAAATAATCTTACATGGCATTGCTTGTTTATTATTTTTTTACAGTTTCCTCATAGATATATTATACTTTGGGCTCGTTTTTTATTATTTTGAGAAGCCGAAGACATCAAGACTGTGTATAGGTATAAGTTAAACTTAAGATTAATATAAATTTGCCCCTCGGTTGTATGGGATCACAACACGTTTGACAGCCTAAAGCTAGGCTTCTAAAAACCTTCTGACTGTATAACTCTAAAGCGCCAAAATGATCAAATTATTTGACAAATTATTAATAAACTTAACGTTTTCTATGTTTGTTTGACAAACTGGTTCGAATAAAGCTGAATACTATTATCAAACTATTTGACAAACACGTAACAGATAAATTGACTGTTTTCAGGGCGCTTAAGGCCGGCAAATTTTACACTGCAGATATCTCTTCAAAAGGCCGTAAAATTACAAGCAGAGTGATGTATTAAACTATCAAAGTCAAAGTCAAAACTTTTTATTCAATGTTGGTATTTTTATACACTTATTGAACGTCGGTATACATGATGCCTACCACCGGTTCGGGAACTAGCCCGGCGAGAAGAACCGGCGTAAGAAACTCGCGCGGGGCCATCTTTTACCAAAAAGATGGAAAATTGTTCTTTTAAAATAAAATAAAATATCGATAAAGTTAATCGACATGTAGTGTAACACAAACGATCTCTAAACAGATAATCCGGTGGACATTGAGAGGGTTAAGTCAAGGTACAGTGACGCACTGCTAGGGCATCTACCGCCTACGTCTTTGCACTATCTTGGTGAATTGTACCTGGTTATAAACACTATTATGAATACGCGACACGTATAAGGCATAATAAGCTAAATTTAAAAATGTGAGTAACCCAAGACATTGTCAAGCCTTAAGCGAGATGATGATGATGGTTTTCAATCAAAAAAACTAAATCAAAACCAGTTTATTCATTTGGGAGCTACGATGACACAGACAGACAAGACAACCCTCTGTTTGCGTTTGGGGTTAAGAAAAAACAAAACGTAAACGACATGTTGCGAATAAGCATATAGGTATGTACCTAATAATATAATATTATCTTCACAAATCCGAATTCAAAGAACGTTTTAAGTTTATTTTGTTCCGTTTTAACAACCTATTGTGAAAAGTTGTTGAAAGTGAATTTATGTTTAATTTATTGATTTTTAATTTAATGGAAAATTAGATACGTAAAGAAGTTTAATTATTGTATTTTAGTACCAGAAAGTTATTTATTTATTGCAAGTAGGTATTTAATTAGACTTTTTAAAATATATCTACACTATCTACACTAATATTATAAAGAGGAAAACTTTGTTTGTATGTTTGTTTGTATGTTTGTTTGTTTGTTTGTAATGAATAGGCTCAAAAAGTACTAGACCGATTTCAAAAATTATTTCACCATTCGAAAGCTACATTATCCACGAGTAACATAGGCTAAATTTTATTTTGGAAAAAAATAGGGTTCCGTAAGATATTTGGGTTTTTCGGACACAAGGTGTAAAAAATCAACCAGAAAAGTTACTTATTTTGCGTACGCTGCCTAAACTATAAAAGATAGAACCATAAAATGTTCTAATTAATTGTAGATCTTATAAATATCTACAAAAAAGTCCGCGACACACTATACCTATCTATGTCGAGTGAGGCACAACAACCATTTTTTATTTAAAAATCTTAAATTTTTTTTGGACTACATTTAAACGCGTTTATTTTACTCATGTTATTAATCCTTATCAAAATAAATTATTTCATCACTAAGTACAGTTTATGTAGATAATATTTGGTCTTTGAATGATTAGAATTGGACGTTTGGTTTTGAAGTTATGGCGAAATTAAAATATTACGATTTCTGCTGCACGGCCCGTTGCGAAGTGGGCGTCACCAAGGCGGGGTGCGCGTGCGGGTTAATGTTTAGTTTAGTTTAGTTAAATAGTTTAGTTATTATATAAACATCAAATTGATAATATCTTAAAATATAATACATTATAATATCTATACATCTATACAGTTAAATACAATTTAAGTGTCTGTTTGTAACTTCAAATTAACAGCTTTTTACATAATGAATCTGAAAGTATATTCGGTACTTACAATAAAATACATTTTTTTTTATTTTTGTCTGTCCGTCTGTCTGTCTGTCAGTCGGTCTGTCTGTCTGTTTGTTCCGACTAATCTCTGAAACGGCTGGACCGATTTTCACGGGACTTTCACTAGCAGATAGCTGATGTTATAGGGTCTAACATAGGCTACTTTTATTTTAGGGTTCCGTTTAAAAAAATAGGATTCCGCTTTTGTTAGTCATAAATAAAGTCGCGGGTAAATTTCAGCGATATCCCAAAGTATTGTTCCACGCGGATGAAGTCGCGGGCAAAAGCTAGTTTTCTATAAAATAATTTTCAATTATTGAATATATTTTGCCCGATTCTTAGTTTGCGTAGAAGGAGAATCCGTATTATACATGGACTTACAACCTTTTTCCGGGATAAAAATAAGCCCATGCATGTCTACATACATTGTAGACAAGGCATGACAGGTAAAAACTGTCGCAACTGCCCCGCTTCTAAAGTTGTTTGGGCCATTTTGACGTCATTGAAGTATGGCGAAATCAATATGGCGGAACTTTTTCTTGTATGAAGATTGGTTTAGTCAAAATCTACGTCATAGAGTATCTTTATTTTTCTTTACTACGTCAAAATACGTTTAGTATTCTTTACTACGTCAAAATACGTCAAAATCTACGTCATAGAGTATCTTTAGTTTTGAAATCTTTGAGTAACTGTGTGTTTTTTTTATCCGCCGAGTAATTTATGTGTGCAAACAAACATCCAAGCATACAAATATTTATAATTAAGTAATTTTACTAGTAAGATAATATGACTTCGTGATATATTAAGTTTTGGTACGATGCTGGCACACATATACAATTAGCGATGTCATGAAACTTAAAGTGTAAAAAGCTGCAGCTGTTTTATACTGCGGAATATGTGCCGACAGCTGTAAACTCCATTCCAGAACCACCCAGAACACATGCAGCCTGATATATGACAAAAAGATTGTTTAAATCCTTTTGTTACGTAATCCTATTAATGTAAAATGTGCGGATGCCCGGATAGAATAGTGGTGAATTTTTCTTTTTTGGCGGGAAAGCATCTGCCAATCAGTGCGCGTAAACTTGTCAGCACATTTTTTATGCGCGCGCTAAAGGCATTGGCGTAGTGTCAAACAGCCTGATTATAACATGTCATTAATATAGTAATCGCGTTACCTGGAAGTCCTAGGACTTAGGACGTCGCTCCTGTTACTTGATACTTACATCTTTCGCTAGCAAATCCTCTTACAAGTCCTGCAGGACTCCTGCAGGACTTAAATCAGGTTAGACAGGAATCTTAATTATCCTTTAAGTACAGTTACATATAATATGTAACCTGACAACGACATTAACAATGTGTTTATTATCTTCTTATTACTTATTGTGACTTTTACAGATTTTTTATTAAAATTTTAAAATAAAATCCTTATTAATATCAGTAATATCATAAATGTGAATGTGAGTTTGTTTGTTTGGTTGTTACGCTTTACGTAAAAAATACTTAACCGATCAACAAAAACCACAAAGGTGTATTGGTGTATAGGTATAAACAGGAGAGAAGTTTTTAAACGTTGTTTACACGAGCACTTTAGAGGCATCACAATAACAGCACGAATGTAAGTCAAGCGACTCTAGGTGACAGCTGAGCCACTCGCCGCGCCGACAATTAAGTTGAGCTTACAGTTGAGTTGAGCACGAGGGCGCTTGTGCGCGCCGCAAAACGCTATACAGTGTGTTTCTTTTCTTGTTACCATTCAAATCAATTCCTGGCTAGGGATGTTGATATATAAAAGAACTGACGATGCAGTTCTTCAAAATAGGTTTTAGAACTCCTTTGGGAACTTTTCACTGTTACCAACACTTATATCTTGTCGTGGATTTTGCCTAACATAGGTACTATTTAAAAAAAACCGGCCAAGTGCGAGTCAGAATTGCGCACCGAGGGTTCCGTATAAACTTGTAGTAATTTTGTTACACCTTTTTTTTTAACATGTATTATAGACCTGAGTATTTGATATGAATTTCAATTTAATACCTCTATGCGTTCATGAATATAAAAATATTTTTAATAATTTGAAACTTAATACCCCTTGTATTAAGTTTAAAATTATTAAAAATATTTTTATTATATTATGATGTATCTGAAAATTTACAGTTTTCGTGATTTTTCCTTTTTCTGTGCTATAATACGTTGCTTTGTGCCAAATTTCTGAGATTCTGAGTTCACGGGAAGTACCCTGTAGGTTTTGAGTTTGCGAGTGTCGAAAATTTGCGGTATTAACGGCTGTATCTTTTGATTGCGTTGGCTTAGAAGTTTGATTCTTTCACAGCTCCAAGGAACCGTAGACTTTAGTATGTGATATAAATTCCATCTTGATACCTCCACGCGTTCCTGACAGAAAGGGTTTTGACAGACATTCGGACGGACAACAAAGTGATCCTATAGAACTATAAGGGTTTCATTTTTTCCTTTTGAGGTACGGAACCCTAAAAAACTCTGTGTGTACAATTTTTTAACAAACAATACGCTATTTTGATTAGGACCTATTTTAAAATCTACTGATAAGCGTCTGATAGCTTATTTGGATGATTTGTCTCTATCGCTCGATATATATAAAGTAAGCAGCTACTAAACTTTTTAGGCGATTGTAAAACAGGTCCTAAGTGACGTATTGTTTGCATACTATTTTTCCGTTTATCTATGAAACTGCTTGCAAATATAAATACTGCGAATAAATTAGGTAGGTATAACCGCCGACAGTGTATCAATTTTCGACCTTATTACTCGGCAATAAGGTTCAAAAATAGTACCCGGGAGCGGTCAGCGACTGTACATCTCTGTGGTAAATAACATGCACATTAGGGTAATGATTTCGTAAATAATCGCCAATAATTCACGCAGATATTGTGATGGTCGTAATGACAATAACTGCTGTCAATTTCCACCGAATTAAAATGGCCGACAATGGGTTTCGAATGTCAAAAGCGATTATAATTGAGTTATTATTCGCGCGTAGAAAATAAGTAGTAATTAATGTTAATCATGTTTTAATTTATAACTATTGTTTATATTACAATTACATGTGTAAATCGTGATCGCCTTAACCTATGGAACCACTCTCCCGTTGAAACGGTCCACTATTATTAGCCACTCTTTCTGGAACTCAAGTCATTTCCATAAAGGTATTGCTGAGTCGATTCTCTTTGTGTATGCTCTGACTGACTTTACTCATTGACTACACTGATGATTTATTTAGACTTTGACTTGACTTTGGACTTGACGATGTAGAAAAACGGATAATACGGATTACGGAGTAAGGGCGTATTGAAAACTTTAACGAAAATTCTACTTTCCTTTTTAAATTGACACTGGCAATGGTTCCAAGCCGTATCGCCATACTTAAAAATTAGTTTTAACAACAAAATCTACGGATGTCATTAAAAACTCTTTAACATATAATAGTCATAAACGATATTTATTCTAACAATATTATTTTGCTGTCCCGCAGCTCCCGCTGTAAACAGGAAAAAATTGTCAATTACATTTTTAATGTCGCGTTACTGCAATTCTCTATGTTTTATGCTAATGTAAACAATATTAATTACATAACAGAAAACCAAGTGGGACTGATACATTAAAAAACTTTTGAGCACATTTTTAAGTAGGTACATTTCCGTAATTTTATCGTTTGACAGTGGCTGTGTTCCGTGGAATAATGCGCTTGCTAGCGCTAAAGAAAAAAAAACAGATTATCAGCCACGACACGTTTGCTAACTTCAATACTGCTAGCTGCAATCCGCCATTTTGCTTATTTAACGCCAGCGGTCACCATTTTGCTTACGTTTTTTGTTAGCGCTATTTTCCGCGGAGCACAGCCAATGGCACTTCCCAATTCGAATTTCGAACAATATCCACCAATAACTCATTTTCAAAGTTACTAGGTCGCGCTTTTGTTACAAGACCTAATTATTTTTTATCTTTTTAACTGTGTATTCCAAGTTTTAAAGTACCTACATCGTGTTATTTTTGTACAGATCTGCCCCAGAAATAAATTTTATTGATTGAAAGCTCAGCGGTAGTACCTCAGGAGTCTGGAGTGAACGACCTGAAATCTTTATTTGGTTGAAGTTATAAGTGTACATTCGCGTTTTCATTGCGGCCAAACTTAAAGTACGGTGAGCAAAATAAGTAAATATTTTAGTTTTTTTTTATGAAATTAGACTTTTCTGTGTAAGTGCTACTTCTATTGTACTTAAACTTTTGAGTACAGTAATACCACGTTGCTAATATTATTTTTTATATTGAACAATATTCATTTTTATTTATATTGCAATGACAGGCAATGTATGAAATACGACGATTTTCGAATGACATTGAGGACGTGGTCGTATTGTTCCTACGAGCTACGTAGAGTTAAAGTCGAATGATACCCAACTTTGGAGCTTGCTGCTTTAGTCACTCGCGGCTTCGCCGAATTGGAATTTTCACGGTCGAATTTCACCGTGATGCGGAAATCGTGCGGCTAGTCACCCGTGTAAACGCTACAAAAGTTGGGGCTTGCTGCTTTAGTCACTTGCGGCCTCGCCGAATTGGCATTTACACGGTCGATTTTCGCCGTGCGGCTGAAATCGTGCGGCTTTAGTTACCCATGTAAATACCCCATTAGTTTATATAGTGAATTACATTAGTTATATTTATTAAAAATTCCTAACTAGCTTTATGTCCACGTTTTATGTCACGTACCTCGGGAACGGGATAAAAATCCTATGTCAGTCTCCTAGTTCTAAGCTACTTTCCCACCAAATTTCAGCCAAATCAGTTCAGCCGATCTTGAGTTATAAATAGTGTCACTAACACGACTTTTTTATATATTATGCCGATTATATTAATTCAAACATGAATCATGATAGTCTATCTACAATTAATTTAAAATGTATAATTTATTTATTTACACTACAATGATCATTATTTTATTATTAAACGGTCTACCTAATCGTTATGGGTGGAATGAACAATTTTGTCCGTCATATTTACATTTGAATTGAGGCCCAATGGGGAGTTGGGAATTAGGAATTATAAGGACCAGAGCCTTTAGCCTAGTTGTTATTGCTAACTACGACGACGAAGTTCGAAAACATTAATATTGTATAGGATTTGATATACCTAAGAATAGCTAAATGACATTCCGATGCATAAGTCACTTAGCGATGTTTATGTTGAATTCCGTACATTTTTGTTTTTCGTCTTCGTCATCGTTATCGTAATTAGCGATGGCGTCTTGATTAAAGGCTCTAGTTACAAGTGTTGCTCCTCTGGTGTTGCGAGTGTCCATGGTCGGCGGTAATCTTACCTTCAGGCGATCCATCTGCTAGTTTCCTGGGTCTACTGCATAAAAAAATAACTTATTTAAAATATTCACGTTGTATTTGCTGACGGTATCTGTATAAATATTCAAATACTTGTACTACAGTAGTACTGGCAAGACATCTGAACTTCCGTGTAGCTGATAGTATGACACACCGCAACGGACACCGGACAACGACACCCCAAATGCATTCACTCCGTTTAGAATAAAATAGATCTAAAAAAAGGGCTGCATTGTTAAATCATTCAGTTATTCTAGAATAGAATAGATCTAGAAAAAGCTAAGGGCTGCATTGGGAAATTAAAATAACGTGTAAGTAAATTACTATTGTTCGATTTACTGTAAATTTCTTTGAAGTTAATAATTTTGTTTTGTTTTTTATTATAATAAATAAATAATAAAATATAATTTCTTATACTAGGTTTCTACTATAGATACTGCCAGGCATACCTGCCGGCTGACAGCCTAGCATATTAAGTTATAATAGAAATTGAGATAAAAGACAACAGAAAATAATCTGTAAGGCCCGCATTTTGTGTTCAGAGTTCAGTGGTTTTTGCCTGATGCAGATGGTACAAACTTACACACAGTTTAAAAACAATTTTATTGTCAATACTTTAAATTTTATTTTTGGTAAATATGAACTTACTTAGATAACTTCTATTGAATGTTATTTTATTAGTAGATACTATATTTACCTACAGCTAGCTGTAGGTAAATATAGTATCTTTCGAGAACACTGTATTTTATCGGGATAAAAAATAGCCTATGCTTAACTCCAGAGTCTAAACTACTACCATACCAAATTTTATCAAAATCCGTTTTTGCGTGAAAGCGTAACAAACATCCATCCATAAAAATCCATCCATCCATCCTCATAAACTTTCACATTTATAATATTATATTGGTAGGATATAGTAGGATAGACAAAGGAAGTGACCGCATTGACTACAGACTTAGTTGAAGTCCCTATATTTACATGTTATGCCTGCGGCAACATGCTTAAATTACACCGATATATGAATAATTTTACCTACTAGTATTATAAGCTTTAAAATATCCTGTAAAACGCTAATATTTATAGTTGAACATGGTCTTTAATTTAGGCAATTCGATTCGTCAATAGTCCCGAACTGCCGCCTCCCGGCAGTAATATCAAACGGTTTGATTTAACGTTCCGGTCGAGCGCGCTTAACTGCTGTGTTTAGTTTAACTACAATTGTCTGCGCTGAAAAAACATCAAATTTCACAAAAAAAATTACTTCATCATGAAAAAATAGTTTTTTTAGTCATTTTTCAGTTTATCGTCATGAGCTAACTCAGCACTGTTATTGGGAAAATTTATAGCCTCCGTGGTCTAGTGGTTAAAGCATTGGTTCTCGACTCGGAGATCTTGGGTTCGATTCCCGCATTAGAACAACAAAAAATGTTGTTTCCATGTTTAGTTAGGACAATGCAGGCTGATCATCTGGTTTCAACGAAACCGGCCGGAGGCCACCGTCACCGATATCGGTGTGGGGAATTATTATTATTGGGAAATCGATGCTCGTCATTACTTAGTGCAGAAGCATGTTATTATAATATCTAGACGCGGAAGCAGCTACAGTTATAAGCAAGCCAAATGTTATGTTAATTATATTCTAAACGCTGAACGTCATGATGACCAAGTGGCAAGTACGTAATTTTAGCTACAGAACCCCAATTCTCGTGTTTAACTTAGACTTTCAATTTACTTTCAATTAATTACAAATGAATCGTCTTGATATCATAAACTAATTTTTCGAGTTATACTTTGGACCAATCAAAAGGCGTTTGATATAGGTTTATTGTTTTAACATAAGTATTACGGGCGTGAAAGATGGCATATTGCGAAGATTCTATAATATTTTATCTTAAGATGCCTTAAGAAGATATTTCATATTACAGTACCTACGTAATATAAAAATAGATCCTTCATCATACATAAATTATAAATAAGCAAAAATTCAAAACTATAAGGACGTCGAAACGTATACATTTGACAGAACAAATCCTCATACAAGAAAAAGTTAATAAAAGTTAAATCTTAATTTCACCATACTACAAATGTTAAAATTGTCCGAAAAACGTCAAAAGTGGAACCATTTAAGTGGAGACAGTTTTTGCCTCAACATGCCTCGTATATAATATATACGTCTATGTATAATATTATGCAAAACGTCATCGTGGCCAAGTGCATTGTAAATAGACCGAGTTTTGAATCAGTACCGAGAAGATGATTTATCATAACTCATAAGATACGATTAGTGACGCCACTTCTACAAGAACGTGAGTCAAGGTTTCGGAGAATCTAGAGTAAGTAAATACCAACCCACACTAATTGAAAATTAGACAGATTTTACATAAATTATATTCGTAACTAGCTTTTGTACGTGACTAGTATCGTCGCCGACAAAATCTGTACGATGCGTTTCAAATAAGAATGGGAACTGTTATGCGGCCTTTTTCTGTCAAATATCTCTCGAAAAGTGCGGTTTGCAGATGAACTTATTTGCATATCAATATTATTAGTCATGCATCGAATTTAAATAAAAACGTTAAAAAATTAATAGATAGTAAATTATCTAAACATACATTTAATTACCGTAATAGTCTTAATTCGAAACAATATGGAGCTGAGCCGATCCTATTCTCATTTGAATCGCATTGTACGTAAATTTTTGTAGAACGTAAAACTTTTGATCCCAAGGGTTACTTTTTGTTGATATACAAGATCGAAAACTTTGTAGGTACTCAGTACTGATATCTAGTCATTTTATTCGGTAAAGGCGTTTCTGAAATAAATACGATAAATAAAAAATAATAATTTAAAAAATTTAAAAACCCGACTGCGTAAAAAGTGAACCAAACTAAGTACATAATTAAAACCGAAAAGAAAAAAACAAGCACTTAGATATCCGGTGGCCTAGAATTCTATAATATAATAATGAATTAATACTATTGGAACATAACAACTAAACAGTCAGGATCCATTGAAAAATTAGATTGGCTGTCGAATAATGGATCCCGACTGTTCAGTTGTTATGTTCCAATAGTATTAATTCAATAATATATTATAGAATTCTAGGCCACCGGATATCTAAGTGCTTGTTTTTTTCTTTTCGGTTTTAATTATGTACTTAGTTTGGTTCACTTTTTATGCAGTCGGGTTTTTAAATTTTTTTAATTATTATTTTTTATTTTATACTTTTTAGTTATGAGTACCTAGCTAGCTATTTACCAGACTGGATTTCCTATAAGCATCAGTAATACATCACAATTGCACTGGAATGTGAGAATGGTTGTTATGCAAATTTAAATCGATATAGATTCTAAACGGTCAGTCGAATCGAAAAATGTTGAGAGAAAACTAACAATGGTTTTTAAATACCTATTCAACGATACCCCACTTGATATGGTTTGTTGACTTTCATTTTTTTCATTTTCACAATATGGCGTCCAGTAGTCGCCATATTGAATTTTTACTAACGTCATGTCTTTAGTGACACTCGCCGGACTAAGAGGAATCGATTGACGTATGAATCATAAAAATCGGCCCAGGCGTTTGGTCTGTATAGTGCTTCAAAGGAACATACATACATACATACATACATACATACATACATAGGCTGATAAACACATTACCACTCCTTTGCGTTGCGCAGTCGGGTAAATAGGCAATTGGACTGATTTTTTTGTATTGCATAAATGAATAGTAACTTCTCAGAAGAAACTGTATATCAAAAGTTAATATTTTCAAAGGTACAGCGATTTGTATAAAAAATTTCGCGAGTCTCCCAAAAACGCTCCATACTAAAATCCACCTACAAATCACGTCACTTGTAGGGCAAAGTGTATGAAGTATATGGCCGCCGGAATAAATTTGTAAATATCTCCGATATTTGTGCGTTTAAGTTCATACTTACCATAATGAATGTTTTTGTATATGATGTGAGTAAACTAATGATGTAGGTTTTGTTTACCAATTCCGCAAAAAAAAAAAATTTTGGTACTTTTTAAATGTATTTAATTAGTAAACTATACATAAAATAATATATTTTTTTACATTTACTAAGTAGTAATGCCTCAATATTTCTGAATATATTAATGAAACTTAATATTTCAGATGTAGTCCGGTTCCCTATTATTACCAAAAAAAATCAGTTGGGGCAAAATGCACTTTATTTCTAGTCGTTTATTTCAAAGTTAAAGTCAACAATACATTAATGATTAAGTGAATCGTGCAAAACATCAATATTTGAACTAGTTGCTCTTACAGTAGTAGTAATATTATAATAAAACATTTATTGCTCACAACTTACAAAATAATAGTCTTAGCCATAAAACGGTTAGACAGAGCATGAGCAAAGGCTTGAAGTGGTACAGACAACCTTAGTGTCAACGGAAAACTTAAATGTAAGCGGAAGTGGTATAATTAGGAAAACTGAACATAACATATAATAAATTAACTACAAATACATACACCTATAAAGTACATACTGTACATAAACTTTAACTTCTAACAATTCTCATAATTGTCAACTACGCAATTCTTATCTATTAACCTTATTAATTATTAAGGGACTAATAAACACCGTAAAAGCTTTGAATAGCTATTAGTGATGTGCTGGATATCCGTATCCGTATCCGCGGATATCCGGGGCAGAAGAAAGATCCGGATCCGTGATTCGATATGCAATGAATATTCTCTGAAACTACTGAACCGGTTTTGATGAAATTTGGCACAAATATAGAGTATGCTACGGGGAACGACATAGGCTACTTTTTATCGCGGCAAATGTCTGGATCCTCGGGATTCCCTTTTGCGCGCATGTAGTTGCAGACAGCGAACATAAAAAAAAGTTTAGGTCAATCTATTGCGAGCCCCAAATAATTTCTCCCTCATCTTTGTGGAGACAATGATCGGTGTGACTATAGAACGTATAGATATGGCCGTTTTAAAACTGTTAATAACTGCCGAACAGCGATAAGCCGCAGCCGTAATCCCCCTGTAGTCTGGTGCTGTACGGCGGTTTAAGCCCCCGCTGGAAGTTGCCTAAAACTTGCCGCACAAGGTTACCGAATTTTATTACGACCCAGTAACATGTATACGATGACATTTTTAGCCCCCGACGAAAACGTGGGTTATACGTTTGTATTACGTGTCTGTCTGTGTGTGTGTGTGTCCGTGGCGTCGTAGCACAGAGTAGATCTTATACTATTATAAATGTGAATGTTTGTGAGAATGGATAGATGAATGGATGTTCGTTACGCTTTCACGCAAAAACAACTGAACGGATTTCAATGAAATTTGGTACAGTAGTAGTTTAGACTCTGAATTAAAACTTCTTATTCCGCTACTTTTTATTCCGAAAAAGTACAGTGTTACTTTGGGATACTGTATTTACGCGGGGGAGCCGCGGGCAACAGCTAGTAATGTATATGCTTACGTACAGACTTACAAAGCTTACGTAAAGAGAGGATCAATTCTGCTAAATAAAACCTGCATTAATACGATTACAATCAAATCCCGATACGCTAAAACTGTCAAACGGTATTCTCGTTTACGTTAAACCAACGTGAAACGCGTTCTGATTGGTCCAAACTTCACGAAATCAGTTCATGATAACATGTCTCATAGAAGGATCCAAATCGATCCAAATTTGAAAATTTTGACGTCCCTTCAACGGCCCACAATTTTCCACACAATCGTGGACACACTGTCATGCGGTGTGCATGTAGTAGTGAAATCAAATCGAAAGCTAAGTTTATCTGTTTGTCTTCCTTATATCTGTGATAGTAGCTCCTAAACTCAGGTCAAATAATAAATTTTTATTTGATCTGAGCTCCTAAGCGAATAAACCGATTTTGTTTTTTTTTTGTTTGAAAGCTGACGTGATCGAGAGTGTTCTTAGTTATAATAAGTCATCATCATCATCAGCTGGCACAGACATATTTGAGAATTGGGTGTTACTTAAATTTGTTAGTTCTGTTTATAAGAAATGTGAAACAGTAGGTACGTCGTAAAAGTATTTACAAATATTAAATTGCCAATTAAGTAATAAATGATTCAATTAAATAGTAAAATAATAGTACAAAATATTTTTTATTTCGTTATAAAACGGGTATTATTATTCAATAACACTTTATTTTAAAGTAAGTAAGTAGTTTAATATAATAACTTTTATTTAATATTTGTTATAAATACTATTATTTTTTATTGTTTCGTGGGTTTTTTAGGTAGCTTATGTTCAAATAACAGATTAATAAATAAAATACCTTATTTTTTTTTCTTATTTAAAAATAAACAGCTAGGACTAGGTCAACGATAATGATGTAATTAACGAGCAGGTCACACCCACATAATAAATAATACTCAATGAGCGAGCCCTCTCCGTGCCAAGTTATCAGAGAGACAACTGTTTATACTAAACACTAGTCATTTATTGGAGACTCCGGGGCCCGATTCTCGTGCATTAGAACATTTTCCCTGTGAATTGTGCGTATACATAAGCGAAGTTGTCTGTTCTACTGAAAATTTCGTATTCCTAAAACTCGTATTCTGTGGCACCAATGAAAATTACCATTGGAACTGTCAATTTGAAACTTTAACGAAACTAAAGTATGCTTAGAACTTTAACCTTTTTTATAAATATTATTTAAAAATTCGGTTATTTTTAAAGTACCTATAGAATTATAGATACCATTTACACTGACTCGAAAACGTACACGTAGTACAAAACATAATGATTTGTTTAAGTTTAAACGCAAAACGACAAACTGTCAGCAGTCAGCTGCTTGAAAGAAGAAATCAGATGATCTGAATCGCCATATTTTATTTTAACAGATTGTCTACCAAACGAAGGAGTGTTTTTTGTATAAATGCCGACTTCTATCGATCCGTACTCCGTAGCACTTATTTGGTTCGAGCTTAGGGTTCGAGTGACTTTTCCTCGAACTATTTCAAATGTGAACTTCTAGGAATGTTCGTTATAATGTAGCAATTTTGAAGCAAAATCGTTCAATCGTTCAATCGTTAGTAGGCTAATAATCCTAATTATTTTAGTTCCTAGTTGATTCGTCTGTGACTGTGATTGACTTACGATATAATTTTACTTTTCTCGAATTTAAAATGAACTGTCTTGATATCATAAACTGATTTTTGGAGCTTGGACCAATTACAGCTGGTTTGACGTTGGTTTGACGCTTATGAGAATACCATTTTGCAGTTTTTGTGACTGGATTTTAACTATATTATCGCGAAATTTAATAAGCAGAATCGACTTTCTGTTTGCTGCATGTGACCGTACGATCGCCGAAAGATCCGGTGTACCATTAATTTTGAACCTTAATGCCGAGTAACAAGATCGAACAGTAGTAGCAAAGCGTCAGTAATAAGTACCACACAAACATTATCAAAATCGGTTTACATGGCAAAGAACAAAGCTATCGGGTTACAACTAACGCTGGAACTATATTAACCAAAATCCGGAACGCCTGAGAAAATCAGAGCGCTGAAGCTGAATTTAGAACTCTGCTCTAATACAATAGAGTTGTAAATCAAACACGAGTGTGAGTTATCAAATTTGACATTGACATTTGACTCGACGCTCATGTGTTCGATTTTCAACTCTATTACATTATCGCAGTGTTCTATTTTCGGTGCTCTGCTTTTTATTTACGGATTTCGGCCAATACAGTCCCAGCCCTACCCCTCTTTCCCTGGGGAGGCCGGGCCAAATAATGCCGGCAATTTTTTATTCATCAATTCATTAAGTAATAAACACGTTCGGCTTTAACCTGTAACACGGCGGTAATAAAATTACGCTAGTATTTTTACAGCGGAGCCCTAGATCCCTCATTCTCAGGAGCATAACTGAATTTATTGGGATATTTACGGACAAATGTGGGACCGAAATTACACTGTCCTTTTCACTGGATAAATTACAGCGATGCATATTACACGGCTCTCTCTTCACTCTTGTTATTAAATTATTTTCAACTTCTTTTGTGGGCTAAGAATAGGAATGAAATTAATTTTGTCCGGCTTCGAAACGAGCTATTATCAGCCGGTAGCAATTTAGTGTTGCCCTTCTGAAATTCTGAAAGAGATTTCAATTTTCAACTAAAGTTAAGCATTGGGTAATAAAAGAGTTATGATTGCCTACTTTTTCTGGACGCCAATTTAAAAATGTATGAATGACCTTTTCTTACCTAATTTCACCTCACTAAGTTCAGACGTCCTAATTAGGATCCTAAAAGAAAGCTAATTAGAATTTAGTCAGTCAGAAGCCACACTTCTTCCGATTTAGGATGCTAATTAGGATCGTACTTACATCCTAAATGCTACTTCACTTAAGATAGTCAATACCAGTTAATATTAAGTCCGCCTGTCACATTGTGCGTTGTAAAAGTTGTTTAAAATAATTAAATTAAAGTTTTAATGACAAACTGTTTATGTCCATTAGTTGTTTAATATAAAGCGCAGTTTTTGTTTTTACGTATTATTTAGTTCATGTACTACCGCCACTAGCACTAAAGCACAGATTATTCAAAATCAAATTAAAATCCAAAGAGTTTTATTTACATATAGGTTACAAAGTAATGCTTATGAAAATGTCCCTACTTGATGCCTACCACCGGTTGCGGAACTAACCCGGCGAGAAGAACCGGCGTAAGAAACTCGCACGGGGCCATCTTTTATTAAAATATTTACGTAAACTATACTAACACCGTGCACTGTAAAACCGAAATATTTATTATTTTAACATCGCGCGGATCGTAAGTCACAAATTTCGTTGTTTTTTATTTAACGTTAAGGCAGAGCGGACGTAAAATAAATTTTATCTCAGTTTGACATTTACCGATATAATATACTGGCCGGTCGGTACGCGCCCAAGCTCCCCGAAGACCGAACTCCTTTTTCCTGGTATTACTTTTTACTAGTCAAGGCTTGGACATTTACTAGTTTATTTACGATTTTTAATAATTTATACCATTACTGGTTTCGGAATTAGGACGTAGCCTTATCTGTTAGGACTACAGCACTAGATTACTGCTACCCCTAATTTTATGGACTTCAACTGACAACTGGGAATGGTCTTAATTTTGACATTTGATTTTTTATAACGCAATTTAAAAAGTTAAAATGTCAAAATGTTGACATAAGAACTTTTTAAATTGTATTTTAAAAAGTTCAAACGTCAAAATGAAGACCATTCCCAGTTGTCAGTTAAAGTCCATAAAATTAGGTAATAGGGCAGAGATGTATATCTCTGCCCTGTTACCTAATTTTATTTATTGTAATATAAGCTTCCGTAGTAGAGAAATAGCTTTCATAGAGCAATCCAATTCGATCCAAATTCGAAAATTTTGACACCCAACGACCTACGATTTTCCACACAATTCAAACCAAATATGTTTACCTACTTGTCATCGACGCATTGTTGTTTATAACATGTCATTTGAAATCTGGCACTTATAAACAATATATAACATAACTCCCCATACCGATAACGGTGACGGTGGCCGATTTCATTGAAACCAGGCCAGTTACGCAGGAGTAATTTTGTAGTGCCCAAGTGTGTGCGCAGTACATAAGAGCATTCTCTCTTCCTTTACTTTGATGATCCAGTGGGACGGATAACCGACACGACTGACGAGAGATCAGGCGCAGGACCGACTTTTTACATGCCCATCCGACACATGGATCATCTTTCTTGTCAGACGATCGGGTGATCAGCCTGCATTGTCCTTACCAAATTTGGAAACAACATTTTTTGTTGTTCCAATGCGGGAATCGAACCCACGACCTCGAGTCGAGAGCCTATGCTCGAACCACTAGACCACGGATGCTGTTTAATCTGGCACATATACATTCTAGCGCTCGTGACTATACAGTCAAATGGTAGTTTAATCAGCATAGAATGCGCAGAAATAATATCCTTGCTAAATGTTTCTGGATTGTCTCGCACGTTTTACGAGTTTACCCTACTTTTGTAGCAATAACTAGCATGCTTTTCCTGATGTAAAAAAAAGAAACACGATCGGCGTAACATGACAGCTGTCACTAACTAACCAGCTGATTACACCTGTCAAAATGTGTCTTACATTTGACGGTTGAAATATGACGTCCTGTCACGTTTGAACTGGCCCGCGTGTCCGTCCGTCCGTTTGAAGTCCGATGATGATTTTTGTCTTCCCGCGCGCCGTTATTTCTTGATCTATTTGACGTTAGTGTAAACATTTTGGATTTATTCGACTTTTTGCCAAACATTTGTTAGATATGAAATATTCTGATAGAAGCTTGATGTTATTGTTATTCCTTCGAATTATAGACGTCGCTATTAACATCAATGATTTCAAAACTTTAGCGATGGGTCAAGAGTCAAAACCCGACGTACATATTTTGACAGAACAAATCTTCATACACGAAAAAGTTACGTCATGGCCATCTTGATTTCAAAAGATGTTAATTATTGTATATGCGGACTGATCTTTGAAGAAATCAAATCTTTTAAGAAATCTTCTATCGGGTGTAAACGCGATAACAAAATATTCGTGCACAAGTAAAACAGATAAGGAGCGATGAGTCAGTGTACGAACTTTTACGTGCTCCGCAACCGCACTTTTGTATCTAAAATATATAGTGGGTTCTATTTTAGTGTCCTCCAAGCTGACGAATCAGACTTGACAAAATATGTCACAAACCACTTTAGTGCGCGGTTGTACACGGGGGTCGCTGGAGGCTGAGACAGTCTTGGCAAACTTCACTTGGCATTACCCACTACTGCAACTAATTAACTGTGCTCAGTATTCTCGTAATAATCTCGTGTATTTTGAGGTATCCTCGGAGCGAGCTTCTTAGAAAATACATCTTCCTACCGATGACACTAAAGAAACTAGCTAATGAGTGGATTTCAACAACTAGCATTTTTTTACTAATTTTGGTGGAAATTTTTGTTTATGATTTTTTTCTATTCAATTTGATTTTAGGTGTTAGAGAGTACTATCTTTTAATTAAATTATCAACAAGAATAAGAATATTCCCTTAAATAATCATGTTATTCCTGACACCGAAATTGACCTCCCACCAAAATTGGTTTTTTGACACCAAAATTGAAAATGATACCACCAAAATTGTTACACCCCACCAAAATTATATTTGGATGGAAAAAACCTTGTACTGCAATAAAAAAATAAAAAATAATAATAAAAATTACCTTTTGGTAACATATCTACTGACTGCCTTGGCCCTTGCCTGCCTGAATAACTTTACCTTAAAATTCATGTCATGTCAAGCTAGCGGGCAGCTTTAAAGACTACTAGCATATAAAGATGAATCCTAATGGCTGTACCTACTTATATATTTTAAAGACTAACCGAATATATAGCATATTTTAACAAAATATCATCTTAATATGATTGTCTAGTTTGAAAGATGATCCCATGACTGGGCAACATATTTTATTAAGAAAAAAAATGTACCAATAATAATCTAACATTTTATTATTCGTGATAAAAGTATAAAATAACTTTTTGTGATACTAACCGAATGAAAAAACATGTTGGGCATATAATTTGTAATTATCATTTATTATTAATTATTCCCACAAGTTACAACTAATTACAGTCTTTAATTTTCAACAGTCCTTAAGAGCATTGATCGGCTCGCGACTCAGATTTCACGAAAAACGCTACTTTTCAAATGCGTCTATATCTAACAAAAACTGGTTATTCTGATTTTTATATGTAAAAAACACTAGAAAATATTGTATTCTAATTTTTCCCTTATCATTTATTTTAAAATAATTTCAAACTTTTGAATAAAACTGAGAAAACTAACCAGAAGTTTTTACAACTTTAGGTACAGGGGCATTTTCAAAACATATAATAGCTAAAACCGCTTCCATTTTTTAAAAAGAAAAAATCTTTACAAACTTGATGGATCCTCTTCTAGATTCTCTATAACTCAAATTATTTTTATATATGTTTCTATCTCATAAAAATAAAATTTAAAGAATGCGAAATTATCAGGAATTATAGTTATTTAAAATGATGATATTTATGTATTTTACTCGCTCCTTTTGTTTCTTACTTACATAATCTATGAGAAGAACCTTTTATCTTTAATATGCTATTTAAATTAGTTTGACGAATTTTATATGAATTTTTAAAACTACTGTATTTATCGAGGCGCACGAGCGTTTACAAATACTGTTGTAAACGCTCGTGCGCCTCGATTTATTAGGTACAGGGGCATTTTCAAAACATATAAATGTTTTGAAAATGCCCCTGTACCTAAAGTTGTAAAAACTTCTAGTTATTTTTGTCAGTTTTATTCAAAAGTTTGAAATTATTTTAAAATAAATGATAAGGGAAAAATTAGAATACAATATTTTCTAATGTTTTTTACATATAAAATCAGAATAACCAGTTTTTGTTAGATATAGACGCATTTGAAAAGTAGCGTTTTTCGTGAAATCTGAGTCGCGCGCCGATCAATGCTCTTAAGCTCTTTTACAACGGAGTAAGGAGTGTAGTGTAAGTTACTTAAAAAATAATTTCTTTTCTTCTCAGTTCTTGAAGCTTGAGAGGATCTTTTCTGATGTTTTCTTTTCTCTTTCTTTCTGACTCTCTCTTTCTTTGTAACTGCTCTGCTCTAGTTTGTTTAGTTTTATTCTTCGGCTTCCTGTAACAGAATACCTTCTTAATTTGAAAATATCTATCTACAGGATAAAAAAATAGTGCTATGTAGGGTCCCTTATAGAGTTTACTGTGAAAGTATCAGCATTTTTTGTGATTTGTATGGGCAAGTCCCTTAGCATTATGAGTTTGCTCACATAAAAGTAAAAAAAAAAAAACTCTTTCAGCGCTGTTATCTCGAATAGGTATAGTTAATAGCCATACGACCTATGTCCCAATATCTTCCTAAATATTTTTTAATAAAGTATGTACTAAAGAAACCATATAAATATCCAATTTTAGGAGAAAAGAACAAATATCAATGATGATAAATTAACTTCATAAGATACGTGCGAGCGCGCTCAATTAGTTCAAAATTCAATGCAGTTAAAAAATCAATATTATAGACAGGAAAGTATATAGTAAAATTACGAGGCAAGGGAAAAGAGGGCACAAGGCGGTACATTGTGCTATTATCATAATATTTCGACTCATATTCGATTTTATAGTAGTTACATTAATATTTAATTCGATTTATCAATTGATTTTATAATTTTGGTCTCATGAAGCAATGTTGGTGCTAGTAAATAAACATTTTTATTTGAATTTTCTAATTTTGGTGTAAGGAAGCAATTTTGGTGGGTCTAAAAATGCCACCAAAACCACCAAAATTGTCCCACCAAAATTGGAAATTGCGAGAAAAAAATTCTTAAAAAAAAACTACGTGTACTAAAATAATAACATATTTACTAAACAATAAACAAACTAAAACTCTACCATTACTCAAAATAATAATAAAATATTACTGCCACAAGTATGATTATTTAAGTACACCAAAATTGCATAAAATCGGGGGTGTTGCAATGAAACGGTTTACTTACATTTTTGTCGGGAAACTGGTACGACACAGCACATAAACACCTCCTAAGCCGGTTAGCGCGTGACTAAATGAAGTGCATGACGTAATTTGTATGCTTTAGGAATCACTGGTGTTTTGTAGAAATATCGTTTTGTAAATGACACCAAAATTGGAAAATTCTCGGCGACAGACCTAAATTGAGCCTGTAAAACTATACTACAGTATTTAATATAATAAAATTGATATATTTTGAATGGTCAACTATTATAAAACGACTACATAAAAATTAAAATCTAATCCTACGTCTAGTTTTTAGTTAATCGATCTTGATATTGAGTGAAATAGGTCGGCGACAAGCCACCAAAATTGGAAATCGCCTATATTTGCTTAATTTTATTGGAAAATAATTATTATTTTTAAAATATAATGATAGGGCCATATTATAAACGTTGTGCTTTACGATTAAAACAAAAAATAAAAACAATATCTTGAAAAAATAGCATAGTTTTCAGCCTTGCCGCATAAAAAAGCGGTTTGGGAAATCCAGTCTAATATATTATATTCGAGTTCCTTTGTACGAAAAACAAATTTATAGGTAGGGGTACTCATTGTGTAGAGAACTTCACTCGGAGATATAAGTTATCATTCATTCTATAACCATTCTTACGATTGGGCGATTTGCATAGACACTGCGGTGCTCCGGCTTCGAGACCGTCTCATAAATTTCGGCGGGGTTTGTCAGATCAAAATGAAAAATATATTAGAACTTGAGGAATCATTTTAAAATATATTTTCCACTGGAGATTACATTCTCCACTACGATAATATATCATTCTTCTGTCGCGGCATTGTGCAATGCTGATCTGACGGCCACCGTAGCGATGGCGGCTCAAATTCCAAATTGAAATCGTAGGCCGCGGGATGTGTGCCGCGTAAACTATGAAACGGAGAAAATATGACCCGACGGTATCGCTCAAGTTCATAAAGATACCGAGGAAGGACCTATGATGACGTCACTGCCAACTCTCGTGCCTTATCGAACGGTGCTGCAAGTGTAAGATGCGAGTGACGCGCGTTTAAGATGTTAGACGTTTTCCGCGGTCTAAAGAATCTCATCAAAGTGAACTATGTCCACATCGACTCGCCCGTGTTCCGGCTGCACTACTCGATCACGGTGATCCTGCTCATCTCGTTCAGCCTGATCGTGACCACGCGCCAGTACGTGGGCAACCCGATCGACTGCATCCACACCAAGGACATTCCGGAGGACGTGCTCAACACGTACTGCTGGATCCACTCCACGTACACGCTGAAGAGCTTCTTCAACAAGAAGGTGGGGGTGGAGGTGCCGTACCCCGGCATTGGCAACAGCCGCGAGAACGGCAAGGAGGACATGAACGACCGGAAGATATACAAGTACTACCAATGGGTGTGCTTTTGCCTATTTTTTCAGGTGAGTCTATCTCGTAAGTTTGTCAACCTTTATCTTTGTTTTTAGTGAGAAAAAAGATGGATTTCTACTTTTTTAGGTAAAAACATTACAATAGTTTTGAATATGATGATTATTCTTGAGATGTTATAAGGATTGTAATGGTAACTAAAGGTCAGTTTACACCGCAACAATACGCGACGCTACGGCACTATATTTTAACATTGCATAGCTATACAGGTTATACATAATATGCAACAATATACAGATTTCAATTGACAGCAGTCATGCGCTGTGCAGTGCTGTGCGACCAGCTGACATTCGAACACTTACGAACGAAACGTGTATCTTCTTGTGTAGTAAATAAAGTTCAATGTTGAATAGCTATCTTAAACACAGCGCCTTGTCGCGTATCGTTTCATTTCGGTGTAAATTGACTCTTAGACCTAGTCCCAATTTCACTAACGCCTGTTTATGTTGGTCTCAATATCATGCCTTTTTTCTCATTAATACGAAGAACGAAAGGTATAATATGATATTTAATCAACGATTTACTTAAAAGGCGTTGGTGAAATTGGCACTTAACCTGTTAAGCTACAATTACAGATTGATAGGAGTTTTAAAAATTAGTTAGTTCTCCAAACTTCAGTAGTTAGTTTTCATAATATCCAGTATCCACATTGTAGTCGGACATTAAATCACTGTAAATAATTGTGTGCTAACGCTCTGGAAATTATTTACCCAGTAGGTATACAAATCCAACAACAAACGAATACTATGTAAGTACAATCGGAAAAAAATATGCTTCAATTTGTTGTGGTGTCGCCATATTCGCTGGTTATATATCTTCGGAATTAATAACCAATTTCATAAATCTATTTATATTAAATATTTAACTTCCTCTGTATTAGATATTACTAAGATAAGGTCAGTGTCTTGTCAGTCTGTTTGTGTCGTACTAGGAAACATTCACAATTATATTCAGACATCCGTTCCCGGCCATTTTCCGGGAGTGAGTTGTCAGATCTGCCTGTTATTTTAGACCTATTACACATCTACTTAGTACGAGTTTATAATAAGGTATTTCCCGAATCGAATTGAAGCTAAAATGTCTAAATTGAGACTTGAGATCATTATATTAAAAGAGGTAGATATGGCATTGCGCGTAAAAAGTGAAGACTCAAATTGGCCCGACGTCGGACCAGTTTTGGTTTGTGTGTTCCGTGAGTAACAGTCTTCTGTGTTATAACGTTTACGCGTCCCTTGTCAATGTGTGTCGTGGTACAGAAATATTGTCAGTTTTGTAAGGATATATCATATAACGTATCTATGTATTTAATAATTAATCAAAGCTTGAGATACGACTTTTAATTGTAATCAATTTGATAGACAATATTATTTAGTTTAGGTAATGTTACGTACGTAATATTATAATATTCCTTCAAATAACTACAATGTTTATACAAAAACTATAGCCCTAATACGAAATTTATATAGCCTATGTTACCCGGGTTATTATTAGGAATCTATTAACACCTCATTTATTAAAAGTGAACCCGTAGTTTAGGCACTACGGTAGAACAAGCATACATACATAGACTGCAATAATCATTTTTGCTTCGTCGTAGTCGGATAAAAAACAGTCATCGCTATAAAAATACAATTAAATACCAAGGTAATACTTAAACACATCACTCTTGCTGATACTGTGATAAACAATGAACTAATGACTTGTGAAATAGTGCATAATATTATATTTGAGGACATCTGACCGAATCATGACCGAATAATAGTTGAGTACAGAACGTTACCGGCGAACACGCCGCGTGCCCGTGTGAGTTTGCCAAGAAATATCGTTTCCTAAATACTTACCTTTCTTACATTCCGAATAATTTCTTCCATTAATTATGTATTCTAGTTATATTTATTGTGTAACAGCTGCTGTGTGAGGTCATTGACCTTTTCAACGCCGTAGAGTCATTAATAGGGGGTTTTTTCGAATTTCATATTTCTTTTCGAGCAATTTCTGTAATATTTTTTTCTTTAAGTTATATTAATGCTTGTTACTCTACTGTACCTACACGTTTCATAGTCCAAATTATAATCTGGTGAAGGGAAATGTTTACATCAAGGGCGCAATTCTCGTAATTATTATCAGTAATCATAAAAATAATGGCCGCGATGTGGTTCGCCACCCATCACGACTCGTTCTCGCGGAGGCGAAAAGTGGCCCATGGAGAGCCGCTGCGCTACGTTGAATGTGAGAGGAGGAATGGATGGTAAGAATGAAAGTGGACGAAGCGAAACAAGTATGTAAGGATCGTAGCAAGTGGAAAGAAGTGGTCTCTGCCTACCCCTACGGGAAAAGTCGTGATTATATGTACGTATGTATGTATTATCAGTTAAATCTCGTTTGGATTTGGCTGTCCCGTTGCGCGTATAATGACGCGTATGAGAATGAGTCAGCGCGTGACCGAACCGAGATTATAATATTATCGAAAGTAGTTAAGAGAATTGGGCTTCTGAACACGGCATTTCAGTTACATTTTATGATCTGCCGGTTAAAGATCATGTCGTGTTAATCTAGATCATTAATCAACCGGGATCTCCACGAAATTGTAAAAGTAATGTCGTTAATATCATAGATATAGCTCCGTGTTCTAGTGGTTCGAGCATTGGCTCTCGACTCGGAGGTCGTGGGTTCGATTCCCACAAGGGAACAACAAAAAATGTTGTTTCCAAGTTTGGTTAGGACAATGCAGGCTGATCACCTGATTGTCTGACAAGAAAGATGATCCATGCGTCGGATGGGCATATAAAAATTCGGTCCTGCGCCTGATCTCTCCGCAAGTCGTGTTGGTCATGCGTCCCACTGGGTTACGAGAGTAAAAGGAAGAGAGAGTGCTCTTATGTACTGCGCACACACTTGGGCACTATAAAATCACTCCTGCGTAACTGGCCTGGTTTCAATGAAACTGGCCACCGTCACCGAGATCGGTGTGGGAGTATTATTATTTATTATTTATATAGATATAGCTTTTAATTTAACTTGATTTTTCTCTTACAATGCTTTAGAATAGGAAACCAATGAAATAATAAACCGGATGGCAAACTTTTTGTACTATCGCACAAGTTGCCGCCCGACCAGGCATAAGATAAAAATCGCTCAGCGCCGTTAAATATTGCGCACGCACACATACTCACATGAAAATACGTAGTTCAACCAGGTCTGCAGTCGTTGCGGTCACTTCCTTTGTGTAAAATATTTTGAAGCGTCCTAGTGCAAAAGAAATAGCTCGAGCTGAAAGTTTGTCGATATTGTACGTTGTCCCGGTGACGTGGCGATGAACACGTACCCACGACAACAAATGGTGTGATTGACCACATCAATGTTCAATAAAAAAATAAAAAAATGAGTACATACCTAATTACAATAACTCTACCTATATAAAATAATTTTACGGAAAACTCGCCTCGTTATAATAATTTATAGAGCTATATCTATTAACTTTATCTAACAGTGTTTTTATTAGAAATAATTTACAATACATCAAAATACATAGAGTAAATTGGGAGATAGCGAGCGAAACCGGGTCACCGTACGAGCGAACGTTTTAGCGTGTTAGCTTTCGATTTAACCTAATTATCTTATCTTTAATTAGCTGACTCAGGTTTGTTAGGTCATAGAAAACCACATAGGTCCATACTGTAACGCTTCTTGCAAGCTATGCGGCATAATATTATGCGGGTATCATCAATTGACAGAATGTTCAAAGAGGAATATTTCTTAAAAATATAAGGTTCGGTAAAATCAACTACGGATATTTTGGGCATATGATCTACTGCTTATTTATAGACGTTTACGCAGGAAAATAATTGAATTGAAAATAATACTGGAATAAAATCTTCCTTTATATGAGAAAATTAGCGTTGAGCGGAGATTCTCCCATTATGATTTTTTTAAATTTTCAGTATGACAATTTTTTTGCCTTATTACCGTACCTTAGTATCGTAGTTGATTTTCTTCTTTTTGACTTCGTGGGCGTGAAAATTAATCTTGCAGAAACCAAACATTAAAAAATAGCCTATGTGCCCGTGGTGCAATCTATATCTGCCAAATTTCATCAAAATTGTTCCAGAAGATTCGGCCTATTCAATGTAAACAATCAAACAAAGCTTTCCTCTTTTATAATATTAGTATAGAAGAGCATTATCTTAGAAGGAGCAGAGCCTTGGACAAATATTATTGGTTAAATAAATTACTTTTAACAATTATAAAAAAAAGAAAGTTCCGATACGGGAATCGAACCCACGATCTCCAAGTCGAGAGCCAGGCTCTAACCACTAGACCAGGAGGCTGTTAAGTGTTAGTAGGTATACTGTATAGTTATTTAATAATATTCGATAAGTCTCGAGTTTCGACTTTTTTTTTTCAGTTTTAAGGCAGTCGGGTTATTTTAATAATTTTATTTTATTCTAAATAAAAAAAAGGAGGGAAATTTCTAAGAATTATATCATCCAACTAATTTGTCACCATTTTATAATTATCACAGCTCAAAATATACAAAGAAATAATGTCTTTAATAAAGTCACTGAGAAGGTCAAGTCTTACAGCTTGTACACAAATCCTTAATATCGGTGTCGTTTTTAAAACGCTGTTTTATGCAAAAATATGAGGTCGTATAGCACTCTGTAAATTCCGTGTTAAATATCAGCGGAAGCCCAGATATGGTAATACTGGGCTAATGTCCCAGTCTCTTACGACGATATTAGGGCCCGTGCAGACGGACGACCGGTCGCCACCGCTCCACGTTTTGTCGAGTCACCGCGATCTGTCGCCACCGCTTCACATTAAATGAATAATAATATATTATCTATGAACGCACACCGTCAATCTGCTCCCGAGGCAAAGAATATATATTACTAACGTAGGTAAGTTCTCGAAGAACTTGTGTTACCGGTACCAGACAACGTGCAACGGAAATATTTAATACTGTACACATATTTAAGATTTTTACTATATTATTATACACATAATATTATAAGTACACATACATGACCCGAGAACACGAAAAACTTTTTTCCTTCGGCGGGATTTGAACCCGCGATCCCCGGCTTTTTTTAGCAAAATATTATTTTGTAGCAAGTTTACGCCGAGCTTAAAACGGCAACATCTCTTGAATGTCCTTTACGGTCTGTCGGTCTGTCGGTCAGGACACGAATAAAACATGAAACAAAATAAAACAGCCGTCTTCTGAAACTGGATACTGAATTATTATTGTGGAACAAAAACACGAAACAACCAATTATGTGGTACAGTGATACAAATCTGGTACATTGGCTTAAATTTGCTAACTATAATGTTTTGACCACATTAGACGTTAGTCAAAAAAAAACTAAATAGTAATCCGCGGTCGCACTTGGGAACCGGCACCTTAAGTCGAGATTTGTATGAAGATTTGGAGAAATGTAGCGTCGCATCTTAATACGGCGCTTAGCTTTCGCCGCATCGCCGCGCGGTCGCCAGCGACCATTTAGCTCATTTGTAACGAATACAAATCTATACAGATAAACAAAATTTAAGTATCTGTTTGTAATTTAAAATTAAGAGCTTTTCAATCATCAATCAATGGATATGAAAGTATATACGGTACTTACAGTAAAAAAACCGGCCAAGTGCGAGCCAGACTCACGCTGCGAGGGTTCCATACAAACCTGTAGTGATTTTGTTACAGTTTAAAGGTATTACAGACCTGAATATTTGATATGAATTTCAATGAAATACCTCTACGCGTTCATGAGGAAAGGGGAGTAAGTTTAAAATTATTTTTAGTTCCGTTTTTTTCTTTCTAGGTACAGAACCCTAAAAAGCATTTTTTTTTTATATTTTTGTCTATCCGTCTGTCTCTCGGCCTGTCTGTCTGTTTGTACCGGCTAATCTCTAAAACGTCTGGACCGATTTGAACGGGACTTTCACTGGCAGATAGCTGATATCATAAGGTCTAACATAGGCTGCTTTATCTTAAGGTTCGGTTTAAAAAAATAGGGTTCCGTCTCCGTTAGTTCTATGCAAACGAGTTGTGGGCACCAGCTAGTTAAATATAAATGTTATTTCACAAAATTACTGTTTGCAAATTTTCATCTAGTTAGAAAGTAAATAGTTCTGACGACCTTAGTGGCTCAATTATGCTTAAGGTTGCGGGTTCGTATCCCGCCGAGCGAAAAAAAGTTTTCAACGTTCCTGGGTCATGGATGTGTATTAAATAACTTTATAATAATAAAAACCTATGTATAGTATGAAAGTATTAAATATCCCTACCGTTGTCTGGTTAACTGGTAACGCAAGTTCTTCGGATTACCACAGAGCTACATTGACGTGGTGTGACCGTGTGAAGCGTCCATATAAAGTAGACATTATAATTAGTTTAAAAATGTGATCAAGTTCACAGCTCAAAGAACTTGTTATTATTATTATAATATAACTGTTGTTATTTTAAAACTGCGGGTTTCTTTACCTAGCATACACTAGTTTAAAAAAATGCACAAGTGACCTTGTAATATGGACTATGGTACGCCAAAAATTACCAACTGAAAATATTTTTACGATATATTTTGAGTAGTAAATCTACCTACTTAATATCTAAGGTATATTTTAGAGAAACAGCTTAGTGGCTAGACTTGGTATAGTAGTAGCATACTAAAGTGAACGAACTCATTTAATTTTAATAACTAATACAAAAGAAACTCTTCCAAAGAGAATTTCGTGCCGTTTTAGATTTAAGGTTCCCTCTACGATATATTTAGCTTTAAAGTGCTAATTTTTCTCCCATCAAGAGTCCTTATCTTAACGAACACAAAACAAAAAATTTACCCAATAATTCTTAAGGATAGATCGCGCATAATCGCATTCGGCCTAACTCACTCGCTGCGCTGCGAAAACACGCGCTGTTATTTTGCGATAACTTCTAAGTTATTCATTTAAAGTATAAAGTGTTGGGGTAAAATAATCTGCATGAAATGCTTAAGAATATTAATTATTAACTAATTGATGAAATGAGCCGCGCGGGTACCTTACTCATAGATCTAAACCTCTCGCACGCGCACCTTGCGTGACGCCCACTTCGCAACGGGCCGTGCAGCAGAAATCGTAATATTTTAATTTCGCCATAACTTTAAAACCAAACGTCCAATTTTAATCATTAGAAGACCAAATATTATCTACATAAACTGTACTTAGTGACGAAATAATTTATTTTGATAAGGATTAATAGCATAAGTGTAATAAACACGTTTAAATGTAGTCCAAAAATAATCAAGATTTCTAAATAAAAAAATGGTTGTTGTGCCTCACTCGACATAGATAGGTATAGTGTGTCGCGGACTTTTTTGTAGATATTTAAAAGATCTACAATTAATTAGAACATTTTATAGTTCTATTTTTTATAGTTTAAGCAGCGTACGCAAAATAAGTAACTTTTCTGGTTGATTTTTTACACCTTGTGTCCGAAAAACCCAAATATCTTACGGAATCCTATTTTTTTCCAAAATGAAATTTAGCCTATGTTACTCGTGGATAATGTAGCTTTCGAATGGTGAAAGAATTTTTGAAATCGGTCCAGTACTTTTTGAGCCTATTCATTACAAACAAACAAACAAACAAACATACAAACAAAGTTTTCCTCTTTATAACATTAGTGTAGATTATACATAGTTATAAAAGCCATCGAACAATATGTTAAACTTTAAATAAGACATTGGTATTAGGTACCAAACTAGCACTGAAATCGCCTGATAAAAGCAATAACAATCGACTAACGTAACGTAACGCTTTTCGAAAAGCAAAACTATTTAGGATTTTACAACGGAACCATAGAATAATACTAACTTTATTCGATAGAATTACACGAATGACAGCTCGCAGCTATGTGTGCGTGGCTAGACATGTGCGGAAACCACGCGCCGCGCGCGGGACTTGGGATTTTTAAACCACGACTTTCGTTCACGGGGCTGGTCGTTTCGTGCTTTGACATAATTAAATTAATTATAACTTCATGATATTTTGTCTGAAGCGACGTTTGAAATTACTTCGGTATCAACCTTAGTGCCGTTGTGTGCAACGGTTCCGGTTGCCGGATAGCTGGTGCCGGGTAGTCGGTCGCGAAGTGTATGAACATGTACGATAGCTTTCACACGTACCGGTGTACACGGCCATACACTTGTGTCAACCTTAGTGCCGTTGCACGAGTTCCGGTTGCTGGGTAGCCGGTGCCGGGTAGTCGGTCACGAAGTGTATGAACATGTACGATAGCTTTCACACGTACCGGTGTACATGGCCATACACTTGTGTCAACCTTAGTGCCGTTGCACGAGTTCCGGTTGCTGGGTAGCCGGTGCCGAGTAGTCGATCACGAAGTGTATGAACATGAACGATAGCTTTCACACGTACCGGTGTACATGGCCATACACTTGTGTCAACCTTAGTGCCGTTGTGTGCAACGGTTCCGGTTGCCGGGTAGCCGGTGCCGGGTAGTCGGTCGCGAAGTGTACGAAACTATGAACATGAACGATAGCTTTCACACGTACCGGTGTACATGGCCATACATTTTGCGACGGCTACCCGGCTACCGGCAACCGGAACGTGTACAACGGCACTTAGGCTTACGTCAACATGGCTGACATTCGCCGGTGCTCGAGGTGTCATTTGTAGAGAGTGTCGCCCCTGTGACGGAACCCTCTAATACGCGTGACTGTTCGCACTTTTATGAGAATCGAGGGAGAAATCGTAACAATGTAACTTTAGTCTCTAATTAGAAGTATTCTTCGTAATTGGCGAGGGAGATCTGTTTTATATTAATCAAATACTATTTATAGAAGTTTATTTTTGACTTTAGTCTGTTAACGCTCTATTCTGATGCCGGTCGAAACGCGCTCTATATTTTAACTAATGGATATCGAGTACTGGAAATGTTCTTTATTTATTTCATTTCAACATGAGGCTCTCAATTTTTTTTTATTTAAAGCTTCGAGTAAGAGAGAAAATTAATAGAGTGTTTAATTATTTGATGTCAATTATTGTCAACATAGTTATACTCAATTCTATCATTGGTTATCTAGTATCCAGGGCCGGATTTAGGGGATCCCGGGCCTCCACAGTAGAAAACACAAGATGCAAATCTGTCACAGAAGCATCCGCCTTGATCCTTGTAGTCGACCACGGACCATGAATATTTTTTTAATACTAAAAGAATGTTTATGTACTTGGTTTCACAATAAATGATTAATTAGAAAACTCGACTGAAAAAGAATTACTATTTATTTGGAAAATAATTTGGAGACAGGGGGCCTCCACTCCTTTGTTTCCCAAGGCCTCCTGACCTCTAAATCAGGCACAGCTAGTATTCCTATGGACGGAAAGCAGACATATTTATGGAACCTAGTTATGAAATATTTGACGGCTGCTGTTATTTTAAATCCTCGCCGTATACTCGATGAAATATAATGCCCACTAAAATATTATTTATTTATTTATTTATGAGACATACCGACAATACAAACACACACATTTACAGTTCAAAATAATTACAAATTTATAGAGTTTTTATCTATCACAGACATGCACACCAATTATTATAATTAGAAACACAATCTTTCATCAAATATAAATCCAAGTTAATTCAAAATATATGTGCATTGTGCAATAAATATAGAATATTTTTATTTCACATTACACAATTCATATACATAGAAAATATGCATATTACGAGTATAATAAAAATCGTATACAGGCTCCCAATTGTTTGATCATGAATGTGAAAAGGAAGAGTGTATTTAATACAAACATGCTAACATACAGGCGAGTATGTAACGCGTATAATGAGATCCGGTCAAATATGTGAGCCAAACTGTTAATTGGAACTGTTCTGGTGTAAACCTGAGACTTCTTAACACGTTCCAATAGTATCTAAAATCAATTTAAAAGGTCAGCAGAAATACGAAAGACGCCGTTTCCGAAAGATATTACTTTCAAATCAAATCAAATCGTATCAAATCAAATGATTAGAAATTAGTTGCGACTATAGGCCACAAATTCTTGTTTTTCCCGAATTTGTATCTATTACTAGCTATGAACTGAAACAAATTAATAGGTAGCAGCTGCCTACGTAATTTCAATATTTCTTTATTCCTACACCTACACCTGCGTCTTATACATAATGTACCAAAGTACTGGGGCCAGCTGAGTTTTTTTTTTTTAATAAACCAAGCAGTTAAACTGAACGCACTTAAAAATATATTAACATCTTGAAATGTCCTTACGAAAACAGTAACTTATTAATTTCCAAGTAGGTACTTAGACATTAATATTTCATTCTACAAAAATGCAAAAAACCATGCTCTGAATGCTAATAAGACCTAAGTTCGTAAGTATGATGTCCTAATTTGTGACAAATTCCTGCTCCATACCATATTAGCTGACGAAGCTCGCCAAACGAGCTGATATTATGGGCTGAGGGGTTAATGAGGGGAGTAATGTGTGATCGAGAATCTGCTCGTACATTACTATTCATCATTATCTGTGCAGCTCTGAATATTTGGTTCGAGCTAGAAATACTTTAGCTAAATTATATAAGGTTGTTCAAAAATAATTACGGATATTTTGGGATATGATCTACTTAATTTATATAGTTACTGCTACTACATTGTAAAAATATTTTTCTTTATAAAGAACAATTTCCCATCTTTATGCTAAATGGTGGCGAGTTTCTTTCCGCGCCGCCGGTGTTTCTCGCCGGGTTAGTTTCCGAGCCGGTAGTAGACATCACGTAGGGACAATTTCGTGAGTGATTTAATTACCTATATGGATTTTTTTTATATTGTTAAGACGTTTAGGCAAAAAAATAAATAAATATAAAAAAAATACGACGTAAAATTATTACATTGCGCTGTGTAGGTACGACGCTGAGGTCATTAACATTAACAGAAATAGGTGATAGCAAATATTTTGCCTACAAAGCATCTATACAGGCTGTGTGATAGTGACCTTAACAGTGCCGTTAAGAGCGTAATGTAATTTCAATAACTAAATAGTTTTTTTTTTTTTTCAACATTTTCAATCTTTAAGAAGTACTTTGTAACCCATATGGAAATAAAACTTTTTTGATTTTATTAGAAAACCGTTCGATCTATAAGATGATCTATAAGCTTAAAACACAATTCGAATTGGTCGCATATTTTACATTGGTTATTATAATGAGTAGACGTGTTTTCAAAATTCACCCCGATAAAAGATAAATTCTAAGTTCGAAGTTACGAGTACGACTGCCTGTGGCGAAAAGGCACCACGAAGGCAACTCTAAAAATATAAAATCAGTAACAAATTACTTAAACAAAAAATGATGAAACTCAAAAACTGGGTCAGCGTAATAAAAAGTAAAAAATATTGACGTCGCGACGTTTGTTTGATAAGATGTCAGCGAACATTGTGTGCGCGCGCGCAGACAATTTATTCTGGTGTAAACATCGGCGCAGTAAAATTATTTCAAGAATACAATTGCGGCACAAGCCAGACAGATTGTAAAATCATTTTCCTTCATTACCAGCCATGTTTTACATATCACTATATGACATTTTATTGTAAATACCGTATATACTTTTATATGCATTATGTTAAAGCTGTTTATTTCAATTACAAACAGACTTGTGCATTTTATTTAATAGCGTCTTCACGCGCCGGGCCCTTGAAAGGGCCTGAAAAGACGTAAGCGAAGCATTTTATTTATTTGTGTAGATGTATGGATTGGCTAAACGCTCAGGATTAGCATACAACGTACGTTTCTTCCTGAAAAAGATTTCGTTGTGCTCGAACAAACCCACGGGCGAGTGGTAACACGGAGCAATCTTATGCCCCGTCCAGACTACTCGCGAAGTAGGCTGAGGAAGTGCTACGCGAAGTAACCCGAAGTATGAAAACGGGAAGCGAAGTGTGTGCCCTGACTGTCTTATTCGGCCAACCTCGGCCTACTTCGCGAGTAGTCTCGACGGATTGTTATAGCTTACATTCTCTTGTATGACACCTGGTCCAGACTACTCCGAGGTTGGCGGAATAAGACAGTGTGAGCACGCACTTTGTTTCGCATTTTCATACTTCGGGTTACTTCGCGGAGCACTTCCTCGGCCTACTTCGCGAGCAGTCTGGACGGGACATTAGAATATAGCCTCCTTTTTATCCAGAAAAAATATACACTGTCTCTGACTTAGATTTTAGTTCAACGTGAACAAAACCGCGGGCGTTTAGTTTGGAGTATCTTCATCTCTACCGTGACCTACCGCGTGTGATCTACTATACTACTACAAAGTGCTAAACAAAGGCAAATTTCATCCAGCGGAGTTATACGATGCTATTGTGTATGAAATTAGATTAACTCCCGCCGGGGCAGTCCGTCTTTTAAGACCCGATCTAGGCTATATAGGTAATAGATTTGTGGCCTATTTGGGTGTGAGCTTTAACTAGAAAGTTCTTGATTTGTGAAATGATTTTATAAGAACGAGGACAATAATATCATAAGTTGTTTAGTATCGTACTAAACAGCAGGTTAGTAATAATATTATCTATAGTCGCTTCACACCACATTAATCTGGCTCCGTGCTAAGTACCTATCCTAAGAACTTGTATTACAGGTACCAGACAACGGGAAGTATATTTAATACATTTATATTATAGATATATTTAAGATTTTTACTATATAATACACACATTTAACATAATATTATATTCATGACCCAGGAACACAATAATTATGTTCCCACGGCGGGATTCGAACCCGCAAACTCCGGATTGAGCGCCAACGCGCTAACCACTGAGCCATAGAGGTTAGAAACTATCCGGATTTAACCCTATTATAAGTATCAAAAATAAAAAAATGATACAGTAGGTAGATATTTCGTAAAATGAGCTAACTCAACTTATGTCTCTTCATGGCTTGATTATCACAAGCGATTCCCCGGCCACTAGTTCCAAAGAATCGACACACTCTACAAATTAGTTCGATTAAAATTAGAAAGGCTGACTTTTTAATTATAATTTTCTGTAAAAGCTGACAAAGCTGGCTAGAAGCTGATTAAATAAAATGGAAAATTTACTTTATTAAGTTTTGGAAAATTTTTACATCCAATAGGCAAGCGGACTGATTTTTTTTTTATTGCATTAATGAATAGTACTCTTAAATATGAGTAACTTCTCAGAAGAAACCGTATATCAAAAGTCAATATTTTCAAAGGTACAGCGATTTGTATACAAAATTTCGCGAGTCTTTATACCAAAAATTTTTTTTTTTTTTTTTTGCGAAATTGGTAAACAAAACCTACATCATTAGTTTACTCACATCATATACAAAAACATCCATTATGGTAAGTATGAACTTAAACGCACAAATATCGGAGATATTTACAAATATATTCCTGCGGCCATATACTTCATATACTACTTCATACTACTTCATATACAAGTGACGTCATTTTTAGGTCGACTTTAGTATGGAGCGTTTTTAGGAGGCTCGCGAATTTTTTTATACAAATCGCTGTACCTTTGAAAATATTGACTTTTGATATACGGTTTCTTCTAAGAAGTTACTCATATTTAAGAGTACTATTCATTTATGCAATAAAAAAAAATTGTCCGATTGCCTATTCAATCAATTTGCTAGTAGTACCTACTTTAAGTAGCGACGCGTTATATCGCATCGTCAGAGTGAGAAGGTCGCCTTGCGTTCGAAATTCATCCATAATAATTTATTTATTTTTAGTTTGAACTTTGTAAGGGGTTGTTATTTTTTTTTTTGTATTTCTAAGCATTATTTAGAAAAATATTAGCTTTTTGCATACCTTCTACCACATAAACTTTACCTGTTCCAAATATCATACTCCTCCGTTCAGATAATTGTCGTAAAAGTGTAGGTACGGAAAGTTTTTGCTTCACTGTTATTATGTGATATATAATGTCATAAAATCTAAATAAGTTTGGATAACAATATATTCGATAGAGATTCCACCTTTCATTTTTAATTTGACATTTAGGACACACTGTTGCATACTGTATAAATAACCTGGTGACCTAATAATATATAAACACACCACGATAAAATCAGTAAAAATGGTTTTATTATTTAGTAAACATCAGGTCGATAAACTTTAAATAGATATTTACATCTTTACTACCGAGGAAATTATTTTTATCCCCATCTTATTCGTAGTCGGAACCTAAAAATTATAGTGTCTTTTAAGTGCTAACTGATACAGTTGGCGACAAACCCAAACATATCGACCTTATTACAATGGGGATAAAATTTAAAATATGTATTCTGTGAGTGGCCGCGACTGTACATGAAGTAATCAGTGAGTGCGGGTACTAAATGTACTTGTTTATCGTAAACGTCAGGGTTGCCAATAAAACCTGACGAACGAATGTACGTTCCGAATATTCCGTTGCCCCATTAAATTTGCACAAAAAAGGTATTTTTTTACGTGTTTAAAAAAAACTTCCAATTATTTTACTGTAAAGTTTTACTTTTGTAATCCATTATGTGATAAATTTATAAAAATCTGGAAAACTCCGTACCAAGGATTCCATAACATCATTATCTATACAGTTGTTAGTACAAATATCGAGCACTACTCGTAGAATTAATATCGAGCAATAAATAGCGAAAAAAAATAAGTATTTTGTATGGGAGACCCACTTCAATATTTACTGTACATATTCTATTTTTATTATTCGTTGTTACTTGTTATGGCAGCGAACACAGAAATACATCATGTGTGAAAATTACAACTGTATAGTTATCGCGATTAACGAGATACAATCTAAAGACAGACAGATAGCGAAGTCCTAGTAACAGCCTCGTTTTAACCCATCAGGTACGGATTTATAAAAATGCATTTTAAAAAAATACTATCATGTTCAAATCATTTGACTTCTTCTAAGTACCTGTAAATAATAATATATTCCGTTAAAAATGATCGTAAACAGAATGGAATAACACAACTCTAGTAATATGGTGATATTTCTTGCCAGAATAGAATGTGCAATATATAAATTTAGTGCTAGATATGCCTGCATAAGGCGCGTAGCTTAGTGCTACGAGGCACATTCCGTAGGCGTAATCTACTTGTACTATAATAGCTCTGGAATAGCACTATATAATATATAATGTACAATATACTATAGCTTTTATAAATTATTCGCCTTAAGTCAGTGAATCACGCGTATGTATGTCAAAATTGATTACTTTATTTGGTTAATGTGAACGCATAAGCATGCGTCATTGGTAAATTTTCTTTTTTCTTTTTCAAATTATTTATTAAACACACATAATAACATACAATATAATAAATATGTAATATACATCACATCAATCTAATTCCGTGCTAAGTTAAGACTTGTGTTATGGCAATGAGACAATGGATACACATTTAACAATTCTATTATTATTTTGACAAATGTACGCATGATAAACTGACTTTTTAACACGAATAGAATATACATAAGTTCCGTAAAAGTTAATAGTAATTGTACTTGCACTATGAAAGCACGAGCTGCACAGTACTGTCGAGCACACTGGATATTAATAACATGGTTTACCTTAAAGTTCGTCTCTAATGTACATACAAACGAACATACATTAATCTTATATAAAAATGAATTGCAATTCCAGTTTCACGCTAAATATCGCAAGCGGCTGGACCGATTTGGCTAATTTTGGTCTTGAAATAATTGTGGAATTTCAGAGATGGTTTAGACGGTGAGAAATATTTCCAATATTTAAAAAATCGGCCTGTCTCAGTAATTTCGTTGATGTAGATAGAAGAACGTATGTAGTTACTTAAATATTATAATAACTTGCGGTCGCCCAGTGGTCGAATATCGAACATAATAATATATACATTTTTTTTTAATTTTATCTTTATAAGGGCTCTTTTGCCTCTTAGATATAAAAAAGTAAATGTTGTCTATTGAGCGTGAAGTGTAGATCAAAAAACGTCCACGTGTGACAAAATTGTATCAAACGCATGGTAATGTAAATTATTAATCTGATGTCGTGTGTGTGTTGCGTTACGCTATTTTTTATTTATGTATTATGAAACATTATTTAAAAAAAATAGTACAGTCCTCTTCTCCTCCATATATCTGAACTTAAACTGTGCTAAATTTCATACTCAATTTGATCTACAAGTTCCTGAGATCAGCGCGTTCAAATAAACAACGGAAGCCCTCAAAGATGAATAATTTTCCCCGTTTTTTCCACATTTTCCACTGATTCTTCGCTCCTATTGGTCGTAGCGTAATGTTATATAGCCGAAAGCCTTCCTCGATCAATGGACTATCCAACACAAAAAGAATGTTTCAAATCAAACAAGTACTTCCTGAGATTAGCGCGTTCAAACAAACAAACAAACAAACTCTTCAGCTTTATAATATTATATAGTAACTTTTTGCTAAACGTTAATCTTCCCGACTGTACATTGCTCATTTACAACACTATTCCGTCAAATACAGGCACTATAGACCTATAAACGTGGCTGTACTTTCCCCGTCCTCGCAAACCGCTGGTGCTGCAGTGTGTGAGGGCCCTTATCTCCCTCCTGCGCCATTGTGTTGGAGCCGTGACACTCTAGCTGTACTATATTAAACAAACGTATAATGATCCTTCATGTAATTTTTTAATTTTTTCACTCGTTAGTGTATGACCGATTTTTAAATGACGAAATGATTTGCTAATTTTTTATAAAATCTTCACTTTAATGTTAGTAGAAATGAGAAATTGAGTTTGTTCGTTTGGTTATTTCGTAAAAACTTCACGTAAAAACTACTTTATCACGGCAAAATATGCAGTTCCAATGGGATCTCCTTTTGCGCGTAGAAAGTCACAGGAAACATCTTATAATAAATAAAACCGAATATGATCTTGTTACATTTTGTTAACGTTTTTTGTTTCATCTTCTTTTTTTCTTAGTAATATGTTTTTTACTAGCGGTATCTATCAGTGTATATCATTTTGGAGTCGCAACTATTATATAAGTCTACTAGCTTTTGCCCGCGACTTCGTTCGCGTGGAACAGTTACTTTGGGAATTGGGATATCGCTAAAATATACCGGCGACTTCATTTACGTTGAAGGAGAAGCGCTTCCCTTCCCGCGACTGCCCGCCGCGCGCCCCATTATTTTATTACTGCGATATTTTCTAAAATACTCATTGAAATCAAATGATGTAAACGGCAAAATACTTCTAAATTAAATGCTTGTAATGAATAACGTATTTACTTGGATAAGGATTAATATCATCTTTATGAAAACACTCTCACAAATAATGCTTAATTTTGGAACAAATTTGGTTATCATAAAAAGGTTATTGTGAGCGAACCTTAAAAGATAGACATGTACTGTCGCGGACTTTTTTTTTAAACTTTTAAAGGGGAACAATTCTGTCATACATCATTTTAGCGAAACTTTAAGCGTTTCCGCAGCGTATGCAGCGAAAGCTCTCAAAAGGAAAAAATAACCCCCGATTTTGAAACATTCTTGGTTGGTGCTCCGCTCGTATTGAGCTTAGCATGATGTTATATAGCCTAAAGCCTTCCTCGATAAATGGACTATCCAACACAAAAAGAATTTTTCAATTCGAACCAGTAGTTCCTGAGATTAGCGCGTTCAAACAAACAAACAAACAAACAAACTCTTCAGCTTTATAATATTATAGTATAGATTTAACACGCCAAAGTTTTGGTCTAGCGGCCAATTATGCAGCTAAAACTAGTTACATAATGAAGTAAACACGGGACGGTCGAGTGGGTTAGGTCTCTCATTTATCAGAAAACCCAAATTCGAAGACACACATTAACGGCAATAGAATGTATTCCTGCTTAGCCAACGTGCCATCGTTAATTACAATGACGATCTACGAAATTGAAAATAATAGGCTGGGGAAAAAGTCTTTTCGCATTATAGTATGTATGAACTTGTCATAAAATATCTTGGGCTATACCAATTGTATCTGGCTGATTTTGGTATCATTAAAAAGTTTTAATTTTACAGAAGACAATTCCAAATTCAAATTAGGTAAATTTGAGATTTTCATTTGTTTTTCTTATTGTTAAAATGAGTGATTCTTATGAAGAATTTCGATACATTTTAAAATTTTATTACAAAAATGGTAAAAATGCAACACAAGCCGCGAAAAAAAATTGTGATATTTATGGACTTAATGCAGTATCTGTGAGAGTAGCGCAAATTTGGTTTAAGCGTTTTCAATCCGGAAATTTTGATATCAAAGATGCACGTCGCTCTGGTCGCCCTGTTACGGACAAAACTGTTGCCATTTTTGAAAAAGTGGAGCAAGATCGGCATATTAGTAGTTACGATGTAGCTGAAGAACTGGGGATTGATCACAAAACGGTTTTGGCGCATTTGAAAAAAGCTGGGTACACAAAAAAGCTCGATATTTGGGTGCCTCATGAGCTCACTGAAAGAAACCTAATGAACCGTGTACTCATTTGTGATTCTTTATTACGACGTAATGAAACCGAACCATTTTTGAAGAAGCTGATAACTGGTGATGAGAGGACTGCCAAAACCACTTGTCGCAGTTTTTTCATCAGAAGCCCCAAAAATTTTATAGCAATAGGATCATGTACCTACCAACAAGATGGCAAAAAGTTATCGAACAAAATGGCACCTATATACTTAAGTCACTTGTAAATAAACTTTATAAAAAAACCTTTTGAATTTTTATATAAAATGCGAAGAAACTTTTTCCCCAACCTAATATAAGGGATAGACATAATGTTCGTTATGTGACATAGCGGGCGATTATGCATTTTTGATTTTTAATTTATTCATCGTAATTAGCTTTAAGGCCCCTTTTCAATAACCTTTCTGCCAATAACTATTTGTTAAAAAACGTTGTCATTCAATAATTTTCCGGCTTTTTTGCGATATAAAATTGATGCTTTATACCAGTGGCGAAGGCTGGTTCTCCTTCATAGGGAAGCCGAAGGCTGGTTCTCCTTCATAGGGAAGCCGAAGACTGGTTCTCCTTCATAGGGAAGCCGAAGGCTGGTTCTCCTTCATAGGGAAGCCGAAGGCTGGTTCTCCTTCATAGGGAAGCCGAAGGCTGGTTCTCCTTCATAGGGAAGCCGAAGACTGGTTCTCCTTCATAGGGAAGCCGAAGGCTGGTTCTCCTTCATAGGGAAGCCGAAGGCTGGTTCTCCTTCATAGGGAAGCCGAAGGCTGGTTCTCCTTCATAGGGAAGCCGAAGGCTGGTTCTCCTTCATAGGGAAGCCGAAGGCTGGTTCTCCTTCATAGGGAAGCCGAAGGCTGGTTCTCCTTCATAGGGAAGCCGAAGGCTGGTTCTCCTTCATAGGGAAGCCGAAGGCTGGTTCTCCTTCATAGGGAAGCCGAAGGCTGGTTCTCCTTCATAGGGAAGCCGAAGGCTGGTTCTCCTTCATAGGGAAGCCGAAGGCTGGTTCTCCTTCATAGGGAAGCCGAAGGCTGGTTCTCCTTCATAGGGAAGCCGAAGGCTGGTTCTCCTTCATAGGGAAGCCGAAGGCTGGTTCTCCTTCATAGGGAAGCCGCAGGCTGGTTCTCCTTCATAGGGAAGCCGAAGGCTGGTTCTCCTTCATAGGGAAGCCGAAGGCTGGTTCTCCTTCATAGGGAAGCCGAAGGCTGGTTCTCCTTCATAGGGAAGCCGAAGGCTGGTTCTCCTTCATAGGGAAGCCGAAGGCTGGTTCTCCTTCATAGGGAAGCCGAAGGCTGGTTCTCCTTCATAGGGAAGCCGAAGGCTGGTTCTCCTTCATAGGGAAGCCGAAGGCTGGTTCTCCTTCATAGGGAAGCCGAAGGCTGGTTCTCCTTCATAGGGAAGCCGAAGGCTGGTTCTCCTTCATAGGGAAGCCGAAGACTGGTTCTCCTTCATAGGGAAGCCGAAGGCTGGTTCTCCTTCATAGGGAAGCCGAAGGCTGGTTCTCCTTCATAGGGAAGCCGAAGGCTGGTTCTCCTTCATAGGGAAGCCGAAGGCTGGTTCTCCTTCATAGGGAAGCCGAAGGCTGGTTCTCCTTCATAGGGAAGCCGAAGGCTGGTTCTCCTTCATAGGGAAGCCGAAGGCTGGTTCTCCTTCATAGGGAAGCCGAAGGCTGGTTCTCCTTCATAGGGAAGCCGAAGGCTGGTTCTCCTTCATAGGGAAGCCGAAGGCTGGTTCTCCTTCATAGGGCAGCCGAAGGCTGGTTCTCCTTCATAGGGCAGCCGAAGGCTGGTTCTCCTTCATAGGGAAGCCGAAGGCTGGTTCTCCTTCATAGGGAAGCCGAAGGCTGGTTCTCCTTCATAGGGAAGCCGAAGGCTGGTTCTCCTTCATAGGGAAGCCGAAGGCTGGTTCTCCTTCATAGGGAAGCCGAAGGCTGGTTCTCCTTCATAGGGAAGCCGAAGGCTGGTTCTCCTTCATAGGGAAGCCGAAGGCTGGTTCTCCTTCATAGGGAAGCCGAAGGCTGGTTCTCCTTCATAGGGAAGCCGAAGGCTGGTTCTCCTTCATAGGGCAGCCGAAGGCTGGTTCTCCTTCATAGGGCAGCCGAAGGCTGGTTCTCCTTCATAGGGAAGCCGAAGGCTGGTTCTCCTTCATAGGGAAGCCGAAGGCTGGTTCTCCTTCATAGGGAAGCCGAAGGCTGGTTCTCCTTCATAGGGAAGCCGAAGGCTGGTTCTCCTTCATAGGGAAGCCGAAGGCTGGTTCTCCTTCATAGGGAAGCCGAAGGCTGGTTCTCCTTCATAGGGAAGCCGTAGCCTGTATAATAGGTAGGGATTTGGATGTGGGTCTACAAAAGGTAAGCGGTAAGGGAAGCCGATAGGAATGGAGTTATAGGAACCCCTCGCCACTGCTTTATACACATAATTATTGGTAGATAGGCTATTGAAACGGGCCGTTAGAGTGTTGCACTCATAATTTATAAGGGTCAGTTCATATTGCGACGATATGCGGCGCTGAAGTTTTAAGACAGCTATTCAAAATTTAACTTTATACACTACACTAAAAGATACACGTTTCATATGACATGTTACTTAATAAAAATGTGAAAGTTTGTGAGGATGTATGTATGGCATCCATCCATATATGGATGAATGTTTGTTCCTCTTTCACGCAAAAACTACTAAATAGATTTCGATGAAATTTGGTATGGTAGTAGTTTAGGCTCCGGATTAAAACATACGCTACTTTTTATCCTTGAAAAGTACAGTATTCCCGCGAGATACCCGATACTTGACGACCTCTGTGGCTCAGTTGGTTGAGCGTGTTGGTGCTCAAGCCGGTGGTCGCGGGTTCGAATCCCGCCGAAGGAGCAAAAAGTCTTTCTGTGTTCCTGGGTCATAGATGTGTATTAAATATGTGTAATATAATAAAAATCTTAAATATGTATATGGTATAAAACTATTAAATATATTTCCGTTGTCTGGTACTCGTAACACAAGTTCTTCGAGATCTTACCACGGGATCAGATTGACGTGGTGTGAAGCGTCCATAGATATCATTATTATTATTACTAGCTGTTGCCCGCGGCTCCGCCCGCGTAAATATAGTTTTTTCGCGGTCGCGGATAAAAAATACATAAAAACAATCCTTGATGCGGATTATATATCATGCTAAAATTTCAGCTCGATCGGTGCAGAATTTTTTGAGTTTTTGAAGCGTGCACAAACCAACATAACATTTTTATATACCTAATATAAGGTTCAAACTATATTTACGCGGGCGGAGCCGCGGGAAACAGCTTGTAAGTAATATAATTCACAAGCGCTGTGCAGCGAGGTGCAAACTGACATTCGAACTCCTCTTGTGTATGTTCAATGTTAAATAGCTTTCTTAAAATTGCTAACATAAGCTGCGTGTCGCATGTCATATAATTTCGATTCGGTGTGATAGACCCTGATACTTAAGATAAAAAGTAGACAGGCTTAGCTTTTAGCACGTCCTTATAATAAGGGGTCGTCCATTAATCACGTGATGCCTAAAGGGGGAGGGGGGGTCCGAAAAAAAAATCACCAAGTATCACCAAGGGGAGGAGGGGGTATAAGGAGACATCACGTGTATTAATTTTCGAATCTAGCCTATGCATACCGAAATTTTTATCGGTTGTAGATTGTAGATTGTAGATTCGTAGTGTTGTTTAAATACTTACAAGACAAATGACTCGTATAGTTTTTAATTGCTTAAATTATTCGATTAAATTGTTTTTTAAGTTAAAATTTTTCTTCAAACATGACCTGCTTACTATGTAAAAAAAAATACACGTGATCTTAGGTGGGGGAGGGAGGGTAGTATAAAACCTCACCACGTAGCACCAGGGGGAGGGGAGGGGTCTAAAAAGTTGTTAAAAACATCACGTGATTAATGGACGGCCCCTAAGCGATATCTTGTGGTAAATCGTAAGATAGCGATTTTCGCCTCAGTTGAACAGGACAAACTTTTGGACGACTGAAAAGCGACTACTAACTGACGCAGATGTTTCGTATCAAAGTGTATCATCTTGTATGATGCAACAGTCAGACGGGTTCAAGAGGGGCTTACCTGCGGCGTTCCCATTCACTAATACCTCTAGATATCGAGCTCTGTTCCTGGTTCTATCGTCTAATTCTGGATCTGGTGTATTGCTTTAGATATCAAAACTGCTTTCATGTACACTTTAGTGTAATCTCAGATTCTAACTATACTCATAAATACAGACCTTTATTGTTTTATTACTTAAACCTTTAAATTATACTAACTAATTCAAATTTATATAATATATCTAATTTGTCTAGTGTTGCCCAAATCAGTCTTGGTCTTGGTCTTGCAGCAAGAGTCTCGCAAGAGTCTTGCAAGTCTCGCAATTACCTTTTAGCCTATTGCTATTCATTAAACGTTATTTTAGATCTCAGAACAACGTTATAGAGTAGGTATTACGTTACGTTGTTATATTAAGTTGTTCTAATATCTAAAATAACGTTTAATAAATAGCAATAGGCTAAAAGGTAATTGCGAGACTCTTGCGAGACTCTTGCGCAAGACCAAGAGCAAGACTGATTTGGGCAACACTAAATTTGTCATAAAAATGTGGTAAATTGTAGTCAGTATGTTTGGATTCACGATCTTCCGACAGCTTACAATCGCGCTGGTTATATTATAATCTTACAGTATTTACTATTTTACGGTGACACTAGATCTCTATTACTGTAAAACATTAAAGTATCACAAAAAACCGGCAAATTATTGACGTTTTTAACAAATAGTTGTTGGTAGATAAGTTAATGAAACGGGACGTCCGCGTTAGTTGAAAAGCGTTGTTTTATTGATAATAATTAACTATGTATCATATTCCTTCGTAGCACTTATAATGTAATAACTCAGTAATACAGTACTAAAGTAATATGTAACTAATCTTAATGCACTCAATTCGCAACGCACGCTGTGCACAGCCGGTAACAATCAAATTAAGCCTCAACTAATATAACTAACTTTGCAGGCAAACTCAATCCTTAAAGCTCTATCACATGACACCTCAAAGTTGAGTGCAGATGAATCTGAAATTAAATTTGGCCGAATGTACAATTTGTTATTGGTAAAGGTGTTTAATTTTATTGTATATTATCATCTAAGACAATTTATATAAGACTAGATGTTACCCGCGGCTTAATTTCTCAGAAACCGTACATTTTCCGCGATAAAAAGTAGTATATGGCCTTCCTCGTAGGCTACTTTACATCGGTGCCAAATTTCATCAAAATCGGTCAAGTTGTTTCGGAGCCTATTCAATGCAAAGAAACAAACTTTTTCTCTTTATTATATTGTAAGTATATACAATTTTCCCATAGGTTTTCCATATGTTATTTGTAAATAAGAAGACAAAAGTTTTCTCAAATCTGAAGTGAACTTCGGGTGAACTTTCGTTCTGGAAAAAAGTGTTTCAAATGGTTCGTCTAATGGATGAATAATAATGGATCTATCATCTAAAACATTCTATGTATGTATGTACAATTCTTTGGCACTAAACGGCTTGTCACATTTGAGCTTGAGGTACCACCGTAAGATTCATCTTAGTCGTGAGAGTGACACTGGGTACAACAAAATTATTTGACGCAATCGGGTTTATTGTTTTTAACTTCCCGCTCAGAAAATCTAAGATTTAATTGGTTTTACCCCCTTTTGCAAAAATCGATATCGAATTTCTCATCAGACGTTCTGAGGTCACAGGAAGCTTCCCTGACCACCCCCTGTATGTATGTGTGTGTGTGTGTTTAACCTTAAAAAACTACGTCGATCGAAGCAAATCCAGTCAAAATCGGTTGATTCGTTCGAGAGATATCATGAAGGAAAAAAAAAAAACAAAAAAATGTTACTCCGAAATTTTTCATCTAAAAATTTTTGTTGTCAAGGCCGTGAAAAACTGCATTGATTTCCGCCAATCGCGTGAAAATCAGTTGATTCATTCCAAAGTTATGGCAGTTTGAAATTTCAAAAAATTGTGTTAAACTTTGTTTGAAAGTCTAATGAAAGAAAATTAACAGCGAAAATTTTTAAAAGCGTTTTTATTGTTGAGCTTGATAAGCTCAAAAATGACGCATTAGATAAAATTTAACCGCTTAGCGGGAAGTTGCACGGATAGCCTTTAGGTCAACTGTTTTCTAATAAAATATTTTTTAAATTATCGGTATAATTATACTCAAAGGTATAATTATTTCTTATGTCACTAGACAGTCAAAAGTTGAGCGAACATCGTTTATTTCATAAACATTCATAGTATAAATTCGTGTAATATATAAGCTATGCTTGCTTGGAAGATTGCAATAATTCAATTCTATTCCCTACTATTATTTTAATGTGGAAGTTGGGAACTGCTGGCCGAATTTAGATAAAACTTTGGGGAATATTCAACGACCAGCTGACAGTGGCGTGATTTTATTCACGCGTATTTTGGGTCCCTCTACATGCCTGCTACGGACAAGGAACACTTATAGTTACGCTCCGTCAGTTCGTTCGTCTATCTGTCCACTCTTCTACTTCTGTAGTTACTGTAGTAGTGGTAGCCTTTTTTTGTTGACATCCGAAAATAGCTTTTTAAGTTTTTTTTTTTTTTTTTTCATTTTCATTTTCATTCACAATTAATGTTATAGAATATACCTGTCATTCTATCCCATCCACATGATAGCATAGATGAAAAAAAATCATCCAAAATCGTCGAAGAGCATATTTGAAGTTAAGGCGAGGGAAGAAAATTGGATGCCGGACGGTAAAACTCAGAGTAGAGCACCAGCGCCCTTACGGAACCATCTATAGGCATTTCCTGACAATTGACTTGCGCTTGGTGAGGTTATCATAATTATATAAAAACATAATGTAATAGTACCTTGGTAACCGAGCTTAGCTCGGAGCTCTAGAAGATAAAAAAAAGAATCACAAAAATTTGTTGCCGGGGTTCGAACCCATCACATTACGAATTTCCGAACAATGGTAAAATTAACAAAACTGCCAATTGGACTGACATGATGACGGAAGGTCTTGATACATGATTTATTAATATCCGGTCAGTAGCTTTGTAACAAATATATACATAGACTGTCAAAATCGTTACCCTTCTTTATCTCTTCGCCATAGTCAGAAAAAAGAGTAAGCTTATCTATGTCGAGAGTTCTTATAGGTTATAGCCGTTCACGACTTATTTATTAACTTTTTAGTGTTTTATGATTATCGCTAACAAAGTTGAGAAAAGTAATAACAATTACGAGTATAAATCAGCTGGTGGTAGTTTTATTACTTCCGGTGCTTACGGCCGGACGCTAAATATAAAGTAATTATATACCGCCATTGCGAAGAAATATGGCCGACCAGCCACTATATTAGTGGTTGGCGTCGATAGCGCGAATACTTTGTAGTAGTAACTATCGATATACTAATTTTCGTAATTCGTATATCATTAGTTATTACGGTATAATGCACTGGCGCAATAACGACGTATCAGTCACACAAACACGAGACATTTCGTGACGCTTCGCTGCATTTTTAATATTAGGTTGGGGAAAAAGTTTCTTCGCATTTTATATAAAAATTCAAAAGGTTTTTTTGTAAAGTTTATTTACAAGTGACTAAAGTATATAGGTGCCATTTTGTTCGATAACTTTTTGCCATCTTGTTGGTAGGTACATGATCCCATTGATATAAAATTTTTGGGGCTTCTGATGAAAAAACTGCGACAAGTGGTTTTGGCAGTCCTCTTGTGATGTCAACCTGACACTGCCTAAGGAATTCTGCAGCGACCGAAACAGGTGGAAATCTGAAGGTGCAAGGTCAGGACTATACGGCGGATGCATTAACACCTCCCAGCCAAACTCCCGTAATTTTTTCTGAGTGGCTAAAGATGTGTGAGGTCTAGCGTTATCATGGTGAAAAACCACACCCCTTCTGTTAATTAATTCCGGCCGCTTTCTCTCAACTTCTTGCTTTAATCTCATCAGTTGTTCGCAGTACAGTTCAGAATTGATGGTCCTACCTGGCGGTAACAGCTCATAATGAATAATGCCCTTCCAATCCCACCACACACAGCACCACACACACAGCATCACCTTGTTGCGAGTTAACCCGGGTTTCGCCACAGTCTGTGAAGCCTGACCGGCCTTTGACCACGATCTTTTTCGCACGTTCTTGTCGTACGTGATCCACTTTTCATCACCAGTTATCAGCTTCTTCAAAAATGGTTCGGTTTCATTACGTCGTAATAAAGAATCACAAATGAGTACACGGTTCATTAGGTTTCTTTCAGTGAGCTCATGAGGCACCCAAATATCGAGCTTTTTTGTGTACCCAGCTTTTTTCAAATGCGCCAAAACCGTTTTGTGGTCAATCCCCAGTTCTTCAGCTACATCGTAATTACTAATATGCCGATCTTGCTCCACTTTTTCAAAAATGGCAACAGTTTTGTCCGTAACAGGTCGACCAGAGCGACGTGCATCTTTGATATCAAAATTTCCGGATTGAAAACGCTTAAACCAAATTTGCGCTACTCTCACAGATACTGCATTAGGTCCATAAACATCACAAATTTTTTTCGCGGCTTGTGTTGCATTTTTACCTTTTTTGTAATAAAATTTTAAAATGTATCGAAATTCTTCATAAGAATCACTCATTTTAACAATAAGAAAAACAAATGAAAATCTCAAATTTACCTAATTTGAATTTGGAATTGTCTTCTGTAAAATTAAAACTTTTTAATGATACCAAAATCAGCCAGATACAATTGGTATAGCCCAAGATATTTTATGACAAGTTCATACATACTATAATGCGAAAAGACTTTTTCCCCAACCTATTATATCAATTCAAAATTCAAACAACAAAACACAAGAAGATACACGTTAAATAGGAAGAGTTCGAATGCTTTGCAAAGCACGGCGCCGCTCTTGCGTGTGCTTCTTGAGTAATAGGCGATCGGACTGATTTTTTTTATTGCAGAAATGAATAGTACTCTTAAATATGAGTAACTTCTCAGAAGAAACAGTATATCAAAAGTCAATATTGTCAAAGGTACAGCGATTTGTATACAAAAATTCGCAAGTCTCGTAAAAACGCTCCATACTAAAGTCGACCTACAAATGACGTCACTTGTAGGTTATGGTGTATGAAGTATACGGCCTCAGGAACATATTTGTAAATATCTCCGATATTTGTGCGTTTAAGTTCATACTTACCATAATGAATGTTTTTGTATATGATGTAAGTAAACTAATGATGTAGGTTTTGTTTACCAATTTCGCGAAAAAAAATAATTTGGTACTTTTTAAATGTATTTAATTAGTAAACTACACATAAAATAATATTTTTTTACATTTACCAAGTAGTAATGCCTCAATATTTCTGAATATATTAATAAAACTAAATATTTCAAATGTAGTCTGATCCCGTATTGTATAAAACGTATAACTTCTTGAGTACTGAATAAAGCTCAATCATGAATTACTTTTTACCCGACTGCGCAACGCAAAGGAGTGGTAATGTGTTTATCAGCCTATGTATGTATGTATGTATGTATGTATGTTCCTTTGAAGCACTATACAGACCAAACGCCTGGGCCGATTTTTATGATTCACACGTCAATCGATTCCTCTTAGTCCGGCGAGTGTCACTAAAGACATGACGTTAGTAAAAATTCAATATGGCGACTACTGGACGCCATATTGTGAAAATGAAAAAAATGAAAGTCAACAAACTATATCAAGTGGGGTATCGTTGAATAGGTATTTAAAAACCATTGTTACTTTTCTCTCAACATTTTTCGATTCGACTGACCGTTTAGAATCTATATCGATTTAAAGTTGCGTAACAACCATTCTCACATTCCAGTGCAATTGTGATGTATTACTGATGCTTATAGGAAATCCAGTCTGGTAAATAGCTAGCTAGGTACTCATAACTAAAAAGTATAAAATAAAAAATATGGAATTCTATAATATATTATTGAATTAATACTATTGGAACATAACAACTGAACAGTCGGGATCCATTATTCGACAGCCAATCTAATTTTTCAATGGATCCTGACTGTTCAGTTGTTATGTTCCAATAGTATTAATTCAATAATATATTATAGAATTCCATATTCTTTATTTTATACTTTTTAGTTATGAGTACCTAGCTAGCTATTTACCAGACTGGATTTTTAAATAAAGTACCGCGTCGCATATCGTATCTTTCGGCATGAGCTGACCCTTACGCGTTTGCGTCATCCAATCAAAGGCTTATTGAAAAGATAAACTACCGACAAATTTCCCTTTAAAACCGGCCACTGAAAGACTTTATTTGGCCTTTGTCCAGCGGCGAGACATTTTAAAAGCTACAAAAAATATTGGCCAATACATAAATATGCATAAAGCATGGATACTAATACAGGCTTTATTTAAACATATTTTGTAAATTATATCTACTTTATATTTTTATAAAAATTATTTATCTTTTAATTTTACGGTACTTCAATAGTGTAGTACAAAAATCTTCCGCATTACGATATTATAGACAACTAGCTGATGCCCGCGGCTCCGCCCGCATAAGTATAGTAACCCACGGGAACCGTATATGTCCTGCGATAAAAAGTAGCCTATGTCCTTTGTCAGTCTCTAGACTATCTGTGTACTAAATTTCATTTAAATCGGTTGTTGAGTTTTGGCGTGAAAGACGGACAAATAGACACACTTTCCCATTTATAATACTAATATGGATAGACATGCATCACTCACCTTACCTTCTCAAATATTAACAGGCCCAGTGCGTTTTCTATCGTTTCCTTAAAATGATTTAAACGCGTTCAGTTTCCAAATATGGCTGAACTTTTACACAGATCCAAATATGGCTAATCAGTTATCGTGTTAACGGGGTAGTGGGTACACAGATCAACCGCGTCGCAGTAAATCAGTTCGGTATGCCAATAATTTTTGCGTTGACATGCGGGTGCATGCTAGTTTTCTCTTATCTGGCACACATCAAATGACAATTTGCATGCCTATGTGATCAGTAATTGTATTGTATACATAATATCGTTTTCCCTTATGAATATTACTTATCTTATAATAGGTATATAATTTTTAAAATACAACACTAAAACAAAACAATAATTTGCACCTAATGCACAATTTAGTGGTTACGAAATAGAAACATAATTCAATCCGTTTACTTTGAACGAACATTATTTAATTCATAATAATATTATTTTATATAAAGCTGAAATTGAATGTTTGTTAAATTGTATCGAGTAAATTAGTTTGTTCAGCGTATCGTAAAATAAAGTTATAAATTATTTATTAATATATTTACAATGTGCTACAATGAGTACACATTTCACGCGTGTTGTTACTGGCTTACTGGCAAGTAGCGACGATTTATTATAGTAATATCGCTGAGCCGCTTATGACTGATTGGAAACAAATGAACAATTTCATGTCATATTTTGATTAACAGCGCGGCGTTTGCGCTGAATAATGCAAGACAGAAGTTTAAAATCCTATCTAGGTACCGTTACAGCATTTATATGATTATACAACTTTTACAGCATTTATATTATTATACAACTTTTACAGCATTTATATTATTATACAACTTTTACAGCATTTATATTATTATACAACTTTTACAGCATTTATATTATTATACAACTTTTACAGCATTTATATTATTATACAACTTTTACAGCATTTATATTATTATACAACTTTTACAGCAATTATATTATTATATAGGTAACTTTATATAACATGGTTTAGCACGATTACATTTATTACCTGTGTGCTTCGTTGACGTGATTTTAATAGTTACTGTTATGTACCATTTTCTATTATTTGTAAGACTTGGTAAGTCAGAACTCAGAACTCATAAGTTACAAAATAATACCTTGATAACATCATTTAGTTTACCTTTATATGCTAACTAGCGACCGGCCGCGGCTTGGGGTGTGCAATGTATCATCTTACTATATATTTCTGAAAACTGCATTCAAATTCGTTATGTAATTTAAAAGATCTAAGCGAACAGGAAGGGAAGCGTCATTTTGTCTATACTAATAATAAAGAGGAAAAGTTTGTTTGTTTCTTTGTTTGCATCGAATAGGCTTCGAAACTACTGGACCGATTTTGATATCGCGGTAAAATGTACGGTTTCTACTAAATTAGCTTTTGCACGTACGAAGTCGCGAGCAACGTCTAGTACTATGTAAAGATAAAGATTAATGATTGAATAATTTAATATAATAAAGAAATTCGTTTTGTCGTGTTCGGGATGTAAGACTATACTTAATGATATTTCTTTTCTTTTTAATGAAAGGAAAACTTCCAGCTCGAACAAATAAATAAAAACAATTATATGTCAAAGACTCCATTAGGATAAGATGGCGAACGGTTGAAATATTCCAAGTTTAGATATTTATTACAATATTATCGAATAGCCCAAATGCTGAACGATCAGAAACGTGACAAGTTCGATGCCACGTATTTCACGACTTCCGTATTTTATCCTGATTCCTGAGCTTTTATAATCCAGTCATTCCCAAATTCCGGCAAATAATACCCCCGTCTCCATGACAACCATTCTTTTTCTATCACATCTGTCAATAGTGGCATAGACCAAGTCCAAATAGTAAAACTACTTGACGTTTCCAATCAGAGACAATCTTAGCTTTAACACGCTCCGACACGGCCATTCTGACAATTCGCACGTCCCTGTGCGAAACAAATCCGTTGACACTCCGACAAGATCACCCTGGCGATTCTGAGATCCTTGTGTGAAGAATATTTATGTGCATCAACGCTCCGACACGGCTATTCTGTCCATGCACACGTCCTTGTGTGAAGCGTCTCACGTCTTCGTTTCAAGGTTCTGAAAAAAACATTTGACAGCACAGTAAAAGGTTCTCACTCGGTCAACCTGACCTCGGAAAATTAATAAGAACTGCTTTAATCCATGGACATAACATTTAATTTTCTCATATTATAACACATCAATACCTCCCTCCTGTGTCAATTACACTCTAATTAACATCCTTCATCTAACCTCTATGTAGTGTTCTCAGAGTTAAGTTCTAATTCACATTTTATACTCTCAGATTAAACACACATGAAGTATACAGATACAACACAATATCAACCATAATCTTGCTACCAAATAAATCATGACATGCTTTACCACACACTTCACACTTTACATGTACCAATCTCAATATCGAAAAACGATGCTGTTATATTCCTATCCGGTAGGCAGCTAAAGAGCCGACTCCATCCGGGCTAACTATATTCAACCACTGCAGCATTGTTACAATACAAGGCCACCTCCTTCCGGTGCACCTCACTACAAAAAAACACTGGGTTGCCTCGATCCGACACCCAGTCACAAGGCCACCTCTATCCGGTGCCTACTCTCGTCAAGCACTGGGCTGACTCCATCCGGCATCCACTCACAAGGCCACCTCTCTCCGGTGCCTACTCTCGTCAAGTAATGGGATGCCTCCACCCGGCACCCAATCACAATCCTCGCTCGCAATCCGCAGTCGCAATTCACATTCGCAATCTACAGTTGCAATTAACAGGTGCAAAAATATTCTCAGTTTACATTTTAACAAACAGTTTACAATGTACTTCAAAATCTTAATGTCTTTTGGACCGCTTAGATTATTACCGGATTGAGCGCGCCGAACATCTTGGTGAAATAACTAAACCTACTATTAAACCAAAAGCTAATATCATTTTACTTTAGTGCTAAACAGAGCCGTCGTATTGCATACACGTCACGAACTTTTAACAAAATATTTTTGCATTTAACTTTTTTAATAAATACATCCAGAAGCAGAGACGGGCGAGCAAAAAAAAACATTGACCGAACCGGTAGCACATTTACAAGAAATAAATAAAGATTTAGTGCCTCACATGACTATCGAGTACTTTAAAAATTATTCCACATAATTCGAAAAAAAAAATACTGTCGCAAAAATGTTAGACCGGGCAACCCGATCTTTGTTTTAGGCTCAAATTGTAGCTGACTAAATTGTCCAGAGGAATTTTTCGCAAATTTTGAAATAATTCTCCGTTTCCAAATTATCGCGCTCCAAAAAATATAAAAAAATCTGAATAAAATTTAATTTTTATTTCACTGTTTCAGCCATAACTTTTTTCGTTTTTTTTTTTTTTTTTTCGTGAATACGCGTCCTTTGAGCTTTTTTTGAATATCATATCCTTCACAACTCTCCGAGATATAAGGGAATCTTAGTTTTTCATGAAATCGGAGCTTGCACTGGAGCGAACGAAAAGAAAGTTACAATGTCAAAAGTATTTCGTATTTTTTCTAGCTATACACACTGCAATTAATGTTGAAGGGTCAGGTGTTTCACAATACTCCTGCCGAATGTAAGCAGTTGTAACTTGTTACACTAAGTTAACATAACACATATTAGGACGATTACGCTAAAGATTGATATCAATATAAAACTTTTGAATTTTCAAAGTTTCTGATGGAAATTATACGTTTCTTTCTCATAAATTTAATAATCGTTTGGTCGTAAGCAACTTTGGTGCGTTTATAACGAACGACAAGGGTATTCAACTCGAGGTTCATTTTCACGTTTACAGATGAGCAATCGGATTGTTGATGGAAAATAACCATAGCCGTCGCTTTTATTACCATACCAAAAGAGTCATAAATGCGTTGCTAGTCGTTAAGATAATCTTAGGTCTCCTGTCGCACAATTTTTAAGTATTTTGGTTTTACCTAAGTACCACAATATTCTAGGCAATTTGATTTTAGCATGTGTAACAATATACATTCGAAGCTCACAAAGTAAACCAAAAGGTCGATTCTACTAATCAAATTCCGTAACAGTACAGTTACGATCCAGTCCTGATAATATATTAAAACTGCAAAAATGGCACTCTCACAAACGTCTAACCAACGTCAAACCCGTTTTGATTGGGCACAACTCCAAAAATCAGTTCATGACGTCAAGACTAGTCATCCACAACTCAACAAAAGCAAACTAAAAGTGTAAGTCAACCACGAGAATTGGGGTTCAGAATAACTGATAGTTGACACAGAGATGACTGAATATACCAGTAGTGATAAACCTCCTCCTGACATTTCATAAGCTTACTTCTACATCTGTTACTTTCTGGTCGATATCCTTTAACTTCATTGGAAGTAACGATCAATAATTAATTGACAATATTTATAAGATCAAATAGCTCATAAATATCAAAAAAAGTAAGATCAGGACAAAGATTGGTGATTTGCTTTGATGTCCGTTTTCGCAAACTAGAGTATGTATGTTGTGTCTATATGATGACGTTGCCATAGGTTGACATTTCCAGTTAGGTTCAAGTAGTTCATTTTTCTGAAGGTTTGGGGGCCGTTATACCAAATACTCCATAGACCTTAGGAAAACAATTATTATTAGCAAAATCGGATATTGACTTTTCATTATGCCTGCTTTTTCTTAAAACAGTAACCTATATTCAGAAGATAGATGATTCGTCATTTCGATATATAATAGTAAAAAAAAATTAGTCATTCGTATCGTATCGAAATAAGTTGTTATTTCTTTGTTCTAAGTTAAACATTTTTTCAATGGCTCGGCTCTGATCACTAACATTCCCAACGCTGGGGCTCGGATCTCTCATCAACTGGAAGTTGCATCAGTCTACTACGCTACCTAATCACAGAACGCTTATTACGGAGAAGAATGTCGACCTCATACAAAAAAATTGGGACCAGATAAGCGCTTCTAGTGAGCTGCCTCTTCAAAATTTTAACCGCCTTCCAACAAAGGAGGACTACTTAATTGATTATATCAATATGGCGACAAATTTAAGATACGTAATCATAGTTTAAGATATCGTTAAATTCCTCTTTCGAATACATTTTGATATTCCAACAAAACCGATTAACCATCTCCATAAACTATTCATTAATACTGCAGAACAATATATTCATTTTTTTTTCTGTTTCTTTTTTTTTTTTTTAAATGGGGCTACGTTTAAGTTAAAACAACTTAAATGACATTCCGATTGATTGATTGAGACACACCAGTCCGATTAAGTTAAAACAACTTAAATGACATTAGGTGACTGCCATTTGGCTAGTCTTTATGGTACAATATATTAATCATTCGTGAGCCTCATGTACATAAGTCTAGCGTTTTCGATGGCGCAAGGCAGAAGCGACATAGTGTCATCTGTTGTGGTTTTAAGTAGCTTTTATGTAACGTTAACCCTGTAGGACAGAGCGATATATTGAAATGTCGCCATTCTCGTTGCACCGAACTGCCCCCTTGTACCTAATACTAAAACCAAGAGAGAAAATAATTTATGCAATCAATAATTATCTGTCAAAATAAAATCATCCCAAAGTACATACGTATCATTCCAAATTAATAAACAATTTCACTTGGTAAGATAATAATCTAGCGCCTGACACATGAATTTTCAACTACTATCTTAAAGTATCATGCGAATTCTTATTGCAAAGTTAGATTTTGACAAACGGACAAAACTGTATTTTCAATTTGATCCAAAGGTTGCGAAGTACTTTAATTTTATGTTCGTTTTAAATATTCTTTTTATTTTTGTCTCATGAAATCAATTATGAGTTATTATGTACTCAAATAAAAATGTCATTCGTGAGAACGCGCAAGATCACGCTCCTTCTATATCATAACAAAGATTACTTAAATTTGCAAAATTTAACAACTATGTCATACATTCTTATAGCATCATCTGCAAAATAGCAGTACACTGTAAGAACTAAATTATTACACTCATGCACATCGTCTCAGACTTCAGCAGGCTACGCGTCGCTATATAAGTAGGTAGGTCCACACACATGCAGTCTTTCGATACACAAACTAGTATCTAACCTAAATCTTAGTTTGAGATGTGCTAACTCGGTTAGACCATGAAGCCATTAGCATCAAGATAAGCAACATCTTATATGATCTTTATTAGCTAGGTAATTTCGCTATGTGTATCAAATGAAAGAGACTTCATAAACAATACTAGATCAATTCTACCAATATTTCGAAAAAAATATCGTAATGGAAGGAATACGCTCACCACAGTTATTGAGTGTCCAAGTTGGAATCTTTATGCCCAATATATTATCATTTACCAAGTTAAGAGAGCAAAACTGCATCTGCCACGTAATTTATCGTCAATTCCCTCCAAGTATGTCAATACATAGTGTCCTTGTCTCCCGCTGTAAAATAAAAATAAACAATACATGACATATCTCAGAATTGCTATTAAACTAGCTTTGATGTTCTGATGCAGCTAAACGTCTTTAACAAAACTTTTCCTCATGCAGGACAATCAATTGACTTGTGTCCCTATCAACCACAAACAAAGCATTTGCGAGCAGTGTGTTGACCACAGGATCTTATATTCTCTAGTTTTGGCTTTCCATCTCTTATGTTTGTTATTATTATATTTTTAGCGATCAATACAATTCAACTTCAACTCAAGAATCTTGTGTTCTAAGTCTCCGCTACGGATTAAGTGTACCCAATATCCTTTGTAATTGGAATGTGAATGCAGTCTGATTATTTCATCTTGCTTTTACACCATGAAGATTCACCCATGCTAAATGCATGTAATACACTCTTCTGACTCTAGTGTCATTCTGATCGGTTTCGATCTATTAATCTAGGTATTACTTTTGTCGGATAACTTTGTTTTCTCCACGTTTTAGGCTCTACGCATTTGTTCATTTGCGATTTAAGCAATTTGCTCATCCTGCGTGTCATGCTCATTCTGCCCTTTGCACGTTATGCTCCGAAGGGTCTTTCTATGTGGGTCGTGATGTTCATACCAGTTCTGATGTCAAAGACTCCATTAGGATAAGATGGCGAACGGTTGAAATATTCCAAGTTTAGATATTTATTACAATATTATCGAATAGCCCAAATGCTGAACGATCAGAAACGTGACAAGTTCGATGCCACGTATTTCACGACTTCCGTATTTTATCCTGATTCCTGAGCTTTTATAATCCAGTCATTCCCAAATTCCGGCAAATAATACCCCCGTCTCCATGACAACCATTCTTTTTCTATCACATCTGTCAATAGTGGCATAGACCAAGTCCAAATAGTAAAACTACTTGACGTTTCCAATCAGAGACAATCTTAGCTTTAACACGCTCCGACATAATATATAAGTAGATTAACAAAATAGAGCCAGTTACAAGTCTTCGCAAATATGCATCTTATTCTTGCTTTTTATTAACAATTTGATGTAACCGAAAGAACTATTTATTACACAAGTTTCTTAGTTATCTTTTACGTAACCAGTTCGTATCTTTATCGTCCCACCCTACTCCCTAGGAAGTACGTATGTGGGTACCGAGGTACCAGGGTAGCAGCGTCGCTAGGAGTTATCTTCACGCCACATTGGCGGGCATCGAAGCATGAATCCATCACTTGTTGCTGGGAAAATCCACTATTTGATAGATCCATGTGGCTCAAACTACACAATGGACTAAATATTATTTCAGTGTATAGTTTGGAGTAATAAACAGCTACATAGTTAGCTTTCAATTTGATTGCACTACTACGAGCATATGGTGTGTCCACGATTATGTGGAAAAATCGTATGCCGTTGAAGGGGACGTCAAGATATTCAAATTTGGATCGATTTTAATTATTCTATGACAGCTGTTTCTCTGTAGTATGTACGTAAAAATGCTTCGAGAAGAACTTGGCGATACCGCAGCCGCGCCATGAGATGTTTCTACCCTGTGGTTTTACTGACTTTCATGCCTCTCAAACTTACAGTATATAGGTACCTTGGCTCTCAAAATTCAAAATGCCATGACATATACATTACTACTGACATAACTTTTTACAAATTGATTTTTTGTAGCTACAGTAATAATTCCCGTGTAATGATAACGTTAAGTTTGCACTACCATAAAAGTTCAACAAAATATTGTAACAAGATATATTTAATGAATCAACGCCATCTATCGTCGAGTAGTAGCAACTAGTTCCGTCGCTGCCAGAAGCACAGAACGGATGGAGACATTAACTGCCGATCGTCCGGATAGTATCCATCGTGTCCATGAAACTGTAACACGGCGCTGGCCTGGCGCTGGATTGTCAACACTTAGTGCCAATTTTAATAAATATGCCAATATGGCATCGATGGGAAGATATTTTTCGACGACGCGTCGCCAGCGTAGCTTTACTTATGGGGGATTTTTATGAGTCAATTTTCGCCGTCCAGTGAGTCGCTCCACAATTCTCCTCACCAGTTTTGTTTGCAAAATTGCCTAGGAACGTAGCCAATTGTCATTTATGCGGTCGATTTTCGATGAGCGGTAAAAATCGACCCATGTATAGTGCGATTCAAATAAGAACAGGATCGAGTCGGCGCCATATTGTTTCGAATTTAGACTGTTATGACAGTTAAATTTATGTTTAGATAATAGATTACTATTTAACGTTGTTATTTAAATTCGATGCAAGACTATTAATATTTATATTTAGATGATTCACTACCTAACGCAAATAGACTAATATAATTTAAGTACTTACCTATACTATAGGTAAGTAGGTATGGCTACGATACATCAACTAATTATGATTTAGGTTATAATTATAATTAGGTTTAGGTTATGTCACCCTTATTCAAACGAGAATGTAACATTTTCTTCTAATGTTCTAAATTGAATTCTAAAGGCCCCCACAGACGAGAGGCCGATCGTTTCAGCTGGAACTGACGTCAGTTCGGCCTGAACGGATTCTAGCACACACACGGAAAAAATCGCATCCAATCCAATTTACGTCAGTTCGGCCTGATCTGATTCGTGCCCACACACGGAACAGTCGCATCAGTCCATTCTGGTTTGCCGCGCGCTACGGTCGTGTTTATCAATTTTGTATTTAAACACCGCGAAAACTCATACAACGCTTGTACAAGATACACGCCCGCACGGCAGCGGGTCGGGCAAGAACTGAAGCGATTTGTCCACACACGGTCAGGACAGGCCGCGCGTTCAGGCCGATCGGTCAGGCCAGAATTAATGTTGCCAACTTAGTTATTTTACAAAATTTTACTAAATTGAGTATTTAATTCCCTCCTTGGTAGAAATTTAGTTATTAGTAGTGTTTAAGTAGGAAAGAGCCAGACAGTAATGATATGCAAAATAGCTACTAAATACGTAATATTTCCTAGTATATTTTAATTTAATGGTAAAATTTATAATCAAATTCAATTAATGAAAAAAAATTTAATATAATAAAACCTAAAATGCAGTGGTTTTTGGGGGGCTTCAGGAATTCCTAAGTTAAGTAGCCTCTTTAGTAGTTTTTTAGTAGTTTTAGTAGAAATCGAAAAAAAAAAAATACGAGTTTAGTAGTTTCACAAAAAAAAGAGCTGGCAACACTGGAACGAATCGCTTCAGTCCGTACGGCCGCCTGATGCGATCTCGAAATTGCACACACACGATACGATTTTGCATCCGTTCAGGCCGAACTGAAGGTAGACCGGACCATGTATGGGGCCCCTAAGGGATCGAATTTAGATACACAGTTGTTTTTTTTCCTCAACAATTTGTTAACAACATCATGTTGTCACTTTAACACACAGCGATAAAAAAATATATATTATTTACACTGTAAATATTAATAAAGTCAAAAGCCAGTGGTCGTTGCTGATAGCTAGTTAATTGCGATATGCACTAGATTAATGGTCCCTGCCCGCTGACACACGTGGTATATGTACCGCTCATCCAAATCTGAGACCATATTTATCTTATGCAAAAGATAGCTTTAACACATATATATTTAGAAGTATACAAATTACATGGGTCGATTTTCGCCGTGCGGCGAGTCCCTTGATAGATCGCTTCGCCATTTTTGTTGGAAATATTACCTAACACGCAAGCCGAACTGTCATTTACAAGGTCGATTTTTACCGTGCGCCGCGTGGCAGTGCGGCAAAAATCAACCCATGAAAATGATTAGTAGCAATTCTTGGTGTTCGCTTATCGAGTGAGGTGGGCGATATCGTTTGCATGTACGACGTGTGAAATTGCGGTAAAGAAACCTGTTACGCGAATGGTTGAACATTGGTCTATTGAAGTATTAAACAATTTGCAGTATTAAAATAAGTGGAAAACGAAAATAATAAAAAATTCTACAATTTAACTCCGTTTGTGTACTTTACACGGAAGACTAAATCCGTATGGCGAAAATCTACATGGCAATATTGATGGTCGAATTGCCAATATTAACATTCTCGCTCACGCACTAAAATTCAATATAATTTAATTAAAATTAAAAATTGTTCCAGGCAATGTTATTTTACGCGCCGCGCTGGCTGTGGAAGTCGTGGGAGGGGGGCAAGATCCGCGCGCTGATGATGGACCTCGACGTGGGGGTGTGCACGGAGATCGAGAAGAAGACCAAGAAGAAGCTCATCCTGGACTACCTGTGGGAGAACCTGCGGTACCACAACTGGTGGGCCTACCGCTACTACCTGTGCGAGGGGCTTGCTCTGATCAATGTTATAGGTATGTATCTTACATACATACATACATATAATCACGCCTTTTTCCCGTAGGGGTAGGCAGGACCGCCTCTTTCCCGTAGGGGTAGGCAGAGACCACTTCTTTCCACTTGCTACGATCCTTACATACTTCTTTCGGTTCGTCCACTTTCATTCTTACCATCCATTCCTCCTCTTACATTCAACGTAGCCAAGCGTCTCTCTATGGTCCTTAAGTATTAAATAGCACAGAAATCGTATTTTTAACCAGGGCTGGACCCATAGTTTAGGGGCCCTGAGCTAATAGTATAAGAAAAAAATAAGACACTAAAATAATACTTACGATCTATTGAATTTCATAAAATTATGAATTTTTCGCATTATCGTCTATATTTGGTTTTAGTCAGCTGGGCCTTGAATATACAGGGCCCTAGGCTGTAACCCAAAAAGCCATATGGTAGATTCGGCCTGCTTTTAACCCCCGACGAAATCAGAGGGTGTAAAGCTAGCCATACACGTAAGTGTGTACCTGACAGGTTAGCCTGCACAGTCACACAGGTCAGGTAAGCTTGAGCTGATACTGAATAGAAACTTAGACAGTTTTACAATATATACGCTCCGGTTTACCTGTAGAGGCAAACCTGTCAGGTATACCGTTAAGTGTGTGGCTGACATTATAAATTTAAGGTTTCTGTCTGTGTTTCTGTCCGTGGCATCGCAATTAACCGGAAACTCTAAATAAAGTTTCCTACGGGAACCGTACAATTCCGCTCGATAAAAAGTAGCCTATGTTCGTCCTACCTTCCTCGTGGTCTACTTTATATCTGTGCCAAATTTCATGATGATCGGTTTAGTAGTATTGACGTGAAAGAGTAGATAAAGTATCCCACGGGAACCGTATATTTCCCTAGATGTAAAGTATCATGTGTCCTTTCTCAGACTATCTGTGTACCAAATTTCATTTCAATCGGTCAAGTAGTCATGCCGTGAAAGACGGACACACTTTCCCATTTATAATATAAGTATGGATTTGTTTATTAAAATAAGTGGACTAATGCTCCTAGTACCTATGGTAAGTTTTTCAAAAATTTATTAATTTCGAATCATACTTAAATAAGAACACATAAATCCATTGGCTAACGCGCTTATCAAACTTTATCAGCGAAAATAATACCCGCGGCTGTGGTCATTGCGCAATATATCGCATAGATTTAATGGAATATCTTCATATCGGTATTACAGTTTATGGCGGTGATGTAGGTAGTGTAGTCGGCAGATGGGCCGTAAAACAAGCGATATCGGCGATGTATGTCGTGCGTGCGCGTACTAAAATAAAACCATCAGTTGATGAGTTACTTGTTTCAAACAATACGGTACTTGCTTTAACGAATAAAATCAATAAGTCAAAGTCAATTATAGACCTAATTTTGTGAAAAATTTTTTTGTTTTTGTACAAGATAAAAAAAAATCAAAAACTTGGTTATTTGAATTTTTCACATTTTTGAGGTTATGTGAATAGAGTGTAAATACAAAAGTTGTAGATCTTTTTATTATCTACAACTTTGCCATTCGACTTTTTTCCATAGGTTAGTTTTGTCGGAAATTGAGATAGACCGTTCTCTACCCTTAAAAACTCACCCCCTTCACTTCCCGACCTCAAATCGCCCGTAAATTATTTTTCCTTTTATTTTCGTTATATTCTCTTCCTTTTCCAATGGGTTTCATCCTACTATAAATTTATTTTGTTTCAAAACCTATCGGCACTGGTCTATAAGACTTTTTATTATTAGCATTTAATTTTAAATGTTCAGCTTAAAGCCTTGATGAGACCACTGTTACACTCTCAGTTTAATTTTTTTTATTAAAAACGTAAGTTTACGTAGTAGTAACTTTACGTAGTATACGCTACGGCGTAGCGCTACGTAACGTAGCAAGGTCTACGTAACGTGTGTCATAGTTTAAACAAGACGTTAGTTATTTTTATGAATTATGTGTATATAAATTTCATGTAAATAAATCTCGTTTTTTACTTCTCAACGCTAAACTAAAGTTACATACATACACATACATATAATCACGCCTCTTACCCGTAGGGGTAGGCAGAGACCACTTCTTTCCACTTGCTACGATCCCTACATACTTGTTTCGCTTCGTCCACTTTCATTCTTACCATCCATTCCTCCTCTTACATTCAACGTAGCGAAGTGGCTCTCCATGGGCCACTTTTCGCTAAACACTAAGGTTAGTATATCAAAAATTCGTCTCTAACCCAACAAGTAGTGATAAATCAACAAACATCTTTCCTAAAAACAAATCGTTACAATGTTATATTTTTTCGTGCACAGTACTGTAATATTTTAAATATTTTCAATAATCGCTGGCGCGGCGGTTCTGTCCCCAACACACATATTTCGGTCGCGGCTTGTGTTGTGTTGTTATTACAGCGGAGGTACAGCGTGGAATATTATATCAGGGGTCCCAAGCACGCCGATATTTTATCAATACTAAACCTACGATGGAAGAAGAGAAAATCGATCCTTTTATAGAAATAATTCCTATAGAGTTTTTATAATAATTACCCACCAATTTTATATTAATAAACAAAAAAATTAATTACTAGCTGGTGCCCGCAACATCATTTGCGTGAAACTAATGGAAACTGAACCGATTTAACGGAACCTTAAGATAAAAGTTTTTATAAAAATGAAAGTCCAGTCAATTCGGTCCAGCCGTTACAGAGATTAGACGGAACAAACAGACAAAAAAATTATATATTGATTTTATCATAATAATAATAAAATATATGGACGCTTTCACACCACGTCAATCTGGTCCCGTGGTAAGTTCTCGTATAGCTTGTACTACGGGTATCAGAAATCTTAATTTAAAAATTAATAATAAATTTTTACTATATAATACACATATTTAATACACATCCATGACCCAGGAACACAGAAATCTTTTGTCCCCTGGCAGGATTCGAACCCGCGACCTCTGGCTTGAGCGCCAACGCGCTAACTTCTGAGCCACAGAGATCGTCATAATAATATGCATTTAGTGCAAAGCTGTTAATTTGAAATTACAAACAGACACTTCAATTTTATCTATTCGTATAAATGTAGGTATAGATTATTTTATTTTTTATCGATGGTTGATTTGATGATGTGATGTTCCCAGGGCAAATGTTCCTGATGAACCGCTTCTTCGACGGCGAGTTCATGACGTTCGGGCTGGACGTCATCGCGTACATGGAGTCCGACCAGGAGGACCGCATCGACCCCATGATCTACATATTCCCCAGGTACAGCATACGGGGCAAACGAGCAGACGGCTCGTCTGATTGTAAGCGCCCAAGCAAATGCACATGCCCAAGTATGATTCTCCTAAGGCACAGTGATTGGCTAACACGTGTAATACCTCAGAAGGACAATGGGCAAAAATGTATGGAACCTGAGACCACCACCCAATAGTAAGAAGTCGAACTCTAACCTGACTTAACATTATTTAAAATAATAACTAAGGAAACAATCAAATATATATTTTTAAGTTAAAAAATATTAATCTAAAGTTTCTGATTTTAATATCTGAGTTGTCAATAGATTTGTATACATACGGGTAACATACGCTATATAATTTGCATAGTCGGATTTTTGTTTGAAAGTTGACATGATCGAGAAAAAAGATCAACATCGGTTCGTCCGTTTGGGAGCTACGATGCCACGACACACAGATTGTTTTTTTGTTTTTCAAAATTCTTTATTGAACATGACACTGAGTAAACATACAATTGGATTAACACAATTATATAGAAACATATAATTTCTTTACTTACAGGCTAAATGCACCCCTTTAAGCTATCTGCATAATTTTTATTTGATTTATTTCGATGAATTATAGAAGGAAACTAAACTTGTTTACATGCGGCAGTACCTACTCGTAAACGCTTAGTTAGCGGTTCACTTTTAATAACATGTAATTACGATTTATACCTAGTTTTAAACTACACTTAAATACACTAATTAAGTGAAATATTTGCATGATCACTTACACAATAATTAATTGTTTTCATACTGAATACAATACAATTTACACATAAAAAGACGGTAGGTTTACTCGTCATTTGATAGGAAACTGGCCAGCCGTCGGTGCGTGCGATGAGCCGCCTCGCCCCGCGCGCGCGCTTGCAACACGGCGACCGAGGGGATCGGTAACCTGTTCTTGAGGATCATTACTTTGGTTATCGCTAGGCTCGGTAGGGAACAAAAGATAGTGATGTGGTAATCGGTATGTACCATATCTATCGATATAACTTATGTCTTCTTTCCTAGTTTGTGCAATAGCTGAAATTAAACTATTAAAATGATATGTATTTTTTAAATAAATTTTTTTTGTAAGTTTTAGAACAAATTCTCGTATTGTAGGAAATTGTATTTCTAAGTGGAGATTATTGAGATTGGTAAGAATTGGAGTATTAAAGGCAATTTTGAAAGCTTTATTTTGTATAGTCTCTAGAAGTTGATAATTTGAATTTGAAGTACTGCTCCAGACAGGGCATGCGTATGTTATACAAGGTCGAACCAAGGTTGTATAAATTCTTAATTTAGTGTAGGGACTGAGCATACTTCTTCTATTCAAAATAGGATGAAGAGAACCCATAGCCTGAGCTCCCTTGATACGTAGCTGGGATTCGTGTTTGGACCAGTTTAGCTTAACATCCATCGTCACGCCAAGATATTTCACCGACGAGCTCCACGAAATATCGTGACCTGCGATCCTTAGTACTCTTTTAGGCGGTTTTCTTTGCCGGGTAAACATTATGGCTTCAGTCTTGTTCTCATTCAGCTTTAACTTCCATGTAGTAAAGAAGTTTTGGAGTAATTCAAGGGAAAATTGTAGGCGACCTATCACAATGTCGATATCTTTTGATGATGTGTAAGATGCAGTATCATCGGCGAAACAAGCCAGCTGTGTGCGGGGTTGGATAGGAATATTGTGAATGAAAATTAAAAATAGGTATGGACCCAAGATGGATCCCTGGGGCACGCCAGCAGGAACCAGTAGGTATTTAGATTTTGTGTTCCCAATATGTACTGTGACTTTGCGATCAAGCAAATATGACTGCAGTAGTTTGGCTAAGGACAACGAAACTCCACAAAGAAGGACCTTGTGTAGAAGCCCATCATGCCATACCGTATCAAATGCCTTCTCTATATCAAGAAGGATCAGACCGGTTGACTCATGAAGGTTTAGATGGTGGGTGATGTGTTCAGCCACACGCGCAAGCTGCTGTGTCGTAGAGTGACCAGTCCTAAATCCAAATTGTTCACTGGGTAAGATTTTGTCTGTGGCCTTTTTTAGTCTCGCCAAAATAACTTTTTCAAAAAGTTTTCCTATTGTTGGTAAAAGACTGATAGGGCGGTAGCTGCTCGGCAAGCTCTCGTCCTTCCCAGGCTTTTTGATTGCAATGACTTTCGCAATTTTCCATGCTTTAGGAAAGTAGCTGAGATACATACACCCATTGAATATCTTTGTGAGAAGTACAACAGCTTTTTGTGATAAATTTTTGAGAAGTAAGTTGTGGATACCATCAACTCCAGGTGACTTACGACATTTAAGCTGACAAAGGTACTTCCAGACTTCTCTAGGCCTAGTTGGTTGATGAAGAACTGATGTCTCAAAATTGTTTAATAATTTGATAGACTCACCAACTTCTTCCCCTGCTATTGGACTATGCCAGTTTAGAGTAAGTCTCATGTTCTCACAAAAAGTATTCACCAGGGTTTCACATTGCTCGTCAGTTGTTGTGGTCAAAGTTCCATCACTACGCTTCAAGGGAGGGATATTACAAGACTTTGGTTTTAAGGATCTTGTTATACGCCAAATATCAGAGCTAGGATTATCTACTTTAGAAAGTTTATGATTCCAAATTTTATCATTAAATTCATGGATACGTATATTTATGTAGTTCTGCACACTATGTACCATACACCTTATATACGTCTTGTAGGGGCCTCGAGGCAGGGATAAATCATAGCGACGAAGTTGATTCCTATATCGAATCAGTCTTTTAATATACCTAGGAAGTTTTACCGATCTTGTGACATTAGTTTGAATAGGTATGTTAAGATTCCGAGCCATTGAGACAGTATTTATAAAAACGTCTATACTTTGGTCTACCTGTTCCACATGATTAAAGGTACGGGAGGTTAACTCGATGTGATTGTCAATATAATTCCGATATCCACGCCAATTTGCTTTTTTATAATTATAAAAAAGGATTGGAGGTTTGCGCTCAACGTTCGCTGTTATGGTGAAAGCGACTGGTAAATGGTTTGACGCCAGTGCAGGAAGTGCTTTAACGTTATCAATATTGTCAACATTGAGGGCTAGTATTAAATCTGGATTGGTGGGAGTTAGGTTAGCTCGGTAATTAATTTGAGTAGGTGTCTCGGATGCATAAATAGCATAGTCGTGCTTCAACATGTGGGTAAATAATATTTTTCCATGCATGTTGCAGTAACTACTATGCCAATACTCGTGATTAGCGTTAAGGTCTCCTAATATTAATACGTGATTACCAATAGAAAACAAAGTATCCAAGTCTTTAGTAATTAGTGGCAGATTTGGAGACTGGTACTCAGAGATTATGACATGCTCAATTCCTGAGACTTTAAGCTTAATACCAATCGCTTTAATATTCCTAGTTTTTGGCATATTGACAATTATATTATGGTCAATATTATCCTTTACAAGAATAGCTACACCCTGTCCACGGCCAGAGTCGTGTTTATCCTTGCGGTACAAGACATATCCCGGCGTATCTATCTTTGCCTTAGCTGATAGTTTAGTCTCACAAACCGCCACTATATCGATAGATAAGGCACTCACCATGTGTAGAAGTTCTTGTATTTTTTTACGCACACCATCAGCGTTCCAAGTAATGATTCGCAACAAATTATCGTTATACATATTGGCCCAGGTGATGCATAATAAGCAAAACTTTATCTAATAAAGATGTACATTCTGTGAATTCGTTCTTGATATTTTTGATCACTAGAAGAATTTCCATAATTTCTCTAGTCGTTTCGTCGGAGTTTTGAAGTTTGTCTGGCATTTTTACTTCCGGGTCTTTATCGTTGTTCTTCCTTTGCTCAAAACCGCGAATATTAGCTACTGGAGGCGTTGGAAGAGGAGGGAATTTAGACTCAGTCAGTAGAGCATGTTTGTTAACAAATTCATGCACCTGTGGTTTATTTGTTATTGAATGAGATCCAGTGGCTTTTGTTAGGTTAGGAAACCAAGCTGCTTTTGTTGGAAGTAAAGGAGGCCGGCGCTGAAGCACTTTCTTTTGTTGTATCTTCTGTAAGTAGTCAAGTCTGGTTTTACATTTGGCGTAGTTCGCTGGATGTTCTTGATCACAGTTGCAACATTTAGCAGGTTCGATCCGATCTTTCTTGGAACATTGAACAGTTGCATGAGCTTGAGCACATTTGACACAACGAGGTGGCATATTACAGTTTCGTGATGAATGGCCAAATCCCTGGCATCTAAAACACTGGGTCCCATTGGACCGCTTGGGTTTATATTTTTCTACGCTGATAACACACTGACATATATATTTGAGCTTTCGTATCGACGCAATATCTGATCCATTAGGGAATTCCACCAAGAAGGGAGGATTTTGTAGAGGGTCTTTATTTTTAGCTTTCAGCTGTACCACTTTAACACCATCGAAACCTAGGTTCTTCAGCTCAACCGGTAGCTCATCTTCCACTTCGGCTGGAAGACCTTTAATGACAACTTTAGGGGATTTTTCATCTTTGCGAGTGTAGGTCACATAAGGAGCATCTTCTTTGATAAGTCCATTCTTGACGGCCTGATGAGCATCTGGTGTATGGCACATAATCGCAACTTTATTATTAGCCCTATATTGTAAATGATATGTCTTTGTGTATTTCGAGACCATTTCCTGGATAGTTCTATGAGTCCATTCCGGCTTGATATCCAAGATTACTGGTGGAATATGCCCTTTCTTCTTAACAGGCATAGTAGCTTCATGGAGGTTTTTATCGGCTGGATGCACAACATTATCAACGTTGAGTATTTCATAGCTGTTTGGAGATGTTAGGTTGCGGCTTCCATCATACCGCTCTTGGAGTTTAGAAGGTGCAGTTCTCTTAGGTACTTTCCATGTATCAGCACTTTCTTCAGCTGCTCTCTTCAGGCTACTTATAGACGATGACCTAGTCAAGTAGCGATCCATTGTGCTAGCTGCAGAACTATGCAACTATCGATGTCGATAAACTGGATTTATATTGATGTATCCCATCACTATAGCAAACAGTAGGTGCTTAATACGAATGCGCGCACTACGTTCCAGCAAGCCGCACACGTACACTCGGAGTGACGACACACAGATACAAAGACAGACACGTCGAACTTACAACACCCCTCTATTTCGTCGGTAGTTAACAAAAGGCATGCGACATCGCAATATCATACGAGTACATACTTTGGACACCATATTAAGGCCCTCCCCCGAGCAAAAGACCTTGAGGCGGTCAGCCGCATAACTCAGTTCAAAAATTTTCACATAACTTAGTTCAAAATTGACCAAAAAAAAATGTAAACGGCGAATATCTAGCTTATGAAATTGCCTATCTATTGGTGTGTGTCCCAAATAAAATTAACTTGTAAATACTATGGAGACGCTGAAACTATAATTGAATGTAACATTGAATTATAGTTTCAGCGTCTCCATAGTATTTACAAGTTAATTTTATTTGGGACATACACCAATAGATAGGCAATCTCATAAGCTAATATCTAGCTTATGCTTTTTTTTTTTTTGGTCAATTTATATTATTTTTTTTTTGGTCAATTTTGAACTAAGTTAGGGGCCGTGCATTAATCACGTGATGTTTTTAACAACATTTTAGACCCCTCCCCTCCCCCTGGTGATACGTGGTGAGGTTTTATACTACCCCCCCTCCCCCACCTAAGATCACGTGTATTTTTTTACATAGTAAGCAGGTCATGTTTGAAGAAAAAATTTACCTTAAAAAACCGTTTAATCGAATAATTTAAGCAATTAAAAACTATACGAGTCATTTGTATTGTAAGTATTTAAACAACACTACGAATCTACAGCCGATAATAATTTCGGTATGCATAGACTAGGTTCGAAAATTAATACACGTGATGTCTCCTTATACCCCCTCCTCCCCTTGGTAATACTTGGTGATTTTTTTTCGGACCCTCCCTCCCCCTTCAGGCATCACGTGATTAATGGACGACCCCTTATGTGAAAAATTTTTAACAGAGTTATGCGGCTGACCGCCTCAAGGTCTTTTGCTCGGGGGAGGGCCTTAACTGTGTTAGTGTTCGCGCGTTAGCTCCGAACATATGCGAGTTCCTATACGAGCGAGCACGACGGCGCTCCTCCGTCCTACTCACACGCACGAGAACTTTCGCGGCGATACCCGACGTGATCCCACTACGCCTACAACCCTACTCGAGGACACTCATATTTCATTTGCCTCATTTTTCTTAGTATTAATTTATTATTTGTAAAACCTGAATATAATCAGTTTAAAGTATTCAGAATTTAATTTCTCTTATGTACTATCGTACAGTTAGTACATAGAGTTATACACTTTAAGCAGAATCTCTACGTTGATTAACTATTTAGTGATTGACTGATTGAATTAATGACCCGATTGATCCGGCACTGAGACAGGCATCGGTTAGTGCAGGACTAATTAAGTGACAATATTTGACCTGCAATTAATTGTAATTAATCTAGACTCTATAAGATTTGGTCTACTCGTATTAGCAAATGCGATCAGTTCTATACGTTTCAACTTCTACGCTGTTTTAATACTGTAGAGAACTAGAATCAGAGAACTATGTAGCCTCCGGTAGTTCAGTGGTTTAGAGCTTCGCTCTTGACTCGGAGGTCGTAGGTTAAATTCCCGCATTGGAACAACCAAAAATGTTGTTTCCGAGTTTGGTTAGGACAATGCAGGCTGATCACCTGATTATCTGACAAGAAAGATGATCCATGCGTCGGATGGGCATGTAAAAAGTCGGTCCTGCGCCTGATCTCTCGCCAGTCGTGGCTAGCTATAATATAATATCAGTGATTTCTGGCACAAGTTTTAAAAATTGTTAGAAATATTCAAACATTTGTAAAATATGGTTACTAAATTAAAAACATATATTGTAACGGGGGGTTTGCGCGGGGTGATAGAGTCAAACAGCGACTTTACAACGGAGGCGTATATTTTGGTTCAAGGTACAACTTAGAGCAGCGCTTACGCCCCTATATTTCGGTTTTCAACAGATTGTCCCGTGAGGAAGCAATCAGTATGACACCGGCTTATAGGTTCGCTATGTATTCCTTAGCGTACAAGAAGCTGTCCCACCAATAGATGATCGATACAAAACAATAATCATGAGGGTTACTTATATGATTTCATTCGGTGTTTCAATAGCGTATTTTTATAAAATCCTTACAGCTCCATCTAGTGGCGGCTGGGAGAACTAAGATTATAGCTCAATATCTTTGAATAGGAGTGTTACAGTATTTTATTTTTTTAATATACATATTTATAATATTATAATACATAGCTACTTGTATGTATCTGTCTGATTGTAGGCAACCTACACTAGTTGGTTTTTTACTTATCTTCGCGCATTCTTAATGCTTAAATGAATATTATGTAAAAAATATTATTTTTGTTGCAGGATGGTCAAGTGCACTTTGTTCAATAAGTTCGGGTCCTCCGGCGAGGTGGAGCGACACGACGCCCTCTGTATCCTCCCTCTGAACGTCGTCAACGAGAAGATCTACGTGTTCCTGTGGTTCTGGTTCGTGATCCTCGGCTTCCTCACCTTCATCACGCTCGTCTACCGCATCATCATCATCTTCTCCCCGCGCATGCGCGTCTACATGATGCGCATGCGGTTCCGCCTCGTGCGGCGCGACAACGTCGACACCATCGTCCGACGCAGTAAGATGGGCGACTGGTACCTCCTCTACATCCTCGGGGAGAACCTCGACTCAGTCATCTTCCGGGACATCATGCACGAGTTCGCGAACAAGCTGAACCATAACTACCAGCACCACATTCACGGCGTCCCGGACGCGTGACCTCCGATCCCAGGGTGGGTGTTCCACACTTGACTGACGTCGTTACAGCGCGATATGGACCCGCCCGTCTGAAGCGCTGGAACCGAGTCTCGCAACTCTTAAGGGAACAATGTCTTCGTTATGTGTATAGTAAAAGTTGGGGCCGAGCATGGTGCCTTGGGGCGCACCTCGCCCGCGTCGGACTGTACTACAGTGTATTATAGTTATAAAAGACTTATGGAACGGTACTCATAATGGTTACAGTGCAATTCTAAATACGCAATAATATGTTGTACTTAATAGTTAAGAACGTGATCTCAGGATGAATCCTATCGAAAGCCTAAGAGAAGTCATCGCGACGGCTATCCCGTTAGAATAACTAGTGTTCAACTTTTAGAGGTATTTTTAACTCGTAGTTCGCTGCTCATAGTGATTGTTTGTCAAGATCGCTTCATTTTTTTAAACTATAGCAAATAATCGAAGATAAGCACACGGAAGGCACACTGTTTATCTTATACACGATTTCACACTTGCAAAGTTTGATCGACCAATTATAAAATTAAAGCAATAATTAATGGAATAATTAATGTAGAGTTAGTGATTATAATTGGAATAGAAATAATTGATGACGTAATGAACGATCGTCACGAAAATGTCGTACTCGTTGACGTATTCAACTTTTGCGCGCCAAAAGACATTTTTACGTTAAAATATAGAAACGAAGAAATAAATACAATTGTAGATATAAAATATTATCTGACTTCAATTATAATGTTACATTGTTACGACTTGTGTTCATTTATTGATTTTATTGTAATGATTGTAAATATAATTCATAATATAATTCCAAATGTTCGTATGCATTTTCTTTCGTCTATATGATTAATTATTATAAATGTCAATTCATGATTATACAATATACATTTCGTATCAAGTATTAACTTTCCTGAAGTTAGTTTCTTAGGTCAATTGAATTTCGTGCAGATGAATACTAACTTTAGGAAAGTGGGAATAATATAACCAAATTTCTCGTTTGTGCATGCGCGCACTGGCAATGAAATTGTCTTTGTTGCCCACAATTTCGATTCCGATTATGAACTTTAACGCACGCAAAATAAAGTTAACTTTCCGCAAAACATGATTTTTTTCGTGTACGTTCATGTTTTGCGGAAAAGTTGACTCTATTTCACGTGCGCTAAAGTTGACAATCAGAATACAAGTAGTGGATGGTAGACACAATTTTGCTGCCAGTTCGCGCACTTTACTAACGCGATATCGTGTTAGATGATGTTAAATCTGAGAAAGATTTGTGTTCTTTGTAGATTGTAAATGAAGATGAGATTACCAACATATGGGGTATGTTGGGTGTTATTAGAAAATTGGTGTTTAATTTATCATAATTGCTTAATATTGTGTTCAATACAATCGGAGTGCTTCCAAAATTCGATGACGTGACGTCATCAAAATTATTACTGCTGGTAAAGTGCGAGTGTCAGATTGTATTCGGAACGTATGAAGATCAGCTAGTTCAAAGGTCGCAACTACAAATGATGCAAATTTTGAAGCAGAAGGATATAAGAAACATACACAAATCAGCAACAAAAATGTGCGTCTTATACTAGATGATCTTTATACTGATATAGCAATATTATTTGTTGAAGTAGCCCCACGGACAAACTGAATTATAACTAACGTGGGGCTCACTAACATAGAACATGTATCTAGTCACTAATATGCAATCAATGTGAACAAAACCAATTTCAATAAAGTTTATTTTACAAAGAGTAAAGTTATTAAATGTGTTTTATATTTCTCTAAGCGCAATAAATGAAATAATTCTACGCAAGAAGAAGTTGACACAATATTTGCAAGAAATCATGGCAGCTTTAAAAATCATAGTCCTAGTATTGTCAATTTGAAATCATAGAATTGTGAGTCCCTATTTACCATAGTGAAGAATAACAGAGACGTCTCCCAAAGTGGCGTTATACTATAAATACCAACTTTTTAATTTTGTAATTTTATGATATGCAATTACTCTTCTATCATTCCGCGTGAGTTTTGTTTGCATTAATTGCCTGGTCGAAAGCAGATAAGTCTATGGTGGATAATCAGTATTGTATAATGTAGAAAGTATTACGAATGTCAAAAGATGTGCCAAAGTAATGCATAATAGAGGGCAACTGTAAGGTGGAGAGGATGCCGTAACGGTTAACAAATAAAACATTGAAAATATTTGTCATTTCATTTGAAACCATTCTCACAAAATTTCTTGAAATCTCCATATCAATTATGGTAATAAAAATTTTAAAAAACATACTTAACTAAATTTTTTTTAGGGTAGGTATTAGGCTAATATGTGGATAGATTAATATTTCAGACTACACAATCCGAATACTGATGATGACTAGAATAATTACAACAATATTTACTGTACAACTTTCAACAGTTTTAACTCAAAAAATCTTACTAAATACCTACAGTAAAATACATATAAGAGTAAAATAAACTCAATCCTCAATCTTAGAGATTTAGGGCCTATTTTACAATCTACTGATAAGTGTTAGATAACTTACTTGCATGTTTTGTCTCTGTCGAGCGATATAAAGTAAGCAACGACAAATGTTCCGCAGAACAGACCCTTAGGGGCCCCATACATGATCCGGTCTGCCTTCAGTTCGGCCTGAACGGATGCAAAATCGTATCGTCTGTGTGCAATTTCGAGATCGCATCAGTCGGCCGTACGGACTGAAGCGATTCGTTCCAGTGTTGCCAGGTCTTTTTTTGTGAAACTAATAAACTCGTATCAATTTCTACTAAAAACTACTAAAGAAGCTACTTAACTTAGGAATTCCTGAAGCCCCCTAAAAACTACTGCATTTTAGGTTTTGTTATATTAATATTTTTTTTCATTCATTGAATTTTATTATAAATTTTACCATTAAATTAAAATATACTAGGAAATATTACGTATATAGTAATTAAACGAGTAGTTTTAAGAAAATTACGGACGAATGTATTAATTGTATTATTATGATAAGATGTTTTTTTTTGTGCTTATCCTAGGCCATTTTGCATATGATTACTGTCTGGCTCTTTCCTACTAAAACACAAATATTAACTAAATTTCTACTAAGGAGGGAATAAAATACTCAATTTAGTAAAATTTTGTAAAATAACTAAGTTGGCAACATTAATTCTGGCCTGACCTGGCGGCCTGAACGCGCGGCCTGTCCAGACCGTGTGTGGACAAATCGCTTCAGTTCTTGTCCGAGCCGCGGCCCGCGGCCGTGCGGGCGTGTATCGTGTACAAGCGTTGTATGAGTTTTCGCGTTGTTTAAATACAAAATTGACAAACACAACCGTAGCGCGCGGCAAACCAGAATGGACTGATGCGATTGTACCGTGTGTGGGCCCGAATCAGTTCAGGCCGAACTGACGTAAAATGGATTGGATGCGATTTTTTCCGTGTGTGTGCTCGAATCCGTTCAGGCCGAACAGACGTCAGTTCTAACTGAAACGATCGGCCTCTCGTCTGTGGGGGCCTTTAGAAGAAAATATTTCCATTTCACAGTGCAGTGTGCAAGCGTGGAACGCCTGATCGACGGTTATACAACTACACTGGACAGCAAATAAACCGGGCCACTCGCTACTTTTGAACTCTAGTCCGATTTTCTCAAAAAGTATAATACTTACAACTGTCAAAGTCATGCATAAAGAAAGTGCGTTTCATGACGATTATAATTAATGGAAACACATTATGATTTATCAATCAATTAAGTGTTTATTAAGAATTTTACAAACATGAGTCGTTTCCAGTCGCGCAAATCGTTTGTTATCACCAAGTAAAAAACAAATTAAACCGGAAACAAATAAAAAAATTGAAAAAAAGTTTATGATTAGTATTCAGTGTTCTCTCCTCTTGCTCTGATAACTGATAGCATCCTCGTATTCATAGATCTCACGAGCCTGACGATGAAATCTTGGGGAATTGCATTCCACTCCTCTTCAATTGCGATTCGCAGCTCTGGAAGCCTTGTTGGAGCAGGTACCCGAGCTCGAACCCGACGTTTCAGCTCATCCCATAAGTGTTCTATATGGTTCAAGTCCGGGCTTCGAGCTGGCCAGTCCATCGTACGGATGCCAACGTCGCGTAGATATTGGGTCACCACATGAGCAACGTGAGGCCGTGCATTATCATGCATCAACTGCATATCCTGCCCGATATATCCTGCGTAAGGTACCACATAATCTGCGAGGATTTCAGAAATGTAGCGATGAGAAGTCAATCCACGTGTACGGCCCGTCGGTTCAATGAAAACTAAAGCTGTATGTGCAGTTAATGAGATGCCGCCCCACACCATTACAGATCCTCCTCCATAAGCAACAGTTTCTTCGATGCAACACTGAGAATAACGTTCTCCAGGGCGACGATATACTCTCTGACGTCGACCATTTCCATGTAGACTCACCCTTGTCTCATCAGTGACGAGTACTTTACTTCACTGCTCCAACGTCCAATCTCTGTGCTCTTGAGCAAAGTCAAGTCGTGCTCGACGGTGGGCTACCGTTAATACTGGGCCTGTTGCCGTTTTTTTCGGAGTCAGGTCTCGTTCAGCAAGTCTCCTTCTAACAGTATCTGAACTTATGACCACTTGGCGTTCATGACGCAGACTTTGTTGGACTTGAACTGCGTTGAGTCGACGATTTCGCAGAACAGTAAGTTGGATGTAACGATCATCTGCTGCTGATGTAGCCCTAGGTCTGCCCGTACCCGGACGGCGATAGAATGCTCCAGTCTCTAAGTATCGTCTGTAAGCTCGTTGTACTGAAGATCTGCTAATTCGAAGTCTTTGAGCAACCTTACGTTATACGTGGGTCTGCTTGAAGTAATGCTACAGCTTGAGCGGCTTCCTGAGGAGTTGTATCCAGTATTAACTGAAAAAAGTTACAAAAATACACGCGTCTATGCAAATGATGGAAAACATTTAAAGAAATGATAAGAAATATCGGACTACCCTGACTGTAGAATAAAAAACGCTGAGCTCGAATTCTAGCCAAAACAGAGCAAATCGTAAGCATTGGTGTTTGTTGCTTGATTGCAATGTAAGATGACGGTACTTTAGATTAAATTTTAGTCATTTTCATCGTCATGAAACGCACTTTCTATAGATATGAATTTGGCAGTTGTAAGTATTATACTTTTTGAGAAAATCGGACTAGAGTTAAAAAGTAGCGGGTGGCCCGGTTTATTTGCTGTCCAGTGTATTTTAATGGATCAAAGCATCGATATGATCAAAGATGAACCTCGTGCAAGTTACATCTCAGTATCAGAAAACGACACATTTCCAAATGTTGGCACGAAGGTGTTGCAAGTTTCAACTCTATTTTGTAATAGTTAGAGTAGTAATTTCGTCATTAGCTGCAAAATTATTTGAAAATAGTATTCAGTAGTAGCGGATACGTATTATTTTTAAGTAATTTCCCAATCCCAATAATATTGTATTGTAGGCGTAGTAGCCAACAATAATAATGTTCAGTACGAACTAATAGACGTTTAATTACGCCTCCATGGCCCAGTGGCTTAGAGCTTGTCTCTCGACTCCGGAGGTCGTATGTTCGATCCCCACGTCGAACATCGAACAACAACAAAAATTGATTTCAAGTCTGGTTAGGACAATGCAGGCTGATCACCTGATTGTCTGACAAAAAGATGATCCATGCGTCGGAAAGGCATACAAAAAAGTCGGACCTGCGTCTGATCTCACGCAAGTTGTGTCGGTCATCCTTCCCACAAGGTTATGAGTCTACGATAGTAATGGAAGAGAAAGTACTCTTGTGTTTTGCGTACACACTCGGGCACTATAAAATAACTCCTACGAAGATGTCTTGTTTCAAAGAAACAGGCTATCGTCACCGAAATCAGTATAAATAGAATTATTAGAAACGATAACATTAAATTCTAGTGAAATACGACTTCCTCTAATTTCATTGTTTTGGATGTAAACCCCAGAATATTGCACTTAGCTAAAAGCAAAGTGCGGATATATTTATATTACCTAATATTACACTTGTTACTTATGTACACATCAAAGTAATGCGTCGACCTTTAGCGGTTTTCTGATATCATTTCCAAACCAATTATAATAAAATGGAGATACATTTAGAATCTTATTAGAATGCTATACATTTAGAATACATTTAGAACCTTTATATTATAAGGTTATTAAAATTTAAGTACGAATATGCTGCTTGCTTATACCAGTCGTTTAGGCTATTTAGTAAAACAATAAAAGAATTGGAAAAAAAATACTACTCGTACTTATATATAATTACATTACTCTCTTTATGACACCGTTAGGTTCATTGACCCTACATAGCTGATTTTATTGATGTTATAAAGGCAAAGTCTTTTGCTTCCACTATCACCTGTTTCTGTGAAGTTAATATTAATACTCTCGTAGTATTACTATGTGTCCACTATAGGGGATCGGACTACATTTGAAATATTAGTTTCATTATTATATTCAGAAATATTTATTTATTTATTTATTTAGGAAAACTTACAGCTAGAACATAATATACTTTTGACATAGTACAAGAAGGCCAATTAAAAGTTTTCACAGATAGAAGTAAAGTATAGTAAAAAAAAGAATGTTACACAGCAAACAAACAGCAAACAAGAATTAAACACTATTTGTAACAAATTTAAAAATAATAATAATAATAATACCAACATTTTAAAAACAAATATAATTATAATAATAGTTATTGCTTAAAAAAGTTGTCACTGAGGTTGTTCTTTAGTGTACTGATACTAGTAAAAAATAAGTCAAAGCATATTGATGCATTACTATTTGGTAAATGTTTTTACATTTACCAAATAGTAATGAATCAATATTTCTGTATTATTTTATGTGTTGTTTACTAATTAAGTTTACTAATTAAATACATTAATTTAAAAAGTACCAAAAAAATTTTTCTTTTTTTTTTTCGAAATTGGTAAACAAAACCTACATACATCATTAGTTTACTTACATTATATACAAAAACATTCCTTATGGTAAGTGTGAACTTAAACGCACAAATATCGGAGATATTTACAAATATATTCCTGCGGCCGTATACTTCATACACCGTAACCTACAAGTGACGTCACTTGTAGATTAAGTTTAGAATGGAGCGTTTTTACGAGACTTGCGAAATTTTGTATACAAATCGCTGTACCTTTGAAAATATTGACTTTTAATATACGGATTATTCTGAGAAGTTACTCATATTTAAGAGTACTATTCGTTTTTGGAATAAAAAAAATCAGTCCGCTTGCCTATTGTGTGGAAAAATTTGTAGGCCGTTGTAGGGAACGTAAAAGTTTCAAATTTCAAACGATTTGGATCGTTTCATAAAATCGTTCTCTAAAAATGTTTCTCTGTACGTAATTATATATATTTTCTACTCTGTAACCATGTTTTGTATAAACGCTGTCATGATTATCTCTCATTCGATAAATTTTCGAATACATTGCGGGAAATTTTTAGTGCTAAGCACCCCGAACAGAGTATAAACTGTACATAAACGTCTACTAATTGCTACATTAGATAATGCTCCTATTATATTCCTCCAGACCAGTACACGTAAGAACAATAACAATTATTTCTCCGAAGGCTTCTGAATTAGTAAAATACGGCCGGAAGGAGCACGCAGTACGCAATAAATATGAAATTTTATTTTGGCAGTGTTGCCAATATAAAAATAATAGATTCCTGCGACGCGGCGTGCCAACTGCCACCCCGCCACGCTCCGGAGGCAGCGGAAAACAGTCCTACAAAATGTGAAAATTTGTGAGGATGGATGGATGGCTATTTGTAACTCTTTGACGCAAAAACTACTGAACGGATTGCGATGAAATTTGGTATGGTAATAGTTTAGGCTCTGGAGTAAAACTTTTTATCCCGAAAAAGTACAGTAGGTATTCCCGTGGAATAATGTATTTACGCAGGTGGAGCCGCGGGCAACAGCTAGTACTTTATATGGCGGGGAATATCTCAGCTAAACACCACACTGATCAAGTAGGGCTCGCGCACAAAGGGTTCCGTACCAAACGAAATCACGTCGTGGATGGGGCCCCCAATTAAATATTTTATTCTGTTTTTAGTATTTATTGTTATAGCAGCATCAGAAATATATCTGTGAAAATTCCAACCGTCTAGTTATCACGGTTTATGAGATACAGCCTGGTGACAGACAGACAGCGGAAGCTTAGTAATAGGGTCCCGTTTATAACCTTAAAAGGCAACTCTTTTTTTTCGAGTTCACTTACAACTCACCTTGGAAGACCCTGATCCAAATCCCTACCTATTATACAGGCTAGGGCTTCCCTATGAAGGAGAACCAGCCTTCGCCACTGCAGGGCCTCATCATAGTCACATTGACAAGTGACCCGAGCTCAGCAATGGAGATCATCTATCTGTATCTAATATAATCTACTAGCTTTTTCCCGCGGCTCCACTTGCGTAAATGCTAATTTCCAACGGGCACAGTGTACTATTCTGGGATAAAAAGTTGCCTATTTGTTATTCCAGAGCTTACACTACTGCCATACCAAATTTCTTCAAAATCCGTTCAGTATTTCTAAGTGAAAAAACCGGCCAAGTGCGAGTCGGACTCGCGCACCGAGGGTTCCGTACAAACCTGCAAGGTTTACAAAGTTCGTTCATTACGACAATCGAGTCATAACTATGGTATTTTTATTGCAAAATGACGCGTTTATGAGGAAATGGGTAGTAAGTTTAAAATTATTAAAAAAATATATATTATGTGATGTAACTAAAAATTTATGGTTTTCGTAATTTTTCCTTTATCTATGCTATAAGACGTTGCTTCATACCAAATTTCAAGATTCTGAGTTCACGGGAAGCACCCTGTAGGTTTTGATTCCCTTGCAAGTGTCGAAAATTTGCGGCATAAACGGCTGTATCTTTTGATTGCGTTGGCTTAGAAGTTTGATTTTTTCACAGCTTCAAGGGACAGTAGACCTGAGTAATTGATATAAATTTCAGCTTCATACCTCCACGCGTTCCTGAGAAAAAGGGTCTTGACAGACGGACGGACGGACAGACGGACAACAAAGTGATCCTATAAGGGTTCCGTTTTTTCCTTTTGAGGTACGGAACCCTAAAAGTAACAAACATCTATCCATACACACTCATAAACTTTCACATTTATAATAGATATCTAATTAAAGTGGGGGCTGGTAAGTAGTACGAGTAGGATACTAATAGGAATTATAAAGATGGAAAATTTCACTGCTTGTTTACTTGTTCACTGACTAGGCTCCGAAATGTCCTAAACTTCTGGGTCAATTTTGAAGAAAGTCACAGATATAGAGCTACTAGCTGTTCCCCGCGGCTCCGCCCGCGTAATTATAATATCAGGTATCCCGCGGGAATACTGTACTTTTCCGGGATAAAGTAGCCTGTTTTAATCCAGAGTTTAAACTACTTCCATTTCAAATTTCATCAAAATCCGTCTAGGGGCCGTCCATTAATCACGTGATGTTTTTAACAACTTTTTAGACCCCTGGAGGCCCCTGGTGATACTTGGTGAGGTTTTATAATACCCCCCCTCCCCCACCTAAGATCACGTGTATTTTTTTTTACATAGTAAGGGGCTGTGCATTAATCACGTGATGTTTTTTTCCAACTTTTTAGACCCCTCCCCCCCCCTGGTGATATGTGGTGAGGTTTTATACTACCCCCCCTCCCTCACCTAAGATCACGTGTATTTTTTTTTACACAGTAAGCAGGTCATGTTTAAAGAAAACCTTTAATTTAAAAAACAATTTAATCGAATAATTATAAATAATGGAGCAATTAAAAACTATACGAGTCATTTGTCTTGTACGTATTTAAACAACACTACGAATCTACAACCGATAATAATTTCGGTATGCATAAACTAGATTCGAAAATTAATACACGTGATGTTTCCTTATACCCCCTCCTCCCCTTGGTGATACTTGGTGATTTTTTTTCGGACCCCCCTCCCCCTTTAGGCATCACGTGATTAATGGACGACCCCTAAGCAGGTGATGTTTGAAGAAAAAAATTAACTTAAAAAACAATTTAATCGAATAATTTAAGCAATTTAAAACTATACGAGTCATTTGTCTTGTATGTATTTAAACAACACTACGAATCTACAACCGATAATAATTTCGGTATGTATAGACTTGATTCAAAAATTAATACACGTGATGTCTCCTTATACCCCCTCCTCCCCCTGGTGATACTTGGTGATTTTTTTTCGGACCCCCCCTCCCCCTTTAGGCATCACGTGATTAATGGACGACCCCCTAGTAGTTTTTGCGTGAAAGAGTAATAAGCATCCATCTATCCGTCCATCCATTCTTCCTCGCAAACTTTCACATTATAATATTAGTAGGAAGTAGGATACCTACCACGGGGAAGGACATAGGCTACTTTTTACTGCGGCAAAATGTACGGTTTCCTTTACCGGGAATGAAGTCGCGGGCAACATCTCTTATTCTTTATTTATACTAATATTATAAAGAGGAAATATTTATTTGTTTGCATTGCTTGGTTCCGAAACTGCTGGACAAATTTTGACGAAATTCGGCACACATATAAAGTAGAACACGGGGATATGGACATAGGCTACATTTCATCGCGAAAAAATGTACCGTTCCCGCGGGATTACTATTTGCGCCCACGAAGTCACGGGCAGCATCTAGATTCTAGCCCACGGTCTATGGCGACTACTTTGTTCTATTTACACGTCATCGCTCCAAAATCTATTCCACCTACCGCCACATGTCTTATGGCCATTAAATTTATCACTTTTTAATAATGGCTGCTGTCTGGACTGCATAAATCAATTTTATTTTCGTACCTGAATACTTTCCTGATACATTTTAGATACGGTAATAAACCACTAAGTACCTAACTACCTAGACTAAATAGTAAATACTTCCCTGACTCAATAATTATAAACTACAATGTCTGAAACTTTTACAGTTATCCTACCTTATACCTACCTTTACCTGTACCTGTACCTTTGAGTTTGTATGAGAGTGATCCTATTATGTCGTTGGCAGATCCTATCAGAGGTAAAATATATCTGGACAGACTGAGTAGCTCTGGCACAATTCGCCGCGATAAGGGCGAAGATGCTAGCTACTCCACTGCAGCACACCTAGGTAATACGCGTGGACTATAGGTACGCAGTTCAGACTGGGATTATATTATGTTCCGGAATCCGTAAGACCAGAAAAAATATAGAGCACTGAAAATAATACTCTGCGCTTATTCAATAAAGCTGAAAATAGCACACACAGTATCGAGTCAAATGTCAATGCTATAATTTATTATATGACAGCAATGACGGTTAAAAAAGTATCGACACTTGGATTTTCAACTCTATTGTATTAATGCAGAGTTCTATTTTCGTAGCTCTGAATTTTCCCGAGCCTGCCGGATTCCGGATCAGATAGCCCCAGCGTCAATGTAGCGCAGCCTCTGCGTGCACACTGCACATCCTGCGCGACGTGCATCATGCATGTTACGACTACGTGCGTAGCGTGGCCAATGTGCGTGACTGACAAACACGTTTGTAACGATGACGTCATTTCGTGTGTAAAGTGCCCGTAGATTTTTAAGCGATTTGACACAAAACGTAGCTGATACGCGCGTAGCATGTCCTTATGCGCTTTCCGTAAAAGGTGTCAAAACGCGACACCGGTCCTAAGTTAGCGGTTTTGCAAATTGCGCTAAAAGGGCAGACGGAATATATTCAGTAGTCGCAGCGTTATTAGTTTTATGACGTCAGACTTTACAGAAAGTGATTTCCGTGTTAATGCTATGTCTTTATAATTTTGCTGTCTAAAAAATATATTCTTCCTATCAAAGATTATATTATTATTATTATATTATTATTATTGGATCACAAATAAAGAAGATAATTTCAAAAAATGTTTTATTTATACAAATATGTAATATTATGAGATGAATTTAAATATTGATCAATACAACTAATAATTTTTAGACGTGCCTTATTTCCCCTTGCTGACTTCACAATACCGTGTAATATAAATATTGCATTTGTTATTGTTTGTTGTACTAGGCAATGCGATACGTTAAACTAGTACACTCAGCTTAGTCGTCGAAGTAGGTACCTTTTACGGTAGTTATGGGCCCAATAAGATTTAATGCAGTTCAAATAGGGTTAAAGGATTCTAAAATTATTTTAATCCTTATTACCACATCTCTAAACAATGTATGCTTCGAAAAAAGATATATCTACCAAGACAAAAAAACATAGGATGTATAAGGTACTACCTATGCTTTTTTGTCTTCTACACGTTCGTCAGAAAATTTATAACCTCTCGCACATTCGTAACCGCTTATAGTAAAAACGAGAAATTTTGACAGTAGTTTTGATTACAAAGTAGACGAGCACTACTAAGGGATTTTGAAAAATTCCACCCTTAAAAGGGGTTAAAAATTTGTATGGAAAATATTTTAATCTCCACTGATTTCGATGAAAATTGAGATTCATGCTCTTTTATACATTTCATTAAATACATGTTTCAGGATTTTTTAAAATTCACCTTCAGAGGGTGTAAGGGTTAAAAGTTCTTATGAAAAAATTTAAATCTATCCCGATTTCCATGAAATTTTATATCCAAAGAAACAAATATAAATTATTGAGTACCTACATATTTTATAGTTATTTGAAATTCGTCGCATAAAGGGGTGAAATGGGGGTCTGAAGTTTATATAGGTAGTGAAATATATCAACAGCTGATCAGAGTATGTTGAATTTTGTCACGCAGTTATTATGACGCAGAAATCCGTTAAAAATTACTTTTCGAAATAGGTAGGTACCCCACGGGGTTTAATTTCGTCCACGTGGACGAAGCTTTGCGCAAAAGTTAGTTATATTATAATATAGCGGCAAAGGTTTCAAAACTCAAGATAGACACATAGATAGGTACATTTGCCGAGAAAAAGTTACGCCATCTTGGTTTTCACCATACTTCAAATTAAATTAAAGGTTTAGTTCCCGAACCGGTGGTAGGCATCAAGTAATAATTCTTTAAGCGTTAGGTACTTTGTAAGCCATATGGAAATAAAACTTTTTTGATCTTGAATTAGATTTTTTGAAATGTCAGCCATCTTGTTTTCACCATACATACTTACTTTAAATGTCAAAATAGTCCCAAAATAGTGGCCATATAACTGAATACACTATTTACTACATAGGTACGTTTATGTATATCGGAGTATACCCGCTGGAGTGTACTTGTACAAACGCCGGGGGCGCATGTACCGCGGGCAAAGAATATATATTACTAACGTAAAGAACCGTCACTCCACCGATTTACACGACTCACCACTCGCAGCTATGTGTGCGTGTCTGGGCGAATGCGGGGGCGGGTGGGGTGTAACTTTTTCCCAGCCTGGACTATGGTTCACGGGGCTGGCAGTTTCGCCGACGCGACGCAGCGACGCGACAATGTAATTTCATAAGAAAGATTTGTCTGATGCAACGTTTATAAAAAATATTTGTTTTTTTTGTTTCACTAGTGATGTAGTCATGCAATAATTTGATTTTATCGATATTTTTAACGAAATATGCTTGGGTTGGGTAAAGTGTGTAGGAAGTTAACTTCGAACGTATATCAAATTAAAACCCGTTCAATAGTTATTGTGTTAAAGAGTAACAAACGTGTCGTGTGCCATTTGCCCGTTTAAGATTCATCCGTCCATCCATTCATCCATCCATACATCATCACAAACTTTCATATTCAAAAAGTAGTAAAATATTAGTAAGGATTTCCGCATAATATTTTAGATTGAATAAGTATTACATGTAGTACTTAATCGCATTTAAATCTGTCGATACCTATCGATATTGTGCGACGATCTTAGCTGTTATGTTACAACACTTGTTTAGTGGTAATAAAAATTTAAAATTGCATTGATATCATTCAAATAGTATTTATACTACTTAAGAATTTAGAACAAATTAAACCTAAATTGCTAAGGACACAAGGTATATAATATAAGGGCCAATGGCTGAGTACATTTTTGATTAAAAAATATTGCCCGCGGCTTCGTACGCGACCGCGTATAAAGTATTATATTTATGCGGGAGTAAATAAATATTTTAAATTAATTCGATGTCAACCCTAGGCTTAAGTCAACATAACTGACATTTGTCGGTGCTCGAACTGTCATTTGTATAGAGTGTCGCCCCTGTGCCGCGGGCGGCCCGCAGTGCACGCACGAACGCTTTGATCGCCCAATTTATTTGAACCAATTTTCGTCATCTCGATGTATGGATTTACATAATTGCTTTCCGAATGTTTTAGGCAACGAGTTTAATCATAATAGATATTGCATTATTAACGATAACAATAATTTATTTTTTCCAGGAACTACAAACTTTGTACTTTTTAGTACAAAGTTCGAACTACAAACTATCCGATTGTTATTATTTATGCACAGTAGGTACCTACTTAATAAAGGACAGTTAAAATATTATCTCCTACTATATTGTGGATCTAAAGGGGACTCACTAACAGTCCGCCTGCAGTCTCTGGTCCTATCCGGCGGCCTAGGTCAATAGCGCCAACACACTAAAACGATTTTTTGCCGGGAGGCAAAAATGTCGGGAGTCGGCAGCTTTCGACACAAGGCCATAGACTGTCCGCCCGACATCTGTCGGCACAGATTGGAATCGTCAAGAGGTCACACACTATCAGTTCGTAGTCGTCAGTCCATAGTCGTCAGTCGAAAACCTTAAACGGAACTGCTAGTGTGTTGGCTATTGCGATTAACTGACAGATTTATATCGTCTGACAAACTGTTAGCGAGTGGGGCGCTTAAGTCTAAGGCTGGGACTATATGATCCAGAGTTTGACAGTTCCGGGAAAATTCAAAGCACGGAAAATAGAATTCAGCGCTACTACAAAAGAGTTGAAAATATAACACACTAGATGTTACACGCTACTTCGTGCGCGCAAAAGGAAATTTGCCACGATAAAAATTTGCCTGTGTCCTTCCCCGTGGTCTAATCTATATCTGTACCAAATTTTATCAAAATCGGTCTAGCAGTTTCAGAGCCTATTCAAGGCAAACAAACGTTTCCTCTTTATTATATGTATTAGTATAGACATTGTGTCGAGTCAAATGTCATTGCAGATGCGGTCCGGCAAAGTTCGAATTTCAAGCTGCACCGGGCTGCCTAGCGCGGCGCCGCTCTTGCAATGTAACGTGTATCTTGGTGTGTAGTGAATAGAGTTCGAATTACGAGCTGCACCGGGCTGCGTAGCGCGGCGCCGCTCTTGCAATGTAACGTGTATCTTGGTGTGTAGTGAATAGAGTTCGAATTACGAGCTGCACCGGGCTGCGTAGCGCGGCGCCGCTCTTGCAATGTAACGTGTATCTTGGTGTGTAGTGAATAGAGTTCGAATTACGAGCTGCACCGGGCTGCCTAGCGCGGCGCCGCTCTTGCAATGTAACGTGTATCTTGGTGTGTAGTGAATAGAGTTCGAATTACGAGCTGCACCGGGCTGCGTAGCGCGGCGCCGCTCTTGCAATGTAACGTGTATCTTGGTGTGTAGTGAATAGAGTTCGAATTACGAGCTGCACCGGGCTGCGTAGCGCGGCGCCGCTCTTGCAATGTAACGTGTATCTTGGTGTGTAGTGAATAGAGTTCGAATTACGAGCTGCACCGGGCTGCGTAGCGCGGCGCCGCTCTTGCAATGTAACGTGTATCTTGGTGTGTAGTGAATAGAGTTCGAATTACGAGCTGCACCGGGCTGCGTAGCGCGGCGCCGCTCTTGCAATGTAACGTGTATCTTGGTGTGTAGTGAATAGAGTTCGAATTACGAGCTGCACCGGGCTGCGTAGCGCGGCGCCGCTCTTGCAATGTAACGTGTATCTTGGTGTGTAGTGAATAGAGTTCGAATTACGAGCTGCACCGGGCTGCGTAGCGCGGCGCCGCTCTTGCAATGTAACGTGTATCTTGGTGTGTAGTGAATAGAGTTCGAATTACGAGCTGCACCGGGCTGCCTAGCGCGGCGCCGCTCTTGCAATGTAACGTGTATCTTGGTGTGTAGTGAATAGAGTTCGAATTACGAGCTGCACCGGGCTGCGTAGCGCGGCGCCGCTCTTGCAATGTAACGTGTATCTTGGTGTGTAGTGAATAGAGTTCGAATTACTAGCTGCACCGGGCTGCGTAGCGCGGCGCCGCTCTTGCAATGTAACGTGTATCTTGGTGTGTAGTGAATAGAGTTCGAATTACGAGCTGCACCGGGCTGCGTAGCGCGGCGCCGCTCTTGCAATGTAACGTGTATCTTGGTGTGTAGTGAATAGAGTTCGAATTACGAGCTGCACCGGGCTGCGTAGCGCGGCGCCGCTCTTGCAATGTAACGTGTATCTTGGTGTGTAGTGAATAGAGTTCGAATTACGAGCTGCACCGGGCTGCGTAGCGCGGCGCCGCTCTTGCAATGTAACGTGTATCTTGGTGTGTAGTGAATAGAGTTCGAATTACGAGCTGCACCGGGCTGCGTAGCGCGGCGCCGCTCTTGCAATGTAACGTGTATCTTGGTGTGTAGTGAATAGAGTTCGAATTACGAGCTGCACCGGGCTGCCTAGCGCGGCGCCGCTCTTGCAATGTAACGTGTATCTTGGTGTGTAGTGAATAGAGTTCGAATTACGAGCTGCACCGGGCTGCGTAGCGCGGCGCCGCTCTTGCAATGTAACGTGTATCTTGGTGTGTAGTGAATAGAGTTCGAATTACGAGCTGCACCGGGCTGCGTAGCGCGGCGCCGCTCTTGCAATGTAACGTGTATCTTGGTGTGTAGTGAATAGAGTTCGAATTACGAGCTGCACCGGGCTGCGTAGCGCGGCGCCGCTCTTGCAATGTAACGTGTATCTTGGTGTGTAGTGAATAGAGTTCGAATTACGAGCTGCACCGGGCTGCGTAGCGCGGCGCCGCTCTTGCAATGTAACGTGTATCTTGGTGTTGTAGGCTACTTACCTACATATTTATTATTTACACAATATTTTGTACATTAAATATATTATAATAATAAAACTTAATGCTAACTTAAATCTTAACCTATTGATAATTAATAATATACATATAACATATAAATAAATAATAATTTAATATTTACATTTATATTTCTACTGCATTTACATATTACGAGTATATCAGTTGGACATATCGACATCATTTATCGATACGGTTATATCGACATGCATTTATCGATACGGTTCTCGCACTATAGCGCAAGACCGGTTCTTTTGTATGCGCCTTCGCAGAGTGCTTTCAATACCTATCGATAGCGACTCGCGCGCCGCGCCGGCAGTCGGAATCTTACCTCAACGCGATACGTTTGCTTTGCGACTTTGCTTACGTTAAACAGTAATCACTCTATGCTTTCTATTTCCTATTCTATTAACTGTACTTCTTCATATCTCTGTAGTGCTGTGCTTATTTGACTGTACCTATCGTGCTTTATGTATTTCTTCCATCTCCGTGCCTTCTGACTTTTAATCGTGTGTGTAATGTGAATGATTGGTGTACGTTCAATAAACACTATAGTGAGTAGAACTTTTTTATTTCACTGACTGTGTAGTGCACCTATTTTCACACCTCACCACCAAACTGGTGACCCCGTATTTGAGCGATGGAGAAGGAATTTCACGATGCACGCGCCATTCCTGCAGGCCCTGCCACGCGGCCGAACGATACCACTAGTGAGGGGACACAGTCGATACACAATATCGATGTTTTTAAGGTTGGTGTTCGAGTCCCTCCATTCTGGCCAGAAGAGCCAGAGATTTGGTTTGCGCAGGTGGAAGGTCAATTTGCTATTTCCGGGATTACTAATGACCTCACAAAATTTAATTACGTCATTGGCCACCTGGACGTACAGCATTCAAGGGAGATAAAAGATATCATCATTAGCCCACCTGCAGGGAATAGATACGAGACTTTGAAACGGGAGCTGATTAAACGGCTGACGGCGTCGAGAGAGAAGCAGATCAAGCAGCTTTTGATGCACGAGGAGCTTGGAGACCGTAAGCCCTCGCAATTCTTGCGTCACCTCAAAGGCCTCGCTGGTGTCGACGTTTCTCCAGAAATTTTGAAGACCATTTGGACTAGCCGACTTTCGCACGGGATCCAAACTGTGCTCGCTGGCCAACCTTCTTCATCACCCATCGAGGACCTCGCGGATTTGGCCGATCGTATCCATGAACTGGCCACCCCCGTGCCAGCTGTAGCATCCACCAGCCAAGCTGTTCCTGGATCGGCATTGGACGCATTGGCCAGGGAGGTAGCCGAGCTGAGGAGACAGTTCCAGCGACTCTCGACGGACAGAAGAAGCCGACCACGCTCTAGATCCTCACAACCTGCGCGCAGAGCATCAGCATCCAGGTCGAAGCGCTCCGACTCAAATTATAGAAAGTTCCCGCTTTGCTGGTACCATGCCAAGTTTGCGGAGAAAGCCAGCAGATGCGTGAAACCCTGCGACTACAAGGCGGGAAACGCCAAGGGCAGTCTATAATGGCGACTGCTGACTGCCCTCACTCCACTGGTCGCCTGTTCGTGACGGACCGCGAGTCGAAGATGCAGTTTTTGGTCGACACAGGGAGCGACCTCTGTGTTTTCCCCCGGTCCCTGCTGCGTGATCGTCGTGCGAAGACGGACTATAATTTATGTGCGGCGAATGGTAGTTGTATATCAACTTATGGCTATGTACATTTAAATTTAGATTTTTGTTTACGTAGAGTATTTTCTTGGCGATTTGTTGTAGCTGACGTAACCAAGCCTATTATAGGCGTAGACTTTTTAAATTTTTATGGTCTTATTGTAGATTGTCGAAATAAAAGGTTATTAGATAGCATAACATCTATCTCAGCTATTGCTAAGTTTGTAAAAGATTCCGACATAGCCTCAGTTAAAATTTTAACAGGTGAGACTCGATATCACAAAATCCTTGAGGAATTTCCCGAGCTCACCCGTCCAACTGGCATACACCGCACAATTACTCACAACACCGTTCACCACATTCGCACTACACCAGGCCCTCCAGTATCTTGCACTCCACGTCGTTTAGCACCCGACAAATTAAAAATTGCCCAACAGGAGTTCCAGGCCATGATTGCCAATGGTACAGCCCGACCATCACAGAGCCCCTGGGCGTCTCCTCTCCATCTGGCTCCGAAGAAGGACAACGGTTGGCGTCCCTGCGGTGACTATCGCATGTTAAACGCCCGCACTGTACCTGACAGATATCCGATTAAACATATTCATGATTTTGCGCATAATCTTGTTGGCTGCAAAGTTTTTAGCACCCTTGATTTATTAAAGGCGTATAATCAGATACCTGTCAGTGCTGCAGATATTCCGAAGACCGCGATCACTACTCCGTTCGGACTCTTCGAGTTCCCCTTTATGACCTTCGGACTTCGGAATGCGGGCCAAACCTTTCAAAGGTTTATGGATGAGGTCACCAGGGGGTTAGACTTCGTCTTCGTCTACCTAGATGACATTTTAGTTTACTCTCAGGATGAACAGCAGCACGAGCAGCACCTTCGCCAACTTTTTACCAGGCTTAAGGAGTATGGCATGCTGGTGAACACGGCGAAGTGCGTCTTCGGTGTGCCTGAGGTAACATTTTTAGGTTACGCTATTTCGGAAGCTGGCTCCAAACCGTTGGACTCCAAGGTGCAGGCGATTAACGATTTTCCTGTTGCTTCTACAGTGCGTCAGCTCAAAGCATTTTTAGGTATGCTGAACTTTTATAGGAGATTTCTTCCTCGAGCAGCTGAAGTCCAGGCTCCCCTACATGCGCTTCTCAAAGGTTCTGTTAAGGGTTCACAGCCCATCAACCTGACAGAAGAGGCCCTTGAAGCCTTCAACGCATGCAAACGCAGCCTAGCAGATGCCGCCTTACTTGCCCATCCTGACTGTACCGCTAAGCTCGCCTTGGTTACGGATGCATCCGATAAAGCAATCGGCGCTGTCCTGCAGCAGTTTAAAGACGGTGCATGGCAGCCACTTGCCTTCTTTTCGCGCAAGCTCAGCCCGTCGCAGGTGAAATATTCACCGTATGACAGGGAGCTGCTTGCGATTTACGAGGCTATCAAGTACTTTAGGCATATGCTCGAGGCCCGGCATTTCGTCATCTATACTGACCATAAGCCGATCAGTTTCGCATTCCATGAACGGAAAAAGAACTGTTCGCCTAGGCAGTATAGACATCTCGACTTTATAGCCCAGTTCACGTCCGATATCCGACACATATCTGGCAAGGATAACGTGGTTGCCGATACGTTGTCGAGGATCGAGGAACTGTGTGCGCCGGTGAGCCCCGAAACAATTGCCCAAAGTCAGGCTGCCGACCCTGAACTGCAACAGCTTCTAGCAGAAGGTACTTCTCTGCGTTTGGAGAAGCTGATGGTACCTGGAAGTCGAGTCCCTCTGTACTGCGACGTCAGTACACCGACCTCCAGGCCTTTCGTACCTAAATTTCACCGCAAGCAGGTATTTGAAAGCCTGCATTCGTTAAGCCACCCTGGCGTCAGTGCATCTGCCAAATTGGTTGCAGAGCGCTTTGTCTGGCCAGGAATACGCCGTGACTGCCGCGAATGGGCTCGCGCCTGTATAGCGTGCCAGAAAGCTAAGGTCAGTCGCCACGTGACTGCGCCTCTGGGCACATACTCTTTGCCTCGAGTGCGATTCCAGCAGATCCATATAGACCTCGTGGGGCCCTTGCCGCCGTCACAAGGATATCGCTACTGCCTTACCGCCATAGACCGATTTACTCGGTGGCCGGAAGCAGTACCGATCCAGGACATGACTGCGGAGACAGTTGCCCAAGCACTCCTGTCTACATGGATCGCTCGATTTGGTTGCCCCACTCAAATCACAACCGACCGTGGTCGACAATTTGAGTCGGCGCTATTTCAGTGCCTCTCAAAAGCCACCGGCTTTGAGCACAGGCGAACAACGGCTTACCATCCTGCATGCAATGGCATGGTGGAAAGATTCCACCGGCAACTCAAAGCTGCCATAGTTTGCCATGCAAATGACAGATGGACAGAGTCTTTGCCGTGGGTCCTTCTTGGCATACGAACTGCCTTTAAAGAAGATCTCCAGTGCTCCTCTGCGGAGCTGGTGTATGGAGAGCCTTTAAGGTTGCCAGGCGAATTTTTCGACCCTGCAGACGGTGGTACCACCGACACATCTGAGTTTTCGGCTCGCCTTAAGCAAATAGCTATAAGGTTGCAACCCACAGCTGCCTCCCGTCACTCTAGTCCCAAAGTGTTTATTTACAAGGAGCTAGCAACCACTGATTACGTGTTCCTCCGAGAAGACGCATCACGTGGTTCCCTCCAACCTGCTTATTCGGGCCCCCACAAAGTTTTGTCGAGGGATGACAAAGTATTTAAAATACTGCTCAAGAACAAAGAGGTCACAGTATCCATAGACCGTATTAAGCCGGCCTTTATACTGTCTGACCATTCAACACTTGAGCATTTACCAGATGTCCAAAAGAAATATGTAACTCGTTCTGGACGACGAGTTAAATTTCCAGATTTTTATCGCCCTTGACGGTCTCTGGAGGGGGGTGGTGTAGGCTACTTACCTACATATTTATTATTTACACAATATTTTGTACATTAAATATATTATAATAATAAAACTTAATGCTAACTTAAATCTTAACCTATTGATAATTAATAATATACATATAACATATAAATAAATAATAATTTAATATTTACATTTATATTTCTACTGCATTTACATATTACGAGTATATCAGTTGGACATATCGACATCATTTATCGATACGGTTATATCGACATGCATTTATCGATACGGTTCTCGCACTATAGCGCAAGACCGGTTCTTTTGTATGCGCCTTCGCCAAAGAATATATATTACTAACGTAAAGAACCGTCACTCCACCGATTTACACGACTCACCGCTCGCAGCTGTGTGTGCGTGTCTGGGCGAATGCGGGGGCGGGTGGGGTGTAACTTTTTCCCAGCCTGGACTATGGTTCACGGGGCTGGCAGTTTCGCCGACGCGACAGTGTAATTTCATAAGACTTGTCTGACGCGACGTTTATAAAAAATATTTGTTTTTTGTTTCACTAGTGATGTAGTCATGCAATAATTTGATTTTATCGATATTTTTAACGAAATAATATGCTTGGGTTGGGTAAAGTTTGTAGGAGGTTAACCTCGAAATAAAATTTTTAATCAACTTTTTATTAAAATCCGTTCAATAGTTATTGCGTTAAAGAGTAACAAACGTGTGGTGTGCCATTTGCTCCTTTAAGATTCATCCGTCCAACCATATATCCTCACAAACTTTCACATTTATAATAGTAAAAGTAAAATATTAGTAATGATTTCCGCATAATATTGTAGATTGAACGTTACATGTAATACTTAATCGCATTTAAATCTATCGATACCTATCGATATTGTGCGACGATCTTAGTTGTGTTACAACACCTATTGAGTGGCAATAAAAAATTAAAATTGCATTGATATGATTCAAATAGTCTTTATACTACATAAGAATTAAGTACAAATTAAACCCAATTGCTAAGGACACAAGGTATATTTTTCCAATTTAAGGGCCAATGGCTGAGTACATTTTTGATTAAAAAAATATGGCTATTAGACGTTAACATTTGGGGACTATTTTGAATTTTCGTTGTAAATAGTATCCTTTAAAAGTTCGAATCGCACGCATCGAGTATCTAAAATATTAGAAATTTCCTTATCGGCATTAAAATGTATGGGCTTAATTGTGGTTGTATATATTATGGTCGCCGTAATAACCAAGAAAAAAATTATGACAAAAGCTTCTTCCGCTTGCCTAATAATCCAGAAAGGTAAGTACCTACCTACCTCGATAATTATTACTTATTTTTTCTAACCTAACCCTTGCTTTTGTCACACGCAGTATAATAAATAACAGACGTGGGTTAAAGTAGGTAGATATGATTTCCCTTTTCATATTAAGTATCTAGCTGTTGCCCGCGGCTTCGCCCGCGTAAAAAGTATAATATTTACGCGGGCGTAAAAAAATATTTTAAATTAATTCGATGTCAACCCTAGGCTTAAGTCAACGTAACTGACATTTGTCGGTGCTCGAACTGTCATTTGTAGAGAGTGTCGCCCCTGTCCTTCGCAGAGTGCTTTCAATACCTATCGATAGCGACTCGCGCGCCGCGCCGGCAGTCGGAATCTTACCTCAACGCGATACGTTTGCTTTGCGACTTTGCTTACGTTAAACAGTAATCACTCTATGCTTTCTATTTCCTATTCTATTAACTGTACTTCTTCATATCTCTGTAGTGCTGTGCTTATTTGACTGTACCTATCGTGCTTTATGTATTTCTTCCATCTCCGTGCCTTTTGACTTTTAATCGTGTGTGTAATGTGAATGATTGGTGTACGTTCAATAAACACTATAGTGAGTAGAACTTTTTTATTTCACTGACTGTGTAGTGCACCTATTTTCACACCTCACCACCAAAGTGTGTAGTGAATAGAGTTCGAATTACGAGCTGCACCGGGCTGCCTAGCGCGGCGCCGCTCTTGCAATGTAACGTGTATCTTGGTGTGTAGTGAATAGAGTTCGAATTACGAGCTGCACCGGGCTGCGTAGCGCGGCGCCGCTCTTGCAATGTAACGTGTATCTTGGTGTGTAGTGAATAGAGTTCGAATTACGAGCTGCACCGGGCTGCGTAGCGCGGCGCCGCTCTTGCAATGTAACGTGTATCTTGGTGTGTAGTGAATAGAGTTCGAATTACGAGCTGCACCGGGCTGCGTAGCGCGGCGCCGCTCTTGCAATGTAACGTGTATCTTGGTGTGTAGTGAATAGAGTTCGAATTACGAGCTGCACCGGGCTGCGTAGCGCGGCGCCGCTCTTGCAATGTAACGTGTATCTTGGTGTGTAGTGAATAGAGTACGAATTACGAGCTGCACCGGGCTGCGTAGCGCGGCGCCGCTCTTGCTAAAATGTAACTTGCAAAGTGAATAAAGTTCAATTTGGAATCGTACGTGCCACGTCGGTCAGCGTTTTGTATACAAAATTTCGCTAGTCTTTATACCAAAAAAACTTTTTTTTTTTTGCGAAATTGGTAAACAAAACCTACATCATTAGTTTACTCACATCATATACAAAAACATTCATTATGGTAAGCATGAACTTAAACGCACAAATATCGGAGATATTTACAAATATATTCCTGCGGCCATATACTTCATATTATACTACTTCATATACTATAACCTACAAGTGACGTCATTTGTAGGTCGACTTTAGTATGGAGCGTTTTTAGGAGGCTCGCGAAATTTTTTATACAAATCGCTGTACCTTTGAAAATATTGACTTTTGATACACGGTTTCTTCTGAGAAGTTACTCATATTTAAGAGTACTATTCATTTATGCAATATAAAAAAAATTGTCCGATTGCCTATTGGTTACGACTTAAGATTTGGTTGATATAATTGGCAAATTGATTCTACTGGTCACTAAATATTTTAAAAAAATATGTAAACCGTGGAGTGTGGACAGTATTTGAAAAAATTTAATTACATGCTGTAGCGGGAGTTGAGATTGTAAAGAATATAGGTAGGTACTCGTATTAACCAAAAATTGTCATCTGTAGTAAAATTGTTTTGTTTTATCGGTAAAATTTTCACACTTACAACATAATCAAAATGAAAATGTAGCGTTTTAGGGATTTCTAAGAGTAGTAGCTTTTTTAGTTTTCGGGTCTATTTTAGAAGTGTTTTAGTAGAAAACGACCAGAGATTAGTAGTTTCGCAAAAAACAGAGTTGTCAACACTAATAGGGTATATTATACAGATAAGAAATATAATTATTTCAATTTATTTAAACAATCACGAAAAAATGTGACTGAAAATGAACATAAACTTAGGTTTTTTTAACGAACTAGGGCTTTATATTATGGTACTTATAAAATAATTTTATTATTCAGTTACGGCTGATATTTATATATTTTATTACATTTGCTCTTTTAAAGCATAAAATAAATAAAAAAATACGCTAACGAAAATGTTTCCCTCCTTTCGTGACACTAGGTATCAATTTAAAATATGGTAGATATTAATTAAATATTGGAAATCGACCTACATATTAGGTATTTGTACTTGTAATGAAAAAATATAATAAAAAAATCAAAGTCATTTATTTGAAATAACTTACATTACTTACATTTTAAAATATCATTTTAATTACAATGTCACTAAATAATAATACATTAGCAATAAATAATAAAAACCATCCAACATCATACATCTTGCGCGTTGTGGTTGAAAAATTCTACTCAAATTCATCATGCACAAAATCTTACAAGTCTTCTCCGTTTGGAACATGAACATTATAGAGAAGGACTCCGATCTACATAGGATTTCTAAAGAGAATTCTGTCCGCAAAAATTTGTAAAATAATAGTTCTAAAAACAGCCACCAGCGGCGCTGATTTGCGTAGTTAAAAAGTGAAATTAGCTGTGTGTCAGTAGTACGAAGTTAGTAAAACTAAATTCTACATTAAAAATTCAAAACTATCAGGAATTTCCCCCTCCATCTTGGGAATTAGCGAGCGCAAAGCCCTCTGCACTCTTATTTTTTTTTTCAAATTTTCGGGACAACTTTTACATACAGAGATTGGAGTCATTCTCTATAATGTTCACTGACTGGAAGTCGTTTAAATTAAAAATGTCATGTTTACAAAATACATTGTCATTAATTAAACTACAGAATCAAGCAACACTTGCGCTCTTACGAAACAATCCACTGTCCATACTGAGGCCGGGACTGTATTGACCGGAATTTGTAAGGCCCGGGAAAATCAGAGCACCGATAATAATAGAACTCTGCGTAGATGTAGTTGTACTTGTAGTTTTAGAAAAAGTGAACAAGGAGAACAGATAACCTAGGAACTCGACGGCAGACCTATCGACAAAGGAGTCGCGAAACCGAGAGACTGTAAAAAGAAAGAAAAATAAAAAAAGGTCATTATTGTTGTCTCAAATCAAAAGAAATAAGGCTGTTGGATTATAAAAACCAACAGTATTAAAAAAAAAAGAAGTCTGCGCTAATACAATAGAGATGAAATCGAACACACAAGTGTCGAGTCAAATGTCAATGTCAAATCTGATAACTCGACACTCGTGTGTTCGATTTTCAGCTCTATTGTATTGATGCAGAGTTCTATTTTCAATGCTCTGAATTTTCCCCGGGCTGACGGATTTCAACAATACAGCTCCAGCCTAAATGCTCATATGAGAAAGTTACAAGAGTAACATCACAGATACTGCAAAAGTGTTCAAAAGACATTTTATCGGTTCTTGACATATTTTATTTGTTTGTTACATGTTTGTAGTAAAATTTTATTTTACAGTAATTTATTCATTTATGCATGTCGTTATTTAAAAAAAAAGTATTGTAAATCAATAAGATTACACTTTCCATCGCATTCAGTGCTGCCAACTTAGGGATTTCATCCTATTTAGGGGGTATTAAATACGCTATTGGACTGATATATCGATACAAGCGATTTGAAAGTCAGAACCCCGAAGAATATAAACTTTTGGAAGTATATTTTAAAGCATAATCACTTAACAATATTTACAGAACATTATTTTTATACGTTCTTATATAATTTACTCGTGTAGTATTTATGGTATTATTAATAACACAAAAAATCTAAGATGATTTTCAAGCCATTGTTGTAATTTTGGTAGTTTTTTAATTAAGTTTAGAGAGTATTATTATTTTTAACAGTTGGTAACACTGATCGCATTAGCAATTCCACACACGTTTAATTTTTTAATAATATAACATCACGATTTTATGACAATATGAAATTATATAATGTAATAAACGAGAGAAGAACTTTTTAGATAACATAGCAAATATGGCCAAGATATAAATAGATAAACGATAAATTTCTCTACATAGCATTATTTTATTAAAGTATCTAGAGCATCGTAGGGTTCCGTACCCAAATGCTAATTACTAAGACTCCGCTGTCTGTCTATCACAAGGCTGTATCTCATGAACCGTGAATCGTTTTGTACGGAACCCTTCCGTGAGTCCAATTCGCAATTAGCCAATTTTATTCCATATTTACCATTCTAAAAGGTCAGACTGAAAAAGACTAACAATTTGTCTCTCGTTTACCAACAAATGGAGGCGACATGAGAATATCAACACATCATCAACGTCAAATATTTAAAACAATATTTCAACATCAGTGTAAAGTATATCAAAACGGCCCAAAAAGGGGGCGGAATTTATTATGAACACGTTTAGAGCCGACTGGTTCACAATGCAGCCAAAAGATGGCGCTTTTTCAGTTCGCAATTAACTTTTTATTGATTTACAATAATATTGTAAAATTACTCAATATTAATTACAGTATATAAAATCATTATTAACAATCTATTGGGCAATTCATTAAATGCAGATCGTTTACTTCGAGACAGAAAGAGTGAAAACACTCCGCACAAGTTTGTGCATAATTCTTAATAATACTTAAATCATCGCCAAACTTCAACGAATATAATCATAGTATATTTTACATAAGTTTTACAATCAATACATAAAAATGTAAATATTTAAAAATGATTTTATCGCTCCAACCTTAGCTCCCTTGCACAATTCGGCGCGATAAAAAATCGCGAAAGTGTAAAAAGCGACTAACTTCACACCACTCCAGGGCTGTGACGCGCTTCTGCACCATCGCGACTCACTTTTCGCAGATGATTTCGCTAGGGAGACAGACAGGTAGTATTCTAGACAATACTCTAGAATAGACAATTAGACACATTTCTAGACAAACACGACGAACAAATATCTAGACAATATAAGGCGATTCCTTAACAGTCCATAATTACAGTTCAGTTCTATACCTTACACTTACAGTAAGCATACGATCACTACACGCAGATACAAGTCGCCATAATATCTAACTATATAGATAATTTTGCATCGACGGATTTCAAAAGATGTTTGATCTTTTAACTTTTTACTTGTGCGTAATATGCCGTATACATTCACAAATAGTGGCATATATACGAGACAAGAATGCCTCATCCCTCATCAGGGGGTCTAAAAAGGCCACTTTAGGTGTTTCATATTATGTTTCATATATTTTGACAGAAAACATCAATTTTGTCAGTTTTCAATAGAAATGCGTAAAATGGCGCACATTATATGAATTGCGTATCTAATGTTCGCCTAAATTCGGATTTTTAGACCCCCTGAGCTTACTTAAATTTCCCTTGTTCGATGTTAATTTTAGTCTTCTAAACCCGTTGATTATATTACCACCAAAACTGTGTTTCTCTACAAATACTTGCCTAATAAACACAAAAAGTTTTAAGCCGCTGCTTCAAACTCAGAGGTACGCCGACGCCACCGCTTGACACATTCGCCGCTGAGTTCGAGGCAGCGGCCTAATGTCCTTTTTCGATATGCTTTTCTTCTTAACGCACATACAACCATCTACACTCGTTGGCACGATAATAAAATAATACCACACAAAAAATTCGAGTAAATTCAGGTCCCAAAACATTAGTCTTGTTCATTTACTACAAAGTACAACCTCGTTACACTAACGGAGCAATGTTACGAAAATGTAAAAATGCAATTGTCTTTTGTTGGTTTGAGTCAATACATAAATCACACAATAACACATTAACCCAATACTGCCCAATGGCAAATGAATTACTTACAGCATAACATACATTCGAATTAGAAAAAAATATTAAAATCTTGCTGGTTTGTTTTTTCTTGCACGTTTCACATTATGCAGCTTGAGTGAATTACAAGGAGTCTCATTCAATTTCGTTAGTTTAGAAACGACACTTTAGTTTTATCATTAAACATACAATATGTGACGCTATCTACCCTTATTTTGACTATAGACGGCTAGGAAGGACGATTCTGTTTACAGTTTAGAGAATGATATAGATTCGACGCCTGCACGCGTAACATAACCACCGTAGAAATGGTTTATATCTACGGTAGAAAAGACAAAATGACAGATTGATAAAGGAAAGCTGTAATTTTGTCAGTGAATAATGGCTGCGAATATAAATTTAAAAATATACATCCATGATATTGTATCGTCACACTGGAAGTTATTAGTGTTTAAAATAAGTGGGTACTAGTAGAACAGCAGACCGTATGAAACTCATTTTAATGTGATAATAAATAAAATATCATCTGTCAGTTAGTATATTCTTGGGTAGACAAAATTCATTTCTTTGGTCGGCTAAAGCTCAGCTTGCTGGTGGTAGAATTTGTAACTTTTTACTGAACCAATAATTTTAACTCTACAAGTATGCGTACTTCTTTAATAATGTATATAATCAGTTTTATGTTTTTGTTATATTAAGCTTATGTACTTGTGATTTATTGACCTGAAAATCAAAAGAAAGGAATGAGATTCCTTGCACAGTTGCTCCTCAAATAAATATCCCCTTCCCCATACATTTTACTACGTCAAGGGGGCCGTTTATTTGAGGTAGTTATTCTACACGTCATAAGATAATAGCTAACACTAGCTAGCGTATTCGAGCATACATATTATATACATATTACATGTAGGTACATCTAAAGGTACGCGCACATTATGTCGGGCCGCAGCGGGCTGCAGCGGGCCGCATCGCACCGCAAAATGCGTACTCAGCACTTTAGGACGATCCAGGCTAAATCGCATTGACGGATATTGAATTGTACGTTATGGATAAGCTCCAACGAAAAATTATCTTTTTTGCCTGTTGTTACAATAACATAATGAAAAATTTTACAAAAATGCATTTTATACCCCACTTTGCTGCTATTTTTTATAAGCACACTGTCGGGTCGCATCGCAATAACCAAAATCTCGCAGCGGAGGGACGCGGGCCGCTGTGCCCCGGCAAAGCGATATTTTATAATATAAAATGTATGTAGTGCATTTATGCGATTACGGCCCGCTGCGCTGCGGCCCAAAATAATGTGCGCGTACCCTTAATACAGCCTAATGGCAGCGAACTTACACTATAATAAGTGATGATAACAGACTTGGTATATTAATACGGGTCTATTTGAGGGTTTACTAACAATATCATGATTAAGGGTTTAAAAGAACAAAAAGACTGTGCTTAAGTTAAACATTTTGGCAACTTACTAGGCATTTGAAGTGCTATTCGAGTATAAGTAGTTCAGTCTTCAGAAGTCAGTTGTGCTTCGCGTTTTACAAAAAAAATATTTGAAAGATTATCAAGGAAGAAAATATTATCAAAAAAAAAACTTTCATAACATATTGATAGTAACACCTCAGCCAGACTAACGGATGTCTACGCATGGACGAAACTATTACTACAAGTATGGCAACGTTTAGGAATGAGATTATTGTTCGACCACACTAACAGTATTGGTACTACTCACTAAGCACCTGAGCCTTCTGAGACTTACTATATTTTTTATTGAAATAAACGTTAAAATGTTTCTAAATTCATAATACAAAAATCACAAGTAAAAAGTATGTTATAAATTAAATACTATTAATCTAATCCATTTGGTAGAATAGAGGATATAAAAAAATTAAGTATTACATATAAAATATTTGGAAATGCGTTCATAATATACAAATCATAAAATGAATGATCAAAGGTGTTCAAAATCCATTTGAATTGTTTATAATATGTTTAGAATTTCAGATGAATAGAATCGTATAAATTATCGTGTCTAAAATATTCTAAAATAATTTATCTAGACATTGAAAAATTATTAAATTTTAGTTTTAAAACTGTTGCTATTAAAACTTAAACTAACAGAGTAGGTAATATTGTATAGTAATAATTCATTAAAGAAATGCATACTCGGCATTGCATTCGAATATTTAACAAAACATATTGACAGAAATAATGAAATATTGATTTTGAATCGATCCTATTCAATAAAGTTCCAGGCTCGCAGATATGTGCAGGAGTTGTCACAGAGTAAATCTCAGGTGGCTGGCGCCGTCACACCGGCGACAGCGGCAGCACGGCGACCGCCGCATGTCACGCGAACCGCCCCTTCTCGCCCGTCTGCTTCACGTACTCTATTATTAGCTCTCTGTAATAATAATAATAAAAATATATTTATTGACAAATAAACATCATGTTACAATATTAAGGCCGCCAAACTGCACACAGTTTGTCAGCAGGATTAATAGTAATGATCAAGGTCAGATTTAAGATCTATACACTATCTGTAATTACTGTACCACAGTTACCTGGCTATTTCCCCAACTCCTTAAACATTTTACTAACGATATATTAAAAGTTTAAATTGCCTTAAGCATGGTTTTTGGGGATGTGTGTTGACTAAGTTCCGCTTCTGACCAGCTAGACCTGCAATATCGTGTTGAGCTACAATAGGAGAAGTATAGGACACGGCTTCAGCTTTCCTCAAATACCTGCTCTAAATTTCCTAGTAGCTCTTGGGCTAATAATTTCTGAGGTGGGAATGTGTGGTTGGTCAATTGCCCGTTATATAATAATGTTTACTTGTATATGAGCGGGTCCATGTTCCGCGCCAGCATGTACAGCAGCCACCAGTCGCCGAGGTCGGTGCGGCGCGACACCGCCGCCGCCGTCTCCAGCGCCAGCGAGCGCGACCGCGCCTGCAGCAGCCGCGCGCGGACCCCGGGCACGAAGATTATCACTAGCCTGAAAACAACATAACATCTTTACATTGTGCTACTAATATTATAAATGTGAAAGTTTGGATGTCTGTTACTTATTCACGCAAAAACTACTGATTTCGATAGATATTTGGTATGGTAACTACCAAAATTTTTACCTTCCAGGTTTAGGCTCTGGATTGAAACATTGGCTACTTTTTATCCCGAAAAAGTACAGTATTCCCGCGTTAGAATACTTTATTTACGAGAGGGGATCTGCGGGAACAGGCTACTACTCGTATAAAATTAAGTTACAGGTTACTTCCTTTCCTGTCCACTCACATCTTTGAAACTAATTGCTCGACGGATTTTAAAGAAATAGATAGAGTGATTCAAGAGGAAGGTTTGTAATATGTTTAAAACATGCACCCGTGCGAAGCTGAGGCGGGGCGCTAGTTTTATTATAAATCAAAGGTTTAGTAGCTTTAGCGTATATACAAAAATTTGCGAATCATCTGGCTCGCCTCATAATAAGTTTAATTAAATGATCACATCGGCGTAATTCTATCACCCCATTTACCAAATTATGATATTATTAGCAATTAAAGTTGTGGCAGGATATTAATGTTATGTATTTAAGAAGTCCTACGTTTCAGTCAAAAACCTCTGATTTGAATGGTCTATTGTGCGTTGGAGACCAATTTAGAGTACCTACCTAGGCGCAAACTAATATATTTCACCGTCCGCCAGCGTTCTTACACTGTATAAAACAGATATTTTCTGTCTCACCTGTATATGACCAGCATGAGCAGGATGCACGCCAGTATGATGTACCAGAACCACAGGAACACGAAGGTCTTCTCGTTGACGATGTTGAGCGGCAGTATGCACAGGCTGTCGTGCGTCTGTATGGAGCCGGACGGACCGTATTTATGGAAGGTGCATTTCGTCACGCGCGGGAACACGTAGATCATCGGGTCATATCTGAAATCGAAAATATATTCCTTAATGCTGTAATAATAACCTTCCACACCGATGTCGGTGACGGTGGCCGGTTTCATTGAAACCAGGCCGCGTAACGCAGGAGTATTTTTATAGTGTCCAAATGTGTGCGGAGTAAACGAGAGCACAATCTCTTCCTTTTCTCTCGAAAGCTAGTGGGACGGATAACCGACACGACTGGGGAGGGATCGGGTGTAGGTCCTTTGCCTTTTCCTAATTGTCCTAACCAAATTTGGACATAACATTTTTTGTTGTTCCAATGCGGGAATCGAACCCACGACCTCCGAGTCTAAAGCCAAACTCTAAACGACTGGTCTAGTCGTTTAGAGTCTAGTCGTTTAGTCGTCTAGTCGGAGGCTGAAAACTGTAAGAAGATAAGGAGCAGATATGTACAGGAAAGTCACTGAACATTTTTAAACTGACATTGGTCAGCGACGCTGGGAGTTGACCGTACCAGGAACACATAGGTGGGTAGAGGTTATCAGAAGAGCTAGAGAGCATGACCAATATAGTGTACCAATTTTGAGTTTTAATTCCATAGTAGATAATATCTCCATCGTTATGCGTATCTATAGCCCACCTCTCCTCTTGCGGCACGTCGCTGTAGCCCAGCACGCGCGTGCCGTACGACAGGAACTCGCCGCCGAAGAAGCTGTCCATCATCCACAGCTGCAGCACAATATTCACCAGGCACAGCAGCTCGCAGCCCCAGTACCGCAGCGCGTACAGTTTGTGCGACTGGAAGTAGAGTGATGATGATGAGCAAAAAAAAATGTAAATTGTAACAGACAGTGAAAAATGACCTCAAAATTGTGGCAACGGATGCAATACATTTTTTGATATTTTTTGGCACTTTAGTTCAGGAGATGTTGAAATCAAGTGAGTAAACTAATCAAAATAACGGCAGAATATAAAAATTAAGAGCCCTCCTATTCACAGGCTATCCCTATCTCTGCTAGCCGAAATGACAAGGACAGCAAGTGACTTGGCCTTACTTAAACAATCGTTTCAGTATATTTTATTAATATAAATACTTTTTTTGTCGACGGTACCTACGGTTTTTAATTTTACTTTCATTTTGTCGTTTTTAAAGTAGGTATAAATAATGGTTACCTTACCATATACATACTTTCAATATCATTGAAAGTAATTTCAAAACGATAGGACAGTGCGCTTTCATTTGAGACCTTACTCGAGTAGGTATATTTGCACATTCGATTATTCTTCCCCACTTGAACCGCCCCACAACTTTTAAACCGATTTTCATCAAACATGTCTAAGAACACTTGCACATAAGTCACCTTTAATACAAAAAAAAACTAAATTAAAATCGCTTCATCCATTCGGGAGCTATGATACCACAGACAGACAGACAGACACACACAGACAGACAGAAACGTCAAACTTATAACACCCCTTTTGCATCGGGTGTTAATAAGCCGTAAATAGGTTATAATGCTTCCAAATTTAAACCTTGTTATAACGAAATACATTAATTTGTTCGAATTTAATCATTTTGTTATACGTTTAGATTAAAATATAGGATCTCACTATGGAGATTATTCTGTAATATGTAATGGCAATGACTTCTGACAAGAAACATCCATTGGTCGAATGGACCTATTTATGGATATCTAGGTATGTTATGACTTATGAGTGTTATGACTTATGTTGCAGACACAAAGGTTTTCGCGATTTCTAACTTGTTTGTTACTTTGTAACGTTACATCAAGTAAAACGTTAAGTTAACTAAGAACCGGCCAGCAACGGTTATCTGTCACGTAACAAACATTCCCCGTGATTGTATCACAATATTGTGTACCAAATGAGAGACCATTGGAGTTGCTTAGGAGATGCTATCCACGATTGTAGTTTGTACTACTAATTGCTAAGAACAAGGAAAATATAAAAAACCGCGCCTCAAATAGGAGATCGGACTACATCTGAAATATTTAGTTTCATTAATATATTCAGAAATATTAAATGTAAAAAAATATATATTTTTTTGCGATATTGGTAAACAAAACCTACATCATTAGTTTACTCACATCATATACAAAAACATTCATTATGGTAAGTATGAACTTAAACGCACAAATATGGGAGATATTTACAAATATATTCCTGCGGCCATATACTTCATATACTACTTCATATACTATAACCTACAAGTGACGTCATTTGTAGGTCGACTTTAGTATGGAGCGTTTTTAGGAGGTTCGCAAATTTTTTTATACAAATCGGTGTACCTTTGAAAATATTGACTTTTGATATTCGGTTTCTTCTGAGAAGTTACTCATATTTAAGAGGACTATTCATTTATGTAATAAAAAAAATTAGTCCGATTGCCTATTGTGCCTAAAAACTAAGCACAATTTTCTTAAGGGTCATAATTGAATACGATAAGATGGAAGTGTCAATAAGATAAATCCATTGACGTTATTTGTCACAGCATTCGATTTCAAATCATGTAGGTATAAGAAACAGATTAGTTTAACAAGAAAAGAAAGGAACTTTTGTCTAAAAATATATTAATTTTCCCTGTATTCTCCAATACAAAACCTATAAATATCCTATGAAAATTAATTAGTGCTGAAGTAGAGTGATTGTTCTATGTTCTCATCTATACCCATTTACTACTTAGAAACATTTTTCTGTTTTAATCCACTCCGTAAAACTTCGTAAGTTATCCTACGCCTCTCAAGTTTTGCAAAATGTGGGAGTTTGGCAACTTAAAAATATATTGGGCTTACGAAGGGGTAATTATACTATAAAACACCGTCAACGGAAATTGGACCTAATAATAATGTCCGTAGGGTCGAAAATGTTTTACTCGGGGTTAGATAAAGTAGCCAGGTGTCTACACAATGGGTCAGCATCTGCCCTAAGCGTGTGTGGTATTGCACCAAAAACGCTCGGATTTCATCACCAAGGGCACAAAAATGACTTTGTGTCACGCCATTTCTCGCCATATGACTTTGTGTCACGCTATTTCTCGCCAGGCGGACAAATTTTGAGTTTCAAGTTTACCAAAATATCGCCAGTAATATTCGTAAGGTATATCCCGGATCAGCGCCTCTAGTCAAAATGCATTCGATAATTTCGACGGCAACTTCAAAATAAAAAATATATGGGATTTGACATAAGTCATCGTTATGTGGCATGTCGCTTGCAGTGCGTTATGTCAAATCACATACATTTTGTTTTCAAACTTCGCCGTCGAAATTATCGAATGCATCTTGACTAGAGGCCCAGGTGACGCGGTGGTCAAAACCGGATCTTAAGTAACTAACGTTGCATATTAGACCCATGGGCCTTACAAATTGCATGTATTGTATTAGAATTGAAGTACCATTAGTATTGTATTACCAGTAGTAGGTGGCCTAATGTCTATCTATAGCTACTCCTCACATTGAGGATGCCGAACTTTAGGAATACGTTAAAGTCAACAAAGGCTATATAAATTGAGGCTATATGGTAATGAAGAATATTATCTTTAACCATTGCATTATACATTCCTTAAACATAATATCAGTTCATCAACACAAAGACCATTTGTGGTAAACAGAGACGGCATTATCGCGTTACCTATTTCAAGAGGTGAAATGACAAACACGGCATAATGAGCGTTTGTTACGCTGTTGGCAAGTGCTTATCTGATGACCACCCGCATGGCTTACGAGATCATGTTGTGCACATGCTCGATGATATACAAAAAATATATGTCGCCACTCACTACACAGTTGTGCGTTTACGTCATGGGGGGTTCCAAAGACAAAAAGTTCCTTTCTTTCCTTGATCATTTAACAAGGAAAGTAAATCGTGAAAACAAAATTCCCTGTGATGTAAAGTAGGTACTTACATAACAGTAGGTGTTGAAAGTACCCATGTATACCTAATTGTAATTTATCACGTTAGTTAAGAGACATAATATTGACATTTTAGTTTAATCTAAACAACTAATGACCTAAACCCAGGGAATTTGTAAGTATTATGTATAATACTTACAAATTCCTTGCCTAAACCTCGTAGTACATACATAGATAATACCTTATATCATCTATGTATGTATTACGAGCGTTGGGCATAGATTAAAGAGGAACAGATCAACAGCTACATAATAAGCTCCCGATTTGATTGCACTACTACGAGGTACGAGCATACGGTGAATGTATGCGCATCCACTATTTGGTATAAATGTCACCGTAAAATTGTAAAAACTGTTAGATTGTAAAATAACTGACGTAAAAATTTGTCGAAAGATTAAAAACTATGTAATTATAATCTAACGAAAAATAATGTGTTAAATTATAGGCAGCATATTCGCGTCGGAAGTCTTTCAACATTTTACAATTTCACTAGTTTTATTACAATCTAACGGTTTTACAATTTTACGGTGACATATACAACTACAGAAAATTCGATAGTGCGATTCAGGGTTTGCGGTGCTAATTGGTCCGCCAGTCGCCACAGATAGTAGTTACCCATATACTGCCGTCCTATACTAAAAGGCGGCTAAATGACAAAAATAGTTTTTGAGGTAGAGCTAAAAAACGTGGGATTATTTTGAAATTGATGCTAGTGATTTTGTATAAACAATTGTTAATGTTTTCATGAATGTCTTATGACAACATAAACAATTGTTTATAGAAAATAACTAGCATCAATTTCAAAATAATCCCACGTTTTTTAGCTCTACCTCAAAAACTCTTTTTGTCATTTAGCCGCCTTTTAGTATAGGACGGCAGTATAATATTCTGTTGAAAAGTACAAAGTGATGCACTTTTGTAATAGCATAATATCTAATTGTTTCTCAGATCTGTGGTAGTTGTAGTTGTAGGTGCGAACAACAAGTTTGCGGTAACATCTGGAACTCTGGTTTGCACATCTGCGGCCGCAGTTTGTTTTTTTGCAGATTCTTAGCTATATTTTTATATCCATGGTCACGTGTTTCCACATGTCCTACTAATATTATAAATGTGAAAGTTTGTGAGTATGGATGGATGTATGTATGTTTGTTACTCTTTCGGGCAAAAACTACTGAACGGATTTCGATGAAATTTGGTATGGGAGTAGATTAGACTCTAGATTAAAACATAGGCTACTTTTTATCTCGAAAAAGTGCAGTGTTCCCGTGGGATACTGTATTTACGCGGGCGGAGCCGCGGGCAAAAGCTAGTTGCCAATAATATGGTGTGTGTGCGGCTAGATGTCATTGGATACTCTTCCCAACTTACCTGTCCGGTAGTTGTGGTATAGTATACGGGTATGCGACCCCGGCTTCCCTAGCTATTACTGTCCTATCCCTTGCCCTCCTGGGCGGTAATATCCTACATTCCCTATTTCCCACTCTAACTTACCAATATTCCTTTCCACACCACCTATCCTTCCCTTTCCCTATTCCTACCCTCTCCAACAATCCGTGGAAACGCAAAGGATAATCAAAAATAATTTAATTATCCAAAATGGCGGCGATGTGGTTCGCCACTCATCACGTCTCGTTTCTCGCGGAGGCGAAAAGCGGACCATGGAGAGACGCTTGGCTACGTTGAATGTAAGAGGAGGAATGGATGGTAAGAATGAAAGCGGACGAAGCGAAAGTAGTATGTAAGGATCGTAGCAAGTGGAAAGAAGTGGTCTCTGCCTACCCCTACGGGAAAGAGGCGGTCCTGCCTACCCCTACGGGAAAAAGGCGTGATTATATGTATGTATGTATGTATGTATGTGTGCGGCTAGCCAATGACATACGGGGGTCAATTTACACGTGTCTGCGCGACGAAATGCATGATTCAATGCACGTTTGAACTTTCTCGAATAACACCATAATTACTTCGAGTAACGCCTAGTAGGAGCCTACATTTTTCGAAAACACGATATAAGTTATAATTTTAAATATCCAGAAACTGATATGAATGCACGGCAAAGCTCGCTCGCGTCGTCTTTAGGGTTAATTTACACCGAGACCGAAACGAAACGATATGTGATTCGGCGTAATTTTAACATAGCTATTCGAAATTGAACTTTATTCATTACACAATATAATACACGTTTCATTGTAAGAGTTCGAATATCAAGTTGCATCCAGCGCGTGTCACATGTGCAGTGTTTCATATGACTGATGTCATAATATGAAAGGTGTATCTTTTTGTTGACTGAATAAAGTTCAATTTTGAAGAGCTATCTTAAAATGCAGGCCGCGTCGCTCGTCGTAAGGGGTCGTCCATTAATCACGTGATGCCTAAAGGGGGAGGGGGGGTCCGAAAAAAAATCACCAAGTATCACCAAGGGGGGGAGGGGGTATAAGGAGACATCACGTGTATTAATTTTCGAATCTAGTCTATGCATACCGAAATTATTATTGGTTATAGATTCGTAGTGTTGTTTAAATACTTACAAGACAAATGACTCGTATAGTTTTTAATTGCTTAAATTATTCGATCAATTGTTTTTTAAATTAAAGTTTTTCTTCAAACATGACCTGCTTACTATGTAAAAAAAAATACACGTGATCTTAGGTGGGGGAGGGGGGCTAGTATAAAACCTCACCACGTATCACCAGGGGGAGGCGAGGGGTCTAAAAAGTTGTTAAAAACATCACGTGATTAATGGACGGTCCCTAAGCGTAACGTTTATCGTCGCGGTGTGAACTGGTCCTTAGTACCTATGTACTACTTTTCCCGAAGCTTTTCGCGGATACTTCGTGCCATAAAAGAACTCTAGTGGTCTAGTGGTTAGAACCTGGCTCTCGACTCGGAGGTCGTGGATTCGATTCCCAATTACATCAAAAAAATGTTGTTTCCAAGTTTGGTTAGGAAAATGCAGGCTGATCACCTGATTGTCTGACATGTAAAAAGTCGAACCCGCGCCTGATCTCTCGCCAGTCGTGTCGGTTATCCGTCCCACTGGATTATGAGAGTAAAGGATATAAGAATATTTTACCAGACATCACTTTCTAAATGTGAAAATTATTAACGCAGAAAGGTTTAAATTTAGAATTTCATCTGGACACTGGAAACTCACATCTCCTCACCTGGAGAAAGATTTATATATCCTTGACTATGTAGAGTTGTATGGAGAAGATCATTGTACCAATTTTATTCTTCTAATTTCTATATTATTTATATTATATGACGACTAACTGTTGTCCGCAGGCCGCAGCTATGCTGAGTTTATATCGTGATCACGAGATTATCTCTACATAAACTTGGGTCACTATTTCGCTGCGTTCGAAATCCGAATAATTCGCGCTTGAAAAATCCTTTCGTAGTAGATCACCTACGCCTACGTCACTACTACAAAACGTAAAACTTCCGAGTAAGCCATCCTTTGGGACTTGGACGGAGAAACATGGAAGAAGTGCTAAAATCGAAGCCGTAAGCAGCTATCTGTCTCACAAAACATTAAACCCCTAAAGAGTGGAAGTGTATGCAAATCCATGTCTTTTCGTTTTTTTAATGTTGTCAGGCCTTTGGAGTTCTTTTGGAGTCCGTTTTTACGGCGCGGCGTGGGAATTTGCTTTGCTATCGTGCTTTATGGCACTCATTATGTTAGTGATTTATTTTTCCCTTAGTTTTTGTTATAATTCCTTTTCCAATGGGTTTCATCCTACTATATATTTTTTTCACTGTTGACCATTTTGAAATGTAAAAGCCCTAGTTTATGTACTACTATGTAAGTGACGTCACCGCTGATGCCAACGGCCCCAACAGACCTGTCCGTCCGCACGTTCGGAGAAACTCCTTATGGAGATTGGGGACGATGATACAATGTTCATATCGAGCGATGCTTTCATTGTCTTAGTTTACTGTTCATTTTAGTCCGACCAACCTACAGACTGAATAATGTCACTTCATTACCTTATTTTTTAAACCGTAAACGAGACAATCTTGTATAGGTACATAATATAATAATCGGTTTGAAACCCGCTGAAGTATTACCTTAAATTTCGTATGCAAAGAGTTTTGGCGGAGGAAAATCGATCTAGTTATGTCTTATCCCCGGCAAACTGCGCATTTTTAAGCTTATTTTGTCTTTCGTCGTGCAACTCATAAAATAACAATTTCAATCAAACATAATTCCGACTACTTATTATGTCAGTCCGATAACCGATTGTCAGTTTGGTTTGCGTATGCGTTTTTGCTTTTTTCAAAAATTTGGAATAAGAATCCCGGTCAGATAAATTATTTTTGTGATCCTTTTTCTTTTTAATTTATCTGAAGTCCGAGCAAAAGCTCGGTTACCCAGTTATTTATTCCTTAAAGCTAGTAAATACACCTTGGGCATTTCAAACGCGCCCTATTGGTACCAGACACCAGTTCTTAGGCGTCGCGTTGTATATTGATTTTTTTTTCAATGACGATCTAGTCACACGCAGTTATGTCGACCTATGTCCTCGTACCTATCACAGAGTAAAAATATATAGAGTACTCCATAACTTCTTTTAGATGACCATCCAGACTTCAGGGTGTCGAATCCTCACTAATATTAATTATTAACTCGAAAGTTTGTTTGCATATTGTATGAATATGTGGATATTTGTTGCTCTTTCACGCAACTACTAAACGGTTTCTGACCAAAGGTATGTTACTTATTAGTTAGGTTAGACTCCGAAATAAAACATTACTAATAGGCTACTTTTTACGCATATGTACGGTTTCCGGGTTTACGGTTTTTGGGCGTACGAAGTCGTGGGCAACATTTAGTCTTACAACAAAAGCACATGAGCAATTTCACGTCTTTATATCATTAACCAGCAAAATCACAGGAATTTGGACTTAAGTGTGATCACTGAACTGGTCTCGTAGATCCATCGTGTAGACTGCAGGGGCGTAATGTCTCTGGCGTGGTTACGTCCAACGGCTGGGGGCCTATCATTAAATCACGTTTAGGCGAGCGTTGACTCCGTCGCTGTACCGTTACTAAAACTATTGAAGACACTAGTCTTGCTTAAAGAACTTACTAGAATTATTATAATGGAGAGCGTCTTAGTTTAAGAACATTTAATAGAATATTTTAGAACTAAAAGTACTTGAGATCGTTACCAATATTCTTAACATGGCACTCAATTTGAAAACATAATTTGCGTGACTCAGTGGTTAGCGCATCGGCGCTTAAGCCGGAGGTCGCGGGTTCGAATCCACCCGATAAAGTTTTTCTGTGTTCCTGGGTCTTGGATTTGTATTAAATATATGTATAGTATAATAAAAATCTTAAATATGTGTATAGTATAAAAGTATTAAATATATTTCCGTTGTCTGGTACCTGTGATACAAGTTCTTCGGATACTTAGTACAGGACCAGATTGTCGTGGTGTCAGGTGTAGAAGCATCCATAGATATCTAAAAAAACTTAGGCCTTTTCATCCTTGTTGGACGATTTATACAGTTTTCTCCGAGCGAAGTGACCAACTCTTGAAATATTGTAGTGCCTGGGACAGTTGGTTTTTAAATGTCGTATGGTTACCCAAGCACATATGGAATTCTCACAACAGCCTAGTCCAGAGGAATGACTGGTCAATACGTCTGGGGCCAACCATGTGCGGGTTTCTTCACGATGTTTTCCTTCACCGTTAGAGCGTCCGTATAATGTACTTGAGATCTGAAAAGTCTCATTGGTACACGCCACAACCTGGGATTCGAACCTGCACTCTCTTGAGTGCGAATCGGCCACGGAGCTCTTAAATATATATAATAGATATTATAATATATGTACCATATATTTTTTCATAGTTTCATATTATATTACATAATCTTTCGAACATTTATCTAAATTCCCAGAGCAGTCAAATACTCGCACTTGCCATTTTGACAACCCTAAAGGAGTAACGAATACGATTACCAGTACCTACGTAAGGTAATCGTACGTATGAATGATGTAACATTACACGCTTGCAGTTTACGCTGACTGGTTTTCTCACGGTAGAAATACAATCGACACACGATAATCAACTCAAAAAACATGTATTAGAGTTTTAAACTCTAGTACATGTTTTCTGAGTTGATAATCATCTGATCAAAATCGAATACAACGCAAATTGAAACACTACAAGCAACCTCTTATTTAAACTTAGAAGTTGCTTATAGTGCTTCGATTTACGCCGTATTTCGAGTTCAATATTAGTGTAATAATTACATCTAAATAAATACACCAACGCATATATATTATTCACTGTGTTATGGCCAGTTATGGGTATCGCAGACGGCGAAGAAACTATAATAATATTTTATGTTATGATAAAATATCGCTCGCTATATAACTCCCCGGTGGTCGGTTTCATTGAAACCAGGGTCAGCTACGCAGGAGTAATTTTATAGTGCCCAATTGTGTGTGCAGTACACAAGAGCACTCTCTCTTCCTTTACTCTCAAATCCAGTGAGACGGATAACCGACACGACTGACGAGAGATCAGGCGCAGATCCGACTCTTACACGCCCATCCGACGCATGGATCATCTTTCTTGTCAGACAATCAGGTGATCAGCCTGTGTTGTCCTAGCCAAACTTGAAAACCACATTTTTTGTTGTTCCAATGCGGGAATCGAATAATATATACTTATTTGAAATTTTGCACACGTATTTCTCATGTAACGTAGGCATCCACTAAGGAAGGTTTTTCCAAATTCAACCCCCAAGACGGTAAAATCCGCTATTTTAGAAAGATTATGAAAGTTTAAAACCTAATTTCACGCGGGCAAAGCCGTGAGCAATTAATGCTAATGTTTATTTTACAGTAAAACGTACTGGCATCCAAAAATAAAATATTACCGTACCTTCGCCGTCTGTGATACCCACACATACACAACGTTACGAGATCTTTGGTGAAGTTTCAATGTTTACGCCTACCGAATTCGTCAAGCTTTTACTCGCCCAGTCACCAACTTAAATAACAACGCAAAAAGGAAAGAGCGCGACAACCAACACTTTTAAAGGGCTCTGTAGAAAGTAGAATTTATTAAACTTAATGAAACTGATTTCGCAGTAGATACTAATTAATTATGTTTGGGAACCTGATTCCGGACAAAATATGATCCTACAGTTGATTAATAACTTGCACCTGAATAAAAATGATACCGCGAAGTGGCGTAATTAATGGTGACTCAAGGACACCTGTCGCCCAAATCGATACACGGGAAACCCACAAAAATCTTTCATCTTTTTATAATTCGTTAGATAAGAAAAAGCTACTTAGGGCCTGTTTCAGAATCGTATATTAAGTGTCGGATAGCTTATTCGGTAGTTTTGTCGCAGCGACAGAAAAAACATGCAAATCAGCTATTTGCTCACAGCCTCACACAGCTCACACCAAAACGAGACGATATCTATTTATATAAAAATGAATGTTTGTTTGTCCTTTATAGAATCGTAAACTATGTATTTGATCATGTGATGATATTTTTAACCGACTTCCAAAAAAAGGGAGGCGGTTACACGTTCGGCTGTATATATGTTTTTTTTTTGTATGTTCGCGGATAACTCCGCCGTCTGTTGGCCGATTTTCAAAATTCTTTTTTTGATGTAAAAGGTATAATCCGAAGTTGGTCCCATTTTCAGAAAATTGGTGACATGATGATGGGATCCATAAGGAAACGAGGGAACTCCTCAAAATTTATATGGACACATATGGTGATTTCGACTTTTTCTGAAGTAATCCAAGCATATGCTACCAAAAAGTAAGATTTTGATCCAAGGTATACCCTGGATCCAAAAGTACAGAACAGAACTCCTGACTCCTTAAAGATACATGTTTGGGGATTTTGGCGTTGTTTAAAGAACTGCAAGCATATGCCACTTTGTTAATTAGAGTAATCATCATCATCACCACCACTATCACAGCATACATCATCACGTTATGATGATAAAGAAGGTACTTCTCATAGTATTTATATTACACTAACACGGAGATCTTTGAACATTACTCTGCCGTTTATGGACCTATTTGCAAAATTCTTTTGTTGTTGTAAAGGGTTTAATTCCAAATCGGTCCTTTAGTCACTAAAATGGAAACGTGATGATGCGATCCATGAGGAATCGAGGGAACTCCTCGAAATTTATATCGACACATAATATAGTGATTTTGACTTTTACTGAAGTAACACAAGCATATGCTACCAAAGAATAAGACGTTGTACCAAGGTATACCCTGAATCCAAAAGCACTGAACAGAACTCCTCAGTTTTTAAAGATATGCGTTAGGAAATTTCGGAATTGTTTAAAGAACTGCAAGCATATGCCCATTTGTAACTTACAGTTATCATCATCATCATCTTAATACAATAGCTAATGGAAGCTTGGCGCGTATTCAGTTATACAATCGATCGTTTATTTTAGACGTTTTTAAGACGTACATTAATAATAACTTAATAAGATATATCACTAAAAAGGGTGAAATTATTATTTTTAAACAAAAAAATTAATCCGACTTCCAAAGTAAAAATACACAAAAAAGTATGAAATAAAACGGATTTTATAAATAATTCCCCTTTCAAATTTGTCTATTTCTCTACTTAATACTCTTAATTTTGAAGTCGGTACCAGCAAATATGAACGTGAGTTCTATAAAATACTGTAGGATATCGTTTGAGCTGGTACCGACTTTAAAATTAAGAAGATTAAGTAGAGAAATAGACAAATTTAAAAGGGGAATTATTTATAAAATCAGTTTTATTTCCTACTTTTTTGTGTATTTTTACTTTGGAAGTCGGTTTAATTTTTTTGTTTAAAAATAATAGTAATGGTGTTGTGCATGAGCCAAAGGTAGTGAGTTAGTACGACCAATTTTTGACAGATGGTGCCACTGTCATTTTTAATTCTAAGGCGGTACGAAGTTTGCCGGGACAGGTAGTAATAAAGTTCAATTTTGAATCGCTATCTTAAAAAATGCAGCGCCGCGTCGCGTATTGTATCGTTTCCGTATGAACTGACGCTTAGTCCTTAATCCTACTACAAAAGTGCCTTAAGAACTTAATTAACATAAGACCGAGGAAATTTAAAATTTAGAGGAAAATGCAGACTGTGGAGAGCAATGCTGATGATGATGATGATAAATGAAGAGCTATATTTTAACTAAACGTATATGGTTTACAGGAAAACATCTAACAAGTTCTACGTCGAGCGGGCGTAAGAACGCAATTACATCGAACATGGCCAATGGCCGTAGACGGACCCGCCGCTACCTTCCGTTAAACCGACTTGAACTCTCGGAACCGGAATGGATGTAGCAAAAACCACCGACGATGGAGAGATCCGAACTGATATGATACAAAAATTCAATAGACAAGATATGAATTGCGCAAGCGAGCGCTCGCCGGCCAGTGAACCGGCGACAAAAACTGTCGCCGCCCGATCGCGTTCTGATTTCTGCCACGCTCTATTTCGAATGTGGCAAAAAATTTCATTCCGGATCTAATTTGTCACTAAACAATTTGTATGGTCATTACAAATGTTTTATAGTGAGATCCTCCCCTATAATTGTGAAATAAGTAGTTAATACTTGGTAGACAGTTTCATAAATGATTTGTTGTAAAGTTGCCCTAGATTATAGTATTTATTTAATTAAGGTGACGTTTACATACTAATTCTGAAGTAGTGGCTAATGAGAATGACTATTGGCTACAGTCTATAGATTTCAGTGGCGTGGGGTTCCTATAACTCCATTCATATCAGCTTCTCTTACCACCTACCTTTTGAAAACCCACATCCAAATTCCTACCTATTATACAGACTAGGGCTTCCCTATGAAGGAGAACCAACCATCGCCACTGCTAGTGCTGCTAGGATTACTAACTAGAGCGGATCTAAACAATCTTAACTTGCCTCGACATTTATTACAGTTTAAGAAATTGAAAACTTGGTAAAGAAGAGATTTACCTACAATCTCTTCTTTACAAAGTTTTGAGCTATTTATTTTTGGAGATTTATTTTAAAAATATTTATTGACTACCACATTGCTAGCTCTCGTATATTAGAATCTAAAGTACACAGGAGGTTCTAATCGTGAGTTATAAATACACCTACTTAATTGGTTTTCAATTGCTGCAGCTGCGTCCTGATCGGTCCAGTCATTTACCAGCAATTACGTCAATAGATCAACTATGTTCATATGCTGCCCATGTGTGTGTGTGTATGTTTACGTAAAATGTGTGATGACTGATGACGTAAATCACAGTAGGTACTACCGAACAAGTTCCCGCTCGACCAGGCATAAGATGAAAATCGCTCTACAGCGCCGTTGAATAGTGGGCTCGCAAACATACTCACGTGTAAATACATAGTTCAACCTCGTCTGCAGTCGTTGGAGTTACTTCCTTTTCGTTTAAATATTTTGAGGCGTCCTAGTGCAAAGGTCGGGGGTCGGGTCTGGTCGAGCGGGAACTTTGTCGGTGGTACACTTGAGTTAAAACCCTGAACCATCATTTGACATAATATGTAGTGTGCTATGTACTGTGAAGCTTTTATGTCTTCTTAGAGACCAATATGCTTATTTCACACCGCGACGATAAGTGAGGCTATGCGGCGCTGAATTTTTAGATAGGTATTCAAAATAGAACTTATTTACTACACAAATCGCAACACCAGAGGAGTTACAAGCGTAACTCCACTGGTGTTGCGAGTGTCCATGGGCGCCGGTAATCGCTTACCATCAGTCGATCCGTTTCCTCGTTTCCCGGTTCATTTCATTAAAAACAATTAAGCGAAAGAAGTCTGTCCGAGAAATCTACCAGTAACCAGAAAACAGTCTTGGTGTGCCTAAGGACGTCTGCGGTCCCTTCCTTCCCTATTATACTATTGGGGCACTGAAAATATTATATAATATTTAATACTGCTCGTGCATCAGTCTTATTTCCTCAGGTGCATTGCCGGCGGTGCATTGATATGTCGTCACTCGTGAGGTATTCAACAATGGCAGGCCGGCCAGGAATGCGAACCATTGAACTTGCCGCATTGTAACACACCGCACGAACTCCGGGGTTACATATTCGCAGCACGACCTCTTTCTTTACTTACTCCGAAGTCATTGTAAAGTATAATTTTGTAATATTTAAAGCATATTAATTTATAAAATGTGTTTTGCAACAACCTTCGCCTACTAACGAAATCGAATTTTCATTGGAACAAAGATTGTGATACTATATGAAGGCAAAAATGCACCTAATATAAAATACTAGCTTTAGCCCTCAGCCGCCAAAAAAACGGTATCCCACGGGAACACAGTACTTTTACGGAATAAAAAGAAGCCTCTGTTGATGATAGCTCGTACGATAGTACGATACAAAATTTTATTAAAATCAATTTAGTAGTTTTTGCGCGAAAGAGTAACAAACATCCATCCATCCATACATCGATCCATCCTCACAAACTTTCGCATTTATAATACATAGCAGTTGGATCTACTAGTATAATATTCGCCTAAAAATACGTAAATACTTCAGACTTTTACTGATCATATGACTTATATGAGATACCTAAGATTATACAGAAGAATCTGCAATTTGGACACGTAAAATGTAACCGTACGTACAAAAATTTTCAGACCCTGCAAACTCTGCTTGCAATATGTCTCAACTCTCAAGTCTCGGAAATTAAAATTGCGACTTACCCGCTCATACCTCATGAGGTAGCAGATGATGGCCTCCTTCTTCTCCTCCTTTTCCTTGGCCTGGCACACGCCTATGTTCAGGCCCATCACGACCGTTTGAAGAAGCCCTCCCTCGAACGCGTCCCACAAATATTTGGGAGTGTAGCACATTATGGCCTGTAAAAATAAAATAATTAGTTACCACCTAGTATTGTCTAAAAATAATGTTGGTATGGCAAACCAAACGGCAACTCATGGACTGTCAGGATGGTTGAAGCCACACCGAAAAGAGGTCTCAGCATTCAGTTTCTGTTCGTTCTGTTCTGAATCCCATCACATATCCTTGACGCCATGTTTTGAGTGAAAACATGTTATTTCCCCACTGGGTCAAGTACCATAGGTGTCAATAACCACCATGTTTACAGTAATCGCTCCCACATAAGTCGTGATCGGTCACTTAACAGGAATTGTCGTGTAACGGAAACGTTCAGAAAGTTGGTCACAAGTTTTTGGTGACAAATTAACAGTGCGGAACAAGTAGTTTTGCTTATAATAACTGACGTTTTCACTTCCATCATAAATTATAAGCGGCAATGGAGGAAATGAGAGATTATGAGATATTTTGGCAACAAAAGTAAGTATGTTGAAACATGAAAGTGCCACAATGGTGTCTACAACTACTAAGACTGGTAGCTGAGCGTTTAGAGTTTAGACCTCTGGGTTTCGGAGTTCAGTTTCATAATAAATTTTATTATAGGTTGAGGATTAACCGCCATCTAAATAGATATCCCGAGCTTTTACTACAGCAATGCTTAATATTGTTCGCAACTTAGACTGCGTAAATACAAACTAAGGGAATGAATTTTATGAAATCCATTATTTTAGCGAATGATTCTGTGCCAAATTTTCGTTAAATTTGAGACATATTAAAAGAGCAGTAAAGGTCTTTTTTTTAATGTAGTGAAGCAGGAAACGGATCGCCTGATGGTAAGCGATTACCGCCGCCAATGGACACTCGCAGCACCAGAGGAGTTGTACTTGTAACTCCTCTGGTGCTGCGACTTGCGTTCCTGGTCCTTAAAATCCCCAATCCCCCCATGGACCTCCGGTAACCTCACTCACTCGGCGAAACACAACGCAAGCGCTATTTCACGCCGGTTTTCTGTGAGGTCGTGGTAATTATCCGGTCGAGCCGGCCCATTCATGCCGAAGCGTGGCTCTCCCACAGTTAGTTAGTCATTTGATAGGTACTCACCTGGAAGAACAGCACGAAGCAGACCCACTGGTAGTAGGTGTAGTACTTCTTGTCCTGCGAGCTGTCGTACTCGTTCATGACGCCCGGATGCGCGACCTGCTTGCCCACCTGCCGACAGACTGGCATTAGCGACAACCTTGTGCTACTCCACCTCGATAGGTTCTATGCACAATAAGAGATAATATAGGAAGAAAGTTACTTTCGTAGGTCTATAGGCAAGAAATCTAATTATTTGTCATCATCGTGAGACACTGGACGTCCACTACAATATCTAGGCTGTCCCTACATTATCAGTTCGACGGCATTTCAATTTAAATGACCTATTAAGTGTAAATTTTACCAACGCCTTTTAAAGTTAATCGTTGATTTTTATAATAAATATCACGTTAAATCTCTCGTTTTTCATATCAGTGCAAGAGAAGGCATGATATTTTTAAGAGAAACGATTAAGGACTTATTTCACAATCGCCTAATAAGTGACGAATAGCTTATCCGGATGTTTTGTCGCTGCTTGCTTTGTATAGAGCGACAGAGACAAAACGACTAACAGGCGTCGGTGAAATTGAGACTTAATAATTGAGAATATGAAGTTTGCAGTCGGATCTATGGCAATTATCTTTTGTAGCTAGTTAGCTACCGCGTTGTGAAATCAATCTATTGATAGGTATTAGGTACCTAATTTCTACAGTTATAGTCTCCTATTGTTGTAGTCTGCCGCATGTAATGCAATATTTGTCTACGAAAAAAATAAAAATATAACGATTATTAAAAAATATTAAAATACCTATATTGACAGTCATATTTTATTTGCGACAGGGACGAAAAATTTAAGTTCTGATAAATTTAAAGTTTATTTTCGTAAGGGATCAATGATGGGGCAGAGTATTCGACCTAATTTAGTTTAAACTAGCTTTTGCCCGCGACTTCGTCCGCGTGGAACAATACTTTGGGATATCGCTGAAATTTACCCGCGACTTTATTTATGACTAACGAAAGCGGAATCCTATTTTTTTAAACGGAACCCTAAAATAAAAGTAGCCTATATTAGACCCTATAACATCAGCTATCTGCTAGTGAAAGTTCCGTGAAAATCGGTCCAGCCGTTTCAGAGATTAGTCGGAACAAACAGACAGACAGACCGACTGACAGACAGACAGACGGACAGACAAAAATAAAAAAAAATGTATTTTATTGTAAGTACCGAATATACTTTCAGATTCATTATGTAAAAAGCTGTTAATTTGAAGTTACAAACAGACACTTAAATTGTATTTAACTGTATAGATGTATAGATATTATAATGTATTATATTTTAAGATATTATCAATTTGATGTTTATATAATAACTAAACTATTTAACTAAACTAAACTAAACATTAACCCGCACGCGCACCCCGCCTTGGTGACGCCCACTTCGCAACGGGCCGTGCAGCAGAAATCGTAATATTTTAATTTCGCCATAACTTCAAAACCAAACGTCCAATTCTAATCATTCAAAGACCAAATATTATCTACATAAACTGTACTTAGTGATGAAATAATTTATTTTGATAAGGATTAATAACATGAGTAAAATAAACGCGTTTAAGTGTAGTCCAAAAAAAATTTAAGATTTCTAAATAAAAAAATGGTTGTTGTGCCTCACTCGACATAGATAGGTATAGTGTGTCGCGGACTTTTTTGTAGATATTTATAAGATCTACAATTAATTAGAACATTTTATGGTTCTATCTTTTATAGTTTAGGCAGCGTACGCAAAATAAGTAACTTTTCTGGTTGATTTTTTACACCTTGTGTCCGAAAAACCCAAATATCTTACGGAACCCTATTTTTTTCCAAAATAAAATTTAGCCTATGTTACTCGTGGATAATGTAGCTTTCGAATGGTGAAAGAATTTTTGAAATCGGTCCAGTACTTTTTGAGCCTATTCATTACAAACAAACAAACAAACAAACAAACAAACAAACAAACAAACATACAAACAAAGTTTTCCTCTTTATAATATTAGTGTAGATATAGACACGAAAGTTGAAACCAAATGAGATTGAGACCAAAAAAAGAAACCAAAACCTCACAAGCATATTACATAACCACACTCTACAGTTATAATTAAAAACTCAAAACTAATTAAAAATACGCCTGCAAGGCACAGTGCGAACGGCGCCTTATACGTAAAGGTTAGGGCATCGAGACCGGTTTTACCCGAAACCGAAAACCCGGGTTTTCCCGGGTTTTCGGGCCTACAACAAAACCCGGTTTTCAAAATATTGAAAACCGGTTTTCGGTTTTTTCGAGCTTTTTTTCATTATGAAATTCTACAACAGTTTATAACAGTTACAGTCACAAACCGAACGTTATAGTAGCTTGTGGTTGTCAATGTAGAGTTTTAGAACAATAGTTATGATGTTTTCATGTTGTATGTAGTACATTTGGGGGCACGCCAGTGCCCCCGCCCCGCCAGGACGAGTGAGCGAAGCGCAAGCGATTCGTCGATTTTTTGGACCTTCATAACTTGGTATAATTTATTATTCGGTTCCATCAGCGCTCAGTGCGAATTGCTCTCCGTTCCCATGATACCAAAAATCGAGTCGGTAACGGAATCCGTCCCATTGTGTTAAAAATGTGTGCTCCAGAGTTGGCACCGCACCGGTCTTAACGCATCTTTTTCGGCTCACCTGCTCTTATGGCACAGTCCTGGCATCTTGGTAGACAGCTTTGGTGTGCTATCGCCTGCCTTGTTCATACTGCATATCAATGATAATATGTGATGACGACAGTACGGGTGATGCCTTATACACAGGTCGCCCGAACATCTCTCGGCATAACGTCATTGAGAGTCGAAACGAACTTGTCTCTCAAATTAAGAATTCATTGGAGAAGATCTCTGAATGGGGTAGACTTAACTTAGTCCAATTCAACACCTCTAAGACACAAGTTTGCGCGTTCATCGCTAATAAGTTACCGATGGTCGTATGTCCTCGTTTTGAAAGCATACCCATAACTGTCTCCTCCAACATCGGAATACTTGGTGTTAGCATATCGAGCGAGGTCTAGTTCCGATATCATCTGGAGGGCAAGGCCAAGTTAGCCTCCAAGAAGCTTGGTGTTCTGAACAGGTCAAAGCAGTATTTCAGTCCGGTCCAACGCCTACAACTCTATAAGGCGCAGGTTCGGCCTCACATAGAATATTGTTCTCATCTCTGGGCAGGAGCGCCAAAGTACCAGCTTCTCCCTCTGGATCGGAACCAACGAAGGGCCGCTCGAATTGTCGACTGCCATAGTATTTCAAACAGGCTTTACTCCTTAGAGCTACGTAGAGATGAGCATCGCTCTGCATCATATATCGGTTATATTACGGGGAGTGTTCCGAGGAATTGTTCGGACTTATACCTGCTGCAACTTTTCGTTATCGTTCGAAGGGACAAAATATTTATCATCCTCATCACCAACTGTCGCCAACAGTATTTCCGGACCATTACGACCTGCACACCTTCAAGAAGGCAGCGTATTCCCTCCTAAAAAGCCGGCAAGGCACTTCTGTTTCTACACGCCTTAACTCTACAAGCCTAACTTTACAAACTCTACACTTTAGTCAAATTATGTGGCATGGCCATTTCGTCAGGCAACGTATTTTGACTAAGGTGTAAAGTTTGTGAAATTATTAATTACTTTACATGAAAATGTTTATGGTGGGATCACATTTTATCAGTATTACGTTGTTACAACAGAAAGCAGCTGATAAAAGTTAATTTTAGGACATTCCTAACAAAATTCTACAAAATCAACAAAAAACCCGAAATACCCGAAAAAACCCGGGTACCCGGTTTTGACGATGGCTGGGACCGAAAAACCCGGTTTTTTAAAATATGGCCGGTCTTCGATCCCCTAGTAAAGGTATAATTTAGTGCCGCGAACCATTGTCAAGTTATGCAAGGCTTCTGGGTAAATGAGACGTCTCGTCTGCATGTGGGCACGGTATTCAGAAACGATTATGACATTATTAATTAATAATAACTCCCCACGCCGATGTCGGTGACGGTGGCCGGTTTCATTGAAACCAGGCCAGTTACGCAGGAGTAATTTTATAGTGTCCATGTGTGCACATTTTCTCCGTACACAAGAGCACTCTCTGTTCCTTTACTCTCGTAATCCAGTGGGACGGATAACCGACACGACTGACGAGAGATCAGGCGCAGGGCCAACTTTTTACATGCCCATCCGACGCATGGATCATCATTCTTGTCACACAATCAGGTGATCAACCTACATTGTCCTAACCAAACATGGAAACAACATTTTTTGTTGTTCCAATGCGGGAATCGAACCCACGACCTCCGAGTCGAGAACCAATGCTCTAACCACTAGACCACGGAGGCTGTTATCTCGTATCACATTATATATCACACTATATCACATTATACCACATTATCAGCATGCACATATAGCACTGGTTATTTGTGAATTAGTCTGGTAAACGAGAAAAACGAACTTCATTGCCGCACCAAAACCGGTATACCGTATACCACCATGGCACCTTATTGCCAGGTGATAAGATTCGAAACTGATGCACCGGATCCCTACACCCCGCAACTCTGCGACATTTAAGTATGACCTATAGGTAATTGCACGAAAATATGGTTACATATCTGCAGACGACATTTGACCGCTATGTCAAGTCTGGCTAGGGGCTGGGTCAGATATGAATCACGCTTCGCTATATACGAAAGCATATTACCATAACGGAGATGTATATGACTCAGGTCTGGACTTCGCCACGTTCAGGACAATGTGCAAACAAACAGATGAAAGTGAAACTTCAAAATTCTGAAAGGCCAGAAGCGGTTGGACTAGTTAATTATTCTTGCGGCCGAATATTCAAACGGCTGGAATTTCTCCGTTTGAAAGTAGTTTAAATTAAGAATGTAATGTTTAAATAATACATTGTCATTAAACTACAGAACCAAGCAACACTTGCGCTCTTACGAAAAAATCCACTGTTCATACTGAGGCCGGGACTATATTGTTCGGATACTATGGACTATATTGTAAGGCCAGGGAAAACTCAAAGCAATGAACATAGAACTAATACATAGATCTGAAAATCGAACACACAAAGGTCAAATGTTAATGTCATATATGACAGTTGGACACTCGACAATTCGATTTTCAACTCTATTGTATTAGCGCAGAGTTCTATTTTCAGTGCTCTGAATTTTCCCGAGCCCGCCGAATTCCGGATCATATAGTCCCAGCCATAAATTAACAGCTTCGTAGTCTTCCTAGGCTGTGAATGAACTTAGATCTTTACACAGAAACACTTCTTTAAATAGAGAAGATGTATTAGTATGAACTCAGCAAAATTCTTATATTTTCTGAAAGGCAACATTAATATGGACCGAAAAATGCAAGAAGTACAGTAATTAGTGCTAAATTAAAAAGTAAAAAAAAAAAACGAAAATTACTGTTCAAATCCTTATTTTTGTTATTACAATGATACACATAAACGCAGTATTTAAGTTAATAAAATCAATTTTGTATTTATTTTCATTAGCTGTGATTAGGGAATATTATTCGAATATTCGAATATTCGACGATTTTATTATTCGAATATGGCTGGGTTCAATATTCGAATATTTCGAATAAAACGAATAATAAAAATATTTTATTTATTTTTTATAAAATATGTTAATAATAGTAACAAACTTGTACATAAACCAGAAAAGATTCGTTATTTAATACATTATTTTTATTATTTATTAATATTGTCGTCAATAATATCCTAAAACAGATTTTACTACACTGTTTAATACAAAACTGTTTAAAAAATATATATTTAAGGTGAATACTTCCTACAGTCCTTAGCGAAAGAAATCCATGCTCACACGCTTGTCAAAATAACATAACCAAGAGCGTGTTAGGACGTGTCTAAGGAGGGTTCTGTTACTATAAAGCGTAATACGATTTTTAGTTTCTTAATCTTACTGTTCGATTTCGTTCAAAATAACTTTCCTAAAGAGAATTTACCTTTGGAGGTCGATTACTTGGAAATGGTTGAATTTGTAAAAGTCATGTATAAAACTATGCCTTTATTTTAAAAGACATAATATTCAACACATACTTCACATGTATGGAAAGCCGGGGTGGCTTTCCATACATGTGAAGTGTACTTAACTATATAATAAAATTATATTTTTTATCAAACCAAAACCGATATCTAGACGCAATATAGCTAGAAGAGCGGATAGAAAGAGAGACAGGCAGATGAACAGAGTGAAGCGATAAAGGATACCTAGTTAAGTTGACTATTACAATATTACACTGGCCTGCAAAACTAAGCACAAATCGTTTAAAATTTCATACTTTTCTAAATATTATAACAAGATTTATCAGCTTTCTTTAAAAGTAATAAATTGTATTTATGTTTATGTTCTTTATAAATAGAAATAAATTGACTTTATAAGAAGAAATACCTGTCATCTTAGAATCGGAAGTTATAAAAGCGATTAAAACGCAAAAAAGTGGAAAGTCACCTCAAACTCAAACTCAAACTCAAACTCAAACTCAAAATTTTTATTTCCATGTAGGTTATAATATAACACTTATAGAATTGTCCTACATGATGCCTACCACCGGTTCGGAAACTAGCCCGGCGAGAAGAACCGGCGTAAGAAACTCGCACGGGGCCACCTTTTAGCAAAAAGATGGGAAAATTGTTCTTTTCAAAAAATATTTTACAATGTTGTAACTTAATCTATATAACATTAGTCATAAGTACATAGAACATACTTAAGTACATAAAAGCAGCCTTGCATGGGGCCATCTTATTCCCAAGGTGTGCAATCGTTAGTGAAATCACTGACTTTATAATAAGCTTTAGCACACAAACGTTCTTTAACAGCTTTTTTAAATTTATTAATGGAAAGATTTTGAACGTTTTCTGGGATTCTATTGAAAAGGCGTATACATTGACCTTTAAAAGATTTACTTACTTTACTAAGTCTGATCACTGGTATTTCTAACTTGTTCCTATTTCTAGTATTCCTACAATGTGTGTCACTTTTCTTTTTAAAATTCGTTAAATTCTTTCTGACATACAACACATTGTCCAAAATGTATTGAGAAGCAACGGTCAGAATACCTATTTCTTTAAATTTTTCTCTCAGAGATTCAAAACATGACATCTTATAAATAGAACGTATAGCTCGCTTCTGTAGCACAAATATTGTATTAATGTCCGCAGCGTTTCCCCAAAGAAGAATGCCATATGACATTATACTATGAAAATAACTAAAATAAACTAGCCGCGCTGTATCTTCATCGGTAATTTCTCTAATTTTTTTGACTGCATATGCTGCAGAACTGAGCTTATCTGCCAGATTTGCAATATGGGGACCCCACTGTAATTTACAATCTAGTGTTATTCCTAGAAATACAGTGGTGTCCACTAAGTTCATTTTCTCATCATTTAATAGTATATTGGTTTGTGCCTGCCTAACATTTGGGAGGCTAAACTTTAAACATTTCGTTTTATTTGAATTTAAAAGTAAATTATTAACATTAAACCAATGTACCATTTTTGAGAGAGCACTATTTACCTCGTCATAATTTGACTGTCGTCGCTTCACATTAAAAATTAGTGAAGTGTCATCGGCAAAGAGTACTATCTCATGCTTATCTTTAACTAGATAAGGAAGGTCATTTATATAGATGAGAAAAAGAAACGGGCCTAAAATTGACCCTTGTGGCACACCTAATTCTATTTTGGTCCCAGTAGACCTTGTAGAATTAACTTCTACTCTCTGCGTTCTATTTTTAAGATAAGAATCTAAAAGTTTAAGTGCCGTGTCCCTTATACCATAATGGTATAATGGACACCTCACCTGGAGAAGACAAAATTTCAAATGAAGTACTTAGAGAATCCCTATCTGCAATATCCAAATTCTTAACAAACCTATTTAATGAAATATTGATTACCAAACAAATACCAATTCAATGGACAAAATCCACAATTGTTCTACTATATAAAAAAGGAGACAGAAATGACATAAATAACTACAGACCAATATGTTTAATGTCAAACTTATACAAAGTATTTTCAAAAATATTACTTGGGCGAATATCAAAACATTTAGAAAAAAACCAACCACGAGAACAAGCTGGATTCCGTGCTGATTATTCTACCATAGATCATATTCATGTCGTAAAACAAATTGTTGAAAAACTTAATGAATACGGACAAAAATATTATATGGCTTTCGTAGACTATAATAAAGCTTTCGACTCACTCAGCCACAAGTATATTTGGGAAACGCTAGAAAACCAAGGCGTAGAAAGAAAATATATTCAGCTTATTAAAGAAATATACAAAAACACCATAGCTACGATCCAGCTTGAACGACAAGGCGAAGAATTCAAAGTTCAGAGAGGCGTAAGGCAGGGTGATCCACTTTCCCCAAAACTATTTACAGCGGTGTTAGAGAATATATTCAGAAGTCTAGACTGGAACAAAATGGGTATTAACATCAATGGATCAAATCTGAATCACCTAAGGTTTGCCGACGACATAGTGATATTCGCAGAAAGACCTGACACGCTACAAACTATGCTAAAGCAACTAAATTACGAAAGCAAGAAAGCAGGCCTATCCATGAACCCCACAAAAACTAAAGTAATGACGAACGGAATAAGGGAAAACATAAAAATAGAAGAAAAAGTTGTGGAGTATGTGGATGAATACATATACTTAGGACCAATAATATCTACAAAAGACCAATACTCTGAAGAAATTAACAGAAGAATAAGTAATACCTGGAAGAGATACTGGTCATTAAAAAAAATATTCAAAAATCAAACAGTACCAATGTCAATAAAAAGTAAATTGTACAATATCTGCATTCTTCCATGTCTCACTTATGGGTGTCAAACTTGGCCAGCTACAAGCAAAAACACCAATAAGCTCTCAGTTTGTCAACGAAGCATGGAACGAAGTATGATAAATATAAAGTTACGAGACCGATGGACAACTACCAAAATAAGAAAAATAACAAAGGTGACTGATGTACTGAAAAAAACTAGAAAACTAAAATGGAATTGGACTGGACACATAATGAGGACATAGAGTGGGAAAAAATGGACGAAGGATGTAATGGAATGGTACCCTAGATATGGTAAAAGAAAAAAAGGACGACAGATCAAACGTTGGGAGGACGACCTCCCAAAGGGATGGAGAAGGATAACCCGAGACAGAGACAAATGGAAGGAAATGGGGGAGGCCTATGTCGAAAGACAACCTGACTAAAAATTAAAAGTTTGATTTATTTAATATTAGTATTAGTTAAAAACTGTATCATGGTCAGTGAACAAAGGCTTTATTTATTTATTCTTTATAAATAATAATATATTATATCAGTTTATTATTTTTATCTTTAACAAAAATTAACCATTTTAATCTTAGTCTTAAAGACTAAATTTAAGTCATATAAAATTGCGGTTTGAATAACTCCTTAAGGCCTGACAACAGCTTGGAGGAGGTTTGTCATTCTGAAAACGATGTTTTGGAGCCGAATTATGCATTATTCTCTCCCATTCTTATATCAGGGTGTGTTTTAGTGCTGTGAGGATACTAACTGTAGGTGACAATTTGCGGCTTCTGACTAGCCTTCTAAGCTAATCTCAGGGTATACTTAATCGGGTTGAGGTGAGGAAATTAAAGAGAATCTTTAAGAACCTCTTGACCATATCTTTCTCCAGATATAGGTCCAATTGTCATGCCCATTGTATATGTACTCTGCCTGAGCATACTGAACTCTATCTGACAAGTAGGCTTGAAGATATCGCCTACCAGGTCACGTTTAATTAGCCTCCCTTCGGAAGTTCAGTGTTGCTACTCGGCTCTCGAGTTTGGTCTCGAAGTGAGATCACTCGCCCTTCGCCTCGGTCTATAAGGTTTCAGATTTACTTAAGCAAGTCTTCTTCACTGTGCTGTCAGTAACATAGTCCCTTCGGGTCTGAAGAAGCTGTTTCTGAACCTACTGCATTTAAGTGTTGATCTTCAACAAGTCTAAACAATTTAACGATCTTATCGAGCGCTGAGTCTGCCATTAAAGTTAGTCTCATTGTACCGTCGCTTCATCTGCTGAACGGTTCGTAACATGACACACTCCGTTCTTGCAGTACAACGCCTAATGCCTACTTCTGTACTGATGCCTGGTTTCAGAAAAATCATCAACACATTATTCAGGCTGTGATACAATTTTTAAATCTACTGCTGTCTAACTTACTTTTTGTAATAAGACTCATCGTTCAAGAAAAAATTGATAACATAAAGAGACCAAAAACATGGCTAACTTGAAAATGGAAAAAGGTTATTTTTACTTTAAATATTTTCCACCCACTTTTTAGTGCTCTTTATTTTGATGGTTTATCTTGTTTACTTATTCTTACTACGGTTTATATACACATGTACCGATTAGGTTTGGAGCAGACTATTATGACAGCACGATATACGTGTGTTCGAGTTTTCAGCTGCATTATATTAGAACAAAGCCCTATTAACAGTGCACTCCGATTTCTGTGCAGTGTTCCAACTCTGCAAATATATTTCTCTCCAATCTTAAACAAACTGATATACAAATAATAAAAAATATATATTAGTGTTCTTTATTCATTCAATTATACTACCAAAAGCTTAATTTAAAAAGTCAGACTGTAGGTCTGACTTTTTAAATCGATTGTCTATGTTGAATCGATCAATAGCATAACTCAATTAAAAATCAGAAAATACGAACCTCTAAAACAAACCCCAAAAATTCTATCCCCTAGAGTATCTTTTCCTTATTTTTTGGGAGAAACTCCTTAGTTGGCAACAAAATCCATGGTCAGCTCCAGACCTAAACCGTTCATATGTTAATAGTTTAAAAAGTTATTGCAGTTTTGTATTTTAAGTTTGAAACTTGAAAGATTTTTTTTTATTAAAAAGACGATTTTTTGAGAGTAATTTGTGAAACACGTCACATTTTAATATTATTAAATATGCAGGTATATATAAACGCATTATATTACTTGTATTTAAAGTTTTTTACCAATATTCGTATTATTCGAATTATTCGAATTTATTCGAATAGTGTTTAGCCATTATTCGAATTATTCGAATAGTAAAATTTGTCGAATAATAACATTCCCTAGCTGTGATGTCACTCCTGCTACATTTACTATATAGAGCGTTTTTAATGCACTCCAACAATTTGACTTTTGTGATGACTGTATCTCGTCAACGGGTTAATCGTCGATATGTCATTGCAATTACAATAATTCCTGGCTTATTATGTACTTTTAGAAAACCCAATAAAAATGCATCTTCTCTATTGTCACTGTATATGCTTAACTTGATCTGCTTAGCAGAATGATCTCTTTTATTTTTGCATTTTAACTTTACAAAATCCTACCGTCGACTGGACCCGCTCTAAAAATCAACGAGTCAATTGATTAACTCATGAAAAAATAGTGCCGTTAATGTAACTTGGAAGCAATAAATTCAAATCTCTACACAGTGATTTTCCAGTTATTGGCTGCAACGGCAAAGTATTGCCAATTATTGTTAGCACTTCATAACTGCTAGTTTCCTCACAGCGGCGATTTATATAACGGGCAATTGGCCCACCACACTTTCCCACCACTGCAACTCCTGTGTAGCCAGGATCGACAGTGGTAACCAACCGCAAAAACCCTTTGATATGATCTCAGGGGTGCCCGGGGGACATGCTAAGTCTGTCTTGGAACCCGCAACGAAATTAATCAGAAGATTGAAGGAGGAGTAGGAAGTATTCCAGTTTCCCTCCCCAAGCAAAGCGGGAGACAGCAAAAATTGTTATGACAAAAAAGTCAAAGGGGAAGCACCACGGGAATAACATGTTTTTTTTATGACTACAAGATAGTGTAATTATATGTTTTAATTTATAATATGACAATTATTACAATGGATTTATGATGACAAAATAGTGTTGCATTGTTTCCAATTAGGGGATCGAAGACCGGTCATATTTTAAAAAACCGGGTTTTTCGGTCCCAGCCATCTTCAAAACCGGGTACCCGGGTTTTTTCGGGTATTTCGGGTTTTTTGTTGATTTTGTAGAATTTTGTTAGGAATGTCCTAAAATTAACTTTTATCAGCCGCTTTCTGTTGTAACAACGTAATACTGGTAAAATGTGATCCCACCATAAACATTTTCATGTAAAGTAATTAATAATTTCACAAACTTTACACCTTAGTCAAAATACGTTGCCTGACGAAATGGCCAAGCCACATAATTTGACTAAAGTGTAGAGTTTGTAAAGTTAGGCTTGTAGAATTAAGGCGTGTAGAAACAGAAGTGCCTTGCCGGCCTTTTAGGAGGGAATATGCTGCCTTATTGAAGGTGTGCAGGTCGTAATGGTCCGGAAATACTGTTGGCGACAGTTGGTGATGAGGATGATAAATATTTTGTCCCTTCGAACGATAGCGAAAAGTTGCAGCAGGTATAAGTCCGAACAATTCCTTGGAGCACTCCCCGTAATATAACCGATATATGATGCAGAGCGATGCTCATCTCTACGTAGCTCTAAGAAGTAAAGCCTGTTTGAAATACTATGGCAGTCGACAATTCGAGCGGCCCTTCGTTGGATACGATCCTGGTACTTTGGCGCTCCTGCCCAGAGATGAGAACAATATTCTATGTGAGGCCGAACCTGCGCCTTATAGAGTTGTAGGCATTGGACCGGACTGAAATACTGCTTTGACCTGTTCAGATCACCAACCTTCTTGGAGGCTAACTTGGCCTTGCCCTCCAGATGATATCGGAACTAGACCTCGCTCGATATGCTAACACCAAGTATTCCGATGTTGGAGGAGACAGTTATGGGTATGCTTTCAAAACGAGGACATACGACCATCGGTAACTTATTAGCGATGAACGCGCAAACTTGTGTCTTAGAGGTGTTGAATTGGACTAAGTTAAGTCTACCCCATTCAGAGACCTTCTCCAATGAATTCTTAATTTGAGAGACAAGTTCGTTTCGACGTTTTGCCGAGAGATGTTCGGGCGACCTGTATATAAGGCATCACCCGTACTGTCGTCATCAAATAATATTATCATTAATATGCAGTATGAACAGGGCAGGCGATAGCACACCAAACCTGTCTACCAAGATGCCAGGACTGTGCCATAAGAGCAGGTGAGCCGAAAAAGATGCGTTAAAACCGGTGCCAACTCTGGAGCACACATTTTTAACACAATGGGACGGATTCCGTTAGGCCCACTCGATTTTTGGGTATCATGGGAACGGAGAGCAATTCGCACTGAGCGCTGATGGAATAATAAATTATACCAAGTTATGAAGGTCCAAAAAATCGACGAATCGTTTCGAGAAAAGGTAGTCTGGTCCCTTGCGCTTCGCTCACTCGTCCTGGCGGGGCGGGGGCACTACCGTGCCCCCAAATGTACTACATACAACATGAAAACATTATAACTATTGTTCTAAAATTCTACATTGACAGTCACAAGCCACTATAACGTTCGGTTTGTGACTGTAACTGTTATAAACTGTTGTAGAATTTCATAATGAAAAAAAGCTCGAAAAAACCGAAAACCGGTTTTCAATATTTTGAAAACCGGGTTTTGTTGTAGGCCCGAAAACCCGGGCAAACCCGGGTTTTCGGTTTCGGGTAAAACCGGTCTCGATGCCCTATTTCCAATAGTACTTATGACAAAAACGTTTGAAAGCCCGGAAGTTCTTCGCGCAGCCCACGAGATCTTCATAATACACTACCCTAGAAACACAATGGACGCTGTTCAACATTTCGATTCTTTCGTCATACCAGAGATCACACTCCCAGAGTATGTGATGAGCAGTTTGTTCATAAGGGCCGCCTGCGGTCAAACACTCGCATAGCGGAGACGGGACTAATTTAAATCCAAAAAGTTTCGCTTTAAAGTTTCCGTGACCTGTCAAAAATTGTGCGACGTAGTGATCTATTTCTAACCATTGCTTGGAGAGTCGATCGCGTACCGATGGGAAGAAATTATATAGGTGACGCCCTTTGATAGTGTTGTCCCACCGTTCCTGCCACTCAGAAATTAGGTTCTGTATAGAAATATCTAATGGCTCGAATTATCTAGTTATCTTATTACTCTCTTTCGCGCTTAAAAACTCAGGGTTAGTCATTTCTTTATTTTTATAATATAGTGCTGCACGACGCTGTATCTCTAAATCTACTGGTAAATTGTCTCTGTCTGACAAGAAAGATGATCCATGCCTCGGATGGGCATGTAAAAAATCGGACCTGCGCCTGATCTCTCGTCAGTCGTGTCGGTTATCCGTCCCACTTAATTACGAGAGTAAAGGAAGAGAGAGTGCTCTTGTGTACTGCGCACACACTTGGGCACTATAAAATTACTCCTGCGTAACTGGCCTGTTTTTTAATTAAACCGGCCACCGTCACCAAGATCTGCGTGGGGAGTTATTAATATTATAAAGCTACTCATGATGATTATAGGTATCTACTCAGTACTCTTGCCTCGACACAATCGAGTGAGTTCTTAGCTATTATTCATTATCATCAGCTCGCTAATTTCTTGATAATTCGAGGATAATAGAGACGATTTTCTTTACTGTGCGTTTCGTCGAGTAAGAGTACCAACCTTGCCGGAGGGCTACTTGCAATTCCACTTGTGTTGCAGATTTCCGATGTTCATTTGGCTGTTGAGTTCTCGACAGAACTGCAGTGGATGACTTCCAAATATTTGTTATGCGCTTTGATAACAGAATGAATCACACTTGGAGACAATGGAATAACATTTGCAGCAATTACTTCTAGATTTGGCCGTAAGCCAATCACGGGGACAAAAACAACCTTTTTTGAACTAAAATGGGACAAGCTACGAGAATGTTGTCACAGAAACACTTTAGAGTTGTTTATTTGTCTTGAGATATAAATCGACAAGTTTTAGGAATTCTCGATGGCGTTAAAAGCTGCGATCGGCGCAACTGTTTTAATATGTCACTGTCTGTTTTAAACATAGATGCATTTTTCGTCAAAATTATGGATTGTGGGATTTTTGTGTTTCTAGTAATACGAGTGACGAGTTGACGATGATGATGACTTTAATGAATGACTTTAAAGATAAAAAGTAGTAAAATGTTATTCTATAAAGTAGATTTTATAATTAAGGCTACGGCCATTGTGGTAATATATTTTGGAAGTAGTAATAAACCGAGTCTAAACCTAGCTCTATACAGAAAATACACTAAGTAACGAGGAGGATTTTACTGGGCCATAAAACATATGAAAGCAATACACTTCTTACCTCTCTAGTGAAAGCATCGGGCATCGTAAACGTCGACGTGATCCAGCAGAACGTGTTGACCACGTTGACGGGCAGCCCGCCGCCCACGATGCACTGTATCGGCTGGCCCACGTACTGCGTGGCCGTGATGATCACGGAGCACGTGAGCAGCAGCACCGTCGTGAATATGTTGTGCAGCCGGAACACGGCGTTGTCAGTCTTGATCGGCTGGTACTTGAAGTACACGCTCAGTCCTCCGAGCAGCTTGAACATGGTGCCGGGTCATAGGAATGTGTATAAAATCAGTCTTGTTTAATTGATTATATTGTCGTCGCCTCAGATCTGAAACAATAAAGAATTGTATTTATATTTTAATTTCCTTTACACGCAGCATTAGTACGAAGACGCTGACGCAAGACGAAGCAATGGATTGTGGCATACTCTACCAAGTACCAAACCTCAACCTTTTGGCAAAGAATATTTAATTTAATATTAGCGTAAAGAACCGTCATTCGATAGACTTACACGATTGATAGCTCGCAGCTATGCGCACACCCCCGTTATACGTCAAGACGTATGACGGGGGTGCGCGCGGCGAGCGGGGCGTAAGTTTTTTCCAGACAGGAATTTCGTTCACGGGACTGCCCGCCCGCCGGCAGCTTTGACATAATTGACAACATAATTTCATAATATATTTATGATTTACGACGCCATGTTTAAAATTATTTCGGTGTCAACCCTAAGCTTACGTCAACATGGCCGACATTCGCCGGTGCTCGAGCTGTCACTTGTTAGAGATGGGCGATGGGTAAATACCCAATCTACCCATTTGGGTATATACCGGGTAGATTGGGTAAATACCGGGTATATTGGGTAAATACCCAAAAGTGGTGGGTATATAAAATTTAGCATTAGTTGCAACTCCCGGTTTTTTTTAAAAACCTCCCTAATATAATGCATATTTACTAACGAATTCATATTAGTTAAAATACGCATCGTAAAATCATAAACCAATATAGTTTTGAAAAATAGAATATGTTTCTCTATGGAAATACATATTATAAAAAAATAAATATTAATGTTCAGGGCCATACTCAATTCTTTCTCATGGTTCAGCGTCGGAGGTCCAGTAGCCCGTCAATAGTAACCTGTTATTAATTGGTAAATATAGTTTTAAAAAATTATCGACACTAATGATGCTAATTATAGTCGTAATAATCGTGTTGGATCTACGGCGTATAACTTCTATGCACAGATTATAGAGGAACAGATAAACAGCTACATAGTTATCTATCGATTTGATTGAACAACTACAAGCATATATACCACGATTATGTGAAAAAATCTTGGGCCGTTAAAGGGGGCGTTAAAATTTTCAATTTTGGAACGTTCTATGAAACGTCCATTGTTTTTTTGTATAGGAAACGAACCACCTTAAAGAGACGAATATCGTGCTGCAAGGACTTTTACATCTGCCTGTTAAGCTGCCCATAAAACCATCGTCAGAGGTTTGAAGAATAAGGGTGTGTCGACTAGCCATTAGTGTAAACGTGTGGTTGGAGATTTTCCGTGGCTTACCTCTACAGCGGGTTTCACAGTACTTTGACCCAACCGCATGGATAGTCTCTGCGAACCTGTCATAGATTTCGTTTACTGAAGCGTGGTTTTCCAGGCCAGCAAAGCGGTTTTGTAGCTCGAGTTGAAAGCTTTCGGGGTTTCTAATTCCGGTTTGAGACGGTCGTAGCGTAGACTTTACCAAGCGAGCTCTTTCGAGTTTGATATTTAAGTTGAATGTGCCTCGCACCATTCGGTGATCGCTGCCGATTTTCACTCGGTGTATCACGGAAACATCCTTTAATATCTGGGTGCTCATGATGAAGTCTATCTCATTTTTGTCTCTCAGGGCTCATCCAGGTCCATTTCATGTGAGGTGGCTTCTGGAAGAATTAATTCATCATAAAGAGTTCTTCCTTTTCCATAAAATCAGCCACCTTTGACCACTGGGATTCCTATGACCAAAACCAATTTTTCCCACTTTCACCTCGCTTGCCTAACTATGCGTTGAAATCTCCCATAACAACATTGGAGTGAGTTTTCGAGTTATGTATGGCCTTAGATATGTCCTCATACATATAACCTCTACTTCTTCATCTGGGTGAGACGAGGTAGGTGCGTAAACTTGTATGACCTTCAACGAATATCTTTGAGATATTCTGAGTATAAGGTACGCATCCCTACTCGACACACTTTCGATGGCCACGATGTTGTTGACAAGAGACTTGTGGACGAAAAACCCGATTCCACCTTGGGACTGTTGGTCGCCTTCCCAGTAGAAGAACAAGATAAAGATAAGAAGAATAATAAAGTTCGCGGAAACTTTGCTGCCCATTTTCGGTATGTATTTCCCTTAGTCGTCTCTTATGACACCCATGGGAAGAGATAGTATATGGGGAGATGCTATTCTTACTCCGGCATGGATTGTTGCATGTAACACTTTTAAATTCGCAAAAAATGGTATATGACTTCAACTTCTCGACATAGTTTTTGTTGAAATGTATGATGTAAGATTCAAAATATAGATATTGGTTTGATTATTTGGTGTAATGTCATATTATATAAGATTAGGTCGTAAAAGATAGTAGACTGAGTCAAATACTAACCAATTTAACAAATGCACTTGGTTGTAAAAACCAAAGTTCAGTACGATTTTGATTACCAACATAACAAATGCGCTTGGTTGTAAAAACCAAAGTTCAATACGATTTTTACTTATCATTACATTATTATGTTTACTAAAATTTGATTTAAAGATTAAATTCCAAAAGAATGTATGAAGAACAAAAAAGAAAAAAATATAAAAAAGCCTTTTTCCTCTATAAATATATGATTAAAAGCTATAGAAGTGGAATATTAGTGATTAATATCTAATACAACATTAATCAGAGGTAGTTATATACTCAAAAATTGTTACAAAATGTTGAATTTTATCTACCCAGCATTTTGGGTAGATATGGGTATTTACCGGGTACGTATGGGTATTTACCCGGTAGGTGGGTAAATACCCGGGTACGTGCCCATCTATATCACTTGTAGAGTCGCCCCTGTGCTTTGGGTGAGGTAATGAATATTTAGTAGTTAAAACGGGAATATAAGGTTAATAAAATAAATAATTAAAAAAATAAAAAAACCCGACTGCAAAAAAGACATACACCTAAGCAACACACTAAAAATACCGAAACAAGTTTGAGAAAACTGACTACACTATGAGCTGAAACCCTAAGTAAAATAACTGACGTTATGTTTGGTAGCAGGCGGGACCCATTCGCAAATTATTATAAATCGTACAAAAATAAATGGGCCCAGCCTGCTAACAAACATAACGTCAATTATTTCACTTAGGGTTTCAGCTCATAGTGTAGTCAGTTTTCTCAATCTTGTTTCGGTCTTTTTTAGGGATGGGCGTTGAATGAATGAACTGTTTTATTAAACTGTTTATTTGTCATGAACGGGTAAACTAGTTTAGCGCCTACTGATAAACTAGTCTATGCGTGAACGGTTGCCATATGCCGGAACGGTGCGTGCGACAGAGACCGTTCGTCGCGACGCGACGACACGATCGACGGACGGGCGCGGGGCGCGACGACTCGGCACGAGCAATACGTCTATCTCTGTTCTTTACAGTAATGAACCTGCCTGCATGCCAGTCCTAAGCCTGGAAAAAGTATGAAGGGAAGTTCATTTCCACCGCTCACAGATTAAACCGTCTCGTCGTTCGTCGTCATCACTACGTCGTCGTCGACTGTGGCCGCCCTCACCCGTCTCTACAATGGGATAGTCAGGACGGCCACTTTCCCACTCCCTGGAAGATGGGGCTTATAATCACCATCCCCAAGCCCCATAAAGACCTCAAACGAGCCGAGGGCTACCGGCCCATAACCCTACTTTCTACCCTCTCCAAATCCTTTGAGATCCTGTTTCTCAAACACCTCTCCCCGTACCTCCCTCCTCGAGAGGAACAGTTCGGTTTTAGGTCCCAACTAAGTACCACCCTCCAGCTGGTACGCGTGATTCACCACCTTTCCGTTGCGGCCAATAAGAAAAACCATTCGGCGGCCGTCTTCCTGGACATGGAGAAGGCGTTCGACAGCGTGTGGTACGAGGGTCTCCTCTTTAAGCTCACCCGAGCTGAAGTCCCCCCTTTTTTGGTAAGGCTAGTGGCATCCTACCTTTCCAGTCGAACGTTTAGGGTTCGAGTCGACGGGATACTCTCCTCGGAGCGTCCCATAACCGCTGGCGTCCCTCAAGGAAGCGTACTTTCCCCAGGTCTGTACAATTTTTACGCTAGCGACGTACCTACAGACCTGGGCACCACTACGGCTCTTTACGCCGATGACACGGCGTTCTTCGCCTCCTCCCTCAACCCGGACCACGCCGCCATCAAAATCCAGAGGACGCTGGACCTCCTCCCTGACTGGCTGAGCAAGTGGCGCCTGTCTGTCAACCCAGGCAAGTCCCAGGCGCTCGCCGTCACCAGGAGGAGAGGTTTCCCAGCGCCCCTCAAGATCGGCGACGCCGAAATACCGTGGGGTAAGGGTACGGCCAAGTACCTGGGCGTCATTATAGACAGGTCACTGTCAATGAACGCCCAATGCAGGTCAGCGGTGGCCAAGGCCAGAGCAGCAGTAGCCCAGCTACGCCCTGCCTACTCATCCCCGCAGATCCCCCTTAGCATGCGCATCGCCCTCTACAAAACTTACGTCCGATCGCGCCTCACGTACGCGGCACCCGCGTGGCACCATCTGCTCTCTGCATCCCTTAAAAGGTCGATGCAGAGAACGCAGAACCGTGTGCTGCGCCGAATCGCGGGTGCCCCCTGGTACATGAGAAATGACACCATTGCAAGGGATCTGCGAGTGGAGAGTGTGGAGGCTTTCGCAGCCCGGCTCTCCCAAAATCTCTTTGCACGTGCGGATGCCTCGCGCCTGGTCGAACTGACAGACCTGGCGCCGTCGCACGCCCGTCCGCCCGACCGACACCGCCTGCCGAGGGATGCAGTCCCTCATGAAGGATCGGCGGAGCCCCGCCGCCCCCCCCTCCGCCCACGAAGAGGAGGAGCCCAGGCGCCATGAGGTGCCTTACCCAGGCGCAAGACGTGCCTAACCACGCGCGTAGACGCGCCTCTCCAGGCGCAATCATGCGCCCCCCCAGGATGCACCACCGCTGGATTGCAGCCCCATACCCTTTCCTCGCACTGGCAAAAAAAAAACGAAACAAAAAAAAAACACAAAACACAAAAAACAAAAAAAAATTGCCGGTGCACATTTTTCTTTTTTTTTTTTTCGCCCAGAGCCTGTCGGTGTGGCAGCCCTCTTGCCACCCCGTCGCCACCGTGGCGTAGCTTCCCCCCCGCTATAAAAAAGCTGGGGTTCGGAAGAATAATATCCCACCCCTATCCCTAGGTTGGTCGAGTCCGCGGCCGGTAAACGCGGCGCGTGAGGGAGTGGACCCAAACACGTTTCTCGGCTCCCCGAGTCGCGACCCCCACGCGCCGTTTGGAGCCGTCAAAGGTCCTGATTGTGCCTAGTTGGCGAAGGCTATCCCGTTCGCTCGCTATGGGTTTACCCCGCGTTCTGCCGCGGGGGTTCTTCCCCAAAAATAGACTTTTGCGTCCAGTACTAGTACTGGACGCGTCTATCAAATTGTTTCTCCACGTAGAGGGGCAAAGCCCCTGATCGTGGTTTCCCGCCCAAGGCCCCTTTTAAGGGCCCGGCGTGAGTATACGTAACAGCGTCATCACTAGTCGCGTCGATCAGCAAACGATAACAAGTTTGTCAAAACAGTTAATGCTGAAAGTTGTTCATTCAACAAAACTACTTTGTTTGTCATAGTTTATTGCTCAGTTCAGTATTCGTCGAACACGTAAACTAGTCGAAAAAAAAAACTGTTTTTTCAACTAGTTTACGATGAACGATAAACGGTCTCGTTTCATTGATCGAAAAAGCGCCGACGACCCATCACTAGTATTTTAGTGCGTTGCTTAGGTGTATGTCTTTTTTGCAGTCGGGTTTTTTTTTTTTTTTTTTTTAATTATTTATTTTATTTCAGTCTTTTCAGTTGCTTTTGAATTGTAGTTGTCTATGTAGGCGGGTTTTTGTTTTTTATTATTATTATTTATCGTTATATTTAATATAAAACTGCAAGTTATATACATATTTAGAATCAGTGTTTAAAATCCTTCATTTTGATACCCCACTCGATACTTGGTAGATACTTTTTTTTACCTCACAATATGGCGTCAAACATCCGCCATTTTGTTTTTGTTTTTTTAATGTCACCTATCTAAAAACACTTGGGCTATTAAGACGAATCTAACGATACCTCAAATGTGAAAATCCGTTTAGCGGTTCTGAAGATACAAGGTAATAAAGAATATTACATACATACTTACATACAAGATACGCGCTAAACACATAACCCTCCCGGCAGTCGGGTAAAAAGTAGATATCTGATTTAGGTCGCGTGGAATGAGTAATAGGAGGTATGTATTAATGATGCAATTTCCTCGTCAATTGGTTAAATTATTCGCTACAAGGAGAATGAATCATTAACAAATAATCAAATACTCTACAATTATTTCGCTAATTAAATTTTTATATATTAAATCGTAAATAGAATTGAATTAATAAAACAACTTAACAAATGAAAGCAATTTTGCAACTATCAAAATGCGGAAATAATTAAACAGCCAATTTATTGAACAGGATAAAAATTAATAGTTGTAAATTAGCAATCAACAGTTGTAATTTAAACATTTACATTACAAAGAGAATAAGAACAATAAGGAGAACTTATAATTTTCTTTACCTAGAAAGGATTTAATCGTTTTGCCATTAAATACATCGTGTAGAGACAACCAGCCCTAGATTACTCTTATTGTCAGTACACTGTACAACGTACACATTATGGTTGCATTACTGAGAACCAAATTCTATCAACGATTTACCAGAATTCCTATTGACACACATTCACTCGACTTGTTTCTATATTAAAATGCCATCCCACGAGACGTGTGGGTCGTGAGTCGTGACTCGTGGGTGACCGGCCATTGTCCTACGGTCCAGCGGCCAGCAGGCCGTAGGACACGTGTGGCATGTTAACCGCGTGACACTTGCGGTGCACGCATAACGGATATCGTCAATATAAGGCTGGGACTATATTGAACCGGAATCCGGCGGGCCGGGGAAAATTTAAAGCATTTAAAATAGAACTCTGTGCTAATAATGTAGAGCTGAAAATTGAACACACAAGTGTCGAGTCAAATGTCAATGTCATTGACAGACCGACACTCGAACCTTCGAATTTCAACTATATATTGTTAGCGCAGAGGTATATTTTCAGTGCTCTGAATTTTACCGGGCCCGTCGGATTCCGGATCATAAAGTCCCAGTCTAAGCATGCACAAGCAACCATTATTAAAGATTGAGGAACCCTGCCTACATTTTGGAATATCAAACTGAATGCATGACATGCAACTACAAAATATTGAGGAACTCTCTACATTTCGGAATATAAAGCTTCAATTAATGGATTACGACAAAATGTAAGCAGCAGCTCCTAGCACGCATTATAGAATATCAAAAATCATCACATTATCAACGTAATTGGACAGCTTTGTACATTTTACAACTTTACCATAAGAAAATGTAATGTTGGTGACTTAAAATTCCCAAATCTTGAAAATTGCAACAATAATATGATTGACCACGATAGCAACGCTGATGATGTAAACTCAAAAGTGGGACAGATTTGATCGATCACGGCGCGATAAGTTGTGCAAACTTATGGCAACTTATGGCAGGCCGGGGTCAACGTACTCTTATCACGTTAGTGTAATTGGTATAAAATGGGTCACACACCTGCAGTATGCAGGCGAATAGCAATAAAACTAGTAATAAATGGCTCTACGAATTGCATATAAAACCTATATAGTACCTGGCTAACCGAGATTTGCTCTGCTAAAAAAAAGAATCACAATAATATGACCGGGATCCGAACCCATCACATTCAGAATTTTCGAACAAAGCAAAACTTATACAAACATACAAAACTGCCAATCGGACTGACATTATAGTCGAAATTGATACATTATTGCACGACGAAAGGAAAAACATACTTACATAACTTTAAAATGCGCAGTTTCCAGGGATAAAACCTAGCTAGACCGATTTTTCTCCCCCAAAACTCCATGCATACTAAATTTCATATAAATACTTGCAGCCGTTACCGAGATTACGATTATATTATATAATAAACAAGATTGTCACGTTAAAGTTAAAGTATGTATAAGTTATCGTAATGATAATGTTACGGGAGTAAAAATTATAGGCCGATATTCGGAGTAAAACGCCAGTTTCCTCTGAGGGGATTCGCATTTCGCTACGAATTTCCAAACCAACACAGCTCTGGTCTTCCAACACACCGAAATATCCAAATCGCAAGCAGTCGTAATCGTAATTCGTTGCCGGAGTCGCAGAGAGTAATCGCGCTATTCATTTTAGGTATCGCTCGAAATTAACTCGAAGAACACTCGTAGTTAACTGACTGAGGGCGGTCGGCGGCGCCCCTATTGTATACCGACGACACGGTTACTAGAAAATTCACGGTGTAGAGCTTTCTAGATCTTTCCATCTAGAACTTTCGAGTCGGGGTGAGATAAGTGCACGTGCGAGAACGTTCTAGTACTTTCCATACTAGAAGCTTCTAAAACACTTTTATAAATTGAAGCGCCCTAAAAAATTTATTATCATTCATAGTTTTAGTACTATTATTGTAGACCCCAACTCTATACTTGTACACGATTCGTAAACCGACGTGGATATCTTTCACTAAGTTTTCACGCGTTGAATTCGCGTGTATTTGCTGTGATTTCTCATACATTTGCCGTGAATTCGCATCGTGAATTCAACACTGAATGACTAGTGTTCACGGCATGTAGAGTCTGCGTTAATTTGGACCAAGGAAACGTGATTACTTTTCCATAATAATTATTGTAAGTACCAAGCTAAAGTAGGTCCCCTACTGTTGTTATTAGATAAGTCATTAGGCGAGACAGGTTCAAGATAACGTAGTGTGTCTACGGCCTTATATCTACTACTTTTAAAAATACATTACCCTATATTTAATCCGTAGCCCCACTTCAAAAGTTTCTGTTATAAAAACTCGTGGGATTTTTAATTAATTTTCAACGGCTTGAGTTACAACCTGCCAGAGCTGATAAGCTAAAAGCTGGAAAAGCGTTTAAATTGGGACAAGTGCTTACAGAGATAAACGCTTTAATTTTTTTGCATTATTTTTTTCTCAAAGCCAACTACAGTGGTACCTGGTAATACCCGTAGAGATCAATAAAATTATACTTTTGATTACGATAGAGCATATTATACAAATAGAGAGTATGAAGTATACGGCCGCAGGAATATATTTGTAAATAATTCCGATATATTTGTGCGTTTAAGTTTATACTTACCATGATGAATGTTTTTGTATATGATGTAAGTAAACTAATTATGTAGGTTTTGTTTACTAATTTAGCAAAAAAAAACTTGTTTGTACTTTTTAGATGTATTTAATTATTAAACTACACATAAAATAATATATATTTTTTACATTTACCAAGTAGTAATGCCTTAATATATCTAAGTATATTAATGAAACTAAATATTTTAGATGTAGTCCGATCCGCAATTTCGAGTGGAATGTAGAAGCAATTATGCTTAGTAATTAAATAACTAGTTTTCTCGATAAAAAATTAGGAAACGAAGGCACAATTAGTAATTACAATTTCCTCGTTGTTAAGGTCGACATACTATGAGAACAAAACGCAATGAACGAATGCAAACTAATGAATTAAACGTAACTTAACAATGATACGGCATTGATGAATTCCCAAGACATATGAATTACAAATATTTAATACAAGTATTACAAAATGCATAATATTATTATAATGTGTATTTTTTGCCTCGTTAACTATGGAGTTACTTCATGAAACATTCTGAACAAAGTCTTATGTGTGTGTTTAATAAATAATTTGAATTTGAACAAAGTCTTATTATTCAGTCGATGAGCCAGCTAGTTTTCAGACTCCCATACAATTCCGTAAGCCACTTACTTACACCACTCGAATACTCCCAGCGTCAGTTCACACTGAGACGCGACGCGACGCGGCATTTTTTAACTTTATTCACTACACAAAAAAATACAAGTTTCAATGCAAGAGCCTCGAACTCTTGCAATGAAACGTGTATCCTTTTGAGATTAATTTTGAATCACTATTTTTTTAGGGTTCTGTTATACACAAGGAACTCTTATAGTTTCGCTCTGTCCGTCCGTCTATCTGTCTGACCGCGCTTCTAGCGTGGGTAATTATGAATATAAGTGGATAAAATTTGGTATAGTCATAGGTTGTGTATAGATCTCGGATTTAGCAGCATTAAATAACAATAATTTTATATTTTAGGAGGGGCTCTCCATACATGTGAAGTGGGGATGAAAAATATTTTTAAATTCTACCTCATTGTGTGGGGTATAGTTGAATAGGTATTTTAATAAATAAAGACAATGTTTCATACATGACTTTTTATAGAATCAATTTTTTCGAGTAGTCGGCCTCCAAATTTATTTAAAAGTTGCATTTCCCCCTGGCATTTCTAAACTATGTGATTTAAAATTTGCAATACTCTATGCGATTATATCATGCTAAAAACTCTTTACGAAAATTGTTTTGAATGAAATCGGACAGTAACTTTTGACGTAGTTTGAAAAATCCTATTACGCGTTTATAGTTACGGAAACCTCCTTAGACATGTCATGACATTCTTTTGGTTAGGTTATTTTTTTAATGTATAGGTACATAAGGGTCAGTTAACACATCGACGCGAACCGACGCGGGTTCGCGTCGATGTGTTAACTGACCCTTATGTACCTATACTTACGACAATCTATGTAGTCATTTTGCTCTATCAACCTAATCTAAATAATAATCAAACCATATCAAATAGAATCATATTTTCACGTTTGACAATAATTTAAATAAAATTAGGACCGAAAGTCAACTGGGAGCTGTAGTCTGAAGCTGGACAGCCTGCATTATTAAACGGTTTTATGGAATCATGATTATGGGCCTAGTCGACGTAGAAGACGACGTTATTTGCATTAATGCAGCTAGTGTTAGAATCCTTGAGTCTATCACGACAGCAACCTTGTTACGAAACTCTAAAGGAAATGTGGCAACCGGCGCAGAACATCGCATTGTCTGGAAAGAAATATGGTGGCAGATGGACATTACATAAAAAGAATATATTGCATTATAATATACTCAGAACCAATCTTAAATAACAATTCGGAATCTCCATCAAACTTCTGGGACTACATTAGCCATAGCATGCTAAAGGTGACACTGTACACCTTTTAAAGATGTCGGAAAAACTAGGTCTTTAATAGATACCGATTTAAACAAATACATCCTACGTCACTTAGACTATTATCATGCTCTCGACAAGTTGTGGATTGACTAATAAGTAGCCCATAAAAACACTAGGTACTTAGAGTATTTAAAACGAAAAACACCCAAGACCTGTTAACACAGTTCCCTTGATATAATTGATTCTTCAGAGAATCGGTAGTTTTTATGCAAATATAACATTGTTATTTGCAAAACAGTTGATGGCGTGAAGAGTTAACATGATGCCAAAAGGTACGAATAATCTAACTCTTACCAGCGCAACCCCAATTCTCGTAATTAACTTACACTTTCATTTTACTATTGTATGATTAAATCGTCTTGATATCATAAACTGATTTTTGAACTTTAGACCAATAAAAAGGCGTTAGACGTTAATGAGAATACCATTTTGCAGCTTTAACATACATATTGGGACTGGATCTGTATTTAGCAGAGTCGACCTTCAGCACCTCAAGTCTCGTATTGTTATCATGAACTGCTTTTATGAAGTTTCGACCAATCAGAGCGCGTTTCACGTTGGTTAAACGTTTACGAGAATTCGGGACTTGATTGTAATTGCATTCATGCAGGTTTTATTTAGCAGAATTGACTCTCACATCTAAAGTGGTCACAATAAGTAAAATAAATTATATTTTGAAGTTTTCAATAGACATGCGTAAAATACAAATAATAAGAAATGTATTTACTAACAATTAAGATAATTATTTTCTTCAAAAGTTGATGTTTTATAGTACGATCCACTCAGTGTGGCCATTATAGACTTGTTGATCTTTAACATGTCATTTGTGTCTTGGAGATCCGAAACAGATATATCACTAAAACAAGCCAAGATCCAGTCTTGTTGTAATTATTTGTGTCGCGATCAGTAGAACATTGCGATTTGCGTATGCGCCGATTCATCATTGGCTCCTGCATACACAAAAACAGGATATCATCACTATTTCCTCAATCGTTTTAACTTGTGAAAATATCTTTTTAATCTTGAGTTTGTAAATAAACATTCATTTGTTTATATAGATGTTTACATTCCAAGAAATCGTTAAACTAAAAGTAAAATTAAAAATTTTAAAAACCCCCCGACACAAAAAATAAACTCTAAAAAATAATAAATAATATTTTAAACCTATTATAATTATATTATCACATATAATATTAAGTAAGTTGAAATAATTTTATTTTCCAATCGTCGCCTCGTCGGGGGACCGCTAAAGTTTATAAAGTATTTTTACAACAACAGCTAATTAATTATTACGAATTACATTTAAGTAGATATGAGCAAATTTTTTTCGGAGTAAATTCTTTTGTTCATTCTGCGACTACACGTGTTTTTTTCACATAGCGGTCCCCCGACGAGACGACGATTGGAAAATAAAATTATTTCAACTTACTTAATATTATATGTGATAATATAATTATAATAGGTTTAAAATATTATTTATTATTTTTTAGAGTTTATTTTTTGTGTCGGGGGGTTTGTAAATTTTTAATTTTACTTTTATTTTATCCTTTTTAAAGTATTTTTATATTTTTTTCATTATTATTTTTTACTTTCAACGTCATTGAAGTAACATGGTACCAAATTTCGAATCGATAGGACATGTGGACGATCCCTCATCAACTAATAAAGAAAAGATGATCTTCAAACGGCTAATCAGGTCATGGTTACCTTACCATGTTCTTTAAATATCGTTGAAACAACACGGTACCAAATTTCGAATCGATCGGACATAAGAAAGTTAGTCAGATCCCCTCATCAACTAGAAAAGAGCTGATCATCTTCAAACGGCTGATCTTCCCACCACCAATTTTCTCATCAAATGAAGCTACGAACACTGTCGATTAAGTCATCAATATTATCTTTCAGTGCGCTTTCATTTGAGACCTTACTCGAGTATATTTGCACATTCGGATTTTCTTCCCCGCTTTCACCCCCCACAACTTTTAAACGGCTCAACCGATTTTCATCAAACATGTCTAAGAACACTCGCATGTAAGTCACCTTTAATATAAAAGAAACTAAATTGAAATCGCTTCATCCGTTCGGGAGCTATGATGCCACAGACAGACAGACAGACAGACAGACACACCCACAGACAGACAGACAGACACGTCAAACTTATAACACCACACTCGCATGTAAGTCACCTTTAATATAAAAGAAACTAAATTGAAATCGCTTCATCCGTTCGGGAGCTATGATGCCACAGACAGACAGACAGACAGACAGACACACCCACAGACAGACAGACAGACACGTCAAACTTATAACACCCCTCTTTTTGCGTCGGGGGTTAAAAATAGAAAAACTTTAGAGGACTAGATTCATCAAGAGTTTCTTTAAGCAGGGTGTTTGGTAGAATCTAGTCAATCCTTGGAATGAAGATCCGAGGATTGAAAACAAATCATTTCACCCCCTTTGCGTGGCCGATATTGGACCGTTTCTGAGATGGAGTTTTTCAGTTATTATAGAGATAAGATCTAGTTATTTGATAAAGCATTAAATGTAGCAGTTTTCGAGCAGGTTCTAATTTTTTTTCTTTGTAAATATTTTTCATTCCATGATCGCGGTAACTTTAAATTATTGCTACTAAGATTATCCAGTTGTTTTGTAAGTTAACGTTGAATAAAAGATCAATAAATGTTTTTCAGATTTAAATTGTACTTAGATAAGTTAATTGTACTTCTGTGATTAAACGACGAAATTAGAACATTGACGATTGAATGATTGATTGAATGATGAAGTGATTTATCATGACCCGAACAGGCCAGGTCGTCCACTTTTGCAAGAAAATACAAAATGGCGAATATCGAGTTCTTTTTTCAATGCTCTGAATTTTCTCCGGCATTCCGGATTCCGGACAACATAGTCCCAGCCTTAGGTAGAACGTAAACAATCCGTAAAATACAGATCTGACTATATTTCCGGATTGTCACGATTCTACCGAACAACCCGCATATTTGGGGAAAAGGAAATTTATTTTTATGCAAAGGTAACAAAGGATGTCTAACTTGAGTAAATCGTGTTCATTTCGAATCTCATAAATAGAGTAGAATCACATTCGATAACACTTCAAGAACTGAAATTATTACTTAGATAGATACTGTGTCATTTGTAAAACCTAATTGAAAATTGCTACATACTTTTAATTATGTTTTTAAATTCACGATGAATGTGAAACATGACTTAGGTAACCTACAAATTAATTATTATAAATTATTCTTTATTTTTACACAAGGTTGCATATATTTCACAACAAATAACAATAGCTGTTAAGACTTTATACCTGCAACGAGTATTTCACTGTGAACATGACTATTGCATTGTTATTTTCAAAGCAAACTGTACAGTCTAAGTATTAAATAATCAAAAACTATAAGCCGGCGACGCAAATTTTATACGTTATTTTCAAAGCAAACTGTACAGTCTAAGTATTAAATAATCAAAAACTATAAGCCGGCTACGCAAATTTTATAGCCGATGTTACCCGGGCCATCATTACTAATCTGTTGATGAATTAGGATCAGTAGTTTAGGCGCTACGATGCAACAAACATACATATAGACTGCCTAAATCAGTACCCTTCCTTTTGGCTTCGCCGTATTCGGGTAAAAAGGACATAAGCCGTACGATAATATGTATTATTTTAACAAACTCTAGAGAAATAAAAGTCGTACTTACTTCTATAAATACCCGCTAAAACTGATGGTAGCTCTTCCGCAAGAAATCTTGATTAAGTAAAAGGTTTTAGATCATACGGATAAAGTTAATGAACAATGGTACATACAAAATTTTAAATTCTCGACTTTTGAATTGGTATTCTATATTTGGAGCCTGAAATCTTCACTCTTCACTGTCACCTGTTTGAAGGACTCGCGCGTTTGACCGGTTCTGATTCTTTCATTGAGCGATTCTTTTGTGTCTTCATTGAGACAATTAGCGGTGAATGCATGATGCACCGTTGCATTGGCTGAGGTCGGCCCGAATTGGCCAATTGCCCTGTCACTTTCAATTGATTAACAGCAATCAACTACTCCGATCGTTGTGGCATACTGCGTAGGCAATCATACTTCATAAACAAATAAAAATTGTATCTTTCCGTTCGCAAGTTTTGTGAAAATGATGGGATCCCTTTCTAACATAAGTCCGTCGCGAGTTGCTCACACCGACTCACACGACACTATGGTGCCGTGTCCAAAAATATTAAAATTATGTGGCAGATCCCTCGCCTGGCATCGCTGGTGTTGCCACCAAATTAAGTTAGCGCCACTGCGGTGTCTGATTTAGGGAGGGATTTTCGTTATCTCTGTTTCTCCAAACTTAATCTGCTGTGTTTGTGCTGCCAAAGACTGCGAATGGTCTACGTAAATCAATACCAAGGTCAGGACTACTGACAAGTGCGATGATCATTATATTTAGTAGATGCTGTAAGTATGTATTAGGACTTCGTCCACATAATGTTTACTAACAAGCAGCACATAGCGGACGATATTCAATGCGCTACTAATAATGTATTGTCACATACTAATTATACTAACATTATTAGTAAACTAATAATAGTTAGGACATGATAAATGATGATGATTTACAAACAATGAGAAATTATAATGCACGATGATTTGTAATTGATGTTATTCCAGCTATGTAGGTACTATTATATACGCATAAGAATTTAATACACATCCATGGACCATGATATAGGTTTCAGGAACACAGACATCACAGAAATCTGTTTGGTCCTTCGGTGGGATTCGATCCCGCGACCGAAGGCACTAACGCGCTCAACCACTGAGCCACAGTCATTCATCAAAACGGTTGTAGAAGACAAATTAGGAAGACCGATATCAACCGAAGAATGAAGATCAACGAATGTTTCAATGTAGAATCGTGAAAGCAAAGATCTCGATTTTCGAGTGATCGAAATTTTTGCAATCTGTAAAATATGGGGTACCTACTCTATTAACCATAGTCGAAGAATATACCTACATACATATATCTATATATGTATTACTAACGTATATTTATAACGTAACGTTAACCCAATTTAAGGCAATTTGAAAGTTATCAGAATTCGATTATGGAACTCTTGATTGTGACAATCGATTCCTTATAAAACTAATAACCTAACCTAACCTAACCAAGAGCATGTCAGGACATGTCTAAGGAGGGTTCCGTAACTATAAACGCGTAATATGCTTTTTTTTTTATTACTCCAAAAGTTACTGACCGATTTGGTTCACAATAATTTTCCTAAAGAGTTTTTAGCATGATCTATCAGCATAGAAATATGCAAGTTTCTATCTCTTATAGTTTAAAAATGCTAGAGGAGGGGACCAACTTACAAACTACTTTGGAGGCCGATTACTCGAAAATGGTCAACTTTATAAAAAAGTAACGTATGAAACCTTTATTTCAAAAGACCTATTCTACGATACCCCATACGATGGGGTAGAGTGAAAAATATTTTTCATCCCCACTTCACATGTATGGAGAGCCACCCCTAAAATATAAAATTATTGTTTTTTTATGATCCCGAAACCGTGATCTATACACAATCTATAACTGCACCAAATTTCATCAATTTAAATTCATAATGACAGGAGCTAGAGGCGCAGACAGACAGACAGACAAACAGACAGACAGACAGACGGACAGAGCAAAACTATAAGGGTTCCTTAAGTATTACGGAACCCTAAAAAGGAAGTAGTTTTATATAATTTAGGGACTTTAGTTACGTTAGTAATATATTATATTCTTTGCTTTAGTCACTTGAAGTATTGTGGAATAAGCTGATGAACAGAACAGCATTGACGATTTAACCTTTAGCTAATTTCGGTTTGACAGGAACATCAGCAGGACATATCGCGCATACATCACCATATAAATTAGTTGCTGCTGCTCAGCCACTTCCGGGATATTGTACAGACGCGGACGTGAAGATTCATACAATGAGACCTTTGTTTTAGCAGTTTTCACCAAATAAAATATCATTGTCCTTAAAGAGATTGAGATCTAAACATACAATATTTTTGCAAAATGTAGCCAAAAAATTGGACAATGAAAATAACGCAAGCTAAAATCATAAAGCAAACAGTGTGAAAATGCATAGAACTTAATAATAGCTCCCACACGGATCTCGGTGGCGGTGGCTATTTTCGTGGAAACCAGCCTGGCTACGCAATGTTTTTATAGTGCCCTATTGTGTGAGCAGTACACAAGAGCACTGTCTCTATCTTCCTTTACTCTCATAACCCAGTGGGATGGATTAAACCAACACGACTAGCGAGAGATCAGACGCAGGACCGACTTATTGCATGCTGATCCGACGCATGGATCATCTATCTTGTTAGAAAATCAGGTGATCAGCCTTGGAATATCCAAACTTGGAAACAACATTTTTTGTCGTTCCAACGCGGAAATCAAACCCACGGCCTACGAGTCGAGAGCCAAGCTCTAAACCATACTTGAAGGCTCCGATACCAGGAGCAATACAAGGCAGTTATAATAAGATACATATATACCATTTTATATTCGAACTTCGAAGTAAGCGTTTGACCCAGTCTACGTGTTGTTAGCAATGACATTTCAGATACAAGCTCAATGCTAGCAGTTAAGTCACCGCACAGTATGACTTTAATTAATGGGGTTAAATTCCAGTAGCACCTTGCAAAATCTTATACTTTAAACAAGACAATCTTGTAGATTTATAATAATCGATGTCTCGAAAACGACTAGAAGAAAAACCATGAAATTTTGTATGTTCCCTACATACAAAATTTCATGGTTTTTCTTCCAGCCGTTTTGAGGGAGAATCGTGGATCTAGCTAGGTCTTAGCCCCGGGAAACTGCGCATTTTTAAGCCTTAGGTACATGTTTTTTCTTTCGTCGTGCATCAATAATGTCGACTCTATTGTCAGTCCGATTGGCGGTTTGGCATTCGTATGTATATTTGTTGCTTTGTGCGGAAATTCGGTTGCGGGTTCGAATCCCGGTCAGATAAATATTTTTGTGATGTGATTTTTTTTTATCAGAACTCCGAGCAAAGCTTGGATACCCAGGTTACTATTATTTATAATATTGTAATGTGTATGTGAGTATAGTAAGTACCTAGTACACAATACACATTAGACTCTAAAGAACAAAGACGAGTTTGCGTCAGTATATAGGTACTATAACTATTAACTAGCTAAAAGAAAACCTAGACCTTACAGAAAATAGTCTATTCTAGACAGGATGACTTATTATCCGTACCTGTTTGGTCATTCTGTATACAAACGCACCTGTAACCGAACCAATAATAAACAGCCTTCACCCACAGACAATGAGCACAATGCTCAACCTACCGTGAGATCTTCAGGTGCGTGTGCGAAAACATCCATTCATGCCGAAATGTTGTCATATGTTCGTGAAGGATGTGTGCTACGAGAAACATCCGTCTATGGGCGCACTTGGTGTTATGGCCTTATGGGTATCTAATGAACCGTCTGTCTTTTTCCGGTTTTACATATTCCCTAAATATAGGACAGTTTTTGTTGTTCTTAGGATTCCGTGCCCAAAGGGTAAAAACGGGACCCTATTACTGAGACTTCGCTATCGGTCCGTCTGTCACCAGGTTGTATATCCTTGGCCGTGACTGTTGAGATTTTCACAGATTACGTCTGTTGCTGCTATAACAACAAATACTAAAAACCTAACCAAGATCATGTCAGGACATGTCTAAGGAGGGTTCCGTAACTATAAACGCGTAATATGCTTTTTTTTATTACTCCAAAAGTTACTGTCCGATTTGGTTCACAATAATTTTCCTAAAGAGTTTTTAGCATGATCTATCAGCATGTAAATTTGCAAGTTTCTATCTCCTATAGTTTAAAAATGCTAGGGGGGGGGACCAACTTACAAACTACTTTACTCGAAAAATGGTCAACTTTATAAAAAAGCAACGTATGAAACCTTGCCTTTGTTTTAAAAGACCTATTCTACGATACCCCACACGATAGGGTAGAGTGAAAAAATATTTTTCATCCCCACTTCACATGTATGGAGAGCCACCCCTAAAATATAAAACTATTATTTTTTTATGATTCCGAAACCGTGATCTATACACAATCTATAACTGCACCAAATTTCATCAATTTATATTCATAATGACAGGAGCTAGAGGCGCAGACAGACAGACAGACAGAGCGAAAGTATTACGGAACCCTAAAAAGAATAAAATAAGGATTTAAAAGAACTCCAACACAACAAACGTGATTTGTTTTTCGTATTGTACGAAGCCATTCTTACACGAGTCGAACTCGCACTTCTTACCTTATTAATCAATTTGAGACTAGTTTGCAGTGATTTGACTCATAATATATTGCGGTTCAGATTTAGCACACGGATAACCTTATTAATATTAATTAAGCTCAATAACAATGACTATTAGGGATAAAGGCATAAAAACAAAAGGAAAACCAACAAAAAATAACACCTAAGTACCCAACATAGCGCAACCTACTTTTATTAGTGAAAGAACTTCGCAGGGCTACCAATGTTCTAGATCCGCTATCCCCAACCCGCGGCCCGCGGGCCGCATGCGGCCCGCCGGGCCTTTATCTGCGGCCCGCGTGAAACCTGTAACCGTTAGATAAAGTTGTGAAAAAGCGTTCACAATTCCAAAAATCTCACTGAGTGAACATAATTATTTTAATGCATATTTGTTATTTTATTTTAGTTTGTGTCGTTAGCTCATCTTAAATGTTTAGTTTCACTCTTTTATGTACCTTGTGTTATTCTATTATTAAATCGTTAAAAGAGATGTTCTAGAAATGTATGAGGCGTGGGCCAGCCCTATGTACACTATATGTAAATGTAGCTACATAATATAGTAGGTAACTGTTTCCTATCCTTTATTTTATTTCACTTCGTTTCAATGCACATTTAAAATAAATTCGTCAAGGAGAGCAACACAACGTAAAATAAAACATGGCGGATTAGATCAGAATTAACCAAAGAATATCATTTAGACAATGACATGACTTTTCACAAAGAAAGACGTATGACACTCAAGAAGATGTCTCTTCCTAAAACTATCAACTACGTCAAAAGTCAAGTTAAAACAACTGTCAATGCCGCCCTAAAATAGGGTTCTCGCATTAAAAAACTCTTCAAATAATCATTTTTGTACGCACGTAGTTTCTTCAGATTACTTTTTTTGTATTTTTATGAAATTCCCTTATATTTTTCCTATTTACCTATGTGGTGTACATAGAGCTGGCCCAAAATCAAACATCTCTTTTAAACAACATATTTTTTTGCCCCTAAAAAATTTTGCGGCCCGCGACACCAGGAGTACAACGGGTTTGTGGCCCGCGTAAAAAAAAGGTTGGGGACCATTGTTCTAGATTGTGTCGAGTAGCGGTATCTTAAATCTCTTGCACAATGCCCAGTTATTTTTAAAAACGCAACACGAGAACCAACTCTACCTGCCCAAGTTAGAGTTTATTTTCGCTTGTAGAGATATTGCAATCGAAGGATACTTTTGCACGACCTTTTTGGGTTTGTTTTCTATCTTACATTGGCGTTTCCTAATTGATTACGGCAGAATACTGCAAGGCAGGGTTGATTTTACAAATATAGGACCTGCGGGTCTGAATTCATAATTATATAAGGTTTGGTAAAATCAATTACGGATACTTCGGGCATATTATGATCTAGTACTGCTTATGTAAAGACGTTTAAGTAGGAAAATAATTAGAGATGTGATAAACGGCTTAAAATTAAAAGTTAACTTATCCGTTATTAAATATTTAAAAGCAACTTTTTTTAACTGCTTAGTTGCTTAGTTGCTTATTTTCTTATCTACTTATTGCCACTTATAAGTTATAATGTTTTTTGCGCTTATGTTACGTTTTTCGATCGCTTAAACTGATTTAAATTAACTTTCCTTCGTACTTTGCAGGCTTAGGACTGTCTGAAATCTGAATAATTATTAATATAATAATATGAACTCATAAAAATGTTTTTACATGTTGATAATATGCATTAATCTTAAATGTTGCTTATCATTAGTAATAGTTGATTTATAGGATAACAAACATTACACATCGCCACTTTTTCCACCTCATTTCTTTCAAAGTAGTTCCATAAATCACTGTTCCAATTCACATCGTTTAGTCGTCATCTTACGACAAAAACTTAATACTAAAACACTACACGAAAAGTTTATAGTACGTCCATATGGACCATTATTATATATTTTATTATTTACATTAAAAGTTCACGGTAAGCCACCAAAACGTATTACGATTAAAATACGAATTATTGCGTAACGTAATATAACGTGTTTTCGTCAACCCGCAAAGCGCAACTAACAAAAAGTGAATAAACACGAAAAAGCATATTAGTTATAAGTACAAAGAATAAGCCGTTTAAATAAGTGATGAGCTACATTAAAGAATTTTCACTCTTATTGCGCTGTCATAAGAACTATTTTTCTTTGCTCATACCACACTTATGGCTTTATGACTATAAACGATATAAACGATAAGTATAAGTGATAAACGCTTAAATTTTTAAACGACTTTTCAACTTTTTTATAAAAGCACGCTTTTTTAAACGCTTTACGTTTAAACGGCCATCTCTAAAAATAATAATCATACTCTCGAAGATTTTTTTTTCTTTATATGGGCGAGTGCGTTTTGCGGAGAGTCACCCATACTATGAGATGATTTTTTAGTTTGAGTATGATAATTATTTTTCTGCCTAAACGTCTATACATAAGCAGTAGAGCATATACCCAAAATATCCGTAATTGATTTTACCGAACCTTATATAAATCTATAGTCTATACCAGTGTTTTTCAACCTTTTTCATGATGCGACCCCCTTGTATGAAAAAATATTTCGCGACCCCCCGACCCTTCGCTTTTTTATCATGTAATGTATGTGTATGTTACAGTGTTACAAATATTCATTCCATACAACGTTTTTAATTTTTTATGCGTGTCCATAATTATTATTCGGAAATAGGTAAGTACATAATATAGTACGTCAGACACATTATTTTACAATTACATACATCGATGATATAGATGATCGATTTATGAGTAAATCCTTTTGTTAAAATTCTCTTACTTAATAAATCAATAAATAATAATAAATAAAAAAATCTTAATTGATTTTTTACTAATGTTCTCTCGACCTCCGGCGCCCACCCTACAGAAGCTTCGCGACCCCCCAGGGGGTCGCGACCCACAGGTTGAAAAACACTGGTCTATACTATACTTAATATTATAAACAGGAAAAATTGTTTGTATGCTTGTTTGTTTGCATTGAATAGGCTCCAAAACGACTCGACCGATTTTCATGAAATTTGGCACAGATATAGACTAGACCACGCTTGTCTACTTGCCCGAAACAATATAGTTTAAGTAAAAGAGAAATAGAGTTGCCTAAATTGTGCACGTTTATGGGTAAGTATAACAATTGGGCATTACTCGTTAATCTTTCTCTTGGTAACAATGATAGATTAGCATTGTGTTGTAAGCTTTGGTCGTTGATTGCCGAATCTTGTTGCAAAAGCTGAAGGTGTCGACTGTCCGTAACAAATAATACTACTTTAGAAGCTTGTTGCGAAACAATACTTTATCAGGTTTCTTACACATTGATAACACTACTTCCATATACTGCTACTGACTTTCGAAGACAGGCCCCGAAAATTGTGAATAGGGATAGTGTCTGGTATTTCTAGGAACATAAGAGACTGTATTTTCTTTCTGTCAATCTTCATGACTCTCCCCTTGATCCAACACTTAGACACAAACTATGAGGCGGCAGTACAGGCTTTTCAGCAACACATTGTTTTGTGTAGTGATAATGATTAGTGATGTGCCGGATCGTTAAAAATGTATATCCGCGGATACGGATCTGAATACGGATATTTGGTGTCAAGATCCGCGGATACGGATACGGATACGGATATTAACTTTTTACGAAGTCGGTGTCGGTGCGCGCGATCTTCACACATGTTTCGACTTGCATTGCACGGCGCGGCGGCGCACGGTGGGTCGAAAATCGGCTTTCATAGACATAGAAATGAAATCTCGAAAGTGACAATTTTTTTGATTGATATTGCTTCAGTTTAGTATTACTATGTAGAAAATGAAGTTTGAGATAATTTGGCCCAAAAATGAGGGAGTAATAATTTTTTTACGAAAAACTTGTATGGAGCCAACATGAAAAATTCAATTATTTCAAAAACGGCAAGTTTAACCGTAATATCCTGACAGATGGTTATAGTACTAATTATTCATGATTTTTTGGCATACATCATATTATAACGGTTTTAGCTGCTCTTTTTTTTTTAAAAATCGTCGAAATTTTTGAAAAAAAGTCACCCTGTATTATTCCACGATTCGATAGTGTTACTATTAAGGAACAATTTCTGGAAAGTAATGGTATACGGCAAACTTGAGGAAAGTGTTGAATTTTAATAAACTTCTTCATATTTTGAACAAATGTATGAACAATTATATAAAATGCTAAAATTAAGCACTTTCCTTAACTTTCTCACATATAGTTACTTCCCAGCAATTGTTATTTATTAGCAAGACTATCGAATGCTGCAATAATACAGGGTGACTTTTTTTTTTTAATTAACGGATTCGAATCCTAACCAAGGATGTTGACTTGGCGATAATCTGATAATGAAGTTATATTCGTCGTACACTGTGAAGTGAAGGAAAATTATGTCACAGCAATTTATTCCCAAAAATACTGGATTTATAACTTTTTTATAGAAAATTTCTATCAGGCCAATGAGAAAAATCCAATTATCTTCAAAACGGCAAGATAAATCCTAATGTCCTTTAATGTTGTTATAGTACTATTTATTCGTGATTTTTTTACATAGCTCATGAAACGGTTCTATTTGCCATTTTTTTTTAATCATCGAAATATTAATTTTGAAAAAAAGTCATTCTGTATTATTGCACCATTCGATAGTCTTGCTAGTAAAGAACAATTTCTGGAAAATAATGGTATACGGCAAACTTGAGGAAAGTGTTAAATTTCAATAAACTTCTTCATATTTTGAACAAATGTATGAAAAATAATATAAAATGCTAAAATTTAGTTCTTTCCTCAACTTTCTCATATGTAATTACTTCCCAACAATTGTTCTTTACTAGCAAGACTATCGAATGGTGCAATAATACAGGGTGATTTTTTTTTTCAAAATTAATATTTCGATGATTAAAAAAAATGGCAAATAGAACCGTTTCATGAACTATGTCAAAAAATCACGAATAAATAGTACTATAATAACATGTAAGGATATTATGATTTATCTTTCCGTTATGAAGATAATTGGATTTTTCTCATTGGCTCCATAGAAATTTTCTATAAAAAAGTTATATATCCAGTATTTTTGGGAAGAAATTACTCTAAAATAACTTTCCTACACTTCACAGTGTACGACGAATATAACTGCATTATCAGATTATCGCCAAGTCAACATCCTTGGTTGGGATTCGAATCCGTTAATTTTGAAAAAAAGTCACCCTGTATTATTGCAGCATTCGATAATCTTGCTAGTAAATAACAATTGCTGGGAAGTAACTATATGTGAGAAAGTTAAGAAAAGTGCTTAATTTTAGCATTTTATATAATTGTTCATACATTTGTTCAAAATATGAAGTAATTTATTAAAATTCAACACTTTGCAATGTGCAAAGTGTAACATTTGTGATGGAAAGTATTCCCATAAGGATAAAGGCACAACTTCTTTAAAAAATCATTTACAACGTCCTTTCCTCAAGAATATTATCTGTATTGAATTAAATAGTTTTTATTGCTAGTTGCTACCTTAATCGGTAATCACCTATTTAAAGAATTCATCTATAATTTTAAAATTAATAAGGTAAATAGATCCGTAAAAGATCCGCCAAAAAGTAACGGATACGGACACGGATACGGATCTTTCTTCTGCCTCGGATATCCGCGGATACGGATACGGATACGGATATCCGGCACATCACTAATAATGATAGTCTTTACCGGTAAAAGACATTTAGACGGAAAAATGATTTAGCCATACCTGTCAAAAGCCTTAGACATATCATTAACGATGATTAGCATACCCATGGATACATTTCTCATTAAAAAATACCGGTAACAATCCAATCTTGTGGCAAGTACCTTTTAGCCGTTGCCCTTCAAATAGTCTATGGTTGACCATAAGGTATAGACAATGGCAGTCGGGAAATTCTTCATAAGGACAGCCGGTTCTGTCGGTCAAGGTAATCCAGTCACGGGTCCTGACCGGGTATCGCATTTCAGACCGGCTGTCGGTTACTTAATATGCAATAGCGTAAATCTGCAATAACCATTTGCATTGCAAATCGTCATCGCAGTAATACGTGCATTTGACACCAAGCTGTTAAAACGATTAAAGGTTGACAGTAAATAAACCTCTTTGATATCCCAGAGCTATAGAAGGGAATCACTAAAGGAACATAATAATTAACGAGTATATAAGTTGGCAATGATACCTATTCGAGAGACTATACAAATCAAATTCATATCCTTCAAGCACAAACATACCATTTAGGCAAATAATTAAAAATTGCGATTGCTCGAGTGAGTGCCAAGAATTTGTGTTATGCGACGCAAACGTAGCAATTAAATAAAAAAATAAATTATGGGTATACAGAGCGAGCCAGTTGATAAGGCATTAGGAATAAACAAAAAATTCACCGCAAGGCAATTTCAACCGACCTCTAGTGACCAGGGCAACTTGACCCGTAATTACGAGTCGGGAAATTCCACGTCGAGGTCCTCTCTCTTTTGGGCGGGTGTAGGTCGAGCGTGCTCGCCCCGGCCTATGTACAGTCGTCGACAGAGCCAGTGTACTTTTGAACCTTATCCCAATAGTAATAAGATCGAAATGTATACCAGGTCTTTCTGCGACCGCACCATTAGAGGTGATTAAAGCGAGAGCAGGATGGACCAAATTACACGGCGAGGTTCGGGGATACCGACCTGGGCAGCTTGCGGCGCGCGGCGGCGTGGACATGAACATGAATTACGCAAGCACGGTTTAGTTACCATATTTAAAAAATACTTAGTATTACCATGGACCAATAACACTATTCCTCCATGGTATTACCGACCAACGGCGGAGCGAGTGCTTAGAGTTGCAAGATTTTTTGTTTGTTACGAAGAAAACCTTACATAGGTATTTTATGTATTTAGGAACTTAAATCTATATTTTAAAGTACCTAGTTAAAAAACTGAAAACTTGAGGTTTACCAAAAATTTATAGCTATTTATGTGCCAGACACCTAATACATAAAGCTAGCAGTGGCGAAGGCTGCTTCTCCTTCATAGGGAAGCCGGAGCCTGTATAATAGGTAGGGATTTCTATGAAGGTTTGCAAAAGGTAAGTGACAAGAGAAGCCGATAGGAATGGAGTTATAGGAACCCTTCGCCACTGAAAGCTTGCTATACATGTAAGGGTGTACCTGCTCCATAATAATTACCCATAACATTAGAATGTTTGTGTAAGCATACATTATTTTTTTTTTATAAAACCTTGAGTTGAGCCCCTTAAATTACTTAAAAAAATCCTTCATCACTACAGGTCACAAATAATTGTGAAAATGATAGGATGTATGTATCACATAACCAAGCCAAGTAAATGAAATAGTCAAACACATTTTCATGCAGTTATACATATATGTTACATGCTGATTCACTGCCGTCTTAGTGCGAATAGACTATAGTGACTGACATTATTTTTTGATTTTAATATTGCATGTAATATATCTAAGGAAAATTAATAAAATCATGACCAAACTGCGTAAACAAGAGTCATATGTTTGACTAATAAATCTAACTTTCTTTCAAAAGTAGATTTATTTTATTTAGGTACCTATTTATTTTATTCTTTATGTACACAGTAGACATTAAAGACTAAATACAAATGAGATGGTACAAAAGTGTGCTTTAATAATAATATCTATGGACGCTTTCACACTACGTCAATCTGGTCCCATGGTAAGTTCTCGAAGAACTTGTGTTACTATCTCTTAAGAGATCTCTGCCAGCAGACCTAAGACAGAGTTCAGGAAACAATTTAACAAAAAGAACACAGGTAATAACATAACTGTGGGAGAGCCACGCTTCGGCACGAATGGGCCGGCTCGATCGGGTAAATACCACGGCCTCACAGAAAACCGGCGTAAAATAACGCTTGCGATGTGTTTCGCCGAGTGAGTGAGGTTACCGGAGGCCCAAGGGGGGATTGGGGATTTTAAGGACCAGGAACGCAAGTCGCAACACAGTTACACAAGAGTTACAAGTGTAACTCCTCTGGTGTTGCGAGTGTCCATGGGTGGCGGTAGTCGCTTGCCATCAGGCAATCCGTTTGCTCGTTTCCTGGTTAATTACATTAAAAAAAAGTAGTACTAAAAGAATAATAACAAGAGTGAGAAAAGAAACAAATGCAAATAATAATTACACATTGAGATATGTGGTGGAGCACCACAATCCTGAATGGGGCTATTGTAGGTTTCACAATTCATATACAACATCTGAAAACTACTACAGTGGGCTCCGGCCTGACTGACACCACCCACTCGGAGATATGATAGACAGAATTGTTTTTAGTTTAGTTTTCCCATTTAGTTACAATGTAATTCATAATTTGCTACAAACCATTCAGTTCATTTATTGTATTATAATAATGTATTTAGTATTTTAGTGTTAGTAATGAGCTCCGTGGCCTAAGGGGGGTAGACCGTTTGATTCGGACTCGAGAGAGTGCAGGTTCGAATCCCAGGTTGTGGCATGTACCAATGAGACTTTTTCAGACCTCAAGTACATTATACGGACGCTCTAATGGTGAAGGAAAAATCGTGAGAAAACCCACACATGGTTGGCCCCAGACGTATTGACCGGTCATTCCTCTGGACTAGGTTGACTGTGTTGTGAGAATGCCATATGAGCTTGGGCAACCATACGACATTTGAAAACCAACTGTCCCAGGCACTACAGTATTTCAAGAGTGGTTACTTCGCTCGGAGAATACTGTATAAATCATCCATTATCGGATGAAAAGGCCTTAGTGTTAGTAATAACAGTTTTGAAATAAATCTTAGCAGTGGCGCAGTTATGACATTTAATTAACCAGTTACAAGGAAATTATTACAACAATTATTACTCATCTATATTTTAACCACAAGACATTGGACAAGGCCCATACAAGAAATGTGTATTATCTTATTTAGGTAAGGCCATAATAAGCATATTCATAAAATTAATATGCTTTCACACCACTTCAATCTTGTCCTGTGGTAAGTTCCCCAAGAAACGGTATTGTTCCTTCCTCTCTACCTCTGGCTCGAGTGCTGACGTCCTAACCACTGAACCACAGAAGACATGAAATTTTTATTCAAATAGGACTTACTTATAAGTAATGATGATATCATTGACTACAATACTTTTACTGTGGCAAATTTATTTAAAAACAGAATATATATTAAGTTTCTCAATTATTTTATAGTTTTTATGCAAACACTAAACAGCTAATTCCTTCGCCAGTTAATATCTTAGAGCATATTTACTAAAGTATCGTTCACAAGGAGTTTTCAGTCCTGTGACTTATAACATTAAGAGTTACTTAATATAGTTAAGGTGATCATATTGAGTAGTATGAAACGATAATCGTGTTGATTCCTTGATATGGCACACTTACAATATGCTTATCATACTAGAATTTTACTAGAATGATTGTTTTTTTTTTAAACAAAATATTATTCTATTGAACAAAATTGTGCAATAACAAGTAGTTTCACTTACCTTTAAAAGTGTTGATTTCACTCGAAAATTGGTGGAAGAGTTTGTGTTGTTCGTTCACCACTAAGTTCAAAACATTTATATTTCTACTTCATGTTTATTACATAAAATGTTACTGGTAGATCCTCGTATCCATTCTACGACGGTCCTATATGCCTGTCAGTATTATTTAACACTTGAACCATCATTTCACAATACGCAATCGTGGGTCTGTCGGACAAACAAATCCCAAACACGGCTGAACTGCGCTCTCACCAATTTATTTTGTTTTACTACGGATCACAGCTACGGTCTACGGATTCAACACGGAACACGCGTAAACGAGAATATTTTAAAGAGCGAGTAAAAGAGAGAAAGTAAATACGTTTTAATGTTAGTCGAAATGAGACAACTTGCGTCCTGTCGTGCGCTAAGATCAGCTAAGATAAACTGTCAACTTGACATTGACAATGACGCGCTCGCGCTTCTCCTACTTCTTTGCTCGCGCTGTCTTGTATTATTTTTAATGTTGCCATATTAATTAATTAATAATTTAACTAATTTCGTTCCGTTTTACGAGTATCTTTAACACTTATTTCTCGAAAAAATATTTCATGTTATTAAAAACATTACAATATGTTAATTAAAATTAATTAATTTATCTTCCAATAATTTCTCAATATATTCATCAATTGCCCTTATATGCCGAGCTTATTATTCATACATGTTTTATTTATTTCTAAGAACGAAACTAAGTACCTACCTAAACTTATTTTACTTTATTATTATCTCTTGATATTGTAATCATCCAGAATATAATACATGAATGTACGGACTCTAACGGAACAAGGGAGGACAAGGTGAAGTTTTGGTAATAATATGGTCCAAAATTGACCCAGAATCGCCAAATGCAATGAAATGGTCGCCAATGTGTTCACTCAAGGAAGGATTCATGTGCCTTCCTTTATTAATGCTATTAAAATTTAAATAGATACAACATTAACCACACTGAGGAATGTGCCTAAAATTTTGATTAATGTAGTATAATCACCACGATAATCACTGTCCCCATTCCTTTAAAAACCATTCGAGTATTAAAGAGAGAGACAGGGCGATGTCTCACGTGTCATACAGTCATGAGTGTGTGCGTGTGTGGTGCAGTGTAAGCGATATCGGAAACCGAACCAGTCGCTCGCGGTGGCTACCTGTGAGGCCGAAATTCTTGGGAACCATGGTGCTTCGGGAAGCTTGTGCGTTCAGCGTTTATTGCGTACACTAGAAGTTGTACGTGGCCCGAGACTTTTATCGTAACTTCTTAAATAAAATCTGCCTATCTCGAGGAGCCATATATTATTTTCAGGTATACCTACAATTCAATAGAAACTAGGGCTTGTTTGTTTATTTCTATTTGAAGTTAATTCTGATAATAAAGAAGCTGTTATGCAGATTTCATTTAAATTTTAACCACAGAATACAGAACATCCAAAATGATTCATTAATTAAGTCATCGACCACATTTGTACGCAGCGCACTGTAACCAAAACCATAACGAAACACCGCCCGCGCCCCAACCGCTCTTTACTTTACTTTATTCTTTACACTTACAAAACAAATCGCGTTATTATGTTATGACAATTAGGTATTCAATAAAAATTAATTGAAAAAAATTTGGGTAAAATATTCCGATATTCTGTGGCAACATATTATGCGTGGATAGCCACTCCAATTTGGAGTAGTCTCGTGACGGCTTCACTTTCAAGCGCGTTGACGGTTTCTGCATGATATTTATGTCTTTAAGTATTTGATTTATGTATTCTGTGATTTTAACCAACCAAGTAGGTATTGTACTACGTAAGTAATTGCGCCAGGATTCAGGAATATACGACTCGTGTAACACAAGGGTACTTACACTCGACACAAATTTCGACACTCTTGAATTTAGACACTAGGTCAAATATGATTCTCCTCGTGTATTATACGCCATAACGATACACAGGAGTGAAATTTCAATACATCTAAGTACTCAAAAGCCTATTGTAAGTTGTAACTTTTTCAATGCAAGAAAGCAGATTGAAATTATATTACTTTAAGGTATGTTATCAAATTTTCGATTCTAAGCAAACTGGTGAGTGATAATATTTTATCACCCTTAAAGATCTGTTCTCCATTGGCTCAACCAGTTGATCAATTATTGTTATTATTATATTAAAATTTTGTGGGTTGTTACTGAAGTTGCGGGTGACCAAACAACTTCAGGTAAAATATGATAGGTAAGAATTTTCGGACAATTCGACATGTATATTAGTTATTATTATTATCGTAACTTCAAATTCAAATTCAAATTCAAATTCTTTATTCACACACACACAAAAAATATATACAAACATTATTAATACATAATTAAATAATATATATCACGTCGATCTAATCCCGTGCTAAGTAGAACTTGTGTTACGGGTATCAGACAACGGATATAATTATATTTTATACAAATACAATACACGCATAATTAATTTATACTAATAACAATATAGATACAAAATAGTAATATTATACATAACTATATTAATATATACACCACGACTATCTAGTCCCGTGCTAAGATTAACTTGTGTTACGAGTACCAGATATATCGGGTATATATTTTATATTATAACTACTACTATACATATACTATTCTAAAACTATAATCTACACTCACACTCACTAACACACATGTTTATCACGTAAAGTCGGCGACGTGATGCGCGCTTCATTAGGGAGCCTCCCCCTAAACCTTCGGTAGACCACGTCCGTCGGCCAGAATTCCTCCACCTCAAAGGTCGGTAGAAGATGCGTTGGTACTCTCACCACAAAGGAACTAAAGTTAACCTTGTGGCGAGACTCCAAGCGTTCGACCCTTAAGGTGAAAAACGTCTTCTTCCGGATGTAGTCCACTACGTCCTCTACTGTCGTGGACCAGTGCAGGCGGGACACGTATAGCGGCGTTGCGGGTACCTCACACCGCAGACGCTCCTCGGGTCCGCTGGGTGCGGTGCCGCGGTGGTTGCGGACGGCGGGCTTCCTCTTCTTTCTTCTCTCCACCAGTGTGAAGCCCTCCTCATCGCACTTCCTGCACTCGTCCTTGTCGAGTCGAAGAGGTTCAGCCTTGTGGCCCTCTTTCACCCCCCTCGTTTTCACCCGCGGAGGCGGCGCGGGGCAAGCAGCGACGCTTGCATATTTTTTCGGCTGAGTCAGTGGACTCAGTTTCGACTCGACCGCAAGCGGCGAGCTGACGGCGGCGGTTGCTGACCCGTACGATTTCGCTGACATGCAAAACGACGAGTCAAACTGCGCTCCGCGACGCATGTTTACCGAGTCTATCGGATGCTCGGGTGACCTACATATTGAATTATTACTTTTAAGTTGTAATAATTCACTACGCAACTCACTGATGGTAGATTCCGAGGCATCCAATCTTCCTCGCATCTCGTCCAGCTCTGCCTTCATGATGTTGAACTTGTTCAGCAGGCTGGAGACGTTGACGTTGTCCGCAGATACTGCCGGCAGCCTGTGTAGCTCCTTAGCTACAAATACCGGCACGACCGCTGGATTCGTCCGCTTGAGCAGGGAGATGATGTCCTGCAAGCTTCCGTCGCTCCCATCTCTCCTTCGAGACGTCATCTGCGCGGTCTTACCGAGCGCTTCGTACAGCATCAGCTTGCCCTTGCAGATCTCCTCGCTGGTGTAGGTCGACTTGCAGAGCTGCACGATGCTGTCCTCGTCCATGGCGTTGATGACGTGTTGTACGAACGCCAGCAGCTCGTTGGCTACGAGCGCCATGATGACGTGCAACGGCTGTGAGCCGTGCGACTCGCGAAAATATTAATTATTAATTAATATTTGCTTACGTCATGTGTCGTAAAGCGGAGCACGACCGTTTGCTAGCACGCTCGACGCACAACTGTAGGGCATTTGAGCTTTTGACCGTACAGACTCTATTGTGGCTGCAGCCTATATTTGACCCTAGCTGACTTAGCCTCTCTCTACATCAACTGGCTTTGGTGGTAAGTATATTGGGAAAACTACAAGCCACTATTAACCGATTTTCTTTTTTTTTCTGTTTGGAAGGCTGCCGCTGCTCAAGGCCCTCTCGACTGTCAGCTAGCAACTTTTTGTACGTTTTAATTCAAAAACCTGACACATTAGTACAAGCTGCACGATTAGTCATGCAAATCTTTTGCTGGGTTACGGTCTATTTATTAAACTCTATTGTACCAGTAAGAGACTTAAAATTATTTTCCTGCGCGTCCCGCAGCACGCGTCAGGTCAACAGTCGGCGCCCGGCGGTAAACTCATGAGCTATGGGCCGCGCGACGTGTCTGCAAAGTGCAAAGACGTGTCTGGGATTATATAATTATTGTATGTGATAGACTCCTGACTCTTGGTAGAAGAACTGACTACTAAGCTACTGAATTTAATTTAAATGTTCCTAACATTTAAATTAAATTCAGTAGCTTAGTAACTAACATTTTTATAAAAAAAAATATCCTGTACGTAAATAAAATAACAGCTATGTTACCCGAGCTGTTATTTCGAATCTATTGACCTCATTCATTAAAATCGGACCAGTCAGTTAGGCACTCCGGTGAAACAAACAAACAAATATACATACATACATGCACGCATGCATACATACATACATACATAGATTGCCAAAATAATAACCCTTCATCGCGTTTAAAATGATTAAAGACTACATGTTATTTTGAATGAAATAACAATTAATTGATTAAATACGAATATAGAAATTAGGTCTCAGGAAAAACATAAAACAAGAAATTAAAAATAATATTTTTTATTTTTTATTGCTTCTTTCTTAGTTAACTATTAAATGCATATTAGATAGGTGCTTAAATAGTAAATACTGTTTTCATTAATTTAAGTACATACTTTAATACGGAAACAAAAAGATTAAATGTACCTACTAATAAATGTGTCATAAATATGGGCCAAGAATGGACCCTTGTGGAACTATTTACAAAAATTATTTTTAATTTAATTATTAAAAATACAACTAAAATACTGTGATGTACTTATATAATTTATTTAAGCAATGTAACACTTGATTTTTATGTCACATATAACGTATTCCACGTAATGAATTTAATTGCATACATATAAAGTTTTGAAGAGTTGTTAGTAATAAGCTTGTTACCCTGTATTGTCCTAAATAGGAACCAATTGTATTTTTTATTTCATAGGAATATGTTATTAAAACTAATAAATATTGACTAGTTTACAATTCTGAACCTTAAAAATTTAAACTGAAAAATTTAAAGATGTACAAGACAACCGTTGAATTTGCTGCATAACTGCATAACAGTGATTTACTCAAGTCTTAACTTGTCAAACGTACATTTTTCGTCATTCTAGTATTTATCATTTGTAAACCTCTCTACTGAAAATTTACGTCTCTAACATTCTTCTGTATTTCCTTCTTCTACCTTCAAACTTTTATTACACAAATTATCACAGTTATTGTCTTTACACTTCCCTTTTCCTTTCTTCTTATGATGATTTCTTATTATCTTTGAGTGGTAAGGTCTCGTCGTCGTAATCGACTCTACCTATTAGCACTGGTTCAGCTCCTTTCTCTTCATGACCGTCTTGATCGTAAGGCATATCTCTCTTCTCCAGTTCCTCAGCTAGCCTTTCGAAAAGTTGCCTGAGAATTCAAATTTAAATATTTAAGACATAAATATTAAGAAAATGGTAAATTTAGTTAAGAATTACAATGGCTTTAAATTTTGTTGTAACTTTAGTAGACTACAACTTTACTTCGAACATTGTTACTATATTTAGTTCTGACTGCAGCTTCATACAAAGGATCACATTTTTATTATCTTGTACAACTCCACCGTCATACTATAAATCAATGTTACATATTAATATATGTATACTTACTTAATAATAAATGCGAAAGTGTGTCTGTCTGACTGTCTGTTACCGCTTCACAACTTAACCGCTGAACCGATTTTTATAAAATTTAGTATAGCTATAGACATACTTCGGGTCCCGGGAAAGGACATAGGATATTTTTTATCCTGAAATAGTAGTGTTCCCGCAGGATAATGTATTTAATCGGGTGGAGCCACGGGCAAAAGTTAGTATAGCATAAAATAGTAAAAATTTATTTATGCAAATAAATTTTTATTACTCATTTAGGAGGCATATGAAGCAGCATTCAATCACTACACAATTAAAATATACTCACTGGAACACAATCCCCTTCATATTCTTCGCCAGATAATACAGGAAGAGCCAATCGCCGAACTGGCAGCCGTTGACGACCTGTATGACGTTGTAGGGGTTGAACTTGCTGTGCGACGCGTGGCGGAAGATCATCTCGTTGAACTTGAGAGAACGGCGGTAGAGGAAGAAGGAAACGATGCGCCAGACTACAGCTGCAATGTGGATTAGATTACAATTGAGTTTTAGCACAGAGCATAGTACAACCAAAGATTAAAGAAAAAGGAACAAATTAATTCGATTCGATTGCACAAACATACGGTGTGTCCACGATTGTGTAGAAAAATTGTGGGCCGTTGAAGGTGACGTCAAAATTTTCAAATTTGGATGGGTTTCGATCGTTCTATGCAAGCTGTTTCTCTGCACGTAAATTCATATCTGGGAGCACGGTAGTGCCCCGCCAAGACGAGCTAAGCGAAGCGCAAGGGCACTACCAGACTACTTTTTCTCGAAGCGTTTCGTCGATATTTTGAAGCCTCATAACTTGGGATTAGATCACACAAGGTACACAAAATTTTCAGGATATGTTCCCAGTAGCGGACTAATGAAACATGTAAAGTTTTGATTATAAAGGTCTAATAATTTAGGTTTTATTGATATCCAAAAACCCCTGATTTCGTCACTGACTCACTGATGATCAACAAAATTATAGGGTACTTCCGGATGTCATAGAAAGCTGAAATTTGGTATGTAAGCTAGTTTTAGCACATAACCAACATAAAAATTGACAAACTTGGAACTTTTATCCTCCAACCCCTTAAACTAGGGGATGAAAATTTGTAAGAGACTTACCTATGTAAATGTTTACTTTAGAGGTCTGGAAATTGTCTTTCAAAAAGAAGTGAAATCTCACCAAAAACATTTTCATGTAAAGTGATGCCAAGACGATACCATATAACTCGCACTGTCAAAAATATATTAGATCTCATGTGAAACCAAGCTTCTGACTCTACCAAACTTCTAACTCTACACGCCTTAACTCTACAAGCCTAACTCTACAAACTCTATACTTTAGTCAAATTATGTAGCTTGGCCATTTCGTTCTTACAAGAATAGTATAACAGAAAAACAGTCCGTAAATTTTTCACCTTACGCCTAAGCGAATGTATCGAAATGGCCAGGCCACATATTTTGACTAAGGTGTAGAGTTTGTAGAGTTAGGCTTGTAGAGTTAAGGCGTGTAGTGTTAGAAGTTTGGTAGAGTCAGAAGCTTGGTTTCACATGAGATCTAATATATTTTTGACAGTGCGAGTTATATGGTATCGTCTTGGCATCACTTTACATGAAAATGTTTTTGGTGAGATATTTTTTTACTTTGTGGTACAAGCGTACAGAAGGATTACTGTCTTACAAAGGCATGTTTAGGTGTAAAAATATACACTTGCCGGTGCAACCCACTTGCAAGCAAAAATGTTATTAATAATCGCTCACAAATAGACCATCTTGTATGCGCGAGCGTTATGGAACGTGACTATCTAGAAAGACGAACGACAACCCATTGTATTGAAACTCCTGTCCGCCCAGTCATTGTCAAATATCCATTATAAAATACCATTTTAGGTTAAAAATTAGAAGTCATTTTAATAAATAAAAGAAATGAGTGAATCACACGTTGGCTGCTGTATACTCGTAGTCATGAGCATCCGTTGAATTTCCAATGACATATAAACAACTGATAAAAAGTGTTATTGATTGCGCGAAACGAATATCTTGCGTTGAATGTGTAGCATTGTATAAATGTAGCATATCTTTTGTTCTTAACTACTACAACCTAATGAGCTTAATAAATAAAATAACTGATGTACTGAATAACTTTGATGATCGTCTTGAATAAGCAAATATTACCTAGGAAGGAGGCTATGATGAGGAACCACAGCACGATGTAGATCCTCTCGCAGATGATGTTAAGCTGGTTACGCTATCGCACAGCGCGTCGAGATGCTGGTTCAAGCCGCTGTGTAGCGGTATAGCTATACTAGCTTTTGCCCGCGACTTCGTCCGCGTGGAACATTTACTTTAGGATATCGCTAAAATTTACCCGCGAGTTCATTCACGTAGAAGGAGAAGCGCTTCGCCCTCACGACTGCCCGCAGCGCGCCGCACATCATTATTGCGCGCTGATTATTATTTTATTACTGCAATATCTTCTTAAATACTCATTGAAATCAAATGATGTAAACTGCAAATTTGTAATGCTTGTAATGAATAACGTATTTACTTGGATAAGGATTAATGTCATCTTTATGAAAACACCCTCACAAATAATGCTTAATTTTAGAACAAATTTTGTTAGCATAAAAAGGTTATTGTGAGCCAACCTTAAAAGATAGACATATACAGTCACGGACGGTTTTTTTTTAGAACTTTTAAAGGGGAACAATTCTGTCATACATAATTTTAGCGAAACTTTTACCGTTTCCGCAGCGTACGCAGCGAATGTTCTAAAAAGGAAAAAAAACTCCCGATTTTGAAACATTCTTGATTGGTGCTCCGCTCGTATTGAGTTTAGCATGATGTTAAATAGCCTAAAGCCTTCCTCGATAAATGAACTATCCAACACAAAAATAATTTTTCAACCAGTAGTTCCTGAGATTAGCGCGTTCAAACAAACAAACAAACTCTTTAGCTTTATAATATTAGTATAGATTCGGTAGCCCGAGACTCACCTAGGACGGATACGATGAAGAGGAACAGGAACCAGAACCACAGCACGACGTAAATCTTCTCGTGGATAATGTTGAGCGCCATCACGCACAGTGCGTCGTGCTGCTGGATCGAGCCGCTGGGACCGTACTTGTGGAAGATGCACTTCGTCACCTAAAGCATTGACATTTTCATTGTAAGAGAGCCCCTGTTTCGGCACTTATTGACTTGACCGGAGCGTCACTATTAGATCACAGAATACTGCAGTAAATTAACGTTTGCGTTATGTTTCGGAAATTCGTATAAGCCGATAATGCGCTAGTAAATTTATTACTCCCCTGGTGTAACGGGTGTCCAATGGAAACGATAATCCGTAATCGACTAGTTGCTAGCAATCAGGGCCTCTTGATTCGTTCATTCATGATGCATTCGTTATTTTCGACGGCGAACTTCGAAATCAAAAATGTATGGGACATGTCATTGTTAAGTGGCATGTCGCTTGCGATGTCAAATCCCATACATTTTGTTTTCGAAGTTCGCCGTCGAAATCATCGAATGCATCTTGACTAGAGGCCCTGGTATCAGGATAGTTCCATAAAATGCTTCATTGAACTTATCTTCATGATTACTTCGAAAAGTACTAGATAATACATAGAATAATACTTCTATACTAATATATACTTACGTATAATATTATAAATGCGAAAGCGTCTGTCTGTCTGTCTGTCTGTCTGTTACCTTTTCACGCTTTAAACGCTGAACCGATTTTTATGAAATTTGGTATGGACATACTTTGGGTCCCGGGAAAGGACATAGGATATTTTTTATCCCGAAAAAGTAATGTTCCCGCGGGATAATGTATTCACGCGGGCGGAGTCACGCGCAAAAGCTAGTAGTTAATTATAAACAAAAATCTTAACAAATGTAAGTAGTACATGCCAAAGGAATTATAATAAATTCTTCTAATTAAATATTAAAACGTCTTGCATTGTAAGATTCATACTTTTTTTGAAGCATTTCATACTTTTTAAACAAAGATCAAACTCCTTTTCTTACCTTCGGAAACACCAGCTCCAAGGGATCGGAGATTTGATTCCAATCACTGAAGCCGATGACCTTCGGGCCCAGAGACATGAAGTTGCCGTGCAGGAACAGGTTGATCATCCACACCTGGAACATCAGGTGCAGCACGTTGGCCACCTCCATCGCCACCAGCCACGTGGACCAGGTTCGCGATATCCTTAGTCTGCAATTTCAAAAACCCTTCTATATAAATACAATCAAATTTATTTATTTATTTATTTTTTTTTCACATTTTATTTATTTATTTATTTTCCATAAGGCACAAAAACAGACATCAGATCAGATCATTAATGGAAGATACAATTTGCACTAATCTATATAAACCTGACATCCAATTATATGTGTGCACAACATTTAATTTACAAAGAGAACCAGTAAACAAAATTAACTTATGTTTAATTTATAGAGAACCAGCATATAAAACTCGCTTATGTTCACATTATATACATGGACACCCTAACAAAACACTTTTATAGTTGTAGGTACATTTACATTTATCAAAGTAACCCAACATCCAATAATACATTATATGCACAACTTCTACTTATGCTTTACAACTAAACTATGAGACAAAATATGTAGGTAGTTCAAACCACTATACAGGTTCACCTATCAATATATCAATACAGGTGATAAAAATTTCACTTCTCAAAGTAACTTAACATCAATTACTTAATATTATCACAATATTTAATTTTACAAACAGAACCCATGAACAACATTATACAAATAGACTCCTTATCCATGTATCTCTATAGATAATACTATATGAGGTAAGTAAAGTAACCCAAAAACCAGTTATACATGTGCACAACATTTGATTAACAAACAGAAGCCAGTGAGTCAGCTTATGTTCAAACTATACAGATGGAAGCCTCATCAAAACATTAATACAGAGAGAAATTTACAGTAATTTCAATAATCCATGAGCATATACATGTGCATTTATGTTTGTTTTAGTGTGTGAGTAGCACCCTAACCCTATCACCGTGGTCTTGGGATCAGTTTTATACTAAATACTGCTAGGGTTCATATGTCACAGCATAATAATTATGGTAATTATAATATAAAATTATAGCATTTTTAAAAAACTGTTTTACACCAGGTATTATCAACCCAAAGTAATTCCAGTGATTGACGTGAGTGTACATGCACATGTATTTTAAAGTTGGTGTGTAGTAGCACCCGAGCCCTACGACCGTGGTCTTGGGATCAGTTTAATATACTGCTAGGGTGCCTATGTCACAGCACATGTACAGCCTATTTCCAAATTACAATAATTAGGTATAAAGTTAAGTTTTAAAACAAAAGAGAAATAGAAATCCAATAAATCCAACAACTATAGTACTTAGACTTAAGACATATTTAAGCCAAAATACTATAGTTTCTTTTATATTTCTCCTATAGTTTAGTTTTAGAATATTCATACTACAGTTTAGAAATGAGTTTATTTTTAAATGATATTTTGCTATCTGCAAATATATCATAATCCAAACACTTTTCATTATAACAAAGACACATTCTACGCAAAGGGTCATTTTTAGATACATTGTTTCTTGACACAGGTGTTGAGAAAAGTTTGGGTTTGCGTACAAATTTTAGAGGAACATTAAAATTTATTTTTTCTAGCAGAGTACTGTCATATGTACCATTGGCAATCTGATGAAGAGTACACAAGTCAATGATAAGTCGACGTTTCTCTAATGTAGTCATATTAAAATATTTGAGTCGATCAGTATAAACATGCAACTTTTTCTTGATACCGCTGGCAATGCATAGTGATCTCACAAACCTCCGTTGAATTGCTTCTATTCTATCTATGTGTGTGTGGTATATTGGTGACCATATAGTAGAACAATATTCGATAATGCTCCTAACTAAAGAGGCATATAGTATTAGCCATGATTTAATATTCTTAAAGGGCCTAGCGTGACGTATAATGAAGGATAACATTCTGTTGGCTTTATTACTTATGTAGTCAATATGTGGTCTGAATGACAATGTATCATCAAAAAGAACACCTAGGTCTCTTATTACTTTAACACGAGGGAGTTCCCTGCCAGCTATTGCATATTTGTATATAAAGGGTTTTTTGTTTTTTGTGAAGGAGATAATGTTACATTTTCCAATATTTAAATTCATATGGTTACACTCACACCATTTTACAATTAGATCAATATCTTTTTGAAGAGCTTCACAGTCATTATTGTTTGTAATACGTTGAAAAATTTTTAGATCGTCGGCATAGCCTAAGCAGTTACTCTCCAGTATATTAAGTAAATCATTGATGAATATGAGGAACAGAAGGGGTCCTAAATTTGAGCCCTGAGGCACACCGGAAGTCATTTGATAAGGTAGAGAGCTATAACCACCAACTGCCACAAGCTGAGATCGTTTAGAAAGATAGGATGTGAGCCATCGATAAAGATTTCCTTGAATGCCCCAGTTATAAATTTTATTTAATAGTACTGTATGGTTTACTCGATCAAAAGCTTTGGAAAAGTCTGTTTAAATGGTATCTACCTGTAGCTTATTATCAAAAGAATCACATAAATAAGTGGTGTATAATAAAAGATTGGTGTTGGTGGATTTACTTTTGACAAAACCATGTTGTTTAGAACTCAGTTGTGGACTGACATGAAAGTAGATCTGTTGGTAGATAATAGACTCAAAAATCTTTGCAAACAGATTTAGAATACTTACAGGCCGATAGTTAGTCACATCATTTTTCTTCCCTGATTTGTGTATCGGTGTAATTTTTGTTTGCTTCCATGTTTCTGGGAATACACCCTCACTGATAGACTTATTAAATATGATTGTTAAAGGAACAACCAAACCCTTTGCACAAAAACGAACAAATACAGGTGGGATTTGATCTGGGCCAGCACCTTTGGATAAATCTACACTTTTTAATTTATCTAGTACAGTATCTGACTCTATTTTGAAAGTAGGTAATAAAAAGCTAGATGATGGAAAGTCAGGGCTATAGCTGGCGGTCACGCACGGATCATATACTGAGGAGAAAAATTTTGCAAATAAATTTGCTACTTCAGGACCATTAACCGCTTCAGAGTCCAAGAAACGGATGGGTGTAGGTATAGTGTTGGTTACTCTCTTGCATTTCGTGTAACGCCAAAAAGATTTTATATTTAAGGTTAAATCTGTTTCTATTTGTGCTATATAATTATCAAAACACCAAAGCATCAATTTTTTGGCTCGAGCCCTTAATAGTGAAAATGTGTCATAGTCTCTTGGATTACCAAAACGTTTGAAAAGTTTATGATACTTATTTTTTTGTTGTAAAGTTTTCTTAAGTTGTGAGGAAAACCACTTAGGATAACAATTACTATAAACTTTGACTTTTGGTGTGAATTTATTAATTATTATGTGAATTTTATCATAGAAAAAATCAACTAGGTCATTACAATTAAAAATACTAGCATAATAAGTCCAGTTTATCTCAAGAAGTTCTTTAATACAAGCATTATAATCTGTTTTATAGTAGCAAAGTTTTTCCAAAACTTTATTATGACGCAAGACGGATGTTTCATATTTATAACTAAATTCAAACGGAGGATGGTGAGTATCAATTCTGCTTATTGATGCGGTTTTTTCTAATGAGAATAGATCAGGCTGATTTGTTATAACCAGATCCAATATTTTATTGTTTAAATTTGTTATGGAGTTGATTTGATATAAGTGTGCATTATTAAATAAATCATGCAATAAACGTGATCTTTCATTATTGCATTTGACAGGCATCTGTGTTTTATTTGACCACTGTATATCTCCTAAGTTAAAATCGCCTAGAATGCAAATGCTTTGTTCTGTATGACCGGTGACCATTCTTTCACAATTTAAGGTAAATTTATTAAAATCTGTTGTTGGTACATAATTAGGTATATAGACTACACATAGACTGATTATATTTTTCATATTTAATGATATCCTAATCCATATATCCTCTATATATATATTCAGATTGCCAATCACTTAAAACAGTGAAATTTAGTTTTTTATTTATAGCTACTAACACTCCTCCACCATGATGTTTATTAAAACGTTTAAGAAAGTTTGCATCACGGTCCCTTCGCACAACAATATACCTGTCATCAAAAAGCTCAGATGAAACAATAGACGTGTCCAACCAAGTCTCTGTTAAGCATATTATATCAAAATTATTTATAAGAATACTATTATATATATCTATTGTTTTACCCTTCATACCACGTATGTTTTGGTAGTACATAGTAAGGTTTGAGACAGCCATTTTAGTTATATAAACTCAAAACAAGAACCATTAGTCAGCAATAATGCACATTTTAGCGCATAAGGTTTATGGAATCAAAGTTTTTGATCAGTATATAATCAGAGTCCTGACCTTTGCGGGTGTAAACACGGCCATTCCGTACCCATACAAATTGGAAACCACACTCCTTGGCCTTCTTCCGTGCAGCAGCATGAAGTGCCTTGTTTGTTGGCGATAGATGTTCCTGGACATATATAGGTTTTTTGTCACCGGCGATACCAAGCAGCGAAGAATTCAATCTATTGTTGGGGTTAGCTCGATTGTAGCGGTGCACAGCAGAGTAATATTCGTCACGGCAAAGGGTGCTCTTGAATTTCACTATAATTGAGCGGGGGCGCTGTGATTCTTTGTCCCTTTTAGCAACACGGGTACAGTTAAGAATATCACCATCTTTTAGCACATGACCAATCACAGAAGTGCACCTTTCCATTAAATTAATTAGGTTTTCATTTCGGAACTCCGGGATTCCATTTATTTCAAGATTCTTTTCCCTCATGTGTTGTTCGACATAGTTTAGGCGGTCAGTCACATCACGCACTTGATTGCTAAGTTGAGCATTATCTGTTTTTAACTGCGAATTTACTTTCGACATCACATCGAGCTCCTTTTTAATTTGGTCGTATTCCTCACTTACAAATTTGACACATTCACGTAATTCCAGTAAATCAGTTTTAATTTCGGACAACTCCTTTTGTATTATTTGAGTGAGCAGAGACGGGAGTTCAAGTTTAATTACCTGGGAAATTTGGTATCGTACATCAGCAATAGTAATGTCTTGGTTTTCATTAGACAACGACGAGTCGTCTTGTGATTGTGGGCATTTTTTCATGCGGAGTGTAATGTTTGCCAGGTCAGACACTTGTTCATGAGATCCAGAGAGTGATTCAACACTTGAATTTCGCACCGGCGTAATATTTCCTGACTTAGGATGTTTACATTTACATTCTTGGCAAATCCAGTTTTGTTTTTGTTCACTTGTCATTTTCTTATGAAAGAAAGCCGGTATTACACCAACGCATTCCAAGTCAAAGCAATTATAACATTTAGCACAGCATAATGACTCACGAACGCCTATATTTTGCTTACAACCAGCACAGTTAATAAGTTTTTGTGACATTGTTAAACTTTGTTGCGCGTTTCTGCAAATCACACAAAATGGCGAGGTCACAAACACTATCGACGAAATTGAGAGTGACTTAATTCACTAAATTAGTCATTTAGTCCATGAAATTATTATTGGATATTGTTAATAAGTTAGGAATAAACGTTTTTACACTAAAATACACTCTGTTAAGGAACATAAACGCCCTATTTCTAATACTCTCTCTTATAATAATTTATCCTTAAACATGTACACTGGTGTTACATTTTGCTAAGCACCATTGTGCAACACGGTGATACTCGGCAACTACGTGATGTTGTGCATTGGTGTGGCAAAGTAACGCGTCACCACTCCGCCATATCCACCACCCATGTTCCACCACATCTCTGCACAACATACATCCACTCATTTTCGTGCTCATCAGAAAACAGGAAATAGTAGATTCCACGCACTTTATTTATTCTAGACTAGCTTTTTCGGGTATCCCTTCGGGGAAAATACTTTTTAACATAGGCTACTGCTTATGTTTTAATCCAAGGCCTAATCTAATACCATATCAAATTTCATCGAAATCAGTTCAGTACTTTTTGCATAAAAGAGAAACAGACATCCATCCATCCATTCTCACAAACTTTCACATATATATATGTAACTAACTGTTGCCCGCGGCTCCGCCCGCGTAAATACAGTATCTCAGAGGAACACTGTACCTTTTCGGGATAAAAAGTAGCCTATGTTTTATTCCAGAGTCCGAACTGCTACCAAACCAAATTTCATCGAAATCTGTTCAGTAATTTTTGCGTGTAAAGAGTAACAAACATCTATCCATCCATTCATACATACATTCATCTATCCGTCTATCCATCCTCACAAACTTTCACATTTATAATATTAGTAGGATCAAATATAATATTAGTAGGATATAATATAAACTATTGTATATATTAGTATATAAGTATATTATAATATTTTAATTTAAGTATTTGTATAATATTAAATAACTTAATCTTATTATAGTAATAATCGTACGCACCAGATATGTTACTTTTCTGTATTTTCTCCTGTATCAGGTCTACTGGAAGAAATTCCAATTTTGGAATAAGTAGTACCTTTGTACTAAATTGTTTCCTAGTTTTAAGATTTCTTTGTATATTATTGTGTGTACATAAATTATTAAATAAATAAATAATAAATAAATAAGATAATATAACTTACTATCAAAAAACATAACCGACCTGAGTATGATATCCTTCTTGATGAGATCGACGCGGTTGCCCAGCGAGGCCTTGGAAGGCACGACGTTGCTGCCCACCTTCACGTCCTCCTCGGATAAGGCCAGGCCTGCGAACTGTAAACCGTCTACGAGGGCTTTGATACGGCCTCCTGAAATATGATTAGTTAGTTAAGGTCTGTATAAAAGTTATCTAAGTAGGGTGAGAGCATCAATTATCAGCACTTTAAGAGATGGTCCAGTTTTAACCTCGATTATAACAGAGGAAAATACTTTATAGTTTAAAGTATGGTGTCGCCGGCAGTAGATTCCAGAAACATTAAATTTTTGTTTTTATTAAGTGAAAACAAATATTAATTAGTAAGAAGCTTATATTTGTTTGATTTAGAATTCTACTATTTGTTCGGTACCACACAGGTGTGGTCGCTGGTTAGAGATCATGTTAACTGTCTCGTTCTTCGTATTTTGTAAGACAGTCGTGATATTTTAACCCAGGGTTCACTTTAACCTATGGCTTCGCAAGTGGACCTTATAGATAATATCGTTAATGGCGGTGGTTAAACAGACGGGGGCTCTACAGATTATAAATGTGGAGGGTTTATTTATTTTATTTATTTAACAATTTATTGCACACAAGAAACATTTTAAACATTACAATTTAGGGTTTTACGGTAGAGCCACTTTGTCTTTGTAAGCCCTACAGCCTTAAATAAATAAATAAATCACTATCACATACAACACCAAATGCATTGTTTTACAAAAATAAAACAATCAAAAGGAAAAAGAAAAGAAAAAAAGTAAAACAAGTACAACTTACAGTAACAAAACTAAAACAAGATATATAACGTTTACGTGGTAGAGCCATGCTTCGGCACGAATGGGCCGGCTCGACCGGAGAAATACCACGGGCTCACAGAAAACCGGCGTGAAACAGCGTTTGCGCTGTGTTTCGCCGAGTGAGTGAGTTTACCGGAGGCCCAATGCCCTACCCTATTCCCTTCCCTACCCTCCCCTATTACCCTATTCCCTCTTAAAAGGCCGGCAACGCACTTGCAGCTCTTCTGATGCTGCGAGTGTCCATGGGCGACGGAAGTTGCTTTCCATCAGGTGACCCGTTTGCTCGTTTGCCCCCATATTTCATAAAAAAAAAAAAAAAAATTAAAAAACACACAAATTGTTCTCTTAAATCTAAGAAACAGTACAATGCTTAAATATTGTAAAAGGGAACCACACAGGTTATGACAGCGACTTTTGCCGCTATCCCTGGTCTTCCGTGGTCCCGTATCTACATGATACGTAGTTCTGAATCGTTCTAAATTTACTAAAATAACTACATTATTTTAAACTTTAACCCCACTACATATACTATACCCCCCTTACTAATAAACGCTGTATAAGCTTTGAATAGTTATATAGTGTTTTGTTCCCGTCACACAAGTGACATTTTTAATTCGATAGAAGGAGACAAAACACTGTATAACTATTCAAAGCTTATACAGTGATTATTAGTAAGGGGGTACGAGTATAGCCTAGGTTACCCGAGCTATTATAACGAATCTATTGACACCTCATTTATTAAAATCGAACCGATACTTTATGCGCTACGGTGGACCAAACATTCATAGACTTCCAAACTCATTACCCTTCCTTTTGGTTTCGCCGTAGTATAAAAAAATTGCTACAAACCTTCTTTCTTCTTCCATATAAAGTGCGGCAAATAAAAGCAGATAGACTGTATGAACAGAACGAACGGCACCCACTGGTAGTATGTATGCCGGAGCGTCTGGTCCGAGTCCTGGAGCGGACCCACGCCCGGGTGGGGCAGGAACCCGGACTGGAGCATGCTCTCGTTGTAGTGACGGACCTGGAGCAAGTTGGAAAACTGTAGAAACCCACCTCACATTGCAGCTTGAAAACTCATCAACTACGTTGCGTGATAAATTGCTTGTTCGGGTAGGATATAGGAAGGAAGGAAATACGTAATTTCATTTAACATAAAATGCAAATAATAATAATATGAAACCTATCTACCAATTAACCCATTAAAGTCTGTGCTGCTATCTATAAAAAAAAAAAAATAATAATAATGAATTATCAAAATCACACTACTCTGTAAAAAGTTAAATGCGTGGTCATACATAAAAAAATATTGTACACGTTGACTTGAGAACCTTTCCGGTTTTTTCGTCGGCTAAAAATACAATTGAAAATCAATGCAAAAAATCACTGCAACACTATGCTACTTAACTAGCCAATGCTATTTCTTTGGTTTTAAATAGAGTAAAGCTGATTCCTATTTTGTAACAAATTTTATTTACTCACAATCGTAAAGGTGGCCATGAAGAAGCAGTACGTCTGTATAACATGGTCCGGCACTCCCTGATCTGATATGCACTTGATATGCTCCCCGAAGTACTCCCTCGCGCACACCAGGATCACGAAGGCCAGGAGAATCGTCACCGTGACCTGATAGTGGAGTTTGAACACCCAATTCTCTATCTTGGGCTTGGAGAAGTTGAACCGCATTCGCGGTGTCAACGTGTTGAGTGCGACCAGCATCTTGACGAGTCTGGTCCTATGTTAGCCCTGTAATGACGAAGACGAGACGTTATAACCTTTTGATGACTTGTTCACTGGTCCATTCCACTGTTGACACTAACACAAAGACGTCGTGTTTGATGACTAGGTCTATACGTTTTAATAAATAAATATTATTACAGTCATTATAGTAGGAGCTGTGGTAAAGACAATTAATATTGAATATACCACAAAAGACAATTAACAAGGGAAGTTCTTGAACCTTATACGGTACCTTATTACCTAAATTCCCCACGATAAGCACGACATAGGCTAGAAGATGTTAAAGAGGTATTTCTTGGAGTAGTGTCACAAATTAAGAGAGAGGAATAGATAAACAGCTACATAGTTAGACATCGATTTGATTGTACTAGGTACTAAACGCATACGGCGTGTCCACGATTGTGTGGAAAAATAGTGAGTCGTTGAAGTGGATGTCAAAATTTTCAAATTTGGATCGATTTTGATCGTTCTATGAAAGCTGCTTCTCTATTATATAAATCTATATATATAAAAATGTTATGTACGCTTCAAAAACTCAAAAAGTTCTGCACCGATCGAGTTGAAATTTAGCATGATATACAAATCCGCATCAAGGATTGTTTTTATCTATTTTTTGCATCAGTCACATATCCGCGACCGCGAAAAAACTATATGCCGGGCGGAGCCGCGGGCAACAGCTAGTATATTATATAATATTTTCTACTCTGTGGAAGTATATGCCGTGCTTATCGCGTAAAAGGTGCCTAAAGCACACAATATAATAACCTATATGATCTTAATCCTTGGTCGTCCATAGATTAATTTTGCTTTATTTACACAAAGCCCTAAACGAAAAAGCTAGAGTTGGCAGAGTTTCAATGTGAATCCTCCTAGGCAGCCGCTTCAGACAAAATTGTTTCGAGTAGTTTTAACTAGTCGATCGTACCTCACTTGTACGCTTGTGACACTAGGCATAAGTAATTATTAAAAAAGAGGAGTTCCCTCGATTCTTCATTGATCCCGTCATCAGATTACCACTTTGGTGACAAAAAGACCAATTTGGCATTGTACCCTTTACAACGAAAAATGATTTTGGAAATCGGTCCACAGACGGCGAAGTAATCGCTGAACAATGATTGAAACATAAAAAAAAATACAGCTGAACGTAAAACTGCCTCCTTTTTTTGTTAGTCGATTAAAAACATAAAGAAGATACACAATTACACACGGTTTCATTAATTTTGACATTAATGTAGACACTAGACAAACATAATAATATTTTGTCAGTAAATACTAAGTAGTCAAATAGACAAATTATTGTAAATCTTGCTCTCCTACTATAATATTCTAGGAGTCTCAAATAACGCCCTTCAAGTGTTTCAAGTTTCAACGCATCATTTTTATAAACAGTTTATAATAAAAGATTAAACTGTTTATTGTAAGTGCAACAGTACTTCTAAACATATGTAACGACTAGATGTTGCGACTTCTACGCACAAAAGGAAATATCTCGCAGGAAGGAACCATACAGTTTGCCACGACAAAGAGTAGCCTTTATCTGTGCCAAATTTCATTAAAATCAGTCAGTAGTTTCGGAGCACATTCAAAGCAAACAAACAAACAAGCCTTTCCTCTTTAAATATTAGTATAAAATATGTTCCATAATCATTAAGAACCGAAGAAGAATACGAAGGAGAATAAAACATGAAAGGTTTTTCTTTTTCTAGGGTTGTCTCGGCGTAGTACATTGGAGTCCATTTTTACGACGTTGGAATTACGACTTTATAGCACTCATAATAAGTGTTAGCATACAGTCAAGAATAGAAACACAATAATAAGGAAATATTATTATGTTTCTACTCTTACTTTCTTTTAAGTTTCTAATTGCCGGCGCAACGCAGAGGTACCGCAAGAGCGTTGCCTATGTTTGGTTTTCCATAAGGCCATTCCCTAATTCCTGCATCTAGTATTAGCCACTCACTACTCACCACTTATCACACTAATCACTGCGACAGAAACTAAGACGTCCGCACGCCGCTGCGCCGACACAGTATGTCGACTATCAAATGATATTTGATAAGATATGCACCTGATAACACACAATTTTGACACTGACTGACTAAGGGTGGAGCATGAAGAAGTAATAATAAATTATTTAATTGAACAACCACAAATATAAATAAGCAAAATTATAAAATTAAGTAACCCCCGAATTGTAGAGCAGTGATGATGAACTACTTATAGCTAATAGAACTCCTGTCAGATTTCCAACAAAAAGCTAGATCATAATCAATTCATCAAATCATCCGTTTGGGAACTACGATGCCACGGACAGACAGACAGACACATCAATCTTATAACACGCCTCTTTTTGCATCGCGGGTAATACAGTACGGTGTATCTAAAAAAGTATGAATGGCGGTCTTACCGCTTAAAGCGGATTCTTCCTGACAACCATTGCAGCATTACAAGAAAAATTTTAGTTGTACAATACAAATGGATACTTAAAACTTGTAGAGACTAGAGCCATACTAAAGCTCTCAATCGGTAGAGAGTGTACTAGAAAATTGAGCACTAAACTGATCGTCACGAAATTTGGCACAGATATAGAGTAGACTATGGGGAAGGATATTAGTTACTTTATTGCGATAAAAGTACGAGTTAAAATTATAGACAACACAAAATGTTTTCTGATGTAAGATTCTAACGGAAGTATGTCTCGGAAACCAGCACCCATTGCGCGTGCTGATTCTCAATTGGTACATGTACAACGAATACTACGATGCTGGTACCATCTAGTCCCAAATCCCATAATATTGTCGCTATATCTATCACATTATTCTTGTAGAAAGAGAGCTCTATTATATTGTACATTGAGAGTTATCTTTTAGCACTTGTTGCGGTGATAACGAATATGAGACGGTACTTGAAACGATGCTAATGGCAGATTTCAACAGCCAAAGTGATAAACAACATAATGGATTCATTAATCTATTCATCAAATAAATAATTCTATAATAGCATTGTACTGTAGCGGATAACTGTGGCTGGACTCTTTGGAGAGGCCGGGCACACAATATTTGAATATTTTTAAATTAAGAATTATATGTGTGTCATCCGCTACGTCAGAGATGATGATAAAATGAGAAACGCGGAGAATGGTTCAGAGCGCGTAGGGTTTAGGATGCATGGTCGTGGTAGTAGTATCACGCAGTTCCCATGACCCCGCACAGGCGCAGAAGGAGGCATGGAGGGGTGTTAGTCGGTACACCTCGGCGCTTGTCATCACCATTGCGCCGGGGGAGTCCGACATACCTCTGCCGCCTTCCCTCGGAGACGGTGGGGGATTCGTAATGAACTTCCCCTCCTAAAAAAAAAAGGGTGTAGGTTGCACAGTTCCTGAATGTATTAATATGATAAATAAAATATATAGTGCTTATCAAAGTGTCCTGTGTGTTTAAATTGATAAACCTCGCCTACCACTGGAGCTATTACGCCCCCACGATAACGCCACAGTACCTACCATCATTCACTTTCGCCTTCTAAAAGACAGCGAAGTCTTAGCAATAGTCCAGTTTTGAACCTTTGCGTACGGAAACCTAAATAGTAAATAATAATTTGACCCTATGTAATTAACCCTCCAGTCTAATCAACTTTATCTTATACTTTAAACGAGACAATCTTGTATGTATATAATGCTTTTTGGAAAACGGCTGCAAGTATTCCCATGACCCAGGTTCTATTAATCATCTTATTCTCCTCCTCTAGGCTTGTCAACTTTATTCTAGTAACTTTGTCATTACTTATTGTAAGTATATTTTTTATGTTTACTCATTTTATGATACTAATACGATTTCTCAAGTGGATATCATGTGGTCATCAATGAATAAATAAAAAGATAAAAATCAAAGGTTAGATTAGCTTAACAACAGTAGCATAAAATCAAAGGCTAGGTTAGCTAAACAAAAGTAGCATAAAATCATAGGCTAGGTTAGCTAAACAACAGTAGCATAAAATCAAAGGCTATGTTAGCTAAACAACAGTAGCATAAAATCATAGGCTAGGTTAGCTAAACAACAGTAGCATAAAATCATAGGCTAGGTTAGCTAAACAACAGTAGCATAAAATCATAGGCTAGGTTAGCTAACCAACAGTAGCATAAAATCATAGGCTAGGTTAGCTAACGAACAGCATAAAATCATAGGCTAGGTTAGCTAAACCACTGTAGCATAAAATCATAGGCTAGGTTAGCTAACCAACAGTAGCATAAAATCATAGCTAGGTTAGCTAAGCAACAGTAGCATAAAATCATAGGCTAGGTTAGCTAACCAACAGTAGCATAAAATCATAGCTAGGTTAGCTAAGCAACAGTAGCATAAAATCATAGGCTAGGTTAGCTAACCAACAGTAGCATAAAATCATAGCTAGGTTAGCTAAGCAACAGTAGCATAAAATCATAGGCTAGGTTAGCTAACCAACAGTAGCATAAAATCAAAGGCTAGGTTAGCTAAGCAACAGTAGCATAAAATCATAGCTAGGTTAGCTAAGCAACAGTAGCATAAAATCATAGGCTAGGTTAGCTAACCAACAGTAGCATAAAATCAAAGGCTAGGTTAGCTAACCAACAGTAGCATAAAATCATAGGTTAGGTTAGCTAAACAACAGTAGCATAAAATCATAGACTAGGTTATCTAGAACCAAGAGTAGCAGAGAAGCCTACAGAATAATCGTCCTTACATAGTCCTCTATGTAGAGACCGAACTCTAGCTAGAGGTCGCTTATCGGCCCGTTTCAATAACCTAATATCTAAAACTATTTGGTAAAAATGTCGTCATTGAATAATTTGCCGGTTTTTTGCGATACAAATTTGACGTTTTTAACAACTAGTTACTGGAATAGGTTATTGAAACGGTCCGCAAGTCAGCAATCAACAGAAAGAATTTATGGCAACTAGTAGTTGCGAGAGCTTCTCCAAAAAATTCTGAAATTTTTTAGACACCTGCCTGCAAAGAAACTTGAAAAAAACTTCGGGTTTGACTTGCTAGGTCGCATAAATACCCTGTTTCACGCCAGTTTGCTTTAAGATCACAGTATTATTTCGCTATACTCGGCTTAGTTTTAAAAGCTTATGTCTTTCCTTCGTGTTGATAATATTATTTAATTGTACAGACATGTACAGATATGGAATATTGCACTCGACGCAGGCGCAGGTATGTGTGTTTTATCTGATTTTGGTGTGGAACTGTTGAGTTGAACTGGGTCACTCGCAGATAAAATATTAAGGTTATCATATCGATAAATCTTATCAGTTACCACGTAAGGATTTAAACATAATATTTTATTTTAAATCCTAGGAGTGGGAATGCAATGTGGTTGCAATAGCGTTTGCATATGAGGAGTAAGAGCAGTGATTCTTCGAAATATATTTTTTTATGTAAATCCAAATATCTTCTACTTTCGTACTGTTTAACGTATTGCTAGGAGGTTTTTAGATGGCAATCGTATTCACTCATAAGCATACTTCAAAAATTACAAGACTGTAGGACCATAACGTTTGGACTACATATTATGTCGAAAGGGCAAAAACTTTAAAATATTTTATTGACAGTAGAAACATACACAAAGTCTGGACAGATCCAATTTCATCTAAACGTAAACAAAAATATAATTCGATCAAATTAAAGTGGCATTGTACTTATATCCTTATTGCAAAGTTACATATTACACGGAAATTAAATGTCATTTAAATTAGTGTTTTAATTTAAATATCACACGGCAAAATCTCAATTAAGGGACATTTAGTTTAAATACTGTGTTCTATGGTTCTCTTTGTTTACGTATAGATTAAATAGCTACGACAAACGTAAGGAATAAACTGGTGACAGTGGCGGACTAAGCCCGTCAGGGGCCCGGGGCGGCAAAGCCGAATGAGGCCCCCCCGCTTAAAAACCGGTCAAGTGCGAGTCGGACTCGCGCACCGAGGGTTCCGTACAAACTTATAATAAAAAATAATGGTTCACAGCTTATGCATAAGGTTTATATTTATGAAATTAAATGTTTTTTTTTATATTTGAGTTCATTGAATGAAAGGTAAATTGCGGTTAACGATTTAATAATATAGCCCTTTATTTCCATGCTTTACATAGTTTTTTTTTAGTTTTTAATGTTTTACAAGCTAAGAAAATTATATTTGAAAATTAGTCGGTACATATTGAATTACTTATAAAATGTTTCTTATGTATTAGTTTTTTTTCGGCATGGCTCCTCTCCGCATAAAGGCCTCCTCCAACTTTCCCATTGTTTTCGGTATGTTGTCTTTGTCATCTATTCCTCGCCCGTTATGTTTATGATTTCGTCGACCCATCTATCCTTAGGTCTTCCTTTGCTTCTCTTTCCACCTGGGCCTTTCCACTTGGTGACTCTCTTTGTCTGTCACACGGGCAACGTGGCCAGCCCATCTCAATTTAAGTTGTTGTGCATGTCGTTCTGCATTTATGAGTTTTGTCTTTTTACGATAAACATTGCTATTTTGTTTGTCGATAAGTTTGATACCCAGTATGCTTCTTTCTTTTGCGCGCTGACACGTCCGAATTTTCTATTTTGTTTTTTCTTGAAGTAGCCACGTTTGTGCTCCATATAACAGGCATGGCAATAAGCAGGACCTTCTTTTTGTGTTTCATAGGGAATTTGGCGTTTAAAATTTCTTTGAAACTCCAGTACTTTCTCCAAATCATATTAATACGGCGTTCTAATTCATCTTCGTGGCGCGTCTTCTCAAAGGATATTCGTTTTTCGAGGTATTTATAGCTGTCCACGTATTGAATTTGTGTATTGTTTACGTATATGTCGTTTTTTTACACTATTTGTCGTTTTTGAAGTGTTCATTCGTAAACCAATTTTTCTGCTTTCATAATCTAACTCACTTAATCATTATTTGTAGTTCTTTTGATGTTTTTGCAAAAAGAATGATATCGTTAGCAAATTTTAAATTGTTAACAAACTCCGTGTCTACTTTTATTCCTTTTTTTTACAATTTTACTGTTAACGATTTATGACGTATTAAAAAAAAGTACTTACTAGATGTCGTTCAAACCAATTTTCGGTGGAATTTTGCATGGTAATGTACATCATATATTATGTTTTTTAGTTTTATCATTCTCTTATTTTAGAAGTTATAGGACACACATTTTACCACTTTGGAAGTGTCTCTCACGCAAACTATTCAGTTTAGAAAAAAATGATATTAGAAACCTCAATATAATGTTTGAAGACCTATCTATAGATACTCTACACGTATGGGTTTAATGAAAAAAAAATTTTTGACTTACAGTTCTAAGTATGGGGATCGCTCAAAATTTATTGCTTTTTTTTTTCAATTTTTGTGACAGACAGACAGACAAACTGACATGACGAATCCATAAGGGTTCCGTTTTTTGACTTTTGGCTATGGAACCCTAAAAATGTAGTTAATGTTTATTTCGTTCAAATCTGGTAAGTGAAACTTAAATTCGAATTAAATTATTACAGCCATAGATATATAATATTAAAAAGAGGTAGATATGTTATAAACGCGTAAAAATGAAGACTCGAATTGGCCCGAGTCGGGCCAATTTTGATTAGTGTGCTCCGCGAGTAATAGCGTGTTTTGTGTTACTATGCGACGTTGACGCATTGACACGCGCCCCATGTCAATGTGTGTCGTGGCACAGAAATATTGTCAGTTTTGTAAGGATAAAATGTATCTATGTAATAATTAATCAAAGATTACAGCTAAATTAACATATATGCCTACAATATGGAATGGATATGGGCGAGGAAAATAAAATACAAATCGATCGACAAAAAATTAGATAAAATAAAAGATATATTTTTTTGTAGCGTGTTATATGTATTTTCGTGCCTTCCATTTACTGAACTCCTCAATAACTTCTGTGAAACCAATTTTTTTGGAAATTTTTATTTCTATTGCCATTTGACTTTTTTCCATAGGACTTGTAGTTTTGCCGGAAATTGAGATAAACCGTCTTCTACCCTTAAAAACTCACCCACTTCCCAACCTCAAATCGCCCGTAAATTATTTTTTATTTTATTTCTTAATATTCTCTTCCTTTTCCAATGGGTTTCATACTATATTTTCTTTACACTTTTGACCATTTTCAATGGTAAAAGCCCTAGTCTATCAGCTTCATTATTGATTTGACGATATAGATAATAGATATACAAATGTACAGAGACTTTGCCATACAACAAGGACCACTCGCAAAATGCAAGAACTGAAGCAATGTACTCGTAGGTGCATGTTAACTAGAAACTACGGATCATAATTTCTAGGCTAATTATATGCAGAATTAGTTACTTTTTCCAAATACTCGAAAATGCACTTACTCAACCCTAAACTCATTTACTTTTATTCCGCACCAAAAATCAAAAATACTATTACGCTTTTTAATGAAATTACTTTGAAAAAAATTGAAAAAAAAAGGCTTATCCGTTCGCAAAAATATCGGAACACACTAATAAGGAGCCCATACATGATCCGGTCTGCCTTCAGTTCGGCCTGAACGGATGCAAAATCGTATCGTCTGTGTGCAATTTCAAGATCGCATCAGTCGGCCGTACGGACTGAAGCGATTCGTTCCAGTGTTGCCAGCTCTGTTTTTGTGAAACTACTAAACTCGTATTGAATTCCACTAAAAAGTACTAAATAAGCTACTTAGGAATTCCTGAAGCCCCCCAAAAACCATTGCATTTTAGGTTTTGTTATATTACATTTTTTTCATTCATTGAATTTTACTATAAATTTTACCATTAAATTAAAATATACTAGCAAATATTACGTATATAGTAATTAAACGGGTAGTTTTTAAGAAAATTACGGACGAATGTATTATTATGATAGGTTTTTTTTTGTGTTTAACCTAGGCCATTTTGCATATGATTACTGTCTGGCTCTTTCCTACTAAAACACTACTAATAATTAAATTTCTACCAAGGAGGGAATAAAATACTCAATTTAGTAAAATTTTGTAAAATAACTAAGTTGGCAACATTAATTCTGGCCTGACCGAGCGGCCTGAACGCGCGGCCTGTCCGGACCGTGTGTGGACAAATCGCTTCAGTTCTTGCCCGAGCCGCGGCCGTGCGGGCGTGTATCGTGTACAAGCGTTGTATGAGTTTTCGCGGTGTTTAAATACAAAATTGATAAACACGACCGTAGCGCGCGGCAAACCAGAATGGACTGATACGATTTTTCCGTGTGTGGGCCCGAATCCGATCAGGCCGAACTGACGTAAATTGGGTTGGATGCGATTTTTTTCCGTGTGTGTGATCGAATCCGTTCAGGCCGAACTGACGTCAGTTCTAACTGAAACGATCGGTCTCTCGTCTGTGGGGGCCTATAAACTATTAAACATCAACGTATTGAAATTTAATACCTATATTTTAAATGAGGCCAATGTTTATTTTTCGACGTAAATACAATATAGTGAATGTAAATGTAGGCGTAAAAGAGTGAATTATTTGCACTCCATTCATTCAGGGATTCCTGAAGAAGTACCCGCTACAAAGACGGGAATTCCCCCAGCGTATTGGTCGCGTTCAGCAAAGTTAAATGAATATTAGTACCGCGTAAAAAGTCAAGATAGCTGTAGTGTTTTGATCTTGATGAAATTATGTAGGTACCAAGCACATTTTTTAAGTGTTGTTTAGGATTTCATCAGGGGAACGCGGAGGCATTTGGGGGCCCCCCAAAACCAGCAAAGTTAAATGAATATTAGTACCGCGTAAAAAGTATAGATAGCTGTAGTGTTTTGATCTTGATGAAATTATGTAGGTACCAAGCACATTTTTTAAGTCTTGTTTAGGATTTTGCAATGGATAATCATAAAAATAATTTTATTATCCAAAATGGCGGCGATGTGGTTCGCCACCCATCACGTCTCGTTCTCGCGGAGGCGAAAAGTGGCCCATGGAGAGCCGCTTCGCTACGTTGAATGTAAGAGGAGGAATGGATGATAAGAATGAAAGTGGACGAACGAAACAAGTGTGTAAAGATCGTAGCAAGTGGAAAGAAGTGGTCTCTGCCTACCCTAATGGGAAAGAGGCGGTCTCTGCCTACCCCTACGGGAAAGAGGCGTGATTATATGTATGTATGTATGTTTAGGATTTCATCAGGGGAACGCGGAGGCATTTGCGGACCCCCCAAGACCAGCAAAGTTAAATGAATATTAGTACCGCGTAAAAAGTATAGATAGCTGTAGTGTTTTGATCTTGATGAAATTATGTAGGTACCAAGCACATTTTTTAAGTCTTGTTTAGGATTTCATCAGGTTTGGGGGCCCTCCAAGACCAGCAAAGTTAAATGAATATTAGTACCGCGTAAAAAGTCTAGATAGCTGTAGTGTTTTGATCTTGATGAAATTATGTAGGTACCAAGCACATTTTTTAAGTCTTGTTTAGGATTTCATCAGGGGAACGCGGAGGCATTTGGGGCCCCCCAAGACCGGAGGCCCGGGGCGGGCCGCCCCTTCCGCCCCCCGGTTAGTCCGCCACTGACTGGTGACTCACTGAAACACCTGGATACTCGTCAATACCTAATAAATATGCTTAAGAACAGGCTTTAGGACCTAGTGATATCTAGCAGATGCTGATCAGTGATCCAGCCTCCAGACTTTCTGGTTTAGGGACCTTGGAAACAGGGTAGGATACACGTGCTCGTCAATTACATCCAGTATTCCAGTGCTAATTATACTAAAATATAACTGGATCACAGACATCTATTGACTAGACCACGCAAGTGTATGTACTTCGCGTGTAAAAGAGAAGTAAAAATTACTTCCTTCAGCGCCATTTCCTTTAGAATATTGTCGGTGCAAAACGTCAAACGAAAACTGAAAAACTAAAAAAACGCGACGGAGCGGCGCGCGGCGACGATTTTTGAATTGTTTACTCGGGGACGAGGACTGAACGTGCATTTGCATTATGGAGGATAGTGACGAGGATATTGTTGTAATTAGCTGTATTTTATCAGAAGAGGAAAAGAAAAACAAGAGGAAACGAAAGATATGGATTCATAATATAAACTCAAAAAGATTAGTTTTCGGAGAATTACATACATTATATTCTGATTTATTAGAAGATGAAAATAGATTTTTTGGGTACATTCATATGACTCGAAAAAAGTTTTTTTAACTTCACTATATTCTACAACTGCGGATGATGTCATCGGCATAAATACCGGTCTCAGGCGCAGAAATGCCGATCCAGTGGACGCAGTACCATAGAAATCAATACAAAGCAACAAATCCGTACTCTGCGTACGCTCCGATTTCCATCCAGTGGACGCGCAGCTTTAATCAAACTCAAACTCAAACTCAAAATTTTTATTTCCATGTAGGTTATAATATAACGCTTATAGAATTGTCCTACATGATGCCTACCACCGGTTCGGAAACTAGCCCGGCGAGAAGAACCGGCGTAAGAAACTCGCACGGGGCCACCTTTTAGCAAAAAGATGGGAAAATTGTTCTTTTCAAAAAATATTTTTACAATGTTGTAACTTAATCTATATAACATTAGTTATAAGTACATAAAACATACTTAAGTACATAAAAGCAGCCTCGCATGGGGCCATCTTATTCCCAAGGTGTGCAATCGTTAATGAAATCACTGACTTTATAATAACCTTTAGCACACAAACGCAAGGAATTTGTAAGTATTATAATTAGACATTCCGGTGATCAGACTAAGTAAAGTTAGTAAATCTTTTAAAGGTCAATGTATACGCCTATACAATAGAATCCCAGAAAACGTTCAAAGTCTGTCTATTAATAAATTTAAAAAAGTAGTTAAAGAACGTTTGTGCAAGGAATTTGTAAGTGTTGTATATAATACTTACAAATTCCTTGCACAAACGTTCTTTAACTACTTTTTTAAATTTATTAATAGACAGACTTTGAACGTTTTCTGGGATTCTATTGTATAGGCGTATACATTGACCTTTAAAAGATTTACTAACTTTACTTAGTCTGATCACCGGAATGTCTAATTTGTGTTTATTTCTAGTGTTCATGCAATGATTATTACTTTTCGTATTGAACATATTTAAATTTTTTCTAACATACAACACATTGTCTAAAATGTATTGAGAAGCGACGGTCAGAATTCCTATTTCTTTAAACTTTTCTCTCAGAGATTCAAAGCAGGACATTTTGTAAATAGAACGTATTGCTCGCTTCTGCAGCACAAATATTGTATTGATGTCGGCGGCATTTCCCCATAAAAGAATGCCGTAAGACATTCTACTGTGAAAATAACTAAAATAAACAAGTCGCGCCGTTTCTTCGTCAGAAATTTCCCTAATTTTTCTGACTGCATATGCTGCAGAACTGAGTCTATCTGCAAGATTCGCAACATGAGGACCCCACTGTAATTTACTATCTAGTGTTATACCTAAAAATACAGTGGTGTCCACTAAGTTCATTTTCTCGTCATTTAATAGTATATTGATATAATTATAATAAGATTATATTATAATTATAAGATTATAATCGCTCTTGTAACGTCATAGTAGGTAGAAAAATAATGGCACGCTTGGTTTCTATACAAACGATGAGACTTGCGTTATCTAGTCAATAGATGTCTGTGAACTGGGCTATTTTATGTTGTCACAAATAACCCTCAACACTGTCAAACAGTGCGAGTTGATGATGACGAGTCATAGCTAAGCAATCTAAATAAAGACTTATTCTAAACGAAAAAAAATTAAAGAATCAAAATCGGTTTAACCGTTTAGGGCCTTTGGAGGCTACGAAACAGACACGTCAAATTTACTACAATAAACATCCCCTTTTTAGGGTTCCGTAATACTTAAGGAACCCTCATAGTTTCGCTCTGTTCGTCTGTTTGTCTGTCTGTCTGTCTGTCTGTCCGCGCCTCTAGCTCCTGTAATTATGAATATAAATTGATGAAATTTGGTGCAGTTATAGATCGTGTATAGTATAGATCACGGTTTCGGGATCATAAAAAAATAATAATTTTATATTTTAGGGGTGGCTCTCCATACATGTGAAGTGGGGATGAAAAATATTTTTTCACTCTACCCGATCGTGTGGGGTATCGTAGAATAGGTCTTTTAAAATAAAGGCAAGGTTTCATACGTTACTTTTTTATAAAGTTGACCATATTCGAGTAATCGGCCTCCAAAGTAGTTTGTAAGTTGGTCCCCCCCCCCTAGCATTTTTAAACTATAGGAGATACTAGATCATGCTAAAAACTCTTTAGGAAAATTATTGTGAACCAAATCGGACAGTAACTTTTGGAGTAATTAAAAAAAAGCATATTACGCGTTTATAGTTACGGAACCCTCCTTAGACATGTCCTGACATGCTCTTGGTTAGGTTATTTTTTCCTTTTTTTTGCGTCGGGTAAATAGTTAATAAAAAGCTAGCTACGTTTACACTTCCACTGACACAATAGTTGTTAACTTTTGACAATGTCAAGGATAGCTTTCTTTACCCATTTGGTATAAAATATTAAGAAAAATAATATTATGCAAAGTTGCGATACGCCTTTCTGTTTGCACACCGTACGCGTGTATTTGTGTGTGTGTGATCTTCACTGGATGTATGAGTGCGCGTGTGTGCGTGAGTCACAGGTCAAATAGTGGTCAGGTTCTGGACCGCCTCTGTCATCGTTTAACTCTTATTATGTACAGTTGTATGGAGTTGCAGGAGAGTAATGCAAAACTTTCATTTGGACAGATAATTATTTGGAAATTCACACATTATAGTTTGTTGTCCCATAAAACAGACGACATCAAGACGATATATTATGTTATGATTTGAACAAGATTTTGTTTAATTATTAGATTTAATAAGTCTGCAGAAAAACTTTTTGCCGTTTTATAAAAACTGTCATAACTTTTCATTAATTCCTTATTACGAAGTGACCCTAATTTATGGCAGCCAGTGTATTATTACTGGTATTACTCGTAGAATGTGACTCGTGACTTCGTGAGTCGAGACTGTAGTCATGCAGTTATTTGTTACGAGCGCTTCTCTGCGACTTTTTTTCATCAGCATCGTGGTGGTCGTTCCTCGTCAGACGTTACCCGTTATTAAGTAATGGAAGCTTAATAAAAACGGACTGGGTTTAATAAATTAAATGTGGTGTTAATAATGTAAAATGTTATCTACACGGAATTTGTATTGCGTTTAATAACAGTATGTGGCGCGATTAATGGTAACGTAACTATATACTTACATATTTACATCAAAATTCACAGTCTCAAGCAAATAAAGATTTATCCTTTAAGAACATAAAATATATAGGGTGAAAGTACCAATTATCAGCACTTTAAAAAAGTGGTCCAATTATAACCTCGATTATTACAGAGGAAAATACTTTATAGTTTAAAGTATGATGTCGCTGGCAGTAGATTCCAGAAACATTAAAGTTTTGTTTTTATTAAGTGGAAACAAAAATTAATTAGTGAGAAGCTTATAATTCTACTATTTGTTCGGGATGCTGATAATTAGGTACAGTGCTAGCAATTGGGTGTGCCTATTATAATATAATAATTATAAAAGGCAAAGGCGATTGACTGATGTATCAACGCACTGACCAAACCAATTTTTGTTATAAAATTTATTGTAAGCACAATAACACACATTACAGTTTGTAAGAACCTACTCAGACGGCTCAGATATGTACCTGAGTATACATACATACATACATATAATCACGCCTTTTTCCCGTAAAGGGGTAGGCAGAGACCACTTTTGCCACTTGCTACGATCCTCACATACTCGTTTCGCTTCGTTCACTTTCATTCTTACCATCCATTCCTCCTCTTACATTCAACATAGCGAAGCGGCTCTCCATGGTCCACTTTTCACCTCCGCGAGAAACGAGACGTGATGGGTGGTGAACCACATCGCCGCCATTTTGGATAATTAAATTATTTTTATTATTATCCATTGCGTTTCCACGGATTGGTAGAGAGGGTAGGAATAGGGAAAGGGAAGGATAGGTGGTGTGGAAAGGAAGATTGGTAAGTTGGAGTGGGAAATAGGAAATGTAGGATATTACCGCCCAGGAGGGGAAGGGATAGGACAGTAATAGCTAGGGAAGCCGGGGTCGCGTACCCGTATACTATACCACAACTACCGGACAGGTAAGTTGGGATGAGTACCCCATACCTGAGTATGTACTACACATTTTCATATTACGTACTGTAATATCTACACCTATACATAAAACCCCTTACTAATAAACGCTGTATAAGCTTTGAATAGTTATACAGTGTTTTGTTCACGTCACACAAGTGACATTTTTAATTCGATAGAAGGAGACAAAACACTGTATAACTATTCAAAGCTTATACAGCGATTATTAGTAAGAGGGAAAAGGGAAAGCTGATTGACTGATGCATCAACACACAGGCCAAACAAGGCTAGAAATTTGAAATTTTGCACACGTATTTCTCAAATTACGTAGGGGTAAAAAGTTTTAAACCTTATTTCAGACGGGCAAAACCGCGGGTAATTAATGCTAGTTTTAAAGGTTATTAAAAGCATGTGCATATTATTTTAGTCCAACAAATTGTCAGTTGCGTTCCTTTTATTTCAGGCCGTAGAAAGAATGCTGTCTCGCTAGTCAGTGCACGAGCTCCAGTCTCCAGACAAGCACACACACATGTGTGTACATACCTGCATACATACATACACGTGAATATGTACACACGCACACAGACACGGACTTTTATGGGGTTACGTATATTTTGTCAATTTTTTAGGCTTATTAAGTCATGACAAGCTCTCATTTCATTATTTGATCAAGACTCAGAATATCTTAATAGCTGTGAGTACACATTATAAGTAAAAAAAGTGGGTTGACGAGTTTACAGTAGAGTAGTAGAGGGCTAGAGGCTGGCAAATAAACTATTTGGCTTCATTTGATAAGGCGATATTTAGATTTTTTACATTGGACATTTATTTTTTCTTGCATATAATTTGTTGTACCTACAAGTTAATTTCGTAACTATACTCTGTTTAGATTAAATATAATAGACTCAATATGATTGACGGCCTCTATGGCTCAGTGATTTGCGCGTCAGCGGATCGCGGGTTCGAATCCTAGCGAGGGAACAAAAAGTTTTTAATATTTCTGGGTCATAAAAATGTTATGTTGGTTTGTGTACTGTAAACTCAAAAAGTTCTGCGGCGATCAAGCTGAAATTTTAGCATGATATCCGCATCAAGGATTGTTTTTATCTATTTGTTGCATCAGTCACATATCCGCGACCGCGAAAAAACTATATTTACGCGGCCGGAGCCGCGGGAAACAGCTAGTGTATGATATAAAAGTATATTTTTGTATATGTTTAAATCAAATTGGATCTGGACAGAACAGAGTAGGGAATAGGGATTTAGGGATACATGATATTCGATTATCATAAATATTCTTCCTGTTCACCTTATAGGGCAAGCAGTATTTAATGACAAACCAATGACGCTCATAACACTTATCAGCGCGACGTCATTATTTACCACTTATAAATGTCGTCAACACCCGGAAAGTAAGTTATCTAGATGTGTCATTAACAAAACAAATACTCAAAATAACTGAGTCAAATATACTGGAAAGATGATCTCGCAAATTATCGGTATATCTGTAGATAGGATAATCTAGCATGATGTCACTTGCTCAGATATAGAGGAAAAGTTTATCTTTATTTTTCCAAGAGCATAGACATTCAACCAATGATAAGTATTATACCTACGTGAGATTTGGATGTAGATAAGCTCTGAAATTATTTATTTCACTGGGATATTTTGTTCGCATGTAAGGTTACCATTTGGGAAATTTGAAATTCCTGACAAGTCTGTAACTCCGGACATATCCGGATTAATCTGGACGGATGGTAACCCTAGACTCCTATGCAAGTAATTCCCCAGCTGTGGCACTTACGACTAGGCCTAAGGGTCTTCTGTAGTACAAGGTTTTTCTGTAGTATAAGCTTCAAAGAAATTACATAAAATGTTATATCGATCACAGTAAGTGCTGAGTCGCTCAAGTTCGGACTTCGGCCCCTCTAGTCTCTGCTACTCAATCTCCACCAAACCATATGTCACAAATCTTAAACGTCCCACGAGCTAAATTTTATCCATTTATATAATAATTACAGAAGCTAGAAGGGCGGATAGGCAGGCAGATAGGCGGACAGACAGGCGGACAGACAGAGCGAAACTATAAGGGTTTCTTGAGTATTACGGACCCCTAAAAGGTCCTACTTCCTAGATCCCTAATTTTCTATCGACCACCAACACCGCAACAAGGAGTTTTCATATTTTGTCTGTACCTAGTGTGTTAGAACTTATCTACACTTCTACACTAATATTATAAAGAGGAAAACTTTGTTTGTATGTTTGTTTGTTTGTTTGTTTGTTTGTTTGTTTGTTTGTTTGTTTGTAATGAATAGGCTCAAAAAGTACTGGACCGATTTCAAAAATTCCTTCACCATTCGAAAGCTACATTATCCACGAGTAACATAGGCTATATTTTATTTTGAAAAAAAATAGGGTTCCGTAAAATATTTGGGTTTTTCGGACACAAGGTGTAAAAAATCAACCAGAAAAGATACTTATTTTGCGTACGCTGCCTAAACTATAAAAGATAGAACCATACAATGTTCTAATTAATTGTAGATCTTATAAATATCTACAAAAAAGTCCGCGACACACTATACCTATCTATGTCGAGTGAGGCACAACAACCATTTTTTTATTTAGAAATCTTGAATATTTTTGGACTATATTTAAACGCGTTTATTTTACTCATGCTATTAATCCTTATCAAAATAAATTATTTCATCACTAATTACAGTTTATGTAGATAATATTTGGTCTTTGAATGATTGAAATTGGACGTTTGGTTTTGAAGTTATGGCGAAATTAAAATATTGCTGCACGGCCCGTTGCAAAGTGGGTGTCACCAAGGTGTACACGTGCGGAGGGGAGTTTAGATAAAAGTATACCCACCTACTTCATTGAGTTTTAGTAGGTACCTATATTAATTTGTTTCTGTTTGTTTTGACTAGATTTCGCCCGTTTTGTTAGAGGTTTAAAGACATTCTGTAGTATTAGTGTATTGTACCCGTGCGAAGCTGGGGCGGGTCGCTAGTGTACTATAAAGCTATCATGAAGCATTGATGCCCGGCTTCTGAGGTTTTATCGATAGTTTATTTATTCAATAGAGTTTTTGATTGGATGACGCAAACTCGTCATCCAATCAAACACGCTATTGAATAGATAAAGTACCGACAAAATCCTCAGAAAGGCATAAATATCTTCATACGTTTGATTATGATTCGTCACAACCCACAGCTAACGACAGACGATATGAAACAACTTTCACAACTCACAACTCGTCGGGCTACAGTCGGCGCGAAAAATGCAGCTTTCGGAGCGACAATCCAACGGTACAGATAACAAGCTTGTTTCACGACTTGTCCCTTGTACCTACTATTGATTTCGTATGACCTCTACATGTTCTAAATTCTAATATCAACTGGTTTATTTAAGACTAGATTTTGCCCGCGAAATCTCGCTGGAACCGTACATTTTTCCGCGATAGATTGTAGCCTATATCCTTCCCCATGGTATAATCTATACCTTTACCATATTTCATCAAAATCGGTCCAGTAGTTTCGGAGCCTATTCAATGCAAACAAACAAACTTTTCCTCTTTTTAATATTAGTATAGATATAAAAGACAAGTTAGGACTAGCCTAGCAAACTTTACTCTATTGATGTGATTTACTTACATAAATTGTCTTCCCCGATGGGTCGTCGAGGACACGCGACGACACGCGAACATTCATAGAATTATCCTGTGGCTCCATCTCCAGAGTCCAGCCTCATGCTCTAGTACAACAATGAAGTGATTGAGTTTTAGAGCCAAAGATTTCAAAAATCTAAATAGGCTATGAAGTACATAATATTTTAACAGAACAAATCTTCATAATTACAATAAAAAGGTACGCCATCTCAGTTTTCACCATACTTCAAATGTTAGCCATGTTGTTTTTTCCGTACTTCAAATGTCAGAAAGGCCCCAAAAAATTCCAAACTGGGGCCATTTAAATGAAGAGAGTTTTGACTCAACATGCCTCGTCTATTAGTTCGATTTCTCACAAATATCGTGGCACCAGCGCTGCAGCATTTAGGGTTATTTTACCATAATATGCGTCATCTAACAATATGCACAGGTTTTTCTGCAGTCGCGGTAGTACCTAAATAACAGATCGAAAATAAATTTAGATACAGAGATATAATCTGTAATAGGGCTACTAGAATTTTAACTTAGGCTAGGAGAAGGCGTAAAAAAGTACATTTTCAAGGCCGTCGCAGTAAACACTTATTGGACACATCTTGCCCTAACTGACATTAATACATTTATTATTGGCTGGCCCAAGTTGTGATTAAATTAAATTGACTCCGATTCCTTTCGGCTTTCGGAACCTGACGATCCTTAGTCCTTCCTATTTTATAGTCGTACAAGGATATTTTGGCACGTGGACAAAATCAGTACTAACATCGCCGTCTTGTAAAATGTTACTTTTAGTATTATGTATTGTTCTTAGTTGCGACACTCACGCCCCCATGTCGATGTCATCCAAGTGCCAAAAGATCCTTGCGGGACTGTAATAAGTAATATCTTCAGCACTTCAAAGTTTTAACGTAATGACCTGAGTTTGTACTGAGGTCTGGTAAAAAATGTTGTGAATATAACCTCTAGTCAAGATGCATTCGATAATTTCGACGACGAAGTTTGACAATAAAATGTATGGGATTTGACATAAGGCATCACAACTCGCAAGCGATATATCACTTAACGATGAATCCCATTTTTTGATTTCGAAGTTCACCGTCGAAATTATCGAATGCATCTTGACTAGAGGCCGGCAGAACTCTTTTATTCCATTCGTTCAAGTGTACCAAGGCGCTGAATTCCACAGACCACATCCACAATACACTCACAATTAAGGGACGTAAGCCTTCTCACCTTTTTGTCTACTTCGATACCCATTATTTGGGATACTCCTACGAGGACAGGGATAGCAGACTGACCACGTAGATACGAGCGAGACAGAAGGCGGTCCGTTAGAGAGTAGAAACGACTACTACGGTTACGCATACTAGTGATGTTGATTTTTATTTGCTCGATATCGATGATTCAGGTTGAAACTGGTCACAAGAAACAACAGATAGACTTCCAGTTTGAAATAAGAAATAGATATTTTAATTGGCCTAGAAACTAAAATACTCAGTATAATTTCTGTTATATAATGTCTCCGAAAATCAATTAGAGATACTTATAACTTAATGTTTATGTAATCATCAATAATCTCATGTACGGGACCCTCAACGCAAAACACAAACTCGCCCATATAAAGAATTTTTTTTTCTAGTATGACAATTATTTTTCTGCTTAAACGTCTTTACATAATAACTCTCACACCGATTTCGATGATGGTGGCCGGTTTCATTGAAACCAGGCCAGTTACGCAGGAGTAATTTTATAGTGCCCAAGTGTGTGCGTAGTACACAAGAGCACTGATGATGAAAGGAAGAGAGCTTCCTTTACTCTCATAATCCAGTGGGACGGATAACCGACACGACTGGTGAGAGATCGGGAGCAGGGCCAATTTTTTACACGTCCATCCGACGCATGGATCATCTTTCTTGTCAGACAATCAGGTGATCAGCCTGCATTGTCCTAACCAAACTTGGAAACATAATTTTTTTTTTGTTGTTCCAATGCGGGAATCGAACCCACGACCTCCGAATCGAGAGCCAATGCTCTAACCACTAGACCACGTCTTTACATAAGTAATAAATCATATGCCGAAAATATCCGTAATTGCTTTTACCGAACCTTATATAATAAAATTACGTCCAATAAGCAACCTTTAGGTTATACGACTAGAATAAGTGTGATTTATTATAATTTATCTGTTAAATAAAACACAGCGTTTGTTAACAGGGTGGAAAAATGTTTCAAACAATAGCTTTACTAGACACATCAAAAATTCGACAGAGTTATATTATGCTTACGTATACCTACTTTAATATTTTTCAAAGAAAATTTATATACACAATCAATTTTTACACATAACAATAGCTTTTGAAAAAGCTATTAGATTACATTGCCTTGGTTATCGCGTTACATAATAAAGTATTGGAAATATTCCATGCAAATAACATTGTAAGCCGCTTAAGTATATTATTATTATAACAAGAGATCTAAAATCATTTAAGAACAGTGTTGTCAACTTTGGAGATATATCAGGAAACAGGTTATGTATTATCATATTCTAATTAAGTATCTATTCTTTCTCCGGACAAGTTCAAGGTCAAAGCTAACTTAATATTCATTTATCGATAACTCAATACGCATCACTAAACGCCCAAGTAGCAGCAAGTAAAAAGTGGAACGAGTTTCTACCTGGGCAGGATGAGTCAGACGGACATTCATCACTCAATATTTAAATACGTGTCTTTACTTTGGATTTTGGACCTCCTTCTAACTTATGTTCTTCTGGTACTAGGATCACGCTCAATTAGTATTAGAATATGATTAGAAATGATTATTTGTTTATGACGATGTTAACTCCTTAGGAACCGCTTGTGACCTTAGTAACGTGTTGATGTGACGTGTCGTCACGCCAGTTTGAAAGGAGCTGTGCCTCTAGTCAAGATGCATTCGACAATTTCGACGGCGAAGTTCTAAAACAAAAATGTATGGGTTTTGACAAACATCATCATTATATTGCGAGTTTCTTACGCCGGTTCTTTTCGGCGGGTTAGGGTTGAACCAGTGGTAGCTTTTTTGTTGACTTTCCGAAAATAGCTTGTTAAGTTTTATTTGGAAATTTTCATTTTCATTTTCATATGACATATCGCTTGCGATGCCTTATGTCAAATCCCATACATTTTGTTTTCGAACTTCAAAAACAAAATGTATGGGATTTGACATATTATGTATTGCATCTCAAGCGAAATGTCACCTAACGATGACTTATGTCAAATTTCGAGGTTCGCCGTCGAAATTTTCGAATGCTTCTTGACTAAAGGCCCTGAGAGCTTTGAGCTTTAGACGTTAGTCGTTACCGTTAGGTACCTTATATTCAGGCCAAGCAAGGTAGAGAACAAGGAAGAGAACTATATCACAGACGACTAAATAGTAACACTGTATGTCTAATCCTGCACTTTAACATAATTGACGAAATAATATCCTCTATCATGTACCTACTATATTTATAAAAATAGCCTCCGTGGTCTAGTCGTTAGAGCATTGGCTCTGTCCCGAAAAAGTACAATGGAATACTGTGTTTTCGCGGACGGAGCCGTGGGCAAAAGCTAGTATATTTTTACTCATAACGTAACAGATGCTATTTCTTTTACCTATATTTTTAAATGTTACCTTAGCCTGCCATTCCACTTCTAGTATTTCCTTGATGAGTGGACATTAAGGCTAGGCTTGCTGCCGTGGTCAGTTGACCGCAATTATGATTATCGTATCAATTAGCTCTGTAAGGACCTGCACATATTATAAGGACTTATATACTATAAAAAAAACAACGGGTTGCACTCTAGGAGTGCCGGTAGAAGTGAAAAATCTCAAAAGTGGGGCCATTTAACTGGAGACACTTTTTTTCTCCATAGTGTTTTCATACGTAAAATTTCAAAATGGCCCCATAAATCTGGCGAAGCGTCGCCACGACAATTCTCGCCACGGCAAAAATCAGGTTTACCCTCGCCTATAGATGTTTCACATCAAAATAAATGATTATATTTTTGCTAATTAGACCTCATTTATGCATAATTGATGTGCCGTTAAGCATTTAACAATTGTTACTTATACTATACTTATCATGCTTATTAACGATACACGTGTACACAAAGAGTTCTAACAAACTAAAACGCAAGGATCTAACAATAAATGAAGGCACCTCTAGATAACATTTTTTTTATTATTTCAGTAGCTTACTTACCATGTTGATGGACTCATAATTGTTCTCATGTACATAATAGTGTAGTTTTCTGCCGTCTAACAAGGACGAACTGTGCGCAGCTCCTTACGGTATCTAATTTCGTCACTCGATCCGTCAGCCGTCTCCTCATTGTGATAAACTGCACGTTCACACCACCGCATCTCGTGTAACGTTTTCTGTGTTTGTGCCATCATCAACACATTACACAAAGTAGTGGGATCCTCTTCTTTCGCATAATTTTATTTGTCATAATTTCATTTGGCATATCTCACTTGGCATAATTTTACTACGCATAATAATACTTTGGCATAATGGTTTCTTGGCATACTACATCATTAGGCATAAATATCATTTAGACTAATATTGTTTGTCCTGATTTAATAAGGCATAACTCGTAAGGCATAATTTTTCTTGTCATAATAATACTTTGGCATAATTGTTTTTCGGCATAAACTCGTTAGGCATATTTTTTGTCATAATAAATTCAAGGCATTCTGTCACAAGGCACAAATATGCATAAAATGGAACGACATAATGAAAACACGGTTAAGGTAATTAATCGCATATTTATGAAACATTAAAAACAGGTATTACACTCATATACCTAATGTAACATGTGTAACAGTAGGTTAAGTTACGGCGGGGTGGCCCTTGGGCCACCCGTAAGCCGCTAACATGTTTAAAATAATTAGCTTGGCATCTTCTTAGATAGCAGTTCGTGTTTTTTGTCCGAGTTTAATTTCGTAATCAGTCGAAAATTACAATTATAATTCTTATTTCTTCTTAACTCGCATACCCAGTACAATTTATCATTCGTTAGTATGTGAAAAAAAATGCTACAAAGATGTATGCGTAAATATAATAGTATGCTTAAATATCATTATGCGTAAATATATTTATGCTTTTTAATATTATGCTTAAAAATATTATTCTTAATGAATATTATGCGTAAAAAATATATGCCTTACAATAAGTATGCCTAACAATTATTATGCTTTTAGTAATTATGCGAAAAAAAATTATGCTAAGAAAGTTATGACAAATGAATATTATGCGAAACTACTATTAGGTCAAATGAAATTATGCCAAGTAAAATTATGACATATGATTTTATGCGAAAAAATAGGGAACCCAAAGTAGTAGCTCCCCACACCTATTTCGGTGACGATGGCCGGTTTCATTAAAACCAGACCAGCTAAGTAGGTATACTATTGTGCCCAAATATGTGAGCGATATACAAGAGCGATCTCTCTTCCTTTACTCTCGTAACTCAGTGGGACAGATGACCGATACCACAGGCGAGAGATGGCGAAGGACCAACTTTTTACATACATACCCATCCGATGCATTAATCATCTTTCTTGACAGGTAATCTGCCTGCATTGTTCTAACCAGACTTGAAAACAACATTTTTTATTGTTTCAACGCAAGGTTCGAACCCACGACCTCCGGAGTCGAGATCCAAGTTCTTAACCACTAAACCATTAAGGCGTCGAATCAACACAAAAAATGTAACGTCGGAAACCTGCAAACATCGTAAGTTCCAAAATACAGGATGTTTTTTCAGTCAGTAACCAAACTTTCAAGAGTAAAAATATATATTTTCAATATTAGCAACTTTTACCACAAAACTCAAACTCAAAGTTGTAAAGTTGATACCAAAGTAAAAGACGTTATATTCAAGAGTATTCATTCACTCTTAAAGATACGGCAACGCACAGCAGCAATTTGAAATAACTTGATGCTCGTGTGTTCGATTTTCAGCCCTGTATTTGTCCGTCATGAGTGGTTTCGGATTATGTAGTACAAGAACTGTACTGCAAAATGTATCATTTGATGTGGACACCCCACACCTACCGCTATCTGTTCCGCCAGCAGAACTCGTCTATTTTTAACTTAAATTACACACTAGACTAGGGTCACCCATATCAACGTGTCATTGCGAAGGTCGCGGCAAATTGTAGGGTTTTAGGCCGCAGGCTTAACGTTGCGTGATAGAGCCTCTCCGAATTTGCAGATCCATGTAAGAATTTACCAAGAAAGCAGAATACAAGGTCATGAATTATTAGGTAGACGGTTTATTAAACATCAATCTAATTAAATCTCTAGTGGAAATGCATGTTGAATCAATTCAAAAATTATGTAGGTAAGTAAATAGTGTATGGGTCTATATCACAATCTTCTAACAAGTGTCGGATATCTTATTTGGAAGTTTTGTCTCTACTTTAGTGGCCCATGGAGAGCCGCTTCGCTACGTTGAATGTAAGAGGAGGAATGGATGGTAAGAATGAAAGTGGACGAAGCGAAACAAGTATGTAAGGATCGTAGCAAGTGGAAGGAAGTGGTCTCTGCCTACCCCTACGAAAAAGAGGCGGTCTCTGCCTACCCCTACGGGAAAGAAGCGTGATTATATGTATGTATGTTTCTACTTAATTTTTATCGAGCGATAAACTCAAACTCAACATTTTTATTTCCATGTATGTTATAATATAATGCATATAGAATTGTCCTACATGCTGCCTATCACCGGTTCGGAAACTAGCCCGGCGAGAAGAACCGGCGTAAGAAACACGCACGGGCCACCTTTTAGCAAAAAGATGGGAAAATTGTTCTTTTCAAAAAAATATTTTTACAATGTTGTAACTTAATCATATAACATTAGTCATAAGTACATAGAACATACTTAAGTACATAAAATCAGCCTTGCAGGGGGCCATCTTATTCCCAAGGTGTGCAATCGTTAATGAAATCACTGACTTTATGAATATGCACACAAACGTTCTTTAACAGCTTTTTTAAATTTATTAATGGTAAGATTTTGAACATGATAGAGATTGATAGAGACATTGGTAGAGACAAAAGATGCAAATAAGTTACCTGGGCCTCTAGTCAAGATCCATTCGATAATTACGACAGCGAAGTTCGAAAACAAAATGAATGGGATTTGACATAACGCATCGCAAGCGACTTGTCACATAACGATGACTTATGTCAAATCCCATACATTTTTGATTTCGAAGTTCGCCGTCGAAATTATCGAATGCATCTTGACTAGAGGCCCAGACACTTATCAGAAGGTCGTAAAACGGGCCCTAAAATTCCTTAGTCATCGAGAATCACACGTGCAACACCTATGTACAACTTACTGCTGTAAGTGCTGTAACTTATGCTACTTGCTGACAAAACGTTCCTCATACGCCCCCATACGTGATATATATTATTTTTCTACACTGGAATCTTTAGTATATGTAGACAAAATGCATTTCTATGGTGGTCGTCACCATAGAAATGTGTTTTGCCTACATATGAAAAGGTATACTGATTACTGACAGATAATAATATGGAAAAATTGACAGCATACTTTGTCGATATTTTATTTTGTCTATTCTTCCGTAGAGAGGAACTATTTCTACGATGGTTATATAAGCATAACCACCGTAGAAATGGTTTCTTAGCGTGCCTAAAAAAATGAATATACAGTATGCTTACAATTGGGCTTGACTTACAAAACGTTCCCACTCCCGAGCAAGTCACCTCTTAGGTCTCCATTACAATAAGCTCCGTGTTTACATTAGGACGAGTCCCACATTATCCCTTAAGCTCGTTTCGAACTATCCCATTAGTCTCCTGTCCCACATTGTCTCAGGAATCCCACATGACATGGCCACCAGGTCGTGACGCGGGGGTCCCGCGGGATGCTGTTATTGGTTCGGCCTTGCCACCCACTGCGCACTTGTAACGTAACAGGAATTAATTAGCTGGCCCCAATCAAGAACAACTCTATAGGCGAGTCGTAGATATTATTGCCTATTACTCGATAGTCAATACAGAACATAAGGGACAACTACCAACGTCCTACACGAAGTACGCAACTACAAAGTTACAAATGAAATAATTTAGATTCCCACACTATGCTATCATGGTACTCTATGGACTTGTCTCAAACTATACCATCTGCATATTATGCAATACTACTAATTATGTAATACCAGCCTCCGTGGTCCAATAGTTTAGAGTTTAGCTCTCGACTCGGAATACGCGGGATCGATTTCCGCGTTGGAACAACAAAAAAATGTTGTTTCCAAGTTTGGTTAGGACAATGCAGGCTGATCACCTGATTGTCTGAGAAGAAAGATGATTCATGAGTAAGATGGGCATGTAGAAAGGCAGTCCTGCGCCTGGTATCTCGTGTCTGTTATCCGTCCCACTTCGTTTCGAGAGTAAAAGAGCGAGAGTGCTCTTGTGTACTGCACACATACTTGGGCAATATAAAATACCTCCTGCGCTAGCCAGCTAGGCTTGGTATCAATGAAACCGGCAACCGTCACCGATATCGGTATGTTGTACCTACTACATTCAGTGAATAAACGATTGAATTGAATTGAAAAATACATTACATAAGAGGCGAGACTATAATAATGTGCCATAGAATATGAAATTTTTATGGCCAGAAATGCATTCTACGGATTTCGTAGCAAGCTCTACATCTAGCTACGAAATCCGTAGGATGCACTTTTGACAAGCCAGCCAACTCGGACATGTATTCTATAACTCACGTTCAAGTTGGCCGAGTTCAAAATTATGATGATTGAGTAAGGAAATAGTTAAATTTTAGCTGAATAGCTAAAGGGAACTATTTCGAATTTTATTGTTTTTACTTTAGAAGTCGGTTTTAATTTTTTTTTTTTTGCCAAAGGTAATTTTAAATATTTAAAAATTATATTGCGATACTCAAATTCTAGTGCAGCGGCGCCGCGTAACTGTGACGCGTGTGTAAGCGACAAGCGTACCATGGAAAAAGACTATCCATACTAATATTATAAATGGGAAAGTGTGTGTGTGTTTGTCCGTGTTTCACGGCAAAACTACTGAACCGATTAAAATGAAATTTGGTAACAGATTATATACCCTGAGAAAGGACATATTATACTACTTTTTATCGCAGGGAAAAGTACGGTTCCCGTGGGATATTTTATTTACAGTTTTACGTTAAAACTACTAAACCGATCATCATGAAATTTAGTACAGATATAAAGTAGATTATGGGGAAGGACATAGGCTACTTTTATCGCAGGACATATACGGTTCCCGTGGGTTACTGTACTTACGCGGACGGAGCCGCGGGCATCAGCTAGTGTATTACTAACGTACCATAGAGGCCACAATATTGTCCAAACACGCAATCGTATACGAGCGTTCATTAAGCTCGTTAAATTTTTCTTGAGCGTGTGCCATATTACACTGAACTACATACCGACAAACTGACAAACTCTTACACGGCATACATTAACTTCCCAGAGCTGGCTGAGACCAGACAACCAACGCTCTAATAAATTACGGCGTTATTAATCCTACTACTATTATAAATATCAAAGTTTGTGAGGATGGATGGATAAATGGATGGATGGATGCTAGTTACTCTTTCACGCAAAAACTACTGAGCGGATTTTGATGAAATTTTGTATGATGGTAGTTTAAGCTCTGGAATAAGTGGAATAACACCTAGGCCACTTTTTATTTCGAAATAGTACAGTGTTCCCGTGGAAACACTGTACTTACGCAGGCGGGCCGCGGTCAAAAGCTAATAGGTATATTGCCAACTCTGAGTTGTAACGTGTAGCCCATAGGTCATAGGTATTAGGTACTTTAACGAAACCTATGTATGTGGCTTTGTTACAGCTGTTCTGCTCTCTAAGCATGACCTGCATAATCGACGCTCTATATCAAAGGCTAGCCGCAAACGTGCAATATTATTGACACAATAAATTTGTCAATACTAGTCAACACATACAAAAAACCTGCACACAAGGAATATGAGCATTATTGACAATAATATTGCACGTGTGCGGCCAGCCAAACAGACAAGCTCCAGTCGCGTTTATATTATAAGGTGGTTTGGATTGGGGTAGATATTTATTAAACGTTATTTTTATATATTACTAGTTCGAATTTCGTAGATACCGTACATTTTTCCGTAAAGATTAAAGTAGCCGATAAAAAGTAGCCTATGTCCTTCCCCATGGTCTTATGTATAGATGTGCCAAATTTCATCAAAACCAGTACAGTAGTTTCGGAGCCTATTCAATGCAAACAAACAAACAAACTTTTCCCCTTTATTATATTAAGTATATAGCATTTACACTGTTATTTCATTATTACCCTGTATACCCCATACCCAAATTTAGTAACTAGTACCCGCGACTCCGCCCGCATAAATACAGTATCCCACGGGAACTCTGTACTTTTTCGGAAAAAAAGGACCTAGCCTATGTATTCAAAGCCTAAACTACTACCATACCAAATTTCGTCAATGTCCAATTAGTAGTTCTTGCGTGAAATAGTCACAAACATCCATCCATTCGACCTCTCCACAAACTTTCACATTAGGGTTTCAAATTCAACTACTAATAAGTGATAAGTAGTTTTTCATACCACCTGCTCGACAATGTCCGATTATATATAACGCAATCTCAACGTAAAGCAAGACATTGACTCCCAAGGGAGATAATGTCGTATGAAACTCCCAAGGGATTAAAGTGATTTGAATTTGGAACATTATAATTCGTGTGTAAACTCCTAATAGATACGTATCATCTATCATGGAGTTTTTCAATAATAATATGGCATTGCAATCTCTTTATTCGAAAATCGAACTGGCCACCTATAATTTTAACATTCTTACGTGTCAAAATCGTCAGTCACAAGTTCCTGAATCTTTTTAAAGTACTGCTCAAATAAACTCCACCACAACTTCCATAAATGTTCCTAATAAAAATACTACTCTGTCCCTCCATAACTGGACAAAATATGTGTCCAATATCAATATTAATTTTTAACAAAATAAATAATTTATTTTTGTAACCCTGGGTTTTTATTATGGTATGCACCTCTGGGATAAAGCCTGTCTTCGTCTTGGGCAGCTTGAACCCCTCGCTTCACTCAGGATTCTACATAACTCCCTCGCTTCGCTCGGGAGTTAACTCTAGAGTTAACTCGTTACGCTCACGGTCCAATATGCTGCCCGTGATGTAAGACACTGCTTTATCCTCTTGGTGCATAATCTACTATTGTCTCTATCGCTCAGTATTTAAGAGCAGCGACAAAACTTCCAAATAAGCTATTCGTCACTTATTACTTATTAGGCCGGGACTATGGTCTGGAATCCGTAGGCCGGGGAAAATACAGAGCATTGAAAATAGAACTCTGCGCTAATACAATAGAGTTGAAAATCTAATACAATCGTCGAATCAAACGTCAATGTCATATAATAGGTTGGGGAAAAAGTCTTTTAGCATTATAGTATGTATGAACTTGTCATAAAATATCTTGGGCTATACCAATTGTATCTGGCTGATTTTGGTATCATTAAAAAGTTTTAATTTTACAGAAGACAATTCCAAATTCAAATTAAGTAGGTAAATTTGAGATTTTCATTTGTTTTTCTTATTGTTAAAATGAGTGATTCTTATGAAGAATTTCGATACATTTTAAAATTTTATTACAAAAAAGGTAAAAATGCAACACAAGCCGCGAAAAAAATTTGTGATGTTTATGGACCTAATGCAGTATCTGTGAGAGTAGCGCAAATTTGGTTTAAGCGTTTTCAATCCGGAAATTTTGATATCAAAGATGCACGTCGCTCTGGTCGCCCTGTTACGGATAAAACTGTTGCCATTTTTGAAAAAGTGGAGCAAGATCGGCATATTAGTAGTTACGATGTAGCTGAAGAACTGGGGATTGACCACAAAACGGTTTTGGCGCATTTGAAAAAAGCTGGGTACACAAAAAAGCTCGATATTTGGGTGCCTCATGAGCTCACTGAAAGAAACCTAATGAACCGTGTACTCATTTGTGATTCTTTATTACGACGTAATGAAACCAAACCATTTTTGAAGAAGCTGATAACTGGTGATGAAAAGTGGATCACGTACGACAAGAACGTGCGAAAAAGATCGTGGTCAAAGGCCGGTCAGGCTTTACAGACTGTGGCGAAACCCGGGTTAACTCGCAACAAGGTGATGCTGTGTGTGTGGTGGGATTGGAAGGGCATTATTCATTATGAGCTGTTACCGCCAGGCAGGACCATCAATTCTGAACTGTACTGCGAACAACTGATGAGATTAAAGCAAGAAGTTGAGAGAAAGCGGCCGGAATTAATCAACAGAAGGGGTGTGGTTTTTCACCATGATAACGCTAGACCTCACACATCTTTAGCCACTCAGAAAAAATTACGGGAGTTTGGCTGGGAGGTGTTAATGCATCCGCCGTATAGTCCTGACCTTGCACCTTCAGATTTCCACCTGTTTCGGTCGCTGCAGAATTCCTTAGGCAGTGTAAGGTTGACATCACAAGAGGACTGCCAAAACCACTTGTCGCAGTTTTTTCATCAGAAGCCCCAAAAATTTTATAGCAATGGGATCATGTACTTACCAAAAAGATGGCAAAAAGTTATCGAACAAAATGGCACCTATATTTTTCCCCGACCTTATGGACTCTGCATCATATAGTACGGATCCATATAGTATACCAGCCTTAGGCGATTATGAAACAGGGCCTCTAGTCAAGATGCATTCGAGAATTACGACAGCGAGCTTCGAAAACAAAATGTATGGGATTTGATATAACGCAACGCAAGCGACATGTCACTTATCGATGACTTATGTCAAATCCCATACATTTTTGATTTCGAAGTGCGCCATCGAAATTATCGAATGCATCTTGACTAGAGGCCCTGGCCCTTATAATAATAGTACGAAATAAACAAAATTCACAATGAGCGGAAAGTAGCTTGGATGAAGGATCGATGCTATGTTGCAGTCGGTCGTTCTGTGACACAGTAACCAACAGTAACATTGGCCTTTACAAGGAGCAAGGACGCAACAGTATAATATACAATACAGCACACACAGGATTGTATCGGCTTATTTATTTAAATTGCCATACCTGCTGTTTACTGATTAATAGGCAAGCGGACTGTTTTTTTTTTATTGTATAAATGAATAGTACTCTTAAATGTGAGTAACTTCTCAGAAGAAACCGTATATCAAAAGTCAATATTTTCAAAGGTACAGCGATTTGTATACAAAATTTCGCAAGTAACGTAAAAACGCTCCATACTAAATATGAATTATACGGCCGCAGGAACATATTTGTAAATATCTCTGATACTTGTGCGTTTAAGTTCATACTTACCATAATGAATGTTTTTGTGTATAATGTAAGTAAATTAATGATGTAGGTTTTGTTTACCAATTTCGCAAAACAAAATTTTTTTTGGTACTTTTTAAATGTATTTAATTAGTAAACTACACAAAATACTATATATTTTACTACATTTACCAAGTAATAATGCTTCAATATTTCTGAATATATGAAACTATATATTTCAACTAATGTAGTCCGATCCCCTATTGTCTGTATTATTTCATTGCTTTAAAAGAGGCCTTGGTACTTGAGAATAATTCAGGTTAGTTAGTAAAGTAGCTCATTTAAATATCTTAGGCTCACTTGCGCAGATCAAAGTTAACCCTGGGTTAAAATATCATGCCTTCTCTTTCATAAATACGAAGAGCGAGAGAGATAACATGACTAACCCAGGGTTAACTTTAACCCAGATCTGCGCAAGTTCGTTAGTTACTGAAGAAGCTAAATTATTTTCAATTCGCCATAAAAAGGATGTACTTAATTCTTATGTATTCTTCTTCAATGGACCAGAGTCTAGACCATCGTTTCTCAACCTTTTTTATGTCGCAAGTCGCAACCCACGAAAATGCCAAAAAGTTAAGTAAAATGTCTTGCGACCCCGTCACTATAAAATTATAATAATATTCACATTTGCACAATGCACATAGCGCGCTACTTTTATCAGCTATACCTACGTTATATTAGCCTTCACTGGTTCGAACGATTTTTTCGACGTTCGATACAAAAGATTTGTTCGAAAAACTGAATCTTTTGTACCTATATGTAGTTTGTATTTGTTTATTTTGTTATTTTCAACAAACTGCGTCCCCCTTTAAAAACAAACCCGACCTTTACCAAGGGTCGCGACCCCCCGGTTGAGAAACGATGGTCTATACCCTTCTAGAAAAACTATCTGGGCTACGCAGCCAGAATGTTACAGATTTAACAATAACGTCATAGGCAGATTTATCACTGAAAGTGGTTTGCTTCTATAGAGAATTCGAAAGCGTGACGTAAGGCGCCGAGCCTAATCACTAAGCTACAGAGGATTTAATTAGCAGAATGGACCTAGAGGGTTCGAAGAAAAAAAAATTGAAAATCGGTAAAAATATATATTAGGTATATACAGCCGAACGTATAACCGCCTTCTTTTTTGGGAAGTCGGTTAAAAAGTAGTGTTCCCGCGGCATAATGTATTTACGCGGGCGAAGCTGCGCGCAAAAGCTAGTAGTCTATATATCAGTCTATACATTATACAACTCGTCAGTTACATAAAGCGGAAGACAGCCATTACTTATCTGTGGACTATGTAGGTACACTCGTGTGGATTTTATTCAATCATTTTACATTGAATTGTTTTCAATATTAATAATAGAACAGTCATTCTTACTCATACTATTATCACACTTCTTAGAACTTTCTGATGGATTTTCAAATTCATTCATAATTGGTAAACACCTTTTTAAGGAAAATTATATGTCTTCAGTCTTTTCCTTATAACAAAGACCAGCATCGCACTTGTAGCTTCTCTGTTGCGACTGTATTTAAGTGGCGAAAATAGTTTACTAGTTGTCAAAAGATTTATCTTCTCGTTTTTTAAGGTTTTTTACCTGTGACTTAGCACCACTTAATTACTTTGGTTAACACTAACGGCCGCACTCATTTAATCACATTTAATGCTTACTTAAGAAGTCACTCAGTAGAGACTTTGACAGTAATGTATGGACTTTATGTCATAGTTTGACAAAGATTTCTAAACTCAATATGACTACGACGTACATTTGACAGAACAAATCTTCATACAAGAAAAAATTTCGCCATTTGGTTTTCACCATACCTCAAATGTCAGCCATCTTGTTTTCAGCATACTTCGATTTTCAAAATAACCCCAACAATTTAAAAAGTGAGGCCATTTAACTGGAGACACTTTTTGCCTCGTCTATAATAATATAGGGTAACACACCCAATTGCTAACACTGTACCTAATTATCAGCACCCCGAACAAATAGTAGAATTATAAGCTTCTCTGTAATTAATTTTTGTTTCCACTTAATAAAAAAATAAAACTTTAATGTTTCTGGAATCTACTGCCAGCGACACTATACTTTAAACTATAAAGTATTTTCCTCTGTAATAATCGAGGTTATAGTTTTACTATTTTTTTAAAGTGCTGATAATTGGTACGTTCACCCTACGTCTATGTAGTCTGAAACTAAGTAGCTCCTTAAGTAAGCATTAAATGTCTCTGAGTGAGGCCTTTCAAAACCCTTTTAAAATTTTATTTACTCACAGTTGGGGGTTATTATCAGTTATCATCAGCAAAGGTTGAGTAATATTATCTATACCAATATAATAAAGAGGAAAATTTCGTTTGTTTATTTGCAATGAATAGGCTCCGAAACTACTGGACCGATTTTTTTTAAATTTGGCACAGATATAGAATAGACTACGGGGAACACTTTGCCACAGTAAAAAGTAGCCAGTATGTCCGGCTACTTTTTACTGTGGCAAAGTGTTCGCTTCCCTCGAGATTTCCTTTTGCGAGCGCGAAGTCGCGGGCATCATCTAGTATTTTATAACCTGAGAGTGCTCCAGTTCAGTAAAGTAAATAACGTACCACAAGTAAATACGGGAAAGATACACGAATACCAAAATGTCATTATCTCAACACCTTGGCCCACATGTAAGCGTAGCATATTAAACCCTGTTTATTTGAAAGGATTATGTTGAAAAATTAAATATTTAACGTTCATTAACATATTTCAGTCGGTAAATAACAGATAAACACACCTACATAGAATATCATGATAACATATTATCTTCCTCTATAACGATTGGATAAAGATTTTTTTTTATTCAATAAAAATACAATATTGTAAATTACAGGTAGGTCAAAAGTAGGTAACAATTAAGCTATTGTTAAGGGTTCGGTTAGAGCACAGATCATCTCGTGTGTGTGATTATTATTATTATTATTACAATATTAATAATTGAATCTGATCACTGGTATTGTCATTAACATAAAGAATAGAATAGAATAATTATTTGCATAGAATATTAGATACAAAAATACAGTATTACAAAATATAAATAGATACAAAAATTAAATTCTTTAACTGTATCACTCGAAAGGAATCTACTGATAAGCGACCGATAGCTTATTTGTATGTTTTGTCTCTGTTGCTCGATATAGAGTAAGCAGCGACAAAACTTCCGAATAAGCTATCCGATACATATTATAATATCGTGGAACAGGCCCTTAGTACAAGAAGTTAAGGTTAGTCGGGCCAAGTGATGCGCATTTAGGAAAAAGGTACATCTTGGCATGGGGGCACTACCGTGCCCCCAGATACATTATACATTGCCTTTTCCCAGAGTTCCTTGAAAAGGTAATGTATATTTTAGGAATCCTCGAGAGGAAGGAAGGAGACAACGGAAATATATTTAATACTTTTATACTATACACATATTTAAGATTTTTATACTATACACATATTTAAGATTTTTATTATATTATACACATATTTAATACACATCCATGACCCAGGAACACAGAAAAACTTTTTGTTCCATCGGCGGGATTCGAACCCGCGACCCCCGGCTAGAGCACCAACACGCTCAACCAACTGAGCCACAGAGTTCGTTCTCTGTGGCTCAGTTGGTTGTTTTACAATTCTCGTTATGTAACCTTTTTCAATAATAAATTTTAATTGAACTATATCATTTACGTGTGGAATTGATAACTGGGTGTAACGTTGCCAATTGCACCTCGGTCACTCGATATCGCTCGCTTAACCTCCTGCCCTCTGTAAAGTGATCTTATTGTGTACTCAGTACTCGCGAGTACGCGAGGAATAATCCGCAACGACACACTTCTGTGTAAATTAATATTATAAATATTAAGTTATTTATTTTAGACCTAGACGTAGTTTTTCCACACAATCGTGATAACACATTATGCTTGTAGTCATCATCATTGTCCACAGCATCTTGTCAGATGATTGTTGCAGCGCTAGCGGGTAACAGTCACGAAACTCTCGGGGCACCACATCTGCGCTTGTGACTATATAAGCCAATGGCAGCGCGACAAATCTTGCCACACTTGTCGCAAATGAAACGTGAGTCCATGGGTGGTTCGTTTTCTCGTAGTAGGTCTCTTTTGCTTCAGTTTGTCCAGCCAAACTTCGTCGTGCTTCACCATGCCAGTTTTCAGTAATTGGTCGCCATTTTGGTCGCTCTGTTGAGAGCGCTTCCCAGTTGCTAGGATTGATACCAAAACGTTCCATGTCACGCTTGCAGGAGTCTTTGTATCTGAGCATAAGGCGTCCCGTTGGTCGTTTTGCGTACGCTATATGCCCCAGCATCACCTCGTGGTAGTCTATCTGGATCCATACGTTGGACATATCCAAGCCAGCGGAGTCTTTTCTGTTTTAATATTGCTGTGATGCTGGTGGTGCGGGTTAAGTTAGGTTAGTATGCTTGTAGTAGTGCAATCAAAACGAAAGGGGGAGATCCCCGCTCTAGACGTTTGTTTCAGGGCCTACCTATATAGGACTTGGAGATTTCAGCTCATCGTAACCCTATGGGCTCGGTGTCTATCTTGTTTCTACCCCTATTTAAGGGAATAGGCGTGTGCATATTGTATTCGTAAAACTAATGTGTTAAATTATAAGTAGAATATTCGGATCCGCTATCTACATTTTACAATTTTACTAGTTACATTATACAATCTAACGGTTTTTACAATTTTACATGTAGGTACACTTTAACGGGGACATAATATACACTTTAAGTTATTAAAAGTACTAGCTGGTGCCCGCAACGTCCTTTGCGTAGGACTAATGGAACGGTACTTCACATGACTACTTGTACTATTACCTATATTCTGATTTCTGTGACATAATATCACATAACATTAGCCAAATCGGCCCAGCCGTTTCAGAGACTATCCAAAACTAACAGACACACCAGTTCGTAGCCAGAACAAAAATTTTAAAAAAATGTAGGTAAATACCTATTCATATCATAAAATGCATTTATTGAAAAGCTGTTTATTTAAAAATTAAAGACACTTCAATATAATTTATTTGTATAAATTGGTACCAACACCGTACAGGTAAATTGGACTGTAGCCGCCATAGATGTATTATCACAACAAATTTCAAATTGTACAAATTTAAAAAAGTCTTACTATCAGTGGCGAAGGGTTCCTATAACTCCATTCCTATCGGCTTTCCTTGTCACTTACCTTTTGCAAACCTTCATAGAAGTCCCTACCTATTATACAGGCTCCGGCTTCCCTATGAAGGAGAAGCAGCCTTCGCCACTGCTTACTATCATATTATTAATAACAATATAGAAAATATATCCTGCTGTCTGTACACAGTCTACATGTTACACTGTACTGTTATCGTCTATTAAATAACCATTCGTCTATTGCTCATTAAATCTATTACAGGACATTGAAGACTTACAGCATAATACCTGATACCTACTACAACTATTTATCATAGATACTTGTTCTGTTTTTGATTTATTATTCTATCTATAATTACTTCTAATATTAGTATTGTTGATTCGCTTTTTCGTCTATTTAATGTTAGACAACATGATAATAAACAATTTAAAACCCATTTTTGTAAATCTTAAAAAATACATGTTCGTTATTTTTTAAGATTTACAAAAATGTTTTTTTTTACAATTAAAATTTCAGTTATGAAAGAAAGCGATATACTCGTATCGGTCCTATAACGTTAACAATCGCTACCGCCTACCAGGGGTTGAAATAGAAAGCATTAAGTTTAAGTGTTAAAAAATTCTGATTTCTGTTAAAAAGTCCGGTCTTTGTCCGTAACAGTACCGGATTTAGTAAGCATTGCCAGCGGCCTGGGCGAATACACTGGGGGGTGTATTAACTATTTATTGACATGATTAAAAATCCGGGGGGCAATAATTCTGCTAAATAAAACCTGCATTAATACAATTACAATCAAGTCCCGACACGCTTACACTCTCAAAAGGTGTTTTTATGAACGTTAAACCAACGTGAAACGCGCTCTGATTGGTCGAAGCGGCATAAAATCCGTTCACGGTAACATGTCACTACATTTACAAAAGTCTACTTAAATACGAGAATTGAGGTTCTGGTCTCGAATGAAATCCGGGTGAAGTCCGGTCTCTATCCTTAAAATCCGGTCTAGACCGGAAAGAGAAAGAGATGGGCTATATTTTTTATTACCTATTTCTTTTATATTAACATTAGTATTTGTATTCAACAATTTTTAATTGTTTTGATGACACCAGGCTTCTTATTGTGGTAATTAAAAATGTGTATTTTAAAATAAAAATCCTATGTAGGTATATTGTATATAATATGTATATTGTAAAAGTATTAAATATACTTCCCAGTTCCGTTCAGTTTTGGCCGACTAGGGTACTCCTTTTTTTTTTTTTTTTTTTCCGGGGGGGAAAATGCATTACGCATACCACCCAGGCGCAGGGGGCACCCGAGTGGTGATGTGGGACTCCCGTATAGGCTAATGAGACCCACGGTATACCCACTAAAAACCACCCCCCACCTTCCTCCTCGCCGCCTTGTGACGGGGCCACGGGAACGGTAAACACATCCGCGACCCCGCCGGCGGCAGCCACACACATGCGGCTCCATCCAGGGACCGAAGGCCCCAGGCGCACCAGATGGTAAGGTGCGCCTCCCTCCTCGGCCTCTACCAGTACTGTAGCAGACTCCCCCTGAGTCTGCCACTAGGAGGCCACGGATACCAGCCACCATAACCGGTACCCGGTGGCAGATCTGAGCTATGGTTCTGCCACCGACCACACCTCGGCCGCAGAGGATAGGGCAAGCGGCGCACCGTAATACCAACTTGCCTCTTCCTCTGCGGCCCCACCAATGCCGTTAACCATACGGAACGGCCCCGCCAGCTCGCAGGGGGGTAGGGAGAGTGGCACAACACCACCACGCCTCTCCCCCTGCGATCCCTCCACGGCCGCAGAAGATAGGGAGTACGGCGCACCGTAATACCGGCACTCCTCTTCTTCTGCGGTCCCACCTCTAAGCGCGTCCGCAGCGGACTCCTCCAGTTCGCTGGGAGCGCCCTCCTCGGGCCAGCCGTTGGCAAACAAGCCGGCCCTGGTTGCCTCTTCGCTTCACCGTGGGTGTCCAGTCCACGGTTACTAAGCCCCACCGCCACGACAAGGCGTGCAACCATCGGGGGGACTAGGGTACTCCGTACTCCTCCGCAACGACCCATAAGGAACTTTCGTTCCAAAAATATCCTGCAGTAAATAATTAGTTAAGAAAACCAGGTCATTAAATGAAATTAAAGTATGTTCCTTTATCAGTGCGTAATATAAACAAGTTAACAAATCTGGGAATACCGAATCCCCTGAAATGGCGGGCTTTATGAGCTACGACCGCCATTGTGGTTTCATATAATTATGTATCACAGGCGAGGCGTCCATACAAGCCGGCTTCCCTTATGTATATTATATAATACTAGCTGACCCGGCAAACGTTGTTTTGCCTTATAAAAAGTTAAAAACACTATAATTTATCAGTTATCGAACGGGATGAAAAATTATTAAATAACTAAAATGGCTATAAAAAATAGGGGTTGGTGATAAAAAAGTAAAAATTTAGGGTTGTATGTATTTTTAATGCCACATTATAAAAAAATAAAAACAAAAAATTTTGTCCAAAAATTAAAAAAAAAATAAATTAAGGGTGAACAACCCTTATCACTTAGGGGTATGGAAAATAGATAGTAGCCGATTCTCAGACCTACTGAATACGCATATACCTAAAATTTGGTAAAAATCGGTAAAGCCGTTTCGGAGGAGTAGGTACGGTAACTAACATTGTGACATGGAAATTTTGTATATTAGATATATTTTTTTTTAATACGGTACTATACTTTAACAATATTTTGCATCCAATGCACCCAGAAAACTGTGCCGAACCAATTCGGTATTTTAAAAATTAATATACCTATATCAAATAATAGACTTTAAGTAGGTACCTACCTAATATTCATAAGGGAAGCCGGCTTGTATGCACGCCTCGCCTGTGGACTATGTTATTTTGATTTATCTTAATAGTATTGAGTAGTGTTTTTAATCGGTTCTTACTTCCTTGCGTGTGGTGGTCCTTAGCGTCGAAAGCGGTGCAGGCCATGGCCGTAGAAATGGTTATTCATTCTACGCGTACCTCCTGGGTGATGTACTGAACTGAAGTTTTCATAAGCAGTATCGTATGAAATAGCAGACAATCTCAAGTAAAAGATTTAAATATTTGGCAATTGGAGCTAATAAAACGAATCATTTCCGGACTTAGTCGCTCGGTCGCCGGTGTATAAAATTATGCAAACATCATACAGATGTCATAGACCCCCAAACTGTGGCGCCACAGTATAACGATCGCCAGTAGACTAACCTTTGATAATACTTAGCAAGCCTATAAAATAGGCTATGTCAGCCTTAACCACAAATGCCAAGACAATCGAGGATCCGTATTTAATAAAAGCTCTATATTTATACTCGAGTTTTCAATTTGGGGAAATTTAATTTTGTATATTTTTCTTGATAAGGAATTCTAGGAAGGCAACTAGGTAACTAACGAAGCCTACTTTTGGATCCACGTTATAATAATATTGAAATATTTTTTCCCATTTTCCCAAAAAATACAACAGTTATCATATCTATATTATATATAGGCTATATATTTAAATATATATTTAAATTAGACTTAGATTACTCAATATTTTTCAAGAAAGTGTCTCCTTTTTAGGAAATTAGAGCTCATAATAAGTATTCATAATACCTAATTAATGATTTTTCTTAAATCAAAATGATAATTGCATCGTATTAACGATGCAATTATCCGGTTGCAATATTGTATTAACATACTGTATAATATAATCTGTGGCACTATATGTTAATGAGGAGGACAGGTTCTAAAAGTCAAGCAACTTTCGACATGTCAACCTCTTTATAAGTTATAACTTATAGTGTAGACTGAAGTAGCTAGTTTCTCTTGGCAATAAAGAACGTTGTTTTATTACATTTTAGATATTTTTTTGCTTCTGGTAAACAAAATCTCCTTGCAATTATTTATGGTTTTTTTAATTGTTTTTGAAAAACTTGCAAAGAAGAGACAACCAAAATTAACAAAGAAACGTGCCGCATGATCGTTTAGGTCTTTTGAAAGAGAGTGGTCAATTCTAGGAAAATTTTGAATTTTGCTCATTCAATTCTCAATATCTGTATTCGGTTTTTAGGGTTCCGTACCCAAAGGGTAAAATGATACCCTATTACTAAGAGTCCGCTGTCCGTCCGTCCGTCTGTCCGTCCGTCCGTCTGTCCGTCTGTCAGCAGGCTGTATCTCATGAACCGTGATAGATAGACAGCTGAAATTTTCACAGACTGTGTATTTCTGTTACCACTATAACAACCAATAATAAAAACGGAATAAAATATGCAAATGTTTAAGTGAGGCTCCCATATAACAAACGTGTTTTAGTACGGAACCCTTCGTGCGCGAGTCCTACTCACACTTGGCCGGTCTTTTAATTCCAGCGATATGATAGCGCAAATCGAAAATCATTGACCTCTGCTAAATTAGGGAAATTAAGGACACTTTTTATCCAACTTTTGTTTTTTAATCTTCATTTCCTACATTTTCGGTTTGAAAAATTTTGGTACTGGAATACGTGGAATTTATCTGGCTACGAGACACTGCGACAACCAAGAGAAACAGTGAATAAAATACTAATTTATGTACTAAAACTAAAGAATGGGAATTACCTACTATGCAACTTAAAAAAAACGTTGATTTAACCTTTATACCAAGAAAAATCCCTACAGCAGTCAGAGGACACAGACATATCCAAGTACACCCAACCCGAACAGGGTATGGAACAAACCTCCTCAGCGTGCAGTCCCTCGGATATAGAGGTACATGCAGGCAGGTTAAAATATTTTTTTATAATTGCTGGTGCAAAATAACAAGCAATGAGGTTGTATTATCTTGGATTCGAGATGTTGCTAATTAGATCACTAAAATTACGCTTCAATTATTGTTACCTAACAATAATAGGGAATATGCATAAAAATTTAATTTGCCTGAAATATTTTTTTCCCTGTTCTTTATTGTCGTCACATTATAACTAAAAGGATTTTTTTAAATTTAGTTCTTATTTAAGCCGAAAAAAAATATATAAAAAATGCAAAATCAGCCCGGGATATTTAAAATTGCGAAACGCGTGTGACGTCACGCTACACGACGCTGTCTTTCGTGACAATGACATGACTGACGTTAAATTGAATTTTAAGCTCTGAATCGTCTATGATTTATTTGTCAACTGTCTTTTTCGTGTATGATGATGTCACAACTAGGGTATGGAACCGGGAAATCCCGGTCCCGAAATTCCCGGGAATTCCCGAAATTTTGAGTCGCTTTGAGAACCGGGAATCAAAAATTGAGAACCGGGAATTTCGGTACTTTCGGTACCGAACATATTGTAATATAATTTACAAGTATTTAAGTAAAGTATCATCGGTAATTGTAAATATTTGCTGGGTGCGAGGAAATATGGCTTTAAAATGATAAGATAATATGTATATATTATATCGTTTGATCTCGATAAACTATATCACTCTTTTAGCTCAGAAGTTCAATTATTAGTCTATTGGGCGCTGTCCAATGGGCAATAGTTGATTTTATATCTCACTGTTCCAAGAAGTTGATTTTGTTGGTTTTTCTCGTTCACTAACCAACTTGTTTAATGTTCCTTGCTGCGAATTAGTTTTTATTCGCACATTTATTGACATCAAAATATCCTTATCCTTACTAAGTGTAATGTTATAAGTGCGAAACCTTGTAAACTAGAACTAGGCACTGCCAGCTACTAAATACCTCGTTAAAATAATCATTGATGAAACAACGTCTTGCAGGTGTGTAAAGAAAACGATGAGACGCCCTAACGGCTAACAGCTTCTTAAGTTCAGCACCACAGTAGACACCTAGGGTAGCCCGAATACTCTTATGGCAGATAAAATGTGTGGAGGCGACGATAAAACCCCAACAAACCCCTTTTAGTTTGGGAGCCAAAGAGGGGAGTTCGGGATATGCTCGAGCCTATCAGTCATCGAAGATACCTTACTTAAATATTGTTAAGTACCCCCAGCGAGTATGAGATCTTAATGTTAAACTTTCAGTATGCCAATCTGACGCATTCGAGCATGTGAAGATAACATTAATTTTACATTTTTACAAACTCGCTGCGATTAACCAATAGGCAATCGGATCATTTTTTTATTGCATAAATGAATAGTACTCTTAAATATGAGTAACTTTTCAGAAGAAACCGTATATCAAAAATCAATATTTTCAAAGGTACAGTGATTTGTATAAAAAATTTCGCGAGCCTCCTAAAAACGCTCCATACTAAAGTCGACCTACAAATGACGTCACTTGTAGTTTATAGTATATGAAGTAGTATATGAAGTATATGGCCGCCGGAATATATTTGTAAATATCTCCCATATTTGTGCGTTTAAGTTCATACTTACCATAATGAATGTTTTTGTTTATGATGTGAGTAAACTAATGATGTTGGTTTTGTTTACCAATTTCGCAAAAAAAAAATTTTTGGTACTTTTTAAATGTATTTAAGTGTAAACTACATATAAAATATTTTTTTACATTTACCAAGTAATAATGCCTCAATATTTCTGAATATATTAACGAAACTACATATTTCAGATGTAGTCCGATCCCCTATTGGAGCATAATAAACTAAAATGACCTACGGCTCTTTACTATCGCTAATAAAGTTGTCGTTATTATGGCGGTGACATGTTGGCTGATGTGTCGAGTTGCCATTAAAACCTTATATAATTTGTAATTGTACTATAAAATTTTATTCTTATATTTTGAATTACTTTTTAGACAGTAATAACACTTAGATTTCATGCCTTAAACACCAGTCCCGAAATTCCCGAATTTCCCGGGAAATCCCGGTTCCGAAATTGTCCAGTCCCGAAATTCCCGGTTCTCAAAATCAGACCGGTTCTTCCATTCCCTAGTCACAACCCAAGGCCGCGAAAATGGCGTGTTTAAACCGCGCAAAAATTATAGTGATTTTTAAACATTTTTTCTAGCTTAATGGATAATGTTTTTTATGTGTTATATATATTTTTGGTAATGTTATATCCAGTAGAAACGTTTAAAAAAAATAAAAAAAAACTTGCATATTCCCTATTACCTACCTATAATATTGTATTCGCATGCGGTGTTTTACTGCATTAATTTCACCGTAACATTTTTGACAAAAATTTGTGGTTTGATACTCATACTTGTGTCTAGGTACCCTCTCTTGTTTTTTGTTTTTTTTTTTTGTTTCTTTAGACCAGTGTTTTTCAACCTCTTTCTTGATGCGAATGAAAAAATATTTCGCGACCCCTTCGCTTTTTTATCATGTACTTAAGTGTATGTTATAGTGTTACAAATATTCATTCCATACGACGTTTATATGCGTCTCCATAGTTAGGATTCGGATATAAGTACATAATATAGTAGAGTTCTGGTCATTACTTTTGGACCCGGGTATACCTTGAAGCAAAATCTTACTTTTTGGTAGCATATGCTTAAACTACTTTAGAAAAAGTCGAAATCACCATATGTGTCCATATAAATTTCGAGGAGTTCACTCGATTCCTCATGGATCCCATCATCAGGTCACCACTTTGAGATCAAAAGGACCAATTTGGGATTACACCCTATACATCACAGAAAAAATTTTGAAAATCAGTCCACAGGCGGCGGAGTAATCGTTGAACATACAATATATAGTCCAGTAGTTTCGGAGCCTACTCAACAAACCTTTCCTCTTTATACTTAATATTAGTATAATAACTATACTAATATTAATACTCATCCTTTAAATAGGTATAATAATATATCAAGCGGTCTCGCATGTCGCGTGACGCGTTGATATGATAGGTATGAATGGGTAGGAATGGGTAAAAACATTACTGTTTTTACCCATTCGGTACTAAAAACATAACAAACAGCAGTGGTGAAGGGTTCCTATAACTCCATTCCTATCGGCTTCCCTTGTCACTTACCTTTTGCAAACCATCATAGAAATCCCTACCTATTATACAGGCTCCGGCTTCCCTATGAAGGAGAAGCAGCCTTCACCTGCACTGGTATATAGCTGTGCGTAAAGTTATTTGCTGAAGAAGTTTTTTCTCCAAGAACACATTCCACGCGGGCGAAGCCGCGGGCAAAAGTGAGTAAAATATAAAAAAAACAATAATTAAAAACATTGGAACACTTGATCAAGTCTCACCGAATAACTGTATCTGTGTAGGTACTGTGTACCTGGAAATAGTTTTATGTCATTAACAAATTGATTATTAAGTCGATTAAGGTTTTAAACACTTTTATTTAAATTAAAATATAATTTATAAATAACTGTGTAATCAGAATAAAAACTTACATGATAAAAGTTGATTGCAACAAAAATATTTATCATCCAACATTTTAAAAAGCGCCATTCTGACGATTGTAGGATTGTTGCTGGTATCGTATACTACCGACAGTAATAGGTGTTGCCCATACCTGTGCCCATACACGCTCTGTAAATTGGGTGTACCTACCTAGTCTCCCATAAGCATCAATCTCTCCTTCCGTACTAACTGACAAAGATGGAAAGAGAGGTGAAGTGCATGAAATTGTGGTTTTATTGACTTAGATAAATTAGAGTATAATACACGTATAATATAAATATAATTATGTGAAGTACCTACTGACAAATGTTCTTTGTTTAAATTCGTCATCACACCTCCGTGTCCCCGGTCTCGTAGCTCTAGCTGGTGCTGAATCATTCGCGTGCGCATGCGCAAGCAATGCCTCGCCTTTCCGATACACGTACTGTACCTCTATCGATTGCTTAATCATATTAACCTTAATTATTAAATTCCAAACGAGAGCTGTACAATGGGAAGAAGAGGGTTGAAAAAAGTTAGATTTTTCTTCAGAATGACCTGAGCTACTCAAGTTACCAATTATTTATTTTCCTAAAATGTGTTTAAATTAAAAAAATCGACAACAGTAGGTATTACCTACAACTCCAACTGAACCAACCAACACAACCTCAAGTTATCAACTATTTTTTTTACACTCGTGACTCGGACATAAAAAATAATTTAATCAATAAAAGTTTAATCACTTAATTTACATAGACAAAGAAATAGAATGAGAACAGAATTAAATATGCTAAATAAATAAATAAAACCTAATAAAAGCATATAATATGTAGCGCACAATACGGCCAGGCGCGAAGCGTAACGAAAACAGAAGGTGCGGTAAATAACCTCTTTACGACGTTTGATTCGGCGTGGGACACTGGCCATTGATTACTTCTTTTTAAATCCGCGTTCTTTTTCCAAAATTTAGTATTGTAATTTGGAACAGAAACTTCATACCGCATCTCATATTTTCTCACGTCGATTAAAATCTATTGATTACAAATTAATTGTTACAGAAGTTATGAACGTGACGCATTATAATCTAAAGCAGTAGCTTAAAATGTAAGTCTAAATAAATGCCAAAGAGTTTCTAGACGTTCACGTTTTAGGAGCAGGCGAGTCGATACAAGACAGACTTTTTGTGGCCAAACAGGTTGAGGCCGGGATTTAAAGTGCACCATAAGCCACGCTATCGTGAATTTTAAACACGCTGCCCATTCCCACACACACCTTCTAAACTAGGTCCCACATGCTTCTAATTCTTGGAGTTCCTCGGTGAAAATTCTCTTTTGCCATTGTTAACAATATGTTAGTCGTGCATTTTATATTCAATGTGCCTCCATGTCGATTTTCTGATAACCTTATTTTAGATTGTTTCATATAGATTATAGGCTAGTTTCCGAACCGGTGGTATCCACTAGGCATAATGCAGGACAATTCTATAGGTAAGTGTTATTTGTTAACGTAGGAATATCTATTCTGTGACGTAGGTATAGATTTTTTTTTTTTTTAGTTTGAGTTTAATTCCGGTTATTGAATTTGCTTTTATTATTCTGTCGCTATTCTTTATACCTACTTAGCACTTAGTAGATTTTGCTACTTTTCATGTTTATGATTCATCATCAACTCGCAAATTCATTCCACAGAGTTGTCTATTGTAATTTGTAGCTTATATTGTATAAGCAGGTATAAAACACTGTAGTGAATTTTTATAACTTTTATTAAACCTTTCGCTCATTTATACCTACTCCATCTGCATCAGTAGGAAGTTGAATGATTGTTGAAATGTATTAATCATATAAAAATAACTCTTACACAAATACATACATACTTATTTCTCAAATCATTTGACCCAAAAATGTAGTCATTAAATTTTAATCTTCGCTTCGATATTAGCTACAAATTACCTAAAATTGGCATCCTATCCAAATAGAGATAAAATATTGTAAAACTAAAGTAATAAAGATTAAAAATCAAATAATGTCTATGGTTATAGAATTAGAATCACAACAACTTAATTTTGTTAAAAAAACCCGAGCATAGCAACACGACACGGCATCAATTCCCAGAACTTAAAACATGAATGTCTTATGCACTGCCGGACGTGGCGGTAAAATGTCACAAACGAAACGGTGCCGGTAAGGGAAAATAAGCCTTGAGCAAACGCAGGAAAGTCCAGAGCTACCGGAGAAGGTGAAAAAAATCGGCCACTCTAATAAGGTACTTATGTCAAAGGCTTCAGCAACCAAGATTGAATATTGAATGCGAAGCTCTTTTTGTTACGAGTCAGCTGTAAAAGGAATAGAAAGGTAATCATGACACCGGGATTCAATTCAAGCGACTAAAGGTCAAATTCCCAGGCGGTTAGAGTAAAAAATGGCTTGCAGCGGCGGAGGCATTTCGCAAGAGGCGGCGGGGGCACGGGATGCAAGTTTGACGGGTTCCGTGTTACCCGCGCGCCCCGCCCCGCGCCCCGCGCCGCCGCCCTGGCCCGTCTGCGCCGGCGCAGGCTTCGACTCAACTAATAATTTGGATTAAATTAGAGTGCCGCGAGAACATCTGATTTGTCTTAACTCTAAATTGGACAATTACCAACTTTTAATGGTCTCGATAATAGCTTTTATTATGATGATTTAGCTTTTTTTTCATCTTAGAAATTTCACTGAAGGTAACGTTAACTTAATTTCTAGACTTCACATTGCAAGTTAAAAGACTGAGACGAATTTATGCAACACATGTTTATGTAATATTGTAGATAATAGAATGAAATCTCTGGTACTACACCCAATAGATAGACATAGACTGCATAAATCATGAGTCATGAGTACTCATGAGGTAGACTATCTCAGCAAAACAACGCGGACCGCCAACATGAATTCGAAGTCGTGCCGCAGAAGCGAACTGTCCAAGTCAAGCAATTTATAAGCTGAATTCTATGTTTAAAAGGACATTGGTATTTCCACGAAAAATAACCTATATCCATTCGTAAGGTTTCGTAAATAACCTAACCAAGAGTATGTCAGGACATGTCTAAGGCGGGTTCCGTAACTATAAACGCGTAATATGCTTTTTTTTTAATTACTCCAAAAGTTACAGTCCGATTTGGTTCACAATAATTTTCCTAAAGAGTTTTTAGCATGATATTTCAGAATGGAAATTTGCAAGTTTCTATCTCCTATAGTTTAAAAATGCTAGGGAGGGACCAACCAACTTACAAACTACTTTGGAGGCCGATTACTCGAAAATTAAAAAAAAGTAACGTATGAAACCTTGCCTTTATTTTAAAAGACCTATTCTATGATACCCCACACGATGGGGTAGAGTGAAAAAATATTTTTCATCCCCACTTCACATGTATGGAGAGCCACCCCTAAAATATAAAATTATTATTTTTTTATGATCCCGAAACCGTGATCTACACACAATCTATAACTGCACTAAATTTCATCAATTTATATTCATAATTACAGGAGCTAGAGGCGCGGACAGACAGACAGACAGACGGACAGACGGACAGAGCGAAACTATAAGGGCTCCTTAAGTATTACGGAACCCTAAAAACCAGCATCAGCAATTTTTTACAAAACCAACAAATTCACAGAATGAAACAAATGTAACTTTGTATGTGTAACAAACGATATAGTATTCATTATTGTTCTTAATTGGTCTCATTGAGTCTCATTCGTCGGATCTATAAGATAATATAGCTATATCGTAGCCGAGATATAAGCAATTTTCCTTCGACATTGACCTCTGAGTCTGACGTCACTAGTCAGTAGTCACAAGCTTATCGTGCTCTAGACGTTGCACGTTGCGAAGTCATTGCTAAAGATTTATTGACCAAATGCAAAGATTCTAATTGTTTCTATGTCTAAGTAGTCTTGTCTACATAGTTCATAATAAAAATGTGAAAATAAAGGTTGCATAAAATTCCGAGACCTTGCTGTTAAATTAAAGCACTAAAGTCGTAGATCTTAGGTTTATTCAATCAGATAAACAATACTGGACTATAGGTTGTAACAATAGTAGAATTAGGGCCTATTTCATAATCTTTTGATAAGTATCGAAATAATAGTATAAATAAGAAATCATAAAATAAGTAATAAATCCAAAGATTTGAAGAAATGCATAAATATTTATATAAGTATAGTATATTACGTACTTTTCGCACAAGATTGGCCCAAACGTGGACTTATTGCTCGTACCATTTTCTACCAGCCATCCTCTGAACAATAATTTCAATAAATAGTATTAATGAAGTATGAAGTGGTCAAATAAGCTTAAACTCGCGACTCACGAGGTAAAACATTAAAAATTTCCTACTGATTGTGTCTGTACTCTGTAGTCCGCACGGAGCTATCAATTGAGGAATGTGGGACAAAGGTCTGGGGCACTTATTGGTGTGACATTATCGAATATGCGATGTCGCAAGACGCCACAAGGCTACTATGTATAATTAATTTTAATTGAACACGCCTTTTGTGGTTTTAATACATACATTATCCAGGGCGTCTGTTGGCATCACGATCGTTGGGAATATCGGATCGCTTTTTTGTGGAAGGGCTAAGATTGCAAAAGCCCTACTAGCTGTAACAATATAACGTCGGACTTGCTGTTGGTAATCCTTAGCCTATGAACAACATTTTCACATCGCAATTACAATACATAATTTGTACAAAATACTTTCATAGCTAAGAACCACTCTATTCTTCATGCTAAGAAGTAAGAACACTCGCAATCATGTCAGCTTTCAAACAAAAAAACTAGATTGCGATGCGTTGAAACAAAACTATTGTGACGTCAGACGATAACACAATATATGAGAGTGAAACACTCCATAATTTAGGTTATAAAGCTTAAAATGCGATTGACAGTCGACCGTCGACAATATCGATAATACAATCGAAGGTCGCAGCCGTATCTAATCGGCCATCCTGACACAGTAGTTTGTGGCACAAGGGTGTTGGTACTTGGTAGTGACATACTGGCGAAAGTGGGGCCAATGGCAGTGGTAAAACCACACATGAAAATAACGATAGTCGTAGTGGCAATAAGTACGTCATAACTCATAAATCCAATCATATAGCGTTTTCGGTATCTAAAACTGGGGCAGCGCAGTCGAATAGCTACGGAAATGAAAATTCACGAAGCACTACATCCATCTTCTTATTTATGTCACCGTAAAATTTTAAAAACCGTTAGATTGTAATAAAACTAGTGAAATTGTAAAATGTAGATAGACTTCCGACGCGAATATGCTGCCCATAATTTCATACATTATTTTTCGTTAGATTATAAATATATAATTTTTAATATTTCGTCATATTTGTCCAATCTCGTTAGTTATTTTACAATGTGACGGTTTTTACAATTTTACGGTGACATAATATATATTTGACAATGTTATAGCACTGATTTAGACATTAATATTAGGCTATTTCCGTACACATTCAGCTGCCCTGCCCTGGGGCAGTTTTATATGTCGAAAATGCCTTACGCCAATATTCTTACACACGTTTTTCTTTTAGATTATGATTATTTTGCATTATAAAAGGTTTAACGTTAGAATCTTCTGAAAAGATAATTTTTGGACTCACTTCTCATACTATCCTAATACTGCAGGCAAATTGGTTGGCAATATTGCCAATATTTGTAGATCCATATCAAATAAGTACCTATTAAAAGTCGGCAAATAGGTAGGTACTCCGATTATCTACAGATGCTATCTTGATTTTTGGAAAAGTCAAAATATCAGTTGATGATTATATGTATCGGCGCCACACCTAAGTAATTATCTACTCGGTATGGTAGCGAATGCAGTCTTAATCGCAATTATAAAGGCCTTAAATCTTATCACCAAAGGGTGTGGTTTAAAAATGGCTAAAAAATAACGATAAGAAATTAATTTTCAAATAAAAAAAAAACAGGAAAGAAAAAAAGACACGACTTCAATTCGAAACTAAATAAGTCCAAACATCTAAGTTATGTAATATTATATAATTATGTATATAGATCACAGATACACAGTGGTACCTTGAGGAAGGAAGAGGTATGTTTTTATATAGCAAATGATTTTGTACGTACTTTTTTCGTCCGTACTTTATTGAAAAACAAAAATATGATTACTCAATAGTAAATTGATAAAGATATAACGTTGTTTATAAGTTCACTGTCTTAAAATTGTGAAGGACATACTAAGGTCAGCAATCAGCATGTGCGAATACTGACACGACGAAATACTAGATGCTGCCCGCGACTTCGTACAAGCAAAAGGAAATCCTAAGAAAAATCGTACATTTTCCCGTGATAAAAAGTAAGCTACGTCCTATACCGTTGTCTGCTCTATATCTGTGCCAAATTTCATCATTATCCGTCCAGTAATTTCGGAGCTTATTAAATGCAAATAAACAAATATTTTATCTTTACAATAATTATTATAGTACAGACTTACACGTATACGCTATTATGGTAATGATGATGACGATGAACGGAACTGCATTGATATAAGGCAGGGTTTCTCAAACTTTTGGCTCCACGAACCCCTGTTAAAGTTTCCACATGACAACGAACCCCTTGACTAACCAATTATATCCCCCAAGGTTGTTGAAGAAATAAGGTTTTTATATTTATATAAGGTAACAAAAACAGTGTCAAAAGAAATATTTTTTAATATTAGTTTTAACCTTAATTCTGACTCGGCATCAAGTTGATTTCTGTATTTCGTTTGCATCATGACCAGTGTGAAAACTGAAAATCCACTCTCGAGTCATCAAGCCGCCATTACGTAAATCTTGCCGCGAACCCCCTACCGACGAATGGCGAACCCCTAGGGGTTCGCGTACCCCACTTTGAGAAACCCTGATATAAGGTATAAACTAAGTACCTACAACTGATCGCAATCGCCAGAACACGAAATGGCACTTAGCACTGCAGCCGCCTGCCGAATGAAATTACTAATTAGTAAATAGATAATGCAGAGGTTATATAAATTTAAAATATAATTTTTTATTGATTTATCAATTCTAAATCTATATTATTCACTCCCTTCGAATTTTTTATTTCCTTGATTATCCCTAAATTAAAATTTCCACGACAAAAAACAATAAAAAATGTATCATAACGTTGAAAACAAATGGAATAACTGAGATTATTCTGATGCAATGTCTGAAATCTATTGGCACAGTTCGCCGCAATCGATAATCCTTGGCGCGAGCCTGAACATACTAGAAGTTTACAGGATTTCACAACTCGATGAAATAAACAACACAGGATTATAAAGGCAGATGACAAGTCAAGGGCGAGCTAATTTAATTATAATCTATATAAATGTTGCCCGCGACTTCGTGCGCGCAAAAGTTAATTTTGCAGAAACCGTACATTTATCTGCGATAAAAATAGCCTATGTCCTTCCCCGTGGTCTACTGTATATCTGTGGCAAACATTTTAAATTGGGTCCAGTAGTTGCGGAGCCTATTCTATGCAAATAAACATGCAAACACTAAAATCTTTACCTATCTGTAAAACTAATTAGTTAAGACATATATGAAATATAGTACAAGCTGTACAGCAACATACATTGCTATGCTTGGGCATAATTGGGGGACACCAAGAGAAACATTTAAGGTACAAACAGTGATTGTCGCAATAAATGCAAACAATAATAACCTAACCAAGAGCATGTCAGGACATGTCTAAGGAGGGTTCCGTAACTATAAACGCGTAATATGCTTTTTTTTTAATTACTCCAAAAGTTACTGTCCGATTTGGTTCACAATAGTTTTCCTAAAGAGTTTTTAGCATGATCTATCAGCACGGAAATTTGCAAGTTTCTATCTCCTATAGTTTAAAAATGCTAGGGGGGGGACCAACTTACAAACTACTTTGGAGGTAGGGTTACCATATCTCAGGATTAAAAATAACCTATATCCATTCGTAAGGTTTCGTAAATAACCTAACCAAGAGTATGTCAGGACATGTCTAAGGCGGGTTCCGTAACTATAAACGCGTAATATGCTTTTTTTTTAATTACTCCAAAAGTTACAGTCCGATTTGGTTCACAATAATTTTCCTAAAGAGTTTTTAGCATGATATTTCAGAATGGAAATTTGCAAGTTTCTATCTCCTATAGTTTAAAAATGCTAGGGAGGGACCAACTTACAAACTACTTTGGAGGCCGATTACTCGAAAATTAAAAAAAAGTAACGTATGAAACCTTGCCTTTATTTTAAAAGACCTATTCTATGATACCCCACACGATGGGGTAGAGTGAAAAAATATTTTTCATCCCCACTTCACATGTATGGAGAGCCACCCCTAAAATATAAAATTATTATTTTTTTATGATCCCGAAACCGTGATCTACACACAATCTATAACTGCACTAAATTTCATCAATTTATATTCATAATTACAGGAGCTAGAGGCGCGGACAGACAGACAGACAGACGGACAGACGGACAGAGCGAAACTATAAGGGCTCCTTAAGTATTACGGAACCCTAAAAACCAGCATCAGCAATTTTTTACAAAACCAACAAATTCACAGAATGAAACAAATGTAACTTTGTATGTGTAACAAACGATATAGTATTCATTATTGTTCTTAATTGGTCTCATTGAGTCTCATTCGTCGGATCTATAAGATAATATAGCTATATCGTAGCCGAGATATAAGCAATTTTCCTTCGACATTGACCTCTGAGTCTGACGTCACTAGTCAGTAGTCACAAGCTTATCGTGCTCTAGACGTTGCACGTTGCGAAGTCATTGCTAAAGATTTATTGACCAAATGCAAAGATTCTAATTGTTTCTATGTCTAAGTAGTCTTGTCTACATAGTTCATAATAAAAATGTGAAAATAAAGGTTGCATAAAATTCCGAGACCTTGCTGTTAAATTAAAGCACTAAAGTCGTAGATCTTAGGTTTATTCAATCAGATAAACAATACTGGACTATAGGTTGTAACAATAGTAGAATTAGGGCCTATTTCATAATCTTTTGATAAGTATCGAAATAATAGTATAAATAAGAAATCATAAAATAAGTAATAAATCCAAAGATTTGAAGAAATGCATAAATATTTATATAAGTATAGTATATTACGTACTTTTCGCACAAGATTGGCCCAAACGTGGACTTATTGCTCGTACCATTTTCTACCAGCCATCCTCTGAACAATAATTTCAATAAATAGTATTAATGAAGTATGAAGTGGTCAAATAAGCTTAAACTCGCGACTCACGAGGTAAAACATTAAAAATTTCCTACTGATTGTGTCTGTACTCTGTAGTCCGCACGGAGCTATCAATTGAGGAATGTGGGACAAAGGTCTGGGGCACTTATTGGTGTGACATTATCGAATATGCGATGTCGCAAGACGCCACAAGGCTACTATGTATAATTAATTTTAATTGAACACGCCTTTTGTGGTTTTAATACATACATTATCCAGGGCGTCTGTTGGCATCACGATCGTTGGGAATATCGGATCGCTTTTTTGTGGAAGGGCTAAGATTGCAAAAGCCCTACTAGCTGTAACAATATAACGTCGGACTTGCTGTTGGTAATCCTTAGCCTATGAACAACATTTTCACATCGCAATTACAATACATAATTTGTACAAAATACTTTCATAGCTAAGAACCACTCTATTCTTCATGCTAAGAAGTAAGAACACTCGCAATCATGTCAGCTTTCAAACAAAAAAACTAGATTGCGATGCGTTGAAACAAAACTATTGTGACGTCAGACGATAACACAATATATGAGAGTGAAACACTCCATAATTTAGGTTATAAAGCTTAAAATGCGATTGACAGTCGACCGTCGACAATATCGATAATACAATCGAAGGTCGCAGCCGTATCTAATCGGCCATCCTGACACAGTAGTTTGTGGCACAAGGGTGTTGGTACTTGGTAGTGACATACTGGCGAAAGTGGGGCCAATGGCAGTGGTAAAACCACACATGAAAATAACGATAGTCGTAGTGGCAATAAGTACGTCATAACTCATAAATCCAATCATATAGCGTTTTCGGTATCTAAAACTGGGGCAGCGCAGTCGAATAGCTACGGAAATGAAAATTCACGAAGCACTACATCCATCTTCTTATTTATGTCACCGTAAAATTTTAAAAACCGTTAGATTGTAATAAAACTAGTGAAATTGTAAAATGTAGATAGACTTCCGACGCGAATATGCTGCCCATAATTTCATACATTATTTTTCGTTAGATTATAAATATATAATTTTTAATATTTCGTCATATTTGTCCAATCTCGTTAGTTATTTTACAATGTGACGGTTTTTACAATTTTACGGTGACATAATATATATTTGACAATGTTATAGCACTGATTTAGACATTAATATTAGGCTATTTCCGTACACATTCAGCTGCCCTGCCCTGGGGCAGTTTTATATGTCGAAAATGCCTTACGCCAATATTCTTACACACGTTTTTCTTTTAGATTATGATTATTTTGCATTATAAAAGGTTTAACGTTAGAATCTTCTGAAAAGATAATTTTTGGACTCACTTCTCATACTATCCTAATACTGCAGGCAAATTGGTTGGCAATATTGCCAATATTTGTAGATCCATATCAAATAAGTACCTATTAAAAGTCGGCAAATAGGTAGGTACTCCGATTATCTACAGATGCTATCTTGATTTTTGGAAAAGTCAAAATATCAGTTGATGATTATATGTATCGGCGCCACACCTAAGTAATTATCTACTCGGTATGGTAGCGAATGCAGTCTTAATCGCAATTATAAAGGCCTTAAATCTTATCACCAAAGGGTGTGGTTTAAAAATGGCTAAAAAATAACGATAAGAAATTAATTTTCAAATAAAAAAAAAACAGGAAAGAAAAAAAGACACGACTTCAATTCGAAACTAAATAAGTCCAAACATCTAAGTTATGTAATATTATATAATTATGTATATAGATCACAGATACACAGTGGTACCTTGAGGAAGGAAGAGGTATGTTTTTATATAGCAAATGATTTTGTACGTACTTTTTTCGTCCGTACTTTATTGAAAAACAAAAATATGATTACTCAATAGTAAATTGATAAAGATATAACGTTGTTTATAAGTTCACTGTCTTAAAATTGTGAAGGACATACTAAGGTCAGCAATCAGCATGTGCGAATACTGACACGACGAAATACTAGATGCTGCCCGCGACTTCGTACACGCAAAAGGAAATCCTAAGAAAAATCGTACATTTTCCCGTGATAAAAAGTAAGCTACGTCCTATACCGTTGTCTGCTCTATATCTGTGCCAAATTTCATCATTATCCGTCCAGTAATTTCGGAGCTTATTAAATGCAAATAAACAAATATTTTATCTTTACAATAATTATTATAGTACAGACTTACACGTATACGCTATTATGGTAATGATGATGACGATGAACGGAACTGCATTGATATAAGGCAGGGTTTCTCAAACTTTTGGCTCCACGAACCCCTGTTAAAGTTTCCACATGACAACGAACCCCTTGACTAACCAATTATATCCCCCAAGGTTGTTGAAGAAATAAGGTTTTTATATTTATATAAGGTAACAAAAACAGTGTCAAAAGAAATATTTTTTAATATTAGTTTTAACCTTAATTCTGACTCGGCATCAAGTTGATTTCTGTATTTCGTTTGCATCATGACCAGTGTGAAAACTGAAAATCCACTCTCGAGTCATCAAGCCGCCATTACGTAAATCTTGCCGCGAACCCCCTACCGACGAATGGCGAACCCCTAGGGGTTCGCGTACCCCACTTTGAGAAACCCTGATATAAGGTATAAACTAAGTACCTACAACTGATCGCAATCGCCAGAACACGAAATGGCACTTAGCACTGCAGCCGCCTGCCGAATGAAATTACTAATTAGTAAATAGATAATGCAGAGGTTATATAAATTTAAAATATAATTTTTTATTGATTTATCAATTCTAAATCTATATTATTCACTCCCTTCGAATTTTTTATTTCCTTGATTATCCCTAAATTAAAATTTCCACGACAAAAAACAATAAAAAATGTATCATAACGTTGAAAACAAATGGAATAACTGAGATTATTCTGATGCAATGTCTGAAATCTATTGGCACAGTTCGCCGCAATCGATAATCCTTGGCGCGAGCCTGAACATACTAGAAGTTTACAGGATTTCACAACTCGATGAAATAAACAACACAGGATTATAAAGGCAGATGACAAGTCAAGGGCGAGCTAATTTAATTATAATCTATATAAATGTTGCCCGCGACTTCGTGCGCGCAAAAGTTAATTTTGCAGAAACCGTACATTTATCTGCGATAAAAATAGCCTATGTCCTTCCCCGTGGTCTACTGTATATCTGTGGCAAACATTTTAAATTGGGTCCAGTAGTTGCGGAGCCTATTCTATGCAAATAAACATGCAAACACTAAAATCTTTACCTATCTGTAAAACTAATTAGTTAAGACATATATGAAATATAGTACAAGCTGTACAGCAACATACATTGCTATGCTTGGGCATAATTGGGGGACACCAAGAGAAACATTTAAGGTACAAACAGTGATTGTCGCAATAAATGCAAACAATAATAACCTAACCAAGAGCATGTCAGGACATGTCTAAGGAGGGTTCCGTAACTATAAACGCGTAATATGCTTTTTTTTTAATTACTCCAAAAGTTACTGTCCGATTTGGTTCACAATAGTTTTCCTAAAGAGTTTTTAGCATGATCTATCAGCACGGAAATTTGCAAGTTTCTATCTCCTATAGTTTAAAAATGCTAGGGGGGGGACCAACTTACAAACTACTTTGGAGGTAGGGTTACCATATCTCAGGATTTGTCCTGAGATTTCAGGATTTTTTGACTCTTCTCAGGATTCCGGCCGCATTTAGCAAATCTAGTGATAACTCAGGATTTTCAATAAAACACAGGTTACATTTTAAAGATCTCTCTTATTAAACTACTAAAAATAATTTTCTCTTAGTAACAATAATTGCAGTTAAAATCAATACTTATTTATCAAAGTGAAACAAACTAAAAATAATCTTCTTTTGGTAACAATTGCAGTTAAAATCAAAAAAGTCGCGTAAAACGCGAGCGCAAGATAATAATACGTTTTTGAGAGAAAATTCTCAAGCTGTAGAAAATCTCAGGACTTTTCTAGGAAATCAGGCCTTTTCTCCGGACTTTTGATTTTTTCATCTGGTAACCCTATTTGGAGGCCGATTACTCGAAAATGGTCAACTTTATAAAAAAGTAACGTATGAAACATTGCCTTTATTTTAAAAGACCTATTCTACGATACCCCACACGATGGGGTAGAGTGAAAAAATATTTTTCATCCCCACTTCACATGTATGGAGAGCCACCCCTAAAATATGAAATTATTATTTTTTTATGACCCCTAAACCGTGATCTATACACAATCTATAACTGCACCAAATTTCATCAATTTATATTAATAATCACAGGAGCTAGAGGCGCGGACAGACAGACAGACAGACAGACGGACAGAGCGAAACTATAAGGGTTCCTTAAGTAATACGGAACCCTAATAAATGGAGATAAATTTAGATGCCAAATTGCAATCAACACTTGTATTTCCGCTTGTAGCTTGCAATTGAATTGTTGTTATCAATGACCGTCACTTTAGCCACAGCTAATATATTTATTTACTGTGCTTTAGCGACCAATCGACCATGTGGGCTTTCGACCATATCGTTAACATTAAACTTATCAAATCGTTATCTTAGCTGCTCCCTCTTTTGCTATAAAGGACTTACCGTGTCACGATACGCTGATAGCTCTCAATCGTCGTAAACGCGGCATTCACTTTGATGTTCAAAAATTGGACTTTGATACTAATCTGAAGTCTGAACTATAAAATTAAACAGGTTATCCTTCTACCAATGTGTAATTCTAGGTTTTTGGTAAGCAATTCTAAATGGATGAGTTACAGGACTCAAATTATTTGTTAGCAAATCAAACCCAACAAAGCCTTAATCAGAATTAGTCACCGCGTCTTCTATACCAAATCCCTAGGTATGTGCCTGACCCGAGCTGATAGCTCGCCAATAAACAACAATGAGACATACTAACTCCAGACTCTTATCCAACAAAAATATTCTATTGTCTGAAAATAAAGCTGACGATGTCAAAATGATACATTGTATTTACAAAACATGTGATGACATAGTTTATTGGGAATATGCAAACCACAAAGGTATCCAAAGAAATAACACGAGAGCTGATCACGTACGCATTACATGCAATACCCATTCAGTCTTATTAATAAAATTATTTACACCACGGATTAGCTAATCCAACATGGCTGTCTCTGTCAGATACTTTGGAACAGTCACTTGATAGACAAAGAGAGCGATTTGGATTTGCTTATCCATGGTGTAAATATTTTTATTAATAAGGGTGATTGTGAGGTTTGGGTTTTGGATTAATTAACGTGCTGCAGGTTTTCCCCAAAACCTTACCTTAAGTTTAGTGTTGCGGGTAAAGATTTATCACCTGGGATTCACCCTGTGGTGTGCCAATAAGAAAATATTACCTTCTTTATAACAAGTTTTTTTATCATTTTTAAAAGTTCAGTGTTTGCTCGTTGCATAGTGTTGCTAACAGACTCTGTTAGCTGGTTAGTTTTAAAGCCATCTTAGAAAATACAATTTCACCGATGCTAAGTTATACCTATTTGCCAAGATTTATATTTTTGATACAAGTAGCCAAAGATTGGCTTCAAATTATAATGTCACCTTATCTAACTTCTATCTTTTTGGTATAGTTAATCATTTAAGATTTTTTTCCTTATCATGAAGATTAATTTAATTTCCAGATTTTTTTTACTTACCAGATTTTGTACCAGATACTACTTGAGTTGGCAACTTGGCAATGATCGAACTTCCTGTAAGTGACAAAACATTCTAGGTTGTTTTTCCACACCGACACGGCACCCCTTTATCAGTATCAGTTGGGACTTCTTATACTGTGCTTGGAAGTCAGCGGTTAAATAACTTATTACTTTTTACTACCGGTGGTAGGCATCATGTATACCGACGTTCAATAAGTGTATAAAAATACCAACATTGAATAAAAAAATTTTGACTTTGACTTTAGCTAGTAACTTCATTGAAGTCTCGTGAATTGCCAAAAAACTTTTAGCATTTCGTGCTAATGATAATCATTTTGGTGAATTGTCGATGGTTTTGGAGACCAGTAGATAAGATAGTAGAAGTTCGATAGTCCAGCCACTCGCGATACGGGATACCGGCGATACCGTATCGGTATCACTGATAACTGTTATCACTCGACGTTCCTTTCTCGCTACTTATTGTATTTAATGATCCAACAATTACAATTCACCACAAACAAATATTTATGCATATCGCATTTGTATAAATATTTGTCATTTGATATCATCCTAACTTACCTGTCCGGTAGTTGTGGTATAGTATACGGGTACGCGACCCCGGCTTCCCTAGCTATTACTGTCCTATCCCTTGCCCTCCTGGGCGGTAATATCCTACATTTCCTATTTCCCACTATAATTTACCAATCTTCCTTTCCACACCACCTATCCTTATTCCTTCCCTTTCCCTATTCCAACCCTCTCCGCCAATCCGTGAGAACGCAATGGATAATCATAAAAATAATTTGATTATCCAAAATGGCGGCGATGTGGTTCGCCACCCATCACGTCTCGTTTCTCGCGGTGGCGAAAAGCGGACCATGGAGAGCCGCTTCGCTACGTTGAATGTAAGAGGAGGGAATGGATGGTGAATGAAAGTGAACGAAGCGAAACAAGTATGTAAGGATCGTAGCAAGTGGAAAGAAGTGGTCTGTGCCTATCCCTACGGAAAAAAGGCGTGATTATATGTTATAAATATTTGTAGTAAATTCAGTTTATCACTATATAAAAAATAATTTGTCAACACTTTGTTAAACTTTTGTTAAATAAATGATTATAAAACATATAAACGCGGAGCCGTGGTCATAGTCTTCTATACTCTATACATACAGATAAATAAAATTACACTTTAATTTTATTTAAGTATCTGTTTGTAGTTTTCCACTTATTGCATATAAAAGTATAATATTTTCTGATGAGACAATCAGGAATTACTTATTAGTTAACATAGCATTAGCAATTTAACATTTAGGTACCTTATTATTCAATATCTGTATTATATTACAGCAGTATCTCCGTTCTTTCTGTATCTCGGAATGTGCCGAGTTTACTGTTTATCGTTGTATGATGTACGACATGTTCTCAAAAAGATTTATTGAAACATCGTCCCAGTTCTATGCCTTCTGTTTTTTTTTTAATTATATATTTATTGTTATGGTTTTTATTATGGTTCTTCTTCTTCGCGGACAAATATAACTTTATTAAATTATCAGTTAACACATGAAGCAAAAACTTTCAGTACATTTTTACGAGAATTGTGCAACCGGAGGGTATGAAATTAGGGCGGTAAATTATAAATATTATATACTTTATGTAGAGCAAGGTGTGCAGAAATCTTTACTTTTTATTTTTTAAATAATGCTTACAAATAAAAATAATAACAACAATCAACACTACCTCAGATTATTAACACACACTACAGCGCGACTGCGTTTGATACATGCAATTTTGTTACACGTTGATATTTGTCAACATTTCTTTTTTTTCCTTCGGCAAAACAAGCCTTATAAAGCTCAAACCTAAAGATGATAATATGAATTCTTATGGGCGAATTTTCTAGTAACAATTCAATATTTAGTGATGTAGAGCAGTGGTTTTGATGACTTTATTCATCGTGTGCTTCGTGATGTGGTTACACAATATAATTTGCAGTCATAATTCATAAGTTATAACCATTTCTGAAATGGTGGTATTTTATTATGTCCACAGTTGACGAAGTTTATGACGATAGATTGAAATTAATCACAATCAAAACATCTTTGCCTTTTACGACAGCGGTAGTCCAACACCAGTGTAGAAGTTACCTACATAATTAATTAATTACATATAGTACTATTAACACTAATTCTTAACAGCGCGCAGCGTTTCTTCAAAAGTCAAACCTCAACCTTACCTAATTACCTAACTACTATAATTACCTAGTTGAGTTATAAATTTAAAACATTTAAAGCTCGTACTCATAATGTGTAATGAGTACTTAGTTTTTAAATAATAGTTATTATAATATAACCTAATGGCCTGTTTAAAGCCATCACAAAATGAAGGTGAACCGACAACCGTTATCAATTTGTGTGAATTAGAAGAATACTGATTAACGATTTAAGAAGTAACGAGAAGCTTTTGAAAATATACAAATGGCTTACTTTTTGAAATGAAAAAAACTCAGGTAAAACACACGTAGAGCTTTAGAATTTAATACAAATTATAGAAACTACATAGCGAATGTACTATGCAGTACTTAATGAAATTGAAGTCTAAACAAACGCTATTGGGGTGAACCAACGCGTCGAGTCGGGAGGGGTCCCGTGACGTTGTAAAACCTTTGTTAGGGAACATTTTGTGACCAGGTGCCTTCGGGCAAAGAATATATATTACTAACGTATAACATGCTTCGGGACAAAAGACAAAGCGCAATGGGCATGTTATAACTTATGACTAATCCCTGTTTAGGTAATTTTTACAACTCAAAAAGTTGTAGTTTAAATTTATTCAAATTCAATACTTGAAGCCTTCAGCTCGAGTTACGACCAACGGGTAATAGTGAATGCAGGTAAGAGATAACTTTGGAAGATTATAACCCCAAGTTTCGACTTAACCTTCGCACGCACCTCGTGTATTTAAACTAAGTGATGCAATCATTAGATAAATACGTAATAATTGCGCTGGCTGTCGGTGGTGGCGCAAGTAATTTTAATGCTTGTTTTGAGAGATGCGTAGCTAGCGGCGACGACTACCAGATGACGCCACGAATAGTGGAAATAGGGTCAGTGTTGTGTCGTTGATCCGAGAGAAGACTGCGACCGGGGAGGGCGCGGGAGGAGCGCTTCGCCCCGCCGCCAGGCCCCCGCGCCGCCTGCAGCCGACTGCCGAGCTCCCCGCGGCGAGCTTCGCCCCTCCAGCATTCCGCACTCGACGTTCGGGCGGCCCGCACGCCCGTCCTTTCGATTACCGCGACCGACGCGCCGCGCGACCGCGGCCAACCGCCATGTTTGACGTTTTCGGCTCCGTGAAGGGGCTCCTGAAGCTCGACTCGGTCTGCATCGATAACAATGTGTTCCGGCTGCACTACAAGGCCACCGTGATCATCCTCATCGCGTTCTCGCTGCTCGTCACCTCGCGGCAATACATCGGCGACCCGATCGACTGCATCGTCGACGAGATACCGTACGCCGTCATGGATACGTACTGCTGGATATACTCCACGTTCACCATCCCCAACCGGCTCGTGGGGCGCGTCGGCAAGGACGTGGCCCAGCCTGGCATCGCCACGCACGTGGACGGCGAGGACGAAGTAAAATACCACAAGTACTATCAGTGGGTGTGTTTTGTGCTCTTCTTCCAAGCGATTATGTTCTATGTGCCGCGTTATTTGTGGAAAACTTGGGAAGGTGGACGCGTCAAGATGCTTGTGCTCGATCTGAACTGTCCGGTAGTGGGTGAGGACTGTAAAGCGGACCGCAAGAAACTTTTGGTGGACTACTTTCATACGAATCTACATACGCAAAACTTCTACGCGTTTAGATTCTTCATATGCGAGGTGCTGAACTTCATTAACGTGGTGGGACAAATATATTTCGTGGACTTCTTCCTGGACGGCGAGTTTTCGACATACGGCCGCGACGTGGTGCGTTTCACGGAAATGGAGCCCGAGGAGCGCGAGGACCCCATGGCTAGAGTGTTTCCCAAAATAACAAAGTGCACCTTCCACAAATACGGTCCCTCGGGAACCGTGCAGAAGTTCGACGGCCTGTGCGTGCTGCCGCTGAACATCGTCAACGAGAAAATCTACGTGTTCCTGTGGTTCTGGTTTATCATCCTGTCGATCTTAAGCGGGATCTCGCTGATCTACCGCGCGGCGGTGGTGGCTGGCCCGCGCGTGCGCCTGTACCTGCTGCGCGCGCGCAGCCGCCTCGCACCCCAGAACGAGGTGGAGGCGGTGGCGCGCCACCTGCAGATCGGCGACTGGTTCGTGCTGTACCAGCTCGGAAAGAACATAGACCCGCTTATCTACAAGGAGCTGATGAGCGATTTAGCGAAAAACTTCGAGGATCGGAAGGGGGCGGTGTAGGGGCAGTAGTCAGTAGGTAACAGTCGCGGGTGCGCCGAGGCTGCCCGCTGCGCGCCGCTACCTGCCGCCCGCGTCGACATTCCATTGGCCGCACGCTGCAACCGGAGCGGGGAACGACCTCCATCGGGCCAGTCATTGTATTCCAGAACCGCTTTAAACTTCGACGCTCCTGAAACCGTATCGGGCGATACGCGAGCTCCTCGACTGATGCGTGCCACGCTGCACGCGCATTTAGAATACGTTTTAGGGCATGTTTACAATACATAGTCGTAGAATAGATCTCGTGCCTTTGTTTTGTATCGTTCGTGAGTGATGCGCCCGCGCCGCGCCGCGCGGGGGGACTTCCATTGTGATATGTAATTATTATTATTGTATCTAAATTAAGTGATTGTTGTACGAGTGACCGAGTGGACGAGCCTGGTATATTCCTAAGTTTTAGATAGTTATCTAATGTAATGTATTTGTTATCGAATGCTGTACTCGATACGATATTGTATAAAGCAATAATGAACTATTAAGGTTAGGCAATTAATTAATCAATTATTAGAATTGTATATTGACAATATTGTAATTTTCACTAATTGAATATTTGTCTACACTTTTTTCTACTGACGAAATCGAGTCGATTTTATATGGTTGATATTTTCTGAATATATTTACTGCCACATTACCTGTTGTTTTATTATAACAGAAGCGAACACTCACTTAATCTTACTCTATAACTATAATTAATTTAACAATAAATATCCAATGTAAATAATATCAAAAACAATGCAATTTGCACAGTAATCACCATGTCAACGTAAACTAACGGACAATTCACAATAGTACTGGGCGTTTTTTTCCGAAACAGTTTTGAGAAACGCTTTTTTGCCAAGAAACGAAGAAACGCTTTCATCCTCATACAAGAAACAGTTTTAAAAAAAACGGTATTCGCCAAGTGTCAAGGAAACGAACGGCACCCGACGAAACAAGCGAACAAACAAAACGTTTCTTTCACTCGCTTCAAAACATAACTACTTTCGGAAATAAAGAACGAACGTGACGAAACTGTCTCTGGTGGCAAAATTGTTTCCGATCCGAAAAACCTATATTTGTTTCATTCGATCTTACGCGTAATTTATATATACTTTATGAAACGGGTTCCTTCTATCTGTCAAGAAAATAAACGCTCTATTAATATATGCTGTAAAATGTAAATTATATGATAAAAAATGAAGAAAAAAAAGAAAGTTGTTTAAAATATTTTATAATATTATTAAAATATTACATAGTTACTGTAAAAAGAAAAATATTTACAAAAAATAATATCATGTACATAAAAGATGAACTTTTAAATACACGGAGGAAAGAAGAGTTTTTCTGCCAGTCCTAAGCCTGGTTAAAAGTACTAAGGGAAGTTAGTTCTTATATTAAATCAAAACTATAAAAGAAAGCGTTTTTTATGAAACTGTTTCGTGAAACAGTTTTTGACGCGAAAAAAACTGTTTCGTTTCGTTTCTTTGTAAAAGTGTTACTGCCCAGCTCTAATTCACAATGGTTTCTTTGTTCAACTTCAACTTTCAAGCTTTATAGATGACGCCTAGCGCCATCTCTTGAGATGATTTGGAATCTTCCATTAACAAAGACCTTTCTAAACAACCTTTTAAAAGTTCAAATCTTATATAATAGTAAATATAATAATTGTTAGTTTTTTAATAAATAACTATGATCTCTCTAATCAATATTTCATTAGTTTTCTGTACTAGCACAGCGCCATCTATATTATGAAACTCAAGTTATTAATTAACAACCCCTTAATATACCCCATAATAACAATATTCGACTATCCCATGACATATTAGATGCCTACTAATATAATAAAGAGGAATAGTTTGTTTGTTTGCATTGAATAGGCTCCGAAACTACTGGATCGATTTTGATGAAATTTGGCACAAATGTAGAGTAGACCATGGGCACAGAATAAATATTAGTAGAAGTCCACGGGGAAGGACATAAGCTATTTTTTATCGCGGAAAAATGTACGGTTTCTGCGAGATTAAACTTTTGCGAGCACGAAGTTGCTAGTGTTATTATAATTTTCGATTCTTAGCTGTTTTTATTTTTTAAGCTCCTCTACAAAGGGCTATTTCTGGGGTTCCATACATAGTTGCGAATTCGCACGAATTCGCATCGCATCCGCGAACTTTTATACCTACTAGGTCTAGAAGGCATATATACGCTATGCAGATATTGCTATGCGTGTGTGTGTGGGAGCCATTACGTTCAATTCATACAAATAATACTTACCCACTTTCAAATACGATTTTTAAAATAGTTCATCAAATCATCATCAAGATCTTAAAAGATCAACTTAAGCCAGATTCTGCTGCTGCTCTCACTTATGTAGTACTTATCTATAATTTACCATAAGGCTTAAAACGTAGAAGTTTTATGTGCGTAGTTAGTACACACTACAGTCTACACACAGCGAAAGTCGGCGACAGTGCGACGCGACGGTTCCAGGAATCGGATTGTTTAGTTTAGGAAAACGTACCAGGTACCTGTCCAAACAGCCGGTCGTGTGAAACTCATTCATACACACGTCAGGTGCGTACGGTCAAGCGACGCTATTAGGTATATTAAGTAGATTCTAATTTCTGGTACCATCGACTTATAAACTTTTCGCGTAGTGAGGACAAAGCTGGGCTTACTTTGTTTATATTATGTACAATGAGCTAGATGAGTGTAATTATTTTATAATGTATAAAAATCAAAAATAAAATCTAAAAAATATTAGTGAAAGAATTTTTTCGATATCTCAAAAACTGAATTTTTTATTAATTTTTAAAGTTGGATGTTTTTAAAATCAGCGCGAGCTTGACCGCTCAACGCGTGACGTCATTTCGCCGGCTCTGACCGCCGCGGTAAGGAACTCGTGCAGTAATTTTGAAGTTTTATTGAAATTTTTGGAATTAAGGTGATAAAATAACATATAGATATAATTGTATAACACCTTTATGTATAATACAACGGTTAGCACTCCAGAAAAATACTTTTTTCATGTGCCCAACGACAAAATCTGAGAAAATTAGTTGTGTAAAGTGTTGAAAAAAGTGTTATACTACAAAAATCAGTAGACATTTATTGCGAAGAATATTTTAATGTGAGTACTGAGTAGGTACCTAAATAAATACGAAACATCTACCTACATTTTTTTTGCATTACTAAATGTTTAGTTTATAGAATATGCTCAGAATGAATTCAGTATTTTAGTGACAATGTATTTTAAACAATGGGTTTTACATAGAGAAATAAAACACGAGTCACGCAGATATGTTAGGTACCTACTTAAAAATATATTTAATCTATTGAATGAAACTGAAAAGATGAAATAAGACAATACAAAAAACTCCCTACCTACTTTTTCCCTCGCTTATAACTATGTTTATGGTGTTGTCACTTGTTTGAGATGTCGACAAATAACTTTATGAATAAAATGTCATAGATTGACTATTATATTTTAGTATTTTTTAACCGACATCCAAAAAAAGGAGGCGGATATACGTTAGGGCTATATGTGTATATAGCCCTAACGTATATATATATATATATATATATATATATATACATATATATAAATTTCTCACCTTTTGAACTTTCCCTGAACTGATACAATTATTTTAAGATCAAAATCAGCCAAATCGGTCTAGCCGTTCTCGAGTTTTAGGGGCCATCCATAAATTACGTCAGACGAATTTCATGATTTTTGACCCCCTCCCCCGTCCTTGTCACATTTGTGAGACCCCCTCCCTCCCTAGCGTGACGTCACATTTTACAATTTTACATCTAGAAATAATTATTCAATTAAAACAGCAGTTCCGAAATTTGTTTAATTTGAATTGGTGGGACGGATGACCGACACGACTGTCGAGAGATTAGGCACAGGTCCAACTTTTATATGCCCATCTGACGCGTGGATCGTCTTTCTTGCCAGACTCTTATGCCCAGGCTCACGCGATCCCGTGGCCCGCCAAGGGTGGTATGAAGTGGAGTACCGCCGAGTTTTTATTGAGTAAGGGCTGCGCCCATTCACCATCTTTTCGGGTGCAGCAGAGTCTCACATACTCACGGGTAGGACCGCTATCCCCTAGTGGGATGCTGAAACGCATTTTCTCGGCGAAAAAAAAAATAACTTATGTAATAAAAAAACAACATTATGATCTCTTAAACATCACTGGGGCTGGGGGGTCTCGACACTGGGGCAATAGCTATCATAATATCATATAGCTATTACTTATGATTACCATATTAACACTTAGATTAAAATAGATTTTGAAATGTGACGTCACGAAAATTAGGACCCCTCCTACCCCCTTGTCACACAATGTCACACTTCGTCGACCCCCTCCCTCCCCCCTAACGTGTGACGTTATTTATGGATGGCCCCTAATTTGAAATTGGCCCTTTTAGACTTTAGTCACTAAAGTGGAAACCTGATGATGGAATCCATGAGGAATCGAGGGAACTCCTCAAAATGTATAGGTACATCTTTAAGAATTTGGCCAATGTGAAGTAAATTAAGCATATCATACCAAAAAGTAAAATTTTGTGCCAAGGGTATACCCTAGATCCAAAAGCATTGAACAGAACTCAGTCTTTAAAGACACACGTTTGGAAATCGCGTAATAGGTTTTTCAAGTTACTTCAAAAGTTACTATCCGATTTCGCTTAAAATAATTTTCCTAAAGAGTTTTTAGCATGATCTATTAGCATAGAAGCTTACAAGTTTCTATCTCTTATAATTTAGAAATTCTAAGGGAGGGGGGACCAACTTACAAACCACTGGAGGCTGATTACTCGAAAATAGTCGACTTTGTAAAAAAGTAATGTTAAAAGAAACCTTACCTAAATTCTAAAATACCTATTCAACGATACCCCACAAATGGGGTAGAATGAAAAAATATTTCATCCCCCCTTCAGAGCTACCCCTAAAATATAAAATTATTATTATTTTATTATGCCAAACCTAAGATCTACACTCAATCTATAACTGTACCAAATTTCATCCATCAATATTCATAATTACGGAAGTATAACAGACGGACGGACGGAGCGAGCGAAACTATAAGCGTTCCTTGTGTGCCCTAAGTGGAGCCCTAAAAATGGAAAACATTGTAATTTTGAAACAAAAAATGAAAACAGACTTCCAAAGTAAAAACGCACAAAAAAGTATAAAAAAAATCTTATTTTCTAAATAATGAGGAAGATGTAAATCAAAATTTATTCCCCTTTTTCAGCCCTAACAAAAAATTTAAGCAATAATAAGACTAACTGTGAAAAAATTGTGTTGATATCACGAAAATTGAGTTTTTTATAAGCAAATCAATATGGGAACGCGCGAAAACTGATTGCGCCCGTCGAGTAATGGCTGTGACGTCACATCGCCGTGCGTAGCTAGCTAACTATGCAATGTGCATACAGTATGTTTTTGACACGCGCTCTGTAAACTTACCTTCGTTCATTTCGATTCATTTTTATATATTATTATAATAAATATGACTTAATAGGGAAAATTGTTAAATTTAAACAAAAAATTAATACCAACTTTCAAAGTAAAAACGCATAAAAGAGTATGAAATAAATTTTATTTTCTAAAAATAATTCTCCTTTTAAATTCGGCTAAAATTTTAACTATTTCCCTACTCAATCTTCTTATTTTTGAAGTCTGTGCCAGCCCAAACAATATCCTGATAAAACAATATTTTATAGAACTCACATTTAAGTTGGCAACCAACTTCAAAATTATGAAAATCGAGTAGAGAAATCAAAAATTTCAAACTCAAAATGGGCTATGAAGTACATTATTTTGATAGAACAAATCTTTATCAAGTAAAAGTTACGCCATCTTGGTTTTCACAATACTTCAAATGTTAGCCATCTTGTTTTCACCGTACTTCAAATGTCAAAATGGCCCCAAAAATCTCAAAAATGGGACCATTTAACTGGAGATAGTATACGTCTATGAGAGAAATAATTAAACTTTTTGCCGAATTTAAAAAGGGAATTATTTAGAAAATAAGATTTTTTTCATACTTTTTTGTGCGTTTTTACTTTGGAAGTCTGTTTTCATTTTTTGTTTCAAAATTATAATGTTTTCCATTTTTAGGGCTCCACTTAGGGCACACAAAGAACGCTTATAGTTTCGCTCGCTCCGTCCGTCCGTCCGTCTGTTATACTTCCGTAATTATGAATATTGATGGATGAAATTTGGTACAGTTATAGATTGTGTGTAGATCTTAGGTTTGGCATAATAAAATAATAATAATTTTATATTTTAGGGGTAGCTCTGAAGGGGGGATGAAATATTTTTCCATTCTACCCCATTTGTGGGGTATCGTTGAATAGGTCTTTTAGAATTTAGGTAAGGTTTCTTTTAACATTACTTTTTTACAAAGTCGACTATTTTCGAGTAATCAGCCTCCAGTGGTTTGTAAGTTGGTTCCCCCTCCCTTAGAATTTCTAAATTATAAGAGATAGAAACTTGTAAGCTTCTATGCTAATAGATCATGCTAAAAACTCTTTAGGAAAATTATTTTAAGCAAAATCGGATAGTAACTTTTGAAGTAACTTGAAAAACCTATGCGATTTCCAAACGTGTGTCTTTAAAGACTGAGTTCTGTTCAATGCTTTTGGATCTAGGGTATACCCTTGGCACAAAATTTTACTTTTTGGTATGATCTGCTTAATTTACTTCACATTGGCCAAATTCTTAAAGATGTACCTATACATTTTGAGGAGTTCCCTCGATTCCTCATGGATTCCATCATCAGGTTTCCACTTTAGTGACTAAAGTCTAAAAGGGCCAATTTCAAATTAGGGGCCATCCATAAATAACGTCACACGTTAGGGGGGAGGGAGGGGGTCGACGAAGTGTGACATTGTGTGACAAGGGGGTAGGAGGGGTCCTAATTTTCGTGACGTCACATTTCAAAATCTATTTTAATCTAAGTGTTAATATAGTAATCATAAGTAATAGCTATATGATATTATGATAGCTATTGCCCCAGTGTCGAGACCCCCCAGCCCCAGTGATGTTTAAGAGATCATAATGTTGTTTTTTTATTACATATGTTAATTTTTTTCGCCGAGAAAATGCGTTTCAGCATCCCACTAGGGGATAGCGGTCCTACCCGTGAGTATGTGAGACTCTGCTGCACCCGAAAAGATGGTGAATGGGCGCAGCCCCTACTCAATAAAAACTCGGCGGTACTCCACTCCATACCACCCTTGGCGGGCCACGGGATCGCGTGAGCCTGGGCATAAGAGTCTGGCAAGAAAGACGATCCATGCGTCAGATGGGCATATAAAAGTTGGACCTGTGCCTAATCTCTCGACAGTCGTGTCGGTCATCCGTCCCACCAATTCAAATTAAACAAATTTCGGAACTGCTGTTTTAATTGAATAATTATTTCTAGATGTAAAATTGTAAAATATGACGTCACGCTAGGGAGGGAGGGGGTCTCACAAATGTGACAAGGACGGGGGAGGGGGTCAAAAATCATGAAATTCGTCTGACGTAATTTATGGATGGCCCCTAAAACTCGAGAGCGGCTAGACCGATTTGGCTGATTTTGATCTTAAAATAATTGTATCAGTTCAGGGAAAGTTCAAAAGGTGAGAAATTAATATATATATATATATATATATATATATATATATATATATATATATATATATATATATATATATATATATATATATATATACGTATACGTTAGGGCTATATACATATATAGCCCTAACGTATATCCGCCTCCTTTTTTTGGATGTCGGTTAAAAAATACTAAAATATTATAGTCAATCTATGACATTTTGTTCATAAAGTTTTTTGTCGAGATCTCAAACAAGTGACTACACCATAAACATAGTTATAAGCGAGGGAAAAAGTAGGTAGGGAGTTTTTTGTATTGTCTTATTTCATCTTTTAAGTTTCATTCAATAGATTAAATATATTTTTTAAGTAGGTACCTAACATATCTGCGTGACTCGTGTTTTATTTCTCTATGTAAAACCCATTGTTTAAAATACATTGTCACTAAAATACTGAATTCATTCTGAGCATATTCTATAAACTAAACATTTAGTAATGCAAAAAAAATGTAGGTAGATGTTTCGTATTTATTTAGGTACCTACTCAGTACTCACATTAAAATATTCTTCGCAATAAATGTCTACTGATTTTTGTAGCTATAACACTTTTTTCAACACTTTACACAACTAATTTTCTCAGATTTTGTCGTTGGGCACATGAAAATTTTTCTGGAGTGCTAACCGTTGTATTATACATAAAGGTGTTATACAATTATATGTATATATGTTATTTTATCACCATAATTCCAAAAATTTCAATAAAACTTCAAAATTACTGCACGAGTTCCTTACCGCGGCGGTCAGAGCCGGCGAAATGACGTCACGCGTTGAGCGGTCAAGCTCGCGCTGATTTTAAAAACATCCAACTTTAAAAATTAATAAAAAATTCAGTTTTTGAGATATCGAAAAAATTCTTTCACTAATATTTTTTAGATTTTATTTTTGATTTTTATACATTATAAAATAATTACACTCATCTAGCTCATTCCCTTTTTAAATTCGGCAAAATCTCCAGTTAAATGGTCCCATTTTTGAGATTTTTGGGGCCATTTTGACATTTGAAGTATGGTGAAAACAAGATGGCTAACATTTGAAGTATTGTGAAAACCAAGATGGCGTAACTTTTAATTGATAAAGATTTGTTCTATCAAAATAATGTACTTCATAGCCCATTTTGAGTTTGAAATTTTTGATTTCTCTGCTCGATTTTCATAATTTTGAAGTTGGTTGCCAACTTAAATGTGAGTTCTATAAAATATTGTTTTATCAGGATATTGTTTGGGCTGGCACAGACTTCAAAATTAAGAAGATTGAGTAGGGAAATAGTTAAAATTTTAGCCGAATTTAAAAGGAGAATTATTTTTAGAAAATAAAATTTATTTCATACTCTTTTGTGCGTTTTTACTTTGAAAGTTGGTATTAATTTTTTGTTTAAATTTAACAATTTTCCCTATTAAGTCATATTTATTATAATAATATATAAAAATGAATCGAAATGAACGAAGGTAAGTTTACAGAGCGCGTGTCAAAAACATACTGTATGCACATTGCATAGTTAGCTAGCTACGCACGGCGATGTGACGTCACAGCCATTACTCGACGGGCGCAATCAGTTTTCGCGCGTTCCCATATTGATTTGCTTATAAAAAACTCAATTTTCGTGATATCAACACAATTTTTTCACAGTTAGTCTTATTATTGCTTAAATTTTTTGTTAGGGCTGAAAAAGGGGAATAAATTTTGATTTACATCTTCCTCATTATCTCAGTTAGTTACTCACCTTTTCTTTTTTTATGGAATAGCCAATGAGGAGACGTTTTGCATAATGGTAAGCGAGTACCTAGCTTACCTATGGACATCCGCAACACCAGAGGAATTACAAGCGCATTGCCGGCCATCACCTTCGTGCATACTAATTTTAATTATGCGATCAATTTTCGATTATTATTGAACCGCAATTTGAATTGACTAAAGAAAGTCAAATCGTCGAACATGTGTAGGCTCTTCACTCTTGGTATAGTATACAGTAAATGGTAATTACAGTAAATAAAATAAACTGCATGAGTAAACGCAAATTAAGTAAGTACCTATAACAGTCCTATACGGTACACCAGCTACTTTCTTTTCGTCAGACGATCGACAATGTTCGTAAGGTAAACGTAAAGTTTAGAAAATAGAAAAAAAAAATAACAACTCCCTCTATTGGCGGTAAAGCCGGTAGGACAAAATCTGAAACTGACCGGATATTGGATATTATTATCATTCTAAGCCAGAGATACGTTAGTAATATAATATATTCTCGGGCCTCGGCATACACTACGGATGGTCACCGTGGGGAGAGGGGGGTAAAATTGTTAAAAAGAAGTCACGTACTAGTACGGGTACGTTAGTAATATAGTAAGTATGTACCTATATTGTTTGGTATGGGATACGGGTACGTGATGATGATGATAACATGATAAATCTAAATATTATGTACTTAGATAAGTACGCCATATTAGGGTATGCACTGGTCATATTACAGCCTTGACGAACAACAGATGTTGCAATGGCCATTACAATAACTGGGCAAAATATTGCTTACATCTGGCAACTGGTCACAAAACTCGCAAACCTAGAACTAGGGAATGGAAGAACCGGTCTAATTTTAAGAACCGGGTATTTCGGGACTGGGCAATTTCGGAACCGGGAATTCCCGGGAAATTCGGGAATTTCGGTACTGGTGTTAAGGCATGAAATCCAAGTGTTATTACTGTCTCAAAAGTAATTCAAAATATAAGAATAACATTTTATTAGTACAATTACAAATTAAATAAGGTTTTAATGGCAACTTGACACATCAGCCAACATGTCACCGCCATAATAACGACAACTTTATTGACGATAGTAAAGAGCCGTAGGTCATTTTAGTTTATTAGCATTTATTGATGTTTTTTTTTTTATTGAAAACCCATTAATAAATGCTAATGTTACTTCGAGGTTTTTGATTTTAACTAAATAACCAGACACACACTGACAAAATCTATTAATCTGATAATTTGCATGAAGGATGGGGAGTGGTGAAAATAAAATAAATACTCGAGTATCAGAATTTTAAAGGGGGTGTTCAGTGAATCCTACAGATGCTCCAACTTCTTATTCTGATGATTTAGAAGTGCCGGAAGCTCGCAGCGAGTTTTTAAAAATGTAAAAAAAAAAACTCGAGAGCGTCAGATTAGCATACTGAAAGTTAAGTTAAAGTCCCGAATTCCCCTCTTTGGCTCCCTAACTAAAAGGGGTTGGTTGGGGTTTGATCGTCGCCTCCACACATTTTATCTGCCATAAGAGTATTCGTGCTACCCCAGGTGTCTACTGTGGTGGTGAACTTAAGAAGCTGTTAGCCGTTAGGGCATCTCATCGTTTTCCTTACACACCTGCAAGTCGTTTTATCAATGTTTATTTTAACGAGGTATTTAGTAGCTGGCAGTGCCTAGTTTTGGTTTACAAGGTTTTGCGTTAATAACATTACGCCTAGTAAAGGTATTTTGATGTCAATAAACGTGCGAATAAAAACTCATTCGCAGCAAGGAACATGAAACAAGTTGGTTAGTGAACGAGAATAAGCAACAAAATCAACTTCTTGGTTGTCAGTCAACAGTGAGATATCGGCTATTGCCCATTAGACAGCGCCCAATAGACTAATAATTGAACTTCTGAGCTAAAAAAGTGATATAGTTTATCGGGATCAAAATATCAAAAGTCGCACTCCTCACAGTTAGCTTTTATATACAGAATCTAATATGAACTACTAATTATATTCTTTAACGTGTAATATTTTTCATTTTTGTCTTTAATTTGCTTTCTGAAATGATTAAAAATTATTTTTTAGCTAATATTTACAATTACCCATGATAGTTAACTTAAATACTTGTAAATTATAATACAATCTGTTCGGTACCGAAAGTACCGAAATTCCCGGTTCTCAATTTTTGATTCCCGGTTCTCAGAGCGACTCAAAATTTCGGGAATTCCCGGGAATTTCGGGACCGGGATTTCCCGGTTCCATACCCTACCTAGAACACTAACGGCTGAATACTGGAACGATAGTTAAATTATGTGACGCTCAAGTAACACGCTGTCCTTGTCGTTTCGGCTAGCAGAGACAGCGACAGCCTGTGAATAGGAGGGCTCTTAATTTCGATTAGCGTTTCAGTATTCGTAAAAAACTTATTAGGCAAGCCGCAAGTACAGTACGACGAATTTCTTATAGGTGTAATCGTTTTTATATGAAAATAACCTAACCAAGAGCAGGACATGTGGAGGGTTCCGCGCAAATGGTTTTCTATAATTTGCATCATAAGTACCTAATGTCCGCTGAAAATAGAACAATGCAGTTTGCGCTAATACCTACAGGCTACAATAGAGTTGAAAATCGAACACACGGCAGTAATGTACGTACTCGACACTCGTGTATTCGAATTCCAGCTCTATTATATTAGCGTAGAGTTATATTTTCAGCTCTGTTTTTTTTTCGGGCGGAGGGATTCCGGTTATGACTATAATAATATGATAGGTCTGAAATCCGATGGACGATGGTCCCGGGAAAATTCAGAAAACTATAAAATAGAACTCTGTGCATAGAGTTGAAAATAGAAGTGTCGAGTGTCAAGCTGATAATTATGAATTTATGACATTGACATTTGACTCGACCCTTGTGTGTTCGATTTTCAGCTCTATTGTATTAGCGGCTAGCGCATAGTTCTATTTTCAGTGGCATTTTCCCCGGCCTTCCGGGTTCCGGATCATATAGTCCCAGCTTTATCACTAATGTAGTCTGAGGCTAAAAGAAAGATATTACAATGCAGTTGTAAGTCATCATTTGGGTAATAAAACAGTTGCTTACATCTCAACAGCTGTCAACCATTAGGTTATTTAACGACTACGTTTATGACCTTTGTATGTACACGAGTACCTACCTACATGACAGTGTGCACTCTACATGGGACTAGAGAGAAGAGTTTCCAGTTTAATCATTTAAACTACTACTTATAAGCATACAATACAACACCTATAGTCCCAGCCTTAAGTTATCTATTATTATAAGATGATCGGTAGAGACGCGGCGAACATTCTAGGGCCCAGACATTAGAATTCAAAAGCTCAGGAGTACGTAGAAATAGCCAACTGGCCACGGTACAACTGGCACCGAGGTACAAAATATTCCTCTACTAAGTAATTTAAGTACAGCAGTTATCGTAAGTCGTAAGCGTAACCGATAAGGTGATATGGAAATTGAAAACAAAACCGACGTGCGACGTGCCAAGTGCCAACTAGCAACTAATGCAAATTGCTCTAGGTTTTTGTTACTTACCTATTTATAGGTACTTCTAAGTTTCACCTACGTCTAATAATTTGTACCTAATTTATCTTGTACCTAAAGGACAGAGGATGAGGATATATTAACTAAGTAGTACCTATTGAATAGATCAGTAGGGTACAGATAAACCGACGTGCGGATTACATACATATAATACATATATAATCCCCCCTCTTTCCCGTAAGGGTGCCTACCCTTACGGGAAAGAGGGGGGATTAGAGACCGCCTATTTCTCGTAGGAGTGGGCAGAGGCCGCTAGTAACACCTGCGAATGATCGCTACATAGCTACGTGATCATTGCAAAAACATTAAAACCTGATGATGTAGCAATACCACAAGTTATATTATATATACCAGTAGGTACCTACACATCAAAAAATATATTACCTACTTGTGAGTTGTGGTGCCCATGAGCTACTTACACTTGCCTCACGAGAATTATTGCAATGTCATTGAATTACTAAGTACCTACTGACTTTCAGTCTGCTTATTAAATATAGTTTCTAATTACTTAACTGTTGAATCTAAATAAACACAAAATAAAAGTTGATTGATCCAAAAATAAATATCACTTGAAAAGTGCGATTTGCAGAAAACATAAGTGCAAATAAATATTAATAGTCTTGCATAGGGTTGCCATCCGTCCGGGTTTCCCCAGATTTGTCCTAGTTTAAAGGGCGTCCGGGGAGCGTCCGGGCCGGATTTTATTTGCTATCCGGGTTTTTGTAGGCAGAATTAGGAAGGCCTAATTTTTTTTTGATATGCAGCAATAATAAATCTTCCTTTTTTTGACATTGCCGTAGTCGAGTAAAAATTGTACTATGTCCGGGTTTCGTACTCCAAAATCCGGGGTTTTCACGCGTCTTATCCGGGGATTCATATGTAATATATGGCAACCCTAGTCTTGCATCGATTTTAAATAAAAACGTTAAATAGTTATAAATTATCAAAACATAAATTTAACTATCATATCAGTCTAAAATCGAAACAATGTATGGCGCCGACTCGATCCTATTCTCATTTGAATCGCACTATACATTGAGCATAGGTAGGTACCTAGTCTCCCTTGTGGATTATGACGACGTGTCCTTTCTTGTCATTTAAATATATTTTAATTAAAATAAGTATCCTCTTCAGAAAAACTTCGTAAAATAAATTATTATTTTGTGATAAACTATTTTCATAATTGAACAGTAAAATTACATTCTTAATTTGAATGCGTTAGTCAAGTCTTCGGTAGTATAGTGGTCAGTATCCCCGCCTGTCACGCGGGAGACCGGGGTTCGATTCCCCGCCGGAGAGATTCTTTTATATTATTTTCTTGTATGTACTTTTATTTTATTTTCCTTCAATTTTAATTATTTTTTATATATATTTATTATTTTAAAGCAAAACTACTGGATCAATGCAGGACTAGGAGAGTAAACACTAACTGCACTGGATCAAATATAATATTATGTAGAATTTAGTGTACTCGTACAAGCTCCAAAGTTTGTAGCATAAAATCTAAGATAATTAAAGTTCAAGGTTAGGCTCCATTAAAAAAGGATTACCCAACATAATTTAGGTTTACATAATTTAACCTTATTACCCAAGGGAATTTGTGCGTAGGTAAAAAGTCTCTTTAGTTCATGATAATACTCTAAAATTATCATCAACTAGCATCTTAGAGAATCAAGTTGGATGCTCTAAGACTGGCATTAATTACCCGCGGCTTCGCCCGCGTGAATTTAGGTTTTAAACTTTAATCCCCTATTTTACCCCCTTGAGGGTTGTTGAAAAACCCTTTCTTAGTAGTCTACATTATATGAGAAATACGTACGTACAAACTCGAAAATTTCTAGCCTAAATAGATAAAAAAATTTGAATTGAGTTTCAGTGGCGAGGATGTGGAACTATAACGTCGTTGTTTTGTGTAATATTGGTAGAAAATTATCCATTAAATATTCGATAACGTGCACAAGTGTGGGCAAGTGTTACAATTTCAAAAAGCTTGCTATTTTGTGTGCCCACCAATTACCAAAAGACTTTCAGTAAAGATTTAGGCTGGGACTATATGCAACGGAATCCGTTGCTCCGGGAAAATTTAGTTCCCGGCACCCCATCGACTACACGTGGCCGGACGGAATGCGAGAAATATATTTACTTTTTTTTTAAAGATTTAAACGGTCTGTAACAAGTCAACTAAATTCTTCATAATTAATATTTTATGTATTGTAAAATAATTGAAAAAGCAATAAATGGAGCAGTTTTATGTAGGTTTCAATTAATTTATTGTAAAATTTTTCTTAATATGGTCGCGGTAACTTCAAGTGCCATATTATTTTATCTTGCAAGAAACAAAAAAACGCAACACCAAGAAAGCTAGGAGGTATAGGTGTATTTATTTATTGAAAACCGTTTAAGTTTTTAATATACCTGTTTACCCCAAAATAAGATTCCATGAAGATAAATTTTTCGAATATTAACGAATATCAGTCAATTCCATAAGAATTAGGTAGGTAGTATTATTTATAAATTATTGCGTAGGGTTTAAGCCCCAACACTACGTTAGTAAATATATTCTTTGCCAGCACTGCGTTGTGGCGTCTCAACTCTAGAATCTCGCAGATAGATTAGATTACTTAGAATCTTTAGGATTACTCTTGGTTAGATAAAAAAGAACAAATCTCACATAAATCTTTAATAAATATAATATATTTTATTACAAATAAAAATGTTTTATTCTAAAATTTCTAATATGACAACAAGTACGAATTAGTCTTTGTAAAACTTCCTGCAGAAATATGAATATACTTATGTATTAGCTTTTTAAATAAAATGTCTTTATTTAACCACTGGGTGATTTTTTTTTTGTTAATAAAAAACCTACTGATTTTATTAACATTTAAAATTATAAATATTCTAATACAATTAAGTACATAAAAATTATATTATTCTATTCTAAATATTATAATATGACAAAAAGTACAAACCAGTCTTTGTAAAACATACTGTAAAATATGAGATCTAATCACAAATATTAAAATACTTATATTGTATTAACCAAAGAATAGAAGAAACATAAGATCAGGATCATTTTCTATCGGGTGCAGGTTTGATGAAATCATCTGCTTTATTTTCTAAAGCTTTTTTATTAGAGCTTTCGAATGCGTTCAGTTTGAAGTTTCTTGTTTTTGTTGGGAGCAGTATTTGATGTCGAAGATGATGTTTCTTTACTGACATCGGTAACAAGTGTATTACTTGTAGGTTATGGTTCAGTATTTTCGTAGTTGCCACTGGTACTAAAACAATTATAGGGAAAGTTAAGTAGATATTACACCATTCGATAACGTCACAATCTAAATAAGAAATATAATAGTAAGAAACAATATCTGGAAGGTAACTGTGTGCAAAAAAATTGAGGTAAGAGCTTGGTATTAGCATTTTATTAATTTAATCTACCTTTAAATATTATAAGCACTTACTTTCTGTGTTCTTATATGTACAGGTCATAAAAATTGTAGAATATCAGCAAACACATAATTTTTTTTCGCTTTTTTGCAGCCTGGCCCGTTCCAACGTTTTTCTGTTGATATATTTCTTTATTATAATAGTCTCTGATGACGTTCCACCGCTTTTTGATATCATTTACTGAAAATATAATTATATTATGTACCTTATATATATAATAAGTACATACTGGGTACTATACAAACTGTGTTTTGAAATTTTAAAGTATCTAGTCTCTTAAGTTTATATTTGGTTTTAAGTAGGTTCAATTTTGTCAACTTAATTGTCAATATATTTTGATGTAGGTATGTACTTACTTAGTTTCACTGTAATTACACACACACTACTTCTTGCACTATTTCCACTTTAAAGTGGAAATAGTACAAGAAGTAGTGTATGTGTGTAATTACAGTGAAACATGAATTTCCATCAAGAACCTACAGTACAATCAATAACTACTTAGTTGCTAATAAAGTTTTTAGAGTTTGAAGCTCAGGTTAAAAATATCTAGTCTCCATAAGTATTCCTGTCTCTTAAGTTATATGTACCTATTATAACTGAATAAGAGAACTAAAGTCTAAAGGATAGTTGCCTGTAATTTAATATAACCTGTAAATGTGTAATATAAAATTATTGTAGTACTTGCGTTTAGATTTTTTTCTACTTCACATAAATTGTTCCAATCTCTTTGCTCTTCACAAACTGGTCAAGAGGAATCTTTCAAGTTCTTGTTATGAGTTATGAGTATTGCAGCAAAGACTTTTAGATATATACTGTAAACTTGTGTTCCACAAGCATTCAAAATTCTGCACAACAATATATTATTCTTTCTGATTCTGAATCGACCATTGTGCACTGCATTATTTTGAGTTTTGTTGACACATCACACAATGGCGCCGGCGCCAGTCGCCACACGTCAAATTCGCCGTAATTCCGTCGCTATGTAGTCAGCGCCATACAACTGCATACAATGTTGATAAGCTCCACCCCTTTCGCTGAATAAATTCCGACCGGGTGCCCGGCGAGAACCAGGACGTCCGACGGTTGCTTACGGGGAAATTTCCGTCCCGGCCCGACCCGGCGGCAATGTAGTCGACGCAGGAAAAATTCATACGATTGTTTGACAGACGGATTGGTACCGGAATTGATTTTCCCCCGGAGCAACGGATTCCGGTGCCGTATAGTCCCAGCCTTACTGAATCGAATGACTTGATTTATTGACTGCATTGTATATTTATATGGACTTTGACTAGATTTTGACTTGAAGATTTAAAAATACCTACGGTGTTAAAAACTTAAACGAAAATTCTATTGTCCGCCTTTTTAACTTGACATTGGCGAATGGTTTTAAGCCGTAATGCCATATAAATAAAAAAAATTGTCCGCTTAATGTCAATGTCATTTGTCAGATATTACGCTATCAGCTGCGTTGCCTTGTGTTGATAAAATTAGTGTCTAAATAAAATATTTTTGCATTTAAAAACACATTTGGTAGATTTAAGGTACCTAACTTGCGTTTTCTAATTTCTTCCTCAAGGTAATTTAAATATTTGAAAATGGCTCGCGGCAAAGACAAAAAGAAGTAAGTAATTTTTAAGGTTAGAACTCGTGTGCAAGTATACATATCTAATATATAAATTATTAATGTAATAATATGATTTTAGACGCAAATTAGAGAAAAAACAAGAAGGCGATGAGGTACCCAAGAAAATTCCTCATACTTTGGAATCTCTTCGTGAAAAAGATGAGACTATGCTGGTTAATGTTGACGCTGAGGAGCAGGAGGAGGTATATAAATGTTTATCACTTTACTTACATCCTAAAACAGCATATTAAATGGCTCAAGTCTCTATTTCTAACCTTTGCAACTTTTTAATTTCTTGTATCAGCTAAAACATTTCAGTAGAGAACATGCCTTTGTTTTAAATTTGGAAAATTCATATATTTACCGAAAGGCAATATAAATACGGCCCATACCGAAAAATGCAAAAAGTACAGTAGAAAAATAATAAAGCTAAATTAAAAAGTTACACGATTAAAAAAACGATGTTTTTTTTTTTGCTTTGATTGCAAAATGAAAATTACTGTTCAAATCATTGTGTTATTCCTTTTTAGTTATATTACAATGATATAACAGATGTGACATCAGTCCTGCAACTAGATACGCCATTGCAAGACAATATTTCGTGCCTATATATTATGTACTTTTCGAAAATACAATAAAAAAACTATGCATATTCTCCATTGAAAATAACTTCAACAAAATGTACAGTCACCAGCATTGTACCACTATCGAACTTTACTGCCTAGTAATATGGTCAAAAAGTGGTACAGCTACTGTAGTACTGCAGTCGGTGACCGCACATATTTGTTTCTGAAACTTAATCTGCACTTTTTATCATTGCAGGCCCAAAAAGATATGGAATTTGATGAGTTATCTTCGTATTATGAGAATTCCTATGAACCCAAAGTCTTGATAACTTACTCTGATAATCCTCACACAAAAACAAGAATTTTTGGCAAGGAACTTATGAGGATCATCCCAAACTCCCTTTCTCGGTATCGGCAAAGGTAAATAAAAGAAATCTTTTGTATTTCCAAATAATTTGGATTTTTATTAATGGTATGTTTAAGCTTTATGGTCATTTGAAATATGCAATAACATATACATTGTGTTTCCAGATCTTCAATAAAAAGAATAGTTCAGTCAGCAATAAGAGAAGAAATCACAGATGTTATAATAATTAACGAGAATCAAAAGCAGCCAAATGGATTTCTGTTGATTCACCTACCAAATGGTCCCACAGCACACTTCAGACTTTCTAGCTGCAAGATTACACCAGAGCTGCGAAAAGATTACAAAGAAATAACCCAACATAGACCTGAAGTAAGTGCTTCTAAATACATATTAGAAATTATATCCTATACTAGACGTTGCCTGCGACTTTGTTCGCGCTAGAGAAAATCTCACTGGAACTGTCCATTTTTCCGCAATAAAAAGTTGCCTATGTCCTTCCTCATGGATTACTCTATATCTATGCCAAATTTCATCAAAATCACTCCAGTAGTTTCACAGACTATTCAATGCAAACAAACAAATAAACATTTATTATAGACTATAGATAATCAAAAGAGATATGCCAATAAAATAGTGAAATAAAAGCTATAAAGAGTAAAATTACATTTTACATAATAATTACTTACATACAAGTTACTCTTTTAAGAATCTAATGTTTTTATTTTTATTGTTTGATTTCAGGTAATTCTTAACAACTTCAGCACTAGGCTAGGTTTAACAATAGGAAGGATGCTTGGCGCTTTGTTCCACTATGAGCCACAGTTCCGAGGTAGAAGAGCTGTCACCTTCCACAATCAACGGGATTATATCTTTTTTAGACACCATAGGTAAGTTGTAATAACTTTTTATGCTCTTTATTTTAGAGGAGCTATCAAATTTGGGAATGGATAAAATATCTAATTTAAAAAAGAATATATTTTTTTTTCGTTTATCACTTTCCATTTTTTTAATATAATAAATTATGTAGCTATGTAGGAATAAAAACTTACTATTAGTACAGTATAATGCTTCTTTACTCTGCAGTAAATAAAGGCATGTATTTAAACTTGCGACAAAACAATTAAATTTTGGATGTGAAAATACCTAATATTGAATACTAAATTACCAAGTTGGCGAAAGAATGTAAGGAACAAAAAAATTACTAATCTGGTGACTAAATAATACCACTGAATTTTCCAAACTGGCAGACAGATTATGTTTTAGCGACTAAATAACCATCTTGGCGACAATTTGTGAGTACACATTTAATTTAAGAATAGGCACATATATTTTCCCTGATGTAGGTAACTCAAAAACCATACAAGCAGCGAAACGAGCGCACACAAAAAAACCATAAAGGAGCGTACAAAATTCCCAATTTTTTATTTTTCTCGGTTTTAGGGAGGTGTAGATTATTGTGTAGATTAATTTTGAAATTTAAAAATGGCGGATATTTATTTTTCGTAAAATTGATATGGGTGTCGTTTACCAGGTTTTTGGGAGTGCTGGATACGAAAATGACATTCGTTTTGAAATTCCAATATGGCGGAAATACTTACTTAATTTCATAAAAATAATATGGGTGTCCTTATATTGGTTTCTGGGGGTGCTGATTACAAAAAAGTCATCCATTTTAAATTTCCTTAGTAACCCAACAACCTCATATTTTCTTCATGATGGGAGAAAAAGAAATTTGAAAATCCTGAATTTTCCAACATTTTTATAGCTTTATACATCTAGGAATGTATCTCAATGTAGAGCATTTACTATGTTTTTATAATGTTGATTCTATCTCGGAAACGGTGCATCGTATTGAAAAAATATTGAAAATTTCGCCGCCATTTGGAACTCCGCAACATCATATTTTCTTCGTGATGGGAGAAAAAAAAATCAGAAATCCTGAATTTTCCAACATTTCTATAGCTATAAACATCCGTCGTATCTCAATTAGATATGAGCGCCGCGCCGGCGCGCCGCCGCCGCCGCCAATTTTTCCGCGCCGCCGCCGCCGCGAAAATCTATCAGCGCGCCGAGTGAGCGGGAGGAATAGTCATAGTGTGTAATTTCAGTCAGTGACTATGAGCATTCATATTACCCAAGTCATATATACCTAAATAAACCTTACTTCTTGCATGCTTTAAAAGAGGAGAAGGTGGTTAACCTCCACATAACTCATCGAAAGGGTTCTGCATGAAAGACACCATGCTTACTATAAAGGCAGATCTACTGCAACGGCGTTGATGGAGCTAGTATATCGCATTGATAAAGCCATTGAGGATAAGAAGTTTGCGCTTAACGCCTTCCTAGATATTGAAGGCGCATTCGACAAAACCTCAACCTGATCAATTACCCTGATAGCCTGGCTTCAAGAATGATAGATCCAACTACTATAGAGTGGATCAAAGCCACGCTCAACAACAGAGTAGCCTCATCAACTATCATGGGCTTGACACTCAGGAGCAGGTTGACCCAATGATGCACACAGGGAGGGGTGGGGTACTGTCACCGCTGGAATGCTCCCTGATAGTGATTGGGCTGCTAAAAGAACTGAACGATAGAAGGTTCTATGCTCAAGGATACGCTGACCACCTAATAACAATAATAACTCCCAACACTGATTTCGGTGACGGTGGCCGGTTTAGTGCCCTAGTATGTGCGCAGTACACAAGAGCACTCACTCTTCCTTTACTCTCATAATCCAGTGGGACGAATAACCGACATGACTGGCGATAATGATCTCTCGATCTCTCATGCCATCCGACGCATGGATTATCTTTCATGCCAGACAATCAGGTGATCAGCCTGCATTGTCCTAAGCAAACTTGAAAACAACATTTTTTTGTCATTGTTCAAATGCGGGAATCGAACCCATGACCTTCAAGTCGACAGCCACGCTCTAAATCACTGGACCACGGAGGCTGACAACCTAGCGATACTAGTGGTGAGCAAATGCGCATCAGTAGTCGCTGGACTAATGCAATCAGCATTGCAGAAAGTCGTCGAAAATTGGTGCAAAAGGGTCAAGCTAACAATGCTAATAAGACAGTTAGCAAAAAGCAATCTTTATACCTAACACCAAAAAGAGGAAGTTGGAGGGACTAAAACCCCCAACACTCTTCGGGAGAACTACCACGTTTGCAAGCAAAGTCAAATATTAATAAGGGACTTACTTGGAATAAGTACATCGAGAACATTTTGAAAAAAGCAAGATGTGCTCTGGTGTTCTGTAAGAGACTTGTCAGCTCTAAATAATGCCTTCGGTCGAAGGCAATGCTATGCATGATTATACAGGGTTATTTTTTCACCAGTACAATAAATCAACATACGTAATAGTTGTTAAAAATAAAAAATACTAGCGATTTTTGTTACTACCCCTTTGGAACAAAAAAACAAAATTATCAATCCCCGAACTTATCCGCTAAACTAATACAAAATGTGGATACGTTACGCATCTATAGATACTTTGTTGCCAACTCGTGCGCCGCCCGGCCGATCGCTTACCCCACCTCGCCGCCCCCTACCTCATACCGCACCCGTTGACGCCTTGTAGTTAGTGCGCACATGCGGTATTAGATTGGTTATAGGATAAAATAATTGAAATGAAAAAAAAAATATTTTTTTTTTTATTTGAGAAATGTACTCTATTATCGATACCAATGACGTGGTAAAATTTATTGTACCGATGAAAAAGTATTCCTGTATACAGCTATAGTGTGGTTGATTGTCGCATATGCGAAGTGTGGTATGCCACACAACGCAGCCAAAAAGCTCTACAGGTCAACTTCATCAAAACATTAAATAGTGTACAGAGGTTGTCCTATCTGATAATCACAGGTGCGCTCTCTTCGACACCTACCGCTTCACTTGAAGCCCTGAATCACCTGAATCTACTTCCTCTGCTTGTTCATATGGAGTCTAAGAAGGTTGTTCTCAGGGCCATGACCGGTAGGATGAAACGGGCCTCCACCCTATTTGGACAACTGCAACAATCTCTTCTTGAGAAACTTGAAAAGCTATACCCGGATTTTATAATTTCCACAGGCTTAGCATTCGCATCGTTGAAACACCGAAGAATCGACAAAATTATAGATTGAAGAAACATAAATAATAATCATCAATAACTATGATAAACGTTTGAAAAATTTGGAAGACAAAGAGAAAGAAAACGAATCTCTAAAAATACAAATTATTGTCCTACAGAATCAGCTCAATAAACAAGTACATAGCTCGCTACAATCAGAAATAGAAATTCTGGGACTTACGGAATAATCAGGTGAAAACCCGTATCATTTAGCTTTAACCACTGCTAATAAAATAGGAATTGAAATCGATGAACGCGATCTTAATTTTGTCTCTCGCGCCGGGCCACTGATTACTGACGTGACTAAAAATCCCAAGCAACTCCCTCGCCCCCTTGTAGTCTCCTTTACAAGAAAATTTAAACGCGATGAATTTTTAAAACAAGCTAGATCCAGACATACCATAGATAACAAAGATATAGTGAACTCAGGGATCTCAATGAAAATATATGTAAACGAGCGCCTGTCACCTGAATGTCGCCATCTTTTTCGAGATGCAAGAAAATGGATCAAAGAAAACGGTTATCGTTATTGCTGGGTCCGGAATGGAGCGGTCTACGTCAGAAAGCGCGAAGGGCGCGAGGGCAGCCCACCTATTCACATCCGATCCAAGGACGACTTGGGAAAGCTTTCAAACATGCCTTTTTAATTTTTATACTTCCTTGTTGTTGTTTATAAATATTTCTATTCTCTTTAGACCGATAGTTTTAGTTTATAAGAACTTTCATAATACACTCTACACATCTACCCAATTGAACTCTCTATCATACGTATCTTTTTCTTATTTTCTTAATCATTTGTGTTGTATGGTAAACTGTATGCCTGCTAAATCTCGGTGTTTAGTAAATATACTCCTTAACTTGGTAGTACTTTGTATAACAAATATAATATTATTTGCACAATACCGGATGCACTTACTCCTTTATTCGAAATTATACTCGGCATTCTTATCCTCTTCGATTATCACTTTTACCAACAAAAGTTTTAACTATGGTTTCTTTAGATTACATAAATGATATTGATCAATCACTGAACATAGAATGTCACGAAATTCCAATTGTTGAAGATTGTAAAAATGTTATAGACAAATACTCGATTAAAATTTTACACTTAAATATTAGGAGTATTCAACGAAACTTCGACAGCTTGACTTTGACTCTGGCTAGACTAAAAATATATTTTGATGTTATAGTTCTCAGTGAATGCTGGATTTCTGGCTCTACCGCTATCAAACAAATTGACGGTTACCAGAGTTTCAATACTAACAAATACATAAACAAATCTGGCGGGGTTATAGTGTACGTTAATACTAAATGGCCAGCATTCGCCGAGGAGCCGAATATTGATGAAGCAAATTGCCTTAAAATTATTGTTCCTAGCTGCTTTACTCTCTTGGCCTTATATAGATCTCCTTCCTTTCCGAATCCTGTAAAATTCATTTCTTCTCTCGGTTGCATTTTAGATTCTTTAGATAGATCTCCATGTCTTTTTCTCATTGGCGATATTAACATAAATATTCTCGGCACAACTGCTTTCGATCAAAATACCTCATCTTACCTCACATTATTAGCTGAACATGGCCTTATATCTTGCATTAATCTTCCAACACATGTCCGTACATGTATAGACCATATATTTGTCTCTTCAAACATAGACGCTAAATCTATTATTTGTCCTACCGACATCACTGATCATAGTATTATTATGGTTGGAGCAAATGTAATAAAACCTAAAACCAATGTCTCAAAGCGAACAAAATTGGTCATTAACTATGAAAAACTAATTGAAGAAGTAAAACAGACTAATTGGAGTAATTTATTAAACAGTCCTTGCGTTGACGAAATGACTGTCAATCTTATGAATACACTTAATCACGCCTTAACTAATTCCAGTTCCCTAAAAAAGTTCAGTCATAAAAAATTTACCATCAAACCCTGGATGACACCTGGTTTAATAAGATGCTCTAAACATAGAGATAAATTGCATAGAGACTCTAAAAATAGCCCTAATGATGAATTTAAAAGATTAGTTTACACAAGATATCGCAATTTTTACATTAAAATAATAAGAAATACTAAATCTCAATTTGACAGCGCCGATATAAATAAAAGTAAGAACAACTCGAAAATACTATGGCAAACAATAAACCGAATCTCACATCGAAATCAAAATAAAACTAATAATTCTCTGGCAGATATTTCAATGATGTCAGCATCTTTAGAAGAATCTTTGAATTCTCTTAACTATCACTTCACCTCTGTTGGAGAGTCACTTGCAAAAAACGTTCTTAACAGCTTAAACGAGACTCATGAATCCCTCACATCTAAGACGTCACTTACTGACTCCTTTCCCAATTCCCTCTTCTTAGCTCCTACTGACCCGCAAGAAATCCTTGATCTTATAAAAAACCTAAAATCACATAGTTCTCCTGGCCTTGATGATATAAATAATATTGTTCTTAAAGCTATTGGTCAATATGTAGCAGAGCCTCTCTCTATTATTTTTAATCGTAGTATTGAATCCGGAATCTTCCCCAAAATATGGAAATATGCGGCTGTAGTTCCCATACATAAAGGCGGATCCAAATGTGAACCTACTAACTATCGCCCAATCTCCCTGTTAAGCGGTATCTCTAAACTACTTGAGCGCGTGGTACATAAGAGACTCGTCTCCTTCTTAGAATCAAATCATGTAATTTCTGATAAACAATTTGGCTTTAGACAAGGAAAATCTACCGAGGATGCAGTAACACTTCTCACTAATACTGTGGCCTCACATCTTGATAAAGGTTCCAAATGCATTGGTGTCTTCCTGGATCTCGCTAAAGCCTTTGATTCCCTCTCTATACCTATTCTTTTGAGAAAATTAGAAAGATATGGCATTAGAGGGAATCCGTTAAATTGGTTCAACAGCTACTTATCAGAAAGATATCAATGCATTAGGATATCTGGATTTAAAAGTTGTATGCGACCAATTTCATTCGGAATACCTCAAGGGAGCATCCTAGGCCCTACTCTATTTCTTATATATATTAATGACATAGCCTCCCTGTCTATAAATAATGCAGACATCCTTTGTTATGCTGACGATACTGCTCTTATCTTTTACGATACTACCTGGGAAGCAGTTATCAAAATAGCAGAAATCGGTATGTCCTCTATATCTAAATGGCTAAAACTTAATCTTCTTTCTCTTAACACCTCTAAATCCAAATTTCTCTGTTTTCACAAAACCGCCATTTCCTCCCCTACGATAAATCAGTTAACTATCCACTCCCCAAATTGCTCTTTCTTGGCCAAGAACATCTGCAACTGTCAACTCATCGAACGCACAGAATTCACTCGCTACCTGGGTGTTATTTTGGACGAAAGACTTACTTTTAAACTTCACATTTCTGAAATGACCAAACGCGTGAGGAAGTTGATGAGTGTCATGCGTAACCTTCGTGCCGTAGTCGATGGTCAAACACTAAAAACTGTTTTCTACGCTCTGTACCAAACACTCATCAACTACTGTATTCTGGCCTGGGGTGGATCTTCCTCTTCTAACCTTATCCCACTAGAAAGAGCTCAAAGAGGAGTTTTAAAAATCGCTCTCAGCAAACCGAAAAGGTATCCTACTCAAAGCCTATATGCGGAAACTAAAGTTTTAAGCGTGAGGAAGCAATACTATGTCCGGGTGGTCGAAAATGTGCACAGATCTGTCACTCAATCGAAGCAAATATATGAAGAGATGCTAAGTAGCCGCGTTTTCAGAGTCCCAAATATTCATGTAAATACAACTTTTGCCTACAGATTCGGTATTTTCCTATTCCCTTTTATATACAATAAACTAGTTAATATTTTCAGCTTAAAACATCATTCCGTACGAGAAACAAAAAAACATTTGACTCAATCTCTTTTAGATTGGACATACATCGAGTCTGAAAATCTTATGAAAGTAGACAATTAACACAACACACTAGTCACAAACTAACACATTCTTATTTACATTACACATATATAAACACACACACACACATACGCACGCATGCTCCCACACATACACACACACACGCACACATGCACACCAAATTACTGTCACACAGTATTTAATTAATACTAATTTCACAATTTAATAACTATTTTCTAATTTTAACGAGAACTACTGTTTAAGTTTGTTATAATTTTAATCCCCTAACTTCCCCCATAGGACAGGCTTCGCCTAGTTTGGGGGACAGAAAAGATAATGTTTGTAAAGTTTCTTGAAAATAAATGATTTATTTATTATTTATTTATTTTATTTATAACACCATTCGGAGCAAAATAGGTATTATTGTAAAGCAGCAAGGTCGTTATGAGAAACATAATTTCTTTTCTTCCCGAGCATAAGCTCACAAAATGGCCTCTTTTGAAAGTAGAAATGTTTTCTTATTTCAATGTCAAATAGTCTTAAAATAATCTAACTCCACATCACGTGAATATTTCTTCTTTAAATTTATTTCTTCGGATCGCCATGCTAAGCCTTTTTTTTTTTTTGTTTCCGGGGGGGGAAAATGCTTTACGCATACCACCCAGGCGCAGGGGGCACCCAAGTGGTGATGTGGGACTCATGGTATACCCACTAAAAACCCCCCCATCTTCCTCCTCACCGCCCTCTGACGGGGCCACGGGAACGATACACACATCCGCGATCCCGCCGGCGGCAGCCGCCTACAAGCGGCTCCATCTTGAAAGCCCGAAGGCCCTCCACGATGGGCGCACCAGATGGTATTAGGTGCGCTTCCTCCTCGGCCTCCACCAGTACTGTAGCAGACTCCCCCTGAGTCTGCTACTAGGAGGCCATGGGTACCAGATAAACTGGTACCCGGTGGCAGGTCAGGTCTGTGGTTCTGCCACCGACCACACCTCGGTCGCAGAGGATAGGGCAAGCGGCGCACCGCAATACCGACATGCCTCTTCCTCTGCGGCCCCACCAACGCCGTTTCGACGGAACGGCCCCGCCAGCTCGCAGGGGATAGGGAGAGTGGCGTACCGTAATACCATCACGCCTCTCCCCCTGCGATCCCTCCACGGCCGCAGAAGATAGGGAGAACGGCGCACCGTAATACCGGCACTCCTCTTCTTCTGCGGTCCCACCTCCACGCGCGTCCTCTGCGGGCCTATTCAGCCCGCTGGGAGCGCCCTCCTCGGGCCAGCCGGCGGCAAACAGGCCGGCCCCGGTTGCCTCTTAGCTTCACCGTGGGTGACCAGTCCACGGTTACTAAGCCCCACCGCCACGACAAGGCGTGCAACCATCGGGGGGTCGCCATGCTAAGCCTGCTGGTAAGGATAGGTCCCAATTAATGTTCACCCTAATGATATAACATATATAGTTTACGGACAGATCCAGGGAAGACAACCGGGCTGGCGCTGAATACCCCTGGCATACCACCTACAGGCAGATATGCTTGTTTGGGAGAAGTTTGCACCGTGTTTCAGGCTGAGATCTTCGCTATTATTGGTTGTTCACTAGAGGGAGCCTACACAGTCAGTTATACAAATGGCTTCGACGTCAGTTCCTGAAAATATTGACGTTTATAAAAACGAAAATAGAAAAAATATTACAGTGATTACGCTCTCTGGACTCAAAGCACAGTTACTGCTGGAACTACTTTGGAATTGTATAATTACGTCGTCTTTTCATCACTACAAAAAGTGCCATAAATTGTAGTGCACTGTAATTGTATGTCATTTAACCCAATAAATAAAATTATTTTATAGCTATGAATGAACTACACATTTTTTTTACTACCAAGTACAAACTTCAACCCTTTCAAGGTCACGCCGCCGACGCCGCCGCCGCCGACCAACCACCTATCGGCGCTCATATCTAATCTCAATGTACAGCATTTACTTCTTTTTTTATAAAATTGATTCTATCTCGGAAACGGTGCATCCTATTGAAAAAATAATGAAAATTTCGCCCCCCCTTTGGAACCCCGCAACATCATATTTTCTTCATGATGGGAGAAAAAAAAATTCAAAAATCCTGAATTTTCCAACATTTCTATAGCTATAAACATCCGTCGAATCTCAATGTATAGCATTTACTTCTTTTTTTATAAAATTTATTCTATCTCGGAAACGGTGCATCCTATTGAAAAAAAATTAAAATTTCTTTTTTGAAACTTCTTTTTTTATAAAATTGATTCTATCTCGGAAACGGTGCATCCTATTGAAAAAATAATGAAAATTTCGCCCCCCTTTGGAACCCCGCAACATCATATTTTCTTCATAATGGGAGAAAAAAAATTTCGAAAATCCTGAATTTTCCAACATGTCTATAGCTATAAACATCCGTCGTATCTCAATGTACAGCATTTACTTCTTTTTTTATAAAATTGATTCTATCTCGGAAACGGTGCATCCTATTGAAAAAATAATGAAAATTTCGTCCCCCTTAGGAACCCCGCCACATCATATTATTTTCTTCATGATGGGTGAAAAGTTTTTTCGTAAATCTTGAATTTCTATACATTTATACATCCGTCGTATCTCAATGTACAGCATTACTTCTTTTTTTATAAAATTGATTCTATCTCGGAAACAGTGCATCCTATTGAAAAAATAAGGAAAATTTCGTCCCCCTTAAGAACCTCGCAACATCACATTTTCTTCATGATAGGAGAAAAAAAATTTCGAAAATCCTGAATTTTCCAACATTTCTATAGATTTATACATCCGTCGTATCTCAATGTACAGCATTACTCCTTTTTTTATAAAATTGATTCTATCTCGGAAACGGTACATCCTATTGAAAAAATAAGGAAAATTTCGTCCCCCTTAGAATCTCCGCAACATCATATTTTCTTCACGATGGTAGAATTTTTTTTTCGAAAATCCTGAATTTTCCAACATTTCTATAGATTTATACATCCGTCGTATCTCAATGTACAGCATTACTCCTTTTTTTATAAAATTGATTCTATCTCGGAAACGGTACATCCTATTGAAAAAATAAGGAAAATTTCGTCCCCCTTAGAATCTCCGCAACATCATATTTTCTTCACGATGGTAGAATTTTTTTTTCGAAAATCCTGAATTTTCCAACATTTCTATAGATTTATACATCCGTCGTATCTCAATGTACAGCATTTACTTCTTTTTTATAAAATTGATTCCATCTCGGAAACGGTGCATCCTATTGAAAAAAATAATGAAAATTTCGTCCCCCTTAGGAATAATGCAACATCATATTTTCTTCATGATGGGAGAAAAAAAAATCGAAAATCTTGAATTTTCCAACATTTCTATAGATTGATACACCCCTCGTATCTCAGTACAGCATTGTCATATTTTTCTATAGTCGCTTCTATCTCAGAAACGGTGCATCCTACTGCAAAAGTAATGAAAATTTGCTCCCCCTTATTAATCTAGAAATCGCATATTTTCTTCATGAATGGCAGAAAAATTCATGAATCCTGAATTTTTAAAAATTTCTATACCTACATAGCTGGTACTTTGAACTACATAACATACTGTAATAATAATCATAAATCATAATTAGCATCCCAAAGATCTTTTAATTTTGTATTCATATTCATTTTCCGAAGATTGAATATTCTCCATTTTGGAAAATGAAATTGGAAGACAATTTTGTAAAAGAACCCCCAGAAACCGGGAAAAGGACAACCTTGTTAATTTTAATAACAAAAATTTACGCCATTGTGGAATTACGAAACAAATTTTATTTTCATATTATTCTGCACCCCCAGAAACCTAGAAAATGACACCCATGACAAAGAAAAACATACTCCAACAGTATCCAAATATAGGATTTTCCGTAGCCTGCAAATTGAATTTTTAGCAGCCATTAATTTATCAACCAAATCTGGTTTTATAGCTGCTTATATGGTATAATGGTCACCAACTCGGAAATTAAGTCACCAATTTATAAATGTCGGTGCTAATTTGGATTAAATTTCGCCTCTTTTTATCTGCCGACTTTAGAATTTTTTGTCACCCGAGTGTTTTCGCCACTTTAGTAATTTAGTCGCCAACATATTAATTCGCTGCCAAATTCAGTAATACAGTATGCTCACGTGCAGCCGCCAACTTATTTTTTGTTCGCTCGATTAATTATATCCCGTAAATAAATACTGTTGTATGTACCTAATGTTGAAGGTCTATAATGGCCACATTATGCCAATTCTCGTAAATAACATTTTTCAATTTGCAGTATGAAATTGTCTCAATATTATATTTTGTCTTACTCACACCTGCACGATTTTATATCTATACGAAAGCGACCTCTTTACTTGAAACCTTTAACATCACGAGAATTAGCCATGTGACCAGACTATAAGCTACATGTAATGCATGTACAATTTTCTATATGAAAGATATTGTGCTGTTTGGACTCGGAGAATCATAATGGCCATGCCATTGTTTTTACTAAAATTGTATTTGTTTTCAGGTACGAATTCACAACAGACGGTAAGCGCGCCAAACTGAGGGAGCTCGGGCCAAGGTTCACCCTGAAACTGGTATCCCTCCAGCAGGGGACCTTCGACTCCAAGCGCGGCGACTACGAGTGGATCATAGCAGGACGCAGGCACCAAATGGAAACATCCAGGCGACGATTCTTCTTATAATAAACGATATTTTAGTAATAAACTTTTCCTTTTTATAGCATCTTAAGAGAATTCTTAATTTTAAAACCTTGCATGAGTCTCTATCACCGCCAAGCTGCTTCCAATCAGCCCTCTTCGGAGACGCGCCGCGCGAAGTTTAGGTTTTAAGCGCTACTCTCACAACGATCGAGTCTCGTGCCACAGTACAAGAAACAGTAAAACATCTACATACAAACGTGCCGCGTTTCGTACACGCACACACCTCGTATAAGATTTTTTAAGGTGCTTTCTGGTGGGATATGTCACCGTAAAATTGTAAAAACCGCTAGATTGTAATATAACTAGTGAAATTATAAAATGTTTATAGACTTCGGACGCGAATATTCTGCCTATAATTTAACACATTATTTTTCGTTAGATTATAAACATAATAATGAATCTTTCGACAGATTTTTACAATCTCGTTAGTTACTTTACAATCGTTGGTTTTTACAATTTTACGGTGACGTAATAACAGGCTAAGACGATACCTGTTATAAAAATCCCGTAGACACATATCTCAGCCATCTTGACCCCTAGATATAGTGACATCCATTAACTAGCCGTGTGATTTTTTTCAAGGTTGTGGAGTATCTTTTTCTGTATAATTATCTTATATTCCCGACCCTCGATTGCCGAAAGATGACCCTTAAGACCTTGCAAGCTGTAGGCGGTTGTAACATTTATTACCCCTGACAACCTTTCTGCAAACAATACAAGGACCAATCTGTAAGAAACTCAAGAGGTATAATATCTATGAACAGACATCTACAGCTGAGAACTGACCTAGGTACTTGACCTATTTGGATGTTTTCACCATATAAGCATTGCATTATTTCTCATAAATATTAATATCTGATTTAGTGCAAAAAAAGCAAATTCTTCGTACAAGTATATATTCGAAAATTTACAAAATGAGAATAAAATATAGTTAGTATGATAAAAAGAAAAACCCCTTTACTAATAAACGCTGCATAAGTGTTTTGTTCACGTCACACATAAGTGACATTTTTAATTCGACTGACAAAACACTATTCAAAGCTTATACAGGGTTTATTAGTAAAGGGGAAAGAATATAAAGAAATATTTGTTTTATTATCACTTTATTATTTATAATAACAATAATTATTAACAAAGCTGAATGATATCTTAAAAGTAAATTGAGATACCACTCAGAACAATACTCTACAAATATTCCACCAGAGATGATCTTCCAAGTTCCAGGACCTGTTAAAACAAAGATAAATTGTTATTGTTTTACAAAATAAATAAGTAAAATTTATAGTAAGTTAACATTAATATTATGTTCATAGTAAGTCTGTAGTGAATCTATATAACAGGGATAGTGTCCATTCACTAACCCTGCAGTTTGGACCACCCTACTCTCGTGCTCAGTTTACAATGAGAACCACATCACACAGTTCACATATAGGATCACTGGCACTAAAATTCGATTCCTTTTGTTTTAATTTCAAGTATTATTTAATTTTATATTAAATATTAAAAACTTTGGCCTTTTCGTCTGTTATTACATGATTTAAGGTAAGACCAACTGGGCGTAACTACGCAGCAGTGGAGCGACGCGTCCTAATATTCTTTAAACGTAATGCTTTCGGGTATCGTCACTTTGTATGAATCGTCTGCCATTTGCATGAATAGCTATTCCGCCACATGGATGGTCCGCCATATTGGATTTAGAATGACGTCACATAACTTATCGTGTATTGTCATCCAAACTAAACGTGTGTACAAAATTTCAGCTCAATCGGATTAAGATATCTTCTTCAAAATTGTGTAGCAACATTCTATCCGAACTAACATACATTGCAAGTTAAATACAAGCTTTTAAAAAAACAGATTGCCGCGGGCCATATGCTTCGTAGTCGTACTGTAAATTAAACTACGATACGATGTAATACGCACTTGAAAAAAAAGACAAATCACCATTTGTTTGGCTCCTGTAGTAACGTTCCCCTGCCGCACAGCATTTTTTGGATCTGTTAAAACATGACATTTTTGAGTAAAGGTCAATATAACACTAAAATTTTTGAAAATGTTAAATTGATTCAGACGCAATGGTTGGTCAACATGGTGGTTTGGGTTCTCTCTGTTGAGGGAGACCTGATAGGTCGTGTCATCATTTAAAACAGTAAGATTATGCCCAGTTTCTAATGGTTTTTCTTGTTGGTAGTTTATATATTTGACAAAGCTTTTGAATGGTTACCGCGTTTGCGTCATCCAAAGAGTCCTATTTGACAGTAGTAAAAAACCACAGAAACCAGGCAGTAACCCATCCTTTTTAAAAAATTGTCTATTTTAATAATACAAAACGAATAAAATTTACCATAAATAGTTTTCTTCACACTTCAGATGTTATCTAAAGCCCCACTCCGTTTTGGCGTCTCGTGACCTAAAACATATTTTGGAGATTAGCAGCTAAATTTATGACAGTTAAATATAAATTAAATATTTTTATTTAAAGATCAGACGTAATGGTTGGTCAACATGGTTGTTTGGGTTCTCTCTGTTGAGGGAGACCTGATAGGTCATGTCATCATGAAAAAAAAAAAAGAAATATACCTATATCTACACTAATATTATAAAGAGGAAAACTTTGTTTGTATGTTTGTTTGTTTGTTTGTTTGTTTGTAATGAATAGGCTCAAAAAGTACTGGACCGATTTCAAAAATTCTTTCACCATTCGAAAGCTACATTATCCACGAGTAACATAGGCTAAATTTTATTTTGGAAAAAAATAGGGTTCCGTAAGATATTTGGGGTTTTCGGACACAAGGTGTAAAAAATCAACCAGAAAAGTTACTTATTTTGCGTACGCTGCCTAAACTATAAAAGATAGAACCATAAAATGTTCTAATTAATTGTAGATCTTATAAATATCTACAAAAAAGTCCGCGACACACTATACCTATCTATGTCGAGTGAGGCACAACAACCATTTTTTTATTTAGAAATCTTGAATTTTTTTAGGACTACATTTAAACGCGTTTATTTTACTCATGCTATTAATCCTTATCAAAATAAATTATTTCATCACTAAGTACAGTTTATGTAGATAGTATTTGATCTTTGAATGATTAAAATTGGACGTTTGGTTTTGAAGTTATGGCGAAATTAAAATATTACGACTTCTGCTGCACGGCCCGTTGCGAAGTGGGCGTCACCAAGGCGGGGTGCGCGTGCGGGTTAATGTTTAGTTTAGTTTAGTTAAATAGTTTAGTTATTTTATAAACATCAAATTGATAATATCTTAAAATATAATACATTATAATATCTATACATCTATACAGTTAAATACAATTTAAGTTCTGTTTGTAACTTCAAATTAACAGCTTTTTACATAATGAATCTGAAAGTATATTCGGTACTTACAATAAAATACATTCCTTTTTTTAATTTTTGTCTGTCCGTCTGTCTGTCTGTCAGTCGGTCCGTCTGTCTGTTTGTTCCGACTAATCTCTGAAACGGCTGGACCGATTTTCACGGGACTTTCACTAGCAGATAGCTGATGTTATATACCTAGGCTACTTTTATTTTAGGGTTCCGTTTAAAAAAATTGGATTCCGCTTTCGTTAGTCATAAATAAAGTCACAGGTAAATTTCAGCGATATCCCAAAGTATTGTTCCACGCGGACGAAGTCGCGGGCAAAAGCTAGTAATATTATAATTTTGTTATAATTACCTTTACTTTGATGGTCGTTTCTCATGGATTTGTGGTCGTCTGGAATAACAATTCAATGTTAATAAGAGTTCAAAATATTTAAAAAGTAATAATAATAAATGCGGAACAATCAGACGTGATGGTTGGTCAACATGGTGGTTTGGGTTCTCTCTGTTGAGGGAGACCTGATAGGTCATGTCATCATAATATATTGATAGGTTAGGTTTACTGCCTTCTCTTTCATAATTCAAAAATTTTCTTTTTTTGCACAAAAATAAAATACAGTCATCGGTAAGCATAACATAAAATTAAATTAGAATGTGCATATTTCAAACTTATGAAGAATGAGCGAGATAACTTGATATTTAACCCAGATCAGTAATTACTACACAACATATTCAGTATTCACCTTTTATCAGTGCGGTAACTTTATTTTTTGATCCAACACAAAGTACTCCTCCTAAAAATAACAATAGTCATTATTAACAAGGAATATAAAAAATAAATTTTTGTAGTATGTTTAATGAAATCAGTGTGGATAGTTATGTTAACAGCATCAGTATCAGATGTCCCTATCTGGAATCATCATATTATTATTAAATCATTTTATTTAACTTATAAAATAAAAGAAAGATAATCATACCATAAATCATTTATGATCAATCACTCCATGATGTTCTTTTTGCATCAAAAGTACCTGTATGACAAAAAATATACAATAAAAAAAATTCTAAAGGTTTAGCTATATATATTTTTTTAGTATTTTATTCAGATAGGAGCGAAAGACAATGCAGTATACATCAATGGTACTCAGATGAACTATGTAATCATCATGTAAAAGTTTCAACAAGTAGCAAGTAAAATTAAGTTGTAACATAATATTTTATTTGATACATACCATTTGCACTAAAATTTGTTGACTGGCTTTTGATTATTATCATATAGTTTCTAAATACCTGCAAATAAAAGAAAAAGTATTTTAATTTAACTGCATGTAATGTAAAATTCATGTTGTATGTGTGATAATAAGTCAGTGTGGATAGTTATGTTAACAGCATCAGTATCAGATGTCCCTATCTGGAATCATCATTTTATTTATTGTTTTTTTTTTAATTACATGATTAAATAATGCTCGAAAAAATAAAAAGTTTACAAATGGAATCAAAAACCTTTTTTTTTTATTTTTATATTGTAACTCACCTTGTATTAGGTTCCTTGGTTTTACTAGATCTTTTAGTAAAGTGAAATCTGCAAGCACCTAGAAGTAAAAACAAATGTTTAAAATGTGTTCTAAATAGTGACTACTTTCTTTACAGATTGCTACAATCAGATAGGAGCGAAAGACAATGCAGTATACATCAATGTCAGTCAGATGAACTATGGTCTCATCATTTAAATGTTAAGCTTTACTGTTTAAGCTGTTTGAATACTTTTCTCGTCTCTCACATGCTCATACATTATTTTTCCTCACAGTCAGGTGACAAAATGTAAGCTACACAAGTACTTTTGGGATGCCATTAAAACTAATTAAGTAGGTAATGATAATTACCTAGCCAAAACTATCTCCCAAGGTTTTACCTGTTAAAATGGAGACATTGCCATATTATAAGTGATTTAAAAATAAAACATACAACAATTTTATGTCGAAAATCAGTAGCATATGGCAAATTCACATCAATCTCACAATCGGGAGCCCTAATAGACAATTTTGACAAAAAAAAACCTAGTCAAAGGGACTAGGTGTAGTTTTTTAAACATTAAATTAAAAAATGCCCTACTCTAAAGGTGTAACCAACCAATTGTGAGACAACTGAAGGTTTTCAGCTGCACTGCGCTGTCATCATTGTATAAATAATTTCAATTTAAAAAGTTTAAACTAGTCATGTGTATGGAAAGACAATCTTACCTATTTTTAAATTATTCAGAGCCATTCACATCAAGGTTCATGTCCTGTAAAAGATAATATGGTTATTAAAATGTCCTCATAAAATTAATGTTTAGTAATTTAGTAATCACGTTCAGCTAGAGCTAATATACATGCAAATCATCTTTATCAATGGTTAGCACTTATCATCATGTAAAGTTTAAAGTATTGTATTCTGTAATACTATAGAATATAAATATTGTATAAAAATTTCAAGTAAAAACTTTGTAAATAGCATACCATTTTCACTTGTCAGGTTTCCTATATTTTCCCTGGACAAAGATACGAGGCACATCAATTCCCTCCTTAAAGTTGACTGTGCGACGCTGGACATAGGTGTTTGTGAGGATCTCAAAGCCAGCCTCTACGAACAGATTCTCAAGCTCCTCCTCTGTGAAGTAGTAACTCCTGAAAAGTGAGGTTATGTTAACATTCAATAGATTTATATGGGTTGCTTTATATATCAAAGTTACTACCCCTATAAACTGTACCTTGTGCCATCTTGACGCATATAGAAGTTCTCAGCTATCTTGTGTCCCGCCTTGAAGCGTAGTTGAGCCATGTCGTAGCGGCCGTAGTCTCTGAAGAACAGAATCCCGCCGGGGCGAAGCGCGCGAAACGCCACGCTCGCGACCTGTCCCCACATGTTCGGGTGAATGGCGGACAACACGAATATCAAGCTGGCCATATCCGCAGACCCCATTTCCATGCTCTCGAACAGATTATCGGTAGTTAAATCAGCGCAGAACGCCTTAATTCTACTCTCGTCGTACAACTTGTTCGCCTTCACGAAGTCTACGGCACGTGGCGAAAAGTCGCAGGCGTAGAAGAAAAAATTGGAGAAACCCTCTTCGATGAGCGGAAATATCATATTCCCGACGCCACAGCCCAGCTCCAAATACACTATTCGCTTGTCGGGATCAAAGTTTATCAGCTCTTGGAACTCACGTGTTGTCCAGTGGCGGTCTCGAAAGAATTTAGTCTCATTCCGCTTGTAAAAGATGTCCCAATGCCGTTTTGCTTCCTTCTCCAAGCGTGCAGCTTTGGTTTCGGGTATTAGTAGTGAATTCTGGGCTGTAAGACGTTGTTTTTCTTCATCTGTAAGTTCTTTTATTCGATGAACGAAAACGTCGCCGTTGGATCCCACGTACTCATCGGATTCCATCGTTCATGAAAATAGTTATTCCATAAAAGTAAAATATAACATGTTTCTTGACAACATTAATCTACTTTTCGGCACGGATATTTTTTCCTACAAATTGATTTAAATTGAAAAAAATGTTTAAAAGCACATCCTCCCAGAAAAACTGTGCGACCTAAAATGAAATTTGAAGATTTTGTCATCACTCATCAATGTCATATTGACATTTGGACATTTGAGTTTTTTTTAAATATATGGCATCGGCTTATAACCATTTGCCAGTGTCAAGTGTATAAAAGGCGGGAAATAGAAATAATATTATTGGTTCAAATTTTCGTCACCGTAATTCTAAATCGTCAAGTCCAAAGTCTAGTCAAAGTCCAAATAAATAGTCAGAGTAGTCAATCAGTCAAGTTAGTGCATTCAGTAAAGTGGTAGACGCTTTACTGAAACTTCCTAGGGAGTTTTGGCGGGAAACCCAATTTAGCACGCATTTTGTAGTTGATATATCACTCCTCCACATTAGTACACGTCAACAAATAACTAATGGTTATTATTACACATTAAAACCGCAATAATACTAATTTAGAAAAATAACACAGAAACACAACATTGCTGATTGACATTCCCGGCAAAACTCCAGAAACTCCATTTTAAAACGTAGTGATTATAATTTGGATTATAATATTATTCTCTTTAAAGGTGGATAAGCAATACCGTGGAAAAAGTCGCTTGACAGACATGGATAAAACATTGTATTGCTTATCCATTGTGTAAATATTTTTATTAGTAAGGGGCTGATGTTTTAATTCTAAATCGTCAAGTCCAAAGTCTAGTCAAAGTCCAAATAAATAGTCAGAGTAGTCAATCAGTCAAGTTAGTGCATTCAGTAAAGTGGTAGACGCTTTACTGAAACTTCCTAGGGAGTTTTGGCGGGAAACCCAATTTAGCACGCATTTTGTAGTTGATATATCACTCCTCCACATTAGTACACGTCAACAAATAACTAATGGTTATTATTACACATTAAAACCGCAATAATACTAATTTAGAAAAATAACACAGAAACACAACATTGCTGATTGACATTCCCGGCAAAACTCCAGAAACTCCATTTTAAAACGTAGTGATTATAATTTGGATTATAATATTATTCTCTTTAAAGGTGGATAAGCAATACCGTGGAAAAAGTCGCTTGACAGACATGGATAAAACATTGTATTGCTTATCCATTGTGTAAATATTTTTATTAGTAAGGGGCTGATGTTTTAATTTTAATATCAATCGATTTTGGTTCGGAATTTGGATATTTAAAGCATACCCAGGAAAAACATTGCCATATTCAAAGAGTTTTATTTTAATCACATCCTAGATTTCGTTTATAGTTTTGTTGCAATAAAAAATTAAGCGCCCTCTGTGATATTTTTTTAACCCCCGACGCAAAAAGAGGAGTCTGTCTGTCTGTCTGTGGCATCATAGCTCCCGAACCGATGAAGCGATTTCAATTAAGTTTTTTTTGTATTAAAGGTGACTTATCTGCGAGTGATCTTAGACATGTTTGATGAAATTCGGTTCAGCCGTTTAAAAGTTGTGGGGGTGAAAGTGGGAAGGATAACTGAATGTCTGCAAATATACTCGAGTGGGGTCTCAAATGAAAGCGCACTGTAAGAGAATATTGATGACTTAATCGAGAGTGTTCTTAGCTTCGTTTCATGAGAAAATTGGCAGTGGGAAGATCAGCCGTTTGAAGATCATCAGCTCTTTTCTAGTTGATGAGGGGATCTGACTAACTTTCTTATGTCCGATCGATTCGAAATTTGGTACCGTGTTACTTCAACGATATTTAAAGAACATGTAAGGTAACCATGACCTGATTAGCCGTTTGAAGATTATCAGTTCTTTGATAGTTGATGAGGGGGTCTGACTATCTTCCATATTATGTTCTATCGATTCGAAATTCGGTACCGTGTTACTTCAATGAATATATATATTGAATGTATATGGTAAGGTAACCATTATTTACACCTACTTTAAAAAGGACAAAATAAAAGTAAAATTAAAAATTAAAAAAACCCCCCGACACAAAAAATAAGTTTAAAAACTAATAAATAATATTTTTAACCTAATATAGGTAATTATTATCGTCACATATAATATAATGTAAGTTGAAATATTTTTATTTTTCAATCGTCGTCTCGTCGGGGGACCGCTATGTGAGATTATTATTTTTAAACAAAAAATTAAACCGACTTCCAAAGTAAAAATACACAAAAAAGTATGAAATAAAACTTAATCTCTAAATAATTCCCCTTTCAAATTCGGCTACAATTTTTACTATTTCTCTACGCAATCTTATTAATTTTGAAATCGGTACCAGCCCAAACAATATTCTACAATATTTTATAGAACTTACGTTCATATTTGCTGGTACCGACTTCAAAATTAATAAGATTGAGTAGAGAAATAGTAAAAATTTTAGCCGAATATGAAAGGGGTATTATTTAGAGATTAAGTTTTATTTCATACTTTTTTGTGTATTTTTACTTTGGAAGTCGGTTTAATTTTTTGTTTAAAAATAATAATTTCACGCTTTTTAGTTACGTATATATTTTGTTAAGTTATTATTAATACGTCTTAAGAACGTCTAAACTAAACGATCGAATGTATAATTGAATACGCGCCAAGCTTCCATTAGGTATTGTTATTAAGATGATGATGATGATTACTGTAAGTTATAAAGTGGCAAATGCTTGCAGTTCTTTAAACAATGCCGAAATTTCCAAACGCAGATATTTAAAGACTGAGGAGTTCTGTACATTGCTTTTGGATCCAGGGTATACCTTGGTACAATATCTTATTTTTTGGTAGCATATGCTTGTGTTATTTTAGTAAAAGTAAAAATCACTATATGTGTCGATATAAATTTCGAGGAGTTCCCTCGATTCCTCATGGATCGCATCATCAGGTTTCGAATTAAACCCTTTACAACAACAAAAGATTTTAGCAAATAGGTCCATAAACGGCAGAGTAATGTTCAAAGATCTCCGTGTTAGTATAAAATACTATGAGAAATACCTTTTATATCATCATAATCTGATGATGTATGGTGTGATAGTGGTGATGATGATGATGATTACTCTAACTGACAGGGTGGCATATGCTTCAACGCCGAAATCCCCAAACATGTATCTATAAGGAGTCAGGAGTTCTGTTCTGTACTGTTAGTTCCAGGGTATACCTTGGAGCAAAATCTTACTTTTTGGTAGCATATGCTTGAACTACTTCAGAAAAAGTCGAAATCACCATATGGTCCATATAAATTTCGAGAAGTTCCCTCGATTCTTCATGGATCCCATCATCAGGTCACCACTTTGATATCAAAAGGACCAATTTGGGATTACACCCTATACATCACAGAAAAAAATTTGAAAATCGGTCCACAGGCGGCGGAGTAATCGTTGAACATACAAAAATATATATATATATATATATATATATACAGGGTTATTTTTTCACCAGTACAATAAATCAACATACGTAATAGTTGTCAAAAATAAAAAATACTAGCGAGTTTTGTTACTACCCCTTTGGAACAAAAAAACAAAATTATCAATCCCCGAACTTATCCGCTAAACTAATACAAAATGTGGATACGTTACGCATCTATCGATGCTTTGTTGCCAACTCGTGCGCCGCCCGGCCGATCGCTTACCCCACGCCGCCGCCCCCTACCTCATACCGCTCCCGTTGACGCCTTGTAGTTAGTGCGCACATGCGGTATTAGATTGATTAAAGGATAAAATAATTGAAATGAAAAAAAAAATATTTTTTTTTATTTAAGAAATGTACTCTATTATCGATACCAATGACGTGGTAAAATTTATTGTACCGATGAAAAAGTATTCCTGTATACAGCCGAACGTATAACCGCCTCCTTTTTTGGGATGTCGGTTAAAAAAGAGGTGGAGTCGCAGATTGCAACAAAATAATTTACTCCAGGAAAATATTCGCTCGTACCTAAATGTAATTCGTAATAATTAATTACATAGCTGTTGTTGGAAAAACACTTTATAAACTTTAGCGACGAGGCGACGATTGGAAAATAAAAATATTTCAACTTACATTATATTATAATATGTGACGATTAGGTTAAAATATTTCTTAGTTTTAAAAGTTTATTTTTTGTGTCGGGGGGTTTTTAATTATTTTCGTGGTGTTATTATTGTGCTAATCATCCTTTTACAACTTTAGGATTGTCTGAAGAAAAAAATTTTTTTATAAAATTTATTGTAAGTAAGCACAATTCTGGATTTTTCAAAATTCTAAAAGGTAAGTATGAAAGTTTAAAACATAATTTCACGCGGGCGAAGCCGCGGGCAATAAATGCTAGTATTAAATATAATTATCCAGGCACCTGTTTGTAGCATCAAGCAACTAACATTGGAAAATTAGATTCTAAGTATAAGAAACAAATGAGGCTTCGGGATTTTCCAAGTAACACAAAAATTATAAAAAAACGTATAATCAATACTAATACTGGCATTTTCAGCATCGTTATTCATATTCATCAGAGAACGACTTTCAAAGCTGCGGCTTGAGAATATTAATTTCGTTCCCTCTAAACTGGTACGCCTTGAAGTCGCACACCTTGACGCCGTCGCGGTACAGGTACATGCGGAGGCAGGTGTCACAGAAGAACGCGGGGTCGAACGGTATTCGGGTGCAGCCGGCGACGACCCACCGCGCCCCGAACTCCGCGCACGTCGTGCAGTACAGCGTCTGGTTCTGGGCGACCGCCGTGTGCAGCGGGTAGTGGGACTCCGACAGCGGGTCCGCCGCGCCGAGCAGACGGATCTCGGAGAACACGAACATGTGCTCGCACGAGCCCTGGTGCACGTACACCTGAAAACATTCAACAAAGTGAAGTTAACATAATGAACATAAAATATAAAAAAATAATCTTATATTTTATGTTCATTTATTACCACTTCCGCTTACATTTAAGTTTTCCTTTGACACAAAGGTTGTCTGGAAGAGATCGCTTTAAGCGATAAGACCGCCTTTGATTATTATTATTAATGTCAAATTAATGAAGAATGTTAATAGGTATACAAAATTGCATAAAACGATTCTCCCAGTAATGCTTGTATCTATACAAATACACTAGTTTTTGTTTCATTGAAAAAGACCGAGTATTAATGGATTTATAGACATTTCAAATTCTCGTAAATTTCGCGACCCGTAGCAGGCGCTCGTGGAGAGTGTGACGTCACAGCACAGTGCTGGCCGAGTTACCTAGTACATATCATGCTTGCGCTCAGCTATTATTGCCGTGTTTTATATTGTTTCTCCGTACATCAAGTAATATTAAGTTTAATAAGTGTCTATTCACTTATTAAACTTAATATTACTTAATGTACGGAGAAACAATATAAAACATTGACCTATACTAGCAGGTGTTGCATCAGGTCACCACTATGAGTATGATGTCAAAAGGACCAATTTGGGATTATACCCTATAGGTACATAAAAAAATAATTTTGAAAATCGGTCCACAGACGGCGGAGTACCTAATCGTTGAACATACAAAAAATAAAACAATATAGTCTATATATACAGCCGTATCCTTTTTTTGGAAGTCGGTTAAAAAGGGCAATCGCATAACCTACCTAAAACACATGACTTTTAGCATGTAGATAAGACATTTTTAACTTTAATAGTAAGTTACGTAACGTACGTTAAGTACGGGCGACGCGGTGTTACTGAGCGAGTATTGCGATGTATTGTGCAGTGACGTCATCGCTCCGAGCGCCGGCCTGGTGGAATCTCGAGTCGCGCACTTACTTTGGAATTAAATATCTCGGAAACTACACGGCGTATCGAAATAATTTTTTCACTCATATTTTTTATTTTCAACTGAGTTTACGGAGAGCTAAAAACATAATTTGTGAACATTCTTCATTGGAGGTATATAGGCATAAAGAACGCACTTATAGCTCTTTAATAAACCTCGCATATGATATCCTAACTTATCGACTCTCTCAAACTCAGCAGCGGCAAATTATGGCCTGCAAGCAGCAGCAATTGATTACCGCCAATCTCTGGCTCGTTCGTTTATCTAAATAACCTAACCAAGAGCATGTCAGGACATGTCTAATGAGGGTTCCGTAACTATAAACGCGTAATATGCTTTTTTTTTAATTACTCCAAAAGTTACTGTCCGATTTGGTTCAAAATAATTTTCCTAAAGAGTTTTTAGCATGATCTATCAGCATGGAAATTTGCAAGTTTCTATCTCCTATAGTTTAAAAATGCTAGGGGGGGGACCAACTTACAAACTACTTTGGAGGCCGATTACTCGAAAATGGTCAACTTTATAAAAAAGTAACGTATGAAACCTTGCCTTTATTTTAAAAGACCTATTCTACGATACCCCACACGATGGGGTAGAGTGAAAAAATATTTTTCATCCCCACTTCACATGTATGGAGAGCCACCCCTAAAATATAAAATTATTATTTTTTTATGATCCCGAAACCGTGATCTATACACAATCTATAACTGTACCAAATTTCATCAATTTATATTCATAATTATAGGAGCTAGAGGCGCGGACAGACAGACAGACAGACAGACAGACAGACAGACAGACAGACAGACAGACGGACAGAGCGAAACTATAAGGGTTCCGTAAGTATTACGGAACCCTAAAAAACGAGGCATCTAATTTAGGGTATGTTCCGATATGCACTGCGACCACTGTACTGTGTGACGTCAATTCTGTATACTGTGAAGCCGTTCCTTTATAGCCAGTTAAAGTGCTGCCCTATTACCTAATTTTATGGACTTCAATTACTGACAACTAGGAATGGTCTTCATTTTGACGTTTGAACTTTTTAATCGTGTGATCAAAGTACTACCTTACCTCGCAAACGCCAGTGCTCACAGTAGAATATGGCGACAATTTATGACGTCATAGGTTACTGCGGCAGTATACTGCCTATACTGGCAGTCCATAAAGGAACGAATTTTTCTACAGTGATAGCAATGTGCACTATGCAGTGCATATCGGAATATACATTTAAAGTACTAACATCGGGATGTCCCAGTCGTACGCGCAACTCGTCAAGCCTAACGTTGAGGTTCCGTCTCGGGAAGTCGCCGAGCTTGCGCTGCGCCGCCCACGCGCGCACCGGCGCCGATATGTCGTGGCAGCCCGCGCGCCCGTCCACGTAGAACACGTTGTTTATGAACAAGAAACCAGAGGGGAACATATCCTGTAAAATAGACCATGGATACAGTTTAGAGCATCGTTACTCAACCGGTGGGTCGGGTCGGGACCCTTGAGGGGGGGGGGGGGGGGGATTCGAGTTTGTTTTTAAAGGTGGTCACAGTCTATTGAAAAATAATAAATACAAACTACATATCGTTTTTCGAACGAATATTTTGAATCGAACGTCGAAACAATCGTGACGGGGTCGCAAGACCTTTTACTTAACTTTTTGGCTTTTTCGTGGGTCGCGACATAAAAAAGGTTGAGAAACGATAGTTTCGAGAATTGCTTGAATTGAATTGACAACTTTCTATAAAAGAAACGAAAGATGTTGCTAGAGATACAATTAAAAATATTGCCTATATCTTTGTCGCAAAACGATTCGTTACTTCACATTTCACAAGGCATAAACTGTTATGGCCATACATCAACAACGACCTAACAGCGTGGCGGCGGCGCGGCCACACATTTGGGATTGGGTTATTGTTTTTAGTGTGTCTGTTGTCTGTTTGTCCGCAGGTCCACTTCCTGAGGATGCTCCGGGTTCGAGGCGAAACGCGCGTCGAGTTTTGCAACCTGCATGGTGGTGTGGGGCTTTGCACGATCTTGCTGACATTGTTGCTTGTGTGGTGGTGGTGTTTGCACGATCTTGCATCTGAGTGCACGCATAAGCAGTGTGGGAGGAGGAAGGTGCGTTTCGCATGCTTATGCGTGCACTCACACATTTGCTTGCAGATTGTGGGTATTATTTGGCGGAAAATTGCTTTAAATCATAATATTAATTAATTTTATGTACATGTCATTGCTTTGCAGAATTTGCTCGAAATTAGCAACACTATCAAATGGTGTAGTAAAACAGCATGTGAATTTATATTTTATTTACAAATTCAGTCAGTTCCATTGTTTAATTATTAATTATCAAAACTCTAAAGATGCAGTTTTAAGTTTTTATCAAAATCGGGCTTGCAACTTTCAGCATTTTATCACCTGTATACTTACAACTTTTAATAATGTCTTTACTTGAATGTGGTTTTACAATAGTAGTACTCACTACATTGCTTAGGGCACTTGTGATATTATTTACTCTTTGCTTAGGGAAAGGTTAGTTAATGATCTGTGTAATGAAAATACAATAGTTAGGTTATTAAATGACATTTGTTATGCTTTAATTTATTATGTAATTTTATTTACCTTAGCTGTAGAAGTTTGAATAGCGTCTGGATCGTTGGACATATCAGTGCGCATGCTGGCATCGTTGGCACAGATTATCCTGTCCCGAAGCTCTGCTAGAGTTTGTCTGCCTAGCAGAACTATGTCGTTGTTGAATATTGAATGCCTTATCTGGTTCTAGAATCAACATTTTTTTACAGGTACGGCCTCAGATGCTTCGTCCATAAATGACGTGAGGTATTTAGTGGAGACAGGGGGTTCAGCTGAATCTCACCAAATCTCACTTGGGAGAGAAAGGAGTCTCAGCAAATATCACATTTTTTTTCTTGGCGACAAATTAGGTTAAATTAAAAAGTTTGGCAATCCAATTGTGCATGTCTCACATGCTTGATACAATAATTTCAAATATAGTCTTTACTAGTCTAATAAAACTTAAAATTAAACGTTTTTTTTCTTAATAAGTAGTTAAATCATACATCGTCCCCTATCTATTAGGCTGACCCTACATTTGGCGTGCGCGTTTCTTCACTTTCTCGGTCTCTGCGCGAGCGTCTCGTGCACGCTGCACGTTTGTGCAAAACCGGCAAAACGCGAAGCTTAGCCGCGTGCGCGCTGCGTGAACGTCGCTCTAAGGCCCGAGAAACGCGCACGTCAAATGTGGTGGAGGCCTTTTGTGTGATAGATGGGGGTAAGAAAATCCTCAAAAACGTCTCACGCAGTTTATGAATTTTCATTTTAAGCTAACTTAGTGTAGATTATAGGAGGTCCATTATAACTTTATTCATAAGCATTTATAGACCCTATGAGGTATTTCAAAAGCTTTCTTTTTAGTAAAATAACCAATATTAAGCAATAAAAAACGAAATTTTTAGGCAATAAAAATTATTGCCATGAGAGAAAATATTATGAATGTATATAATTTTTGGGTCCACTTACTTGCCTTTCCTTTACTGTAGATTCGAATGGGCGATACACTCTTATCCTGTACAGGACATCTACTCCCGGCTCCAATGGCTGACACTTTTTGTCGTCACAATCCTGAAAGTGTAAAATATTTACTGTAACAAAATATATAATTTACTTACAGTAAGCAAATTTGATGGTAAGTAAATACATAAACATATTGCATAAATTAAATTTCTACAAAAGCTTGAATCATTAGACATTTAAATTATTATAATGTTCTTATGATTTAACATATCTAATTTATTATAAATTAATTTAGGTATTCCGTAAATACCTAATAAAGTTATGTACAGCAGTAAGAGGATGACAAATAAGATGGAGTGACATATTTAAAGAAAGAGTGGCACAACATGGGAAAAGAGAGGTAGAGATTAGAGGGTGGAGCCTACACCGAGAAGGCCCTCTCATAACTATTGACCAATAGTTATGAGAGGGATTTACTAATTAATTTTTATTTTGTAAAAAAAATCAATGAGAGAATAAAGGCTTTTCTATATTTTTTTTTATTTATTGTGTATAGCAGCAGGTTCAGAGCAGCTTTAATATACAAAAAACATGAAGAGGAAGTAATCACTTACATCAGTGTCCTCGGATGGTGCAGGGAGCATTCTGACTCCTCTGTACTTCAGCGTTCGGTTGAACAGGTTCCTCGAGTCTCTTGCATTTCTCATCTTCAGCTTCTTTACCATATAGAGACTGTCGCCTGGACCATCCAGCTTCACCACATCGTCCCGTGTGGCAGTAAGTGGAACATGTGTCGGATAGTTGGAATTCATTACAATTTCGTCACCAGTTTTCAAGTGACTAGGACTATAAAAAATATCCATACTAATATTATAAATGGGAAAGTGTGTATGTTTGTCTGACTTTCATGTCAAAACTACTGAATTGATTATCATGAAATTTGGCTCTCTGTTTGAAAACTTGAAGTCATAGTTTCAGATTAAAAGTATTCTTAAAATTTGTTATTATGACAATTTAATACCTGCATGATCGAGCGAGTTTATCAAACTCTTCATCATTTAATCCGCAGCCAACAAATTCTCTTATTTTATTGAGGTTAAACTTTTTCAGTTGGGCTCTAGACTTAGGTCTTCCATGAATTGGCAAAAACTTGTAGGCTTCTGTGAGGTTACTGGCTATGATGGGAAGTGTGACGTTGTTACCTTTAACATCGTACAGTTTGGGGCCAGTGATAGGTGCAAACAGCTCGACCCTTGTGTACTGGTTAACTGCTTTGCGCTGTGTTGGACCGGTCAGGCTGTCGAAAGCCGGCACCTCAACTTCAATAGACGTTGTGGATGTAGATTCCGGATTGTTTTGGCCCTCTCCGACTGACTTAAGCGTAGTTTCCTCCATTTTCTTTGAAGTGAAGATTGAATTGATCTAAATTTCCATTACTTTAAAAAAATTGAGTTATTTACGCATAATGCCGATAAAACAACTACAATACTCGTGCCAGTAGGTAAAATATTTTGACACGTTCTGTCTTTTAAACGAAAGAAGAAAAACTATTTATTGTTATTTTATACAGAATAACCTAATATTAAATAGTTTAAAATAAGACGATAAACACGATTTTAACTAAAATTTATGAGAAAAAACCATTGTTTTGAAATTTATAATTTTGATGAAATTTGACACGAATTTGACACACGAAATTTGACGTCACACATGACATTGACATTTTTTTTTGTTTAATTCGTCCCGAAATGGAACAGGCTAAGGTCTTAGACCATACTGCCTCGTCTGTCGTTTGAGGTATTTCTTTGTCTTATTTCTAAATCGTCAAGTCCAAAGTCTAGTCAAAGTCGAAATAAGTAGTCAGGGTAGTCAATTAGTCAAGTCAGTCGATTCAGTAAAGTGGTAGACGCTTTACTGAAACTTCCTAGGGAGTTTTGGCGGGAAACCCAATTTAGCACGCATTTTGTAGAATGTATCACTTTTCCACACTAATGCACCTCAACGAATAATTAATGGTTAATATTCCACCACTATAACACATTAAAAACCGAATTAACACGAATTTAGAAAAATAATACAGAAACACAACATTGCTGATTGACTTTCCCGGCAAAACTCATGACATTGACAATTATTATAATAGGTAGGTAATAAAGTATAATAAATCCGCATCTAGAACTTGTTATAACTGGTGTTATAACAAGTTTACAACGCCTCGTAATTGACGTAATAAATTAATTTTATGAACTGATGACTTGAAAAAATGCCCATCTTCCAAATTATTTATCTCAAAAACTAAGTAGAATTGGTACACGGGTGTTCTACTCTTAAGTTTGGAATACAAGACGGCATCGACTTATGCACTTAGTTTAGAAATGTCCGATTTTGAGGATTTCTAAAACACTGTGTATTGTTAGATTCTTTTTATCCAAATTTAAGGTCAATAAATCCGCTGTTATTGGGTATATTTAAACAAAAATAATAATAATAATATCTATCGACGCTCCACACCACGTCAATCTGGCCCCGTGTTAAGTATCCGAAGAACTTGTGCTACAGGTACCAGACAACGGGAAGTATATTTAATAATTTTATACTTACATATATTTAAGATTTTTATTATATTATACACATATTTAATACACATCCATGACCCAGGAACACAGAAATACTTTTGTTCCTTCGGCAGGATTCGAACCTGCGACCTCCGGCTTGAGCACCAAAGCGCTGAACCACTGAGCCACAGAGTAAGCCACCAAATAAGGTACCTACAGAAGACCAGAAAAATTATTCTAAACATGACCTCTTTTTGTATCTGAGTGTAATAAGTGCTTTATTAAACTATCGGCCCTAAAAATCATATATTTTTGTATGATTTAAAATTTGCAAATGGCATGTGTATGAAAAAATAAAAGAAAACCCGACTGCGTAAAAACGAAAAGAAAAAGTCAGTCCAGTAGTCGGGACTTTTGACCTAAATATAATTATATTGAATACCTAACAATGAAATAGTTTCTAGTATAAAAAATATAAATATATAGAAAGTATACTTACGGTAGTTAGTAAAGAAATGAGCCTACTCGTTTGGTCTAAATAGTGGCCAAAGGTACAATCCACATACATATTATATAGGTATATACATTCGAAGGCTAATAAGCACATTACTACTCCTTTGCGTCGCGCAGTCGGGTAACGTTAAAATTATATTTAAAATGTCTCATATAATATATAAACAATAATAGGCTTGCTTTATTATAATTATTACAGTTTAGTGAATAGACCCCTTGAGTCACACACGTGCTGGTGCAGGTTCGATGCTGGGTTGTGGTGTGCATAAGACTTTCTCAATAACTCTGTACTAACGCTAGACTTTAATTTACCCTAATCTTCTATGACATCCCTTACAAAATTTGTGTCGATTTAGGAGTTTCTATGAAAGCTGTTGCTTTGTACGTATCCTGTACGTTCCTATGTAAGTTCCTATAGGTACATATATTTTTTACTCTTTGCCCGCCGCGTTCCGCCGAGCTGAGCGCCGTGCTGCGAAAGTCGAATGATACCCAAATTTGGAGCTTGCTGCTTTAGTCACTCGCGGCTTCGCCGAATTGGAATTTTCACGGTCGATTTTCACCGTGCTGCGGAAATCGTGCGGCTAGTCACCCGTGTAAACGCTACAAAAGTTGGGGCTTGCTGCTTTATGCGGCCTCGCCGAATTGGCATTTACACGGTCGATTTTCGCCGTGCGGCTGAAATCGTGCGGCTTTAGTCACCCATGTAAGTCCCCCATTACCAAGCGCTTACAAGCGCTATTTTCCGCGGAACACAGCCAATTACTACGTTTCACTCGCGTATCACGGCTTTTCTTCTACCATACCGGGTAAATATTTAATTCCAGAATTTAAAATACAACAAGCCACCTAAAAACTTACATTGCACCGTGTTACATTAGTCGGTCAGCTAATATTTTATACCTTTTTATTGCCAGGTCGACGAGCTGCTTTTATATGCATTCACAGTAATAATAAACAATTCTTCTTGCACTATTTCCACTTTAATAATTGTTTATTATATAATAATTGTGTATTATTACTGTGAAACATGAGTTTGAGTTTGAGTTTGAGTGTGTTGAGTAAGTTCCTACATATAATTTCCTATCTGTAAATTTTATAATCTAGGTACCCTAGGTACCTTGTATTATTTCTTTCTCTGGTATAATATCTTTAAATAATGTTGATTCGTTTCTTTTTAACCTTACTAAATACCCACTTACCCTTACTTACTTCCCTTCCAGCAAAACCACATAACACACACACAAACCTAATAAAATAATATTTATTTGAAAAGTATGGTTTGACAACCCTATTCAAAAACCCTATTGACCCCTCTTCTGACTCTATTGACCCCTATGTTGGGGTGATTCGAGTACATACAATCATGTTTTTGCATTTTTCTCCAATTTATTGCTTAAAACAATAAAGAATGTGTAGCTATTTCAATAAATTGACCATCCGGAATTATAAATAAGATAGAAATCATATTTGTTCAGGTACTTTTCGGTAAAAAATATCACTTCAAAGTTTTAAAACGACCCTATTTACCCCATTTTACGGTAAAGTGCGTTTCATCGAATAGTTCCTTTGCCGTAATGTTGTCACCACTTTCTGTCAAAGATATAAACACGCGAAGGGGCTCATCATGAAGCATAGATACCAGGAGTCCGAACGGTATAGGCTTTTTAATAATAATTATGTACACAATAATAGGACCAGATCTTAGTTCTCTTTTCTGCCGCTAGGCGTGCGAGACCGACGAGTACCGAGTGTTGCCAATACTATTATACCGAGTGTTGCCAATACTATTATTTATTACAATTATTTTAAAATTACTGTTAGGCAATTACCGTGTTCTACGGTATCTATTTTTCGAGAACAGTTTCTAAGAATTTCCTAAAACTTTTATATAATAAGATTTCAATCATTCCAGAGCTGTCAATAGCAACTTTAAACTTCCCGCGTAATTTCAAACGAGTGCACGTCGGACCGTCGCGCGCTCTACCGGCAAAAATCTGTCCCCGTAATTGAGACCATTATTTTAACATTACGTTCGGACTCCTTGTTATCTATACTTCGTGGGGCTCATGCTGATTTTAGCGATTTTACATTGTTTTCTAACCGATAATCAAGCTCGAAACGTTGAAAAGTGGTGAAAGAAGAATGGTGTTGAAGGTGAAGGACTTTTGTGGAAGGAAAAACATAATGAGTCGTCAATAATTCTGTATAAGGTGTGTTCAAGCTCGTGTTGCCGCTTTTAAATAGGGTTACCAGCTGCAGAGAATTTACTCGTTCAGTACCTTATTTACTTAATAAAATGTTACTAAAACTATTTAGTATTTATTACTCTCCTATCGGTTATAAGAAACTTTTGAGTTGTTAGTTTGTATGAAACTAGTTTTTGCCTGCAGTTCTACCTGCGTAAATATAGTATCACGCGGAACCGTACAATTTCCCGTGACAAAAAAGTAGCCTATGTGGTTCCCCGTGGTCTACTCTATAAATGGCTTATTACATACCACTCATCTTCATAAAAGTATAGATTAAGAATTATTTTTTATAAATTATACCTGATATTTTAATTTTATTAGTTAGGAATTTTAATAAATTAAAGTTGTAATTAGATATTTAAATGATATTTTAATACTTGTTAGGAATTTTAATAAATCACAATAGTAATTAAAATTGAAATGCTTTTCCCTAGACATATATTTAATAATATAGGTAAGATTAAGTATGGAATGAGCAACACTGGAAAACACCATTACCAACATAACGGCAAAGGAACTATTTGATGAAACGCACTATACTGCCATTCAGGGCAGGATAGCTCACGAACTATAGATAACAAGGAGTCCGAACGTAATGTTAAAATAATGGTCTCAATTACGGGGACAGATTTTTGCCGGTAGAGCGCGCGACGGTCCGACATGCACTCGTTTGTAATTACGCGGGAAGTTTAAAGTTGCTATTGACAGCTCTGGAAAGATTGAAATCTCATTATATAAAAGTTTTAGGAAATTCTTAGAAACTGTTCTCGAAAAATAGATACCGTAGAAGACGGTAATTGCCTAACGGTAATTTAAAAATAATTGTAATAAATAATAGTATTGGCAACACTCGGTATAATAGTATTGGCAACACTCGGTACTCGTCGGTCTCGCACAAAGAAATTGGAGTTTCATAGAACTAAAACAAAAATCGAAGCCGTAGGCAGCTATTTGTCTCACAAAACGTCAAAAGCAAAACCAATAAGAGTGAAAGAGAAAGCCATCTCTATGTCTATACGTTTTTTTCGAAGGTTGCTCCAATTTGGAGTCCAAATTGGACTCCAATTTTAGACGTTGGAATTACGACTTTATTGCTTTAACAATAAGTGACATTTTGAATTAGTAGCAGTAGATGTGGCCTGAAGTTAGCCACTGACAGCTAATGCCATTTGTTTACGTGTGCATTATGATACAAGAAGAAGAAGAAGAAGCAAATCATGAATTTATAGTGTGTTTTGGTAAAAATCTCAGTTTATAATAAAAAGTCTTATTAGAAAACAAAGCTGTGCTCAAGTTAATAGTGCCCGTTTGGTGGAGGGCTATAAATCACACTCTGCGAGGAAAGAAAATCGTGAAAAAGTGTTAACTTTTCACCGGTATGTTGAGAATTGTTTCAGGTTATATAAATACAAGCAATTACACTGAAGTTATTATATTCTTGTAGATAAATGTGTTTATTGTCCATTATATGCGGATTTCAACAATATATAATAGAAATTTTGTATAAATTTCAGAGGTCGTGTATTTACATAGTGATGTTTTGAATATCGATAAACCTTCGAAAGAGAAAATAATATGTTAATCTGAAAGAAAAATGTTTTGCCTACTAAATGTTTACCAAACACCATACAATTATACAAATTAGTAAGATCCAAAATATAAACTAAGTGATAATATATAATATAAAATAGTGTGGTGTATTTTTTAATTATTATAATTATTAATTAATAATTCCTGTATATTATAATGGAGTTACGGTTGTATATAATCACAAAAACATGTCACAAATTTTCAAATTTAACTTTGCTTTTTGGTTTTGCAGGGAATTAGGTGGCCTTTTGCAAGGATACTTCTATGTACTTTTTTAATTGACCAGAAAACGGGCAGACTGATCGCCAGATGGAGAGCGATTATCGCCACCTATACATACTCGCAATAGGAGGAGTCACAAGTACGATCACGGTCTTAAAATCCGCAATTACTCATTGAGTACCCGGAGGCCGTGGTATTTATCTGGTCCAGGTGGACCGTTCATACCAAAGCATGGCTCTCGCACGTAAACGGACTGCTGTGCTCTATTTTCTTCACATATTTAGCTCCATGCTGACAATCTGAGAGCTTTTTGGTGTTGTCGTACCGTGTAAGCTAATAAATGATGTCCAATTGTTAATAAATAATAAATATATCTATTAAAATTTCCTGTTTTCATTTATCTTTCCACGTAGGTACCCCAATTAAAGGGAGAAATGCATAAAGACATAAAAAGTCTATACGGCTACTGTTTATATATTTATCAGCTGTATCCAAGGGAAAAGTATCCTATGTTTTAATCCAGAGCTTAAACTACTGCCATACCAAATTTCATTGAAATCTGGTCAATAGTTTTTGCGTGAAGGAGTAACAAACATCCATCCATACATCCAGCCATCCTCACGAACTTTCATGTTTATAATAGTAGTAGGATATAGAACTGACAAGTCGATTGGACGGATAGCCTGCATTGGGATAGCTCCTGACGTCACAGCTTGTTAGAGAGAGAACGTAAATTGGTCAATACTTGTGAAGAAACGAGACAAAAATGTTATGTTTTGTCCCTTTCGCTGTAACCGGGTTTTTGGCACAAGGCTGTCAAATTTGACACTCTTGTGCCAAACAAATAACAGCTGTGAAGAGTGAGGTTTCGTATTATTTGAAATCTTTTGTTTCTTGGTGTGTTTTATGTTATATACGCTTTTGAGATAGAGACTCCGTGTATTTTTAAGTATTTAAACAATGGGTGGATGCAGTATTTTGAGGTGCAAAAGTCGCAGCGAAGGAAAATGTGCTGCCGTAAATTTTCACTCGTAAGTAGCTATAGCTCGTGTTTTTTTAGTTTGTGATTGCATTTTACATAAGAATGATGATATATGGACGTAAATACAATCATATTTTCCATAGAAAGTGAGATGAAATCTGTATTTTTTACATAATTCGTAACTTATTCTAAAAATATATTTGTCTTAGTGTTGCTATTTAATTTAGTACCAAAATATACTGACTAAAGTTCTTTCGGTAAAAATTTAGTATAATATCCCACGATCCCACGATTTGTGGAGGAGGGGGATAAGAGGGGAGGGGAGGGGGAAGGTTGAACCCCCCACTCTCCCCATCAGGAAACCCACAGTTACTGAGATATTAGTGGTTGAAGTTTTTAGTTGGGAGTAATAAGGCGACAGCTAGGTAACCCTTACCTCCACAAACCTCACTAAACATAAATTTTGGATACATAATCAATTCAAATAGAAAATAATCTTAAATTAATTGCTCATTCACTTTAACTTAAATAATCTATTATAATATAGTAATCAATTCGGTTTTACTTTTAGGTCGGTCCACAACAGACGCAGGTATTAGTCTTCTATGCAGTATATTTGGGGCCTGAGAGGGATCACATGATGCACTTGGTGTCTTTTGTGATCTATTCAAGGCTTTCGACTGTGTCGAGCACGCTACGTTGGTCAGAAAATTATAAAGGAACACGGCACTTAAACTTTTAAGTTCTTATCTTAAAATTAGAACGCAGAGAGTAGGAGTAAATTCTACAAGGTCTACTGGGACCAAAATAGGACTAGGTGTGCCACAAATTTAAAAAAGTTATTTCATTAATGATTTTATTAACGATTGCACACCTTAGGAATAAGATAGACCCTTGCAAAGCTGCTTCCATGTAATTAAGTTATCTTGACTTTTGCTATATTATATGTCACCGTAAAATTGTAAAAACCGTTAGATTATAAAATAACTAACTAGATGGTAAAAATATGTCGAAAGATTAAAAACTATATAGGTACCTATTTATAATCTAACGAAAAACAATGTGTTAAATTATAGACAGCGTATTCGCGTCGGTAGTCAATCAGCATTTTACAATTTCACTAGTTTTATTACAATCTAAAAGTTTTTACAATTTTACGGTGACATATAGATTAAGTTACTACATTGTAAAAATATTTTTTGAAAATAACAACTTTTCCATATTTTTGCTAAAAAGTGGCCCCGTGCGAGTTTCTTACGCTGGTTCTTCTCGACGGGCTAGTTTCTTTTATATGTATTTTAACTGTTTAATTTTTTAAATGTGTTGAAGTGAATGAAGAATGTTTGAAACATCTACTTAAATAAAAAACTATTTACTTTTTTGATATTGTTTAATTTTTAATATTATTTCATTTTATTGTTTAATTTTTATATTAAGAGAAATACCTACCCTACCTAACAGTATTAATAGTAAGACTTTTTGGTGGTTTATGCTTGGACTACTTCAGAAAAAGTCAAAAACACCATATAAGTTTCGACGATTTCCCTCGATTACTCATAGATCCCATCATCAGGTCACCACTTTTTTCGAAAATTGGTCCACAGACAACGGAATTATCGTTAATTTAAACAAAATTACTAGGTATTTGAAGCCCATTTAAACAATACAAATTGTATGAGAGGCTCAGTAACTATGGTAAAGGCCTTTTTATCATTTTCTTTTTATATTAACCCCTAATAATAATATATATAACTAGCTGTCTCGACACACGTTGTTCTGTCTTAAACATGAACTGAAATGAATAAATTACTACACTTATAATGCATCCTACGTCCTAGTCCTACACCTACAACCTTTTTCATTATTTCTCACTGTTCAAGCCTACCCTAAAGCCTAAACTTCCGCAATTATTTCAAAACAATATAAAATGTGCCAATCGATCCAGCCGTTCTCGAGTTTTGAGTCCCTTGTGAACGGGTTATAAAGTATCCTATGTCCTTCTCCTAGTTTCAAGATACCTCACCAATTTTCATCCAAATCGGTTCAGCCGTTCATGAGTTAAAAATATTTTTACCACGTTCATAATATTTTTTTAATATATCTATTACTTTCGGTCTTGTCCTAGATTTTACTTAATAATAGGTGTCGATCGAGACCAAAGACTTCTAATCGAGACTGAAAATCCAAGTACGATTGTACTTTAATCCCATGTTTTCTTAAAACCTCTGACTCATAAAAAATAACTAGAACAATTTAATCGCCATTATTAAAATATTGTACTTATTTTAATAATGAGTGGTGTAAGGGAAAACTTGTTTTACGGTTCTTGTTTATTACTGACTACGACGAGAAAACTTACATGTGCATCCTAAGATCAAGACAAAAATACCACAATTGAAGGCTATGTTTGTACATGGCAACACCTAGTGGGTGAGCGAGATGCACTCTAGTGGTTACAAGAGCTGCGGATCTAGAGGTTCTTAATCTTAGCTGCCATTACATAATTTTTTAATTTTTCACAGATGAATGTAGTATAAACATACATTGCCATCAGCCTTGCTCTCTGCTTTCATAGTAATCCTCTCCAAAATGTGAGTTTACTCACCGTCCAGCCTGCAAATACACTGCTTTGATTTTAACGGATGACTTGTAAGCAAAAATTATGAATGAATAGTACTAATGACGACCATTAGTAGCAGTGCCAGGATGGCCTTTTAAGAATCACGTAAGTGTTTGCGCCGCATGATATTCTGTGTAATTTGAAATTTTCTACATATTTTGTCCTAAAATTAGATGGAATGAAGAAAAAAACACAATTTACGATTTAAGTTTTTATTTATATTACAAGATACATAAACCATTTTACACTTTCGTCAGACACACACTCCTAGCGGACCAGAATTACAAATCAGTTGAACTGCACATCTTGCCTAGCAAGCTCCAACAACATAGGATCATCGAAGAACTTATTTATTGAGACATCTTCACTAAGTCCTTTCCGTCTTCGAGTCTTGATCATGAACTCACGAGCCAAGTGTGTCGCGGGCTGTGGTTCTAAAGGCCTGGTAACAAATACATTATTATATAAACGTTATCTATAACATAATAATTAGGAAATTTTGATCGCAATAATAAAGTAAAAGCGATAGAACTTGGCTTAATTATAATTTAACATCCCATCTTACTTGATTGAGTATCAAACATTTATATCCCATCCTACTTGATTGAGTATTTTACATCCACAATTGATACAAAACTGCGGTTAGATTTAGAACTCACCGTATTTGTATAGTTTTGTCCAGCGGGTCGCCGGGCACGATCTGCCAGTGGTGGAACACCTGCAGACAGAACGCCTGGCCCTGCGTGTGCGTGCGCAGGTCTGTCTCGAAGCCGAACGAGTCGATGGCGGGCACGAACGCCTTGATTATGTACAGCGGCGAGCCTGCCACCGGCGCGTCCTGTGTTACATGACCTGCAGAGAAAAGTTATTGTAAGTTGGCAGCACTGGCGAACTGTCAACCACAGACTATAACCTTGTTTATGATTGAGTATAAAGATACTGAGAGAAAAATAATACAATACGTAAGATAGCACAACCGCTACTTGCACATAAGTCTATTAATAGAGATTTATTATAAGGTTGGCAAAAAGTACTTGTATCCTGCGACGGTAAACGACGAGCAAAGCTCCTACTATTGCAGGCAATGGTTTTCTTTCATCACAAAACATAGACGTATATAATACTAGCTTTTGCCTGTGGCTCCACCCGCGTAAATACATTATACCCCGGGAACACTACCTTTTCGGGATAAAAAATATCCTATGTCCTTTCCCGGGACCCAAAGTATGTCTTTACCAAATTTCATAAAAATATGTTCAGCGGGTAAAGCGTGAAGAGGTAACAGACAGACAGACATACTTTCGGATTTATAATATTAGTATAGATTATAGACAAAGCATGTTGAGGCGAAATGTGTCTCCAGTTAAATGGCCCCACTTTTGAGATTTTGATATTTAAATTGATTCATTATGGTGAAAACAAGATGGCTGACATTTGAAGTATGGTAAAAACCAAGATGGCGTAACTTTTTGATGGCGTCAATTTGTTGTGTCAAATGTACCTACGTCAATCGTCATAACCTTTAATGAGTTTTGAAATCTTTGTCACGAAAGCAATATGTTACCTCTTCGTTTCGCTAGCACGGTATACACCGCTGACACGCAGTCGGCGGGCGCCTGGACCTCGACGAACAAGTACGGCTCCATCAGCCGCGGGGTCGCCATCAGAAACGCCGAGTATGCCACCTGAAAATATATAAATAAATTTGTCTTCTGCCTTGGTGCTAGGAGCTCATCAATAATAAATTCATAGACACGTCACTACTGATCAGTAAGGCCGTTGGCCGGCGGCAACTCGGCACCAAAGATGTTGGTCCAAAATTGACTCAAGACAGCAGTAAAATGTCAGACGGTCAGCAGTGAAGTGGGTTCACAACTTCACTTTAAATAATATCTGATGTCACCAAAGGAGCAACCCCGAAATAAGGGCATATAAGTAACTAGCTTTTGCCCGCGACTTCGTTCGCGTGGAGTTCGGTTTCCATACAAAATTTTAACGCCTTTTCACTAATTTAATGCGAATTTTCAAAAATCCTTTCTTAGCGGATGCCTACGTCATTACAACTACATATGCCAAATTTCAGCTCTCAAATCAAATCCGTTCAGTAGTTTCGGCTGTGCGTTGATAGATGGGTCAGTCAGGTTTGCCTTTTATATATTTAGATGAGCAAAAATAAAATCCTCTGGGTTTTTGCCTATGTCCTTTGGTCACCAACATGAGCCCTATTGTCACAGTAGATATCTACACTAATATTATAAAGAGGAAAACTTTGTTTGTATGTTTGTTTGTTTGTTTGTTTGTTTGTAATGAATAGGCTCAAAAAGTACTGGACCGATTTCAAAAATTCTTTCACTATTCGAAAGCTACATTATCCACGAGTAACATAGGATAAATTTCATTTTGGAAAAAAATAGGGTTCCGTAAGATATTTGGGTTTTTCGGACACAAGGTGTAAAAAATCAACCAGAAAAGTTACTTATTTTGCGTGCGCTGCTTAAACTATAAAAGATAGAACCATAAAATGTTCTAATTAATTGTAGATCTTATAAATATCTATAAAAAAGTCCGCGACACACTATACCTATCTATGTCGAGTGAGGCACAACAACCATTTTTTTATTTAGAAATCTTGATTTTTTTTTTGGACTACATTTAAACGCGTTTATTATACTCATGCTATTAATCCTTATCAAAATAAATTATTTCGTCACTAAGTACAGTTTATGTAGATAATATTTGGTCTTTGAATGATTAAAATTGGACGTTTGGTTTTGAAGTTATGGCGAAATTAAAATATTACGATTTCTGCTGCACGGCCCGTTGCGAAGTGGGCGTCACGCAAGGTGCGCGTGCGGGAGGTTTAGATCTATGAGTAAGGTACCCGCGCGGCTCATTTTAAATTAGTTTTCATGCAGATTATATTTTTACCCCTAAACTTTATACTTTAAATGAATAACTTAGAAGTTATCGCAAAATAACAGCGCGTGTTTTCGCAACGCAGCGAGTGAGTTAGGACGAATGCGATTATGCGCGATCTATCCTTAAGAATTATTGGGTATTTTTTTTTGTTTTGTGTTCGTTGTAACCTATGATGGATAGATAATAACTGAATACCTATTTATTTAGTGTTTGTTGTATTGTTAGTCCTGAAGAGTATAGGTATTTCATACGATAAAAGTATACCCACTTACTTATTTCATTGAGTTTTAGTAGGTACCTATATTAATTTGTTTCTGTTTGTTTTGACTAAATTTCGCCCGTTTTGTTAGATGTTTAAAAACATTATGTAGTATTAGTATCAGTATTGTACCCGTGCGAAGCCGGGGCGGGTCGCTAGTAATATATACAGTACTACATCTTTGTACAAGACCGCTCGAATCGGCGCACGCACTCATAAGCGTAATTTCCACGGCTAATGTAACTTCAAATAGCAAAAGTATGCAGTGTCATACGTCTAGTCTGTAAAGTAATAGAATAACGCATAAATTTGTTCGATTTTAATTATTTTCTTTTAAGATTTAGGACCGATCACACCGTGAGCGGCGGCAGTTGTCTCAAGCGAAACTGTGTTTTATAGTAATAAAGATAAAGTTTAAAATCATATTACAGTTATGCTGCTGGCCGCTCCACTGCCATTTCGATGTGAATCGACCCTAAATCGGATCTTATCAGATTTGACTAGTTCAAGTTACCCGCCGCGCAGTAGGTATAATCTGTCCCCCGCCACGGTGCAGTGGCTCCTGCGCTATGACGGCGTCCAGGATCTTGAACTTGACGTTCCGTATGGGCTCCTCGCACAGCGGGCCCTCGCGAGTGCCCCATTGGAAACCTGCCACATTAAAACGGTGCAAATAATGTTACTCATTACAATGGCTCAACGATCCAAATTAGATAATAATAATAGTAATTAACATTAAAAAGAAAATAATTAAAGCTATTAGCTACTAACCCAAGGGGGTTTATTAGTAAGGACTAATAAACGCTGTATAAACTTTGAATACAGTGTTTTGTTCACGTCACACAAGTGACATTTTTAATTCGATAGAAGGAGACAAAACACTGTGTAACTATTCAAAGCTTATACAGTGTTTATTAGAAAGGGGGTATAGGCATAATGTTATGTTTATGTAAAGCGAGTCTTGGTCAATTTTTTTACTCTTTTTGCAGCAGGACGGAAAGTTGGGCAATTTTTTTTTATAATTGGCAACTTTAAATCCGGTAAAATTATTTTTACATCGATTAGGTTAAGTATTTATTCGTGGTCAATAAAGCTGGGACAATATGATCCGGAATGCGGCGGTCTCAGAAAAAATTAGAGTGCTGAAAATATAACTCTGCCCTCATACAATAGAGATTAAAATCGAAGTATCGTGTCGATGTCGATGACATTGACATTTGACTCGACACTCGTTGTTCGACTTTCAACTCTATTGTACTAGCGCAGAGTTCTATATTCAATGCTCTGAATTTTCCCAGCCTGTTGAATGCGCTAGAATTCCACATCATAATAATATAGCCGGCTAAGAATCGATACATACCTTGTACTATACTGTCCTTGACCGAGGCGAGCAAGTTCTTGTCCACCTCGGAGGGCAGCGTGTCGTCTACCAGGATGTTGGGTCCCGTCGCGTCCGGCCCGAACGCCCAGATCGACCGCGCAGCCAGCAAGTCCCAGTCGTATCTATTTTATTTATTTATATATTTAATAAAACTATAAAGTTTTAACTGAGGGCCAATTCTGCTAAATAAAACCTACATTAATACAATTACAATCAAGTCCCTATACGCTTAACTGGGGCAAACTACTCTGTGGTGGCACTCACTTGGTTTGGAAGAACTCGCCGAGCCGGCGGCGGTCCCAGCTGACGCAGACGGCGCCGGCCTCGATGTCCTCGGCCAGCCCGCGCTCCAGCGGCTCCGCGATCATCGTCAGCTTGTTGCGCTTGTTGGGCGTCTCCGCGAAGCACTTCAGCGAGGAAGTCTCCACGACCGTCTCGCAGAACGATACGACCGGGTCCGCCACTGTGGAACAGAAGGATTTATTGTTTTAGGGGTGTAAACTTAGGCGTAATTGACACGGTCGTATATGGTCTTATTTTACACCGTATTTGCGGAAAAAGTATGCGTTCGTATTTAAAATACAGGCTGCGCACATCTGTTATGAATGTGATTGGGTGGCGATGATCGCTAACTGACAGGCGACCAGATCATTCGGTTGCCAGTTTCATGTAATAACAAATTTGTAAATGAAATATTTTGCTGTATCACGCATAGTGTTTCGCGACACTAGCGCCAACGTACGTAGCGGCAGTTTGTACAAACTCCATAGACGTATATAGACGGGGCATTTAAATGCCCTCATTTTTAAATTTTTGGGACCATTTTGAAGTATGGTGAAAACCAAGTAACTTTTTATTGTACGAAGATTTGTTCTGTCGAATGTACGTCATAGCCCATGGAGCATAGAGAACAGAAGAACGATCGCTGTAGAAAATAGTGTCCCAGAAGAAAAAAAAAGTTGTCTTAATAAAAGCGGGCCACCAATGACCAATGCCGCGAAGAAAATTTGTACATTAATCAACTAACTTCATCTACTTGTTCTCATAAACAGCTAACTTCGCAGATACTACTTACCGACGGCAGCACGGCTGGTGGCTGAAAAATGAACTAATAAATGAACTAATAAACTACAAATTTTCAGGGGCAGGCGGACAATACTTCAACACGTAGCGATCGGTCTCCAGTACCCCAAGCAGGAATATTTTGCGGTATCGATACGTGTACGTAAACGAGAAATATGAGGAATACTGTATGAAAATTTTAGTTACTTTTACGTCCGCTAGAGGCGCTTTCATGGTTTTCATACAATATTTCTCGCTTACGTACACGTAACGATAACGCAAAATGTTCCTGCTTGGGGTACTGTTCTCTATGCTCCATGTCATAGCCTATGTTGAGTTTTCTAATGTTTGACACGCTCACCCTTGATGTCGATCTCGGAGTACATGTTGCGCAGGTCGTGCATGACGCAGTCCAGGTACAGCTCGCCCGTGCCCAGCACCACGTGCTCGCCGCTCTCCTCCACGCGCGTCCACAGCGCCGGGTACGACTTGTTCACCTGCAGATGGATGCAGTGACGTCACACGTCAGTGTTGCTGTCTCTTTCTAATAGGTTAGTCTACTAGTTTCGAATATATTACGTTTTTAATATAACATTAAATTTGAAAGTTGTTCCATAGTACATACTTTATCGTAAAAAACTGGCCAAGTGCGTGTCAGACTCGCGCACAAAGGGTTCCGTACAAAACGGCAAAAAATCACGTTTGTTGTATGGGAGCCCTCGTTAAATATTAATTTAGGTAACAGAATTTGTGAAAATTTCTATCTAGCTATCTCGGTTCTTCAGATACAGCCTGGCGACAGACAGACGGACGGACAGACAGCGAAGTCTTAGCAAAAGGGCCCCGTTTTTACCCTTTGGATACGGAACCCTAAAAATGGTTAAAATTAAATAAAAATTTTATGCAAATTAAAAAATATTGCCCATATCTTTCTCGGAAAACAATGTTGGACATGAAAAATGTCTGGCGGTCTTATATGGCACATTACCGCCATGACGCCGTCACAGGGCCAGTATGTCGCTATCTTTATTTATCGAAATTGTTTTCTATATATTATACTACCTATGGAGAATAGAGGTAAGGAGAACCATCTTGTATGGGGGATAACTTGAAAAAGTGTCCACCCGTAAAGACCAATTATAGTTCCAAAACTCACCGAAATAGCGCTAGTGTAGAAGGTGCAAACGATATAAGTTAGCAATAAGAGATGGAGTAAAGTTATTCGAAAGTTAGTTATTGGTTAGTTACTCTAATAATTTGTGGCCATTTTGTGGCGCTCTTTTTGAAATTCTTCTTGCTACTATAGCGCCACCTTATCTTGCTCCCTGTCAACGGACATTTTTTAATACACGAGATGTTTCTACATGTATACTACTAAGGCCCTACCTTTCTCAACCCGTCCAACATCTTGGGCAGCTCGGAAGGGTTGACCGGCTCCACGGCGATCTTGACCACCGCCTGGGTGTTGAATCGCAGCGGCTTGAACGTGTACAGCTCCTGCTGCTCGTCCGCCGCCACCAGCGTGCAGGTCTTCACTATGGGCTGGTCGATACCCTCTATCAGCGCCCAGCACCCAGCGGGCACGCGGTTCAGCTCGACCTGGTATTTAATTTGATTAGTAAACGATTACTATATATGAACGATCATATTTAAATACAATAGGCTACACGAATGATTTTTTTTTATTGCATAAATGAATAGTACTCTTAAATATGAGTAACTTCTTAGAAGAAACCGTATATCAAAAGTCAATATTTTCAAAGGTACAGCGATTTGTTTGCAAAATTTCGCAAGTCCCGTGAAAACGCTCCATACTAAAGTCGTACGTAGCTATGACGTCACGTCCATGTAAAATCGTAAGAAGTATACGGCCGCAGGAACATATTTGTAAATATCTCCGATATTTGTGCGTTTAAGTTCATACATACCATAGTAAAAGTTTTTGTATATGATGTAAGTAAACTAATTATGTAGGTTTTGTTTACTAATTTAGCAAGAAAAAAAATTTTTTTTTTTGTACTTTTTAGATGTATCTAATGACTAAACTATAAATAAAATATTATATTTTTTTACATTTACGAAGTAGTAATGCCTTAAAAATTCTGAATACATTATTGAAACTTAATATTTTAGATGTAGTCGTGTACCCAATTCAGTAGATAGTTTTATTGTTCAGTATTTTGTATTCTTACATTAGTATATAATAATTGTATTACATAATATTATAATTATGTATTTAAAATTTCTCTCGGAATCGACAAAAAGCTACACGACCTTAAGCATCCATCATACACAATAATAGGCTAGTTTCATCTACCAAAATCAAACGATATTTTGTTATTTATATAGTTTCTGTCACAAGAAATACGAATACAAAACTATTTTGTTATATAAATATACGATTTATTTATAATTTTGAAAATAAAACTGTAGTTTTATTATCTGTATGTCACGTGACCAAAAACGCCTGCCGCCATGTTTTTCTTGTAAGTGACGTCATAAGAACAATCAAATTGAATAAAGAACAGCGGAATATAAATCTAAGTTCATGCACTACACACGCACATTTTATTTGTTTCTGTTCTTATGGCTTCACGATAATGGTGGCTGTCGTTTTGGCGCAAACATTTATCGTTTAAATTTTAATCATTTTTTCTTTGCTTAAAGATATATTATTTCTAGGAAATAAAAATAATAGTTGACTATCGAATCGATACGAACAATTTAAAATATATTTGAAAAAAAATAATAGAATAGCCTATTAAGATGGTGCTAAAATTTTTAAGATACTACGATAAGACGTCGATGTTTCAAAATCACTTGCACATTTCTCGTCTAGCGACTGGGGCTTCCCTCTGAAGTACCCACTACCCTGCCTTCGCTACTGCCAGAAGTATACTTAGTCAAAACCCTGCGTCACCTTGTACCGGGCCTCATACAGCCACAGGCGGCCGACGGTCATGACGCGCGAGTCCTCCTCGTCGTGCGCGCTGTAGTTCTCACCCAGCACGCGCACCGCCTGCCCCGCGTACAGCGTGCCCGACATGATGCGCGCCAGCACCTAAGAGAAGTTTCTGAGATGATTCGCACATAATGTACAATAAAAAAACTTAGGCCTTTCCATCCATTATTGGATGATTTATACAGTATTCTCCGAGCTCAGTAACCACTCTTGAAATACTGTAGTGCCTGGGACAGTCGATTTTCAAATGTCGTATGGTTGCCCAAGCACATACAGCATTCACACAACATAGTCAGGCTTAGTCCAGAAGAATGACTGGTCAATACGTCTGTGTGCAACTCGAGTGCGAATCAAAGGGTCTACCCACTAGGCCGTGGAGCTCTTAATGTACAATATCTAAATGTACTATAACATACGTACTAATACATACATACATATAATCACGCCTTTTTCCCGTAAAGGGGTAGGCAGAGACCACTTTTTGCCACTTGCTACGATCCTTACATACTCGTTTCGCTTCGTTCACTTTCATTCTTACCATCCATTCTTACATTCAACGTAGCGAAGCGGCTCTCCATGGTCCGCTTTTCACCTCCACAAGAAACGAGACGTGATGGGTGGTGAACCACATCGCCGCCATTTTGGATAATTCAATTATTTTTATGATTATCCGTTGCGTTTCCACGGATTGGTGGGGAGGGTAGGAATAGGGAAAGGGAAGGATAGGTGGTGTGGAAGGGAAGATTGGTAAGTTAGAGTGGGAAATAGGAAATGTAGGATATTACCGCCCAGGAGGGTAAGGGATAGGACAGTAATAGCTAGGGAAGCCGGGGTCGCATACCCGTATACTATACCACAACTACCGGACAGGTAAGTTGGGATGAGTATCCCATGACTACTGGGATACTCATCCCAAGTACATACTAATTCAATTCAACTTAACATACGTACTAATTCACACAAAAATTGTCAAATTCCCTTTTATGTATTTTATTTTTGCGATGTGACTCAATAATTTTCACCACCTATAAAAATACTTATGAAAAAATACCAGGAAGAAGCTGCAGTCATCGGTGGGATACATCTTCGTGGTGTGCGCGAGTAACGGCGCGTTGGGGTCGGCGGCGCGCGCGCGCTCGTGCAACTCCCCGCCGCCGCCGCGCAGCGCGTGCGCCGCCTTGCGGTCCGCGCCCGCCAGCGGCGATGGCACGTGACGCCGGACCATGTCCACGAAGCCGCTGTGAGATAGTAAATAGACCATTATGTTAACTATGTACTCGTTATTAAAATTATTTTTATACGTAACTAATTACCTATATAACGATTGGAAAGCTCTTAACTAAAGAGTAAGGAACCTGGAAGCAAGGTGATTCTGTAAGTACATACAAGTTAGAAGTTTTCGATGTTCGTGTCTTGGGGGCAGTAGCTAAACTGACTAATACAATTTTTCCATCAGTAGCTTCTGAGATTAATGCGGATTATATAAAGCGGACTACAGTGGTGTCCACGTACCCTGTGTCGTGTCTCCATGATTTCTGCCATTAGCTATTACTCAAGGATGTTAATTAAAAGTGACTATTTTTAAGTAGACTTGGCATTGAACTTGACGTATTCAACGTCGTGGCACCAAATCAGGAAAATATTAAAGCATATTGTGTGTGTTATCCTACTAATATTATAAATGTGAAAGTTTATGAGGATGGATGGATGGATGGATGTTTGTTACTTTTTCATGCAAAAACTACTGAACGGATTTCGTTGACATTTGGTATGGTAGTAGTTTAGGCTATGGATTAAAACATAGGCTACTTTTTATCCCGAAAAAGTACCGTTTTCTCGTGGGATACTATATTCACACAACAGCTAATAGACTTATAAAGAAATAAAGCTCACCAAAAGTCCCCGAAGAAGCGACTGCAGACGAGTCGCAGGAGCGGGCGCACGTTGAGCTTGGACTCCTGCTTGGTCAGCTTTATTCCCAGCTCCACCAGCACCGCCGGCAGCGTGTTGTCCACGTCGCCCACCACCTGACATACAGTTACGAGTGATTTTTGGGCCTCTCGGGTTTTTAGCCTTAATAATTCGGGGAAAATTTCAATTATAAAGTGATAATGTCACTATGCCATGTGTGATAACAGTCGGTGGTAGCTCTATTTTGTAAAGCCATGGCTCTCCCACTATATAAACATCTAGGAACTCAAGCTGTTTGTGCTTACCTGTGCAAATATCTTATAAAGCGGCTCCAGTATGAACTCTACGAAGCTTCTCTGTGCGGAAGCGTGGGGCTGCTTCTTCGAGAACCTTCTGGTTTTAGCATTGAAGTACACGTCGCCCCAGAGCCAGGCGGCCATGTCGCTCGCGCGCAGCCCCGCGCCCGCCTCCCCCCGCGCGCTGGCCGCGTACATCGCCGCGAACGACTCGAGAGAGAAACACACGTCGTATAACGAAGACGCGAAGCACACATTACCTTTACAACGAAGACATAAACAATAAAAAAAAATACATTCTGAACAATGAGTAAGGGGCCGTCCATTAATCACGTGCTTTTAACAACTTTTCAGACCCCTCCCCTCCCCCTGGTGATACGTGGTGAGGTTTTATACTACCCCTCCCTAAGATCACGTTTATTTTTTTTGTACATAGTAAGCAGGTCATGTTTGAAGAAAAACTTTAACTTAAAAAACTATTTAATCGAATAATTTAAGCAATTATAAACTATACGAGTCATTTGTCTTGTAAGTATTTAAACAACATTAGGAATCTACAACCGATAAGAATTTCGGTATGCATAGACTAAAACCCCCTCCTCCCCTTGTGATACTTGGTGATTTTTTTCGGACCTCCCCCTGTAGCCATCACGTGATTAATGGACGACCCCTAACCTACTAAGTTTTATCACAGATTTTAAGTACAATAAAAATGCTATGCGAAATTGTCATACCAATAAATAATGCGCTCTAAAACATTTGTTGTATAACTGGATGGCAGTTGACAAATTCATTAATTAATTTATTGAAACCCAATTCTTTAACATTTTACATATTACACTCGCTAAGATATCAAAAGTTACCCAGTAATGGTGAGAATATTGTGGCCGGTTCATCGGGATTGTCTTGTGGCTGATTTGTCTCCAGCATTGAGTTCAGCTCATCGATGATGTGACGTAACTTGTAATAAGCGTCTGCAGGCGGCAACTTAAGCTCCAGTATGAGCCTGTCAATTTTGTTTATACATAAAGTCAGCGGTATTCTCTCTTGAACAGCATGACGAAGCATTCTTTCAGTGTTCAACATAATACCTTCTGCTGCATCCACAAATAGCACTGCACCTGTTATATAAATTACAAAAATATGCATTAAAATCCAATGAATATTATGTTTATATTTTTTTAATTCAATATCAATATACACTAATATATGTATTTATTAAGTTCATATTTATTTTAAAAATTTGTTTCTATATTCAAAGGTTTATTATATGTTGTAGAATATTTAAAAAGTAGAATTCTTGCAAAAGTCCTAGGATTATTGCAAAGAGCAGGATTTTTTATTCAGAGACAAAATTTCACCATTGCAATTTTTTTACGTAGAACAATTTTCAGGATCTTTGCAAAAAACTTGAGGACTGATTGAGGCTTTGAGCCTGTTGCAAAGAGTATGCTTAGAGCACCTCTATTCAGAGTAGTCAAAAACCAGCAATGTATAGTTCTTTTTTGCCAGTTTTTTTTGCAAAAATCCAGATTTTTTTTATGTAGAACAATTTTCAGGATCTTTGCAAAAAACTTGAGGACTTATTGAGGCTTTGAGCCTGTTGCAAAGAGTATGCTTAGAGCACCTCTGTTCAGAGTAGTCAAAAACCAGCAATGTATAGTTCTAAAGACTTTAGACAGCCAATTAGCATGCACAACATATAAAGCATCAAGAGATTTTTCACTATTATCCTAGTACCATGGTTTTTTGATTTTCGCAAAGATCCTATGACATATATAGTCATTAGTCTTATTAGTAAAATCATACCATCAGATATCCTCAAAGCAGCGGTAACTTCATCACTGAAGTTCACATGTCCTGGGGTGTCCATGATGTTCAGCAAGTGCGACTTTCCCTTGATATCCTTCAGTAGCAGTGTTACAGGCATAGACTTGATGGACACTCCTCTCTCCTGCTCCACAAACAGTGTGTCGGTGTACCTCATAGGGATAGTGGTTTCATTATTGATTGTCCCTGGGTGGGTCTGTCTGATTAAACAATCCACAAAGGATGTTTTCCCTGGTATAAAATAAGAAAAAGGGAAATTAAATGTTTTTCAAGTTTAAATTAACATAGAAACAAAACAAATACATATTATGCACAAAGTAAATAGCCTTAAGTATAGAATCAAATATTTTATTAATAATAATAATAATGGCAAAGTCGCTAACCATTATGTAAGTGTCCCATTAAAGTGACATTTCTCATGAGCTCAGTACTATCCAGCATGTCAGCTAAGTACTCCATGTCGTATGTGGTTTCCGGTAGCTCTTGCTCTTGCATCTGAAAATTTTTATTCTTCACCGGCTCTATGAGAGGCTTGTCCAGAGCCTGGGTGTCCTCTTCTTGAACCACCGTCTCCACATCAGGACCATATACTTCTATAGCTTGTGGATAGTATCTAAAAGGCAGATGCACAGATTGTAATGTTTTTCCTGAATATTAATTGAGTCAAATTTTTAGAATTGAATTAAATAGAATAGAATAAAGATATACTGTAATTTATGGTAACAACCTAATACCTATGAAAAGGATTATATTGAACATATTTTGTGTATGATACTTTATTATTATTATTTGCCCTTTGTTCCGAATTTTCATTGTGGTAGTGAAAAGAGTCTTATTCGAAGTCTCTTAATTTGGTGTGCCTATTATCAAAAGCCTCCTGCAGCCTTTCCAGTGATTTCTATCCTTTCCTACTCTTGTCCAGAAGGGTCCAGGTAATTAAAAATTTTATTGATTGTATGATATTTTTGGTGGTAAACAAATTATAAGTGATTGTTAGCAAACAGTTACCACTATGTATATTAAAGCTGACTGAGGCGAAACGAGCCTCTACGACCTACCTTTTATCTTCGTGTAACACAACAGACATAGGAGCGGCTTCAGGTTCTGCGTCTCCATCCTCATCCTCTTCCATAGCGTCCTCGTCCGCATCTCGATTGTCCTGTCCGTAAACACTCTGCTCATCCTCCGAGTCCGACTCGAGGTCAGGACCGATGTAATTACCAAACTCATCGTACAAGTCACCGTCCATCGTTAAAGGATTTATCAAGGTTTTTAAAACGAATTACTGAAATCAAAACATGAAAACAAACGATATATCTGTTTAATCTATGACAAACGCCGCCTCGGAGTCGGCTCTGATGACAGATAACCTCAAAAAACAATTCTGACATTGACATTTGAAAGTACGTAGTGTTGTCCCTTGCAAAAATATAATGCTCCGTCCAGACTTTGGTCCAGACTGCTGAAAGTAGCTACCGAGGAAGTGCTCCGCGAAGTAACCCGAAGTATGAAAAGGCGAAGCAAAGTGCGTGTCCACACTGTCTTTCTTATTCGGCATCTGAGTATTCGGCCAACCATGGCCTACTTCGCAAGTAGTCTGGACGGATTATTAAATAGAGCGAATGCTGATTCAAATTTTTTAATACGGTAGACATAATATGAAAAATATATTCTTTTAGCAATAAAATCCAAACGTTTTGACAATGAAGAAGTAACCATAAGAAATCTTTTAGATTTTATTATGGCAATAAATTTATAAATTCACGTGGTGGCAACTGGCAACACGCTCAAGTTCTTTTGAATACAAAAATGGCTGCTGTGCAACAAAATCTAAGCAAAATGATTTCGGCTCAGCTTCGTAATAAAGCAAATGAATTTTTAAGCTCTAGAAAATATGCTAATAACTTGGCTGATATCATACAGCTGTTTGAGGTACGTATAAACTATGGTTATATTTGTCTATCACAACATCAAACTGCGTCTTAGGTTACGTTTCGCATTGATTCTTATTTTCTGTAATTTCAGACGGACACTGATAATTATACACCGGTATTACTAACTGTAGAATTGCTCTTTACCGAGCTATTGAAAAGAGGAGATTTGGTGCAGGAAATAATTCCACTGAAGCCTGTGGGTATGTACCTACGAGCTACTTGCAATGAATACATACTTAGTATGTAAGAAACTTTATTTTGTATAGTTGTTATTACACACGTATTGACCTTGGGCTACCCATTCAGTGATTTGTATATTCACAGAGCTACTGTGAATTTTAAGATGTGGTTACTGGTTACATAAATGTTTGTTGTGACAAATTGTATGCATAACATAGCAATATAATATTGCATATACCTAGTATATCTTTACACAAACACCTATGAGTTCCAATTTAAATTTGTCTGTATGTCTAAAAGAAGCTAAACAGTCAATTAATACTAAGCATTAGATAAGTCCTGTAGTTGCAATACCACCTTGTGGCAAGTTACATAAATTTATATAAGTAATAAGGTATTTATATAAACAATTTATGTATCAATGTTGGAAGATGCAACTTGCAAGTTTTGTTAGTTTTGTTTCATTCCAAGACTTAAAAAAATGATTAATTTTATAACTTCAAATGAAATACCTGACTGGTGAATCCTGCCAGATTTTCCATCAAGAGTGGCCAAGTTTTGAACATATGTGTGTAAATTCCTAGTAAACGCCGAACGCGCTTGCAATCGAATGCGAAAAAAAACTCACACTTAGCACTCTGTACCTATAGTATTTGGATATCATGCTGTAAATTGTCAATTTTAGGCCTAAAAGTTCCATCTAGTGGCCCAATATATAGTTCTTTTTTAATTGGAGTATAAAATTATTTTATTTTTCTATAGTTCAGCAGTTTAGTACTAGTTTTATGAAAAAATCTTACTTGGGGTGTGAAATAGATGCTTTTCTATACCGATAATTGTTATGTTCTTGGTTTTCATAACATGAAAGCGACATCTATCATTTACCTGCATATTGTGTTTCCAAACAAACTACCTAGTTATTCATTTTATTGTGTAATTGACATCACATACAACTAATAGATGTTGCTTTTCTGCAAACTCCCACTAGGGCAATTTATTGAATGATAGGTTAGGTTATATTTAATTATCTTTTATCCCCTGAGTTTGATGTATAATATTATTGTTTTTTTTTTGTTCCTATGTTCATAAAATACAACTTACAATAAATACTTTTTGTATACACATATTTTAATAACCAGTAAGTGTATGGCGACTTTTCGGTCTCCTTTTACCTCACCTTTGATCTGCTATTGCTCCCACAACTGGGTCTTCGATTGCTATATTGTTTATTTTAGATCACAGCCCGGAAGCAGAATACAAGCGATGGCTAAATGAATGCTATGAAGCAGCATTGACTAGGACACTAGAGTGCATCGGCAGAGGAAAAACTAACTCAAGGCTCCAAGCACTTGTCACAGCATGCAAATTGATGCAGGCAGAAGGAAAATACCCATTGGAGCCAACTGCAGGATACTACTTCCCCACTGTTCGATTGAAGGTATATAATATAATATTACCATAACGTTTATAGTTTACTAAGAGTAACTAAGACTGAGCATAAAACTGTTCATTGGTATAGTGCGGTTCAAATGAGAATAGGATCGAGTCGGCGCCATATTGTTTCGAATTTAAACTGTTATGATAGTTAAATTTATGTTCAGATAATTGATTACTATTCAACGTTTTCATTTAAATTCAATGCAAGACTATTAATATTTATATGCACATAAGTTTTTCTGAAAATCGCACTTTTCAAGTGATATTTGACAGATAAAGGTCATTGACGTTCCTATTCTCATTTGAACCGCATTATATTATAAGTATATTGGTATTAGAAGTATTTTCTATATATAATATCTGCTTCCTTGAAACTGCCTGACCCCAAGAATATTTCGTAGGGCTAGGTGGAAACGCACTAGCTTTATTTTGAGAGATACCTGTTAGTTTGCCATCATACTGTAACTTTACTCAAGATGCAAACAAATGTAAATGTAAAGCAATGATTTCTTTCACTTTTGTAAACTAGGACTAATTTGTGTGAATTGTGTCTTATGCCGCTGCCTGCTTGACAGGCTCTGCCTAGTGGATTTTTTTTTGAAAAAGAAACATTTCATTTTAACATTTACATAAAATTTATTTCTATTGCAAGTGACTTGTAACAACATGGTGTTTACTTATCTTTTTAAAACTGTAAATTGTTTTACAGAATATTTTTACAGTCCTCCTTGACTCCGAAACTTCTATGTCTGCACCGATTGCTCGACTTCAAGAATTCACTGAGTATAGAGATGTACAGCAATATGGACTCAAGGTTTTGTCAGCTCTGGCTCTTCGCAAGTAAGTAATAGTAATTAGTATTAGAATAAGTAACTTTTTAATAAATAATTAGGCTTATGTTCAGATTTTAAAAAAATATTTAATATGTTATAAAATTACAAAATTAGTAGAAAGATATTCATTCATTGATTGTGGTTTATAGGTCTCCCTCATCCATTTTTATGCAGAATTACTTGGAGCTATTAGACAAACTGTTGGCCACAGAAATACCAATTGACACAAAGGTAAAGAAAAACAGAGACGAGGAGAAAGAGGACAAGATGTTGTGTTTCACAGAGAGTAAGTTTCATTTAATCATAAACAGTTATGCGATTAGTTTTTATGAAACATTTGATAAATAAATTTATTTCATAAAATAAAAGGAACCATCTTCAAAAGCCACTCAAGTGACAATAGTGCTGCCCCCATCATGCATTACGCATCACAGTCCTCATTTAGTGCAATAAATTCTTTGTCAGTTTTGTTATCTATCTTGGAAGCAAATTTATAGAAAATTATATAAAGTCTCCAAAAAGATATTACGGATACTTTGGGCATATTATGGTCTACTGCTTATGTATTGACATTTAAGCAGAAAAATAATTTTGATACTCAAACTAAAAAATCATCTCATGTATGGGTGACTCTCCGAAAAACGCAAATTCGTCTATATAAAGAAAAAAATTTTTTTTATAGGCAAACCGTTTAACTCAGTCTTCGCCCGCGCGGTACAGGAGTGCGGGGGTACCGCACTCCTGTACCGCGCGGGCGAAGACTGAGTTAAACGGTTTGCCTATAGTATGAAAATTTTTTTTCTGCTTAAATGTATTTACGTAAGCATTGTGTATAATTTCCAGACAAACCCAAGTTCCCGTACAACGCGTCCATATGCCGTCGCTACGCCAACCGATGCTGGAGCTGCGCCTGCCAGTGGCCACTGTGCGAGGAGCCCAAGTCGCACAGGCGGGCTCTCCTACTGTTAGTGGAGCAACTCATGCCGCTGCTGCAGAAACCACACCTGACCACTGACATGCTCTGTGACAGTCTAGATGCGGGTAAGGAATAACTACTGTAGTACTTATATTTAAAAATATTCTACTTAGAATTTTGCAATTATCGGGCCTTTAATTAGGCGTAACTTAGGAACCAATGTTCATCTTAGGGTCCATCCACATATTACGTCACAGCGGATGGGGGAGGGGGAGGGTCATACTAAATGTGACAGTACATGTTAGATACAGGTACAGGGATACTAAAAATCGTGACATGGGGGGGGGGTCAAAAAGTGGAAAATTAGCGTGACGTAATGTGTGGATGGCCCCTTATGTGGCTAATTTTGGAACATATTTTCTTTACATTTTCAATATTATTATACTTGCCAGATTTCAACCCCATACGTTCCATGGATTGAAGCATGTGTTATATGTATCAGAAATCGTAACGGAATTAATCTATTCTAGGTGGTCCAATCAGTATGTTGGCTCTGCAGGGAGTACTGGACTTGGTTAGACTCCACAATATTGACTACCCAGACATCTATGATCGTCTGTATGCTCTTTTTGAGCCAGAAATGTTTGCTACACGTTACAAAAAGCGTCTCGTCCATCTTGCAGATATTTTCCTCAGTTCCACGTAAGTTGCGGTTGTAAATGTTTAGTTTGTACGTTTTTGGAAATAAAAAACAGATTTTGTCATATTATATAATAGACTATTTTCATATTCCTTAGATGGAATCTATCCATAACCGTCTAACAAACTTCAGCCATCAAACATCAATATTTTCTTTTCTATCACAGACATCTACCAGAAGCACTAGTGGCAGCTTTTGCGAAGCGTCTGTCGCGCCTCGCCCTGCTGGCGTCACCCGAAGACGCCGAATCGCTTCTACAACTCGTTGGAAACTTACTATCACGTCATCCTGCACTCAAGCGAATGATATGCTGTGAAGACTCACCAGCTATAAGTAAGTATATATTTTATTAGATGACATTTTGTAGTGCAGTCTTACCATAGGCAACTTATTACAAGGAAAATATACTTAGTATTCCAGGGAAAGCGCAAACGAAATTGCGACTACATCTAGTATAATCTATACATATAAATCTATTTATATAAAAATGATTGTCTGTATGTCCTTTATAGAATCGTAATCTATGCATTTATGACCTTTGGCAAAGTTGTTGTGAATGAGCCAAAGGTCTTGAGGTCTTAGATTTACAATCGGACCCGGTAGGTGGCGCTGCTGTCAGTGCATCATAAATTTTAATTCTAACTTCTAAGGCGATACGAAGTTTTCAGGGCCAGCTAGTTATAAATAAATAACATAACACAATTTCAGTGTCAAACGACCCGTACATAATGGAGGAGTCATGCGCGACGCGGTCCCGCGCGCTCGGCTCGTCGCTGTGGGAGGCGCGCGCGCTGCGGCGGCACTGGGCAGCCGGCGTCGGCGCAGCGGCCGCGCGCGTGCTCGCCGGCGGACACGCGCCCGCCAGCCTCGCCCCGCCTACCGACATGGTAAGCTCCGCCCATTCTATTCTACACGGGGATTTTTAACCCAAAATTTGATGATTATACTCTGTGATTTGGTTATTGCTACAGTAAATTTAATAAAAAAAAACTTGGATGTTGTACTAAACATTAAACATTGCAGAGAGATTAATTCTGATCGTATTTATTTACAGATGTTTGATTCTGAATTAAAGAAGAGGTTTAAAACCATTGAAGTCAATTTTATAAGACCTCAAGGTATGAGTATGGGCAACGGAGAGAGATTGCTCGAGTATTGGGAGTTGATGGCTTGAACCAGGCCGAATATGACCGACAATTGTTCACTTCAGTTGCGAAATCTGCCGAATATTATCAGGCCAGGGTAAGAACAATTAGTTTATGGAAACTTTTTAATGTTGTATGGTGTATCCCACGATGAAGTATTATGTTATCAGAGTAAACTCTGATAGGCAATATTATAACAGTTTTCGTAATACCTTTTCTAAAAAAATTGTGTAAGAAATATGAGTTCTAGAAATGTCCATTAGGAGTGGAAAATAAATAAACAGAAAACAATTTTGCAAATAACCTATTAGACGATAGACATTCCTGTGTGTTTACTGTGAGAATTCACATGAGATATCTTCAATATCCATCACATATAAACTCATATTCTAAGTGCTAGTTCGCATTTTGTTTTCAGGTTAAAATCGCCAATATAAAAAAATGTTTATTTATGGGCGAGCAATATTAACTTTATTGTTAGAATTATATCACTTTATTACGGCTATCAAAATTCCATGAGCGCCTATGATTATTATAAGAAAACATTTGAACCCATAATGTGTCTCTCATATTAGATATTGATACAACAGTAACAAAACAACCAGTGATACAACCAAAGCTACCACCTATAGAGTAAGAAAATAGTTTTAAAATTCCATATTTGTAATTCATCACCTGAAATGACACACTGTCTTGCCTCAATGCCGGATTTCATTTGAGTTGTGGTGATTGTAATGTAGGGCACCTTTTTACAGTCATTGTATTGTTAAAATAATTTATTATTTGTACTTTTTAAAGACTTATTTCAATTCCTGTTTTCTTAAATTGACTTATGAACGAAATATTGATTGACAATGTTCAAAATAAATTAATTTGAAACATTAATTCGAGTTGAAATAGCAGCTTTTAAAAATAATGTAGTAGACAAGTAGCGCTTCGGTTAGTGAAATGTGATTGTGTAACACTTGTTTAAGTTTTACAATACGATTTAGCCTGTGATTTATGCTTGTTACAATGTAATTTGTTTGGTATTTAATTTGTCACTTTTTGTTTTTATTTACTTCCAAGTGACTATTAATTAGGACTATGTTACGGGGTATTCAGTTTTATTTTAAAAACAAGAAATCAATAACGATTGCAAAGTAAGCAAATTTAACCAATTTCATATATATGGTTGTCGCGCTGCGAAAGTATTTACTTTAAGTATTATAATGTTTGAATAACATTTCTTTGGCTTTTGGAAAATGTTTAAATATGATTTTTCTCTTTTTATGTTGTGCAATAATGAAAAGTGAAAACATCGAAAAGAAAATTAATGGCCAATATAATGTATTTTATTATACTTAAATTTTTTACTTAATTGTTACCATCAACATAATTATGTAACTTTGAAGTTGGAAATACAGCAGTTTTCATATCAATAATTTTCGATTGACCTTTCTTGAAATTGCATCCTAAATCATATTAATGGTAAAAACACAAAAGGTTCACATTACAATATTAAAATCCTTAATTGATTTTTTAGTTTGAATTTCCAGAAATCATAAGGCATTAAAAAATTAAAAAACTACTCAGTTGGATTTTACTAGCTTGTAAGATATTGCCTATATATTTTTTATTTAATATTTCTTGATTAGAATTTTTTGACAAATATGGCCATATTTATTTATTTTAAAATCAACCTCGCAGGTCGTGGGTGCGGTGAGATAAAACAGACAAACATATTTAGTTTTAAACCATTTTTATTACGCAAAATTTTATTTGTATCAAAATATAAATTTGTGAAAATCATGACAACGTTAATTTTACCAAGGCCGGCTTATTTAATTTATTGCTTAAAATGGAATATATGTAAAGAGAAACAATGCAAAATGGTCATTGCAACATTTTTTCATAATCTTGAGCACATTGCTTCTGAATTCCGATACAACACAAAGGTAAATCTGAAAATACTTTGTTGACTTTGATAATCTCAATATTCTAAATAATGCATCATACTAACGGCCCACCCTGCAAATCCAGCACCGGTATTAATGGCTGTTATTATCAATAATGTCAGTTTTTTCTAATTTTTGCCTACATGTCCGTACAAAGATTTGCAGACGGGACGGTATGGCGCTAATGTCATTTTTTTAAAATATTAAGTCAGATATACAGTTTACTGCTACAATCTGCTGATATAATATTATGGTCTGGGATCCCAGCCCCCGCGCCAGAGCATGGCCCTGTACCTGAGACCGTACAATCTGGCGGGTATACAAACGTTCATTGTACACATAACACAACTAATACTACAATATGACATACAAAATATCAGTAAGAATGTAAGGGGAGGCTGGGATCTCAGTCCAGTAAGGCATACTTATGACACCGAATCTCAAACAATCTGACCGCGCCCAATTTATTGTGATTATTTTAATTTTAATACAATTATATAAATTAAGTTAGGTGTAAGATATATTTTAATATTGTTTAATTTAAATGTTCGAAAATAAATAAATTAAAAGTCTTTTATTCTTTTTTTGGCAAACAACTAAAATTTATTTTGTGAATTAAAAGATAAGGCACACTCCACACTAGCGTTTTTCGAGCGTCGTCGTCCGCACCGCGTCGACGCTGCGGCGACGCGACGCCGGCGCTAGCCAGCTAAAGTACCCCAAGCAGGAACATTTTGCGTTATCGTTACGTGTACGTAAGCGAGAAATATTGTATGAAAACCATGAAAGCGCCTCTAGCGGACGTAAAAGTAACTATAATTTGCATACAAAATTTCTCGTATTTCACGTTTACGTACACGTAACGATACCGCAAAATGTTCCTGCTTGGGGTACTGAACGCATTGCGCTGCGTAAACCCGGGGCGTTCGGCAGGTGGCAAGCGCTGACGTCGCGTCGCCGCTGCGTCGACGCAGCGCAGACGCTGACACGATGACTACGCTCGAAAGACACTAGTGTGTAGTGTGCCTTACTTTTTAATTCACAAAATAAATTTTAGTTAAGTTGTTTTATTCATATTATGCAGTTCATTGATATGTATAATATTTGGCACAAACATAATAACTAATATAATCTATTTACGAAATTATTGCTTTAACAGAATACATATTAATATAATCTATGGTTAACTATCTACAACAAAAATATAAACAATTTTCTATAAAGTATAGTCTTCAACTATTAATAAAAAATTGGTACAGAGAACCAAACATAACTTTAACGAATTGGTGGATATAAATTTTGTAAAACAGTAAATAAATTAGTAAAATTACTTTAAGACAAAAAAAAATATATGCATACTTACCAACATCATATTGTGTATTTGTGGGATTGCAGTAATGCGAATCGTCGTGTCGGCAAAAACAGTTAAGTCCCGAGAAGTAAAAACTTGAATCGCGGATCAAGAAACATTGCGTCGTCGAAGATTTTACTTCTGTCTAGGTTCAAAAACCTTATTTTTAAATTCTAAACATAATTGGCAAATATAAAGGGGTATAAACAGGATACAGTTTTACAATCACAGCAAAGGCTCTTATTTACCTGTCTCTAGACAAGTAGACATCACTGTCATAATATTTTGTATTAAGCAGTCTATATCTACATCCAACACTGCTGCAAATATTTGATATAACAATAATTTGTCAACAGTATAAAAATATCTCGGCAACGGTCACTTAAAACAAACATCACATTTTAATTTGTCTAACGTCTAATCCACATGCACTATTTGTCCCTGACTCTCACTCGACTTGTTGCAGCAACTAATCTGCGGACTCTCTTCCCGAGTTTCAAGTCTTTCCTCATCCGTATGTCCATGTCCTTCGCTCTCATGGACTAATATGGTGGTATTTATTTGACTAGATTTACAGCATTTGGGCGCTCGTTCCTCGGGTGGAGGCTCCTGCTTTTTACAACAACTACGCTCCTGTCCTAGTAACTTCGAGTCCTCAACACTCGGACTCTCGTCTTTTGAGTGATGGCAACTCGATTGTAAACTTTTCGCTCGGGCAACTTTGGACGGGCAGGCTCGGGCGCCGAACTGGCAGGAGGAGCCGGCGCCATCTTGCGACGTAGACGCGCGGAAATAGTGCGACGGCTGGATACAAGTGCGTGTCTGACACGCAAATATGTCCGAATCTAGCGCCTGTGTGGAGTCGAGCAACGGCGGCGTTGAGTTTTCAGCTGAAATTTTTTTTTCAAAGTTATTTAAAAATGCAAAACACTAATTATTCATTATTTATGATAGTAGTAATAGATCTAAGTCACATAAAATCGTGTTAAGTTTAACTATACAAAACAATACTATATGCTGTAAAATTAGTGTTGCTAGACTACCAAAATCTACTAACAAATCTACTAGAAGATAAACCAGTACATGTCTACATGGGCGTGCGCAGCGTGGCGAGATTGTGCTGCATCTCCAGCGCGTCGAGTTTTTTGCATAACTTGCCGTCGCAATCCGACCATTTACACTTCTCTCTATGGCATCGGTCTGACACAGAATAAAATATGGTCAAGCTGATATTTTTTTGAACCTGCCTTAAATCGTTATCAATGACAAATGAAAAATCGTGTCCAAGGCCGCCCATAACCTTCGAAAAGAGATAATATAGTCAGTTGATGGAGTCATAACTGGTCATAAAATTGGTAGTATCAAACTTTTGCAATGTGTACGATATATCAATATAGGTTCTCTCTACAACATAAAGCCCCGTCCAGACTGCTCGCGAAGCTGGACGAGGAAGTGCTTCGCGAAGTAACCCGAAGTACGAAAAGGCGAAACGAATTGCATGCCCACACTGTCTTATCGGCCAACCAAGTAGACCGAGGGTCTACTTCGCGAGTAGTCTGGACGGGGTATAATACGTAGGAATACATTATACCCCGTCCAGACTACTGGCGAAGAACAGAACAATGCCGACACTATCCAAACAAACAAACATCTCTTCAACCGACGATGTGCATACTTTCAGGCCGGATACTGTAGCGGTAATAACAATAAAATAATACAGCGCTAACGCGCTAACCGCTGAGCCACAGAGGTCGCAACATTGTGAGTTATAAACAATTACCAGTTTCGTCGCACTCCGGCGTGCAGATGACGACGCGCCGCCGGCCGACGCACTGCATGCGGAGTAGCGTCAGCTGCGTGCCGAACAGGAAGTAACCTGCAAGTGAAATTTCGTGATGCGTTTATAATAAGTAGAATGTAGGGTAGAATGATTAAAGTCTCTTAAGACACAAACAGTGAGCTTACGTTCCAACATGCTGTTTTTTCGTTAGGGATAGTAAAAACGCTCGTATGTGATTTTCAGCTCTATTGTACCTTGCTGTTTAATTCCTATTTATAATGTAGAATAGAAGAGAATTTTAGTGTCTTGAAACATAAACTAGTTTGCCGTGTACACCAGCGTGCAACACCATCGGGTTGACACTCACCGAGCGTCATGCCCAGCACGACCGCCAGCATGAGGTGCGCGTTGTACAGCATGACGGACAGCATGAGCAGGTAGCCCACTGTGTCGTGCGCCGTGAACACCGGCGTGCGACACCATCGGGTGACACTCACCGAGCGTCATGCCCAGCACGACCGCCAGCATGAGGTGCGCGTTGTACAGCATGACGGACAGCATGAGCAGGTAGCCCACTGTGTCGTGCGCCGTGAACACCGGCGTGCGACACCATCGGGTGACACTCACCGAGCGTCATGCCCAGCACGACCGCCAGCATGAGGTGCGCGTTGTACAGCATGACGGACAGCATGAGCAGGTAGCCCACTGTGTCGTGCGCCGTGAACACCGGCGTGCGACACCATCGGGTGACACTCACCGAGCGTCATGCCCAGCACGACCGCCAGCATGAGGTGCGCGTTGTACAGCATGACGGACAGCATGAGCAGGTAGCCCACTGTGTCGTGCGCCGTGAACACCGGCGTGCGACACCATCGGGTGACACTCACCGAGCGTCATGCCCAGCACGACCGCCAGCATGAGGTGCGCGTTGTACAGCATGACGGACAGCATGAGCAGGTAGCCCACTGTGTCGTGCGCCGTGAACACCGGCGTGCGACACCATCGGGTGACACTCACCGAGCGTCATGCCCAGCACGACCGCCAGCATGAGGTGCGCGTTGTACAGCATGACGGACAGCATGAGCAGGTAGCCCACTGTGTCGTGCGCCGTGAACACCGGCGTGCGACACCATCGGGTGACACTCACCGAGCGTCATGCCCAGCACGACCGCCAGCATGAGGTGCGCGTTGTACAGCATGACGGACAGCATGAGCAGGTAGCCCACTGTGTCGTGCGCCGTGAACACCAGCGTGCGACACCATCGGGTGACACTCACCGAGCGTCATGCCCAGCACGACCGCCAGCATGAGGTGCGCGTTGTACAGCATGACGGACAGCATGAGCAGGTAGCCCACTGTGTCGTGCGCCGTGAACACCAGCGTGCGACACCATCGAGTGACACTCACCGAGCGTCATGCCCAGCACGACCGCCAGCATGAGGTGCGCGTTGTACAGCATGACGGACAGCATGAGCAGGTAGCCCACTGTGTCGTGCGCCGTGAACACCGGCGTGCGACACCATCGGGTGACACTCACCGAGCGTCATGCCCAGCACGACCGCCAGCATGAGGTGCGCGTTGTACAGCATGACGGACAGCATGAGCAGGTAGCCCACTGTGTCGTGCGCCGTGAACACCGGCGTGCGACACCATCGGGTGACACTCACCGAGCGTCATGCCCAGCACGACCGCCAGCATGAGGTGCGCGTTGTACAGCATGACGGACAGCATGAGCAGGTAGCCCACTGTGTTGTGCGCCGTGAACACCGGCGTGCGACACCATCGGGTGACACTCACCGAGCGTCATGCCCAGCACGACCGCCAGCATGAGGTGCGCGTTGTACAGCATGACGGACAGCATGAGCAGGTAGCCCACTGTGTCGTGCGCCGTGAACACCGGCGTGCGACACCATCGGGTGACACTCACCGAGCGTCATGCCCAGCACGACCGCCAGCATGAGGTGCGCGTTGTACAGCATGACGGACAGCATGAGCAGGTAGCCCACTGTGTCGTGCGCCGTGAACACCGGCGTGCGACACCATCGGGTGACACTCACCGAGCGTCATGCCCAGCACGACCGCCAGCATGAGGTGCGCGTTGTACAGCATGACGGACAGCATGAGCAGGTAGCCCACTGTGTTGTGCGCCGTGAACACCAGCGTCTGGTGCGCGTTCACCAGCGTCCTGTGGACAGATGATTGAAATATAAACATAATATTTTGAATACAAAAAATTCTCGGTATCCTCATCGGTACCTAATTATTAATTACTGAGTAAGGCCGTGCGCTGCGTTATAGCGGACGTACGCTGTTTTTTATAGAACAGCACTACGTGAGGCGGATCTGGTAGCGGATAACCGCGACGTAGCACCAGGGCCTGATGCCCGCGACGCGCTTCTGCTTAACGCAGCGGCCTAAAACTTTATATATGTCGCAGTCATCTGGTTGAAACTACTATTTGATTGAATGACTAGCGCGTTCATTGAACGACGACATTCAATCGAATAACTAAAGGACAACTGGCTAGCCTGGAACTAAAGTGGTCTATGTAACATTTTAGGCTAAATCCATCTAAGAGCATTTTTGAACTTAAAATCAATAAATCATTCCCAGCAAAAGTGGTCTATGTGTCCATTCGTCACCAAAGTAAGGTTATCATTAAAATACCAGTTTAGAATTGATTGATATTTTTTAAAATAATAATTTCTAAAGTGGTCTCAAAGACAACTTTCCTTATTTTAATTTATTTTTTGTCGTTTAATATCCTTATTATCACTAAAATTACATATGGATAGCTAAGTTATGTATTTAACTACAGTATAAATGTTTAACATCAACAGAACATACATTCATAACACATTGTGACTCCAAACGCGTTTCGTTTGATTACAGAAAATAATTATTTTGTATCATAGACCACTTTAGTTCCAGGCTAGCCAACTCGTCATGTAACGTTCAACGTCTTGACTGAACGTCATTTAGCATAGTCGTTGAATGGGATATAGCTGACTTTGTAATGTTTGGTTAGGATGACCATAAGTTCGCAACTTAAAAGGTTTTTTAACAACTTACTTTATATAACAAGAATGAGGACACGACATACCTTGTAATGATTTTATATTGTATTTTAAGTCTTAAGATAGGCAATACGATGTTCGTATTCAGCCAATTTCGCCGAATTTTTTTCTTTAAACGTAACCGGCGGCGGCGTAATAATTGGTAAATCCATGCTGTCACACTATTTTATTACGAATTAAACGCACTGTAAAGTAAATTTAATAAAAAAAAATATCAACACAGTGCTATCTGTGCGAGCTGTTTGACGCAATGTTTGTTTTGGTGACTACTAGCGCTGCAGTGGGAAAAAAATGAACAAAATTTCAATCACATGACTGATTTTACGTCCACTCAGTTCAAAGGGCTATGTTAGAATCCGCTAACTAGTTGGACGTTGAGTGACGCTTGTTCAATTAACGTTCGGCCTAGTCATTCAATTGAAGGTTGTCATTCAATGAACGCGCTATTCATTCAATCAAATAGCAGATTCAACCACATGACTGCGACAAATACACTCAGGGCCTGTTGTGAAATAATAATAATTAGTGTCAGATAACAGATAATAATAATTAGAAATAATAATTATAGATAGCTTATTGGCAAGTTTTGTCTCTATCGCTCAGTATAAAGTTGGCGACTTATTGGTCTCCTTTAATTCAACTTATTGTATTTTCTGAAATTTTTTATTTGTTAAGCACATGATGCATTAGTATCAACGTATCGCATCTCAACTTTATAGTCAAAGTAATTTTACCTGAGTCGTAAAGTAGCCCATCGGTTGACCGGCGCCGAACTTCCAGTGCGACTGCTCGTAGCTCCCACTGTCGGCTGCTCTCTGCAAGATATAACACAATTTATGAGTAGGGCGTAAAATCGAAGCACTCAATAGGTACTTACAAATAATTTAGATTAAAATAATTTTAGCGATAAATGAGAAAATGAAAGTTAATTATGGGAGGAGTCTCCTAATAGGTATATTGAAATAAAGAGCGGTCGCGGATTACGTAGAACCACAGAATACTTAATAGTACATAGTACTTAGTAGAACTTCGTACATTGACTAATCGATACTGTCTATTTCACTCGCGCACAAATATGCTCCTGTGCAAACGCGATATCAATATATTCGTGCGCGAGTGAAAGAGACAAGTGGAGATGAGTCAATGTAGGAAATTCTACGTGCTCCCCGCAACTGCAATTTATACGGCAGAATCGGATTTAAGTAATAAATGTCCTTCAGTTATATTAATTACTAAGGCCCGAATCCCGATTACACCAAACTTCTTTAAAAGTAAATTAAGTAAAAGTTGTCGCTAAACTCTGATTTGATCTTTCTCTCTTATTCAATGTTAAAACGGCACAGACAGATTTTATACCGAAGCTCAGAGATAACGTCGTTGTTTCAATACGTTGGTGAAATTGGTGCTAAGTATTGGATTTATATATGTATACCTACATAATATGCCTATCTAAATATTTTTCTAAATATTTGATAATATTATCATATAATATATGAAGTGTTAATTGACTATTTATTAGTAGTGTTAGATAATAATTAACGAATTAATGACTTTCAATTGAAACGTAGATACTTCAATTCAATTGTACGTTTGGATCCAGGGTATACCTTGGAGCAAAATCTTACTTTTTGGTAGCATATGCTTGGACTACCTACTTCAGAAAAAGTCGAAACACCATATTATGTGTCCATATAAATTTCGAGGAATTCCCTCTATTCCTCATGGATCCCATCATCAGGTCACCACACCTGCGACTTTATTTACATAGAAGGAGAAGCGCTTCCCCCTCATGACTGCCCGCCGCGCGCCGTACATTTATTGCGCGCATGATTATTTTATTACTGCGATATCTTCTAAAATACTCATTGAAATCAAATGATGTAAACGGCAAATTTCTTTTAAATTAAATGCTTGTAATGAATAACGTATTTATTTGGATAAGCATTAATATCATCTTTATGAAAACACCCTCACAAATAATGCTTAATTTTAGAACAAATTTGGTTAGCATAAAAAGGTTATTGTGAGACAACCTTAAAAGATAGACATAATTATACAGTCGCGTACTTTTTTTAGATCTTTTAAAGGGAAACAAGATTCATGCATAATTTTAGCGAAACTTTAACCGTTTCCACAGCGTACGCAGCTAAAGCTCTCAAAAGGAAAAAAAACCCGATTTTGAAACATTCTTAATTGGTGCTCCGCTCGTATTGAGCTTAGCATAATGTTACATTATACATAGTCCAAAGCCTTCCTCGATAAATGGACTATCCAACACAAAAAGAATTTTTCAATTCGAACCAGTAGTTCCTGAGATTATCGCATTCAATTATTATAATATTAGTATAGATACACATATTTAATACACATCCATGACCCAAAAACACAGAAATACATTTTTGTTCCTTCAGCAGGATACGAACCCGCGACCTCCGGCTTGAGCCAAAACACTAAACCACTGAGCCACAAAGGTCGTCAAGATATAAATTTTACAAGGGTTACAATAAATCGGATGATATGGATATTATCATCTACGTTTTATTGAGCTGTAAATTGTCGTGAAGACATTGAAAGCATGCCATATCGACTGCTGACTCAGACAATGTTATCAACAATAATAGTGCCAGAGCTGTACAAACTACAGTGTACTATATGATGACGGATCTACATACAAACTGTACTCGTAGCACGGTCAACGGTGTAGACTGTAGCCTTTAGGGACGTGTGCAAAATATTTAAAAATAGTTTCTGCTACACCCGGCACTACTTACTACCGAGGCGTATCGTAATTCGTGGCATTGTATGAGTCCCACGACGATTCGTCCGCAAAAATACGATCATGAAGATACTAAATATATTTTGTAACTAGCTGGTGCCCGCAACTTCGTTTGCAAAGAACTAACGGAGACGGAATTCAATTTTTTTTAACTGAACCCTAAGATAAAGCAGCCTATGTTAGACCTTATAACATCAGCTATCTGCCAGTGAAAGTCCCGTAAAAATAGATCCAGCCATTTCAGAGATTAGCCGGAACAAACAGACAGACAGACAGACCGACAGACAGACGGACAGACAAAAATGTTTAAAATTGCTTTTTTTATTGTACCTAAGTACCCTATTTACTTTCATATCCATTGATGAAAAAGCTCTTAATTTTAAATTACAAACAGACACTTCAATTTTATTTATCTGTATTCTGTATAGATGTACTTATAGATTTAAAATAAGTTAAAAAGGAGACGTACCTAAGGCATCTTTTTACTGACTTCATGTAGTATCAAACTTTAAAAATTGTATAAACTTTGAGAAATGTGTGATCATACACAACATAAAATACAGTTAATAAAGATATATTGTATGTAACCTCGAAGGATAAGATTTTTAACTTTTGTGGTATTATGTGTTTATGTAACTTTATTTTCACAAGTGAAACAAAAACAAAACGGTCAGTATCAAGTATCAACCCTATTCACAAAGCCACAATCTAAAGCCGCGATAAAACAAACACATTACACACCGCACACGCTCGAGTACAATAATATAATAATAATCAACATCAGGCAAAGTCTCAGTCCGTAAGTATATGCCTATAAATATTAAATCGTCAAAACAAAAAACCGGCCAAATGCGAGTCTTATCTAATTATCTAATTAATACTAATATCGCGCAAAAACCGCGAAAAAACAAAGTTTTTTGTACGGGATAGCCCGGGCTCCTTAAACATTTATTTTATTTTAATTTAGTTATTTTTTCAACTAAATATAGGTACAACTAAATATTCTGTTAACATTTTGCTTTCAAATCACGTTTGTTGCATGGGAAATAGTTGCCCCCTTTAATATTTATTTTATTCCGTTTTAAGTATTTGCTGTCATAGCAACAACAAAAAATTCAATTGTGTAACTATCGCCGTTACGGGGACACAGCCTGGTGACAAACAGACGGACAGACAGCGTAGTGTCACTTAAATAGGGTCCCGTTTTTACCCGACTGCGCCATGCACCCTAAAATTTAATAAGAGTTTTGTAACCTAAAATTTCAACTCAATCGGTTAAAGATATCTGCTTCAAAATTGAGTAGCAAGATTCCACCCGAAGTCCGAACAAACATTGCAAGTTAAATAAAGGCTTTTAAAAAGAAACAGATACCAAAATTATAAAATATATCTCGCTTTAAGCTTACCTATCGCACAGCAAGTTTCTTCTTTCATCCGACCGAAATGGGTACAACTTTCTGTGAGCGCCCCGCTGCACACGAGCGAGGTACACCTGAAATACCAATATGTTACCACCGTTAGCTTACGGTACAATAAAATAATCTGGCTAAACATGACATTGACGTGTTAAAGGGTTTATTCCCTAGTAGAGCCCTGTACCAAGCCTGTACCTCAATTCTCTTTCATTTTACTTTGATTATATTGTAAGTGAAGCGATATGTTATCAATAACCGATTTTATGAAGTTTCGACCAATCAGAGCGCGTTTCACGTTGGTTTAATGTTTACGATAGTACCATTTGACAGTTTTAGCGTACTGGGACTTGATTGTAATTGTATTAATACAGGTTTTATTTAGTAGAATTGACCCTCAGGATGACCATGATCTGATCTATGCGACCGCGACAAGCAAACCAGCCAATCAGGACTCAGGTTCTCTGGTCACGCTCACCGCGCCGGTCGCACGACCCAATGAGCGCCAACCGTCTCGATCCGCTGCCAGCCACCTTCTTCAAATCGTCGGTCCATCGTGCCGCAGGACGTTCTACACTATGTAGGTTTGCTTAAGCGTGGTCTCCACTCTAATACTTGTCTGCTCCATCGACTGTCTGATCGTCTGCAGACATGGCCGGCCCACTTCCAATTCAGTTCTTTATTCGATGAGCAATGTGGGTGACTTTAGTTCTCTGGCGAATAACATCGCGTCGTTACGAATTTTATCCACCAGAGATACCCTCAACATTGCTCTTTCCATCGCACGCTGGTCTTAGGGGATTGTGGGATCGACCATTCAAATATGTCCCGGAGCTTTCCGAATGCATCCCAGCCCAAGCGTATTCTTCTACTCGCCTCCTTCTCAAAGTTGTGCCGCCCAAGTTGAATAGTTTGGCCAAGATATACGTATTCTTGCTCAACTTCGAGACTAGCGCCATTTACGATGACAGGTCTCGGGAGAACGTCTTCATTGTACATAATTTTGTGCTTAGGTTCATACCGAGACTCACCCGTCTTGAAGATTCGCTTAGGTTGTTCAGCATCTCTTTCATTTCCTGCAGAGAGTCTGACATAATGACTATATCATCCGCGAATCGCAAGTGTGACATGTACTGGCCGTTTATGTTCAGTCCCCGTCCGTTCCAATCGAGCGCCTTGAAAACGTCCTCTAACGCGTTGTTAAACAATTTTGGAGAGATAACATCTCCCTGTCTTACCCTCGACGCAGTTGGATTGGTTTTGTACTCTGTTCTTGTACTTGGACGGTCATTGTTGCGGCCTTGTACAGATATGTCAACACCTTGACATATCGGCAGTTGACGAGATATCTCTGCATGGATTCCAGCACAGCCCAGGTCTCGACGGTATCGAAGGCTTTCTCATAGTCCACATACGCTAGGCAGAGAGGCTGATTATACTCCTCGTTCTTCTGTATAATTTGCGTTAGTGTATTTATGTGGCTCACAGTCGAGTCGCTAGTGCTCCATATAAATTCATACTAAGCCGTGGCTCCGCAACACTATTTCGGTCTCGGGTCGACTCGCGTCACGCGTGCATCGGAAGCCTACCTTTAAGACAGGTACTAGTTAGCGAGAACCTCAATTCTCGTATATAAAGTAGACTTTCATTTTACTTTGACTATTGTAGGTGAAGCGACATGTTATCATAAACTGATATTGTGAAGTTTGGACCAAGGAACGCGTTGATTTAACGTTTTGGGTTGCGCCACTTCTGTAGGTGTCCAATTAAGTTAGGACCCATAAGATAATAGTTCGCGGACCATAAAACCTTATGATAAGCATGGCCTTGGACAACAGCAAGAACCGGGTCAAAGTGAAAGCCCGTTTTCCCACTCACATAATATTTACACCCATTTCTATTAATGAAAGTAACGACATTCTCATACCAAGGTTAAATCCGTTAAATTATATATTACACATTATTCACGGCATAGATATGAATAATAAATTATTATGTTGACGTACCTATTATGTACGAGTACTATAAAGCTTAAATAATTAGCCGTTTTCATCTTAGATCATTTAATACAGGATCAGGCACGCGGGGAAATTTTCAAACAAAACTTTCTGCCGATTTTGGTGCGGGGAGGGTAACTCCCACAATGAAAACAAAATCACACATTCACAAAAATATTGTAATCGTTACAAACTCACACATTTATAAAACTGCAACACTAGCTTATTTATTTCACACAAATAAGACTCGCGCTAATATAACAGTGTAGCGTACGTACTAATACACTGGCATGCTAAGTGATGTTACCAATACAAATTATATCGATATATTGTCGATATGAATTTGTATTGGTCACATCTTCGTTATTTGAAAATAATGTATTTTGTTGAAATAAAACCATTCCGAATAATTCCGATATACATATTAATATATTATATTATACGTAAAAGTTATGGCAGCAATAAAAAACTTCACATAGGTACGTAAGTAGTAAATACAGTCTATTCACGTTAAGTTTGCAGTGAGTCGTCAGTACAATTTGACGATGTTAAACTGGCTTACCTTTATTGTCAAACGTGAACACGAGCTAAGCGTCATTGCTTTCTAAAGACATTTGCACTGATGACTCACTGCAAACTTAACGCGTACCTATAGGGTGTATTTACCTACCACTTATGTATGTGAAGCTTTTTAAAACCGCCATAGCTTCTACGTGACTATAGAATGCACATACGCACATACTCACATACGCTAATACATAACACATACGTAGATATTATTATGAACACTAAACATACAACTCTCCTTTTTTGCAAACATCAAAGCAAAGAATGACCTAATCTAACCAAGAATATATCAGGACACGTCTAAGGAGGGTTCCGTAACTATAAACATGTAATATTTTTTCAAATTAAGTACTTCAAAAGTTACTGTCTGATTTGGTTCAAAATAATTTTCCTAAAGAGTTATTAGCATAATAATCTATCAGCATAGAAAATTGTAAGTTTCTAAGTCTTATAGTTTAGAAATGCTAGGGAAGACCAACTTATAAATCACTTTGGAGGCCGATTACTCGAAATGGTTGACTTTATAAAAAAAATATGTATGAAACCTTGCCTTTATTTTAAAATACCTATTAAACGATACCCCACATGATGGGATAGAAAGAAAAAAAAATCATCCCCACTTCACATGCATGGAGAGCCACACCTAGAATATCTTATACTTGGAAACGGCTCAACGATTTCGCTGAAATTTGGTATATGGGGGTTTTCGGGGGTACACAATCGATCTAGATTAGTCTTATGTTTGGGAAAATGCGTGTTCGTGTTTTAATGCGTTTTTCTTTCCACGCAGAATATGGTCGCTAATTTCGTCCTGCCGGCCACTGTCCGTTTGGTCCAGCGGGTTAAGACGCGCATGGCAAGAAACGAGTGTTACGGGTTCGAAACCTGCTCAGTGCCTTACTTTTGTTTTTTTATATGTTCAAGTATATGTCGTCTGATGGCTCATGATTTTGAATCTATACCATTGAGATATAGCTATTGTGGGCTTGCATGGGTAAATCGTGCAAAGAGAATTATTATAGACTTACAATATCACTTGTTTATTCGGAATCACAATTCTTCATATATTCACTAGGTACACTTTATCACAACACTGCACCTTTATATAAACACTAGCACTTAAACGAAACTATGGACAGTTCCTAGGCTGGTTGCCCGAACAACGACTACTCGAGATGTGTTAGCTCATCACTCTTTAACGTGGTAGGGTGGAACCCATCCCCACAACACATCCCCACCATGTCGATTGCACGAACTTCAGACTAGACTCCGTCAAAGCGCGCCAAACACGTTTCTAATAGAGGGCACACTTGTAGTTTCGTTTCCGCTTTATGACCGGATGCGACACGGCCATCCTGTGTAGCACACGTCCCCGTGTGTGCTAGTCTGAAACAAAAGAAAATACCACACAGTATCGTTCACGCTCGGCTATACCTGACCTTATCTATTTTGTCTCATAACAAACTCAACTCCTTTTATCAATAATCATTTTACTTTTAACTCAATATTTTGTGATTTGTGATATTAAAAAGTGTTCTACAATAGTCAGCCCTGTGACCATTACAAATATGTCGAGTAGTCATCTCTGTGACTACAAGTGTTCTACAATAGTCATCCCTGTGACCATTTCAAATATGTCGATCAGTCATCTCTGTGACTACAAGTGTTCTACAATAGTCATCCCTGTGACCATTTCAAATATGTCGATTAGTCATCCCTGTGACTAAACCGCAACAAATCGTCAACCCTGTGACTGTATTCAATGATAGTCATCCCTGTGACTTGGTGTAATACACAAAAACACACACATACATAGTTTGTCATCCCTGTGACTGAACCGCAACAGATCGTCAACCCTGTGACTGTATTCAATGATAGTCATCTCTGTGACTTAGTGTAATACACAAACACACACATACATAGTTTGTCATCCCTGTGACTGTGGCACCTACAAATTTATTCGTTATTCTTATTATTAAACGTATTTGTAGCAATTTCAGGTGAATGTTCTGGCATTTTTATAATCCTAACAAGAGCATACTTATAAGTTCTTTTTGAATTTAAAGCCTTAAGGTAAATAGCAATCACTATCCTCTACCCGCTCACCGCGCATCCAAGTTGCCGGCTACGTCCAGATTAACTGGTACGATCGAACACAGTACGGTAGATAGAGATTTTACTCGATTTTTGATTACAACTTCAATTTGTTCATCATTAACCAAATCATTATTAACCTCGACCAATACATGACCCGATGGCATCTTTCTTTACTACCGTGCGCATACTTATAGGTACGCTAAGAATTTACAGCTTTTAGTGTACAACGGTATCTCTCAAAAATTGTAATTTCGTCTGATTATTCCCTATTTTTCAATAAATAAAAATCACTAATCGAAAATCTATTTACTTCCGCATTACTGCTTTTCAAAACGTGTATTATTGTACTATCTCGGTTACTGTATAAAACAATCAATGTTTCCTCTAAACTAAGATCTTTTAAAATGTGTTCATTTAAAAGTCATCACACTACAGTCACGAGATAAACAATTACGCTCACCAAATAATTTTAGTTCCAAATCTGATACTTCAATGAAGTACAGAGTGCAGATCCCTGGCCGCCGCGGCACCCCGTCGCACGGCCCACACCACCTGCTGCACTTCGTCGCGTCTCGTCTCGTCGCGTCGCGTCTCGTCGCGTCGCATCGCGTCTCGTCGCGTCGCTCGAATACTGAACCTGTACATAAAATAACAGCACAAAAATTGTCCAAACTATGTCCAATTACGTTCTTTTTAGGGTTCCGTATCTAAGGGTAAAAACAGGAACATAAAATCTAAGACTTTGCTGTATGTCTGCCTGTCACCAGGCTGTATCTCAAAAACTGCGATAGCTAGAAGATGGATTTCCTTTTTCTTAAAGATAAAAATGTCAGGTTTAATTATGCAATAAAGTTAATTTCATTTCCTTTCAACAATCAAACTGATTGAATGAGGAAAAGGCTTTTACAGTCTGACTATAGCAGAAGACTTCCAAGTGCGTTTACAACGTTTTATATGATAACTAAGTTCACCAAAGTTTACTGGAGTCCACCGAAGAGCTTTCTTATCTGCCTCAGTCACAGCAACTGAACCGTTGAGCGTGTGCTGCTGCAATCACCATCAACACCAGCCATAGGGCCCATAGGCACCTGCTTAGTGCTTACCGCATACCGCAACTTCTGAAACCGTCAAATTATTTCTTTTAATTTCTTTTCTTTTTATTGTCAATTAAACTATTATTTTCTATAATTTGCGAAACCTACAGTGATGCACGATCATAGACCACCACACAAACAAATTATTATGTTATTTTCGCACTTTTAATTATTCCAATCGGCCTAGTCTAAAAAGTAATAGATAGACAAACATGTAATGTTTCTTTACAGCTTACAACAACGATATCATAAGCTGACAGAGTTTTCTCGCGGATTGCGAACGTCCTAGAACTTATTATCATGTTATCTAACAGTTCTTTTGGACACTTTAAATACACAGAATAAATAACAACATACCCGACATTATTTAAAGTTGGCTTTGAAACTGACCAATGATTAATTTCTCTTACTTCGTGTGCAGTAACGCTAAATAAGAAACAAGATTATGTACAAACTGTACGTAGTTACTATGATTAAAACCAACTACAAAGTTGAGTTATTAAATAGGCAGGTAAACGTAAAATGTAATTGAAGTCGTCTCAAACTAATACCGCCTAAACAATATTTGTAAAGTACAAGTCAACTGATTTTGTTTATGCAGTGCAACATCTATTGTTTTTCAGGAATACCTGCAATTGATAAGGATTGTCTTTGTTTTCGCATGAGTTGTTTACAACTTGCGCGTACTGCCGTGTCTTGTCATTTTATACAAAGTACAATGTGATATCATTAAATGAAATGTCGATAATGATTTTTAATTACCAGAAATCATTTAGATTTTAGTAACTACTGCTATATTCAAGCGTAATGCACTTCGGTTAATCAAACAGTAATAATAATGAGTCTGTAAGACGTATGTCGTATGTACTGAGTACTTGTTTTTACTTTGCGTTAATTTCTACTCACTTTGTTTATTTTTCATAATACTTTGGTTATAATACCAGAATAATTTAGAACCCTATAATGAATTAAGCAACGTTAACGATACAACCAGTTTCCATCACTGTGAAGCGACTAGACCAGTCCACCAGAGGCACAATGAACATCCATTTGGCACCGCCGCCATGGAGGTAGCCTCCACTCTGCCGCTGCTCGGTCACGCAGCGCCGCTTGTTGTCCCCTTGGCGCGGCTATACATTGCCCAGTCTAAGTCCATCTGCACAAAACAGAACAGCAAAACAACAGAACACTAAATTGTAAAGGTTATTTTGAGATATAAGCAAGCAATTTCATGAACACTTGAAACACGAGATAAATCATTAGTTTATTGAACGTCTTAAAAATTATTGCGAGAAATAAAAAGTTGGCTACCGCCTTTTACCAAAACCACCAAATACGTAATCAAAGCCTGTTGTTAAGCTACCATCCACCGCGCTCGTGTCACCACCATAGATGTCATGGCACTGTCGTCATCACCTCACCGTTATCCTTACTTCAACTCCCGTTTTCATGGCGGGCACGAACAAAGGGTTACAAAGTCACCTTGCAGCATTCAATTCACTGCTGTCCCATAGTTTCACAATTACACAGTCTGCATGGCGTGCTGCCTTGTTGTACATACTGCCAAACTCGATCCACATCAATTGCAATGATTATTATCACTTTTTGTAGCCTTTGTGCGAGCTAGATTACACTTTTTTTTTTAATACCCTTACTTTTTCGGACAATAATTTTCTTTCTTTGCACGACTTGATCCCGATTCTGATGTCGTCTGATGGCTCATGATTTTGAATCTATACCATTGAGATATAGCTATTGTGGGCTTGCATGGGTAAATCGTGCAAAGAGAATTATTATAGACTTACAATATCACTTGTTTATTCGGAATCACAATTCTTCATATATTCACTAGGTACACTTTATCACAACACTGCACCTTTATATAAACATTAGCACTTAAACGAAACTATGGACAGTTCCTAGGCTGGTTGCCCGAACAACGACTACTCGAGATGTGTTAGCTCATCACTCTTTAACGTGGTAGGGTGGAACCCATCCCCACAACACATCCCCACCATGTCGATTGCACGAACTTCAGACTAGACTCTGTCAAAGCGCGCCAAACACGTTTCTAATAGAGGGCACACTTGTAGTTTCGTTTCCGCTTTATGACCGGATGCGACATATATAATTATATTATTATATTTTTTTATTTTTTATAGTTTTTAGACAAGTTTAAAAAAAATGTAGTTAATGTTTCAGATCAAACACCTGATCTACACAGAAATCTATTGTAAATAATAATAATTGTCAGTTCACATTTTACTTTTTAAGTTTACTGTTTATGTAGATTATCACCTAAACACCACCATATTACAATAAATAGTCGCCCAGGTACTAAAATTATTATTATTTTATGATGCCAAATCCGAGATCTATACACAATCTATGATCTAGCTACATAATACTAATCTGTGATCTATGACTGTACCAAATTTCATCCATTTATATTCATAATTAGGCTAACGGTAGAAACGCGGACAGACAGACGGACAGAGCGAAACTATAAGGGTTCCTCAAGTAAACCCAAGGAACCCTAAAAATGACTTGCGCTTCAAAAAAGGAAAACTAATAACTTGTGTCCCTCTGGCTGGGAACATCTTGATTTTATAACGATACCCATCTTGATTTTATAACGATAGTCCATATTTCAAACATCCAAATAAACTGTTCAGCCTTTCAAGTTTCAAAGTTGCGGTAGGGTAAATAATAAACATCACGTACATACATGCATACTTTATACTTCTTGCTTGATCTGTCGTATAAAGTGTAAAATCAATCCAATATTTTTACATCACAAAATATAAAATTAGTATACCAAGAAAAAAAATATTTTTTATCGACATCGTTATTCTAGTGATTGTCACGTCACTCAAAAAGTAATAAAAAAATTCCGCCATGTTTCGAGAATTAAGTGCCATAATAAAATTCGAATCTATTGTATAGGAAATAAAGACTAAAATTCTATATCTAACAACAATAGTCTCGTGGGGAGTGCGCCTACGTCATCATCGAATGTTCTCCGATTTTTTGTCTCGTTTACACCGCTATTCGATACATCGTCAATTTTTACGAAATTACATTTAAATAGAAATATACAATAATTAAATTAAAATATACTCACAAATGAAAGGTCATTCCATCTTTTTTAAGATTCGACGTGTTGGACTTGTTTTTACAGGACATAAGAGCACAAATCGGCATTTTTAGCGGAGCATTTCGGACGTCCTTTCGATGCTATACCGATGCACATAATGGTTAAAATCGATTACGCAAATAGTTTTTATGAACGCATTAGATTCAAAAATCTTATACCTCGGCAGAGGGGAAATCTCATGTAAGGCGTATCCCGTATTAAATGATCTAAGGTTTTCATATATCAAAGCTAAACTAATAACAAACGCCATTGATTATTGCGTTGATAGATCTAAATATTTACTGATTTAGTATAGTATTATTGAACAATTTAAATTTTCAACGTTCAATATTGCGCCTAACGGAATTACCTATGTGGTAATGGCTTATGTGTACCTACGTCACAGCTTCTCTAGTGCTCATAACATCCTACCACAATTATTATAAATCTGACAGTTTGTGAGAATGGATAGATGTATGGATGGATGGTTGATTGTTATGCTTTCACGCAAAAACTACTGAACGGATTCTGATAAAATTTGGTATGGTAGTAGTTTAGGCTCCGGATTAAAACATAGGCTACTTTTTAACACGAAAAAGTGCAGTGTTCCCGTGGGATACTGGATTTACGCGGGCGGAGCCGCGGGCAAAAGCTAGCGTTTCTATAAAATGCACTGTATACCTTGGACCCCTCGAACAGCACCGCAATGACGAAAAGCGCTATCCAGGTGAGGGCGAACGCCCAGCGCGATGTCACGTACAGGCCGGAGAACAGGAACTCGCCCAGGTCGAACCCAAACCACATCCACATGTGCATCTTGCCGGTGTTGTCTACACTACAAGCAGTGGCCTTTGTTAGTATACAATATTATCCATACCTACTAATATTATATCCATACTTCCATATTAATATTAGAAATGGGAAAGTGTGTCTGTCTGTTTGTCCGTCTTTCACGCCAAAACTACTAAACCGATTTAAATGAAATTTGGTACACAGATAGTCCAGAGCCTCAGAAAGCACATAGGATACTTTTTATCGCGGTGAAATATACGGTTCCCGTGGGATACTTTATTTACAGTTTCACGTAAAAACTACTAAACCGATTATTATGAAATTTAGCACAGATATAAAGTAGACCATGGGAAAGGACATAGGCTACTTTTTATCGCGGGACATATAAGGTTCCCGTGGGTGTACTTACGCGGGCGGAGCCGCGGGCATCAACAAATCTACTATAGTGCCATAATTGTTGTCTATAAGGAATACTTTTGCACTGTATTACGAGCATATTTATCGCAAGAGGTTCGTGAACATAATGGATACCCAGCTGATGGTCATGCTTCTGTATACATGCGCCGGATCGAATGGAGATAGGTACGTATTCGCACAGCCTCACACACAAGCTTACATTGCTTGTGCGTGATTATTGCGTTGACTTAGTTGTATCAGTGAGGCCACCAGTCACACACAGACCCCAGGCCTACATGTAACCTAATTACCTAACCCGTTAGGCTCTGAATCACAATTATTGTGAATTACACTTGCATTGTTAACCTTTTTAACCACTCCTTCAATGAAACATGACACAAGGGTCAATCTGGGAGATATTTTTTTATTTTCATGATGAAAGTGTCCAAGAATTACGAGCACACTTGTTGGTAAGCGACTACCACCGCCAATGGATGCCCTACTAAACTCACTTAACTAGGCAATTTAAACTCAGGGTTTATTTCACCTTCTTGTGTATTATATGTTTTTTTTTTTAGCTAGTTCATTATTTCTTGCAATCTGCCTGATTCGGGGCATTAAGCTAGAGGTTATGAGTTTTTTTATGTCTTGAATGAATCTAGCCCAATGGCTAGGTCAAATTTTCCTTTCTATTAAATAAGGTCTTGGGGGGCTCTTCTTTTTATTCTATTGAAAGTGTTGGTGTTCTTATGCATTAAATTACTAGCAAGTGGGTTTGGGTGGTTTTCGATACGTTTGGCGTAGGATTTGAGTTTTTCTGTAACCTCCTGCCTGACCATTGGCATCTTTAGGTCGCGATGTAGTTGTTTATTGGTAATATACCATGGTGCATCGGTTATCATTCGAAGTACTTTTGATTGAAAGCGTTGTAATATTTCTATATTTGATTCGGCTGCCGTTCCCCACAGCTCTACACCATATGACCATATTGGCTTTAAAATATTTTTGTATAGTAGAAGTTTATTTTCTAGTGACATTTGAGATTTCCGAGACATCAGCCAGAATAAATTCCTGAGTTGCAGACTGAGCGCCATCCTTTTGGTGAAGATATGCTTTTTCCAAGTGAGCCTCTTGTCCAGGTATAAGCCTAAGTAGCGCACTTCGTCTTTTTGTGGTATTTCAATACCATTTAGTTTGACAGGAGGACATACACCACGTCTGAGAGTAAAGGTTACATGGATTGATTTGGTCTCATTAGCCTTTATGCGCCAATCACGTAGCCATAGTGATATGTCGTTCAGACTACTTTGCAGTATAGCGGATGCTTGGTCTGGGCTTTCATGTATTGCTAGGATAGCTGTATCATCAGCGAATGTGCCCACTATCACGTTGTCATTTACTGGGAGGTCATACGTAAATATAAGGTATAGAGCTGGGCCCAAAACGCTACCTTGTGGTACCCCTGCTTCGATCTCGTGCAGCTCAGATCTTTCATCTCCACACTTTACATAAAAATGGCGGTGAAGTAGATAGGACTTTATTAATTTATAAAGATTTGTTGGAAGAGTTGTTAGTATTTTATATAATAAACCCTCATGCCAGACCCGGTCGAAGGCTTGGGATATATCAAGGAAAGCAGTAGTGCAGTACTTTTTATGTTCAAATGCAGAGTTTATACCATTCACAAGCCTGTGCACTTGTTCTATAGTCCCGTGGGCTTCTCTGAATCCGAATTGATGCAATGGTATTATTTGCGAATGTGCTACTTCAGACAGGAGCCTTTTTAGTAAGAGCATTTCTAGCACCTTGGAGGGTATTGGTAATAGACTAATAGGGCGGTAGGATGCCACTTTTTCTGGTTCCTTCCCAGGTTTTAGTATAAGAATTATTTCAGCTGTTTTCCACTGCTCTGGGATGTATTCACGTCTCAAAATAGCATTGTACAATTGTGTGAGAAAGTATTATATGTATGTACCTAATAAAGTGTGGTAAATACACATTATCCGGTCGAGCCAGCCCATTCACGTTGAAGCATGGCTACCCTACATTCTTCAGAATCTTTATTTTGTAATGGCTAATGAATTGGCGTTTGTGAATTTTTTGTTAAAATAAGGTGTTTAAAAAATACTTCAGGACCTAAAGAATAATTATTATGATTCCACCATATAATCTACATACATCAAATGTTTGCATAACATTAGAATTATAATTAGTATTGTCCATTTTTATATAAACTACCACAGAAACAACAAATATTTACTTAGTACTATTTATACCAGAGTATAAAATAAACAAGTAGGATCTTATCAAACAACTACAGACAGTCACTCGTGGAAAGGTTTTAAAGAATTGTACTATACTTTAGCCGTAAATAAATGATTCAAAGAATCTTGCATCTTTATAATAATTATAGTTATATTTATAAAGTTACTTGTTATACAAAACCAATATGTATGTTTTTTTTTCATCATATGAATGTCAATACTCAATTAGAATGATGATGAGTCGTCATACTCAATAACTTTCCCTGGGCAACCTTCCAATGCAACCAAAAATACTTGTCAAGCTAAGAGTTGACCCATAAATGCCCATTTTTAGGGTTCCGTAATACTTAAGGAACCCTTATAGTTTCGCTCTGTCCGTCTGTCTGTCTGTCTGTCTGTCTGTCTGTCTGTCTGTCTGTCTGTCCGCGCCTCTAGCTCCTGTAATTATGAATATAAATTTATGAAATTTGGTGCAGTTATAGATTGTGTATAGATCACGGTTTCGGGATCATAAAAAAATAATAATTTTATATTTTAGGAGTAGCTCTCCATACATGTGAAGTGGGGATGAAAAATATTTTTTCACTCTACCCCATCGTGTGGGGTATCGTAGAATAGGTCTTTTAAAATAAAGGCATGGTTTCATACGTTACTTTTTTATAAAGTTGACCATTTTCGAGTAATCGGCCTCCAAAGTAGTTTGTAAGTTGGTCCCCCCCCTAGCATTTTTAAACTATAGGAGATAGAAACTTGCAAATTTCCATGCTGATAGATCATGCTAAAAACTCTTTAGAAAAACTATTTTGAACGAAATCGCATCATAATTTCTATTTCTAGAGCAATTATAGAAAAACAAATTAACATATTAAGGCAAATCAGAATAATTATACATCATGTGAAATTATCATTTAAAATAATGTTTCAAAACTGGTTGCAAAATTAAAAAATACTGAAATTAACAATTAATAAAAATAACTTAAATTAATAATAAATAAAACATACTGTCGGGTTTGAACCTACATCTAAGGACAAACACTATGATTAACTGAGCTACAGTAATTACAGTGATTATTGCGAATTTACGTTTCTTTACCAGAATTAGAGCTAAGTTTTGAAACACGTAAAATTTTAATTAATAATTAATTTTACGAATATGTGCCTCTTTTACCAATTATTACAATAATTTAATAACACTAAAAACACATGAATATAATTATGTTATCAATTACCATAATATTATTGTTTTTTATTATAATTTAATACCTACCTTTAATATTAAAAGCTTCAATTTGCTAGTAACTTTACGAAAACTAGGTATATCATATATGGCGCTAGTCTCCTGTTTAAATCGTGGATTGTTTTTGAAAAATAATACTAGATGTCGCTGTGTTATTGGATTTAAATTCTGTATCATGCTATCGAAAACCTCGCTGATATGTATAACCTCTCAGGTGTCGCGCTTTAAAATTTTTATAAGTATCTGGTTGTATTCTTCGTACCTACTTTGAGGTCTCGCTAGAGTGCGCTAGAGTAAATATTTTCTTTGATTGTGATAGGCGGTATCGTAATAGACTAAAATAATATGCTCAAATGTTATGTGATTAGCGAAATGCGAATATTAAATAGAAATCGAATAAAACTTATTCTGTTTAGAACATCTGGTTACTATTCACTTATATATATTTTGATTATTAATCAACATTCAACATTTACGGAACCCTCCTTAGACATGTCCTGACATGCTCTTGGTTAGGTTATTCGATTCTGTGTTTAACAGAAATTGTGAATAGCCCCGCAGTTCAGATGGACCAGTTCATATCCATTCTATATTTCAACTAGGTAGATTAAGTGCTACTAATCCTTATTAATTCGAAAAATTAATATGGAGCAGCCTCATAATATTTGTAAAATTATTGACAAAGCTCTTTGTATTCTATTAAACAATAAGAGATGCTTATACTTCAATACATCAACAGTTATGGCTTTCTTTCTATATATAGGTAAAAATTTAGTATAATATCCCATGATTTGGGGGGAGGGAGGGGGAGGGGGGAGGGTGAACCCCCCTTTGGCACTCCCCCCCTCCGGAAACCCATAGTTACTGAGATATTAATAGTTGAAGTTTTGAGGTTATAGGTGCCAATTTCCACATTCTTTAATATAAGTGGCACCAAAACCTCAGCAGAGCGAATATTGTCTGGACCCACTTCCAACCTCAAATCTTCAGATCCATCCTCAATCATACCTAGAACCCAATGGTCCTCAATAACAACTGGCTTCAATTATGAGTCGACGGAGGCCCGCTACGCGGGGCTCCTACTTCAGGGTGGTTTACAAAGAAATAACCACGATGGCTAAGGCGGGAGCGTAGCGCAGCGAAGCTACCGCCTTAGCCATCTAACCTAACCCAATGAAGTCGTATTGGGCCAACTCGTAGTAATACATTGCTATTAATTACCTAAGAATTATATACTGTTCTCATACATTTCCTATATCACATTATAATATATAAATGTACAGGCAATCAAAAAAGGAACATCAAAGAAACGTCAACATGGCCGAATTTCTATAGAATTTATCGAATTTTAAATATTTTTTATCTCGAAAACTACGGATCTTATCATTTTGAGAAGTTGCGGAATTAATTCGTAATTAGAAGACCTTTTAGCCGTAAAATTACCATTGAGCAACTAATAGGGCAAATGTGGGATATTATACTAAAGTTTAGCCTATTTATTTTTTATTTATATGTGACTGTATTGTGTAACTATACAGAAATTATTATCAATTGAATTTTTATTTCTTTATGACGCTGTTGTTGAGGATTATTTACTGCACTAAAGTTAAAAAATTATTTTAATAGAAGTCTTTGTAATAAGCTATAGAGATATTTATCTGACAAATAAAAGAAATATTTATTTCTTTTATTTGTCAATTATATTCTGACTTATTTATAACTGAAATTTACTACTATCACTAATGAAAATATATCGGAAACATAAATATTCATAGAAAAAAAAAGTTATTACCATTCATTTGCAACACTTAAATGTTGCTAATGTGTAATAAACAACATTTCCTAAATCATTATTTTTTAATACAGTTCACTTACCTTAAATTTGTGTATCATATAAAATATTCACCACACGCCTTCATTTCCAATATTTATTTACTAACGCCACTGTCCTATATTAGAAGGAGCACTCATAGCTGTTATCACTGATAATTCTTATTGGAAAGTAAATATTTTCTGTATTCAATTAATAGATAAAGTTAGATAAAGTTTTGTGGGAAAGATATTAAATCACCCGTGATATTACACTACAATTTATTCGTTATTAGATTTATTAAGATTTTGAAAGGCTAAAATATCCTTTTTTTTCATGAAGCATGTAGTTTCTTTGGATAAATTAATAAAATGAAAGTAATATAAGGTCAACAATCTCAATTTGAAAATCGAGAGGAAATTTCTTGACAATTGACAGTTCGCAGACTGACCATAGAGTATAAAGAGTAAAGGCTATTAGCAAGAGCAAAATTATATATCGTACCTTATCCCCCTATATGACACATGCCAATGAGAAAGAAAGAGATATCTAGTTGTTCGTTAGTTTCGTTTTTTGTAGACGGTTACAGGTTTTGAACATATGTAACCAACTTCAGACAGATCAGCTGTCTGAAGTTGGTTACAAGTTGCATTGCTCGTATTTATCAGCAACTTCATATGTAAATATATTCCCGTCCGCCAGTGAAGTCCCTAGTCGGCATTTTGTGTCGATAAAAATCAAAATAATAATGAAAATGTTAATCTTTTCATAGCATAAAATGAAGTCTTTTATTCCGCTTTATGGTTTCTTAGATCTTTAAACTATTAAATGAATTTAAATGCAGTTTGCAGCCAATAGATAGAATGATTAAAGTGGAAGATTTATGCGGAATAATATATGCACCTTTGTGATTTATAAATTATTATCAGTCTATCAAAAACGAATCTATGCAGTATTGTCTACAACAAACAGAAGTATGTTGGGGAAGCTAGTCTCTTGAACTATACACCCACACACTATGCAGGCTATTGTCCGATCGACTTGTCAGTTCTATATCCTACTACTATTATAAACATGAAAGTTCGTGAGGATGGCTGGATGTATGGATGGATGATTGTTACTCTTTCACGCAAAAACTATAGACCAGATTTCAATGAAATTTGGTATGGCAGTAGTTTAAGCTCTGGATTAAAACATAGGATACTTTTCCCTTGGATACAGCTGGTAAATATATAAACAGTAGATGTATAGACTTTTTATGTCTTTATACATTTCTCCCTTGAGTTGGGGTACCTACGTGGAAAGACAAATGAAAAAAGGAAATTTTAATAGATATATTTATTATTTATTAACAATTGGACATCATTTATTAGCTTACACGTTACGACAACACCAAAAAGCTCTCAGATTGTCAGCATGGAGCTAAATATGTGAAGAAAATATAGCACAGCAGTCTGTAGGCTACTTACCTACATAATTATTATTTACATAATATTTAGTACATTAAATATATTATAATAAAAAAACTTAATGCTAACTTAAATCTAAAACTACTGTTAACTAATAATATACATAATATATTTATATAAATAATAATTTAATATTTACATTTATATTTCTATTGCATTTACATATTACGAGTATATCAGTTGGACATATCGACATCATTTATCGATACGGTTATATCGACATGCATTTATCGATACGGTTCTCGCACTATAGCGCGAGACCGGTTTTGTATGCGCCTTCGCCGAGTGCTTGCAATACCTATCAATAGCGACTCGCGCGCCGCGCCGGCAGTCGGAATCTTACCTCAACGCGATACGTTTGCTTTGCGACTTTGCTTTCGTTCAACAGTAATAATTATATTTGCTTTCTATTTCTTATGCTACTAACTGTACTTCTTCATATCTCTGTAGTGCTGTGCTTATTTGACTGTATCGTGCTTTATGTTTTTCTTCCATCTCCGTGCCTTCTGACTTTTAATCGTGTGTGTAAGTGAATGATTGGTGTACGCTCAATAAATACTATAGTGAGTAGAACTTTTTATTTCACTGACTGTGTAGTGCACCTATGTTCACCCCTTAACACCAAACTGGTGACCCCGTATTTGAGCGATGGAGAAGGAATTTCACGATGCACGCGCCATTCCTGCAGGCCCTGCCACGCGGTCGAACGATACCACTAGTGAGGGGACACAGTCGATACCCAATATCGATGTTTTTAAGGTTGGTGTTCGAGTCCCTCCATTCTGGCCAGAAGAGCCAGAGATTTGGTTTGCGCAGGTGGAAGGTCAATTTGCTATTTCCGGGATTACTAATGACCTCACAAAATTTAATTACGTCATTGGCCACCTGGACGTGCAGCATTCAAGGGAGATAAAAGATATCATCATTAGCCCACCTGCAGGGAATAGATACGAGACTTTGAAACGGGAGCTGATTAAACGGCTGACGGCGTCGAGGGAGAAGCAGATCAAGCAGCTTTTGATGCACGAGGAGCTTGGAGACCGTAAGCCCTCGCAATTCTTGCGTCACCTCAAAGGCCTCGCCGGTGTCGACGTTTCTCAAGAAATTTTGAAGACCATTTGGACTAGCCGACTTTCGCACGGGATCCAAACTGTGCTTGCTGGCCAACCTTCTTCATCATCCATCGAGGACCTCGCAGATTTGGCCGATCGTATCCATGAACTGGCCACCCCCGTGCCAGCTGTAGCCTCCACCAGCCAAGCTGTTCCTGGATCGGCATTAGACGCATTGGCCAGGGAGGTAGCCGAGCTGAGGAGACAGTTCCAGCGACTCTCGACGGACAGAAGAAGCCGACCACGCTCTAGATCCTCACGTCCTGCGCGCAGAGCATCAGCATCCAGGTCGAAGCGCTCCGACTCGAATTATAGAAAATTCCCGCTTTGCTGGTATCATGCCAAGTTTGCGGAGAAAGCCAGCAGATGCGTGAAACCCTGCGACTACAAGGCGGGAAACGCCAAGGGCAGTCTATAATGGCGACTGCTGACTGCCCTCACTCCACTGGTCGCCTGTTCGTGACGGACCGCGAGTCGAAGATGCAGTTTTTGGTCGACACAGGGAGCGACCTCTGTGTTTTCCCCCGGTCCCTGCTGCGTGATCGTCGTGCGAAGACGGACTATAATTTATGTGCGGCGAATGGTAGTTGTATATCTACTTATGGCTATGTACATTTAAATTTAGATTTTTGTTTACGTAGAGTATTTTCTTGGCGATTTGTTGTAGCTGACGTAACCAAGCCTATTATAGGCGTAGACTTTTTAAATTTTTATGGTCTTATTGTAGATTGCCGAAATAAAAGGTTATTAGATAGCATAACATCTATCTCAGCTATTGCTAAGTTTGTAAAAGATTCCGACATAGCCTCAGTTAAAATTTTAACAGGTGAGACTCGATACCACAAAATCCTTGAGGAATTTCCCGAGCTCACCCGTCCAACTGGCATACACCGCACAATTACTCACAACACCGTTCACCACATTCGCACGACACCAGGCCCTCCAGTATCTTGCACTCCACGTCGTTTAGCACCCGACAAATTAAAAATTGCCCAACAGGAGTTCCAGGCCATGATTGCCAACGGTACAGCCCGACCTTCACAGAGCCCCTGGGCGTCTCCTCTTCATCTGGCTCCGAAGAAGGACAACGGTTGGCGTCCCTGCGGTGACTATCGCATGTTAAACGCCCGCACTGTGCCTGACAGATATCCGATTAAACATATACATAATTTTGCGCATAATCTTGTTGGCTGCAAAGGTTTTAGTACCCTTGATTTATTAAAGGCGTATAATCAGATACCTGTCAGTGCTGCAGATATTCCGAAGACCGCAATCACTACTCCGTTCGGACTCTTCGAGTTCCCCTTTATGACGTTCGGACTTCGGAATGCGGGCCAAACCTTTCAAAGGTTTATGGATGAGGTCACCAGGGGGTTAGACTTCGTCTTCGTCTACCTAGATGACATTTTAGTTTACTCTCGGGATGAACAGCAGCACGAGCAGCACCTTCGCCAACTTTTTACCAGGCTCAAGGAGTATGGCATGCTGGTGAACACGGCGAAGTGCGTCTTCGGTGTGCCTGAGGTAACATTTCTAGGTTACGCTATTTCGGAAGCTGGCTCCAAACCGTTGGACTCCAAGGTGCAGGCGATTAACGATTTTCCTGTTGCTTCTACAGTGCGTCAGCTCAAAGCATTTTTAGGTATGCTGAACTTTTATAGGAGATTCCTTCCTCGAGCAGCTGAAGTCCAGGCTCCCCTACATGCGCTTCTCAAAGGTTCTGTTAAGGGTTCACAGCCCATCAACCTGACAGAAGAGGCCCTTGAAGCCTTCAACGCATGCAAACGCAGCCTAGCAGATGCAGCCTTACTTGCCCATCCTGACTGTACCGCTAAGCTTGCCTTGGTTACGGATGCATCCGACAGAGCAATCGGCGCTGTCCTGCAGCAGTTTAAAGACGGTGCATGGCAGCCACTTGCCTTCTTTTCGCGCAAGCTCAGCCCGTCGCAGGTGAAATATTCACCGTATGACAGGGAGCTGCTTGCGATTTACGAGGCTATCAAGTACTTTAGGCATATGCTCGAGGCCCGGCATTTCGTCATCTATACTGACCATAAGCCGATCAGTTTCGCATTCCATAAACGGAAAAAGAACTGTTCGCCTAGGCAGTATAGACATCTCGACTTTATAGCCCAGTTCACGTCCGATATCCGACACATATCTGGCAAGGATAACGTGGTTGCCGATACGTTGTCGAGGATCGAGGAACTGTGTGCGCCGGTGAGCCCCGAAACAATTGCCCAAAGTCAGGCTGCCGACCCTGAACTGCAACAGCTTCTAGCAGCAGGTACGTCTCTGCGTTTGGAGAAGCTGATGGTACCTGGAAGTCGAGTCCCTCTGTACTGCGACGTCAGTACACCGACCTCCAGACCTTTCGTACCTAAGTTTCACCGCAAGCAGGTCTTTGAAAGCCTGCATTCGTTGAGCCACCCTGGCGTCAGTGCATCTGCCAAATTGGTTGCAGAGCGCTTTGTCTGGCCAGGCATACTCCGTGACTGTCGCGAATGGGCTCGCGCCTGTATAGCGTGCCAGAAAGCCAAGGTCAGCCGCCACGTGACTGCGCCTCTGGGCACATACCCCTTGCCTCGAGTGCGATTCCAGCAGATCCATATAGACCTCGTGGGTCCCTTGCCGCCGTCACAAGGATATCGCTACTGCCTTACCGCCATAGACCGATTTACTCGGTGGCCGGAAGCAGTACCGATCCAGGACATGACTGCGGAGACAGTTGCCCAAGCACTCCTGTCTACATGGATCGCTCGATTTGGTTGCCCCACTCAAATCACAACCGACCGTGGTCGACAATTTGAGTCGGCGCTATTTCAGTGCCTCTCAAAAGCCACCGGCTTTGAGCATAGGCGAACGACGGCTTACCATCCTGCATGCAATGGCATGGTGGAAAGATTCCACCGGCAACTCAAAGCTGCCATAGTTTGCCATGCAAATGACAGATGGACAGAGTCTTTGCCGTGGGTCCTTCTAGGCATACGAACTGCCTTTAAAGAAGATCTCCAGTGCTCCTCTGCTGAGCTGGTGTATGGAGAGCCTTTAAGGTTGCCAGGCGAATTTTTCGACCCTGCAGACGGTGGTACCACTGACACATCTGAGTTTTCGGCTCGCCTTAAGCAAATAGCTATAAGGTTGCAACCCACAGCTGCCTCCCGTCACTCTAGCCCTAAAGTGTTTATTTACAAGGAGCTAGCAACCACTGATTACGTGTTCCTCCGAGAAGACGCATCACGTGGTTCCCTTCAACCTGCTTATTCAGGCCCCCACAAAGTTTTGTCGAGGGATGACAAAGTATTTAAAATACTGCTCAAGAACAAAGCGGTCACAGTATCCATAGACCGCATTAAGCCGGCCTTCATACTGTCCGACCATTCAACACTTGAGCATTTACCAGATGTCCAAAAGAAATATGTAACTCGTTCTGGACGACAAGTTAAATTTCCAGATTTTTATCGCCCTTGACGGTCTCTGGAGGGGGGTGGTGTAGGCTACTTACCTACATAATTATTATTTACATAATATTTAGTACATTAAATATATTATAATAAAAAAACTTAATGCTAACTTAAATCTAAAACTACTGTTAATTAATAATATACATAATATATTTATATAAATAATAATTTAATATTTACATTTATATTTCTATTGCATTTACATATTACGAGTATATCAGTTGGACATATCGACATCATTTATCGATACGGTTATATCGACATGCATTTATCGATACGGTTCTCGCACTATAGCGCGAGACCGGTTTTGTATGCGCCTTCGCCGAGTGCTTGCAATACCTATCGATAGCGACTCGCGCGCCGCGCCGGCAGTCGGAATCTTACCTCAACGCGATACGTTTGCTTTGCGACTTTGCTTTCGTTCAACAGTAATAATTATATTTGCTTTCTATTTCTTATGCTACTAACTGTACTTCTTCATATCTCTGTAGTGCTGTGCTTATTTGACTGTATCGTGCTTTATGTTTTTCTTCCATCTCCGTGCCTTCTGACTTTTAATCGTGTGTGTAAGTGAATGATTGGTGTACGCTCAATAAATACTATAGTGAGTAGAACTTTTTATTTCACTGACTGTGTAGTGCACCTATGTTCACCCCTTAACACCAAAAGTCCGTTTACGTGGGAGAGCCATGCTTTGGCACGAACGGTCCACCTGCACCAGATAAATACCACGGCCTCCGGGTACTTAAGGAGTAGTTGCGGATTTTAAGACCGGGATCGTACTTGTGACTCCTCCTATTGCGAGTATGTATAGGTGGCGATAATCGCTCTCCATCTGGCGATCAGTCTGCCCGTTTTCTGGTCAATTAAAAAAGTACATAGAAGTATCCTTGCAAAAGGTCACCTAATTCCCTGCAAAACCAAAAAGCAAAGCTAAATTTGAAAATTTGTGACATGTTTTTGTGATTATGTACAACCGTAACTCCATTATAATATACAGGAATTATTAATTAATAATTATAATAATTAAAAAATACACCACACTATTTTATATTATATATTATCACTTAGTTTATATTTTGGATCTTACTAATTTGTATAATTGTATGGTGTTTGGTAAACATAAAGTAGGCAAAACATTTTTCTTTCAGATTAACATATTTTCTCTTTCGAAGGTTTATCGATATCCAAAACATCACTATGTAAATACACAACCTCTGAAATTTATACAAAATTTCTATTATATATTGTTGAAATCCGCATATAATGGACAATAAACACATTTTTCTACAAGAATATAATAACTTCAGTGTAATTGCTTGTATTTATATAACCTGAAACAATTCTCAACATACTGGTGAAAAGTTAACACTTCTTCACGATTTTCTTTCCTCGCAGAGTGTGATTTACAGCCCTCCACCAAACGGGCCATATTAATTTGAGCACAGCTTTGTTTTCTAATAAGACTTTTTAATATAAACTGAGATTTTTACCAAATAACACACTATAAATTCATGATTTGCTTCTTCTTCTTCTTGTATCATAATGCACACGTAAACAAATGATATTAGCTGTCAGTGGCTAACTTCAGGCCACATCTACTGCTACTAATTCAAAATGTCACTTATTGTTAAAGCAATAAAGTCGTAATTCCAACGTCTAAAATTGGACTCCAATTTGGACTCCAAATTGGAGCAACCTTCGAAAAAAACGTATAGACATAGAGATGGCTTTCTCTTTCACTCTTATTGGTTTTGCCTTTGATGTTTTGTGAGACAAATAGCTGCCTACGGCTTTGATTTTTGTTTTAGTTCTATGAAACTCCAATTTCTTTGAGACTGACATTTTGACATAGACATTTTTTTTTGTTTAATTCGTCCCGAAATGGAACAGGCTAAGGTCCTAAACCATACTGCCTCGTCTGTCGTTTGAGGTATTTCTTTGTCTTATTTCTAAATCGTCAAGTCCAAAGTCTAGTCAAAGTCGAAATAAGTAGTCAGGATAGTCAATTAGTCAAGTCAGTCGATTCAGTAAAGTGGTAGACGCTTTACTGAAACTTCCTAGGGAGTTTTGGCGGGAAACCCAATTTAGCACGCATTTTGTAGAATGTATCACTTTTCCACACTAATGCACCTCAACGAATAATTAATGGTTAATATTCCACCACTATAACACATTAAAAACCGAATTAACACGAATTTAGAAAAATAATACAGAAACACAACATTGCTGATTGACTTTCCCGGCAAAACTCTTTGACATAGACATTTTTTTTTTGTTTAATTCGTCCCGAAATGGAACAGGCTAAGGTCTTAGACCATACTGCCTCGTCTGTCGTTTGAGGTATTTCTTTGTCTTATTTCTAAATCGTCAAGTCCAAAATCTAGTCAAAGTCGAAATAAGTAGTCAGGATAGTCAATTAGTCAAGTCAGTCGATTCAGTAAAGTGGTAGACGCTTTACTGAAACTTCCTAGGGAGTTTTGGCGGGAAACCCAATTTAGCACGCATTTCGTAGAATGTATCACTTTTCCACACTAATGCACCTCAACGAATAATTAATGGTTAATATTCCACCACTATAACACATTAAAAACCGAATTAACACGAATTTAGAAAAATAATACAGAAACACAACATTGCTGATTGACTTTCCCGGCAAAACTCTTTGACATAGACAGTCAAATTTGACAGCATTTTTTTTTTATTATCAGACCAAGAGCTACAGGCTTTATTCTTGGGTTTTTCAAGGCGTGACTCCTGTTCGAAACATTACACAGAAAACATGAAACATTGGGGCGTGGCTATACACATTTGTCTAGGAATAGACAATGTTTTTGTTTTCGGAGACGGACGAAAAACATTCCCGCGCGGGTAGAGAGGGGAAGAAATGTTTCATTTCTTATCTAGTGTTCACATCGTTCACATGACACCTAGGTATAGGTTTTTTAGGTTTATAGTTTTGCTTGTTGTGTTTTTTGTGTTTGTTTTTGTGATCGCTCATAATATATGGCCTGACTTAATTAAAACACACCAATTTTGACAGTTTTCAATAGAAATGCGGAAAATGGCGCACATATTTATGAGTTGAAAAAAATACTTTTATGAAACACCTAAAGTGGCCTTTTCAGAACCCCTCTTTCCCTTAGATTCTACACCTACAATCACTAAAACTGCGAGCGCTAATACGTCTTCCTCGTCGGAACTTAGATCGTGTCTGGACAAAATGTTTTGTTTCGACCAAAAACATTTTCTGTAGCTGGAGACAGCTTGTGTATGAAAACAAATGTTTTTGTTTCATGTTTCGAACAGGAGTCACGCCTTCAGAGGTTTATTTCTAATCTAGAGTCTGGCTAACGAAAGATGAGACTGAAAAAGGCGGCAAATTAAAAAAAAAGTAAGTTAACAAGGACAATAAACTTCATTTTCATGAAATGAGTTGTTCCTAACAAAATATAATATAATTGTCATAAATAATCAAGTATCAAAACTATAATTCCGACTATAGACAAGGTTGCCGTACGTCGACTTTTTGAATTTAACGTCTTTTTCCAGTCTCATCTTTCGTTAGCCAGACTCTAGCTTATATTACCAAGTTAGAATCAGCAACTAAAATATTACCGAAATCGTCGATTTGTTACAGGTGATCTGTTATCCAAGAACAACTATGTATTCTAACGGTAAATATAATGAAGTCCTAAAATTATATAATTAAATAATAATGTTATAAATTATAATATACACAAATTATGAAATAAAATAAATGTAAACATTGTAAAACATTTATTAAAATTTAAACCTACTACTAGTAATTTCTACGTTTTAATAATTCTTATTCATACACAAAGTAGGATCTATGATTGATAATGCAGCTCCTACTAGATGTAAAGATCCAGTTATCAATATAGAAATATCACAGTTTTCTTTCTCCAAGTGCATTAAAACTTCGGAAACACATTCCATTACATACGTCGTAGACTTGTTTTCTTTTCCCATCCATATTTTAGCATGACTCTTGCATCTGTGTAGCAGTTCATCGTTTTCTAATATTGAAAAGTTATCGTTTTGTTTAGAAGTATCTTTATATGCAGTTGGTATAACAAAGTAGACTGAACGGAAATTAATGTTTTGCAATGGGGTTAAAAGCATTTCAGCATCCCTGTCACCGGTTGCGCTAAAAATCAAAACTTTATTTCGATACCTGTAAATTAATTACATATTATTTTTATGAAGGAAGGTTTCTAATTTTTATTTATGAAGTACGACAGTCGAGATTTATTTCTAAAATCTTCTAATAATCCCAACAATGCACAAAAAAATCAAGTACGGTTTTGGCGGGATCTAAATGTTTGACGTTGTTGATTTCCTGCTTAAATGTGTGTAATTTTAATCATTAAATATTTGTTAACGTGCGCAAGTAGTACCACTTAAAGCGTGCTACTTTTTGTTCCCTTCAAATGCCCTAAGCCCGCTATCCCCAACCCGCGGCCCGCCGGGCCTTTATTTGCGGCCCGCGTGAAAGCTGTAACTTAAAAATCTGCCAAGGAAAGGCCATTTTAGAAAAAAAAATAGACAAAATTTGTATTTTTTATGAAAACCCCTTTTATATTAATTTTTATTTTGAATTATATATGGGAGTAGAAATAATTTAGTATCTTGTGAATATTTAAAGTATTGCCATCGACTAAAGAAAGGACAAAAAATCGCGTTTTGTTGTCATAAAAAGGGCTTCTCCTTATATTATTTGTTTTATCTTGTTTTTTAGATATGATATTAGGTACCTATGTTGTTATAGCGGCATAAGAATTAAGACTTATGAAAATATCAGCTTTCTAGCTAAAGTGGTTCTTGAAATACAGCCTACGATGTAATAAGGATAGCATGCAGCGACAAGCCAGCACTAGATAAAGTTGTGAAAAAGCGTTCACAATTCCAAAAATCTCACTGAGTGAACATAATTATTATAATACATATGTGTTATTTTATTTTAGTTTGTGTCGTTATCTCATCTTAAATGTTTAGTTTCACTCTTTTAACTACCTTGTGTTTTTCTATTATTAAATCGTTAAATTTAAACACCGTATTTTTTGGCCCTAAAAATTTTGGTTGCGGCCCGCGACACCAGGAGTACAACGGGTTTGTGTGGTTTGTGGCCCGCGTAAAAAAAAGGTTGGGGACCACTGCCCTAAGCCATAGTTTATGTACGGGGGTCCACAGTCTCAGCTATGGAAAAATGCAAATAAACAAATTGCACCAAGTCTCGTAATCGCTACGCATAATTACTAGCACAGCGAACATCCGCCAGGTTGTGGTGTCCGAGACTGACTGAAGTAAAGAGTGAGTGAAGTAAATGGTCCAAAAAATGATTAATTTTATTAAGGGGGTACTTTAAATTTTTTTTTATCGATACTTGCCGCACTGGTCGATAAATGTCACACGACGTAAGGTTTGCAGGGCGTTAATGTAAATTCAGATTGAGATAATTTCTTGTAAATGTTAAGAATTGTTAAAAATTCCAACGAAATATCATTGTAATGGCATAAAGATACGTAAAATTTATAAATAGGATCCTAATTTAATGGTGACGCCACTACAATGTTAAGTCGTGAGATTAACTGTCAGTGTCATAGGGATCAAGGTTCACCGCGCCGAGTTCTAACGACCTACCTATACCGAAAATTATTTTTCTCGCTTTTTTAACTTAACACTGGCAATTGTTATACATTTTTTTAATCTATAGCGTGTTCCACACGGAACTTATTTTGCCCAAAACGCTACGATAATTTTTACCACAAAATGGTGTTTCTTTAGCGAAATAACGAAATTATTGAAAATTTCGAAAATTTCGTTTTTAGCAATTTTTGTGACTAGTGGAACAACTGACAGCTGATCACAGCTGATGTTGAAAACGTCAAAAAGTGCTAATTTTAACCCAAGTAGGGAGTTGGGTAAAAATATGCAAAATGGCGTGATCATTCTTAGCGTTTTTAGCAGTTTTTGACAGATGACAGTTGCGTGTGGAACAAGGGTGAAAACAGTTACGAATGATCATAGAACTAAACTAACTAAACAGCTAAAGAAACAGAATGTGAATGAAAATAATGAAAATAACGTTTTGAACGTGCTAATGGAACGAAGCACTACCAAATACATAGACAATAGAGTAATGCCAAATGTCATTTGTCAAATATCATGTTTGATTTTGAAAATCTAATTTTGAACAAGATTTCTTAATTTTACAGAAGTAATTTGAGGGTTTATTTCATTAAAAAAGTGCCCATTTACAATAAACAATGGAGGAAATGCAAAAAAAGCCAAAAAAGAAACCAACAAATATCGAAGACTTGACAAAGGAACAAATACGACAAGCAATTATTAAAAAACGCGAATGTAATGCTAAAGCTCAACAAATTGTAGAAAGTTTGCTTGAAAATTGTATAAATGAAGACTATTTACTCAAATGTTTGCCAGATATAAATCAATCACACTTCGAAGACATTGTTGAAGAACGGTCGATTTTGCATCTCTGTGGCTACCCGCTATGTCAGAAGACGATAACACAAAATGATGTTCCGAAACAAAAATACAGGATTTCCATTAAAACAAATAAAGTATACGATATTACAGCAAGAAAAAGTTTTTGTAGTAACAGTTGTTACAAGTCAGCCATGCATATAAAAAAACAGATGTTGACCAGCCCACTGTGGTTCCGAGAGTATGAAGAAATTCCACTGTTTCATTTGTTACCATTCGATACAAAAGGTAGCTTGGGACAAGAAGTAGATCTAGGTATCCCCAAAATTGATCTACGGTCTGAAAATCAATTCACATCTATTAATGATTTTGCAAATGCCAGCTTAAAAGAATTCAATGATAATGGTGATTTACAGAAAAACTCGAAACAGGAAAATGATGTAAAACAAAGTTCTAATAAGTCATCACAGTTATATGATAGTGAACGAAACAAAGCTGAAGAAAATATTGAAATAAATGAAAAATGTAAGCTTGGTGATATATCTCAAAATAATATTGAGCTCACAAAAATTGACATGGAGAGTAAAAAAGAATCAACAAAGAAAAACATTAAAAATCCATTAAACATTGTTGGAGAAGTGATTGAGAGGCCTGAGAAGAAAATTGATCCTATCCTATTGATTCCACCTTCTAGTGAGACTGCCAATAAACCTTCAACAACTAAAAAGACACCGGAAACAAAACAAAAAATCATCACAACTTTGATTATTGAAGTGGAGAAATGTTTAGCTGAATGGTTTACAATCGACACATTATTGTATCTCTTTGGAGAGAGCAAAGTAAAAGAAATGGTCACAGACAAGGGAGATTGCCTCAAAGAATACTTAAACAACTATTCACAAAGCTTCTTATACAACTCTTATATGTACGACCAGTATCAGGCACTGTGTAAAAAGTTAAATATGCTCGAGTTAGAAGACAGGCAATATGATACTAAGACATTAAACAAAGAAACTAAACCTTTACCGAGTTACTCACTTCTTAAAGAAGAGAGTAAGAAAATGCAATTGAAAGTTAAAGCATTCTTTTCTGGTGAAACGGAAATACCTGATGTGGATCCCATAGAGGAAGTGGAACAAAACGAAGAGGAAGCTGCGCCAAACTTGCCTCTAGTAGATAAAAATGCTCAAAATGCACTGAGAAGAAGAATAGTTTGCCTACACCTAAACAAAGTTTTACCAGACTTACTGAGGTCCCTAGGTCTATTAACACTTACTATAAGTTCGGATGTCCGCATACTCGTAAATACATTCAAATTAAAGGCAAACAATATAATGTTTAAGCCAGTGCAGTGGACACTAATCGCTATAATTTTTATTAAACTACTGTCCTTGAGGGACGCAAGATTAAAACATTTGCTAGAACAATCAATGGCCTTCAATCATATGCAGTTGCTGCTGTTGAGTTACCAGCAGGACGGAGGGTATTTAGATAGACTTATTGTATGGCTCACTGATGTAGACAGATTGTTAGATGCCAATGACAAACAATTAACTGTTGGTTAATCTTAATCAACATGAGATTATTCGGCAGGTTTGTCGCTACTTACTTTATACTGAGCGACAGAGACAAAACATGCAATTAAGCTATCTGGCACTTATCAGTAGATTGTGAAGTAGAAATTAACTACATAACTTATTATCGACGACATCTGTGGCTCAGTTGGTTGAGTGTGTTTGTGCTCAAAGGGGTTCAAATCCCGCCGAAGGAACAAAAAGTTTTTCTGTTCCTGGGTCATGGATGTGTATTAAATATGTGTATAATATAATAAAAATCTTAAATATGTGTATAGTATAAAAATTAAAAGTATTAAATATATTTCCGTTGTCTGGTACCCGTAACACTAGTTCTTTGAGAACTTAACACGGGATCAGATTGACGTGGTGTGAAGCGTCCATAGATATTATATTATTTTTACTGTGAATTAGTAGTGAAATAATATATTAATTATTGTTGTTGAGATGACCTCGAAAATATTGTATTCTGCTTTATATTTTTTTATGAAAATTATATGTACTTGTAAAATCTTCACGTGTTTTCATAATTGTAATTAAATGTAGGAGAGCAATTGGGTACACGACTACATCTAAAATATTTAGTTTCATTAATGTACTCAGAAAATTTGAGGCATTACTACTTCGTTAATGTAAAAAAATATAATAATTTATTTATAGTTCAGTAATTAGATACATCTAAAAAGTACAAAAAATTTAATTATTTTTTGCTAAATTAGTAAACAAAACCTACATCATTAGTTTACTTAGATCATATAAAAAAACTTTTATTAGGGTATGTATGAACTTAAACGCACAAATATCGGAGATATTTACAAATATGTTCCTGCGGCCGTATACTTTATACACTTTAACATGGACGTGACGTCATAGCTACGTACGACTTTAGTATGGAGCGTTTTCACGAGACTTGCGAAATTTTGTAAACAAATCGCTGTACCTTTAAAAATATTGACTTTTGATATACGGTTTCTTCTGAGAAGTTACTCATATTTAAGAGTACTACGAGTAGTATCGCGGTTTCAAATCCCGCCGAAGGAACAAAAAGTTTTTCTGTTCCTGAGTCATGGATGTGTATTAAATATGTGTATAATATACTAAAAATCTTAAATATGTGTATAGTAGAAAAGTATTAAATATATTTCCGTTGTCTGGTACCCGTAACACAAGTTCTTTGAGAACTTACCACGGGATCATATTGACGTGGTGTGAAGCGTCCATAGATATTATACTATTTTTACTGTGAATTAGTAGTGAAATAATATATTAATTATTGTTGTTGAGATGACCTCGAAAATATTGTATTGTGCTTTATATTTTTTTATGAAAATTATAGTACTTGTAAAACTTTCACATGTTTTCATCATTGTAATTAAATGTAGGAGAGCAATTGATCTGCACAAATGGGTCAGCTAGACTAAATTAAACACCACAACCTCACAAAAAACCGGCGTGGGTTACCAGAGGCCCAAGGGGGTGTTGGGAATATTATGGACCAGGGATGCAAGTGCACCAGAGCAGTTACAAGTGTAACTCCTATGGTGTTGTGAGTGTGTGCATGGGCAGCGGTAATTGCTAACCATCAGGTGATTTGTCTGCTTGTTTCCTGGTCAATTACATAAAAAATTATATACTCGTATACTACTATCATTAAATCTATCAGTATAAATCAATTTAAGGTTTTGTTAGAGACAAATTAAATATCTACATAACGGAAAGAAATATTACCTGTTATTTTGTTCAAACCAGTCTGCACAGATTTCTACAGACTCTTTTGTGTGTGCACCATCAAGGTAAAAATGAGCCGAGTCTGTTTTTATGACATGGAACCTTCCAGGCCATCTACAGTCTCTTAAACCAATTACTGTTTCTTTAGTAAGAGTTTTTACGAGTCCATTCTCACTACATTCAGTTTTACTAAGATATGTGTTTGAATGTCCATTAGTGAGGCAATTACCGTTGATTTCTTGTCTTTTGTTTTTTCTTGATACCCTCATCCAACCATGTGCAAGTTGTACTGCCAACGATGCATTTATTTTATATGCCTCTAATGCTATGTCATGTCTGTGGCCGTTCAGGAAGGAGTATGTGTCGTATTCAGGAACAATTTGTAGAGAGCACTAAAATGAGAGACAAAGAAACTTATAGGTAAGTTAGGCTCAGGGGAAGATGACCTATTGTTGGCATCCTCCCAATTATTTTCCCCCAATAATAAAGTACCTACATACTCTGTGTTGGCCACCCCACACTTATACACAAAGAAATAAGAAAAAACATAATTAAGTATCTAGGAGTATAAAAAGATGAACAAAACGATTAACGAATACGCAACCCGTATTTTATATAATAATCGGGTAGACAATAATTAGGGTACCAACAATTGGCCATTCGGGACTAACAATTGGATGTTTTAATAATATTAAATCCGTTACCTTTACGTCATTAGCGACTGTTTCCAACACGCTCATTGCATCAGAGGCTTGTTTGACCGTGTATGCCTCACAATTCGGTTTCATGATGCCCGCTTTTGCCGCGGCTATCTCTGCCAGGCTGTTACCAAGTATAGCCGTGTGGTCGAGCCCTAACGAAGTTATGCCCACTATTGGTACTTTCCTAGAAAAGATTGATTTTTAACCACTAAAAGCTTTACCATACCGTCTGTTGACCACCCGTACTTTTTTCATCAAATAACTTAATTCTAAGTCATGTTACATTATAAGGGTAGTAGTGAACCAGTATTTGTTATGATAAAAGCTTTTATATAAGGGTAGTTCGTCCGGCATAGGCATAGTTTTATCAAGCTGCTTCCAAAATGTAATAATTAACTGTATTCTAACCTTAAAACATTGGTATAATCGACAATTCCTCCGATGCCAACCTCCACGATAGCTACATCCACCTTCTCCTTGAGGAACACGTGGAACGCCATCACGGTGAGGAACGCAAAATATTTCGGCATGTCATCGTCGTGCCTCTGAAAACAACTATCTCTTATTAGAATACTTTATTGGGTCTAATAAATAATGGACATGGACGTAAAAAAGGGCGGACGGAAGGTGAGCTAAGCACTGAGTGAAGCCCAACAATGGCGGCGACTTACGTTTGAGAGATTTACGGATAATTGGCGTACTGGCGGCCGATCGTCTTACTTTCCTGTGAATGTGTGCGTGCGGCACGTGTCGCTACGATACGGCCGTCTTACTTTGACTGCTTCACTATTCATATTACTGAAGCGGTGTCCGCCTTTTTTTACATTCATGATAATGGAATATCTATTGAATCTTTATGCGTACAGAAGAGACAAGAGTAGGTACCTAAAAACAAAATAAGAACTTACAATCATGAAATTTTCAGGTCTTACACTGTCTTAATACTGAAGCCACATTAGTACATGACGAATAGCGATTTTTCTAAGTTTGCCGTATTGAAAACCACCTAAAACCACCAATGTAACGAGTGTCCGCAACTTAATTCATCGCAATACGCGCAAGAGAGAGTGTCAAACGACGACTAGGTACTAGACACCATTTTAAAAACTTCTTGCGCTTATCGTGCTCGGACAGCGCATTTCTCTTATGTGTTCAGCGTGTTTTATACAGAGCATCATACACCTTATACGCCGTATGCAACTTGCAAGCACCACGCGAACATATTGAGCTCGGGTAACGCCGCGCCGCACGCGTTCACGCAATACAACCATGTGCCACGACGAATAGAACCCCGTAAGGAACCTGAGGGTATTGTGAAAAGGTTCCTCTGCAACCTAGTTCTAACTGTATATTCTATGTCTGCAAGTACAGAGTCTGTACTTGCAGACATAGAATGTGAAATGAAAAAACCTGTGTTTTATATACAGCGTCGTACACATGGAAGTACTGCGTAAATATGCGTTCGAGGACCTCGTGTAGAACCCGTGGGCACAGATTACTTAATAGTTTCTATGTAACCATGGGTATTGTGAAAAGGTTCTTACCTCCGCAACGGGTAACCTATTTCTATCTGTATAATCTGTCAGCAACAACAGAGAGTTCTCACCTGGGTACTATACAGAGCATCATACACCTCATGGAAGTATCGCGCGAACATATGATCGGATATCGGCACGCCGCACAGCCGCACGCGCTCCCGCACCGCCACGAGGTGCGGCGACGAGTAGAACCCCGTGCGGAACCCGTGCGCGCGAAGAATAGACTCGCACATCGCGCTTGTAGAACCCTGCAAACATAGGAGTCTAATTATTCAGTGTCGTGCGTTGAGCGCAATGAAACGGTCGCGTTCCGCATTACACACGAAGCAAATTTAATTGTTTGCGAGTCGCGCGGTTACGCCGCTGCACGTACACCATGGCGTTGGTGGCCAACGAGTTGCTGGCGTTCATCCAGCACGCCATCGACACTATGGACGAGGTCAGCATCATGCAGATCTGCAAATCTTCTTTCACAAGCGAGGAGATTTGCACGGGCAAGCAGCTGCTGTACGAAACGCTCGGCCAGAGCGCGAATATGCCATCACGGAGGCGAGATGGCGGCGAACGAAGCGTGCAGGACATCATCTCCCTGCAGAAGCAGACGGATCCAGACGACGTGCCGGCCTTTGTGGCGAAAGATCTCCACAAACTGCCGGTAGTAACGATGGACCACGTCGACATCTCCAGCCTGCTGAAGAACTTCAACAGTATGAAGGCAGAGCTGGACGAGATGCGAGGTAGGTTGGATGCATCGGAATCTACCATCCGTGACTTACGTAGTGAATTACTACAGTTAAAATGTAATAATTCAGTAAGTAGGTCACCCGATCATTCAACCGACTTTGTCAACACACGTCGTGGCGGCGCACGCGCTGACACATCGTTTTGCGTGTCAGCGGATTCCGACGAGTCGGCGATCGCCGCCGCCCCCGCCCGCCTTCCCCTCCGGGTCGTGCAGACGCCGAGTCAACCAGCTCAGCAGAAAACTTTTGCGACTGTCGCCGGTCGCACCGCACCTCCCCCGCGGGCGAAGACAAAGGGGGTAAAGAAGAGCCGTAAGGCTGTGGAGAGCCGCAAGGCCGAGCCTCCTCGACCTGGCAAGGACGAGAGCAGGAGGTGCGATGAGGAGGGCTTCATACTGGTGGAGAGAAGAAAGAAGAAGAAGCCCGCCGCCCGAAACCACCGCGGCACCGCACCTTACTTACCGGAACTGCGCCTGCGGTGCGAGGTACCCGCGACGCCGTTGTACGTATCCCGCCTGCACTGGTCTATGCAGGTCGAGGACGTCGTGGACTACATCCGCCAGAAGACGTCCATCGCCTTGAGGGTCGAACGTCTGGAGTCTCGCCACAAGGTCAATTTCAGTTCCTTTGTGGTGAGAGTGCCGACGCATCTTTTGTCGACCTTCGAGGTGGAGGAGTTCTGGCCGACGGGTGTGGTCTACCGGAGGTTCCGAGGGAGACTCCGGAATGAAGCGCGGATCACGTCGCCGTCAACACGTGACAAAGTGTAGTTTTTAAGTATATAATATGTATGTTAGTCTGTAAGGTATTTATAATATGGGCCTATGCCGCCCGAAATAAAAGAAATTTAATTTAATTTAATTATTTTGGCTTAAGTATGCCTGCTTTTTTTTTTGTTTGGCTACAGCAAATCCTTTTGAAAATGTGAACAGCTGTTAAATGTATGGTCTCTGTCAATCTGCTGCAGCGATGCTAACACTCTAGAGTCTAGGAAAAGAGCACTAAGCAATAAGAAGATCATCCTTAGTTCCATCCATTTTATAATCAGGATTGATAGCTCCCATACCTATCATATATTTACATGTGAGCATGTCGAAAGGCAAAACTCAAAAATTGTAATATGACAACAATATTATGTGCATCAAATTCACTCTACTCACAATACTCCATATTTAAACTAGCTGTACTCAACAGACATTGTTCTACTGGAATAAATAAATAACTACCAACCCCTACAGGTGATGTGTCAGAGAGTTATAGACACCTGAGTGCTGAAGATGGTTACAGTACCAATATCACAATTAAACAATTTATTTATAGTGCCAAATTATAAAAATATAAAAAATTGGGGTGGGTCACGTCTATCACTCAGGGGTATAAGAAATGGATTACAACCTTTTGTCACCTACCAGATACACCTGCAAAATTTCATAAAAATTGGTCAAGCCGTTTTGGAGAAGACGTACACCAAACACAAGAACTTTATCTATAAGATATTACACAAAAAAATCGACTAAATTACATGTTTGTTTAATAACATATTGCATACCTTTCCTTTTGTGCCTGCAACATGTATGACCGACAAATCATCTAACATTGGCAATGTGATTCCAGTGCGTAGCAGGTAATTCTCCATATCTTCTAAATTTGTGCATTTCTGAAATATCAACAAAATAAACTAAACATTTTTAACATTATGAATAAAGTACAAACAGACATTTCTACCATTTACTTTTATTTTTAGCCCTTTAATTTAATGTAATTTAACTTACTTTGCCTCTTTTTATGTCTTTTCTTATCTGCTGAAGAGTAGATTTATTTGATTGCAAAGTATTAAGTTTCTGGACAGCATCCTGCAATATAATTTTACTATTATTGTAAAAAAAATTAAAAACAACTTTTTAACATAGGAAAATAATTATATTTCTTAAAAAATGATTCATTTAAATCAATACACACAATCCACCAGGTTTATGTAATTTTCTTACTACTATAGTAAATTTTTTAAACTTTGATTTAAAAACTATAAACAAGGTACAATAACAATAAAAAACAACTTACCTCATAAGAACATTTTGTAGATGCCATTCTAATACTAAAACGTTTAGCTACTGCAGCACAGGTGCGTTCTAAAAAAATCATAAGTGAACTGTCGGATGCAGATAATTTAGCAATAAAACTAGAGACTTTGTAGTAATTATAGCTCTAGATGGCAAAAAATGGCCTCGGTTTTCCTGTGTCATAACATTTTACATGCGTAAACGTAAGCAACATCGTTTGACTAACAATGATGCTTTAACTTTATCTTAGCGACATTTGACCCACTTTATTATTGGTGCTTAGATCATTCCAATCTGCCTATAACAGGAAATAACCGTGAATATCAAAAATATCTACAATCATTGTGCATTTGCTATAACCTAAAATCATAACAAACATGTGAATCTGACATATTTACTTACTGCTGTCAAAGTGATGTCAAAATCAGCTGTTAAATTTTTTTAATAAAAAAACAGGCAAATATGTAAAATCAGTCTTCTTTTGCAACTTTCAACATCTTATAATAATTATTATTATTTTAAGGTACCTACAGTCGGACAAGGATCTTTTGGAACTTGGATGGGGGCGTGAGTGTCGCAAATAAAAACAATAATATTTATTACTAAAAGTGAAATTTTACAAGACGGCGATGTTAGTACTGATTTTATCCACGTAGGTACCAAAAGGTAAATGTCGCAACTACAAAACAATACATAGGTATTACTAAAAGCACAGAATAGATATTAGTTACAACAGAAGCACCACTTCGAAGATTTATTAGAAGAAATAGGGACTCTTACTACGATTCAATTATGTTCAATTTACCTTGTGCAGTGCGTGATCGCCTACGATTATATTTACCTACAAGTTGCGTCTCTTTCTATCGCATAACTCTTATTCATATCGCATAATTGTGACGAAATCGGGGTTGTCTCCGTTTAGAAAATAATTTATTTAATTACAACTTTTTTTCTAGTACCTACCTACTGTACCTACTTTAGTGAACAAATTACTTTCCAAATAAACCTAAGGTATGTGTTAATAGTAGGTAAATATAAGTAGGTACTTATACCTAGGTCTAGGTAGGTAATTATTTGAAATGCGTTGGTTCGTCAAAAGTCTTCAGCCTAAATACCTAAATTTTGAACGTGTTGTAGGTATATAGATAGCTTAAACAGTCTTTCAATTTATATCTTTAAATGTATAGGTGTTACCTACAGAATTAATGAAATATTATTAGATATGTTTAACAACATAACTATAGCGTAGTTATCTACTGTTAGTACATATGGCATAGTATATATTTCTTTATCCATTATCGGTTTTATTCTAGCGAACAGAAAAACAAACAATGGGCGGGTAGGTTTTTAAAACGAAACACATCGAAATTCCCTTAATTTAGGTAGATATTTGTGGAAGATTAATAATTACACCAACTCAGTATGCCTGCCTACATTCCTACTTATTTTGGTACCTATCCCAAAGAATGATAATTTCAAAATAATAATAACAATGTTAAAATTATCTTACCTCTCAGCGTCCATAGGGAGCTTGAAAAAACTCAAATTTGGATCGCAATCCTTGTTTAAGCAGTTAAATACTGCACAATATCTTTTCCCGTTTTTTTACCCATTTTTAAAATAGTACGTTATGTAATAACAATTACGAACGAATCTTGCGCGTACGTCACTCACAGCTCGTGCGTAAGTCCCTACTGATTTTCCCGCTAGAGCGGGGTGCCGCACGTACTTGCATTTTCTATACCTACACGGGGAGTGAGACAGGCCTGCTAAAAGTGACATTTTACAAGACGGCGATGTTAGTTCTGATTTTGTCCAAGTGCCAAAAGATCCTTGTCAGACTGTAATAAATATCTATTCAATTATTGCTAAAAGTACGGACGAATGAAAGGCTAATGGTAAAGTAGGTATTTTTGACAGTCATTATTCTGAATTTTTTAGCTTAGACTTAGAGTTATAAAGGCTTCACACACGGCAGCTATAAATTGGAATACGATTTCTATGGAAAGGTGTAATGATAATACTCTAAGATGAAATGAGATGTACCTATCATGCTATAATGTACATCTTTACATTATAGCTGCCGTGTGTGAAGCCCTTAAGCGCCGTTGCACACGTCCCGGTTGCCGGGAAGCCGGTGCTGGGTAGTCGGTCGCGAAGTCAGAATGTGTATGGTTAGGTGTATGGCCATGTACCTTCACTACCTACGATAAAAGAGAATGTAAAGCCGTAGAGAATTCTGAGCATTGAAAATAGAACTCGGCGCTAATAAGGCGCTAATACAATAGAGTTGAAAATTGAAGTGTCAAGTGTCGAGCTGTCATATATGACATTGACGTTTAACTCGACACTCATGTGTTCGAATTTCAACTCTATTGTATTAGCACAGATTTCTATTTCCAATGATCAGTATTCTCTACGGCCTTCCGGATTCCGGTGCATATAGTCCCAGCCTAAGATAGAACTCGTAGGTAGCACGCTTTCATACGCACCGGCCGGACCGGACCGATACCGGACAGTCGGCACCGACTACCAGGCAACCGGTACGCGTGCACCGCGTGCACGGCATTAAATTAGAATTGATTTTCTTTCCGTCTCCATGCTTTGTGACATAAAAATAGGCTTCCAAAAATATATTTTACTGTTTTTTCTATATTAAAGAAAATGACCGAAACAGATGCTACAAAGCGGCCACTACAAATTCCCGATTCGTTTATACCCTATTTGGAAAAGCATAGATTGTACAAACTTTTTAAGGTAAAAATGATAGGATATTCTTTCAGTTCAGCAGTAAGTTTTGGCAATTATACTTAGGCTTAGCTTTTCACCAATTTCACTAGAATTAGTTGTTTTACCTACAAGCAAAGGAAGCGACTCAGGCTTTCAATCTGATGATCTTAGTAATTCATCGACCGGAATCTAAGGGTCTTTCACACTAGCGGTTTGCGAGCGACTACAGTCTGCGTGGAGCGGGCGGAGCGAATTCGTGCATTTTAATACATAATAAGTAACTAATTTTTTTCACGGGGTTTGTATCCTTCAGGATATGATTCAAGACCTAGTACTGAACATGCCAGAAGATCATCTCCAGCACATGAAGACGTTCCTCAACCACCGACGACATTCCAAGAAAGATATCGACAAAGTTATGGTTCTTATATCTCCAGAACTTGTTATTGGTCAGTACCTAACCCATAATTCAATATACTACAGCAACGATCTCTAAAGCGGCCTACTCACTAACAGTTTGCCAAACGATATAAATCCGTCAGTTAATCGCAATAGCCCACACACTACAGTTTTGTTTAAGCCTTAATTAAGGTTTTGGACTGACGACTATGGACTGATAACTAAGAACTGAGATTCCGATCTGCGCCGACACTCGACAGGTGTTGGCTGGACAGTCTATGGCCTTGAGTCGAGAACTGCTGACTCCTGACTGCTAGTGTGTGGCCTTAAAAGTGGCAGCAGGGCATTGCCGGCAGGCAAAAATCGCGTTAGTGTGTTGGTGCTACTGACCTAGGACGGCAGGCCGCCGGAGGACCAAAGACTGCAGGCGGCGTGTTAGTGAGTGGGGCGGACTTTAGTCTTTCGAGAATCTTCGTTCGTCTGTCATTTCCGTACAAAAACGATGATTGCCGAGTGTCATTAGCAATTTAGTTTTACTGTAACCAATGGTTGTAATTTATCATGCATGTGATGTGACCTCTCACCTCCAGCAATACATTAGGTACTTACCTATTCTTTATATAATCATAGATCGAAAGAGACTAATTCAAGACGTGAAAAGCACGCTCGGCAGCTTAGTTATCACTCGTCGTTGCGTTATGGATCGTTACGAAAAGGTGACATAATTTACCTACTATCAGATGTCTTAACCGTTGATAACAATAATTATTACGATAATATGTCACGTTCGCAGCACAAAGACTACGTGCCGGGGTGCGTTTCGTCGAAGCTGATGTCTGCCATTACTAAAACTATGACTCTCAAACCACCTGTGCCTGAAGCCGGCTGGCTGATGTTCGGTATCAAATGTTTATTATTGCTCTCATAACAGGATGATAATAATATAAGTATTCCCCAGCGTGTATTTCGCTGCACCTAGTTTTACTATAATACTTCCTACTCCTCCTACAATCTTCTGATTAATTTCGTTGTGGGTTCCGAGACAGATTTAGCATGTCCCCCGAGCACCCCTGAGATCATATCAAAGGGTTTTGCGGTTGGTTACCACTGTCGATCCTGGCTACACAGGAGTTGCAGTGGTGAGTAAGTGTGGTGGGCCAATTGCACCTAGTTTTAATCAGCTGATTATAATCTCTTCATAATCAGTTTCACAATATAATAGGTACTTACTTATTATGATTAGAGTCAGATAGCTTGTTTGCAATATTTTCTCTATCGTTCGATATAAATTACCTATGCTGCGACCAGTGGCGTAACAACAGGGTGGCTACGCTGGCAAAATGCCACGGGCCCCCGACCAGAGTGGGGCCCAAGGGGACGCGAGCTCAGAATTATCCTAACATAAAAATTATATATTAAGGCATCCAAAGAATTTGCCACGGGCGTCAGATGGTATAGTTACGCCACTGGCTGCGACAAAAACTCTGAATATGCTATCTACCTTGAAGATTGTGAAACAGGCACCTTAAGCCCTCGTACCCATGAGAGTTTTTTTGTGGTCACGAGTGAGACAAAAAAAACTGCGCTAACACAATAGAGCTAAAGAAATGTCAAATTTTCCAACTCTATTTAAAATGCTGTTTTTTCTCTCGCGACCACTAAAACTCTCGTAGAAACGTAGCCTAATGTTGTTCACGTGCTATCGAGTTCCTGGTTCACCAATAGCAATCTTAAAATTGCATATACAGTCGGACAAGGATCTTTTGGCACTTGGATGGGGGCGTGAGTGTCGCAAATAAGAACAATATTTATTACTAAAAGTGAAATTTTACAAGACGGCGATGTTAGTACTGATTTTATCCACGTGCCAAAATGTAAGTGTCGCAACTACAAAACAATACATAATACTAAAAGTGACATTTTACAACACGGCGATGTTAGTTCTGATTTTATCCACGTGCCAAAAGATCCTTGTCAGACTGTAGTTGAAGTGGTAGAATGGTGAACAAACGCGTCAACACGTAAATACTAAATAGGATAACGTCTGTCTCCAGATCACCCGTGCACTATACGCGAGGCCCGCTACCTGCAACAGGAAGGCGTGCTGCCGACAGTCACCCTGGTGGTGCAGCCACCGTCGTCCGTGGCTCCGATCACACCCAACCACCTCACTGCAAAGCGAGGGTTCTTCGAGCAGGACTTCGAAGGTCTCAAGTTCGCTTATAGGTCTACGCTTAAGGTATGGACTATATTAATATCACATTAATATGGTATACCGTAGTCCGTATACCACAGAACACTATTACTCCTACCGGAGCCGTGTACCGTATAGCAGTGTTTTTCAACCTTTTTCATGATGCGACCCCCCTTGTATGAAAAAATATTTCGCGACCCCCCGACCATAGGCGTAGCCAGGTTTTAGATTCGGGGGGGGGGGGGGGGTGTCAAGAAAATAAAATTGCTTGAAATAATCTGTTAAAACTTTAAATTCTAAAAGACTGTGGAAATAGGATCATTTTACAATATACATTAGAATAAGATTTTATAGTAATATGTACAGAACATACACACACAGCCAAACACGAGGAGCGAAGCGAGCGAGCAAATTTTTTTTTCCATTCTATAGGTTAAAATTTATTCAAATTCATAACTTCGGAAAAATATCATAAAATGAACCGGCTAAAACAGAACATCGTTACAAAATAATTTAACATGTTCTTTATGCTAAACGCGAGCGAGCGAAGCGAGCGAGCAAAATTTTTTTCCTTTTTAATATGTTAAATCTGTTCAAATTTTAAACCCTAAAATAATGTGAAAATAGGATCATTTTGTAATTTAAATTAAAGTAAAATTAGTGTAATTTCTGATGTTGCAAAATAGATGACAAATAGTGTGCCATAGGTTCGCAATCCCTGTTTTAGGCTATTGATTTTATTGTTTTTTTCTAAAGTACAACATTCTTTCAGGGCTTAAAGTATGAAAAGATTTATTTTAACAGGTTAAAGCGTAAAAAACATTCGCTATATTTCTTAGTTTGAACGCATTTGAGTTTTGACATAAACACGTCATACTTATAGAACAAGTTAGTATTAAAGATTTTTTTTTTCTTAAATAACTTGATTGGACTGGGGCGCAAAATTCTAAATACGCCTCTTTATATGGGTCATCCACATGGACCAGCCGGCCCATTTCGGGGGGGATTTGACTTTACCTCCGGCGATCCCCCTACAGAAGCTTCGCGACCCCCCAGGGGGTCGCGACCCACAGGTTGAAAAACACTGCCGTATAGGTATGATAATATTATGATGCTTCATATCTTACCTATACGGCATATTATAATAGAAAATAGATTTAAAATTTGCATTATATTCTAAAACCTACACAATATCTTATCATATCCAAACGTTTAACAGTTAGGTAACTACTGACGTTTTACCGATGCATTTTAATAAGTTCCCACGTACCTACTGCTACTACTTACCTATGATAAGTTTCAAAGTAGACTTTCATTTAAAACGAGTATGTACTATAATAAATGTAGGTACCAAATTCAACTCGCCTGGAGACTGGATAGACTAATAGGAGAGTCATGCGCAGTCGCAGATATATGCCGATTACAAAGTAATGAGAGGGGTATAATATCGACATAATGTTGTACTGACTCAGAGGCATAGTGCTGTGGTTGTCCATTGGTGACGGTAATTGCTTACAATGGCAAGTTTGTGCCTAATACCTATAGGAGGTGCACGTAAATCCCGATGACAATCAAGAGGACATAGCGCGCGCGTGCGTGACTGCTATCCGTGCGGCGAGTGCGGGGGCGCAGGGTGCGGGGCAGGGGTACCACGCGGTCGGCGCTCCTGGAGTGTACCGGGTGCTGCTGATAGGCGCCCGCGGCTCCGGACGACGCACGCAGGCCAAACTGGCGGCCAAGCACTTTGGACTGGTTTATTGTTAGTAGATAATTATATTCTTGAGCCGTATCTAAAATAATAATGTAGACAGGTATAGGTATACCTGTCTACATTATTATTTTAGATACGGCAGTTAGGCAACAGCTGTAGTAGTTATTTTATCAAAACTGTAACTGGACTACCTACTTACGTAAATTATATACCTAGCCTATCTTATCCGGGCTATTATAAGGGACACGGGCGTAGCCAGGTTTTAGTTTCGGGGAGGGTTCAAGAAAATAAAACGACTACGGGGGGGGGGGGGGGGGGGGGTAGTATCGAAGTTCTGATTTAGGCTTTTGATTATTTTTCTAAAATTACTTATAAATCATCTTTCAGATAGGGTTTATGGGGCGGCAAAATATGTTAATTGGCCTCAGGCGCAAAATTTCTAAATACGCCTCTGTATATTGCTCAGATCTCTGTATTATATATACTAGCCGGCCCATTTCGGGGGGGGTTTGAACCCCCTAAACCACCCCCCTGGCTACGCCCATGATAAGGGATCTATATTGACACCTCATTTATTAAAATAGGACCGCCACGGTGGAACAAACATACATACATAGACTGCCAAAATCATTACCTATCCTTCCTTTTGGCTTCGCGGTTCGCCAATCCGGCCAAAAGGAAAGCACGTCGCACTTTTAAAGGAGATAGATATTCGGTTAGGGTTGGCTTGCACTACAATACAGCGATAAATGTCACATTGATAGTTTTTGACAAAGTTAATCTTGAAAATAGTCAGGTAAAAAGTTCAGAGATCGATGCGCATCCTTCTTAGCCGTGTACCGTATACTAAGTAGGTATCGTGTAAATACCTACAGATAAATTACATAAGCACTAAGCATAAATATTATGTACAGTATTCCTTGCTCGAACAGTGAACTTCGAAACATTACTTCAAGAAGCGGACAGAAGGAAAGACGAAATTGGCGAAAAAATACGAAACATGGGTGTGAGCGTACAGCTGAAGGCGGAAGTGGTCCGTCGTCGCATCGCTCAATGGGCAAGTCTTTTATTTTGCGTCTCGTATAAATATACTCGAATGTACAAGTTACTTATCTATTCCAAGTAAGTACATAGTACTTATATATTGTTTAAATCAAATAAAACAGAGTTGCCCTAAAAACCCTGATCCGAGTTGAGTGATCGCAATCTGTCGGTTTTGTTTCCTTCCTACATTCTAAAATCTAAACGGAACGGTACTTTCTATTGTCAATGAAATCGATTCGAATGCTTTTCTTAAAATCACTATACCTACATATTTTTAGTGCCGGCTATTTTCAGGACTGCGTCGACCACGGCTGGGTCATGGTCGGATACCCAGAGTTTGCAATAGACTTTGAATTTCTGGATCAAATGCCTACGCCTGCTAATCGGTAAAGACTCCGTTTGGTTGTGTTTCTAAACAAAATATATAAAAATATTAGCTTCTTTACCGTTATATAACTCTATAATTAATAAGCCTTACGAACTCAATACTCTACTTACTACTTAAATAATAAATAAACCCCCTTAAGGCCCCCACAGACGAGAGGCCGATCGTTTCAGCTGGAACTGACGTCAGTTCGGCCTGAACGGATTCGAGCACACACACGGAAAAAATCGCATCCAATCCAATTTACGTCAGTTCGGCCTGATCTGATTCGTGCCCACACACGGAACAGTCGCATCAGTCCATTCTGGTTTGCCGCGCGCTACGGTCGTGTTTATCAATTTTGTATTTAAACACCGCGAAAACTCATACAACGCTTGTACAAGATACACGCCCGCACGGCAGCGGGTCGGGCAAGAACTGAAGCGATTTGTCCACACACGGTCAGGACAGGCCGCGCGTTCAGGCCGATCGGTCAGGCCAGAATTAATGTTGCCAACTTAGTTATTTTACAAAATTTTACTAAATTGAGTATTTTATTCCCTCCTTGGTAGAAATTTAGTTATTAGTAGTGTTTAAGCAGGAAAGAGCCAGACAGTAATGATATGCAAAATAGCTACTAAATACGTAATATTTCCTAGTATATTTTAATTTAATGGTAAAATTTATAATCAAATTCAATTAATGAAAAAAATTTAGGTAATATAATAAAACCTAAAATGCAGTGGTTTTTGGGGGGCTTCAGGAATTCCTAAGTTAAGTAGCCTCTTTAGTAGTTTTTTAGTAGTTTTAGTAGAAATCGATACGAGTTTAGTAGTTTCACAAAAAAAGAGCTGGCAACACTGGAACGAATCGCTTCAGTCCGTACGGCCGCCTGATGCGATCTCGAAATTGCACACACACGATACGATTTTGCATCCGTTCAGGCCGAACTGAAGGTAGACCGGACCATGTATGGGGCCCCTTAGGTACCGTCATCACTAGTGAGGGGGCGTGGGCAGTGGCGTAGCGTGGGTGTCTGCCGCCCCCTTAATACTTGGGTTTTGCCGCCCTCTTACTTAGGTTTTGCCACCTCCTTAAAAGTGCCCCCCCCCCCCTAATACGCTACGCCACTGGGCGTGGGGCTTTCGGTAGGTACAGCTTTTTTTGCTTGGATTAGCAGATGAATTTAGTAACGCATTTGCAGGTGTGCCAGCCTGCCTTTTTAGTACCTACTCGTATCGCGTTGTTCTAGCGTGATAATCTTGAACGTTGAGTGGGAGGAGTGCAAGGCGCGCACGGTGTCGCGCGCTGTGGACTGGTGCACGGGCGAAGAGGTGCCCCTAGGCTCGGGGCCGAGAGCCATGCCGCTGTACAGTGGCGAGTCCAAGATCGATGCAGAGGTTTACGATTGTATAATACTTAAAGATACCTTAAATAGTCACGCCACTCCATCCGTATCCGTTTGTCTATAAGACCGCCGCCTCAACAGCGGCGAGCACCTAAAACTAGGGTTACACGCCTACACGGTCAGTCTGGCATCAGTTCAGTCCATCAGCCTGATCCAGACTGACGAAATTCTTTCGAATGAATGTGTAACCGTGATTGACGGACTGATAATTTTTTTATTATGTACTTTCCGGCCATCATTCTGGGGTCAGTCTGAGACTGATGGACTGAACTGATGTCAGACTGACCGTGTAACCCTAGTCTTACGCGCGCCGCTGCATAAAGTTCAAATTTGAATAGTTATCTTAAAAATCCAGCGCCGCGTACCGTTGGTCGTCGCGGCGTGAACTGACCCATGAACTTCATTGTAGGTATACCTACTTTAATCACTGTAATTCGATTAAAATTACAGTACGACACCTTCTTTACGGAGACGCTCGCAGAGTTGAGGGCGGCCGCCGGCTTCACGGTTGTCGAAATTGACGGCAGCAACTCCATAGGTACAGTGATTGACAGATGAATGAGTCGAAAGCCGTTTCACATTACACGAAAGCGATATTGCTCGGATCAGAAATTATTGTCGTCGGTAATTAACGTTGCGTTATGCGATTATCGTATCGACTCGCGTAATTTGAAAACGCTCTTAACTATACTAAGGGAATGTATAGGTAGTAATGGCAAAATATTTGTCAGATGTTCTTAATCATGGCGCAACTCGCCTCAAAAATAAATTTATATGTGCATAGATGTTGCCCGCAAGTTCCGCGACTTCGTGCGCAAAATGAAATCTCGAGAGAACCGTGCATTTTGCCGCACTAAAAAGTAGCCCTATGTCCTTCCCCGTGGTATATGTGCCAAATTTTATCAAAATCAGTTGTTTAGCCTACTCAATGCAAACAAACCTTTCCTCATTATTATATAGTAATGTATACCTAACCACTCTTTGATATGCTTTCTCAACTTTTACAATATTGTTATATGAAAAAGATTAGACCATTCAGCTTATCATTCGTTGTTCTTTCCTTGATTTCTTTTTCAGACGAAGTTCAAGTGAAAGTACAGGCGGCTATAATGGCAGCGCCAACTTTCAACATAGAATATAGTTCTCAACTGCGAAATCGTACGGAGTGACTAGCCATAGCACTGGATTTATTATATTTAGATAATCAATTTTGCAACATTTGTCGAAGAAAAGTTTTAGTTTACAGGCCTTTGCCACAGATAAGAGGTATGTTTGTGGGAAATAAATAAACTTTTATGTAATAGAAAATGTTTTTTTTATTTATGTACTCCTTCATACTTCAACTCAAATATTTGCTACATTAATTATTCTCCTAATTAAGAGCTAACAATTCAGCAGTCTCAAAACAATTACATACAAGAACAATTGAGGTGGTCTCCGAGTGACGCGAGACGAGAACTACACTTGCGCTTATCTTACAGGCTCGTGAGAAACGGTGCACGACAGATATTGTGAAAGTCTAAAGGCAGACATTTGCCTACACAGTAGACATACTACTTTAAATAACCTAAGACCATGCACAATATCTGACGTACACTGCACAAGTGTATAACGCAATTCAAACTAATCTTGAGGAAGACTAACAAAATCAGACCCCTCATAACGACTATTGATCTCATTAAAATTAAGAAATGCATTAATTTATACAAAATCATTCATCCACAACTGCACACTCGTGCGAAGCAGTTGAATACGATCCAGTCGTGTATCGCACACCACAACACACACCATTTGCACAGCACACAAATAAATATACATCACCAGCTATTTCAAAACACGTCCATATACAGGTTACATACATTTCCTACATAGTGTAGGAGGCTCTTCAGATTTCATTTGGTTCTATTTCATCAGGTAATTCTGTATGTAATCTGTAGTGACCATTACAGAGATCTTTTGGCTATGATCACTGATTTAAAGTTCGTGTAGTTACAACTCATCTTTGAAGTCTTCATCATCTCCGCCTGCTCCTGGTGGGGGTACGCCTCCTTGGCCTTGGTACAATTTGGCAATGATTGGCTGGACGACATCTTCTACTGCCTTCTTTTGTTTCTTGTATTCTTCCGAGTCAGCATCTTGGTTGTCTTCGAGCCACTTGATTGCTGCATCAATGGCTTCTTCCATCTTAGTCTTTTCGTCTTCACTGACCTGCAGACAATAAAAACAAATGTTACTTTATTTGCCAAATTAAATATTTTCGTATGCTATTTGGAATGTGTATTAGACATTTTTGTACATAATAAAAGTAAAAAGTTTTAAATTATTTTACAATAATTTGCAAAACGTATGTAATAATACCAACCTTAGCTCCAAGCTTTTCTTTGTCTTGAAGTTGGTTCTTGATAGAGTATGCGTAGCTTTCCAATTCGTTTCTTGATTCTACTCTCTCCTTTAGTTTCTTATCATCATCAGCAAACTTCTCAGCATCCTTGATCATTCTCTCAATATCTTCTGGTGTCAGTCTGTTCTGGTCGTTTGTAATGACAATCTTCTCTCGGTTGCCAGTACCCTTGTCTTCGGCAGATACTTGTAAGATACCGTTCGCGTCAATTTCGAAGGTAACTTCAATTTGTGGGATACCTCTGGGGGCAGGTGGGATACCAGTGAGGTCAAACTTTCCTAATAAGTGGTTATCTTTGGTCATTGGACGCTCACCTTCATAGACTTGGATGGTTACTGTATGTTGGTTGTCACTGGCTGTTGAGAAGATTTGAGATTTCTTGGTTGGTATGACAGTGTTACGTGGGATCAACTTGGTCATGACACCTCCGACAGTTTCAATACCCATGGTAAGAGGGTTAACGTCAAGAAGTACAATAGCATCTGTGTCTTGTTCTCCACTAAGGACACCAGCTTGGACAGCAGCACCGTAGGCAACAGCTTCATCGGGGTTGATGCCTCGGGATGGCTCCTTACCATTGAAGAATTCTTTTACCAACTGTTGGACCTTAGGAATACGAGTGGAACCACCAACAAGTACAATCTCATCAACATCTTTCTTGTTCATGTCAGCATCTTCCAACACTTTCTGTACAGGCTTAAGGGTAGATCTGAAGAGATCCATGTTCAATTCTTCAAACTTAGCTCTGGTAAGAGTTTCAGAGAAGTCTTCACCCTCAAAGAAGGATTCAATTTCAATCTTAACTTGGTGACTGGATGACAGAGCTCTCTTGGCTTTTTCTACCTCACGACGCAATTTCTGTACAGCACGGTTGTCTTTCCTGATGTCCTTACCCTTCTTCTTCTTGTAAAGCTTGATGAAGTGCTCCATAACTCTCTGGTCAAAATCTTCACCACCCAAGTGAGTGTCACCATTGGTAGCGACTACCTCGAACACTCCATTGTCAATGGTAAGAAGAGACACATCAAAGGTACCACCACCCAAATCAAATACAAGTACATTCTTTTCTCCATCCTTCTTGTCAAGACCATAAGCGATAGCAGCAGCAGTAGGTTCATTAATGATTCTCATAACATTGAGACCAGCAATAACCCCAGCATCTTTAGTGGCTTGACGTTGGGCATCGTTGAAGTAGGCAGGGACAGTAACAACAGCATGAGTAACTTTCTTACCAAGGTAAGCTTCAGCAGTTTCCTTCATTTTAGTTAAGACCATGGCAGAGATTTCTTCAGGGGCAAAGATCTTTTCACCTTGAGCAGTCATAACTGAGACATGGGGTTTGCTGTTTTTTTCTACTACCTTGAAGGGGAAGAATTTCACATCATGTTGGACAGTTGAGTCACTCCATTCACGACCAATGAGACGTTTAGCATCAAAGACAGTGTTTTCAGGGTTGGTAGTAAGCTGGTTCTTAGCGGCATCACCAATGAGACGCTCCCCATCACTTGTGAAGGCTACATATGAGGGAGTGATACGGTTACCCTGGTCGTTGGCAATAATTTCAACTCGTCCATTCTTGTATACACCCACACTGTAACAAAAAAAAGGTTACATTCAGTTTTATGCTATATTGTTTTGCATTTTTATCAAGCCTCAAAACTTATTCTAGAATTTACTATGTTCATTTATAAAATATACAATTTTGTCAAACATTTTAAAATTATCAAAACTTGATAAGAATTCTAGGTACTCAAATTATTTTTTCGAAAGATCCAGAACAAATATTAAAGTGGAAAACTCACCATGAGTAGGTGGTACCCAAGTCGATACCGATGACTGTGCCGATATCCTTCTCTTTCTCCTTCTTCTCGTCGGCGCACACCACCGCCAACACACAAACTAAAGCTAGTAAGCTCCACCGCATTTTGACCATGCAATTATTCACTTTACCTGTAAATAAAATAAAATTGCTGTTTTAAAAGAAGAGAAACAGCTCCTGAATCTAGTAAAGAGGTCAATAAACTGTCAAGGACACGTAACCATGAATTTCATAGAGGAATGAAATGATTTATGACACGTCACAAGAATTATCTATATGAAAAAAGTAAGTCATTGTCCTAACAAAAAGCACCGTAAGCTAATATTTGGAAAGGAAAGTGTTTAAGTACCTAGCCGCTAACGGGATACAACGTAACGGTACGAAAAATGTGGGTCGCTGTGCCGGCCTAGTGACGTCGAGAAAATTCGCCAGAGTCACGACATTCACAATCACAAAATTAGATTATAATCAAAATTATCCGACTGCAGTGAGTAAGTTTTTAGGATTAAACAACTTTTAAAGCATGTGAGACAAGAATTCTATTAATAGGTACGGTAAAACTTTATTACGAATTTTGACAGATTATTTAAAGAAAATTCAATCCTAATTTATGGAACTAATGAATAAGCGAAGATATTTACCTGAACAAATATATAATAGAGTAAACTTTTCACTATCACGATAAAATATCACTTTGTAAGTACACTTAGAAAAATTTGAAGTTGCTCTCTTGACGAACCGTGTTTCTCTTTCTATGCTTCAATGAAACTGAATTTGTACACGCTGCCGTCGTAGTTATTTAGCGCTAGTGTTGATCGTGTTTGCACCTGATTGGCTGTTCGAAATATGACGTAATTCACAGCTCAATTTCATTGGGCCAAGTTTATGTATTTGTCGCTTTTTGATTGGCCCACGTTACAAATGCCAGATTAACGATGACATTGACCAATCAAATAATTCGGAAATGGATGACGAAGTTTTGGCGAAAATTTCAAAATCTTGTGTTGTAATTTCGAACTTGAGTCATGTATTATTTTATGAAATTCATAAAAATCTACAATAGTTTTGATGTATTAACATTGTTATTATCATCTATTGGGTGTATTTTTTTGCACGCAAAAGTAAGAAATAATCTATTTAGTAGATTTTTATTTATTCTCAATTTCTCAGTCATAGTTCTCACTAGCAAGTTAGCAACTTATTTTAAGGGTGCTATATTCTATAACCCCATTTGTAATTATTATGGTGCTACCTCGTTTAACTGGGGAACACTTGGGTCACAAGCTACTGCGTGATAACGGCTTACTTTAGTCTCAACTCTCAACCTATTTGTTTACTTTAGTTACTTTCATAGTAGAATGTCTTACGGCATCCTTTTATGGGAAAGTGCCGCAGACATTAATACAATATTTGTGCTGCAGAAGCGAGCAATACGTTGAATTTACAAAATGTCCCCCTTTGAATCTCTGAGAGAAAAGTTTAAAGAAATAGGTATTCTGACCGTCGCTTCTCAATACATTTTGGATAATGTATTATAAATGTTAGAAAGAATATCAGTAATTTTAAAACTAAAAGCGACAATCACTGTAGAAACACTAGAAATAAGCACAAGCTAGATATACCGGTGATCAGATTAAGTAAAGTAAGCAAATCATTTAAAGGTCAATGTATACATGCCTATACAATAGAATCCCAGAAAACGTTCAAAATCTTTCCATTAATAAATTTAAAATAGTAGCTAAAGAACGTTTGTGTGCAAAAGCCTATTATAAGGTCAATTATTTTATTGACGATCGCACACCTTGGGAATAGGATGGCCACCTGCAAGGCTGCTTCTATGTACTATAACTATATGCATCTGACTTTTGTCAATATTATATAGACCTAAGTTTTCACAATGTAAACAACTCATTTTTTTAAAAAGAACAATTTTCCATCTTTTTGCTAAAAGATGGCCCGTGCGAGTTTCTTACGCGGGTTCTTCTCGCCAGGTTAGTTCCCGAACCGGTGGTAGGCATCAAGTAGGGACAATTCTTTAAGCGTTACTTTGTAACCCATATGGAAATAAAACTTTTTTGATTTCACTACATTACTACTGCTCAACAAAAATGTGATCTTCAGTTTGTCCATAGGGCACAGACTCAATACAAGTTCCTTCTGGAAACCGGACGATATATCAGAATATAACTATGTGGGTAACCCGTTGTTTTATAGTTAATAATCAACTCAAACACCTTTAATTGCTTTATATAAATTTATTAATAAAAAACATACCTTAATAATGTAATTACATATTTTTATAACAACACATTAAAGTCCCAATATCTTTTTCGCATAAAAAAAAAATAAAAAATTTAAACATTAAAAAAGATTTCCCCTAATATTATGTACGGTATGTACTATGTATATTCTTTTGTATAATAAAAATAATGAATGATCACTTCACCCCTAACAAACCGCACTGAAAACCCCTTCGAAGGGCCGAAATAATACGTAAAATACTATTTCATAAACATTTAATAATAAATAAATTAATAATATCAAATATTTATAATAATAATAATTTGTTATATGCGATAGGAATCTTTAAACTATTCAAAACCCTTTATAAAAAGTCTCAAATTTCATGATTCATTTGAAAACAGTCTTCAAGTTTTAATGACAAACCCAGATGAATTAATTTTGAAGTCATTTTTTCAGTGCCTTTTTTATAGCTATAATTCTTCCAAGTTCTAGACCTAATGTTTATTGATAATGTTTAAAACTAGCGGGGCGAAGTATGTGATGATACAATCAGCACCTGAAAATAAAACCTATTATTAAAACAGCATTGTTATCTTAAATATGTTTTCTTTAACAGCGAATGACCGAGAAACTCGGTGGCATTCCGCGTATCCAAAGGTGGAATAGTCACTTGCCCTTATCGCCTTAAATGTTCGATGAGTGTTCGTTATTAATTTATGCGGGTATTATAACTGTGGGAGAGCCACGCTTCGGCATCAATGGGCCGCCTCGACCGGGTAAATACCACGGCCTAACAGAAAACCGGCGTGAAATAACGCTTGCGTTGTGTTTCGCCGAGTGAGTGAGGTTACCGGAGGCCCATGAGGGGACTGCGGATTTTAAGGACCAGGAACAGCGCGACACGTTGCGAGTGTCCATGGGCGGCGGTAATCGCTTACCATCAGGCGATCCGTCCGCTCGTTTCCTGATTCATCACATAAAAAAAAATAAGTGCATGTATATTCAACATAAAAAGTATATTGCTTCGCAAGCTTACAAGTTACAACATAAAAACCGTCTGTCCCAGACAACACAGTTTTCATGTTTGATTGCTACACTTGGAAAATCCTACTAATATTATAAATGTAAAAGTTTGTGAGGATGGATGTATATACCTATGGATGGATGCATGTTTGTTACTCTTTCACGCAAAAACGACTGAACGGATTTTCATGAAATTTGGTATGGTAGTAGTTTAGTATCTGGATTAAAACATAGGCTTCTTTTTATCCCGGAAATGTGTTTCTGCGGGATACTAAATAGTATATTTACGCGGGCGGAGCCGCGGGCAATAGCTAGTCTGTTATGAAACTGACCGGCCCTGCGCATGCACGTGAGTGTCTCCATGAGGATTGTTTCCATCTCCTTGCTGTCTTTGTTCTGAGCGATCATCGCATACTCCCCAGACACCTGCAACGTTAACATACATTATGAAGTACTTTATAAATATCCTACTAATATTATAAATGTGAAAGTTTGTGAGATATAATATGGATGGATGAATGTTTGTTACTCTTACACGCAAAAACTACTGAACGGATTCCGATGAAATTTGGTAGTAGTTTAGGCTCTGGATTAAAACATAGGCTACTTTTTATCCCGAAAAAATACAGTGTTCCCGAGAAATACTGTATTTACGCAGGCGGAGCCGCGGTCAACAGCTAGTGCTGAATAAATATGTAATGACAAGTCACAAGAGCATTCAAGAGAAACAATAAAATGGAGAGTCTGAGCTCTGAATAGACATATGATAGCCTTCCACCTCTGATGGCTAAAAGTAGTTAATTTCATTAGGTATGATAAAATCCTGTCGTTCAGGCCAGTGAGTTAATGATGAAGAATGTAACTTTTTAAAACATTGATTAAGGTGTAAAATAGTAAATACTAAGAGCCATATCACACGGCGTATTTTAAACGCGCTGAGGATGAGCAGATGACGCGCGTATACGCACTTCAAGCGAGATTCCAATTAATTTCTATGTGCAACAATCGGAATCTACGGCGTCGTAAGCGTGCGTTCCTGAAACGCGCGTCCTTTACGCGTTTAAAATACGCCGTGTGCTATGGCTCTTAAATAATTATAATTTAAGACTTATCTTATACCGTACCTCCACAACATAAAGTGATATGATTGATAACCTTTTATTGGCTTGTGAGCTTTACGTATTACAATAATAATTTACATTAGCCTTTAACTTGATAAAATTATAATAAACTAGATGTCGCACGCGACTTCGTGCGCGCAAAAGGAAATCCCGCAGTAACTGTACAGTTTGTCGCGATAAAAAGTAGCCTATGTCCTTCCCCGTGGTCTAATATATTGATAAAATCAATTACGAATACTTCGGGCACATCATCCACTGCTTATGTAAAGACGTTTGGGTAGAAAAATAATTGTCATACTCAAAGTAAAAAATCATCTCATGTATGGGTAACTTTCTGCAAAACGCATACTCGCCCATATAAAGAAAAAAAATTTTTTTTGAGTATGACAATTATTTTTCTGCTTAAACGTCTTTAAATAAGCAGTAGATCATGTGCCCGAAGTATTCGTAATTGATTTTACCAAACCTTATATATCTGGACCAAATTTCGTCAAAATCAATCCAGTAGTTTCAGAGCCTATTCAATGCAAACAAACAAACTTTTCCTCTTTATTATATTAGTATAGATTAATGTATAAAATGGATGTCGAATCAATTGTCTTACATATAATACATACAATCCATTTTTAATAAATCAATCTAATAATAATTTGATAAAAATATAAATGAATTATACCTGATATATAAACAGTGGGTGGTTGGGATAACGATCCTTGGTTTGCCTCACAATATCTAGGTACGGCAGTCCCGGCTTCACCATGAGAAAATCTGCACCCTCTGCCACATCTCGATCCTAAAAAATTGTAGCCAGACATCTTTCAATAGATACAACTACTTTACATAGTGTAAAATGAAGTTTAGACTACAGATTACGCTGTCTTACTAAATTAATTTAAATGCAGTATTTAGCAACAGATAGTGATTTAACAGGAAGGTTTGTCTATAATTCATTGCGCCCATGCGAAATCAGTGCGGTTTGCGAATATATTATAATCTTGTGTTTGAATATCATTTATTTTTAAGTTCATAAGTGAAGTTCTAGAAATAAGACAAATAGAAGAACTTGGCTTGAATTAACTTATTTTTAGTTATTTTAAAGATATTATACTTACAGCTGCTCGGGCTGCTAAGCCGGCACTGCCTGGTGGCAACTGATAGCATTTCCTGTCTCCAGCCATTGGAGAACTTTTCATAGTATCACGGAATGGACCATACATAGCGGATGCGAACTTACATGAGTAAGATAACACTGATACCTGAAGTAAATAGAAAAAATTATAGGATGTCCTGTAAAGAGAGAAATAGCTAATATTTTAGAATATTTATATTGATTTTTACCTGATTTTGCAATTTATTTGCCACTAATATATCTTTTATTGCTTTAATTCTGTTGTCCATCATGTCAGAAGGTGCTACTATATGGGCTCCTGTAAAAGGTAATTTTACTTTATTACATAACTAGATGTTGCCCGCGACTTCGTGCACTCAAGAGGGAATCTCGAGGGAACCTTGCATTTTGCAGCAATAATATGTACTTCCCTGTGGTCTACTGTATAATGTATATCTGTGCCAAATTTCATCAAAATTAGTCCAGTAGTTACAGAGCCTTTTCAATGCAAACAAACAAACATTTCCTCTTTATAATATTAGTATAGATTTAGGAAAATAGACTGATTGACAGTGAATCTCAAATAAAAGTCAACCAATTTAAGATTTGAAAAAATCTTACCTGCTTTGGCATATGCTAAAGCGACATCCGCTATTCTCCTCACAGATAGCTCATGGTCAATAACCCCATTTTCAGTCAGCAGTCCACAGTGTCCATGAGAAGTGTAGGGGCACAGGCACACATCAGCAGCCAGGGTCAGTTGTGGAAAGGCTTGCCGTAGCTTGTGTAAAGCTTTTACTACTGGGTTGTCTTTACAGTCAGCACTAGAGCCTTCAGGATCCTTTAAGATAAACAATCCTTATGTTTATATGTATCTCAACTAAAACAATAGCCATTAACCTCTCGGGCGTCGGACTGTTAAAATTTCAAAAGCCGGATGGTGTCAGCGGGTCCGGCGTCCGGCACTGAAGGCGTTCGCGCGGTTTCTCCGGTTCCGGTTTTTCAAGATTATATTAATCAATTGATTGTAAAACTATTGCATGTTATATATATTTAGAAAATAGAATAAATTTCTTATATGATGATGTAACTGGAATTTAAAAAAAACTTAACGAATAAAAGCAATCATGATGTGAACACAAAAGAATTGTTTTTTTTCCCAATTCTTAGTTTTTAAACTCAATAAAAAACATATTTAATTTGATTTTGCGTTAATTACATTCTGTGGATATATTGTTCATATTATTTAATAACAAAACAGGCCAATGTAAAAAAAAAATCTATGACCCCCCTTGAGCGTTACGCGGTATTATACGCCAGAAGGCACCCGCGCTTGTTTTTTCGATTTTTATTATTGAGTTGTTAGTAAAACCTTGGCACATTATACATTTTTAGAAATTAGAAGAATCGTTCTACACAATGAAAAAAAAAATTAAAAGAAATATAAACTACATAATGCAAAATATCAAACATGATTTCACTGGAAATTAATTTTTTAATGTTGGTTTTTGAAGCTAAATTATGGCGAAAATTTATATCACACGCATACGAAAGTTTTTATTTAATTAAATAAATACGTGTTCAAATAACGATATATATAAAAAAATTCGTGATTTGTGCACAAAATTAACCAAACATCAATGATTAGTGGAGTGGAGTGAAATTGGTGTCAAATTTCTTTACTCTGAGACAAACAATTATTTATTTTATTATTGAGTACAACAGCAAAGACAAAAAACTATAACAGCTTTGTTTTATCCCTGTACTAAGTAAATAAATTTCAATCACAGATAAAAATCCAGATATTTACAAATGAGAATAAACAGAAAATATAGCATTAAAAATGGGCAAATGTGCCGGCCGACGCAAAACGGGGTGGTTTTTATTTGTATTTATGTGCCGCGCGACGCCCTAGCAGATAAGTATAGAAATATGCAAATGTGTTTATGTTTTTTACCTTTGGTAACTTCTCCACAATGCCAAAAATAAGCACAGACTGCAATCCTTTCTCAACCAACTCAGCAAGGGCAGGAATTAATGTATTGATCCCATATCTGAACACATTGGCCATGCTGGATACTGACTGAATTGCATTGTCATCTTCTCTGTAATTTTATTGTGTTGTATTAATATGTTTTATTGTATTATATACCTATTGTAAGTATGCATGGTCACATTGATTTGATGTTTTAAGAAATTTAATGTTTCATAAGTTCTTTAAATGTAATATGCTATAGTATATGAAGATATGCTATTGCATATAAAGCAATAGTCGGTTTTTAGGTAGATTACTCCTCGGAGGTAGGTAATTTCTCTAGAACTTTTCATTCAAATTGTTACTAGAAAAGTAACTTACAGTAAAAATATTGGGTACATAATGTTGTGAGACTCTATGCTGGTGTTAGGTTCTTGAAGTTTACGCAGAGTAGAATTGAAATAGCCTCCTTGAAGTACATGTTGGGGACTCAGGAATAGGGAATTCATCCTCTCTGTAATGTTAAATTCTCATAAAATAATATAGAAACTGCAATAGAATTCGACGATGATATATTTTTTAAACAAAGTAAACATATATTTTACTAATGAATACGTAATGGTATTTGAAATACATACCAAAAATTTATAATTTTGTAGGAAAAGTTTTTGTTTTTACTTCGTGCCGGAAAGACCAACTTTTCTTATCACTAATGTCAAAGTTTCTATTGATAAATAACTGTCAATGTCAAATTGACACACGAAGTATAGATAACAAGGAGTCCGAACTAAGATAAAGTACCTATAGATACGCAGCTCTTCAGGGCAGGATAGCTCCTGACGTCACAGCTTGTTAGAGAGAGAACGTAAATTGGTCAATACTTGTGAAGAAACGAGACAAAAATGTTATGTTTTGTCCCTTTCGCTGTAACCGGGTTTTTAGCACAAAGCTGTCAAATTTGACATTCTTGTGCCAAACAAATGACTGTGAAGATTGAGGTTTCGTTTTAATTGAACTCTTTTGTGTTTTTTGGAGTGTTTTATGTTATATACTCTTTTGAGATAGAGACTCTGTGTAGTTTTAAGTATTTTAACAATGTGTGGATGCAGTATTTTGAGGTGCAAAAGTCGCAGCGAACGAAAATGTGCTGCCATAACTTTTCGCTCGTAATTAGCTATAGCTCGTGTTTTTTTAGTTTGTGATTGCTTAAAACATTAGAATGATGATATATGGATGTAAATACAGTCATATTTTCCATAGAAAGTGAGATGAAATCAGTATTTTTAACATAATTCGAAACATATTCTAAAAATATATTTGTCTTAGTGTTGCTATTTAATTTAGTACCAAAATATACTGACTTAAAGTTCTTTCGGTAAAAATTTAGTATAATATCCCACGATTCCACGATTTGGGGAGGAGGGAGTTAAGAGGGAAGGGGAGGGGGAGGGTTGAACCCCCACTCCCCTCATCAGGAAACCCACAGTTACTGAGATATTAGTGGTTTAAGTTTTGGGGTTATAAACTAAACGACTAGTTTAGTTGTAATTTGGAGTGGTAAACATACTTAGTTGAGTAATAGGGTGACAGCTAACCCTAACCGGAAACCTCACTAAATATAAATTTTGGATACATAGGTAATTAATCAAAGAACAAATTTTCCATCTTTTTGCTAAAAAGTGGCCCCGTGCGAGTTTCTTACGCCGGTTCTTCTCGACGGGCCAGTTTCTTATTGATATATGTATTTTAACTGTTTAACTTTTTAAGTGTGTTGAAGTGAATGAAGAATGTTTGAAACATCTACTTAAATAAAAAACTATTGACTTTTTTGACATTGTTTAATTTTTATATTAAGAGAAATACCTACCCTACCTAACAGTATTAATAGTAAGACTTTTTGTTAGCTTATGCTTGGTCTACTTCAGAAAAAGTCAAAATCACCATATGTGTCCATAGAAATTGCCTCAATTCCTCATAGATATCATCATCAGGTCACTACTTTTTTGAATGAAAACAGTACTAACTTGGGATTATACCCTTTACATAAAAATGAAAGAGTAAACCTGAACGTTTTCACGTTAAAACTACTGAACTGATTATCATGAAATATGGCCCAGATATAAATTAGACAACGGGAAAGGACGTAGGCTACTTTTTATCGCGAAAAAATGTACGGTTCCTGTATAACGATACTTTATTTACGCTTTCACGTAAGTATTACTAAACCGATTATGATGAAATTTGGCACAGAGTGGAGTTGGAGTAGACCATGGGGAAGGACATAGGCTACTTTATATCATGGGATATATACCCGTGGATTACTGTGCTTACGCGGGCGTAATGGGCGCGGGCTGGACCTTTTTTTTTAAATATTGGAAAAGGTGCATGTTGTAGGAGTAGGTGTAGGAGCAGGTGTAGGCGTAGGTGTCTGAGTGGGTGTAGGAGTATGGGTAGGAGTAGGTGTATGAGTTAATGTACGAGTAGGTGTTGGAGTAAGAGTAGGAGTAGGAACAGGAGTAGGTGTAGGAGCAGTTGTAGTCATTTATTCATTCCAGTTCATATTTAAGACAGAACAACGTCTGTCGGGGTCAGCTAGTAATATATAATATAGCTAGCTGTCTCGACACACGTTGTTCTGTCATAAACATGAACTGGAATGAATAAATGACTTTACCTATAATGCATCCTACGTCCTAGTCCTACACCTACAACCTACACCTTTTTCATTATTTCTCAGTGCGTAAGCCTTCCCTGAACTTCCACAATTATTTTCAATTTAAATCAAAATGAGCCAAATCGAGTTTTGAGTCCCTCGTGAACGGAATAAAAAGTATCCTATGTCCTTCTCTTGGTTTCAAGATAGCCCACCAATTTTCAGCCAAATCGGTTCAGCCGTTCTTGAGTTATAAATATTTTTACCACGTTCATAATATTTTGTTAATTTAACTATTACTCTCGGTATTGGCCTAGAGTTAACTTATTAATAGGTCTCGATCTAGACTGAGAATCCAGGTACGATCGTACTCTAATCGCATGTTTTCTTATAACATCTGACTCTTATAAAATAACTAGAACAATTTAATCGCCAGTATGAAAATATTAAAATTTACTTATTTTAATAATGAGTGGTGCAGGGAAAAACTCGCTCTACGATCCTTATTTATTACTGACTACGACGAGAAAACTTACGTGTATATACATCCTAAGATCAAGACAAAAATACTACAATTGAAGGCTATGTTTGTACATGGCAACACATAGTGGGTGAGCGAGATGCACTCTAGTGGTTACAAGAGCTGCGGATCTATAGGTACTTTATCTTAGCAGCTCTTGTAACCACTAGAGTGCATCTCGCTCACCCACTATGTGTTGCCATGTACAAACATAGCCTTCAATTGTAGTATTTTTGTCTTGATCTTAGGATGTACACGTAAGTTTTCTCGTCGTAGTCAGTAATAAATAAGGATCGTAGAGCGAGTTTTTCCCTGCACCACTCATTATTAAATAAGTAAATTTTAATATTTTCATACTGGCGATTAAATTGTTCTAAGTAGTTATTTTTTATGAGTCAGAGGTTATAAGAAAACATGCGATTAGAGTACGATCGTACCTGGATTCTCAGTCTAGATCGAGACCTATTAATAAGTTAACTCTAGGCCAAGACCGAGAGTAATAGTTAAATTAACAAAATATTATGAACGTGGTAAAAATATTTATAACTCAACAAAGGCTGAACCGATTTGGCTGAAAATTGGTGGGCTATCTTGAAACCAGGAGAAGGACATAGGATACTTTTTATTCCGTTCACGAGGGACTCAAAACTCGAGAACGGCTGGATCGATTTGGCTCATTTTGATTTAAATTGAAAATAATTGTGGAAGTTCAGGGAAGGCTTACGCACTGAGAAATAATGAAAAAGGTGTAGGTTGTAGGTGTAGGACTAGGACGTAGGATGCATTATAGGTAAAGTCATTTATTCATTCCAGTTCATGTTTATGACAGAACAACGTGTGTCGAGACAGCTAGCTATATTATACAGCGTGTCCCGACACCTATATCGGAGCCTTTAGTGGTAAAAAATATGGGTTTTTTTATCGACAAATTCCCACTTAAATTTTATTTTTCTCTCACGTTTGTGAAATGGCAGCCATTTTATTTTTTGGTCACCAAGACCCGGGCTCTCGTACTAATTCGACCATCAATACTCATGTAAATGTTCTAGGAACATAAAAAAGGTCTCATTTGATAGCTAAATATGTGGACAATAATTCACAGTTAAAATGTTTTAATTATCTTTGAACAGAAAAACAAAAAAAGGTAATTAAAAAAAATATATAGTTTTTTTTTGTGATTTTTTTAAATTATTTGCTTTTTGTGAAAAATCTAGGCCATTAACCTGCTTATTTTTTTATCTACAACGATAGAAGAGAACGTTTGCTAAAATAAAATACAAACCCCTTTACTCTCAGTGCAATAGTTTAGAAATTACAACAATTTGTTGGAATCATCTCAGGCAGGGGGCCATCCAGTCGTCTTTTTCAAATTGTTATAACTACTAAACTATTGCACTGAGAGTAAAGGAGTCTAGTATTTTATTTTAGCAAACGTCCTCTTGTATCGTTGTAGAACAAATAATAAGTAGTTATAACAATTTGAAAAAGACGACTGGCTGACTGGCTGGCCCCCTGCCTGAGATGATACCAACAAATTATTATAACTTCTAAACTATTGCATTGAGAGTAAAGGGGTTTGTATATTATTTTAGCAAACGTCCTCTTCTATCGGTTTAGAACAAAAAATAAGCAGGTTAATGGCCTAGATTTTTCACAAAAAGCAAATAATTTAAAAAATTCACCAAAAAAAAACTATATATTTTTTTTAATTACCTTTTTTTGTTTTTCTGTTCAAAGAAAATTAAAACATTTTAACTGTGAATTATTGTCCACATATTTAGCTATCAAATGAGACTTTTTTTATGTTCCTAGAACATTTACATGAGTAGTGGTGGTCGAATTAGTACGAGAGCCCGGGTCTTGGTGACCAAAAAATAAAATGGCTGCCATTTCACAAACGTGAGAGAAAAATAAAATTTAAGTGGGAATTTGTCGATAAAAAAACCCATATTTTTTACCACTAAAGGCTCCGATATAGGTGTCGGGACACGCTGTATATTACTAGCTGACCCCGACAGACGTTGTTCTGTCTTAAATATGAACTGGAATGAATAAATGACTACAACTGCTCCTACACCTACTCCTACACCTGTTGCTACTCCTACTCTTACTCCAACACCTACTCGTACATTAACTCATACACCTACTCCTACCCATACTCCTACACCCACTCAGACACCTACGCCTACACCTGCTCCTACACCTACTCCTACAACATAAACCTTTTCCAATATTTAAAAAAAAAAGGTCCAGCCCGCGCCCATTACGCCCGCGTAAGCACAGTAATCCACGGGTATATATCCCATGATATAAAGTAGCCTATGTCCTTCCCCATGGTCTACTCCAACTCCACTCTGTGCCAAATTTCATTTTAGTAATATTTACGTGAAAGCGTAAATAAAGTATCGTTATACAGGAACCGTACATTTTTTCGCGATAAAAAGTAGCCTACGTCCTTTCCCGTGGTCTAATTTATATCTGGGCCAAATTTCATGATAATCAGTTCAGTAGTTTTAACGTGAAAACGTTCAGGTTTACTCTTTCATTTTTATGTAAAGGGTATAATCCCAAGTTAGTACTGATTTCATTCAAACAAAGTAGTGACCTGATGATGAGATCTATGAGGAATTGAGGCAATTTCTATAGACACATATGGTGATTTTGACTTTTTCTGAAGTAGACCAAGCATAAGCTAACAAAAAGTCTTACTATTAATACTGTTAGGTAGGGTAGGTATTTCTCTTAATATAAAAATTAAACAATGTCAAAAAAGTCAATAGTTTTTTATTTAAGTAGATGTTTCAAACATTCTTCATTCACTTCAACACACTTAAAAAGTTAAACAGTTAAAATACATATATCAATAAGAAACTGGCCCGTCGAGAAGAACCGGCGTAAGAAACTCGCACGGGGCCACTTTTTAGCAAAAAGATGGAAAATTTGTTGTTTGATTAATTACCTATGTATCCAAAATTTATGTTTAGTGAGGTTTCCGGTTAGGGTTAGCTGTCACCCTATTACTCAACTATGATTACCACTCCAAATTACAACTAAACTAGTCGTTTAGTTTATAACCCCAAAACTTAAACCACTAATATCTCAGTAACTGGGTTTCCTGATGAGGGGAGTGGGGGTTCAACCCTCCCCCTCCCTTTCCCTCTTAACTCCCTCCTCCCCAAAATCGTGGAATCGTGGGATATTAGGAGTGTTTTACCTGAAATAAAACACATATTAAATACTTACCTTAGTTAAAGTTTACAACCTTGAGAGTGGCACTTCCAGTTTCTATCACATACCTATGTCCTTTTCCTTCCTATATCTCCTATACATCTATCTATCTCGCTCGCACACCCCCCACCAGGTAGGTCGTCGAGCTGCATTGCAAGCTGCGACATGTTCCTCATTGAGTCGAAAGGAACCGCCAGGCAGATTTTTAAAATTTGTAAACTTTAACTAAGGTAAGTATTTAATATGTGTTTTATTTCAGGTAAAACACTCCTATTAAACACTTGACCGTTAGTTAAAGTTTACAACCTTGAGACCTGTTTGTTATCGCCTGGTGGGTAAATTAAACCTGTATTAAGACGCCAATGTGATCTAATTAAGCTGAAAGTTTAAAGAGGGGAACCTTACACTTCTGTAATACAATTAATATTTAATTAAAAAAGAATGCTGTAATGGTACAAAAACTTATATTAAAAATATTTTGTGCGAGAATACTACAAAATTCAATAAATAATCAATTAACATTTATAACTTATTAATTATTAAATAAGAACAGAAACTTTACTTCACAACGAAAAATGAGTAAAGTATTATTATTAATTAGACTGGATTAAGACATTTTTAGAATAAATGCTGTACAAACCAGCCTAAGTTACAATATGGAAAATCAGACATATTTGTAATGTAAATTTTTTAAATAGTATGTTGATGTCAAGTTATGATCTAGATAATCTTCAACATATTTTATGTAGGTAAGTTTGTAGTTTCATTATAAATAACATAATAATGCAAAGTTTACTGAAACTTTTACAGTAAAAATTTAAACAGGATTAATCAAAATTATATCCTCATTACTAACATTGGATGTTACTTCTTTGCAGTAAAACCTTGTAAATGTTGCTTTTGATCTCCAGTTTCCTCCAGAAAGGATGTCATCAAGCGGACAGTTACTTTCCCATTTTTTTGAAGCGACAGCCGATCTCAGGCTTCCTGGGGTTGCTATCACTCCTGCTTCTAATAAAAGCGATTTCACCCAACCTGCTATGAGTGTGCGAGAGGCGGCTTTTGGTGTGCCCCGAATGTTAAGGAATAAATTTGAAATTCCTGCTTGCTGTCGTTTTTCCTGCAAAAGTGTCTTACATAGCTTTACCCAAAACACTGGATCAAGATTTTTATTCTCATTATTGGAGTAAAGTCTCCATCCAGACTGTCTGTATGCGGCAGTGTCTGTTTTGGACCCAAACACAGGCCATAAGACCAAAGAATCGTTCTCCTCTGAGTAATGTTCTGAATCGATAGCTAACAAGGTTAAATCATGGACCCTACGACCAGAGCAAAGTAGTAACAGAGTTGCCGTATGCCGAGAAGAAGCAAATATACTAGTCTCGTCCACATTTTGAGTACGTAAGTATGCACTTAAAACGTCTATATCCCAAATAACCTTCTTTTGAGCTATAGGTCTTTGTAAGGCTATAGCTTTTAAAACATGACATACTAGCGAATGTGAACTCAAATTACTAGCATTAACAGTATTGGTTAAGGTGGCTACAACGGACTTTTGAAGGTTAATTGTGTTATAAGCAAGTTTATCCACGATATGCAAATCTGCCAAATAACGAGCAAGAATTTGTCCTGTTGGTGCTAACGGATTTGTCCCGTGTTGTTCCGACCATTTTAGCCATCTCTTCCAAGCCACCGTATATGTTTTTCTTGTAGAAGGGCGCCAGGAGGCTTGAAGCAATTTAACCTGGTCCTCATTCCAGTCTCTTAAGTTCTGAGTCCACCCCCACACTTCCATACTTCTATTACCATCTCCTGGACTTTGGGAGGTGGCAGGCCTGTTGCTGTGTCGATCAAACAGTGTTGGAGATTTTTTATTGTGAAAGGTGGTGCTATTGCTCGAGCCTTCAGGTCTGGTCTCCAGAACGCTCGTTCCCAACGGGGGACTACCAGAAGGTAGATTCCTTGTGCACGGTTCAGGTGTTCCAGGACCTTCGGAATAAGGTATGGTGGGGGGAATACCCATGCCATGGGAAAATTCCACATCTGGGAGAACGCATCGTGAAACATGGCAAGGTGGTCCCTCTGGTCTAGTGTCACATAATTCATGACCACCTTCGCCCGTTCCGATGCGAACAGATCTATCGAGGGAACTCCGAACCTTTGGAATACTCTCTCTGTGCCCTGGGGAAGTAGATGCCACTCGGGTGGAGGCCGATGACGAGAGAGATGGTCTGCGTGACTGTTGTATTTGCCTGGGATATGTTGGGCTTCTACATAAATCTTGTGCTTTTCCAATAGGTAAAATATTTTCTTTGTCAGTTCCATCAAAGGTGCCGATTTGGTTCCCCCCTCTCGTCGAAGAAAAGCTATGACTGTCTTGTTGTCGCATTGCACAAGGATTGTCGAATTGCTCAGTTGTGGACAAAAGATCTGCAGGACCCTCAGGATTGCAATCATCTCCTTTTGATTGCAATGTAAGTTTATCTCCCGATCCGTCCATTGACCTGATATATTGTGTCCGTCCAACTGAGCTCCCCACGCGACATCTGATGCGTCTGTCGTTAGAAAATGTTCTGCAGGTGGAACGTGAATCATTGATTGGCGATGACAATTTTCTAACCACCACCTCAGTTCCTTTTGCGACACCGTTGGCAATGTCATAACATTTGTTCCCTCTTTTAGGGCTTTGTTGAGGAATGACAAGGTTCCTCGAAAGTGTAACCTGCCGTATGGAACTGTGAAGCTCGCAAAATTTAAAATGCCTACTAGGCTCTGAAGGTTTTTGGAGGTTATGTTCACTTCTCGCAGAACTTCCCTTAGACGAGATTGTAAATGTAGTATTTTCTGGTCGGGTAGCACTTTTTTATTTCGCCATGGGTCCCAAAGGATACCGAGGAACACCAATTTCTTTTGGGGGCTCGTCACTGACTTTTGATAATTTATTTGCCATCCCAAAAACTTTAGCCGTTCTAAAACGATCTGGACATGGATTTTGAGTATTTTGTAATCTTGGTGTGCTACTAGAAAATCGTCCAGATATACTAGGACTCTGATACCTTCGTCCCTTAGCGTTTGGGCCACCCAATTGGAAAGTGCTGCAAAGATCTTTGGGGCCGTACTGAGACCGAACGGCAGACAAGTCATTTGCAGTAATTTCTTTTGGTATATTAGCCGAAGAAAACGTCTGTGACTGGGAGCAATTGGCACATTGAAGTATGCCTGCGAAAGGTCTACTTTGCATAGCCAGTCGTTTGGTTGAAGAAACCTTGGCACGCGAAACATATTGACTAGTTTGAAAGGCTGAATTGCGACATACCGATTCAGATTTTTCAGGTTGAAAATTGGTCGATTGGTGCCGTCGCCTTTGGGGACTAAGAACATAGTGGAGATGAAACTCGGAGAATGAGGTGCCTTCTCCAGCACACCTTGCCGAATCATTTGAGATATGCTCTCGGACATGGCTTCTGTCTCTGGGGTCGTTAAAGGTCTTTGATTTTTGTGAAGTACAAGAGGAGGTCTGGCTTGAAAGGGTATGCGGTACCCTCTGATTACCTTTAGGAGTGTAGGCGGTGCTCCTAGACGTCTCCAACGAGGTACAAAGTGTATTAATTGGCCCGCCTCGAAATAGTCAGAATCGTCGTCGCCTATTCCCTGATTGAGGGTCCTGGGGACCACGTCTCTTATTCGCTGCCGCTGACTCTTGTCTGTTGTGTCTACTGTGTGTAACGCCACGAGGCCGAAAGGACCCACGTGTATTGTTGTTGCCAGTTCTATTTATGCCAAATGTACCCTGCGAGGGTCTGCTGTTAAAATAACCCTGCGAGGGTTGGTTAAACGACGAACCCTGCGGGGGTTGTCTTTGAAAAGCACCCTGTGAGGGTCTTTGATTAATATTATCGAACCCCTGCGGGGGGTGAAAAATATTTTTGTGCGATGCCTGCGAGGCATTTCTTGGATTACTTTTTATAAGTGGTAGGAAAACTTTTCTTACACCACCTGCTTTCTCTAAGGTTGATGTCAGTTGTTCCGCATTAAAAATGTGTTCATTAGATGGGGGAATTTTGCGTAGTGTCGATTTAACTAATGGGTCACGGACGTGTTTTAAAATTACGTCTCGACGCATTTGAATAGTTTCGGCCCTGTGCCCACAAACTAACTGTAACATATCCGAAGCTACTTTATTATATTCTCCTTGATTAAATAACTCTACGACTTTGGTATGCAATTCATCAGCATTAACAGTATTACCACTGTCTCGCGCCCATGATATGAGTCTATTCAGACTATCTTGAAGCAATTCTCTTTGTTTTAAAATACAAAAAGAAAGAGCACCATAACATTTGTCACTATAAGCAAGGTGACGCTGAGCATCGTAAGCCTTGACTTCGTCATTTATTTCCAACTGGGTGAAGCCCGGAAAATAATTATAGAATTTTTGAACGTCCGCGTATCTGACATCAAACCACTCAGTCTTATCAAAATGTTGAAAATTTTGTAACATTTTAAGGTAATTTTCTGGGGCCCTAGGTGTTGCGGGCTCCTTCAATTTAACTTGTAAATCAAAACTAAAATTGTTGTTAGCTGCCGTATTATTTATATTATTCGCATTATCATCACAAAGATTACAATCATTCAAAAAATTATAATCATTAATATTTAATATTGAAATTTGATCATCATTATCATTTGTAAAATTTATATCAGCAGAGTTATGAGACTCTGGTCGATTCGCACGAGAAGGTTCGCCTTCATAAATGTGCCTGCGAAGTTCGGTTACTTCATTAGATAACCTCTGTAGAAGGTCATATTTGCGACTAGGTTTGCCCCCCCCCCCCCCTTTTTTTAGGGAACTACGGTGCGAACGTATTTTGCGGCGGAAATTCGACTCCGAACTACTGGAGCTACTACTATCACTAGACGAGGACTGACTTGTAACAGATTCCCTACGTCTTTTTCTCGTTTTTTGCGCACCAGAGGGCCCAGCGATAGGTTCGTTACCATTTTCGTTAATCTTCTCCATTATAACTAAAAGGAAGGAGAAATAGTGTACGTCAGCACAAAGCAAACATTGAAATTAAAATTAAAATCGAAATAAAGAAAATATTAATTATATGTGGGTAGTATTGTTATAAATCCACATTTCAATATAACAGTTACAAAATCTAAAAGGAAGGAACATTAAAATAAAATTTTAAATCGAAATAATGAAAGTATTAATTATGTATGGGTAGTATTTTCTATAATTAGAACGTTTTCTAAGATTAAAAAGAAAAATGCGGGTACCCACATAAAACTGAGAAAAAATGTTAATTCCCTTTGTGCATTACGTAACCGTCATTTTTCTACACTATAGTTAAAAGGACACATTTAAAATAAGTATTTTTCTCTGAAACAAAGAAAGATCATCTTGCTATTTAAGAATAATCGTTATTCTATGAATATTTTATTGGAACGGCTAAAACCGTTAGAATTTTAGGATCTTTCTAAGTGTTTCAAAGATTTTAATAAAATCTTTAAAAATAAGACTCACCTGAAATCCTGCGGTAGCACTACGATATTGACTAATTATCGAGAGTGAACCGCCGGTGATAGGAAACTTGACGCCAATGAGGAACATGTCGCAGCTTGCAATGCAGCTCGACGACCTACCTGGTGGGGGGTGTGCGAGCGAGATAGATAGATGTATAGGAGATATAGGAAGGAAAAGGACATAGGTATGTGATAGAAACTGGAAGTGCCACTCTCAAGGTTGTAAACTTTAACTAACGGTCAAGTGTTTAATATACTAAATTTTTACCGAAAGAACTTTAAGTCAGTATATTTTGGTACTAAATTAAATAGCAACACTAAGACAAATATATTTTTATAATATGTTTCGAATTATGTAAAAAATACTGATTTCATCTCACTTTCTATGGAAAATATGACTGTATTTACATCCATATATCATCATTCTTATGTTATATGCAATCACAAACTAAAAAAACACGAGCTATAGCTAATTACGAGTGAAAAGTTACGGCAGCACATTTTCGTTCGCTGCGACTTTTGCACCTCAAAACACTGCATCCACACATTGTTAAAATACTTAAAACTACACAGAGTCTCTATCTCAAAAGAGTATATAACATAAAACACTCCAAAAAACACAAAAGAGTTCAATTAAAACGAAACCTCAATCTTCACAGTCATTTGTTTGGCACAAGAATGTCAAATTTGACAGCTTTGTGCCAAAAACCCGGTTACAGCGAAAGGGACAAAACATAACATTTTTGTCTCGTTTCTTCACAAGTATTGACCAATTTACGTTCTCTCTCTAACAAGCTGTGACGTCAGGAGCTATCCTGCCCTGAGTCCGAACGTAATGTTAAATTAATGGTCTCAATTACGGGGACAGATTTTTGCCGGTAGAGCGCGCGACGGTCCGACATGCACTCGTTTGAAATTACGCGGGAAGTTTAAAGTTGCTATTGACAGCTCTGGAAAGATTGAAATCTTAATAAATAAAAGTTTTAGGAAATTCTTAGAAACTGTTCTCGAAAAATAGATACCGTAGAACACGGTAATTGCCTAACGGTAATTTAAAAATAATTGTAATAAATAATAGTATTGGCAACACTTGGTATAATAGTATTGGCAACACTCGGTACTCGTCGGTCTCGCACGCCTAGCGGCAGAAAAGAGAACTAAGATCTGGTCCTATTATTGTGTACATAATTATTATTAAAAAGCCTATACCCATGAAGCATAGATACCAGGAGCAAAGAATATATATTACTAACGTACCAGGAGTCCGAACGGTATAGGCTTTTTAATAATAATTATGTACACAATAATAGGACCAGATCTTAGTTCTCTTTTCTGCCGCTAGGCGTGCGAGACCGACGAGTACCGAGTGTTGCCAATACTATTATACCGAGTGTTGCCAATACTATTATTTATTACAATTATTTTTAAATTACCGTTAGGCAATTACCGTGTTCTACGGTATCTATTTTTCGAGAACAGTTTCTAAGAATTTCCTAAAACTTTTATATAATAAGATTTCAATCTTTCCAGAGCTGTCAATAGCAACTTTAAACTTCCCGCGTAATTTCAAACGAGTGCATGTCGAACCGTCGCGCGCTCTACCGGCAAAAATCTGTCCCCGTAATTGAGACCATTATTTTAACATTACGTTCGGACTCCTTGTTATCTATACTTCGTGCCTATACCGTTCGGACTCCTGCGGGGCTATTACCTAATATTATGACAATCGGGATGGGCTTCATTTTGACGTTCGAACTTTTTAAAACACAATTTAAAAAGTGAAAATGTCAAAAAAGACAAGCCTACTGTCATGTCAAACTAAATAGTCCGCCATTTTGTCCTTCATAGAACGAATGAAACTCGAATGAAACGCTCTTTCGACCAATTAAATCGTGTGACGTAGTGCTTTTGACATAGTTCATGAAGCGTTATGACATAGTTCATGAAATGAGAACTGTCAAACAAAACCGGGGCCTATTGTAATCCCGGCTTCGACACTTCCAAAAAGAAGACGGATAAGGCACAGATTATTAATAAATTTGTTTTTGTTAGTACACGTATGAGGCTATTACACCTTGATCGCAAATACAAATTCAAATTTGAATTCGAAATCGCCAATAACCGCTCTTGACTCTCGTTGTTTTCTGTCATATGTATTAAAATATATTGTGAGTCTTACGTTTTTCGAGTTTTATCCGCTTTTGCTAATAAACTTCCGAGAAGTGTTATTTAACTTTGATCGGTCGTGTATATACAAAATATTACGTGTAAGTCTGTCTGTGCTTAGATTTTAAGCTTGTTTTTTTACTATGCAAGGGAATCTAATCACAAGCATTATTAGCTATAATTCATCATCATACACTCGTTTCCTGCTTACAAATGTCGAGGCTATCTTATTTTTTTTAAATTTCGTTGTTATTACTAATAAAAATATTTACACAGTGGATAAGCTATACAATGATTTGTCCTAGTCTTATGCATTGGAAAAGTCACTTTTGGGTTTGTTGCAGTCGGTTAAAAGTAGTTAAATAGAGAAGTTTGTGTATTTTTTTAAAAACATATAATATAAGTTTTATGTCAGTGTTGCTTTTTGTTATATTGTTGCTACAGATTCTAAAAACTTTTATCAGGATTATGCACTACTCCCCAGTCAAAGCTGGTAAAATAGTTAATGCTTGTGTCGTCCTCCATAACCTAATCAATGACTCGCGTATTTCCATCGATGGTAATGAGTTGAGTGGGGACAGCAATCTTCAGCCGGCACAGCCTGTAAGAGAGCAGAACATGATGGAGGGCGTCAAGTTTTGGTTGAAAGGTTGTAGAGGAATCGACAGCATTAAAAAAGCAACAATAAGGCAAGGTTCATGTAAGGTCATAGACGTAGAAAATAAGGCAGACACCGCTTCGGTAATATGAATAGTGAAGCAATCAAAGCAAGCTGGCCGTATCTTAGAGACACGTGCCGCACGCGCACATTCACAGCAAAGTAAGACGACAGGCCTCCAATACGCCAATGGCAATTATCCTTAATCTCACACAAACGTAAGTCGCCGTCATTTTTGTGCTTCACTCAATGCTTAGCTCACCTTCCGTCCGCCTTTTATATATATGACTAGCGACCCGCCCCGGCTTCGCACGGGTACAATACTGATACTCATACTACAGAATGTCTTTAAACCTCTAACAAAACGGGCGAAATTTAGTCAAAACAAACAGAAACAAATTAATATAGGTACCTACACCTACTAAAACTCAATGAAATAAGTAGGTGGGTATACTTTTATCGTATGAAATACCTATACTCTTCAGGACTAACAATACAACAAACACTAAATAAATAGGTATTCAAGTATCTATCCATCATAGTTACAATATCATAGTTTACTCATAGATCTAAACTCGCACGCTTTGGTGACGCCCACTTCACAACGGGCCGTGCAGCAGAATTAATCGTCATATTTTAATTTCGCCATAACTTCAAAACCAAACGTCCAATTTTAATCATTCAAAGACCAAATATTATCTACATAAACTGTACTTAGTGATGAAATAATTTATTTTGATAAGGATTAATAGAATGAGTAAAATAAACGCGTTTAAATGTAGTTAAAAAAAATTCAAGATTTCTAAATAAAAAAATGGTTGTTGTGCCTCACTCGACATAGATAGGTATAGTGTGTCGCGGACTTTTTTGTAGATATTTATAAGATCTACATTTAATTAGAACATTTTATGGTTCTATCTTTTATAGTTTAGGCAGCGTACGCAAAATAAGTAACTTTTCTGGTTGATTTTTTACACCTTGTGTCCGAAAAACCCAAATATCTTACGGAACCCTATTTTTTTCCAAAATAAAATTTAGCCTATGTTACTCGTAGATAATGTAGCTTTCGAATGGTGAAAGAATTTTTGAAATCGGTCCAGTACTTTTTGAGCCTATTCATTACAAACAAACAAACAAACAAACAAACAAACAAACAAACAAACAAACAAACAAACAAACAAACAAACAAACATACAAACAAAGTTTTCCTCTTTATAATATTAGTGTAGATAAGGTATGGTATGGTAGAGTAGATACAGGTAGGTATGTGAGACAATCTATTCCATTAGATAAAACTCAGTACCTAGAATATAAAATCAGGTTAGCAGTGTTCAATATTTACTGTGTATGAAAAACATTAATAAAATTTTACAAAATCAGTAAGAAGTTGTTTTATTGTACATGTTATTGTAAAAAAAACAAAACATAGGCCTTTGCATCCGTTAATGGATGATATAGATTACTTCGCTCGGAGAATACTGTCTATAATATAGACAGTATTCTCCGAGCGAAGTAACCACTCTTGAAATACTGTAGTCCCTGGGACAGTTGGTTTTTTTAAATGCCATATGGTTGCCTAAGCACATACGGCGTTCTCACAACATAGTCAGCCTAGTCCAGAGGAATGAACTGGTCAATACGTCTGGGGCCAACTTTGTGCGAATTTCCTCACGATGTTTCCCTTCACCGTTAGAGCGTCCGTATAATGTACTTGAGATCTGAAAAAATGTTATTATATTACTTAATTAATATGTTATTATATTAATTAACTAGCTACTCTCTCTGTTGATGCTGGTGTCCCACAAGGCTGTGTGCTATCACCTACCCTGTTCATACTGCATATCAATGATATGTTACAAACCAATGGCATTCATTGCTATGCAGATGACAGCACGGGTGATGCCTTATATACCGGCCACGCGAACATCTCTCGGCAAAATGTCATTGAGAGTCGAAACAAACTTGTCTCTCAAATTGAAAATTCATTGGAGAAGGTCTCTGAATGGGGTAGACTTAACTTAGTCCAATTCAACCCCTCTAAGACACAAGTTTGCGCGTTCACCGCTAAAAAGTTGCCAATGGTCGTATGTCCTCGTTTTGAAAGCATACCCATAACTGTCTCCTCCAACATTGGAATACTTGGTATTAACATATCGAGCATATCCAGTTCCGATATCATCTGGAGGGCAAGGCCAAGTTAGCCTCCAAGAAGCTTGGTGTTCTGAACAGGTCAAAGCAGTATTTCAGTCCGGTCCAACGCCTACAACTCTATAAGGCGCAGGTTCGGCCTCACATGGAATACTGTTCTCATCCTGGGCAGGGGCACCAAAGTACCAGCTTCTCCCTCTGGATCGTATCCAACGTATGGCCGCTCGAATTGTCGACTGACATAGTTTTTCAAATAGGCTTGACTCCTTAGAGCTACGTTGAGATGTAGTATCGCTCTGCGTCCTCTATCGGTTATATTATGGGGAGTGCTCCGAGGAACTGTTCGGACTTATACCTGCTGCAACTTTTCGCCACCGTTCCATGCGACAAAATATTTATCATCCTCATCACCTTGATGAGTGGCAGTCCTCCACCGTGCGCTTTACCCGAAGCTTTCTGCCGCGCACTGTAAAACTCTGGAATGAACTGTCGCCAGCAGTATTTCCGGACCACTACGACCTGCAAACCTTCAAGAAGCGTATTCCCTCCTAAAAGGCCGGCAACGCACTTGCAACTTCTCTGATGTTGCGGGTGTTCATGGGCGACGGTAATCGCTTTCCATCAGGTGATCCGTTTGCTCGTTTGCCCCCTTGTTTTATTTAAAAAAAAAAGCTGTTGCCTGCGACTTCGTCCGCGTCAATTTCTGTTATCATGATCGCGATTAAGAAGTTTCTAAAAGAATATATTTTAAAGGTCTAGCAAGTCTGCAAGCACCACCTCCCCCTCGCCCGCAAAAATTTACCAGTCAACCTTCTTTTCGCCCTCTTTTAAAGTAAGGATTTTGCAGATGTAACTTTGTCTACATAGCCCCAGAGCAACTAGCAAATTTAAAGCAGATTATATATAGCATGCCCAACTAAAACGACTCCCGTTACAACGCCTTTACAGTTTACCGTGTATTAAGTATATTGTGGTGTCTGAATATACGGATTTTGAATTGTGATTATACTCAAGTGTTTTCTTTTAAATAAATATTTAGACAATCTCCTTCACCTCTTGTACCACTTGCCCATACTTGTACACGTCAATGAATCCTAATGGTTAATATTCTACCAATATTACACATTAGGAACCAAATTATAATAACACAAATTTTCGAGGAAATATAAGAACAACAACGTCGCTTAATATTTCTGGCAAAACTCCAATTTATGTTTATAAATTTAAAAAAATAATTTTGAAGTGAAATGACAATAGGTAAAATTGCGTTTGAATGTTCCAAATGGACTTTTTAGAAAATTATATAAATTGATTTAAATATTAAATTATAACATCGGCGGTGTTTCAAAGTATAAAAATCAGTTCATTTGAAATGCTCTTTTTAGGTCCTTAATAGTTTTTATAATTAAATAATAGTATAAAATTTTATATTTATATTTTTATAAATTACGTGGTGCTTTAATACACACAACAAAACGCAAATTTCAATACAATTATTATAGTTCACTCAGGAGCCATTTTAAAAAGAAGAATAAGTAGTCCAAGAAGCAGTTCATGAAGTTCAACGAAGTTAGGTAATCAGCCCGCTGGTATCTATGCTTCATGAATTGACACATCACCACAGTATATTTTTTTTAACTTTTACCCAGTAGTCCCTAGACCTTATCTAAACAGCATTGACCGTTGCTCAATCATGGATGATGGAAATTGAATATCATATTATGTAGGTTATAGGTACACCTTGTTTGGCAGTAGGTGTGAGAAAACGACTCAGCTGCACAATATTTAAAGTTGGCTACCTAGCGTAACTAGGTAAAATCATTGTACATTTAATATTAAAAAGCGTAAGGCAAAGGCTATAACATCAGCAAACAATAAATACTATGGGAGTAAAAGTTATTAATAATTTATTTACTTCTGCAATAGCTACTAGATACTACAAGCATCTCAAATACAGTCACTGATAGTGATAACATAATGACAACCATGATAAATTAGTCAAACAACCAAATACTGCATTCAGTAAAAAATATAAAAAACAAAAATTTACTACACTTCTGTGGCCAAAACTCGGTGAATTTGCGGAAGTACAAGATAAAAAAATAACATGATTTTAAAAAGGATTACAAGTGGCATAAATAAAACCTGAACTACAGTTAAAGAATACAGTACATCGAGCAGGAACATTTTGCTGTATCGTTACGTGTACGTAAGCGAGAAATATTGTAATGAAAACCATGAAAGCGCCTCTATCGGACGTAAGAGTAACTAACATTTTCATACAATATTCCTCATATTTCTCGTTTACGTACACGTAACGATACCGCAAAATGTTCCTGCTTGGGGTACAGATTGGAAGAGTGGTTTCACATTTATCCAATATCGAAACTATTTCATGGTTTCAGAAGTACCTGAAGCTTATCTCTACTATGATTAACTTTCAATGTTGACATACATTTTATATGAAACAGAAAACAACATTTTTAAAGTGACAAGTAAAAACTTGTGCCAAAAAGTGTCCAACATATTACTATACTTATTGTACAATCCACACAACAAGCATATTGCATAAATAATATTTAAAATATTAATATTATAATATCACAATTTTACTTTGTAATTTGAATTAGTTAATTTAGTCATCTTCTTTTATAGATAAACATGAGAAATCGACATTTTCCTCTGAATTCATAAACAGGCTGCCATCAGCGAGGTAGCTTCGCGGGAGTATACCAATTAGCAGAGCAATCTTGGCTGCTATAGGCGCCTTTTCCAAGTCATCCACTATCGTGTCTTGATCTGGCATCATCTGTAATTTTAATTTTTCTTATAAATTATTAAGTATGCTGAATTACATCTCAAAAAAGGCAATAAAACATTTCCAAAGAACAATTTAAAGCCTTTCACTACATCATTTAATGCTTATGTAAAGATGACTAGGTAAAGAATTATTATCATTGAACATAATATCACAGTGTAATAAAGAGATACAGTGGTCCAACGCGTTTGAAGTCGCGCGAAATGCCGCTTTTGTGTAGGTTTGCTGCAGGGTTGTCACAATAATGTGTTTTATTATAATCTGTTCTACATTTTGTGTAGGTATTCGTAGTATGTGTATGTAGAGTACTAGGAATAAAACAAAAATATATATATAGAAGTATTAATGAAGAGTTTTATTATAAAAAATACAAATGCGTATACAAAAGCTCAGGGTTAGCATGATATATATCAATTGATATATATCGTATATATATCATGCTATATATCTATTGATATTTATGCTTGATATATTATATCAAAATTGATATTTATATTTAAAAATGTAAAAGAATGTTTTAAATGTAAAAAATCTTCATCAACACAGGTCTTATTTTCCGAGAGTTTCACAAGCCTAGGTCATCAAAAACTTGCTATTTGACACGACATTAACTAATCATAGCCGTCGACGCGGCTTGTAACGGCATGTGACACCCACGTGACCCCCTGTTTTTCGGAAGAAAATTCCTTGTTTGTTATTATACTATTGTTATACCATTTATACCATGTGTCAAATTAATTTGACTGATAAAATTAATACACTTTTTTTTCTTCTGGTTATAAACAAAAGTCATTTTATGGTTTATTTAAATTGATACTCAAAAGTATCTATCGTTGACTTTTAATTGATTTGAAAACTTTGAATATCAATAATAAATAAATGAGTTTAATTTTACTTCCCTATCTTCAAATTATCAGACATACAAATTATTTCGATTCAACTATTACGAAAAAACATATCAGAGTACCTATCAGATTTGTATGTAATTTTGAAAATATCAAAAAATCTAAAATATCGGATATATATAATCAAAGATATCTGATATTTTGATATTTATTATAAATATCGGATATTTACGAACCCTGCAAAAGCTACAAATGCGAAACTGAAAGGTATTTTCGACATTTGGATTTACTAGTTTTTAGATTGCGATTGTTGAATTTGACGATGTAGTTAGTAAATTCTCATACGTAGATACAATTTTATTAAAAACTAGCTTTTGCCCGCGACTTCGTCCGCGTGGAACAGCGTGGAGCAGCAGGAAGCTTGCGTTAGAATTATTATAGCGATAATTTTGTAGCAAAAATCCGCCGCCCGGAGGCTGTGCGTTCGGTGCATGCGGAAAATGTATAAGTTTAGGATATATTGGAAATAGAAATAAATACTGAATGTGATAAGATATAATAATAGATGTATAATTAGTATGTATATAAGGGGTACGTAAATCGTGGTCATATATGTCTTAGAAAACATAAATATAGACAATGTAACAATAAGATAAGAAACAGATGTAATTGGGCCATACAAAATAGATAAATAGAAGAGTATGTATTTGGTTTATATGAAATAGATAAATAGAAAAACAGATGTAAAAGAAAGTAAAAATATAAATTATGATATGTAAACACAAGTTAGATAGTATAATAAAAAATAGCACAATAGTAACTAGAGAACCAGATTAAATATACAATAAAAATAGAAATATGTAGAAAATATTTAAATAGATACGAAACAAAACAGGAAATAAAAATGTCAATAGATTAAATATTAAGTAAATGTAAGTAAAAAATGAGTCTTCTTGAAATATAGAGTGTTAAATTGTAGTCAAAATTGTATTAAAAAAGTAGTCACAAACATGTCAATATATAAAATAAGACTAGCCAAAATGAATGTAAAACAAAATGGAAATGTGTAGTAATGCTTAGAAAGAAACATATACAATGTAAACATATATAGATAAACATAGAAAGTAAAGTAGAATGGCATATGTAGAATGTAAATAAACAAAAAACTATAAACAGTCAGAATAAAAATGCAAATAATTGGCCTGGCTAATGGCTGGGGGAACAAAAAAAAAAAAAAAAAAAAAAAAAAAAAAAAAAAAAAAAAAAAAAAAAAAATGGACTATCCAACTCAAAAAGAATTTTTCAATTCGAACCAGTAGTTTCTGAGATTAGCGCGTTCAAACAAACAAACAAACAAACTCTTCAGCTTTATAATATTAGTATAGATATCGGATATTTACGAACCCTGCAAAAGCTACAAATGCGAAACTAAAAGGTATTTTCGACATTCGGATTTACTAGTTTTTAGATTGCGATTGTTGAATTTGACGATGTAGTTAGTAAATTCTCATACGTAGATACAATTTTATTAAAAATTCTGACGGGAAACAGGCGCATGGTTTTGTATTAAAATTAATTTTCTATAGCTGTTCATATAATTGACCATTGTAAATAAGTACCTACATACAACTCAAACGAAACACTGTCGCAAACCACTTAAAACAATCAAATTAAAAAGCGTCAACCCCGGCTGACGTGTCCCAAGCGAGTGTATGGCAGCTTGGGCTCTCTCACCCCGCACGCCCCGCACGATTGCTCTGTCTAGACGTGTTCGTTGGACGACTGTAGGTATTAGTTCTATAGGCTGTGATAATATTATGTTTACCTTATCAGCAATATGCTTCTGGACAAGACCATCAGCACCAACATAAAAAGTAGAGAAGCCATCATACCATCTGTAAAAAATAAATTTCGTTTATAATTTTTGTGACAACTGAAAGTGCTACACAAGCGTTCGTCCATTAATATAATATATTATAAGGTTTGGTAAAATGAAATACAAATGGATATTTTGGGTATATGATCTACTGCTCTTATAAATACGTTTAGGCAAAAATTATTGTCATACTCGAAGTAAAAAAAATCGTCTCATAATGGATGAACCTCTGATCAATGCAAACTCGCCTATACAAAGGAAGATGTTTTTTCGAGTATGACAATTATTTTTCTGCCTAAACGTCTATTCGTAAGTAGTAGATCATATGCCCAAAATATCCGTAGTTGATTTTATCGATCCTTATATGAAAACAAATAATAATACATACAACTCTTGACTCTTCCAAACTTCCTTCATATTCCACAATTTATATTTCCAGAAATTGAAGAACACTTTGAAACCAGATATTCCTCTAATCCGCCATCTCATCCTGAAATAAGAGAATTAACAATTACACTAAAAATTTTAATACAAAATGCTGATATAAGGTTAATTTAGTTTGCATAAAATTAAAATAAAATCTTTGCATTTCTTTCTATCTCCTAAATTATGTATGTCACCGTAAAATTGTAAAAACCGTTAGATTGTAATATATCTAGTGAAATTATAAAATGTCGAAAGACTGCGGACCCGAATATTCTGAACATTATTTTTTGCTAGATTATAAATATATAGTAAAGAATGTTTCAATGGTTCTAACGGCTTTTACAATATTACGGTGACACACAATATATCTACTAATTAAAATATATACTCACTTTATTGATGAATCTTCTGGGTGAACGGTTATTTTTAAAATTTCAAAATTGACATATGCAAATCTGAGGTGACCAACTGTTCTCAATAGGGCTATTTGTTTTACATAGTGAAACAGACCGCTGAAATAACAAAGGCCCTTGTATTAGGCAATAGAATAGAGTAGGAAACTTTTTATTTGCACAAAAAAACATACACAACAATAATTAAATAAATACAAAAATGCAGTCTTAATGCTTACAGCATTTTCTGCCAGACAACCTAACAAAAAAATAAAAAATTAGATAAAGGTATGATGAAAATAGTAGCTACATACATGTTACATGTAATAGAATACATTTAAAATAAATATTAACTATTTTATATAAGCTATGTAAAAATATATTGGATACATTAATAGTAAATTACTGAGATAGATGGAGATAATATTCCTTAACACGCTTTTTAAAATATCAATTGATGTTTATTTTTGAATAAATTCAGGTAAAGCATTCCATAGTCGTATAGCAGAAATAGTGAAAGAGGAGTTATAGTAGGCAGTTTTGTGATAAGGAAAAGCAAGAGTTAAGTTTCTTTGAGGAACAAAGAATAGGATTTTTATGACCAAAAAAGGAAAAATAGTCTTTTAGATAATGAGGGGTGTAATGGGAATGAAAAATAATGATATAGGTATATACTAGATGCAGTATGTGAGTATTCAATTTTTTTACATAAATTTTTACTATTCTGTATGATGAAATGAGTAATGAGACTATCAGTATCAAGTATCTCATTACATAATTCACTAAAATATTTTCATAATAATTAGTAGTGTGCTTTGCCATTGTTTACCCATAATGCTAATATCTAATCGGTTAATGGATATTATGGATTTTATCTTTAATACTGCATTTGTTACTACTTACACTGTTGTTTTTCCCCTGATGTTATTTACAAAAATTAAATTAGGATGATAGATTGAGTAATCCAACGGCTTGACAAATAAATTGGGCATCTGAAATAAATAATAAATATTATCAAGGGTTAAAAATATTTATATTACTCTGCTACCTTACTACTTTAAGTATGAATACACTTTTAATTCTCTAGAATAAATATCACAGAATTGAATTTCTACTAACAGTTTGTTGGAGTGTGTAGAACACTTTCATGAGTTGTTCTTCACTTGGCCTTCCTTGATTTTCCACTTCAGTGTTTACATCACTGGACTGAGCGCCGGGTGGCGATGGCGGTGACGACAGAAGGTCCATGCTACAACGGGCAATGGCATTTTGTTCAAAATCTGACAAACATGTAGGTTCTATATCCTGTAAAAATATACATTTAATATACATTAATGGCCTGTTTCAATAACCAATGACTATTTGTTGAAAACGTCACATTTGGTATCACTGTCTGCTGTCATAGACTAAGATTCCTCTATCTAAGTTAGGTTATTGAAACGTGAAAACAGGTAAATGATACCAAAGGTGACATTTTAAACAAATAGTTACTGCGGTATATAGGTTATTGAAACTGTCTGTTAAGGTAATGTAATCTGACAAAAAAGTAAAGTATTTTACACAAACAAGAGAAAGGTAAAACCATTTTACATCAGTCCTTTATAAAAGTATGTACTGTTTTAAATATTTTAAAAATAGAAGTCACCTCTTTGCATTTAGAAAAGTCAACATCATTCATGCTTATTGTTGGAAAATAATTCAAATGAATTGAATTTCTTTCTTCAATGTAATCATCACTGGTGCAACTCAGTCGTCGTAAACATAGATCCTTGTTATTATTCTCTATGACCTCTGCATCTATTTCTGAACTGTCGTATGTAACACCAAGTTTCGATAATTCGTCTATTTTACGGTTGGAATACCGGGGGAAAGCGACTGCATACTTATATACTTCATCTGTGTTGCTCTCCGACGTATTTAACGGGGCTAGTTTGCAACTTGATATAGGTCTTCTGTTAAAGAACTGAAACAGAGTTTTTCACACCTTATTAACATTTCGATGTTTCAATGATAATATATGCAAATATAACACAACCATTATTTACTTACAACAAATCACTATTAGATCATTTAAAACTTACATTTTCTAGAAATTGAGAGCGTACACGAATTTTGCGGAACATAGGACTGGAATGATTTTTCGTCGATACAATCCCATTGAAGGGGAGTATTTTGTGGCTAAAGGAGCGCAAACAGGTGGACATGTTTATGTAATCACTTTTATTGAATCTGAAAAGCCCTGTTGATTTAAATACTTTCCTTAGATTTTATTCAAATTGTACATTTCGTGTTCGAGAAAAATACGTAGGTATTTTGGCACACCCGACAGCCGAGCCGACAGATAGCACATGACATTTGACAACTGATACCACACAATGTGTGGTATCAGTTGTCAAATGTCATGTCAATGTCATGCATTTCTCCCTATATTTGGGGTACCTACGTGGAAAGATAAATGAAAACAGGAAATTTTAATCGATATATTTATAAACAATTGGACATCATTTATAAGCTTACACGTTACGACAACACCAAAAAGCTCTCAGATTGTCAGCATGGAGCTAAATATGTGAAGAAAACAGAGCACAGCAGTCCGTTTACGTGAGAGAGTCATGCTTTGGCACGAACGGTCCACCTGGACTAGATAAATACCACGGCCTCCGGGTACTCAAGGAGTAGTTGCGGATTTTAAGACCGTGATCGTACTTGTGACTCCTCCTATTATGGTATGGCGAGTATGTATAGGTGGCGATAATCGCTCTCCATCTGGCGATCAGTCTGCCCGTTTTCTGGTCAATTAAAAAAGTACATAGAAGTATCCTTGCAAAAGGCCACCTAATTCCCTGCAAAACCAAAAAGCAAAGTTAAATTTGAAAATTTGTGACATGTTTTTGTGATGATGTACAACCGTAACTCCATTATAATATACAGGAATTATTAATTAATAATTATAATTAATAAAAAATACACCACACTATTTTATATTATATATTATCACTTAGTTTATATTTTAGATCTTACTAATTTGTATAATTGTATGGTGTTTGGTAAATATAAAGTAGGCAAAACATTTTTCTTTCAGATTAACATATTTTCTCTTTCGAAGGTTTATCGATATCCAAAACATCACTATGTAAATACACAACCTCTGAAATTTATACAAAATTTCTATTATATATTGTTGAAATCCGCATATAATGGACAATAAACACATTTATCTACAAGAATATAATAACTTCAGTGTAATTGCTTGTATTTATATAACCTGAAACAATTCGCAACATACTGGTGAAAAGTTAACACTTCTTCACGATTTTCTTTCCTCGCAGAGTGTGATTTACAGCCCTCCACCAAACGGGCCATATTAACTTTACCACAGCTTTGTTTTCTAATAATACTTTTTAAGATAAACTGAGTTTTTACCAAATAACACACTATAAATTCATGATTTGCTTCTTCTTCTTCTTGTATCATAATACACACGTAAACAAATGACATTAGCTGTCAGTGGCTAACTTCAGGCCACATCTACTGCTACTAATTCAAAATGTCACTTATTATTAAAGCAATAAAGTCGTAATTCCAACGTCTAAAATTGGACTCCAATTTGGACTCCAAATTGGAGCAACCTTCGAAAAAAACGTATAGACATAGAGATGGCTTTCTCTTTCACTCTTATTGGTTTTGCCTTTGATGTTTTGTGAGACAAATAGCTGCCTACGGATTCGATTTTTGTTTTAGTTCTATGAACTCCTATTTCTTTGGTTGTTCACCTCTGTCAAATGAGAAATGTCAATTGTTGAAAATCGACGATTTTGTACCTACATAAACCTAAACATAAACTAAATTTTAAATTAATTCTCTGCGTCTAATATAATATTATCTTAAAGGAAATTTCAGGTCGCATTTTTAACCTAAGTTAAGAAGATATTACTAGAATAATGAATATCCAGAAGTACATTCCAAAAATTTATGGATTTCTAGGGTCCAATTTTAATAATGTGCGTATTTCCTAATATTTGCTTATTTATTTTTTGATTTATGTAAGGTGAGTGTAACTTACACAGTTTGTTTCTAGATAAAGCCTATTGGTTACTCAGTAAGGCTAGTACACAGCAAAGATGATATCAAAGACCATAAAGCGAAAGTTATGGCTCGTGGTCTACCAGAAAAGAAACCCCTGCCTGGTGTGAAGAGCATCATACTAGTTGCCTCTGGCAAAGGTGGCGTTGGGAAAACAACCACAGCTGGTATTTACAAAATATATAAAATACACTTACATACCCCGTTACTAATAAAATGGATAAGCTATATAATGTTTTGTCCTTGTCTGATACGTCGGAAAAGTAGTTTGACAGACAAAGAAAACATTGTATAGCTTAACCATTGTGTAAATATTTTTATTAGTAAGGGGTTTATTTATAATTTAAATAGGTTATCTGGAAGAAATTGCTGTTAGCAGTAAGACTGCCTATTTCTACAATTACTATAGTTTTGTAATTATTATTATCTATGTGTTTTAAAAGCGTGTGGAAATATAGAGTTTTCTACAGTATATTTTAATACTGTTTATTATGTATTACTAACATTTGAGTTTTATTTTAACTTTCAGTTAATCTTGCCTGTGCAATGAAGGTTATAGAGCCCGACAAAGAAATAGGTCTGCTCGATGCTGATGTGTTTGGTCCTTCAGTACCGCTGATGATGAACATAAATGGAGAGCCAATGTTGAATGATCAAAATTTAATTGAACCTCTCTTGAACTATGGTGTCAAATGGTAAGAAATTTTTAGCAATATGGTAAGTAATGTTATGAAATGAACAGTACATTTCTTGATTCCAACAAAATGTCTGATTTTCTTGTATAAGTTGTTTTGACATAACATTGTTATTCTTTCAGCATGTCCATGGGCCTACTAGTGTCTGGTGAGAATGCGGTTGTGTGGCGAGGGCTGATGGTGATGCAGGCTCTGGACCGTCTCACGAGGCACGTGGCTTGGGGGCCTCTGGACTGTCTCATAGTGGACACACCGCCCGGCACTGGCGACACACATCTGTCTCTTGCACAAAATCTACCTATTGATGGTAAGCCTATAAAACTAATGGACTGGACATATAGCTAGTAGAACCAATGCCCTCTGGGGCCGAAAGGTTCTTGAGTGGAGACCACGAAATGGACGTCGAACCGCAGGACGGCCTCCCACCAGGTGAACAGACGACCTGAGAAAAGTTGCAGGAAATCGGTGGATACAGGCCACGAGCAACCGGTCGCACTGGAAATTTATGGAGGAAGCCTATGTCCTGCAGTGGACATATCAGTCTGAAACGATGTAACTAATCACCAAATAATTAGCTATCTAAATAAGTAGCTCACACATAGTTTCTCATCAGATTAGCTAAAGCTATGATTAAAGTGTCATTTTTTTCATTGAAAAGATCCTATTGGATTGGATCATTTGCATTGATCTAGTTCTGGTAGCCTAACTTCTTTAGATAATAAATTGGCAATATTTTATTTTTACAGGTGCATTAGTAGTTACTACCCCACAATCGGCAGCTCTTCAAGTAACAAAACGGGGTGTGAATATGTTCGAGAAACTGAAGGTTCCTATCATAGGCTTGGTGGAGAACATGTCCCATGCAATATGCCATAAGTGCGGCACCAAGAACTACATATTTGGAAATGAAACTAGACAAACGGCCAAGGACATGGGATTAGAGATTATAGAAAGTTTCGAAGTGGATTCCAACATGTCGGAATGTATCAATAGCGGTAAACCTGCAATATACGCTTTGCCTGACAGCATCCATGCAGAGAAGTACAGGCAGCTAGCTAACAAAGTGTTTAAGTATATTTCAAAAGACAAAGAGGCTAAAGTTACTAAGCAATAGAATTTAAATGTTATAAACGAAATTAAAAAAATGTAAGTAACCCCCAAATTGTCGATGTTGAGCAAGCTGATGATGTTGAATTATAGCTAAGAAGTTAAGAACACTCGCAATCCTGCCAGCAATCAGAAGAAAAAACCACATCTAAATAGAACCCTTTGTTTGGGAGCTATGATGCTATAGACAGAGATATGTCAACCTTTATGTAACGTTAAAAATGTAGAATTGGGCATATAAATGTGCCAATACCTGCTAAAGGACAAGACAGGCATGGATGGGATATTAAAATAATTATGTTGTAGAATCGTAAATAATTATTATTTTAAATATAAAAAACTCATCCTGGTTTACCCTCAACCTGGCACAAAGAGGCATAAATCTCAATCTTGTGGTGTTAGAAATTATACAACTTTACATTAAATACAATGCATTTGCTTATAATTATAAACAAGAACTGAAACCTGCCTAAATAAAGTACCAATAGGACATAACATAGTTTGTAAATAAAAATCTTAATATTATTCTTATTACCATATACCAAGTAATTAATTTTATTTTTCATTATTATAAATATACCTAGTCTCACGTTGCGTTACGTTATAAATTTACATAATTATGAATGACTGTGTTATACAGAGTATTGTGTTAGAATTATAAAAAGATTATTTACAATGGTGTTTTATTTCTTGTGAAAGTTTAATATAGTTTGTTGAGTTCACAGTTCAGACACTACTCTCTAGAAATAGTATTCATTCATTCCAACTTAAGTTTGTCGATGGAGCTTTCTCCATTCCTCTCTGCACTACGCCCTTCTCTTGACCTCCTGATACGACATGACCATCACTTTCTCCTTCACCTGGTCTATAAACGTTCTTCTCGGCCTTACACGTTTTCTTCTACCTTCAACCTTCCCTTCAATATATTCCTCTCATAAAGTTGTCGTGCTGTATCAAGTGTCCTAACATCTTTCCTCTTCTGTTCTCAATGGTCTTTAATATCTCTCTCTTCTCATTAACTAATGGCAAAACTTCATTACTTTTCTTTTCAGTCCAACGTATTCTCTCCATTCTTCGCCAACACCACATCTCGAATGCTTCCAATATCTCTCTATCGCGTTATGTCATGGTCCATGTCTCGCTACCATACAAAGCAATGCTCCAAATGTATATTTTAATTAGCTTTTTTCGGATGTGACGTGATATGCGGGCTTTAAAAAGGTATTTTTTGTCGTTGAAGGCTTTCTTTGCTATTGCTATTCTTGTTGCTATGTCCGATGTACACCTGGAGTCATTAGTGATGAGGCTTCCCAAATATCTAAACTGTTTGACTTGATCTATTAAAATTGAGTTGATAGTTATGGGGTTATATAAGAAATAGCAGTCTGTTTTAACTTAAAAAAATCTCTGTTCTGCAAATATGTATTGTGTTCAATTGACCAATTTCATAGACCTATATGTATTGATACATATAGGTATACAAGAGGGGTAGTAATAAAAGACAAAACAAAATATTGTCACATTTATTTAAAACAGTCCCTGTTACAATAATATTACTCAAATAAAAGGATAAAAAATTGTATAAAAATATTTTTCTTTTCGTAATAAGTTGTCTTTAGTGGTTCTAACATATTACATGGACAACAAAAACGGACACTAATTGGTTACTAAAATTTGAAAACCTACCCTCATCTTGAGCATAAAGCTAATGGACAATAGGAGCAAATACATACATAAATTGCGATGTATGAAAAACAATGATACCTGAAGCCACTGAGACTGTGGTTGTACTGCAACAGATTTCTTAATTTAAATACATTATAAAGGAATGAGTCTTGAAGACGTCCTTGAAAATATTTTCATAAATTTAAGAAGAAATGTATAAGACTAGAATAGTGTCAGTAAGAAACCTGTGCGTGCAAATATAATTAGTGCTGTACAAAATGATCCTAATTTTTATAGCAAATACCTCTCTCGTAGTAAATGGGAAAGAAAAAATACCCCAGACTTGAAAGTAGCAATATACGGAAGTAGTTATAATTTGTATTTATATGTAAATCTTAAAAAGAAGTAATTAAGAACAATAGATTCCACAATATTTTATAACAAAATTAAGATTTTGTAAAATACATCGAATGTTTAAATAGTAGCTAGTTCTTGTAAAAAATAATAACTTAATAAATCTTTGAGGTACATAAACAACCTCAAAATCATATTTTAGTTGATTAAATTTTTAATACAAGCAAACAGTATGTGATCTTTATAAACTGTGTTGATATACATAAGAATATAGTCGTTTGCGTGAAAAACTTTTTACACGGACTACATTTACCAATGCAAGGCCAAAGGTTGAAAATTAAAACACTAGTCTCCATGAAATATTTATTATAAATGTAATATTTTGTATATAAAAATTGCCTTCTCTTGGTAAAAATGGCCCCACCGCTACGTATTTTAAGTGAGAAGACTATGGAATGGCAGCGAGCTGGTCGCCTGATACATCACTTCTTTATGCGCTAATCGTAAGAACACTTATAAATACTCACTAAACAAACAAACGTAAAAATAGACTTGCATTTAGCAAAACAACATTATTTGCTAAGTGACAAGAGATTTAAACAATATTAACATGCATGCGAAAATAGAAACAGAACTCGTAACATCTTTACTGATTGTGTGGATGGCTATACATTTACGTCAAATCGTCTATATCTGAACAGCACCGTCTAGGGCCAACACAAGAAACTTTCTTCATGTAAACGGTCAATAAATCGATGAAACGGTCACATTCGCTCATACTAAAATTAGGGTTACAAGTCTATTCTCACTTAAAACACATAGTCAAATAGCTCGCGTATTTACAACACTGAATGTTCGCTTCGCACCATTAACATCTTATACAGTCTGTGCACTGTCCGTCTACCATTTCTTCTTGTGCTCGTCCATGCTGACGCCGCCCGGCCCGAGGTACACGATCATCAGCAGACCGCCGATCACCGATAAAGTCTGCAAATTACGAACAATCATCAAATACAATATATAATTAATAAAAAACAAATAATAAATTTGGCATTTTGTAGAAGCATAATATTGGCAGTAATAGGCACGCGTCGGTATCATATACTTTAAAAAGTACAAATATGGTAAACCTTATGGCAATTGTAATACAGTACATAAGTAGCAGTATGCTTTAGTTATTATCATACGAATCTGTTCATGCCCGCTCCACACTTCGCGCGCAAAGATACAAATTAGCACATATTCCAAAATATCTCAAGCGTCCTCTTAACTATAGTAACTTCTGGGCTTTACTTTAACAACTAAGACAACTCCAATATTTAAGTGAATCTCAATTTTTACACTTAATTCCTTCCGTGTTTTTGAGCAGCTCTTAAACAGTATTAAAGAGCCCTTTGAGTATTCGAATTTTTATAGGACTATTTATGTACCTGGAAGAAGTCGTATTTGAGGAAGTCTCGGAGCGGCTTGTAGGTGGGCACCGCCCACCAGGCGTTGTGGTACAGGTTGAGCACCGACAGCACCAGCACCAGCATGAGCGCGGACAGCTTGGTGCGGTAGCCCACCGTCACCAGTACCATGAGGATACTGCCGAGCAAGTCCTGCACGATCTGTAATTAAAAAATATAAATAGATTATTATAAATATTGAATTTTTTAAACTACACCGTCTCAAAAAAAGAAAACCGACCAAGTGCGAGTCGGACTCGTACACGCAGGGTTCCGTACCATTATACTAATATATTATATGTAATTACTTATTATTTCGTTATTTTGAAAAAACTTTTTCAAGCAAGCATATTTTACAAGCAAACGTTACGCATAATAACTCTTAAACTTACAAAGTTATAAAAGCCGTTATAGTTTCTCTGTAAAGTTCTTCAGATGGACTACCATCACAAATTTTATTTAGATTTTTTGCGCCAGCCGTTTAGCTTTCCATTTTAACAAAAAATGCGCTTTAAACTTGAATATCTCGAAACCGAAAACCTAAATTAAAAGATCGTCTTAGCAACCTCCCAATGTTTTTAAAATACCTATCTAATGATACCTCACGCTATGGGAAAAAAAATCATCCGCACTACGTGTAAGGCAGGTACAGATACCCAAAAAAAAATCGTAATTATTTTTTATTACTTCGTCGATGTTAATACACATTTTTGTAGCATTAACCGTTTGGACGGTAAGCCGAAGGCGGACGGACGGACATGACGAAACCATAATGGCTTCGACTTCCGAGACGACGGAACCCTAAAAACTCAATGAAGCCACCCTTTGTGGAGAAGGGATGGCAATTGGTATTTATGTATGATAATATTATGCTATAACATGGCTATAACCTTGGCATAGCAACGTTCAAAGTTAATATTATGTGGAGGTTTTGGCACTAATTTGAATATTCGTTGAGATCGCATGACGTCATCTATCCTTAATGAATATTTAAATGATCTTATAAAAGGTTATTTTCGCGGTGATCTTGAATTATAATTCATGAGAGCTAAATTAGATATGAAACGAGGATTAAAATTAAGATAATTGTTTCTAACACCTCGCTCGTCCAGACTACTCGCGAAGTGGCTGAGGTTGGCTGAATAAGACAGTGTGGGCACGCACTTCGCTTCGCCTTTTCATGCTTCGGGTTACTTCGCGGAGCACTTCCTCGGCCTACTTCGCAGTTCGCGAGCAGTTTGGATGGGGCTTTATGATTCTTTAGTATAAGGCCGACAAGTATTATGATGATTCTTCAGGAGTGCCTATCACTTATAGCTGGAGAGCTACTAGCAAATTTAGAGCAGGTGTTTGAGGCAAGCTGAAACCTTGTCCTGTACTTCTATTGTAACCTATTGTACCTCAACACGAGACTGCAGGACTGGCTGGTCAGAAGCGGGGCTAAGAAGATATAAATTTTTAAAGTTTTTTTTTCCAAAAATATGTATGAGACAATAATTTGATATTTTGATATGCTCAAGTTTTAGGAGTTGTTTAAGGAGTTGTAAAAAAGCCATTTAGTCGTGACCTTAACCTTGCCACTACTACTACTTTTTATCAGGCGACATATACGGTTCCCGTGGGTTACTGTACTTACGCGGGCGAAGTCGTGGGCATTAGCTAGTGTTACATAAAGTCAAGATTTGCTATAATACAGCAATGTAACTAGTTTAATGAAAAACATTTCTTTCTTTTGAACTTTATTTATTTATTTAATGATATGGAGCTTTAAACTAAATAAGAAAAACAACATGTTTTTGTAATTTTCAGTAGCTATGTCAATTACAAGATATAGAATCGATATTTGGTATGTTAAGCTAATCTTATAATACTGCCCCTGTTTTGTTCAGAATCAAGATATCGAACCGATAGCGCTAATGACTTTCCCACAAGTTCACCTAAGAAACTGGGCATGAAATATTTAAAGTCACTATAGACTTTCGCGTAGGTCGGATCCCTGCACATCTCACCTGCAGGGTTCCGGCCACATTCCGCTTAATAAATTTGCTTATATGATGAATAAAGTTCCATCACCACTTAGTTCTGAGTGTGGCATCTTAGACGATGCGTTACAAATTATGGCGGAGTGTGTTCGGAGCGAGGATATAAGAAGCGAAGTGTCGGCAATTACTGGAGACTTGAATTAACTTGGAAAGTGTAATAGAATTCTGGCATACCCTCTTTCTGACACTGCTAAATCACTGTACAAAATTGTTATTATTGGTTTTCGCGCTCTTAATTTACTTCAGTAATCATTTAGTTTGTAATTGTTTATTATATGGATGGTCTAATGGAGTGGCGTAGGTCGCAAGAACTAAAGCTCCTTAAATTAAGAAAAAAAATGTCACCTGCAGGAAGGACACCTCGAACCGCAGCAGCGTGATGAACATGAAGGCCAGCAGAATGCGGCCGGCGAGCTGCAGGTAAGTCTTGGGCTTGTTCTCGCCGAGGCTCGGCACGCCCGCGAACAGGCTGCGGCCCTCCGCGCGAGCCTCCGCCAGCACCAGCAGTAGCGCGCCAATGAGAGCCAGGTTGCGGAGCAGGAACTGCATATCCCATAGTATGCTATACGCGAACGTCTGGAATGTTAAATAGGAATATTATATACCAGCTGGCAACCCTCGGATTATGTTAGCGTTACGATAGGGAACAAAACTATCTTCACTACAGGAATAGGGAATATGCACGTAATTTTTTTATTTTTTTATATAGATCTATCTTGTTTGGTAAATCGTATGGTAAAATCAGTTTTTTGATATCATTAAAAATAACTAAGATATGAACGTTTAAAGTAGTCTATTAGACAGAGAGATCGGACGTGTATCGTGACGTCACATAACACGACTTTCATAGAAAGTTCATACTAAATTTCGTTTTGCTAGAAAGAGATAGATTACAAACTTTGACCGCTCATATCTTGCTCATTTATATCTAGTATCATATTAATATGTTTTAAGCTATTTCTATATTTTATGCATATTCCCTATTGTACTTTTTGAGGGAATGAAATACTTTATATTATTGTAGATAATAATAGATCAGCATTTCCGAGATCAGCTCTCTTGCTATAGAATAGAATAGAATAACATTTATTGCATGAAATGTGGTTTATAAAGGTGTTACAATATGATGCTTTATATGGATCCAACATTCTGCCTTGTCAGTGGCGTGCAAAATTATTACAAGAAGCAATATCACAAAAGTCAAAAATAAAGATATTGAACATTAACATATTAAGTATGAACATTAGATATTTAAGTCATAACATAAATTGAATTCATTAAGTAAATAAATTATACATCAATTAAATTAAACAAGTCCTATTACACATAAAAAAGAAAAAAATATATAACAGACAAACAATATTTCAAATGTTATTAAAAAAAAAAAAAAGTAAAAAGTGTCATGTGTCGAAGAGAGGTTATAAAATATAATTTTTAAGCATGGCCTATTACAACCCTACAACGTGGCAGCCAAAAACATAGTACTTATACTTAATGTATTATAAATTTGTCCAAATTATGTTAGAAAGTAAGAAGATAAATTATTACTGAACTGCTATCCAAATACAATGATTCGCTCCGTATGCCGTTCACTTACTCGAGATGCGCTAAATAAAGGTATTCATTTTGTTCTGATTTATACTATAAATTGTTGATAATTATGTTATTTATAGTGCTGCCCTGAACTGTGTTTATTATTTGCTATGCTAATAATCATGAAAATGAATTGTGATCAAAAATACGGTGGATGATTTGTTTTTATTTTGCACACGTTTATTACTCGGGCGTATGTATCTTATTAGTAACATTTTTATGTTCCTACTATGTATTATATTGTCTGTTGTATTACGAACAGTTGGCGCCTATTTTTAGGCATCTCTCCGTAGACAGTAAATAAAGCTATTAATACACCGACCGTCACAACACGCGTGACACTGGCCCCGCACTTGGCCGTGTCAGCGACCAGTGCAGCGTACGACCACGTACGACTAGGGTTGACAGGCGTCCGGATAAAGCCGGACCTAGTTAGGTTTTTACTTTGCGTGTTCGGTCAAAATAAACAATGCCCGGCTTGTCCGGATTTTATTAGGCTTTTTACATTTCGCAAACGATGCCAATGAACAGGCATTCGATTTATTTATATATACCTTTTTTTGTGAAAATCCAAAAGGCTCTATTTTAGAAACAATTTACTGTCGTATTAATTAATAATGAGACAAAATACTTAAGAATGTAGGGTGTCCGGCCTTTTTACCCAAATGTAAAACTGGCTGGTCCGTCCGGCTATTAAGTTTGGCGACCTGGAAACCCTACGTACGACACGCACGTACTCAGAGCGTCTGCGCCCGCAAACGCGTCCGCACTCCCGTGCCAAGCACATGTGCTAGATACCTCGTGCCAAATGATACAAGTGCTTATTGTCTAATTAGTAATTACCTTTTGGCTTCCGTCTACAATACGCAATAAACTAACACTCGAGAGAAAGTTTTGTGCTGATCAACTAATGAGATAAAATGAGAAAGCTATTATTTCTGCTACATATAAAGATTAATCTGTGGCAGAAAAAGAAAAGTTTACTTTAAATGCATTTATATTCATATCCTATTCAATTCTAAATATGCTGATTAAACTACTTATATAAAATAAATTCAATATTTTTCGATACGTTTCAGGATTTTTTTTTATATAATATTTTTCCTGTACTCATATAACAATAATTTTAATAAATAAAACGAAAGTCGAAACTAATGAACTATCAGGCGTGGGAACGGGATACTCACTATACCGAGTTGACATCGAAATTATTTTATGTAGTTACAGCGTTACATCGCCACATTACTGCCAAGTGCCAACTGCAATGACACCCACTTTTTTATTTTATTTAAAATATGTCCCTGTAAGTACCAATATCACTATCCTACACCAGCGGAGCCAATTCAGGTTATCGAAGCTTCAACTTCTAAATGTAAAGTGAAACCTTTTCACTTTAGTCCCGTGCAGTAGTCGAGTTGCGTTTGCGGAGTCGCAGCCCTAGCTACTAGCGCGTAAAAAGTATTCACCTGTAGTACTACAATGAAGAACAGGAGCCCGCACGCGATGTCCACCTTCAGCCTGCCCAGCACCATCACGCAGCCGCCCAGCTGACCGAGCAAGTTCACTATCTGAAAATCACAACACATTACAGTAATTGTACTGTCTCATACCTTAAGCCAAGCTGAAAACTCTGGAATGCTGATTGCAGCATTCCAGAGTTTTCAGCTTTATAGAACATTCGGATGTACCTTATAGGTTTTGTTGATCATTACCATCAGTGAGTCAGTGACGAAATGAGGGATTTTTAGATATCAATAAAATTTAAGGTATGAGACCTATGCAATTAAAACTTTACATGTTTAATAAGTCCGCTACTGGAAGCGTATCCTGAAAATTTTGCTTATCTGGTATAGTGTTGCCCAAATCAGTCTTGGCCTTGGTCTTGCAGCAAGAGTCTCGCAAGTCTCGCAATTACCTATTAGCCTATTGCTATTTATTAAACGTTATTTTAGATATTAGAACAACTTAATATAACAACGTAACGTAATACCTACTCTATAACGTTATTCTGAGATCTAAAATGCGAGTCTCTTGCGAGACTCTTGCTGCAAGACCAAGACTGATTTGGGCAACACTAATCTGGTACGACCAAAACCCAAGTTTTGAAGGTTAAAAAAATCGACGAAACGCTTCGAGAAAAGGTAGTATGGTTGTGGCCTTGCTTCGCTTGGCTCCTTTTGGCGGGGGCACTGCCGTGCCCTCAGACTTGTAGACTTGTCAAGTAAGAGGATAGAATGTATCTCGTATACTTGAGACTTATTCCATTTATCTATTTTTCAATGCTTTAGAATTTATAGATAGAACCTTTTCATATTATTTCTTTTAGTTGTATATATATTTATCATTTAGTTTACTTGGCGAGAAACATAAGTCATGTCTGATATGAAAACTTTTTACGTATCTATAGGAACTGAAGATATCTTTGTGATTGCGAATTATCAATAAGAGTTCATCACAATTGTCAATTTGTACCACTTGTCGGGATAAACGCCTATTTCAACTCCCGATAAGATTATAGTGTCACAAGAACTTAGTAATAAGAAAATATGTAGATTGAATTTATCATAACTTATCATCACACCATTTCTTCCATATCTCTTAATACATACACATAATCACGCCTTTTTCCCGTAGGGGTAGGCAGATGCCACTTCTTTCCACTTGCTACGATCCTTACATACTTGTTTCGCTTCGTTCACTTTCATTCTTACCATCCATTCCTCCTCTTACATTCAACATAGCGAAGCGGCTCTCGATGGTCCGCTTTTCGCCTCCGCGAGAATCGAGACGTGATGGGATGGGTGGCGAACCACATCGTCGCCATTTTTAACCCCCGACGCAAAAACGACGGGGTGTTATAAGTTTGACGTGTCTGTGTGTGTGTGTGTGTATGTCTGTGGCATCGTAGCTCCCGAACGGATGAACCGATTTTGATTTCGTTTTTTTTGTTTGAAAGGTGAATTAGTCGGGAGTGTTCTTAGCTATGTTTGATGAAAATCGGTTGAGCCGTTTAAAAGTTGTGGGGATTTTTTTGGAGAAAATTGGGGAAGAATAACCGAATGTCTGCAAATATACTGGAGTGGGGTCTCAAATGAAAGCGCACTGAAAGAGAATATTGATGACTTAATCAAGAGTGTTCTTAGCCATGTTTCATGAAAATCTGTTCAGCCGTTTGATGATTATCAGCTCTTTTCTAGATGATGAGGGGATCTGACTAACTTACTTATGTCTGATCGTTTCGAAATTTGGTACAGTGTTACTTCAACAATATTTAAAGAGCATGGTAAGATAACCATGACCATATCATCCGTTTGAAGATCATCATCATCAAGTTCTTTAATAGTTGATGAGAGGATCTGACTTCCTTCTATATGTCCTATCGATTCGATAGGACATATAGAAGGAACTGTGGGAGAGCCACGCTTCGGCATGAATGGGCCGGCTCGACCGGGTAAATACCACGACCTCACAGAAAACCGGCGTGAAATAACGCTTGCGTTGTGTTTCGCCGAGTGAGTGAGGTTACCGGAGGCCCATGGGGGGAATTGGGGTTTTTAAAGACCAGGAACGCAAGTCGCAACACCAGAGGAGTTACAAGTGTAACTCCTCTGGTATTGCGAGTGTCCATGGGCGGCGGTAATCGCTTACCATCAGGCGATCCGTCTGCTCGTTTCTTGGTTCATTACATAAAAAAAAATAAAAAAAAAATTTGGTAGCGTGATACTTCAATGATATTGAAAGAATATGGTAAGTTAACCACTATTTATACCTTCTTTAAAATGGACAAAATAAAAGTAAAATTAAAAATTTTAAAAACCCCCGACAACAAAAATAAACTTTAAAAACTAACAAATAATATTTTAAACCTATTATAATTATTATCGTCACATATATTATATAAGTTCAAATATTTTTATTTTCCAAGCGTCGTCGAGTCGGGGGACCGCTAAGTGAGAAAAACAGGTGGAGTTGCAGGTTGCAACAAAAGAATTTACTCCGAAAAGAGATCGCTCGTACCTAAATATAATTAATAATTAATTAATAAATAATTAATTAGCTGATGTTGGAAAAATACTCTATAAACTTTAGCGGTCCCCAACGAGGCGACGTTTGGAAAATAAAAATATTTGAACTTACATAATATATGTGACGATAATAATTATAATAGGTTTAAAATATTATTTGTTAGTTTTTAGAGTTTACTTTTGTTGTCGGGGGCTTTTAAAATTTTTAATTTTACTTTTATGGATAATTTAATTATTTTTATGATTATCCATTGCGTTTCCACGGATTAGCGGAGAGGGTAGGAATAGGGAAAGAGAAGGATAGGTGGTGTGGAAAGGAAGATTGGTAAGTTGGAGTGGGAAATAGGAAATGTAGGATATTACTGCCTAGGAGAGCAAGGGATAGGATCCCTATCCTATCCTATATCTTAATACACTTCCAATAATACAATCCAGTGTTATAATAATACTTCCACAAACATTATTCCAATTTTCACGGGGTCGAAGCCGTAGGAAAAAGCTAGTACATATTACAATAGTACATACATACATATATAATCACGCCTCTTTCCCGTAGGGGCAGGCAGAGACCACTTCTTTCCACTTGCTACGATCCTTACATACTTGTTTCGCTTCGTCCACTTTCATTATCTCATTCATACATATAATAGTCAATTTATGTATGTAATAATGATAATTAATTTCTATGTTTTTACAAAGTCATAATCGTTAACACTTCCTAGATCTCCAGCTTTCACTATTATGTTCCTTCAAAATATACAAGCACTAGCGACCCACCCCACCTTCGGGTGCAATGTATTATTATTTATTATGTACATAATATAAAAGCCTTCATTTTAAATCACTATCTATTGCTGAAAACTGCATTAAAATTCCTTCAGTAGTTTAAAAGAGCTAAGCAAACACAAACAAGAAAGAAAGCGACTCCATTTTATCTATACTAATATAATAAAGAGGAAAAGTTTGTATGTTTGTTTGCATCGAATAGCCTCTCAAACTACTGGACCGATTTTAATCAAATTTGGCACAGATATAGAGTAGACCACGGGGAAGGACATTGACTACTTTTTATCGCAGAAAATGTACGGTTTCTTTGAAATTAGTTAATTTCAAAGAAAACCGTACATTTTGCGCGCAGAGGTCTCGGGCAACATCTAGTACTATGTAAAGATGCAGGTAAAAACTAAAAATAATACTATATAAAATATTATAAATCTAAAAGCTGATATTAAAATCTGCATTTATTTACACCAGAAATAGTAAGAAACAATTAATACAAATTTGTCAAATTATGTAGCCAAACAACTATTTTTGTAACATCATGGTTGTTCTGCAACATAGTGTGGAAAATGACGACAAAATTATTTCATAATGATTGTAAAGGGTCATTTTCCACTGTTTACGTACACGTTTGTTTAGTTTAGCAAAAACTAATTTTGCTACAGTCAAATGACATAATTTGTAAGGTCTTTCGGTATTCCTATCAATGAGAACGCTCCTATTTTCGCCTCAGACCAAATAAAAAAGTGAAGACACAGTTTTGCGTACCGCACAGTGAGGCCCAGCCATGCCAGTCTTAACTACGCATTGCCATGTAGAAACTACGCCTTCCCTCCTCGTAGGCGAGCTGTCAGCTGTCGCTGTGTGCAGTTTTTATATGTATGTACTTAGTGCGTAGCTACACGCGTACTACATAATAAAAACCGGTCTCAGTTTTTGCTTGACGAAGCTCTTCACTTTTTTATTTGGCCTAAGGTTTTCGTTTTCTATATCGAGATGATAATCGGAAAATCGACGAAAGATCATTGAAACTATAGGATCACTAGTAACTACCAGCAATTATTCTCGCGTCATTACAAGAGAACGATACACTTTGTTGTCATAAAGATTAAGGAGTAAGGACCCTTTTTATTTATCAGTCTAAGTGCAGAAGTGTAGGCGCGCGAGTTTTAATTAAGACCTAAAATCTATATTCCCTAAACTACATTTTACAGACCTACCATGTTAGAGCCTATCCGCACGTATTTTGCGTGTATTTGTTAGAACACAATACGCAATACAGGGTCAACTTTCACTGCTTTCAATTCCACGTTTAAAGCATATTAAGGTTGTTTCGTTTCACACATTATTTTAAAAATATGAACCAGTTGTTGTCCAAGACTTCGTACGCGCAAAGGAAATCTCGCGGGAACCGAATATTTTGCCGCGATAAAAAGTAGCCTATGGTCCTTTCCTGTGGAATAATAAATTGAAATCGAGAGTCCTTATGTTTTTATCCATACAGGTATTCTAATTTCAAGTCAATGAAATTAGCATAATATACACATTTATCAAGAATTTATCCTTCCTTGTTTATATTAAAATATCAGAATACATAATGTTATTAACTAGCAAAAAAAAATTTAGTATGTCCTTTTCATTTACAATTTGTTAGTTAGTTTTTTCATTTACATTTTTTTTACTGCCACAGGGTTTATTAGCTTTTAATACAATACATACATACATTACGCTGTTGTTTCTGAATTAATAATACTTACAAAATAGAGATTGTGGGTGCATAAAATGTGCATTAAATATATCAATATTTTTTTGTGCTTAAAAATGTGCAAATGTGACATTTAAAAATATTGCACTTACTTTTACTGAAATTAAAATATATATATATATATATATATATATATATATATATATATTTTATAAATTCATCAATAAGGATAGTGATTTAATTACTGACATTTTCAAGTAGTCACTAGTCAGATCAACATAGTAATTGGGTCGTAATTGCACAGAACAAACCAGAAGAAAGGGGCGACCAAAATGAGGATGGGTGAGATGACATACGTCTAACTTTTGTGCCTTATTGGACCAGACTAGTAAAACACATATTTCAATGAAGACAGATGGAGGAGGCCTATGCCAGAAGGCACACGGAAATACATACATGATATATTATAACAAACAATATCCAAAAACAAATTCTGAAAAGAAGGGCTAAAAAAAATTGCACAAAATACTTAAAATACTTAAACTACACTCACAACAAACATAGTTGCAAGGAACTTGCCGCACCCCCACGACATGTCCATGTAATCTCTCTGCTCTGACCACTGGAACCACATCCGGAGACCGTCCTCCAGGAATGTGGAGATGAGGCACAGCCGCGCCACCGTTGGGAGAACATTCTTTCCTCTTCTTATTACCTGTTCAAGAAAGTGAAATTAATTTAAGTGACATAATATGCAACTATAGTTTGTTAACAAAAATACACTAATAAAGTTATCCATTTAAATGTAATTTATTTACCCAGGAATTAAGAAATACAATAATATTATATCTTATGGATGCTTTTACATCATGACAATCTGGTCCCATGAGTTTGATGAGTTACCAGAGGTACCAGACAGTAGAAATATATTTAATACTTTTATTCTATACACATATTTAAGATTTTTATAACATAATACACCAGGGTTCGAGGATATATATCAATGGATATATATCATGATATATATCCGATATATATCCGATATATATCAAAGGACTTTTTATGATATATATCAAAACAAAATTGGTTTTTAAAATTTTATATTATTAGGTAATTTTTGGTTTCTTACACTTCCCAAATGTAAAACATATTCCCTAATAGTAAGTTCTAATCCATAAATAGCAATAGCAACACTTCTGCCGGCAATAATGATGTCAGTCGTGTCAGAAAAACAAGTTTTTTTGTGTTTATAACGATTTTACTTCATTACTAAGTATTTAACATTTGTATTTATAGAATATAGGCTATTTGTGAAAAATTGTACATTTTTGAACTTTTATGTTATAACCGGGAAATGTGAAAATTAATATTAAAATAACAATTAATTAAATTAGAAAAATGGTGATTAATATCGCGTATTTCCTAGCTCGCGTAAATACATTATCCCGCGGGAACACTACTTTTTCGGGATAAAAAATATACTATGTCCTTTCCCGGAACCCAAAGTATGTCATAGATGTCGTGGCCAAATCGTAGATTTGCTCACTTCATGAAATGCTCGAGAATTTCATGAAATGGTCGTATTTTATGATGTGGGCAACTTAATTTGATCAGTTAATTAAATAGTTAGCATTTTACGATTTTGTCATCCACATTTGGCCGAATCGTATAAATAGAGTATTCATAAAATATTTAATGAAAATCTAGAACATGTTAAGAACTACAGACACCGCCATATTTAGCGGAACATAATATAAAGGTTTGATATCAGTATCATATAAGGTTGCTGGCTGATTTACACGTCATTTAATTTAAAAAGAAATATTTTCAAATTAAGAAAACAACTGAACATCACATTTTATGCAATTGTTTTAATTTTATTCAAATACACCAGACACCTTATCTGGAGTGAACTTTGAGTATTTCTTCCTTCTGAGTTTGATTTAAAATTTCATTGAAATACTGTTTTTTGTTAGTTTTTTTTTAATTGCGTATCTTTTTGGAGTTGAGGACTGAATTATGCCTGACTTAGCCCCAACGGAGATTGCCAGGGCACTCGAAATGCGAAGAAATGGTCAAACCTACAGAGTGATATCCAGAGATCTTCGTCGACCAGTTTCAACGATCCATCGCAGTATCCAACGGTTCAGGGAGACCGGTACTTATGTGAGAAGAGCAGGACAAGGCAGAAAAAGAAGCACTTCGAGTAGGGATGATCGTTTCATCCGGTTTCGTGTACGTAGGAACCCCCGTTTGACGGCCGTCCAAGCCCGACATGAATTAGAAGCAGTGCGGGGTGTAACCGTAAGTGAGCGTACGGTACGAAGAAGGTTTGAAGAAGCTGGTTTGGGTTCATTTGTGCCCGCCAAGGCTCCAAGGCTCGAGGCAAATCATCGTAGAAACAGGTTAACTTTTGCTCAGGAACATCGACTTTAGAACGCGGACCAATGGAGTAAGGTATTGTTTAGTGATGAGTGCAGAATTCTCTTAAATTGACGGCAGGCAAAGAATATCTATACAGACGCAAAGGAGAACGATACATTCAGACAAATTTTGAAACTACAGTTGCATACGGTGGTGGATCAATAATGGTTTGGGCGGGCATTTGTTTGGGAGCTCGCACAGACTTGGTAGTGATTGACAGAGGGAGTCTGACTGCAGACCGAGAAGTATATTAGAGAAGTTTTAGAAGAAAATAGAGCACGTTTGCTGAAAAGAAAAGTTAAGTCCGGAATTCCAGTTCCTGCCAACGTGGGTGAACTGCGAGTCGCCGTAGTTGAGGAGTGGCGCGGAGACTATCCAGGAGACCATCGACAACTTCATTCTCAGTATGCCTAGACGGGTAAAAACTTTAATAAGAGCACGTGGAGGAAATACGCGATATTAATCACCATTTTCCTAATTTAATTAATTGTTATTTTAATATTAATTTTCACATTTCCCGGTTACATGAAAAGTTCAAAAATGTACCATTTTTCACAAATAGCCTATACTATACTCGCAAAATCTGTTCTTAATGTGATCTCATTTTAAGTAAAACAAATGAAACTTTAAATAACAAAAGAAGTGTAGTAAGTAGATTTTAAAATAAAACCATATCTTTTTAATTGCGGACCTTTTTTTTGTATTCCGCTAAATACGCCGGTGTGTTTAGTTTATTGTCATTAAGTCCCACTGACACAAACATTGCGAGAAAATTAAAAAAAAAAGGTTTTTTTTTGTAATCTATGAAAAAAAAATGTTCTTGTAGCGACCGCCATCTAATAGGTATACATAATTAAAGCGCTTGCAGCGCCTCTCCCGGTAATTAATGTAATTATTTTACGATATAATATGTCAAATTATCTGGACCATTTCATGAAGTAGCCACGAGTAGTTAGCCATATCGATAAACGATTTCTTATCATTGATCTGCCCAGGCCACATCATGATGTGACCAATAGACAGAGAAACTTTTCATGAAATGCGACCATTTCATGAAATTCTCGAGTATTTCATGAAGTGAGCAAATCTACGATATGGCTACGACATCTATACCAAATTTCATAAAAATCGGTTCAGCTGTTAAAGCGTGCAGAGGTAGGTAACAGACAGACACACTTTCGCATTTATAATATTAGTATAGATAACTATTCATTAAATGATGAATTTTTAGGCTGTCTTTACTTTAAACAAAACCTAACCAAGAGCATGTCAGGACATGTCTAAGGAGGGTTCCGTAACTATAAACGCGTAATATGCTTTTTTTTTAATTACTCCAAAAGTTACTGTCCGATTTGGTTCACAATAGTTTTCCTAAAGAGTTTTTAGCATGATCTATCAGCATGAAAATTTGCAAGTTTCTATCTCCTATAGTTTAAAAATGCTAGGGGGGGGACCAACTTACAAACTACTTTGGAGGCCGATTACTCGAAAATGGTCAACTTTATAAAAAAGTGACGTATGACACCTTGCCTTTATTTTAAAAGACCTATTCTATGATACCCCACACGATGGGGTATAGTGAAAAAATATTTTTCATCCCCACTTCACATGTATGGAGAGCCACCCCTAAAATATAAAATTATTTTTTTTTATGATCCCGAAACCGTGATCTATACACAATCTATAACTGCACCAAATTTCATCAATTTATATTCATAATTACAGGAGCTAGAGGCGCGGACAGACAGAAAGACAGACAGACAGACAGACGGACAGAGCGAAACTATAAGGGTTCCTTAAGTATTACGGAACCCTAAAAAACGTTATCAGAGCCAGGCTATGTGTTGAAAAAGCCGGCCCTTTTATATGAAGATTCGAGACTGATAGATTTTATGTAAATTTTCGGTTTTTATTTCGGATGATTTTAAGTACCTAAATAAATAATAATAATAATATAATAATATCTATGGACGCTTCACACCACGTCAGTCTGGCCCCGTGGTACTTTATCCGAAGAACTTAATACTTTTTATACTATACTTATATTTAAGAGCACAGAAAACTTTTTTGTTCCCTGGCGGGATTTGAACCCGCGACCTCCGGCTAACCGCTAAAGCGTCACTGCGCTCACCACTGAGCCACGGAGGTTGTCAATAAAATAATAAAAACTAAGTAAAATACTTAGTTTTTTCACTATGTTTATGTTTGTTTATTCATTATGTTTTGACGACCTCTGTGGCTCAGTGGTTCATTGCGTTGGTGCTGAAGCCGGGGGTCGTGGGTTCGAATCCCGCCAAAGGAACAATAAGTTTTTCCTGGGCCATGGATGTGTAAATATGTGTATAATATAATAAAAATCTTAAATATAATATATATATATATATATATATATATATATATATATATATATATATATATATATATATATATATATATATATATATATATATATATATATATATATATATATATATATATATATATAGTATAAAAGTATTAAATATACTTCCTGTTGTCTAGTAACACAAGTTCTTCGGATACTTAGCATGGGGCCAGATTGACGTGGTGGTAAGCGTCCATAGATATTATTATTATTATGTAACACATAATATGCAAATTAAATAAATAACAAAACAAAATAAATAATACAATAAAATAATAATATGGCTTTCATACAAAATGGATATATATCCACTTATATATATCCATTTTGTATGAAAATATATCAAAATGTTGATATATATCGGATATATATCATAAATATCCGATATTTTGATATTTATAATAAATATCGGATATTTTCGAACCCTGTAATACACATATTTAATACACATCCATGACCCAGGAACACAGAAAACATTTTGTTCCCTGGCGGGATTCCAACCTGCGACCACTGGCGTGAGCCCCAATGCGCTAACCACTAAGCCACAGAGGTCATCAGACAATGGCACATTAATTTGGTTGCAGTTTATTTTTTTGTAGAGTAACAGTGTACAAGTTATTACAAACATTACCTAATTTTATGTTAGCTAATGTTTGGATTTCAGATACTTCGTAATCTAGTTATTGATATTGAATAACAATTCAACAATGATAATAATTATTGTACTTTATCATACACATTCAGTTAGGCAAACAAATTGGTCACACAGATAATGTAATATCTGTTGAATCGAACATTGCTCCTGTACATGATAATGTTACTTGTGTAATAGACTTGACATAGATAATGTGTCAAATTACCAGAAAGATTATACAACAATATTGAGCTAAAGATAAAGACAGCTGAGTTCACTATAATTATTATATTTCTCAGTGTTTAAAAACATCTCACTTCATAATAAATTATATGTCATATTAAGCTACAAATTACAAAAGCTCCTATGTTTTTAACAAACAAACAAATACACCATGACCTTAACATCAGGACTGTCCAAGAAGAGACAATTACTTCATCAAAAAAGATTAAATAGTCATCCAAATATATTAGCCATATAGTTATATGAATATTGATTCAGCATTTCAAAGGATCAAAAGAAAAACACCTAGAGATTTATCGAGAAATCAGCAATAAAAGCGAGCAGCCGCTGGGCTGCACAGCAATATTATACTGAATGTTTCAATTAAATAGATTGCAGAAAACAGCCATCAAAAATATATAATATTATAAGCTACAAGTGTCTAGCAACCTATACTTTATTACAACAGGACTGATGATTGGATTACTGAATTGGAATAATTAAAAGTGATCAACAAAGTGTTAAGAGTAAACTTTGTTTAGATACTCTCAATGAGAGATTAGTATGACAATCTGTTACACTTTAATTGCTCACTCTTTGTTACTTTATGTCCACAACTACGAGGTAAAAGAGGATAGGTATTTATAAAAAACGTGCAGTCAAAAATTGTTTAGTGAGTGTTTTCATTTCATTAAAAAATCCTCAAGCCTAAGCAGATGACTATAGAAATGAGTATTTAAGGGTTGGAAATTCAATGTCATTATTTTTGTAACCATATTATCTGCATTTTGATCTTGGTATTAATAGTGCGTTGTAATTCTAGAGAAATAATGCATTTGCTGGAAACAGCAAGAAATAAGTTCGGTGACGTGACATGGTTACATTTCACTTTAAAAACACATATTTCCGAAGGTATATGTCACTTATTATAATAAAAATACGCAAGAATATTACCTGGTCCGCAACATCTTCAGCCGTAGAAACATATTCATTAGGAATTTGCATTTTACACCATAAAATTCACATACACTATCACAAAAACTAAATTTCACTGTCGTTAGACAAGTCGTCAATTTGTCGACTTGACTGGGTTTTATTGGAATGACGTGTGGACAGTTGGATTACCTTCCTGTTCAATAGACCTCCAATGAATTATTCAAACCTATATAATTAGGAAAAAAAATATTTCATACCTCTGAAATTTATTTTTAATGTAATGCAATAATTATAGGCTGGTTAACAAATATAGAAATAAAGAGTTTCGTAAAATAAAATTACACAACGGATGTTTTTATTTGGAAAGATGGTGTATTGTCAATTACCAAACAATCTAAGAATTAGACATTTTTACGTGTTTTTACGTTTTAAAAATACATCAATTTTATTAAAGCGGCTAGATATATCTATATATCAGTTTGCAGAAATTCCAGTAAAACGTTGAGTATAGTTATAAAAAAAACCTATTTAAAACAAAATAAAATTTTATACACGGTACAAGCTTGGTACAAGCACGGTACCCATAGATGATAAGTTAAAAAGAGGATTATATGGACATAAATAAATATTATTTTGCATTGTGTTTGTGGATGCTGTCTTGGTTTCAATAAAACATCTGAAGCGTCGCGCGCGAATATAAGTTATAAAATGTGAGTTTTAGCGAGGATGTGGAAAAATTACGTTGTTGTTTTTGTGTTTCCTTTCTAAATTTGAGCTGCCTTAAGTTAGCGGTAGTGAAATAACTTTTGACTTTTTCTATGCTAAATCGTTTGTTCGTGATTGTTCGACGATAAAATTTAAGTTTTTTCGATTTAGCTGATAATTTGTTCATAAATCAAACAATAAATTCTGACGCTTAGTTGGCGGACACGTAATTTTTTTTGCCACTGGCAAAGAAAAGCCACTAAAAAAAAACAATGTCAAGTGTCAAATTCAGCTCACTCGCTCAGCGCTCTAGTGTGTTCCACACGGCACTAATTTTGCCCAAAACGATACGATAATTTTTACCACAAAATGGTGTTTCTTTAGCGAAATACCTAACGTTATTATTGAAAATTTCGAAAATGTCGTTTTTAGCAATTTTTGTGACTAGTGGAACAACTGACAGCTGATCACAGCTGATGTTGAAAACGTCAAAAAGTGCTAATTTTAACCCAAGTAGGGAGCTGGGTAAAAATTAGCGAAATGTTGTGATCATTCTTAGCATGAAGCATAGATACCAGGAGTCCGAACGGTATAGGCTTTTTAATAATAATTATGTACACAATAATAGGACCAGATCCTAGTTCTCTTTTCTGCCGCTAGGCGTGCGAGACCGACGAGTACCGAGTGTTGCCAATACTATTATACCGAGTGTTGCCAATACTATTATTTATTACAATTATTTTTAAATTACCATTAGGCAGTTACCGTGTTCTACGGTATCTATTTTTCGAAAACAGTTTCTAAGAATTTCCTAAAACTTTTATATATTAAGATTTCAATCTTTCCAGAGCTGTCAATAGCAACTTTAAACTTCCCGCGTAATTTCAAACGAGTGCACGTCGGACCGTCGCGCGCTCTACCGGCAAAAATCTGTCCCCGTAATTGAGACCATTATTTTAACATTACGTTCGGACTCCTTGTTAAAGTGCGTTTCATCGAATAGTTCCTTTGCCGTAAGGTTGGCACCACTGTCTGTCAAAGATATAAACACGCGAAGGAGCTCCTCCTGTTTTTAGCGATTTTACTTTGTTTTCTAACCGTTAACATGCCCAAAACGTTGAAAAGTGGTGAAAGAAGAATGGTGTTGAAGGTGAAAGACTTTTGTGAACGTGGAAAACGTAATGAGTCGCCGATAATTCCGTTTAGATGTGTTCAAGCTCGTGTTGCCGCTTTTAAATAGGGTTACCAGCTGCAGAGAATAATTACTCGTTCAGTACCTTATAATACCTTTACTTAATAAAATGTAACTAAAACTATTTAGTATTTATTACTCTCCTGTCAATTAAAAAAAACTTTTGAGATGTTAGTTTGTATGAAACTAGTTTTTGCCCGCGGTTCTACCTGCGTAAATATAGTATCACGCGGGAACCGTACATTTTCCCGCGATAAAAAGTAGCCTATGTCCTTCTCCGTGGTCTACTTTATAACTGCACCAAATTTCATCAAAATTGGTGCAGTAGTTTTGACACATACATATGCAGTAGGTACCCTTCCTCTAATATTATATATTATTGTTGTTTATTATTAACCAGCTTTTGCCCGCGGCTTCGCCCGCGTGGAATAGTGTTCTTGGAAAAAAAACTTCTTTAGCAATTAACTTGGGAGGCCAATAGTGCCGCGCATTGTACTTACTATGTCCCTGCATTTTAAATCTGTAATATCTTCGAAAATATTCATTTTAATTAAATGCTGTATAGGATAATATTTACCGATATTAAATTTACAATGAATTTATGGTACTTAATTGGATAAGGATTAATGCTGTATTGCTTAAAATCACTTCGGAAATTAGCCATTATTTCTCGTAAAAACTAAAGGTTAAAAATGGCTTTTGTGGGTCATCCCTAAGAGATAGACAATAGGCATAAATACCATCGCAGACTTTTTATAGACCTTTTCCTGATAGATCAAATTAATGTTATTTTGATCTATCTCGTAGAGTTCAGCCAGCGTTTGCAATGCAAGCGCAAAAAAATGTGTTTATTTACGACATTACAAACCTCTAAAATTATCAGTGTATCTCTACTATAATATGCATGTTATATACATATAATATAGTATATAAGATGCACAATATAGTAGAGATACACTGATAATTTCTCTTGAATCACTCTATCTATTAATAAACCCGCATCGAAATCCGTTGCGTAGTTTTAAAAAATCATACAGAAAGATAGACAGAAAAAGCGACTTTGTTTTATACTATGTATTGATTAATATTTGTTAGGAATTTTAATAAATCAAAGTAGTAATTAAAATTTTCAAATATGCGTTTCCCTAAATATTATAGGTAAGATTAAATATGGAATTAGCAACACTGGAAAACACTATTACCAACATAACGGCAAAGGAACTATTTGATGAAACGCACCATGAAGCATAGATACCAGGAGTCCGAACGGTATAGGCTTTTTAATAATAATTATGTACACAATAATAGGACCAGATCTTAGTTCTCTTTTCTGCCGCTAGGCGTGCGAGACCGACGAGTACCGAGTGTTGCCAATACTATTATACCGAGTGTTGCCAATACTATTATTTATTACAATTATTTTTAAATTACCTTTAGGCAATTACCGTGTTCTACGGTATCTATTTTTCGAGAACAGTTTCTAAGAATTTCCTAAAACTTTTAAATAATAAGATTTCAATCTTTCCAGAGCTGTCAATAGCAACTTTAAACTTCCCGCGTAATTTCAAACGAGTGCATGTCGGACCGTCGCGCGCTCTACCGGCAAAAATCTGTCCCCGTAATTGAGACCATTATTTTAACATTACGTTCGGACTCCTTGTTATCTATACTTCGTGAAACGCACTATATCTATACTTCGTGATTCTTAGCGTTTTTAACAGTTTTTGACAGATGACAGTTGCGTGTGGAACAGGGGTGAAAACAGTTACGAACGATCATAGTGGCGCTAAAGAAACAGAATGTGAATGAAATTATCGAAATATTCGTTCTGACCGTGCTAGTGGAACGCTAGGCTTGTCGCTTGACAGTTGACACTTGACAGTCAGCGGTCGATGAATCGCTAATCGCTTGTTTGCGAAATAAATTTTGTTTTATCTTTTAGATTAGAATTTAAAGTTATTATATTAAATTTAAATTGAACAGGTGAAAATTATGTTTTATTACACTGTACCTTGTTATTTATACACTAATTGTTAAATGCCATGTCGTTCAAAAATCTTAAGCCTGTGTTGACAAAAACGTTTGTTTTCCAGAAAATGTTAGAAGTTACTTGTAACGACCGCCTTGGGAAGAAAGTTAGAGTAAAATGTAATCCTGATGATACAGTGGGTGATTTGAAAAAGCTTATTGCAGCACAAACTGGTACAAGATACGACAAAATTGTTTTAAAGAAGTGGTACACTGTCTTCAAGGATCACATCAAACTATCAGATTGTATCCTTTTTATTAATACCTATCTATAACAAACCCAATTTAAAACCCAAAAGTTTAAAAAAATTGTACTTGTAGTCAAAATGTTAGGTATAGGTTTAAAGAATTTATTCTCAAAAAGACATACTTACATACCTAGTCACTTACATGAGAACAATGGATATTACAATTTAAACTTATACCGATAGTCATCACAATATAAATATGATAAGTGCATTTTAGTGATCATTTAACTAAATACTAACCAAAATATAAATATACTATTTTGATGTTATTATTTTTCGTTATTAATTTTGTTTAATATTATATTCTAATAATTTTCTTTTGTATGTGTTAAAAGAGCTTACATTTCTAATATCGGAAGGTAATTTATTATATAGTTGTCCTCCTTTAAAGCTTAGAGTTTTTTTGCCATAATTAGTATGAATGTTAGGCAAAATGTTAAAAATAGCTTTCCCCATAGAATAATAACACCATGTTATATTTTATTCAATGGCTTTCCCTAAATGTGTTAATGCTATAACATATTTTGATACTAACATTTAATTAAGTTCATTTAGTTCAAACATTTGCTACTTTATGATATAAGTGCTACTTGTATTACAAAAATAAATTAATAACTCATACACAGATGAAATCCATGATGGAATGAATTTGGAGCTGTACTATCAATAGAGTAACTACAGTGTTGGGATTGTGGAAGAACATATTTTTAAGCATTTGTAAATAAATTATTCTGAAATCATAACAATCTTATTTCATACCAGCTTTTGCCTGCAGTTTCATCACACGAATAGCCTGACATGACGTGAGCATAACGGAGTCCCACACAATTTTATTTCGTAAATTTTTCGAGAATCTATTTCATATACTTACGAAAAATTAATTTATAAGTACACTACAACTTCGGCATCAAACCTACATTTTTATCAAATCTTGGTCTAAAGCTTAAAAAATAATTATGGATTAGGAGAAATATATTAAAATATGTATTAATTTGTTTCTTCGGATTCAAACTTTTTCACTTCTATTTTCAGCTCTATTGTAATTTGTATTAACGCAGAGTTCTATTTAGACTATGTTCCTATGAAACTTACATTACTTACAAATAATTTTTTGGCTTCGTAACGGAACGTAAAATAACATTCCGTTACGAAGCCAAAAAAACTCTCGTGGAAACGGGGTCAAAAAGCGTGGCCAGAACCATAGACAAGAACCATGGATGATTGTTGATTATGTAGGTACGAAATATGTATATATAATATTGACTCCTGCAAAAGCAAAGGCAAAAGTTTTTTCGAAACATTACACAGAAAACATGAAACAAAAACATTTGTTTTCATACACATTTCTCCAGCTACAGAAAATGTTTTTGATCGCAACCAAAAAATAAATAAAATCGAAACGTTTATTTTACGCACACAAATAAACCTAATATTTATATTTAAACAATACTCCGAAATGTTCCTGAGCAAAATAAACAAAGATAATACAAAATGAACAACGATTTTTGAGAATCGAGTTCTATGAGTATGGAGCGTCAAACTCGGGGCCACTGTGCGCATCGATGTTCTTTGTTTATCGAGCTCGTCGATGTCAGGCAACATCGATGTTATTTTGCGAACGTCTTCACGGCTGTCCGTCATCAATACATCCATACTAATATTATAAATGGGAATGCGTGTGTTTGTCCGTCTTTCACGTAAAAACTACTAAGCCGATTACCATGAAATTCGGCACAGATATAAAGTAGACCACGGGAAAGGACATAGGCTACTTTTTATCGCGTGGAAATGTACGGTTCCCGTAAGATATTTTATTTACAGTTTCACGTAAAAACTACTAAGCCGATTACCATGAAATTTGGCACAGATATAAAGTAGACCACGGGAAAGGACATAGGCTACTTTTTATCGCGGGGAAAAATACGGTTCCCGTGGGATAATTTATTCACGGTTTTACGTAAAAATTACTAAACAGATTATCATGCAATTTGGCACAGATATAAAGTAGACCATGAGGAAGGACATAGGTTACTTTTATCTCGGGCTACTGTACTTACGCGGGCGGAGCCGCGGGCATCAGCTAGGAAATTATAAAAAGAAAATCATAAAATTACACGTTTTTTTAATGAAACAAAGAAATTTTATATTGGAGATTTAAGGAGGAACACATTATAAGGTGGTTCGTTTCCTATACAAAAATACAATGGACATTAATTAGATAATTTCATACACTACTACATAAATTTATATGCACATCTATTTATTTTGCAATACAATTGTCGCAAAATATATTTAAAATACTTTATTTCACACAGAAGTCACATTTTTATTGAATTTTCGACAAAAAGTGACATAAGTTACAAATGTCAATTTTTGACGAAAATTCAATAAAAATGTGACTTCTGTGTGCAATAAAGTATTTTAAATATATTTTGCGACAATCGTATTGCAAAATAAATAGATGTGCATATAAATTTATGTAGTAATAGTATGAAATTACCTAATTAATGTCCATTGTATTTTTGTATAGGAAACGAACCACCTTAAGTTCCAATATATTTTGTCAATAATTATTATTTATTGACTATAAAAATGATAATTTTGAAAGCGCAGAACCTTTTAACCTATTGCGCTGTTGATATAGAATTGAACCAGCCTTAGAAAATAATCGCTCTGATGGCGTTGATGTCGCAATAGTGGTTAAATATTTTACCGCAAGTTTTTTAAGTTTGGGTTTTTCGATTTCGATGTTTGTGTCCGTGACATCGATGTTACGATGTTTTAAATAATGCAACATCGATTTTAAAACATCGATGTTTTATCGTCTAACATCGATGATCATCGAAAATCGATGATGATCGAGCATCCCTATTTGGTTGCTGTTGCCTGTTGGCAACATTGACAAAATGTCGGCGCTTTCCTGGAATTTGGGTGTCATGTTGTTTTGTCTTCACTTGTAATATAAATTGTGTATAGGATTTACTTCAATAAGATAAATTGATATTGAAGCCTACTATTATTTGATAAAAGAAGTTTATTGTTAAATTTACATACTAAATATACAATTTAAGCGTAAGAATGTCTGAGGTTGAAGGTACGTATCAGGATGTTTGTGTAAGTTAAAAATTACGAGATGTGTAATGATAACCGTTGCTTACAGATTACAGCCAACAAAAGTCCGGCAAAACGAGCAAGCAGCATAATGTATTACCGTTATGGGGTAATGAGCAAACCATGAATTTGAATCCTTTAATATTAGCAAATATCCAAGGTTCTAGCTACTTCAAAGGTAGGTAAGCAAACATAACAATGCACAGGAGGGGAGACGATTAGTTTCGAGTTACTTGTGCGTTACTATAGCAAATAACAAAGTCTCAAATGTCATGTTTAATCTTCAGTGCATCTGTTCAAATTGAAGACATACCACGAGGTAGTGGACGAGATCTACTATCAGGTGAAGCACCTGGAGCCCTGGGAGCGCGGGAGCCGCAAGACCGCGGGGCAGACGGGCATGTGTGGCGGCGTGAGTATGTTATTCAAAATTAGTACTCCTTTTAGTGTTGTTTATACTGTCACTATATACTTTATAGCGACTCGCCCCGGCTTCGCACGGGTACAATACTGATACTAATACTACAGAATGTCTTTAAACCTCTAACAAAACGGGCGAAATTTAGTCAAAACAAATTAATATAGGTACCTACTGAAACTCAATTAAATAAGTAGGTGGGTATACTTTTATCGTATGAAATACCTATACTCTTCAGGACTAACAATACAACAAACACTAAATAAATAGGTGTTACAGTATTTACCCACTAATTCTTAAGGATCGATCGCGCATAATCGCATTTGGCCTAACTCACTCGCTGTGCTGCGAAAACACGCGCTGTTATTTTACGATAACATAATAGTATTTATAACAAACAATAATAGTTATTCATTTAAAGTATGTAGTGTAGGGGTAAAATAATCTGCATGAAATGCTTAAGAATATTAATTAACTAGCTTTTTCCCGCGACTTCGTCCGCGTGGAACAGTTACTTTGGGATATCGCAAAAATATACCGGCAACTTCATTTACGTTGAAGGAGAAGCGCTTTCCTATCCGCGACTGCCCGCCGCGCGCCCCATTATTTTATTACTGCGATATCTTCTAAAATACTAGTTGAAATCAATTGATGTAAACGGCAAATTTCTTCTAAATTAAATGATTGTAATGAATAACGTATTTACTTGGATAAGGATTAATATAATCTTTATGAAAACACCCTCACAAATAATGCTTAATTTTAAAACAAATTTGGTTAGCATAAAAAGGTTATTGTGAGCCAACCTTAAAAGATAGACATGTACTGTCGCGGACTTTTTTTTTAGAACTTTTAAAGGGGAACAATTCTGTCATACATCATTTTAGCGAAACTTTAACCGTTTCCGCAGCGTATGCAGCGAAAGCCCTCAAAAGGAAAAAATAACCCCCAGATTTTGAAACATTCTTGGTTGTTGCTCCGCTCGTATTGAGCTTAGCATGATGTTATATAGCCTAAAGCCTTCCTCGATAAATGGACTATCCAACACAAAAAGAATTTATCAATTCGAACCAGTAGTTCCTGAGATTAGCGCGTTCAAACAAACAAACAAACGAACTCTTCAGCTTTATAATATTAGTATAGATTTAAAATGAGCCGCGCGGGTACCTTACTCATAGATCTAAACACCCCATGGTGACGCCCACTTCACAACGGGCCGTGCAGCACAAATCGTAATATTTTAATTTCGCCATAACTTCAAAACCAAACGTCCAATTTTAATCTAGCCCAAGAGCTACTGAGAAATTTAGAGTAGGTATTTGAGGCACGATGAAACCTTGTCCTGTACTTCTCCTATTGTACCTCAACACGAGAATGCAGGCCTGGCTGGTCAGAAGCGGAACTTAGCCAAGTTACAAATTTTTGAAAAGTCCATTTTTTAATGCCAAAAATCCATGTTTGAGGCGCTTTGAAATTTTGATATACAGTTAGTGTAATGAATAAGGAGTTGGGGAAAAAAAAGGCCATGTAATTTAGTTGGAACTTTAACCTAGCCATGTCAGTTTAAAAGTAAATAAACTGGCTTTCGATTCATGATTTTCTGACATCTATTGGTTATTTTATGAACTGCAATATACGTACGGGCGAAAATGCGACATCTATGAAGCCCTCAAAGAACTACGTGGTCAAAAAATGAAATAATTGCGTATTGTGCAATAAACTTACTCGTCAAAATGTATTTATAAAACAAATAGGTATTATGAAATAGAAATGGCATACGAACCAGCATAACCTACCATCTACATGTTTTAGATAATAGTTTAGTTAACTATAAACGTAAAAGCGACATCTAGGAAGAATCAAAGAACTACGTGGTCTTGATAATTTTCGCAAAGTCGATATGAGTCGTTTTTAATTGATTTTCCTATAAAAATCGAAGACATCCATTCGTTGTTTATACAATATTGTGTGCAATAAAATTATATATTGTGCAATAGTCTAATTTACTCGACAAATTGTATATAAAAAACAAATCTAGACACGCGGTAGTGTGTCAAGCCAAGCCTAGATGTCGCTTTTACGTTTATAGTTAACTAAACTATTATCTAAAACATGTAGATGGTAGGTTATGCTGGTTCGTATGCCATTTCTATTTCATTAATACCTATTTGTTTTATAAATACATTTTGACGAGTAAGTTTATTGCACAATACGCAATTATTTCATTTTTTGACCACGTAGTTCTTTGAGGGCTTCATAGATGTCGCATTTTCGCCCGTACGTATATTGCAGTTCATAAAATGACCAATAGATGTCAGAAAATCATGAATCGAAAGCCAGTTTATTTACTTTTAAACTGACATGGCTAGGTTAAAGTTCCAACTAAATTACATGGCCTTTTTTTCCCCCAACTTCTTATTCATTATACTAACTGTATATCCAAATTTCAAAGCGCCTCAAACATGGATTTTTGGCATTAAAAAATGGACTTTTCAAAAATTTGTAACTTGGCTAAGTTCCGCTTCTGACTAGCCAGGCCTGCATTCTCGTGTTGAGGTACAATAGGAGAAGTACAGGACACGGTTTCAACGTGCCTCAAATACCTACTCTAAATTTCTTAGTAGCTCTCCAGCTAATCATTCAAAGACCAAATATTATCTACATAAATTGTACTTAGTGATGAAATAATTTATTTTGATAAGGATTAATAGCATGAGTAAAATAAACGCGTTTAAATGTAGTCCAAAAAAAATTCAAGATTTCTAAATAAAAAAATGATTGTTGTGCCTCACTCGACATAGATAGGTATGGTGTGTCGCGGACTTTTTTGTAGATATTTATAAGATCTACAATTAATTAGAACATTTTATAGTTCTATCTTTTATAGTTTAGGCAGCGTACGCAAAATAAGTAACTTTTCTGGTTGATTTTTTACACCTTGTGTCCGAAAAACCCAAATATCTTACGGAACCCTATTTTTTTCCAAAATAAAATTTAGCCTATGTTACTCGTGGATAATGTAGCTTTCGAATGGTGAAAGAATTTTTGAATGGTGAAACAAAGTTATCCTCTTTATAATATTAGTGTAGATTCAGATCTAATTTAATCAAAACGTAAACAAGAAGAATTCAACCAAACCAATGTGTTGTACTTAGTTCTTTATTGCCTTAAAGCTACAACTCAACCAAGCTAACCTCGCGCCGAGTCATGCTGACGATTAGGTACGGTCTGTAAAAAGGACGAAAACTCGTATGACGCGTATCGGCGACGAAGATGCTAACCGTACCGACACGACAGGGCGATCGTGGGATGGTGAGCGGGGAAGCAAATTTCTATAAAATTATTATTCCAGAGAGGTGCAAACTTAGCTTGGTGGAGTTGTAAATTTAAATTAATAGCGTTATAGTGCGCTGTCATTTCTTTGTACTAATAATTAAAAACGGTCTGAATGAAGTATATATTTGTTGAATTTAATATTTACTTAATAAGCGTTTAAAGGGGTTTCTTATTTGTTTTAGGTTAGAGGAGTTGGTGCTGGAGGTATTGTGTCCACGGCCTTCTGTCTGTTGTACAAACTCTACACCCTGCGGCTCACACGGAAACAAGTGAACGGTCTGATGCAGCACACAGACTCACCCTACATAAGGGCACTTGGTAGGTATGAATGTACTAACAAATTTTATATTAAAGTATAAAAAATACAATTGGTACTAAATTCAAAATTCTTTTTAGAAAGCACTAGATACGAGTGATATAAGCTCTTGTTAATAGAGCTCTTGTCAATTTAATAGATAGCTGTAAGATAATGTTAAATAATTCATAAAGTTTTGTGATATTTTTGTCATTTTGAGTAGAAACTACTACATACTATCAGGGAAATTCAAAATAGGAAGAGTGTACTCATAAAAATATTTTGTATCATTTTAATGAACTACATGCCATTGCAACTTACAATGCAGTTGTCAATGGCATGTCAATACTAGTTTTATCCTGCGGCTTCACCTACATAAAATATAGTATCTGGTATCCCATGGCAATACCGTACTTTTCGGGATAAAACATAGCCTATGTTTTAATCCAGAGCCTAAACTATTACCATACTAAATTTCATCCAAATTCATTTAGTAGTTTTTGCATAAAAGAGTACAAACATTCATCCATCCTCACAAACTCTCATATTTATAATGGTAATAAGTAGGATCATAGTATTATTATAATACAAACAAATTCATAACAGAAATGTCATAACAATCAGTCAGACATCTAATTCTTATGCAATAAATGCTTATGAATTAGATTTCCAGATAATACATAAAATCTTTAAACAATTTCAAAAGTACATAATATGGCATTGATAATAATATTTGTAATTTCAGGTTTCATGTACATTCGTTACACACAGCCCCCGGCTGATCTGTTTGACTGGTATGAGGAGTATCTTGACGATGAGGAGGAGGTGGACCCTCGTGCTGGTGGTGGTGGCACCACAACCATCGGAGCACTGGTCAGACAAATGCTAATCAAGCTTGATTGGTTTAGTACACTCTTCCCGAGGATTCCAGTGCCTATACAAAAGCAAATTGAACAAAGGTAGTGAAGCTGAAATAAATAAGGTGTAACAATAGAATTTAAAAAAACAAATGTAATTTTAACTTAGGGCAAGTACCCATATTAAGCAACCATTTTTTACCTCCCCCCACTGTGTCCATATTTGCCGAGACCCACCCCCCTTCCTTAATGATGTACTTATGTCTGTCGCGCAACATTTTCCTTCAAGATGTTGACAATGGGACAAATACCTTAATGTCCTCCCACCACCTGGTAACCAAGTAGAGTATTCTGAAGACTCATCCCCTCCCTAAACAGATCATGTAATATGGGTATATTTTCTTAATAAAATAAACATTAAATTTATCTGTTGTAACCAGGTTGGCGGAGCACAATAGACAGAGTAGTGCAGCCAAACCAGTGACAAACTTCAACAGAGGCGGTGGTGGTGGTGGCAGTGTCAGCAACTACAACCCATCGCGCGCCGAGAACGACAGACGTGACCACGACGACCGCGATCGTAGAGACTACGGGGAAGTTGACAGGTGAGAAATAATCTACCATGGAAAAATCTTCACCTAGTCCTAGTTGCCTGCGGCTCCGCCCGCGTAACATATAATATCCCACGGGAATACTGTACTTTTTCGGGATAAAAGTATGCTATGTTTTAATCCAGAGCTTTATATACTATTCTGCAAGGCTGTCTCTATGTACTTGTGTACTGACTTTTGTTATATTTAACATAGATTTAAGTTTACAATGTAAAATATATATTTCTTTTAAAAGAACAATTTTCCATCTTTTTGCTAAAAGATGGGCCCGTGCGAGTTTCTTACGCCGGTTCTTCTCGGCGGGCTAGGGTTGAACCGGTGGTAGCCTTTTTTTTGTTGACTTTCCGAAAATAGCTTTTTTTTAGTTTTATTTGGAAATAAAATTTTCATTTTCATACCATTTAATCAAAATCTGTTCAGTAATTTTTGCGTGAAAGAGTAAGAAACATCCATCCATATGTTACAAATAACGTAGCCTTCTATTGGTAAAAGAATTTTCAAAATCGGTTCAGTACATCCTGAGATTACCCCCTACAACCTCACAAACTTTATATTTTTATAATATTATTATGTATTATATAGATACATATATTAACACATTCAGTGCCACTAACACGCCTAGCGTGTCCACACTAATCTTTATATCCATACCGCGAGCACGCCGGGCGTGCTCTCCGTTTTTCATCAACATCTCAAAGATAAGATAGTGTTTTTCACCGAAACGCTCAGAGCATAAACTTTGTGCCGTAAGCTAATGAATTCTTAAGTGGTTCCGTGATCTAATATGTTTTTCATGTTATCGAAAATAATTTATTATGTAATGCCGCGAACATGCCAGGCGTGTTCATCTACACGCGTTCTCAACCTTTTATATTGTTTGGTCAATTTTCTAAATTTATAAGACGAATAATAAAATATAATGTTTTTTATAATTTGAACAAAAAAGATAAAATAAATTACATAAAACATTCACGTTTAATTCATCTGTAGAAGACAAAACACTGCCCGGTATCTATACTACAATATATATGTATATGTAGTATTATAGGTTTAAAGAACTTTATTTCTCAAAAAAGGCCAAAGCCACTTACATGAGAAAATTACAATATAAATGGTACAATATCGTGCTTATGTCTAGAATACAATAAGTATGAAAGAAAAAAATAATAATAAAGAGTAACATGGTTATTGGTACAGTATAGTCAATCATGAATCATGATACAGAATAATAAATACTATGGTATAAGTAGGTACAATTTTAGCTCAATGTTCTATGATAGAATGTATAAAGTAGGTATGTTTATCCTTAAGTAAGTAGTATTCTAGTTTAATATTATCTTGTTTAATAAAAGTATTCACGTAAACATAAGACTATGTTCGCGTGAATACTACTTATTTTACAAATAGCTCTGCTGATAAACTCTGTAACAGAAGTGCATTTAAATCTGTAAAAGTTGATCCATTTGTGAATAATTACAGTATACTTGTTTCACATTTGGCACCCTAGCCCTGCGATATGAAATCTTGGGATCAGTAACTAAGACCACTAGGGTGCCGTTTGAAAAAATCCTTAAATACTATGTTCCACTCCATTTATCAGGCATGCCGGTACACCGAGTGTGTTAGTTACGTAATAGACTATAGTCAGATAAGACATGATTATGAAGTCTCTTTTTAAATATTCCCAATGTATTCACATCCCTGATGATGGATGGCAATTTATTAAAAAGTTGTGCGCCCTCAAAAGTTATAGTCTTTTTCCCATAATCAGTTCGTACTTTGGGTAGGACTAGATGGTAGGGTCTTCGTGTGCTCCGGTTATGTATCTGTTTTAAGTTAAGAAATTTAGTGTTTGTGTGTATAATTTTGTTTACGATTTTGTAAATTAGGATGCAGGTACAGTATTTGTACAATTGTTTAATATTCATGAGTCCAGTTTCTTTATAAATTTTTTCTGTGGCCGTTAAGTATGGATAGTGAAATAACATTTTGATTAGTTTATTTTGTGTAATTTGTAATTGAGATAACTTAGTTTTAGATGCCGTACCCCATAATTCAATCAAATAAAGTAGATGAGATTTAGCGAGAGAGTTGTAAATGGTTAAGCGAACTTGGCGCGGAAGACTTCGAACTACGCCTCTGAGGGAGCCCATCAGAGAAGACAGTTTTTTTCTAATGTGATCTATATGCATGTTCCATGTAAGGTGGCAGTCAATATGTAGGCCAAGATATTTCTCACATTTCTTCTCGATCAATGGTACATTATTAATTAATAAAGGTGTAAAATCTGGAGTAACTTTTGATTTAGGTTTAAATATGACATAGCTAGTTTTAGATATATTTATGGTTAAGAGGTTAAATTGGAACCATTCAAAAAGATTATTTAAGTCAGTTTGGGCTTGTGTGATTAGAATTTTTATACAAGAGCCAAAATAAAACAAGCAAGTGTCATCAGCATAAAGTGTGGTCTCTCCATGTAAATTTAATTTGTGTAGATTGTTAATATAAATAAGAAACAACAAGGGCCCTAGTATGGACCCTTGTGGGACGCCACAGGTTATAGGTAGTGATTGGCTTTGATGTTTATCAATTTTAACAACTTGGTACCTATTTTCGAGGTAAGATTTGAGAATTTTAAGTGCTTTGTCAGTAATTCCGACATTTTCTAACTTTTTTAATAGGATGGAATGGCTCACCGTGTCAAACGCTTTTTTTAAATCAATGAATACCCCTAGCACAAACTTCTTTTTGTCAATACTAGTTTTAATTTGAGTAATTAAATCAACTGTAGCTGAAAGGGTGTTAGATTTCGACCTAAAACCGTACTGCCGTTCATATAAAAAGTCAATACTATAGAGATATTTTTCTAGACGGTTGTGTATAACTGTTTCAAGTACTTTAGATATGACCGGCAGCACAGATATAGGCCGGTAATTACCTGGGTCTGTCTTTGATCCTGATTTGTGTATAGGGCTAACTTTTGCAAGCTTCAATGAGTCAGGAAAGACGCCCTTATTTAAAAGATCATTAATGCATCTTGTTAGATCTCCTATTATTATATCCTTTGCGCACTTTATTTCTTTGGTGGAAATGCCATCAATACCAGTACTACAGTTTGGGTCAAGGCTATCTATAATTTTACCTATTTCACCTGTGGTGCATGGTTCAAAGTATATAAGTTTTTTATGAATTGTTGCTTGTGGAAGTATTAAATTTGTATTGGGATTATTATGATATGTGATTGGTATCTGTGAAGCGAGAAGTGGGCCTATAGTAGAAAAGAACTGATTAAAGGTTTCACAGACTTCTACTGGATCGGTTATAATTTTTGATTCTAATATTAGATTAGGGGGCGCACAGCTTTTACTTACTTTGTTGATGGCCAGTTCGTTCAGCAAGTTCCACATCTTTTTTGGGTTTTTACTAGTATTGATAAATTGTTTGTAATAATATGCGTCTTTTGTGCTCTTAATGTTTTCAGCTACCATTCGTCTCATCTGTTTAAAATTAACCTCCAGTGCCTTATTTTCAGGATCATTTTTATGTTTAGTCCATAGTTCATTCCGATAGTTTATGTTTTTTATTATATCCTTGTTAATCCAATTTGTCTGTGGAGGGTTAATGATTTTTGTTTTTGATTTTTTGCTTTTTACAATACAGTTTTTGAGAATAGATTCAAAAGAATAGTAATCAGGTGTTAGAGACGTAAGATCAATTCGTGATAATATTTTATGTAATTTTTTATAATCTGTAGCTTGGTAAATATGTCGCTGTTTAGGTATGGTTTTATTTTTTTTCATTTGGAGGTATATTTGCTTGTGATCGGTCATAAGGGAGTTTATGATTGACATGTGAAATTTTTTATCTTTCAGGTTAGTGCTTACATGATCTATTATTGATATGGAGGATGATGTTTCTCGTGTACAATACAATTTATCAATTTTATTGAGTAATGTGTGGGATTGTTCTTGTAAGATACGCTTGTACAACTTGGTCTTATTATTTCGTGATAACAGATCTATATTGAAGTCACCAAATACTAAGGCTCTCTTTCTCTTTTGAAGCTGAGAGTCATATACTTCTAAGAAATCGTTTAGGTTGTTGTCGCCTGGGTAATATACAACACCAATGTCAAGAGCACACTTTTCGAGTCGTATCCATAGGAAGTTATTGCCATTGATATAAGTACTTTCAATTAGACTGTGTTTTAGCTGATTGTTAATGAAGATTGATACTCCGCCACCAGTTTTGTCAGTCCTGTAGTTATAATAGTGAGTATAATTTTCTATCTGCAAAGATGTCGCTTGGTCCTCGGTTTTTATCCAGGTCTCCGTTAACAGAATAATGTGGGTTTTGGAGGGTACACATTGTAATACGCACTTAATCTCATCTAATCGGCCTGGGCTGTTAATGCTTCTAACGTTTGCATACAGAAAACTCATGTGCGACTTAAAGTTAAAAGGTAAGTTATGATAACTACTTAGTATGTCATATGTTGTTGTATCATTATTTTGTATTATAGTAGGTATGTCTAGTTTTTTTGAGTCGAGTGAATGATTGTTGGTACGTTTTTAATATATTTTATAATGAGATCTGATTCCCCATTTTTTAGACGTTGTTCTAATTCCTTTTTTAACTCTTTTAAATATTGTTGTTGAGCAGGAGTCTGATCGGAATATATTTTTATATCTTTAGGTACTTTTCCTCTATTTCGAAGTACTGTTTTTGCAGATTCAGGAGTATTAAAACATATTTTTATAGCACGCTTGTTCTCGGGGTTGTGTTTTCCAAGACGAAAAATTTTGTTGGGACTAGGTACATTCGGGAAATATGTTGATATAATTTTTTTTACTTCGGTTTCGTCCCATAGGCGTTGTTCATTAATGTTAGATGATGAGTTCTCTTGTAGTCCAATCAAAATAATATTTTTCTCACGATCATTGCGCTCCTTTAGCTCCTGGATGATTTGCTCGTTTTCCGAGTGCTTAGAAATATTCGGCAATGTCGGTGTAGATGTAGATGGTGGATTTGACATTAGGGTTGCGAGTTTTAATTGTAAGGATTTTATCTGATCTTCACCACACTTAATTTTGTCATTTAATTTCGTGATTTGTTCCTTTTGAGCACTTTGTTCCGTGGTTAGGCAATTTGTAGATAATTTTATCTCATTGATTTCGTTTTTAACCTCATTGATAGATTCTCTTACGAGATTCATTGTCTGGTCTTGGGATCCAACCACTTTTTCTAGTAAATGGGTAATTCGAGATAATTCCTTTCGTAATTCGTTGATCCCATCTTTACAGTCGCAATCATGATCAAAAGTTTGTTTTCTTTTACGAAAAGTAATTTGAGGGTCAACCGTTTCATCAATCATTCTCGACAGATCCGGCTGAGAACCTCCGCCTGTCAAGGTTTTATTTGGTGAGCGTAGTAAACTCATGGTAAGAAATATAATGAAATAAACCAGTAAAAGTTAAGGTAACGCAGGAACTAAATGGGTAACTTTGCTGGATCTATGTTATTAATTATCAATGCGCACTATTCAGCTGCATCTATATATTAGTTATCAATGCGCGCATGCGATGCGTAAACAAGTATATCTACGCGCGCGGCGCGGCGTGGGCTATTGTTTCAATGTAGGTATTCTTCGATACAACTTGTTTTTAGCCGATAACGCAGTGCACTGGGTATTGCGCTCGCTATGAGTGTAACGGAGGCAAAAAATAGCAACTGTCCTTTTTACCCAAGGTGGAGCGGGGTGCTTCTTGCTAACTACTTGTTCGATGCACAAAGTCAATACACCACAACTGCAGCACATCTATCAAGGCTAATATCACTTTAACATTAACGTACTTAAGAGTCAATTTAGAATAAGGTACTTTTTTAGAATATTTTAAATAACCATGAACACGTCCGCTTTACTAGACGGCCGCACGACTTTTTTTTTTTTTTTATTATAAAGCTGAAGAGTTTGTTTGGTTGAACGTTTCAGTCGCAACGGTAAGTTTTTCGTTAAAAACAGAAGAGATCTATTTTGTAGAGGACAAAATTTCCCATCTTTTTTATACCAAACTTTTCCCCCTATTTTTTATATTTTTCCGATATATTCAGGTAAAAAACCAAATTTTTTCTTTTTGTAAAGCATCTCAAAATTTTTTGGAGATACGAAAATTTGATTTGATTTGAACCAACTTTGATTCAAAAAATTTTTTGCGTATCTCCAAAAATTATTGAGATACTTTATAAAAACAAAAACCTTCTACTTTTGGGCATTTATTTGATGGGGGACTATCTGCTTGCGTCGCATCATTATCATATTCCCCTGTTTCCAGCTCATATTTTCTATTCTCTAAAAAAATCATAAATAAGTAACCAAAGGTTGACATTCACTGATCAAATTACGATAAATACTTACCTCGGAATCTATTTACTGCCATAATTAAACCTTCAAAACCACAAACACTGCTAAAAACAAAATATATCTTCAGTAACTCAAGAAGGCCAAAAAAATAAGCATGGTTGAAGTCGAAATAACGCTTTTTATGATTTTACCTCTTTACAGTGCCTGTGAACACGCCTAGCGTGCTACGTAATTTCATCCTGCAGTGCCGAGAGCACACCTAGCATATTTGCGTTTTTTACACGGCGGCATCGCTGGGAACTACTAGAAAATGTGGTGGCATTGAATGTGTTAAATAAATGCATTTGATTCTAGTTGCATGTATATACGTATTTGTATGTACTTACACAACTCGAAATAATATTTTTGCAGATATTCTAAAGACAGAGCGCGCGAACCACGCCGTGACGACAGGGACAGAGATCGCGAGCGTGAAAGAGAACGTGATAGGGATCGCGACCGTGAGCGGGACAGGCGCGACCGCCACCGCTCTCGCTCCAGAGACCGGCACCGCGAGCGGTCGCGCGACAAGCCGCGGCACAGGTCGCGTTCCAAGGACCGCCGCTACAGATGAAATACTGTATCCCATGTTGTTTACTATTTGTGTATTTGACAAATGATTAAAAATAATGTTTGAATTTGTTTGTTTGAGTGCACTACTATCCTTTCGAAATTCAATCATCCCAAACAGTTCTCAAAAATAATCTTATAATGCATTTCTAAACAACTGTCAATAGTATACTTTTTTAAATATTAGGAGCATAGATATATAATATTAAAAAGAGGTAGATCTACACTAATATTATAAAGAGGAAAACTTTGTTTGTATGTTTGTTTGTTTGTTTGTAATGAATAGGCTCAAAAAGTACTGGACCGATTTCAAAAATTCTTTCACCATTCGACAGCTACATTATCCACAAGTAACATAGGCTAAATTTTATTTTGGAAAAAATAGGGTTCCGTGAAATATTTGGGTTTTTCGGACACAAGGTGTAAAAAATCAACCAGAAAAGTTACTTATTTTGCGTACGCTGCCTAAACTATAAAAGATAGAACCATAAAATGTTCTAATTAATTGTAGATCTTATAAATATCTACAAAAAAGTCCGCGACACACTATACCAGTGGTCCCCAACCTTTTTTTTACGCGGGCCACAAACCCGTTGTACTCCTGGTGTCGCGGGCCGCAACCAAAATTTTTTAGGGGCAAAAAAATACGTTGTTTAAATTTAACGATTTAATAATAGAAAAACACAAAGTAGTTAAAAGAGTGAAACTAAACATTTAAGATGAGATTACGACACAAATACAATATAAGCAAACAGACGATCGAAATTGATTCGGGGCTCGGGTCGAACCACGACCTAGGTGCGCTCCGAACCAAATTCGATCGTCTGTTTGTAATTGGGCACGACGGACGTTCTCTCATCATATCTATGAAGTTTAACGTACCCAAAGGGCAAAAATAGGGCCGCATTACTAAGACTTCGCTGTCTATCTGCCCGCGCCACCAGGCTGTATTTCAAAAACCACTTTAGCTAGAAAGCTGATATTTTCATAAGTCTTAATTCTGATGCCGCTTTAACAACATAATATCATATCCAAATAACCTAACCAAGAGCATGACAGGACATGTCTAAGGAGGGTTCCTTAAATGTTGAATGTTGATTAATAATCAAAATATATATAAGTGAATAGTAACCAGATATTCTTTAAGAATAATTTTTATTCGATTTCGATGATAGAGTTTTTATTAAATTTAATATTCGCTAATCACATAACATTTGAGTATATTATTTTAGTCTATTACGATATCGCCTATCACAATCAAAGAAAATATTTACTCTAGCGAGACCTCAAAGCACAGAATAGATATTATTATAGTTACAACTGAAAGTAGGTACGAAAAATACATCCAGATAGTAGGTAGGTATACATAATATCAGCGAGGTTTTCGATAGCGTGATACAGAATTTAAATCCAATAACACAGCGACATCTCGTATTATTTTTCAAAATCAATCCACGATTTAAACAGGAGACTAGCGCCATATATATACCTAGTTTTCGTCAAGTTACTAGCAAATTGAAGCTTTTAATATTAAAGGTAGGTATTAAATTATAATAAACTAGCGACCCGCCCCGGCTTCGCACGGGTACAATACTGATACTGATACTACAGGTACAGAATGTCTTTAAACCTCTAACAAAACGGGCGAAATTTAGTCAAAACAAACAGAAACAAATTAATATAGGTACCTACTAAAACTCAATGAAATAAGTAGGTGGGTATACTTTTATCGTATGAAATACCTATACTCTTTAGGACTAACAATACAACAAACACTAAATAAATAGGTATTCAAGAATCAAGTATCTATCCATCATAGTTACAACGAACACAAAACAAAAAATTTACTCAGAAGTCATAGATAGAAACTCCCCCCGCACGCGCACCCCCGCCTTGGTAACGCCCACTTCGCAACGGGCCGTGCCGTGCAGCAGAAATCGTAATATTTTAATTTCGCCATAACTTCAAAACCAAACGTCCAATTTTAATCATTCAAAGACCAAATATTATCTACATAAACTGCGCTTAGTGATGAAATAATTTATTTTGTTAAGGATTAATAGCATGAGTAAAATAAACGCGTTTAAATGTAGTCCAAAAAAAATTCAAGATTTCTAAATAAAAAAATGGTTGTTGTGCCTCACTCGACATAGATAGGTATAGTGTGTCGCGGACTTTTTTGTAGATATTAATAAGATCTACAATTAATTAGAACATTTTATGGTTCTATCTTTTATAGTTTAGGCAGCGTACGCAAAATAAGTAACTTTTCTGGTTGATTTTTTACACCTTGTGTCCGAAAAACCCAAATATCTTACGGAACCCTATTTTTTCCAAAATAAAATTAGCCTATGTTACTCGTGGATAATGTAGCTTTCGAATGGTGAAAGAATTTTTTAAATCGGTCCAGTACTTTTTGAGCCTATTCATTACAAACAAACAAAGTTTACCTCTTTATAATATTAGTGTAGAAAACAATAATACTATGGTAATTAATAACATATATTAATGTGTTTTCAGTGTTATTAAATTATTTAATAATTGGTAAAAGAGGCACATATTCGTAAAATTTATTATTAACTAGCTGATGCCCGCAACTTCGTTTGCATAACTTCGTTGCCCGCAACTAACGGAAAGGGAACCCTTTTTTTTATACGGAACCCTAAAATAAAAGTAGCCTATATTAGACCTTATAACATCAGCTATCTCCCAGTGAAAGTCCCGTGAAAATCGGTCCAGCAGTTTCAGAGATTAACCGGAACAAACAGACAGACGGACAGACAAAAATTTAAAAAATTGATATTTTATCGTTAGTATCGAATATACTTCCATATGCATTAAGTGAAAAGCTGTTAATTTGAAATTACAAACAGACACTTCAATTATATTTATCTGTATAGATGTATAGATTAAAATTTTACGTGTTACAAAACTTAGCCGTATTCTGGTAAAGAAACATAAATTCGCAACAATCACTATAATTATTGTAGCTCAGTTAATCACAGTGTTTGTCCTTGGATGTAGGTTCAAACCCGACAGTATGTTTTATTTATTACTAGCTGATGCCCGCAACTTCGTTTGCATAACTTCGTTGCCCGCAACTAACGGAAAGAGAACCCTTTTTTATACGGAACCCTAAAATAAAAGTAGCCTATATTAGACCTTATAACATCAGCTATCTCCCAGTGAAAGTCCCATGAAAATCGGTCCAGCAATTTCAGAGATTAGCCAGAACAAACAGACAGACAGATAGACAGACAGACAGACGGACAGACAAAAATTTAAAAAATTGATATTTTATCGTTAGTATCGAATATACTTCCATATGCATTAAGTGAAAAGCTATTAATTTGAAATTACAAACAGTTACTTCAATTATATTTATCTGTATAGATGTATAGATTAATTTAAGTTCTTTTTATTAATTGTTAATTTCAGTTTTTTTTAATTTTGCAACCAATTTTGAAACATTATTTTAAATAATCATTTCACATGATGTATAATTATTCTGATTTGCTTTATATGTTAATTTGTTTTTCTATAATTGCTCTAGAAATAGAAATTATGATGCGATTTCATTCAAAATAGTTTTCCTAAAGAGTTTTTAGCATGATCTATCAGCATGGAAATTTGCAAGTTTCTATCTCCTATAGTTTAAAAATGCTAGGGGGGGACCAACTTACAAACTACTTTGGAGGCCGATAACTCGAAAATGGTCAACTTTATAAAAAAGTAACGTATGAAACCTTGCCTTTATTTTAAAAGACCTATTCTACGATACCCCACACGATGGGATAGAGTGAAAAAATATTTTTCATCCCCACTTCACATGTATGGAGAGCCACCCCTAAAATATATAATTATTATTTTTTTATGATCCCAAAACCGTGATCTATACACAATCTATAACTGCACCAAATTTCATCAATTTATATTCATAATTACAGGAGCTAGAGGCGCGGACAGACAGACAGACAGACAGACAGACGAACAGAGCGAAACTATAAGGGTTCCTTAAGTATTACGGAACCCTAAAAACAAAACAAAACAAATAATATAAGGAGAAGCCCTTTTTATGAGCACAAAACGCGATTTTTGTCCTTTCCTTGGTCGATGTTAATAATAGAAATACTTTAAATATTCACAAGATACTAAATTGATTTCTACTCCAATATATAATTCAAAATAAAAATTAATATAAAAGGGGTTTTCATAAAAAAATCTTTATCTTTCAAATTCAAATTATTTATTAAACACACATAATAACATACAATAGAATAAATATGTAATATACATCACATCAATCTAATCCCATGCTAAGTTAAGACTTGTGTTATGGCAATCAGACAACGGATACACATTTAACAATTCTATACTATGGTATATTATTACACACACTCTCTCAGACTCACACTACACAAACACACTAAAATAGTTTATCACGTAGGTATTGTCTTTTTCGGCGTCGTGATGCGCGCTTCGTTGGGGAGTCTTCCCCGGAACCTTCGGTAAACGACACCCGACGGCCAGAACGCCTAGCCACCTCGAGGGTAGACAAAAGTGTTGTCGGCACTCTTACCACAAAGGAACTGAAGTTGACTTTGTGGCGAGACTGCAGACGCTCAACCCTTAAAGTGTAGGTGGTCTTCTCACGGATGTAGCTCACGACGTCTTCCACCTCCATGGACCAGTGCAGGCGGGACACGTACAGCTGCGTTGCGGGTACCTCACACCGTAAGCGCAGCTCGGGTACGTAGGGTGCGGTGCCGCGATGGTTGCGGACGGCAGGCTTCCTCTTCTTTCTTCTCTCCACCAGAGTGAAGCCCTCCTCATCGCACCTCCTGCTCTTGTCCTCGACCGGTAGAAGAGATTCAGCCTTTCGGCTCTCCTTGGCCTTGGGGCTCTTCTCAGCCTTTCGGCTCTCCATCTCCCCCTTTGATTTCCGCGGGGGTGCGGGGTAAGCAGCTACACTGGCATACTTTTTCTGCTGAGTCGATGGATTCTTCAGCTTCGGCTCGATCGCTAGCGAAAAAATACAATTTTTGTCTATTTTCTTCCTAAAATGGTACGGAACCATTCGTGCGCAAGTCCACTCGTACTTGACAGATTTTTAAGTTACAGATTTCACGCGGGCCGCAGATAAAGGCCCGGCGGGCCGCGGGTTGGGGATAGCGGCACTATACCTATCTATGTCCAGTGAGGCACAACAACCATTTTTTTATTTAGAAATCTTGATTTTTTTGGACTACATTTAAACGCGTTTATTTTACTCATGCTATTAATCCTTATCAAAATAACTGTTTTCATCACTAAGTACAGTTTATGTAGATAATATTTGGTCTTTGAATGATTGAAATTGGACGTGTGGTTTTGAAGTTAAGGCGAAATTAAAATATTACGATTTCTGCTGCACGGCACGGCCCGTTGCGAAGTGGGCGTTACCAAGGCGGGGGTACGCGTGCGGGGGGAGTTTAGATCTATGGTATTTCATACGATAAAAGTATACCCACCTACTTATTTCATTGAGTTTTAGTAGGTATCTATATTAATTTGTTTCTGTTTGTTTTGACTAGATTTCGCCCGTTTTGTTAGAGGTTCAAAGACATTCTTTAGTATTAGTATCAGTATTGTACCCGTGCGAAGCTGGGGTGGGTCGCTAGTATGTTATAAACGCGTAAAAATGAAGACTCGAATTGGCCCGAGTCGGGCCAATTTTGGTTAGTGTGCTCCGCGAGTAATAGCGTGTTTTGTGTTACTATGCGACGTTGACACCTTGACAAGTATTCCAAGTCAATGTGTGTCGTGGCACAGAAATATTGTCAGTTTTGTAAGGATATAACCAAGATATTATAACGTATCTAGTATGTAATAATTAATCAAAGATTAGGAGTCAACAATAACAAAATACCTTTCTCAATCACCAATCACAATGTTTATTATTTCCAGCATTGACCATCAGAAACTAAATAGTTTAAATAACTTTTAAACTAACTTTAACAGAAATGCTTTTGAGATGAAATTAAAACTCAAATAAAATTTTGTTATATAATTTCTAATAAGCTTAAAGCAACAATAAATAGAGATAATTTCATGTTTAAATATTAAAACAAGCATATTTTGTTGCTTAACAGACAGTTTTTTTTAACAAAATGCCATGCTTATGCAATGCAATGCTTAAAAATGCCATGTTATGCTGCAGCACCTTTTGTTGTTTCTTGCTGTTCAAATTTTGGATATTTATTTTGTACATCAGCCCACAGTATTTTACTATTAGACAAGTCCCTCACAACTACAGGGACATCGGCTAGTGGCAATCTGACCTGGCTCATACCATCTCTTTCTCTCAGTGTTACTGTATGTGGTTCCTTTGTAGTGTCAAAATCAACTGTAATGGCATATGGAACACCCAACTCATCTGTCCTTGCATATCGTCTGCCAATGGAGCCAGAGGAGTCATCAACTTTGTGTGAAACATCCACTGATGTTAACTCCTGGGAAAGCTCTCTCACAAATGGTTGGAATTCTGCATTACCACTCAAAGGTAAAACGGCACACTTCATAGGAGCCACAGTAGCAGGCAGAGAGAAGTAAGTCCTTTGCTCATCTCCTTCTCTCATTTTGAAATTGTGTTCCAAAATGCAGTACAATATTCTACCCACACCAAATGATGGCTCAATCACACTTGGAATAATTTCCTCCACATGAACAGTTTTCTGAGTTCTCTTAACAGAAACAAGATTTTTGGTTAACTTAAACTCCCCATTGGGAGTAGAAAGAATAAATTCACCATCATTATCAAGTTTGTCTTGAAGCTGTTGTAAGGCTCCATTGTCCATAGCAGCTAGAGAGTCATTTATGATCTTGGCATCCTTTTTGAATTCTTTACCAATAGCAGCTTTGTTGGCAACTGCCTCTATAATTTCTATTTGCTTGGGAGCAGGTAATTTTTTTTCAGCGGCGAGCCTTATTCCTGTGGCTTTAGAGTGTTGGGTCAGATCATAGGCAGACCTATCGGCACACCCGACACACTCAATCCAACCATAGCTGGAGAGGCACTCGGCATCCCAACAATCACAAGCATAATGGGCCATTTCATTGCCCATATGTTGTCTGAAACGTAGTTTCTTTGAATCAATACCAACTGCAAGAAGATAAAGATGTATTCTAGCCATGAAGTATGCCAGGGTTTGGTTGTTTACAATACCTTGAGCTACTGCATCTCCAATAGTCATAATTTCAGCAGGTTTCCCTTGTTCTTGATTGTTGGCAGAATAAAGTAGCATGGGAGTGTCTTTGATTAAATCAAACTTCGGGTGGTCTTTTGTATCACAGAAATGCTCTATTTCACACATTGTAAATTCCCGCACCCGCAAAAGACCAGATCTGGGTGATATTTCATTCCTGAACGAATTACCAATTTGTGCAGCGGCAAATGGTAATCGGCCTTGATTAAATTCCAAAAGCCTTTTGAAGTTAACAAAAATACCTTGAGCTGTTTCTGGCCTCAAGAAACCTTTTACCAAGCCCGATGGTCCTATCTGGGTATTAAACATGAGGTTGAACTCGATTGGTGGTGTCAAATCATTGCCGCTAACTGGAGATTTCATTTCAAACCTTTTCATGAGTGCTGACATTTCATCAGCAGTCATTCCATCCAGTTTTACAAGGATATCCTCGATTTCAGATTTAAGCTCTGCTTTTGCATTCTTCTCACTTTTTATTTTTTCTAAATGTGCTTTTATTAAATGGTCTAACCTGAAACACTCACCAGTTTTAACATCTTTAGTCATTAAATCTGCAAATCTTTCAACATGCCCAGAAGCTTTCAGAACTGGTTCTGGTGTAAGTATGGAACAATCAACCTCCAACATTTGCTCCTGTAATATGAAGTACTTTCTCCACAGCTGTATCATATTGCTCTTAAGTGCACACCCCATAGGACCAAAATCAAACTGTCCAGTTATACCACCATAAATAGCAAATGATTGATCAAAGAAGAACCTTCTTTTGATTAAGTCTTCCATTTTTGAGCGGTCGAATAATTCATCTGAAGGAGCTAAGCTAAGCTCTTTATCTTCTAAGATTTTTTTCCTAGCTTTAAGCTCAGCTACGGCCTTTTTTATATCAATTTCAGGGGCTTTGTCCTCTTTTAGTTTCCTTACTAAATCCCCTTGTTCCTTCACACTGGCGCGTAGTGGAGCTAAGATCTCTTCGATTTTGGGATCAGCCATGATGATATCACGAAAGGGATTGTGGATTTTTACTTTTCTGTGGGTCTTGTTTGAACCCCACTGCGGTTGAATATGCGCCCGGCGAAGTAAAGTAGTAAATGCAGGTAACCGATGACTACGTACACTAACTTTATATAAAAGGCTAAAATATGATTTCATTTATTTAATTAAGTGAGATATAATTACTAACATATGCTATTTATTTCAAGAAAGTGATCGCGTGGTAGCTGACGAAATTCTTGCCGTCGTCGACTTGACAATCTTGACATATACTTGACTTTGGCAATTTTATGACACATTAAAATTGCCAATGTCAAGTATTTGACACAAGAACCAACTATTACCAGACGAAAAAAAAAACAAAAACCAAAACTCTCAATATTATAATTATTTTTTTTTTTCTTCTTTCTTTTTGGCAGCTTGACACAAGGGATGCGTATGTTGTGCCACAGACAAGTAAAAAGGTTAGGAATCGGCGGAAGGAATAAAAGGTATAAATGTACGGAATTTGGAAAAAGTTAATTAAAATAGTTTAAAGAAATAAAATTCTACATAAAATAAAATTAATTACTTACATCTTAAAATATAGGAGAAAAGGAAAAATTAAATATGAATATTATTTATAGATAAGTAGTTCGATAAACAATTATATACAAATTTATTATTTGAGCTAAGTAGAATATTTACAGAAGTAGGAAATGGAATAGGAATTAATGATAAGTTATGATATAGATGGGAATGATCATGGAGGGGACAAGACAAAATAATGTGGTCTAAATCGCCAACTTCTCCACAGTCGCATAAAACGTCGCTTCGTATTCCAATTCTCATAAGATGCGTTGGAATGCACAGATGACCCAATCTCATTCTAATTAATGAAGTTGTTACGTTTTTGGAAAGTAAAATTTTTGAAAACCAAGGCTTAGTTGGAATCACTGGTTGAATTTTTCGATACTGTAATCCTTTAGTTTGACTGCTCAAGGTCCATGACTCATTCCATGATTTCAGAAGCGAGCTCCGGGCAAGAGCAGCCAAATCATGCGCGAAATTATTATAGGGGAACACATCGCCAGTGAAAACTGCATCCTTCGCCAATTTGTCGGCCAACTCATTGCCAACAATGCCACAATGGCTAGGGATCCATATAAATGTTACAGAACAACCCTTTAATTTACATTTATACAGAAGATTTCTGACCTGAATAGTGACTGGGAAACAATTTTTAGATTTGAACGGAAATTTACTAAGAGATTGTAGAGCGCTTAAAGAATCTGAAAATATTAATGCCTTCTCAAGCCTACCGAGTAGAATATACTCAACAGCCTTAAAAAGGCCATAACATTCTCCCGTAAACACGGATGTTTCAGGAGGAAATTTCACTTTTTGCACAATATTATATTGTAAGTGGAATATGCCTACTCCCACACAACTGTCTGTAGTGTTCTTAGACGCATCTGTATATATATGGTGCCATCCCACCAAATTATTTTTTGTCATATATTTAAATATGTTGTTTGCAAAATACTTATCAGTTTTCTTTACGCCAATGTCGTATCGAATATCTGGCATAAGTGTTAACGCTTCATAAGAGGAATCAAATAGTGGGAAAGATGGAGAACGGAAAATGGGAGCATCCAGTGTTAAGAATTTACGGTAACTAGTTATAAGAGAGGGATTAGATTTATGGTGCCAATATTTATTATTACTATAACAAAGATGAAATAAAATTTTAAGTTTCGGAATTAAAGGATGATTTAGGGATTGGTAACAGCGAACAAAAAATTTATCTGCCAAATATTGTCGACGGAGTAGAAGAGGTGGCTCACAACATTCCAGCTGAAGAGCATTTATCGGAGATGATCTCATTGCTCCGCAAATTATACGCAAAGCTTTAGCTTGTATTTTATCTAACTTCTGTAATCCACTTAAGTTACACGGATCTAAAATAAAAGTCCCATAATCTATTACACTTCTTATTAAAGCATTATAAATTAATTTCATTGTAAATGGGTGTGATCCCCACCAAACACCAGATAGACTTCTTATCACATTTAAAAGTCGCTCACATTTTGAAGAAACGTAATCGTTGTGAGCATTACCATTTAATTTTGAATCCAAATATAGCCCTAAAAATTTCACGTTCTCTTTTGCAGGAATAAGCATTCCATCATAAAAAACTCGGACAGGAGAAGGCATACGCATTCTGGTAAATAAAACGATGGTGCTTTTATTGACCGACAGATCCAAACCGTTCTTGTCCATCCAAGATTTAAATTTTTCTAATGAATTGGTCAGATCTCTACATGCATTATTTATAGATTTATTACTTATATAAAGGACCAGGTCATCGGCGTATTGTAATATATTTATTAAATTTAAGTCTAGACATTTTTCTAAATCAGCTGTGTATATATCGTAAAGCAGGGGACTTAAAACAGATCCCTGAGGTATGCCTCTTCGTATAACTCTAGTTTCCGTAGATTTGTCTAAAAGTAAAACTATAATTCTTTCTAATAATATATTTATAATAAAATTTACTAAAATTAACGGCACTCCTAAATGAATTAACTTTTCTTCTAAAATACTTATAATAACATTATCATATGCAGAATTTATGTCCAAAAAAGAAGCAACAATAGATTTATTCTCTGTAAAAGCTATTCGTATATCTGTGGTTAATATGGCAGTGTTGTCTATGGTCCCTCTGCCTTTGCGAAACCCAAATTGTGTATTTGATAGGAGGTTATGTTTTTCAACAAACCATTCCAGCCTGTTTTTAGCTAAATGTTCAGCAATTTTTATTAATACAGAAGATAATATTATTGGACGATAAGATGAAACTAAAGATGGGGGCTTGTTGGGTTTTAATATAGGTATAACTTTTTGTAATCTCCATGAACTAGGTATATTACCTGTTATTAAAATTTGGTTAATTATGCTAAGGTAGTACATCAAAATATCATCATTAGCATGTTGAAAGAAAGAATATGGAATGCTATCTAGCCCGGGTGAAGAATCTTTTAAGTTTGCTACTACCCCTTTTAATTCTTCTATAGTAAAAAGCGAATTTAAGTCTTGAAAGCTAACATTTTGTACTGAAGAAGGGGGTTTATAGGAAATTGTGGGTGGAGCTAAATTATCAAGAAATTTGCAGGACAAAGAATCAGGTATAGGAGCTGGAAAGGAGCTTTAAATGCAGATCTATATCGTCTAATGTTCTTCCACAATACAGTAGGGTGGACATCCGGACTTAAAGATAAACAGAAATTTCTCCAACTTAATAATTTTTTTCTCCTAAATAATTTCTTGGTATCTTTAACGCAATCAAGATATAGTTGGTAATTGGCTATATTTGGATTTGTATTATATTGTCGTTCACATTTCTTTCTAGTCCTTATAGCAACTGTGCATTCTTGATCCCACCAAGGTGGAGATGGAGTATGAGAGGAATATTTTTTTTTGGGAAAAGTTTCATCAGCTGCTTTTATAAATATAGAAGCTAATGCATCTGCACATACAGATGGGTTTTCTGATGTTATATTGGGAAGAAATGACAGTTGATTTGCAAGTGAATTTTTAAAATTATCCCAATCTGAATTATTGTTAAGGCGATATTTCATCGATGGCAATTGATTATGTAATCCATTTCTATTTTTCCCTGGAAATGATAAGATAATAGGAAAATGATCGCTTCCATAAGTTGACTCTAAAGCATACCAGTGAAAAATAGGTGAGAGATTTGGTGAACATATTGATATGTCTGGTGCACAACGACTGAGGAGCGGTGCGACGTGTAGGATGACCAGAATTCAGAATGCACAATTTGTGATAATCTATTAAGTCTAATAATTCATAACCCCATTGATTGTCTTTGTAACTTCCCCATGACTGATGCTGTGAGTTGAAATCGCCTAGTATTACCATTGGTTGAGGTAATTGACTAATAATAACTTTAATTTCAGAGAAAATACTATATGAAGGATGAGGTATATACAGTGAAACAAAACAAATATTATTTACAGATGCAGCTATGATTGAGAAATCAGAATGATGAGAAGGAAGAGGAAAATGATGAAATGATTGATGATGTTTGATGAGCAAGGCTGTACCACCATACCCATCAGATCTATCTTCCCTAAGACATGTATAACCTGAAATCCTAAAAAGAGATTCCGGCTTAAGCCATGTCTCTTGTAAGGCAAGAATATTAGGTTTAAATTTATTAATTAGGTATATAATTTCATGTTTTTTACTTATTACACTGCGGCAGTTCCATTGGATTATGTTGTCCATTATTGGATGAGGTTTTTATATTAGATTCATTATTATATAAGGCTACGTTGGACGGTGATAAACTAGATAATGTTGCTATCAAATTATTTAATGCTAAAATAGTTTCTTGAATGGAACTAACATCAAGATTAGGTACTGGATAAGCTGACCCATTATTACCTATCGGAGGATTATAATCTTTTATTAAATTACTATGAGCTTGTCTATCATATCCATTCTCTTGTCTCCGTGGAGATTTAGGTTGTTTAAACACAGTTTTCTTGTATGACCTTTGTACTGAGTTAACACTATTTTTAATATTATTATTGTTTAGAAAATTTGATTTTTGCATATTTACAGGTGATGACGAAAAATTTGAAGACATTAATACATCTGAATACAATTTGGAAATAGTGGGGTGAAGTTTAGAAGCTTCTGAATAAGACAAACAATTATTGGCCATCGACTCTAATGGATTTTTGGCGTTGGAATTCTGGGCACTTTTTGTCAGTTGCTATGTGTGAACCTTGGCAGATACAACAGAAAATTGACTCCTCCTCAACTGAACAACTATCTCCGGCATGCCCCTGGCCACACCTAAAACATCTAGGAGTGGATCGACATTGATTTTTTACATGTCCATATCTACAGCAGTTATAACATTGTATGGTAGGAAATATATATAAATCTACAGGAAGCGCATTGTAACACATGTACACTCTCTTTGGCAGTGTTTGACCGTCAAATGTTATCACTACAGACTCTGTATTATTAAACTGTGCTGTTCCATTTACAATTATTTTTTTCTTTAGCCTCCTAATTTTTAAAATCTCCCCACAACCAAATGGTACAGTAATGTTATTATAGGTGTACCAGAATCTCATGGCAAATAGGGAAAAAAAAATTTGTAGTGTGCAATACTGGGGAAATTGGATTAAACGATCTTGATACTGGTTAATATTTAATTATGTCTAGTATTATTGAACATGAATTATAATAAGACTGTATGAAGAATGTTCGGTGTATAATATAGAAAACTAGCTTTTGCCCGCGGCTTCGCCCGCGTGGATTAGTGTTCTTGGAGAAAAAACTACTTCGGCGAATAATTCTCTACCTACTTACAGCAATATACTACTGATACAATATTGAACATGTTTTTAGGTTTGCCCAATGCAAATTGTTAAAAATGGGACCCTATCACCTCGATACGACATGCGCGACCACTTGATAATATACTTACATAATAAGTACTTGAATATAAATTTTACCATAATCTTATAATATCTTAAAGACTATTAAATACTTAAAGACTATTATTTTAAAAACTCGCATCAAAATCCGTTGCGTAGTTTTAAAGATTTAAGCATATTATAGAGGACAGACAAAAAAGGGACTTTGTTTTATACTATGTAATATAATGATATTTTATGAAAAATAAATCAATCGTGAATTACTTTATATACTTATTTATTACGAATAACATACAATTAAATTGGCAACAGTTTATTAAATGTTGGAATTTCCTTCCGAACTGTATAGAACTCGTTTACTTTATTCCTAATCAACTATAAATCGAAACTGTCTTATGTTGATTTTCTTTTTTCCTTCTCTCCTCCTTTTACCAGGCATGGAAAACAAACCATCATTCGATGTGCCATCAGCTACGATTCACCTTATAGTAGTACTGGAAACACATTTAAAGAAGTCACAATAATTACCTAAGAAAATATAAAAAAACTGAGAGTATCAAAACAACTCACTCTAACTTACCGGTCAACTCTACCACGAACTTTAAATTATAAGATTGAGTTCGATTTACACCTTCTTCTTTCTGTATTTTACTATAGACATAGAAAACAATATTTCTCGCTTGAGATCGAATTGCCTTTTTGGATATTTTCACAAAAACAACAAATTCCAAGAACATAATCACAAAATTTTAGCAGCGGTTGACAGATCACGTACTTTGATTTGACGGGTCATACTTGACATTGCCATATGAAAATCACATTTTTTATTTTTTTTTAAATGCCATCAGATTCTGGTAGAGCTATAATTATGTCATCATCAGACCAGTCAGCTGGTATACCTCTTACTAATCCTATTCTGCTCACTTGGAAGGATGGGATAAAAGATTTGAATTGATCCGAGTTAAATTGTTGATTATTTATAAAATTGTTAGCGTCGCTATATACAGAAAAAGCTATTGATAACCTGTTTCTACCTATTTTTTTAATGCTACCGTTAACAATATTTTGAATATTGTTTTTCTTTAAATAGTGGCCGAAAACTATAGGGTGAAAATTGATGTTCTCATTAGGAGATTTTATTACCTTTTGAACGTGGATAATGTAAGGAGAAGAATCTGTATCTTTATAAAGTATTCTACCAACCCGTAAATCTAAGCCTTGGTTTTTTTCGCTAGCGTTAGATAATTGTTGTGTTTCCGCTATTATATCTTGTTTAAGGACAACATTGTTTTCAGTATCGCTAAGACACATACAATTAATATCTGGTTTAGCCTTTTTTGGGTCCCTTTTAATTCTTTTCTGGCATTTCTTACAACGCTTCTTAGGAAGTGCTGGACGTTTGCGACTAGTTATTGTGCATGAGGCATCTGTGTAGTGTGTCCATGCTCGAGTCATTAGATATAGTAACATAATGACCAACGGGGGGACCAGGTCCCCCCGGGTCTAGCTCCTCCATGGTCTTCTATAAAAGTACAATTAAAAACTAAACTTACCGAAATAAAAATTAAATACACTGAGAAAAAGGAAAAATATAACTACAACTAAACTATATAATTAACTATTTACATACAAAAATTAATTTTAATTTTTTTTAAAGAAATACCGCGACCGCCTTTTTTAAGTTCCCGCGCTTTTTTTCATTATAATTATTATATTGTTGAAAAATACATAGAGTATATATTTTTAAGAAGATACTTGACTCATAGCAGCAGCAGTGATAACTATGGATATGTTATAACTTAAACCCTTACAAAACTGCTAATTTTTCTATGCCGCGACATACATTGACACTTTTTACTAATGTTACATTTCACTACAAAAAAATTCGTGAAAAGGATAGCATTCCTAATTCAATAGCAAAGAAAAAGATGACTAGTATTTAAAATTACATACGATTCCACATATTTTTAAGTTTGGAATGTCTGCCGTAGAATATTTAACGACAAAGAAGGTACAAAATGCGTATAATCCTCTTTTTAATATTATATATATCTATGCGTATAATATAGTAAATTCAATTTCGTTCATAATTACTTTTAAGCGCTAATTTATTTAAATTAAATAATAAATAAACCATTTAATGTAAGATTCATCTATATAATAATGGCATGAACGCCTACTATTACTTAGATAAAACATACTTATTTAATTTTTTTTAACGATCTCAAACTTGGTACCTATTTAAGAACAAGTTTGTTTCATTGCACTCTTTTATAGAATGATGGTCGATGTTGGGGCACAAATTCTTCAAAGTAAATTGTAATAAAGGACAGTACAGATGAAGAAAGAGCTTATTTTTTTATAAAAATACTCCTTTTAAACCTTTGAGTATCCAGTTGGATACTCAAAGTTTTAACACAAGCTTTATGTAAATATATTATATAACTACAAAAAAGTCGTTTGTTAAAAGTTAGTTTATTTTCCAGTATTAATAATTGTTCCTCATTATGCTGGAACTATAATATATGCAGCTTCGGAATCCGGAACGCCGATGAAAACTTAGAATAAAGTTAAAAATAGAACACTGCGCTTTGACTGCGGCTACAGTCAGTCTTGATTAACGTTATTAAATTGCTAACGTTACCTGTGTTTCACAGAATAACGTTAGGAATAAATATTAACGTTAGGAAAAATAAATTTATTTTTATCGGTACATGAAAGTAACGTTAAGAAAAAGTATTGTTATTAATTAACGTTATTTTATATAACGTTACGTATTTCCCTGTCTGCGCCCCGCCTCGAAGTGACAGAACGAACATACACTAGCTTCGTCGCGTCGGCTATTAAATTGTTATATTCTTAAATATTATTGAACCTACCTACCTACCTCAAACATGGATAAAACCGCTGCGCTACCGACGCTCCCTATATTATAACGTTATACATACCATAAATACTGTTATTTACAAAATAAAATAACGTTAGTATATACTTATCGTTAAAAATATTGTTAAGTATCAAATAACGTTAAAATTAATATCGTTACCAAAGTATTTTTATAAAATTACCGTTAATTAACGTAATTTTTTGGTGTTATTTGGTAACGTTAACAAGCCCTGGCTACACATAACAATACAAGACCATAAAGCAGGGATGTCAGACGTACCAACTTCTTGGTATACATACTAGGTTTTGGTTCCACGTACCATGTACCAAGACTACTCAGTCCTTGTACGGGTTCAAATCCCTCGATTTTTTTTTTAATTTTTTTTTATTTTATAAAAAAAATATCTATTTTTTTCAATATATTTTACATTTTATACCCGAAATGCAATATAATATCAGAAATATATGTTTAAAATGATATTTCTTCCGTGCGTTCGACAATTACTGCCCTCTATTAAGAGTATACGAAATTAAAATATTATTTTTATTCACTGGGATGCGACTTCCGACACAGTTTATATATCAGTGTTTGCAGCGCCAGAGCGGAGCGCAGGCGTACCAGTTTGCCATCTCCAATACCAGTTTTCAGCCAGCTCGGTACAAGGATTTCCAAGTGGCGGTCTGACATCCCTGCCATAAAGATTTCTAATCAGGCAATAATGTAAAAAATGGTTATATGTAAAAGATAAATAATATGTAAAATATATAGCTTTCTTCTTTACTCTTTGAATGCATACCATAACTGATTGTAAGTTAAAGCGTGATAGAAATATATTTGTGTTTATTTCTTTGTCTAGTTGCGTTTGGCCTTTGGCCTATAATTTATTTTTGACAGCACAAAGGAGTCAGCCATTTTATTGCAGGCTGACGAATTAGAGGAAAAGCGAAAGCTCTTCCAAGCATTTTATAGTTTCTAATTAAATAATTTGTTTTTAAATACGTGTTATACCTTCGTAATATCAAGTATACGTATTAGTGTTAAGTTAATGTGATAGTGAACAAAATGGACGATCCCAACAGAATGATGGCGCATAGCGGAGGCCTAATGGGTCCACAGGGCTACGGTTTACCCGGCAGCGAAGGCACTCCGGCGGCTGGAGATGGCGAAGCGCGAAAGCAAGATATAGGCGAGATTCTGCAGCAAATCATGAACATAACCGATCAAAGCCTGGACGAGGCGCAGGCTCGGAAACATACGCTCAACTGTCACAGAATGAAACCTGCTTTATTTTCAGTTCTGTGTGAAATCAAAGAAAAAACTGGTAAAATACTCTATTATACTGTAAATTTTGTAATAATTGTTTATTTATTTATTTTCACATAGAGATCGGAAAGTATGGAGCAAAGAAAAAAATTGCAAATATTACATTTACCCTAAGTCCTTGTGTACCATCAGTAATATAAAAAAAAACCGAGATAATACTTTCAAATGTTTGTTTTCTTTAGAAGTGATGATTATTATGGGCCCCACATACAGGTGATCGATCGTTACGATCAAACTGGAATAGCTTCATTCGTGCTGAAATGAAATTGTTAATGATGAACATTATGTTCTGTACATATATCTTTATGGATGTTTGAATAAATTGAATCGAATATGGATTGAGATCCCAGGCTTTTGGAGCCCACTGTACAAACTAGCGATTAACCGCTCGGGCGTCGCGCGGCACATAAATACAAATAAAAACCACCGGGATGGGCGTCGGCCGGCACATTTGCCCATTTTTATTGCTATATTTTCTGTTTATTCTCATTTGTAAATATCCGGATTTTTATCTGTGATTGAAATTTATTTACTTAGTACAGGGATAAAACAAAGCTGTTATAGTTTTTTGTCTTTGCTGTTGTACTCAATAATAAAATAAATAATTGTTTATCTCAGAGTAAAGAAATTTGACACCAATTTCACTCCACTCCACTAATCATTGATGTTTGGTTAATTTTGTGCACAAATCACGAATTTTTTTATATATATCGTTATTTGAACACGTATTTATTTAATTAAATAAAAACTTTCGTATGCGTGTGATATAAATTTTCGCCATAATTTAGCTTCAAAAACCAACATTAAAAAATTCATTTCCAGTGAAATCATGTTTGATATTTTGCATTATGTAGTTTATATTTCTTTTAATTTATTTTTTCATTATGTAGAACGATTCTTCTAATTTCTAAAAATGTATAATGTGCCAAGGTTTTACTAACAATTCAATAATAAAAATCGAAAAAACAAGCGCGGGTGCCTTCTGGCGTATAATACCGCGTAATGCTCAAGGGGGGTCATGGATTTTTTTTTTTACATTGGCCTGTTTTGTTATTAAATAATATGAACAATATATCCACAGAATGTAATTAACGCAAAATCAAATTAAAAATGTTTTTTGTTGAGTTTAAAAACTAAGAATTGGGAAAAAAAAAACAATTCTTTTGTGTTCACATCATGATTGCTTTTATTCGTTAAGTTTTTTTTAAATTCCAGTTACATCATCATATAAGGAATTTATTCTATTTTCTAAATATATATAACATGCAATAGTTTTAAAATCAATTGATTAATATAATCTTGAAAAACCGGAACCGGAGAAACCGCGCGAACGCCTTCAGTGCCGGACGCCGGACCCGCTGACACCACCCGCTTTTAAAATTTTAACAGTCCGACGCCCGAGAGGTTAAGCATTCATTCATGGTACATACTAATACTACAAAATGATTAAAATTTTTACAGTAAAAGTGTGTAGTCAGCAGGGGTGGATTTTTAGTATAAAAATTATTGCAACAATTTTGTAGAGGAATACTAGGTGTACCTATATCTAGTATGCTAGATACAGGTCACGAACAACTGGTTGCACTGGAAGTTTATGGGGGAGGTGACTATGTCCTGCTGTGGTTGCACCAAGCTGAAACAACAACAAACTTAGTTAATTCCAGTTTGATTGTTAATCATCTATCACATGTGAGTGATGGCTTTAAAGCTCGGGAACATGACTGTTAACATGTGGATGTCAAATTAATTATGTGTAATGCTTGCTCTACACTTGCACATTTTTCACATTATTATTGCAGACCTTTCAAGTGAGGCAGGCTTAATGATTTAGATCCTGGATATATCAGATCACATAGCCTCCATGGTCTAGTGGTTAGAGCATTGGCTCTCGACTCGGAGGTTGTGGGTTCGAATCCCACATTGGAACAACAAAAAATTTTGTTTCCAAGTTTGGTTAGGACAATATAGGCTGATCACCTGATTGTCTGACAAGAAAGATGACCCATGCGTCGGATGGGCATGTAAAAAGTCGGACCTGTGCCTGATCTCTTGTCTGTCATGTTGGTTATCCGTCCCACTGGATTATGAGAGTAAAATAAGAGAGAGTGCTCTTCTGTACTGCGCACACACTTGGGCACTATAAAATTACTCCTTTGTAACTGGCCTGTTTTCAATGAAACCGGCCACTGTCACTGATATCAGTGTGGGGAGTTATTATGTCAGATCAATCTGACTCTTCTATATATATTTTTTTTATTACCTGTTTCCAGGCTTATATTTTGGCAATGTAGAGTGTAGACGAATGAAGAAGAGTCCACAGAATATAACTACAGTTCCACGGTCTATGATAAGCTCTCTATCACAAGTTGTTTTAGATTACATATTATGTTAGTGTTCATATTAAATTTACATTGAAGAAATATTATCCAGTACCTACTTCTACTATTTACTTATTGATGTGGCAGACCAATCAGCTCACAGTCATGAAAATGCTTCCAAAGTTTTCACAGCTCAGCACTATACATATATACGACAGCTGAAATGCAAATGCATTCAAGGGGCTTAGGCCTGACCAGGCATACCACCTCGCTCGGTCGGAGATCTCCCTTTGGAGCCTACCACTTACCACTATTCCCACATTATTATGAATTTTCAACACTGTTGCTTTAACTTAAGTTAATTTTCATTTTCAAGTCCTCTCCCTACGTAATACCCAAGAGGAAGAGCCACCAGACCCTCAGCTGATGCGCCTGGACAACATGCTGATTGCTGAGGGTGTGGCTGGACCAGAAAAGGGTGGTGGTGCTGGGGCCGCTGCTTCTGCATCTGCGGCTGCTGGAGAATGGGGTAATTTATATTATAATAATGTTTGTTAAGGTAACAACATAGCAATCATTATTCATTTGTTTTATTTAACAAAGAATTTTTGATGCTTGAATATTGCTGAATTACAAATCTAATTTTTAACCGATTTAACATCTTATTTAAAATCTTATTAAATTAAAAATGAATTGCTGTTCGTTAGTCTCGCTAAAACTCGAGAACGGCTTGACCGATTTGGCTAATTTTAATCTTAAAATAATCGTATTAGTTCAGGGAAGGTTTAAACGGTGAGAAATGTTGAGTTCAAAGTTAAGGCAGAACAATGTTTGTCGGGACAGCTAGTAAAATAATAATTACCTACTTATGAGATTATAAAACTATTTACAAGGAAAACGTTTACAACTCGACTATTAAAAATAAAAAACTTTACTGCATGGTAAAAATTAATACAATATTTTAAACAATAATAAAAATAAAAAAAACCTTAAAATAATTAAAGACTTGCATCAAATTTTTATTTATATTTTTCCTGTTTGTTTTAATGTGTACAATTTATTGCTTTTATTATATTTAGTTTAATAAACTTATTTTGTATTTTTGCATGAAAGCATTTAGTAATTACTCTTCGCAATTTAATATTAATATTAAAATGTGAACAGTTGAAGACTCTTGAACTGTCCATTTTTTATCCGATTTGGTCATCGAATAATAATAATATACAAAGTTTTTCATAGTTGAATGTTCATTATTTACTCGAATAGAAATTCGTAAAACGTGTTGCTTATTTTTTTATACATTTCAACTAATTATGCAACTAAACCTAAATGTGTGAAAGTTTTTTGTATACAGTGTACACTACTAACATAATAGCTACTAACATTGGGGCTTTGGATATGCATGTGGTTTTCTGTTTGCCGCGACTTAAGGCACTGTGGCCCAAGCAGATAACGCGATCGAGCACTCGGACTACCGCGCGAAGCTGGCGCAGATCCGCCAGATCTACCACCAGGAGCTGGACAAGTACGAGAACGCGTGCAACGAGTTCACCACACACGTCATGAACCTGCTGCGCGAGCAGAGCCGCACCAGGCCCATCACTCCCAAGGTAACTAATATTACAGTTTACACTAATTTCATCTCTGCGGTAATAAGAATTTTTTGACAATAGGGAATAAGCATAAAACATAAAATAACTTAAAACATAATAATATGATACTAGACTGAAAAATATGTTGATACTAGATTGAAATGGCGAGAAAATTTTCAATATATGTTGATAAATGAGCAAGATATGAGCGGTCAAAGTTTTGAATCTATCTCTTTCTAGCAAAACGAAATTACTTATGAACTTTTTACGAAAGTCGTGTTATGTGACGTCACGGTAAACATCGGATCTCTTTGTCTAATAGACTACTTTAAACTTTCATATCTTTGTTATTTTTAATGATATCAAGAAACTGATTTTTACCATACGGTTTACCTAACAAGATAGATCTATATAAAAAAATACGTGCATATTCCCTATTATCCGACTATGGTGAAGCTAAAAGGAAGGGTAATGATTTTGGCAGTCCATGTATTTATATGTGTGTCTGTTTTACTGTAGCACCTAAAGTACTGATCCGATATTAATGAGGTGTCATAGATTCGTAATGAGAGCCAGGTTAACCATAGGCTATAATAATTTATGTAGTCAGGTTACAGTTGTTTATCAAAAAAAAATGTAGTTTTACACTTTTGTATTATGATTACAGAGTACATTTAATTAGATATCTTGCATGTTCTTTAAGTTAAAAATTATTGAGAGTCAACTTTATTAGATAATATGAGATAGTAGCTACGATCTAGTAATAAACTTACAACTTCTGGTACTCTCAAAGTCAACTATGAGATTTTCATATTACATAATGTTCAATAAGTTTTGTATACTAATATAATAAAGAGGAAAAGTTTGTTTCTTTGTTTGTTTGTTTGCATTGAATAGGCTCTGAAACTACTGGACCGATTTTGATGAAATTTGGCACATACATATAATATACCGTGGAGAAGGACATAGGCTACTTTTTATCGCGGAAAAATGTACGGTTTCTGCTAAATTAACTTTTGCGCGCATGAAGTCGCGCACGAACATCTAGTATATCTATAAAAGTCAAACCTAAATCTCAATAATTATAAAGATAACTTTTTCTTAGCATGTAAAGAATTAATGCTTTTTCCTATCGAATAGGCATTGTCCTTGTAGTAAAAGAATAAAAAAAATATTTGCTTCTCTTAGGAAATTGAGAGGATGGTCCAGATTATACACAAGAAGTTCAGCTCAATCCAGATGCAGCTGAAACAGTCCACGTGCGAGGCGGTCATGATACTTCGTTCCCGGTAAGTTTTATATTTTCGTTTAAAAATTTAATTTTAACTTAAAATAACAAATATTTTTAATTGACATTAATTTCTGTTGATTTTTTATAAACAAAATTCTTTTGTTTTTATTTTTTTCTTGATTGGCCAGATAAACAAAGATATCCATGTGGCAACTCCTCCTCGGCCTCAATTAAAATTGATGAACGCTTGCAGTTTCCTGGACGCGCGCCGCAAGCGCCGCAACTTCAGCAAGCAAGCCTCGGAGATCCTGAACGAGTACTTCTACTCGCACCTGTCTAACCCGTACCCGAGCGAGGAGGCCAAGGAGGAATTGGCGCGAAAGTGCGGCATCACCGTCTCCCAGGTTCGTGTTGACCGCGTTCGTCCCCCGTTCGCCCCCCAGGTTCCTGGACGCGCGCCGCAAGCGCCGCAACTTCAGCCGGCGCGCGCTGGACCTGCTCAACGACTACTTCTACTCGCACCTCGCCAACCCCTACCCCAGCGAGGAGGTCAAGGTCGAACTCGCCAGCCTGTGCGGCATCACCGTGTCGCAGGTACGCTACGGCGTAACGAGCTCAAGACGAGGCAAACAACGTACGTAGCAGATGAACAGCTTAGCTCCTGGGCCTCTAGTCAAGATGCATTCGATAATTTCGACGGCGAAGTTCGAAAACAAATTGTATGGGATTTGACATAGGCGTCGCAAGCGACATGTCAGCGATGACTTATGTCAAATCCCATACATTTTTGATTTCAAAGATCGACGTCGTAATTATCGAATGAATCTTAACTAGAGGCCCTGGAGCTATTCGCGTAAGTTTGCAGGGAGTCATCAGTGCAAATGTAAAAAATTGACTAGTGATTAAAACTAGCTAAGTAGCAAGCTTTAAAGACTAGCATCTCTACATTTACTAAAGACGTATTGGAAGGTGAAAGTTTGAAATTTGTGCCGAATCGTCGGTATTAATTGAGCCACTCGTGTTACAGGTGTCCAATTGGTTCGGCAATAAGCGCATCCGCTACAAGAAGAACATCGGCAAGGCTCAGGAGGAGGCCAACCTCTACGCCGCCAAGAAAGCGGCCGGTGAGTATGATCCGATCTGACAATACCCAGTGTAATATGTAGCTCTCATCTAATGTTATAATTCATAGTAAAGTAACTCTGCTCATAAAGTTATTTCTAAAGTTCCTATGTAAAGTAAAAGTCTCTCACCAGTTTTGTCACTTGATTACTTTAAATGCAGTGAATGAGAAACAAAATTTGTGAATATGCTGTCAGACATTTGTTAGAGACAAAAAAGCGTTTTTTTTTTTTTGAGAAAATACCGATTAGTAATATAAAGCATTGTTAAGGTGTATTCAAAAGCTAAAGCTACTTTGGACATATCGTATTTAAAGTTTCCAGTGTACCCTTAAGAAGCTTTAAGGCCTATACGGCGGTAGCGGTATCCCGATGGGTACGTGATTATCGCCCTTATCGCGTTCATTATTAGCGCGTTAATCGCGTACCCATCGGGATACCGCTACCCACGGCGGTAGCGGATACCGCTCCGGTTTGAATAGGCCTTTATCGATATTGCTGTCGAGAAAGTTATTAGTTGAAACCAAATCGATTTTAAGGTAAGACCGCACTAAGCGGCAGCGAAGCGATACGACGCCATACTGCATACGTACCTACTGATAATACCGCTGCCGCGTAGTGCGTTATATCTCATACAATAATTTCATACAAAGAATATTTGGCCGTGTCGCGTCGCCTAGTTACGCCTAGTGTAGCGCACCTTTAGAATCACAAATAAATATTTTTACTGTCAAAACTAAATCAATTTATGATCGATTCGTAGATTTCAATCCCAATGCGATTTGGCGTTCCGTTTCGCCGTGAAAAACATTAACGAAAATTGATTGTTCGTTATTTTAATCAAACTGCAAATAAGGACTGATATATAATAAGGAAGGACTACGAGTATAAGATACGAAACGGAAAATTTCAATCAGTCCAATATTGCTTTAGCTTTTGAATACACTTTAATAGCGCACATAAACAGCAAATGTGTCTCTCAACATGTTCGTATTGAAATATTTGTGTACAGAGCATGAAGTGTAGCCTGACCGGGAAAATTGAACCCCTTGCCATTAAAATGTGATTAATGTTAAATATGTTTGTAGTTTTCCTCCAATTAATAATAAAGCGCCCTCAGTGCAGGGGTATTTTATTTTCCTGCGGGGCTATTCACAATTCCCGTTCGACTCGTATTCAAAAACTGGCGTAACGTACTTACACCGCGCAGGGAAGTTATAAGGTGAACGCGCACCTATACGCGCCGCAGGAGCCGCACGCGCCGAAGTCATCGAATTTTATAAATCTTTGTATGAAATCGTATGCAACGCGCACCTATCCGCGCCGCAGGAATCGATCCCTGCGGCGCGGATAGGTGCGCGTTCACTTTCCGAGTCCGAGTCGAATTACGCAGTGTGAATAGACTCACTGGTCAGGCTATATAAGCGCTAGCGCAGTGTAGTTTCGTTTGGTACGCAGACCTGTGTTGGGTGGGCGCGGGCCGCCGCGAGCGCTCGCCGCCGCCCCGCCACTCCTCCTATCATAGTAAATTGCATTCTTATACACTCATTACTTAGTATCTACTATCTTATAATTACTCCTGGAGAAATAGTTATAAAAATATTGAAGGGATAATTGCTATTAAGAATAAATAGTCATTAAATATTTCTAAATGCTAATTTTGAATAACTAAATCGCTAATTTGCTTTGAGCTACTATTCTAACATTAAAGTTTGTGTTGCGCCAACAGATAATTACAAACTGACGAATTTTACTTGTAATAGGTGTTTTTATTCGCAAGTAAATTACAAAAGTCAACATGTAAGTAAGTGATTTCTGAAGCTCGTGGACATCTGCAATATGGGATGACCGCATATCGGTGCGCGTCATTTGCGTTCTAGACGAACAGGTGTACGGGGGGTAACGGGCGGGGCGGCGCAGTAGCATGTGACGTCACGGGGGTGGCCAGCGTGTGTGGTACATGAAGCGTGTCGTTGCAGCAGCGGGCGCGTCGCCGTACTCGATGGGCGCGGCGTCGGGCGCGGCCACGCCCCTCATGTCGCCGGCGCCGCCGCAGGACTCCATGGGCTACTCGCTGCCGCAGCCGCCCTACGACCAGCCGCAGCCGCCCTACGACACCTCCTGCGGGTACGACCCCATGCACCAGGACCTCTCGCCCTAGGTCAGTACAGAACAGTATTATAACCTCAGTGAGTCGAATACTATTTATTTAGATAAATCATGTGTATGTGTTTAGATAAATTATGTAAATGCAGAAAGATTTACTTCCTTGTCAGTGTATTTGTTTGCGATTAAAAATCATAATATTTGAAATACTGATAAAAAAAAATTGTTTCGCCACAAAAATGCATAAAAAGTCACGATTTTTTGCTTGTGGTAACAGCACATTTATACCGCAATACGCTAACCCCGCTCTTTTACAAATACAGAGACGGGCACTTATCTTTACTAATAAATTATTAAACTCCCCCTTACTAATATTTATACAATAATGTATAAGTTATACAATGTTTTGTCCTTGTCTGATTCGTCAGAAAAGTAGCTTGACTTGACTTAAACTACCCATATAAGTCTATTGTCTGTTCCTATAACCCCACCGTAGGTATGTTCATGACTCATGTAACTATTCTAACCCGTAACATTTTGTCCGCAGGTCCGACGTGCCGTCGTTTGCCATTACAATCGCAGAGGTGACCGCGCGCCTTGCCTTAGCGACTAGAACGTGTATACTATAATTATATACAAGAAACATTTTGACGCAGAATATTTTTTGACGAGCGATATTATTGACACATAATTTTCTTATATCGTATTATCTACACCGATCGACTGGTACTGGTGAGAGCTCCGTAGCCTAGTGGGTAGACCGTTTGGTTTGCACTCGAGAGAGTGTAGGTTCGAATCCCAGGTTGTGGCGTGTACCAATGAGACTTTTTCAGATCTCAAGTACATTATACGGACGCTCTAACGGTGAAGGAAAACATCGTGAGGAAACCCGCACATAGCTGGCTCCAGACGTATTGACTAGTTCATTCCTCTGGACTAGGCTGACTATGTTGTGAGAATGCTGTATGTGCTTGGGCAACCATACGACATTTAAAAACCAACTGTCCCAGGCACTACAGTATTTCAAGAGTGGTTACTTCGCTCGGAGAATACTGTATAAATCATCCATTAACGGATGCAAAGGCCTAAGTTTTTTTTTTCGACTGGTACCCAGTATTTATAATTTTATAGCAGCTATCTAAAGTATTATTTTTGGTCCAGTGTTTTTATAGTTTGTCGTATTCGATGATTTGGCAGTATTAGTTTAAGTGGCGGGATCTCTTTGCATACGTTCACTACTCACTGTATGGTGGATATGAATATACGATAGCGTGTAAGCGTAGCGTTAGTTAGGTGTAAGCCTTCAGATATTTTGTGCTGACTGTAACGTGTATGTGGTGCCCGGGCGCCGGCGGCCGGACGTGCGAAACCGTGAACTGAATCTAGCGCGAGACTAGAACTAATTGTAGTTTAATTTTATCGTCGAACAAACAATTACATCAAGTAATTAAGTATTATGTTTCGTCCGTTATTTTTATATGAGTATTGCTTTGTTGCAGACAAGCTTTAAAGATGTTATATGTTATAGTATATTTGTGAACTGGAACTTAATATATAATGTACCGGGTGTCGGCCGGCCGCCGGCGCGCGGGGCGTCTTGTGTGCAATTTATTTCTTATAAACGGTTGTGTTCGGCGCACACGGAGCCATTGTTGCCAGAAATGTTTTACCTATTTCTGCTTCGGGTGTTGTGAATATCGAATATATTTTTATCTGGTGCTAAAGATTTTATAGCACAATATTATTTTTCGATTACGTAGCGTTTAAGTTGATGTTGTCCTCGTTTAACCCGGATAGTTTTACGCGATAGGGTTTTAAAAAGTCTCGTTCAAAATATCTGAAACAGTATACGAAATATGAGAAATTCAAATGTTTTAACGATTACTACGGATCGAACGCGCCGCATATAAAGTTTTAATTATACAATTTTAATGATAAGTTTAATGAAATGATAATACGAGTAGGCCGCGGTCCGCGCTCGGCGTGTCCCGGGAGCGGCGAGTGTATACCATTGGTTAGGGAGCTGAGTGGGACTGGCGGCGTGAGCACATGTATACGACAAATACGATGTTATTGTGACCATCTAATTAAATAAAATAATTTTTGTGTAGTTACTACTTGTATTATTTTATATCTATTAATCCTTTTGCCTAATTTTTAAAGGAATATTTTTAAGAACTTTAATAATTGGATTCCAAAATATCTTAGTAAGAAGATTTTACTATCACTAATATTATTTTTGATAGTAAAATCTTACGTCGTAAGTATTAGTAGTATTATAATTATTAGTTACTACCTGATGCCCGCAACTTTGTTCGCATAGAACAAATGGAAACGGAACCCTATTTTTTTTACCGGAACCCTAAAATAAAAGTAGCCTTTCACTGGCAGATGCTGATGTTATGAGGTCTAACCTCATAACATCAGCTATCTGCCAGTGAAAGTCCCGTGGAAATCGGTCCAGCCCTTTCAGAGATTAGCCGGAACAAACAAACACAGACAGATGGACAGACAAAAATAAAAAAATTGGTATTTTATAGTAAGTAACGAATATACTTTCATATGCATTAAGCGAAAAGCTGTTAATTTGGAATTACAAACAGACACTTCAATTTTATTTATCTGTATAGATAGACCGGATTTTAAAGGGAACACATTGGAAATGTACTTCTTCAATATAATCATACTAATATTATAAATGTGAAAGTTTGTGAGGATGTATGGATGGATATTTGTTACTCTCACGCAAAAACGACTGAACGGATTTTGATAGAAATTGATATGGTAGTAGTTTGGACTCTGGATAAAAACATAGGCTACTTTTTATCCCGAAAAAGTACAGTGTTCCCGAGGGATACTATATTTACGTGGGCGGAGCCGCGGGAAACAGCTAGTGTAACATTAAATCAAATACAATGGTTTTGTTTCATCTAAATAATATTAGGAGTAAACAGATTCCACCTCTGCCTTTCTCAAAAAACAATTTCCTTGAAGTCCCGAATCCGGCTCGAAGGACCGACTTCAAATTATTATTTGCAAGAGCAATTCGTAGTGGAGTTAATTTTTTGGTAAGTTTTTGTATTGAATTTTGTAGATGAATTGGTCAATAAGGTTATATTATCATGTTATAATATGGTTATATTATACATATCTGAACTACACTACATTGTAAGGCATTTTACGTTTAATCTACTTTCAACAGCTGGCATCATTGAACACCTTTGCCGTTTGTTTAATTTTAGGCAGCATTTTTTAACAAATTATATGGCATCATAAGGAAAATAGAAATATTACTTGGCATATTTCCCCTTGGAGTTACAATGACCAACGTCATGTTTTACTGAATCAGTGACCACAAACTATGTACAAACATGGACATGATGTCATACCTTAACCTTTGCCTACTTCACATCACAACAGTGTAAACTGCGGTCTGCCATCAGTCTTGTAGTATCGGTAGTCCATGAAAGACGTGTCGTAGGTTATGTGACTCATATGTGAGGACAGGAGCGTGTTTTGTTTGAGCTTTGAGTGTATTATGCTAAGTTCTATTTTGGCAGCGACGCGGCGAGGTCACCTTCTATTAAAACATAATTGTGAGTAAACTATTGAAGTAAATATTGATTAACTTATCACTGAATGACTCACAAATACCTTGGGATTGATAGTTTGTATAGTACATAGAGGTAAGAGAAATATATACTGAAAGTTGTGAAATATTGTTTATTTAATAAATAATTTAAATTTATATGTTATACTCGTAGTATTTGAATCAATTTCTAAAATCAAGAAATAAAGTAACAATAAATAATATGGCTTTTCAAAATTACAGTTTTATTAAATTATTATTGGTTTGAATAAAGAATTTGTATTAAGTTACATGTTATACTTGAAACAATTTCTAAAATCAAGAAATAATGTGACAAAATTTAAGTTTAATTAAATTATTGGTTTGATGCGTTTGATGATTCACCTTATAAGGATAATTATTATTTTGCACTAAAATTTGCAAGTCATAATTAGTGCATCATCATCAGCTCACAGCTGTTACTAGGGACGCTATTAGGGAAGACCAGCTCACAGCTGTTATAGCCTCTATTTGGGAAGACCCTTTAAGAAGATAAATATTTAAAGTATACCTGTTGCTACAAGCTGCTGCTAGCTACACTGATTGTAGGTACTGCAAGCTACTGATAGAATGGAGATTAGCCGCAGGAGTTAGGGGTATAATGTTTTTTAATCTTAACATCATAAAAATATTATCTCAATCTGAAAGTCATAATTTGTAAAAACAATAAATACTTTGGATATCAGTCATCAGAAAGTTATCGAATTAATATGATGTAATCTTAAGATATTTAAGACAGCATTTAGATAGCGTAGTATAAAAACAATGTTAGATATTATGCTAATCATCATTTGGGTTTTGTTTATAGTGCGTGGAAATTCCGAAATAATAAATAAGAATTGTATGTTTTTATGTTAATTATTTTTATAGTTTAGTATATTTACTTTTAGGAATTGGTATTTCGCGCGAATCACCAATTCCTAAAACTAAAACAAAGAGTTATTTGCGAACGATTTTATATTTACGAAAATTAATATTAGTTAGTTCCTTATTTTCAAATAACAAGCGCTGATTGACCTCATATTTTCTTCGATTTAATTTTGTTGATAGTACCTAACTGGGACACGTAGGTACGTATGTGGAGCCCAAACTGAGCCCACTGAGCAAGTAATCACTACGTTAGACTGAGCCTGAGTCTGTATAGACTCAGGCTCAGTTTTTGTAATTTTTGGGATGAGTACCTAGGTACCTATATAAATAAATACATAATTATAATTTACTTTTTAAAGCTAGAAGTATGACGAGCATACACAGCGCGTACGTGGACGAGGTGCACGATGTGCCTATGTCCGTCATCATCAGGCCCTTCATCCCCGAGCTGGACGAGGCCAAGGTGCAGTCCCTCATGGAAACCATACAGGTGAGGCCGTGTTATGTGAGTAGTTATAATAATAATATCCGTGGACGCAGGTCGTTACCACACCACGTCAATCTGATCCTGTACTAAGTATCCGAAGAACTTGTGTCACAGGTACCAGACAAAGGAAATATTTTTAAACTGTTACACATATTGAAGATTTTTATTATACTACAAATAATATATTTTTATTTATTTATTTGCAATATGTGTGTTATTAAAGATGTTACATTTAATACATTCGAACCCGCGACCTCCGTCTTAAGCGTCGATGCGCTAACCACTGAGCCACAGAGGTCAAATAATGATGGTTATCCTGATTTGATTTTATCAGCAAAACCCGAGTGAGAGTAATGCTTTGGTGCGAGAAACCATTACATACAGGTGATACATCAAAGTACTCTTTACAGAGAGGGTTGAACTGTTCAGGATCCCACCACTCTATTCTGCAGGTATCTGTTTTTTTTTTTTTGATAGAACTGAAATGAATGTTAAGAAAGTATGCAATGGATTAGCCATTAGTGATTGGTTGCCCATAAAAAATTACCGCAATTACCTGTAGGTAATTAATTTTAGTATAATTAATTCGCTACTATAACTTGCAACTAGGTATATGTTTTTCACGGATTAATTATTAGTTACTACGTAAATGTTTTTAATGAATTTTGACATTCGAAAGAAAATGACGTCACGAATTGAAAAAAAATTGTTGGCAGCTCTTAGTCAGCCGCAGCGTTAGGGCAACCGGGTGTAAAATTTTATTTTAATACAAAATTAAAGTAAAAAAAAACATATAGTTGCAAGTTTAATTTTTTATATGCAACCAATTCCTAATCCATTGAAAACTTTCTTAACATTCATTTAAAATTAGTTTTATAAAAAAAAATAGAGAAGTACCTGCAGAATTGAGCAGGGGATCTTAGAATATGTTGCAGGGTGCTAAAGAATTTCAATAGCAGACGATGATAATGTACAGTTCCTTTACCGAATTCTTTCACAGTAAAGATTTTTGTACGACTACAAAGTCCTTCCTACATTATAGCTAATAAGCAACAACTACACTCTTACCGAATTTCAGTCACAAGAAATTAGCATACATTCTATTGGACATGTAAACATTTTGCAGTACCTACTTCAAGGTTGTAGTGTTTACTTGGCGATGTATGTTAATTTCATGTAGGTAGAGTATGATAATGTGTTAGTTATTACCACCACGACTGTGACCGCCAGCATGACCGTTCGGCATAATAATATTGTTTATTTACCTTTTAGGTATACAACTTAAAAAACACTAAGTACGTTGACAACAACAAAACCTGATAAACTACAAATGTTGGACTACAAATGGTCCACAATATAATATTACACTGGTCAACATCATAAAACAGTTTGGTTTTGTTGACTAGTGATATGTTTTGTTTTTATTATTAATTTCTTTTACTATATACGTTACGAAAATTATTTTGATATATCTGCACTAAAGACTGGGTAATCCAATGTTATCATAGGACCCTATGGTCCTATGACAACATTGGATTACCCAGTCTCTCAATCACATGATTAACACCTATGGTGTTAATCATGTGATTAGGTACACAACTATGTAATGTATGCGACGTTATTATTAAAAGGGCCATCTAATTTGGTTACAAATTGAGTTAAAAATCTGGTACATAGAACTTATTAAATGTAACTGAGCTGAGCTGCAAAGAATCACAGCAATAGGGAATATGCATAAAACATAAAAATAACTTAAAACATAATAATATTTTATACTAGACTGAAAAATAAAGGTAATGGCGAAAAAAAATTCAATATCTGTTGATAAATGAGCAAGATATGAGCGGTCAAAGTTTTTGATCTATCTCTTTCTAGCAAAACGAAATTACTTATGAACTTACTATGAAAGTCGTGTTATGTGACGTCACGCTACACGTCCGATCTCTCTGTCTTATAGATTACTTGAAACGTTCATATCTTTGTTATTTTTAATGATATCCAAAAACTGATTTTACCATATGGTTTACCAAACAAGATAGATCTATATAAAAAAAAATACGTGCATATTTCCTATTATGTCAGATAATAACGTTATCTATTATTACAGAAGGAGGAGGAGCAAGGCAACGTGCCGCCAATAGACGTTCTCTGGATCCAGGGCTCGGAGGGTGGCGACTACTACTACAGCTTCGGCGGCTGCCACAGGTTCGCGGCGTACACGCGGCTGCGGCGCCCGACCATCCCCGCCAAGCTCATCCGCTCCACCGTCGCCGACCTGCGCACGTACCTCGGCAGCAGCACGCCCGACTTGAAGTGACTGTAGTTCAAATACATACTCCGTGGACGAAGAGCTCTCCACCATCTCGACTCGCGACGGCTGCCAACGGCACCTGTCGCAAGCTGCTTTCGACGACGACATCGACGCGACGTTGTCGAGGTGTCGTTTGTCTGTAGGAGCTCTTATGGCTGTGTATCCACCGCCATCGTCAACGGAACGTCACCGAGAAAGACATGACGGCGCCGATGTAGCGATACTATGGAGGGTAGAGTTAAGGAGTACCATTTCCATACATGAAGTGTCCGTAAAAAGCGTTCAATAGGGGGCGCTGTAGAGGAAACGGGGTGTAAAGCGGCAAAATTTAAACAGATAACTAAATCTTAGCATCTTCTTCGGTTATGTTTATAAAAATATATTCGACTACGCGAGTAAGTAGAATATTCATGATTTACTGAATTAACTACTTTTAGTCTACTAAAGTCGTCAAAAATTTTAAATAACTAAATTCAACTCACTTCACTCCATCTCTTATTCCTAACTAAGTACATACCATACCCTTCTTGTGCATCAGCGCCATTGTGGAAGATTTTTGAACTATTATTTATAGCATACATCTGGACACTTTTTCAACTTTTCTCCCATAAGAGATGGTTCTCTTTATTTCTACCCTCCATAAGCGATACATACCTTAAGAGTCCCACGAACGGAGCGAGAAATCGCGCGCTGGGATTATTTGTCGAGTACTTTTTTCTGTTGCTGTCTCACCCAGAGTACGATTTGGCGTTAAAATAGCGAGAACGTGCTATTGTCTTACGGAACCTTATTTTGTCTGGGGAGCGGGTTTTTAAAATTTAATAAAAACGGCAATTTGGCTACTTATCGAACTATTTTGGTAATTTCGTTTTCATTTTCCATTATATTAAATTTATTCATATTATGTAGGTTTATTTTCAAAGTACACTATTAAAACAAGTCTTGTAATTGGTTTCCATTTAATTTGAAAGTGTAGTAAGTATATTTTAACTGCCTGCAAGTGATGCGTATTTTGCGTAAAAAATGGCTGAAATTAAATTCGCTCTTATTTCGTTCTTAGTTAATATTTTCTAACCAAACCTAATTACTTATAAGACTAGATATGATGCATTGAATTATGTGTACAAAGTTTGGTGAAGTTTGGTAGTACTGTTTTAAAATTAAAACGAAACTACGTTTGTATGGGATTTTGACGCTCCGTGGGGCCCCACATTCAATGCCACCACATTTTCTAGTAGTTCCCAGCGATGCCGCCGTATAAAAAACGCAAACATGCTAGGTGTGCTCTCGGCACTGCAGGATGAAATTACGTAGCACGCTAGGCGTGTTCACTGGCGGTAAAATCATAAAAAGCGATATTTCGACTTCAACCATGCTTATTCATTAGTCCTTCTTGAGTTACTGAAGAGATATTTTGTTTTTAGAAGTGTTTGTGGTTTTGAAGGTTTAATTATGGCAGTAAATAGATTCCAAGGTAAGTATTTATCGTAAATTGATCAGTGAATGTCAACCTTTGGTTACTTATTTATGATTTTTTTAGAGAATAGAAAATATGAGCTTGAAACAGGGGAATATGATAATGATGCGACGCAAGCAGGTAGTCCCCCATTAAATAAACGTTCAAAAGTAGAAGGTGAGCCGATAACTCATATTTTGGAGATACGCAAAAAATTTTTGAATCAAAGTTGGTTCAAATCAAATCAAATTTTCGTATCTCCAAAAAATTTTGAGATGCTTTACAAAAAAAAATTGGTTTTTTACCTGAATATATCGGAAAAATATAAAAAATAGGGGGAAAAGTTTGGTATAAAAAAGATGGGAAATGTTGTCCTCTACAAAATAGATCTCTTCTGTTTTTAACGAAAAACTTACCGTTACGACTGAAACGTTCAACCAAACAAACTCTTCAGCTTTATAATACTACATATATGTATATGATATAGATACCGGGCAGTGTTTTGTCTTCTACAGATGAATTAAACGTGAATGTTTTATGTAATTTATTTTATCTTTTTTGTTCAAATTATAAAAAAAACGTTAAGTATATTTTATTATTCGTATTATAAATTTAGTAAATTGACCAAACAATATAAAAGGTTGAGAACGCGTGTAGATGAACACGCCTGGCATGTTCGCGGCATTACATAATAAATTATTTTCGATAACATGAAAAAAATATTAGATCACGAAACCACTTAAGAATTCATTAGCTTACGGCACAAAGTTTATGCTCTGAGCGTTTCGGTGAAAAACACTGTCTTATCTTTGAGATATTGATGAAAAACGGAGAGCACGCCCGGCGTGGACACGCTAGGCGTGTTAGTGGCACTGAATGTGTTAACTATCTCAGTTCACCGCACGCCCGTCACGTCAATCTAATCTCGACCAGAAATAATCTCGTTCTCGTTTACGTCCCGTTGACGGTGGCGGTGGACAAACAGCGTAATTCGTAACAGTAAAGTGCGATTTGTAATCTCAGTAAAATGACAGCCGAAAGATAAGATGTAGGGATATAATTGTTAAGGAAATTTTACTGACTGATTATGATCGTTCTGTAGTGAGTTATTATTATTAAACTGTATAGGTACCTACCGGTATGCGATGGTGTTAAGTTTTGATAGACAGTCAGATGGCCAAGTAACCGTTCCATTGGTCTGGTACAGGACATTGAACAAAGCTTATTATTGTTAGTAAAATTTGTAAAAAAAGCCTATTTGGTGTTCAAACTCAAATATGTTAAAGATTAAAATATGTTCATGTAAATATTTCATTCATACATTCAATAAAGATATTTTTATAAATAATGTTTTTTTGTTATTTATTTATAATGTTACGTGTTAGGGTTCGAAGGATTTGGAGAGAAAGACCTGCTGACTCTTTGGAAGACTTTATTTACTAGCACTTGGTCCAACACAAAGCACTAGGTCTAACACTAAACACTAAGTCCAAACACTAAGCACTAAGTCCAAACACTAAGCACTAACAGTGTCCTTAAGTCGTAGCCAAATCGCGGGTTTCACTGGTATTAATCACTGGTATCACTTTTACTTATCGCCTGTTTCGCCTCGAAATCGCCCGAAGGTAGCTCGAAACTGAACTGACTCGTTCGCATCTCTGTGGCGTATTTATATGGGCCGAATCGAGTTCCAGACCGTTCCAGAAATATTCGCTAGCCGCGTGAACTGGTTGAATTGTTCCGGAATACTCGCACAGTAGCGCCATCTAGTATTGAGTAGACGTGAAAACGTTGTCCCTGTTCGCACCAAGTGGTTTCATTGGTTGACGCTAGATGGCGCTAGTCTTATTGTTCGTAACACTACTCCCCTCTTAGAGATGCTCGTCCCGAGCATCGTTGTTACTGCCATGGTACCGCGCCAGACGGTCTATGTGTACCACTTTGAATGCCCCTCTTGGTTGCTTTTGGATCCTATAAGTCACATCATTTATTCGGGTAAGCACTTTGTATGGTCCGTCCCACTTGGTCTGCAACTTTGGAGATTTCCCTTTCCGGCGAGTTGGGTTATGCAGCCACACCAGTGACCCTTCCTCGAAGCCGCTCGTGTTCGATTTCCGGTCGTACCTGGTTTTCATGTTCTTACTTGACTGTAACCCATTTTCCCGAACCAAGGCGTGTATATAGCGCATTTTTTTCCTTAAATCGCAGACATAGTCTTGTACGGTCTCTGGTCCCTCCGGTGACCCTCCTGTCAATAGGTCTACTGGTATTCGTAGTTCTCTACCGTAGTTGACATACGCCGGGGTAGCTTTTATGCTCTCATGCTCGGCGGTTCGGTATGACAGAAGGAAGAGTGGTATATACTTGTCCCAATCCTTTTGTTTGTCGTCTACCAATTTCGCCAAATGCCTCTCAAGGGTTTGGTTAAATCTTTCTACCATTCCATCAGACTGTGGATGGTACGCGGTGGTCCTCGTCTTATGCATGCCCAAAATTCTGCACACTTCCTGGAACACCTGCGATTCGAAGTTCCTGCCTTGATCAGAATGGATTTCTAGAGGCACACCAAAGCGACATATCACTTCTTCGACTAATTTAGAAGCGACTGTTGTAGCTTCTTGGTTTGGTATGGCGAACACCTCGGGCCATTTGGTGAAGTAGTCCATGACAACCATAAAATACTTGTTTCCCGATTCCGTTACAGGAAATGGCCCAGCTACGTCAACTGCAATCCGTTCCCACGGTGCACCGACGTTATACAACCGCAGGTTCCCACGGCTCCTGGTCTGTGGTCCTTTTACAGCAGCGCAAGTAGTACATTTGCGGCACCAATCCTGTACATCATCTCGACAATGCAACCAGTAGAATCTTTCGCGCACTTTTGTTAACGTCCTCTTGACACCTAGATGACCTCCTGATACGCCATCATGTATTTCACGGAGAACATCTGGTACTCTCGTTCTTGGGACAATTATCTGAAGATGGAACTCTCTGCCGTTAGTCTTCTCCCATTTCCGGTAGAGTATTCCGTTTTGAAGTATCAGACTGTCCCATTGCGCCCAGTACGCCTTTGTGACAGCGCCAGTGGGTGCAACCTCACTCCAGATTGGTTTGACGTCACCCCGTTTCTTCCATGTAACGATGTGCCGAAGGTCGTCATCTCTTTCTTGGGCCTCCCTCATAGCATCATTCTCCCAGAGACCCAAAGGACTTGTTCTCGTTAGCTTCAATGTAACTTCATTAGATTCCTGCTTAACACAATGTTTGCAGTCTTCCGAACACGGCCTTCGTGAAAGTGCGTCGGCATTCCCATGCGTCTTTCCGCTGCGGTGTTCCGTCTTGAAGTCATACTCCTGAAGCTGTTCAATCCATCGAGCTACTTGACCTTCTGGGTTCTTGAATTGCAGTAGCCACTTCAAGGCTGCGTGATCAGTTCGCAGCAAAAAATGTCTGCCGATGAGATATTTGTTGAAATGTTGTAGCGTCTTTACAACAGCCAAGAGTTCTCTTCTTGTCACGCAGTAGTTTCTCTCTGGCTTGGATAAAGATTTGCTGAAATATGCAATAACAACTTCTCTTTCACCCTGTTTTTGAGATAACACTCCTCCAATGGCCGTGTTGCTTGCATCCGTGTCGACTATAAACTGACCTTCAGTTTGTGGATACCCCAGGATTGGTGTTTCACACAGATGCTTCTTCAGTTTCTGAAAAGAATCTTCACAAGTCTCATCCCAACTAAATTGTCGTTTATCTTCTGTCAGCCGATGTAATGGCTTGGCTATTTCCGAGAATCCTTTAACAAAACGCCTGTAGTATGAGCATAGGCCGAGGAATGCTCGCACTTCGGTTTTGTCCTTAGGGGTAGGCCATTTTTGAACTGCTTCCAGTTTCTCCGGGTCTGTCTGGATTCCATCACTGGAGATAACATGGCCGAGATAATTGACCTTACTCCTGAATAAACGACATTTCTTTGGGTTCAACTTTAATTTGGCTCCCTCTATTTTGGCGAAAACTCGCTCCAAGTTTCGTAAATGGTCCTCGAAGTCGCGGCCGACAATGATGACGTCATCTAAGTAGACCAAGCAGGCCTCTCCAACTAAGCCTGCCAGTACACACTCCATGAGTCGCTCAAATGTGGCAGGTGCGTTGCACAATCCGAAGGGCATGACGTTAAATTGCCATAAACCTTTACCGGTCGAGAAAGCTGTCTTTTCCTTGTCCTTTGGATGAATTTCCACCTGCCAGTATCCAGATTTCAGGTCTAGGGTCGAGAACCATTTCATGCCATTCAAGGTATCTAAAGTGTCGTCAATTCTAGGTAACGGGTAACTGTCTTTCTTAGTGACATCATTGAGACGCCTATAGTCCACGCAAAATCTCGTGCTACCATCTTTCTTCTTCACTAATACAACAGGTGAGCACCACGGACTTGCAGACGGTTCAATAATCTTATTCCTTCTCATGTCCTCCAAAAGGCCTTCAACTTCTTTTTCCTTTGCAATTGGTACCCGTCTTGCTCGTTGACGAATTGGTCTCTCGCTTCCGGTATCTATCCTGTGCTGAACTATCGACGTTCTTCCAAGGTCCCCTTCTTGACTGGAGAAGATATTCGCGTAGCGCTGTAAAAACTTCTTAGCTTTCATGTTCTGCGAATAAGTCAGATTACTCTTGCAGTCATCGAGTAGCTCAGTCACTAATCCGTAATTCTTGTTGTTTACTGAATCTGCGCTTGTCATCGAACTACACTTTTTCATCCAGACAACTTCCTCGCACTTTCCAATGACGTCACCTTTGTTCAAGCAGATCTCGCGATCACCAAGATTCAAAACCTTGACCACAGCGTTACTGCTTCCACTAACAAGGGTTCTCGCCGTCATCAGTTTTTGCGCCGATGTCTTGGTAAGTGTGCCTTCGATCAACACGCATCTGTTTGACTTTTTCATTCCAACTGGCGGCAGTTTCACTAGCACCCGAGCTTCCGCTCGTCCAGGTATGATGACTTTCTTTACACATGCGACTTTCCCGCAGACGCCTCCAAGAATGAAGATTTCTTCTTCACCACACTTGAAAACTCCGTCAGCGACATTAATTTTGCAGTTGTGTTTCTTCATGAAATCCAACCCCAAGATGCAATCATCCATAATCTCGGCCACGATAGCGTTATGAGAGTATGAGGACCCCCCTACATACATCGTGACTGACGTTTCTCCCAGGACAGGTATTGGTTGACCGGAGGCAGTAAGAAGCCGACAGTGAATTTTCCTCTTGTGCCCCCTTGCGGCTTTTACCAGCTTTGGGTTCACTATTGTTCTAGAGGCTCCTGTGTCTAGGGTCATTTTGCAATCCGTTCCGTTAATAGTCCCCTGAATCACAAGACTATTCCCGCTGCATGCCTGGGAAATAACAGTTATCGGGGCTTCCTCCGCGTCAGCCAGTACTCGCCCCTTAGTCCTGGCTTTTATTCGTTTCCCTGATCGCGGGCAGGGGACGGAGCCCCTTGCTTCATCAGCTTCTCTATTAGCTCCTCCATCCTTTTCATCCTTGCCATCTGGGTCTCCTTCTGTGGGCAGTTGAGCTGAAGATGGCCCCTCTCGCCGCACTTGTAGCACATGGCTCCAGAACTTTTCTTCGTAGGAGCCTTAACCTCCTTGACTTCCTCAGAGACCTCGCGGATCTTATAGGTCTGCCGTATGTCATGGCGAACAGCCTCGACCTCCAAAGCATGTGCCAATGCTTCCCTTAGCGAGGTATGGTGACGAAGCCTCACTGCAGCTCTAACCTCCAGGTCTTTGATTCCGTCGACAAATGCTTGAACCATATTCGTGTCTACCATCTTGGTATCGGCTCCTGGGTGTGCCTTCCTGACGAGTTTTTCAATTTCCAACGCCCATTGTTGTAGTCCTTCTCCTGAACGTTGGACTCTGTCACGCAGTTGGGCACGGAACACGTGCTCCAGGTGTCGCTCCCCGTATCCGGATTCAAGTGCCTCCATCAGGTCTTGGAACCCCTTTCCTGTATGTGGCAGTGCTTCCAGGACCGACAAAGCTTGCCCTCTGAGCGCAACAGTGAGAGCGGTCAGGCATTGTTCTTCCGTCCATCCGTTGGCAGTAGCAACAGTCTGGAATTGCTGACGATAAGCGTTCCAAGAAGTAGTGCCGTCGTACGGCGGCACTTTCACTCTCGGTCCTTGTGCCACAACGGTAGTTCCACTAGACATCGCAACTCCCGTGGTTTCAAGGCGCACTACTTTCTTCTGTAGTTCAGCGAGGCCGGTTTTCACGTTTTCAACATCCAATCCTAACCCAGTAACTCGTTCTTCCACTACGTCGACATCTTTTCGAAGCTTCATCACCGTGTCACTAACATCCTTTATAGCCCAAAGCGCTTTTTCTTGGAGGTCTTTTTGTTGCTCTTGCGATTCTTGCAAACGTTCTTGTGACTGTTGCAAATCACCGAGCTTGCGTTCTTGTGATTCCTTCATTGCCCGAATTTCAGCCCTTTGCAGCTCCATTATTTCAATTAAATTTCCTAATTGAAGAGCCACGGTACTGCTGGTGGGTGTGGCTTGTCTGGAAGGCGTGGCAAGGTGGGTGGAGTCAGTGGGCGGGGCTTGAGTGGGCGTGACCCGGTGGGCGGGGCCAATGGGCGTGGCCTGAGTGGGTGTGACCCAGTGGGCGGAGTCGGTGGGCGTGGCTTGGGTCAAAGTGGGCGGAGCCTGGGGGGCGTGGTCAGTGGGCGGGTCCTGGTGGGCGGGGTCAGTGGGTGGGGCTTGGCCCACAGTGGGCGGAGCTTGGTCCCCAGTGGGTGTGGCCTCCGCAGCTCGTTGTGCCCTTGTTCTGACGCCCTCCTTGAAGTCCTCTCTCGGAGTCAATGGCATCTCCAAATCTCACTTCCGACACCAGTTGTTACGTGTTAGGGTTCGAAGGATTTGGAGAGAAAGACCTGCTGACTCTTTGGAAGACTTTATTTACTAGCACTTGGTCCAACACAAAGCACTAGGTCTAACACTAAACACTAAGTCCAAACACTAAGCACTAAGTCCAAACACTAAGCACTAACAGTGTCCTTAAGTCGTAGCCAAATCGCGGGTTTCACTGGTATTAATCACTGGTATCACTTTTACTTATCGCCTGTTTCGCCTCGAAATCGCCCGAAGGTAGCTCGAAACTGAACTGACTCGTTCGCATCTCTGTGGCGTATTTATATGGGCCGAATCGAGTTCCAGACCGTTCCAGAAATATTCGCTAGCCGCGTGAACTGGTTGAATTGTTCCGGAATACTCGCACAGTAGCGCCATCTAGTATTGAGTAGACGTGAAAACGTTGTCCCTGTTCGCACCAAGTGGTTTCATTGGTTGACGCTAGATGGCGCTAGTCTTATTGTTCGTAACAATAATTATTAATAGAATAGAAAATCATTAAAACTATTTCTTAATTAGTTTCAGAAACAGGAATAAAACCAAAAAAGTAACTAGGAATTTAAATAATGAAACCGGAATTCAATTCAGCTATTTATTTCTGTGGAACCCACACGGCCCACACCTAACTACTGAACAATGAGATATGCAGTTTCCGTATATTTACAAAAGTGAACATAAATAATATCAAAATACACTTACTATTTAGTATCGGCATACACGCGTACGCATCATACGTGCGTAAACACGGGTACGTGCGTACACATGCGTACGAGCGTACGTGCGGTACGGTGTACAGTTGAATATGAAAATTGATACAAAACAAAATTACTGTAGCACCAACAATTGTTTCGAGCTCGCGCATCTCAACAAATTATACAAAACCTGCGTCGGTACATTGCAAACAAGAATCCACCTATTCAACATAGGTACTTACATACATAACATACAACATAACTTACTATATATAATTATAGTGGAGTACATAAAGCACGTACAAACTTTACCTTTACCGGCTCGAAGGACTGAACCTTCATTTTCTGCTAACTACAAACTAAAATTTTTCCTCTGAAAATAGGTACATAATATAAAAAATCAATTTTTACATTAAAGGAGAAAAATCTCGGCCCTATCTAAGGCTGGGACTATATGCAACGGAATCCGGTAGGCCATAGAGAATTATGAGCACTGAAAATAGAACTCTTTGCTAATACAATACAGTTGAAAATGGAAGTTTCGAGTGTCGAGCTGTCATATATGACATTGACATTTAACTCGACACTCGGATGTTCGATTTTCAACTCTATTGTATTAGCACAGAGTTCTATTTTCAGTGCTCATAATTCTCTACGGCCTACCGGATTCCGTTGCATATAGTCCCAGCCTTATAAGTAAAGCACAATATTTCATTGCGACTAACAAAATTTGTGAGAGTATATTTGGCACAGCACTGCATTTGTGCATACGATATATTATTTAAAGCTTTGTATATTATTGATAATAGCACATTTTATCTAACTAATAATAACACATACAAGTGATCAAAGAAACGATACTTATGTCATGGAACAGTACACAGGTGTCGCCACTGAAACTTGAGTTAACAATACATAAGTTAGCTCTTGTGTGTTGACTCCTCTCACATAAATTACCAATAAACTTAGGCTTCACTTTTGTGTACTGAATATTCCTATTTTATTCAAATATTATTTTCATATTCATTACTTATTTCATATTCTATCTATGACACTTCGGACTTATAGACATTTTCAATAAATAACAATTGCCAGGTCACATCCTGGGGTTAGAATTGTATTTTAAAATATCATTCAAATAACAATGATTCACAACTCTCTGTAAAGCTGATTACACACTACATAATACATTTTAATTTTCAATTCATCTACAATGTAGAGTAGCACTATATTAAGGGCCCAGTTAGACGAGGCGCGCGAAGGCCGAGAACATGTTATCGTAGCAAATTGATCTTAATCGACTAGGCTACAACGTACAATATTTTTTTTACTTTGGAAAATCCTTTGTGGATCCTCGACACTTATGGACGTCGACCGGGGTTACCGCAACAAAACCCGAAGGTTCCTCCTCCTCCGCTTGGTGCTGGGCCGCCGGACCCGCCTGGCGATAACAGTAAGCGGCATCTACTTTCAGCAGAACGATGGTTCAGCAGTCTGTCGACGACAGCTGTTTTTCCTCCGGGAGAGTACGTACGTTTTCATCGTACAACCTAATGGCAATCAGCCAACCGCGTCAGGTAATCTTTAAGAATCTGTACGTTGTAGTCTAGTCGATAAAGTTCAAATTGCGGCGGCCGCGAAGTGATTCTTGTGGTCATATGTAAGGCTGTTCAAAATCAACTACGGATATTTTACTTATACCTATAATCGACTGCTTATGTAAAAACGTTAGATACAAAAATGTAAATAAAAAGAAAAAAATATGTATAATATATTATACTGAATAAAATTACATTGTGCTTTCTTAGGCGTTGAGGTCATTAACACAAATAAACAGCTGATTTAAAGAAGACTTTGCCTAAATAACATCAATACAATCAGATGTGTGAGGTCAATGACCTTAACAGCACTGTAAAAATTGGAAATAATTACAATACACTCGTATTGGGTTTGTTTAAGATTTTTTATTATTATATACAATCAGATGTGTGAGGTCAATGACCTTAACAGCACTGTAAAAATTGGAAAAAATTACAATACACTCGTATTGGGTTTTTTTTTAGATTTTTTTATTATTATTTTTATTCCTAAAAGTCTTGATAAGGAGTAGATCATATTCTCAAAATATCCGTTACTGAACAACCTTAAATATATAAAACCCAACAACAACTCAATTTACATGCGATCACAAACGAAATACAGTAAAACGTCGAGAAACCGAACTAATTGGCGGACATAGGCGTTCGCTTAACGGATTGGTTCAGATAATCGAATTACATGAACTTTGACAAGTTTTATGTGCAGGCAAATACATTCTTACTATTTTTATATCTTTAGTGACAAGCAGGAATGTTTGATTGAACAAAACGTTAAATATAAAAGCGTAGACGTTCGCGTTCTCGTAGTAAATAAAAACTTTCTACTAACTCAAAAAATAAGAAGAGGTAGGCACATTCGAGTCAGGCCGCTATGAGTTCGGATATAAGCGGTTGTACAGATGATTGACGTTCGGATGATCGACGCTCTACTATACATAATATAGGAATTTCTAAACTAATGACAAATTGTCATTAGTCTAGAAATTCTAGACTTGGCAAAGAAGTAGAATTCGCAAAATACGGATATAGCCACAGATATCTATTGATTAGACCACGCAAGTATCATTGTCTGTATAGAAACCATGCGTGCCATTATTTTTCAAATTATTGTGACGTCACAAGATCGATTTAGTGGTGATAGCTCCTCGTCCCCGAGTAAACAATACAAAGGCCGTAGCCGCGCGCCGCCCTGTCGCGTTTTTTAGCTTTTTCGTTTGACGTTTGGCACCGAGAATATTCGAGAGGAAATGGCGCTGAAGGAAGTGAATTTCACTCCTCTTAGCACGGAAAGTTACAAGCTAAGTACATACACTTGCGTAGTCTAGTCAATAGATGCTGTGGCTATAGCACACTCTCAACTTGTCAACCCGCAGTCTACACGCAGCCATATCTGTCACAGTATGCACAGTCTCCACACGCTCATTGTAATTGGCAGTAAATATGTATTCTAAGTGCTGCTACATCCATATTTTTAAAGGTCTCACGTATTTTATCATTTCCAACTAGCTATTATAACAATGAAGAGAACTGTTATGAGTCTTCTTAACAACAAAAATTGTAACTTATTTCGAATAGATCTTTTATAATAATAAGTAAAATAATTTGTGCCTCTGTTTACATTCAATCAGCCCAATTAGAATATCGCCTCTATATCGGAACAAATTCATTTCAATGAACATGTTACGTAACCATTTGTAATCTACTACAATATGAGTTGTAAATATTTTAATTTTTAATACATTCACTTTATAATATTATATAATACAATTACATCTCTTATTAAAAAAAAAAAAAACTTAGGCCTTTGCATCCGATAATGGATGATTTATACAGTATTCTCCGAGCGAAGTAACCACTCTTGAAATACTGTAGTGCCTGGGACAGTTGGTTTTTAAATGTCGTATGGTTGCCCAAGCACATACGGCATTCTCACAACATAGTCAGCCTAGTCCAGAGGAATGAACTGGTCAATACGTCTGGGGCCAACTATGTGCGGGTTTCCTCACGATGTTTTCCATCACCGTTAGAGCGTCCGTATAATGTACTTGAGATCTGAAAAAGTCTCATTGGTACACGCCACAACCTGGGATTCGAACCTGCACTCTCTCGAGTGCGAACCAAACGGTCTACCCACTAGGCTACGGTGCTATTATCTCTTATTACACATACATATTTACAATAAGACACAATTTTAACACTTACTAATAATAAATTCCTCTTTTCGCTTTGATTATAATATTTTAAATACATTTTTTTGAAATTCTTTTATCACGCGACAAAACTGAACTTGTGCGTTGCCGATATCAAACCCCCATCCCCCTTTTGGGCCTTTTGGACTCTCGTCACTTCCGGATACTCAGTCCTCACTCGGCGAAACTCAATGCAAGCGTCATTTCACGCTAGTATTTAATATTTCTAAGTAACGCTTTACACAAATCATTAATATGAATCTACTTGATTCTTATTTAGTAAGATTTTGTTAGCCTGTGTATTTTTTACTTTTAACTTGAGCAGTTTTTTACACTTTTCTGTGTAGTATTTTAGCTGTTACTAGCTAAATTCTTTACAATATTTTGTAATTGTAATAATTTTAAATCAAAATGTAATAAATATGGAAGCACACTGTTACGTCTTACATTAAAGCAACAAATAGGAATGTCTGTTTATAAGTTCATAGTTGAGGGAAGATGGCCCTCAGATAGGACATGGGGGGTAGATTATTGTTGTTTTCTGAGGATACTTTCAGAAGTACAATATAAGAAGCGAAGTTAAGACGAGGTAATAAAACTAAATCTAGCAGCGTATCCAATTATTACAACTTTTTTCAGACCAAAGAGTTACAAATTTAGGATATGCTATTTTGATCTTTTAAAATATTCTTCATTTACGCAAAGTCGAATTGAAAAATATTTTCTCTTCACTACAGGGTAATTTAATTTTTAATAAATAAATAAGCATCTACATTTCATTATACTTTCATTTTAAAATATTTTATAAAATAACTTTTATGCCATATACTTTTGATTTATTTAAAGATGACGTGTATTCGATAATAATCGATTAAAGGAGAAAAAATAATCTGATTTTTGTATTTAAATAGAATATCTTAATATAATAAAATAAATAAATTTCATCTTCACTTTTTTGTAAATAAATACTGGATGTTACACATTTGCGATTAATTTCTATAGGTACGCGTAATATGATATTTTTTGGATTTTACGTAGATTTTAAGTAGAAATAGTAAATTCTAAAATGTATAATATGCTTATAGTATGTAGCTATTTACTGGTACATATTTAAACTGGTAGCTACATGACAGTGATAATATTAAAGGATAGCTTGTTGGGGAGCTGCTCGGAACCCATGTTATGTGCGCAATGGATATTAAGATTCTCAATTCACCTACTTATTATATTTCAATGGGAATATTATTAACAATCTATTAAAAGACAATTTTCATCGAGCAGATGTCAATGTTCCAATTGCTTTTTGAGAAACGTATTTGAATAAAATTGATATCGTCAATACCATTAAGCCAATATTATATAGTGTCAAACATGTAAGTCAATGGACTAGTATTATGTATAATAGGTTTTTGTACATTACAATTAAATGCCACTAAGTAACACATCTACAAGCATAAATATTGTAATACACTATTTAGGCACTATGTTACAACTATCCGGTCGGCGGGCAGATCTTGCCGCGAACGTCGCATCACTCATACACTTATTTACAGGTCCCATTTTCATTACATTATCATCGAGTTGTCATGTGAAGTCAATTTATGCTCACTTTAATTTTTTAACACAGCTACTTTAATCGTAGCTGAAGATTTGACGTAAGAGAGTTATGTCGTTTTTCGAGAGCTTCTAAGAGATCATCAAATCCAGATTTTTGGTCGCAGCCAACTCGTGTCGTTACGTGCGCAAGTGTGACGTACCTTACGTACGTGTGACATGCGCGGTACGCACCGCACGCTCACGTACACGTTTGCAGTGCCGGGTGTCGCACCCGGCGGGTCGGTCTCACCGCGGGCTAGGACAGCCGCGCGTGTCTCGGGGCTGGAGGGCCGGCCTCGCCCGCGCCCCTCACACGAGGTCGTCCGCGTCGTCCGCGGGGGCGGGCGCGGGCGGCGGGGCGAAATGTATCTCGCGCTCGGCGAGGCAGAGCTGACATCAGTCCAGCGCGCCGATACACTCCGGCTCCTCCTGCACGCACTCCTTCGGGAAGTAGCCCGACCGGTTGTCGCCCTGCGAAACGAAAACTTTACTCTCTTGGGGCCGTTCCGGAAGATGTTAACTTCACCCCAAAACGCTGAGTGGAACTTTTAATGGAAACGGAACCATTATTTCCTTTAAACGGATCCTTATATCATCGCCTATCTGCCAGTGAAAGTTCGGTTACAATCGGTCCGGCCACTTCAGAGATTAGCCGGAACAGACATAATATACTGTCATAATTTCATGCAATCTGTGCAAAGCTGTTAGTTTGAAATTACAAACGGCCATTTTAATTTTATTTATATATACCATAAAACATTTGCAATGAAATCTGTCAAATCCCATTTAACAATTTTTGAGCACTGTAGTGTCTGGGATGCCCAGCCTAATCCAGAGGCGTCTGCGGGTTTCCTCAATCCTCACGATGTTTTTGTATGACGTCAAATAAGCCTACCTTCTCTAGCGAGCGGCCCTTCCACCAACCGCGGGCGTCACCCTCTTTGCTGAGAACCAGCACCTTGGCGCCGGGGCGGAGCCCCAGCTGCGTGTCCGCTAGCGGCCGGAAATCGTGGATAACCGTCGCCACCACGCGTCGGAACGGCCAGCGCAGGCTCGAGTTTAGCCTGCGAACACATTACATTAGATGATAGACTAAAACTTTCATAGGAACAAGGGGAAATGCTATATTGATCGAAAATTTAGTATTGGCTACTAATGAAGGCGACGTTCACAAAGTTTGAACGGGTTTTGATGAAATTCGGTATGGCACTAGTTTAGTCTATGAAATAGCACATACTACTTTTTATTCCGAATAGTACAGTGTTCCCGTGAGATACTTTATTTTGCGGACAAAAGCTAGTATTATAAGTTGATGAAACTTACCCAACAAAATTCTCCGAGAGGTTAGTCTTCTCGTAGTAGGACACGAGCTCGACGACGCTGCGGAAGAAGCGCGACTCGGACAGGTAGTAGTGCGGTACCTGGTCGATCGGCTTGCGGCACACGCGCATGTGCTTCACCGTGTTGTCCGTCCTGCACCAGAGGAGAAAGGACAATGCGCATTTTAGTATGAAACAATTACCCACGGCGGCCTAAGATAAAATTAGGTTAGAAGTGAGCGTAATTGCACCTGGATTACAACGGCATAGATCTCATATGTGCAGTAGTCTCATAACTAATATCAAAGTATTTACTCCACGTAAATACTGTGATATTTAATCTCATTTCAACAAATACTCATAATATTATATGATTAACAATTTATTAATCATCATCACTTCTTCATAGATATGAATTAAAATATGTATGGGAAAAGAAACGTGAAAGGAAAAAAATGTATTACCTATTATAATATAGTACTTTCGTTTGTGGACGATTATTTTTTTAAAGAGCGGGTAATACATTCCTGATAATTTTTATAGTAATTTAATATTGTGTATGAGGAAGCCCGGTGGTACTACTATATAAAACGATCAAAATCGATTTTCGCAATTATACTATTTAATTTATTCTATTAACATTTTACATGAAGTTTATTACAAGATTAAACAATTTTACAATAAAATAATAATAACTATCTACTTTAAATTATTTACAGACTAAAAGAAAGAAAGAAATAAAAAACTAAAAAAGATAAAACTAAAGTACAAGATATGCTATAAAAATAAGAAAACCTCTAGGTCGTCCCCATCAGGCAGAGTGCCTATCAGGCTCAAAGAATTCCCTCGCTGGATGGCTATGCTAAATCTTTGAGCCAGATAGGTGCCGGCTTTGGGATCTCGGGTGGCCTCTACGAGTTTTTTCGAAATTTCTCCGAAAAGTTTGTGTGCCCCGGACCCCATGTACCTAGGGTTTCAACCCCAAACGGTTCAAATATGAGATCCCTACTAAGGTTCTCATACTTTCGCCGCTTGAGGTTTTCTGCCTGATTTGCGGCCGCACCTGCAGTACTTGAGGTGCCCTGGACATGGGACGGAGCGAGTGTATCGACGCAAGTAGCGTCCCATACAAGAGCCCGTCCCAGTCTCCAAGGGACCAGGGTCATTCCGTCTGGTCTCTTGCCATCGTCGCGCGACAGTCCAGAGGGTTCCAGCACAGCTGGTACTCCGGCAGTGACAAGCGCCCGACGAATGAGGTCGTTGAGGCAATGATGACGGGAGATGCGACCGGCGCTTCGTGGACAGGACAGACCGTGGTGTCCGAGGCTGTCTACATTTGTACCACAAACGCAACGATGGGGGACGACGTGGGGGACGCCAAGACGCAGGGAAGTGGCTAATCGAAATGTTGTTCGATCCAGCAATGTGCCCGTATTGGGTGACGGTAGCGCTTGTAGCCAAAGGCCCGCCTCCCATTTCTCCACAGCTAAGAGGCGAGCCTGCTCCGTAGGACTGGACGATGTGTTAAGGAGATTGTTCCGTACCAGTCTACAGAGAGGCTCGTCCCAGAGCCTTTGGGAAAAGGTATTGGCGGGCAATTCGTTACAACCACTAGCTACGCTCCAGGCATCCTTGGCCTCGTCCAGAAATGGAACTGCATTAGTGTAGGATGGGTGCTCAAGTATTTTAGAGATAAGTATACGGTTTGCGTGGACTGAGGACAAGAAGGCCGGAAGGGATACGTCCGAGGGTTTTCGGACACCCAGGCCACCGAACCTTATTGGAAGTGTTGCCTGAGTCCATGAGCGGTCATGTCTTATGGTGTCATCCAACTGTTTGAGAAGTTGAGGGAACTTCCACAGTTGACAACACCGCAAGACATACGTAAATTTAGGTACAAAAAGGCAATAACGTATTAAGGTGAAGGCCATGTGACAGTTAATTTGAAGAAGGCGATTTAAAGTTTCACTGAAATTTTGTAATTTATTATTTATGAAGGCCGGGAGAGACTCGTCTAAAATAGGTGAACCTAAGAGAAAGAGCGAATCCTTTTCGATGACAGACAGTTGTGGAGCTATTTCTTTGAAGCTAGATATAATTGCATTTCTATCCCCACAACTATCTGGCACAAAAAGTTCACACTTCCCTAGGTTCAGCTCTAGGCCGATTTTTTTGAACTCATGAATCAGCGTACGAAAGTCGGTTAATACAGTAGCTGCATCGCTTCCAAGAGTCCCATCATCCAAATACCAAACATTAAAATTAGAATTTAGAAGCTCGATGGCCGGGTGTATGGCAAGACTGAAAATTGCTGGACCTAGAGGGTCGCCCTGTTGGCAGCCAACTTCAGATCGGATGAGGTGATTTTTGTAAATGAGTTTGGAGGGGTTGTTATAGCACTGAAGCATGAATGGTAAAATGGCTGGTGCTTTCGATTTGATTTGGGCCAACATGGCGACACGGTTAACTGAGTTAAAAAAAAAAAAAAAAAAACTTCTATTAACTATGTACTATGTATTTAGTTTAAAGAATAATTACTTTTTTTTTCTGTCTACGGACGACAAAAAATTTCGTACGAGCAAGAACGCGTTAACGTACCTACTTGCCTTAGGTATGACTCGACTATGTTACGGATGTCGTACGTAAACGTAAGATTACTAATATTTTCACAACAGATCACTCGACAGACAAAGACAACACCATCGAATACTTCTCCGTTACATAAATATTTTTACTAGTACGAGAAATTAAATTCATTGCAAAATTCGTATACGATCGGTTTTAAATCTTTCTACCTATAAAACTCAAGAGTCAACACCTTTTGGATGACATAGTAGAAAAGGGCGTGTAAACGTACTTGAGCGAGAGCGCGTATTGCGTGTCGGTGTGCGGCGCGTGCGCGGATGGCGGCGCGGCGCGCGGTCGCACGCGCAGCAGGAACGTGCCGTCCACGCGCCGCTCCAGCCGCGCCGTCGCCGTCTCGCGACCCATCTCGCCCACATACCTACACATGTAATACTTATTTATTACACAAAACTAGCGACTAACTATAAAGTATAAACTTATCCTAATTAACCAACGGCCAGTTTCAATAACCTATCTATCTATCTATAACTATTTGTTAAAAACGTCGTCATTTAATCATTTGCCGGTTTTGTGCGATACAAATTTGACGTTTCTAACCAATAGTGATAGATAAGTTATTGAAGCGGGCCGTAAAGGTAGGATTCCACCAAAATAGTGTGCAGCACATTTGCTTACAAACATTTTGTGCAAAACTCCAGCAGTGCAGGCACTAAGCTGGTATCACATTTGGCCTCCGTTTCCACTGGTAAGGCTGTGCGTAACTTTTGTAAGCGTACAGTTCAGCACACTTGTGCGCGAGCATGTTCACTGAGCAGAGTTTCTGGCGAAGACAGTTCAGTAGTTAATATGGACGGGCAGGACGTAGTGATTTGTGCTGTAGCATGTGTACGCGCACAAATAAATGTTTTTACTCCAGTAGCGGAAGCAAGACTGAGTTCGCGAACAACAGGTTTGTACGCGTCGACGCGAGTCCACTGCCTGTAGTGTGCACGCACAAAAGTATACAGATGTTCGCGAACATTCTTGAATGTTCGCGCACAATTTGTTATTGTTTGCTTTGGTGAGTCGACCAGAATAAACTTTTGTCTCGCACAATGTGCATTGCAGTGCCGCACAGTGCAGCACACTGGTGGAATCCCAGCTTAAGAGTAAAGGCAACAAGGAGTCGCCGATCAGAATGGAGTTGTCAGGACCCGCCGCACTGACTGTCTCCTCTCTTGTATCTTAAAATAGAATGTCCTAAATCTAGGAATTTGCCCTAAATACATGAGAGGAGGCAAATAAGCATGCGATTCTATACCAGAAATTTAAATGCATAGTTTAAGATCATTGTAAATGAAAAAAAAAATGATATCGCCGCCCTATAAGTGCACTCAAATTATCGAGATTATTGTAATTATAAAAAAACAAAGCTACCTGAGCTCGCCACTTATTTTTTGTAGTTCACATACATAGTTTCAGACTTCATTTATACATCTTAGTATCAACGACGATGAAATCATATATGTAACACCACCGCCGCACCGTCCCGATAGCGCGATGCAGTCCGTGTGCGGCTCGCGACAGTAGCGGACACTCACCACATGTAGAAGTGCAGCGTGTTCTCGGGCTGGTGGTTGTGCGGCGGCGCGGGCGTCACCCCCCCCGCCGCACCGTCCCGATAGCGCGATGCAGTCCGTAGTAGTGCAGCGTGTTCTCGGGCTGGTGGTTGTGCGGCGGCGCGGGCGTCACCCCCCCCGCCGCACCGCCCCGATAGCGCGATGCAGTCCGTGTGCGGCTCGCGACATAGCGGACACTCACCACATGTAGTAGTGCAGCGTGTTCTCGGGCTGGTGGTTGTGCGGCGGCAGCGGCGGCGCGGGCGTCACCCCCCCGCCGCACCGCCCCGATAGCGCGATGCAGTCCGTGTGCGGCTCGCGACATAGCGGACACTCACCACATGTAGTAGTGCAGCGTGTTCTCGGGCTGGTGGTTGTGCGGCGGCGCGGGCGTCTCCCCCCCCCCCCCCCCCGCACCGCCCCGATAGCGCGATGCAGTCCGTGTGCGGCTCGCGACATAGCGGACACTCACCACATGTAGTAGTGCAGCGTGTTCTCGGGCTGGTGGTTGTGCGGCGGCGCGGGCGTCTCCCCCCCCCCCCCCCCCCGCACCGCCCCGATAGCGCGATGCAGTCCGTGTGCGGCTCGCGACATAGCGGACACTCACCACATGTAGTAGTGCAGCGTGTTCTCGGGCTGGTGGTTGTGCGGCGGCAGCGGCGGCGCGGGCGTCACCCCCCCGCCGCACCGTCCCGATAGCGCGATGCAGTCCTTGTGCGCGCACGCCTCGCACACTCGACATAGGTAGCCCTAAACGGGAAACATAAGGAAACATAATATGATTATGACAGATCTCTTTTTATAAATTACAGAACAAAGCTAGAGTTGGCGAAAAATATTCAGTACTCACAATTTAAAAAAATGTATTACCATACTCTGTCTGTTTATTCCAGCTAACCTCTGATACCGCTGGGCCGATTTTCACGGGACTTACACTGGCAGATAGCTTATGTTATAAGGAGTAACTTAAGACTAGTTTTATTTTACGCCTTTTGCAGACCGATTCCTCGAGCCGCGACATCGAGACTGACCGATTTACTGTCCCACACTTTCACGGTGTCGGTGTGTTAATGCGTATACGTTCCCTTTAAAAAATATGGTTCCGTTTCCGTTAGTTCTACGCAAACGAAGTTGCGGGCACCAGCTAGTTAGGAATAAAAAAAACAAAGTATTGCAATTGCTCACTTGAAATATCCTGCCCTTGAGGAACTTGGAGCAGTGGTGGCAGGTGGCGGGCTTCTCGAACGTGTGCAGCTTGAACTTGTGGTTGGTGCTGGTGCAGCCCGCCGGCTCGAGGTTGTCACTGAAATATGTCATTATTATTCAATTACCTCCATAATCTAATGTATAAAAATCAAGTGTTTGTTTTTGAACTGTTTCGAAACACAAGCTGTTTTCTAAAAAAACGTAAAAGTCTTGACGTTGTACGTTTTTTTTTACTTTACTTGATGGATCTGAGAATAGGTCGCAGGCTATTTCTTATACCGCTAGGTGATTGATAATTTACATGGCAGAACAGCGTTTGATGGGGTCAGCTTGTAAGTAAAAAGCTTAGGCCTTTTCATCCATTAATGGATGATTTATATAGTATTCTCCGAGCGAAGTAACCATTTCTGAAATACTGTAGTGCCTGGGACAGTCGGTTTTTAAATGTCATATGGTTGCCCAATCACATACGGCATTCTCACAACAGTCAGCCTAGTTCAGAGGAATTATTGGTCAATACGTCTGGGGCCAACCATGTGCGGGTTTCCACACGATGTTTTCCTTCACCGTTAGAGCGTCCGTATAATGTACTTGAGATCTGAAAAAGCCCCATTGGTACACGCCACAACCTGGGATTCGAACCTACACTCTCTCGAGTGCAAACCAATCGGTCTACCCACTAGGCGCCACGGAGCTCTTTAGTAAGTAAATAAATACAAATAGTGATCAATACTCACATGGCGTCGGTGATGGCCTTCACCCACTTGCGGCGGCAGTCGTCGGTGCGCGCGTACAGCGTGTACGTGGCGTCCTTGGTGCGGCGCACGAGGTGGAAGTGCGCCGACCAGCGCGCGTCCGACCGCATGCGCCGCCCCTCCTCCACGCGGTACTCCGCGAGTCTGATGCCCGTGCGGTACGAGTATTGGTTGTCCTGGATGATATAACAATCTCAAATCAAATCAAAAAAGTTTTATTTCCATATGGGTTACAAAGTAACGCTTAAAAAATTGTCCCTACTTGATGCCTACCACCGGTTCGGGAACTAACCCGGCGAGAAGAACCGGCGTAAGAAACTCGCACGGGGCCATCTTTTAGCAAAAAGATGGAAAATTGTTCTTTTAAAAAAAATGAAGTGGTTTACAATGTGAAAACTTAGGTCTATATAATATTGACAAACGTCAGATACATATTATACATAGAAGTAGCCTTGCAAGTGGTCATCCTATTCCCAAGGTGCACGTGCGATCGTCAATAAAATCATTGACCTTATAATAGGCTTTTGCACATAAACGTTCTTTAACTACTTTTTTAAATTTATTAATGGAAAGATTTTGAACGTTTTCTGGGATTCTATTGTATAGGCGTATACATTGACCTTTAAATGATTTGCTTACTTTACTTAGTCTGATCACCGGTATATCTAGCTTGTGCTTATTTCTAGTGTTTCTACAGTGATTGTCGCTTTTAGTTTTAAAATTACTAATATTCTTTCTAACATATAATACATTATCCAAAATGTATTGAGAAGCGACGGTCAGAATACCTATTTCTTTAAACTTTTCTCTTAGAGATTCAAAGGGGGACATTTTGTAAATTGAACGTATTGCTCGCTTCTGCAGCACAAATATCGTATTAATGATAATAATAATAATAATAATATCTATGGACGCTTCACACCACGTCAATCTGGCCCCGTGCTAAGTATCCGAAGAACTTGTGTTACAGGTACCAGACAACGGGAAGTATATTTAATACTTTTATACTATACATATATTTAAGATTTTTATTATATTATACACATATTTAATACACATCCATCCAGGATTCGAACCTGCGACCTCCGGCTTCAGCAATAAAGCGCTGAACCACTGAGCCACAGAGGTCGTCTGCGGCACTTCCCCATAAAAGGATGCCGTAAGACATTCTACTATGAAAGTAACTAAAGTAAACAAGTCGCGCCGTGTCTTCGTCAGAAATTTCTCTAATTTTTCTGACTGCATATGCTGCAGAACTGAGCCTATCTGCAAGATTAGCAATATGAGGACCCCACTGTAATTTACGTTATACCTAGAAATACAGTGGTGTCCACAAGATTCATTTTCTCATCATTTAATAGTATATTGGTTTGAACTTGCCTAACATTGGGCAATGTAAACTTTAAACATTTTGTTTTTTTGGAATTTAAAAGTAAGTTATTAACATTAAACCAATGTACTATTTTTGAGAGAGCACTATTTACCTCGTCGTAGTCTGACTGCTGTCGCTTCACATTAAAAATTAGTGAAGTGTCATCGGCAAAAAGTACTATCTCGTTATCATTATCTTTAACAAGACAAGGTAAATCATTTATATAGATGAGAAAAAGAAACGGGCCCAAAATAGATCCCTGTGGGACACCTAATTCTATTTTGGTCCCAGTGGACTTTTTACTATTTATCTCCACCCTTTGAGTTCTATTGTTAAGGTAAGAACTCAAAAGTTTGAGTGCAGAGTCCCGAATGCCATAGTGGTGCAATTTTCTGATCAATGTAGCATGCTCAACACAATCAAAGGCCTTGAAGAGATCGCAAAACACACCTAATGCATCCTGTAACCCCTCCCAAGCTTCAAAGATACTACAAAGAAGACCTATACCAGCATCCGTTGTGGATCGACCCTTAGTAAAACCGTATGATTATTATGTAATAATTTGTTTAAATTAAAATGCACTAATAACTGTCTTAAAATATTTTTTTCAAATATTTTACTAAGAGTCGGTAGAATTGATATAGGCCTGTAGTTTGTCGGGTCAGATTTATTTCCTGCTTTGAATAAGGGTATTACCTTGCTATGCTTCATTAAATCAGGGAATACACCACTTTTTATACATTCATTGAATATTGTCGCTAGATAAGGAGCTACGATGTCAATTATTGATTTAATAACTTTTGTAGACATGCCCCAGAGATCAGCAGTATTTTTAATATTTAACAATTTAAATGTGTTAATAACATCTCTGGAGTCAATTTCTTTAAACTTAAAATTGACATCACATTCCTTTACATTATCTCTGAGTAGTTTTTCAGCAGCTGCAGGTGAGGAATTTAAATTTTTTGTAGTTGAGACCGGAATGTCAGCAAAAAACTTTTCAAAGACCGTCGCAACTTCCAAATCAGTAGTAATTTTTTATTTTCAAAATAAAGTTCAAATTCAGAGCTACGACAGGTGACGTTTCCAGTCTCACCAGCTATTACCTTCCATGTAGTTTTAATTTTATTTTTAGAATATTTAATTTTATTCTTTATATAAAGAGCCTTAGCAGCTTTACATACTTTTTTGAAGGTTTTTGAATAGTTTTTAACATATTATGTTTTAAATGTTTCATTATTATTAATACTTTTTTCAGCATATAATTCATATAGTCTTTGCCTGCTAATTTTAATTCCTGCAGTTGCCCATTCAATAAAGTCACTTTTTTTCTTACAATTTCTAACCGTTTTAGTTGTAAATACTGAATTAAATTGGGTTCTTATTACCTTAAACAATTTTCTAAAAGCTTCATCTGAGCTATTTGACCCATCCAATAATTGAATATTTGTACTTAAATTATTTCTAAATTTCTCAATACGTTTTGTATTCACAGGAATAAACACAAACTCTTCCTTTTGGTTACGGTCATAATTAATATTAAAAGAAGCTAACTGTCCACAGTGATCAGAACTGAGCTTATTAATTATTTCTTTTTTACATGGAGTAATATTCGTTAAAATGTTATCGATACATGTAGCAGTTGTGTCACACACTCTTGTCGGTTCAAGAAATAAATTAAAGAGGTTATACGATTTAAACAAAGATGTGAATCTAACAGTTGTGGAGTTTAAATCTAATAAATTTAAATTCAAATCGCCACATATAATAACTTTTTTGTTAGATGCACATATTTTTGACAATACTTGTTCCATAGTTTGTTCAAATGAATCGTATAACCCTGATGGAGGCCTGTATACGCTTACAATAATAAGTTGACTCAACTCTATGCAAGCTACTTCAATAATTCGCTCAGTTGAGAGGCTCACGACATCTTTGCGTTTCTTGAATTTCAAATTTTTTCTAATTAATATTAAAGAGCCACCTCTAATGGCATTTTCTCTACTGAACGAACTTGCTAACTGGTGATTATTAAAATTGAAAATGAGTTCATGTTGTCTGAACCAATGTTCAGATATACAAATAATGTCAACATTAAATTCATTTAAAAATAACTCAATTTCAAGTTCTTTACCTACCATTCCTTGTAAATTTTGATGCACCAGGTTAATCACAGAAGATTTATTTATAATTTAATACATTTTTTATGGTAGGATTTTGTACATTTAAACTTATCTTATTTCTGCAAGAGACATCCTCCATTGTCTTATTATCTAATTTAAATAAGAATTTGGAACATATTCCAATTCGTTAATACTACTAGTACTAGTATTCTGCTCAATAAAAGCAGTAGTCGAAGAAGCCAAATCCTTGGCTGGTTTTAAAAATAAAAAGTTTAATAGCACCCTAGCTATATGTCGCTTACAGAAGTTAGATAAGAAATACTTATCTAATCTCATATTACATAAATTTAAATTGTTTATGTCCACAATCTGACATTTTTGTTCATGTGTGTCATTTAAAACTTTACAATTATTATTAACAGCGCTATACATTAGGCTGTTAAGCTTATATCTATTAGAATTCTCTTCTCTATTTCTTTTTGGCAACATTTGTATATAGGGAAAAGTAAACAATATTATGTTTTTAACATTTTCAATATTAAATAATTTTTCAAGACATTCAGTCATCTGTTTTCTGTTTAATTTTCCTTTCCTCCCGACTAGAAGTATCAATGTGGTATTCGGACAATATGTCAATGTTAAAGCCCTATTTAATATCTCTTTATAATTAGCTCCGGGCATACAAAAATTAGAAATTGATTGTCTGATACACATTCTATTTAGATATATACCTAAATCCTTACCTAACTCATCACTGAATAATGTAATAAATCTGATTTTAATTCTCAGTTACTAACTGAAAATTAAAATCAAATGCGGCTGAAACGGCTGCCAAAAATTATTCTGTCCCTGCTGACAAAGATAATAATAAGAGATGGGAATTTTATAGAAATGTGCAGCGCGTTGGCGGTAAATCGTTAAATCGTCTACATGGAATGGGCCGATGGGAACTTATCTATATTTAACCAATTATATATTCTACGACAGATATGACACACTATGTAATATTTTTACAGAACCAAGTAAAACTTGTATATTATAAAATCCTATTGTAGTCTACAGCGTAAAAAAAGGTTTATAAATGACGATGAACAGAGCAAATGCACTACCCAAGTGCCTTATTTTTGGAAAACTAGCTTGAGCATACTATTTTATACATGATAGCTATTTTCCTTCATTTTAATTGCAGAAAAATAAGGATCGCAACATAAAATATTACTACAAACCTTGAATTGGTCTATCGTGAGACTGTCTCTGATGGTCTACAGAAAAATGGTCCAATACAGCCGCATAAAGTGAAATAAATTAATTACTATCGTTTAATATCTATTTAAAATCGTACAAAGAAAATATTACAAAAAAAGTGAAGCTTTCATCTTAAACAAGCATATAACTATTTAAAATACTAATATTATTATGTCCGTGCGATGCGCGCATGTGTGTGTATTCGTGAACGTGTGCGTGACACATGTGTGGGTGTGTGGCGCGTTAAAGGTGCTAGAGCAAGATAAGCCTAACGAAGAAATACTGTGAGCGTAGCTTCTGTGTGTTAGTACGAGCTACACATGCCTTTACGAGTGTGTTTGTGTATGTATGCGCGTGGGGTCGTACCTTGACGGGCTTGCAGAGCAGCATGAGCTTGTCGAAGACGAAGACGTACCGCGACCGCAGCTTCTGGTCCTCGTGCGCCTTGACCTTGAGCTCGCCGTCCAATAGCAGGCGGCCGTACGCCGACAGCCCCGCGCCGCCCGCGCCCATCTCGCCGCCCTTCCAGTCCACTATGCTCTCCTGGTACATGAAAACAGAGAGTCAATTCTGTTAAATAAAATCTGCATGATTTTTTTTTGTGTACTGCTGTATACAATTACAATAAAGTCCCGATACGCTAAAACTGTCAAACGGCATTCTCGTAAACGTTAAACCAACGTGAATCGCGTTCTGATTGGTCACTTACAGTACAATCAAAGTAAAACGAAAGTCTACTTTAAATACGAGAATTGAGGTTCAGATTACAAATACGAAATCAACATTCTGCTAGGTTTATAATCCACAATTCCACATACACACGTTGATGATCAATAAGCGGAGTAAGGAACTCAAAGGACCATAATTTATTTTGACGGTCTTGTTCAAAAAACTCCTATACGATTTAAAACTAGTACTTCCTTTCAAATACATACTGTCGGATTTATCATTTTTTTATTTACAAAGAGATGTAATTAGATCTACTCAGAGTATATTTATTCAAGTCAAGTGTCCATGCAACGCAACGGTTGCGTGGTATAGGACGCGCAACGGTTTATGAGCGCTCAGTGAAAGTGGAGGGGATCGTTCGCGCATGTGACCAATAGCAAAGAATATATATTACTAACGAACCAATAGTGTGTCGGCAGCCACGTTCGGCATGCGTTCGGCGCATCTACACCTCCCCGCCCGAGCCCGCTACCGCCAAACACACCCAAAAACTGACTTTTGCGACTCTACTTTTGTCGAAAGATCTTAATTCGTTGCGCGACCTGTAATGGTATATCACCTGCACTTTGGCGAGCAGCGCCAGCACCTCGCTGTCTCGCTTGACCTCGTTGATGTACTGCGCCACGTCCACCATCGCCTCCTTCGCGCGCTCCAGCCCGCGGAACTCCTCGTGGTTCTGATATTACACTATACAGTTACTACAACTACAATAGGGATGATGACTACATCTAAACTATCCAGTTTCATTAATATACTGATATATATTGAGGCATTACTACTTGGTGAATGTAAAAATATAATATTTTATGTGTAACTTATAGTAACTAGATACATCTAAAAAGTACAAAAAAGTTTAATTTTGTTTTGCTAAATTATTAAACAAAACCTACATCGTTAGTTTACTTACATCATATACAAAAACATTCATTATGGTAAGTTTGAACTTATGAGTAAACGCACAAATATCGGAGATATTTAGAAATATACTCCTGCGGCCGTATACCTACTTCATACACTTTAACCTAGGTGTGACGTCACAGCTAGTTATGACTTTAGTATGGAGCGTTTGAACGGGACATGCAAAATTTTGTAAACAAATCGCTGTGCTGTACCTTTCAAAATATTGACTTTTGATATACGGTTTCTTCTGAGAAGTCTCTCATATTTAAGAGTACTATTCATTTATGCAATAAAAAAATTTATTCATCTAGCCTATTGCGGACAACAAATGACGATTGACGACTACATAATCTGATAACTGAAAAGCTATATTAGTCAACAGTCCGTTGACAAATGACGACTACATTATATTATTTTTAAAACTCCCGTGTCAATGTCGTGTTTATTAGAGAATTCCTCCGGAACTGCTTGACCGATTTTTATAAATTTTGCAGGTGTATTCGGTAGGTAATGACAATAGGTTGTAAACTATTTTTCATACCCTGCGTTAAAAGGGTTGCCCATTCCATTTTTTATTTATCTTTTGTCTTTTTTGACCCCATTTTCACCCACCGGCTGCGTCTCGTGCACGAGCTTGTCGAGCAGCAGGTGGTACTTCAGCACGCGCTGCATCGGCACCGACAGGATGTCGCGCAGCTGGATGCGCCCGTCGCTGTGCTCCTTTTGGCACTTCTGTACAAACAAACATACGGTTATCATCATCATCCGCCTATCGCCGTCCCCGCAGACTTCCCCCAATGAGAGCCGACGATATATATACGGATGTTGTACGTAGTAATAATAAACAAACGCGCACGCTTTGTAACGTTATCTTACATAAATACAGCTGTTCCGATTTCTGACTTCAAAAAATCGTCTATGGCATTATAAGCTTTTGTAGTCAATTTTTTAAGTGCGGCAGGTATATAACGTGTTAAAGTGGGGGGGCGGGGGGTGGTTTGCAACAAATGTAGTCTAAATATGATCAGCTAACGTATCGTATATACTATGAAGACATAATTTGTCACGGCCCCTCTCTTAATTTAAACAAGTATATTAAGCTTCCACTAAGAATAAATGCCACCAAAAACATTCTGTAAAAAACTAGCCAAGTCTCGATGGAGCTGCTTGTTTATCTCTAAAAAGTAATGAAATCTAGACTAAGTCGTGCCAAGTATAAGGATCCTTACTGCGATTTATTTATTATTATAAATAATGTTGTGTGACTTGGCCCTTGAAAATTCTTTATACGTTAGAAGTCAATTTTGTTTACACGTAATGTTATATCAGATTCTGTTGTAACTACCTATGTTTGTTAAGCGAGGTAATAGCCCATACTGGTATTGGTAATTGGACGCTAGTGTCTTATTTTAGGCTGTTATTGATTGTATAACACATGTATTGGAGCCCCTTTTGTACTCTTCAACGGCCAAGTCACACAACATTAACTATAATAATAAATAAATCGCAGTAAGGATCCTTATACTTGGCACGACTTAGTCTAGATTTCATTACTTTTTAGAGATAAACAAGCAGCTCCATCGAGACTTGGCTAGTTTTTTACAGAATGTTTTTGGTGGGATTTCACTTCTTTTTGTAGAAACGTAGGAATATTGATTTATTTTACTAGATTTAAGTGTAATTTGTTTATTTAATTTGTGTAATGTTCAAGTAGAATAAAGTTAGTTGTTCGACTATTTCTTCTTGTAAACTTGTAAGTATAAGTATAAAAGCCAGTCTAGTCTTATCCAGAGTTTTCCTTTAATTTTATTTTTATGCGTATTAAAAGCAGAAGGAGAGGCATGCGCCCAGCAGTGGGACGCTACCGGCTAGATTAAATTAGAAGATGTGTCCCACTTCACTAGATTTTTGCAATGACAGTCTTTTTTTTTATGTACCAATAGTAGAAGGGGGCATTGCCATATCTCTAATCAGCTGAGACCAGCTGAGGGTTCTTCATCAGATACTTCAGACCTTCGATTTTTGACATCAAATGAAGTTGCCCACCAAGTTGAATATTTTTTGTAAAGGCAGTATGTCGATCTCTAATAGTTTGGTTGGGCTCTTGTGTTTTCTAATAAGTGTCACCAGGTACTCCAGATCTTCGATTATCCTAGTTTTTATAGTTTTTCCTTTATGTGGCCATTAAACCCTACCTCTGTACCAAATTTCAGCTCTGAGTTTATGGGAAGTACTAGTTCTATTCTGATGATCATGAGTGAGTGACTGGGTGAGTGTCATAAATGCGAAACTTTGCTTTCGTTTAACTTCGGAAGTAAATGACCTACAGACTTAAAATTTTGGATTTTAAGTATGTGATTATACTTTACTGGATGACGAAAATTTCTGCGTTCTGGTCTTATCCAGAGGTTCTCAAATAGGGGCCTGAAAATGCGGCGAAATGGTTCCAGTAAATAATGGTACGGCAGTGTTTGCTTCGCGCTCGACTTGGCGGGGGCACTGCCGCGCCCCCAGATCGACGTTCTGGTCTTATCCTGAGGTTCTCAAATAGAGGCCTGAAAATGCGGCGAAATGGTTCCCGTAAATAATGGTACGGCAGTGTTTGCTTAGCGCTTGACTTGGCGGGGGCACTGCCGTGCCCCCAGATCGATTATCCTAGTTTTTATAGTTTTCCCTTTATGTGGCCATTAAACCCTAACTCTGTACCAAATTTCAGCTCTCTGAGTTTATGGGAAGTACTAGTTCTATTTTGATGATCATGAGTGAGTGTATAAGTGAGTGAGTGAGTGAGTGTCGTAAATGCGAAACTTTGCTTTCGCTTAACTTCGGAACTAAATGACCTACAGACTTGAAATTTTGGATTTTAAGTATGTGATTATAGCTTACTGGATGACGAAAATTTCTGCGTTCTGGTCTTATCCAGAGGTTCTCAAATAGGGGCCTGAAAATGCGGCGAAATGGTTCCAGTAAAGGATGGTACGGCAGTGTTTGCTTCGCGCTCGACTTGGCGGGTGCACTGCCGTGCCCCCAGATCAGTGTGATTGTAGTACCTATAGATTCATTATTATTTGTAGATTTCAATGAAGTATATTATTCAATATAAAAAAGTTAAGATTAATGTTATTTTCAGGGTTTTAAATCTATAAATAATCAATTTATTCTTGTGACAGTAAACACAAATCGGAAAGCATTACGTCACACAGTGCGTCCGCCATTGTTGTTGTTGACGTTTTGGTAGTAAATACAACTTAAAACGTCAAACTTTGTACCTGTAACCGAGTAAAATCTTTTTGAATTTTGCGTTTAGAGCTTCAAGTTGACTAGTTTTGCCAAATATTACATTAAGTATAAAATAATTAGCGATGGAGGCCGGAAAGCAAATTCAGCGAATCTACCGAAAATTATCATTATCGGTGTCATTACACTTGTGATTTTACACTTGGGCACTACACAATACCTTGTAAAACGTAGAATTCATTTTTAAATTAAATATAACAAAATAAATTATATATAAAAGTAGGTACATCAGACCAAGATGTCATTCACGGTTTATTTTGTTGCGCACTTCGTGACGTCACTCAACCGCCATGATAGTTTACAGCGTTTTTGCGTCAAATTCAAATGGGTTTTTAAAAAGCCGTAATTAGTAATGTTGCTGATCGATTTTTGAAGAAAAATTCTGTTATTTCGGTTTAACATCTAATAAAGGATCGAATCAATCACTAATTACATTTTAGGACACAAGCCTATTAATTATTATCACTATTTTCAAGCAAAATTAACCTTTAGCTGCTTGCTGAATGTCGCTTCTCTTGCATCCAGCGCCTCGAGCGGGTCCAGCGCGGCAGTGAGTTAGGACTCATAGGAGCAGTAGTCGCCGTACAGCAGCAGCCGCTCGCGCCACACCAGGAACGACGCGTCCGCCCCGCCCACTACGGACGCCATCGCCCGAACTCACCATTAGCTGCTTACTAAACGTCGCGTCTCTAGCGTCTAACGTCTTGAGCGTGTCCTGGGCAGTAGTCAGGTTGGAGCAGTAGTCGCCGTACAGCAGCAGCCGCTCGCGCCACGTCAGGAACACGTCCGCCAGCCGCGGCGCGCCCGCCCCGCCCACTACGGACGCGGTGGCCGCGCGCACCGCCCGCAGCAGACCCGAGTGGATCTCGTGCAGCTCCTGCAGTGAGTGTAACATATTAGAGAGAGAGAGAGAGAGAGATGGAGATAGAATTATATGCAGATTACTGCTGTATATGACTGCATCGCCCGCAGCAGATAAGAGTGGATCTCGTGGAGCTCTGGCAGTAATGTTGTTATTAAAGGTAGAAATGGTCATTATCATGTTAATAAGAGAGATAGCCATCCATACGCAGCAGTAAAAATTATTATCTATACTAATATTATAAAGAGGAAAACTTTGTTTGTATGTTTGTTTGTTTGTTTGTTTGTTTGTTTGTTTGTTTGTTTGTAATGAATAGGCTCAAAAAGTACTGGACCGATTTCAAAAATTCTTTCACCATTCGAAAGCTACATTATCCACGAGTAACATAGGCTATATTTTATTTTGGAAAAAAATAGGGTTCCGTAAAATATTTGGGTTTTTCGGACACAAGGTGTAAAAAATCAACCAGAAAAGTTACTTATTTTGCGTACGCTGCCTAAACTATAAAAGATAGAACCATAAAATGTTCTAATTAATTGTAGATCTTATAAATATCTACAAAAAAGTCCGCGACACACTATACCTATCTATGTCGAGTGAGGCACAACAACCATTTTTTTATTTAGAAATCTTGAATTTTTTTTGGACTACATTTAAACGCGTTTATTTTACTCATGCTATTAATCCTTATCAAAATAAATTATTTCATCACTAAGTACAGTTTATGTAGATAATATTTGGTCTTTGAATGATTGAAATTGGACGTGTGGTTTTGAAGTTATGGCGAAATTAAAATATTACGATTTCTGCTGCACGGCCCGTTGCGAAGTGGGCGTCACCAAGGCGGGGGTGCGCGTGCGGGGGGAGTTTAGATCTTTGGTATTTCATACGATAAAAGTATACCCACCTACTTATTTCATTGAGTTTTAGTAGGTACCTATATTAATTTGTTTCTGTTTGTTTTGACTAGATTTCGCCCATTTTGTTAAAGGTTTAAAGACATTCTGTAGTATTAGTATCAGTATTGTACCCGTGCGAAGCTGGGGCGGGTCGCTAGTCAGTTATATTTTTATAAACAGTACTCTTTCTTTGTCAGTACAGTTATGTTTCGCCTGCCGTTTTTACAATGTAGACTGAATTTTGAAAGAAAGCAAGTCTCCTTCGCACATAACGTGTCGTTCGGTCTTATGTTTCTCAACATTAAGCCAAGATTCATATATCATAAAATTCAGCAAATACATACTTAAAAAATAATCATAATCACAATAATCCGGCTACACGGGAGTTATTTTATAGTGCGCAGTGTAAAGAGCACTCTTAATTACTCTCAGAACCCAGTGGTACAGATAACCGACACGACTGACGAGAGATCAGCCGCAGGTTTGACTGTTTACAATTACATGCCCATCCGACGCATGGATCATCTTTCTTGTCAGACAATCGGGTGAGCAGCCTGAAATGCCCGAACTAATCAGATATGAAAACAACTTTTTTTTGTTTTCCAACGCGGGAATCGAACCCACGACCTCCGGAGTCGAGAGCTCTAAACCACGGACGTGTCATACTATAATATTGAGCTTGGGTTAAAAGTTTCAACAAGTACATTAGGTTGAGTGTTGCGAGACTATTAAAGTTATTCCAACTGTCGTGATAATTAGACGGCCGTGAGAAGTTTCGGACATTACTTAACATACACTCAGAGGGAATTGCGTAAAACTGAAATATTTACTCTTGCCGAAATTGCCCATTGTTGATAAAATATTTTATCTAAATGTATATATTATGTAGGTACAACGTATGTTGCTATTAAGGTCATTGTCCTTATATTTTGACTGGCTAACACTGAGATTGTTTTGTCTAGCGGCTGAAAGGCGGTCGCAGAATTAGCAACGTAGGTGGTCTATTTTCTTTATTATAGTCAACTAGCTATTGCGCGCGACTTCGTCCGCATGGACTCTTATTGTGGTGGATAAATCTATACAATCCTTTTAAAACGGATATCTACGTCATAATCCCCGTTCCAAAATTCAAAGTAATCCGTTCAGTTGTTGATATTACACTATACAAACTTTGGAGCATCATTTCACCCTTTAGTTCCCTACTAAAGAGTGAAACGAAATCTCGTAAAATATTTATTTGGAATACGGGTTTCACTATAGAAAAATTTAGAATTGATGGGAACTACAAACACTTCAAGGATCAACATCGACTTAACCAATAATCCTGTATATATGTTACCGTAAAATTGTAAAAACCGTTACATTGTAATATAACTAGTGAAATTGTAAAATGTTACGGTTTTAACAGTTTTACGGTGAGATATGCATTAACATATCAAATATTACGTTATTAATAATACAAAAATAATACCTTAACTCCGAAAAATATAACTTGCATATCCTGCGGCTTGAGATACGGCGTCAGTGGCCTCAGGAAGTATTTGATGATTTTGCTGAGCACGTCCACGTAGTTGGACTCGGTATCTACCAGCTCCCGGATCACGTAGTCCCTCTTCTCCACGCTATGCGACGACGTCGCTAGCTGAAGGAAAGTATACTTTTATAGAGCTGATTTAACACCTGCCCCCTTACTAATAAAAATATTTATCCAGTAGATAAGAAATACAACGTTTTGTCCTTGTCTTATGCGTTGAAAAAGTCGCTTGACAGACAAGGACAAAACAGTGTATTGCTTATCGACTGGATAATATGTTTTTAGTAAGGGGGCTAAAGCCTAAGCTGGGACTATATGCTCCGGAATCCGGAACACCGGTGAAAATTCCGAGCATTGAAAATAGAACTCTGCGCTAAGAAAATAGAGTTGAAAATCGAACACACGAGTGTCGAGTCAAATGTCAATGTCATATGCGACAGCTCGACACTAGAAACTTCCATTTTCAACTCTATTGTATTAGCGCAGAGTTCTATTTTCGTGCTCTGAATTTTCCCGGGGTCGCCGGACTCCGGATTATATAGTCCCAGCCCTGTAAAAGCTTTTCGCATGACCATTACAAAGCGTGGCATAACAAGCTGAGTCCAAATAAAAACGATCGGAAGCGATGAGTGCGTAACTGATTTCACGCCACACGCTCGTACTGAAATTCCGAGCCTAATAATTACACGTCCAGCTGTATGAAGCTAATGATGCTTAACATTTCATTTGTAAAAACTCAAGTATGGCATTCTGTACGCTCTGTTCAAATTTCATTGAATCTAAACATGAACATAACCTAACCAAGAGCATGTCAGGACATGTCTAAGGAGGGTTCCGTAACTATAAACGCGTAATATGCTTTTATTTTAATTACACCAAAAGTTACTGTCCGATTTGGTTCAAAATAGTTTTCCTAAAGAGTTTTTAGCATGATCTATCAGCATGGAAATTTGCAAGTTTCTATCTCCTATAGTTTAAAAATGCTAGGGGGGGGACCAACTTACAAACTACTTTGGAGGCCGATTACTCGAAAATGGTCAACTTTATAAAAAAGTAACGTATGGAACCTTGCCCTTATTTTAAAAGACCTATTCTACGATACCCCACACGATGGGGTAGAGTGAAAAAATATTTTTCATCCCCACTTCATATGTATGGAGAGCCACCCCTAAAATATAAAATTATAATTTTTTTATGATCCCGAAACCGTGATCTATATACAATCTATAACTGCACCAAATTTCATCAATTTATATTCATAATTACAGGAGCTAGAGGCGCGGACAGACAGACAGACAGACAGACAGACAGACAGACAGACAGACAGACAGACGGACAGAGCGAAACTATAAGGGTTCCTTAAGTATTACGGAACCCTAAAAAGATAACATTCGACCAAATGATTGTGTCTTGAATTTCTTTATTGCACTTTATGCCTGGGACTATATGATCCGGAATCCGGAAGCCGTACAAAATTCTGAGCGTTGAAAATAAAACTCTGCGTTGATACAATAGAGTTGAAGAGTCGAAGTGTCAAGTGTCGAGATGTGATGACATTCTATTTTCAGTGCTCATTTTTACCGGCGCTCCGGATTCCGGAGCATATAGTCCCAGTCTAATACATTAGAGCTGATAATCGAACACACTCGAAAACAGCAGCAAATTAAAGGACTCGACATTTTCAGCTCTTTTGCATTAGCGCAGGGTTATCTCCATCGCTGTTCTCCAGCCGGAGAGATTACGGATGCATGTAGTCCGAGCTTAAAATTGGTAGCACCATGGTGCCTTATTGTGTTATTGTTTACGTTTAGATTAGAATGGATTTGAACTGAGTATAATACCGAGAAGTAGAAAGTTTTATAAGCTGATAAATAAATGCGGCGATCCTCATACGGTTGCATGTCTTTACAAGAGACCAATTCGCCTCTTTGATGACAAACATTAAGATTGTAAATTATGCACTCATTGCTTCGTCGTGCTGCGAAAAAAATAATTAAAAAAAAAACCGCATACTGAATGTAAAGCGATCGGGTGGTCGGCGGCGGGGTGGTCGCGGGCCGTGCGCACCACGCACAGGTCGTGGTAGATCTCCTCGTCGTGCAGCCGCGCGCAGTAGCTGGCGTACTCACCCGCCTCGCGCGCCGCGCCGCCGCTGACGCAATATCGGTTACATGTAGCCACTAGCCACTCGCAAGTCGCAAGCGCAACCCCACACACGGTACCACGAAGACGTGCCCCAATTTACTTCCCACTGCTTGGGGGCTTGTACACAAAACGCTTCGCGAAAATGACGTCACGCGGCATATCACTTGAGCGACGCGAGGCGACAAAGCTCTCTCGCGACTTACCTATCTCGAACGAATTACTACCGTGGCGCGTGGGGCGCGTCTTCGTGAATGGCACTATATTTATACACAGGTGTATTCTACTTTCGATTGGCAAAATATTTTAAATAGATCAACCAAAATTTTAAACCACTTTTTTAATCGGATTTATCAGCAATGTGAATAATGCCTTATTCAGTATTCTATATCACAGGTTTTGTATCAGTATGTAAATAGTGCCCTATTCTATTTTTAATGAGAGCAAAATACATAATGTGTTTGGCTCTTATACTATAATATGTTGGCCTAATAATAACATAGCGTGTATATACAATAAATCGGGTAAATGTATGTCGGCACGTAACACTCGCGCACGTGCCATGCAAATTGCTCCGTCAGCCGTGGCGGCTGGCGGCTGGCGTGTTAGCTTTCTTCCTCACTTTACACCGAGTTTGCATTCATGTCCACATTATATGCTATGTAAACCGTATTTATTATTTATCTAAAACCCATCAGGAATTTGGATAAGTACGGTATAGACGATTACTTAATTTTGATTTTCAAAATTATAATATCTCCCCACACCGATGTCGGTGACGGTGGCCGGTTTCATTGAAACCGTAGTTACGCAGGAGTAATTTTATAGTGCCCAAGTGTGTGGGCAGTACACAAAAGCACTCTCTACTCCTTTACTCTCTATTCCAGTGACGGATAACCGACACAACAGACGACATATCAGCCACTTTTTACATGCCCATCCGACGCATGGATCACATTTCTTATCAGACAATCAGGTGATCAGCCTGCATTATCGTTTGCAAGACCCATTTCTATGGTAGTTATGCTATGCGTGCTGGTCTGTGTTCAGTTATTTTATCAATATAATTCTGAATGTACAAAATACTGGAACTGCCGCTTCAAGCGAAAATTACAGATTTCGTATAACGTTGAGCTAACAACTAATTTTAACTTGTTCCTATATTGTTTTAGTTTTATATTTAGAAACCTCTACCAATTTTGTTACTCTGTAAATTAGACGGCGCGGGCGCGGCGTTTTTAACCGACTTCCAAAAAAAGGAGGCGGTTATACGTTCGGCTTAGGGGATCGAAGACCGGTCATATTTAAAAAAACCGGGGTTTTCGGTCCCAGCCATCTTCAAAACCGGGTACCCGGGTTTTTTCGGGTATTTCGGGTTTTTTGTTGATTTTGTAGAATTTTGTTAGGAATGTCCTAAAATTAACTTTTATCAGCTGCTTTCTGTTGTAACAACGTAATACTGGTAAAATGTGATCCCACCATAAACATTTTCATGTAAAGTAATTAATAATTTCACAAACTTTACAACTTAGTCAAAATACGTTGCCTGACGAAATGGCCATGACACATAATTTGACTAAAGTGTAGAGTTTGTACTCTACAAAGAGTTAAGGCGTGTAGAAACAGAAGTGCCTTGCCGGCCTTTTAGGAGAGAATATGCTGCCTTCTTAAAGGTGTGCAGGTCGTAATGGTCCGGAAATACTGTTGGCGACAGTTGGTGATGAGGATGATAAATATTTTGTCCCTTCGAACGATAGCGAAAAGTTGCAGCAGGTATAAGTCCGAACAATTCCTCGGAGCACTCCCCGTAATATAACCGATATATGATGCAGAGCGATGCTCATCTCTACGTAGCTCTAAGGAGTAAAGCCTGTTTGAAATACTATGGCAGTCGACAATTCGAGCGGCCCTTCGTTGGATACGATCCAAGTTGGAGAAGCTGGTACTTTGGCGCTCCTGCCCAGAGATGAGAACAATATTCCATGTGAGGCCGAACCTACGGCTTATAGAGTTGTAGGCGTTGGACCGGACTGAAATACTGCTTTGACCTGTTCTTGGAGGCTAACTTGGCCTTGCCCTTCAGTTGATATCGGAACTAGATCTCGCTCGATATGCTAACACCAAGTATTCCAATTTCCAATTTACAATGTTAGAGGAGCAGTTATGGGTATGCTTTCAAAACGAGGACATACGACAATCGGTAACTTATTAGCGATGAACGCGCAAACTTGTGTCTTAGTGGTGTTGAATTGGACTAAGTTAAGTCTACCCCATTCAGAGATCTTCTCCAATGAATTCTTAATTTGAGATACAAGTTCGTTTCGACTCTCGATGACGTTTTGCCGAGAGATGTTCGGGCGACCTGTATATAAGGCATCACCCGTACTGTCGTCATCACATAATATTATCATTGATATGCAGTATGAACAGGGCAGGCGATAGCACACCAAAGCTGTCTACCAAGATGCCAGGACTGTGCCATAAGAGCAGGTGAGCCGAAAAAGATGCGTTAAGACCAGTGCCAACTCTGGAGCACACATTTTTAACACAATGGGACGGATTCCGTTAGGCCCACTCGATTTTTGGGTATCATGGGAACGGAGAGCAATTCGCACTGAGCACGCTGATGGAACCGAATAATAAATTATACCAAGTTATGAAGGTCCAAAAAATCGACGAATCGCTTCGAGAAAAGGTAGTCTGGTCCCTTGCGCTTCGCTCACTCGTCCTGGCGGGGCGGGGGCACTACCGTGCCCCCAAATGTACTACATACAACATGAAAACATTATAACTATTGTTCTAAAATTCTACATTGACAATCACAAGCCACTATAACGTTCGGTTTGTGACTATAACTGTTATAAACTGTTGTAGAATTTCATAATAAAAAAAGCTCGAAAAAACCGAAAACCGGTTTTCAATATTTTGAAAACCGGGTTTTGTTGTAGGCCCGAAAACCCGGGAAAACCCGGGTTTTCGGTTTCGGGTAAAACCGGTCTCGATGCCCTAGTTCGGCTGTATATATTTTGATTTTTTTTTTTTTTTGTATGTTCGCGGCTAGCTCCGCCGTCTGTTGACCGATTTTCAAAATTCTTTTTTTGATGTAAAAGGTATAATCCGAAGTTGGTCCCATTTTCAGAAAATTGGTGACCTGATGATAGGATCCACGAGGAAACGAGGGAACTCCTCAAAATTTATATGGACACATATGGTGATTTCGACTTTTTCTGAAGAAGTCCAAGCATATGCTACCAAAAAGTAAGATTTTACTCCAAGGTATACCCTGGATCCAAAAGTACAGAACAGAACTCCTGACTCCTTATAGATACATGTTTGGGGATTTTGGCGTTGTTTAAAGAACTGCAAGCATATGCCACTTTGTCAATTTGAGTAATCATCATCATCACCACCACTATCACAGCATACATCATCACATTATGATGATAAAGAAGGTAGGTACTTCTCATAGTATTTTACACTAACACGGAGATCTTTGAACATTACTCTGCCGTTTATGGACCTATTTGCAAAATTATTTTGTTGTTGTAAAGGGTTTAATTCGAAATTGGTCCCTTAGTCACTAAAGTGGAAACGTGATGATGCGATCCATGAGGAATCGAGGGAACTCCTCAAAATTTATATCGACACATATAGTGATTTTGACTTTTACTGAAGTAACACAAGCACATGCTACCAAAGAATAAGACGTTGTACCAAGGTATACCCTGAATCCAAAAGCACTGAACAGAACTCCTCAGTCTTTAAAGATATGCGTTAGGAAATTTCGGAATTGTTTAAAGAACTGCAAGCATATGCCACTTTGTAACTTACAGTAATCATCATCATCTTAATAACAATACCTAATGGAAGCTCGGCGCGTATTCAGTTATACATTCGATCAATATTTTAGACGTTTTTAAGACGTATTAATAATAACTTAACAAGATATATCACTAAAAAGGGTGAAATTATTATTTTTAAATAAAAAATTAAACCGACTTCCAAAGTAAAAATACACAAAAAAGTGTGAAATAAAACTTATTTTATAAATAATTCCCCTTTTAAATTTGTCTATTTCTCTACTTAATCTTGTTAATTTTGAAGTCGGTACCAGCAAATATGAACGTGAGTTCTATAAAATATTGTAGGATATCGTTTGGGCTGGTAGCGACTTCAAAATTAACAAGATTAAGTAGAGAAATAGACAAATTTAAAAGGGGAATTATTTATAAAATAAGTTTTATTTCACACTTTTTTGTGTATTTTTACTTTGGAAGTCGGTTTAATTTTTTATTTATGCATAATAAATTTTAATCCGTACGACTTAACAGTGCACTTTGCGGCACAGAATCATCATAGAAATTAAGTCTACAGTTAAGTCGCACGGGTTGTTCTTTTGGCACAAACATAAAGAACCTTCCAGAGAACCCCCAGCTGACCGTGCAAGTTAAACCGAGACGTGCGAGTAACACCAAATGATTCTACTGCACTCTTGAACCTAACAACCTCACACGCATCTACAAAGCATAAAATAAATTCATGCTAAATAAGAAAGCTATAACATCGCTCCCGGCATACAAAATAGAACCTTTTGGCATACGAATAAAGAATAGTAATCGTGACATCTTAAACCAAAATTACAATAAACATAGGTGCTCCCTCGGTGCTCCTTTGAAGAAGTTATCAAAATTATTATCATTTACGGAGAACACGCTTATCGTGTTCTAAGAATTTCTTATTGATATAGGTACATTTTTGCAATTTATACCTACATACACATGATCAAAATATTTATAACGTTTCAGTGGCGAAAGCTGGTTCTCCTTCATAGGGAAGCCGTAGCATGTATAATAGGTAGGGATTTGGATGAAGGTCTTCAAAAGGTAAGCGGTAAGGGAAGCCGATAGGAATGGAGTTATAGGAACCCCTCGCCACTGTAACGTTTTTAGTAGTCGGACATTTTTCGGAAAGATGAAGGCTAAAAACTTTTAAAAATCTATGAAGTGTCTCCGACACTTCGTGATTCTGGATTTTTGACAATAACTTTATATCGAAGCTTTAAGAATGTGAAAATAGACAAGGTACTTTCGACATCATCGTCTTTTCATTGAAATCTGGGAAGTGGCAAGTGGCAACTGACTAAAGACCTTGCTTGCGAATGGCTCTTTATTATGTCTCTTTTGTTTCTGAGCAATACATTTTGTCGTATAAAAAGAATCATAGAGACTAAGGCTCGGGCTATATTACCGGAATCTTTCCGACCGGATTTTCAGCTCTATTGTATTATCGCAGAGTTCTATTTTCCGTTCCGGCGTTCCGGATTCCGAGCATATAGTCCCAGCCTTACGTTATTTGTAATTCTTAGTTCTTTTAATACAAAAAGGTTCCATTTCGTATGTTTCATATAAAATGTTTTCGTGTACAAATTGCATAATCAAAATAAATGTAACATGTGTTTAAGCACTTCAATATTTAGAAAATTTAACAAACAAGTAGATATGGATGCTGCTTTATGAGTTTTATTACTGGCTGTCAATCAAAATAAATTGATCCATATTTAAATAATGGTATCATGTAAAATGTAAATCATTGAAATAGAAACAGACATTATTTATATAATAAAATGAATAATTTGTAATGAGCCTGTAAGATAATTGTCAGGCAGAAGTAGAGAAGCTGGGTTTTATATACTTAATTATAGTATTTACTTAAATATTCAAAACATTATTTCACAAACTTCGACATATTTCTATGAATATCTTGGAATATTCATTTTAACAATATATTTTGTGGAAGTGGGTTAGTCTGGTGATACAAGGTGTTCGGATACTTAGTACAGGACCAGATTGACGTGGTATGTGTGAGTGGTCATGAATAAGGGTGGCCGATGGATTCCGCTAGATATATTTACTTACAGGTAAATGCATTCCCGAACAAAATTAACCAGCAATAATTGAAATTGCATGAATTAATAAATATTGAAGTGCTTATCACATGCACAAACGCGTATGAACCTCGGGCGCGTCGGACGTGAACTTCACGTAGCAGAGGTCCTCGTATATCTCCTCCACGCGGTCCTCGCAGGCGTTGCTCGGTATGGTAAACTGGACCCACGGCACGCCCGCTGGGTTACTGTCGCCGCGCACCACCTCGTACGACGGGGGCGCCATGTTGCTGAACGTGACGCTACCACACCACAACATAACATGATGACCCATTGGCAACACATTATGACCTGTTGCCAACGGTCCTGGTAGGCGTTGCTCGGGATGGTAAATTAGACCTAGGGTATGCCCGTGATTGTTATTGTCGTCGCACGTTGTATACCATGTTGCTGAATGTCACGCTACCATACCACAACATTTGATGTCCCGTTAGAAACAGATTATAGCCCTATGCAAAATATTAGCCTGCTGTTAGCTCTGCCATGTATTGTGGTATGCTACTTATGGTATTAACTTTAGGTAAACAATGTTTTTTTTTCCTTTACATAATAAAGATACAGAAAAGTAAGTTGGATTAATTTGCTCATTACACAAATTCATAAAAGACATATTTGAATTACTTATTTCATAGTAATTTACACAATTTTGTAGTTTCATTTACATTGTCTCTTCCTTCGTAATAGTTTTAAAACTACTTACACAGACTGCAGATCTTTGTATATATCCTCTTCTGATTGTGTTCTTCTCGCTGAGAATGGCCTGTAAAGTACATTCATTGAAACCATGGAATTCAATTAAAGATTCCAACCCAAAAATTTCTCATTTGAGTATTCTTTTAATTCACATTAAATCTACATAACACTATTGTCTTTAAACTAACAACATTAGTTTAAATTACTTAACTGCTCATATATAATGTATATTCTTATCACACATCAAAAAGGAAACACAATTTTATGTAGAACAAGGTTGACACTCACTGTATATTGTTGTTCAATGCCTTCGGACATTGGCTGAGTTTTGCAAGAGTACAGAGCACTCGGTGAAAGTTGGACAAGTCAAACAACATCGACGGGTCAAAGAGATCCATCTCCCGCAGCTCAAACACTTCATGACACGTCCTGAGGAACACTTTTATGTTGCGCATACATAGAAACTGAAACAACAAATAGAGTTAATCCTAAATCTCTCTTACTAAATCTTTTAAGTAAGAAATCATATAAATAGTAATGACTTACTTAACTTGACATTATGCAATATGTTATTGCATCTAAAAAGATGAAACTTTTAATTTATGTGATCATCAACCATTAAATTGTTCTAATATAAATATTTTGCTAATTAACCTCTCGGGCGTCGCGCGGCACATTAATACAAATAAAACTAACCGCGACAGGCGTCGGGTGGCACATATGCCCAATTCGGGTAGGAGATTTTTTTTTTATTCTCATTTAAAAAATTATGACGGTAAATAAGTGTTAGGTGTTTTGTACACGGCCAAAGACATAGATGTAATAGTCTATGCCCGTTGCATACGGTATCTGTGCAAATTAAATTTATAAAAAAATATAATCTGAGCCATTTTTATTCCTTCGTGACTTGGCAATTGCAAATATTGTGTATATTAATTGTGAGTGTGAATTCTTCGGGAAAAAGATAATAACGTAAGTAAATCATATATATAACTAAATAAACATTAAGTTTCTTGCGCATGTATTATATTTTTTCCATAAATCTTTTTCAAATACAAGTACTCAAGATTCCCTTTATTCATTTAGTATTGTTAAAATTACAGTTACATCATAATATAGGAAATGTATTCTAGATTCTAAATATATATAATATACATAGGTCTTAGTAATTATTTACTATTAAATCTTGAAAAATCCAAGCGCGGAGGAACCGCGCGAACGCGTTCAGTGTAGTTCTTGGTAGTTCCGAGATGCGGCGACACCGCCCGGCTTTTTAAATTATGATAGTCCGACGCCCGAGAGGTTAAATAGTTTTAATTAGCACAACATCTTAATTTACATTACATTATTTAATACACATGATAATTATTAAGCCCTTGCACACGAAAGGATATCAGTTGTCCTCTGCAAGGGTATTGAATGGGAATTTATTTTCACATCATATTTATCAACGAGAATCAATTGCACAAGCCATGTATGAATTTATAATAGTCATTACTGTTTTGTCTAGTAAAATATATATAACTGAAATCTCCTTAGATTACATGCTGTCCCCTTTTCATTCACTGAGTGTGGATGTGCTTATCACAATATTGGATGTGTGCTGTGTGTGCATCAATGGGCTTCTTGCCATTCATTCCCAGTGCATGAATTATTAATGTCACATGGACATAAACAGCCAAGTCTAACTGTAATCTATTGATAGTAGATTTGAATGAAAAGGACTTCCTGGATACAGTTTATAACAATTCAGAATATGTTTAGACCTGTAGTCTACAACGTATGTAACTATTAAATAACGCAGAGTGGAATTACGAATGTAATTTAATATGAATATTAATAAAAATGTTTGCTTAATATTACTAAAAATTTAGTGAAAATAAATTGGCACGCAGAAATATAGGAATGTGTTAGCATTTTAACAGCAATTAGATTGAAGGTCGGTCAATCGAGGCATAAATACCTGAGCCATCTGTGGCCTCTGATTGACGTCTTTCATGTCGATGCAGCCTGGATGCAGCACGTTCAGGAGGTTGCACAGCAGCACACCATCGCGTAATGTGTAAGCCAAGTCGTGTATGGTGCTCGTATCCCAATTCGCCTTGTGATCGGGCCGCAATAGGCCACATCTCGTCAGCCAGGACGCGCACTCGCGCCACAAATCCTCTCCGCCAGCTGCCATATTTCACACAAGCGTTGCACTTCACATCGATAGACACCGAGTAAGCACTGCTTTTTAATAATCAACGGGCCATTATTAACAAGGGTTAATTGATAATTGACATACAAATTGATATCACAAACATAAGACAACCACCACTTTATTAAAATAACTTTGACAACTGAATTCCGGTGTTGACATCAACAAAGATAAAATTTTGCACGAATTTGATAGTGTTACAAGCCTTACCTATATGTTACCGATTGCACACAACGCGATGCGAGTCGCGACGCGACGCATTGATATCTTTTTTTAGGGACTAGCTGTTCCGACACACGTTGTTCTGTCATAACTATGAGCTGGAATATTTAAATACCTACTGAACCGACACCAACATTTACACATATTTACCTACTTTTTGTTACAACCTTCTTGGAGTTCTTGGGCCGGTCGATTTTGTTTTAAATAAACTAAACTAAACTGTAGACTGAACGCACTTAAAAAACTCGAGAAATTCGATTATCATTTTTAGTATTTTCCCCGCAAACTTGCCTATATTTCTCATCGTTTATACTTTCCCTGAACTTCAACAATTATTTCAAGACCAAAATTATCCAAATCTCGAGTTTTTGATTTGCAATTTATTTTTAATCGACTTCCAAATTTAATAGCAGGCGGTTATTTGTATATATCTATGATATCTATACAATAAAATTTAAATAGAAAAGTATGTTTGTTTGTATCGAATAGGCTCAGAAACTACTCGATTGATTTTGATGAAACTTGCCACAATTATAGAGTAGAGCACGTGATAGGACGTAGACTCCTTTTATCACAGCAAAATGCACTGTTCCTGTGGGTATTTTTTTGCGTGTGCAAAGTCGCGGGCAATATTTAGTCTGGTGTAAGATATTATAAAAACTACCGAAAACAATGGTTTATGTTGATAATAGTAGCTGCGTTTTTGTTCGTTTTTGTAAATTTTAATATTTCAAGCATTGCAAGAAACATTATTTTGCCCACGATTTTGCCTATAGTTAATTTTTTTCCTTGACAACTTTTGCGTTATCTGTAAATTTTAAAAATAGCAACATTATTGTGAGGTGGAGTGAAGCGATTTGCATGTCGAACGAACGATTTTATTAAGAAAATTCGGAGAAATAAAAAAATTTCAACAGGATTAACTACTGTGGAAGTTTTGTTTTAGTAGGTAAGTTAAATTTAACATATCTCTATACAATTCAAGTTATATAAATGCATATATTTATGTTTTCAAATCATGGGAACCATTTTCCGACAAACGACACACCCTTTCTACCTGTATACGGAGTCAATTTCCGAACATTAGACCTTTTACTTTTTACTGATTGCTATTTTTTTCGTTTTGTAGGACTACCAATACAATTAGGATCTCGTTTTTATTTACATTTATACGTTAAAAGTAGGTACAAAGTTATGGAATGTGTCATTATCCTTATATGGTTTATTTTGGAGCATTACGTCATTGAATGGGTCGGTCCGTTATCATCGGAAGACCTATCTAGCCGAGGTCGTTGGTGCGTGGTGTCTGGAATCTAGAGCACCCGCCGGCCGTCCGGCTCTACGCCCTAAACTTTCACACCCTCAGCTATTTATTAATGTTCATATACTGCATTGCCGCTGTTCATTGATTGAAGAAGGTATTGTGTTGACTGTTGTCTTTTTCACGTTTGTGTATAAAGTGCTAATTTAATAAGTTTATTATGTATAAACAAAAAAAATTAAAATATCATTTTTTTGTTTTATACAAATATTTTTTTTTTTACTTTAATAATGGAGTGATTAAAATATATCACTGTTGAACCGTGCAGCAAAGTCAAATAGGTGATTGCAAAAATTATCAGACACTTTCTTAGATACGGTTACAGAATAATTGAGTCAATGATACTACTGATAAGATATTATAAAGGTATTTTGCTATGCTGATTAGAGTAATTTTAGCTTTAAAAATATTTTATACAAAAATTCTGCAAACAGCTAACATGACTCCGACTTCAGTGTGAATTAAAATAAGAAAAAATTTTTTTGCATATTTTAAATTAAATTATTTTTGTGTTTTTCAGTGGGTTAGTTTTTTAAATGTGACATAATATTGTTTTAGTTTTTTACTTTATATTTTTTAGTACCAGTAGGATTTATTTAAGATTTAATTTAATAACTAGTTTGATAATATTCAGGTTTCCCATTTTTATACCTACTCTAAAAGATTTAATACCCTTCCATGATAAATGTGCTATTCTATGGTGATATGGTCCTTGATAATTACCCTTTCAATGGTGGAAACCCAGTCCAAATAGCAATACCCAGTCACCCAAGTCACATGTTACTTGTTAAAGAGTTTCATGGTTTATCTCTGAAGATTTTCATGACCTTGAAATGTTGTATGGCAATAAACCTTCCCTGATAAATGTGCTATTCAATGGTGAGAACTCAAAATAACATTAGTGTTTCTTGATATAATCGAGGACAAACATACATACATACAAACATCTATGTCAAACTGCGAACCTTTTTATAAGTTGGTAAAAATAAAACAGAAAAATAACAAAGATAAGCCTAGGAAAATAAAATTGTAAAATGATTATGAACTTAAGGCCTTAAAACAAGTATCAAATGGAATATACTAACTTCCAAGCAATATCCTACAGACAGCTGACTGTACCATTATCATAATATCACAGATAACAACTGCACGAGTCACTCCCTGTGAGGTAATGAGATGACATCAAACATTTGACCTTTGTATACATTTTCAAGGCAATTAAGCCTCGTACATCAAATGTGTGTAATAAGTTGTACTTTTGCTGAAGTTTGCAATTTTAAAAATTAAAACTTTCCTGGTTTTGGTCCATAATGTAATTTTTTTTTGTTAAAATAAATTATTTTATCAAAATAGAAAAATAAATTGAAACATAATATTTAAATGTGTATTATTGTTGAAATCATCCAATTCACTTTTCTATTAATTTTCTAGAATTTGTTCTGAGTATGTGTAAGTGTTAGACAAGTAGGATTTTAGGTCAGTGTTTATAATATACTGTAGTATAGTATAGTAGGTAAGTTGTTTAGTAGTGAGTACTGAGTGGTGACATAATGAGGCTTATTGCTACAGATGTAATGTAACTGATTTTATGAACTACGATTTTTATATTTTATTTAACAATTTATTGTACACACAGAAAATTATGACAATACAATTAAGGCGGGTAATTTCGACACGAAACAAGATTTCAGGGGGTGAGGTGTGGGGCGCCGGCAATGCGAATCTGAGACGCGCGGGGGAACTGTCCGCTCGCCCGCTCTCGCCGCGATCACTGTCTTGCGACATTATCGCTACGCCACAGTACAAAATATATTTAAGTAGTTCATTTTTGATTTGTTTTCATTACCTATAACATGTGAAATAATATTATTGTAATAAGAAACAAAAGCAGATGACCGAGTATTATTTATAATTATATACTAGCGTAATTGAGTAGTATAATATAATGTGTTTCTTCTCGAGATTAAGATATTATTTTATTATATACTCGAGATTAATAAAATTAAATATATTATGTGCATAACAGCAGATAATATATTTAATTTTAAAAACTAAAAAAATTTGAATCAATTTTTTTTTCTGCCATTTTTTTCTTATCTTGTAAATTGTTATTTATCTAACCCGTCTGCCTACAATATGACGTAAAATACAACATCAAAAGTTTGCTCCTTCTACCGACAATCAGCTGTTGAAAGTATTATGAGGAGAATAAAATGAGGATCTTTTGATATATGTAATACATAAAATTATTTATTCAGGTTTATTCAACGCAACAAGAAGAACGCAAAACATAAAATATTTGTAATTATTAATATTTGCTTGTAGCTCGGAGGGGTGCGGATTGCACTCCCCAAAAGGGATATTTTTTCGATGAAATTAAACCTTTTATATGCTACTAAAATATCTAATCCTCGAGACGAAATACACTGTATAGTGTGTAAAGTCTCGAGATTAGGATTTTACAAGCAGATACTAAGTGAAAATTTATCGGCAAAACACTTCCTTTTAGGGGTCGCACGTCTTTTTATCGGTTAATTCGAAAGAGTACTTACTTATAAATACCCGAGTAAAACACCCATGAAGCTTGCTTGCATAGTTTTAAAATTATCTCAAAGTGAAAATTGTATCCCGCATTGATAAAAAAGTGAAAAAACGTTTTAATTAAAAATTCTTAAGGAATAGCCAAAAATATGTTATACATTATTTAAAGAACATACAGAAAGCTACATTTTGAACCCTTTTCAAGTCGGCTAAGACTTATGGGGCCATAAAAACAAAGAAAATCGAATTTTATTTTTTATTTTTTTCTGACTAATTTTCGCAAAAGTCGCACCTACAATTTACATTAAAAGAAAGCTAGTGATCACCACTGATAAAATAATCAAATTCTAAAGAGGTGGAGAATCGTAAGAAAATGGTTTTGAAAAAATGCGGGATGCGCGGGATTCATATTTAGAAAATTATATACTTTTTAGATACAGAAACTTCTTTTGGACTGTTCAGAACTTAAATAAGAACAATAAAAATGGATAATATAGATAAAAGGTCACATTTAAACCCTTTTTAGCGTGTAAAATAAAAACTGGTTATATAATTTTAGTTATTCTTTTTTTCTGAGCAAGTTCCGCTGAAGTAGCAGCTTCAACTAACATTAATATAACGCTCATACTCCCCACTACTATGTTAAGTTCGTTAAATTGGAGCAAGTGAGGTCACAAGTTGCCGTAATATAGTAACTCTTTAATGTTACACCGTTAAAAGGTGTAAAACGTTGAAATTAATTTTCCACATAAACATTTTCTAAAAAAAAAAACTTATTTTGCATGTGATGATGTCCTATATTGGATGTGAAGTGCCTTACAAAACGTTACAGGCTATTCATATTGAGAAATAAATATTACATCAAGTCTCCTTGCTTGCTCCTTGGCAAAAAACAATAATATAAAGTTGGTTATGATTTCTATCACCTTGTAATGACATTGGAAAATATATATGGTTCTATAAAGAAGTCTTACTCGCATGTTATTTTAGTATAGATATTATAAAACGAACAATTCATGCATATAACGATGTTTTGACCACCACTAACTCTTAACCTGAACATTTTCGTGCTTTTAATATTTGCGTGTATGATGGAAACACAGGACAGTCTCTTTTTTAAATCATATTCTTTATTTACCTTTTCATTTTCACTTGTGGGTACTGAAGAAATAATAGGCGACACTAGAGCAGGAGGGTACAATAGGCCCCCTACCTATTTCGCCAACTGCTTTACTGCTTACCACAAAATATTATACAATTATAATGACAGTGATTAAAAAAAATACCACCGAAAAAACTGAAGAAAAAAAAACAAAGTGAGTATGAACGTAAGTGGGCAAATTCCTTGCGATTCATTCATTCTCGTCTTCAAAAATATTTATATCCCGATTCCCGAGAAAGAATTATGTTCTGTACCTGCGTCAGATTTTCTTCTGCAAATTCAGCTTCGTCTTCAGTTTCGCTTTCATTTTCGCCTGTGATTATGTCGGGAGTATCAAGGAGAAGCATATCCCTGAACTGTTGTCGAATATGTATGCGTTTAATATAATTTTGTCGGTGATTTAGGCGAATTTCAGCCAAAACAGGATCAGATGACTGCAAAGCTCGGGTAAACAAATCTCTAATTCTCTTTCGCCTGGTCATCTTTCTAGTATGGTGCTCTCCGCTCTCGGTCACTGCGCCAAAACTTATTCCGCAGTTTGTTCCGAGAGCATGCTGACAGGTAAAGCTGAATTTTCAATAATGTCTTTCTCACGAATCAGTATCTTATGTATGGTGACTCTTATGTGTTGCAATCCATAAGTACTTACATATTTTTCTGCAATTTGTGTGCAGTAACTGCCAAACTTAGTACGTATATATTGAATATACTTATTGATGTACGTCACAACTGAGAGCAACTAACAAATTGTGCATCCCATCTAGCAACCATTCTTCTAATCCTAAAATTTGGGAAACCTTGTGACGGTTCTTATCACTGAGAAGGATCCGTGCAGTATTACGGTCATTGGTCGTTCCCGCATTGACCTTGACGACATCGACTAACAATCCTAGTTGTTGCCTAATTTTTCTTTGGATCTCGGTTTTTTTAGCTTGGACGAGTTCTCCTTCTGCAGAGTTTTTCCGAACTCTCCAAGTTTGAACGTCTTTCTTGTAGAAAAGATGCAGAAAAAACTCTAAAACTCTGATTCAGCAGTGGAGAGGTGTTGTGATCCCATATTTAAGGGTGCCTTGATCGCATTTCCTGGATGCAACTAGTTCAAGGTTGTTAAAGTATGAAGCTGTCACATCACAAATTGGGCATCTTAATTGTGAGTTTGTGTTTGTGATAACATTGAAAACTTTGCCATCTATCAAGCATAATGTTAGACGGGAGGTTGTCGTAATAAAAAAAGAACGGCCTAGGTTTTTTTTACCTCTATGTTACTTTTTCAGATAGTTTCCTTGTTGTATTGTATGTGCAATTGCATGTATAAAGTGACTGACTCCTAATCCTGTCGAACTCCCAGGAAAAATAATTATACGTAACAACTTCTTAATAACTTATTAATAACTAACAAATTGGTCATCCTATCTTGCAACCATTCCTCTAAATCCTATATTATAATATTGGATGTGAAGTGCCCTACAAAACGTTACAGGCTTGGGTTATTCATCCATATTACAATTTTCTGATCATCGCCAACTCTTAACCTGAACATTTTCGTGCTTTCAATATATTCGTTTATGATGGAAACACAAGACAGCCTCTTTCTTAAAATCGTAAAATTATTTATTTGCTCTTCCATTTATACTTGTGGGTGCAGAAGAAATAATAGGTGAGAGGAGGAGCAGCTGTCAAAATAGTCTTCTACCTATTTCGCTAACTGCTTGTGATAGTCATTGGTTATGTAAATCATTTTGAAACTTTTTCTTAACATTTTCATAAATATGTCATACTAGATGTTTCCCGCAACTTTGTTTGCACAAAAATATATTATATAATATATTTTTGCATAAAAAGTAGCCACTAGCCTTTGTATACATACGGGCTACAGTCTACCTGTGTGCCAAATTTAGTTCAATTCCGTTCAGCCGCTTAAGCCAAACATGCAAATAAATAAACATACAAACAAACAAACTTACAAACTTTCGCAATTATGATATTAGTAAGATTGTTTATGCAATATAAACAATCTTAGTAATTAATCAATAGTAATTAACTTAGTAATCAATCTTAGTTAACAATAATAGTATTTCACTCATACACAGCGGCTACATATAGACTAGTGCTTTTACCTCTAAAAATGGTTAAAAGTAAAATAAATTTATAGTAGGATGAAACCCATTGTAAAAGGAAGAGAATATAACAAAAATAAAATGAAAAATAATTTACGGGCGATTTGAGGTCGGGAAGTGAAGGGGGTGAGTTTTTAAGGGTAGAAAACGGATTATCTTGATTTTCGGCAAAACTACAAGTCATATGGAAAAAAGGTAAATAGCAAAGTTGTAGGTAATAATAAGTTATACTTTTGTGTTTACACTCTTTTCACATAACCTCAAAATTTATGTGAAATATTCAAATAACCAAGTTTTTGGCTTTTTATTTTATTCTTGTACAAAACAAAATTTTTTTTCACGACATTTGGTGAAAAGGCAAGTATAGAATATGATGAAAAAACAGAGACTGTCCTGTGCTTCCATCATACACGCAAATATTAAAAGCGCGAAAATGTCTGAACATGTTTTGATCACCACTAACTCTTAACCTGATTTAAGAGTTAGTGGTGATCAAAACATTGTTATATGAATGAATAGCCTGTAACGTTTTGTAAGGCAATATAGGAAAGAATCGCATGCAAAAAAAAGTATTATTTTCAGAAAATGCTTTTGTGGAAAATCAATTTCAACTTTTTACACCTTTTAACGGTGTCATCAATCAATCAACCAAATCATTTATTTGCTAGGAATATGGTACAATAAGGCAATTTACATTTCCACATATTCTACTACATGCATAGTGTGCAAATAGGTAAATGTTATTTATTTTAATTAGTCATGAATTTTAAGTGATTAGCTAATAATATAAAATTGTCAAGAAAAAAAAAGTAACAAATGTCAATACATAACGATTACAATTCAATAATTAATACATTACAAACAATGGATACAAACATTTGTTTAATAATCAGAAACAAAATAGAATCAATGCATTTAAGTCAGGAAAATAATATTATGGTCTATATAATGTCAAATTTCAAAACAGAATAATTACAATGTCACATTACTTTTAATATACAATAGTTAGGTACAAGTGATATGATTATTATCAATGGAAAAATTACATTATGTTTATAATTCAATATTTTTGTCGTCGAAGAATTTAGTTCACTTATATATCTTTGTGTTGTTAGTCCTTTAAAATAGTAAGGTAGTTTGTTAAAGATGCGAACGGCCATACAGTACGCATTTCTGCTAAAGATGTTAATTCTTTGGTAAGGAATAACTAGCTTATGTTCATCTCTTTTAATAGCTAAGCTACACTTTTAAGTAAAGAAGCGATCTATATTTTTATATACAAAAACACACATTTCAAAAATATACTGACAAGGCAATGGTAGTATTTTAAGATATTACGGCAACTTGTGAGCTCACTTGCTCCAATTTAAAGAACTAAGCATAGTAGTGGCGTGTATTGGATTTATATCAATGTTAGTTGAAGCTGCTACTTCAGCGGAACGCTCGGAAAAAAATAATAACTAAAATTGTATAACCAGTTTTTATTGTACACGCTAAAATGGGTTGAAATGTGACATTTTATCTATTTTTTATTGTTCTTATTCAAGTTCTGAACAGTCCAAAAGAAGTTTCTGTATCGAAAAAGTATATAATTTTCTAAAGATGAATCCCGCGAATCCCGCATCTTTTCAAAACCATTTTTCTACGATTCTCCACCTCTTTAGAATTTGATTATTTTATCAGTGGTAGTGGTAATCACTAGCTTCCTTTTAATGTAAATTCTAGGTGCGACTTTTGCGAAAATTAGTCAGAACAAAATAAAAACTAAAATTCGATTTTCTTTGTTTTTATGGCCCCCATAAGTCATAGCCGACTTGAAAAGGGTTCAAAATGTAGCTTTCTGTATGTTATTTAAATAATGTATAACATATTTTTGGCTATTCCTTAAGAATTTTTAATTAAAACGTTTTTTCACTTTTTTATCAATGCGGGATACGAATTTTTACTTTGAGATAATTATAACTATGCAAGCGAGCTTCATGGGTGTTTTACTCGGGTATTTATAACTAAGCACTCTTTCGAATTAACCGATAAAAAGACGATGTCCGATTTTTGATCGAGATTGAACACTGTGGGTAGCGAGTCGCTACCGTCATCCCGCTGATTTACAAGCAATCGAAATTCGAACATATTTAGTTTTGGTTGCTTCCTAACGTTGAATAAAATCTTATAAATAATTTTATTTATTTAGTTTTTGTTCTGTTATTAATTTTGGTAAAACATTTCTGTAATGAAAAATGCAGTATAGTCTTAAACATTCTAAAGGCATCGAAAGCGTCTTCTGAAAGAAGAATGTTGTTTGATGGTTGTATTGTTGACATACCAACAGATATTGGCGGACATCCCGATGGATGGACAGATAGACTTTGGTTTCTATAAGTTTAACACAGAAAACTCTTAAGTTTCACACAGCTAAACAAGCAACACATTGATAAAATTGAAATGTTAAATAAAGTAATATTATTTTGTTTTAAAATTTATTTATTGTCGTCGTCCTGTGGAAGAAACTTGTCGAATTGCTATCGCATCGTCACGACACAGAACGTAACAGTGTGGATATTTCTATTACGCGGCCTCCCGGTTTTAGAACAATCTTTCACTTCCTCTTGGAGTGCTAAAAACAAAGAAAAAATCGTTTGTTTAGTCGTCATTACAGTAGTCACCTACATAGTAGGTGTAGATGTAGTTGTAGGTGTAGTAACCTATTCTTAGAACTACTAGAGTACCTACAACTACACCTAATACCTAGTAGTTGAAGGAAGTCGGTGTAGGTAGTAGTTAGTGGTAGTAGGTGTAGATATAGTTGTAGATGTAGGTGTAGTTGTTTGTATTTATTAATTTTGACCCGCTAATAGTTCAGACAGAACAAGTCTGTCGGTATCAGACTGTTCTAATATAAGTATAAGTAAATTCCTTCCGATCGACAGCACCAAATTATATAAATATATTATTTTATTATCTGACCAAATTTTGTGTAGAAAAAGGTACAAGTATAGGTTAGGTTGTAGTAGTAGGTAGTGGGTGTATGTTGGTGTAGATAGTACGTGTAGTTTTAAGTGTTGATATATGTAGTATGTGCAGATTTAGGAAGTAGGTGTAGGTGTAGATGTAGTCGTAGGTGCAGTTATCTACCCCTAGTATTACTAGAGTACCTACAACTTCTCTTACTACCTAGTAGGGGTAGGTTGTAGGTGTAGGTGCAGTTGTAGGAAGTAGGTGTACATGTAATTGTTGTAGGCGTAGTTGTAAATGTAGTTGTTGGTAGTTATTTATTTATCCCACTTCATAGTTAAGACAGAACAACGTCTGTCGGGATCAGAAAGTTCTAATATAAGTAAAAGTAAATACCTTCCAATTGACATCACCAGATTATAGGTAAAGGTAAATAATTTGTTTATAATTCTTGATTGTTATCTGGATAAGATTTGTGTAGAGAAAGTTACAAGTATGAGTGTTAACCTACAGGTTGTAAAGTTAGGTAGTGGGTCCATCGAGCCGTTTAAGCTGTAAGACATGCCAAAAACATACATACATATACCCACATACAAATCACATACCTACACACATACGCTCAAAAAGTATAACACTAAAGGGCCATACTGACTATCCAGCCTGCAAGCTCAAGGCCGCGGATTTGAAGGCAAAATTTTTAAATGATTGACAATATTGACACTAATGACGGCTATTAGTACCGGTGCTGGATTTGCTGGAAGCGCCGTGAGTATGGCCCTTTAGTGAGTGTCCGATAATAATAAATTATATAAAAACTTACCACCACAATTGATACTTTTTATAACTAGACTGTGTCATCGAGTAATTATGTCATGTATTAAAGGTCACGACTATTGCTATTCTAAAATACAAAAAGTGATGTTATTTACATACCTTCTCATGTAGTTCTCTTTTCCTGTTCTTTTTTTAGTTTTTGATAGTGATTTATTCTTCGTTTTATTTATTTTATTGCCCATTTTAAACTTACCAACTTTCTAAAGCACGCTGAAAAACCTAGCACAGGTCCGACGCTGGCAGGCGCCATCGACTGACTATCGGGCAGGCGAGGTTCAAGGTAGGTCCTAATACGCTGGACAATTTTAAAGCATTTTGGAATAACCATCAATTTATGAAATATATGACCCTATAGGATTTAATAAATTACTAAGTTATATTGAGTACTTCAAGATAAATCATTACATGTAAGAATTATCTTGTAAAAATAGTATTTTCCTATGAAGATATAGGATTAAGACTTTTATTTTGGGCTGTTTTCGGGAACTTATTTAATCGAGTGAAAAACATCTAATCGCGTAACAATGTAGTAAGTTATCTAGGCAATATCGTTAGTTAAATTGACTATTTTTTTAAAGGGTTTTCCTTATTTGTAAATACATAAACCATTATATAAAGTAAAACGGTTTCGCTCGCTTGCGCCTCGGTGAACCGCCTTAACAAGGAAAGATAACACAAAGGACTGCTCATTTCTAATAGAAATAGAAATAGAAATCATTTATTTGCTTAAATAAGGTACAATATGGTGTTACAGTTTGGGTACATTAGATCCTTCTTATTTTGCCTTTTAGTGGCGTGCAATTTTTTTTTTTTTTAAAGACCATCAATTCTTACAACCACTGATCTTTACAAAAAACATAAAAACTGTCCACATAATACTTAAATCATAAAGACATAATATCCGTCACTATATGAGTTATCATTAGTTCAATTTTCTTATGATTATTATTATTATTGTTTTATTATACCTACTTATAATTAATTATTCTTTATTAGTGTTGGGATTCTTTCCGGATAAATACTCAATATGGAAAAATACTCATAAATTTCCGTTTTTACTCAAGTATTTTTCCAAAACAGTGGAAAAATACGGAAAAATACTTTTTACAGATTTAGATACGACAATCAACATAGATTTTGTACTTTTACTACCAAAGGGACTGAAATAAACAAAAATCCTAAAATATTGATTAATAACATGCTTTGTTAATCCCATTATTTATGAATATTTAGTAATAAACCTGTAATATCTAGTAATAAACAACATTTATTAATAATAGAATATATGTACACACAATTTGTTACTTACATTATGATTGTAACATTAAGAAAATTACACTATTACTAAAAAAATTGAAATTACAACAAACACACATATCTACAATCAATCTTTCGAACAGAAAATGATAATATTATAAAGTTTAAAACAATCAAATATGCAATATTTACGAAATAAATCACGTGGAAGAGACATGCATCAACACGAATGTGCCAGCTTGACCAAACAAAAAGTTTCACAGTACACACACCACGCTTGTGCTTGTTGAGAATTTCTTAACCTAACTCTTCTGTGTGGGTGTCCATGGATGGTGGTAATCGCTTACCAACAGGTATGCGGTGTACTCGTTCGTGGTACTTAATTTCATAAAATTAATTAAAAAAAACTGTAATCATCATCATAATTAAATATCTAATATTGAAGTCGATCGTTGCTTTAGTCAAATTCTGAAAATAACTACTATCACTATTGTTTTTTTTTTATATAATAAAGATTGCTGATGCATCAATCTTTACTAACAAAAAATAATTAACAAAAGTGATATCATTGCTCGATTCATCAGTAGGTATATCTATCTGTACTAGAGATGGCGATAAAATGTAAATGTATTTATCATCTTCGTCGCTTTCTGCACTTTCCTGAATTTTACCAATTATGCACCCGCAACATTAGAGGAGTTGCAAGTTGCCGTCCTTTTAGGAGGGAATACGCTCCCTTCTTAAAGGTTTGCAGGTCGTAATGGTCCGCAAAATACTGCTAGCGACAGTTCATTCCAGAGTTTTACAGTGCGCGGCAGAAAGCTTTGAGTAAAGCGCACGGTGGAGGACTGCCACTCATCAAGGTGATGAGGATGATAAATATTTTGTCGCTTGGAACGGTGGCAAAAAGTTGCAGCAGATATAAGTCCGAACAATTCCTCGGATCACTCCCGTTAAACCGATAGAGGATGCAGAGCGATGCTCTAGCTCGTAGCTCTAAGGATGACAGTCTGTTTGAAATACTATGGCAGTCGACAATTCGACCGGCCTTTCGTTGGATACGATCCAGAGGGAGAAGCTCAAAGCTGGTACTTTGGCGCCCCTGCCCAGAGATGTGAACAGTATTCCATGTGAGGCCGAACCTGCGCCTTATAGAGTTATAGGCGTTGGACTGGCCTGAAATACTGCTTTGACCTGTTTAGAACACCAAGCTCCTTGGAGGCTACGAGGGCCTTACCCTCCAGATGATATCGGAATTGGACCTCGCTCGATGTGTTAACACCAAGTATTTCAATGTTGGAGGAGACAGTTGTGGGTATGATTTCACAAAGAGGACATACGATTATCGGTAACATTTTAACGGTGAACTTTATGCAGTCCTTCATCCTTTTCGCTACCGCTGAGAGAATTTGATTATTGGCTTCATTTCCAAGAATCGTATTACTAGGCAAATTGAAACTCATTTTGGGTTTCATAGCATTTAAGATCATAAATACTGTATGAACATTGCATTTGTTGGACTCTAGTTGAAATATAGGTTCTGTTATTGGCTCAAGTACAGATATGCATTGGTCTGCGTGATACCAAAAAATATCATCAAATAATATTAGGCAAAGCAAAGCTGCTTTTATGTCATTAAACATGACCGTGTCTTCTTCTATAGCTTAAGAGTGACTTTTGTATTTTTCAAACTGCTTAGTGATGTAAGATAACTGTCCCACCTTGTGCACACAGAGATTAATTAAATTATTCACATTTTAGTATATCGTGAGCCATCAAATTAAAAATGTGTGATACACAGGTATAAACATAACATGTGGTTTAACAACTTCCTTGACTAACCGAAAAGTATATTATTTAGGATATTTCTAGCGTTGTCTGTTGTCACCAATAACAACAACAAATTTATCTTTCTCGTATACCTACTCTCATAACTCTTATTATTTCATACCGGAGGTATTCATTCTGTCTTAAACTCTACAAAGAATGATTCTGGTCTTGATATAATAAATCCATTCGTCCATCTGAAGATACAAAGCATGGGGGTGGGTTCAAACCTCCTCTCGAAATGTTCAGTTATATGAAAAACCTAATATAATAACATATAATTAATTATATTTTTACTATAAGTTTTTTAACATATAAGTTTGAACATATTTAACCTATTAAATAGGAAAAAATAATTGCTCGCTCGCTTCGCTCGTTCGCGTTTAACATAAAGAACATAAATTATTTAGCACCGACATTCTGTTTTAGCCGGTTGATTTTATGGTATTTTTCCGAAGTTCACCGTTATTCAGTGTTTTAATTTAACGTTTGAACAGATTTTGACCAGTAAAGTGAAATAAAAATTTGCTTGCTTGCTCGCTCCGCTCACTCGTGTTTGGCTTAAAACATATTATAAAATTTAGTACCGACGTTCAGTTTTAGGATATTGATATTTGTATTTTTCCAAATTACACAGTATTTTAAGGTTTAAAGCTTAAACAGGTAAAAGAGAAAAAAGGGGCCCCTTAAAGACGGCCCTGGCCCTTATTTAACGTACTTTTTTTAGTCCTTTTATTTTCTTGAACCCCCCCGAAACTAAAACCTGGCTATGCCCGTGATGCAAAGTAGTTCACAGTAGCAGTGGCGAAGGGTTCCTATAACTCCATTCCTATCGGCTTCCCTTGTCACTTACCTTTTGCAAACTTTCATAGAAATCCCTACCTATTATACAGGCTCCGGCTTCCCTATGAAGGAGAACCAGCCTTCGCCACTGCACAGTAGCTATAAGTTTTTCTTTGTTTCATGATAAAATTGATTCAAACATTTGGTTTATGCCGCAAACATGGGCACTAAACTTCAAGAACACTTTTCGTTATGTGGGCTGAAGAAATATTAGCGGAAAAACGGGACAAAACATGCAATAAGAGCCGAAAATGCAAAAAGTTTTTTCTACCATATTACTCTATTATTACATTATAACAAATGTGATATCTATGTTATCGGGGTTTGAAAGGTAGGTATTACATACTTTAACAGTCATAAAACCTAGGAAAAACAGCGGCGTGCATTAAAGCTTTATAAGAGCATAATATATTTGAGCATTTTGGTCTGTAGGTAATGTGCAGAAAAAAATCACTGACTGTAGTAACTCCGTGAACTTAATGTATCTAATCATATTATTAGCATTTTGTCGTAGAGTATAAACTTTGGCAAAAAAGTCACGGAAATAATCCAGAATTCCAGACTAAAATTAGTTATACTATGTAAATATTAATAATATTTATATTAATAATATTATTATATCTGTACAAGCTATTATATTATAAGAAATAACCATCCGATTCACAAAAATATAAATTTCCTACATTTTGAGTAAATATCCGGTAAAAATGGAAAAATATGAGTATTTTTCCATTTCGGAAAAATACCTGAGTATTTATCCACTGAGTATTTATCCGCTGCCCATCACTATTCTTTATATTTCAATTTGTCATTTTTATTAAGTTAAAGTTAAATCAAAGTCAAATAATTAAATGTATGTCAATAATTGTTAATAATAATAATCATTTTAATACAATAAGTCAACATTTACATATTTTTTGTCATTTTTATAACATAGTTGCCTATTTATACTTAGTATGAAAATTTTTATCATGTTAGTAATTTGCTTACACTAATTTATTGTTTATCTTTAAAATATTTATTTATTGTATGTCATTTATTTGTTTATCATTAATATATTCATTTATTGTATAGTAACATTTTTTGAGTAATAATTTAAATGTCATTTTAATAAATATTGTATAGTTTTTATGTTTGTATTCTTCAGGTAATTTATTATATAATTTTATTTCCATACAGTATGCACTATTAGAGTAGATATTCTTTTTTTGTACACGTCACCAAAAGGGTGATGAATATGAATGTGGACGGATATGTATGCAGAGGAAGGCCGAAAAAGAGATGGATGGATTGCGTGAAGTATGATATGGAAATGAAAGATGTGAATGTAGAATTGACGGCTGATAGGAATGCGTGGAAGGGGAAAACATGTTGCGCCGACCCTACTTAGCGTGGGATAAGGGCAGGAAAATGATGATTCTTTTTTGTATGGGGACCATTAATTTGTTTTTTCTTATTTGCCTTTGACTCAAAATATTGGTCTCAAATAGCTCATTATGCTTTTTAACAAATTTTAACATTTCAAATATGTAAAGACTAAATAGAAATTTCTTCCAGCAGCCCTATGGAGAGAAATGGGATGAAATATAGCCGTTAGGACGTGCAAAATTGTAGAAATAATATTTTAAATATTTATATATCTATAATAAAATAAAATATAGTAAATAAGCTTAATAAATAAATTAAAAATTATAGCTAGTTAATATATTATATAAATACTAATGTATTATTATAACTATAATATATAAATACTATCGGTCTTATTCATAAAAAAAGCTTATAAAACGTTTATAACGGATAATAGTTAAAATGCTCGATAGGCTTATATAACGTTCGATAAAATTGTCTATTCATAACAGTTCTATAAACCTTCTATAACTAACAATTGTCTTTAAGCAAAAATGTTGCCATTATTAGGAAGTTGGCTAACAAGTTGGACGAACATATTGAATCGATCATAGAGAATATGTATAAAACTACAATAATTTGTTGTCTACGCAATGCGGAACGTCAAATACTTTCAAGTTGTCAACTGTTTTCAACGATCAATTTATCGTATATCTATTTGAATTTATTTTTGTAGTACCTAACATTATTATAACAGTAGTTTTAATGGCATTGCAATTGATCTCGACTGTTAAAAGGCAGATAAGTGAAAACTGGTTGGAGGAAGATAAGGTTAGTACTGATACACCTAAAATTGGACCATAGTAAGGACGGACGTCCAAAGAAAACGGATCAACCCTACTTCTGTACACTTTTCTTCGACGCGTATTTCTAGTTGTTCAATGACATCAAAGATGTGTAAAGCTTGCATTATTTTATAAAATCAGAAATAATTATTTTGTTTACAAAATAACATTGACAATATATTTGTGTCAAATGTCAGTTTTTTAGTAATCAGCTGTTATGAGTTTGGCCATCTTGTATCTTATAGTACTGTTAAAGTAGGGTCCTGGCCTCTATAACTTTATGATAGGTTTATAGAACTCTTTGTTGATATAATGCTGTTATGAATACAATTTTTTGCCAATCTTCTTATAGTGATCTTATAGAACACTTTAGGTGTTCTATAAGTTTTTATGAATAAGAGCGTTAATGTATACATAATAACGGTATCTATATGGATTCAGATTTGAAGTGATGCTTTTTCAAGCATCTTTTAAACATATGGATGTTGGGACTGTCGCGAATGGCGTGAGGAAGAGAGTTCCACAATCTAACTGCATGAACAGTGAAGAAGTAGGAGTAGAAGTTGGAGCGATGAGAGGGGAGAGAAAGATTATATTATCAATGTATAGTTGATTAAGATCGTAGTTCATAAAATGACCGAAACATGTCAGAAAATCATGAATCAATAGTCAGTATATTTCCAATTTACTTTTACACTGGAATGGCAGTGACAGTGCATGTCTTTTTTTCCCCAACTCCTATACATTAAACTAACTCTATCAAAATTTCAAATTGCCTCAAACATATTTTTTTGGATGAAAAAAAAAATACTTTTCAAAAATTTGTATAATAACTTAGTCTTTTGCCCAACCAGTCCTGCAGTCTAATGTTGGGTTAATGTGGGTACAATAGGAGAAGTATAGGACAAGGTATCAGTTTGCCTCAAACACCTGCTTGGCTCAAATGTCCTAGTAGCTCTCCATCTATATGATTTAGAATTTACCTTAATTTTCATTTTAATTATTTATTATAATTCATTTTATGACTATATGCATTAAGATTTAAGACATTTAAGGTAAAATAAGACTTTCTATCCTTTTAAGAATGGTTATGGGTAATGTACTATTTTTATACTTTTCCACTGAAAACCCAAAGGGGAGAAAAGGAAAAATGGTAGACCTCTGGGGAAGACGAAATAGTCCAATTAGCTGACAAAACATGGACCATGGTGGCATATCAAAGGGTAGAGTGGAAACAGTTGGCGGAGGCATATGCCAAGAGGCACATAGAAAACAGACCACGCTACCCTGAGGCGCTAGCCGCTACCATAGTTTTCTTAAAAATTGTAATGTTAAAACTTAGATGTTATACTTTGTACTGAATAAAGATTGTATATAATAATTTACAGAGCTCTTTGGCATGTTGCCGGTCAGATTTGGTCGATTGGCGCGCGTCTACTAGTCCAAACGCTTACTCGCATTTTAAGCACTCAGTCAGGAATCAGGATACATTTCGAGCGTTCATGGGGCATCTGGTTTTTTTAGTATTGTTGGATCATGGACTTTTGGTTCATGTGTTGGATTTGTTATTTCATGTGAATAACAAATTAAGTATATTATAAAACCAAGTCTTAAAAGTGTGTTACATCAACAGACGTCTATTGACCAGACCACGCAAGTGTACGTACTTCGCGTGTAAAGGAGGAGTAAAAATCACTTCCTTCAGCGCCATTTCCTCTCGAACGTTCTCGATGCCAAACGTCAAACGAAAGCTAAAAACGCGGCGAGGCAGCGCGCGGTGATGGCCTTTGAATCGTTTACTCTATATTATAATATATACAATAAAAACTTTGAATGTTACAGCTTATTCATGTTCTTAATGATGATTAATCATTCATCTACACTAAATTATAAAGACGAAAGATTTGTATTTTTGTGTATATGTTTTCTATACTAATATTATAAAGAGGAAAACTTTGTTTGTATGTTTGTTTGTTTGTTTGTTTGTTTGTTTGTTTGTTTGTTTGTTTGTTTGTTTGTAATGAATAGGCTCAAAAAGTACTGGACCGATTTCAAAAATTCTTTCACCATTCGAAAGCTACATTATCCACGAGTAACATAGGCTATATTTCATTTTGGAAAAAATAGGGTTCCGTAAAATATTTGGGTTTTTCGGACATAAGGTGTAAAAAATCAACCAGAAAAGTAACTTATTTTGCGTACGCTGCCTAAACTATAAAAGATAGAATCATAAAATGTTCTAATTAATTGTAGATCTTATAAATATCTACAAAAAAGTCCGCGACACACTATACCTATCTATGTCGAGTGAGGCACAACAACCATTTTTTTATTTAGAAATCTTAAATTTTTTTTGGACTACATTTAAACGCGTTTATTTTACTCATGCTATTAATCCTTATCAAAATAAATTATTTCATCACTAAGTACATTTTATGTAGATAATATTTGGTCTTTGAATGATTGAAATTGGACCTGTGGTTTTGAAGTTATGGCGAAATTAAAATATTACGATTTCTTCTGCACGGCCCGTTGCGAAGTGGGCGTCACCAAGGCGGGGGTGCGCGTGCGGGGGGAGTTTAGATCTATGGTATTTCATACGATAAAAGTATACCCACCTACTTATTTCATTGAGTTTTAGTAGGTACCTATATTAATTTGTTTCTGTTTGTTTTGACTAGATTTCGCCCATTTTGTTAAAGGTTTAAAGACATTCTGTAGTATTAGTATCAGTATTGTACCCGTGCGAAGCTGGGGCGGGTCGCTAGTAATGAATAAACTCAAAAACTACTATGCCGATTTCAAAAATTCACCATTAGAAAGCTACATTCACACTGAGTAACATAGCCTATATGTGCTTTTTTCCGAAATAGTAGTGTTACCGAGGGACACTATTTACACGGGCGGGGCCGCGGGCAACGGCTGGTTTATAATATTAGTAGGATCAAGGATATTTGTTACTCTTTCACGCAAAAACGACTGAACGGATTTTGATGAATTTTAAAATGGTAGTAGCTTGAGCTCTGGATTAAAGCGTAGGCTAGGGATAAAAGATCCCGAAATAGTAGTGTTCCTGTGGGATACTGTATTTACGTGGGCGGAGCCGTTGCCCGGGCTAGTATTTTATATGATGGTGGCCTCCTGCATAGCCTAACTAGGAGCAATTTTCCAATTCAGTTTTATGACTACTATACCATCCGCAATCATCGCGCGAGTAAGATATTACGATAGATTTATAAATAGCTTTTATATTCATAGCTTAATATATGCATGAATTATAATATTATATACTAATTATAACAAGCATATAAGTATAACTTATAATAATAGTTGTAAATTCAAAGTTTTATTCATATCACCAAATATTATTAATTAGATTTATTATAATTTATACTATAACAAAAGTTGAATATAATTGTTTTGTGGTACAGCCAGTACCAATTGATTAGGAAGTAATTTAATATCTATCATAATAAATGTTGATTTCGAAACTAGAATATTTAGTTCTCAAGGTTTTAAACATTGAAATAATTTAAATATTAATGTTTATCTCTTTGACTTTGCCTTACGTGACGTTTTCGTGCCGTGCTATCACACGAATTATAAACTGTCTATTGTTTGTTGCAGGTGAATAGACGCATCCATCATGGAGCAGATTCCTCCGCCAAAGGAGGTGAAAATCCTCGAGACTGCTGAGGATATTCAAGAGAGAAGAGAGCAGGTATTTGCCAAATATTTCTATTCTGTCTCATAGAACCTCGGCAATGTGTTCTGATAATCAACATATTTTTCTGGTTTCTTAGGTTCTTAACAGATATGAAGACTTCAAGCAAGAAGCTCGCGCTAAGCGTGAAAAACTGGAAGATTCTAGACGCTTCCAATACTTTAAACGTGACGCTGACGAACTGGAATCCTGGATCCAAGAGAAACTTCAGGCCGCTTCCGACGAGAGCTACAAAGATCCGACCAATTTACAGGTAATTTGCAGCATTAAAATGCGTATAGGTATATATTGAAATGTATTGAATGTCTTTATGTCCTTGTGTTACTCCATCTTGTGCCCTTAACACATGTTCAATAAAGACTTGATTAATATTAATTGTGAGACAAACTTTTAACAAATGTGTATCTAAAACTTTGGGACAGCCACACCCTTCGGCACGAATGGGCCGGCTCGACTGTATAAATTTTCACGACCTAACAGAAAACTGGCGTGAAATAACGCTTGCGTTGTGTTTCGCCGAGTGATTGAGGTTACTGGAGCCCAAAGGGGATTTTAAGGAACAGAAACGTCAAAGTCACAACACCAGAGAAGTATAACTTCTCTGGTGTTGAGAGTGTCCATGCGCGGCTGTAATCGCTTGCCATCAGGCGATCTGACTGCTCGTTAAAAAAATATAAAAAAACTTGACTATAGTATGTAAATATTTTTAGGCTAAGATCCAGAAACACCAAGCTTTTGAAGCTGAGGTTGCTGCACACTCCAACGCGATCGTTGTGCTGGACAACACTGGCAGTGAGATGATCTCCGCTGGTCACTTCGCATCCGAGACTATCCGCAGACGACTCGACGAGCTACACCGTTTGTGGGAGCTGCTGCTCTCCCGGCTCGCGGAGAAGGGCATGAAGCTGCAGCAGGCTCTCGTGCTCGTACAGTTCCTGAGACACTGTGACGAAGTCATGTTCTGGATACACGACAAGGTCAGTTTTGTAACAGTTACTTTAGAATTTAAGTAATATAATTTTTTAATGTAAAAGTAATAAGCAAAACCTAAAATTTCATATTAGTTATTATTATTGACTTAAATCCTACTAATATTATAAACGTGGAAGTTTGTGAGGATGGATGGTTGTTTGTTTCTCTTTCACCCAAAAACTACGAAACGGATTTTGATGAAATTTAGTATGGTAGTAAACTACTATAAATATGTAATAAAAGCTCTGTATTAAAACATAGGCTACTTTTTATCCCGTAAAAGTACAGTTTTCCCGTGGGATACCCGTACTATATTTACGCGGGCGGAGCTGCGGGGACAGCTTGTATTATTTATTTTGACGTATCCATTTATTCATTGCCCGTTAAGTAAGTACTAATCTATGTTACAATACAGGAAACGTTCGTGTGCGCGGAGGAGTTCGGCTCGGACCTGGAGCACGTGGAGGTGCTGCAGCGCAAGTTCGACGAGTTCCAGAAGGACATGGCGGCGCAGGAGTACCGCGTCACCGAGGTCAACCAGCTCGCCGAGCGCCTCGTGCTGGAGGGACACCCCGAGCGCGAGACCATCGTCAAGCGGAAGGACGTGAGTATACCTTCTTTGTAAATGATATAACTAATTACTGAACTCCACATAATTTTTTTTTTTTTTTCATTTATCAAGTTCACCTCAATATTTCAGAGTATATAAATTAAAATAAATATTTTACATGTAGTCTTCTCCTCTATTGTAACAAACCACAATTTAACATGTTAAAAGTTTTATTTAAAAATATTTGTTACCACAGGAGCTGAACGAGGCGTGGCAGCGTCTCCGACAGATGGCGCTGATGCGTCAGGAGCGACTTTTCGGCGCCCACGAGATTCAGCGCTTCAACAGAGACGCCGACGAGACCATCGCCTGGATCTCGGAGAAGGACGTCGTGCTGGGGTCCGACGACTACGGCCGCGATCTCGCCACCGTGCAGACGCTGCAGGTATTTGAACACCTTTATTTTTTAAGGAAAACAATATATTATCTTGGACATGAACAACAGCCTGAATGGCTTCTGATAGATTTGAGCTTCGAGGTATCAATAAATTTTTCTCAATGAGGGTTGTTGATATTTTTTCTTCTGTTAGAGGCAGACCCAACGCACACAAAGCGTCATCTTATGGCTTAAGTGGTATCAAAATCGGTCAATAAGAATATTCGATTCTTTTTCTGTTACCAGGCAGCGCTTGGTAGCACGACGTTCCTTGACGTGTCAAAAAGCTGTCAGATATCACGAATTTAAAAACCCTTGTTGTAGAGTGACACTGGATATATCAAAATAAAAATAGACAGTTTTTTTATTTTTTTTATTTGCTAACACACGTCTTATTAAACTTTTTTTTGTTTGTAGCGTAAACACGAGGGCGTGGAGCGCGACCTGGCTGCGCTGGAGGACAAGGTGTCGACGCTGGACGGCGAGGCGGCGCGCCTGGCCGCCATACACGCCGACCATGCGCCGGCCATACACGCCAAGCGCGACGAGATCGCCAACGCCTGGCAGAGACTCGTCACCAAGGCACAGGTGAGAAAGTACATTTTAAAATTTATACTAGTTCAGACAAGGTAACTTTTCACTTTTCCGTGATCTGATTTAAACATATTCACCCTTATTAATAAAAATATTTACACCATGGATAAGCAAATCCAAATCGCTCTCTTTGTCTATCAAGTGACTGTTCCAAAGTATCTGACAGAGACAGCCATGTTGGATTAGCTAATCCGTGGTGTAAATAATTTTATTAATAAGACTGACACAGTCTTATTAATAAAAATTGCTTATTCGTCTCTTACTCCAAAGTAACACCGGGAGTAGTTAATTCTAGATTAGTCACAGAATAGCTACGTCTTAATAACGGTATTAATAAATACGAAGTAGGTTCGGAGTAACAATACTATTCTTACACTGAGATTAAAGTGTATGTTATGGCAACACACATGAAAAGAATGAACAAAATGAACTAAAACGAAGGAAATGTCGATTAAAAAGACACTGACAGTTAGCTAAATTTTGAAATTTGACACTTATAATTGACAATCATAACTATCACAAGCGAACCTAAATTCGTTTTAGAATTTGTGTTATTTTATATAAAATGTTATATTTATATTAAAAGGGTTATTGCGGGGTTTATACAATTTCACATGCCTTATTAATGGTAATTTTTCTTCAATTCCATCTATCATTCTCAAATCGTCAATAAAATAATCTCTATTCATTTTAATCCATAATAATTACAAAAATAGACACTAGTAAGTACTTGAACGAACACCAAACAAATATGAAAATATATTCAGGTATGTTTAGTATATAGGTATATCTTAAAATAAGTTGGAAATACAATACAAATCTATGCTTACTCAAGCGTTAAACCATGTGGCTCCGCGGAGTAACTTTTACTCCGGGAGTAAATTTTGATTAGTTAACTCCGTCCTTACTCCTAGTTTATTAATACCATAATTGCCTAATCTTTGCGTAAGTCTTGGAGTAAAGTTGTTCTGACGCTAATCATAGTTTATTAATAAGCGGGACATAATATTATGTTGATTGCACTTGAAGACTATAAGCTAATATTCATTAGTAATTACATACTTGAAAACTTATTTGAGCTATCAGAAAAATTAAATTGGATTAGTTTTTCATGTTCGCGACTCCCACATATGTATTTGAATTTTGAAATCACGTCAGGCTTAATCAAATGCTAAATTAGACATTTGGCGCTATCGCGGCTAGCACGCTGCAATTGCTTAAGTGTGAAAGTGCCGCGAAAGTTATTTATATTAATAAAGAAATTATTTTCATAACCTAACTTAATGCGTATACAGGAGCGTCGTACTGAGTTGGAGTCGTCGTACGCGCTGCACCGCTTCCTGGCGGACTACCGCGACCTGGTGTCGTGGATGAGCGACATCCGCGCGCTCATCGCTGCCGACGACCTCGCCAAGGACGTACCCGGAGCTGAAGCGCTGCTCGAGCGGCACCAGGAGCATAAGGTATGCGATATTTACCATTTTGCATCTTATCAATAATTTATCTAACAAAAAAGGACTTATGAGTGCAACTCAATGAATAAAATAAATAGGTGTGTTATAAGTTTTAACAGATAGTTGCTATAGTATAATGTAGTTTATACGAGCTGTATTTTTATCTGAACAAAATATTTTACATCTTATATTGATAAGGTAGATAATTATGTAACAACAGTATACATAAAATTTTTCGTAATGTACACATCTTAACATTTCGTGACAACTCTCACAACATATAGACACTGCCGCACTTCCGTACAGTGCGCCTGCTTTGAAGGTCAAGCGATTGCAATTCGCAGCGCAGTGGCGCCTATGATTATACGTTTATTAATTAATCTGGTCAATATTTAAAAAAGCCGTAATCGTGCCATTGTATAAGGGAAAAGGGTCGCGGCAGGACTGCATAAATTACCGCGGTATAAGCCTTCTCAGCGTCGTCGGAAAATTATATGCGAAAGTGTTGATTGAAAGAGTTGTGAATGAAACAGATGAAAAAGTATGGGATGCACAAGCGGGATTCAGAAAGGGAATGGGATGTACGGATCAGGTCTTTTCCTTGCGGTGCATAGCCGAAAAGTGTTTGGCTAAAAACAAGAAGGTCTACTGCGCGTTCGTGGATCTAGAAAAGGCCTATGATAGAGTGGTGAGGAATGATTTGTGGTCAGCTTTGTCCGTGAACGGAGTGAGCAGTATCCTCATACGAGCATTACAATCTCTTTATAGGGATTCTAGTGCTTGTGTAAGGATAAACGGGGCATACACTGAATGGTTCAATATCGAAAAAGGTGTTCGACAGGGATGTGTAGCGTCACTGTGGCTGTTCAATCTGTTCATGGACAATTGCTTGACAGATTTAAAAGAGAATGAAAGTGGGTTGAGAATGAATGAGTTACTCGTCAAATGTTTTCTCTATGTTGATGACCAAGTATTACTTGCGTCTTCGGCCGAGGAGTTGCAGGAGATGGTAACGATGATGAGTAGAGCTTTTACTAGAAAGGGAATGAAGATGAATGTAAAGAAGACGAAAGTGATGGTGTTTGAAAGAGATGAGGCAGTGACAGACTGCAATATCGTGATTGGAGATGAACAAATTGAACAGGTGAATGATTTTGTGTATCTGGGTTCAAAGTTTACAAGAGATGGAAAGTGTGAGAGTGATATTGAAAGAAGAGTGAATGCAGGAAACATGGTAAATGGAGCTTTGCACTCCTTTATGAACAGTCGGAAGGTGTCTAACAAGGCTCGTTTGGCTGTGCATGCGGGGGTGTTGGTTCCGACACTCATGTACAGAAGTGAAAGTTGGGTATGGCAGAAGAAACATGAAAGCAGAATAAATGCAGTTGAGATGAGAGCATTAAGAAGCATGATAGGAGTTAAACTGGGTGACAGGATAAGAAATAGTGAGATAAGGAAACGTTGTGGTCTGAAAGAAGATGTAGTGACAAAAATTGAGAAAGGTATGCTGAGATGGTTTGGCCATGTTGAGAGAATGAATGAAGAACGATTGACGAAAAAAGTGTATAATGCGAGTGTGAATGGAAGTGCTGGAAGGGGTAGACCTAGGCGGACGTTCCAAGACCAAATCGGGGACGTCTTGAAAAAAGGCCAGGTCAAGAGTACCCTAAACCGAAGAGCATGTATGAAGGGAATAATGAAAGTGGATGAAGCAAAACAAGTATGTAAGGATCGTAGCAAGTGGAAAGAAGTGGTCTCTGCCTACCCCTACGGGAAACAGGCGTGATTATATGTATGTATGTATGTATATTTAAAAATAGTTATAATAGAACACAGATCATGCTCCTTGAATATTTATTTTTGTTTTGAAGACAACTTGTATACATTTACATATAATACATATAATATACTACAATATTCACAATATTGGGCCATGGATCTCTTTAAATGTGAGGAGGATTTAGCCGTAGTAAGTTAATAACTTAATACTACATAGTAAAAACTTCTGCAGGACCATAACCATCACATCTATACATGAAATTGATGTTGCGCAGGGCGAGATGGACGCGCGCGCGGACGTGGTGACCGCGTGCGAGGCGAGCGGGCGCGCTCTGGTGGAGCGATCGCACCGCGGCGCTGACGACGTGCGCACCGCGCTGGACACGCTGGCCCGCGAGCGCGCCGCGCTGGACGCGCTGTGGGAGTCCCGCCGCGTGCTGTACCTGCAGTGCATGGACCTGCAGCTGTTCTACAGGGACACCGAGCAGGCCGACACGTGGATGCACAAGCAGGAGGTAATACCTTGTTTATTTTTCATTTTTATTTATTCAAAGTATGTAAATGTGTACACAAGAGGACTTGCGCCATAAGGCTTTCCCCGCATTAGGCGTACACGTTCCTCGGGCGTGTCAGCGATATAGGCGCTGCTTGCGCTACTCACACGCCCGAGGAACGCGCACGCCTAATACGGGATCAGCCTAAAACGTAAAAAGATACATGTATGCTAAAAAAATAAACTTCAAAACTCAAATGTGGAAAAATAGTATCTCTTGAAGAATTTGTTTATAACATTGAGTTTATTTTATTTTCCTATTATTTAGGTATGTTAACGTTAAATTATAATGTAACTTTATTAAAAACAACAAATAACAACTCCATTTCACAGGCTTTCCTCGCCAACGAAGATGTGGGTGATTCCCTCGACTCAGTAGAAGCTCTGCTGAAGAAACACGAAGACTTCGAGAAGTCTCTCGCGGCTCAGGAGGAAAAGATCAAAGCCCTCGACGAGTTCGCTACTAAGCTCATTGAAGGACAGCATTACGCCGCTGACGACGTCGCCCAGAGGAGGGAAATGGTAAATCATCATTTTTTAAATTCTATTTTTTTTTCTTCAAATTATTGTTATTATAATGGCTAAAATAATTATATGTTTTTATGTAACAGTTGTTGGAGCGTCGTGCCGCTTTGCTGGAGAAATCAAACCAGCGCCGTGCTCTCTTGGAAGACGCCTACAAATACCAACAGTTCGAGCGTGACTGCGACGAGACCAAAGGTAGCTTTACACATACAAACGAAAATTCCTAGTGTCAATTCATAAGCATTGTGTTAAATCCAATTTAATCGTAATGTAACCAAATCCGACAAAATTTATGTCTCTTACTGTATTTCTCTATTGCAAATAAGTAGCATTTAAATTGGTAGCATTATATTAAATAAAAGTAGATTAGGGTCAGCTCACACTGAAACGTGTATCATTTTGTGTAGTCAATAGAGTTCAATTTTTAATCGCTATCTTAAAAAATACGCGACGCGCTTCGTCGTATGAACTGAGTGAACTGACACAATATAATTATGTCGTTTCGCCCAGGGTGGATAAACGAGAAGCTGAAGTTCGCGACGGACGACTCGTACCTGGACCCCACGAACCTCAACGGCAAGGTGCAGAAGCACCAGAACTTCGAACAGGAGCTGCTGGCCAACAAGCCGCGCGTCGACGAGATCAACGCGCTGGGCAGCAAACTGCTCGAACAGGAGCACTTTGCCAAAGGTATGTTGAGCTTCTGTCCCTTGTGTCTTCTATTCATAAACCATCAGAGCATGACCATTACAAGTGTATATAAAAAAGTTTATACAGGTAAATTGTTCAAGTGGGCGTGGTAGGCGAAATTTTAAACTATAAGCAATATTTATATAGATTCAGAGGACGACTCCCGAACACTTCGCGCCTCACGTCGCAGACAATACGTGTTTAGTGTTTAGTGTTAGTTATATAATAATATAATATAGTAATATGTATGTTAGTCTATAAGGTATTTATAATATGGGCCTATGCAGCCCGAAATAAATGGTATTTAATTTAATATTCCTTATTTTGATAAAAACTGAAACTGCATCACTAGATTTTTGATAACTATTTCCCACGCCAGGTATCGTACTGACTGTCTTTGAAAAAAAAAACACATCTGGTATTATTACAACATTTTTGATAGTGTTGTTAATAAGGAACAAATTCTGCTAAGTAATAACCTTCCAAGTGGTTTCTTTCTAAACAGGAATAGCAAGGAGACCTGTCATTTTGTCATATTATACAATTAGTTGGTCTATTCTTGTTACAACAAATTGTTACAAGTTTTGTTGATCTTATGGTCATACTTGAAAGGAGTGAAGAGGTGGATGATGATGTGATGTTACATGTCAATTCGTTATAATACAATATATGTTATGTGTGTGCTAATTTCAATTTATTAATCACCTGCATGTTTACCACATTCCTTGAATATAACATCGAAATCGTAATTGGTAAATGATTGTGCAGCCCAAATCGAGGCGCGCATGGCGGAGCTGGGCTCGCTGTGGGAGCGGCTGGCGCAGGCGTCGGAGCACAAGGGCGCCAAGCTGCAGGAGGCCGCCGCGCAGCAACAGTTCAACCGCGCCTCGGAGGACATCGAGCTGTGGCTGTCTGAAGTGGAGGGCCAGCTGCTCAGCGAGGACTACGGCAAGGTAACGAGCTGTACCACATAAACTTATAATTATTATATAGTAGTCCGACGACGAAGCGACGTGAACGGGCGCAATCGTGAGAGCACCGTGGCTGTGAATGTATGGTGTTTTCCCTCTCTAGACTCTAGTTTTGGACTTTTTGTTAATAAAAAAAAAGTGCTTTAAATGTTCTCTTTATTTTATTAGGACATGGAATACTATTGTACTATTATTTATTAGAAGAAACACTAGGCTACTTCCGTTCTTGATTTCGAAAACAAGTCATACAGAACGACGTTAATAATGTCATTCTTCACAGGACCTCACCAGCGTTCAGAACCTACAGAAGAAGCACGCGCTGCTCGAAGCGGACGTGAGCTCGCACGCCGAGCGTATCGACGCGCTGCGGGCGCAGGCTGAGACCTTCGTCGCCAAGGGACACTTCGACGCCGACAATATTCAGGCTAAGAGGGTATGTGTTGCTATATTTGGTCATGACTATACATACGCACGTATGTGTCGAGCGTAATACATAACGACTTACGTATTACTCTCGACACATACACGTAATAAAAACTGCTCTGTAATAGTGTCATCAATCGTTATAATAATAATAGAAATGTTCAATCAATCAATTCTTTATTCACATGTTTTTGATTTATCGATTTAAATGGTAAATAAATGATGTCTGAAATTTGATTGTTAAGTTTGTATGGCTTTTGAAGGTCTTCAAGTAAATACTGTTACCTGCTAGGGTTCGAAGGATTTGGAGAGAACGACCTGCTGACTCTTTTGAAGACTTTATTCACTAGCACTAATCATGTTCACACACTACTAAAGCACTAGGTCCAAACACTAAGTCCAACACTAAACACTAACGGTGTCCTTAAGTCGTAGCCAAGTCGTAGTTTCACTCACTGGTATCACTCTTGATCACCAGTTTTCACTTCGATATCGCCTGTTTCGCTGTTCAAATCGAACTCCCGATCACTAGTTTTCACTTAACGCCTGTTTCGCTTCGAAGGAAGGTCAAACTGAACTCCTGATCACTTATCGCCTGTTTCGCTTCGAAGGAAGCTCAAACTGAACTCCTGATCACTTATCGCCTGTTTCGCTTCGAAGGAAGCTCAAACTGAACTCTTGATCGCTTATCGCCTGTTTCGCTTCGAAGGAAGCTCAAACTGAACTCCACTCGTTCGCATCCCTGAGGCGTATTTATACCTGCCGACACGAGTCCCAGACCACTCCAGAAGGTTCCCGACTCGCGTAACCGAGTTGGATTTATTCTGGAATGTTTGCACAGTAGCGCCATCTAGTACTGAGTAGGGGGCCCCACGCTGTCCCTGTTCACACCAAGTGGTTTCATTGGTTGACGCTAGATGCCGCTAGTCTCTGTGCTCCGTGTGTTCGCAACAATACTTTAACCATTGTGATGAAATATACTACATAGTTACATTGTTGTTGTGCGTAGGACTCCCTGGTCGCCCGCTACGCGGCGCTGGACAAGCCGATGGCGATCCGCAAGCGCCGGCTGCTGGACTCGCTGCAGGCGCAGCAGCTGTTCCGCGACCTGGACGACGAGGCCGCCTGGATCCGGGAGAAGGAGCCGATCATCGCGTCCACCAACAGAGGTCAGTACTTAGTGTCTTCTAAACTCTAATTTAATCTATCATTCTCAGTAAAGTGATAGCTATAAGCTTAAAAAAGTGTCTTAAACAAGCGACAAATAATAAGAAATAGAAATGTGATTTTAGGATTAATTCATAAAGTGGTACTTACAAATTTTGATTATTCTATTGCCCTTTTTTAATTTTTTTTTATTATTGCCTCGAAAAACTAGCATTATTGAAACTTGCAAATTTAAATAGAAAAGTAAACAGCAATGAGGATTTTTAAATTTGTTGACATCTGACAGCTTTTTGACACGACAAGGACCGTCGGGCTACCGAGCGCCGCCTGGTGACAGAAAAAGAATCGAAAATTCTTATTGACCGTTTTTGATACCACTTACCGCCATCAGATGACGCTTTGTGTGCGTCGGGTCTTTCCCCAAACGGCAGAAAATAGTAGATTATGCACCAAGGGGATAAAGCAGTGTCTTACGTCACGGGCAGCATATTGGACCCTGAGCGTAACGAGGGACTCTAGAGTTAACTCCCGAGCGTAGCAAGGGTGTTAAAACTTAACTCCCGAGTGAAGCGAGGGAGTTATGTAGAGTCCTGAGTGAAGCGAGGTGTTTAAGCTGCCCAAGACGAAGACAGGCTTTATCCCAGAGGTGCATACTCTACTTTTCATACCTACTGCGAGGCAATAAAAACCCAGGGCTACAAAAATATAACATTTATTTTGTTAAAAATTAATATTGATATTGGACACATCTGTCCAGTTATGGAGGGACAGAGTAATATTTCTATTAGGAACATTTATGGAAGTTGTGGTGGAGTTTATTTGAGCAGTACTTAAAGATTCAGGAACTTGTGACTGACGATTTTGACATGTGAGAATGTTAAAATTATAGGTAGCCAGTTCGATTTTCGAATAAACTCTCGGCAATACCATATTATTATTGAAAAATTCTATGATAGATACGTATCTATTAGGAGTTTTCATACGAATTTTAACGTTCCAAATTCAAATCACTTTAATCCCTTGGGAGTTTCATACAACATTATCTCCCTTGGGAGACAATGACATGCTTTACGTTGAGATTGCGTGATAGATTATAATCGGACATTGTCGAGCAGGTGGTATGAAAAATATTAAACACCCTCATTTGTGTGCAGGTCGCGACTTAATAGGCGTGCAGAACCTCATGAAGAAGCAGCAGGCGGTGATGGGCGAGATGGCGCAGCACGAGGCGCGCGTGGAGGCGGTGCGCGCGGCGGGCGCGGCGCTCCGCGACGCGGGCCACTTCGCCGCCGCCGACATCGCCGCGCGCACCGCCGCGCTAACCGCCACCTGGACGCAGCTGCAGGAGAAGGCGGCGCAGGTTTGTTTCTTATAGTTAGAATTCTTAGCGCCCGGTTCAAGCTGGAGAAATTTTGTTTATCATACAAATCATTATTATCAGTCTATCGCCGTCCACTCCTGAACCTAGGCCTTCTCAATGAGCGCCAACCGTCCCAATCTTGGGCAGCCCTCATCCATTCGCTGCCAGCAACCAAGTCGTCGGTCCATCGTGCCGCATCATATAAATACAAACAATTTTATATTACAATCGTTTACAACAAATGTTTTGCATTGAATATCCTATGAGGCATTGAATATGGTTCAAAAATTAGCCCGGTGAGAAAAACCGGTGTACGAAACTCGCGCGGAGCAACCGCGTACCGACAATAACCAGTGTCTAATTGGCTAATTAAAATTGAAACATTACAAAGACTTTTTATTTTCAAATCTATTGGACCCAGAACTCTTTATTGTATTTCTTATTTAATATAAACCTACAAATATTTAAACTTCTATCTTGACAAACAGCGCAAGCAAGATCTAGAAGATTCCCTGCAAGCGCAGCAGTACTTCGCGGACGCGAACGAGGCGGAGTCGTGGATGCGCGAGAAGGAGCCGATGGCCAACACGCAGGACTACGGCAAGGACGAGGACTCGTCTGAAGCGCTGTTGAAGAAGCACGAGGCTCTCCTGTCCGATTTAGAAGCGTTCGGCAATACGATCAAGGCGCTGCGCGAACAGGCCAACGCTTGTCGGGTAAGTTATTCAGTTAATGTACTTTGGATTTTTATCTTCATTTATTGTACTCGGATATTTAATCCCAGTCAGTAAAATTATAGCCGGAACATAACTGAACAAAACTGTCGATTTGAGATCGCGGGCTCAAATCCCGCTAGAGAACAAAAAATTTTTCTGTGTTCCTGGTCATGAATGTGTATTAAAATATATATTGTGTATTCTATAATAAAAGTTATAAATGTATTTCTGTTGTCTGGTACCCGTAACACAAGTTCTTATAAAACTTACCACAGGACTAGATTGATGTGGTGTGAAAGCGTCCATATCATTATATTAATATGTGAAACAAAAATTTCAAGTACAGTGTACATACGGATCAGTGTGAAATTTGGCACATTTAAAGTTAAAGTGGCGGAAGGCCTGCCGAAAGCTAATATTTTAAAAAATAATGCTTAGAAATTCATTAAATTTATAAAAATAACAACAACACTCACTACCTCACTCATACTAGCATGTTTGTTTATATTACAGGTAGGATTAACACAATTGTCAATGAGTGTCGATCTTTCTTTCGCAATCCATAAACAACATTTACATTTTTTTTTTATTGCTTGTTACGCAATAAAAATATGGAAAAAGAGGCAAAAGAAAGTTGAAACTATAAAATTAAAAAACATGAAATATGGTCGACCACAGGGCGACCTCTAGTTATTATTATTATCTGAACAACCGGTATAACTTATAATATTTGTGTGTACAGCAACAAGAGTCGCCGGTGGTGGACGTGTCGGGCAAGGAGTGCGTGGTGGCGCTGTACGACTACGCGGAGAAGTCGCCGCGCGAGGTCTCCATGAAACGCGGCGACGTGCTCACGCTCCTCAACTCCAACAACAAGGTCGGTCGTCCATCTAACTATTCCTACATTTATATTTGCATAGAGATTTTTATTTTTATTTTATTTTATCATAATGAAAAACCAACAGCATAACTAATATCCAATAGAAATAAAGCTAAGTGTCAGAAATCCAATTACAGGTTCTCACGAGTAGGTAGTACATACAGTTCATATTTAAACTATATTTATTAAAGTTACTATCATGTTATAACAAAGAACATTTTAAAATTTATAGGACATGGGGTTGTTTTACTATTATTTACTTACGTAAATGGATGCATGACATATATGGAGTCTGAAAACGAATAACAAAATCGGGGGTTGCAGTTTCGACTATCACCACACTATATTCAATTATAGTATATTTAAAGAGACAAATTGCGATAAGACAATGTATTATGAAATTCTACGTGGTCCGCGACCACACTTTAGATAGCAGAGCGCGGCAGGGGCAGCGCCAGCCATGTTTCTGTTTATGATGAATAATATAGTATACAAAACCCTCTCTTTCCCTCTTATTCTTAAATGGTCGTGTTAAGTAAAAATAAAAAAAAAGCCGAAAATAAAGACGCTGAAAAGTAACAAAGACCAGTTTATTTAAAGATTCAAAAGAATTGTTACTCTGTTGTCCTTGAAGTATACTATTGGTTACTTCACTTAACTGAAGTCATTAGTTTAAAATAGTTTACTATTATGGGACACGACTCCATTAGGATAATGGATTCCTTCAATGTGGTATTTTTAAAAGAGCAATAAATTTATTTAGGAATATGTATGAAGTATTTATAAAAACATGATCGAAAACACCAAAACATTAAAAAACAATTTGTTCTGGAAACGCTTTATACTCTATTATCCCATTTAATCTAAACGTAAATAAAAAGATTAAAGGCATTTCTTTATAGCACGTTAAATATGTAACATTAAAAATTTTTGCATTATAATGCAAAGCCTGCTATAGTATCTTATAGTTTCGCGGTGTCCGTCCGTCTGTACGTCTGTGCTCCCTTGTTACTTTCGTTAATAATGAATTTATACTTTTGTGACAGTATAAAATAATAAAAAATATTTTATGGGTCGCTCCAAATACGTGTGAAGTGGGGATGAAATTTTATTTCTTATTCTACCTCACCGTGTGAGACATCTACGAATATAATATATATATATATTTTTTTTAAAAGGCATGGCTTCATACACGAGTTTTTTTTATAAAGTAAACCATTTTCAAGTATCTGCTTCCAAAGTGGAACACAAGTTGGTCCCTCACGCCGCACTTGTTATTTCTAAACGATAACAGATAGTAACTTGTGTCTTTTCAGGCTGATAGGTCCGAGCAAAATAGGACAACTCTTGAAGTAATAAAAAAACGCGATTTGATAATTACGGAACCCTCCTTAGACATGTCCTGACATGCTCTTGGCTAGGTTAGGTTATTTAGATATATTCGATCGAAACTATGTATAGTCAATACATTCTTAGCATTTTATATTTTCACAGACTAATTGTGTAATGTTCAGTGTCATTTAGCGTACAGGGTGTACTTCTATCGAAATGAAATATTTAATCCAACATTAGGTATATATACTACAAAAGTAATGACAGTATGAAAGCATATCTAAAAATGACACAACTTACAGAAAAATAACATGATTGACATTTCTTGACAAGTCGCACTACGCATACACACACTGCTGTACGTCGCGCCGGCTTTGAAGGTCACGCGTCCAGCGCACTGTATCTAAAAAGGCCAATGGAACGAGAATCGAATATAATTTTTTATTATAAGACCAATCTGTATATTATAGTCTATTCCCCAGTTACCTCCGATATCTGGCGCGAACCGCTCGCGTTTATGTAACTTGTATTACCCGCCGCGAATTGTCGTACAATTGGTCCCACAGTCGACATCGCGGCCTTGTCATATCTATCTAAATATTTATTTCTACGACGAAATACGATTAAAGCATTTTAATATGTGACTGTAAACGAACATTTTTCTACAAATACCTCATAATATTATGGTGGTTCCATTTATTCAAAAATATCTCGGTTCTTTATACTCGTCAATTTATAAAGTATGAATTTTGATGTGAATGTTTTAATTCAAGTGATCTGTGATATGTGTGTGATCTGTCATAAAACTACTCACTACGAAGCTACAACTTAAAGCATCAAAACCGGTCATCTGCGAGCCGGACTCGCGTACGTAGGGTTCCTTACGATATGTCGAGCAAAATACGGCAAAAAAAAACACGTTTATTGTATTGAGCCCTCTTGAAAATTTATTTTATTCTGTTTTAGTAGTTGTTATAGCGGCAACAGAAATACATCATTTGTAAAATAGTTAACATCTAGCTATCACGGTTCACGAGATACAGCCCGGTGATAGGCAGATGGACGGACAGCGAAGTGTCAGTAATACGGTCCCGTTCTTACCCTTTGGGTACAAAACCCTAAAATGATCGTTTTAAGTTGGATATGTATTTATCTTATACAAAATTTAATATTGAACACCAGGAAGAAAATTATAGCCGTGAGTTATAGTCTTTGTTACTTCTTACTTCCTATCTATCCATATAACATTGAAATTTTAACTTGAAAATTTTACTTTGCACAATGCAAATATTTTTTCTCACAATAAATCATTCACAACAAGTATGCTTGAAACATGCGACATTGAGTAATTATAAAAATAAATTAAAATTTGTAGGTAACCCCCGATATCGTCGATATAGCGAGCAGAATATGATGTTAAGAACACTCCATCACGGCAGTTTATAAACAAAAGATCAAATCTACTATCTAAAACTAGATCAAAATCGATTTATCTGTTTGGGAGCTACGGACAGACACATACACACAGATAGACACGTCAAACAAACACCCCTCTGGTTTTCCCCATCAAAATTCTCCGAATCAGATTACATGTGATACATGAATGGGTTTTAACATTGTTGAATCTGAAAAATGTTGTTATATTATTGTATGATAATGTTAGCTAAGATTACTAGTTAAAAAACAGTATTTCGAAATAATTATATATCGCTTACAATTATAAATACTTGATTAGATAATGCATTGCCTTATCAATACATAAGTTAGTTATATCGTCATTATTATATGGCAAAACATTTAGTCGTGGTTTTAATATCACATTAGCTTCTAGCGAATATATTTTTTTACATAATATGATTTAGTTCCTACATACACGTAGAATATGACTCGTTTAATTGGATTGTAAGTTAAACTAATTGTTAAAACAATGAAACTTTGTTCTTACTAAACAGGTTTCAGCTAATGAGTAAGGGTGCATTTAAAATACAAATTGTCTCGGAATTAGGTTTTAAGTAAGGCGAATTATAGCTTTAGAAATATTTCCTTTCTCACATATATATCTTATATCAATATCTTGACGCACATTGTTTTCTGTCGTGTAGGACTGGTGGAAGGTAGAAGTGAACGACCGTCAGGGCTTCGTACCGGCGGCCTACGTCAAGAAGATCGACGCCGGCCTGTCCTCCTCTCAGCAGAACCTCGCCGATTCCAACTCCATCGTCGCCAGGCAGAACCAGGTAAAATAAACGTTATTTTATTACAATATTAAAAAAAACTATATATGGAAATTAAGTACGCTTTTTGTAAGTACAATATCGACAAAGTTCCTGCTCGACCAGTTGCTAAACATTTTCCTTTGCAGTAGGACGCCTTAAAATATTTAAACACAAAGAAAGTGATCGCAACGACTGCAGACGTGGTTGAACTACGTATTTACACGTGAGTGAGCGCGCACAATTCAACGGCAGCACTGTAGAGCGATTTTCAGTTTATTCCTGGTCGACCGGCAACTTGTTCGATAGTACATTATCCCTGCATAATAATGACAATTATGTTTGTTGCAATTTGCTAAACTAACGTGGCTTGCTACTACCGTGGTCACGGATGAATCTCGGCTGTACCGAGATTCATCCGTGACCACAGTTGCAGTAAAGCCGAAACGTCGGTATAACTACAATGATAATAAACCGCGATAAAATTCCTAAAGTAGATAGTAAATTAGATGTGATAAAAAAACTAAGTTTGTGTTTGCATTTGTCTTTGCATAATTTAAATTCATAACTAACCCTTAAGGTGGTTCGTTTCCTATACAAAAATACAATGGACATTAATTAGGTAATTTCATTCTATTACTACATGAATTTATATGCACATCTATTTATTTTGCAATACAATTGTCGCAAAATATATTTAAAATACTTTATTTCACACAGAAGTCACATTTTTATTGAATTTTCGACAAAAAGTGACATAAGTTACAAATGTCACTTTTTGTCGAAAATTCAATAAAAATGTGACTTCTGTGTGAAATAAAGTATTTTAAATATATTTTGCGACAATTGTATTGCAAAATAAATAGATGTGCATATAAATTTATGTAGTAATGTATGAAATTACCTAATTAATGTCCATTGTATTTTTGTATAGGAAACGAACCACCTTAACGTCTACACTGTAATGGCGTTGTTCACTACGCTGGGCTACCACAGCTATATACTGCTGCAACTAGAACTAGTGACTATCTAATTCAAAAACGTATTAAATTCATGATCATTCCTCAGATCGAGGCCCAATATGACAACCTGCTGGGTCTGGCGCGCGAGCGTCAGAACAAGCTCAACGAGACCGTCAAGGCGTACGTGCTCGTGCGTGAAGCCGCTGAGCTCGCCACCTGGATCAAAGACAAGGTAACGATATTTTTCTTAATGCAAACAGACCGGGAGACCACTAAATGGATTGCCACCGCATATTTATCGCAAAACCAGAGGACTAAAAAAAACTTAGTACGCTACCCTTAAACTGTATATAATACCATCGCGGCGGTTTTTCCAAAACCTTCAACAATACTCTCAAATTTAAAGCAATTTTTCTGTTGATAAATGAAAACTGCATAAAAATCCGTTCAGTATTTTTGGAGATTATCACGAACATATACAGATAGCTATTTGTATGGGTTTTGTGCCGCAGTGCCGGTAGAGAAAGGCCGCAACTCGTGCATCGCTGCCGGAGCTACGGCGTCTGTTTAAAAACATTTATTGTTGGATCGCTTGTATTAGAAGATAAAATACTATTAACCTATTTTCACCGAATAACGACGTATCCATTCATAGGAGATGCACGCCCAAGTGCAAGACGTTGGCGAGGACCTGGAGCAGGTGGAGGTGATGCAGAAGAAGTTCGACGACTTCCAGAGCGACCTGCGCGCGAACGAAGTCCGCCTCGCCGAGATGAACGAGATCGCCGTGCAGCTCGTCACCGTGGGCCAGACGGAGGCCGCGCTCAAGATCAAGACACAAATGCAGGTTAGTGGCTGGACACTTGTGTTTAAGACATAAATACTGTGACATATAAAGACTACATAGTACATACTTTAATTTATGTCAAAGTCAGTGACAAGTTCTTGTGTTATATAGGCATCCTTTACATCTTCTATCAATACAATATGTATGCGTATTTTACTAACTACCGTCGTGTTACAGGAGCTGAACTCGAAGTGGTCGTCGCTCCAGCAGCTAACAGCTGAGCGCGCGGCGCAGCTGGGCTCCGCGCATGAAGTACAGCGCTTCCATCGTGATGTGGACGAGACCAAAGACTGGATCGCGGAGAAGGACGGCGCGCTCGCCACCGACGACCTTGGCAAAGACCTGCGCTCCGTGCAGACGCTGCAGCGTGAGTATATACATTGACTGAGACAAAATAAGACGACATGACATACCATAAGTCAGTTGATCGTAACATGTAGAATTCATTGACAGATAGATATTGTCGTGGAAAGGTTTCACTGGAGTGATATTATAGCGTAGGATAACGCTAGCGTTGTTTCAACAGTTGACTAAGGATACGAGAGGAAATATATAGACACATTTCTAACATCAAATGATCAATGTAAAAAAAAATTATTCGACAAATTATAATTTTACACTACTAATAATACAAAGAATAATAACAGAACGGAAAAGTAAATATAAAAAAAAAAAAAAACAAAATAAACATAAATCACATAATCAAACAAGTATATTCTCGTTTGCTGGTATAATCATCTTTATGATAGAGATAAAAAAACGGTGGTATCGTATTTAGGTAAGCACGAGGGTCTGGAGCGCGACCTGGCGGCGCTGGGCGACAAGATCCGTCAGCTGGACGACACCGCCAACCGGCTTATGGCGTCGCATGGCGACTCCGCCGACGCGACGTACAGCAAGCAGCGCGAGATCAACGACGCGTGGACGCAGCTGCAGGCCCGCGCCAACGCGCGCAAGGAGAAGCTGCTCGACTCCTACGACCTGCAGAGGTATACATCTCTTAGTTTCAAAAGCTTAATTTATTGATCTCTCAACACACTACACAGCTCAAATCATTAAAGTCTGGCACGCAGATAGTAATGGCCGCCGGTAAAAATAAGCGGTAGAAAAAAAACAATATTCATTCCTTTAAGATCCTCTTATTCATCATTTTCATTGATCAATTAAAATACTATTTTACAATGTTAATATTTAAGTGCCAACGAAATATCGTGAAATTTATCGTATTTATCGTGAAAAAAATAGTGTTCGATAAGGCTTCCCATTCAATATATCTATGTAAATTAAAAGAAATGATACCAATATTTTTTAACATTACAGCCATGTCGCAAGACAGAATCAAAAAACAAATACAAATAAAAATTGAGACGTCACACACGTCTATCGTCGTTCGTCCCAATCCGTGCAGGGGTGTCAATGTTTTCGTTTGTCTCAGATTCCTGTCGGACTACCGCGACCTGATGGCGTGGATCAACTCCATGATGGCTCTGGTGAGCTCGGAGGAACTGGCCAATGACGTCACCGGCGCCGAGGCGCTGCTGGAAAGACACACGGTACATACATACTTATTCTTATCTTATTAAATATCCTTTACAAAGTATACATTTACCCCCTTACTAATAAACGCCGTATAAGCTTTGAATAGTTATAAAGTGTTTTATTCACTTCACACAAGTGACATGTTTAATTTGATAGAAAGAGACAAAACACTGTGTAACTATTCAAAGCTTATACAGCGTTTATTAGTAAGGGGGCTTAAGTACAGTGTGTACTACACAATTATATCCCATACATAAATTTGAAAAATTATATCTCTGAATAAGGGACTGATAATGATAATTAAGAATTATTGTTATTCAATCTAGAATAATTTATAATACTCGAAAATATCCTAAACGGAGTGTGTTTTTAGACTCAGCGCCTGGAGATAGACGCGCACTACGGCGTAATGCCGCAGGTCAGAGTGCACGCATGATTGTGTGCGAGATGAAACGACTTTCTGTCTCTTTCTCACCTAACACTTTTAGAGCCACTGCAGATTGCAGTTTTTCTATTAGTGGATAGAAATACTGTGGTGTACGGCGGTTTTTATTTAATTCAACACACGTAAACTCAACTAAATTTTCCAAATGTTTTGACTAAAATGATTAGAAGCTTTTGATGTTAGAGTGATTACTTATTTGGTTATTTCACCTATTATTTGAACTAAGATACATTAAATTACTTTGTTGTTTTTTGGGTGGTTGCTTATTAACAGAAACAATACACGATTGTGTGTTGTTGTTTTAATAGTTTTTTTTTAATACTTCCATAATAAACAAAAAATAACACAAATTGATATAAACTAGCTAATCATCACTAATGCCCAATTTCTGAGGTTTTTTGTCGGTAGTTTATCCAATAGCGCTTTTGATTGAATGACGTGAACGTTAACCAATCAAAAGCGCTATTAAGTAGATAAGCTACCGACAAAAACCTAAGAAACCAGGCATAACAAGTGAATTCAGAGTGATTGAAAATTGGGTGGTTCTGATACTATATAGTGAGTATCAGAACCACTGTAATTTTTTTTTATAATTAAAACTAAATAGGAATTTTAATATTTAACACTTTAATATAATTTTTAAATTAATCCGTTTTCATTATAGTTTTAATTTCCCCTTTGCTTTTTAAAAGTTGTCAACGGCATCTAGGTTCAATAGACGGCGATAATCGCTTAAGTGTTTGGTTTTTGTCATATAACTATAAACAATACAATACTTCTACAATAATTTTAGGAAGCGGAAGAGTTTCTTTGTTTAAACGCATCAATGTCAGAACTACTGGTTTGATTTTGAATGATCTTTCTTCATCGGATAATTAATTTATTGTAGAACGTTCCGTTAAATTCATACACAAACGAAGTCGTGGACAAGTTGTAGTAATGTATATGCCGTATGTATGCGTGTTAGTCTGTATGTGTGTGTACAGGACCACCGCACGGAGATGGACGCGCGCGCGGGCACGTTCCAGGCGCTGGAGCTGTTCGGCCAGCAGCTGCTGCAGGGCGGCCACTACGCCAGCGACGACATCCGCGACAAGCTCGCCAACATGAGCGACGCGCGCCAGCAGCTCGAGCAGTCAGTATACATATACGATACATACTGACATACACACTTATTTCCCATGATGCAGGGACGAAAGACCTTCAGTCAGTGAAGAGTATAGTTGTAGTATTATGTTACTATACTGGAACAGAGGTTCACATCCAATTTAATATAAACAAGAGGACAATTATAAGGCTAATGCCAACAATTGAAATGTTACATATTTACCGTGCAATAAAGAATTGCTTTAATTTGACAACATATAATTTGGTCGCTTTTATTCTTTTTGTTTACGTTTAGATTAAATCTGAACAGAAGACACAAAGCTGCTTTCCATATGGGTAGGCGAAAACTATAGACCTCCAGTTAGTATAACGCCTACATAATTATATATTATTATGTATCGGTAACGACGTTAAGGAAAAAAATCGCCTTGAAAAATATGCTACAACTTTCAGCATAGTTAGCATCAAATTGTAATCTTATTGTTCAGGTGTAACTTTTACTAAGTTATTTTATTATACTTAAATCAAGAGGTATTAATTGATTATCAAATCCATTGTCAATCGTGTTTCAATTACATGTCAGTTCAGTATATTAATACATTCAATTTGTTTAACAGGGCGTGGGTGGCGCGTCGCGTGAAGCTCGACCAGAACCTCGAACTGCAGCTGTTCTACCGGGACTGCGAGCAGGCAGAGGGGTGGATGGGCGCGCGCGAGGCGTTCCTGCAGCCGGCGGCCGCCTCCGCGCAGGACCGCCCCGACGGCGCAGACAACGTGGAACAGCTCATCAAGAAACACGAGGACTTCGATAAGGCGATCAACGCTCACGTACGTATAGTCCGGGTCACCAAAAGAAATCAAAAATTTTAACATTAGAGGCCCAAGGGGTTTGGGTATTTTATGGAATGGGAACGCACACGTCGTCGCAAACGTCACAACACTAGAGGAGTTAGTCCACTGGTATTGCAAAGCGTCCATGGGCGCCGGTAATCGCTTTCTATCGGGCGATCCGTCTGCTCGCTTCCTGGTTCATTTCATAAAAAAAAACATAGAAGAGCTTGCAATCTTTGGATCGAATAGAAAAAAAAAAAACAGTTTCATTAGTTGATAGAAAACTGTAAATTTAACTTAAAAATGGCGTCGTATCGATGGTTTACTATTCATGTCGCTGCATTATAAGGCGACTTCCGTTCAGAGTTATTTTACTGCGAAATTTCTATGAAAGTGATCCTTATGTCATCGGCATAAAGGTTCTGTCAGAGGTAAAATATTTATGAATGGACTGTGAAATTGCTTATTAGTTTCGAATAACACGTATATTATTTGGGTTGATTGAATGTAGAAAAACGATCATTACACAAATTATTTGGTGGTTTTTACTATAAATATTTTATAGCTTAAATGAATATATAGAGGCCGTGGCATGTATGATAACTATTTTATTTATAATACAGGAGGAGAAGATCGCCCAGCTACAGACGTTAGCGGATCAGCTGATGGCGTCCGACCACTACGCCGCCGACGCCATCGACACCAAGCGCCGTCAGGTGCTCGACCGCTGGCGACACCTCAAGGAGGCCCTCATCGAGAAGCGCTCTAGGTATTAACGCGTGACTTCACGTCATATACTATTTATTTGTTAAATATAAAACACGACTATGTCTTACAAATTTGTCTGTATTTGATTGATCTACATTAGAAGCAGTACATTACTAATGTAGATCCTACATACAAATATAATAGAGAATTGAAATATTTTTATTTTATTATTGTAGTAATAGAACATTAAAAATAAGCATATTAATTGGGAAATTCAGTGGATCTTTACACATTGCGAATTTTGCACTGATAATATAGTCGCCAAAATATGGAAAATCGGTAATGTTTCAAGGTGTTACTATTGAACGCGCATTTGTATCACTACAAAAATCGTAATGTGCAAGGGATCTAAGACATGTCATTTAGCGAACCTTTGTAGGATTGTATGAAATATGTACTTACTTTTAGATTGGGTGATGAGCAAACCCTACAACAATTCTCGCGAGATGCCGACGAAATGGAGAATTGGATTGCAGAGAAATTGCAACTGGCAACAGAAGAGAACTACAAGGTTAGTTTTTACGTGTTTTTATACTCTAAAATATTGAATATACTAGATTTGAAAATCTTATTTAAACATTATCATGGTCTCTCATACTTTTAACTTTTGTGATGTGCTTGAGAAATCTATGGTTTTAAAAAGTTCTAAAAAGAATTGTCTACGTCACGACCATGGACGCCTTTCGGTCTTTAATCTTCTATCATATAAATCTACATAACATTTCAACCTATGCCACCCAATACAGGCCATACTGCTTAGTTTGGGGTCTTTACCAATTGCTAAACAATGTTCATGTTTCAACCTTTACCAAGTGATAACTGATGGTTTTGTTTTTTTTAGTATGATATTTATGTTAAACCATATTTCACGTTGTGTGTGTGTGTATCAGGACCCAGCGAACATCCAGTCCAAGCACCAGAAGCACCAGGCGTTCGAGGCGGAGCTGGCGGCGAACGCGGAGCGCATACAGTCCGTGCTCGCCATGGGCGGCAACCTCGTGTCGCGCGGACAGTGCAGCGGCAGCGAGGACGCCGTGCAGGTACGTGCCCGCGCTGCCAACCGAACCTTCTGCACCAACATACCTGATGAGCGGAAAACCTAAATGATACTTTGTTCTTCACTTTGTTTCAATAGATTTGTGAGTAGTTTATAGAATCAGGCGTTACATTGCGGAAATGCGGAAATCCATAGCATACAATGTAATAGTATATTACGATACGCGTGACCTAAGTTGGCGTGAAGTTAGCGCCCGAGCGGAGCGAGGGTGCTAAACGCCGTGCAGTAAATAACTTAGGCCACAAGTATCGTATATTATTTTATAGCAAGTGTGACAAAAACCCGCACTTTACGCACGGTTCGTGCGTAAAATGCGGGTTTAGGTCACGCCGTGCTATAATAGATATTATATATTTTAGCAATATATCCCTCACAAAATTACCCACAACTAGCAAGCAAATTTATGAGCGCTTGCATAAGCGTAATTCAATCGATTTGTAAGTTACATTTATTTGTAATAAAGTTTAAAACCCCTTTAGACAATTGACTGTAAAATATCTTGGGTTTTGTGCAGGCTCGCCTAGCGTCCATCGCAGATCAGTGGGAGTTCCTCACACAGAAGACAACGGAGAAATCTCTGAAACTGAAGGAGGCGAACAAACAGCGCACATACATCGCAGCCGTCAAAGATCTAGATTTTTGGCTTGGAGAGGTAAATATATTTCTTTATAATATTTTAAATGTTTTTAAAGTGTTCGAAATTAATTTACAATATTGCTCAATAGGTTGAGAGCCTGTTAACCTCGGAGGACTCCGGCAAAGATTTGACGTCGGTGCAGAATCTGATGAAAAAGCACCAATTGGTCGAGGCTGATATTCAGGCGCATGAGGGCAGAATCGAAGGTAAAAATACTATCATACATGTGAAAGGGAAAATGAATGTTTATTATAGTATAAGTTGCACAATTAAAGATAAATGGCGGCAGTCAAGCTTTCTCGCTTAGGCCGTTACCTCGAGCATAGCTTATGTTATATTCAAACCTCGTAACTCTGGCTTTCCTAGGTTTGACTAGTCAACGCTCAGGTTTGACATGTCTAAGTCAAAGCCCAAATATTTGAAGTTTTCGGCCTTTGACTCAGGTCCGCCAGCTGCTTCTAAGATCGACTAACAAAAGCCCGAAACATATATTTATTTTCTACGTTTGGCTGAATATTATGTAGGAACAAAATAATTTAGTCCAAGGCCGAAATTGAAATTTATTTCGAGGTTCGCCCAAAGGCTTTATTCAAACCTAGGATAAAGTTGTCATACAACTTTTTTATGTGAAAGAGTAAAATATTTTTTAAACTTCTACATACCAATGAGACACGAAAAGTACACATTACGTATCTTGTAGACATGAACGCGCAAGCGGACGCGCTGGTGTCATCCGGTCAGTTCGATAGCGCGGGCATCGGCGCGCGGCGCTCCGCCATCAACGAGCGGTTCGAGCGCGTGCGCAGCCTCGCCGCCCACCGCCGCGCGCGCCTGCACGAAGCCAACACACTCCACCAGTTCTTCCGCGACATCGCCGACGAGGAGTCCTGGATCAAGTGAGTTTTACAAACCATAGGATATAACCATGGAGCAAATATAGTGTGGAAGTGTTGTACTCGTAATTAGATTTCAGTACGAAACAATGCGATATATTTTGCGGGGTGACGGGGTGTCTGACTTCGCCCACTCATGCACCGGTCAACAGCAAAACTACTTAAAACAAAACAAAAAAAAAAACAACTTAAAAATGACATCTATTGGCAAGTAGAACAATTTATAATTTAACCGATGCCAAGTGACTTTTCTAGAACAATTATAATAAATTTAGTTTTTAATTACTTACACATGAAATGTAATGCCCTCCATAGCATCAGAACGCCTATTCGAGTATTTTTTACATGATAAGACACAACATTTCATCATTTTCTTCTTAGAAACTCGGAAAGTACAAAAGGTTATCGATATCACAGCATAAAAGAGGTATGCACAATACGAACGCTGTACATTGATTTAGGCCACGCCCATTGTGATGACGTCAGGACTGAGTAGAAATCACAGTGCACAGTTGCTTATGCCATCTCCTACCTTATGTCTGCTCCATGGATATAATTTATCATTGGCATTGCCGTTTTTGGTTATTTATACTAATTGGTCGTATAAAAGCAAGGATGTAATCAAATATTGAATGTAACAGGGAGAAGAAACTGTTGGTCGCATCGGATGACTACGGGCGTGATTTGACTGGAGTCCAAAATCTCCTCAAGAAACACAAACGTTTGGAAGCCGAACTGGCGAGCCACGAGCCTGCCATCCAAGCCGTACAGGAGGCTGGAGAGAAACTCATGGACGTCTCCAACCTGGGCGTTCCGGAGATCGTTCAGAGGCTCAAGGCGCTGGCTCAGGCCTGGGACGAGCTTCAAGCTCTGGCCGCCGAGAGGGGCACTAAACTACAGCAATCGCTGGCTTATCAGCAGTTCCTCGCTAAGGTCGACGAGGAGGAAGCTTGGATCAGGTATGCAAAATCAAATTTTAAAAAATTCTGTTTTAACTAAATTTACGGTTTTAATTATATTAGGGGGTTTACTTCTGTTTTAATTAAATTTTATTATAAAGATTGTTTAAGATCTAAGAAGAATATGATAGATCATGTGTGTGTGTGCTTATGTATAGCGAGAAGCAGCAGCTGGTGGTGGCGAGCGAGTGCGGCGACAGCATGGCGGCGGTGCAGGGGCTGCTGAAGAAGCACGAGGCGCTGGAGGCGGAGCTGGCGGGGCGCGGCGAGCGCGTGCGCGACCTGCTGGCGGACGGCGAGCGCCTGCTGGCTGCTGGCAACCTGCACGCCGACGCGCTGGCGCATCGCCTCGCCGCGCTGCAGGCCAAGCTCGACAAACTCACGGCGCTGGCGGCGCGGCGCAAGGCTGCGCTCGTCGACAACTCCGCCTACCTGCAGCTGCTGTGGAAGGCCGACGTGGTGGAGTCGTGGATCGCGGACAAGGAGACGCACGTACGCTCGGACGAGTTCGGCCGCGACCTGTCCACCGTGCAGACGCTGCTCACCAAGCAGGACACGTTCGACGCCGGCCTGGCCGCCTTCGAGCAGGAGGGCATCCAGAACATCACGGCGCTGAAGGAGCAGCTGGTGGGCGCGGGCCACGAGCAGGCGGCCGGCATCAGCAAGCGGCACGGCGACGTGCTGGCGCGCTGGCAGCGCCTGCTGGCCGACTCCGCCGCGCGCAAGCAGCGCCTGCTGCAGCTGCAGGACCAGTTCCGGCAGATCGAGGAGCTGTACCTCACCTTCGCCAAGAAGGTATATTCTTTGTTCTAATAAAGAATAAAAAATTAGTTAACTGATAACACCATTAAATTAGCTGTGTTATTTGAAATATTAAAATCGAATACACGTGTATGCTTAATCTAACAGGCTTCAGCGTTCAACTCGTGGTTCGAGAACGCCGAGGAGGACCTCACGGACCCCGTGCGCTGCAACTCCATCGAGGAGATCCGGGCCCTCCGCGACGCACACGCGCAATTCCAGGTAATTAATAAAATTATATTTTGTTGTTTTTTGACAATATTATTCACTTAATTATTCATTTAAATATTCTTTTTCATGATAAAAATTAGTCACAATTTGACGTTTTGTTAACATAATTTAATTTAATAAAAAGGCTAACATAATTTAATATTGTGTTTTGATTTTTAAGATTTGATTGAATATATTATGATCAAATGTGATGTGTGGTCTAGGCATCCCTATCGTCGGCTCAAAGTGACTTCGAGGCGCTGGCGGCGCTGGACGAGCAGATCAAGTCGTTCAACGTGGGCGCTAACCCCTACACGTGGTTCACCATGGAGGCGCTCGAGGACACCTGGCGCAATCTGCGCAAGATTATAGGTATGACGCGTTACAATAAATAGAAAATACGAGGGTTCACGTCCAAAGTTTATAACTGATACCTATAAATTTAGTTTGAGATTACACATGAGAACTGCTTACGTACTTATTGCTTACACCTAGTTTCACATAGTTGTAGTAGATAAGTCTTTTATTTTTGAATAAGAATTACATAATTCACTTACTTGAGACCAATTACAATCTTAATTAGCTTAACTAAATATATTACATCGTAGCTTACAGGTTATAAATTATAAATAACAACAATTTCACAAGCATGGTAGTGCAATAACAACCATAATTAAATTGATGTCACTTGTCTTGACGAAGCTCAAGACCACTCTAATTAATACAGTGCAATACGCCCGGGTGAAATATGTATATACTGGTATATAAGCTGGTAATGTTAACACCGGCACTGGGTATAAAAGGACTCAACTGGTCGGTACAATAGGACTTAACATTTACATTACTTACAGCGGAACGTGACGTAGAGCTGACGAAGGAGGCGCAGCGGCAGGAGGAGAACGACAAGCTGCGCAAGGAGTTCGCCAAGCACGCCAACGCCTTCCACCAGTGGCTCACCGAGACGCGGTAAGTTCACGCTACTTACAGTAGAAACTTAGAAAGTTCTGGATCATTACGCTAATATGTGCTCACTTACATTGGTGACAGATAAAATTACTTGATGACAACTTTGTTATTCTTGTAGAGTAAAATCATGCTAGCAGCACTTGCTACTCACTTAAAAATAGTTAATTGGTAGTATTGATTAGAATTTAGAGTCTTGTGGATACTCTCACTGTGAACAATGTAGCGAAGTGTCATATTTCGGCGGTTTCACTATCCTCGATGATCGTGGTAGTTTAATGGAGATTGTTCACTAATTTTAAATGTAAGCTTTCTGTATTCTCCGTGAAAAATAAAAAATCCTCGTAAAATAAATTATTTCGATAACGTCAATTTAAGTTTCCAAGATTTAACGTAGCCCAGACGGTAACCTACGACTAAGCGGTGCGTAGTACGGCGCAAACTCCGGGCTGTACGTGACGTCACGCTACACCTCTGGATTCGAATATTTATTTCTGAACACGTGTAAAATCATAACTACTTTATATTTTTGAATAAACCTAAAGCTAGTGTATTTGTATACATAATTAATAATAGCTTTACTGTTACAAAGTTTCAAGTGATTTTATATACCTAGTAACATTCTCCGTTATTGGAATTGGACGTAGTTGTGAAGACATTTCAAGTATATTATAAGACGAGTAAACAGTGATGTGTGTGCAGGTACCGGCTGCTAGGCTGGGACGGGTAAAGTATTCAGTGGAGTGTCTCTGTCGTGCCTACAACCTACATCATACAAACTTCAATCCATTACAATTCTTCATAACAAATGCCATATTCACTATTTTGCTGTTCAAATGTTGTAGTACAACAAATTAAATTGCAATTTAGTTTTGCTTTGTTGGCAATCAAATAAAAACTTTGCTTTAAGGATATTTTTACTTTTTTAAATTTTTACTTATCAAATACATGCAGCAGATTTCTCTTCCCTTACGTATTTATGTATTTAATACCAAATTCATTTATCACTATTCCATTAAGAAGTTTCAAACAGCTAGTAAACAAATTCTGTAAATAATTTAGGTGTTCTAACCTTGATCACACCACATTTCTATGTTAATAAATCATGTTTTTTGAATTAAAGTTGTATGGTTATGATGTCTACAAATAACGTCGCTCCTGTATTAAAAATGGCGACAAACTCGTCGTTGCACGTTTAAATGTTTGCCCTTAAGGGCCATACTCACAGTCCAGCCTGCAAGTCCAGCGCCGCCGTCTTGAAGCGGAGGCAAAAGTTAATTAATTAATAACCATTATTGACACTAATGACGCTATTAACCGGCTGCCCCACCTGCAGGCTGGACGCGAGAATGGCTTTTTAAAGTAACCGAGTGCCTTTATAATAATATACAGTATAAGATGTGACGGTTGAATGAAATGTTGTATATTATTCCAGTACGTGCATGATGGAAGGCACGGGCTCTTTGGAGGCGCAGTTGGCGGCGCTACGCACGCGCGCCGGCGAGGTGCGCGCGCGCCGATCCGACCTGCGCAAACTCGAGGAGTTAGGTGAGAATCACGCTTGTCTAATTAATTTGTGAATTTAATTAAATTATGTACTTACAAAAATATGTACAAAATAGTTAATAAAATTATTAAACAAACACATCGTGTATAAATTATGTACTTACAAAAATATGTACAAAATAGTTAGTAAAATTATTAAACAAACACATCGTGTATGTGTGTTCCTATGTACGCACGTAAGAAGTTATACTGATTCAAAGTTACTTACAAGTTTTCACGAACGTTTAAGATAGTTATCAGTTAACTTTATCATGTCGTGTAACTTTTTTAAATCCCAAACGCCGCAAAAGAAGTATAGAAAGTAATTGTATGGTTTGTAATCTAGGAGCTGCGCTGGAAGAGCACCTGATCCTGGACAACCGCTACACGGAGCACAGCACTGTGGGGCTGGCGCAGCAGTGGGACCAGCTCGACCAGCTGTCCATGCGCATGCAGCATAACCTCGAGCAGCAGATACAGGCTAGGAACCACTCAGGTCAGTTGATTATACCATTGTGATACATCATACAACACATTTCTTCTTTTCAAAGAACCTCTTATGTATTTTGTGAAAAAACTGTATATTTTCAACTGTATCAGAGGCGGCTCTAGTCATCAATGAAATTTTTAAAGAGATTGCCCACACTTTTGCGCCCGTGTTTGGTAATTTGGCGCTTCGAATATTTTGTTAATACTTGGTTCCCAGAGCGGCCTCTCTACTTGCTTTACCTGTTGTCACTGATATGCGTGTATTACATTTGGTGTAAATAAACAATTTATCTTATATTCGCAGGCGTGAGCGAGGACGCTCTCAAGGAGTTCTCCATGATGTTCAAGCATTTCGACAAGGACCGCTCAGGGCGACTCAACGCGCACGAGTTCAAGAGCTGCCTGCGCGCCCTTGGCTACGACCTGCCCATGGTCGAGGAGGGTCAGCCCGACCCCGAGTTCGAGGCCATACTCAGTCAGTACCACGTCTCTCTGATAACAATATAATATGAAAAAAAAATGTCGCGTAACAGTGCATGTTAAAAGGAGTGAACTGATTTTGATAACTCTTAGCATACAAAAAGATTGGATTTTGGAGACGAAATAATATAAACACTAAAGCAAAAAAACTAAGTTTGACAAAGTTAGTTTTAAAACACAAAAAAAAAAAACAATAGTTTAAAATAAACTAAATAAATCAATATTGAACTTATAGCCTGACCACAGGAAAGTAAAAAACCTGTACATGTATGGTGCTTTTGATTGATTGTGAGATTGCAGCAAAAAACTACAAAAGATTGATGTGATCGGTTAAAATTTTGTTCCGAAATATTTGTGGCTAGGTCTTTTATTTTCCTGCTATACAAATTAATATTTTATATGGAGCTTCGTTCATTATATACGTCACCAAAGTTCTCTTTTGCTACTTTTTCTTCTATATCTGTGTAACATATTATCTATTCATGCGCAGACGTGGTGGACCCGAACCGCGACGGGCATGTGTCGCTGCAGGAGTACATGGCGTTCATGATCAGCAAGGAGACGGAGAACGTGCACTCCAGCGAGGAGATCGAGAACGCCTTCCGCGCCATCACCGCGCACCAGGACCGCGCATACGTCACCAAAGACGAACTCTACGCCGTGAGTACTTCCAGTTATATACTATTTGTAGAGGCTTGTAATTGGCTTCTTATATTCTATCTTACAGTATACTGTAATACTGATAGCTGTTAGCCACCCAAAGAACATAAATAAAATTCTCGGAGTTATATTGTAGCCTTACCGGTAATTGACTAGATACTATGTTTATGTAAAAGTCTTTTAAAAAGGCTTATTGTCGTCTATCTTAAAATAACGAGGCTATACTTTTTATGTTACATAATATGTTTGTCGCAATAGTCGAATCGAGTGTAACTTACAAAAGATGTTACTTTATATTAATTTTGTTGTATATAATTCATATTAATTTTAATTATAGATGCTGCTAAATATGACTAAAGATTTTTTTATTTATTTGTATTATATCTTCAACATTGTACAACAATTTATGTAACACTGTAACATCTTACTACACAGAACCTGACAAAGGAGATGGCGGACTACTGCGTGGCGCGCATGAAGGCGTACGTCGAACCCAAGACCGAACGGCCAGTACCCAACGCCCTCGACTACATCGACTTCACGCGCACGCTCTTCCAAAACTAGGCACCTGCACGCCCCCTGCCGCGCAGATAACATCACATTAAACACGTAAAACTATAACGTCTTTGATTTCACTTCCTCTGCGCGGGTTGTCTGCTTCGCTTTGTATTCCAGAACTTCAGACTGATTATTGTAGAACTGCATTTAATAACTTTTTAGAGCCTCCGTTTAGCTGCGCGTGACCTCTTCTATGCGAAGACCGTATATCGCGTTCGCCTCTACACTGTCTACGTTAGGTAGCTACGATATTTTACCATCCGGTATAGATTTAGTGTAGTCATAGTTCTTTTTCTCTGAAACGAGCAGAGAAACTAGTAACTAGAATTTGCATTTCTAAAAAGTTTAATTCGTAAGTGTTTTTGTATTTTCCAAAATAATCACTCTGTAGTTGGTGTTTGAAATAAAATACATTTTAAGCTTTATATTTATTTCATAAAATATAAATTACGGACTATGTTATAAATTAACTTATATTTTTTTTTGTATTCACATTACCTAATAAAAATATTTACTCCATACAAGTGTCTTATTAACTAATGGCCTTTACACTGATTACTATGGCTGTTCCGCGGAAAATAGCGCTAACAAAAAAACGTGAGCAAAATGGCGACCGCTGGCGTTAAATAAGCAAAATGGTGGATTATGTTAGCAATATTGAAGTTAGCAAACGTGTTCTGGCCGATTATGTTTTTTCTTTAACGCTAACAAGCGCTTTTTTCCGCGGAACACAGCCAATGTCATGCGTAAAATTAACTATGAAAGTTATACTACCAACTGTACAGGTCGCGCAACGAATTAAGATCTTTCGACAAAAGTAGAGGGGGTATGCGCAGAAGTCAGTTTTTGGGTGTGTTTGGCGGTAGCGGGCTCGGGCGGGGAGGTGTGGATGCGCCGAACGCATGCCGAACGTGGCTGCCGACACGCTATTGGTACGTTAGTAATATGTATTCTTTGCTATTGGTCATATGCGCGAACGATCCCCTCCACTTTCACTGAGCGCTCATAAACCGTTGCGCGACCTATACTAAGATGTTAATCATGTTTCAAATCGTAATTACTATTGTTAAATAATTATAAAAGCATGTTACAAATATGATTAAAATATTAATTTCAAAATAAAGAGCACAATGACTTTGGAACATAACTTGAATACAATTAGTAAATACATAATATAACTTATTTACATTTGATATTTTGTATTTGTACAGTTACATCACAGGCTAGTGCTACGCTAGCCAAACATAATTTAAAAAAATATACTGTTCCAATAGAGGACATATTTTATATTGATTAAGTTAATCTACTTTATATTATACACATTTCTTGTGGTGGCAGTAGCTAGTTACGTAGCTAGTCATCAAAGATTAGCACAGCTAATGCCCGTAGACCAGTCCGATAGCACATTGGGTGCTAACGCGCGCTTTGCGTTTTGAGAACCAACAGCACACAGAGTAAGATCTTTTTTCACTGCCGGCCATGAAGATTTAACTATAATAATTTGTTTGGCATCGAAACAACGCCCCAATTGGCAAACAAGAGCTCTTTGGCCTAGTGGGCAGACCGTTTAACGGTTTGCATTCAAGAGAGTGCAGGTTCGAATCCCAGGTTGAGGCGTGTACACATGAGACTTTTTCAGATCTCAAGTACTTTATACGGACACTCTAACGGTTAAGGAAAACATCGTGAGGAAACCCGCACATAGTTGGCCCCAGGCGTATTGACCAGTCATTCCTCTGGACTAGGCTTACTATGTTGTAGGCCGTATTTGCTTGGGCAACCATACGACATAAAAACCGGCTGTCCCAGGCACTACAGTATTTCAAGAGTGGTTACTTCGCTCGGAGAATACTGTATAAATCTTCCATTAACGGATGATAAGTGGCAAACAATGGTAACGAATTTGATGCCATACAAATTATTATAGTAAACTTCTTCACGGCGAGCAAACTCGAACTCAATACACTATTCTAGACCAGTGACCTAGCAGGAGCATTCGACAGTGGCGTAAACGTAACGTTATCGAAAGAGAATTGTACAAAAATGTCAAAATCATGTCAGCGCCCACAGTGGCGGATCTACGACTTCTTCGAACTGGGGCAAAAACTTGATATGGCGAACCCCCCCTGCAGTCTGCACACTACGCACGCTTTCAAAAATAAATTTACTTGATATTCGTTCATAAATCACTTAGTATGTGCTCAAAAACTAACTGAGCGTATGGAAATAGAAAAGTTCGTTTTTCGCACATAATAATATTATGATTCGATTACTTATAAAAACCTATAAGATATACTATCTTATAGGTTTTTATAAGTTTTTAAGGAAAGCAGGCTTCATATTTGTTTGATATTTTGAATTTTTGTCTCAAGGATTTGGCGCCCCCATAAAACTGCCGCCCGGGGCAAGTGCCCCCAGTTGCCCCCCATAGATAAGGGGCTGAGCGCCCATACAAATTTCCATTCGGTTACGTTTACGCCGATGCCGCTGTCAATTGTTCTCGCTAGGCCCCTGTCTAGACACACGCAAGCGCTCGCTTTCTCTTTGTTTAGAAACGCGTGTTACTAAAGCGCGCGTTGGAAAAGCTAACTCGGCGTAGGCGCCAAGGGCCGCCGCTGGCAGGTGCAGGCGCCGAGCTGCAGGTGTTTCACGGCCAGCAGGTCCCGCACGAACGGCCGCGCCCGCGCGTTGTACGTCAAACACCACTTCAGCGACGAGATCAAAGACTGCGGCAAGTCTGAAAGGCAGAATATGTGTATTGAAATAATGTAGCAGTCAGTTACCATTACATACTTTTTAGTTATAAACGGCGTAGATGATAGATATTCTTATTACTCGTGACTTCGTACGTGCCAAAAGAAATCCCACAGGAACCTTACATTTTGCTGCGATAAAATACTTTTTACAGAAGGCTTACTGCCTTATGTTGGTAGTTATTGGACTGAGGATTGAATAATCAGGAGTCCATCTACTACCATACCAAATTTCGTCAAAATCAGTGTTATCGCGCAAAAGGGTAACAAACACACAATAATTCACAAAACTTGTATTCAACTTTAGCTGGTTTTTGTAAGGGATGTACAATAACAAATTCATAATTTTTGTCAAATATTTCAAAGTTCAAGAAGTCAAAATTTTTTATTCAAAATTGGTATTTTTAGGGTTCCGTAATACATAAGGAACCCTTATAGTTTCGTTAACCCTCTGTCCGTCCGGTCGTCTGTCTGTCTGTCCGCGCTTCTAGCTTCTGTAATTATGAATATAAATGGCTAAATTTTGGTACAGTTATAGACTGTGAATAGATCTCGGTTTTAGCATCATAAAATAATAATAATTGTGTATTTAAATTATTACGGGGCTATTTTACGGCTCACCATAGGAACAAGGCAAAGTTTCATACACGATTTTTTACAAAGTCGACCATTTACGAGTAATCGGCCTCCAAAGTGGTTTATAAGTTGGGTAATTTGAAAAAAGCATTTTACGCGGTTATAGTTACGGAACCCTCCTTGCTCTGACATGCTCTTGGTTAGGTTATTACACACTTTCTGAATGTTCACTTTGGTACGTTAGTAATATATTCTTTGACGTCAGTCTACATGTTGCCTACCAGAAACAGTTACGCCATCTTTGTTGTCACAATACTTACATCTTGATTTTATCATACCTCTAATGTCAAAATGGCCCCAAAAACTCCAAAAGTGGGGCCATTTAGGTAGGGACAGTTTTACATCAACAAGCCTCATCTTTAACATGTACGTCTATAATTTTTGTACTCACTTTCAACTGCAGGAAATTCAATGCGATGGTTGGGGTTCACGATTACAGCTAACTTGGTTAAGTTTGGTATGTGACCGAAAGGAGTGCGGCCGTAGACCATACTATACAAAATACATCCTAGGGACCACACATCTGACCGAAATGAAATCTGAAAAAATAGTTTTTGGTAAATACATATAATATAGTTATAGTACAATATTTCTGCCATAATTGAAACTCAATATTGTATTTTTGTATATTTAAAAAATTACTTTGATCGATGCACTGCCTCCATAGCCCCCGGCCCCTCCAGTCAAAGCCTCGGGGCTTATATAGGAGTATGTGCCGGCTGCCTGAGAGCGCACCACACTGGTAGCGTCACTGCTTATGGCTGAGGCTATCCCAAAGTCTATTAGCTTTAGTCTCCCACAGACAAGCAGAAAATTTGCTGGTTTCAAATCAGCGTGGATTACACCTGAAAAAATTAGACACAATTATAATTATATCTGTGGACACTTCACACCATGTTCATTTGGCTCCATGCTAAGTATCCGAAGAACTTGTATTATGGGGACCAGATAATGGGAAGTGTATATTTTTTTATTTAGCCTTTATTTCAGAAATACAGCAATGTTTATAAATAATATGTTAGTTATCTCAGTTTATCAATTCCTGATTGCCATTTGGCAAAGGCCTCCTCTAGTCTCTTCCATTCTCGTCTGTCTCTGGCCACTCTACTCTAGGATACTCCCGCAATTTTATATTATACATACATTTAAGAATATTTCATTATTCCCATATTTATTATTCATCCATGACCCAGGATTCAGGAACATAGAAAAAGTTTCTGTTCCTTCGGCAGGATTAGGACCCACAACCCCTGGCCTGGGCACGAACATGCTTAACCACAGAGCCACAGACATCATCATTATTTGTGTCAAAATATTAATGTACAAATATGGTAATGATCTCTTTGACCTTATTGAATAATGTTATTTTGAGAGAATTACCATGATCATGTATGTAGTTGACTGCATGTAGCATCTCTTCCCAGTAGTGCAGTACCAGTGCCGGTGGAAGATCACCAGCTCGAGCTTTCAGTATTGAAGAAAGATCAGTTTCTCCAACTTCCAGCACTAATCGCAGAATTTGATTTGCACGATCATATTCACTGTAAATACAAGAAAAATTATCATTTGCAATTTTATATTACTAGCTTTTGCTCTAAATACGACAAACAGCCATCCATTCATCCTCACAAACTTTCATATTTATAATAGTAGTGGGATTTTTGATACAGTGTATAATAAACACAAATAATGATGACTGTATAATATAAATAATAAATAATAATAAATAACTCACTAATCATAAAGTTTAACAACTCGGTCGGAGTTCTGCAGTGATCTCAATAATCTGACTTCGTTGATGTAACCCTGTGCTAATTCCTGGTCGGTGGCCAAGTAAACACATTTCACTGCATATTCATTTGAAGTTCCCACCTCTAGCACCTGAAATATAAATAACAAATGTATAATTTGTGTTACTTGTAACAAAGGTATAGTTCTATATTTTATAACAAGAACCACAAATATTATTGCTCATAATGTATATTTCAGAGTCAATTTATACTGGCACAGAGTCTAAGCACAGAAAGCACAATTCTGAAATATAATAAAGCAAATTCTCTATAGGTTTAAATATTCATTATTATCAACAAAGGTTAGTTAGTAGTAGGGTAGTTAACTAAATACAATTATAGCTTGTCTTCGGAGAAAAAGTAATTATACATAACAATGCTAAAATTTACAAATAACTGTATAATTATTAATATGTATTTACCAAAATATAGATAACAACATGATGCTTATGTTACATTTTTTTATGTTGTGTAGTAAGCTAGTAAGTATTAAAAATATTATGCAAACTTAATTATAACAGATCTTAGAATATGCAGGAACATAATGTAATAATTATCTATGTTGTCCACAACGTAATGCACATATTCACAGTATGCATTGACCTTTAAGCTCAGTACACAAGGTTTTGATTAAAACAAAAAAAAAATACACTACTTGACACATAAAAAGTAAATACCTTATAAACTTCGCTGGAACCACCAGTGCCCAACTTTTTAATGAACATGTACTTCCTGTCTTTGATGCTTGTAGTTTTGAACAATATTTTGGAGTTATTTCCAACTGCACCCTGAGGATAAGACGGGGTCGCCGCATATGATGTAGGTATAGGTTTTTTGTTTAAAGGAGTCGCTGGAACAGGCTGCGACACTGGCACTGAGTCGGTGATGATGGCTGGGGTAGCTGTAGGGGCAGGTGCCAATGTAGGTGCAGGTGTAGGGGTAGGGGCAAGTGCAGGTGTGGGGGCTAGTGTTACTGTAGGGGCAGCGACTGACACAGGTGCAGATGTGACCTTTGGCACTGTCGTCGGTGGAGGTAGAGGATCCACAGGATCCGCATTTTGTGGGTGCCGAAACAATTCACACCTCACTTTATCCCTATTTTGAATAACAGCCTGTAGAGGTGTCTTCTTCTGGCTTTTGCGTGTAGACGACCCTGGAGTAAATCTACGTATGCCAGACTTTATTTTCGGCGTTGCTGTCTTCGTTTTTTGAGTACTGCAAGGAAATTTCTGCATATCTGGTGTCCTCTTGACCGCAGATCTTTTGTAGCCGGAAGCGTTAGAATATTTGTCGTGTGACACGAGTCCGTATCTTTTCCTCTCGCTATTGAGATACGTTGGAGTTTTCTGAACGTGTGGACCTTGGAAAGGGTTCTGAAATTGACTGCTCGGGTATGTTTGGTGTGAAGTCATGTTGCTATCGACATTTTCCTTGTTGTATTCACTGTGTACTTTCTTTTCGGATACGGCTTTATTCATAGTTTTCGCGTTTTGAGGTGTCGATGTTGAGATTGCTTTAGTCGTAGCGAAACATTTTGTGTTGATCTCATCCACTGAATCATCACTTTCATCGTTATTAAAACTAGAGTCAGGTGTGTCCTCTTCTTGCTGCAGTGGTTTTAAATTAGCGAGTAATGCCGAAAGTGGCATAGGCGCAAACTTAAAGCTATTAGAAGTTGTTTCCGTGGTATTATTCATGGTTTTACTAAATTGAGTTCATTAACTGGGCAATAATGTAATTCTTTTAGTAAGAAAATATTTACACAAATCACGTTATTTATATGTAATTATTTTAAAATAATTTTACTAGGTACTACTTTTTGAATTACCCGAATACCCGTTACAAAAACAAACTTTCAAATACTTGACATATGTTGTCATTTGTGTGCGAGTTTCGTTCGTCTTCTTTTTTATTGACAAAACTAATATTGATTTTTTAAATTTATATATGGCGTCGACTTATAACCATTTGCCAGTGTCAAGTAAAAAAGGCGGGATAAATAAATAGTGAAGTCAGGGTAGTCCAAAGATTAGTCAATGAGTCAAGTCAGTCGATCCAATAAAGTGGTAGATATGCATTACTGAAACTTCCTAGGGAGTTTTGACTAAATACTCAATTTAGCACGCATTTTGTAGTTGTATAATTTGCCCACACTTCAACGAATAAAGTTACCTATATAATAGTTGCGACTTGCGACGTCGCCAAACAGGCACAATGCACGGATAATCATACATCGCACTCATAGACTAATGATCGCTGGGCGGTTGAGACTTGAGCGCCCAGCGAGACCAATTATTCATTTATGATCGCACTATGTGTAGTGCGCATAGAGATAGAAAAGTGCGCCGTATGATTATTATGATTATACCTACTAATAATTCGTTTATTTGGTCGTTTTTATTTCAGTCACGAAGTATAGATAACAAGGAGTCCGAACGTAATGTTAAAATAATGGTCTCAATTACGGGGACAGATTTTTGCCGGTAGAGCGCGCGACGGTCCGACATGCACTCGTTTGAAATTACGCGGGAAGTTTAAAGTTGCTATTGACAGCTCTGGAAAGATTGAAATCTTATTATATAAAAGTTTTAGGAAATTCTTAGAAACTGTTCTCGAAAAATAGATACCGTAGAACACGGTAATTGCCTAACGGTAATTTAAAAATAATTGTAATAAATAATAGTATTGGCAACACTCGGTATAATAGTATTGGCAACACTCGGTACTCGTCGGTCTCGCACGCCTAGCGGCAGAAAAGAGAACTAAGATCTGGTCCTATTATTGTGTACATAATTATTATTAAAAAGCCTATACCGTTCGGACTCCTGGTATCTATGCTTCATGATTTCAGTAGTAAAAACTAGCAAAGAAAGAAAACAGATAATAAATTTGAATTTATTTCGTTATACCTACTGCAAAAGTACTTAGGTACGACCTTTTGTAAATAAGTGAAATTCAATTTGATTATAGAGTTAATTCCGCTACTCGACCACAGGTGGCAGTTTCTAAGACGCACGTTATTTTATTCATAATAATTGTTCCGTTTCATTAGCTAAATTAAAAAACTTAAAAATTATATAAAAAGTATGCTATTAATTTTATTTTTGCAGAGCTTTCAGCTTTGTGTGGGTGAATAGCGCAGTGTACCTTACGTAAACCACACCTACTTTGCACTTCAACTTATTTTTTGTTCCGTGGATACTCTGACTTAAGAAACTCCGTGGATACTAACACAATACACATGTACAAATATATCTATTTTTTATATAAATAATAGAAAACACAAGTCACTAGATATAATTTTTATTTACATGAATTTAAAATAACAATTAAATTTTATACTAATTTTATGTAATACAGTAATATTGTTACTAACGAAATTACAAATTACCATAATCTACAATATTATAATATGTGTCTGAGCTGTAGACTGTATAACATAATACTACATATTCTTTATGTTACATAAAATAACAAAATATAATTAAAAAACATTGGATAACGTTTATACATTCAGATAAACAAATTAAAAGATAAAAAATAGACACATAAAAACATTTCCAATGAAATAAATCAGCTTTTTGTTGTTATTAATGATCTTTTGTTATTTTATATAACTCAGAGAATATGTATTAACGTGAGTTTTTTGCCTGAAATAAATGTGATTTGATTTATGTAGAGCTATTCAATATTGTTATAAAATCAAAATGTATCATTGTCTTAAGCGCATTTTTTATTTTTGCGTACAAGTCTGCGTCAAGGCCGCGGTATTGGTATTTTCAGGCTAGACCGTGAATACGGCGCTTTACATTAGTTTAAGCCGTAGGGAACGTACGACGTACAACCGACGCGACGTACTTAATTTGACATCCTTAAAGGGTTTCAAATTATGTACTTACGTGTGTTCTCAGGCTAAAAATGTTTGAAACACATTCTTAGCCTCAGAACACACGTAAGTACTTAATTTGTAAAAGTCACAGTTATTTAATTAGTTACATATTATTACGGATATTAATTTTAATTGCAGCTACTGGCAAGGTTTTTAGTAGATTTTGTATGATGTTAAAACAAACGGTTATATCAGTCTTTTTTGTTTCACTTGTATTGATCACACTACATGGATACTAAAATCCTGGTTATATACACGTTGTTACTCTTAATACTAAAACTATTATATACTACTTAATAAAATATATACTATATACTACCTTAAATAAAAATATTTCGACAATTTACATACAAGGACATTAAACGAGCATTTGTTTTCACAATGTTGAAAGGAGACAAATTTTGATCAGGGTAACCAAGACCCCTTCCTCTAACGTGAGGTTTAACTAAGGCTGCGTTCACACCAAACTGACTGTCAGCCGCCGAAAGTGAGCGAGCGTTACGCAGCTTATGGTATTTCCATACATATTCACCTTTTCATTCACACCTAACCGACAATACGTTATTACGCTATGCATAGACGCTGACATTCGGCGGCCGATTTATCAGTATAGTGTGAACGTAAAATACCGTTTATTTTTACGTTTACACTGGGGCTCACAGTGAGCCTGCTCACATTCGGCGGCTGACAGTCAGTTTGGTGTGAACGCAGCCTAAGTCACGGACACCACCGTTTGTAGTACGTGAATGCGTTTAGGCGTTATCCTCCTTCGCTTTGTTAGGGTACCTGCAGTCCGGAGACTCGCACTCACATTTCATCCACTTCGATTTCACCGACCAGAATTTATCACCATAATCGAACCTGTTAAAAGAGAAAATGTTATTTAGATGGAACTAACATAGTCGTGCATTAAATTAGATTATGAAAACATTTAAAGTTTGTGTGTATGTTATTTAAAGTATAATTATTATTTCATCCATTACTCTCGCGCTGTACTGCGTATCCACGTATTCATTCAGACGTCTAAGAGTGTGTGGGCGTCATGCGTGTGCGTGTATCCTATCATGCATATATATTATTTATTTATTTAGGAACGAACAGTTGTTATAACAAAATAATTTTATGAAGTAATGTAAACCTAGAGTTCCATAAAAAGAAGTAATAACTAATAAATATATAAAACTGAAAGCTACAACACATGCATTTAGATCAGCTTATAACAATGTTTAACAGCCTCCGTGTTCTAGTGGTTCGAGCATTAGCTCTCGACTCGGAGGTCGTGTGTTCGATTCCCACAAGGGAACAACAAAAAAAATGTTGTTTCCAAGTTTGGTTAGGACAATGCAGGCTGATCACCTGATTGTCTGATAAGAAAAATGACCCATGCGTCGGATGGGCATGTAAAAAGTCGGTCCTGCGCCTGATCTTTCGCCAGTCGTGTCGGTCATCCGTCCCACTGGGTTACGAGAGTAAAAGGAAGAGAGAGTGCTCTTGTGTACTGCGCACACACTTGAGCACTACAAAATCACTCCTGCGTAACTGACCGTTCGTTTCAATGAAACCGGCCATCGTCACCGAGATCGGTGTGGGAGTTATATATTATAAAACAATGTTTCTAATTTTGTCATTTGCAATCTGTTTTATTTTACTTATCATCAAAATACCTATTATATTACATATATTGCAACATCTAATAAGGAAAGCAGTATATATAATGCGTGTGTACTGACGTGAGCTCCTCCATGGCGGGTATGTCCCGCAGGGCGAACAGCGCGACGGCGGGCAGGCGCAGGTCGCGCGTGTGTGTGTACACGCGCACGGGCGCGACGTTGGGCTCGCACGAGTGGTTGATGAACCGCGCCGCGCCGCCCCAGCGCGCCGCGTCCACGCACAGCGCCTCGTCCTCCGCGCCGGACTCCGCGGCCCCCTCGCCTTGCTGTACACGTAAATATAAAAAATAATATAAAAATAGCCTTTATTAACAACTAGCATTAACTTCCCGCGGCTTCGCCTGCGTGTAATTAGGTTTGAACTTTCATCCCCTATTTGACCGCCTTTGTGGTTGAATTTAGAGAAATCCTTAGTGGACTTAGTGGATGCCTACGTCATATGAGGGCAAAATTTCAAATTTCTAGCCTTAAGGTTTTGGCCAGTGCGCGATACATCAGTCAATCAGCTTTGCCTTTTATATAACATAGTTATATATAGAAGATAGATCAACTCCTGTACACGTAAGTAAATATTTAATACTAATATAATCACTAAAAAAAAATAATACTTTGTCTATTTACTATCCCAAATACGTCGCTATGTCAACAAGTCGTTGAGCCGACCGTAAAGTATTATCTTAACAGTAACTGGCGCAGCTTAGATCAAGTCTCTAAAAATGTATACAGAAATTTTGATACCTTATTTGTTACAGAATACATAACTATACAGTGCAACCACGACCTCAGTGTCTTTCGGCCATCGTAATTTTTTATGCACCAATCTTTCATTTCCATACAAAAACAAAAATTGCCGATGGTATGTTTATGTATTTTTAATGTATGTCTGAAACAAACCTCTTTGAGCAGTAAGACATTATACTGTACTGTTTTATTTTTGTAAACAAAACGTTTATTACTTGCAGCAGGTCTTGCTTGAGATCCAGCGCAAACATGTACTGGTCGTTAGCCCGCGCGTCGGCGTCGCGTCGCGCCAGCAGCTCGCCCGTGTAGAGCGCGACGGGCGCGCCCCGCCGTATGCCCGCGCGCGCGCGCAGCCCCCACCCGCGCCGCGCCGTGCGGAACACCTGCACGCGCGCGCCGATCGACCCGGCCGCTGCCAGGCGCGACACCACGCGGTTGCCGCACCGTTTCTGCAGCAATGTAAACAAATGACGTCTTAATCTTACGGCATCGTTAATAACTACAATTTATATTAAAAACTATTTTTTATAAAAATTATACACAACTATAGCCTTGTTATCATTACGAATCTATTTACACCTCATTTATTAAAATCGGGCCAGTAGTTTAGGCGCTAAGGTGGAACTATGTATGTATGTATGTATACATACATAGACTGTCAAAATTATTACCATTCCTTTTAGCTTCGCCGTAGTTGGGTAATCATTAAATGTAAATAATGTACACTTTTATATAAATTGGACAATCGATATAGAAAACATTTTAAGTTATATATCTTTTGTCGAAAAGTTTTAAAGTTAATTTTTTTAAATATTTACAATGGGCGCGCCCGGCGGCAGCAAAAAAGCGACACGATGAAGTTAGCCGAGAACTGTCACTCCAGTTTCCGTGAAAACTCATGATTAACTTAAATAAAGTATAACTTCTTACGTGCGTAAGAACGATTTTTCTATACTAATATAATAAAGAGGAAAAGTTTGTTTGTTTGTTTGCATTGAATAGGCTCCGAAACTACTGGACCAATTTTGATGCAATTTAATAGATTAGACCACGGGGAAGGAGATAGGCTACTTTTTATCGCGGCAAAATGTACGGTTACCACGAGATTTCCTTTTGCGCGCACGAAGTCGCATGCAACATCTAGTCTTAAATACAAAGTATTAAGTAACAATGTATACAGCGTACGTACCATGTTGCAGGCGCAGGTGTGGTTGCACTCGAACAGCATGGGCGGGTCGTGGTACGGGAAGTTGGCGGGCAGGCGGCCGCGCACGTACCAGCTGCGCACGCCCAGCGCCGCGCACGCACACGCGCCGCCGTCGCACGCGCCGTCCACGCACGCGCACCCCTGTTACCACCAAACGAAGGTAAACAATTATTTATATTATTCAGGAAACAAACAGTCGTTTACATGTTTCTTAAACTATAAAATATATTGAAATACTTAAAAACTAACAGTCCATAGATTTTTATAAAGTATAAAAAATACACGGCATAGTACTAAAATAGAACTAGGCTATTATGTGTATATTTTTATACAATCATAATCTTTGTTTACAGAAGATCTTGGCTCGTCTCGTCTCTTTGACCTTTTAAATGTTTGGTTGTGTTTTTATCAATTATTGTTTTGATTTGCAAGAGTTCGGAAGGAACAATTTCACAATGAATTGCGACAAGACAAATTGCTAGCACAAGAGGAGTATTGTTTATACAATTTGCTACACAACTATAATACAACATTACGATGCGATACTATAATATAGCATACGACTACTTATACTTTATACTTATGTAACTCCGTGGTCTAGTGGTTAGAGCCTTGGCTCTCGACTCGGAGGTCGTGGGTTCGATTCCCGCATTGGAACAACAAAAAATGTTGTTTCCAAGTTTGGTTAGGACAATGCAGGCTGATCACCTGATTGTCTGACAAGAAAGATGATCCATGCGTCGGATGGGCATGTAAAAAGTCGGACCTGCGCCTTATCTCTCGTCAGTCGTGTCGGTTATCCGTCCCACTGGATTACGAGAGTAAAGGAAGAGAGAGTGCTCTTGTGTACTGCGCACACACTTGGGCACTATAAAATTACTCCTGCGTAACTGGCCTGGTTTCAATGGAACCGGCCACCGTCACCGAGATCGGTGGGGAGTCATTATTATGTAACTCTGTTGAGTATAATTTGTAGTTGTAAAATAGTTTATCAGAAGGAAGAGTTACTGCCTACCTAAGCCTGAACCCTAGCGCATAGCGCGTCGACTGATATAATTGCTTAGTGTACAAAATGTGTTCCCTATACTTACTTCAATGCCACAGATGACATTAAAGTGAGTTCATAGTTTTAGGACGATTTTACTGTATGATAATGTAATAGTTACAGGAATAATAATAATCAGACAGTTGTCGTTTGATTTCACAAAAGTTTTCATCCTGACGATGATACCTGCATAGTGGCGAGCGTGCAGTCCACGTGCAGCGGCGCGGGCGTCACGAGCTGCGAGGTGTACGTGAAGTCGGCGGACAGCGGCGCGTCGTCCACCTCGTTGGCGCACTCAACCGGCCACGGCTCGCGCCCGTTCGGTATGTCGCCGGGGACGAACACGATACCTGCATAGTGGCGAGCGTGCAGTCCACGTGCAGCGGCGCGGGCGTCACGAGCTGCGAGGTGTACGTGAAGTCGGCGGGCAGCGGCGCGTCGTCCACCTCGTTGGCGCACTCCACCGGCCACGGCTCGCGCCCGTTCGGTATGTCGCCGGGGACGAACACGATACCTGCATAGTGGCGAGCGTGCAGTCCACGTGCAGCGGCGCGGGCGTCACGAGCTGCGAGGTGTACGTGAAGTCGGCGGGCAGCGGCGCGTCGTCCACCTCGTTGGCGCACTCCACCGGCCACGGCTCGCGCCCGTTCGGTATGTCGCCGGGGACGAACACGATACCTGCATAGTGGCGAGCGTGCAGTCCACGTGCAGCGGCGCGGGCGTCACGAGCTGCGAGGTGTACGTGAAGTCGGCGGGCAGCGGCGCGTCGTCCACCTCGTTGGCGCACTCCACCGGCCACGGCTCGCGCCCGTTCGGTATGTCGCCGGGGACGAACACGATACCTGCATAGTGGCGAGCGTGCAGTCCACGTGCAGCGGCGCGGGCGTCACGAGCTGCGAGGTGTACGTGAAGTCGGCGGGCAGCGGCGCGTCGTCCACCTCGTTGGCGCACTCCACCGGCCACGGCTCGCGCCCGTTCGGTATGTCGCCGGGGACGAACACGATACCTGCATAGTGGCGAGCGTGCAGTCCACGTGCAGCGGCGCGGGCGTCACGAGCTGCGAGGTGTACGTGAAGTCGGCGGGCAGCGGCGCGTCGTCCACCTCGTTGGCGCACTCCACCGGCCACGGCTCGCGCCCGTTCGGTATGTCGCCGGGGACGAACACGATACCTGCATAGTGGCGAGCGTGCAGTCCACGTGCAGCGGCGCGGGCGTCACGAGCTGCGAGGTGTACGTGAAGTCGGCGGGCAGCGGCGCGTCGTCCACCTCGTTGGCGCACTCCACCGGCCACGGCTCGCGCCCGTTCGGTATGTCGCCGGGGACGAACACGATACCTGCATAGTGGCGAGCGTGCAGTCCACGTGCAGCGGCGCGGGCGTCACGAGCTGCGAGGTGTACGTGAAGTCGGCGGGCAGCGGCGCGTCGTCCACCTCGTTGGCGCACTCCACCCGCCACGGCTCGCGCCCGTTCGGTATGTCGCCGGGGACGAACACGATACCTGCATAGTGGCGAGCGTGTAGTCCACGTGCAGCGGCGCGGGCGTCACGAGCTGCGAGGTGTACGTGAAGTCGGCGGGCAGCGGCGCGACGTCCACCTCGTTGGCGCACTCCACCGGCCACGGCTCGCGCCCGTTCGGTATGTCGCCGGGGACGAACACGATACCTGCATAGTGGCGAGCGTGCAGTCCACGTGCAGCGGCGCGGGCGTCACGAGCTGCGAGGTGTACGTGAAGTCGGCGGGCAGCGGCGCGTCGTCCACCTCGTTGGCGCACTCCACCGGCCACGGCTCGCGCCCGTTCGGTATGTCGCCGGGGACGAACACGATACCTGCATAGTGGCGAGCGTGCAGTCCACGTGCAGCGGCGCGGGCGTCACGAGCTGCGAGGTGTACGTGAAGTCGGCGGGCAGCGGCGCGTCGTCCACCTCGTTGGCGCACTCCACCGGCCACGGCTCGCGCCCGTTCGGTATGTCGCCGGGGACGAACACGATACCTGCATAGTGGCGAGCGTGCAGTCCACGTGCAGCGGCGCGGGCGTCACGAGCTGCGAGGTGTACGTGAAGTCGGCGGGCAGCGGCGCGTCGTCCACCTCGTTGGCGCATTCCACCGGCCATGGCTCGCGCCCGTTCGATATGTCGCTGTGGACGCATAACTTTTCACTTAGTAACTACAATTTTATGTAAACCGGACTACGTAAATTATTTAGCCTATTTTACCCGGGCTATTATTATGAATCTATTGACACCTCATTTATAATATAAAACATCAGACCTCATTTATAAAGAACTAGTTGTTGCCCGCGGCTCCGCCCGCGTTAAGAAACACTATACTTTTTCGGAGCCTATGTTTTAATCCAGAGCCTAAACTACTACAATACCAAGTTTCATCGAGATCCATTCAGCAGGTTTTGCGTGAAAGAGTAACAAACATCCATCCATACATCCGTCCTCACAAACATTCACATTTATAATATCAGTAGGATCATTAGTTTGAGTGCCGCCCCTGTGGTACAACGCCGCCGGTATCAAGGTCACGCGCTCGTCGAGTAGTACGGGCGCGCGGTTATGAATATATTTTAAGTATTTTATAGGATCTATTCAAAATGTAAGGTCACATGCTATATATTGTTACGTGTTAGGTCGAAGGATTTGGAGAGAAAACCTGGTGACTCCTTTTAAGACTTTATTTACTAGCACTTGGTCCAACACAAAGCACTAGGTCTAACACTAAACACTAAGTCCAAACACTAAGCACTAAGTCCAAACACTAAGCACTAACAGTGTCCTTAAGTCGTAGCCAAATCGCGGGTTTCACTGGTATTAATCACTGGTATCACTTTTACTTATCGCCTGTTTCGCCTCGAAATCGCCCGAAGGTAGCTCGAAACTGAACTCCTGATCACTAGTTTTCGCTTGTATCGCCCGTATCGCTTCGACGGAAGCTCAAAAAGAACTCGACTCGCTCGTATTCTTCCGACGTATTTATACCGGTCGATACGAGTCCCAGACGATTCCAGAAGGTTCCCGAGTCGCATGACCGTGTTAGATTTATTCTGGAACGTTTGCACAGTAGCGCCATCTAGTACTGAGTAGGGGCCCCACGCTGTTCCTGTTCACACCAAGTGGTGTCATTGGTTGACGCTAGATGGCGCTTTTGTGTGTTCGTAACACTACTCCCCTCTTAGAGATGTTCGTCCCGAGCATCGTTGCCACTGCCATGGTACCGCGCTAGACGATCTATGTGCACCACTTTGAATGACCCTCTTGACACCCAGATGACCTTCTGATACGCCATCATGCATTTCACGGAGAACATCTGGCACTCTCGTTCTTGGGACGATTATCTGAAGATGGAACTCTCTGCCGTTATTTCTGGTAGGGTATTCCGTTTATCAGACTGTCCTATTGCGCCCAGTACACCTTAGTGATAGCGCCAGTGGGTGCAACCTCACTCCAGATTAGTTTTACGTCACCCCGTTTCTTGCACGTGACGATGTGTTGAAGGTCGTCATCTCTTTCTTGAGCCTCCCTCATAGCATCATCCTCCCAGAGACCCAAAGGAGTTGAGCAGGCGGGGCCCGGTGGGCGGGGCCAGTGGGCGGGACTTGGCCCACAGTGGGCGGAGCCTGAGGGGCGTGGTCAGTGGGCGGGGCATAGTAGGCGGGGCCAGTGGGCGGAGCTTGGTCCCCAGTGGGTGTGGCCTCCGCCAAGGGTCGCTCCTCTCCGCCAGGGGTCGCACTTCTCCGCCAAGGGTCGCACGTCTCCGTCAGGGGCCGCACCTCTCCGCCAGGGGGCCGCACGTCTCCGCCAGGGGTCGCACGTCTCCGCCAGGGGCCGCACGTCTCCGCCAGGGGCCGCACCTCTCGGCCAGGGGTCGCACGTCTCCGCCGCCAGGGGTCGCACGTCTCCGCCGCCAGGGGTCGCACGTCTCCGCCGCCAGGGGTCGCACGTCTCCGCCGCCAGGGGTCGCACGTCTCCGCCGCCAGGGGTCGCACGTCTCCGCCGCCAGGGATCGCACATCTCCACCAGGGGTCGCACCTCTCCGCCAGGGGTCGCACCTCTCCGCCAGGGGTCGCACCTCTCCGCCAGGGGTCGCACCTCTCCGCCACCAGGGGTCGCTCTCCATCGCCAGGGGTCGCTCTCCATCGCCAGGGGTCGCTCTCCACCGCCAGGGGTCGCAGTCGTCCGCCAGGGGTCGCTCTCCACCGCCAGGGGCCGCTCTCCACCGCCAGGGGTCGCTCTCCACCGTCAGGGGTCGCTCTCCACCGCCAGGGGTCGTAGTCTTCCGCCAAGGGTCGTAGTCTTCCGCCAGGGGTCGCTCTCCACCACCAGGGGTCGCAGTCTTCCGCCAGGGGTCGCTCTCCACCACCAGGGGTCGCACCTCTCCGCCAGGGGTCGCAGTCTTCCGCCAGGGGTCGCTCTCCACCGCCAGGGGTCGCAGTCTTCCGCCCGGGGTCGCTCGTCTCCGCCCAGGGGTCGCACCTCTCCACCCGGGGGTCGCACCTCTCCGCCCGGGGGTCGCACCTCTCCGCCCGGGGGTCGCACCTCTCCGCCCGGGGGTCGCACCTCTCCGCCCGGGGGTCGCACCTCTCCGCCCGGGGGTCGCACCTCTCCGCCCGGGGGTCGCACCTCTCCGCCCGGGGGTCGCACCTCTCCGCCCGGGGGTCGCACCTCTCCGCCCGGGGGTCGCACCTCTCCGCCCGGGGGTCGCACCTCTCCGCCCGGGGGTCGCACCTCTCCGCCCGGGGGTCGCACCTCTCCGCCCGGGGGTCGCACCTCTCCGCCCGGGGGTCGCACCTCTCCGCCCGGGGGTCGCACCTCTCCGCCCGGGGGTCGCACCTCTCCGCCCGGGGGTCGCTCCTCCGCCCGGGGGTCGCTCCTCCGCCCGGGCGTCGCTCCTCCACCCGGGCGTCGCTCCTCCACCCGGGGGTCGCTTCTCCACTCGGGGGTCGCTTCTCCACCCGGGGGGTCGCTCCTCCACCAGGGGTCGCTCCTCCACCAGGGCTGCTCCTCCCGCCGCACTTCTTGAAATCTTCTCTCAGAGTCAATGGCATCTCCAAATCTCACTTCCGACACCAGTTGTTACGTGTTCGGTTTCGAAGGATTTGGAGATAAAGACCTGCTGACTCTTTTGAAGACTTTATTTACTAGCACTTGGTCCAACACAAAGCACTAGGTCTAACACTAAACACTAAGTCCAAACACTAAGCACTAAGTCCAAACACTAAGCACTAACAGTGTCCTTAAGTCGTAGCCAAATCGCGGGTTTCACTGGTATTAATCACTGGTATCACTTTTACTTATCGCCTGTTTCGCCTCGAAATCGCCCGAAGGTAGCTCGAAACTGAACTCCTGATCACTAGTTTTCGCTTGTATCGCCCGTATCGCTTCGACGGAAGCTCAAAAAGAACTCGACTCGCTCGTATTCTTCCGACGTATTTATACCGGTCGATACGAGTCCCAGACGATTCCAGAAGGTTCCCGAGTCGCATGACCGTGTTAGATTTATTCTGGAACGTTTGCACAGTAGCGCCATCTAGTACTGAGTAGGGGCCCCACGCTGTTCCTGTTCACACCAAGTGGTGTCATTGGTTGACGCTAGATGGCGCTTTTGTGTGTTCGTAACAATATTTTTGATACGAGAATCGAACACTGATTACGCTTTTGAGTATCTATTTTTATTAACCAAACATCCTGCTATCCTGCATCCTGCATAAATTGCTGGACCTTGGACGGTGTGATCCGGGTTAAAACTCCGGATGGTAAAATACTCAAAGTAGAAGCCTTGGCTGAACTTAACTCAATCTCTTCAAGCACTGAAAACGATTAACCTCACTGTGTTTAGAGTTGTTATCTTAATCTCATAACTACACAACACTCAGCACCAAGTTTTGTTTATAATTTAATATTGTTATTATTTGATTGCGATTTGAGGCTCGCGACGCGCACGTATCATCTGTCGGTGACAGTAATTACAACTAATTATACTATCGATGCGTGAGCGTCGACGGGCGCATATTCATTGTACCTATATCCTAAGTAACTGGTTCTTTTGAGTTGTTTTTAAAAATATAAAGAATTAGATTATTTTGTATGATTTATATAATGTGTATATGAACAACGAATGTGCAATTATTATGTTTTCAGTCTGTTTTTATACAATTTAATATAATTTGTGTCTTTATTATCTTTTAAATGCAGATTAATACACTAATAAAATATATGACATAGTTATTTATTCAGTTTAATGTTAATTTTCTTAACGTTTCTTGCGTTTAGTATGTATCATGTTTAAAATTATGATTGGTGAATATTTAAATCATGTAGGTAGGTACTCTTCTTATTACATAGAACCAAGTAAATATAATATTTCTGAACAGTTTTGTGTAATTAACCAATTACAAAATGTTATATGTTAATATTTAGCTGTAAGATTATGATATTCTTGGTGTCACTAATATATTTCTTCACTATCGCTTAAAAATAAGAACTGTGTTACCTTTAAATCCTTGGTTTTGCCTTCACTGCATGTGTTTTTAATTTTAACTTGGTGCTGTTGAAGTTGTGTGCATTAGTAAATGTATTTTAATGTCTTTTAATTTTTGCATGTATTTCAGCGAACCTCTTCTACACTGCCGGCGTGTGAATTTGGAAAATACCTATTTTTATATATATATTATACACCATTTATTACAATTTTAATTATTTTATTTTATATTCATTAATTATTATTTTATTTGTATTTATTTATATTGATTAATGTTACAATCAACTAATGATGATAGTCTCCTGTCTAATAATAGCTCTGAATACGAGTCGTTGCCGTCAGATGATAGTTTCCACAGTTTGCCCCCATCCTTAGACTCACAGCTAAATTCCACCTTTTCTATGTTCCCTAAGAACTTCAATGTAGTGCATATAAATGCCCAAAGCATTCCTGCGCACTATCCGGATTTATTAGGTACATTTTCTGACATACCACATCTACATGCTATCCTTGTATCTGAGTCCTTTTTGAAACCTTGCCTTTCTTCTTATTCCTACTCCTTACCTGGTTTCCGTTTAGTACGTAATGACAGAACGGGCAAGGGTGGAGGTGGAGTAGCTATATACCTTAAAACCCATATTCCCTACAGTGTCATTAATACCTCTCCATCCCAATACTCAGAATCATCTGAACATTTACTTCTGGAGGTTCTCCTAGGTCACAAAAAGGTTCTGTTAGGTGTATTTTACAGCCCTAACCTACATATTGACTACTTCAGTTCTTTTGAATCGATGCTTGAGTCACTGGTTCCGATATTTGATCACACTTTAATTTTGGGTGACTTTAATACATGTCTCCTTAAAGCGGACACTCGTTCTAGAAGATTGCTTTCCATCGTTGAGAGCACCAACCTTAATATACTGCCTTCAGCTGCAACTCATCATGCACCTCACTGTCTACCGTCACTATTGGATCTTTGTATGGTGTCTTCTCTTGATCATGTCGCCACTCACGGTCAGTTTTCTGCTGAGGCCTTTTCTTACCACGACCTTGTCTTTCTGTCCTATAAGATCAGATGTCCTAAGCCTAAACCCCGAACAATCTTAAGACGTAGTTTAGACAGTATAGATAGACAAAAGTTTGTGAATGACCTTAGCAGTTCTAACTGGGACACGGTGCTTAATGCTACTACAATAGACTCGAAGTTGGAAAACTTTAACAATATTATAATCCACCTGTTTGACGTCCATGCTCCACTTCGACCTGTTCGCCTTAAACACCTCCCCGCTCCTTGGCTTACAAGTGACATTAAAATCATGATGACCAAACGAAATGCTGCGAAGATTAAATATAAACACAATCCTTCGGAAGAAAATTGTCTTCGGTATAAGAAATTACGTAATCGCTGTAGTAGGATGTGCCGAGACGCACAACGTCTCCATATACATCGCTCAGTTGTAAATGGTGATCCTAGCAAGGTTTGGTCATTTTTGAAAACCCTAGGAATCGGTAAATCTAGGTCTGCTCCACAAATCAAGGTTAACCTTGACTCACTTAATCATCATTTCACCACCGTTCCCCCTATAGCTAATAACCTAAAACAAGCTACACTGCATGCTCTAGGTACCTCCAAAACATCTGGAACATCTTTTTTCTCTTTTAGGTCTGTAACTGAACGAGAAGTTGAAACAAGCATGAGCGCTATTAAATCCAATGCAGAGGGTATCGATGGCATAAGCCGTCGAATGATTGAAATTGGTTCAGAGATCCTCATTCCAATACTCTGCCACATTTTTAACTTTTCACTCAGTACTGGTTCCTTCCCGAGTTGCTGGCGTACTGCAGTAGTTGTCCCTATTCCAAAAACTAATGATCCTACACTACCCTCCCATTTTAGACCCATCTCCATTCTCCCATACCTTTCCAAAATTCTCGAACGTCTTGTTTCAAACCAGCTCAATTCATTTATTAATTCTACAAATTTTTTAAGTATATATCAATCTGGGTTCTGTGCAGGACATAGTACTACGACTGCACTAGTCAATGTTTCAGATGACATCCGTTTAGGGATGTCCAACCAACTTGTGACTGCGTTGGTTCTCCTGGACTTCAGCAACGCTTTTTGTACAGTTGATAGCGATATTTTATTGGCTATGCTTCGTAATATGCTCGGCTCTGACAAGGAGATTGCGTGGTTTAGCAGTTACCTCGTCGGTCGACAGCAATGCGTCCGCGTAGATGGTAGGTCCTCTGGGTTATGTGACGTGGTTGCCGGATTGCCACAAGGCGGTGTACTTTCCCCTCTCCTTTTTTCAATATTTATTAACTTTTTAACCCCCTTGCTTACGTGTCATTACCATTTATACGCGGATGACCTCCAAATCTACTCTCAAGCCGACATTAAAGAAATAGATTCACTTATCTGCAAAATAAATGACAATCTTTCTAAAATTTACATCTGGAGTTTATCTCATGGGCTCACAATTAATCCGAACAAATCTCAGGCAATTATTATTGGTGGCGTTAAACAGATGGATATGCTCAAACAAATTACAGTTCCTCAAATCTTTTTAAATAATGTACCCTTAAATCTAACTAGTGTCGTTAAAAATCTAGGTGTCTGCTTTGATTCTTCCTTGTCTTGGGCACCTCACATATCTGAGATTAGCCGAAAAGTTTACGCAGCATCTGGGTCACTCAGAAGGCTAAAAAATCTGCTACCTATAAAAACAAAGATCGAACTTGCGCAGTCGCTACTATTCCCGATCCTTGACTACGCGGACGTTTGCCTCATTGATCTCAATGAGGAATTGATCAATAAACTCCAACGTATCCAAAACCTCTGCGTTAGATTCATTTACGGCTTGCGCAAGTTTGATCATGTAACTGAGTACAGACGTCAACTTAAGTGGCTACCCATCAGACTGCGTCGCGAGGAGCATATTTTGACTCTCCTATACAAAACTCTGTATGACCCTCGTGCACCAGTATATCTCAGGGAACGTTTCAAATTCCTTGGTGCTAGTCACAACCTTTGCCTTCGCTCTGATAGGGACAACACCTTGGAGACACCTCTTGCCCGATCTGGCTACTACTATAATTCATTTACCGTAAAGGCCACAATCCTTTGGAACTCACTGCCATCTGACATACGACACTCCAAATCAATTGCAATTTTTAAATCAAAATTGCACAAACACTTTCTACAAAATGACTAGATTGTAACTATATTTATGTAGTATATATATTAATATTTATTATTTTTATGCATAAATACTATGTATGTATATATGTATGTATTTTCATGGTTTAGTATCTATTAAGTTTATGTACAGTATGTATTTGCAGTTAATTTATTATATTTTATGTTCACTTATTACCACTTCCGCTTACATTTAAATTTTCCTTTGACACAAAGGTTGTCTGGAAGAGATCGCTTTAAGCGATAAGACTGCCTTTGCCCACACTCTGTCTAACAGTTTTTATGGATATGTCTTTTTTGTAATTTGTGAGCAATAAAGTGTTATTATTATTATTATTATTATCCTGTATTTATTTTAATCCTATCAAACCATGGCGCCTCAGTACCTGCTCAGCATCCTGTTCCTCGCGAGTTTCCCGCGCGCGGCGAGCGCCACCTGCATGTTGAGCGAGATGGCGGCCTGGCACCGCCCCCCGCACACCTCCACCGGCAGCTCTCCCGCCGAGTTCTCCATGTCCGTCTAGTGACAGAAGAGAGGGTAGATACAAATGTAATTCGTAGTGAATATTATTAAGCACATATTTAGTCCCCTTACTAATAAAAATATTTATCCAGTAGATAAGCAATACAATGTTTTGTCCTTGTCTGTCAAGCGATTTTTCCAACGCAAAAGACAAGGACAAAACATTGTATTGCTTATCTACTGGATAAATATTTTTATTAGTAAGGGGGATAGAATATTAATATAATTTGTACACACCCTGGCCCCGTGTGCGAGTAGTATGATGACGCAGGCGTAGTGGCCCTCCCTGGCCGCGACGTGTCTGAGAAAATAATTATACGGTTTAAGGGTCGATTCACACTGAAATGGCAGCGGAGCGGCACGCAGCGTAACTGTCATATTATTTTAAACTTTATCTTCATTATTATAAAACACAGTTTCGCTTGAGACAACGGGGCGGTCGCTAGCGGCCTTCGGCGCCGTGAACGGCAGGGGTTGTCTAAAGCGAAACTGTTTTATACTTAATGAAAATAAAGTTTAAAATTATATGACAGTTATGCTGCCGGCCGTTCCGCTGTACATCACCCTTTGGATGTTTATACCTCATAAAAATTATACGTTTAAAATTTGAAACGCATATTTGTTTTCATTCGTAGCTTTCCCACCGTCGACTAACAAATTTATCTCGCGCTAGATACAATTTTCTGCGTCGCGCGAGTGAGCTATGCTATTATATAACATCGTATCCCGTCTGCAGCAGTAATGTAGTAAGTTCGCAGCGGTACCCACAGCGGCGTGTCCGCGTGCGCGTTGGGCGCTGCGGCGAGGTGCGGCGCGGCGGCCAGCAGCAGGCGCAGGCAGCTCGCGCGCCCCGCCAGCGCGCACCAGTGCAGCGCGCCGTGACCCTCGCCGTCCGTCACGCCCGCGTCCGCGCCCGCGTCCAGCAGCACTCTGGATACACAATGTGTGTCACAAAATTGTCTGGATACAAAATTGTAAAAACCGTTAGATTGTAATATTACTAGAGATATTATAATATGCTGACAGATTGTCAAATACAAATTTGTCCATACAATTGTATGCATTATTTTTATGGTATATGGTCGATTCGTGGTGCCACGGCAATGGCACGCTATGTAAATAAGGTCTTAGAGTTGAGACCTATTTTCATTCAAACATCCAAGGACAAAAACTTGTTCAAATCTTATTTTGGAATATTTTTTTTTTAATGTAAACATCACTCACTTGACGCAAGCAGCGTGTCCGTTCTCCGCGGCGCGCACGAGCGGCGTCCACCCGCCGTGGTCGCGCGCGTCGACCGCCGCGCCCGCGCCCAGCAGCAGCGAGCACGCCGCCGCCCCGCCGTGCGCCGCCGCCACGTGCAGTGCGCTCATGCCCTCCGGGCCCTAGCGAATATCATATTATGAAAAAGAATGAAAGTAACCATACTTAGAATAGCGTCGTTTCATATACTCTATTTTTGAATAATTGAAAACTATTCTTATTTTTTTCCCACATTGCTGGAACAATATTATTTGAGGATATATTTTAAGTAAGCAACAGCCATAAGATATCTATGTAATTAACTGACAATGTGAAATGAAGTGAATCAATAACCAGAATACACTAACCCCCTTACTAATAAATGCTGTGTAAGCTTTGAATAGTTATACAGTGTTTTGTTCACATCACACAAGTGACATTTTTAATTCGAGTGAAGAAGACAAAACACTGTATAACTATTCAAAGCTTATACAGCGTTTGTTAGTAAGGGGCAAAATATATTGCCTATGTTTCCCTTGCGATATTTTTACGACATCTCATTTATTATAAAATCAGATCAGTAGTTTTGCCGCTACAGTGGAACAAATGTATGTAAGATAGTTACTTCATATAAATAACAAGCACTTACAGCTATATCGACGTCGCAGCCGGCCGCTACCAGGAACTTGATGACGTTCATGAGCTCGTGCTCCCGCGCGTCCACTTTGTCCTCCGCTTCCTCCGTCTTAAGTTTGTCATCTTCCTTCCCCTTGTCTTCGCCTTCTTTAACCTTTTCGCCAGGGACTTCGTCACTGGGCTCCTCTGGCTCCTCCACTGGTTCATTCTCAAGAAGAGCTGTAAGAATATTTTGAAATGTTAAACCTATCATATATATGTACTAACTGTGAGAGAGCCATGCTTCGGCATGAATAGGTCGACTCGACCGGATAAATACCTCGACCTCACCGAAAACCGGCGTGAAATTACGTTGTGTTTCGCCGAGTGAGTGACGTTAGTCGTTACCGGAGACCCAAGGGGATTTAACGACCTTCAGGAACGCAAGTCGCAACACCAGAGGAGTTACAAATGTAACTCCTCTGGTGTTGCGAGTGTCCATGGGCGGCGGTAATCGCTTACCATCAGGCGATCCGTCTGCTCGTTTCCTGGTTCATTACATTGAAAAAATACTTATAGGATTAAAGTTAAAAATCATAAAAAAAAAAAATTAAAATCACTCTTTAAGAAAATCAATGCTTTGTCCATAGTAAGCAAGACACCTAAAAGATTTCTAGTATTGCAGAAACTTACCGAGTATGGCGCGCATGAGCGGCGTGCGCGCGGTGCGGTCGGCGACGTCGAGGTCGGCGCCGGCGCAGTACAGCGCGTACAGCACGTCCGCGCGCCCGCCCGCCGCCGCCGCGTGCGCGCACATCTCGCCCGCACTCGGCACGTCGTTCACACGCACGCCGACTGAGGATGAACGTCAAGTATCAACAAATGTTCACGTATCAGTAATTTAATTCATTTTAATATATAGTATTGAACAACAACAAACGACATGATGATGAAAGAACGACGAAATTTAAATTGTGAACGATAAAATACGTCAATTGTATTTAATTTTTTATTTAAACAAAACATCATAGACATTACCCGCGAGCCGCGACTTCGTTGCGAACAAAAGTTTTCTTTTGATCCCTGCCTATCCCTGCGGAAACCGTACATTTTCCACGATAAAAAGTAGCCTATGTCCCTCCCTGTATACTCTATATCTGTGCCGAATTTCATCAAAATTTGTCCAGTATTTTCGATTCTATTTAATACAAACAAACAAACAAATCTTTCCTCTTTATAATATAAGTATAGATAAACGATTAACGGTATGTTGTAAAGGTTTTTAGGAAAGCCATACAATAATAGCGAAACACATACCAATTTTAGGTATAATCTGCTCCAGTGTTTCCCCCGCTACAATGGCATCGTACAACTGCTGTACGCTCTTCTCCCCACCCTCCGCACTCTGCTCGCACATCTTCTTGATGTCTACCGGCAAGGGAGGAAGCAAGTCCTCCGGTATCAACGGCCCCTGGTCTAGTTTGGTCGGGTCCAATTTTGTGAAGCCGAGAAAAGCGGTCGTACTGGAAGAGAGGATTCACTTCAGCTAAATTTCCCAAAAATGATACAGTGAAAGAACGTCTAAATAAATCCGTATTTAAGACCTGGCTTAATGGTTTAAAAAAATGGTCCGTATATTAATTAAAATAAAAACAATAGAAAATTATACATAGTGATTGTTTTTTTATTATTTCAAGAGGGGTTTAATTTAAATTTCTCCGCATAAAACCTGGATTCTGTTGCTAATAAAACCCAGATTTTGTTGCTAGTAAAAGCCAATATCTTTTATAATTACAATGGCAGGACGCGTCGGTATTCGTATTCTGTTATAGTTTTATACCGCGATCATAGATGCTGCTACAGTGCAGCGTGTCAGAATCAAACTAGCGTTTTAACATATATTTTATCTATAGCAATTATAGCGCATCACTAGGATCTCACGCTTCGCTGCCTTTGGTACGTTTACCTCTGCTCGCGCTGGTCCGGCAGGTACACGGGCCTGGCGGCGGCGCGCATGGTGACGCGCACGCGGTGGCACGCGGTGTTGGCGGGCACCCAGCAGTACGACCACACGCCGCAGTGCGGGCAGCCCGTGCGGTGGCGCGGGTCCGTCATCTCGCGCGGCAGCGCACAGTCCAGGTGGAACAGGTGACCCTCGGAGCACTGGTAGAATTCACCCTGGAGATGAAACACCATAGTGAATTTCTCGCTAAGGCATAAATTAATTCCAGGAGACAAGGTTATAACATCATTCCGGTTCGGAAATGAAATTTCAAAGGCTGGTTGTGATTTCTACTCTACTGATCTGATTTTAACGAATGAGGCGTCGATAGATTCATAATAATAGCCCGAGTAACATAAAATATATTATTTGCATAGTTGGTTTATAGTTTTTTATAAAATGTGTATTTTATTATTAGTACAAACTAGTTTAATAGTTTAGCTGTCTTGAGCATATCAACAATTCTCGAAAGAAGGAAGATTGTAATGACAATGAAGTGCCACTTATATTTTAAAATATTGGCTAATATTTAATAATAAAGGAAAATACAAATATCGACTATATTACATTATACACTTAGGATAGCTTACATCAAAGAAATTGGAGTTTCATAGAACTAAAACAAAAATCGAAGCCGTAGGCAGCTATTTGTCTCACAAAACATCAAAGGCAAAACCGATAAGAGTGAAAGAGAAAGCCATCTCTATGTCTTTACGTTTTTTTCGAAGGTTGCTCCAATTTGGAGTCCAATTTTAGACGTTGGAATTACGACTTTATTGCTTTAATAATAAGTGACATTTTGAATTAGTAGCAGTAGATGTGGCCTGAAGTTAGCCACTGACAGCTAATGTCATTTGTTTACGTGTGCATTATGATACAAGAAGAAGAAGAAGCAAATCATGAATTTATAGTGTGTTATTTGGTAAAAATCTCAGTTTATATTAAAAAGTCTTATTAGAAAACAAAGCTGTGCTCAAATTAATATGGCCCGTTTGGTGGAGGGCTGTAAATCACACTCTGCGAGGAAAGAAAATCGTGAAGAAGTGTTAACTTTTCACCAGTATGTTGAGAATTGTTTCAGGTTATATAAATACAAGCAATTACACTGAAGTTATTATATTCTTGTAGATAAATGTGTTTATTGTCCATTATATGCGGATTTCAACAATATATAATAGAAATTTTGTATAAATTTCAGAGGTTGTGTATTTACATAGTGATGTTTTGGATATCGATAAACCTTCGAAAGAGAAAATATGTTAATCTGAAAGAAAAATGTTTTGCCTACTTTATGTTTACCAAACACCATACAATTATACAAATTAGTAAGATCCAAAATATAAACTAAGTGATAATATATAATACTAGCTTTTGCCCGCGACTTCGTTCGCGTGGACGTTACTTTGGGAATTGGGATATCGCTAAAATATACCGGCGACTTCATTTACGTTGAAGGAGAAGCGCTTCCCTGCCCGCGACTGCCCGCCGCGCGCCCCATTATTTTATTACTGCGATATTTTCTAAAATACTCATTGAAATCAAATGATGTAAACGGCAAAATACTTCTAAATTAAATGCTTGTAATGAATAACGTATTTACTTGGATAAGGATTAATATCATCTTTATGAAAACACTCTCACAAATAATGCTTAATTTTGGAACAAAATTGGTTATCATAAAAAGGTTATTGTGAGCGAACCTTAAAAGATAGACATGTACTGTCGCGGACTTTTTTTTTAAACTTTTAAAGGGGAACAATTCTGTCATACATCATTTTAGCGAAACTTTAAGCGTTTCCGCAGCGTATGCAGCGAAAGCTCTCAAAAGGAAAAAATAACCCCCGATTTTGAAACATTCTTGGTTGGTGCTCCGCTCGTATTGAGCTTAGCATGATGTTATATAGCCTAAAGCCTTCCTCGATAAATGGACTATCCAACACAAAAAGAATTTTTCAATTCGAACCAGTAGTTCCTGAGATTAGCGCGTTCAAACAAACAAACAAACAAACAAACAAACTCTTCAGCTTTATAATATTTATATAATATAAAATAGTGTGGTGTATTTTTTAATTATTATAATTATTAATTAATAATTCCTGTATATTATAATGGAGTTACGGTTGTACATAATCACAAAAACATGTCACAAATTTTCAAATTTAGCTTTGCTTTTTGGTTTTGCAGGGAATTAGGTGGCCTTTTGCAAGGATACTTCTATGTACTTTTTTAATTGACCAGAAAACGCCAGATGGAGAGCGATTATCGCCACCTATACATACTCGCAATAGGAGGAGTCACAAGTACGATCCCGGTCTTAAAATCCGCAACTACTCCTTGAGTACCCGGAGGCCGTGGTATTTATCTGGTCCAGGTGAACCGTTCGTGCCAAAGCATGGCTCTCCCACGTAAACGGACTGCTGTGCTCTATTTTCTTCACATATTTAGCTCCATGCTGACAATCTGAGAGCTTTTTGGTGTTGTCGTAACGTGTAAGCTAATAAATGATGTCCAATTGTTAATAAATAATAAATATATCTATTAAAATTTCCTTTTTTCATTTGTCTTTCCACGTAGGTACCCCAACTCAAGGGAGAAATGCATAAAGACATAAAAAGTCTATACATCTACTGTTTATATATTTACCAGCTGTATCCAAGGGAAAAGTATCATATGTTTTAATCCAGAGCTTAAACTACTGCCATACCAAATTTCATTGAAATCTGGTCAATAGTTTTTGCGTGAAAGAGTAACAAACATCCATCCATACATCCAGCCATCCTCACGAACTTTCATGTTTATAATAGTAGTAGGATATAGAACTGACAAGTCGATCGGACGATAGCCTGCATAGTGTGTGGGTGTATAGTTCAAGAGACTAGCTTCCCCAACATACTTCTGTTTGTTGTAGACAATACTGCATAGATTCGTTTTTGATCGACTGATAATAATTTATAAATCACAAAGGTGCATAGATCATTACGCATAAATCTTCCACTTTAATCATTCTATCTATTGGCTGCAAACTGCATTTAAATCCATTTAATATAAAAGATCTAAGAAACCATAAAGCGGAATAAAATACTTCATTTTATGCTATGAAAAGATTAACATTTTCATCATTATTTTGATTTTTATCGACACAAAATGCCGACTAGGGACTTCACTGGCGGACGGGAATATATTTACATATGAAGTTGCTGATAAATACGAGCAATGCAACTTGTAACAAACTTCAGACAGCTGATCTGTCTGAAGTTGGTTACATATGTTCAAAACCTGTAACCGTCTACAAAAAACGAAACTAACGAACAACTAGATATCTCTTTCTTTCTCATTGGCATGTGTCATATAGGGGGATAAGGTACGATATATAATTTTGCTCTTGCTAATAGCCTTTACTCTTTATACTCTATCAATTTCAAATCAATTCAATTTATTCAAACACACATAAAAATATATACAGAACAAATATACATTATTATATAATATATATCACGTCAATCCGATCCCGTGCTAAGTTGAACTTGTGTTACGGGTATCAGACAACTATATAGTTTTTATACTATACACACACACAATTTTATACTATACATAAATCTTATTTTCTATATTATACACATTCACTCTTGCACACACTATAGTTTATCACGTATTGTCTTTTTTCGGCGACGTGATGCGCGCTTCGTTGGGGAGCCTTCCCCGAAACCTCCGGTAGACTACGTCCGTCGGCCAGAACTCCTCCACCTCGAAGGTCGGTAGAAGATGCGTCGGTACTCTCACCACAAAGGAAGTAAAGTTGACTTTGTGGCGAGACTCCAGACGCTCGACCCTTAAGGTGAAAGACGTCTTCTTTCGGATGTAGTCCACGACGTCCTCGACCTTCGTCGACCAGTGCAGGCGAGACACGTACAGCGGTGTGGTGCGTACTTCGCACCGTAGGCGCTGCTCGGGTTCACTGGGTGCGGTGCCGCGGTGGTTGCGGACGGCGGGCTTCCTCTTCTTTCTCCTCTCCACCAGTATGAAGCCCTCCTCATCGCACCTTCTGCTCTCGTCCTTGACGGTTCGAGTAGGTTCAGCCTTGCGGCGCTCCTCCATCCCTCTTGTCTTCTCCCGCGGGGGTGCAGTGGGGCCAGCGACGATACTTGCGTAATTTTTCGGAGTCGCTGGTGTCCTCGGTTTCGGCTCGACTGCAAGCGGCGAGCGGACGGCGGCGGTTGTTGACCCGTCGGATTTTGCTGATGAGCAAAACGTGTCAGCTTGCGCGCCGCGTCGTCGCGTGTTTACGAAATCGAAGGAATGATCGGGTGACCTACATGAAGAATTATTACTTTTTATTTGCAATAATTCTTTATGCAAATCACGGATAGTGGACTCCGATCTATTCAATCGACCTCGCATCTCGTCCAGCTCCGCCTTCATGGTGTTAATATTCTTCAGCAAGCTGGAGACATTGACGTGGTCCATGGTCACCACCGGTAGCTTGTGGAGATCCCTAGCCACGAAAGCTGGTATGGCCCCTGGATCCGTCTGCTTTAACAGGGTGATGATATCCTGCAAGCTTCTTTCGCCACCATCTCTTCGTCGCGATGGTATCTGCGCCTTCTTACCAAGCGCCTCGTCCAGCATCAGCTTTCCCGTACAAATCTCCTCATTGCTGAAGGTGGACATGCAGAGCCGCACGATGCTGTCTTCGTCCATGGCGTTGATGGCGTGTTGGACAAACGCCAGCAACTCGTTGACTACGAGCGCCATGGTGACGTGTAGCGGCTGATAACCGCGCGATTCGCGAAATATTAAATTATAATCATTAATATTTTTTGTCGTGTGTCGTAATGCGGAACGCGTCCGTTCACCAGCGCTCAACGCATGACCTATGGCTTACATTAGGCTTTTTACTTTTTAAATGATATCACTTAAATCAATACTTGTTACAGAAGAGCCCGCACAGCGGACAGCACATGTGCTTGGCGAGCTGCGCGGCGTGCAGTCGACACGCGAGGAGGTACGGCGAGCGCGGGCCGGCAGGGCCGCACCGCACCATCGTCTATACCTGTGTACAGAAGAGCCCGCACAGCCGACAGCACATGTGCTTGGCGAGCTGCGCGGCGTGCAGTCGACACGCGAGGAGGTACGGCGAGCGCGGGCCGCACCGCACCATCGTCTATACCTGTGTACAGAAGAGCCCGCACAGCGGACAGCACATGTGCTTGGCGAGCTGCGCGGCGTGCAGTCGACACGCGAGGAGGTACGGCGAGCGCGGGCCGCACCGCACCATCGTCTATACCTGTGTACAGAAGAGCCCGCACAGCGGACAGCACATGTGCTTGGCGAGCTGCGCGGCGTGCAGTCGACACGCGAGGAGGTACGGCGAGCGCGGGCCGGCCGGGCCGCACCGCACCATCGTCTATACCTGTGTACAGAAGAGCCCGCACAGCGGACAGCACATGTGCTTGGCGAGCTGCGCGGCGTGCAGTCGACACGCGAGGAGGTACGGCGAGCGCGGGCCGCACCGCACCATCGGCAGCAGATCCCCGCGCTCGTCCCGGGCCGCAGGGTGCGAGCAGCCCACTCGCATGTCCTCCACACTCTCTATCGCTTGACAGAACACCGGCTCTGGGAACAGAGTTTTAATTATTTATTTTGTAATAGTAGGCGAGATATTAGTGAAAGAGCCAAATATAAACATTACATCAATAAAAAAAAAAATGGGAGCTAATTAAGCTTGTTTAGTAAACTTTTATTACACTAAATAAATAGTACACTAAATAAAACTAAATTTCATACTTAATAAATAGTATTTATATTTATTATTGCGAACAATGTGCTTGCATCTCCTTGGAAAGTTTGAGTCAGGTTTGTATGTTGTTGTTTTAATTTTAGGTATGATTCCAAATCCTTATCAATAAGACGACTTCTCAGTTTACTCTTGATAATGTTCATGCTTGAAAAAGATTGTTCGCATATATAATTATGTAGAACCGCAAAGGGAAAGAACAGAAAACGCGAGCTTTTGTAGCTGATCGTAAGAGAAAAGATACAAACAATTTCAGCCGGTAGTTTGTACACGGTTTGTGTTTACTGTATTTAATATAAAAAATTAATTACCTACATATCTATCTTTTAACATTAACAAAAATTTATATAAATGTTCCCGATAGGTTTATAGAAAAAATTTTATTTATCAAAAAAAAAATTACATTTTTTTTGAATGAAAATATTATTGCGTCTACAGTGGACATTTGTGCCGAGACGCACTTTGCCGACCACTTAGCTAGATGACTGATATTTTTTATTGCATAAATGAATATAACTCTAAAAGTAATCTTTTGATACACGTGACGCGCTACTGCAACCGAGACCGAATCAGGGTCGCGGAGCTGCTTAGTATGAATTTGTATGGAGCACCAAACAATCTCCGCGACCCGTGATGCGCGACCGGTGAGCGTAGCCAGAGAACTAAGCTGGCTTGTTGGTCGCAGTCGCGGCGGTCGCATAGAAGGCTACATTAATTAGTTCTCAGAAGAAACTGTATTTTAAAAGTCCATATTTTCAAATGTACAGCTATTTTTTTACAGAATCACGCAATTATCTCTTGAAAACACTCCATACAAATGTCGGACCTAGATATTATGACGTCACTCATTCCAATTCTATGAAACCCCGTACGTTTCATAGTTAGAGGAATATAATGCTAATCTCTGGAATTTCGCGTTTAACTTCATACATAGTACAATAGTAGATTGTTAGCCTAGGGTTGAAAGGAATCAATTCCCGAGGTAGTTAGACGCCCGAGCGCAGCGAGGGCGGCTATAGTCCGAGTAGGAATTCATTCTTTTACCCGTGGCATACACTCTACTTTTCATTTAGAATATGAGGAAAATAAAACTAGTTGTTTATCTAAACTATTTATTGATAATAATATATTAGTATGTAATTTAGTATCCTGGCAATTTGTGTTGCTTTTAAATTTTTAAATACGGAACTTGCCGTTCGCCGCGGCACTCGCGGCTTATTCCGCTCAAAGAAGTTTGCGCTAAATTCACACTGCCTGTTTAGAAAGTCATGTCATTTTTAATAGTTTTTTTACATAAAACTCTTCACAGCTGACAGCAGTTCTATTTTTGAAGTTTTGAAGATATATACAAATTCATTCCGGCCCGAGGGCCGCAATGAATTTGTATGAGTTTTTCCCTCCCTTTGAAAGGAAAGTAGCGTTTTCCACCCAATAATCAGATCAAAACAACACTACTTTCCGAGTAGGTATGAGAAATGAAAAGAATATTATGTATGATATTATTTAAGTTAGCTAAAAAAACGTTTTTTTTTTGTAACTATTAGATGTAACTTGTAAGCATCTCACAAACCAACACGAAAAGTGATATTTTTTTACATTTTCAAATAGTAAATTAAAACTTTAGTATTTCAGAATATTTAGATCAAATACACAAACAATATTGGTTAAACTAGAGTTTGGTATGTAGGTACTGCTTATTCCAAATAGAAATTTCTTCGAGCAGATCTGACACGTCATATTTATTAGTGTTTAGTAATCGTAAATGCTAAAAAAAGATGTAAGTAGATGTAAGCAAGGAGAAAATTAATTATTTTATTATTACCTGGTAGCTCTGTGGGAGCAGCGAAGATGTTGCTGGTGTTCTCGCAACAGCATTGACCCACGATTCTGTTGGACTCAGCGGGTGACGCGGGCGCAGACCCCTCGTCAGCATCCGCTGGTGCGCTACATTAAATAACACAGCTTTAATTTATATAAATCAAATAACAGCATGACTGTGTACCAAAACAAAATTTTTTTGTTTGTCTTGGATATAAATACTTAAATAAAAAAAAATGTTTTTTTTCGAGTCAAATGAAGTGTCACTTACTTCTTTTCTTCTGGTTCTTCTTCTATCGCGCTGTTGGCATTCGAAGTTTTATCACTGAGCGTGCGCCTCTTTTTCGACTTTGGCTCGGGTTTATATTCACTGAAAACAATTACTGGGTAAAAAATACTGGCTGACACCACTTCGATGGCTTAGAGCACACTTGTTCTAATTACAAAAATTGCGATTTTTACTTTTTGACTGAAAACTGTATTAATTGACGTGCTCTACCGTTTGCAATTACCCACGTATCGATATTCCGTCTGTTTCTATCAAAAACCCAGTGTCATGGTTGTATTAAGGTGGTTCGTTTCCCATACAAAAAAACAATGGACATTATTTAGGTAATTTCATACTATTACTACATAAATTTATATGCACATCTATTTATTTTGCAATACAATTGTCGCAAAATATATTTAAAATACTTTATTTCACACAGAAGTCACATTTTTATTGAATTTTCGACAAAAAGTGACATTTGTAACTTATGTCACTTTTAGTATTACCAGAGTAATAGGTAGAGCCGTTGTGGAAGCCAATTGGCGAGTGTGGGTGAGTGGGGTGATTGTGTTGTTTCTGGCGGCCGTTGGCGAGCGTGGGGAGGGTAGATACGTATCTTCTTGCCATTGGCAGCAGACAGTACTGGACTAGCTCCGCGCGCTGGCAGCGACAGGTTTTCTTAGTGTCAGATCAAGTTTACTAGTGCATGTTTATTTGTATTTTATTATATTTTTATTTTATTTCTATAGAAAACCTACACCTAAACATAAATGAAACAGATAGCCATTGACAAGTTTTTACAGATATGTAACAAACATTAAGATGAGTGCTAGCTTTATACAAATGAAAAAGAAAAGGGAATGAAATAATAACAAACAAAAATATTCAAGAAAAATTCAATCAAACCTTTGGATCACTGAACTGGTCACACATACCTAATTGATAATAATTAACAGAAATATTCTGTAGTTACAAGCGGAAGAAGAAGATTCAATTCAAATCGTTAAATTGTGCGGTAGACCTACAGATAAACGAATTGCGATGATAATTAGTATTATAGGGTGGGATGTAAAGTGGGACAAAAATGCGAAAGAATCTAGAGGGTATATTTATTTTAATTTTATTGTGTACGTCGGGGGAGTCTATGACATTTTTAATAATTTTATTCAAGTAGATCAAATCTGAGATGATACGTCGGCGCTCTAAGGAAAGGAATTGATATTTTTTACATCTAGTTTTATAACTAATTAGATTATCACCACATTTATATTATAAGTATCTAAGAAACCTTTTCTGTATTGATTCAATCCTGTTTTTGTAAATATCGTAGGCAGGGTTCCAAACTTCACAACAGTATTCAAGTACACTACGTACGTAAGATCAGTAAAGCACTTTTATAGGTTTGAGCGTTCTAAAGTCTTTCCAGGGCCTGATTACAAACCCCAGGACCCTAGAGGCCTTTTTCACTACATAATCAAGGTGCTCATCGAATAATAATTTGTGATCAACAATTACACCCAGGTCTTTGATTTTATTTTTATGCAGTAGGGCCTGATTGTTAAGGGTGTAATTGTACTTAATTACATGGAGTTTACACGTAAAATTCACTACAAAGCATTTTGATACATTAAGATTTAGTTTATTGTTACAGAAATATTCACTAAACCTATTAAGGTCATCTTAGTTTACTATCATCACTTGAAGTTATACGTTTTATTATTTTAGTGTCATCGGCATATAATAAGAAATAAGCATGATGAAAACAAGATGATATATCGTTCAGAAATATGGCAAATAGAAGAGGCCCAAGTAGCGAGCCTTGAGGAACTCCAGAGGGGTCTGACATCCAGGATGATACGTATCCGCTTAAAGCTACTGTCTGAGATCGGTTATTTATATAGGAGGAGAACAACCGCAACAGGTTTCCTGTCCTGCTTGTTGGAGCTTCTCAAGCAGAATGCAATCAATGATCGAAACGATCAAAAGCTTCACAGAAATCAGTATAAATAATGTCAACCTGGTTGCTACTAACAAAGTCATACGCAAGGAGAAGATTCGAAGTGGTTGAACGTCCCTTCAAGAAACCATGCTGCTCTGGGATAAACCAAGACTGTATTGTAGCATAGACCTGCTTATACATATATAATTCTTTCAATAATTTTGGCAAAAATGCTAAGTTTAGAGATAGGCCTGTAGTTATTAATATTAGTTTTATCGCCATTTTTATGTATTGGAGTTATGAAAGCAGCATTTCAAGTGTTTGATACGTAACCTTCGTTCAATGAGCGTTTAAAAAGTATACTTAGTGACGTGACAAGGCTTTTGGTATATTTTTGAATAAATATTGGTGGAACGTTATCAGGGCCGGCGCCTTTGTTTAAGTTAACAGATTCTAATAGTTTAAGGAGCTTTTGAGTGTTAATATTGAATAAATTTAAATGTTATCGAATTATAATTTATGTCTACCTAAAAGGTACAAATAAGTAATGAAAGTAAGTTACCCCAAGATTGAAAAAACTTTAGATTATGTTCGAACTAGTAAGAATATAAATTGGCGAAAATTTGGAAACTTAACAAACCGTTTATGTTAGTTACTCGTTAGTTTATAATCTGATAAATATATAGCTTTGAAATGTAAATAGTTTCTTTGGTTCACAATTTTTCGTCAACTTCTAATCTCACGAGTCATGTGATAGGATTAAACGTGGAGTTTTTAAAATCTAAGGGTTTCTAAAATTAAATTCTGATGGTCAAATAACCTATATTTTATTCTATAAGAATACATTATTTATTCTATATTACATACGGATTTAACGAAACTTGGATAAATACTTTCTCTAATTTTATAAGTGTTTAAGAATGACTAATTTAATTAGTACTTTTAGTAGTACAAAACTTTAATAAATGATTTCCTATTATGCAATGTTTTATTGATTTGCTATTTAACAATATTATTATTATTTTATGTTCTAATGTGCACAAAATATATCTTGAGTCGGTATTCTGTGGTATTTTATAAAATATATATAATATCTAATATTTTATTTTGATATGTAGGTACCTGTTTCTATACTAGAATACTAACCCCGCTCACTTAGTACATTCGTGCATTCAAATTACTAAATTTGAGGGTTCAAATGTACTAAGTAAGGGGGGTTAGCTAGGAATTCAGCTGATTTTGTTATCAATTTGACGTAATTTCGTTATGAAATTTACTTTTTTGTAGAACCAAAGAATAAGTCTTATGAATAAACATAATTTGAATTACATATCATATACAGTTTTTGTGTAATTCATGCTTCAACTTTAAAATGCTCTCCTGAAAAATCAACTTTTTGTAATTAGAACAAGTGTGCTCTAAGCCATCGACTTATAAATGATATGTTAGAGGTATGTTTTCTAGCTCGGAATATCACATTTTTACAAACACTTAAAATTATTGTTGAATAGAGAATACATATTACATACATCTAAAAGAAATAGGTATATTAGGTTGACGCGATGAAAAGTTATAAGGAAATAAAACATCTTATGCTATCTCTTTCATGCAAACCAAGCTGCTACCGCCATACATTTTTTATTTAATGACATTTAATGTATGACGGTAGCAACTCCTGATGTCACAAGCCAATATATCACTCTCTTATTGTAAATTTAAATTGTTTGTATCTTGGTTATTTTTTTAAGATATACACGAAAATAGGTTCTAGATTGTTTTCTAACATTGAATAGACAAAAAAAATTTAGACAACATGCCTATTGCAGGCTAGAGCTACAGACGAAAGCAAATATTATTTGAAATAAGTAAATAATATTATATAAAAATAATTACAAATCACTGGCATCTGAGTAGTAGTCAGTCCACTTTTCAGCATATGTTGAGTGGTGATTTAGCCTCTGAGACCTCCGCGGTGGAGTTCTGTAAACATGACAAAGCCTTCTAACTACTGTAATTTTTTTTTATTTCTCAGAATGTATGATAATATCAGTCATACTTTCTGTCTATTTATTTATAACTGGCGTAATCTAATATTACATACACCTTTAATAAATCTATATAATATGTCTTATCTAACCACAACAGCTCCACGGAGAATTCCGCAACTCATTATTGTAGTGTGGGTTTATAATATTGTGTGTGTAAGCAATTTCTAGTGTGCGTGAATTTAGTATGTACCATAGATCTGGCATTTGTTGCTGAGACCAATAATAATTTACCTATGAATAATATACATGACTATTATTAAATTCCTACCTTTAAAAACATTCCAATATTTCACTCCTAGGTTTATATTTTACAAAAATAGGATATAAAAATGAAGAATACAATAAAATATTAAATAGGCAAGAAAACTTATTACAATAAATTTTACTCATACTTTAGTTTTGATGAAAATAAATTATTATTATTGCTGTTTATGGTCAAGCAGTTTTTGGCTGATTTGACCATATAGGTATTTAAACACAACATTGAATTTGTGTTTTTTGATGATCTCAAATTTTTTACTTGCTTGCTTTTTTGACAGAGTCAAGTTTGTTTTTGAAGTACATAAGAGAAAGAAATTATAGAACTTACTTAGGCTCATCATCTGATTCTTCACTCTCATAGTCTATGTTTCTTCTCAACTTCTTTTTTATAGGTTCCATCTCTGATCCTCCCGATTCAGGTTCACTAGAGGAGTCCTCTTGTAGCAGTTTGCTTATCACCTCCGTGTCATCGTCTATCTCTTCATCTTCCTCTTCCTTATCTTCATAATTGCCTTGATCATCCCTAAACATAATATAACATAGATAAAGGGGAATCACAGCAAAGATACTATAATATTTTACGATAAGATAAAATATTGATTACTATACAGTTTGTATGACCTTAATTGATTTGGTGGAGAAAAAAAACATATTTAATTTATTTTTCTGTTAAATAGTTCCTCCCAATCTTTATCTATAATATACACAAATACAAATATTTATTGTCCAAAAAGTCATTTACAAAAAGTGATACCAGATCCCCACACCTGTGTCCTGTGGGGACATTCACATATTATATCAGATATCTACAACTGTAAGTTCAATGCATTTTTTGGCTATAGGCTTGGTAAACTTGAAGATTTCTTACCTGTTAACATAATCTTCATCAGACTTTTCGGGGGCAACTGACTTGAGACCTAACTCACACAAATGTTTTAATTTTTTCATAGAATTTTTGCTACTACCTCCTTTGCTTTCATCCTGAGTTTTACTTTCAGGGCTAATCGATTCAGATTGATTATCAACACTTTTATTGTGAGCAGACCTTCTTGTTCTAACACCATCAATTGATTTTTCAGGTGTGATTCCGAGCCTTACGTTGTTTTGCGACTCCAAGCCAATTCTTAGCTCCTCATTTTCTAATATTTTAGGTGTGGGCTTGATGCGCCTGAACAGTCTGGGTGCGGGTGCTGCAGTCTCCTTACACAGCTGTTCTCTGCGGGCAATGGCGTTTGTTATGGGCTCAGTCCCCACTTTATTGCACCTTCTCTTTGATCTTTTTGCAGTTTGAGTGCCATCCAGTGCTTCATCATTTTCGGACACTTGTTGAGGTTCAGTTTTATCTTTTTTGGGCGATATTGCGATATCATCATCGGATTCCCAGGTCGATTTCCGGGCCCTATTGGACCGTCTGGGTGTAACATCTTCATGTTTCTCTTCAGTCGAAACGATCTTCATGTTACTACTTTTTGCACCTGATTTGTCTGAACGAAATGTTAACACTATCCTTGGCTTGGGGTCTTCAGATTCTTGTTTCTTATCTTTCTTGGGAGTATCGCTTTCGGATGATGGCTCTGATTTATCTTTTTTCTTATGACTACATTCTTCTCCAGTGTGCATATTGTGTAAGTCCGAAGCAGATAATGACTCGTGTAATCGGAATTATTTAAAAAACGTTGAAATTGATGAAGCTTCGAATCAAATTATTAGAACACGATCATGAATTGCAGGCACAGCTTTGTAAGACATGATTAAACATAAAAAGAGTGTATATTTTTATGGAAGAAGCAGTTAATTATGGTAAATACTTAAAGTAGCATCAATTTAGTATATTTTAAAAACTCATTTATTTTGTAAAATACTTTTGAATCAAATAAAAACAAAATTACAAAACTGCATTATGATTCTGGCATCTGGCCAAACGTAGTGATTATATTCTCTTTGATCTGGCCACTGCGGCACTGCCGTAGACAATAGAGACCATAAGCCGGGTCCGCACGCTTGCTTGCCAAACCTTAGCAAGCTGTCACAAATTAAAACGTGTGGATATCAAAAAGAATATAATCACTACGTTTTAGTGGATAGTGTGTTTGCCTTGATTTATGTAGGTTTGCAAGCGCTTAGCAGCCGTTCCGATCGAGTGTCGGTTTTTGGACACAAATCAAAGTGAATTTGCCGCAAGCGCTTGCGATGCATTCATACGCGCGCTCACTCTGGTTTTGTACTAATGGGCAGACGTGCCTTCGCTCGCACAAAATGAGTAGTTATTGGTCAAATTAAGACATCTTGTTTTTTCTCGAATGTTACCAGACTGAACCATGCATTTGGGCTCTATGCATTTGGGACCCGAAAAACAAGCAACACAAAGACGAGACGACCTTTGTGTCTCAGTGGTTGAGCGTTGAGAACAAAAAGTCTCCTATGTTCCCGGGTCATGGATGTGTGTACTGTATAATACAATAAAAACTTTGCCGTACTTCTCGTTTCTTTTTATTTCGATTCTTTTTTTTTCAATAATAATAATAATAAATAACTCCCCACATCGGTGTGACTTTCTTTTTCGGTGACGGTGGCTGGTTTTTTTGAAACCAGGCCAGTTACGCAGGAGTATTATTTATAGTGACCAAGTGTGTGCGCAGTACATAAAAGCACTCTCTCTTTTACTCTGATAATCCTAGTGCGGTCTACGACCTCCGAGTTGAGAGCCAAGTTCTAACCACATGACCATGGAGGCTGTTGTTTTAACAATAAAAAAAACTCAAAGCAAATATTATAGCCAATACGAGCTCAACGTCCGTCATGCTTGCCTGTTCAGAACACACTAGCAAGCGTGCGGATGGCGATGTTATATTCCCTTTTTCAAGTCAAACGTTTGTGGATGTTTGTTTGGATTTTGCAGCATATGTTTTGTTTTGTCATCGAGAAAAATAGTGAAACGTGAAATTTCGGAATGGAAAACTGGGATGAAAGCCCTCGTTCTCAGGAGTAACGCTTGAGTAACGCCATGATATTATAAAACCCTGGTGGAAACGAGGGTTAACTCATAGACAAAAGGAGTGTCAGATGAAAACCACCACCACGAAGTATAGATACCACCATTACCACATGATTACCACCACCATGAAGCATAGATACCACCACCAACCACTTAGATAAAGTACCTAACCAACCAATAACCAACCATCTCCAACTAGTCTCCAACCATAATTACCATAGATCGTCCATAGAGAATTCTGATTACCTTGCTCTCGTTTGGACGTTTTTCTTGAAAGAGCATATTATTTCTGAATCAAATTGAAAATTTTAAAATTAATTAATAAATCAAGTGTGTTTCTTGGAACTAAATTTATCTTTTCACATGTTTTCACATTAAAATTTAGCTTCAGTGTTTTCTATAGTTTTATAATTCGAAGCTGTGTTTAGTGAAAGAAAATAATGTCAACACAAAACATAAATTATTAATAAAAACGTCTTGGTGCTATTGTAATGTCTGATAATAGAATTATGTAATTTCAATTGTATTTGCCCGATGTCGGCGTAGTACCACAATGGTAAGCTTATCAATTTAATCGCTTCAAAGCTTCAACAGTTCGTAGGGGTCAACGCTCGTTGTAAATCGTATTATGATAAAGTGGTATTCAACTGTTTCATTGATTAGTGTATTCTAACTCCGGCATGTAATAGCGGACAACTATTCCGTAATTACGAATCTCCCAGTTGGAATTGTGCCAAGTGGGTTAATAATGCACAAGTGAAGCTGAATTTTTTTTTGTTCATATTTCTTTCTTTGTGATTGCAATTAGATACATCCTGTGTTCAACTTGTTTGTTTTCACAATGAGGTTTAACTTACTTTTGTGTACCTTACAAAGTGCAATTGTTATAATAATGTTGTTTTGTTAGATTTAACTAGAGATGAATTTTTAATTCAGTTGATTTGATAGAAAGATAGAACTTGTTAAATAATTAGAAACTTTGATAGACCAATAATTATAATATGAGTCACTAGTACTATCTTAAGCACTTATGATAAAAAGTAAATCTTTACCAATATTGTTTTTATGGATAAATAATTTTTATAATAATAATATATTATATGGATGCTTCACACCATGTCAATCTGGCTGTATGCTAAGTACCCCGTAACGTGTTACAGGGACCAGTTAACAGGAAGTATATTAATGAATACCTTTATATCATACATATCTATATATATAAAAGAAAGTCGTGTTAGTTACACCATTTATAACTCAAGAACGGCTGAACTGATTTGGCTGAAAATTGGTAGGAAGGTAGCTTAGAACCAGGAAAAGGACATAGGATACTATTTATCGCGGGAAAATGTACGGTTCCCGTGGAATACTGTATTTACTCTTTTACGTAAAAACTACTTAACCGATCATCATGAAATTTGGCACAGATATAAAGTAGACTACGAGAAAGAACATAGGTTACTCTTTATTGCATAAAAATGTATGGTTCCCGTGGAATACTGTATTTACGCTTTTACGTAACTACTTACCCGATCATCATGAAAGTTGCTATAGATACAAAGTAGACCACGAGGAAGGACATAGGCTACTTTTTATTGCAAGAAAATATACGGTGCCCGTGGTAATACGTAAAAACTACTTAACCGATCATCATGAAATTTTGCACATGTAGATATAAAGTAGAGCACGGGAAAGGACATAGGGTACTTTTTATTGCAGAAAATATACGGTTCCCGTGGAATACTGTATTTACGCTTTTACAAAAAACCACTTAACCGATCATCATGAAATTTGGCACAGATATAATGTAGACCACTGGGAAGGACATAGGCTACTTTTTATCGCGGGAAATGTACAGTTCCTGTGGACAACTGTATTTACGCTTTTACGTAAAACTACTTAAACGATCATCATGAAAATTGGCACAGACATAGAGTAGACTACGAGGAAGAGCATAGGCTACTATTTATCGCAGAAAAATATGTTTGGGGATTTAGTAATTAAGGGATTTAGGGATTTACAAATAATGTGATTTACGCGACGATACTCAAAGGAAAATTCGAAGGTGAGGAAGTTCTCATTCCGAAGATCCCGATGATCCCTACCGAATACCGATATGCCGTTTGAGTTCAAACTACTTCAATTTCCGATCCGTCTTGCATTCGCCATGACCATTAATAAGTCACAAGGTCAATCCTTGAAAGTTTGTGGTTTGAATCTACAAAATCCATGTTTTTCACCTGGTCAATTATATGTGGCATATTCACGGATCGGAAGACCATCTGCGTTATTTATTCTTGCGCCTGATAATTAAACGAAAAATGTCGTCTATTACAAGATGCTTTACTGAAGATTGCAACCCATGCAACAAAATACACGGCCCATTTTAACGATCATTAAAATAATTGATTTCTTTTTAATTATATCTATTATCCTAATGAAAAATTGCACTTAATGTAATCCAAAATCTGCTCATTTATTGCCTCTAAGGTAGAACAAAGTTTGCCGGGTCAGCTAGTATTTCTATATATTTTCATACTCACTCACTTTAATGATAATAGGCAATCGGACAAATTTTTTTTATTGCATAAATGAATAGTACTCTTAAATACGAGTAACTTCTCAGAAGAAACCGTATATCAAAAGTCATTATTTTCAAAGGTACAGTGGTTTGTATAAAAAATTTCGCGAGCCTCCTAAAAACGCTCCATACTAAAGTCGACCTACAAATGACGTCACTTGTAGGTTATAGTATATTTTTTGGTACTGGAGCGTTTTTACGAGACTCGCGAAATTTTGTATACAAATCGCTGTTCCTTTTGAAAATATTGACTTTTGATATACAGTTTCTTCTGAGAAGTTACTCATATTTAAGAGTACTATTCATTTATGCAATAAAAAAAATCAGTCCGCTTGCCTATTGATAATAGACTACATCCTTGTAGCACTATGGAACCCTAAAAAAAAAACACAGTATCTCATTATTTTGCTTATTAACTTTTTACAAGAAGTAATTCAACGAATTGTATTAACGGTTCTGAGACCAGTTAAATGGTTGCAATTGATTGTAGATTGAGATAAATAGCGTGTTCCATACGGCACTAATTTTGCCCAAAACGCTACGATAATTTTTACCACAAAATGATGTTTCTTTAGCGAAATAACATTATTATTGAAAATTTCGTTTTTAGCAATTTTTGTGACTAGTGGAACAACTGACAGCTGATCACAACTGATGTTGAAAACGTCAAGAAGTGCTAATTTTAACACAAGTAGGGAGCTGGGTAAAAATTAGCGAAATGTTGTGATCATTCTTAGAGTTTTTAACAGTTTTTGACAGATGACAGTTGCGTCTGGAACAGGGGTGAAAACAGTTAGGAATTATCATAGTGGCGCTAAAGAAACAGAATGTGAATGAAATTAACGAAATTTTTGTTCTGACCGTGCCAGTGGAACACCCTAACTACTTTTTCAAACAAACTGATTACTAAAACAATTGCAATATTTTGAAATCAATGTATAAATCCATGTCCTCTGTGGCTCAGTGGTCAAGCCGGAAGTTGCAGGGTTTGTATGGGTACCATCCACATATTACGTCACACCTGATGGGGGAGGGGGGGGTTATACTAAGTGTGACAGTACGTGTTAAATACAGGTACATGGATACTGAAAAGCGTGACATGGGGGGGTGGGGGTTCAAAAAGTCGAAATTTTGCGTGTCGTAATATGTGGATGGCCCCTATGCTACCGAAGGAACAAAAAGTACTCTATTATCCTGGGTTTTGGATGTGTAATAAATAAATATACTTATAATAAAATAATAATCTTAGATATGTGTATTAGTATAAAAGCATTAAATTAAATATATTTTGGTTGTCTGATATCACAAGTTCTTCGAGAACTTACCACGGAACCAGGTTGACGTGGTGTGAAGCATCCACAGATATTATTATTATTTCCATTGTCTGGTCCCTGTGATACAAGTTCTTCAGATACTTAGTACTGGACCAGATTGACGTGGTGTGGAAGCTGATATTTTTATTATAAGTTATGTTATTATTATAATTGCATATGAAGGCACAAAGAAGTGCACTTAATTATATAAAGAGTTAAATTTCTTTGTTCCAGGTAATTAAACACTCAATGAGGTGCTGACAAAGTATACTGATATGTATACTATACAATTATCAAGCGGAGGAGCTTAGTAGATTATCTAGATAATCTTATTATTCCACACCATTTAACATCCACTAATACGAGTCAGTGAAGTATTATTTCTGTGAAGTGGTGGATATGATGTGACAATGTCGAAGGTGCTATCAGCGCTGGGTGGTGCCCTGCCGGATGAGCGGCCGCTCCTCTCACTTCAGATTGTGGAAAGTGTCGCCAAATGCCCCACAGGCTACTGGGCAGTGAGCCGCACCTATGATGAGGATGCAGATGCCGGTCTTCTCCGACAGAGCGGGCTGTTTGGCAAGAAGCCAAGCCACTACATATGTCTTTCCAAATCTGAAGGTCAGTGAAATTGAGATAGATTAGAAGGCTATATTTTAAAATGATTATATTTGTACATCATATTATAAATAGGATAATTATACATATGAATATATAGTAGAATATAGTTTGATATTACTAAAAAATTGTGTTCAATATTGATACCAATATAAATATTTGATACATGAGATTGCAGAAAACACATGACACAGGTAATCTATGAATATTATGTAAGATTATGTTGCAAGCTCCATAGTACTAGTGTACTGAATTTTCAAAGAATTATCTGCTGGCGATTGCATATATGCAAATGTTCTTTAAATACTTATTTTGCATTACATTATTGTCAATGTTAGTTTGTTCAATTGCACAATGCACTTTTTGTATTTTATAATAATTATAATATCTATGGATGCTGTCACACCACGTAAATCTGGTACCGTGGTAAGTTCTCAAAGAACTTGTGATATGGGTACCGACAATGGAAATATATTTAACACTTTTATGCTATATGTATATTTAAGATTTTTATTATATATGCATTAATACACATACATATTTAATATACATCCGTGATCCAGGAACACAGAAAACTTTTGTTTCTCTGGCGGGATTCGAACACGCGACCTCCGGCTGTAGCGCCAACGCGCTAACTACTGAGCCACGGAGGTCTTTGACGGTCTTATTGCAGTAAAAAAATAAAAAAATGTATATTCTAACTGATAGCCTACAAGCAATAACTTCGTCAATGATAATATATTAGTTAGGTACATACGTCTCACATATTATGTATACAGACACAAAACGTATCAGTGTTTCGGCAGACTACATATATGTGTGCATTACCCTTAATGAAATGAGAGGTCGTTGGACCGTCTCGGCGGGACAATGGGGTCAAAGGACCACCCGTTTCGGTGCTCTCGACGGCCCGACCGCGCGACCTGCCTGATTTACTTACCACACTCCGCTACACATTCAAATGGCGATTTATTTATAAAGGAAAATCTCCGCTACACATTCAAATGGCGATTTATTTATAAAGGAAAATTTATGGTGGAAATGATGTTTGCCTCTACTTAACTCTTTTAAATGTTACTGTACAAAAAGCTTAAATAACTACGTAAAATCGTAAAATACGTGAAGGTTTGCGAGGATGTATGGATATTTGTGACTCATGCAAAAACCACTGAACAGATTTTGATGGAATTTGGTATGGTAGTTGTTTAGGCTCTGGATACATATAGTGTTTCCGTGGGATAATGTATTTATGTGGGTATGTTTGATTGTCTTTTTGCACCTAAAAGACTGAACCGGCTTGCACGAAAATTGGTATGTAGACCGGCATCTGCATCCTCATCATAGGTACTACTGGTTTAGGCTTTGCATTTACACATAGGCTACTTTTTATCGCGGCAAAATGTACGCGTGTAAGTTCCCGCGCGATTTCTTTTTGCGCTTACGAAGCCGCGGGTAACGTCTAGTCGTTTAATACACAGGAACCGTATATTTTGCTGGAAACTAATAAAATATACAAATAATATAAAACAAATTTCGAGTCTTAAATTTCATTCGGATCCGTAATACTACGTAGGCATATTATGGGTAAAAACATTAATCCATCCATCCATTTATAAACTTCAATCCGTGCTCGTAAAATGACTGTGTTCTTATTAGAAAATCGTTAGTGTCGTGTCTTAATTGGTACATATTAGTTCAAGGTCTTTATAGCCGGTTTCTCGACCTTTTTACCTCTAACTTATGAGGACAAATTAATTTAAGATTGAGAGAGAGGTCCCTTCAAGACGCAGACTGGCGGCGATCGTATCTCTGTCTACGAGTTTAAGGGGCAAATAGCCCCTAAAGCTTAAAAATCGCTCAGTTTGAGTCGGAACTACTCCGAAAAATGGGAATAAAAAAATTCAAAAAAATATACATTTCACACTTCAATCCTTCATCTTTAATATCATCGTTAATTTTTTTAATACGACGAAGATTAATATTAAATTAATTAAAATTAAGTAACCCTGTTTTCAGATTTCTTTTTCTATCTACTTACTACCTACTACGGCTATAAAGATGGTTCTTTTACGAAAATGTGAAGAATATATTTATCTAACATTTCATCGTTGGGTTTTTCGAAATACCGTTTTGTTTTAAAAATATACGTAAATAACTATTATTTTGTGAAAATATTTGTAAGCGGTGCGTGCGCGGGCGCGCGGGACAGTGAGCCGCTGACTTTCGTACGAGGAGGTTGTGTCACTCTCCGCGGTGCCGCTATTTCGCAATCGTTTATTTTACTCTTGAAATAATAGGGAACAACATGCCGTAAAAAAATAAATTATGAAAACCTTAGCGAGCACTCTGCCTGTGATAGAATGAAAATGTTCGATTGTTGAATGTACTTTTTATTCCTTCAACTTATATAATATTATATAATTCAACTTCAATTAATCTACACTAATATTATAAAGAGGAAAACTTTGTTTGTATGTTTGTTTGTTTGTTTGTTTGTTTGTTTGTTTGTAATGAACAGGCTCAAAAAGTACTGGACCGATTTCAAAAATTCTTTCACCATTCGAAAGCTACATTATCCACGAGTAACATAGGCTATATTTTATTTTGGAAAAAAATAGGGTTCCGTAAGATATTTGGGTTTTTCGGACACAAGGTGTAAAAAATTAACCAGAAAAGTTACTTATTTTGCGTACGCTGCCTAAACTATAAAAGATAGAACCATAAAATGTTCTAATTAATTGTAGATCTTATAAATATCTACAAAAAAGTCCGCGACACACTATACCTATCTATGTCGAGTGAGGCACAACAACCATTTTTTTATTTAGAAATCTTGATTTTTTTTGGACTACATTTAAACGCGTTTATTTTACTCATGTTATTAATCCTTATCAAAATAAATTATTTCATCACTAAGTACAGTTTATGTAGATAATATTTGGTCTTTGAATGATTAAAATTGGACGTTTGGTTTTGAAGTTATGGCGAAATTAAAATATTACGACTTCTGCTGCACGGCCCGTTGCGAAGTGGGCGTCACCAAGGCGGGGTGCGCGTGCGGGTTAATGTTTAGTTTAGTTTAGTTAAATAGTTTAGTTATTTTATAAACATCAAATTGATAATATCTTAAAATATAATACACTAGCTTTTCCCCGCGACTTCGTCCGCGTGGAATAGTTACTTTGGGATATCGCTAAAATTTACCCGCGACTTCATTTACGTAGAAGAAGCGCTTCCACCTCACGACTGCCCGCCCGCTCCGCGCGCCTTACTATAGCGCGCATGATTATTTTATTACTGCGATATCTTCTAAAATACTCATTGAAATCAAATGATGTAAACGGCAAATTTCTTCTAGATTAAATGCTTGTAATGAATAACGTATTTACTTGGATAAGGATTAATATAATCTTTATGAAAACACCTTCACAAATAATGCTTACTTTTAGAACAAATTTGGTAGGTATAAAAATGTTATAGTGAGCCAACCTTAAAAGATAGACATATACTGTCGCGGACTTTTTTTTAGAACTTTTAAAGGGGAACAATTCTGCCATACATCATTTTAGCGAAACTTTAACCGTTTCCGCAGCGTACGTAGCGAAAGCTCTCAAAAGGAAAAAAAGACCCCCGATTTTGTAACATTCTTGATTGGTACTCCGCTCGTATTGAGTTTAGCATGATGCTATATAGCCTAAAGCCTTCCTCGATAAGTGGACTATCCAACACAAAAAGAATTTTTCAATTCGTACCAGTAGTTCCTGAGATTAGCGCGTTCAAACAAACAAACAAACAAACAAACAAACTCTTCAGCTTTATAATATTAGTATAGATTATAATATCTATACATCTATACAGTTAAATACAATTTAAGTGTCTGTTTGTAACTTCAAATTAACAGCTTTTTACATAATGAATCTGAAAGTATATTCGGTACTTACAATAAAATACATTTTTTTTTTAATTTTTGTCTGTCCGTCTGTCTGTCTGTAAGTCGGTCTGTCTGTCTGTTTGTTCCGACTAATCTCTGAAACGGCTGGACCGATTTTCACGGGACTTTCACTAGCAGATAGCTGATGTTATAGGGTACATAGGCTACTTTTATTTTAGGGTTCCGTTTAAAAAAATAGGATTCCGCTTTCGTTAGTCATAAATAAAGTCGCGGGTAAATTTCAGCGATATCCCAAAGTATTGTTCCACGCGGACGAAGTCGCGGGCAAAAGCTAGTATATTATATAGTATATATTATAGTATAATATTTTATTATATATGTAGTTGTAAATTTCACAGAAAGTGTATAGTTCTATTTCTATGACGACCTCTGTGGCTCAGTTGGTTGAGCGTGTCGTTGCTCAAGCCGGGGGTCACGGGTTCAAATCCCGCCGACGGAACAAAAAGTTTTCTGTGTTCCTGGGTCATGGATGTGTATTAAATATCATGTATAATATAATAGAAATTTTAATTATGTGTACCTATAGTATAAAAGTATTAAATATACTTCCGTTATCTGGTACCCGTAACACAAGTTCTTCGAGAACTTACCACGGGATCAGTTTGACGTGGTGTGAAGCGTCCATAGATATATTATATTATTTCTGTTTTAATTGTCTATTTAGTATATCAACGTTTTGAGGTATATAGTATATGAGGTAAAAATGCCTAAGCGACATTTATTTATTTATTTAACACACATACAACTACCATTACAGACAAAATCCAATTCGATAGCGTAGGAGAGCAAATTCATATTTTATATAATACATATTATGATATTTCCAGTTTAAATAATAATAATTGATAAAAAATAATAATTAAAGAAAATATAATAACTAAAGAAAGACACATATGACGCATAAATTTAGTAAACTTTATAGAAGAGTGATTTAAACGTTAACATTTTTAGAAAAAAAAAAATCATTTAAAATCACAAAATAGTCGGATTTAGATGGTTTTAACATACATCTATATATCTATATATCAATAAGATACAAATCAGTATAAGATAAAATACAGTGTATCTTATTTTTATAGCAATTTTTGATATTAAAACGAGTCATATAGCTTTCGAATTACAGGCAGTTTATGTCGCTTAGGTAAAAAAGTCCTTATTCGAAAAATAGGTTAAATTATCTAAGCTATCAACGAAAGTTATGTAATAGCAAGTAAAATTGCCTACATTTTATTTTAAAGGTTTTCAGCAACATGTAAAAATAGATAAGCTATAGATACATTTTCTGTAATAACAGGTAAAAATAACTAATTCCAAACACTTTAAAAAAATTATAGGAGTATTCATCTAAATGGCCTAAGAGTTTATAAAATAAAACAAGTTACATAAATGTTGCTTACATTAAGAATTTTCTACGGCTAAAGTTATCTCAGTAAATTTATTATTCAATGACATTGTAAATTTTTGCTCCTAACTGACAATATTCTCCTTCTTCTTGTTTATAAAAATTAATTGCAGTTCCCTTGTCTGACTAAAACGAGCTAAAACGTTAGCTAATTTTGATCTTGAAATAATAAAAAATATAGAAGTAAAAACTCAAGGCCTAGGATTTCAGCCCATTGCTTTATACTTAAGCTGCGGCCCCATTCCTTGAGTTCTCTCTTGGTAGTGCTGGGAGATATTCCACATACCGATTCTGGGCATGACACCATGACACAATTGGCCCAAAGCCTACCCAGCTCATCCGCGGTTTTGTTGCCGGAGATATTGCCGTTGCCTAGAACCCATACCAGACTGATGCTGTAATCTCGTCCTAGCATGTTTAGCGTTTGAATAAAGCCATAACTAATTTAGATGAAAGAAGAAGGGGCAAAAAGTCCCCATCCTTGTAGCACTATAAGACATATATCAAATGAAAGGGCTTAAACAAAGTGTCATTGTTTTGTATGACAAAAATCCTCTAAACCATGGGAGAAAAAAGTAAATGAGGGTTAAAAAAGTTTAAAAAAAACATTCTATATTATTGCACCATTTCATAGTGTTGCTACTATGGAAAAAATTTTGGAAAGTAATGGTATACACTCAACTTTAGAAAAGTGTTATATTTTGATAAACTGCCTCATATTTTGATGAAATGTATGGAATGATAATAAAATACTAAAAATAAGCTCTTTCCTCAATTTTTTCGCACATACCTAATTACTTTCTGGAAATTGTTTCTTACTTGCAACGCTATCGAATGGTGCAATAATACAAAATGTATTTTTTTCCTAATTTGCGGATTCGAATCCTGGCCTGGAAAAGTGGTTTATGTAAAATCAAATAATTCAGATAAAACAATTACATTAAAATACATATAATTAAATAGCAAAAATAATTTTAAAACGATTAGGTACAGAAAAAAAGTAAAAAAGATATAGTACATGGTGAATTATTCTTCTGGGCGTTGTAAGAGAAGTCAAAAAAAATTAGCAATAGCAATTTAGCCCTACGGAATATCGAGGCCGACTTGATGAAAACTTAAACTGCATCATTTTTGATAACTCATTTTTCCTAGACAGGATTCGAACCCATAAATTATGAAAAAAAAAATACATCCTGTTTACTGCACCTTTAAATAGTATCGCAAGACAACACTATGAAATGGTGCAATAATACAGGATGAATTTTTAAACTTTTTTTCACTTAACACTCTCATTAACTTTTTTCTCCCATGGTTTAGAGATTTTTCGTCATACAAAAAAATTACACGCTTTTTAAGTCCTTTGATATGTGTCTTGTAGTGCTACAGTAGTGGGGACGGTATCCATACAAAAATGCCCCTTCTTCTTTCTGCTGCTGTCAGTGCCTTCAGCGCTGTGTGATTGTTCTGACAGACTGCGCTGAAAGCATTGACAGTAGCAGAAATATCATCTAAATTATCCTAATCTTCTCTATAAGATTAGGATGTTTTATGGACAAGGACAATCTGTAGGCTCTGTAGTGAACAACTCATCACAGCCTCAAACATGGTTGTAAATTGTCCTAAGCAAGTATATAGGCAAGCCTGTAGGTGGCATGCCCCCGTAGAAGGTCCGTCCACCCGGTTGTCTTTCCTTGTCCTGGATCCGTCCGTGTACCAGACTATGTCATTGGAGTGAACATTGATTCTTATCCTCTACTCTCCCTAGACGATAGGAAAACCTGGTGTTGCTTTGAGAAGCTATGCACCTTGATCATATCGTCTGATGGCATGGCCATGATAGGTGTCTTAAGAAGAGACTATTGCATCTGTCCATGAAGGGTGGAAGTCCATTTGGCTTCCTGGCCTTGAAAAACGCTACTACCGCCATACATTTGTCATTAAAAATGTACGGTGATAGCAGCTTTTGATGTAACAAAAGAGATGAACAATATTTGTTATATTCTGATAATTTTTTTATGAACATCAACTTGGCAAAATCGCTTAAAAATTTTATCATAGTAACATATTTTGTCGGCAGCGTTAATTCGTTAATCGTTGAAGTTAATTCTTAACCCCAGTTAACGTAATTTTTCCAAGGAATCCGCGGAAAACTTTTTATTCTCTTATGGATTCGAACCCACGCCCTCTGGCTTGAGCACTAAAGCGCTAACCACTGAGCCACAGATATCTTCATCTAAACTGATTCAATTTAAGTCTCTATAACTCCTGAACTTATGAAGTTTTTTGGACCGTTATAGTTTTCGTTCAAAGTTCATTACATTTACTACCATCATGAATTTTACAGATTTTTAGAGCCAGTCGTTTAGCTTTTAGAGAGGGGACGCCGTATTTTAACAAGAAATGCGCTTAAAAGTGGAATATCGCGCAAACGGATACGTACGTACATCAAAATATAATCTCAGAAACCTCTCAATGTTCTTATAATGTCTATGTACCTAATTATATCTCCCCTTTTCGTGTAGGTGTAACCAAAAATTATCTTCATTTATTTTAGCACTATGTCGACGTGATAAATAAACTTATCCATTCAAAGTTTCATATTTCAAGCACCACCGTTTGGATGGACAGACGGACAGGCGGACGGTCGGTCGAACGGAAGGACATGACGAAACTATAAGGATTCCGAGACATGAACTACGGAGCCTTAAAAAAGGAATAATAATGAAACCACACCGATTTCAGTGACTGTTGCCAATTTAATTGAAAATAGACCAGCTATATGAGCTATTTTATTATGTCCAAGTATGTGCGCAAAGTTTACTCCCATAACCTAGTATATTGATATTTTCTACTACCGACAGGACTAACTAGCGAAACATTAGGCGCATAAATATAGAAATATATTAAGCAATGTTTGCGTTCATTAAGGTTCCCACACACTGTAAATTTAATACTTTTAGTTACATTTTATCTAACCGACGACAAAAAAAAATATCTAACCGACATACTTAAAAACAAAAGTTTTCAAGTAAAAATATCTACATAGCACGAATAGTTGTTGTGTCAAATATGTAAAACTATCTTTACGCCAATATTGTTTTATTTCACTATGGGTAAAATTCCACAAGTTGCACTTTCGTAAAATAATGGTATCAAATTAAATACACTGTAAGGACAATTCACAAATAATTTGTATGGAGAAAATGTACAAAGTGTGCACGAAAAGAATTTTTTAAACAAGTAAAAATATTTTTGTGCAAACAAAAGAAAAGTAAAAACATGAAAAATAGACTAAGTAGATTTTTAAAATTCTTCAAAATATCCAAATGATTTTTTATAAATAGCTTTTTGTTGTCGCTTAGTGAACATAACATTTATGATTTTGTATAAAATTCACTATATCTAAGCGACAAAAAATCGTCGTAGGAAGACGACGATTAGACCAATCGACGCAGAAAAAAAAATACAAACTCATTGATATAACTCATTTTCGGTATTTTTGTCGCTTAGGAAAGCGAAAAAACACCTAGTGGATATTTTAGTGATTCTGTCAATAGCTCTAAGTATTGAATTTTGGTGGGCGTAGAGGTGGAAAATGAAATCAAAAGTGATGGGTTGGAAGCCGCATTGCCTACCAAATAATTTCTAGATTTCGGGAATAACCTCGACCGGCTTCTACAGAGAAGAGAAGTCATTGGAGTGAACATTGATTCTTATCCTCTACTCTCCCTAGACGATAGGAAAACCTGGTGTTGCTTTGAGAAGCTATGCGCCTTGATCATATCGTCTGATGGCATGGCCATGATAGGTGTCTTAAGAAGAGACTATTGCATCTGTCCATGAAGGGTGGAAGTCCATTTGGCTTCCTGGCCTTGAAAAACGCTACTACCGCCATACATTTGTCATTAAAAATGTACGGTGATAGCAGCTTTTGATGTAACAAAAGAGATGAACAATATTTGTTATATTCTGATAATTTTTTTATGAACATCAACTTGGCAAAATCGCTTAAAAATTTTATCATAGTAACATATTTTGTCGGCAGCGTTAATTCGTTAATCGTTGAAGTTAATTCTTAACCCCAGTTAACGTAATTTTTCCAAGGAATCCGCGGAAAACTTTTTATTCTCTTATGGATTCGAACCCACGCCCTCTGGCTTGAGCACTAAAGCGCTAACCACTGAGCCACAGATATCTTCATCTAAACTGATTCAATTTAAGTCTCTATAACTCCTGAACTTATGAAGTTTTTTGGACCGTTATAGTTTTCGTTCAAAGTTCATTACATTTACTACCATCATGAATTTTACAGATTTTTAGAGCCAGTCGTTTAGCTTTTAGAGAGGGGACGCCGTATTTTAACAAGAAATGCGCTTAAAAGTGGAATATCGCGCAAACGGATACGTACGTACATCAAAATATAATCTCAGAAACCTCTCAATGTTCTTATAATGTCTATGTACCTAATTATATCTCCCCTTTTCGTGTAGGTGTAACCAAAAATTATCTTCATTTATTTTAGCACTATGTCGACGTGATAAATAAACTTATCCATTCAAAGTTTCATATTTCAAGCACCACCGTTTGGATGGACAGACGGACAGGCGGACGGTCGGTCGAACGGAAGGACATGACGAAACTATAAGGATTCCGAGACATGAACTACGGAGCCTTAAAAAAGGAATAATAATGAAACCACACCGATTTCAGTGACTGTTGCCAATTTAATTGAAAATAGACCAGCTATATGAGCTATTTTATTATGTCCAAGTATGTGCGCAAAGTTTACTCCCATAACCTAGTATATTGATATTTTCTACTACCGACAGGACTAACTAGCGAAACATTAGGCGCATAAATATAGAAATATATTAAGCAATGTTTGCGTTCATTAAGGTTCCCACACACTGTAAATTTAATACTTTTAGTTACATTTTATCTAACCGACGACAAAAAAAAATATCTAACCGACATACTTAAAAACAAAAGTTTTCAAGTAAAAATATCTACATAGCACGAATAGTTGTTGTGTCAAATATGTAAAACTATCTTTACGCCAATATTGTTTTATTTCACTATGGGTAAAATTCCACAAGTTGCACTTTCGTAAAATAATGGTATCAAATTAAATACACTGTAAGGACAATTCACAAATAATTTGTATGGAGAAAATGTACAAAGTGTGCACGAAAAGAATTTTTTAAACAAGTAAAAATATTTTTGTGCAAACAAAAGAAAAGTAAAAACATGAAAAATAGACTAAGTAGATTTTTAAAATTCTTCAAAATATCCAAATGATTTTTTATAAATAGCTTTTTGTTGTCGCTTAGTGAACATAACATTTATGATTTTGTATAAAATTCACTATATCTAAGCGACAAAAAAATCGTCGTAGGAAGACGACGATTAGACCAATTGACGCAGAAAAAAAAATACAAACTCATTGATATAACTCATTTTCGGTATTTTTGTCGCTTAGGAAAGCGAAAAAACACCTAGTGGATATTTTAGTGATTCTGTCAATAGCTCTAAGTATTGAATTTTGGTGGGCGTAGAGGTGGAAAATGAAATCAAAAGTGATGGGTTGGAAGCCGCATTGCCTACCAAATAATTTCTAGATTTCGGGAATAACCTCGACCGGCTTCTACAGAAGAAGGAGAAGCGGCTTATACATTCTACGTTTTTTCTTTGCTCACGCGCCACCCGCATACACCCCGCAGCGCTCGCGATCTCCGCGCGCGGCCGCGCTGCGACTCAAATTATAAACTGAGGAACGGCCCTTTTATACGACTTTAGGATTGATTTAAATGCAACTTGAAAATATTAATTTATTTCTGGTCTATGAGCAAAGAAAAAACGTAGAATGTATAAGCCGCTTCTCCTTCTTCTGTAGAAGCCGGTCGAGGTTATTCCCGAAATCTAGAAATTATTTGGTAGGCAATGCGGCTTCCAAATCACTTTTGATTTCATTTTCCACCTCTACGCCCACCAAAATGCAATACTTAGTGCTATTGACAGAATCACTAAAATATCCACTAGGTGTTTTTTCGCTTTCCTAAGCGACAAAAATACCGAAAATGAGTTATATCAATGAGTTTGTATTTTTTTTCTGCGTCGATTGGTCTAATCGTCGTCTTCCTACGACGATTTTTTTGTCGCTTAGATATAGTGAAATTTATACAAAATCATGAATGTTATGTTCACTAAGTGACAACAAAAAGCTATTTATAAAAAAAATCATTTGGATATTTTGAAGAATTTTAAAAATCTACTTAGTCAATTTTTCATGTTTTTACTTTTCTTTTGTTTGCACAAAAATATTTTTACTTGTTTAAAAATTCTTTTCGTGAACACTTTGTACATTTTCTCCATACAAATTATTTGTGAATTGTCCTTACAGTGTATTTAATTTGATACCATTATTTTACGAAAGTGCAACTTGTAGAATTTTACCCATAGTGAAATAAAACAATATTGGCGTAAAGATAGTTTTACATATTTGACACAATAACTATTCGTGCTATGTAGATATTTTTACTTGAAAACTTTTGTTTTTAAGTATGTCGGTTAGATATTTTTTTTTGTCGTCGGTTAGATAAAATGTAACTAAAAGTATTAAATTTACAGTGTGTGGGAACCTTAATGAACGCAAACATTGCTTAATATATTTCTATATTTATGCGCCTAATGTTTCGCTAGTTAGTCCTGTCGGTAGTAGAAAATATCAATATACTAGGTTATGGGAGTAAACTTTGCGCACATACTTGGACATAGTAAAATAGCTCATATAGTTGGTCTATTTTCAATTAAATTGGCAACAGTCACTGAAATCGGTGTAGTTTCATTATTATTCCTTTTTTAAGGTTCCGTAGTTCATGTCTCGGAATCCTTATAGTTTCGTCATGTCCTTCCGTTCGACCGACCGTCCGCCTGTCCGTCTGTCTATCCAAACGGTGGTGCTTGAAATATGAAACTTTGAATGGATAAGTTTATTTATCACGTCGACATAGTGCTAAAATAAATGAAGATAATTTTTGGTTACACCTACACGAAAAGGGGAGATATTATTAGGTACATAGACATTATAAGAACATTGAGAGGTTTCTGAGATTATATTTTGATGTACGTACCGTTTGCGCGATATTCCACTTTTAAGCGCATTTCTTGTTAAAATACGGCGTCCCCCCCTCTAAAAGCCAAACGGCTGGCTCTAAAAATGTGAAAAATTCATGATGGTAGTCCATGTAATAAACTTTGAACGAAACTATAACGGTCCAAAAAACTTCATAAATTCAGGAGTTATAGAGACTTACATTGAATCAGTTTAAATTAAATTAAATACCATTTATTTCGGGCTGCATAGGCCCATATTATAAATACCTTATAGACTAACATACATATTATTATATTATATAACTAACACTAAACACGTATTGTCTGCGACGTGGGGCGCGAAGTGTTCGGGAGTCGTCCTCTGAATCTTCTGTAGGCGACTCCAATCGGCCAGAACTCCTCCTTCTCGAAGGTCGGTAAATGATGGGTTGGAACTCTCACCACAAAAGAACTAAAATTCACTCTATGATGAGATTCCAACCGCTCAACCCTCAAGGCGAAGTTGGTTCTGCTCCTGATGTAGTCCACGACCTGCTCGACCGTCGTAGACCAATGCAGCCGGGACACGTACAGCGGTGTCGCGGGAGTCTCACACCGCAACAGCTGCTCGGGTCCTCCGGGTGCGGTGCCGCGATGGTTGCGGACGACGGGTTTCTTCTTCTTCCTCTCGACCTTGATGAACCCGTCATCATCGCACGTTCGGTCCTTTTTAGAAAGAGGACGCTCTTTTGAAGGGGCCTCCTTCTTCCCTTTGTTTTTCGAACGCGGGGAGGTGGCGGGGGTTCGCTAGCGGCGACACTTGCGTAACTCGGCACCGGCTCCTTAGCGGGCGGGGAGCGGGCAGCGGGGGCGGCAGCAACGATGTTCGTTGACCCGTCGGATAATGCTGACGGGCTAAACGTGACCGCCTGCGCGCCTCGACGACGAGTGACGTTTGCTGCATCAGGTGACCTACATATTGAATTAACACTTTTTAGCTGTGATAATTCACTACGTAGATCACTTATGGTAGACTCTGATGCCTGCAATCTACCTCGAACTCCGGCCAGTTCTTCCTTCAGGAACTTGATGTCCTTCAGTAGGCTGACGACGTCGACGTGGTCCAGTGTCACAGGCGGCAGCTTATGCAGATTTTTCGCTACAAAAGCTGGCACCTCATCCGGATCCGTCTGCTTCAGCAGGGATATGATGTCCTGCACGCTTCTTTCGGTTCCATCTCTCCGTCGCGATGGCATGTTCGCGCTCTGGCCGAGCGTCTCGTACAGCAAGTGCTTGCCTTCGCAAATCTCCTCGCTGGTGAAAGAAGACTTGCAGATCTGCATTATGCTGACTTCGTCCATGGTGTCGATGGCATGCTGGATAAACGCCAGCAACTCATTCACCACGAGCGCCATGATCACGTGCAGCGGCAATCAGCCGCGCGATTCGCGAAAATATTAATTAAATAATTAATATTTGCTGCATGTGTATAACGCGGAGCGCGTCCGTTCGCGAGCTCGACACATTACACACTCGAGCGAGTTTAGATGAAGATATCTGTGGCTCAGTGGTTAGCACTTTAGTGCTCAAGCCAGAGGGCGTGGGTTCGAATCCATTAGAGAATAAAAAGTTTTCCGTGGATTCCTTGGAAAAATTACGTTAACTGGGGTTAAGAATTAACTTCAATGATTAACGAATTAACGCTGCCGACAAAATATGTTACTATGATAAAATTTTTAAGCGATTTTGCCAAGTTGATGTTCATAAAAAAATTATCAGAATATAACAAATATTGTTCATCTCTTTTGTTACATCAAAAGCTGCTATCACCGTACATTTTTAATGACAAATGTATGGCGGTAGTAGCGTTTTTCAAGACTAGGAAGCCAAATGGACTTCCACCCTTCATGGACAGATGCAATAGTCTCTTCTTAAGACACCTATCATGGCCATGCCATTAGACGATATGATCAAGGTGCATAGCTTCTCAAAGCAACACCAGGTTTTCCTATCGTCTAGGGAGAGTAGAGGATAGGAATCAATGTTCACTCCAATGACATAGTCTGGTACACGTACGGATCCAGGACAAGGAAAGACAACCGGGTGGACGGACCTTCTACGGGGGCATGCCACCTACAGGCTTGCCTATATACTTGCTTAGGACAATTTACAACCATGTTTGAGGCTGTGATGAGTTGTTTTCTACAGAGCCTACAGATTGTCCTTGTCCATAAAACATCCTAATCTTATAGAGAAGATTAGGATAATTTAGATGATATTTCTGCTACTGTCAATGCTTTCAGCGCAGTCTGTCAAAACAATCACACTGCGCTGAAGGCACTGACAGCAGCAGAAAGAAGAAGGGGCATTTTTGTATGGATCCCGTCCCCACTACTGTAGCACTACAAGACATATATCAAAGGACTTAAAAAGCGTGTAATTTTTTTGTATGACGAAAAATCTCTAAACCATGGGAGAAAAAAGTTAATGAGAGTTATAAGTGAAAAAAAGTTTACAAAATCATCCTGTATTATTGCACCATTTCATAGTGTTGCTAATAAGGAACAATTTTCGGGAAATAATGGTATACAGCAAGCTTCAGAAAAGTGTTATATTTTGATAAATTGTCCCATATTTTGAAGAAATGTATGGAATGATAATAAAATGCTAAAATAAGCTCTTTCCTCAATTTTGTCACATACTTACAATATGGAAATTGTTTCTTACTTGCGATACTATTTAAAGGTGCAGTACACAGGATGTATTTTTTTTTCATAATTTATGGGTTCGAATCCTGTCTAGGAAAAATGAGTTATCAAAAATGATGCAGTTTAAGTTTTCATCAAGTCGGCCTCGATATTCCGTAGGGCTAAATTGCTATTGCTAATTTTTTTTGACTTCTCTTACAACGCCCAGAAGAATAATTCACCATGTACTATATCTTTTTTACTTTTTTTCTGTACCTAATCGTTTTAAAATTATTTTTGCTATTTAATTAGATGTATTTTAATGTAATTGTTTTATCTGAATTATTTGATTTTACATAAACCACTTTTCCAGGCCAGGATTCGAATCCGCAAATTAGGAAAAAAATACATTTTGTATTATTGCACCATTCGATAGCGTTGCAAGTAAGAAACAATTTCCAGAAAGTAATTAGGTATGTGCGAAAAAATTGAGGAAAGAGCTTATTTTTAGTATTTTATTATCATTCCATACATTTCATCAAAATATGAGGCAGTTTATCAAAATATAACACTTTTCTAAAGTTGAGTGTATACCATTACTTTCCAAAAAATTTTCCATAGTAGCAACACTATGAAACGGTGCAATAATATAGACGTTTTTTTTAAACTTTTTTAACCCTCATTTACTTTTTTCTCCCATGGTTTAGAGGATTTTCGTCATACAAAACAATGACACTTTTTTTAAGCCCTTTCATTTGATATATGTCTTATAGTGCTACAAGGATGGGGACTTTTTGCCCCTTCTTCTTTCATCTAAATTAGTTATGGCTTGTGTTCAAACGCTAAACATGCTAGGACGAGATAACAGTCTGGTATGGGTTCTAGGCAACGGCAATATCTCCGGCAACAAAACCGCGGATGAGCTGGGTAGGCTTTGGGCCAATTGTGTCACGGTGTCATGCCCAGAATCGGTATGTGGAATATCTCCCAGCACTACCAAGAGAGAACTCAAGGAATGGGGCCGCAGCTTAAGTATAAAGCAATGGGCTGAAATCCTAGGCCTTGAGTTTTTACTTCTATATTTTTTATTATTTCAAGATCAAAATTAGCTAACGTTTTAGCTCGTTTTAGTCAGACAAGGGAACTGCAATTAATTTTTATAAACAAGAAGAAGGAGAATATTGTCAGTTAGGAGCAAAAATTTACAATGTCATTGAATAATAAATTTACTAAGATAACTTTAGCCGTAGAAAATTCTTAATGTAAGCAACATTTATGTAACTTATCTTGTTTTATTTTATAAACTCTTAGGCCATTTAGATGAATACTCCTATAATTTTTTTAAAGTGTTTGGAATTAGTTATTTTTACCTGTTATTACAGAAAATGTATCTATAGCTTATCTATTTTTACATGTTGCTGAAAACCTTTAAAATAAAATGTAGGCAATTTTACTTTCGTTGATAGCTTAGATAATTTTACCTATTTTTCGAATTAGGACTTTTTTACCTAAGCGACATAAACTGCCTGTAATTTGAAAGCTATATGACTCGTTTTAATATCAAAATTTGCTATAAAAATAAGATACACGTTGTATCTTATTGATATATACATATATAGATGTATGTTAAAACCATCTAAATCAGACTATTTTGTGATTTTTAATGATTTTTTTTTTCAAAAAATTTTAACGTTTAAATCACTCTTCTATAAAGTTTACTAAATTTATGCGTCATATGTGTCTTTCTTTAATTATTATATTTTCTTTAATTATTATTTTTTATCAATTATTATTATTTAAACTGGAAATATCATAATATGTATTATATAAAATATGAATTTGCTCTCTTACGCTATCGAATTGGATTTTGTCTGTAATGGTAGTTGTATGTGTGTTAAATAAATAAATAAAATATGTCGCTTAGGCATTTTTACCTCATATACTATATACCTCAAAACGTTGATATACTAAATAGACAATTAAAACAGAAATAATATAATATATCTATGGACGCTTCACACCACGTCAATCTGATCCCGTGGTAAGTTCTCGAAGAACTTGTGTTACGGGTACCAGATAACGGAAGTATATTTAATACTTATATACTATACACATAATTAAGATTTTTATTATATTATACACAATATATTTAATACACATCCATGACCCAGGAACACAGAAAACTTTTTGTTCCGTCGGCGGGATTTGAACCCGCGACCCCCGGCTTGAGCAACGACACGCTCAACCAACTGAGCCACAGAGGTCGTCATAGAAATAGACATAGCTGGGCATTAACTCGTTAATCCGTTAATCGTTAATTAACGAAGTTAACATTTTGATTAACGGATTAACTTTTAAGTTAACTTTTAAAAATGTTAACGGATACGTTAACTTCCGTTAATATGAACAGAAGTCCGTTAATCGTTAATCCAATGCCGACTATTTACCGCACGGCACCGCGGCGCGGCGCGATAAACAGGTTCAGACGGGCGGAGCGTGGCAGCGAGTGAAACAAAAAAAACTAGATAATATATTTTGCCGCCGCGTACGATTGAGAAAACTGCGAAGAGATTTATTTCGTTTGATCATTTCATTATTTAGCGCCGGTGCTTAGAGTGACGAGTGTTTTGTTTGTTGTTATCATCTAGACACGCGGTAGCGTGTCAAGCCTAGTTCAAGTAACAGAACTGGCAAGCAGCACCGTGTGTAATATTACACGAACCATTTGGAGCCACATTTGACCCCCCCATAACTCAAAAACTATTTCACATAAACGTGTCAAATTTGGCTCATATATTGAGACTTGCGAGATACATAATGTGCTTTAAATTTAAATTTAAGCACATTATGTGCTTTAAATTTCATAAACACATCTCAAACAGTTATTTAGATATTAACGTCCAAAAATCGACATTTTTATCACTGACTGACCTATAGATCAAAACTCTTACCCAATTCCAGATGACCTAGAAAGTTCAAATTTGGCATGCAGATAGGTAATTAGGTGAATACAAAGGAATAAATCAGAAACTGGTAAATTTTTATAATTTTTCACTTAACTGATTATATTAGGAACACTTAACTTTGGTATTAATTTTTGTTATAAATAAGTACCTACTAATAATTTATGTACAAAAAGTAATGATATCCTATTAAAACATATATATGTTTATTGAGAGCCAAGTTCAATAATATGATATAATATGCCTTGGTTGTTGACTTCAACGACAAAGTGAGATCTAAATGGGTGCCAAGTTCAATAGTCAGTTCTGAAATTTATTTATAACAACATAAAATATGATTTCTTCTTATAAATTAGGAAAATATATTGTAGCCTATGGTCTGACTTGGCTAGTTTTCATATACGAATTATATTACAGTGGATCCCCGGTAATCCGACAAACATTTTGCAGGGCAGTGTCGAACTATCGAATTTGTCGGATTATAGAGACCCCCTATAGTCCGGAATTTTTTACAAAAGAGTACCTTGTAATCGGACAAATTGCAGATCCAATGAGACGACAAATTACAGAAATCAATATTCTATATGTTATTTATATGTACTCTGAAGTACAAATCATACTTCACTAATCATATTTTACGATGTTAATTTAGTAAATTAATCAACACAATAGAGGCTAAATTCAAACTATATATAGAAAGTCGAATTTAACCTAATCAATCAGAATCAAAACAATACCTTAAGCGTCGAGTACAATAGAGGTGGTGCGTACAAGTTATAACTTGCTCAATCATGCATTAGCGATAGCTTTCGGAAGTTCTTAACCTGTTACTTGTCGTTTCTTATTTTATTATGTATTCCGAAAATTTGGCTTGCTGGTAGAAACTAGCCATCGAACATAATAATTCGTATATAAGAATTGAGAACTAGCCAAGTCAGGCCTGAGGCTACATACATTACCTAAGTTATACATATACATATACGAGAAGAAATGATATGTTATGTTGTTATAAAAAAAATTCAAGACTGACCATTGAACTTGGCACACATTTAAATCTCACTTTTTTTGTCGTTGGAGTCAACAACCAAGTCATATTATAGAACTTGGCTCTCATTTCACATTTATGTTTTTGATAGGATAAAATACTGTCAGTGATCATTTGGGCGTTAATAAAGAAGAGTGCAGTGTAATTTAGTTAGATAGAAAAAGTATACTGTGCAGTGTAGTAATTAAAACTATATCACGGAAGACATGGAATCGGATTTCAGCGGTCCTGATGAGAATCCCTGGCCACATTTGACTACAACATGTTAATGTTCATGACGGGGAATATGCACCTTATACCTGATTATTAAATATCACATTTGAATTATACAAGTATCTTGTTTTGTTCCTAACCTGTTAACTTACTGAACCTAAACCAACTAAAAGGTTTTATAAGTTCACTGACTAACACAACGATATAAAAATGCAATTTTTTATCAATCTCATTTTATCGATTTACACATATTAACGGATTAACGATTAACGTTAACTTGCGTTAATTCTTCCGAAATGTAACGCTTTAACGTTTAACGAAGCTAACTTTTTTCGTAGCGGATTAACGATTAACGAAGTTAACTATTTGATTAACGGTGCCCAGCTATGGAAATAGAACTATACACTTTCTGTGAAATTTACAAGTACATATTATATAATAAAATATTATACTATAATATATACTATATAATATTATATTAAAATTTCAAGTAAGAAGTTGAAGGAACAAAAAAGTACATTCAACGATCGAACATTTTCATTCTATCGCAGGCAGAGTGCTCGCTAGGGTTTTCATAATTTATTTTTTACGGCATGTTGTTCCCTATTATTTCAAGAGTAAAATAAACGATTGCGAAATAGCGGCACCGCGGAGAGTGACACAACCTCCTCGTACGAAAGTCAGCGGCTCACTGTCCCGCCAGTGTTGCCAGTAGCAGATAGTCAAATGTAACATGAGACAGCACAAAAAGTAACATTTTCACGAGAAAAGTAACATTATCCTATTTATTATGCAAAACGATATAATACTTTACTAAGGCACTTTATTACACTAAAACTACAATAAGTTTCCTGTCCCATTAGTTAAACTTCGAAAAAATCGTAATAATTGTTGATCGAATAATCGACTGGCAATGCTGAAAAAGAAAAAACATACAATCAATGATATGTGTATAGGTAATATAACAACCAATTTAGTAATGTATTTCAATACTACTACTACAACTTACTTCGTCATCAATGAATATGAAAAATCGTCTAATAATATATTATTGGAGACAGGGTAGCTAAAGCCTAAATATCCATTTAAAATGATTGTAAATTAGATGTCACTGTCATTCACATAGACTATTTTGAAGAGGTCGGAGATTTATTGGCAAAATAAACATTATACTCATTTTAACTTCAAATTGTTAGCCCATTTAATTCGTAACATTGGTTAGTATTTTAGGAAAAGCTAATTTGAACTGGTGGAACCTGGAAAGAAAAGCGTTTACATTAGTAATAATTAGCAGCGTAGTAAGTAATAGATAAGTATTTAAATTTTTAGGGATTTAAATAATATTGTGCAAATTAGTACCTCCACCACTCTTACAATATGTTATTTTTGCATGCATCATTGCTTTCGAAGGCTCAAATTTTGTGGCGTTTTCAATGTTCGCTTTAGTAACCATCAAAGAAGAAATGGTAGCAGTGTTTAGCCTGTTCCTGTTTTCACATTTTATTAATTTAAGTTGACTGAAAATCCGTTCCACGGATGCATTCGAAAAAGGCAACACAAGCAAAACCCCGATAATCTTTTTTAAATTTGGAAATATTAAAGTACCGGTCAAATCCTTCAGCTTCAAAATTTTTCTCCAATATTCTTCAACATTTTGAGACAAATTTAAGTCATTATGGTCAAGGAATGCATGCTTTTTCCATTCTTTTTGTAGCTCTACATCATTAACATCATCTTTGATGTTTGGGAATCGCTTTATTACGCTAGATAAATCTTTTATTTCGAATTTTTGTGCAACGCTTGGTTCAATAACTTCTATAATGCCGTATATTGGATCAGAAAAATCGTATCGTTGTGTTATTTGTTTTATTGATTCTATGTAAAACATTAAACATGTTCTTTTGAAGTCTGTGATTTCGGTTTTCGGTTCAGGGATTTCTTTTGACAGTTCATTAATTGATGATTGTGCAGCTACTCCCAAATATATTTTCTCAAGGGGAACAAAAAATCTTGGATTAGCGTATTCTATACGGTAGGCATCGGTAGTTTTACAGTAATTGAATTGTATGTAATTGCTGGCTATTGTTTTTATTAATTTTTGTGTTTCAGGTTTTAATTGGTGGAGTAATGGTTTTTCAGATTGGAACAGGCGGTTGAAATCATTGAATAGATCTAAGACGTACGACATAAATTCTAAGTAAACTTTTGTGAGTTTATTATCAAGTACGCCAATTATGTCCTCTGTGATTTTGCTAGGATCATCAACAACCTCGAGTCTAAAGTATTCAGACAGTACATCGTATTGTTCTAATACTCTATCAACGCAAGCCTGTAGGGATAACCATCTTGTAATTGAAGGACTCAAAATTTTATGTACATCAACTTTAAAAAATATTTGTAGTTCTTTAAGTTTCTCTTGTCTGAGTGAACTGCGGCTAAAATGAGATCCAACATTTCTTAAAAAATCTTCCACAAATCTCGGAAGTTTGAGACAAGCTTTAGAAGCCACTAGATGGATCATGTGGCAGCTACACTTTACACATGCAATGTGTGGTACTTTTTCTTTCAAATGGCTAAATACGGAATTATGTTGCCCAACCATACTGTTCGTGGTATCAGAAGCAAAGCCAACGAAATTTTTTAAAGGGATCTGTTTATTTGTAAGCCAATTCAATAATGAATCTGTGAGGTCCTTAGCTTTTCCAGAATTAACTTCATAAATATCAAGGAATTGAGTACGAACCAAGAATTCATCATCGTCAAAAAATATCACTGCCAGTGCACATTGCTTTTTAACGCTTATATCTGTAGTCTCGTCCATGATTACACTAAAAGTAGTTTTTTTAAGTTTTGACACAAGTTCTTCTGTGAGTATTGGAGCAAGTATAGTTTTTACAATATTCGTTGCTTTGGTTCTGCCTAAATTAACAGATTTGATTATTGCTGAATCAGGAAATGTATTAGCCAAAAAAGGAATTAAGTCGTCTGACAACAACAAAGGCAAATTATGCTGGGCGAGAAAAGCACATAGTTTAAGTTCAGCTCTTTTGTTTAGCTCTTCTTCTTTTTTCGGTTTAAGCGCTTCATCTATGGATGTTGTTTTACTAATAGCGTTAAAGTTTTGTTTATGTTTTGCTGTATTTTTGTGCTTTAAAAGAGCAGGCCTATGGTTGAGAATGTTACAATTACAAACGGTACAAAAGGCTGTGATTGAGCCGGTTTGTTGTTCTCTTTTTGCGACCCAATTTTTAAATGCAATGTCTACGAGCCATTTTTCGTTAAAATTATAAATTTGCTTCTTTTTCTTTTCAGGAGGTGCCGCCTCATCAAATGAGCTATCTATATTTTCTCGATCTTCTATTTTTTCTTTTGAAGTCGAGGCCTTAGCAGTCAAAAACCTCTCCATTATCTTTAGATACATGTTAATTTTGTAATCATAGCAAAATAAGCAATACAACATGCATCATTCATCACCACACCATACATAAAAAGAGAGATAGACAAAGTTAGTGCATTAAAAACAAGACAAAAACCATGCATCCCTGAAAAATCGTATAATTCGATACTGTGAGAGCGCACACCACGGCATCACCAAAAACTGACATGAATCGAATCAAATAGGTAGCCGCACACATGCAATATTATTGATAATAATGCTCATATTTACAATAATATTGCATGTTTGGCAGCCATATTGCTCTTATTATGTGTGTGTGGCTACCCATTATGTGTATGTATATAAAGGCTATAGACAAAACTTAGTATGTCAAACTTTACATGTATAGTAAAGCCTGACCAAGAAAATAAACCTGCACTGAGGACGCTCCATTTTTTATTACAGCAACATTTTAAAAAGCTTGGAAGTAATTGGTTAAAATCTCGAAGATTTGAAATTATTATCATTTTATTAAGTTCGCGAATTTTCCGCAATATGGCGAGGTTTTTCATATTTTTGGTCAAGCTTTAAGTTACGTAAGTGTAATATAGTACATGCCAAATGACTAGGCATAGAACTATTAACACTAGGTACATTGGATTTGGTCTATACTCGACCACGGACTTGGTTGCCATGTTATGGGTTTAGTTTAGGGAAAAATCCTTTAGGGGGAGAGGGGGCTTAGTGTTATTTTTAGAGGTTTATAAATTTTCTTGTTAATTTTATCTGAAAAATTTTATTTGAAAAAAAGTCAACCTTATAAAATAACTTGTGGAAGTATATTTGTTAGTAAATGACAGAATAATATTAGTTACAGAATATAAATATTTTATTATATTAAGTAATTTGTTTATCATTTATTTAAGTTTGGGCGAAATTTTCTTGAGATTTGGCAACACTACACGAAAATCGGAAAAAATAGCGCTGTAAATAGAACTCTGCCCCAATAGAATAGAGATGTCATAATGGTCCGCTTCGTAGATACCGATTACCGAATAAAACAGTCCATAGAAAATCTATTAAATTTTAAATTTTCATAACAACAAGCGTAACGCAACTCCAAAAAGTCGTATCATAATCAGCATTTGAATTGGATTTAATATTGGGTGTCGCATTACTATTACAGTGCGAAATCCGCAAGATTCCCGGTACTTTTGCCGCCATAAAAAAAACGCGCGTATCTCCAGCGTTTATTTTGTCTAGGATTATATTCTTATACTGTAAATAAAACCTAGGCATGTTACGTATATTTAAAAAGAAGACTAAATTCCCTAAACTATGATGTAATTGGAATTTATAAAAATATTAAATAAACAAAAGAATCTTGAGGCAAACACAACACACTTGTCTTTTTTTTCATGCTTCTTTATTTCAAATTTCAGCTAATTACTAAAGCCATATTTGTTTCTATAAAGAGAAATTTGCTTTATTTACGTAGGTGGATACATTATATATGCCACCGTAAAATTGTAAAAACCGTTAGATTGTAATATAGGTAACTAGTGAAATTGTAAAATGTTGATAGACTTCCGACGCGAATATGCTGCCTATAATTTAACACATTATTTTTCGTCAGATTATAAACGTATATATAGTTATGAATATTTCGACATATTTTTACAATCTCGTTACTTATTTTACAATATAACGGTTTTTACAATTTTACGGTGACATATACATACAATTTAAATCTTACTATAATAAAATAATAATAAGAAAGTTTGTGAGGATGTATGGATGGATGTTTGTTACTCTTTCAGGCAAAAACTACCGAACGGATTTCGATGAAATTTGGTATGGTAGTAGTTTAGGGTCTGGATTAAAATATGGGCTACTTTTTATCCCGGAAAAGTTCAGTATTCCCGCGGGATACCCGAATCCCGATACTATATTTACGCGGAGCCACGGGAAACAGCTAGTACAAAAATAGCTTGTACTTACAAGAAAGGGAGCATAGACTTATTACACAAAATATTTGTTTTCGAAACAGATCAACATAAGCATTATATAAGTACCTATATATTAAATTTATTTCAGTTGCAAACACTACTTGTTGTTGAAACTGATTCCCTAAAAACCTAATAATAGCTCTTTTTTAGATTAAAACTACAATAAATCAACATTTACTTACCAAGTATTGTTAAAAATACAAGAATTTATATCTATACAATCAATCTAGGCTAAGTTATTTGAATCGCACTTTGCAAATTGAAATCACAACAATAAAAACCAACAATTCAACAAAACAATATACAAAGACAACTGTTTGAATTTTGAAGAAACTAGACACTAGATATACTGTACCACTCGACTCACTTGCTCGAAGTTCGAACGCATAAGTAAGCGAGATGGAAGATTGAGAAATACACGCGAGTGAGTGAATAATGAAATGAATATGCAGTACAGATTTTCGCGCCGTATTCGCATCAGTGATCAGTCAGTCCGCGAAATCAAGAGCGCCAACATTACGAAAAAAGACATTCTTGGATGCGTTTCGTTTCACGATATTTTTTTGTTTGCTGGAAATTTTAAAAAGTAACACAAAAGTAACATATTGAGTCGTGTAACATGGAGGTAACATGAGAGGGTCAAAAGTAACGTAAAATGTTACTTTTGTAACATTCTGGCAACGCTGTGTCCCGCGCGCCCGCGCACGCACCGCTTACAAATATTTTCACAAAATAATAGTTATTTACGTATATTTTGAAAACAAAACGGTATTTCGAAAAACCCAACGATGAAATGTGAGATAAATATATTCTTCACATTTTCGTAAAAGAACCATCTTTATAGCCGTAGTAGGTAGTAAGTAGATAGAAAAAGAAATCTGAAAACAGGGCTTTTTAATTTTAATTTATTTAATATTAATCTTCGTCTTATTAAAAAAATTAACGATGATATTAAAGATGAAGGATTGAAGTGTGAAATGTATATTTTTTTGAATTTTTTTATTCCCATTTTTCGGAGTAGTTCCGACTCAAACTGAGCGATTTTTAAGCTTTAGGGGCTATTTGCCCCTTAAGACAGGAACACGATACTTTACGTAATTGCATGTCTGGAAGACCACGCTTTCTTAAAACCCTAAAAATATTAGTTGTCACCACGTCTTTGCAGTTGATGTTGTCTTTGGGTGACAACACCAGTTCCACGACAACACCAACTGCTGTTCAATTGGTGTTGTGAGTTGTCTTTGGGTGACAAGTGACAACACCCATCCAAAGAAAAAGCTTTAACTTGGGTATATAAGTTGCTGACCTAGTAACTGCTGCTGAGTGCTGACGGTACAAAAAGATTATAAAGTGCGAGTCGAACTCCCGCACGTATAGTTCCGCACAAAACGGCAAAAAAACACGTTTGTTATATGGCAATTGGGAGCCCCACTTTCCTCACTACACACACCTGGTGTGTGTGGTGAGGAAACGTAACAAAAGCTATAATATGGTGGGACTGGTGGGGTGTGATCAACCCCAAATCCTAATACAAATCCTACATAATCCTATATAATTACAAATTATAAATGTGAAGTTTGTGAGGATAGATGGATGTTTGTTACTCACGCAAAAACTACTGAACGGATTTCGATGAAGTTTGGTATGGTAGTAGCACAGAATACAGAGTGGGCAGTAGTTTAGGCTCTGTATTAAAACATGGGCTACTTTTTATCCTGAAAAGTACAGTATTCCCGTGGGATACCGGATGCTATAATATTTACGCGGGCTTTAGTCGCGGTAAAAAGCTAGTTTGGCTATAAAACTTTTTCATAATACCAAAAATCATTGTTTTTATTATTTTTTATTGTAAAATAACTATGTATTGTATTTAAAATCAAATATTTTAACTATTAAAACATTTTTATTTAATATTGAAAAAAATATATAAAATTTGGCGAAAACATGGTAACCCTAAAAACAATTAGGAAGAGAATTATTGTTCATCGAAGTGTGTAAGAGGAACAGTAACTAATTAACTTAAAGTAGGTAATTTATCTTAATACCTGTTATTGCATTTTTGTATTAAATCACAGTTACAAGCGTTGTTACTTTTTAGGGTTCTGTACTGAATGGGTAAAACGGTACCCTATTACTAAGCTTCGCTGTCCGTCAGTCTGACTATCATCAGATTGTATCTCGTGAACCGTGAAAGCTAGACAGTTCAAACTTTTACAGATAACGTACTTCTATTACCGCTGTAACAAAAAATACTAAAAACAGAATAAAAATATAATGAATAAGTGTTTAACATACATATTACATACATACATACATATAATCACGCCTCTTTCCCGTAGGGGTAGGCAGAGAGTAGAGACCACTTCTTTCCACTTGCTACGACCCTTTCATTCTTGTTTACATAACAGCCTCCGTGGTCTATTGGTTAGAGCATTGACTCTTGACTCGGAGGTCGTGGGTTCGATTCCCGCATTGGAACAACAAAAAATGTTGTTTCCAAGTTTGGTTAGGACAATGCAGGCTGATCACCTGATTGTCTGACAAGAAAGATGATCCATGCGTCGGATGGGCATGTAAAAAGTCGGACCTGCGCCCAATCTCTTGTCAGTCGTGTCGGTTATCCGTCCCACTGGATTACGAGAGTAAAGGAAGAGAGAGTGCTCTTGTGTACTGCGCACACACTTGGGCACTATAAAATTACTCCTGCGTAACTGGCCTAGTTTCAACGAAACCGGCCACCGTCACCGAGATCGATGGGGAGTTATTATTATTATTATTTATACTTGTTTCGCTTCATCCACTTTCATTCTTACCATCAATTCTTCCTCATACATTCAACGTAGCGAAGCGGCTCTCCGCTTAATAAGTGTTTAAGACATAATAAAATTATTATTTAAGTAATTTCCCATACAACAAACGTGTTTTTGCCGTTTTGTACCGAACCCTGCGTGCGCGTGTGGACTCGCCAGTTTCATTATAATTAAATAATAACTTATTAAATGACCATATATCTGTGAGTGTGTCGCTATTTAAACAATTCTATTGTTGTGACGAAGGTCGCGACACCAAGTCCTGTTATCATCCTTTGATAAGAAGCGTGAGAGAGCCACTACTATTATTAAGGTGCTCCTCACCTGGAGCATTCGCGTGTAATGTAACGTTACATGTTCGAGCATTGCATCAGTGTAGGAGGATAACCTACCATAACAATGCGCACCTTGTAATGATACAATGTGTAATATCCCTGTACAACTTGTAACATCAACGGATCTCCCGTTCGCTCGTCGCTCAAAGTGGAATCTATAAAAGTGGGTTTAGACCAAAAGAACATAGAGCAAGAACTACACAAGAACATTCTTTTGTATTCGTTTAATGTAAACGATAATTCGTTAAGACATAGTTTACATCATTTACACTAAACATTCCGAACAAGAACAATAAGAACAAGAATTTTTGCTCTTTATATGAGAATCATGTAGACCAAATGAACGAATGCTCATTGCTCATTTGCCAACGATAAGTAGTACTGTTCACACTACACTATGTCTGAGTGTGATAGCGACTATATTGTGATTTCAAGTGCTTCATTTATTGATAATACGTAATTAATGAAAAAGAAAAGAAGGAAGAGACGTTGGTGGGTGACGATTGCTGTTGCAATTTGCCTCCAGGCATCTTCCGTGTAGGTACAGTTTATTTTTATAATGTTCATAAAACATAAGTTGGATCCCATAAACACCTTATATATTATGGTACATTTCTATCATACATTTTTCGTTGCTCAATCCATATTTACGAATAAACTTAAAACTAGCCGCCAAAATGTACAAGAATTCAAGAACACTAGAATCCCTTTGAAGAGACCGCCTCAAGTAGCGAGCACATCCGAACACGAAAGAACGCTCTAAGCAACTGTTTGTGCGCTCTTGCGTCGGTTATACCAAACGAGCGAGTGTTCTTAGAGCATTCTACCAAATTACCGGCGAACACGTGGCGAATACACCAGAACAACGAAAGAATGCTCGTTGTTTGTTTACATCAAAAGAGCTTTACTAGAATGAGCATTCGCTCGCTTGGTCTAAACCCACCTTAACGTTACATTACACTCGAATGCTCCAGGTGAGGGAGCACCTTTAGGTCGTGATATAATTCATGCGTGCTTCGAGACCCATCGTCTGCCTCTATATCTATACTTCTATACTATCTAATATATAAAATTTCCATGTCACAATGTTAGTTACCGTACTCCTCCGAAACGGCTTTACCGATTTTTACCAAATTTTATATGCGTATTCAGTAGGTCTGAGAATCGGCTACTATCTATTTTCCATACAGAAATAATTTATAAGCAAAACAACGTTTGCCGGGTCAGCTAGTTAATATTATAAATTCGAAAGTGTGTCTGTCTGTCTGTCTGTTACCTCTTCACGCTTTAATCGCTGAACCGATTTTGATGAAATTTGGTACAGACATACTTGGAGTCCTGGGAAAGGACATAGGATACTTTTTATCCCGAAAAAGTAGCGTTCCCGCGGGATAATGTATTTATGCGGGCGGAGCCGCGCGCAAAAGCTAGTTGTCATATATAACGGCATCCAGAGTCCTGACTAATGACAGATTTCTCGCGAGAAGCCCCCTTTTTCGTGAGAAGTCACTGCGGGAATAAAAAGGCGAGACACGTTTCGGGACTTCTCGAAGTGTGTCTTTAAAGTTTAAACGGTCCTTGATTCAGTCCGAGCTACAAGAGCCTCATGTAGCGCTGACCTAGAAAACGAGTATTAGAAAGTGTAGGTATCTAACAAGACTTTCAAAAATAGCCTAACTGCTGAGTGCTGACGAATTTAGACGGTCACGGACTTAAAGCTCTACGACAATCTTAGGGAAATCTTCAATCCTTTAAAATTAGGTACCTACTGAATGTTTAGGCCCACGAAATGGGTGGATTACAGTCCACCCATTTCATGTCAGAAACAAGGTCCTTTCATCCACATTCAAACTTCCCCCCATCCCCTCGTGTTCCTTCAATTTTTTAAAGGTCAAAGTGAAGGAACACGAGAAAAGCCTTCTATCCATAATTTTTGTCAGACTAATTTCGTAGGCAAATACGTAGTAAAATCATATGCTCAAGTCAATAGTTTATTATTCATCTATTCTGCGGTTCTGGGCAGAATTTGGCACGTAGCTGTGGCCAGGGTTGCCAGATGCCGAATTTTTTATCTCGTACTAGGGCTGCCAAATATCTCGTACTTTCAATACAAAATCTCGTAAAAGTATACATTTTTAAAATCTCAGACCTTAATTTACATTTTACACTATGTACTATAACTAGCTAGCCTGGGGGTAGCAATATTCCTTAAGTTTGGGACCGCCAAATGAAAAACTAAAAAAAACAATACACTAGGGCCCACTTGCGCCAATCCGGGTTAAAGTTAACCCTGGGTTAAAATATCATGCTTTCTCTTTCACAAATACGAAGAACGAGAGAGATAACATGATTTTTAACCCAGAGTTAACTTTAACCCGGATTGGCGCAAGTGGGCCTTAGTGGTTAAAAATTTTTTGATAATTTTACCAAAATCTTTAAAAAATAAAACAAAATATTATTAACTTCTTTATAGAATACTTTAATGTAAACTTTAGTGTAATACATCTAGCGAGTATTTCCCGGTCAACGACTAAAGATACATTTAGTGATGAGGTAATGAATCTAGTGATGTGCTTAGTCGAGTTTGTGGCATGGACATATTATATTCTTTTCTTTAAATGTTTTGGTTTGTATTAGCAACATTGTTAAAATCTCGTAAAAAAGTGTACGAGATTTTTTTTTTCTCGTTTCTCGTACTGAGACTGCTAATTCTCGTAAAGGTACGAGATTTCTCGTACATCTGGCAACGCTGGCTGTGGCGTGCACGAAGCGCCGCCCGCGTGTATTACCAGGTCAATGTTACACCACGGTCCACGCCATTGTGTTGCCAAACCGAGCTCGTAAAATGTTTACGTACACTGTGTACAAAGTAGATCTATAAACAGCAGCAGTTCTACGTAAAGATAACGCATCCAGTCGGTCATCATCATCGACGGTTCATGTCTGTCTACCGAGGCATGGAATTTCCAACTTTTGGGGACAAGGAAAGTAGCCAAATTATAAACTGCAAAGTTAGCTTAGCACTTTACGAGCCTTTGAAGATTTTAGTCTGCTCAAACATGCCGAGGTTTCAAATCAAATCTGCACCCTGACGTGTGCAAAGTGCGATACATTTTAATCATAGACTAAAGTATTGTATTTATTAAGTAATTGAAACAGTGACGTAATTTGGCATTGAGGAGAATATGGCCGTGTCTATTGATGGATGAAGATTGAAGGGTAACAAGAAAATTACTTCAACATAAATTATTCATAAATTAAATTTTTATTATTTATTTATTTATAACACGAAAGGAGATATCATAAATATCAGCTTTGTTCACAATTTTTCATCTAAAAATATAAAAAACAGATGCATCTTATATGTAGGTAATTTATTTTAAGTCACACCTTCACAAAGTGAGGCCCTTATTTTCACATGCTAATTCTACTAATAGTTAGACCTAATTTCATGTTACTTAATAGGCAATCGGACTATTTTTTTTATTGCATAAATGAATAGTACTCGTAAATATGAGTAACTTCTCAGAAGAAACCGTATATCAAAAGTCAATATTTTCAAAGGTACAGCGATTTGTATAAAAAATTTCGCGAGCCTCCTAAAAACGCTCCATACTAAAGTCGACCTACAAATGACGTCACTTGTAGGTTATCTACACTAATATTATAAAGAGGAAAACTTTGTATGTTTGTTTGTTTGTTTGTTTGTTTGTAATGAATAGGCTCAAAAAGTACTGGACCGATTTCAAAAATTCTTTCACCATTCGAAAGCTACATTACCCACGAGTAACATAGGTTATATTTTATTTTGGAAAAAAATAGGGTTCCGTAAAATATTTGGGTTTTTCGGACACAAGGTGTAAAAAATCAACCAGAAAAGTTACTTATTTTGCGTACGCTGCCTAAACTATAAAAGATAGAACCATAAAATGTTCTAATTAATTGTAGATCTTATAAATATCTACAAAAAAGTCCGCGACACACTATACCTATCTATGTCGAGTGAGGCACAACAACCATTTTTTTATTTAGAAATCTTGAATTTTTTTTGGACTACATTTAAACGCGCTCATGCTATTAATCCTTATCAAAATAAATTATTTCATAACTAAGTACAGTTTATGTAGGTAATATTTGGTCTCTGAATGATTGAAATTGGACGTGTGGTTTTGAAGTTATGGCGAAATTAAAATATGACGATTTCTGCTGCACGGCCCGTTACGAAGTGGGCGTCGCCAAGGCAGGGGTGTGCGTGCGGGGGGAGTTTAGATCTATGGTATTTCATACGATAAAAGTATACCCACCTACTTACTTATTTCATTGAGTTTTAGTAGGTACCTATATTAATTTGTTTCTGTTTGTTTTGACTAGATTTCGCCCGTTTTGTTAGTGATTTAAAGACATTCTGTAGTATTAGTATCAGTATTGTACCCGTGCGAAGCTGGGGCGGGTCGCTAGTAGTATATGAAGTAGTATATGAAGTATATGGCCGCCGGAATATATTTGTAAATATCTCCCATATTTGTGCGTTTAAGTTCATACTTACCATCATCTTACCATAATGAATGTTTTTGTATATATATGTGAGTAAACTAATGATGTAGGTTTTGTTTGCCAACTTCGCAAAAAAAAAAATTTGCTACTTTTGAAATGTATTTTATTACTTAACTACACATAAAATAATATATTTTTTTACATTTACCAAGTAGTAATGCCTCAATATTTCTGAATATATTAATGAAACCAAATATTTCAGATGTAGTCCGATCCCCTATTAAACAACATCGTGAAACTGAAAGTCTACGGCGCTCCACTCAGTCCCGTTATGTCTTATCTATGTAATTTACAGAAACCGTATTAGTCATTCTTTTAAATACGTCTAGTTGTTAGTCATGACTCATGGTGCAGTTACACATACAAAGACCACAAGCCTACAGCTTTTTCTAGTTGAGAGTTGCTGCCTTCTAAAGTAATTTGTTGAATCAACCAATTGAGCTATGGTCTGCCCATATTTTATGTCTCGCTATATTATACTCAACCGTAGTAAAATTACGTACCTACCGCATGACTTGATAGTGTCGATATCTTTGCTGATACAATTGTTTATTTTCCGATGGGAAGGACAGACGCAACGGGTATCGGTTTCATATTGTTTTGACTCTTGTTAGTTGTTTTCATAATATAATCTCGCAAAGATGTTGCAGTATATTTTTTGGGGTGGCATAAGCCGTGGGGGCGCATATTGAAGCATAGAATAAGTACATAACAGTTGGTTGAAACTTGAAATATATCCTAAACGTGACCTACAATTTACAAAGTACAGACATATATTTTGATCTTATTTCTTACTGTTGTTGTAAGATTGTGTAGACTGTAGAAAAGTGTTTATCAGTCCTTCACAAAAAAAAAACGGTTGAACGGGTAGGAATAAAACTTAAAAGTAACTGTAGCCTTTCTTTGTGTACCCGGTCTGCGGGATAGGCCGATCTTTTGTGCGAGTACATAGTTCTAAGAATAAAGTAGAATGTTTTATCTTGTCCCATCATAATAAAATAGTAAATATTTTCCTCGTCAGGTGTGCCCGGGTACGTGATGGACGGCGTGACGGTGGTGGGCGAGCGCGAGGCGGCGCCGGCGGGCTACAGCGTGGCGGGGCGCGCAGGCAAGCGGCGGCTGTGCACGCGGGTGTCCCGTCACCCGCCGCCCGCGGCGCCCGTCACCGACGTCATCGTGTGCTCGCGCATGCGCAGCGCGCCGCAGGGCTTCCTGCTCGCTGGGTACGTAGGCGCCTGGCTCCGGTAGGGCCAGACAGGCTACAGCAATGTCACATCACATTGCTCTAGACACTAATGAAAGAAATACTCCCACGTGCGGCTTGATAACGGCCTTTTACCGACACGCAACAACTTACATCAATGACGCCATTTGGTAGCTTAATAACGTCATTTATGCTGGTTTCACAGTTAATGTGAATTTTCTATATAAAAATATTTTTCCATAGTATATAATTTCATCGTTCCAGCATCAAAACATAATAGAAAAAAATCAATTTGTACACCTAGCGCCATCTGTGTAAGTACTTTAAAAAGTTATGTAGCAGCTTCCGACAGATGGCGCTATACCCAAAATCGTGACGTGACGCAACCTTGAAATTTCACTCAACACAGCTAGAGTAGTTTCACATCAAACACTAAAATCTTACATGCTGTCAAATACCCAATTCCAGCGAGATAAACGGCAAGATGGTGTGCTACAAGGTGAGCGGCGGCAGCGCGGACGCGTCGCCGACGCACCAGCCCGCCGACTACGAGAACGTCGTGTCGCACCTCACGCCCGAGGCCAACAGAAGGTAAGGACTCGGTTTTTTTTACAGAAATACTTATTTTTAAACGGCGCGGAACGGTTTCGGAATCGGAAAAAGGAGTAGAGGCAGAGTGCCTATACGATGGACGGACGCAATAGTTGAGGCTGCCAGCTGCACATTCCAGGAGGCATTTCACCAGGCCAATTACAGAGGAGTGGAGAACCCTATTCCATACAGCAAATTTTGGTGGTCACGTCTCTCAGTCATGGGGATACGACTAGAAATATATTTTTAACGGGACTCGAAACTACAACTCACCCTACTAACTTTTAATTTTGTGGCCAGCTGTGAACGGGAATCAGTGAGTTGCAGTCCTCACATACCGTTGAACCGAAACGCGTGTGACTAAACGGGAAGATTTTATTTCACTCGAGAAACCAACAGCTTATAACTAAGTTACAGTAGAAAATACAGCACAGTTGATATGAAAGCCATGATGGTTTCCACTGATGGTAAAATTTTCAATAAGTCTCGAATATTTTCGAATTTCTCTAATCGATTTTAAGAATTAAGTGGTAATAATTTTTGTGCTAAAAATAATTTTTCTATGTTCCAATGATCTGAACTAGGTACATATCTCTGTGTGGTCTTTACAAAAAAATGTATTTGTCTGTACTGTATTATAAAAATATAAAAAATAAATCTGCTCAATCGTCCATAACGGTTTCCGAATGTAGGTCATCGGATACACGCAAACTGAAATGTAGTTATAGCGTGGTTTATGTTTCAGTTGCATCTCGGTACAGATGTTCAAACGGTTGAAACTCCGCTGGGCTGGCTCCGGGTATTCCGTTTGTATTACTCTCAGAGCACGCGTTTGGATTTGTTCACTTGATTATTTCTACGCCAATACTATAAACAAATTTTGCTTGTTTTGAATCTGCGCGAGTATGAATCATCTTGTTTTGCTGTTCATTAAATACGGTGTTTGGAAGTCACTATCAAAATATTCTTATGATCATTTCAATGCTTTTTAACTACTTGTCTCAAAATTTGTCAGTGAGAACCATAATGTGGTTTTTTCGAGAGTGATATTTTAGCATGGAGTGTGTTGTTTTCGATAACGTTATTATGATTGTTATTTAAAAATCCCGTTTACTAGTAATACTTAATTTTAAGTTTATGTATCCTGCTAAACATAAGCCTGACCCCACATTTGATGCGTGCGTTTCTCGGGCGTTTGAGCAACACTTACGCAGCGCGCTCGCGGTGCGCACGCGTCGAGCGCCCTACGCGAGAGTTGCGTTTTTACCCCTCCACCCACTATTCCCGCCGCCCGCTACTGTTCGGTTGTCAAACGCAGCGTGATCGCCGCGTGCGCGCTGCACGCACGCTGGCAAATCGCGACGCTCACGCAACTCGTACGCGGCGTGCGCGATGCGTCAACGCTCAAACGCCCGAGAAACGCGCACGCCAAATGATGTTGAGGTCTAAATAATAAATATGTTTAATTCCGCCTGACATTTTAGGGTCCCGCATTTTTGTGATGGTTAGCCAACGTAAAGGTTTAATTTTCTGTGTTTTTTATATTTCCAGACTGCGAGCCGTGCCCGAGCGTCCGCCGAAGCTGTCGCCACTCGTCAACGACCTGAACAACCTCAATCTGAAGTCGCCGTCCGCGTACCCGAAGATCGAGGACTTCACAACCGACCACGACTACGAAGCCCTGAGCCCGTCGTACGTGAAGCCCGTGCGGCCTGCGCCCCGGCCCCCGAACGGCCCTCAGCTGTCGCCCGCGCCGCGGCCCCCGCACGGACCCCAGGTATGGATGTAATGCGGTATTTACTGCATCTTTAATTTACCAATGCAGTAAATACGGCGAAAACGTATATTTTTTATTAATAAAACATACTTACACTTATATATCGTCTTTGAGAAGTTTTGTTATTCTTATTACAATTAAAAAGATAAAAAAATTGTTTTAAATATTTTAATTGAGTTGAAAAGAAGCACATTTCTCTTGATTAAGACTGACTAGAAAATTGAGAATTCTATGAAACGGTAATAAAAAGTTGATTATGAATACAAAATTAAAATTTAGAATGCTTAATTTTGACGACCTCTATGGCTCAGTTGGTTAAGCGTGTTGGTGTTCAAGCCGGGGGTCGCGGGTTCAAATCCCGCCGAAGGAACAAAAAGTTTTTCTGTATTCCTGGGTCATGGATGTGTATTAAATATGTGTATAATATAATAAAAATCTTAAATATGTGTATAGTATAAAAGTATTGAATATATTTCCGTTGTCTGATACCTGTAACACAAGTTCTTCGAGAACTTACCACGGGATCAGATTGACGTGGTGTGAAGCGTCCATAGATATTATTATTATTAAAGTCGTTGACAATTTTACCGTAATCATCATAATATTATGTTGATACGTGAAGCAAACTTTGTGTTTTGTCCACTTTTGACCACTAGTATCAAATCAATTTCAAACCAATTTATTCAGACACACATAAAATATATAGATACAGAATAAATATACATAATAAAAATAAATGTCATGGGATACTCATCCCAACTTACCTGTCCGGTAGTTGTGGTATAGTATACGGGTACGCGACCCCGGCTTCCCTAGCTATTACTGTCCTATCCCTTGCCCTCCTGGGCGGTAATATCCTACATTTTCCTATTTCCCACTCTTACTTACCAAACTTCCTTTCCACACCACCTATCCTTCCCTTTTCCTATTCCTTTCCTCTCCGCAAATCCGTGGGAACGCAATGGATAATTATGAAAATAATTAAATTATCCAAAATGGCGGCGATGTGGTTCGCCACCCATCACGTCTCGTTCTCGCGGAGGCGAAAAGTGGCCCACGGAGAGCCGCTTCGCTACGTTGAATGTAAGAGGAGGAATGGATGGTAAGAATGAAAGTGGATGAAGCGAATGAACAAGTATGTAAGGATCGTAGCAAAGGGAAAGAAGTGGTCTCTGCCTACCCCTACGGGAAAGAGGCGTGATTATATGTATGTATGTATGTAATAAAAATAAATAAATAAAATAAAAAAAGCCTTTATTTCCATATCCATAATTAACAATTCAAATGCTGTTGTTTTGTTAGTGTTGGTTAGTACTTATTATGTAATATATTACTTATTGACTTATGTTAGTAAGTAGTTAGTTTTTATTGGATACGGACCCCTCCTCGGGTGAAGGCCTCCTCCAGTCTTTTCCACTCATCTCTGTCCTTGCTAATTGTTTGCCAGTCCTTCCCTGTCATGTCTGCTATATCGTCAGCCCACCGCCTTTTTGGTCGTCCTATTTTTCTCTTTCCGGTTGGGCCTTTCCACCTCGTAATGTTGAGTGTCCACCTGTTGTCCGTATATCTCGAAACGTGACCTGCCCATTGCCATTTGAGTCTTAAGGCCTGTGTATGGGCATCTGTTACCTTTGTTTTTTGTCTGATGACTTCGTTCCTCACTTTTTGTATTTTTCTTATGTTCAGGATACTTCTCTCCATAGCTTTTTTTGTTGTTGTGATCTTTTGTTTTGCTTTTGTCGTGTAGACCCATGTTTGGCAGCCATATAGTAGACAAGGTAGTATGCAGGTATCTAATACAGTTTTCTTAGGGATCCTATTTTTTCGCATAATTTTATTTGTCATAATTTCATTTGGCATACATCACTTGGCATAATTTTATTACGCATAATATTACTTTGGCATAATGGTTTCTTGGCATACTACATCATTAGGCATAAATATCATTTAGACTAATATTTTTTATCCTAATTTAATGAGGCATAATTCGTAAGGCATAATTTTTCTTGTCATAATAATACTTTGGCATAATTGTTTTTTGGCATAAACTCGTTAGGCATATTTTTTGTCATAATAAATTCAAGGAATTCTGTCACAAGGCACAAATATGCAGAAAAAGGAAGAACATAATGAAAACACGGTTATGGTATAAAAACGCATATTTATGAAACATTAAAAGCAGGTAGTATACTCATTATACATAGTGTAACAGTAGGTTAAGTTGCGGCGGGGTGGCCCTTGGGCCACCCGTAAGCCGCTAACATGTTTAAAATAATAATTACGAATGGTTATTCATGCAAAAACAAAAAATACTTTATCCTTAACTGGATTGGGCTCGTTGTTATTGCTCGGCATATTCTTAGATCAGGTCGTGTTGTTTGTCCGAATTTAATTTCGTAATCAGTCGAAAATTACAATTATAGTTGTTATTCCGTCTTATCTCGCACACCCAGTAGAATTTATCGTTCATTAGTATGGGAAAAAAAATGCTACAAAGAAGTATGCCTTAATATAATAGTATGCTTAGATATAATTATGCGTAAATATATTTATGCTTTTTAATATTATGCATAAAAATATTATTCTTAAAAAATATTATGCGTAAAAAAATGTATACCTTACAATAAGTATGCCTAACAATTATTATGCTTTTAGTAATTATGCGATAAAAAATTATGCTAAGAAAGTTATGCCAAATGAATATTATGCGAAACTACTATTAGGCCAAATGAAATTATGCCAAGTAAAATTATGACATATGATTTTATGCGAAAAAATAGGGAACCGTTTTCTTAAGGTTAACTGAGTAGTCTCCTTTCAGAATTTCTTTGAGTGACCAAAATTTCTTCCAGGCTATGTTTGTTCTTCTTTCAATTTCGTCTTCGTTTTGTGTTTTCAAAAATGATAATTGTTTGCCTAGGTAAATGTAACTTTGGACATATTCTATAGATTTTTCTTTAATACTTATGTGGTTTTCGATGCTGTTTGTCATTATTTTGGTTTTTTTGGCATTCATTTCTAATCCTACCTTTGAGCTTGCTTGGTCAAGAGAGCGCAGCATATCTTGTAGTTGTTTTGCTGTTTCCGACAGTATAACTATGTCGTCCGCGAATCTGAGATGGCTTAGATAGCTGTTGTTTATTTTTATGCCGCTATTTTTCCAGTCTATGTTTTGAAATATTTCTTCTAAAACCGCAATAAACAATTTAGGTGACAGGGGGTCCCCCTGTCTGACTCCTCTTTCGATCTTAATAGGGAATATGCACGTATTTTTTTTATTTATTTTAATAAATCTATCTTGTTTGGTAAACCGTATGGTAAAATCAGTTTTTTGATATCATTAAAAATAACGAAGATATGAACGTTTAAAGTGGTCTATTAGACAGAGAGATCCGACGTGTATCGTGACGTCACATAACACGACTTTCATAGAAAGTTCATACTAAATTTCGTTTTGCTAGAAAGAGATAGATTACAAACTTTGACCGCTCATATCTTGCTCATTTATCAACAGATATTGAATTTTTTTTCGCCATTTCCTTTATTTTTCAGTCTAGTATCATATTATTATATTTTAAGCTATTTTTATATTTTATGCATATTCCCTATTGCACCTCCTCTGGATTCTAACTTGACTCTACTGATACTGTTGTTGTATATGTATTTTATTATATTTATGTATTTCAAATTTATATTTAAATTTTCAAGTGACTTCCATATTGAACTGTGGCTTATGCTGTCAAAAGCTTTGCTGTAGTCAATGAAGCCTAGATAGAGTGGTGTATTAAACTCTTCATATTTTTCTATAATTTGTCCCAGTGCCTGTATGTGATCTAGTGTACTAAATCCAGAGCGAAAGCCGGCTTGTTCTATTGGTTGTGCGTTGTCGATCTCTTGTGTTATGCGTTTGAGAATTATAGATGAAAAGATTTTGTATATGTTAGCCAATAGGCTAATCGGTCTGTAGTTGTTGATATCAAGAGGATTTCCTTTTTTATATAATAGTATTATATCTGACGTGCACCATTGGGTTGGTACAATTTCGGTTTTCAGTACAAGATTGAATAGTTCTGTGATAGGACCCAATAGAACCGGTGCACCTAGTTTCAAAACTTCATTGGTTATTCCATCGGGACCGGGGCTTTTGTCTGATTTAAGTCGATTCAGTTCTGCATATACATCTTTTTCTTCTATCGGTCCGATTGTTTCTGTGTTGTAACGGTAGTGTGGTATGTTGTCTTTTTCGATTATTTTTTCTTTGTTCTTGTACAATTCTTGGTAGAAAGTAGTTGCTTCTTTTATGATTTCTTGTCGTGTTTTAGTGTCCTTATGTTGGCCTTCTAGTTTTTGTATCCATGTTTTTCTTATGTTTAATTCTTTAAACGCTCTCTTTGTGCTTCTAAATTTGTTTAGATTTTCTGTAATTATTCTTTGTCTATGTTTACTGTAATCTTTTTTTATCGCTTTGCTAGTTTCCTTGTATAAATTGCTTAGTTCTTTCTTTGTATTAACATCTTTGTTTTTTCTTATACTTAATTCACTCCGTTTATTAATTAATGCTATTGTGTCTTCGCTAAATACTTTGTGTCGTTTTTCTGTTTTAGGGTTATTTTGGCTAGTTATACTTTTTGTTATAATTTCTTCTAGCACATCGTAATAAGATTGCACGTTTTCGGCATTTACTAGTTTATTTTCGATGTTCAGTTTGAGGCTATATTTGAATTGTTTTATTTCCTTTTCAGTTTTCGGGATTTTTGGTGGTGGTTTAAAGCTTTTTCTACTTGTTTTCGATTTGCTCAATTGGATTGTTGCTCTAAGCAATCTGTGGTCGGTTCGGAACTTTACGTTATTGAGAACTTCATAGTTTTGTATTATTTTTGGGATATTGGTCATAATGTAGTCGATTTCGTTCTTGATACTTTCATTTGGTGACTGCCAAGTCCATCTTCTACTAGGTCTTTTTTTGAAATAAGTGTTGATTATTGCTAGTTTATATTCAAATGCGTATTGTACTAGTCGTTCGCCTCTTTCGTTTCTTTCGCCTAGGCCAAACCGTCCCATGATTAGTTCTTCTCCTTTTTTGGGTTGCCCTATTTTTGCGTTGAAATCTCCTAATATTATGAGTTTTTCGTCAGCTAGTGTATGTGCTTTTTTAAGGTTGTTGTAAAAGTTTTGTATTTCTGTATCGTCCGATCTTTCAGTGGGTGCGTATACCTGAATTATTGAAATGTTTAGGGTTCCGAATTTCATTTGTAATAACGCTACTCTTTCTGAAATGCCAGTAAAGTTAGTTATATTATTTTTCAATGTCTTTTTTATCAAGAATCCGACTCCGTACAATCCTTTTGTTTCCCCTATATAGCAGAAAATAAAGTCTGGATATTCGTCTATATGGCAACCCATTTTTCTTGTTTCTGTGAGTCCTAGTATGTCGCAGTTTATTTCTTTTAGTGCATTAGTAAGTTCTAAGTATCGTTGCATAGATGACAGAGACCTGACATTGTAAGTTCCAACTTTAATACAATTCTTTGAGTCCTTGTTATTTTCAGTCTTTTTTTGTTTTTGTTTTCCTGGAGGGTTGTGGTCATACTCTTCCACGGGGACCAGCCGGCTTGGAAGATGTGTGCTATATGATATTATAGTTTTTTCAGTTTGTTTATTTATTTTTGGGAGAGGCTGGCAGGTTCGTTGTTATATATTCGTGGTGTTGGTTTGTGTGTTTGTTATTATTGTTTTTATTTTTTAAGTAGTTAAGCATGCTCGGTTTTGCTGTACCCTCAGAAAAACTTGAGGACCTGTGTACTGTGTGAGCGGGCCAGGTTTTATTCTTTTTAATTGCTTGAGATATCTGCTCAGCGTGGTTGTCTGCATTAATCTCTGGGGACTTTGATAGGTTTCTTTTGTTGCTTTTCGATTCTTGGGGTGATTTTTTTAATAAAATAAGTTTGTCGTATTTAATTATGGCTGAGTTGCCCTTCTCTCTTTCGGCTTTTACTTGTTCCTGTAGCTCTTTTATATATACACTAGCGACCCGCCCCGGCTTCGCACGGGTACAATACTGATACCAATTACCTACTAAAACTCAATGAAATAAGTAGGTATACTTTTATATAAGTAGGGTATACTTTTATCGTATGAAATGCCTATACTCTTCAGGACTAACAATACAACAAACACTAAATAAATAGGTATCCATCATAGTTACAATTACAACGAACACAAAACAAAAAAATTACCCAATAATCTAAACTCCGCACGCGCACCCCCGCCTTGGTGACACGGGACACCCACTTCGCAACGGGCCGTGCAGCAGAAATCGTAATATTTTAATTTCGCCATAACTTCAAAACCAAACATCCAATTTTAATCATTCAAAGACCAATATTATCTACATAAACTGTACTTAGTGATGAAATAATTTATTTTGATAAGGATTAATAGCATGAGTAAAATAAACGCGTTTAAATATAGTCCAAAAAAAATTCAAGATTTCTAAATAAAAAAATGGTTGTTGTGCCTCACTCGACATAGATAGGTATAGTATGTCGCGGACTTTTTTGTAGATATTTATAAGATCTACAATTAATTAGAACATTTTATGGTTCTATCTTTTATAGTTTAGGCAGCGTACGCAAAATAAGTAACTTTTCTGGTTGATTTTTTACACCTTGTGTCCGAAAAACCCAAATATCTTACGGAACCCAATTTTTTTCCAAAATAAAATTTAGCCTATGTTACTCGTGGATAATGTAGCTTTCGAATGGTGAAAGAATTTTTGAAATCGGCCCAGTACTTTTTGAGCCTATTCATTACAAACAAACAAACAAACAAACATACAAACAAAGTTTTCCTCTTTATAACATTAGTGTAGATAATTATATAATATATTATATTACATCAATCCAATCCCGTGCTAAGTGAATGTCTTGAGTTTCGGGTATCAGGCAAAAGATATATATTTTTATACTACATATAATAATATATAAAAGTATATATAAAGTATTATTGCGTAATAAAGTAATAAGACCGTAAAGTATTGCGTATTTTCACTATTTTCCCTGCGTTTCCGTTAAAATGACTTAATTTTGCAACCGCCAGGTGTCGCCCGCGCCTCGCCCCGCGCACGGGTCCCCGCTCTCGCCCGCGGCGCACGCGCGCAAGAAGGCGCCCGCACCGATGCCTAAAGTCTCCAACTATCAGACTCTAGGCGGGTACAACGGGCTGGAAGGTGTGCCTTTCGTGCTCAACCCCAAGCTGCGCGGCTTGCCTGATGTCACTTTGGTGAGTGAATTTGTGAATTAGATTTACCCCCTTTGGCTACGTTCCCACGAGCGTTTTTAGTGGTCGCGACAGAAAATACTGCATTGTAAATAGAAGCGTTGTCAGATTTTACAACTTTTTTCAGCTGTGGGTACGAGGGTTTACTAATTAAAATATTTACAAAACGCATAAGGTCACTTGACAGACAAACATAGAAAGATAGATAAACATTTAAACACATGAATCGTAAGTAATCGTAATCCTTTTTAAAAAAGACAGTCGGTATAATATGTAGATAGCATATTCTATAATAGTGTAGTGGAACCAGCCTGTTCATTTGCTGTTTTGTGTAGACCTTTATAGTTTATATTAAAATAAATAAAATAAAGTAAAAAAAAATACTGACCGTGTTCGTTGGCGTTTTTTTTTTGTCGCAGGCGTTGTAAGTTAAGTACTTAGTATTAAGTTACAAAGAAAGTTTGATTACTTGTCAATTTGTAAACGTACGCATGCGTTTAAATGTTATTGAAGTAAAACTATACGCACGCTTGACTTGGGGAGTAATCTGGTGAATGCGTGACAAGAGCGTTACGAAAAGTGTGATCGGGCTAAGCGAACGGAAGTTGAGAGGTAGATATAAATTAGTGAAGGTAGAAAGAGAGTTACATTTCGCATATTACTGTATTTACTTCAGCCGTGTGGTCTAAAGCACACTCGTTTTTTTTGTTTAAAGAGCATATGTGCAGTAAAAAGTTTTACAGCGCATGCGCGAATGTACACGGCCACTATTATTATTACATTATCTTTTAAATCTTTATTGCTTTTAGTAATAATGAATTTTTTATATTTACCCAGGCCCAGTTACCGGTCATCAAACAGCGAACGCGCTTCGACCTAGACCGCGACTACAGCTACAATTTCAACCTGGAGCGGCAGACGTGATGCGCCCGCGCACTGACGTCACACGGACCATAGACTATAGAGTACGCTGTAAGTCACTGCACTGAATGTTACTGGCACCATGTGCACCGTCGTATTCTATTTTAAAATTTTCGACTGATACTTTCATATTGAAGTTTCTAGAAAACTGTATTCTTCCAATACTAGATTAATGTCGAAATTCAGTTACCGTATCGTATTATGTAATCTTGGTTTGAGAAGTATCTAAACACAGAACAGAAAACAAGTGGAAGTTATGTGACACGATTAGTATGGAAGTCGTTGTCGCCAAATTACCAAACTAATCAACAATCATGCATCAAACTCGCACAAATAACTCTTTTGATTGGTTGTTTATATTCTAGTAGAAACTAGAATATTTTATCAGATATAAATTTAAAATTATACTGCGAAAAGTACGACGTTTTGTATTTAAAGTGAAATGAAATGAAAAAACATGAATGAAAATAAGTGCGCGTAAGGCTAGCCGCACACACGCAATACTATTGACACAATAAATTGGTCAATACTAGTCAACACAAAAAAACGGCAACATGGCCCGCAAATAATGCAATAGTATTGTCAATATGAGCACTATTGCCAATAATATTGTGTGTGCGGCTAGCCTAAGAACGTTTAGTCGTGGCACGCGAATCACGCTTACGTTGCACATCCACTTGTTTTCTGTTCCATGTGTCCGACAAACTGTTATTTTGAGCAGTACTCGTCTATGATCGATACGCTATTACATCGTTTATAATATTGTCTATGATGAAACCTAAAGGTTTTAGGCATGATATTCACATGGAAAGACTGACAAAGAAAATGGTGGATCAAGAAATATCTAGAATGCGAGAGTAAGGGTTCTAAATTAAGGCACAGGGTTTGATGTAAAGTAAAATTAATGTAGTCGTTTTCCTTTGGGATTCTTTTACTTGTGTATTTGTCTCTTCAAGTGCTCTGCGCAGTTCGTTCAATCCGTAGCTTATGAATGACTCTAGCCAAATTAAAATACCTAATTATATAATAATTTTTTATACAACCTTTACTATTCTTTTACATTAATATACTTAATTTATATTAAAATGTTATGTTACAGTATAAATCTATTGTGCCAATAGTAGTACAAAATAAATGGAATAATTTAAAACTAGTCTGTAAATCTGCCAATTTTTATATTTTTAACGATTTTAGGAGCACCTATAATTTGTGCAAAACTGCACGAAAATAATACATCTTGTTCCGTAGCACTGAAGGAACCCTTATTTAGTTTAGTTTCGCTCTGTCCGTCCGTCTGTCTGTGTGTCCACGCTTCTAGCTTCTGTAATTATGAATATAAATGGATAAAATTTAGTATAGTTATAGATCTCGGTTTTGGCATCATAAAATAATAATAACTTTATAATTTAGGGGTGGCTCTCGATACATGTGAAAAAATAGTTTTTGATTCTACCCCAACATGTGGGATATCGATGAATAGGTCTTTTAAAAAATTAAGGTTAGGTTTCATACGTGACTTTTACAAAGTCAACCATTTTCAAGAGATCGGCCTCCAAAGTGGTTTATAAGTTGCTCCCCCCCTGGCATTTCTAAACTATAGGAAATAGAAACTTGTAAGTTTCTATGCTGATAAATCATACTAAAAACTCTGTCGGAAAATGATTTTGAGTGAAATCGGACAATAACTTCTGAAGTTATTTAAAGAAAATCTATAGCGCGTTCGTAGCTACGGAACCCTCCTTAGACATGTCGTGACATGCTCTTAGTTAGGTTATTTATATCTTAGGGAATTTACCCTACATACTGGGACAAACTGGGATTATAAAAAGATTTATTTTATTTTTTTATTTTAAACTTATAACGAGAAATAGTTCTTATAATATTTTGTTAACATACAAAAGTAAAAAAAGATGTAATAGAATTTATATTCAATAATTACAACCGTGTATCTACGGAGTTTAAATCTAAAAGAAATGTTATGAATTACTACTAAATATTAAAACTCCATATTATATTGGTAAGCGTCCACTTAGACCTCCCCCACATTTGGCGTGCGCGATCCTCGGGCGTGCGAGCGTCGCGATTTGCCGCCGTGTGGCGTGCGTGCAGCGCTGAGCGTCGCTCAAACGCCCGAGACACGCGCACGCCTAATGTGGGGTTAGCCTTACACGCGTCGGACCGATCGTTCGATAACATGTCCTGTGCCCGACCGTGAAGACATTACAAAGCACATCGACCTTCGAAAAGAGACATTCGATTTGTAAAGCAACGCCTATGGTAACAAATATTCTCTTCATCTTTAAAAATCTTTACGATCGGGCACTGGGATACGTCATTGCATACGATATTTAGACGCTTTGTGAAATATTCCTATCTTCATACCACGTCGATAACTTAAATTATGGTTAATGGTTTCTTGCACTTATTTCTATTAAAAATTATATTAAATCATCTAAACTATAAACGTATGCAATTATGTATTGTATAAGGTTGTGAGCCTTTTTTCGCGTCAATTTTGTACATATCTTGAATTTTTTTATTTCAAATGTTTTTATAATTTTTCAACGCCAAAATTTTTATTCGAATTTTGTAGCTGAAACTTAATAGTCGTGTATTGACGTCTATTAATTATTATAAAATTAATTTAGATGTTTTATATAACTAGATTTGGACTGATATATATAAATAATCCTTTGTAGACTTTACTTCGCATGATATGTATGTAGCACTGTAAATATGTAAACTATATACAAAATACTTTAAATTGTTAGTATTACTTTTTAATATGAATGAAATCTTCACGCACGTAATATCAAAATGATTTTTTTTTATTTGTATTATTTAATAACTGACATAATATTTTACAATGATTGAAAACTCGCATCCATTTAAAAGACTAGATAATAATTATATGATAATTGATATACACAAGTGAACAATGTCAAAACAAGGTGTGTTATGTTGAATGATTGTTTTTTTATTTAACTTTAATTTTATGACTTAAATAACGCATGATGTAATACAGAGAACAACGATAGCTTAATACTGTTTAGTGTTTAATGTTTATACTGTCACAAATCTATGCTTCGTCTATCCATATCTTTATTGTAAATAATGTTTTGTTTGTAACGCAATTAGATTATTAAAAATACGCTTTATAATAGAAAAATGTATCTCATGATATCTTTAGATTATATAATGAAAATAAAGAATAAATTATTGAAAACAGTCAACATTTTTAATTTAATTCATGGATTTATGGATAAAAGGAAGTACATAATGTCTTTGCTCCGCAAAAAGATAGAAGTCGAATAAATAAAAGGCAATATAACAAGAATATTATTTATTACAAAATATTAAACTTCAATTTTCCACTTATGACAAGAAAACATTTATACACGTACTACTGACAAATATTATTCAATAATATTATTTATTTATTAACAGATGGGGTAAGATGGTATATGGACAAAGTTATAGAAAAAGTAAGATTCTCATGTCCATAACATAAAATAAATTAAATTCAAACATTTGCCTTTTATCGTTGTTTGTAGCTATTTTCTGTTATTAAAAAAGGATAATAAAGCATGCCTAAAAGCATATTATTTGGCAGTAATACAGGTAACAACCATTTATAACAAAATTTCAGGCTCCCACACCAAGTCCTTTTGAGTAAACAATGCATGACTTTGGCCTCCCCCACATTAGACGTGCCGCGTGCACGGTCCTCGGGCGTGTCAGCGATGCGGGCGCTGCTCGCGCCACCCACACGCCCGAGGACCGCACACGCCGAATGTAGGGTCAGCCTACCGGCCCGTTTCAATAACCTATCTACCAATAACTATGGTAGATAGGTTATTGAAACGAGCCGTAAGAGATCGCCACAGATTTAATTTAACCTTTTAGATACAATGGGCTTACTTTACTTGTGGTTTCGACACATTTACCTAGTTATGTATCACAAAGTTAATACATATTACAGTATTCTAGTCAAATGATAGCCACAACTTAATAAATCATTTGATCACATTTTTGCTAAAAATTACTTATTATGATGCTTAGATTTGGAAATAGTTGATCTCAACAATATAAACATTCAATAATTAATTTAAAAAAAAAAAGCACGATACCTCAACATTAGTTGTGTAGGTATAAAATGGGCTTACTAGTTTTGTTACTCACTTCACTTTGGTGACAAAGTAGTGAGACCTAACTTCACTGCGGTGGCGGCGGCTGTTTCATCTGTTTCTGCTGTTCTAAGAGGCGCTCTAAGGGCGAGGGGCCCGGGCCAGACCATAAAGACTGTAAAGAAAAAATATTTATCAATTGTTATAAATTAAATTTGTATAAAAAACGGATTGATGTGCGTGGTCTTGCTAATACTGAGACGGACAAGAGAACGAAAACGCTTAATCCCTTCCGTTATATCGAATATTCAATCGCAAATATTCTAAATACAACTTGTAGATATAATTCTAATTTAAAATGGCAAATATTTCACGATTTATTTGAAGTATTTAATTGGTAAGACTCAAATACACGAGTGTGGTACCTGATGTGGCAGTGGGCGGGGCCAGGCGGCAGAGGGCGGGGCGCTGAACAGCGAGTACTCCGCGTTACCCCGCGCGCCCGCTCCACCCTCCGCTCCGCCCATTTGTTTCTGCTGAAAAAGACAAGTTGAATATCAAACGATGTTTTTATTTAGGTATAATTTTATACTAGATGCCCCGACAGACTTCATACTGCCAAGTTTTTATTTGTTCTGTGATTTGAAAGATGGTGTTTTTATTATATTCCTCCCGTTGTTTTCTAATAAAAAATTGGCGAAGTATATTCAGAGTATTGCACTCAGCAACATAAATTTGACTTTTAATATTAATATTTTTTATAGGAAGTAAAAGAAAGAAGTTATTACTCTCACCTCGCTTTCGTCTGGTTTCCGACTTTGGTCCTGGTACTCGTTGAAGTTCCTCTGCTGCATATCCAACATATTCGCGCCAAAGTTCAGGCCCACGTCGTGTTCCTTCGGTTTGTCGATGCCGAGGAGCGGGTAAGTGTTGAACTGTGGGTACATGGCAGCGTCGTAGCCTACCGGTGGTGCGAACCCGTACCCCGCGTGCGCCGCCAGCCCGCGTAGTGCTTGGAGGCCTCCGCCCCCTTGTAAATAACCCCCCTCCGGCTTCTGGCTAACGTTCGACTGACTCTGCATCTGGTTAAAGGACACGTTTTGGTATGGGTTGACATTCATCTGGTAGTAGTTGGGCAAATTGATCGGCGGGTAATTTGGCGCAGCGAAATTTGACTCCTGGGCTTGAATATTCCAGGGCCGCTGGTAGTCCTGCGTCCATGGCTGCGGCGGCGGCGGCTGCGGTTCCTCAGGCTCGGGTTGCCAGTGGCGGTACTGGTTGGCGAAGCGCGGCGGCAGGTCAGCGAGGAAGTTGCGCTTGTCGCCGGACAGCGGGCGCTCGGGGTCGCGCCGCTTCTGCAGCGCGGCGGAGCGCACGTCGATCTCTTTAGGATTGACGACGGGTAGACGAATGGCGGCGGCCTGCCCGCCCGGGCTGAACGCTTGCCCGCCCGCGTTGTAGGTCTGCCCGCCCGCGCTGTAGGCCTGCCCACCCGCGCTGTAGGCCTGTCCGCCCGGGCTGTAAGCCTGCCCGCCCGGGCTGTAGGCCGGCCCGCTCGGGTTGTAGGCCTGCACGCTAGGACTGTAGGCGGCCTGCACACCGTAGCTCTTCTGGAAGCGCGGTTCGCTCGCGTTGGGCCAGGGTTTCTGCTGGTAATTTTGTGAGCTCTGACTGCCTTGACTAGATTTGATCTCTTTCTTCTCCTCTTTTTCTTGTTTTTTAGGTTCCTCGGCGTTGACGAGGTGCGGATAACCGGCCGACTTGTCCTTGAGCGATAAAATCCCGCCGGTTTTCCTGCCGATGGGGATGTTCGCGAGCGACTTGATCGGCTTCGGTTGTATCACCTTCGGCTTCTCGTCTTTGCAGGTGGAATCTTGTGATTCTGTCACAGAGTCTGGAGTCGGTGGGGGTGTGACGAATTTGACCTGTAAAATAGTAAATAAATAATGGACAAATAGATTATTTTTACGATAACCAACAAAGGATTCATGCGAAAACACTCGTTATACCGACGATCTCGTATAATTTGCGTATGTAACATGTGACGTGTTAGCTTCTCATATGTAGACTTTAATTTGCCTCTCTCTCATAGACGTATATATAGACGAGGCATGTTAAGGCAAAAAGTATCTCCCCACTTTTGAGATTTTTGGGGCAATTTTGACGTTTGAAGTACGGTGAAAACAAGATGGCTGACATTTGAAGTATGGTGGAAATCAAGATAGCGTTAATTTTTCTTGTATGAAGATTTGTTCTGTCAAATGTACGCCATAGCCTATTTTGAGTTTACTATCTCTATATAATATACCTGTTTGTTGGTCTCCTCTTGTTTCCGCATGATGGCCGCCATGGCGATATTGACTCGCGGTTTCCTCGCCTCCCTCTTGTCTTCACTTTTACTACTCTCATCGTCTTGTTCCTATTATTACAAAAATAAATTAACAATATGTTTTATGGAAATTAAAGCCTTATTGCCAATGTCACTAACGCCCGTTAAAATTAATCATGTCATATATTTCCACTTACAACGATCCCTACATACTTGTTTCGCTTCGTCCACTTTCATTCTTACCATCCATTCCTCCTCTTACATTCAACGTAGCGAGAACGAGACGTGATGGGTGGCGAACCACATCGCCGCCATTTTGGATAGTTAAATTATTTTTAAGATTATCCATTGCGTTCCCACGGATTGGCGGAGAGGGTAGGAATAGGGAAAGGAGGTTAGAGTGGGAAATAGGAAATGTTGGATATTACCGCCCAGGAGGGCAAGGGCTATATAGGACAGTAATAGCTACGGAAACCGCAAGGGTCGCATACCCGTATACTATACCACAACTACCAGACAGGTAAGTTTCCCAAGACTAAAAAAAAAAAATCATAACTATATATTTATAATAAACTAGATGTTGCACGCGACTCCGTGCGCGCAAAAGGAAATCCCGGGTATCCGTATATTTTGCCGCGATAAAAAGTAGCCTATGTCCTTTCCCGTGGTCTAATCTATATCTGTACCAAATTTCATCAAAACCGGTCCAGTAGTCTCGGAGCCTATTCAATGCAAACAAACAAAAACGAAAAATAATGTGTTAAATTATAGGCAGGATATTCGCGTTGGAAGTCTATAAACATTTTACAATTTCACTAGTTATATTACAATCTAACGGTTTTTACAATTTAACGGTGACATATACTGGGTGTCCCAAAAATACCGTCTCATAGTGACATGGGAGATAGATTAGCCTTATATCTCTCGGATAAAATAAAAATGACCTTAGTAAAAGTTGCTTAGTTTTCGAGATATTTGGATTATTTTGGTTTTATTCAAAATCTCCATTTTTAGTTAGTTTTTATTTCCGCATTAGTACAAATTCCTTTAATTTATTCATTTTTATTTTTTTAAGTATCTCGAATAGTTGTTTGATGCATACAAAATAAATTTTTGTCAAATAGTAGTGTATTTTTTAAGAAAAAAATATTTTTGTGTTGCGTTTTAGCTCTCCCAAAATTTCGAACAAAATTTTGACAATCTGCCGTGAAAAAAAAATGTACTAAAGTAAACTGGAAAATTATTTTAAAAATTACTCAATTTATTGCAGATTTAGAAATGGTATAACACTTACATAAGAATTTTACAGAAACTTAGAAATTGCCATTTTTATCATTAAAGTCTGATTCAAGCCAGACTCTTATGTAGTAAAGAAGATGAAAAAGTACCAGGAATTTTCATCGCAATCTTATTATCTATCGACCTTTATTATCTTTTGTATCTGTAGACTTGTAAAACTGAATGTACTATTGCAAGCGAAGGAAAGAACGAAATTTGTTATTTCGTTCTTTCCTTCGCTGTTATGGGGCACTGTGATAGTAAATAAAATTAGAAAAAAACTTTAGAACTTAGATTTATTACAGTAAATGCTCGAACTGTCGACCTCCAACACGAATGCACAATCGACATCTTCTGATAAAATTATTCTTTAATCTTCTCAAACTTATCTGAGATATTTCTTGAGCCGCTGCGGTGACTCTGTCGCGTAGTTCCCTTTCGTTGCGTATTGGTTTACCATAAACTTTGTCTTTAAGACATCCCCAATAAAAAAAATCCAGGGGATTAAGATCAGGGGATCGTGGTGGCCATAAGATTGGCCCCAGTCGCCCAATCCACCTTCTCGGGAACCTGCGGTCCAGGTGTGCTCGAACGTCTCGAGCGTAATGTGCTGGGCAGCCGTCGTTTTGAAACCACATCGTTCGTAATGATTCCAGTGGCACATCCCCGAGGAGCGTTGGCAATTGGTTTTCTAAAAATTCCAAATAGGTGTGACCATTTAATATTGGAGGCAGCTCCACTGGTCCTACTATTGTACCGTTGTAGATTCCGGTCCATAAATTTATTTTAAACATGTGTTGCGACCGATCTTCTCTATTCTCGTGTGGGTTTTCTAGCTGCCAGCTATGAATATTATGAAGGTTTAAATAACCATCTCTTCTACATTGCGACTCGTCACTCCACAGTACTTTATGAAAAAAGTCGGGATCTTCCCTATTTTTTTCCAACATTCGTTGACAAAATTGTACCCGTCTGGCATAGTCACTCGTAAGGAGAGTTTGCACTCTTTGTATGTGGTACGGATGATACCTGTTCCTTTTTAAAACGCGATGAGCAGATGATTTCGGTATTCCAGTCCGACTTTGAATCAAACGAACCGAAGTTGACGGATCTTCGGTAACTTGCTGTAACACGACATCTTCGTCGGTTGTTTGCGGTCTCCCTTCACCACCTCGAGTTCCTGGGACTCTACCCTCTCTGTAGGCAGAATCCAATCGTTCAATCACATGATACGATGGCGGTGTACGGTTTGGATAACGTTCCGCGTACAATCTTGCAGCTAATCTTGAATTTAAAGTTACTACGCCTCGATTAGAAACACGCCTAGTTTCCCCATAAATTAAGTACATGTCGGCGTACTCACGATGAGTAAATTGAGTAGCAGCACCTCGTGGATTTTCCATTCTTAGCACAGTAAAACCAGCCAGCTGTCTGTAAGATCGCAAACCGTCGTTGTTGTCACCAAATCAGTTCAACAATAGTCCAAATCGAAAGCAAATCAGAGTCCAAAAATAACGCCTAGTAATAAAAAAAATGAGAGAAACGAGAGCAGTACAAAATAGCACGTGTATCGCACAAAACGGAAGAGAACGTACTAAAGTCCACGAGATCGTTCGTGGAACACGGTGTTGTAAAATGTGGGAAGAGAGTAGCGCATATTGCGCGCTCCCTTGCACTTATTAGGCCTTTAACAAACATTACCGTTGATCATTGACAGCTATCTCACTCAGTTTTTAACCTAAGAACAGGATCACAAACGCCGAACACAAAGGACAACATGTGGCCTTTTCATTGTGTTTGAATATTGAATATTCACTTCATAGTTGAGTCCGGCTTGAATTAGACTTTAATGATAAAAATGGCAATTTCTAAGTTTCTGTAAATTTTTCATGTAAGTGTTATACCATTTCTAAATCTGCAATAAATTGAGTAATTTTTAAAATAATTTGCCAGATTACTTTAGTACATTTTTTTTCTACGGCAGATTGTCAAAATTTGGGTCGAAATTTTGGGAGAGCTAAAACGCAACACAAAAATATTTTTTTCTTAAAAAATACACTACTATTTGACAAAAGTTTATTTTGTATGCATCAAACAACTATTCGAGATACTTAAAAAAAATTAAAATGAATAAATTAAAGGAATTTGTACTAATGCGGAAATAAAAACTAACTAAAAATGGAGATTTTGAATAAAACCAAAAAAATCCAAATATCTCGAAAACTAAGCAACTTTTACTAAGGTCATTTTTATTTTATCCGAGAGATATAAGGCTAATCTATCTCCCATGTCACTATGAGACGGTATTTTTGGGACACCCAGTATATTCCCTATGTATGGTTGTCTTACATGCCATAAATTAATACGAATTTTGTTCGCGGCGATTTAAGAAACTAATAAATCAGTGAATCTTTTGCACTCGACTAACTCGGTTGATGTTATTTCTCTATCACTCCAGCCACAGCTTCGTTGATCGCGAGAGATTAGTCTCACAGGTATAACGTAAGCTCTAACTCACGGGTTTGTCCTGGTTGTTGGCGGTGGCGCGCTCCTCCCGAGCGCGCTCTAGCGACCCCTGCGGCTTGAGGATGCCCACGCGCTTCACTGTAAGTACATAATATAATATTTATTTTATAAAATACATATTAAAAAAAAATATACTTAGGTATAGGGTTACCAGGTATTCGGATAAAGCCGGACATTTAGGCTTTTTACATTTCGCCAACGATGCCAATGAACAGGCATTCGATTTTTTTTCGGTGAAAATCCAAAAGGCTTGTTGATTTAAGGAACCATTTTACTGTTGTAATTATTAATAATGAGACAAAATAATTAAGAATGTAGGGTGTCCGGCCTTTTTACCCAAATGTCCGGACAAACTGGCTGTCTGTCCGGCTATTAGGTTTGGCGACCTGGCAACCCTATTTAAGTACATAAATTAAAAGGGCCTGTTTCATAAAGTATTGATAAGTGTCAAATAGGTTATTTGCACGTTATTTGTATGTTTCCTGTCGCTGTCGGTCGATATAATGTAATCCATGGACAAAACTTTGGAGTAAGCTGAATACCTTATTCACACCGAAATGGCAACGGCCGGCAGCGACGCGACGTGCACTTTCAGTGTGACATAAATGTAAACTTTATCTACATATAAGACTAATAGTTTAAAAGTTCGAAGCGGCCGCTGGCTGTCGCAAGGCGCTTCCGGTGGCCGCTGCCATTTCGGCATGAATCGGCCCTTGCGCGATAGCTAGTCCTAAGTGTTACAAGAATCCTCAGCCTCGTAGAAATAGGATCCATGTGATTAAGCATATTAGCTGACGGCTGACCCGAAAGTCATTGTCCAGTCGATAGCCTCGTTTTCAATAGGCAATGGGGGCTATCGCGTGTGAATTTGCCACTAGAGGCGCTTGTGTCGCGTGAGATACAAGCGCCTCTAGTGGCAAACATGACATTCACTTTTTGGTTTTTTTTCCTTCCATGTACTGACCAAAGAGTATATAAACCAAAGACTTCTAATATAAACACTACGTATCACTGCTCTATGGTACTGACAAATTGGCAATCCACAGTGGCGCCAACTGGTGAGCAAAGAAACGATAGTCCCCATTACAACTGATGCGCAATTGGTGGCACTCAAAAAGGTGTGTTCCATTTACCGGTCCGTATTATATGGCGTTTTTTCACCCAGCAAGACTCCCACGTGACAGATGTAACCGACCGACCCGGTAAGTGGAAAAAAACATCCACTACTATTTTACACTTTAAACATTACTCATACATACATACATACATACAATCACGCCTGTTTCCCGTAGGGGTAGGCAGAGACCACTTCTTTCCACTTGCTACGATCCTTACATACTTGTTTTGCTTCATCCACTTTCATTATTCCCTTCATACATGCTCTTCGGTTTAGGGTACTCTTGACCTGGCCTTTTTTCAATACGTCCCCGATTTGGTCTTGGAACGTCCGCCTAGGTCTACCCCTTCCAACACTTCCATTCACACTCGCATTATACACTTTTTTCGTCAATCGTTCTTCATTCATTCTCTCAACATGGCCAAACCATCTCAGCATACCTTTCTCAATTTTTGTCACTACATCTTCTTTCAGACCACAACGGTTTCTTATCTGACTATTTCTTATCCTGTCACCCAGTTTAACTCCTATCATGCTTCTTAATGCTCTCATCTCAACTGCATTTATTCTGCTTTCATGTTTCTTCTGCCATACCCAACTTTCACTTCCGTACATGAGTGTCGGAACCAACACCCCCGCATGCACAGCCAAACGAGCCTTGTTCTACACCTTCCGACTGTTCATAAAAGAGTGCAAAGCTCCATTCACCATGTTTCCTGCATTCACTCTTCTTTCAATATCACCCTCACACTTTCCATCTCTTGTAAACTTTGAGCCCAGATACACAAAATCATTCACCTGTTCAATTTGTTCATCTCCAATCACGATATTGCAGTCTGTCACTGCCTCATCTCCTGCAACTCCTCGGCCGAAGACGCAAGTAATACTTGGTCGTCAGCATAGAGAAAACATTTGACGAGTAACTCATTCATTCTCAGCCCACTTTCATTCTCTTTTAAATCTGTCAAGCAATTGTCCATGAACAGATTGAACAGCCACGGTGACGCTACACATCCCTGTCTAACACCTTTTTCGATATTGAACCATTCAGTGTATGCCCCGTTTATCCTTACACAAGCACTAGAATCCCTATAAAGAGATTGTAATGCTCGTATGAGGATACTGCTCACGCCGTTCACGGACAAAGCTGACCACAATTCATTCCTCACCCGGCGGCATGTATGAGTCGCTTATTCATAACAGCGAGAGTTTGAGGCCCATCCACAAATTTCACTACTTGTGTTCCTATTTAGAAGGTGAAGCGGCGAGGGTTATTTCCAATTTAGAAATCTCTTCAGATAATTACTTAGCAGCATGGCGGCTTCTTTGTGACAGGTATAACAACAAACGTCAACTTGTCCACCATCATTTAAATTCATTGCTTAATATTGAACAGATACAACGGGAATCTGACAAGTGTTTGAGATTTTTAAGTGATAGCATTACAAAGAATTTGCGAGCTCTTAAAACATTAGGCCAACCAGTAGATCAATGGGATACCTTGATCATATATTTAGCTTCTACTAAACTGGATTCAGGCACTAGTGTTAAATGGGAAGAATACAGGAATGGTTTGAAAAAGGATTTTCCCACTTTAGATGATTTTAGAGATTTTTTGAAGTCACGTGCTGATGTGTTAGAAATGTTGTATAGGTCTAAAAGAGACAAACAAGTAAACAAACCTTCATTACATCCGGCACAGAATAAAGCTCCTCATAAACAATTTTATAATGATTCTCACATGAAATCTTTTGTAATTTCAGCTGGCAACAGCAACCAACCGCGTCCATGCGTCGTGTGCCAGGGCAAGCATAGAATCTTCGACTGCAATGTCTTCAGGGCTCTGACCACGGACGAGAAATGGGCTCAAGCGGTAAAGTTGAAGCTCTGCTTCAACTGCATGCGGCCTGCGCACACTGCAGCTCAATGCCGTCTGGGCGGCTGTCGCGTGTGTAAGAGGCGGCACAATACGGTATTACACAAACATAACTCTGACACTACACCCTCACGTAATACTGAGGCTTCTCTTTGTAGTCAAGTTACTAGTCAACAGGGCGAGGCTGAGGTCCAGGCTCCTGTCGTCATGTCTTCGTCTTCATCATGTTCTGAATCTCTTTTGTCTACTGCCTTGTTGGACATCATTAATCCTCATACTGACAAGGTTGAGAGTGTTAGGGCACTGTTGGATTGTGGAAGTCAGTCTTCTTTTATTACAACTAGTTTGAAACATCGTCTTCAATTGGCTTCTGAACCATCGGGCACTACAAATATTCTAGGCATTGGAAATGCTTCATTGAACATCATTCCAGAGCGATGTTCTGCAGTCATTCAATCGAAACAGGGTACCTACTCTCGTGAAATAGAGTTCTTGGTGCTACCTCGTATCACGGATAAACTTCCTAAGCTTCATATAGACATATCTTCATTCAATCTGCCATCTTCTTTTATATTGGCGGATCCTTCATTCAATCAACCTTCACAGGTTGACATGCTCTTAGGAGCAGACATCTTCTGGGAACTTCTTAATTCCGAACGAATTTCTTTGGGACCAAGTTTACCTTTTCTGTGTAGCACAAAATTAGGATGGGTCATAGCTGGTAAAGCACCATCTCTTCATTACTCAAAGGAACTTCATTGTAATTTTGCATCAGTTGATAACATTCAATCTGACTTGACACGTTTTTGGGAATATGAAGACTTCCCAACTGATCAACGTAAGGACATCGTTACAGAGAGCGAGAGTCACTTTATTGAAAACACACATCGTCTTGAGGTTGGTAGGTTCTGCGTCAAGCTACCTCTCATCGATTCACCAGATTGTCTAGGTGATTCATATCATCTCGCTAAAAAGCGCTTCTTCGGTTTGGAGAAAAGATTCAAACGGAATCCTTCTTTGAAAGAAAAGTATGTTGACTTCATTAATGAATATCGAGATCTAGGTCATCTTTCAGAGGCACCTGTACAGAAGCCTGGCGTGTCTTACTTCTTACCACATCATGCTGTTCTTAAAGAGAACAGTGAGTCCACAAAATTGCGTGTTGTCTTTGACGCCTCTGCGCGTACATCATCCGGCTTCTCTATCAACGACCTGCAAATGGTAGGCCCTAATATTCAGGACTCACTTTTCAATATTTTGCTTAGATTTCGTCATTACAAATATGTACTGTCTGGTGATATCGAGAAACAGTATAGACAAATCTCCTTAGCCGAATCGGACCGTGATCTTCAACTCATCTTATGGCGTGAGAGTGAAAGTCTTCCTCTCAGGTCTCTTCAACTACACACAGTGACGTATGGATTTGCTAGTGCCAGTTTTCTTGCTGCTAGGTGTTTGTGGCAGCTAGGTGAGGAATCACCTGACATCTTGGATGACCCCTCTGCGGGTCATGGCCCCCAGGGTCAATGTACGTCTGCTGATGCTATCAAGGACATAATTCAATCTGACTTCTACTGTGATGACCTTCTAAGTGGTGCTGATTCGGAGGAAGATTTGCTCTTCATCAAAAATGCTGTCTCTAAGGTACTGTCTGCAGGCTGCTTCAATCTTAGGAAATTTCGATCGAATTCTTCTATTGTCATCGAGTCTGAAAATCTAAAATCAGAGGCTGGTAATCTCATACTCAGTCAGTCCGCGCAGACATTGGGTTTAGGCTGGAATCCCACTCTTGACATTCTTCATTTCGACATCGATGGCAAGGCTCCTAGCACTGTCACAAAACGCAGCATTCTATCTGCGACATTTAAAATTTTCGACCCTTTGGGTCTTCTTACTCTGTACACAGTCAAACCGAAAATTCTTTTACAGAAAATATGGGGTCTTCATTTGAACTGGGATGACCCGGTTCCCCCTGAAATTCGTCGATGCTGGGAACGCTTCATAGACAGCGTTAAATATTTGAAACTTCTTCATATTCCGCGAGATATTTTTAATCAACTTGTTCCAGCGTACATAGAGCTGCACGTGTTCTGCGATGCTTCGCAAGCTGCCTACGGAACGTGCGTCTATGTTAAGTCCACGTCTGTGTCGGGTCAGGACTCTTGTAATCTTCTTTGTGCTAAGTCACGTGTTGCACCTGTCAAGGTCACCACTATCCCACGTCTGGAGCTCTGCGCCGCCTTACTCGGTGCTCGTCTCGCCTCCACCGTCAGTAACGCATTTCGTAAGCCTATCGCTCGTTGCGTTTTCTGGTCAGACTCCAGCGTTGTGCTGGCGTGGTTGAAATCCTGTCCGTCCAGACTTAAGACTTATGTTGCTAATAGGGTGTCCTCCATACAAGAACTTACAGATGGCGCCGCTTGGAATTATGTGCCTACATCGTTGAACCCGGCAGACCTCGCATCCCGCGGAATCGATATACATCTCGATCAAACGGAGAACATGACTTGGTGGCACGGCCCAAACTTTCTTCGTGGTCCAGAAAGTGAATGGCCTTCTCTTCCTAATGATAAACTTCATTCTGATTTACCTGAGACTAAACACTCTATCACTGTACTAAACACAGAGACACAATCCTCATTGAATCCTGTAATTGATTTTGAAAGGTACTCTAATTACAAAAAATTACGTCGTATTGTTGCTTACATTCTTCGCTTCATTAACATTAAATGTAGAAAACAGACAGTCAACGGTCCACTTACCGTTGAAGAACTAGACACTTCACTTAAAGTCCTTGTTAAGCTTTCACAACAGGAATCCTTCCCCAAAGAGTTAGAATTACTTCATAAAAATAAGACCATCAGTCCAAAATCATCTCTTTCTTCTTTGTCACCATTCTTGGACTCTCAGGGCATCCTGAGAGTGGGGGGAGGATAAGTAAGTCAAATTTCGATTTTACTAAAATCCATCCTATACTTTTAAATTCAAAGCACACACTCACTAAACTCTTATTTACTCACGAACACAAACGCCTCTTACATGCGGGACCGCAGCTCATGCTGTCCTCTATCCGTGAGCAGTTCTGGCCGATCGGGGGTAGGGATCTGGCACGACGTACGGTACGCGGTTGTGTCACTTGTAATAGATTTAATGCTAAAGTAATGAAAAACATAATGGGCGACTTACCGCCACAACGACTTATTCCCGACTTCCCATTTTCCACTGTTGCTATGGACTTTGCGGGCCCCTTTTTAATCACGAACCGTAGAGGGCGTGGGTGTAAAATAACGAAGTGCTATTTGTGTCTCTTTATATGTTTCCGTTATAAATGTATCCATCTTGAATGTGTTAGCGAACTATCTAAAGATTCTTTTATACTAGCCCTGCGCCGTTTCATATCTCGTAGGGGTAAGCCTAAAGAAATTTTTTGCGACAATGGCAGAAATTTTGTGGCAGCTGCAAGGGAGCTCAGCGAGTTTTTTAGCAAGTATTCTGATTCTATTGTGGGTTTTGCAGCTGATCAGGGTATAAAGTTTAAATTCTCACCGGCTTACGCTCCTAACTTCAACGGCTACGCAGAGGCAGGCATAAAATCTGCCAAACATCTTTTAAAACGATCCTTGGGCAGCACACATATGACATTTGAGGAGCTCACTTCTTTGTTTGCCCAAGTGGAAGCTATCCTTAATTCTAGACCGATTTCCCCCCTCTCTTCTTGTCCTACTGACCATGCAGCGCTCACACCTGGACACTTTCTCCTCGGCAGGTCACTGACGTCGCTTCCGGCTCCAGCACTAGAGGACATCAACCCCAGACGTCTGGACAGATACCAGTGGATCGAACAAACACGTCAAGTCTTCTGGAGGAGGTGGCAGGCGGAGTATGTCACTGAGCTGCAGTCCAGGTCAAAATGGAAAACCAGATGTCGAGACCTGAAGGAGGGAGATCTCGTCATAATCAAAGAAGACAACATCCCACCACTGGCCTGGAGGCTGGGACGAGTGATGAAGCTGCATCCTGGAGCTGACGGGGTGCCGCGAGTAGCGGACCTAACCACGGCGCGAGGAGTCATCCGGCGCGCTCTCAACCGGCTCTGTCTGCTGCTGGATAAAGACAATAAATCTTGAAAGCAGGGCTTTCAAGGGCCCCCAGTATGTTCGAGCCGCGCACATCACTAGCGGCACTGCCCCAACACTACAGCGGGGCGCGGGGAGCGTTCCCGTTTTCCGGCGCGGCCGCAGCGCTGGCACATTCTCTCTGGCGACGCGCGCGGGCGCACACACCTACACCGCGATATTATCATATTGTATTCTTAATAATTGTTAATCTTAAAAAACTAAGTAAATGTTTTAATTATTGCGATCATCTTTTAATCTATGTCCCGCTGACATAATTGGCTCTATCATAGGCCTTTTCTAGATCCACGAACGCGCAGTAGACCTACTTGTTTTTAGCCAAACACTTTTCGGCTATGCACCGCAAGGAAAAGACCTGACCCGTACATCCCATTCCCTTTCTGAATCCCGCTTGTGCATCCCATACTTTTTCATCTGTTTCATTCACAACTCTTTCAATCAACACTTTCGCATATAATTTACCGACGACGCTGAGAAGGCTTATACCGCGGTAATTTATGCAGTCCTGCCGCGACCCTTTTCCCTTATACAATGGCACGATTACGGCTTTACACCAGTCTCCTGGTACTTGCCCATTTCGCCAGCATAAATTAAAAAGGCGGTACAGCTGGCTAGCCGCTATGCCCTGTCCAGCCTTCAGCATCTCGACGGTAATCCTGTCATATCCTGCAGCCTTACCTAATCTCATACTTTTCACTGCTTTCACTATTTCATCCATGCTTATCTCACTTTCATCACCATTTATATTATTTTCCATGGAAGATGCCTGCACTTCTTCTCTTTCAAACAAACTTTCAAAATACTCTTTCCATCTCTTTAACACACATTCTTCTCCTTTTATAATGCTTCCATCTTGACTCCTGATTGTACTCAGCTCCGAGGTAGAAGTTTTTCCTCTGGCTGTTTTAATGGATTTCCAGAAAAACTTGATGTTTGACTGGAAATCTTCAGTGAGTCTCCTATCAAAATCATCCTTTCGTTCTTCTTTCTTTCTAGACACCACTTCTTTCGCTGCTGATTTCAATCTTTTATACTTCGATCTTGCTTCCTTTATCTCATCATCCATTGCCTTTTGAACTTTTTAGTTAGCCTTTGTTGCTAACCAATCCAACCACGCTTTCTTCTTTTCTTGCACAGCCCTTTGTACATCTTTATCCATCCACACATTATAGTTATTTCTTCCTTTCCTTCTTTTAGCCACCCCGCATACAACAATAGCAACATTCACTATTCCTTTTTTAAATTTCTCCCACAACTCTTCAATCACACCTATCTCTTCTATGCCTTTAAAACTTTCTTTCAGTTTCTCTACATACTCGTCCCTCTTTTCCTTTTCCTGTAGACATCAGACACGTTCACTCTGTCCAAAACACTCGTAGGCTCGGCCCGTCGGTGTCGCCACCGTTTAAAGAGGCCACGCATTTGGGCTATGACCAGAAAGTAGTCTGTGTCGAGTCCTACACCGCGGTAAGCCCGAGTGTTTAGCACTTTCTTCCTCAGTCTTTCATCCACAATTATAAAATCAATCATACTTCTAGAATCACCCTCATCTCTTGTATACAAATGGATCTTTTTGTGGTCAAACATTGTGTTGGCCACGCACAGATTCCATTCCAAGCATACTTACCCATTACTAATAAAAATATTTCCACAACTGATAAGCTATCCAATATTATTGTCTTTGTCTGTTAAGTGTCTTTTCCGTCGTATCAGACAGGAAACAATAATGAATAGCTTGATCAGCTATTCATTATTGTTGCCTAAATATTTTTACTATTCCCTACTAATAAAATTATCGATTTTTGATAAACATGCAAATTATGCGTCCAATTTTGCTCTATTCTTTACTATGTGCAATGTGCAGGTGACATTGTATATGTATTCAGTTTGAAATTTCATAATTTTATAATTATGCCTACAGCCAACCGTCTATCTTCCCAACTACAAGGGTTTGGCCGTATAAGGTTGAATATAGATTAAACATTTTTTCGATCCTATTATACAAAATAATAAAAGAAAAAAAATATATCTTTTTTTTTGTCAAAATTGAATACCTTTCTCGCGGAAGTCCGCCTCGGATATGATGAGCGGCGGTGGCGGCGTTCGCTCTCGGTCAGGGGCGTCGCTCACGGCCGGGGGCTCAGGGTCAGGCTCAGCGGGGGCCTCCAGCAGGGGCTCCAGCGCCTCCGCCAGCTGCTCGCCGCCGAGACACGTCGCCGTCCACTCTAGAGTGCCGTCCTCCTTGCTACACGATGAAAGATATATTCATTTTCGGGCTTGCATAGTTATTGCGAATTTATACGTGTACACTCCTCATTTGTCATTATTAAAATATAACGATGTGTGTTTTTACTCATGTACGCACATAAGTACACTACTTTGAAGTTAGTTACGAGTCTTCAAGGAAACTTGAGAGTCAGCTAACTTTATCGTGTCGCTTTTTTAGCTGTCGGGGTGTGCGCGCAACGTAAAGATTTTTCTCTCATATTTTTTCATTTATTTAAGAAATTATATGTATTTTTGCAATTGACGTGGTCACGGGCTACTCACGTGGCTACGGCGATGTGGTCGGCGTGGCGCTCGGCGAGGCGGCGGCCGAGGCGCACGAGGCGGCGCGCGCGCACCCGCGCCTCCAGCTCCGGCTCGCCCACCAGCGACAGCGAGGACACGCCCGTGCCGCTGCAATAGATACGCTACTGTAAATAATTACAGTCCACCCGCAATGCTAGTGTGACGGATAACTTGAAATTGAAGAGACACCCGTGTACGGAGTGTGAATTTTTGTCAGTATTCGCCGTGAAGAAGTTGACTACAATAATATACTATGGCATCGAATTAGTTACCATTGTTTGCCACTAGGGGCGTTGTTTCGATGCCATACAAATTGTAGTTAACTTTTTCACGACGAGTAATGACAAAAACTCGCACTCAGTACACAGAACATTAAAAATAACCAGAAGTCATCAGTGCATTGTCATTTTAAGCGTCTCTCCGCAGACACGACTTTACAATATTGGGGATATTTGAGGAGCTGGTTCTCAAAACTATTCCACTTTTGATTAAACTGTTTTTTTTTTCGTTTGGTAACATTCAAATTTACACTCCGCGATAATAAAATTGGGCCAAAACTTGATAATTATACCAGAAAAAAAAAAGATTAAAAGGCATGACTTCGTCAAATCTAGATTATTCCTTAAGGAAATCGAAAAAGAACTTAATTATTTAACAATTTTCTCATATTATGAAAAAAACACAAAAAAGTGGAATAGTCAAGTTTTGAAAAGAACCTCCTCATTTTATACATTCGACAAACCACACCTTTCTGAGGCTGTGATACCACTAAGGTGAAACCAGCCCATATAGGTCGTTGCGTGGCTCCCATGATAAAAGTTAATTGTTTAAGCATACATACATACATATAATCGCGCCTTTTTCCCGTAGGGGTAGGCAAGACCGCCTCTTTCCCGTAGGGGTAGGCAGAGACCACTTCTTTCCACTTGCTACGATCCTAACATACTTCTTTCGCTTCGTCCACTTTCATTCTTATCATCCATTCCTCATCTTACATTCAACGTAGCCAAGCGTCTCTCCATGGTCCGCTTTTCGCCTCCGCGAGAAACGAGACGTGATGGGTGGCGAACCACATCGCCGCCATTTTGGATAATAGGCAATCGGACAATTTTTTTTTATTGCATAAATTAATAGTACTCTTAAATATGAGTAACTTCTCAGAAGAAACCGTATATCAAAAGTCAATATTTTCAAAGGTACAGCGATTTGTATAAAAAATTTCGCGAGCCTCCTAAAAACGCTCCATACTAAAGTCGATCTAAAAATGACGTCACTTGTATATGAAGTATATGGCCGCAGGAATATTATTTGTAAATATCTCCGATATTTGTGCGTTTAAGTTCATACTTACCATAATGAATGTTTTTGTATATGATGTGAGTAAACTAATGATGTAGGTTTTGTTTACCAATTTCGCAAAAAAAAAAAATTTTTGTTTGGTACTGGAGCGGAGCGAAATTTTGTATACAAATCGCTGTACCTTTGAAAATATTGACTTTTGATATACGGTTTCTTCTAAGAAGTTACTCATATTTAAGAGTACTATTCATTTATGCAATAAAAAAAAACAGTCCGCTTGCCTATTACATTATTTTTGATTATCCATTGCATTTCCACGGATTGGTGGAGAGGGTAGGAATAGGGAAAGGGAAGGATAGGTGGTGTGGAAAGGAAGATTGGTAAGTTAGAGTGGGAAATAGGGCATGTGGGATATTATCGCCCAGGAGGGCAAGGGTAGGGCAGTAATAGCTAGGGAAGCCGGGGTCGCATACCCGTATAACAAGTACCGGACAGGTAAGTTGCGGAGAGTATCCCATGACATTAATTGACATTAAGCAATTAAACAAAAATAAAAAAAATAAAACATTTGCAACATATACCTGTCACTCTCTGTCGGATCGTACTCAGGGAAGGTGGTGCCGTCATGTCCGCTCTGGTTGGCGAACTGGAGGCCGGCGAACGCGTCCTCCAGCGGCAGGAACCCGTGCAGCTCCTCGTCCTCCGGCAGCGGCACGTGGTCGTCTGGTGATGACGAATAGCTGTTTAGTTTACTACTGTACTGGTAGATCAATAGCACATCAATTTTGTAATATTATACACCAAATTTATTAGCGCTTTTCAAGTTAGCTGTTATATGATAAATACCCACAAACGTACAATTATATAAAACAAGTTTGTTTCGTGTTAACGCGCCTAAAGCAGTTTAAATTAAAAAAAAATAGTAACAGGGTAAACAAACGCTCACAGTCAGCTTGCGCGAGCTGCGCGGCGGCGGGCGCGACCGTGTTGAGCGCGTGCGCGAGCGCGCCCCACAGTTGCGGCCGCGCGCCGCACAACGCCAGCGCGCCCGCGTCGCAGCACATCAGCCAGGAGATCCACACCTTCACTGTCCATCACATTACATGGTTAAATACTAATTAAACTATTCATATAATCAGTGGCGTAGCGTGGGTGTCTGCCGTCCGGGGCGGACGTCAATTTTGCCGCCCCCTTACTTAGGTTTTGCCGCTCTCTTACTTAGGTTTTGCCGCCCCCTTACTTAGGTTTTGCCGCCGCCTTAAAAGTGCCGCCCGGGGCGGGCCGCCCTCCCCGCTCCTACTACGCTACGCCACTGCATATAATTATATTATGTATCCACTCGCTTTCTGTCATTTTGTTAGATTGGACGAAAGTTCCTGTGACGTCGCTAGCTACTCACCAGCGGGCGCGGCTCGGGCGGGCAGGGCGGCGGTGTAGGCGGGCAGCAACAGCGCCAGCAGCGCGCCGGCCGCCAGCTCCGCCGCCAGCGCCGCCGCGCGCGCCTCCGCGCCGCTCAGAGCGCTCAGCGGGACCGACCAGCCCTCGCGCGCGCTGTGCACGATCCAGATTATCACGCACGTCATCTGTTTGTAACGTAAACATTGCATTTTTTTAAGTTTCTTACAATATACAATTGTATTTGGGCATTTTCACTTAAAAGTCCCCCGCGTGAAAATTAAGGGTTTTTTTTTGCTGTTGCTTATTTGACTTGATAGAGGTTTCATCATATTTTTATATGTTTTTTGTACTCATAAATCTACTTTATTTTCGACAAATAGCTTAATTTGTATATAAAAGCCAATTATTAAGTGGACAGTGCAGCAAAATTATGGTCAGTTTGGTGACACTGAAAAACGGCTGTAAAATTTAAAATAAAGACACTAGGCCATTATTTTTACCTTAGATTAGTCCAAAATATTCACATTTATCATAAGAAAATAAATTTTAATCTAAAAATTATTTCAGATTTCTTAAAATTGAGATTTAAGTTCGGTTTGGTGACAAGTGGTGACAGTGCGATCATTATTTTCTTTCTAGTTTTAAATTCAGTAGCTTAATTTTTAATTTGTAAATTGTATATTCAATATTAAATATAATAAAAAAGTAACTAAATAATGTTTAAAACAAAATTAATAAAATTTTTACAAACCACAAGCACAAAAAAATAAATGACGTTTAGGCAAAAAAATAAATAAACCCGTGTAAAAAAAATACAAACTAAAATTATTAAATTAAAATATTGCAAGAAATTAAATATTTTGCATAAAAACATCCGCGCGCGATAAGGACAGCAGATGTAGCACGACAGAGACAGCGATACATATTGCATACACCAGGAAAGGTCATTCGAGTTCATATCTGAACAGCTGTTCACGCGTGGTCGATATAATGCAATAAGATGTAATTTCCTGCAACATAATTTAATTTTGTATAAAAAAAAGTCCACGAGTTTCAAATTTTTTTTTTTTGCCTAAACGTCTTTTCACAAGCAGTATATGACGTACCCAAAGTTTCCGTAATTGATTTTACCAAACCTTATAGGATACGAATGGTTGGTAGAAGAGGTAGTTAAAGGAATGTGAATATTTACCGATACCTCCTGTACTTAACAATGGATTAATTTTCAATTGATTTATGCATTTTAATCAGAACTAACAATAATAAAAAATGGTGTGTAGGCCTGGCCTGGGGCATATAAAAAAATTTAAGACGAATGCCTTCAATCCCATTTAAATTCAATATTTCAATTGACTCCATATTGAGACAAAAAGTTAATTGTTCGTTTTATTTGTTTCATAAAAAAGTTTAAAAGTTATTTGCAATTATTAAAATAGCGAATAATAATAATGAATTAATGCAAGTTTATCGTTACATAAATATCTTTCTTTTTTCTTACTTATTTAATTACAAATACGTTTCAAATCAATTAATATGTTGATTAAAAATTATTTGACTAACGCCCAACTCTGATGTATACCCAGCCTTATGAGTCAGTTTGGTGACTTTGGTGGTCCGTCCTATATGTGACAGTATAAAACGTCACTGAACTGACGTCACATTTTCTAATTGAGGCGAGAGAAAAATTCATTCTCACCAAATAAAATGATATATTACTAAATTAACAGATTAAAACATTGCGCGAATAACACCAAAATCGATTAAAAATAGTTCCACATTATGATACAAGTATGTATTTAAGGCTGCGCTAGTCGCTTTTCTCTCCATACAAAGGCTGTTGGTGATTTACTCCAAAGTAAAACATTGTAGACCCAAATTCTAGCGTTATATCGATTTTTATGACACTTATCTAGGTCGGTATTTGCTTATATTTCTGAAATTTAAATTAGTGTAGAAGATAAAAGCCTCCAAACATCGCATTTTTAGCGCAACTTTGAACGTAAATAAAAATTAAACGAAGAATGATAATAAAAAAGCAAGCAAATACCGACACAGTTCGATTATTCAGCAATTGAGATAATTTTACTTCAGACAAAAATATTATATAGTTTTTTCATAAAACACCAACAGCCGAGTGTCGATTTGAGTAATTTGAAGACGCCTTTTCTAAAATACTTTACACAGCTGCATAAATGTGTGCAGTATAGCTTCTCTTATAAGTATAGATTACTATTTTATGGGTATATCCTTTTTTCCCCGATATTATGTGAAATAACAAGCATTTTCCCCGCGCGCAGCACTGAGTTCGAGCCGTCGACAAGCGCACTCTTAAGAAAAACCGTCACATACCTGACTTTAAAATTGTAACCATTCACTAACACCAACGAAATACCCTCTTGACCTCGCGAATTTAACAACCCGACGAATTTCAAAATAACAACAACGATCCTTTATGGATAGTGTTGCCATTTTTATAAAATAAAACAGTTTTAGTAGAAAAACTATTTTTATATTACCGTCACAGTGCTGACATGTCCGGTCGGTTCCAATTTTCGGTTTTTCACAAAAATGTATTTTACGCCTATAATATCAGGATTCAATTGCCAATTTTAATCACTGAGGTGGATGAAATAGTCCACTACATGAACAAAAACTTTTAAACGTTTTTGAGGGAAAATTATCCCTTTAGTTCAGTATGTTCGTAGCCGATAAGCATTGTGACATGCTAAAAACAGCTTCTTTTGGCATTTTAATTACTTCTATTTTAATTTATTAAGCTTATTTATACAACGATTGTTGATCAGAAACTAGTTTAATATACATGGAATCGATCTAATATTTTAAAAAAATTATACATATTCATGTCCACACACAATATTACTTTTAAAACGTGTGACAGCGTAAAAGTGAGGGGGGAACTTTTTAGTGAAAATGCCCATTTACTCGCTCGCGCAAGACCGTGTCGGGTCCGAACCGAGTGTCGGCCGTAGCACGGTCAACTAATATGACATTATATTGTAACATTACAACGACGTAAATCCTGCTAGGAGTTATGGTTCCCCTAAATTATCGAATATAGGTTTCATAGTCAAAAATATTTTTGCCTATATATTCGAAAAAAAAATAATTATAAAAGTGGCAAGTTTTTATAAAAAAACATGATGTGCAAAGAGTACACGTGGAAGAAGTGAAACTTAATTCATTATTTAAAATACAAAAATACTCTCATCGTGCCTTTCTATAAACTACTGCTAGAAAAAAAAAGAAAAAATTCAAATTTGTACACCTAGCGCCTTCTGAGTATTGAGCTAAATTTAGAAAGTTGAGTTGGTATGTATATACTTATACTTCTTAGCTTAGCTTAACTCAGCGTAGCTTCCGACAGATGGCGTTATATCCAAAATCGTGTCGAGATGTGATGCGACCTTGTTTTTAGAAAAATATGTAATTTCAAAATATGAAGATGGAACAAGGCTTACTTTGATTAAGGTGAGCAAGTCAAAACTGTCCGTAGCTATCAGTGGAGACAGTGAAGTATTCAAAGTTTTCACTAACTCTGTGGCCGTGTCTAATCTGCAATCATAAAACTTTTATAATAATATTTATATTTTTCATTATATTTAATTATTTATAGAGTAAATATAAGATTTTACCAGGCATTTAAAAGCAAAATAGACTGACTAAATATGTAAGTACAATATTGTCAAAATTCCTGCTCGACCAGTTTCTTAACATTTTTCTTTGCACTAGGATGGCTCAAAATATTTAAACACTAGCCCCCATACTAATAAACGCTGTATAAGCTTTGAATAGTTATACAGTGTTTTGTTCACGTCACACAAGTGACATTTTTAATCCGATAGAAGGAGACAAAACACTGTGTAACTATTCAAAGCTTATACAGCGTTTATTAGTAAGGGGGATAGATTGCAGATGTGTTTAAAATCCATATTTACACGTAAGTATGTGTGCGTGCGCACGATTCATCGGCGCTGCTAAACGATTTTGATCTTATACCTGGTCGAGCAACAACTTGTTCATAGTAAAATATCTGGACGCTCTCACACCACGTCAATCCCGTGGCAAGTTCTCGAAGAACTTGTGTTACGAGTACCAGACCCAGAGAACGGAAATATTTTATTATTTTTTAGACTAGGTATATATCTATATTTAAGATTTTTATTATCTAATACACATTACACATATTTAATACACATCCAATATCCATGAGTTCCACGACTCAGGAACACAGAAAATATGTTCCCTGGCGGTATCGAACCCGCGACCACCGGCTAGAGTGCCAATGCACTAACCATTGAGTCACAGAGGTCGTCACTTGTTCGTTTGTATAATTGTTTATGACTTATCACACACATATGACCCAGGAACACAGAAAACTTTTTGTTCCCTGGCGGGATTCGAACCCGCGAACTCCAGCTAGAGTGCCAATGCACCACTGAGCCACAGAGCTATAACATATCACATACAAACTAGCGCAGCTGAAACATATCACTCACTGCTCGGCGGAGTGGAGGTAGTGGAGCGCGCGCAGCAGCTCGCTGACGTAGGTGTGCGAGTCGAGCCGCTCCGGGGCAGCGGACGCGGTCGAGGTCTTGGTCGCCAGCCCGGGCAGTACCGGCATCGCTGACTCCTTCGCGTCGCGGCTTGAAATAATAATCGTAAGAAATTGAGTACAGTGTCCAGAGAGAGAAGTTCAGAGGAATGTTATTTGTACGAGAAAAAAGTAAAAGTGTGTACTGTACGACCAGGCCCTTTAGTCAAGATGCCAAATCTTCTAAATATATAAAAGGCAAACCTGACTGACTCATCTATCAACGCACAGCCGAAACTACTTGAACAGATTTTGCTGGAATTTGGTATACAGATAGTTTGTAATGACGTAGGCATCTGCTAGGAAAGGATTTTTGAAAATTCGACCCCTGAGTTGGTGAAAAAGGGGTTAAAATTTTGTATGGAAACCAAACTGACGATGTCGCGGGCAAAAGCTAGTCAGTACATACAAAAGAAAGTCGTGTTAGTTACACTATTTATAACTCAAGAACGGCTGAACCAATTCGACAGAAAATTAGTAGGGTGGTAGTTTAGAACCAGGAACGGACATAGGATACTTTTTATCCCGTTTCCGAGGGACGTGACCGATTTGGCTAATATTGTGGAATAATTGGAATAATTGTGAATATTCAGGGAAGGTTTAAATGGTGAGAAATTTTAGAAAAAGTGTAGGTTGTAAGAGTAAGTGTAAGTGTAGGACTGGGACGTGGGTTGCATTGTAGGTGTATTTATTTATTCATTCCAGTTCATATTTAAGACAGAGGCAGATACACGTGTGTCGGGACTCGGGACAGCTAGTCAAAATCGAGCGAATCGAAGCAAATATTTTTAGATTCGAAGAACGTCATTGTAATTAACGACGGCATGTTGGCTCAGCCCTGGATCTTAGTGTCCCAAGGCAAAAGTTTTCTTTTGAAGTGATGACTATTTATGAAAATCTACTATTTCCGATATCCATTAGCCGGGTCCACACCAAACGATCATCAGATCGCGCGCGGCATGGAACGCGTTCCAGGGAGCGTTTGGTGTGGACGTGCCGCGCGCGATCCACGCACACGTATTAGAGCGCGTGCTCCGTGCCGCGCCCGATCCGTACGTTGTATGTTTTTTTGATAGCCTAAAGAGAGCCTCAGTTGTGTGGCGCGCGCGGTATGGACGATTGTGAGTAGATCGCGCTATCAGTTCACCACATCATGGACGACGTACGTGTCTGTATGTGTGCGTGTACCTGGCGGCAGCCTGCAGCGTACGCGCGAGGTTGGCGGGTGCGAGCGGTAAGGGCGCGCGCACATGTGTATACATATGTATGACGTATGTGTGTGCGTGTACCTGGCGGCGGCCTGCAGCGTACGTGCGAGGTTGGCGGGCGCGGGCGGGAAGGGCGCGCGCACGAGCAGCGAGCGCACGTGCCAGTACACCGCCGCCAGCCGCCGCCCGCGCCGCCACGACACTAGCGCCAGCTGGAACACGAAATAGGCTGAGTCAGAACTGGGAACTTAAGTCATCATCATCACTAACCCTTAACCTACTACTGACTGACAAACTTCACAACTTTCAAGATTGTTAAACTTTTCAAACACGCAGGATTCCTCAATAGGTTTGCATTCGCATAAGGGATTTGTTCAGATAATCGACCTACTTAAACTTTGACAAGTTTTCTGTGCAGGCAAATGCAAACCGTACTCAAATACATACTTACTATTTTTATATCTTTAATGACAAACAGGAATGATTATTCGCGCGTTAGCTCCGAACATATGCAAGCTCGGAGCTACTAGACGAGCGCGCAAGACAGCCCTCTTGCGTCCTACTCACACGCAAGGGTACGTGCCACTACGCCTCAAACCGCACTCATGGACGCTCATAAATGACTTTACCTTTTAATCCTTAAAGTACTATTTTAGCTATTGTAAAACCTGAATATATCTAAACAACAAGGGTTCCATTTGTCTCTTATGCACTATCATACACTGAAAGTCAATTTCACCAACACTTGTTCAAAACCAATCGTTGGTTAAAATATACTAGAGGTCACTCTGTAGCCGAAAGTCGACCATAATTCATGTTTTAATTTTAAAGTTTCAACTTTTTTAGGTTTTTTTCCTCTTAGATACACAATAAAAATATGGAAATATTGTTTATAGAATGTGAGAGAAAATTCTCTTTCGTTCTTTGTATTTTTTTAAGGGACAGCTATACAAAATATAATAGGATAGTTTTGCCCACGACTTCATCCACGTGAAATTCAGTTTCCATACAAAATTTTAAACCATTTTTCACCACCTTAGGGGTCGAATTTTCAAAAATCCATTCTTAGTGGATGCCTACATCATTATAACTATCTCTATGCCAAATTTCAGCAAAATCCATTCAGTAGTTTCGGCTTTGCGTTGATAGATAAGTCATGTTTTTATATATTTAAGAAGAAGATTAACAACATACATAATTAATGAAAGATAAGACATATTATTAAGACAAACTATTACCACTAACAGGTATTGGTGAAATTAGGAGTAAGTTTCAAATGTACAACACAACAGAAAAATATTAAGCAAGTAACAACATAAACACACACCTGGTTATACGGCTGTCCCGAGTGCACGGACACAGCCAACGCGTGCCTGTAGAAGGTGTGCGCGACCCGCAGCTGCTGGCGGTAGCGCGCCAGGTCGCCGAGGTGCACGAGGCAGTGTTGACACGCGTAGCGCGCCGCGCCCGCGCCCGCGACCCCCCCGCCCTCCCATCCGGCGACCGCGCCGAGCAGCGACGCGCGACGCCTGTAGACAAGAGTTTATGTAAAGGCATGAGTTGTGACTCCTGCTCGTGTTTTTTCGAAACATTACACAGAATAAGGCAATTGCAGTGCTGTTGTCGCTTAAGCGTAAAATTAACCATAGGGTACTAACAACTACATAATACATTTCCTTAACAAGCTTTTGGTTTCAGAAGAAGACATGTCATAAAGAATGTGCCTGAACAAGTATATAGTATATTTTTGCAAGTACTAGGCACATTCACTTAAAGTAACGGAGGAAAAATTTAAAAATCAGAAGGAATTTAAACATTTACATAAATAAAAACATGACTAACATTACCACAAATTTTATAATTATCATATTTTGAATAAGTATAAAAAAGAAATTATTTTCTCACCGAAATGGTAAATCTAGTTTAAAAGTTGAGCAAATCTGATGAAGTAAACACAAATAGAATCCTGCAGCTGCTTGTAGTACCCATGATAACATAGCCTGTGCTTCACTTCTTAGTGGATTCTGTGAAAAAAATATTTGTATCAAATTTTTTTTATTTATTCATGAGAATAGATACAAAGTCCTTCAGTTGTATACGAAAATGAAATAAATAGGATAATCCTTTCTGTTTAAAACTAAAAAAGTTAACTAAGTCATATGGACAAAAAGCTTTAGCCTGCCTGGTGCCCATAAGTATATATGTCACCATAAAATTGTAAAAACCGTTAGATTGTAATATTACTAGATATATTATAAAAAGTCGACAGATTGTCATATAAACATTTCTCCTTACAATTGTTCTCATTATTTTTCGTTATAATAATTATTAAGAAAAAGCAAACAAATATGGTGGCGCGGGGCACTTGCCGTTTAACCAATCGACACAGTAAATATTACAATATAATGAAAAATAATGCGTACAATTGTAAGGAGAAATGCTTATTTGACAATCTGTCGACTTTTTATAATGTCGACTTTTTATAATATATCTAGTAATATTAGACGGGTCTGGATAAGTTTTGAGGGTGCAAAAATTCTAAAGTCTTTTATTTTTTGCATATAGTTTCCGGACCTTCTTCTAAGTCTAAAATTTGATTTTGTGCCATTTTGGACGGCTGCGTTTGTAGCAATTTAGGTTTTTGTGTCTTTCATGGATATTGGCCTAGAAGTAAATTATAGCTAAAAATTTTACTTTCACGTTATTAAGGAAAGAGTAACCGATGCACATATGCAGTTTGAGTCGTATCCAACCAGGGGTTTCCTGGTATTCGGCTACTATATAAAACATGGTCCCACCAGGCTCACAACTATTCTAATGTCTGACAAATCTTAAAAAACTGTTCAGAGTGTTAATATCTGAGTCTGTAAGAAAGACGTGCCACATTCGGCAATTTCGTATAAAGATATTCCATTTTTTTTCCTCAAACTCGCTATAAAAACTACTAATGAAACTTTTAGTTAGTAGAGTTCATATCTATATGATGATTATGGTGTTACAAAACACTTTGCATAAGTTAAACCGTGTTTATCCGCGGGATTTTTTATTAGAATGTAAAAAAACAACTTTTATCATGTACCAATGGCGAATACGGGGTGCGGGCCTCTCGCCACGCGGGGAGGGGCCCAAGTTTCGTATTAATACGACAAAATGAAATGACAATTTATGTGACAACTTGACAAGTAATAATTTTCTAAATGCGAAATTTATAATTTCAATTTTAAATTTATTTCATGTTTAATAATATGACAAGACGAGACCATAATATTATGACTCGGCAATAACAAAATGTCTTCAGATCTCGTCTAGAACCTTCTGACTCCACTCTACGTTCTCTAACTCTATAAAGCTTGAACTTACAAACTCGTAAAGTAGAAAATAGGCTTAAGTTAAAAAATATTTTAGTCACTGTTCATAGCTTTTCTGTTAGAGAAAACAATGTTCTGGCACAACGACGACGCTCGAATATTGCTAGTGTGGGGTGTGCCTTATACATAAGCTCATGAACTAATGAAACGGCCAAGCTATGCATTTTGACTCATTAGACGGATCGCGCTAACTGTTTTTTTAGTGGGAAGTGGAAAAATTCTAATGTTGCTGAATTTTTTCTGTACCTATATGTAGTTGATAGAGTAGTCCCTAGGGAGTTAATAATTAAGTTTTGTGCCATGTTGCTTATTGCCTTTTCAGCAATTCGATTATTTGTGGTTAATTTTTCCGTGGCTGCGTAACACGAGACTTTAAAAAAATAAAAGGTCAAGGAGTGTTCCCAAAAAGGCAAGCAAAGTTTAAAATTGATGTAATTCAAAGGTCAGTTATACAAAAAACAAAATAACTTAAAGATAAAAAAATCATAGCTTCTAATACTACTTACTGTACCTACGAGGGCGGAGCTGCGGGCATCAGCTAGTTTTAACATAAAACTAACAAGCAATAATAAATAAATAAAAATTCAAAACTTAAAAACCTTTTATTTCCAGTTTCACAAATTAATGCGATTTATAATACTAATTAAAAATTATAATAAAATTACAAATTAAATTAAGACTAACGTTAGGTATTATAAATCAATTATTTTATAAGACTAACATTATTATAAATTAATGCTAAACATAGTAAACATAATATGTTTACTATATGTTTAGCAGCCGATCCAAGGTACTGCTTTTCGATATATTATATCGAAAAGCAGTACCTTGGATCGGTCCGCATTCGTACCTACGTAGTGCTCTAATGCTTCACTAGGCTCGACTTGGCGGGGCCCTGCCGTGCCCCTAGATATAAAATTGTCAACGGGACGAATAACAATATATACAAATATTATTTTGTTTGTTTGTAAAATGAATTTAATTATATAAATTATTACAATCAATTAATAACCTGATAAATAAGTCCTTAACCACGAGTATTATAAACATGTATTCAGCAACCTACGTATAAAATTCAAGCGTTGAAATAATTTATTTATTTTTTTATTAAATAATACTATATTTACAATAAATATGATGTAGCTGAAGAGACTATTCGGTAAAACCACTAATTTCAAGAACTAAAATTAGGTATTTGAAATTGTAATTTTTTTGGTGTTAGATAACCGAAGTTTCATGTGGAAGCCTATTGGATATCAAATTTTATTGTGCATTTATGTATTGTATAAAATCAGGCGACGATTACATTCAGCTTTTTCATTCGTGCTACGCAAACAAAGTTGCGGGCAAAAGCAAGTTTAAATTTTGTAATCGCTGTAAAATGCGAAATATAAATTTTTTGAAATGTAGTCGAATGAATGACATTTTATCACACACATTTACGTATATGTGTAATGTGTATGTTGTAGTGCGAATATTCCACAATACTTCGACCGCATAATATAATAATATTATTTTTGCATTTTATTATTTAAACCCTTAATGAAAAAGGCACAAACTTGGAATATAGATTCTTTATGACTTGATAATATGAATACGTGAACTTTATTTAACGATTATGTGTTTTTGGAGCGCTTTTAGCTTAGGGAAACTAAAAAACTTAATTGCTCGAATCGCAGTCGCTTAATGTGGCACAAAATTTGGAATTAGGCCTATTTTAGTAGTCTTAGTCAGAAAATAGTCGTTTATCACACTTTAGAATTTTTGCCGGTACTGTTTTCAAAAAATGACCCTAACTCATTTTTTACTGGACGAAAACGACGGAAATTAAGTCTCCATACTCTGGAAGCTGTCCCAGTTAAGATACCATTAATATTTTAAACTTTAAATCATTATTGCCACTTTTATAGCCATATAAAAAAATCAACCACAAATAATGGAATTGCTGAAAACGCAGTGGGCAGAAATGGCACAAAACTTAATGATAAGCTCCCCAGGGACTACTTTATCAACACACAAAAATTCAGCGACTTTAGAATTTTTTCCACTTACCACCTCGAATACGCCTAGCGCGACCCGTCTATATTACAATCTAACGGTTTTTACAATTTTACGGTGACATATACAAAACATGAAAGCAAACAATCCTTAAAATGTACAATGATTTCTTTCTGTGTTAGTTTTTACCTGACTATGGTGAAGCCGAAAGGAAGGGTAATTAATTTAGACAGTCTACTACTATATGTATGTTTGTTCCACCATAGCACCTAAACTACTGATCCAAACTTAATTCATGAGGTGTCAATAGATTCGTAATAATGGCCCGGGTAACATAAGCTATTTTATAATTTACGTAGTTGGGTTACAGTTTTAAAAAGGCATGTATTTAAACTTGCAACAAAACAATTAAATATTGGATGTGAAAATACCCAATATTGAATACTAAATTACCAAGTTGGCGAAAGAATGTAAGGAACAAAAAAATTACAAATCTGGTGACTAAATAATACCACTGAATTTTTCAAACTGGCAGACAGATTATATTTTAGCGAACAAATAACCATCTTGGCGACAATTTGTGAGTACACATTTAATTTAAGAATAGGCACATATATTTTCTCTGATGTAGGTAACTCAAAAAAACATACAAGCAGCAAAACGAGCGCACACAAAAAAAAACATAAAGGAGCGTACAAAATTCCCAATTTTTAATTTTTCTCGGTTTTAGTAGATTATTGTGTAGATTTATTTTGAAATTTAAAAATGGCGGATATTTATTTTTCGTAAAATTGATATGGGTGTCGTTTACCAGGTTTTTTGGAGTGCTGGATACGAAAATGACGTTCGTTTTGAAATTCCAATATGGCGGACATACTTAATTTTATAAAAATAATATGGGTGTCCTTTTATTGGTTTCTGGGGGTGCTGATTACAAAAAAGTCATCCATTTTAAATTTCCTTAGTAACCCCGCAACCTCATATTTGCTTCATGATGGGAGAAAAAGAAATTTGAAAATCCTGAATTTTCCAATATTTCCAACTTTATACATTCCTAGTATAGTATCTTAATGTAGAGCATAAGTGTTTTTATAAAATTGATTCTATCTCGGAAACGGTGCATCCTATTGAAAAAATAATGAAAATTTCATCCCCTTTAAGAATTCCGCAACTTATTTTCATATTTTCTTCATGATGGGAGAAAAAAAAATCTAAAATCTTGAATTTTTCAACATTTCTATAGATTGATACATCCGTCGTATCTCAATGTACAGCATTACTTCTTTTTTTATAAAATTGATTCTATCTCGGAAACGGTGCATCCTATTGAAAAAATAATGAAAATTTCCTCCCACTTATTAACCTAAAAATCACATACGTATTTTCTTCATGAATGGCAGAAAAATTCATGAATCCTGAATTTTGAAACATTTCTATAGGTACATAGCTGGTACCTTGAACTAAATAACATACTGTAACATGGGCGTAGTCAGGGGGGTGGTTTAGGGGGTTCAAACCCCCCCCGAAATGGGCCGGCTGGTATATATAATACAGAGATCTGACCAATATAGAAAGCGAACAAATGTTTTTTACTCCTTTGTCTGATAAAATCTTTTTAAACTTTAAACCCTGAAAGACTGTGTAATGCGAAAAAATAATAGCCAAAGTTGAACAACCCCCCCCCCCCCCCTCCATTTGTCGTTTTATTTTCTTAAACCCCCCCCGAAACTAAAACCTGGCTACGCCCGTGTACTGTAATAATAATCATCAATCCTAATTAGCATCCCCAAGATCTTTTAGTTTAGTATTCATATTCATTTTACGAAGATTGAATTTCTCTATTTTGGAAAATGAAATTGGAAGATAATTTTGTAATCAGAACCCCCAGAAACATGGAAAAGGACAACCTTATTAATCTTAATAACAAAAAATAACGCCATTGTGGAATTTCAAAACAGATTTTATTTTCATATTATTCTGCACCCCCAGAAACCTAGAAAATGACACCCATGCCAAAGAAAGACATATTCCAACAGTATCCAAAAATAGGATTTTCCGTAGCCTGCAAATTAAATTTTTAGCAGCCATTAATTTATCAACCAAATCTGGTTTTATAGCTGCTTATATGGTATAATGGTCACCAACTCGGAAATTAAGTCACCAACTTATAAATGTCGGTGCTAATTTGGATTAAATTTCGCCTCTTTTTATCTGCTGACTTTTGAATTTTTTGTCACCCGAGTGTTTTCGCCAGTTTAGTAATTTAGTCGCCAACATATTAATTCGCTGCCAAATTTATACAGTATGCTCACGTGCAGCCGCCAACTTATTTTTTGTTCGCTTGATTAATTATATCCCTTTTAAAAAAAGGTAGTTAGAACATAATATATACATACATACTCTTTTTATTTTATTTTTGTCTTTATGATTATAGACATTATTTTTATTGTATTATGTTTTCTTTCTTCTTCTCTTTCTTAATATTTTATATATTATGTCTTTATGTGTACCTAAGCTCAATTAATTAAATAGCCATTACACTGAGTAATGGCCAAATTTATTTAAATAAAATAATATTGATAGGCATTGCACTTTTGAGTTTGTGTACACACATACCTTTCTATCTTTTGTGAGGGCCTGTAAAGCTTCTATCTGTTGTTTGAACCCGATGTTCCACAGATCCTGCTCCACCTTCTTCTCCAGGGCATAGTCCAAATCCAACATCAAAACTTTTTGATAAACCTGAAAATTTCATTTTTAAGTTTATTAAAACTGTGGTTTGGTTTTAATGATAACAGAACAATGTTTAAGTAGGTAATAAAAGATGATATAAAATACTCAATTTATTTACTGAAAACAACAAATATCTGGTATTTGTAAGACAAATAATAATATCTACTCTCTACCAAACAAATAAACAGTTCCAAACTGTTGAAATAGTATTTATTAAATTTACCTTTTGTAACTCTTGCTGTGTAGTCCAAAGTGACTTGTCTTGCAGCATAGAAGTGCCATTATTCAATTTTAAAATTTTCTGCTTTAAATCATCTGCCTCCCTAAGAAAAACAATCGTACTGGTTAGAGGTGCAATAAATATGGACCAAACTACAATCTTACTGATTAATGTTTACTCATCAAACTTTAAGGCTAGTTTGCTCACGAGTTTGCTATAACTAAGCCAGACTATTAATTTAGTACCTAACCGCTTTCTATAAATCTTTCCATAACAAGTATAAAGATAAGAGTTTAGTACCCACCTCAGCACCTGAACAGCAGCGTTCAAAACCATGTTTCAAGAGGCAAATAGCCTCAAAATCTGTCATAGCATTAGAAAAGTAAATAGTTTTGAAAAAAAAGATTCAAAAGGGTGAACTGAAAAAATTAGAAAAACAAATTCAAGACCCATGCATCATCACATTTCACATTCGATCAGTTGTCAAAAGTCAAAACCCCAAACCATAGATGAGAGGGAGAAATTAGCTTAAAAAAATAAAAAAGCAAAATGCAAGAATTCAAATCAAAATTATAGGTATTAAAAAAAAAACAAAAAGTCAAAATAAAATTGTGTTTGCGACGTCCGAGTAAAATTGTGCCAAGAAATATTTTAAATTTATGTTACCGGCTTCTTTTTCAACAATTTACTGCAAAATAATAGAAATCAATTTAATACTTGAACATTTTCCTACCCTACCTACATTTCATTTAGGTATATACCTGTTTTGTATTATAATACCTACTCATATTGCCATCAGATTCAGGCACTGCGAAAATCTATGACTAATAGTTGAATTAAGAGTGTTTGGATAAATCCTGGTACAAACCAATAACTTTGAAATAAGATGGACATCGATATGAAGGTAAATAATGTTAATTTTATTAAATCAGACAATACGGTATTTTTATCATAATGGCATTGATTTTGATGTTTCAGGAAAATAGTGTGATTCAGGGGCATCAAATGTGCCAGACTAAGGATGCCAGTTGGTTGTGTTTGGACAACATCTATATGAAGTTTCACAGACCCAACATATATGACATCGGGGGGACTAACATCGACCACATAGCAGATTACTGGTTCCTCATGCAGACTGAGCAAGTGGGCAAGGTGTTCCTGCTACATATTTTCATCATGAATCGACATGAAAGTACATTTACAGTGTTAATTAGTGCCAACAGTGAACTATCATATAACAAGAGACATAATTTTGCACACTTGTCAACGAACCTGGAAAAGTACTCTTTTAAAAATGTCGATGAAATGGTGCAAAACTATCTCACCACATACAGCTTCACAGATATAGATGTGGAGTCCCTAAAAAATTATAAACTGTATATACCCATATCCTTCGACTACTTCGATCCAGACAACACCTCGGTCGATAGTAATATGCCATTTCATGATTTTGAAACATTGCTGAAAGATCCTGTGGGCGCCGATTTTACAATAGAATCGGCCGATGGTGAAAAGTTTAAAGTTCATAGAATACTACTTACTTCCTTGTGCGAAGTGTTTAAGGCAATGTTAAAAGAAGACACGGCTGAGAGTCAAAATGGTTATGTTAAACTCGTTGACGTGAGCAAGGAGGACCTCAGTTGCATAGTGGAATTCATCTATACTGGTACAGTTAAAGATATAGAGAACAATAATTTCTTTAGTCTGCTCATGTTAGCCGATAGATATGACCTAAAGGGTTTGAAGGAGCTAGCGGAGATTGTACTTTCGAATCAGTTGTCTTCTGAGAATGTTTTAGAAATTTTAGCTGTGGCAGACCTTTATAACTCTCAGCACTTAAAAACTGCCTCCATGAAGTTTTTGAAACAAAACCCAACGGCTATACACAGCAGTATGTTCAGTGAGCTAAAGAATGTAGAACTGGTGCAGGAGCTTTGTAAATTTATGACTCCACAATAGGCAGGCTTTATAGTGCAGGATTCCTTGATCTTGTGACAATATTTGGATCTATACAGCTAAATCATTTTATAACGACACCACTTGTAGGTTTGTAACAAACTGGATATTATGACAAAGTTGAGGTGTCACATTCAAATAAGTACATTTTATTATCGGTTTTTACGATTACAATTTATCTGTCTCTTTAATTATCTGTTTTCACTGTAGTTTGTTTTTTGGTGAAATTTTATTTAATATTTTATTTATATTTTTTAAGGAAAGATAAAATAAGTAAATGTATGGTACGAAAACATCAAAATAAACTTTATTTATACATAAACATTTCATTATAAGTATTTTGATAAATAAATATTAAGTATTAACTTGCAATAAGCACCACCCTTCTGCTGAGCCACCAGACCCAAGAAGCTGACGTGCACCAATTGGCCTTATCATTTTGGAATGTTACTTGAGGTCTTCGTCTCTGCAGAAAACAAGTAGCCCGTTAGTAATCCATTTTAGAAATAGGATCTGCTAAAGTAATAAGCTAACTCTCGGATAAAGGTTGATATTTTCAATTTAGATAAAGATTAGAATCAGTTTTGATTTTATTTTTGCAAAATTCAAAAGATAGGTTTTTGCCAGTTATATTGAAGAGGGTAATTAATAGTTACCATGCAGGATAAGTAAGAAAAATTCCAGATGTTGTTATAAGGTTTATTAAATACTAAATCTGATACAATAACCAAGGTAATCTCTTGGAAACAAGAATGATCCGCCTACATTCTAGACATTTATAAAAATAAAAACTTACATGACCCTATTTTTAAAATTAAAATAATTATGTGGCATTATTATTTCATAGATATTAACGACGTCTACATACAGATAAGGTATGGGTTTATTTACATGTAGTAAAATAAATGATGTAGCAAATAAAAATCTAATATTTCATACAAACATTTCAATTAGCAACATATCAATTTAACAAAGCGGCGAGCAAGTTGAAGGAATGATTAGTACTCTAAGTTGAAGTGTTTAGCCAAATATTGTACCTTAAGATTTATATGAACACTCATGTATTTCACATATCGCCACATTTATTCCTTCCGCATGAACAAAGCTGGCAATGACGTGTCAATTTATAACAATATGTGCATTTACTTCTACTTAACATATAAATAAGAAAGTAAACTGTAACTTTACCTATTTCAACCTACAACATTATAATAATTCATAACTTAATCTAGCAATTTACTGCTTATATCAGGAAGATGGTCAAACTTCTAATGATTCTAATTGACAAAGATTTTTTGCCAGGTCTGTTTATGTCCTTAATAAAATTGATACAGATTTTTAAATAAAGTTCAAAAATGTCACTTTGGATGTTTTGAAACATGAGAAAGGCCAATTTATAAAGTGGCATTTAGATAATTACATGGTCAAATTCCGTTATAGGGCCAACATATCGAGAGGGAGTTTATTCACAAAATCCTAACACTGACACAAACCGGTCTACAAAGTTTAAACACATCAAAATAAATATTATTTAAGCTCAAACTTATGAGTTAAAAACTTTTTAGATGGTAACTTCTATCAATAAGAGTTCCGTTAGCACTTTTTATAAAATGTATTCTCATTTTTGTAACATTCCATTTAAATAAGTTTTAATATAATTTCAAGATAATAAAATCTAATGTACACTAATCTAATAACTCTTAAAAAGCGACACAGCGACAGTTGCAGCAAATTTTTAAGGTATTAGTACTATAAAAATAAACTATCCTATGATTCAATTCCCCAGGAAACAACAAGTGTGCAAGATTAAAGAATCTGTATCAATTTTTCTATGATCTAGGTATAGCTCTATACTGCAGTCCTAACGTTTACCATTATTGTATGCGATATTCCGGATTGGAGCTTTGAAGTTGTTTGCTGCCTGTTGCTGTATTTGATATGCAAGGGGGTGAATCTTGAAGCCATATAATCTGTAAAGAGATAAACTTGTTTGTAGTAGTCCTACTACTATCTATCTATATAATAATATTATATAGATAGATAATAATAGTAGATAATACTAGATGTTGCGCGCGACAAAAGGAAATCCCGCGGTAACCGTACATTCTGCCGCGATAAAAAGTAGCCTATGCCCTTCCTTCCCTATTCTATATCTGGTCTATTCTATATCTGTGCCAAATTTCATCAAAATCAGTCCAGCAGTTTCGAAGCCTATTCGATGCAAATAAACAAACAAACTTTTCTTCTTTATTATATTAGTATAGATAAAAGGCAAAGCTTATTGACTGATAACAAACCCTTAAGGCTAGAAATTTGAAATTTTTGGGAGGATTTTTTAAAATTCAACCCCCTAGGGGATAAAATACAGTATAAAACCTAATTTTTTATGCAGGTGAAACCGCAGTCAATTAATGCTAGTTAAAAAGTATGGTGTCCACCATGGAAGTACATACTCCTACTACTGTAAGTGTGAAACTTTGTGAGGATGGATAGATGAATATATGGATGGATGTTTGTTACTCTTTCACGCAAAAACTACTGAACATATTTCGATGGAAATGTAGTATGGTACTTGTTTAGGCTCTGTATTAAAACATAGGACACTTTTTATCCCAAGAAAGTACAGTATTCCCATTGGATACTATATTTACGCAGGCGGGAAAAGCTAGTTATTTTAATATTGCAGAATGATTTTATACTTCAAAATTAAAAAAGAAATAATAAATTAAATTGCTTATTACCTGGGCACAAATTGTGAAGCTGGGCGCTTGGGCCGGTATTCAGGGTGTACCATGAACACCATGTGAGGGAAACCAGTGCCAAAGAAGGCACCATCGGTGTGGTGGTGTCGCGAAGATTTTGGTGTGTACACCTCCATACATCTTGGACAGTAGAGCTTCACCATGGCTTCACCGGGCACATCGGAGAGACCTGATAAAACAACACATAAAATTAAAAAAGCCTTTTATTCCCAACAATAATATATTTTTTTACATTGCATATTTTCTTTTATTATATTTTGTTACTTTTCAATTTTTTCATTCTTATTTCCTTTCCTTTGTTTTGATATGTTGTCTTGAGACCTAGTTACAGTTGCCTCCAACAAAAAGAAACATTCAATTATACTTAATACAAACTTTTGTATATACATATTATTTTTCAAAAAAATAGAACTATTGCAACATGCCTCTCACAAAATGATCTTACTTGAAAGAGCAATAAATTAAAAATACATAAACAATAGGTATGTAAATAGACACAAATCAAATATCAAAGATTAAACATAAAATCTTTAACATAGCTGAGTTATTACCTATTGGAAGCATGGGTTGTGCCTCACAGTATACACGAGGACAGTGTCCAAAGTCACCAGCCTGGAATTTTTCTAGCATTTGACCAATACCTCTGAAATAAAAATAGAATTATAATAATAACATGCACTACGATATGAAAATAAATTGTTGAGTTGCATAATAAGTTTTGTTATTTTTATTCCACTTTCATTCACCTAATCAATAAATGATATCATAATAACTACAGATACTACTTCCAACCCGTGCAACTTGAGACTCCACTGGCATGCTCCGCCGCACCCCACACTTGCCTTCGTGCGGTTAGTACTGTTTGCATACCACCACAATGACATCACAGCGTGAAGTCTCTAGTTAAGTCGCACGGGTCGTATACTTGCTACTTTGAACTATTTATACTTTGCTACCACCATTGTAAATCACATTTCGTAAATAAATGATTATGATCCATGACTTAGAAATAAAAAGAAAGGTACCTACTAGTAATAAATACTCATATTTCAGATTATAACTTTTTAACTAAGTTCATATGTCTGAAGATAAACATCTGCTTGTATGTTAATAAGATATTACAACACACTATTAAAGTTGAGATAATTTTTAATAAGATTTGGCTGTCTTTTTATATTGTCAGTTAGGGCAATATTTAGGTATAATGGTAAAAAATGGCCTACATAGAGCATGTTCCTCTTCACCCAAAAATGAAAATAAAATATGCTGTTGATGCCCCAGAGGAGCAGATATTATTTAAATCATTTACCTAGATTCCAAAAAATTGATTTTAATGATTTAATCTAAAATATTTTTTAACCAATAACAGGTGGGCGGCAATTACTTTTCTAATAACTGTAGTTATTTTACCTGTTGGTTAAAATGTAGCGAGCATGAATTAGTCCATACAATATCTCAGAAGCTTGTTCCACAAGATCAGATTGGTTTGGATTGTCATCGAGGTCATCATCTAAAATAAAAAAGCATCTTGTTCTATAATAAGCCTATTTCAGGTTAATGTTTACTAAAAACAAAAGTTTTTTATTTAGTTACAAAGTGTTGTGATTGTTTTTGATAATTTAAATTATATTGTACAATATTTACAGCCTGTCTTTAAATGATAGTATAATAAATATGAATAATTTAAATAACACCAATGCATTCTACATTGTATAAAACTGAATTTACTCACCTGGTTCCAGATCTAAAATCATGTCTAATGCTTGTCTGTAATGTGGCACTTGTTCATTGAGCCCAGTCAGGTTAAATTTATCATTTATATAATCTTCGTCCACCTAAAATAAGAAATGAGGAATCAATGGCAGCATAATGAACACCATTTCATTGGAACATTGGTGTATACTCGTACACTTACTTCACAGAAGTATTCATTCCCCCGCAACCCACAGAACCATGAAATCCATGATACCTCCTCCGAGCTACTCATTTTTCTGAAAGAAATCACGCAATTTTGAAAATCGATGTCATTTTTTTCGTAAGTAAAGAATAGCAATTTACCTCGCAACTAACAGTCGGTATCAATTGATTTATTTTGTGTATTTCTTGTCACTTAGGATGAGTCGACTAACGAAATACATGAAAATATCGAAACGGTTACAAAAACTATCAAAATACGAGGGATTTGTAAGCGTAATTCGATGATTTAATGATTAGAAACCTCACCTTTTGGTACCTTGATTAGCCACGCTTGACGGGACAAAATCTACCTCGGGATGAGGGAGTAATTTCAATTTGATGCGCGTGTGAGTGTACTTTGTCTATGGTAAACTTTTTTCAATCCACAGAATATAATAATGGGTCCACGAATATAATTATATCCCACAAATATATTTTGTCGTTTTATTTAGAATTAATGTTAGAAATCATAAAGTTGATTCAGCGATGTCTTAAAAATTAATATTGATATCACGAAAGGGGGTAATACTCACCTTAAAATATAAAATATTTTAAGGTGAGTATGGCGCTTAAAGCTAAGCGTCCACCTTTTGGCATCGTACGCATTAATATACAATGAATAGTACGATCCGTTTAATGCGTGCGATGCCGAAGGATGGACGCACAGATGGACGCTTAGCTTTTGAGGTGAATACCGGTGTCCGGTACAATCATTCAAACTTTTGCCTTCAAGTCCGCGATATTGGATGTGCAGCCTGGACGGTGAGTAAAGCGCCTTATATACTCACTATCCAGCCTGCAAATCCAAGGTCGCAGAATTACAGGCAAAAATTATAAATTAATGACACTAATGACGGCTATTAGTAGTTTTGCAGGCTTTAAACTCCTTAATCACGGTCAAGCCTACAAATCCAACACAGGTACTAATTAGTGTCAATCTTATAAAATTATTGGATTATACAGTCTGACAAGGATCTTTTGGCACGTGGACAAAATCAGAATCAAGGAATTTGTAAATAATACTTACAAATTCCTTGATCAGAACTAACATCGCCGTCTTGTAAAATGTCACTTTTAGTAATAAGTATTGTTCTTATTTGCGACACTCACGCCCCCATCCAAGTGCCAAAAGATCCTTGTACGACTGTAAGTCCGCTTCAAGGCCGCGATATTGGATTCGCAGGCTGGACCGTGAGTATGACATGGCACTATACTCTTTTTTGCCACGCTGTACATAATTAGATTAATTACACTTTTTTATCCGACTGCGACAGAAGGTGGGTTATGTTTTCGAGTGTATGTATATATTTTCTTTGGCACTCTAGATCTTAAACGGCTTGTCGCATTTGAACTCGAGAGATATTATATAGTAGATTCGTCTTGTCGATATTTAACTTTAGCACACGCGAAATAAAATATTCCGCTAAACATGTCCTTATAGGAAACCTATAATATTTTTCGGAAAAGTTAACTCTATTTTGCGTACCTACTCTAAAGTTTATAATCAGAATGCGGAAAGGTGGTCAACAGAGACAATTTTATTGCCAGTACATGCATGAATAAACCATAATGGTATAATTTACAGCTAATAAACATTACAAAAAGTAATATTTTATATAATAAAGCATGTTAAATTTGGTTATTTTGTTTATAAAAAGCTAAAGTTTAAAAAAAACCTTTAAAACTACTCTTAATCAAGAACAGTTTGTTGAATAAAAATAAACAGTTTTCAAATAAAATACAACTTTATAATAAAATAAAAGTAACAAATATTATCTTAGTTAATAATATTAATTACTTATACTGAAGTAGATGAGTCTTCCAATCTACACAATATACAGAACAGGGTTTACACCTAGTCTTTTTGTGATGATCATCACTTGTTGATTAAATTTATTGGTGTATCCCATAATTAGATGTCATTCTATTGCAACATACAATAGCAGAAACCTTACATGTCATTTGACTTTGTGGACTTCTTTGAACAACTTTTTTGTAAGATTAACATCTTTTAAGTTATTCCAGCCATCTGTGTCCATAACACTAGGATTTTTTCTAATAAACACAAAAATAGTTTTCAGAATTTTCTCCAATTGATATTTATCACTAAGTACAGCAAAGTCTATAGCGTTTTCTATGTTCAACTGTTTTTCCATTTCTGTTTGAAGAATATATAAAAGTCTATCTAATTTAAACTTCACTGCCAACTCTAGTACCTGTAGTAGGTTTAGTTTTCCTACATCTTTTATATTCCCTGTTCCTAAAAACTCCAAAAGCAGTTTCATATCTTGGTCATTTATATCTAAAAATACTGTATTATTTTGTGTATTCTTAACGAGCTCCCTTAAAACAGGACTGTGTCCAGCTAAAATCAGTTTGTGAGTAGAGTACTTTGTTCTGCTTGCAGATTCTAAAACAAAGTCTGGTTTGTTTTGATTCAAAACCGAGGATAAGCTTTTATTCAGTTCCGTTCTCTTTTTAGTCATTTTACTCATTACTAAGCTGGGATTTGATTCAATTGAAATGGGTATGCATAGCACCAAGTCAGCTAAGTTTTTAGTTTCGGGCAGGCAGTAGGTAGTGATGTGGTGGCTTATATCAGGACGTGGACAAACAAAGCTCTTCCATAAAAACATTCCCCTGCCAAGTTTGTTGGCGTCCTCCACAGTGCAGGAAACCTTCTTAACACTTTTTAATATGCCAATGGCAAAATGACCTGATTTTCTGTGATGCACAAAAAGGTTTAAGAGGTTTTTATTTCCTAGGCACCTTGTGGTTGTGAAGAAGAACCAGAGATCAGGTTCATCATCAGTATATGTTCCTCCAATGTCATATTTATCATTGTTTTTTAATTTGTTGCACAAGTCAAATATGCATATCCTCCGTGCTCTGCTTGTCTGGCATTTGTTAACAGGAGATATAGAATCAGCATAGAACTGTAACAATTAAAAACAAAGATGAAATACTACCTACCTTGTTGTACCTACTTGTTGACATGCAATTAACACTCCAAAATCAATGAACAACTTTTTTCTTAAATGTTACATTGAGTTGATTTTATCAGAAAAAAATACTCATTATTATACCTCTATAGGAATATTATCAGGAGCGTCGTAGTTATCATCAGATGAAGTTGAAATATCCATTTTGTTTACACTGAAAATAGGACAAGAATAAATAACAAATAGAACAAAAATTGAGGAAAGGTAAATACTCAACGGATGATTTCAAATATTAATTCCAGAACGGCGAGCACTAATTATAAAATGAACTAATGCAGATGAATCATATATTCAGTTTGCATCACTATTATTTTTATTGCCATTCCCACTTACAATTTTGATGTGTCCACTTAGCCCACATTATTTACATTTATTTTTGACTTAAATAAAGTAGGATTTTCACAATTTATTAAATAGAATCTTTGCTAAAAAGACAACTATACGAAATAAACTACAAAAAAATTCCTCAATTTTCCAAAAAGTTTTAGAAATACTATTTTTGACAAATGATAAGTGACACTTGACAGCTCCGTCTGAATTTTTTTTATTAGGGACGGTAGTAGACGCGAGTAGGTATAAAACCAATGCCAGCATCAAGTTAAAATCTCAATCCTCCGTATTTAAAAGGCGAGGAAACAGAATTTTCTTTAAAACCCAGTAGGTAAAACGCCTCACTCACCATCTAGCCTGAAAATTCAGCACAGGGTGCTAATGACCGTCATATTTTTGTCTATCCTATTGGATTGGCCACACCACTGTAGGGGGCTAGGGGCCTATTTACTATCGGATATTATAGCTGTGTTCTGACTTCGGAGCATAGATAATACAGATATATATTAGTATAGATGCGCAACTCTAAAATTGAAACTGAGTCTTGCAAAAGTTTCGGAATGTCGTTTTTAGATGGCGTTGTACCGTTTTAGTTACTATCAAACCCGCTAGATGGAAGTAGTACCGCCTGATAATTTTTATTGAACTGAATTATGGACAGAAATTAAGTTTTATCGAAAGTCGTAGACACAACAACGACCAAGTTCCTCTTTAATAGTGGGATATGGTTGCTGCATAGCAGTGTTGCCAACCTCAGGAAAGCAAATAGCAGTAAACGGTACTTGAAAAAACAGCAGAAAACAGTAAAATAGTAATTTCAAAACAACAAATCTACTGTCCGACATAACATTCGGAGAATTGATAAATAGTTATACAACTACTGTTAGATTTACCACAAATTGAATTAATTTAAGGAATTTCTGGGAATTGTAAAGTAAATAAAGTCAAAATTTAATTTAAAATAATTTTACAAATAGAAGTAAAGCACAACTATTCTTGTTCCACATAATATTATACTACAAATGTAGCTATCCTGTTTTACTGTAAGTCAAAAGGATTGCCTCAGTAAAGGGGGGATCCCCTATGCTACAGCCTGCTAGAGACCCGCTATTGATGCGTGTAAAAAATTGTATTGCGATTGTAAAAAGGCGCGTGACCGACGCATACGAGAACTATTTTTATTGTTTTCTCTAAAAGATTATTCCGGTTTGACCTGTTGGTTATGACTTATTTCCATTTGGAATTAATTATTATTTTAAAAGCAGTAGAAATACGAACTAAAACAGAAAACAGGGATGTCAGGCCGAAAACAGTAAATCTACTGTCAAAACAGTAGGGTTGGCAACACTGCTGCATAGTAACATGTTCGCGAGCCCTTATAAATACGCCTTGTGTTAGCGATAGCGCGATGTAGAAGTCGCTTAGTGGCATCTGTTGTGACTATCCGAAAACTTTCAAACTGTTAGTACCGGATCGTCATTTTTAGATGTCTCTGTTCTCTGTTAATTTGTGCATGTATGAGAGTTTCACCCCCCTGCTTCGGAGCTTGCACGCTTTGTGCAGGACCAGTAAGCTGCAGGAGTCAGGGGACTCACTTTTCGTTACTTATTTACTTTATGCACTTATCAGCTGTAGCATAAAAAAGAGACAGATAAGACGTTTAATATAGAATTCAATGTAGGCAGTCAGGGGCGGATCGTGAATTTGTGGGGCCCTGGGCTGTAACTACTTAGGGGCCTATCTAAGTAGGTACTCAACTAATAGCCGTGTCAAAAACTGTTTCTATAATGATATTATTACATATTCTTTATCGCACAAAAAAGCATAAATATTACTTAAATCTACACAAGTAATAGTTGTAAAAAAGGCGACCTTATTGCTGTGGTAGCAATCTCTTCCAGGTAACCTTTGGGTGAGAGAGAAACCGAAATAGTGATATATATAAGAATATAAAAAAAAAACAATAAAATAATTTTATTTATTTATTATGAATTAGTAAAAGAATTGACAGGTTATGTGTATGATAGTTATGTTATTAATATTAAAATATAATCGGAATGAAAATACAATATGAGAAAAGATGATTTCAGCAAAACCTAAACGTATAAAATATATTTAAGGCTTGGGTTTTTCTATAAATATAAAAATATTGGGTATTTAGGGCCATCAAGCAAACTATGCTTGCGTGCGAAACAAGAGCTCGAAGGTATTTGCTAAACTCAATGACTCATGTTGTCATTTTTGACAAAACGCAGCCGCAACTTGCAAGACACTATTGTCACCACGAAATCGGAGATTCTCGATGAAGTCGAAATGGGGAACAGTACCTACACCTAAACACGAGCCCACACCAAACCCGTCTTGCAGATGATTCACGAGCCAGACTTATGCGCCACCTTACAGATTAGATTCCTGATATTGACATGGGTGAGATTAGAATAGCTCTCAGGCAGCTTCATAATAATAAAGCACCAAGAGATGGCGAAATAACCACAGAGCTGCTCAAGGCTCGAGGAACACCTGTCTTGACTAAGCTCCTTAATTCCGTCATTCACACTGGCACTACCCCGGAAGCATGGAGCAGGAACATGGTGATTTCATTTTTAAAATAGGCGATAACACGCGACTTGAAACTACCGTCTCATTCCGCTCCTGAGCTACGTTTATTAGCTAGGTATTATCGAAGGTTATCTCGAATCATCCTTCCCAGAAGTTCAACGACTTTCAGCCAGTGGAGCAGACCGGAAACCACATACATACATCGAGAAATATAATTAGCCTCTCTGCTTAGCGTATGTGGACTATGAGAAAGCCTTCGATACCGTCAAGACCTGAGGGGCAATTCTGCTAAATAAAACCTGCATTAATATAATTACAATCAAGTCTCAATACGCTAATCTCAAACGGTGTTTTAGTAAACGTTAAACCAACGTGAAACGCGCTCTGATTGGTAGAAACGTCATAAAGTAAAATTAAATTCTGATTTAAATACGAGAATTGAGATTCTGGTCTTTGCTGGAATTCATGCAGAAATGCCTCGTTGACTTTCGAGTTGTTAAGATGTCTGTTCAAGGCCGTAACGATTACCGACCAAGAACAGATCATAAAACGGATCCAACTTCGTCAAGGAGTGGGACAGGTAGATGTTATCTCTCCGAAACTGTTTACTAACGCGTCGTAGGACGTTTTCAAGTCGCTTGATTGGAACGGCCTGAGACTGAACATAAACGGCCAATACATCTCACACTTTGCGGATGAAATAATCATTATGTCAATATCTGCAGGACCTGACAGAGATGCTGAACAGCCTAAGCGATTGTTCAAGATGGGTGCGCTTGGTGAAAAAGCAGTAAAGGATGCGCAAGTGGAGAGCTGGAAGGAATTTTGCCGGAAACAGGATAGGGAGGGGGTCTGGGAAGGTATCTACAGGGTATTGAGCAGAGCTACAGGGAGAGAGGAGGATCTGCCTCTTACGAGGGACGGTGAAACCCTCGACGCCCGGAGCTCCGCAGAATGGCTGGCGGAGACTTTCTACCCCGAGGACCAGGAAAATGGTGAAAGTGAGGAACATCGGCGGACGCGCCGGCGGGCGGAGTCCTTGGACACTGAACCGCCGGCGGGTCCGGACGACCCTCCTTTCATCATGGAGGAGTTGAAGAGAGCCGTAAGGTCCTTCAACCCCGAAAAGGCCCCCGGGGCGGACGGACTCACGTCGGACATCTGCCAACACGCTGTGGAATGTAACCCGGAATGGTTCCTTGCACTGCTTAATAGGTGCCTCACTGTCGCCTGCTTCCCCAAACAGTGGAAGCAGGCGACCGTGGTGGTGCTAAGGAAGCCGGGCAAGGAATCGTATCGGGTACCAAAAGCCTATCGACCGATCGGCCTTCTACATGTTCTCGGCAAAATCTTCGAGAAGATGCTGGTCGCCCGACTCAGGTTCTACCTGCTGCCCAAGATTAGCCCTAACCAGTATGGCTTCATGCCCCAAAGGAGCACCGAAGACGCCCTCTATAGGTTGGTGAACGACATCAGAAAGCTGAGGGAGGAGAAGAAAATTTCTGTTGTGGTGTCACTGGACATAGAGGGGGCCTTCGACAGTGCTTGGTGGCCAGCCATAAAGGTTAGGTTGGCTGAGGTTGGGTGTCCGGGGAACCTGAGGCGGGTGATCAGCAGCTATCTGAGTGAAAGAAGTGTGAATGTAAGGTATGCTAGTATGGAGGTAAGCAGGGAGACCAACAAGGGGTGCGTGCAGGGGTCCATAGGTGGACCGATCCTGTGGGACCTCTTGTTGGACCCCCTGCTATGGATGTTAGAAGAGATAAATGTTTTCAACCAAGCGTTTGCCGACGACATCGTGATTGTGGTAGAAGGTGATACGGCCTTGGAAATCGAAACGAAGGCAAATAGAGTGCTGGAATTTATTTATTTATTTTATTTTATTTATATTAGTACATTACTTAAAACTAATTACAATATTAATTATTATATGCCTATAAACTCTTGTCGAGTTTGTCCAGACATATATATATAGCATTCTCAACTTACATATTTTAAATTTCTAGCGAATTGTTACAATATTGTTATATAACAACAACTTAACTTAACTTATTTAGTCTAAAATATTAAATTTAATAATTTCATTAACTTAGTCTAAAATATTTAATTTAAGAATTTTAAGTAGGTAAGTAGTATGCTAATCACCTGGTATAACTACAAATAATATTATAAAATAGGTGCATACGGCATAATATAAGGGAATGGGGGAAAACGAATAAGTTGAACTTCGCTCCCCACAAAACGTGCGCCATAATCTCAACACGGAGACTAAAATATGATGCGCCTCGACTTTCGATGGGGGGTGTTGAAATTAAATACTCCAAGTCATTAAAAATATTAGGGCTCACCATAGACAGTGGCCTTACTTTCAACGAGCACGTAGGAGATATATGTCAAAAAGCGATCGCGCGCTTTAAACAGCTAGCCAGAGCAGCGAGAGTAAGTTGGGGGCTTAACCCCCAAGTAATTAAGATTATATATATCGCCGTTATAGAACCGACTGTTTTGTATGCATCAGCAGCGTGGGCACCCACCGTGGAAAAGAGGGGGGTCCAAAAAAGGCTTAACACCGTCCAACGGGGTTTTGCCCAAAAGATTTGCAGAGCATATCGAACCGTCTCCCTGAACTCTGCGATGCTGTTGGCTGGGATACTCCCTCTTGATCTCAGAATCCTCGAAGCTGCGAGGCTTTACGAGATCAAGAAGGGAGTGTCACACCCGGTGTTGAAAGACAGGGAGGTGGAGCGAATGGCTCCTGCGATTGAGGACCCACATCCGGCAGAGCAGGAAGAGCTGAGGTTCGGGTTGGTAGACGAGGACTCGTATGCAGACGTGGTTAACAACCACGTCCATAGGATCTATACGGACGGTAGCAAGATTGAGGGTCGAGTCGGAGCCGCACTCTCTGTATGGAAGGGTGAGGCCGAGACGAAGGCCGTCAAGCTTGCACTGCCACCGTATTGCACCGTCTACCAAGCCGAGCTTCTAGCGCTCCAGAGTGCAGTAAGTATAGCCTGCAAGAGTGGAATGGCGAAGGTCGGTATCCTTAGCGATTCCAGATCGGCTCTTCAGGCAGTCACCCTTAGTTCCCCTCATCCCCTGGCAGTGCAAACAAGGGCGACCCTCCGAAAAGCTGCATTGCAGAGGCGGGAGGTCTCCCTGTTTTGGATAAAGGCGCACGCAGGGTTGAGAGGGAATGAGAGGGTTGACGAATTAGCCAAGGTGGCCGCGCTGAGATTGAAAAGGAAACCTGACTACGATCTGTGTCCTGTTTCATTCGTCAAGCGTATCTTAAGAGAGGATACGATTGAGGAATGGGACAGGAGATACGAAGTGGGAGGGACGGCCGGAGTTACGGAGCTCTTTTTCCCGAGCGCTGCTGCTGCATACAAGATAGTCAAAAAGATGGACATTACACACCACACCACACAGATTCTGACCGGACACGGCGGATTCGCCTTCTATTTGAACAGATTCAAGCTGAAGGAGGATCCGTCGTGTCAGTGTCAGCCGGGAGTTGAGGAGACGGTTCCTCACCTGTTGCTGGAGTGCCCAATTTTTGCTAGCAATAGATATGATATTGAGCAGAAATTGGGTACATCCATAACGGGTGAGAATCTGCCTTCCATCCTGGGGGGAAAGAAGCGAGATCTTTTCCTGTCCTTTTGCAGGAAGATCGTGGGTGTTGTGTGTAAGAGAAACAGTGATATTTTATGTGATACTAGTTAGGTTCTATATGTTAGGGTTAGCTGTGATATTAGAATAGTCTCTGTTGTTTGTGCCGTTGTTTTATCATTTTTGACATTTTTGAATTGTATTTTTATTGGAGTTATTTGGAATTGTATTTTTATTGTTTGGAACTATTATTTTATTGAATTATTATTTTTGAAATTATTTACTAAAATCATAAATGTATGACATGATTATGTAAATTGAACCTATTGTTATTGACAGTACTACTTTATTTGATGGTACAAGAAATAGAAAAATGTGGACTTGTATTAAATATAAGTCTGAAAATTGTAAAAATGGAAACGTCAAATAATATATGTATAAACATAAAAAGAAAAATGAATGTAAGTATAGAAATAGTAAGAAAATTGTTAGAAAACTAATATTGTAAGAAACTATTAAAAAGAAAAAAAAGAAAGAAAGTAAATAATGAAAGGAAAAAAGATATAAAAGAAAACAAACAGCCCTGATAATGTTAGGGGGACGATTAAAAAAAAAAAAAAGCAGTGGGCTATCCATATGTCCGTAGGCTGATGATGATGAAATAGCCAATGAAATTTTAAAAATTTTGGAAAAAGGTGACACCTTTTTTTAATGATTAATTAACAAAGGTTCTAATTAATTAAACTCATATTTTTAAAAGGCTTACACTTACTATTATAGCCAAAAACCAAAAAATGGCCTATTCTTCAATTACATTTTAAGCGTTTAACAAAAATCAAGAATTTTACATAAAGCCACTTCAATTCTGAAGGTGCGATATGTATAAAATAACCTAATAGTTTCAATAAATAATATTAATTTTTAATACCTTAAAAAAATTATGAAAATCAGCATGAAAACATCCTTTCACACGTATTTTCCGCCTTAACTCAATTCATAGAAATATGCAATTTTTTTACAATATTTTCTTATGACAATATCACGTAAAAATATCGCCCGGAAACCGAAAATAGGTAGGTATTTAGGTAAGTACTTACTCAGCTCAATGTCCATGTATTAAGTTATAATAATGGAATAATTTACGCTTGTTTGTGAGGTCGGGGTCGACAATTTTGTCGAAGCATAGTAAAAATATGTAGGTAACAAATAACCTATGCAAGATGAAATTCGACAATTTTAATGTTGTGTTTCTGTATTGCCCTATTGGCAACATTATGTGTTCTATTGTTCTTATTGTGTACGTTTTGATTAAATAGGGAATCGGACTATTTTTTTTTATTGCATAAATGAATAGTACTCTTAAATATGAGTAACTTCTCAGAAGAAACCGTATATCAAAAGCCAATATTTTCAAAGCTACAGCGATTTGTATAAAAAATTTCGCGAGCCTCCTAAAAACGCTCCATACTAAAGTCGACCTACAAAATATGACGTCACTTGTAGGTTATAGTATATGAAGTATATGGCCGCCGGAATATATTTGTAAATATCTCCCATATTTGTGCGTTTAAGTTCATACTTACCATAATGAATGTTTTTGTATATGATGTGAATAAACTATTGATGTAGGTTTTGTTTACCAATATCGCAAAAAAAAATTTTTTTTTGGTACTGGAGCGTTTTTACGAGACTCACGAAATTTTGTATACAAATCGCTGTACCTTTGAAAATATTCACTTTTGATATACGGTTTCTTCTGAGAACTTACTCATATTTAACAGTACTATTCATTCATGCAATAAAAAAAAATCAGTCCGCTTGCCTATTGAATCTGAACCTTTGATATATTTGATCTGAACGGAGAAGTTATAGTGAAAACGATATCATACTGTATTACAGCGTAGCGACTCTGGGACTCAACCAGAGGCTTTAGCTAAGTTGCCATCGCTAATCACGACGACGAAGTTCGATAACAATAAATGGGATATAAATACCTAAATATATGGGATTTGACTTAAGTATCGCTAAGTGACATACATAATATTGTTTTTGAACTTTGTCTTTGTAATTAGCGATGGCAACTACGCTTAAGGCTCTGGACATACAGTTTGAAAGTGCATCGGGTTAGGCGGCCGCCCACGCTCAGAATTCGTGTCGGACAATGCGGCGTTTTACATAATACATGCTGCAGTAAGTATCTTTGTTTTCCAAAGAAAAGAGATGCAGGCAATTTATCTTTGCTACATAGATTCCAGGATCTTTTATTACAACTTTAGGGTTTAACCCTAAAAACGTGGCTTTAAAATCTATGGACTATGTTTAAATAATGTGTAATTCAACGATGTCACTGAGATGGGATGTTTTTGACCCATGGAGCGGATCACGAGGTAGTAGGAGCAGCTGCGCCGCGCATGCGTATCCCGGGAAGCTTCCCGCTACAGACAAACTTCACGTGATAGTGTTGGACGAGCTCTCGATGTCGATAGAAAAATGCAGCTTTTTTAGACGGAAATATGTATTTTAAGAAGTTTAGGGCTATAGGCACATGCTACCGCTACCTGTATCTACAGTGCGCGGCGTGGGTTTATCTATATTCAATGCAATGAAATAACGATCCAATATCTTGAACTTTTTACTTTTTTAGTATCTACCTGGGTAGGTACTAGAGTTTTTTTCTACACAAATTAAGAGCCTAAACCACTAATTGCATACATACAATTTTAAATGAAGTGATATGTAGGTAATAAAAATTTTCCTTGACATGTTATTACATAATAATAATAATAATAAAACATTTATTCAGAACAATTTGGGCATTAAACCACGATAAGTACATAACATTTAAAATATGTATCCAGTAAACGGGAACACAGTTTTACAGGTAATTAACTTACACACTACTAATTACTACATAATATTAGGTATACAAACAAAAACAAGAAATTATAACAACAAAAAAAAACAAAAAAATATGAGATTACTGAGGATACAGTGTTGCAAAAGAATAATCGGTAGGTGGCGTAATGCTCAAATTATTGAAATGGAGTCCACTCAGGTTAATGACTGTGGAATCACATCTGCATGCTACTATATATTATAATATAGTTAAAGCATCTATATTGATTGTACTTACCACTTTTAGAGCAAATAAAATATGCTCCGGCTCGGACACGTGTTGATGATATTATAGTGCCGTTCAAATGAGAATAGGATCGAATCGGCGCCATATTGTTTCGAATTTAGACTGTTATGATCGTCAAATTTATCTTTAGATAATTGATTGCTATTCAACGTTTTTATTAAAATTCGATGCAAGATTATTAATATTTATATGCACATAAGTTTTTCTGAAAATCGCACTTTTCAAGTGATATTTGACAGATAAAGGTCATTGACATTCCTATTCTCATTTGAACCGCGTTATACGTGCCATGTTCTATAGGTCGCAGGTTCCATACCCGTACCGTGCAGTTCCATCGCGAAACTTCGTAATAAAATATCGATAACAACAGCTCTATGCCGTCTGCCCTACGCTGCAGTATTTTCAAGGCCACCTGTCAGTAGGCTGCAAGCGGCCAGCTTCGGCGCACGATGCCACGATGACGGCGCCACGCGATCGCGCAGACGACCACGTCGAGCTCCTGCCCCTCAAGTCCAGCCTCGTCAACAACAACAACAACAGGGACAGCAGCAACAACAACAGCGATGACGCCTACTACCCCCCCAACAACCCCTCCAGTTCCAACCTCTACGAGTATACGCTGCTCTCGAAACGGACACCGGCGTCCAAAAGGTGAGTGCAGATTTTTAATTGTGATTCCTGCGTGAAAATTGGGACAAATTCACAAATATTGACTATTATGGGGGTATGAACTGATTTAGTAGATTTTGTTAAAGGGTAAATAAAAATTATGAACCCTTTTCCTTTGTTATCCCGATTAAAAACTTTAGAGCGCGATTTTGTGTGCGTTCTAACTTCTAATAACATAATTCAGCTACTTTGTGGTTGTTTTTTTTAATTTCAATTCTTTATTCACACACACACAAAAAATATATACAAACATTATTAATACATAATTAAATAATATATATCACGTCGATCTAATCCCGTGCTAAGTAGAACATGTGTTACGGGTATCAGACAACGGATATAATTATATTTTATACAAATACAATACACGCATAATTAATTTATACTAATAACAATATAGATACAAAATAGTAATATTATACATAACTATATTAATATATACACCACGACTATCTAGTCCCGTGCTAAGATTAACTTGTGTTACGAGTACCAGATATATCGGGTATATATTTTATATTATAACTACTACTAGTACTATACATATACTATTCTAAAACTATAATCTACACTCACACTCACTAACACACATGTTTATCACGTTTAAATCTGAATAGGTAATAATATTAAATTGTAGTCGTTAAATTGGTATACTAAAGGCCTGTTTAGCGTTAGATAGCTTATTTAAATGTTTTGTCTCTGTCGCTCAGTTTGAAGTAGCGTAACGTCATATAACTGAAGGCCCTTATCGCACTGAATTAAAAGAGGTAGAAACTTGTAACTTTCTATGCTGATAGGTCATGCTAAATATACTCTTTTTGGAAAAATATTTTCTGCCAAACCGGACTATAACTTTTGAAGTACTTATAGATACTTAATTTGAAAAAAAAAAGACTTGAGCTTTGATAGTTACGGTCTACGGAACCTTCCTTATACATGTCCAGACATACTCTTGTTTATGTTATTTCTAATTTATTTAATGGCGAAGTACCTACATTCCTGCTTTTATTGTTATTTAAATGAAAAGCAACCAAAAATAGCATCTACAGTAAGTTATTTTACTTTGCAGTTTAATATTGCGAAATCGCCGAAAGACAAAATCTTGTCTTATTCTTCTCGTCTGTCTGTTTGTCTCCCGTATCGAATGATAGCCATACACCATACAGTCTATCGTTCAATCGACTCGATCAGTTCAATTTGACGAAAGAATTTGCCTGAATTTTGACGAAATCATAAGCCGGACTTTTAAGTAACCCCATTATACCCACAGCCTACAGGCTACAGGCTGTGGGTATAATGGGGTTACTTAAAAGTCCGGCTTATGAATCTGTATATATAATAGGTTGGGGAAAAAGTCTTTTCGCATTATAGTATGTATGAACTTGTCATAAAATATCTTGGGCTATACCAATTGTATCTGGCTGATTTTGGTATCATTAAAAAGTTTTAATTTTACAGAAGACAATTCCAAATTCAAATTAGGTAAATTTGAGATTTTCATTTGTTTTTCTTATTGTTAAAATGAGTGATTCATAAGAAGAATTTCGATACATTTTAAAATTTTATTACAAAAAAGGTAAAAATGCAACACAAGCCGCGAAAAAAATTTGTGATGTTTATGGCAGGGCTTGTTAACGTTACCAAATAACACCAAAAAATTACGTTAATTAACGGTAATTTTATAAAAATACTTTGGTAACGATATTAATTTTAACGTTATTTGATACTTAACAATATTTTTAACGTTATATACTAACGTTATTTTATTTTGTAAATAACAGTATTTATGGTATATATAACGTTATAATATAGGGAGCGTCGGTAGCGCAGCGGTTTTATCCATGTTTGAGGTAGGTAGGTAGGTACAATAATATTTAAGAATATAACAATATAATAGCCGACGCGACGAAGCTAGTGCATGTTCGTTCTGTCACTTCGAGGCGGGGCGCAGACAGGGAAATACGTAACGTTATATAAAATAACGTTACTTAATAACAATACTTTTTCTTAACGTTACTTTCATGTACCGATAAAAATAAATTTATTTTTCCTAACGTTAATATTTATTCCTAACGTTATTCTGTGAAACACAGGTAACGTTAACAATTTAATAACGTTAATCAAGCCCTGGTTTATGGACCTAATGCAGTATCTGTGAGAGTAGCGCAAATTTGGTTTAAGCGTTTTCAATCCGGAAATTTTGATATCAAAGATGCACGTCGCTCTGGTCGCCCTGTTACGGACAAAACTGTTGCCATTTTTGAAAAAGTGGAGCAAGATTGGCATATTAGTAGTTACGATGTAGCTGAAGAACTGGGGATTGACCACAAAACGGTTTTGGCGCATTTGAAAAAAGCTGGGTACACAAAAAATCTCGATATTTGGGTGCCTCATGAGCTCACTGAAAGAAACCTAATTTGAACCTAATGAACCGTGTACTCATTTGTGATTCTTTATTACGACGTAATGAAACCGAACCATTTTTGAAGAAGCTGATAACTGGTGATGAAAAGTGGATCACGTACGACAAGAACGTGCGAAAAAGATCGTGGTCAAAGGCCGGTCAGGCTTCACAGACTGTGGCGAAACCCGGGTTAACTCGCAACAAGGTGATGCTGTGTGTGTGGTGGGATTGGAAGGGCATTATTCATTATGAGCTGTTACCGCCAGGCAAGACCATCAATTCTGAACTGTACTGCGAACAACTGATGAGATTAAAGCAAGAAGATGAGAGAAAGCGGCCGGAATTAATCAACAGAAGGGGTGTGGTTTTTCACCATGATAACGCTAGACCTCACACATCTTTAGCCACTCAGAAAAAAATACGGGAGTTTGGCTGGGAGGTGTTAATGCATCCGCCGTATAGTCCTGACCTTACACCTTCAGATTTCCACCTGTTTCGGTCGCTGCAGAATTCCTTAGGCAGTGTCAGGTTGACATCACAAGAGGACTGCCAAAACCACTTGTCGCAGTTTTTTCATCAGAAGCCCCAAAAATTTTATAGCAATGGGATCATGTACCTACCAACAAGATGGCAAAAAGTTATCGAACAAAATGGCACCTATATACTTTAGTCACTTGTAAATAAACTTTATAAAAAAACCTTTTGAATTTTTATATAAAATGCGAAGAAACTTTTTCCCCAACCTAATATGTAGTGTAACATATATGTTGGATGTAACGGCCGCACTCGGAACATATTATTTTAATAGTATTTAAGGTGTCACAGAGATTTGAATAGAAAATATGTTGACTTTACGTAAAAACTTCTACAAAGTAGATCTTTAAGGCCCACTTGCGCCAATCCGGGTTAAAGTTAACCTTGGGTTAAAATATCATGCTTTCTCTTTCACAAATACGAAGAACGAGAGAGATAACATGATTTTTTACCCAAGGTTAACTTTAACCCGGATTGGCGCAAGTGGACCTAAGTAAGCATTAAATATCTCTGAGTGCGGCCGTAAGTGATCTAACTTTAATTTTTTTTCGACAGACTGCTGGGCCGGCCCGCGCAGCCCACGCCGCTGTTTACGCTGCTGGGGGCACCGCCGCCGTCCAGAAAACGCGAGGAGATGGCCGCCATCGCCAACCTGAAGAAGAAGGTGGCGCCGGCGCTGCTGCATCAGACGTGAGTATAATCCCCCCCCTCTCTACCCGCACGTGAGACAGACCGCAGTGCCGGCCAGCGCCACCGGACAGCAACCTAACCTGTGGGCAACGGTCCGCCTAACGCAATCGCGCGATGCTTGAGATAATATGACGCGTCGCATCACGCAATTGTGCTAGGGGGGTAGATTAGATAGGGTACAGGGAATCAGTATAGTTTACAACATCCACATCAAAATCACCTACCTCCTTTATTTCGGTCATTCTCTGATTCGACGTTCTTTGCCTAATTACCGTAACCTTTTTTATTTTTCACTGATTTGACTTAAACACATTAAAATATGAAGCAAATCAAAGATACGTATTCAATAATTAATGAGGCATGTAACAATTAATTGCGGTTTTCTAGATAATGGGACTTAAAAATTTTATGAGTATGGTAATTAGAAAAAAAGAATATTTAATGTAACGGTAATTAGAAAATATCATCAAGTCTATGTAAAAATGATATAATGAAATGATAGTAATACACATTAATAATTGAAGTAATAGAATTAACAATGTCTCTCATAACTATAACCTACCAATAGTAAAAACAGACACTTTATCATTGCTATAATTTAATAAAAATTAGACACTTTTTTTGACATTTCTTTTGATTGCTGATACAAAATATAGTTATTTTAAAAGCTTTTATTTAACTTGCAATGTATGTTAGTTCGGGTGCAATGTAGTTAAGATCTTGCTACTAATTTTAAAGCAGATATCTTCAACCGATTGAGCTGAAATTTTGTACACTCGTTTAGTTTGGATATCAATATTTAATTCATTCTCGGCGTTGTTGAGCGGCAAGCCTTCTCTTTTCTTTAACTTCCTCTTTGGTATTTTTGGGTTTTCCCATCCTATAAATTAAATAATTTGATGAATGGTCAGCATATGATATAGACATATTTACGGACAATGATAATAATAATCTACGAAAACTACGGGAAAACTTTCCATTGTTATGACATCGCGGCTTCAGTTAGTAAACAAGTATTAATTTTTCATACAACGGTAATTATAAACATATGGTAATTAGTATACGGTAATTAGAAAACGATAGATTTTCTTAAAAATGTCGCAAACTGACACAGTATACAAATACTAGCTTATTACAACATACGGAGGCCAAAGTACTGTCTCCATTTACATGATCAACTTGGGTCTATCTTAAAGATCAAGTATTAAAATAAGAACAACGGTAATTAGAAAAGTTTTTAACCAAGGCTACGGTAATTATATACTCACGTGCTTCATTGGCGGTACACTAAAGTTAGAGACGTGCAACTGCTGATGGTCCTCGGTACACACGGAGGATACGCGACTCGTACGGTAGTGGTGTGCCAAATACTTTTATTTAGGGATGTGCACCCGAGAACAGCAAATGTTACGGCAATTATAACTTTCGATTGGACACGCGATTACTTAATGATAATTAATTATAGACTGGTTCTATTGAGTCGATATTTTGTTATGCGATACAGGTTGCTTAATATCGTTTAAAACTTTGAATGGATCAAAGTAAATCTGTACGTTATAAAAATTACAAGCAAGTTTTAAGATAAAGTCGGTGTGCGGACACGCCACGGTAATTAGAGAATAGAGGTTTTTTGAACACAATTCAAAATAATTAAGTCTTAATTACTTAAAACAGAAGCCAATGTTTTTGTTTACAGCTAGATACAGATGCTATCTAACAGATAAAAATAATGCATGATTGAATATGATAATATTACGGATTATACAAGCCCCGGACACGTAAAATTTGCTAATCGGAGAATGGCCGATTTATTGTTTCCTGACTTCCCCAAGATTTAGGATTTAAAAAAACATCGTTTCCTAAATTTTTTAATTCTTAAAAGCTATTATGGCTAATGAATTAAACTTTTCACAGAAGAACAACGAGAAACAACAACGAAGTAAAGAAAGACGACAACGAAGAACAACTGGACAATAGACCAAAGCTACTCCAAAAGGTAAGCAAGCGACTTACCGTAAATCTACACTTTACAAAATCCGGATTGTGAAATATCTTTATTTAATAATTATTATTTCTGCAGTCACATTTGTGATGTTGTGGTATCAGCTGGTAGATATTAGTGTTAGTTGCTGATCTCAAATTGATTAAATATGTTTTGGACAAACATTTTGTGGACAAAAGATTAAACAAAATAATATATGAATGCTTGGCTCGCCAATATAGAGGTTTATTTTGCATACCGACCTATGCAACGATGTGGTATTTAAAATAGTATCTACCTTGATTCCGGATTCTTTTAAAGTAAGGCATAAGAAACATAATTATGTTTGTTTGTATGTTACCAGACTGTAGGTACATAATATTCTAATTCTATTGTGGTAAATTTAATTTATTTTAGTTTCTGTATCTATCGTTTCGAATAGGTATTTTACAGCACGCTTAGCATAACCGCCTGCAGAAGAATAGGCAAAATGACAAATTGACAAAGGAAAGCTGTCACTTTGTTCATATCATCTGTCAGTATGTCTATTCTTGTCTAGACAAAAAGCATTTCTATGGTGGTCATGCTAAGAGTGGACCTCTAGTCAAGATGAATTCGACAATTTCGACGATGAAGTTCGAAAACAACGAGGCCCTACGGCCTTTAGTCAAGACGCATTCGATAATTTCGTATCGTATTCGGTATCATGGTTACGGAACTACACTTAAGTAACCTTAAATGTTCCCGTGGGTATTTACGCGGGCTGAGCTCAATTAAATTATACATACTAATGTATAATTTAATTTCGACAAACAAATTAAACTTATTAGTTACTACTAGTCTGTTCAGAGTTATGTTACCTCGGAGTTTCTATGAGAGTGATTCTTATATATCACTAGCTTTTGCCCGCGACTTCGTCCGCGTGGAACAGTTACTTTGGAATATCGCTTAAATTTACCTAGGACTTCATTTACGTAGAAGGAGAACGCGCTTCCCCCTCACGACTGCCCGCTGCGCGCCGTGCATTATTATTGCGCGCTTGATTATTTTAGTACCGCGATATCTTCTAAAATACTCATTGAAATCAAAAAATGTAAACGCTAAATTTCTTCTAGATTAAATGCTGCTGAATTTTACTTGGGTAAGGATTAGTATCATATTTATGAAAACAACTTCACAAATTATACTTACTTTTAGAACAAATTTGGTTAGCATAAAAAGGTTATAGTGAGCCAACTTTAAAAGATAGACATATACAGTCGCGGACTTTTTTAGGGAAACAATTTTGTCACATAATTTTAGCGAAACTTCAACCGTTTCCGCAGAGTACACAGCGAAAGCTCTCAAAAGAAAAAAAAACCCGATTTTGTATTTTTGATTGGTGCTTCGCTCGTATTGAGTTATGATGATGTTATAGGCCTTCCTCGGTAAATGGACTATCCAACACAAAAATAATTTTTCAATTCGTACCAGTAGTTCCAGAGATTAGCGCGTTCAAACAAACAAAAACAAACTCTTCAGCTTTATAATATTAGTATTAGTGTCCGACCGAAAGTTCGGTTTCGGTTTCGGCCGAGTTTCGGCCAAAAATCAAGTTTCGGCGGCAGTTTCGGTTTCGGCCAAAAGTGGCCGAAACTTTTGCCGAAACCGAAACTGATTTCGGAAGTTTTCGTGCACGCTCGCCTAACTTCGTTTCTTGCGGCAACGCTTTGACAACGCAACTGAATTTGAAAACATAATTAAAATATAATTAATATTTTTTTAATATTACATTAAATAAATGATCTCACCAAAAACATTTTCATGTAAAGTGATGCCAAGACGATACAATATAACTCGCACTGTCAAAAAGATATTAGATCTCATGTGAAACCAAGCTTCTGACTCTACCAAACTTCTAACTCTACACGCCACAATTCTACAAGCCTAACTCCACAAACTCTACACCTTTGTCAAAATATGTGGCCTGGCTATTTCAATACATTCGCTTAGGCGTAAGGTGAAAAATTTACGGACTGTTTTTCTGTTATACTATTCTTGTACGAACGAAATGGCCAAGCCACATAATTTGACTAAAGTATAGAGTTTGTAGAGTTAGGCTTGTAGAGTTAAGGCGTGTAGAGTTAGAAGTTAGGTAGAGTCAGAAGCTTGGTTTCACATGAGATCTAATATCTTTTTGACAGTGCGAGTTATATTGTATCGTCTTGGCATCACTTTACATGAAAATGTTTTGGTGAGATTTCACTTCTTTTTGAAAGACAATTTTCAGACCTCTAGAGTAAACATTTAGGTAAGTCTCTTACAAATTTTCATCCCCTAGTTTAAGGGGTTGGAGGATAAAAGTTCCAAGTTTGTCAATCTTTATGTTGGTTGTGCTAAATCTAACTTACATACCAAATTTCAGCTTTCTATGACATCCGAAAGTACCCTATTATTTTGTTGATCATCAGTGAGTCAGTGACGAAATAGGGGTTTTTGGATATCACTAAAACCTAAATTATTAGACCTTTATAATCAAAACTTTACATGTTTCATTAGTCCGCTACTGGGAACATATCCTGAAATTTTTGTGTATCTGGTATAATGTAATCCCAAGTTATGAGGGTTCAAAATATCGACGAAACGCTTCGAGAAAAAGTAGTCGGGTAGTGCCCTTGCGCTTCGCTTAGCTCGTCTTGGCGGGGCACTACCGTGCTCCCAGATTACAACAAAATTAATATACCGTGTTTCCATTTCATGTCCTAATTAATGCAGAGTAATGGATAAAATGCACCAAATTTCTGTATTTTAAGGAATTTTCTACTTGACCACGTGAGTTTCGGTTTCGGTTTCGGTTTCGGCCGAAACTGAAGCCACGGCCGAATGTTCGGTTTCGGTTTCGGTTTCGGCCGGAAAACCAGTTTCGGTCGGACTCTAATTAGTATAGATCTCGCGTAAATAAAATATACCACGGGAATGTTTCGTGATAAAAAGTAATGCTTATAAGTTAATCCTATGTTTTAATCCAGAGCTTAAACTACCACCATACCAAATATCATCAAAATCCTTTCAGTAGTTTCGTGTGAAAGAGTAACAAACATCGTTACATTTTCAAGGGAAAGTTTCGTGAGAAGGCTATTGGAAGGGTCTTGAGGTTTTTGTAATTTGTAAAAAGATGACTAAGATATGCCTCGAGGGGAATTTGGGGGGTTTCGAATAGTACTTACTTATCTGGCAAATGTTACCAACTTATTATGAGCCTCCAGATAAGTTGACCTCCCGCTTGAAGTAAATTCTTAGTTTAAAGAGACCTTGTAGTATTGGTTTTACTCCTTCGCTATTTATTATTTGTATTGAGTAGGATAGAAAATAGATTTATTCATCTGAAACATCTATAGGCGAGGGTAAACCTAATTTTTGGCGTGGTGAAAATTGCCGTGGCGACGCTTCGCCACCCTTTTGAGATTTTGGGGGCCATTTTGAAATTAACGTATGGTGAAAACACTATGGAGAAAAAAGTGTCTCCAATTAAATGGCCCGCTTTTGAGATTTTTGGGGCCATTTTGAAATTTGACGTATGGTGAAAACACTATGGAAAAAAAGTGTCTCCAGTTAAATAGCCCCACTTTGAGATATTTCACTTCTACCGGCACTCCCGAAGTGCAACCCGTTTTTATTTTTGAGGTTTTAATTTAATAGTTTAATTTCAAAAGAAAACAAAATAATGCAGTTAAAAAGATGATTTAATGCGAAAAATGATGATTTATTCCGGTTTGTCAAGAAGGTTCAAAAATACAGTTTTTTCATAAACCCGTGGGAACACTTTTGTTTTCCAAAAAAAAAAATATCCTGTTAGTTATTTCATGTTCGAATCTACCTTTGTGCTAAGTTTCATTTAAATACGTCGAATAGTTTGCCTGAAATAACGTCAAATAGGTAGGTACTATTTATTGAAGATCCCATGGGAACCGTTTCGTTTTTCGGGATAAAATGTATCCTATTTTACCCTTCAGGTCCTAAGCTACCTACCTGCAAAATTTCATTTTATTCCATCCAGTGGTTTCGGCGTGATGTGATAACAAACACACAGACAGACAGACAGACAGACAGACAGACAGACAGACATTTTTTTCAAAAACGTTATTTTTAGGTTCTGTGGCCTTTATAGACCCCCCATTTTGATTTTCACTTAAATATCTTTAATGTACAGACATGACCCCTCTACAGATTTATTATATGTATAGACTAGCTGACCCGGCAAACGTTGTTTTGCCATTGACCTAAAGGGGTGGTTCACCCTTCGCATTTAGTGGTTGAAAAAATAGATTACGGCCGGTTCCCAGACCTAACGAATATGAAAAAAAAAATACATAAGAATCGATCAAGCCGTTTCGGAGGAGTGTGTCCCCGAACACTATGACACGAAGATTTTATATATTAGTTTCATTGGTAGAATATATTATTCTGAGAAACACTGAGAGGTTAAAAAAACAAGGAAATTTTATTTATTATCCTCCAAACGTCGGCAAAAAATGCAAAGAACCGAAGGCTATAGGTTCAGTTTTATGGGTCAAGGCAGCGGCGCGCGGCGTCCTCGCGAACCCTTCGCAGTTCCTCAAGGTAATAAATTACCTACAAATTAAAATCCATACGTCCGTGTCGATCGGGAAAAATGCCCCGGGATTTGTTATTAGTATAACGAATTAATATCTAGGTCTATGCAGATAGAATAAACTGTAAAGACAGAGCTTTAAAGCTAATACCTACCTACTTCCGGAACTTCAAAGGTTAAACACACTATTTTATGGGTATGAAAGTAACGGGTATTCATACTTTAAACTAGAAACAGTGGGTTTATGGGGAGAAAAATCAATTTAACTAGGTCATATGATCATATCCCAGAGAAACCGTTTTTTCAAGCTTACGTCTTGGAAGTGAGAATCCTTATGGTTTCGTCATGTCCGTCCATCCGTCCGTACGTTCGTCTTCGGCTTACCGTCCAAACGGTTAGTGCTAGAATGATGAAATTTTACATGAATATTATGTGTCTTAATATAAATTTAGAGCGCATTTTTTTGTGAGAATAGTTCCCCAATCCCCGCCTCTAATAGCTAAACGGCTAGCTTGAAAAATCTGATAAAATTCTTAATAGTAGTCCATGTGATAAACTTTAAAGGAAAACTATAACGGCCCATATAACTTTGTTAGTTTGGGAGTTATAGATGCCTTACTTGTTATATGCGCTTATTTGGAAAACTTCGTACAAAAATAACGAAATGATAATTATAGTAAACTTGTAAAATATTGGTATAATGGTACGGAACTCCGTGCGCGAATCCGACTCGCACGTGGCTGGTTTTTTATTTAAGTATTTTGATGAAATTTTGTTGCTGTTTCTTTTGGTGCAACTTAAAGTCATATTGGTTCAATAAGACTATAGTTATCCCATCTGTAATAATATTATGTATGTACTAGTTCAAGTAGGACAGATAACAGTTACACGCAAACGAGTTGCAGAAAAAATATTAGGAAAGCTAAAGTATTAAAGTTTTCATTTACTAACCACAATTCCGAGTAAACTCCGCGTTTCATCATAAAAAACCTTTCATGCAAACGAAAGTTCAGAAATAGGCCTTTTAAAGATGCGAGTGAGGAGAAACTCGGGGCAAATGTCAAGTGGATTTATGTAACTGCCAGGCTGCCTGTAGCGGGTATGGCGAGGTAGAAAGTTTGACTGCAGCAGTGTTATTCTGTAAGAACATTTTCAAATATCTCGACAGCTGAATCCGCGACAAGTGTCAAATATCATATAAAAATTTGACACTCACCGCGGATTCAGCTGTCGAGATTTGAAAATGTTCTTACAGAATAGACAGGCAGTTCGAAAATATGACGCTTATAATAGGCGATAGCTATCGTACTATCTTTCTAATACACAGAGTACCTTTTCATATGTACATAGATTTTATGATACATATCTATTAAGCACTAGATGCTGCCCGCGACTACGTGCGCGCAAAAGGAAATCTCGCGGAAACCGTGCTTTTTGCCGCAGTAAAAAGTAGCCTGTGTCCTTCCCCTTGTTTATTCTATACTAGCTGACCCGGCAAACTTTGTTCTACCTTAGAGGCAATAAATGAGCAGATTTTGGATTTCATTATGTACAATTTTTCATTAGGATAATAGATATAATTAAAAAGAAATCAATTATTTTAATGATTGTTAAAATGGGCCATGTATTTTGGTGCATGGGTTGCAATCTTCAGTAAAGCATCTTGTAATAGACGACATTTTTCGTTTTATTATCAGGTGCAAGAATAAATAACGCAGATAGTCTTCCGATCCGTGAATATGCCACATATAATTGACCAGGTGAAAAACATGGATTTTGTAGATTCAGACCACAAACTTTCAAGGATTGGCATTGATTGATTGTGAATTATTAATGTTTGAGTATCGTCGCGTAAATCACATTATTTGTAAATCCCTAAATCCCCTATTTACTAAATCCCTAAACATATTTTTCTGCGATAAATAGTAGCCTATGCTCTTCCTCGTAGTCTACTCTATGTCTGTGCCATTTTTCATGATGATCGGTTAAGTAGTTTTACGTAAAAGCGTAAATACAGTTGTCCACAGGAACCGTACATTTCCCGCGATAAAAAGTAGCCTATGTCCTTTCCCGTGCTCTACTTTATATCTGTGCAAAATTTCATGATGATCGGTTAAGTAGTTTTTATGTAAAAGCGTAAATACAATATTCCACGGGAACCGTATATTTTCTTGCAATAAAAAGTAGCCTATGTCCTTCCTCGTGGTCTACTTTGTATCTATAGCAAATTTCATGATGATCGGGTAAGTAGTTACGTAAAAGCGTAAATACAGTATTCCACGGGAACCGAACATTTTTATGCAATAAAGAGTAACCTATGTTATTTCTATTAGTCTTCTTTATATCTGTGCCAAATTTCATGATGATCGGTTAAGTAGTTTTTACGTAAAAGCGTAAATACAGTATTCCACGGGAACCGTCCATTTTCCCGCGATAAATAGTATCCTATGTCCTTTTCCTGGTTCTAAGCTACCTCCCTACCAATTTTCAGCCAAATCGGTTCAGCCGTTCTTGAGTTATAAATAGTGTAACTAACACGACTTTCTTTTATATATAATACTTCAATGTAGATAAAAAAAAATCATAAAAACAAACAAATCTTTCCTCTTTATAATATAAGTAATTTATAGTATAAGTAAACTAAGTAATAAGTAAAGTGCGAAAGTTCCCGGCGCGCATTAGCCAGATTTTATCGAATTTTGTACACATTCAGTGCCACTAACACGTCTAGCGTGTCCACACTAATCTTTATATCCATGCCGCGAGCACGCCGGGCGTGCTCTCCGTTTTTCATCAATATCTCAATGATAAGACAGTGTTTTTCACCGAAACGCTCAGAGCATAAACTTTGTGCCGTAAGCTAATGAATTCTTAAGTGGTTTCGTGATCTAATATTTTTTTCATGTTATCGAAAATAATTTACTATGTAATGCCAGGCGTGTTCATCTACACGCGTTCTCAATCTTTTATATTGTTTGATCAATTTACTAAATTTATAATACGAATAATAAAATATAATGTTTTTTTTATAATTTGAACAAAAAAGATAAAATAAATTTCACAAAACATTCACCTTTAATTCATCTATAGAAGACAAAACACTGCCCGGTATCTGTACTACATATATGTATATGTAGTATTATAAAGCTGAAGAGTTTGTTTCAGTCGTAACGGTAAGTTTTTCGTTAAAAACAGAACAGATCTATTTTGTAGAGGACAAAATTTCCCATCTATTTTATACCAAACTTTTCCCCCTATTTTTTATATTTTTCCGATATATTCAGGTAAAAAACCAAATTTTTTCTTTTTGTAAAGCATCTCAAAAATTTTTGGAGATACGAAAATTTGATTTGAACCAACATTGATTCAAACATTTTTTTGCGTATCTCCAAAATATGAGTTATCGGCTCACCTTCTACTTTCGGACGGTTATTTGGTGGGGGACTATCTGCTTGCGTCGCATCATTATCATATTCCCCTGTATCCAGCTCATATTTTCTATTCTCTAAAAAAATCATAAATCAGTAACCAAAGGTTGACATTCACTGATCAAATTACGATAAATACTTACCTCTGAATCTATTTACTGCCATAATTAAACCTTCAAAACCACAAACACTTCTAAAAACAAAATATATCTTCAGTAACTCAAGAAGATAATGAATAAGCACGGTTGAAGTCGAAATAACGCTTTTTATGATTTTACCTCTTTACAGTGCCAGTGAACACGCCTAGCGTGCTACGTAATTTCATCCTGCAGTGCCGAGAGCACACCTAGCATGTTTGCGTTTTTTATACGGTGGCATCGCTGGGAACTACTAGAAAATGTGGTGGCATTGAATGTGTTAATCTCCATGATAATTAATAAATTATTTTTAATAACATAACCGCCTCCTTTTTGGAAGTTGGTTAAAAATATTCCTAATTTTAATGTTAATATTCTTACAAACACAAACGTCAAGTAAGTAGGAAATATTATGTTCAGAAAAAAAAGCAACAAGATGAAATGTTATTTGACTATGAAACAGCTGATGTTAGTACGCGACGAGCATGTATTTTGTTGTATGTTGTAACTTGTATGATGTGTATGATGTTACATGAACGAGTTTGTGTATGATTGCTTGTCGACATGTGCTAAGATTTTGTAATAACAAAAAGTCTCAGCTATCGTTGTGTTTCTAAACAAAGTATTATAATAATCTTACACTTAAGATGCGGCTGCCGACGCGCTATATAATACGTGACTGTGTTGCTAATGAAGCCTTAACAGGATCACACTTTACTTAAATACATACATACATATAATCACGCCTCTTTCCCGTAGGGGTAGGCAGAGACCAATTCTTTTCCACTTGCTACGATCCATACATACTTGTTTCGCTTCATCCACTTTCATTCTTACCATCCATTCCTCCTCTTACATTCAACGTAGTTACTAGATCCATTACGTAGCGAAGCGGCTCTCCATGGGCCACTTTACTTAAATGCCAAAAAAAAAAAAGAATATTGTGAGTCCCAGGTTCCAGAGATACATTTTCATTTTCATGATGTTTGATCATGATATTTAACATTTTAAAACAAGTTCTACTAAATTTTAAAATGATATAAGTACAATCCACACATACTTACCTCATAATATTTTACGACCCTGTAATAGGGGATCGGACTACATCTGAAATATTTGGTTTCATTAATATATTTAGAAATATTGAGGCATTACTACTTGGTAAATGTAAAAAAATATATTATTTTATGTGTTTTTTTAATTTAATTTAATTTGTAGGTCGTATTTAGTATGGAGCGTTTTTAGGAGGCTCGCGAAATTTTTTATACAAATCGCTGTACCTTTGAAAATATTGACTTTTGATATACGGTTTCTTCTGAGAAGTTACTCATATTTAAGAGTACTATTCATTTATGCAATAAAAAAAAATAGTCCGATTGCCTATTTGTTTTATCGGACGCGAAAACATCTTACGTAACATAATAGTTTAGTGCCGCGAAATTGTTAAGTTTAAAACGTAAATAAATACGTAAACAACACTTATTTTCCAAAGATATGTAAAATGAGGTATGTGTGGATTGTACTTAAATAATTTATTATTAATAAAGTATCAGCTCTATATACAACACATGTATACGGACGAAAACCTTTATCGTCTCTTTTTGGCAGTCGGTTAAAAAATTTGCAAACCAATTTGGCTACGCTGCCGTCCTAACGAAGAGTGCAGTAAGTCGAGTTTTTGGGCAAATCGAGTTAAGACCATATTATACCATAATATAAGGTCTTAATCCAATTTGCCCAAAAACTCGACTTACTACACTCTTCGTTAGGACGGCAGTACGGCCTACGGCACGTCTACGGCGTAGCTAATCCCGCGTACGGCGCCGCGTAGGCGCGTAGCTCGTTCGGCGTAGCGCGTAGCTCATTCGGCGTAGGAGATGTCTACGGGATCAGGCGCGTAGCACATTCCGCGTAGACAGCATGTCTACAGCTGTATTTCAGTAGCTTATTGAATTGACGATTTCTCTCTCGTGATTTCAATAATAGGGTTCTTACTTGGCTTTATTTTAGTTTACATGAATGAATAGTGCTCTGAAAAATAAAGAAGTTTACAAAATTATAGTATAAATCATTATTTTTTAAGAAATTGCGGCTTGTATGCACCTTTATGAGTCTTGTGAAAACAACTCACACCCACCCTCGTACCGGCAGTACCTCGTATTGTATATTATGTATCACATGTACAAAATTTCTAGTATCTTCGAAGTTTGAGCGTTTATCTTCTTTATTATTTATCTTTTTGTGTTTGATGTAAGTAAATTAATTGTGTTGGTTTTAACACTAATTTTAAGATAGATAGATAGATTTATTTATTTGCATAGAATGTAGGTAATTAGATGTTACAATGGTTTTAGAGCCTTATACATTCCACCTTACGGCATGCAAAAATTTTATTGTACCAAAAAACAAAAGTTAAAAATAAATTTTGCACTTTGAAATTCATTGAATTGCAAAATTACTCATAAAATATTTATTCTTTTTCTTTTATCAAGTTGTAATATCTAATCATTTCTGGATGTTTTAGATAAACTATTTGTTATGTGTAGGCAAAAACACAATTATAACAAAACCAGCTTTTGCCCGCGGCTCCGCTTGCGCAAATAAAGTGTCCCACGGGAACACTGTACTTTTGCGGTACAAAAATGAGCCTGTTTTAATCCAAGGCCCAAACTACTACCATACCACATTTGATCAAAATCCGTTCAGTACTTTTTGCGTGAAAAAGTAAAAAAAATCCATTCATCCATCCATACATTCATCTATCCATCCTTACAAACCAGATACAATAATTTTGACGAATCACCCTTCACATCATCCTGTAGTCTCCCCAAATGAGCACTATAATCATCTTTGTTACTAAGCATACTCAATGAAACACAAATTGGTGTTCATAAATAGTGTCTTTAAATAAATGCATATTATTTCGCTCCTGGCGTTAGAACCTTTAGTCAATTATGCTGTATGCAAATAGTGCTACTGGATGTATATAATATGCTAATGCGGCGGGTCGGAGTCACGCGAGCTGCTGCGCCGTGTTTTGTTGCTAAAACAATCATTAATCATTATCTACCTACGTCCTACACTGACTTAAAATGAAATATTCTTTAATCTTATACCATAAACGAGCAATTCTTGTAAATAAAATCTCGGTAACGGCTTCAATAGTTCCCATAAAAATTTTGTATGCAGTGGGTTTTGAGGGTGCAAATCGATCTAGCTAGGTATTATCCCAGAAAAACTTTTGAGATTATATGAGTTGTGTAAATAAGTTATAACTTATTTTCGCTCTTTAATTTGTCAAAGCGCGTAGCTCAGCTACGTGTGCGTTTTGTTGACGAATTGTTGTCTCGGGTTCGAGTCCCGTTTATATATTTATTACTCTGTAATAAATATTTTTGTGATATTTTTTAGGGTTCTGAACGGAGTATTGGCTGTAGACTGTAGTCTTAAGCGGGGAATTCACTAGACGGACATGCCCGCAGGCAAGCCTACAGGTATGTCCGACAGGCTTCGCTGCTATAAGGTCTGTGCAGTGTATTATGCTATCTATAGACACACGAATTTGGTACGGAGCGTACAGCGAACCATATCCGGAGACCAAATTCGGTGTCGCTACTCGCTATACACGCACGGATTTGGTACGGTGCAGTGGAGCGAAACGCTCGACACTCGTGTGTTCGATTTTATGCTCTATTACATTAGCACAGAGTTCTATTTACAGTGCGGTTTTTTAACGACGACGATGTTTTCCGCAATTCATTGATAACGGGCAGTGATACCAACACTTTAAAAAATATTTCTCCCCAAATTTTACCCCTGATTACTTATACCATTGACAGGTCTAAGAGATAATAAGCTAGAAAGAAAGGTTATGTGTTTAACATAAAGACTTACGCGTGAATAACATAAAACTAACTTGTCTTAATCTGATTTCACTCCCAATACATTTTCATATCCCTGGCTATATACACACATTTAAATAATTTTTATTATTACATACAAATTGATTCATAAGGAGTAAACTCTAAACATCCTGTCCCCTAGTAAACCCCTGTAGATATTTTCCCTAATTTTGGGGGGTACATCCCTAAGTTGGCAACACTGATACCGTTGTATGGCCTAACCGCCGGACTGCTCTACACACGCACGGATATGGTACGGAGCGGACCAGATCCGATGCGGACAACGGCGAACTCTTTACCTTCTTCTTATGTTCGCCAGACTGCCCTACACACGCTCGGATCTGGTACGGAGCGTACCAGATCCGCTGTAAGCTCCGTACCAAATTCGTGTGTCTGTAGACACCATTACCGTCGCGGGCCGTCCGCGTTATAGTAGCGAAGCCTGTCGGACATACCTGTAGGCTTGCCTGCGGGTATGTCCGTCTAGTGAATTCCCCGCTTTATCTTTGAGGACAGACCTGAGCAAAGAGGATATAATTGTCGGTGATGATGATGATGATAAAATATAGGCTTTCCGTGCGTATCCGGGGCGGGTATTGCTAGTAATTTATGTATCAAGTTTACGTCCACTTTTACGCAGTCATTCTGTGATTGATTTGACTAGAGAGGTTTCGGGGTCGCAGTGGTTAGGTTATTTAATATTCTTTTTATTTTATCTTGGGGCCACTATTATATGTCTTTGATTATCGCAATGCTGAATATTAAAGGTTGGTGTTCAAAATGCTATTTGAGGTTTTCACTGGTCATTTATACTAGACAAAAAATAGTACTTTTATCGGCTGATAGACAATGAATCTAATTGTTAGTGTAAGTGTTATTGAAAGGAAGTGCAACAAATTCCGAATAATTTTAATTTATTGACAACCCTAATATTAATACTGTTTTAGAAACATAATCGTGTGTCAAACGTTACGACAGAAAGCAAGTTTGAAAGTGGATGCAATTTGGCGCAGACCCAATGTATCGGTCTGCTGGTTCTTATTGATTTAGCTCGCCGTCTTGAGGACTTCAACTATAAAATAGAACTTTCTCGAACTGCCAACTGCCAAGATAAGAGCTAGGGTTGGCACTTACGTTGAAGTTACATAAGTTTTTAATCAGTTTTTAACTGTGGGAGAGCCACGCTTCGGCATGAATGGGCCGGCTCGACCGGGTAAATACCACGACCTCACAGAAAACCGGCGTGAAATAACGCTTGCGTTGTGTTTCGCCGACTGAGTGAGGTTACCGGAGGCCCATGGGGGGGATTGGGGATTTTAAGGACCAGGAACGCAAGTCACAGCACCAGAGGAATAACAAGTGTAACTCCTCTGGTGTTGCGAGTGTCCATGGGCGGCGGTAAGCGCTTACCATCAGGCGATCCGTCTGCTCGTTTCCTGGTTCATTACATAAAAAAAAGGTTTAGCTATATTGGTTTGTTTAAAGAAAGTTTAAGTTGTCAACTATACAAGAATTAGCGCCTTTACAAACACGCCGCAGCACCAGCGGCGCCGCTGGATTTCGTGCGGCAAAAAGTTTAAAGTACATACAAGTTACAACTCTTGCAGCTGCTCCGCCGTAGTTGCGGTGCCTGTGTAGGCGTTCTAACGGTTATCTCACACAAGAACAGCGCCGTGCTATGCGGAGCGGTAATTTTTTTCGCAAATAAAATTTGTACTTATCTTCTTTTCAAATGAAAAAAGTTCAATTTTGAATCGCTATCTTATAAATGATGCATCGCGTATCGTCTCATTTCAGTGTGAACTAACACAGCCTTAAATACGTTTAACTAATTACTACTATCTCGTAACTTTGAATGCATAGTAAGATTCTAAAGTCTTTTTATGGCTCCATACCTTTTGGGTACGGAGCCATAAAAAGACTAATATTGTAAGGATTCTTTATGGATACCCTTAATAAATGATATTGATATTTGATAAGTGATAGTAATGATAAATGATACTGATAAGTGATAGAATGTCCCGCCCCGTCTATGGGCGTTAAGTAAAACAACCGAATCCGCCGAGTGCGTAATGTACACTGATTTATCTCGTACGACTATTCAAGGTCAAAACGGGACCTATTACTGTAACTTCGCTGTCCGTCTGTCCGGCGTCCGTATATCACCAAACTATATTTCCTTGACTGTAATAGCTAGACAGTTAACATTTTCACAGAAGATGTATTTCTGTTGCCCCTATAGCAACAAATACTTAAAATAAAATATGTAAATACATACAAAAAACGTAAATATTTACCGTCTTGTACGGTACTATTCGTACGCGATTCCGACTCACACTGGGCCGGTTTTTTCATATTCCTAATGTCTCTGGATCCTCATCAATCACACCTATCTATTTAAGAAAACGAAAATCATTCAAATCAAATGCGTTATTAAATATTTAGGTAAAATATACATAATATACTACCATGATAGGTAGTATATTATGTATATTTTACTTAGACGCGTGTTTGTACAAATGTATAGTTTTTTATGTAAGATGTACCTAAGCTTTTTAGAAGTGAAACTTCTATGCGCGCGTGATGGTAAATTTTTTACGGATGAAACGCAAGAAGAGGGAGAGAGCGATTGAGAAAGAGTGAGAAAGTGCGAAATTAAAATTTTAAAAATAGAATTTCTATAATAATGAATTTACAATTATTTTGTATAAATTGAAATTGAGGTTAGGTATTTTTACTATTTAGAAAAATTAGTTTGCCGAAGAAGTTTAAACTTGTGACACTATGTGTGCACGCATTTTTTTCAACGCATTTGCTATCTGGGTATCTGGATACATATTGTCTGCCTGTCTATAAATTAACTAACACGGTCCAGGTGCTGCAGTCGCGGCCCGTGAGCATGGTGGTGCAGTGGAGCGAGGTGCGCACCGCGTGGCAGGACAGCGACTTCATCACCGAGTGCCTGTGCTGGCACAACGTGTACCGGCAGCGCCACGCCGCTCCGCAGCTGTACATGGCGCCCGAGCTGTGCGACTACGCGCAGGCCTGGGCCAACCACCTCGCGCACACCAACCGCTTCCGCTACCGCAACGACCGCGACGTCGGCCAGAACCTCTACCAGCGCCCGGTCAGCGCCATCCAGCCCGACGTCACAGGTCAGTAGCGTGACGTCACAGGCCAGCCGGCGCCCGAGTTGGGTGACTACGCGCAGGCCTGGGCCAACCACCTCGCGCACACCAACCGCTTCCGCTACCGCAACGACCGCGACGTCGGCCAGAACCTCTACCAGCGCCCGGTCAGCGCCATCCAGCCCGACGTCACAGGTCAGTAGCGTGACGTCACAGGCCAGCCGGCGCCCGAGTTGGGTGACTACGCGCAGGCCTGGGCCACCCACCTCGCGCACACCAACCGCTTCCGCTACCGCAACGACCGCGACGTCGGCCAGAACCTCTACCAGCGCCCGGTCAGCGCCATCCAGCCCGACATCACAGGTCAGTAACGTGACGTCACAGGCCAGCCGGCGCCCGAGTTGGGTGACTACGCGCAGGCCTGGGCCAACCACCTCGCGCACACCAACCGCTTCCGCTACCGCAACGACCGCGATGTCGGTCGGCCAGAACCTCTACCAGCGCCCGGTCAGCGCCATCCAGCCCGACGTCACAGGTCAGTAGCGTGACGTCACAGGCTAGTCGGCGCCCGAGTTGGGTGACTACGCGCAGGCCTGGGCCACCCACCTCGCGCACACCAACCGCTTCCGCTACCGCAACGACCGCGACGTCGGCCAGAACCTCTACCAGCGCCCGGTCAGCGCCATCCAGCCCGACGTCACAGGTCAGTAGCGTGACGTCACAGGCCAGCCGGCGCCCGAGTTGGGTGACTACGCGCAGGCCTGGGCCAACCACCTCGCGCACACCAACCGCTTCCGCTACCGCAACGACCGCGACGTCGGCCAGAACCTCTACCAGCGCCCGGTCAGCGCCATCCAGCCCGACGTCACAGGTCAGTAGCGTGACGTCACAGGCCAGCCGGCGCCCGAGTTGGTTGACTACGCGCAGGCCTGGGCCAACCATCTAGCCCGCACCAAGCGTGCGCGTAACCAGCGTGACGTCACCGGCCAGTAGCCAGCCTTCCAGTTCCAGATCCATTGGGTCTATGGAAAATCTCATCTCCCATGTTTTATTGAATAAGCAAATGAAGAAGTTTAAGATACAAATAGCAAACGATGCAATTAAAGTTTTGCAACTATCGCATAACGGATTGGAGCAAAAATTGGCAAAGTTTCATCATCGTCGGTCGTTCATAAGAAAGCAAGAAACATTAATCTGTGATTTTAAAAGTTAACGACAGCTTTAGTTCATACCGGGACCCAAGGTGGGACCGAACTAGGCGAAACTACGCGTCAGCGGAAATACGCGACGCGAGACGGCCAATTATTCTTATATAATATGAAATTGTATAAGATACAACGCACTACGCGGCAGCGGAACTCCGCGACGCGGCACTCGGTACGCGGCACTTAGTACGGACTACGGACGTGTCGCTCCGCTGCCCCTTAGCGCGGTCTTACCTTTAGTATTTGCCACATTTTGCAGGGCAAGAAGTATCGTCGTACTGGTACGCGGCGGTGCGGCAGTACAACTTCTTCAAGGAGCACGACGTGCTACATGCCAACGTTAATGCCGGTGAGTCTTTTTTCTTTCGTCCTACAATATACCTATAATTCAATAATTCAACAATATATCAATAATTTAAGGCGAGGAAGGAGGCGAAAAGCGGACCATGGAGAGCCGCTTCGCTACGTTGAATGTAAGAGGAGGAGTGGAAGGTAAAAATGAAAGTGATCGAAGCGAAACAAGTATGTAAGGATCGTAGCAAGTGGAAAGAAGTGGTATCTGCCTACCCCTACGGGAAAAAGGCGTGATTATATGTACATATGTATGTATGTATCAATAATTCCGACTCTATTATGTCAGTCGGTTTGGTATGCGTATGTATAATTTTTGCTTTGTTCGAAAATTCGGATTGCGGTGGATTCGCCCCTCAGGGCAATTCTGCTAAATAAAACCTGCATTAATACAATTACAATCAAGTCCCGATACGCTTACACTCTCAAACGGTGTTTTTATGAACGTTAAACTAACGTGAAACGCGCTCTGATTGGTCGAAACGTCATAAAATCCGTTCACGGTAACATGTCGCTACACTTTCAATCCAAACAAAGTAAAATTAAGTCTACTTTAAATACGAGAATTGAGGTTCTGGTCGTTGTTTCTTTTTGTTTTTTTTTTTTTATTTATTTATTAGAAATCCGAGCAAAGCTCGGTTACCCAGTTACTACTACTTGTACTCTACAGACTCACTACATACTACTACATGCACTACGAACGGCCTCATAATCTGCTAGAGATTGACGTCAGGGAATTAAATCGTAGCGCACTAAGCGTAAGGCCACACGGCGCGTCGCCGCACCGCACCGCAATACACCGCACCGCACTGGCGGCCACACGAGCAGTGCAGCATCGCAATGTTCTTACGGCGCCGCTGCGGCACCGCAACAGGGTTGACTTGGCTAATGTCTTGCCCTGTTGACAACAGTCTACAATAAACAATGGAAATCATTTTTTTTTGTATAATAGGTATCTCGTAATTATACGTTGATTCTAACGAGCGTACACTTCTCCCTACGCCGTACATACAACTGAGCGGTGCCGCCGCGGCACCGCACTGCTTGCACCCCTCCCCGCCTCATCTGCCTCGCGCCGCTGTCCGGTGTGCCTGCGGTGTGGCGCCGGACGCATACCATACATTTTTATATGTAAGAGACCCGTTGCGATACCGCTCAGACGCCGCGCCGCAGCCGTACCGCACCGTGTGGCCTGGCCCTGAGGCCAGACGCTACGCCGTTATAATAATATTATGCTTTAATCCGCTGCGTCGTAGAATGCTACAAACCACTACGTCGTAGCAAGCTACAATCGGCTATGACTTAGCACACAACAAACCACTACGACGTAGAATGCTACAAACCACTACGTCGTAGCAAGCTACAAGCGGCTATGACGTAGCACACTACAAACCACTACGACGTAGAATGCTACAAACCACTACGTCGTAGCACGCTACAATCGGCTATGACGTAGCACGCTACAAACCACTACGACGTAGAATGCTACAAACCACTACGTCGTAGCAAGCTACAATCGGCTATGACTTAGCACGCTACAAATCACTACGACGTAGAATGGTACAAACCGCTACGTCTTGGCAAGCTACAAGCTGCTCTGACATAGCACGCTACAAACCACTACGACGTAGGATGCTACAAACCGCTACGTCGTAGTACGCTACAATCGGCTATGACGTAGCACGCTACAAATCACTACGTCTCACATTATGAACGCGATTGTATGAGCGGTATGGTTTTCGACCTGTCTGTCCTGTTCTAATTACACTGATGGAACACAATATTCTATTCGCTTTAAGAATTCAGTAAAACATCTGTACGAAAGTCAATATTGACCAATGACACATAAGGCGTGTTCGCATATTAACCAATTTAATATAATTAAAGCCATTTTGACATATTATTATAATATGTACGCATCATTCACTGCAACCATAACGCGAATAATCTTTATTAATATTATAATGAGGAAAAGTTTGTTTGTTTGACTTGAATAGGCTTAAAAACTACTGGTCAGATTTTGATGAAATTTGGCACAGATATAGAGTAGACCACGGGAAAGCATATAAGCTGCTTTTTATCGTATAAAAATATACGGTTTCCGCGGTATATCTTTTTGCGTGCACGAAGTTGAGGGCAACATCTAGTATACTATAATTATTTTGTTACAATTAATTTTGATACTATAGACACTCGCGTTTATATAAGGTTTGGTAAAATCAATTACGGATATTTCGGGCATATGATCTTCTGCTTATGTAAATAATTGTCATACTGGAAAAAAATCTTTATATGGTCAGTCACCCATACCACAGAATAAATAATAGTACCTACAGGTACAGAAGAACCACTCCGACAAATCGTTTGAAGAAATAGGGTCTCTTGCTGCGATACGATAAGGTTCAATTCAGCTAACGCAGCGATTGATTACCTACGATTATATTTACCTAGAAGTTGCGTCTCTTTCTATCGCGTAATTTTTATCCATTTTAATGACATTAGGGTTGTCTCATTTTAGAAAATAATTAACCGACTTCCAACAAAGGAGGCGGTTATACGTGAATATATATATATATATTTTCTTAATATTTAATTACAACTTTTTTTTACCTACTTTCTAGTACCTACCTACTGTACTTTACTGAACAAATTGCTTTCTAAATAAAGCTAAGGTAGGTCGTAATAGTACTTAAATAATTGTAATAAATTCGCGCATACCTATAAGTATGTACTTATGCGTAAACGTACCTAAGCCGTTTTCGATACCTTCACGGCGATATTACTCAAAGAAGTTGAATCACGCCGCCTTTTATTTCTAGGTACTTTTGTCAACAAATGACTCTTCAAATCGTATCACATCGGAATAACATAAGACGCGAACAGATAGTTCAGGTGGAGCCAACACCTAAACACTAAATATTGGTTATCAAGTAATTGCAGTAGTTCAATCTATATTATTAAATATTGTTATATTATGTTATGGTATTATAGTTATAGCTGGCCAGGTGATTTTTACCTAAGTTAAACACAGTATTGTAATATTATGTGTACAGATTATAAGGTATTAAATCCAATCCATAAAACATTGCGACGAACATATCTCACGCATACGTCGCTCACTGCTCGCGCGCGAGTCCCTTCCAATTGGCACGTTTAGAAAGGCCGCCGCACGTACTTATATTTTTGATACCTACACGGGGAGTGGGACAGGCCTGCCCATACATAAAATGATTTTTTTAGTTTGAGTATGACAATTATTTATTCCGCCTAAACGTCTTTACATAAGCAGTGTATCATGTGCCCGAAGTATCTGTAATTGATTTTTGGAGACCTTATATACAGTGTAGTGATGTAACGAATATTCGCATTCGCATTCGCATTCGCGAATATTCGCACATTTTTGTATATTCGCATTCGCATTCGCAAAATTTTTGCGAATGTTTTGCGAATATGAATATCAGAAAACAAAAGCAAATGAGCGAGTTTCTTACGCCGGTTCTTCTCGCCGGACTAGTTTCCGAATCGGTGGTAGGCATCATGTAGGACAATTCTATAAGCGTTATATCTTAACCTACATGGAAATAAAAAATTTGAGTTTGAGTGAGCGGAGCGGAATGAATGACGCTTTATTTAGATCATAGATGAGTTCGTATGAACTCGGCAATACTCGGAAGATACGAACGTAACGAACCCATAACGAACCTTGTAAATGTAAATTGGCGCCAAATATGAACAAAAACTGAATATTCGCATTCGCATTCGCGAATGCTAAAAAAAAGACATTCGTTACATCACTAATACAGTGTATCGCTAACGCTTCTGTTTTTATTTATTCTAGGCCACTTCACCCAAATGGTGTGGGTATCGACGAAATTTTTCGGCGTGGGTAAAGCGCGCTCTCGGGCAGGTAAAGTGATAGTGGTCGCCAACTACTCCCCCCCCGGCAACCATTCGGGTCAGTTCGAGGCGAACGTGCTCCCGCCGACGCCGGACAACCAGCCGGTGCCGGAACCGCAGCACTGACGATTCTCCATCCGTGGCCGCCGACTGAGGATCGACGCCACGATGACCAAATAGGTTACCGGCCTCTTTGGTTTTGTAAAGGTTTTATTGTTTCTTTTTATTTGAATTTTAATATTTTTCTTTATAATGCTGTTGTTACATGATATTCGACGCGTTTGAAACGATGAATACGCGTTTATAATTTCGTTAAAAACCCGTGATTTACTTTAAGATACTTGTGAATATTTTTAAGAAAAACTTTTATTATTGTGAACACATTACGCATAATATAAAGTGGATATAAACAACGAATTAGACGACTTACACACCCAATATTAAACTCAATGACCCTTTAATAATTATATTGTGATTAAGCGAAAGTTTATAGTTTATATTCATAGATGTATTATATTAAAAATAGGTTTATATTATTGTTTCTTTACATAGTAATTTTACATTTTTTATACATTTGCTTTTTTTTTTGCTTATGTTACAATCATAGATAAACGATAGGTCTCGGGGCTCGACTAGACGCCGCGCTATCTAACTCAAACTCAAACTCAAAATTTTTATTTCCATGTAGGTTATAATATAACACTTATAGAATTGTCCTACATGATGCCTACCACCGGTTCGGAAACTAGCCCGGCGAGAAGAACCGGCGTAAGAAACTCGCACAACATCTCCGTGAATGTGGCAGCTCATCAACTCATTATTTCTAATACCATTGTGTGGCTGAAGGCAATTTCTAGTGTGCATGAATTCGGTACGTACATATGACACGAAGATTTCAATATGACGGGCTCGGGCTCTATTTATTACCGCATATTTCAAGTAGGTACAGCTGGCCGATTCTGTATCGTACATTTTGTGAGTTAATCACTGAGTTAGTAACGAAACGGAGGAGTGAGTAACGGAAAGTCTCACTTTTGTATTCACTATAATACAAAAGTGAGACTTTCCGTTACTCACTCCTCTATTTCGTTACTAACTCAGTGATTAACTCACAAAATGTACGATACAGAATCGGCCAGCAGGTCGCGCAACGGTTTATGAGCGCTCAGTGAAAGTGGAGGGGGTCGTTCGCGCATGTGACCAATAGCAAAGAATATCCATATATTACTAACGTACCAATAGCGTGTGGGCAGCCACGTTCGGCATGCGTTCGGCGCATCCACACCTCCCCGCCCGAGCCCGCTACCGCCAAACACACCCAAAAACTGACTTCTGCGCATACCCCCTCTACTTTTGTCGAAAGATCTTAATTCGTTGCGCGACCTATACGTCAGCGCCAGCGGCATCTTGTCGAGCGTCGCGACCAATCATTTATCCGTAGTTACAGTAATTGAATATTGCAAATATAATATTATTATTGTCGTAGTCCGTTCAGTGTTATTTAACTCTGACATGACCTATATGCCGAAGACTTGAGGATCACACTCGTAGACTCGAAATAGCTCTGAATGGACCATAATTTTAGGCTTTTTGTGTCAAGCCGCCAGAGTACCTGTTAAGACTGATTAATTACGGTCTAATTTAGTAAAAGTAGGAACGAATATGTGGCATACTTTTTCTTTGCATAGGTACGCGAATCTACTTTTATAACTACCTACTTTCTTCAGTACTTGACTATATTATCTGAGGTTTGCGTCAAATACTTAGATTTATTTCAACTGCAAAAACCCTAATCTCAATAGGATATCATTGGTGGCGCAACCACTAATCGTTACCTACACTTGGTTACGCACCCTAAGACCAATGGACTTCTACAGTCCATTAACTATGGTAAGAGGTGCCTACTATAATGACGTAATGTAGATAAGTATCGTATTTATCGACCTCCCATCTTTACTTATGATGTTTTGCAACAATGGAGCGATAATTTGCCAGCCATTTTGACAGTTTCCAATTTTAGTAAGTTTCATGTGGCCTATTATTATACAAAAGTTAAAAAAACCTTTTGGAATTAAACTTACTAAATTGTTAACTAATACTATAATGGACTTGCTTTAATAAAGAAGGGACTGCGACAAATAAAGTCCACATATTATGATCATTGACGTACCTATTGTGTTCATGTGTGGTCTTTATTTGTCACAGTACTTCTCTTTATTTTTAAAATAGAACACAGTATGACTTGTGAGTTATGCATACTGAAAACAAAAAACGAATACTTAAATACAATAGCTCTCCTGTAGACAAATCTACCTTCTATCCTAGACTAAGTTAGTAATATATACCTAGAGATACTTACTGTAACTTCTATGCTAGAATCTCTCTAATAAAATCCTGAGCTTCTTTTAGGCTTCATAGATAAATACGGTTGTTTTGCTGAGCTTAAATTTTTTGATACTACTGACTAAATTTACTCAAACCCTAGAACGCTATACGCACACTTTAAAGTAAGACATTGATAAATAACCCGTTAATGTTACAATTTATACGTTAGATAGGTACTAGCAACATAGCTGACCCATTAAGTTATAATTAGATATTTAAACAAGTAAATAACAATACAAACAAGCATATAGAATACTGATAATTTTAATAGTAGAAAACATGTAAGACGAATTACGAAAGATAAATCATCTTTGAAGCTTGTTATATTAAAAATCTATGCCGATGATAAAAAATCAATTTAATCCACCAACGTGCTGCGGACCGCACCTGCAGGCTGCACCGTCCTAATTTCCTAAGTACGCGTTTAGCGCTGCATTGCGACCCGCTCGTACCTTTATGGTTGAAAACATTACATTAGTGATGTATTTTTAAATGTATTTTTAAGTATGAGTTATTCGTACTAATAATATCCACTTTAAACTAATGCTTATTTTAAGCAGGGTCATATATATTATTCTCATTTAACCTAACTAGTACCTACCTATATAAAATTTTAGTCTGTCTTCCTGAATAAATACTTAGCTTAGATTTTAGAACATATACACTTGTTATGTTTTATTGATTAGAACCTAGTGCACATTTCAATATGAGCTTTTACTAAAAACTACAATTACTTACTTGTTGTTTAAACCTTAGATACACGCAATACATAGTTTACTATAAGACAGTTAAAATATCTAGAAACTTAATACCTTAAATAAATAATTATTTTTGCTTATTTCCTAGAAAGCAAATAGAAAGAATTCTTATAATCTATTGATTAATAATATTACCACAGTCGTACATTACCAGTTACTATATTTTATCACAGAATCAAATAATTATTAAACAAGTCAATTTAACCAAAAGTCATATTTTAGGTAAACATTACAGGGCTTTAAAAGAATCTGGCAGTTATGTAAAATCTTGTTTTTTTAGTTACATAAATGTAATATTTAACTTTAGTCAACAACTACATTTTTTTATAAAAACTATAACCTATCTATATAATTATATTCTTTATATATATTTTACTTCTAATTTACATTATGCAAATATGCAAAAACCAAACCTTTGTTTAAAATGATCAAATTAGATTGTTATAGCCTATAGGCTACCTATAGGTAATGCAGTAGTTTTCATTGTTGTAGTTGAACATATCATAATTAGGTATCCTTAGTTATCGCGTACATTAGAGTATGTTTGGTTTTGGACGCCAACAAAGTTAGAAGAGACTTGATCTCCGTCCTATAGCCGGTCCGATAAATGTTGAGCGAGTCTAGTCTTTTTTTATGACATTTATACTTTACATTATATAAATGTGTATTATTAAGCATATTGTTAAATTCATAAAAATAACCTCATGTACTATTTCATTTTACTTGTAAATTATAAACTTCTTTCTTTGTACCACAATCTATCAAACCAACCTGAAAGTAGCAATTATAAAAGTTGTATTATGTAAGGTATATATTTTTGTTTAATCATACGTACATTTAAAATTTTGTTAAATTAATAAATATTTTTGTAGACTTGATTTTAAGAAAATTATTGTCTTACAAGTGTTTTGATCTTAGCTGAGTGGGTATTTAAGACCCTGATTAAGCTGATTCTTCCTCTATCAGATTGTAAAAAAGCACTCAAGCTTTGACACTTATTGCAACCTGGAATCTTTTACACTACGGCTAGTGCTGGGTTAAGTCCAATTTTTTTGAGATATTTCATATTTCTAAAGAAAACATGTTAAAATAATATTAATAGACAATTATTTAAAATTATTTTATTAATTAATAAATGGCTGTGAATTGTTAAATTTGTAAATGTGGCTTGGCTATAATATTTTTATTTAATAAAGTGATTTAAATTTATCATAGTTGAGTCATTTAACTCCTTAAATAACATTATAAGCTGACAAATGGTGAATAATTTATTTTGTTAGTCAATTTCATAATACAATATTATATAGTGCGGTTCAAATGAGAATAGGATCGAGTCGGCGCCATATTGTTTCGAATTTAGACTGTTATGTTAGTTAAATTTATGTTTAGATAATTGAATACTATTTAAAATTCTTATTTAAATTCAATGCAATACTATTAATATTTATATGCACATTAGTTTTTCTGAAAATCACACTTTTCAAGTGATATTTGACAGATAAAGGTCATTGACGTTCCTATTCTCATTTGAAACGCGTTATAATACTTACCACACTTAATTTGATTTAAGACTCCTATGTAAGAATGAAACTAAAACTTCCAAAAATACTTTATTATAAAACAGTTTAAGACAAATTAATGATACATTTAAACATACATTACACTTACATCTAACGTTTGTAACATTTTATTCAGTCCATCGATGTTTGCAACTTGTACATACGTAATACAGTCTCATTTCTTCTTCAGCGCGTCTCGTCTGCCCCTGGAAGAACACGGCCTCCCGGTGGTTACATTTCGGGCACATATGATCTTTAGTACGAGGAAGCGTAGGGTCACTGACTACGTCTGGGTTTATATGCGTCAACTCGTCTACTTCGTGCATAATTTTGTTGACATAAACGCAGTTGGAATCCGCTAGTTGTTTGTAATCACAGTTTCTGCAGGCGTAAAGCAACACTTTGTTGTTTTTGTCTTCGCGCGGGTATAACATGTTGTTGCACTCCTGACAGAACTGAATACCCACGTATCCAGGTCCACCGTCTTTTCTTCCAAGGTTCAATGTCATATTTATGTCGGTCCCTTACCGACAGTATTTAGTAGTATAATTTATAAGTTAAAACTGTATGCGATACAGAGTTAATTAACAATTTGATGAAACGAAACCAAAACGAAACCAACCATTGCAAAATTTCACAATTTGATGGCAAATGACATATGTCAATGGACTGACATATGCTTTTTTTATTTAAATGGCGTCAGCTTATAGCCATTTGCCAATGTCAAGTAAAAAAGGCGGGAAAGAGAATATTGGTTCAAATTATCATCACCGTATTTCTAAATCGTCAAGTGCATTCAAATAAATAGTCGGGGTAGCAATAAGTCACGTCCTTGTCACGTCAGTCGATTCTGTAAAGTGGTAGACGCAAGGTAGACGCTTTACTGAAACTTCCTAGGGAGTTTTGGCAGAAAACCCAATTTAACACGCATTTTGTAGTTGCATCACTTGCCTACACTAATTGTTACTATTTATACCAATATTACACATTATAAACCGTAATAACACAAATTTTGAAAGAAACACAAATACACAACATAGCTGATTGACATGATTCATCCCGGCAAAACTATTTTTTTTTATGTTCGTTTTAAAACCATTGCAAATTGATTGCAAGTCCTCAAGTTGTCTCATTGCCATACAGCGCGGCAATGCTGCTAGCCGCTAGCGTCATGGGAACATATTTTGAGCCCGGTTTTTCTACTAAAGCGTATTACTCACCGTCCAGCCCGCAAATCCAATACTGCGGCCTCGAAGCGAACTTGTAGGAACTTGTGTACTGTGGGAATTATGGTTGGATACTCAAAGGTGGGAATGTAGTGGCAAGCCCCTAAGGGAGATCTCCGACCGAGCTAGGTGGTATGCCCGGTCAGGCCGAAGCCCACTTGTATGCGTTTCAGCCGTCGTATATATACTGCTGAACTCAGAAACTTCGATAGCGCGATTCAGGACTGTACGCTGATTGGTCCGCCACAGTACAAAAGTTTGGGTGAAAACCTGTAAATCCCACCAAAAACATTCTGTAAAAAACTAGCCAAGTCTCGATGGAGCTGCTTGTTTATCTCTAAAAAGTAATGAAATCTAGACAAAATCGTGCCAAGTCTAAGGTTCCTTACTGCGATTTCTTTATTATTATAGTTAATGTTGAGTGACTTGGCCGTTGAACATTCTTTATACTTTAGTGGGTACAAGTCAATTTTGTTTACATTGTAACTACCTATGTTTGTTAAGCGAGATAATAGCCCATACTGGTATTGGTAATTGGACGCTGGTGTCTCATTTTAGGCTGTTGTTGATTGTACAACACACGTATTGGAGCAATGGTCCCTTGTATACCCTTCAACGGCCAAGTCACACTACATTAACTATAATAAAGAAACCGCAGTAAGGAACCTTAGACTTGGCACGATTTTGTCTAGATTTCATTACTTTTTAGAGATAAACAAGCAGCTCCATCGAGACTTGGCTAGTTTTTTACAGAATTTTTTTGGTGGGATTTCACTTCTTTTTGTAGAAAGGTGGGCATATTGATTTATTTTCCTAGATTTTAGTGTAATTTGTTTATTTAATTTGTGTAATGTTCGAGTAGAATAAAGTTCGAGTAGAATAAAGGGGCCTGAAAATGCGGCAAAATGGTTCTAGTAAAGAATGGTACGGCAGTGTTTGCTTCGCGCTCGACTTGGCGGGGGCACTGCCGTGCCCCCAGATCGACGTTCTGGTCTTATCTAGAGGTTCTCAAATAGGGGCCTGAAAATGCGGCGAAATGGTTCCAGTAAAGAATGGTACGGCAGTGTTTGCTTCGCGCTCGACTTGGCGGGGGCACTGCCGTGCCCCCAGATCGACGTTCTGGTCTTATCTAGAGGTTCTCAAATAGGGGCCTGAAAATGCGGCGAAATGGTTCCAGTAAAGCATGGTACGGCAGTGTTTGCTTCGCGCTCGACTTGGTAGGGGCACTGCCGTGCCCCCAGATCGATTATCCTAGTTTTTATAGTGCCATTAAACTCCAACTCTGTACCAAATTTCAGCTCTCTAAGTTTATGGGAAGTACTAGTTCTATTTTGATGATCATGAGTGAGTGAGTGAGTGTCGTAAATGCGAAACTTTGCTTTCGCTTAACTTCGGAACTAAATGACCTACAGACTTGAAATTTTGGATTTTAAGTATGTGATTATAGCTTATTGGATGACAAAAATTTCTGCGTTCTGGTCTTATCCAGAGGTTCTCAAATAGGGGCCTGAAAATGCGGCGAAATGGTTCCAGTAAAGGATGGTACGGCAGTGTTTGCTTCGCGCTCGACTTGGCGGGGGCACTGCCGTGCCCCCAGATCCAGCATCGGTATGTGATCGGTATTATTAGCTGTCATGAGTGTCATAAGTGTCAATAATTTTAAATTTTTGCATTAATAGAGTTCAAAGTGTTGACGTTAATGGAAAGCGATCTCCAGGGACCTTGGTTTCAATAGGTGTGCCTCAAGGATCTATTCTGGGCCCGTATCTTTTTTTAATATATATTAATGATCTGCCTTATCTTATAAAAGATAATCATGATATTGTATTATTTGCTGACGACACTTCGCTCTTATTTAAACTTTATCGACGCACTATAAATTATGATACAATAAATTGTGCAATCTCAAGTGTCGTCCATTACCAATGGAATAACGCGAATAACGCGAATAATCTTTTACATAACGAGTGCAAAACAAAGTGTATTAGATTTTCCCTACCAAATGTCAAAAAAGTAGCAACAGATATTAGAATTAAGGGACAACAATTAGAGCTCGTTGACTCGACAGTATTTCCAGGCATCACCTTGGTTAGTAGGCTTCAATGGGACCCACATATAGATGGACTTGCGAAAAAGCTCAGTTCTACGGCATTTGCTGTTAAAAGGATTCGTTACCTTACGGACATACCACATCTAGACTTTTTTTGTAATGTGAAAATTATGGAAATAAACAATTTTGAGTTTGAGTTTGTATGAAAACAAACACTAATTCATTATGTACCTAACAGATAATAGCAGTCATATAACTGAGCTAATATTGGCGGTGAGCCGGTGAGCAGATTCACTAGCGGAAAGTCGCAGACCTAACGTATGACTGATAAAAGTATGGTTAGACCTTTGAGGGTTAGACGAATGATTTTAAATAAGTTTGAAAAATTTATAATACCTACTTCAAGCATATGAAATAAACTGTGCTATAAATTTAATTCTAAAATGACCACAAACGTTATTAAAAAGGAAAGGAACCGTTGTGTTCCTCAATGTTATAATTATTATAATATAAAGAAATTAGCTGCTCATTGCTGTATACTGTAGTCTGTAAGGCCACCTTTTTGTACAGTTCCTATGTGTTGGTATAAGTGTGTGTGTGTGTTTTGTTTGCAAATTAGGAGTTTTCTGTTCTATTCTATATGTTTTCATATTTTTCCTACAGTAGGTAGGTCAAATACGTCTATGAGGTAGGTACTGTACCTACGGAAATATTCCTTCTTTTGTTTTTGATGTGTCCAGACAACATTCAACTTCATGCGGATAATAAAATACACCAGAAATTTGTACAGCTAAGCCTTAACACCTAACTGACCTAACTTCTTCAGATTTTTGTTCTTTTACACTAACACAAAATAGCATTTCACTTTTAAAATACTCTTCACCCTCACGAAGTGGTGTTTTAGTATTTTTTTACCACTTCCTAGACATGGCACACTTTAAAAAAAAATAATTCAAAATAAAAATAAAATCGTCTACTTTTACTACATTACTATTATACAGCCAGAGAGAAATATATCAGTATATAATAGGATAGTTCCGAAATCCACCGCTAGGGAAATTTGCTAGCCACCCAACAATAATTTTTATCGATTCAGCTAGCGTCACGACCACGAAGTATAGATAACAAGGAGTCCGAACGTAATGTTAAAATAATGGTCTCAATTACGGGAACAGTTTTTTGCCGGTAGAGCGCGCGACGGTCCGACATGCACTCGTTTGAAATTACGCGGGAAGTTTAAAGTTGCTATTGACAGCTCTGGAAAGATTGAAATCTTATTAAATAAAAGTTTTAGGACATTCTTAGAAACTGTTCTCGAAAAATAGATACCGTAGAACACGGTAATTGCCTCACGGTAATTTAAAAATAATTGTAATAAATAATAGTATTGGCAACACTCGGTATAATAGTATTGGCAACACTCGGTACTCGTCGGTCTCGCATGCCTAGCGGCAGAAAAGAGAACTAAGATCTGGTCCTATTATTGTGTACATAATTATTATTAAAAAGCCTATACCGTTCGGACTCCTGGTATCTATGCTTCATGGTCACGACGAAACCAAAATTTTGGTGTTGCTATTATAAATTATCTATGGTCTTTTTTTCTTATGTTGGCTAAATTGTTGATTTGAAGTTTGTCGCTGGCCAAAAATTAATTCTTTTCCCATCCGTAGCCGATCGGTGTCGTGCTATAAAAATGGGTAAGAAACAGTTTCGTGTGAGAAAAATAGAATTTGTGTTATTTTATTTATCATTTTGTTGTGAATTATAGAATTAAAAGTGCTATAATGTATTTATCGTTGTGAAGTGATAATTATCCCAGTAATTTTCTCCAAAAAAATAACTTAACACTTGCGCATGCCAAGGTGTCGGCCATGGCGCAGACATGTTTTTCTCGTGGTGTAGAACTCATCCATTATCATCTCATAAATGGCTCGCTTGATGTGAAGTGTTTTTAAGAAATCCCCATTCATGTTTAGGTATCTCGAGTGTAGTGCATCGATTTCTAAGTAATCTGTGAACTTAGGATCATAACCGGCTACTTCAATTTCTAGGCAAGCCGCGGGGTATTCGTACCGCGCGGAAGCACGTGAACCATCGCAGGGAGCAGCGATGGGCGGACAAAGATTACAAAAAAGCCCACATGGGGACGAGATGGAAGGCTAACCCCTTCGGTGGTGCATCTCACGCCAAGGGAATTGTTCTGGAAAAAGTGTGAGTATCAACTCATCCAACGCCTAATATCGACAGCATTACTTTCAGATTGGAGTGTCTTAACGTATTCATCGTGTGTAAGACAACAGGAAGTCTGAGCGCCAGTCAATGGTCTACGTGAGTCACGACGCTTCCCTTCGCGGTATTATTCCCGTGAATGTGTTTCTACTACAATCACAGGATAATACTGCGAGTGGCGGCGTCGATTTCTTTCGTTGCGATTCATGTTTATGTATGCAGGTCATTGAACTAGAGAAATTGTTTATCTTCATTCACAGTTGAAATACTATTTACTATTTTAAGAAAGTAGTACACTAAAACTGTTTGTGGAATTCTATTTTTAGTTTATGTGCGATGTTTGTTACCTCAGACAAAAAAGTTATATGAAAATGGAAGTAGGACTCCATTTTATCAATTAGTTTGCATAGGTTTTTAATAGGTAGGTACCTATTTTGTAGTGATAATTGTAACTTTTTTAATACCTTTTTTGTAATGATAATTGTTAAACTTTTGATTAAGCTAGCAGTCCTAGTTTGTAACTTAATTTCTTGCTATTTTTATTTAATATGACATTTCTATGTTATTTGTTAGTCTAGTTGTTATTTTCACTATTGCTGGCTCATAGAAGTATGCAGTGACTTGAAAAATGTTTGGTTAAAAATGTTAACACTCGTAGGTTATATTATGCAAATGTGATATTAATTTTGTAATGTGGTAGCTGTTTATGTGCACATGGTCTTACAAAAGACCATGTGGCCAATTCCCTGAATTAGCTTGTCTTAAATGTACTTCTATTGCATTGTTTCTAATATTTTTAAATATTACAATTTGTTTGTGGTTTTAAAAACCTATGTTTTCAGTACCCAATGCATGTTAAATTTATTTCTTTAGTACGACTCGAAGGATAATCATTAACTTTAATTATTTTTACAGTGGTGTTGAGGCCAAGCAGCCCAACTCTGCCATCAGAAAATGTGTCAGGGTCCAGCTTATCAAGAATGGTAAAAAGGTGACAGCATTCGTACCCCGCGACGGTTGTCTCAACCACATTGAGGAGAACGATGAAGTGCTAGTTGCGGGTTTCGGTCGTAAGGGTCATGCTGTTGGTGACATTCCTGGAGTCAGATTTAAGGTTGGTTTTATACTTTTCATATTATAATCTGTTAAAGATCATAGACATAGTCAGATTTATGGTTGTTTTTTTTTTACTTCTCATAATCTGTTAAACATCATAGACAGTGCTCCAAAAATATTCCTAATATGGAGTAAAACTGTATTTAGTGGATTTTGATGGAAAATTAAGTAAAGTTAGAAACTTTTTTACAATTACATTATGATAATCAATATGCTTAGTTCATATAATGATGATTTTAAAATCATTGTGGAGTATTTGCTACTCTGAGTGCCATGATGTACGAAGCATATCTGATGCATTGTGGAGTTCCTGGTGTGTGTTTGGAGAGTTCTACTTATACATGTGTTGGTGTTTGCAGGTGGTGAAGGTAGCCAATGTGTCGCTGCTCGCCTTGTACAAAGAGAAGAAGGAGAGACCAAGATCTTAAATTTATTCTTTTGTGATAGGTAATTATTACAATTAATATCGACATAAGAAGTTTGTTCATGGCCTTCTTTTTTCAGTGTCATAAATGTACATGATGTAATTATCAATTTATTTGCTACTGCTGAATGCCATGACGTTAAAACGTAACTGACAATTATATTTTCTAAATTGTTTTTTAGATAGAAGTATATTAATGCTCATATCATTTTTCTTTTTTGTTTCAGGACTGCTGGGAAGTTACTTTTAAGAGTAATGTTTATAAAAATACAAAATCCAAATATGCAATAAACCATTCATTGTATATGCCAAAACTGTTTTTATTTTCACTGAGTTTTTTAGTCAGCTGGTGTGTCACAAATATACCAGTATTTTTTAAACAATTTGGAGAGCTAACTAGCATATTCTTAACCCCATAAAGATGGTCCCCTAGTAACTTCAAGGAACCCTTATAGTTTTGGTCTGCCAGTCCGTCTGTGCTTCCTTGATAACTTCGATAACTATGAATATAGACGAAGTTTTGTTTTATGAGTGAAATAGGGCACTAAATATAAAGTAGTTTTAAACAAAAACTATTACACATTTATAGTTACAGAACCCTCCTTAGACATATCCTAAAATGGTCTTGGATAAGTTATTTTATAATATGGGAATAAGGTACTGACAAAGTTCCTAGACATAAATATTGCGATAAAAGTTTATCGTTACAAAAAAAAAAAATTGAAGTGTTTCTAATATTAAACAGCTTTGCGTGCCTACCATATATTTATTTAAAATTGATAGGCTCTTGTTAAACATTTAGCTATGTACATTTAGTAAATTCACTGTGTGCGTGTGGTTTGAGGGACCCACCTGAATTTCCACAAAATAAGTATAGCAAGTTTTAGTAGAAGTCTAAAAAAAATTTTAGAACAAATCTGGGAATTTGTAAAAAGATAGTTTAAAAGATATAGCCCTCAGAGTGTGGTCCCTCAGTTCACACACCGCTATTTTCCAGATCTCGAAAAGTATGAGGAAAATTATGGTTTTTTCACTACAGAATTTTAGTAGAACTTTTGTAAAAGTTTTTACAAATTTATCAAATAAGTACATAGGCATTACAAATAAAAAAGCTACAACCACCGAAGTGTGGTCTCTCAGTTCACACAAAAATGACATACTCATTTCGCGATATATATTACTGACTTTTTTAATCTGGGGGCACGGCAGTGCACCCGCCAAGTCGAGCGCGAAGCAAACACTGCCGTACCATCCTTTACTGGAACCATTTCGCCGCATTTTCAGGCCCCTATTTGAGAACCTCTGGATAAGACCAGAACGCAGAAATTTTCGTCATCCAGTAAGCTATAATCACATACTTAAAATCCAAAATTTCAAGTCTGTAGGTCATTTAGTTCCGAAGTTAAGCGAAAGCAAAGTTTCGCATTTACGACACTCACTCACTCACTCACTCACTTATACACTCACTCATGATCATCAAAATAGAACTAATACTTCCCATAAACTCAGAGAGCTGAAATTTGGTACAGAGGTAGGGTTTAATGGCCACATAAAGGAAAAACTATAAAAACCTAGTTCTTTACTAGCAAGACTATCGAATGGTGCAATAATACAGGGTGACTTTTTTTTTCAAAATTAATATTTCGATGATTAAAAAAAATGGCAAATAGAACCGTTTCATGAACTATGTCAAAAAATCACGAATAAATAGTACTATAATAACGTGCAAGTATATTAGGATTTATCTTGCCGTTTTGAAGATAAGTAATTGGATTTTTCTCATTGGCTTGATAGAAATTTTCTATAAAAAAGTTATAAATCCAGTATTTTTGGGAAGAAATTGCTGTGACATAATTTTCCTTCACTTCACAGTGTACGACGAATATAACTGCATTATCAGATTATAGACAAGTCAACATCCTTGGTAAGGATTCGAATCCGTTAATTTTGAAAAAAAGTCACCCTGTATTATTGCAGCATTCGATAGTCTTGCTAGTAAATAACAATTGCTAGGAAGTAACTATATGTGAGAAAGTTAAGGAAAGTGCTTAATTTTAGCATTTTATATAATTGTTCATACATTTGTTCAAAATATGAAGTAGTTTATTAAAATTCAACACTTTCCTCAAGTTTGCCGTATACCATTACTTTCCAGAAATTGTTCCTTATTAGTAACACTATCGAATCGTGCAATAATACAGGGTGACTTTTTTTCAAAAATTTTGACGATTTAAAAAAAAAAAGAGCAGCTAAAACCGTTATATGATGTATGCCAAAAAATCATGAATAATTAGTACTATAACCATCTATCAGGATATTACGGTTAAACTTGCCGTTTTTGAAATAATTGAATTTTTCATGTTGGCTCCATACAAGTTTTACGTAAAAAAATTATTACTCCCTCATTTTTGGGCCAAATTATCTCAAACTTCATTTTCTACATAGTAATACTAAACTGAAGCAATATCCATAAAAAAATCTATTACTTTCGAGATTTCATTTCTATGTCTATGTCTATGAAAGCCGATTTTCGACCCACTGTGCGACGACTCGGCACGAGCAATACGTCTATCTCTGTTCTTTACAACCGACGACGTGCTCTAGTCTATGTAATAATTACATTCGTTGAGTGGGCGGTGTTTTAATAAAATGAACTTTAAAGTAAGCTAACAATTTCCACCGCTCACAGATTAAACCGTCTCGTCGTTCGTCGTCATCACTAGTCGCGTCGATCAGCAAACGACAACAAGTTTGTCAAAACAGTTAATGCTGAAAGTCGTTCATTCAACAAAACTACTTTGTTTGTCATGGGCGTAGCCAGGGGGGGGGTTAGGGGGTTCAAACCCCCCCCCCCCCCCCCCATTTTGGGCCAGCTGGTCCATGTGGATGACCCATATACAGAGGCGTATTTAGAAATTTTGCGCCCCAGGCCAATTAACATATTTTGCCGCCCCATTAACCCTATATAAAAGATGATTTTTTTAAAGTTATTTAAAAAAAAACAACAGTCTAAAACAACTTTAATAGTAACTTGTTCTATATGTAAATGTTTATGTTTTAAATGCGTTGAAACTGAGAAAGCGAGCGAATGTTTTTTACGCTTTAACCTGTTAAAATCTTTTAAACTTTAAGCCCTGAAAGAATATTGTACTTTAGAAAAAAACAATAAAATTAATAGCTTAAAACAGGGATCGCGAACCTATGGCACGCGTGCTATCGAATTCTCGAACGTATAGCATGCGACACAATATTTTGGGCATATTTTCAGTCTTTTAGGGTTTGAAATTTAAGCAGATTTAGCCTATCAAATAGAAAAAAACTTTGCTCGCTCGCTCGCGTTTACGTAAAGAACATACTATATTATTTACTAGCGATGTTCTGTTTTACCCGGTTCATTTTATGATATTTTTCCGAAGTTCACCGTTATTCGGTGTTTAAGTTTGAAGATTGAATAGATTTTAACTTACATAATAATTTTGCTCGCTCGATTCGCTCACTCGTGTTTGGCTTACAGAACATATTACTATAAAATTTATTACCGACGTTCAGTTTTAGGCTTTTGATATTTGTATTTTTCGAATTACAGTATTTCAGGGTGACAGTCTTCTAGGGTTTAAAATTTGAGAAGATTTAACCTATTAAATAGGAAAAAAAATTTGTTCGCTTCTTCCCTCGCTCGCGTTTAACACAAAGAACATATTTATATTATTTAGTAGCAATGTTCTGTTTTAGCTAGTTCATTTTATGATATTTTTCCTAAGTTCACCGTTATTCAGTGTTTAAGAGGAAACCCTGAAAGACTGTGCTTTAAAGCTTAAACAAGTAAAAAGGAAAAAAAAATGGGCGCCCATTATTCTTATGTATATTATAAAATGATCCTAATTACCGATGTTCTGTTTTAGCCGGTTGATTTTATGGTATTTTTCCGAAGTTTACATTTTAATTTAACGTTTGAACAGAGTTGAACGTTTGAACCTGTAAATTAGGAAAAAAATTAACACTGTCTATACCACTGCTGGACCGATTGGGAAACTAGCCCGGCAAGAACCGGCGCAAAAACTCGGGCGGGGCCTATTTCCTACCCGAATACGGCGAAGCTAAAAGGAAGTATTGTTTTTTTAACTTGACAGGTAACCTTTGATAATTTTGACAGCGCCAGCCGGAAATAAAAATACGCCGGAAAACACAACCATTATAAAGACTCTTTATAATGGTCGTGTTTTCCGGTTTATTGTAGACTAGCTTTTGCCCGCGACTTCGTCCGCGTGGAACAGTTACTGTGGGATATCGCTAAAATTTACCCACGACTTCATTTACGTAGAAGGAGAACGCGCTTACCCCTCACGAGTCACGACTGCCCGCTGCGCGCCGTGCATTATTGCTGCGCGCCGTGCATTATTATTGCGCGCTTGATTATTTTATTACCGCGATATCTTCTAAAATACTCATTGAAATCAAATAATGTAAACGGTAAATTTCTTCTAGATTAAATGCTCGTAATGAATTTTACTTGGATAAGGATTAGTATCATATAAAAGTAGGTCCAATTTATGAAAACAACTTCACAAATTATACTTACTTTTAGAACAAATTTGGTAAGCATAAAAAGGTTACAGTGAGCCAACTTTAAAAGATAGACAAATACAGTCGCGGACTTTTTTAGGGAAACAATTTTGTCACATAATTTTAGCGAAACTTCAACCGTTTCCGCAGCGTACACAGCGAAAGCTCTCAAAAGAAAAAAACCCCGAATTTGTAACATTCTTGATTGGTGATCCGCTCGTTTTGAGTTATGATGATGTTATAGGCCTTCCTCGGTAAATGGACTATCCAACACAAAAATAATTTTTCAATTCGTACCAGTAGTTCCAGAGTTTAGCGCGTTCAAACAAACAAAAACAAACTCTTCAGCTTTATAATATTAGTATATAGATCTCGCGTAAATAAAATATCCCACGGGAACGTTTCGTGATAAAAAGTAATGCTTATAAGTTAAGCCTATGTTAAGAGCTTAAACTACCACCATACCAAATATCATCAAAATCCTTTCAGTAGTTTCGCGTGAAAGAGTAACAAACATCCTTACATTTTCAAGGGAAGGTTTCGTGAGAAGGCTATTGGAGGGGTCAAAAAAATTTTTGAGGGGGTCTTGAGGTTTTTGTAATTTTGGCCCCACTTTTGAGATTTTTGGGGTCATTTAGAAATTTGACGTATGGTGAAAAAAGTATATTCAGTTAAATGAAAAATGTGTCTCCAGTTAAATGGCCCCACTTTTGAGATTTTTGGGGCCATTTTGAAATTTGACGTATGGTGAAAACACTTTGGAGAAAAAAATTGTCTCCAGTTAAATGGCCCCACTTTTGAGATTTTTGGGGCCATTTTGAAATTTGACATTGTTGCATAATGATGTAACATTATTAAAAAGATAATCTGTCATTCATAGGTGTCACTTTGATGCCTAAGATAGAATCATAGAATATTCAGTCAGCCATAAGGCTATGTATAGCTTAGACGTGTGTATGTCTATTTGGCCTCCTTAACATATTATATGTATGATAAGATATATTACATGGATGTTATATGTAGAACATATGTAATAAAGAAGAATATACAATCATTGTATCATTGAATATCTCCACCGTGAGTTTATGATAAATGCTGCTGAGTCAACAGATCCAACATACAACAGACATATGGTGAAAAAAGTATATCCAGTTAAATGAAAAAAGTGTCTCCAGTTAAATGGCCCCACTTTTGAGATTTTTGGGGCCATTTTGAAATTTGACGTATGGTGAAAACACTATGAAGAAAAAAGTGTCTCCAGTTAGATGGCCCCACTTTTGAGATTTTAGGGGCCATTTTGAAATTTGACGTATGGTGAAAACACGATGGAAAAAAAAGTGTCTCCAGTTAAATAGCCCCACTTTGAGATGTTTCACTTCTACCGGCACTCCCGAAGTGCAACCCGTTTTTATTTTTGAGGTTTTAATTTAATAGTTTTATTTCAAAAGAAAACAAAATAATGCAGTTAAAAAAGATGATGATAATTTATTCCGGTTTGTGAAGAAGTTTCAAAAATACAGTTTTTTCATAAACCCGTGGGAACACTTTTGTTTACCAAGAAAAAAAATATCCTGTTATTTCATGTTCTAATTTACCTTTGTGCCAAGTTTCATTTAAATACGTCGAATAGATTGCCTGAAATAACGTCAAATAGGTAGGTACTGTTTTTTGAAGATCCCATGGGAACCGTTTCGTTTTTCGGGATAAAATGTATCCTATTTTAAAAAATAAATAAAAAAATAAAAATAAATAACTTTTATTTCAGGCTGCATAGGCCCATATTATAAATACCTTACAGACTAACATACATATTATATACTTAAAAACTACACTTTCACACGTGATGGCGGCGACGTGATGCGCGCTTCGTTCCGGAGTCTCCCCCGGAATCTCCGGTAGACCACACCCGCTGGCCAGAAATCCTCCACCTCGAAGGTCGACAGTAGATGCGTCGGTACTCTCACCACAAAGGAACTGAAGTTGACCTTGTGGCGAGACTCCAGACGCTCGACCCTTAAGGCGAGGGACGTCTTTTTACGGATGTAGTCTACGACATCCTCAACCTCCATGGACCAGTGCAGGCGGGAGACATAGAGCGGCGTCGCGGGTACTTCACACCGCAGTCGCAGCTCGGGCTCGTAGGGTGCGGTGCCGCGGTGGTTGCGGACGGCGGGCTTCTTCTTCTTTTTCCTCTCCACCAGTATGAAGCCCTCCTCATCGCACCCCCTGCTCTGGTCCTTGCCAGGTTGAAGAGGCTTAGCCTTGCGGCTCTCCGTAGCCTTACGGCTTTCTTTCTCCCCCTTTGTCTTCGCCCGCGGGGGAGGTGCGGGGCGAGCGGCAACACTCGCAAAATTTTTCTGCTGAGTCGCTGGTTGACTCGGCGTCGGCGCAACTCGGAGGGGAACGCATGCGGCGGGGGCGGGCGCGGTAGCTGACTCTGCAGATTCCGCTGACACGTAAAACGATGTGTCAGCACGCGCGCCTCCACGACGTGTGTTGACAAAGGTAGTTGAATGATCGGGTGACCTACTTAATGAATTATTAGATTTTAATTCTAATAATTCACTACGCAAGTCACGGATGGTAGATTCCGATGCATCCAATCTACCTCGCATCTCGTCCAGCTCTGCCTTCATACTGTTGAAGTTCTTCAGCAGGCTGGAGACGTCGACGTGGTCCATCGTAACCACCGGCAGCTTGTGGAGATCTTTCGCCACAAAGGCCGGCACGTCGTCTGGATCCGTCTGCTTCAGCAGGGAGATGATGTCCTGCACGCTTCGTTCTCCGCCATCTCTCCTCCGTGATGGCATGTTCGCGCTCTGGCCGAGCGTTTCGTACAGCAGCTGCTTGCCCATACAAATCTCTTCACTGCTGAAGGTTGACTTGCAGATCTGCATGATGCTGACCTCGTCCATGGTGTCGATGGCATGCTGGATGAATGCCAGCAACTCGTTAGCCACCATTGGCGCCATGTTGGACGTGCAGCGACAATCAGCCGCGCAACTCGCAAAAAAATTTTTGCTTCGTGAATGTAATGCGGAACGCGACCGTTCGACAGCGCTCAACGCACGACACTGATATTTTACCCTTCAGGTCCTAAGCTACCTACCTGCAAAATTTCATTTTATTCCATCCAGTGGTTTCGGCGTGATGTGATAACAAACACACAGACAGACAGACAGACAGACATTTTTTTCAAAAACGTTATTTTTAGGTTTTGTGGCCTTTTTAGACCCCCCATTTTGAGTTTCACTTAAATATCTTTAATGTACATTAATGTGTCTGTACAGACATGACCCCTCTACAGATTTATTATATGTATAGATGTATCTTTATTATAGAGAAGGTAATTAATAGGTTACAAAGGATATTAGAAAGCAAAGAAACGGCGAATAAGTTGCTAACAATATATTTTTTATGATTACATGATAAATAACTAGAATATTAAAATAGTGAGCTATACATTTGCAGTCTACATTTACAAACTAGGCAAGATACGTTAGAAGAGAATATTCCGAATACATTTCTAATGTAAAGCGTTAGTACCTACAAGTTACAACAGGCAAAGTTAGAGTACCACAGTTTTTACAAAAAGGTTTATAATCAAATTGTTATATTTAAAATTAAATTAAACAGCCTTTATTTCGGGCGGCATAGGCCCATATTATTATTTTGTATTATCGAAGTTACTTGCGAATATAGGAATGAGTGTGCATTTTAGTGTTATTTGTTTATCAACACTGGTTGAAAAAGATCAAGTTCACTAAAATAAAATATACATAGAGAATTGTATAACACGTGCGACTTAAGAGTCCCACGGAGCGTCGAGCTCCCATACAAACGTAGTTTCGTTTTAATTTTAAAACGGTACAACCAAACTTCACCAAACTTTGTACACCACATTGTACAATTTATGGAGACAGAAATTAAATTCGCTCTTATTTCGTTCTTGGTCAATATGTTATAATCAAACCTAATATATAATTAGCTACGTAAATTTCATGTTTCTCCATACTGTTTATATAAATGTAGTACTTTTCTTCTTATTATTTATTAGTCAATACTTTATATTTTATATATGCTTTTGCACATAATTATTTTATGTTATTTTAAACACCGATTACATAATATATTTTAATTAACACAAAAATAAACTCAAATGTTATAATATTGTCATATTTTCTTACTTTTTCCTGTTTCAACTCGTGAACATTATTTTTAATTAAGAATTTTTATTTTATTTACCACGGTTTATTTTTTATTTTATTTTAAAGTCCTATGTACTTTTTTCTTATTTTTGTTTATAAAGTTTTACTGTAATACGGGTATTAGGGATTACGGAAGACCAGGGACAGCGGCGAAAGTCGCTGTCTGCCGCTGTCATAACCTGATAGATCCCTTTTCCCTTTTTCTTGGCATTGCACTGCCATATTATGGAGAATATTTTTTTTGTTTAATTAACCCTATTTTGTTTTATATTTTACTACTGTTTTCTTTTGTTGTATATATTTTATTTATGGTTGTGTAATTGTTGTAGAAGAGAGGAATAAATGATTATTATTATTATAATTATGAGACTAGATATGTGGCATAGAATTATGTGTACAAAGTTTTGGTTGTACCGTTTTAAAATTAAAACGAAACTACGTTTGTATGGGAGCTCGACGCTCCGTGGGTTGTGGGACCCTTAACTAGACACTCCGCTGGAATGCCCCGCGCCCCGCGGCACCCCGCAGTCGCCGTGCGGTACTGACCGATAGCGTACCATTGCGATGACGTCACAGCGTGAAGTGTCAAGTTAAGTCGCACGGGTTATACATAAACAATGTAGATTATGGGTACAATAAAAAATTATGAACATAACTATCAGTAAATTAGCAGCGACGCTACGAGAAACACAAGTTATAAATCTTATGCTCGGTTTTTGAGGTGAATTTGTCGGCAGTTTATCTACTCATTAGCGCTTTTGGGTCGATGACCTGTGTAAATTGAATTTCTGTACAAGAGTGACAATCTATTACATATAAAAAATATAAAATAAGTTTACCTTAGCTGACCAAGTGGTTCGTTTATAGATTCTGTAACTCGTAATTGACATAGTATACGATAGATGGCACTGACACAGGAAGGATTTTTATTACAGAAAATAATTATTTTTCTTACAAAACTTTCTTACCAAAGTATTGAGTATGTACTACCAAAGTAATTCGGCAATGTAACAAGTTTTTATGAAAAACATTTCAATGCCAGATTAAAGCGAAACAAAATAATTTATCCTCGAATTTGAAAAAAAAAAAGTCATTTAGTCAACTAATTTTTTTTTCACTACTAGCTGGATCTTTTGTAATTCAGAAACTAGGCGCCAGTTAAACTTAGTTTATTTAGAGTTTATTTAAAATATTATATAGAGCAGTCAAACTCAACCATCTAACCGCGGCCCCATGCGGCCCGCCTCGTATTAAAAAAAAGTTTGAGTACCACTGATCTAGAGTATATGTGAAACCGGGCCTTAAGTGAGCTTTGGCCTTTGTTGTCATTTGATCATTAGAAATTAGGATTAAATAAGGAGCCTCAATAAGATATATTCCAAATTAGCATCTATAAAGTACGCCTGCAAACAATTTAAAATTTCACTAAGACATTATCTAATATTAGAATCCTGCTAATTTACTGATAGAAAACACAATTACATTGCATTAGGTCACAAAACTACTAGACTGAATTCCTCGAAGCTATTTATTATATATTATTATGTGGCTCCAAGCATTCGCTAGATGTCGCTTTAGATTAGTACCGAGTACGTGGACTACAGACACCAAAATTGGTATTCTTCAGTCTAGGAGGAATGTAATAACTTTATTTTTAGATTTATAACAACAATATATTAAAAACATTATCTACAGATCCCTACATTAGTCTCAATCGAAGTTTACTTACAATTAACATGCATCAAGTATTATGAATTCGTTGTTTTAATTGTTTTTACTTTAGATACAAACGAGTCTAAGTAACAAACGTTTAGCTTAGACAAATATATGGACTATGACACAAAAATATACACTACATACAATAAAATATCGGAAAAATTTGAACTTCTGAAGCGTGGGCTGAGTTGTAGTTATTTACATGTTGTGTCTTTTTTATGTTACTTGCTGGGGTGCGCTTGAAATACGCAGATTACGCGTACGTTAAGCGTGGACCACATAATACAGAACATCCGGAATTAATGATCGATTACATTTGTACGCAGCGCACTGTAACCAAAACCATGGCGAAATACCGCCTGCCCGCTCTTTACACTTACAAAACAAATCGCGTTATTGTGTTACGACAATTAGGAATTCAATAAAAATTAATTGAAAAAAAGTTGGGTAAAATATTCCGTTATTCTGCAACATATTATGTGTGGATAGCCACTCCAATTTGGAGTAGTCGTGACGGCTTCACTTTCAAGCGCGATGACGGTTTCTGGATGATTTCTGTATTCTGTGGTGTGGACACGCCCGTAGTAGCAAGGTCAATAGCCTCACAACACGACATATTACATCTAGGACATTCAGCATGAGAAATGTTAGTATCGCATCTATTACATACTACTTGAATTAACTATCAATATTTTAAGTTTTAAAAGCTTGATACAGTTAGGAAACGAAGAACGGAACGTTTTATTGAGAAAATTACGATAGTCACTTGGAATTACATTTTAACGTTAAACGTCCTAATTATAAATTCACACACAATCGACATTTTTTACATTAAATTATTCGAAATTTGAAAACGTCTATACAATAAATTCAATAAAAATATCGCTTTACCCTCATCTATCACGCTAAGACGTATCCAAAAATATCTCTCGATTTACAATATCAATCACAGATGGTTCAACGAGGCCCACGACCCAAGGCTCTCAAAACAATCTACGTAGCTTTTACTGCATTTCATTTTACTGTACAATACATAAATACGTGATTCTACTGTACTTTTACAGATCTCGAGTACATTATACGGACGCTCTAACGGCGAAGGAAAACATCGTGAGGAAACCCGCACATGGTTGGCCCCAGACGTATTGACCAGTCATTCCTCTGTTGTGTTATTCTCTAAGAACATTTTCATATATCTCGACAGCTGAATCCGCGACAAGTGTCAAATATCATATACAAATTTGACACTCACCGCGGATTCAGCTGTCGATATTTGAAAATGTTTTTAGAGAATAGACAGGCTGGGCTAGGCTGACTGTGTTGTGAGAGGCATTCTCACAACACAGTCAGTATGTGCTTGGGCAACCATACGACATATAAAAACAGACTGTCCCAGGCACTACAATATTTCAAGAGTGGTTACTTCGCTCGGACAATACTGTATAAATCAACCAATAATGGATGATAAGGCCTAAGTTTTTCTACTGTACAATACATTTGTATTTTTTTACTATAGAGAAATGGATCTTATGTAAATTGTAGCGCAAGCGAGAATTTAACGATTTTCATACTTAGTTGAAATAAAGCTCCACAGATTAGGCAATAGGCCGAGAACAGAGACCTCAAGTGGACAAACACCTTAATTATTCTCAGATTCTTCGAATTATTCTAAGTTACTTTTTTAATAATCCTATGGTTACAGGTAATTATGATTTCCGAAGTAACTAGTAGAGTCTGAATTTATTATTCACGATTATACCTGTGTATTTAATAAATATGTAATACTTTTGTCGAGCGTTGCGATTCAAACAGAGTACCTCCGTCCGTATCGCGCGGTGTACTGACGTACAGACAACCTCAAGCTCTTTTGCGCTGCAATCTGAAACAAACAAGTTGTGATTTTGAAGAAAATACTTTTATTTAAATTAGATTGTTCATAGTATGAAGCAGAGACGTGTGCATATAATACGATTCACGCCGGCTTCACGTTTAATTAAGATATATCAATAACTATGACAGTACAGTTTGAAATTTAGTGACCTACAACATTGCATTGCCTTAAAGATCGTGAATACCTACTTGTATAACTTATTTACGGACACGACACTTTTTTGTCCGAGGTAATAAATTTCTTGCAACTGATCTCATAATATAGCTCTCGCTAGCCGCTAGCTAAGGCTTCCCTTTGCTCTGAGGCTGAAATGGGCGGGAGTCTGAGGTCCACGCGAAACCAGTATACCACATTTCAATCTTATTTGTACGTCGATACGGTCAGAAGGTGGTACATTGATACAGGTATAACGCGTTTCAAATGAAAATAGGAACGTCAATGACCTTTTTCTGTCAAATATCACTCGAATAGTGCGATTTTCAGAAAAACTTATGTGCATATAAATATTAATTGTCTTGCATCGAATTTAAATAAAAATGTTAAATAGTAATCAATTAACAATAATAAATTTAACTATCATAACAGTCTAAATTCGAAACAATATGGCGCCGACTCGATCCTATTCTCACTTGAATCGCACGTTTGTCGGTGATGGTCGGTCGGACAATATTATGTCGCTCACCAGCGCGGGCGGGCGCTAGGAGTCTGCGGGGTAGTCCATGGTCTTGATGTGCGCGACGGCGGCGCAGAAGTGCGTCCACCAGTAGAGCGCCTCGCCCGCCAGCGCCGCGCCGCCCAGACCGGACACCAGCTCCACCGTGGACAGCAGGGACGGCGGGTTCACCTGCACAATATCATTTTGTATCAATTACAAGCTTGTACCCGCGGCTCCGCTCGCGTAAATACATAATCCCATGAGAATACCGCTGTACCTTTTCGGGATAAAAAATAGCCCGGGCCCGGAGGACATTAGTTACAATGATTGTTTTTGTAAGACAGTCCCGTCAAGAAAGCCTTTTTTCCGAGGGTTTTTACTCCCTCATTGTGCATTGAAAACAAACAAAAGTGGCACAAAATTGATTTAAAATATATTGAACTATTTAAAAATACAAAAACATGTGAATAAATATGTCCCAGCTACAGTTTAATGAGCAACAAACCATGTCCTGTTTTTCATAAAAACTGTAATTTGTATTATATCTCTGAGATCCAATCGTAGTAATAGTACAAGATGTTTTGTATTGAAATTAAATTTCTAAAGTATCCACCTATGTAAATAAAGCAAATTTTACAATATTAACACATAAATATGGCATTATTTGGGGTCTGAAATAAATAAGTTTGAAAAAAAAAGAACTCGTGTATTTTTTGCATCAAGATTCCTTTTATTTAGTTAGTCATTTTAAAATTATAATTCCGTCATCACGTAGGCAATTTAATCTAGTTTCTAAATATGTATAATATATATAGGTTTAAGTTACAATTTATCAATATAATCTTGAAAAACAACAAGGCGGGAGTCGCGCCCGTGATTCGCCAAATTGGCCCGCGATGGCCCGACGCCAGCTCATTTCGGCCATTTTTCGGCCCGACCGTCGAGAGGTTAAACTACTACCATACAAAACTTCATTGAAATCCGTTTTTGCGTGAAAGAGTTACAAACATGCATCCATCCTCACAAACTTTCACATTTATAATAGTAGTAGTAGGCGTCCGCGTCGTAGCGCCCAAGCGGATGAAGCGATTTTGATTTACTTCTTTTTGTTGGAGCTGACATGGTCAAGTGTGTTTTTTAGCTTTAATAGGCAATTGGACAATTTTTTTTTATTGCATAAATGAATAGTACTCTTAAATATGAGTAACTTCTCAGAAGAAACCGTATATCAAAAGTCAATATTTTCAAAGGTACAGCGATTTTTATACAAAATTTCGCGAGCCTCCTAAAAACGCTCCATACTAAAATCGCCACACAAATGACGTCACTATTGGATTAAAGTGTATTAAGTAGGTATAAAGTATACGGCCGCAGGAATATATTTGTAAATATCTCCGATATTTGTGCGTTTAAGTTCATACTTACCATAATGAATGTTTTTGTATATGATGTGAGTAAACTAATGGTGTAGGTTTTGTTTACCAATTTCGCAAAAAAAAATTTTTTTTTTTTTGTATAAAGACTCGCGAAATTTTGTATACAAATCGCTGTACCTTTGAAAATATTGACTTTTCATATACGGTTTCTTCTGAGAAGTTACTCATATTTAAGAGTACTATTCATTTATGCAATAAAATAATTAATAATTTAAAAAATTTAAAAACTCGACTGCGTAAAAAGTGAACCAAACTAAGTAGGTACATAATTAAAACTGAAAAGAAAAAAACAAGCACTTAGATATCTGGTGGTCTAGAATTCTATAATATATTATTGAATAAATACTATTGGAACATAACAACTGAACAGTCGGGATCCATTATTCGACAGCCAATCAAATTTTTCAATGGATCCTGACTGTTGAGTTGTTATGTTCCAATAGTATTAATTCAATAATATATTATAGAATTCTAGACCACCGGATATCTAAGTGCTTGTTTTTTTCTTTTCAGTTTTAATTATGTACCTACTTAGTTTGGTTCACTTTTTACGCAGTCGGGTTTTTAAATTTTTTAAATTATTATTTTTTATTTTATACTTTTTAGTTATGAGTACCTAGCTAGCTATTTACCAGACTGGATTTCCTATCAGCATCAGTCCTACATCACAATTGCACTGGAATGTGAGAATGGTTGTTACGCAACTTTAAATCGATATAGATCCTAAACGGTCAGTCGAAACGAAAAATGTTGAGAGAAAACTAACAATGATTTTTAAATACCTATTCAACGATACCCCACTTGATATAGTTTGTTGACTTTCATTTTTTTCATTTTCACAATATGGCGTCCAGTAGTCGCCATATTGAATTTTCACTAACGTCATGTCTTTAGTGACACTCGCCGGACTAAGAGGAATCGATTGACATGCGAATCATAAAAATCGGCCCAGGCGTTTGGTCTGTATAGTGCTTCAAAGGAACATACATACATACATACATACATACATAGGCTGATAAACACATTACCACTCCTTTGCGTCGCGCAGTCGGGTAAAAAAATCAGTCCGCTTGCCTATTCATCATCAGCAGATTGCTCACTGCCTGACATTTCGGGGCTACTAAAATTTTTTAATTTTGTGTTTCTTTCGTCAATTTCAGTCTTAGTCTCCATGTAACATCTTGATGTTAGAGTACTAATAATATTAGGACAAAATCAGTGTACCGATTTTATGATATTCATCGTCATTTATACGCATACGATTAACGTTATACTTAAGTTTACTTTCTATGTTATTTGTCTAATTCTAGGTATGTACAAAAATTGTTAAATAAATAAATAATGACGCACCAGCGGCGAAAGCTGGTTCTCCTTCAAAGGGAAGTCACGGCCTTTTGATAGGGATTTGGAGGGTCTTTAAAACTGTGGCGTACCTTGATGATGATGAGCACGAGGGCGGGCGTGATGTCGTCGGCGGCGGGCGGCGCGCCGCTCGACAGCGACAGCGTCGCGCTCAGCGACCGCACCACGCGCAGCACGCACGCCACCTGCGTCACACTCGAGTATAAAACACTGGGAAGGTCATGACGTATAATATATTATATTATAGACGAGGCATGTTGAGGCAAAAAGTGTCTTCAGTTAAACTTTTTGAGATTTTTTGGGGCCATTTTGACATCTGAAGTATGGTGAAAACAAGGTGGCCGACATTTGAAGTATATATAGTGAAAACTAGATGGCCGACATTTGAAGTATATGTAGTGAAAACTAAGATGGCGTAACTTTTTAATGTATGAATGAAGATTTGATCTGTCGAATGTACGTCATAGCCTTTCTTGAGTTTTTAAATGTTTGGTGAAGGTTCTCACTTCTCGCTGAAGCTTTTTTAAAAATATCTTGATGCAGTTTTGATCGTAATTCATTGCCATGCATGGTTAGAAATCATGAAAATAGTAAATGTTAGAAACAGAAAAATATTTGTATGGGAGCTACTTTTCTGGCTATAAAAACAGAACAAAGGGGTTTATGATAAAAAATCTTTGGTAGTCAAATTAATTTTTTACGCATTTTATTTAATTTTTATTTTATTTTGAAAACCAACAGCTTAAAACAAATAAATTTTACAAGATTAGTATTTTACAAAAATATAGCCAATAACAGGTTTCCCATTATTAACAATAGTGCTAACGTGAAAAGAAGAATAATAATTTAAAATTAAGAAGTCATGTAGAAATTATTAGAACTTACTAAAAAACTGGTTTACATTTTTAATCAAAAAAAGAAAAAGTAAAAAGAAAAGTAAAAAGTAACTCTTGCCATGAATTAAATTAAAAAACAAAATTGTACAGTTACCATGTTAGATTAGGTATTTGTAAAAACAATATACATACCTGTATCATTGTAGCAGTAGGTAACACTCCAATAACACAGCAAACAAGCAATTAATATTTTATGATACATTATTTTAGGGACTTTAATGTTTTTATTATATTATTTTTAAAATTAGCTTTAGAGCTATTAAAAAGCTCAACCTCACTAAAATATTTATTGTATGAGCGAGTAATTCGTGTCAGGACCGAATTTTGTGCGTAGTTGGTGTGATGCGTTGGAACATGCAGCAGAGGGGTATTACGTGTTCGATATTGGGGAGTCCGAAATGCGATGTTTGAGACAAGGTGAATGCAGTCTACCCTACTATATTTTATGATATCATATAGAAAACCCATATCGAGGACAATGCGTCTGTGTTCCAGAGTTAACATTTAAATAAATACTGAGACAAAGATAGTCTTTTGATCAGTTGACGTGACTTCGGGCCTTCAAAACGTTGTTATACACTAGTAGAGATGTCACCGCAAAAATGTATGTAACGTAATATAACTAGCGAGATTGTAAAATGTCGAAAGATTGTGAACTTGAATATACTGCTTACAATATAACGCATTATTTTTCATTACATTATAATCTAACGAACTGAAACTGATAAATAACAATCTGTCACACGTCAAATCGTGAACTGTCCGAAAGCTGACCCTGATTGGACGGTCTTACTCTCGACTCTTGACAGTTTAAATGATAAATTAGTATTAATTTATCATTTAAACTGCGCTTCTTTCGTTAAACATAGATTCAATTTACTTCCATAACAATTATAAATAAATAATTCTAAAGCTATGAGTTTTTTCAATACGAAATCAATTTACAATTGCCAAAAATTTGACAACAAACGAATTAACAAAGAAATATAATTATGGCGGCGCGGGACATATGCCGTTCAACCAATCAGCGCGCAAGGAACGTTACGTCGTATGCCATTTCACAATCAGACGGATTCTTTCCGATATATCATAATGTAACGAAAAATAATGCGTTAAATGTAAGCAGTGTGTTCGGGTTCACAATGTTTGGACATTTTACAATCTCGCTAGTTATATTTACGGTATACAGGCGTATATCGCTCACCTTGTCGCGCGGCGAGCGGCACACGGCCAGCTGGCGCAGCGCGGCCTGCGCGTGCGGGAAGGGCGCGGCCCAGCGGTGTCGCGCGGCCAAGCCCAGTCGCGCCGCGCTAGCGCCGCCCGCAAGCCGCCGCACGTGCTCGCTGAACACCCTGTACATACAACTGTGTGCTGAGTGCGAGTTGCGAAGTTAACCATAATTTGTATAATATTGAATTAATTACCATTGTTTGCTACTAGGGGCTTTGTTCCGCCCGTGTGGAGAAGCTGAACTCCCATCGGGCGCGTCCCCAGGTGGCGGATAGGGGTAACCCTCGGAGCAATTTTCTCTTACAGAGACAATTATTCCGAGGGCGTGGACCAAAATACAGCACGCGTAGCGTGACTACTCTAGAGATGGGTTTTGTCTGCGGAGGAGTAGATAGGTAGATGGCTCGTGTCTGTCATCTTATCTATTCTTTCGGGGCGCAGCCCGTTTTTGTAGTGGTCATACTACGTGTAAGTTGGAGGTGTTCGGGAGTAGCGTGATTGTATTGTGATTGTGGTATGGTCACGCTACTTTTGAAGAGTTCTAACACGTTCAGGGTAGAGTGAAGTATGAAGACGGAAAGTAGCAAGTTCTGCGTAACAGCGGTGACTTCTGCTACAGGGTGCACCACTCGCTCTAATTGTAGAGAGAGCGTGTGCACGTGGATAGTCTTGCCTTAGCCGGCCGGACTAAGAGGAGTACACCTCTATAAAAAACCTCAATTCCTGGCGTTGCGGCACGTGGCGTCGGGGTGCTTTTCGGAGTGGCTGGGGAGTTCATCAGTCATTAACGGCCAACCTGAGATACCGCCCGTCCTCTCAGTGTAAATAGGGTTATCTAGGTGCAGGGGGCACCACTTAGATGGACTTTTTATATCCCCCATTCTCGTGGGAACAAACATGGATAAAAATCTAAATAACAATAAACAAAAAGAAGAAGAGGGTGAACAACAAGAAGAGAGCTGTTTGCAAACACAGCACTCTATTTTACAAAACAGTGAAGGAACGGAAACTGAGTCTTCAGTATTATCTGAGAATTCGTGCGCATCGATGGGATCTAGAAAAAAGCGTAAGAAAAAATCCAAAGCGCCTGGTGATACAGGGGTATCTAAAAGAAGATCAGCTGTTGACAAGGACGGTTTTGTGAAACCAATTCGGGTTTCACCAAACGCCACCAAAGAGTTAGTGCCGAACTTGGAACTTCTTTCAAAAGAGATGGAGAAGCAGCCTACATCAGACCTCCCGACAAAAATATATGAGTGTCTGAAAACGATAGAAAGTGTCACTGATAAATCCAAAACTATGAAAAAAGAGTTAGCCCAAGCTCTAAGAATTGCTGTTAGGACAGCTGAAGCAGCAACTCAAGAATTGGCTGTAAGATCAACTAGTGATCGTTTAGATCAACTAGAACGGGAGAATGCTGCCTTACGTGCAGAGCTGGACTCGTTAAACTTAAAAATAGATAGGCTTGGAGCAGATTTATCTATACGAAATAAACAAATGGGATCGGAAAAAAATAATACGATGGCTGAAATTCAACCTCCTGATAGGCCTAACTATGTTACAGTGGAGCAAGTTCAGGCTATTGTTGAGGGTAAACTTGCTTACCTAATAGATCAAATAAGCCCTAAGGAAATTTATAGACCTCCTTTAGGTAAAAAAGTGTTGGAAAATGAAGTTGTCAACAGACAAAATACTAAGGTAGGTTCGAATAAAAAAAGGAAGGAAAATATGTCTGGAGTAAGACCGGAAAATACAGAAGTCTTTGGCCCAACAAAGGTAACAGAGATAGAACAACCACGACCAAATATGAGTTGGTCAGAAGTAACTAGTAGAAATACGAAAAGGAAGAATAAGGAAACCGCCACACAGTCTGATAAAAAACAAAAGAAGGAAATTCCAAAAGCACCAAAAACTGCAGCTGTTGGAATTACAGTTACGGAAGGAACTCAAACTACTTATGCTGAGGTGATGGCAGCAGCTAAAAGTCGCATTAAATTAGCGGATATTGGAATAACGGAAGTAAGGCAAAGAAAAGCCATAAATGGAGGCTTACTTTTAGAAGTAACAGGATCGGCAAACGTGGAAAAAGCGGATAAACTTGCAGAAAGGTTACATCTCGCTCTTTCGGATTTTGCAGTGCGTGTGACACGGCCGACAAAAATGGCAGAGCTAAAGGTTTTAGATCTTGACCAATCGGTTACTAAACAGGAAGTTGCTGAAGCTATCTCTAAATTAGGGGATTGCAAAATTGAAGATGTTAGGGTGGGTGATATTTATTTTCATCCTAAACGACTTGGTGTGGTTTGGGTCCGCTGCCCCCTTGCCGTAGCTGGTAAAATCAACAGTACTGGCAGGTTGTTAGTAGGCTGGGTATCAGCAAGAGTCGAGTTGTTACCAGCTCGTCCGTTGCAATGCTATCGATGTCTGGAGGTAGGACACACCCGAAGTCAATGCAGTAGTGAGGTTGATAGAAGCACTGTTTGCTATAAATGTGGAGGTGAAGGACACAAAGCAAGTGGTTGTGAAGTAGCTATTCCAAATTGCCCACTATGTAGTGGATTAAGATTAGCATCTGATCACAGAATGGGGAATAAAAAGTGCCTCTCTCAACAACTAAGAAATAGAGTACATAGACATAAACAGGTTTTAAACACATCGAGTGTCAACATGGACACTAATGAAGAACATATTGTGACGGAATCGATCCAGATTTAAAATTCAATACTCAACAAAGAATACTACAAGGAAATCTAAACCATTGTCGTGCAGCGCAGGATTTGCTATTGCAGACTGTTGTTGAATTATCAATTTCATTGGCTGTAGTAGCAGAGCCCTATCGTATTCCAGCTCATCCAAGGTGGTTCGGAGATACTTCTAACTTAGTTGCCATATACTGGGGTGGTAGAGTTGGAGATCCGTCTTGCCAAATGTTAAACGCAACATATCCAGGTATCGTTGCAGTAAAATGGGGGTCTTTAGTAGTCCTAGGATGTTATGTGTCACCCAACTGTAGTTTGGAGTTTTATCACCAATATTTAGCCCAGGTTAAGCACCTTATTCGAAAATTTCTTCCAGAACCCATTCTAGTCTTAGGTGACTTTAATGCACATTCTCAAACATGGGGAAATTCCAGAACCAATGCAAAGGGAAGAGTACTAATGGATTGGGCAGCTGATCTTAGTCTCCACCTGCTTAATCAAGGATCAGTAAGTACATGCGTAAGGTGGCAAGGGGAATCGGTTGTTGACTTGTCATGGGCCACGGCTTCGGCTGCACGATTAGTTACAGAATGGAGAGTAATGGAAGATGTCGTAACCTTATCTGACCATCGTCATATCGCACTAAACATAACTTTTCCTGTGACAATGCCCTCGGCGAATTCCTCAAGTGGAGTTATATGTCCTTGGAGGTGCTGGGCACTCAAAAGGCTAGATAAAGATAAATTGATTGCTGCTGCCCATGTTGTCGACTGGTCTGAAAATACATACCAAGAGCCTGACCCTGAAAGAAATGCAAACTGGTTACAAGAAAGAATGAGAACTATATGCGACACAGCTATGCCCAGAATTAAACAGGTTAGTAAAAAACCGGCATATTGGTGGTCGGAGCACATAGCACAGTTGCGCAGTAGTTGTTTATCTGCTAGGCGGCAATATCTTAGAACTAGACGTAGACGGAGGTCTTCAGAAGAACAGATACTTGTATCATACAGATCATATCGGAGTGCATGCATAGCCTTGCAAACTGCAATAGTTGAGGCAAAGTCTAAAGCATGGACAGAACTCATAAAAAGCTTAGACAGAGACCCATGGGGGCGGCCATATAAAATCGTTCTGAATAAACTGCGACCCTGGGTTCTACCTATAACTGAGCGCTTAGATCCTTTATTTACTTTGAGGATTATAGAAACTCTTTTTCCTCAAGATAGTAGTTCCGATAATGTGATAGTTCAAGATGTACAGCAAATGGCTTGGAACACCGACTGGGCTGTCAAGCAGGCGGAACTTGATTGTGCAGTAAAACGCTTAGCGACCAAAAATACAGCACCAGGCCCTGATGGAATTCCTGGTCGAGTCTGGGTGATTGTACTACCTGCCCTCGGTGAAAAACTGAGAGACCTATTCACAGGCTGCCTCAAGAAAGGCATCTTTCCTAAATTATGGAAAATCGCTAAGTTGGTTCTACTGCAAAAGGAAGGCAGACCCGTGGATAGTCCCTCGGCATATAGACCAATTTGCCTTTTGGATGAAATTGGTAAACTCTTTGAGCGAATAATTGCTAATCGAATAAATAAGCATCTCAACAACTGTGGTCCAAACCTGTCTCAAAACCAATACGGGTTTCGCAAAGGGCGTTCAACTGTGGATGCAATTCTTCGTGTTAAAGATATAACAACGAGCGCCACTTCCAGGTGTAGGAAAGTTCTTGCTATAAGTATTGATATAGTAAATGCATTTAACTCTCTACCCTGGAGAGTCATAAGAAGGGCGCTTGTTTACCATCGGGTTCCATCGTATCTCCAAAGAGTTTTGCATTCATATCTTTCTGATAGATGTGTTACATACGTAGATAAAAATGGAATTGTGCAAGTAAAAAATGTTGAGTGTGGGGTTCCGCAGGGATCAGTTCTAGGACCTCTTCTGTGGAATCTTGCATACGATGGGTGTGTTAAGAATAGATCTACCGGAAGACGTAAACTTAGTCTGTTACGCTGATGATACTTTTATTCTGGCTGAAGCCACAACATTTCAAGGATGTATAGGACTTGCCGAATTAGCTGTGACTAAAGTTGTGGCAAAACTTCAGGAATAAGGATTACAGGTAGCTCCAGAAAAAACCGTGGCGATGTGGTTTTGTTCGTGTCGGAGTATAGTTTCTATACCAGAATCTGTTGTGAGAGTAGAAAACGTTAACATACATATAGGGCTACACTTGCGATATTTGGGTCTGACTCTAGATAGACAATGGAGATTTACAGAACATTTTGAACGTCTGGCTCCACGCTTACATAGAGTAGCTGGAGCCTTGCGAGGTATACTTCCAAACCTGAGCGGTCCACGAGAGGAGGTTAGGCGGCTTTATGCTAATGTTATTAGATCAATTGCTTTGTACGGCGCCCCGGTTTGGTTTAATCAGCTGGTCAAAACTCGCAGCTCTGGACGGAAAATACTTGCTGCCCAACGTAGTGTTTTAATTAGGGTTGCCCGTGGATATAGGACTATCTCCTATGAGGCAGCTTATATCCTTTCTCGATTTCTACCTCTGGATTTACTTGCCGAAATAGACGCGAGAGTATATCATCAACTCCGTGTACTCCATGCTAGGGTTGACATAGAGTCTGGAGGTGGAATCATAGAACTCCGCGAGAGAGAACGAGACAGAGCGTTGCATAAATGGTATGACCGACTTCAAGAGCCCAATTCTAGTAGGCAACGGGTTGTGACAGCAATACTCCCAAACATACATTCTTGGATGAATAGAAAAGAAGGCTCCGTTACTTTTCGACTGACTCAGATACTCACTGGACATGGCTGCTTCAGTGAGTATCTCTTTAAAATAGGAAAAGAGCCTTCGCCTCATTGCCATCACTGTGACGCCAATGAGGACTCTGCGCAGCACACTTTTGAATGGTGCCCAGCATGGCATACTGAGCGGCAGATTCTCAAAAGTTTTATTGGAAAAGATTTGTCTTTACCGGCTGTGGTGGCAAAGATGTTGGAGAGAAAAGATGTCTGGAACGCTGTAGTTTCTTTTTGTGAAGCTGTTATGCTTAAAAAAGAGACTGCAGAGCGACAAAGAGAAAGGTACCATCCAAATCGAAGACAGAGGCAAAATATTTAATTTCGTCTATTAAAAAGTGGAACACCCAAAAGTTGTAAGTGGAAAGAGTGGGGGGCTCTCCCGAAAAATGAAAGTCTTGGATGCATTTAACAGCAACTTTGTCTGGATGATGTTATTAAAACATGCACGCATGGAGATCACTGGCGTAGTTCAGATGAGATCCCAGAGTTCTCCAATAGCGTTGAAGTGGATCACCGAGGGGTTTTTAGTGGGTAAAAATCTCCACATACCCCTAGCTCTTATCCCCAAGAGAGTTTAGGATGATCTTTTGAAGATTTTCCCCTCGGAAAAAAAAAAAAAAAAAAAAAAAGGGGCTTTGTTCCGATACCAAACAATTTTTTTAACTTCATCACGGCGAACAGTGACAAAATCTCGCACTCAGCACAATAAAAGTAGTTTTTTTTTCTTAAATTGGAACAATATTTCGTACATGACATCACTGTTGGCCCCGGCTTCACCCGCGTTAAATTGGGTTTTACACGATATGTTTATAATTTATAGCCTACTAGCTGTTGCCCGCGGCTCCACCCGCGTAAATACAGTATCCCTCGGGAACCTGTACTTTTTCGGGAAAAATATACTTTTTACTTTGTCCTTTCACAGGACTCAAAGTATGTCTGTACCAAATTTCATAAAATTTGGTTCAGCGGATTAGTATAGAAGTTTATTTTATAGAAGTTTCGTTTATATTAGTATAAAAGTATAGATTCGATATTTTGTTTTAAGCTATATTACTGTTGAAATTTCATCAAAATCCGCTCAGTAGTATTAGAGTGAAATAGTCACAAGCATCCATCCTCACAAACTTTCAAATTAATAACAGTAGTAGGATTCTGATCGCGTTTTTTGCGTGTGTGCGTGCGTATACGCCAGCTGGCGTGCGCGTACGTACTGGTCGCGGGCGATGTCGCCGTCGCCGTTAGGGAACAGTATGTAGAGGTAGAGGCGCGCGAACACCGCTCGCTCCACTGTCAGCTCCGCACTCTCGAGCACCGTCGACGTGGCGCCTGCAAAATGTAATTCAACTTACACGACTGTACATCATTTGGTAAGTACAAGTTGTGTGATGCAAGTGTAGTACTTAACGGGCAATTGGCCCACCACACTTACCCACCACTGCAACTCCTGTGTAGCCAGGATCGACAGTGATAACCAACCACAAAAAACCCTTTGATATGATCTCAGGGGTGTAGTGTAAAGTGTAGTACGTTAGGGTCAGATCACACTGCACATTTGTAAAATAGCTTTTCAAAATTTTACTTTATCCAGTCATACACTGGACATACGCTGTGCAGCGAGCTGCAACTTGACATTCAAACTCTTGCATTGAAATGTGTATTTTATTATGTAATGAATAAAGTTCAATTTTAAGTAGCTATTTTAATTAAAAATGCGTCACGTCGCGTTTCGTTTCGATTCTGTGTCAAATGACTAAGTTTATGTCTTGTAACATGCGTACAACGTGACAGTGTGATTTAATGTGTTTGTAGTGCGTGTGTGTTTATTGCGCTCCACCTACCTTCCCACGAAGGGTCAGCTTTAATCTCGGCTGTGATCGCCTTAATGTTGGCAGCCAGCCGCGACGCCTTCTCGTCTATTAGCTCGCCCCCTGTTGAATTAAAATAAGTGGTAAGTAATTCCTTTCGATATTCAATTTATTTAAATACAAAAGTTCAATATTATATGATTAAAACATCATTCAGTGGACCAAATAGTAAATCTAAACCATATTCGAGCACACACAATTTTTTTTATCAAAATCGGTCCAGTCGTTAAGGAGTTCTATTACAAACACACGCACAGAAGATTTATATTTATAAAGATTTAATAAGTACATGTAGTTCAGTTAGGGTGTCAATAATGAAGTAACACGTTACATGTCACAATAACTCTCGTAGTCTCGTCTTAGACGTATACAATAAACAAAGATATGAGTCCTCAGTCCTCACCGTTGAGCGCGTTGATGGGTCGCTGCGCGTGCAGGCGCGCGAGCCGCCGCAGCGCCGCGCCGCGCTCGAGCTGCTCCAGCGTGCGCGCCGCCGCCGCCGCGCGCGCCAGCTCCGTGCTTTCCGTGCGCGCGTTCCGGGTCTGACTGGAAATATTGTTTTAATTTTATCAGAACAATAGTACATATAGATATTATTTTATATGGATTTTGGTGTCGACTAGTGTTAACGCCCATCACTGAGAGCTTAAAATCGGTAACTAGCGAATAGACGATTTCTTTATTTATTATTTCATTAAAATCTTCTTATGATATTGTGATCATTTATATGTAATATTTTTAATGTATGTACTATTTGGTGTCCTTATAATAAATAAATATGTGACTATCATTAATTGCCCGCGGCTTCGCGCGTGTTAGATGTGAAGATATACTATAGAGGTATAGATATATATCGGTGATGTATTTTTACTTAAGACTGATTTGGTTTCGTAAGTTCCGTTAAATATTTGGCAACACCAATATTAATACCGCTTGAGTTTTAAATATAATAAGTAAACCTTAGTTAAGAGTCGTTGATGTAATGATTAATATTAATGTGAAATAAATGTTTTAAGTGTGAAGACTAAATGTATATAAAATATAGTCTGTGACAACTGTAGCAACCCTGTGGCCTATAAAAAGGCGAGACAGACCCAGTCGGCCTCTTACACGGGAAGCTGAAATACCAGGTGATGTTACCTACTTATTGTTTTTCATTTAAATATTGTGTTTAATATTATTTGATATTTTATAGCTGTAGCCTTTGGTATTATATTATTTCCTAATAATTATTATAATTGTTAAAAGTTAGTATTGTTCACGATTGTTTTGTCTAGTTGATGTATGGTTTATTTCTAGCTGTTAGGATATGTTACATTTGAATCTCAATTATTATTATGTACTTAGTAAGTGATAAATTATAGTTCGTGTACCTTTAGAATAAGTGTTTGCTAATAGAAAGTGAGTCTTGTAAAATAACATAGCTACCCACATGTTTTTGTTATTTCCGAATTAATAAATAATGTTGATTTATCTTGGTTTTGTATTTTGAACTGTATGAAGATCCTTATAGAAAATGGTATATTTATATCTACCTACCTTTAATTTCTTAGGTAGGTTGAGATAAATGTATTTGCTTTAATAATTACATATTCAAATTGAAATATCAGTAAATAAACTAGTAACATATTAATATCACCTTATAGCTATAGATTAGGGTCTGCCCTAATCTGACACACGCGTGAAATTAGGTTTTAAAATTTCATCCCCTATTTTACCCCCTTGGGGGCTGAATTTTGAAAAATCCTTCCATAGTGGATGCCTACGTCATATGAGAAATACGTGTGCAAAATTTCAAATTCTAACCAAAAGGGTTTGGCCTGTGCGTTGATACATCAGTCAATCAGCTTTGCCTTTTTATATAATTATATAGATAGATGTACGTACGCGCTGAGTTGGTGGGTGTGGTGCATCAGCGCAGCGCGACAGGCGGCCAGGTAGGCGGCGTAGGGGCGGCGCGCGGCAAGGTCCGCCCGCAGCGCCGCCGCCAGCCGCGCCGCACCCGCGCCGCCGAGAGCGCGCGCGCACGTCGCCGCCTCTGCGCCCGCGCCCGCACGCACCCACTCCGCCAGCGACATGCTCGTACGGCGCTGCACATAGTTCAAATGATGTATGGTATCGTTGTGAGATTATTTACTACTAAATGTAGCCCGCGGCTCCACCCGCGTAAATAAAGTATCCCAAAGGAACACTGTACTTTTTCGCGTTAAAAAGTAGCCTATGTTTTAATCCACAGCCTACATAACATACCAAATTTCATCAAATGCGTTCCGTAGTTTTTGTGTGAAAGAGTAACAAACATACCTACATTCATCCATCCATCCATTCTCACAAACTTTCACATTGATAAATATTAGTAGGATCAAGGATACGACGTTAGTCACGACTTCGTTCGCGTATTAAGAGTAAATTCGTCCATTGCGAGAGCGGTGTATTTTGCCGGGATAAAAGTTGTCTGCGTATCAAAATGCATTCAGCACCATCTAAATAAACGTTAGCAAAACTTACAGTATGTTTATGGGGACCTATATCGCCTTAAAATTTCATCACATAACACAAAGCTGTAATTGTAATCTACCATTTCGTTATCCATTAATTATTGTGTAATTAACAGCTTCCGTGGTCCCAGGATTTAGAGGTTGGCTCTCGACTCGGAGATCGTGGGTTCGATTGACGCGTTGGAACAACAAAAAATGTTGTTTCGAAGTTTGGTTAGGAATATGCAGGCTAATCACCTGATTGTCTGACAAAAACGATGATCCATACGTCGGATGGGCATGTAAAAATCGCACCTGCGCCTGATCTCTCGCCAGTCGTGTCGGTTATCCGTCCCACTAGCTTTCGAGAGTAAAGGAAGAGAGTGTTCTTGTGTATAGCGCACACACTTGGGCACTATAAAATAGTCCTGCATAGCTTACCTGGTTTCAATGAAACCGTCCACCGTCACCGAACGGTGTGGGCAGCTATTACTGTATAAGATGATGTAATTACTGAAACCTTTCTCTATTTTCCCTATGGATACGTTTTGTACTCACGCTGGGCACTATGTCGGCGGCGTGGTCGACGTTGGAGAGCACGGCGCGCAGGCGGCGCTTCATGCTGTTGAACGCCTCGGGGTCGCTCAGGTCGATCACGCCCTCGCTCCTGCATAAAACAATTCTATACCAATCACCTTTCAAATTCCAAGTTATTTATCGGTCTTCATACGCCAATTGTAACAGACTTACTTTACTAGGTAAGTAAACAGAAGAATATTAAAAATGAACTGTTATGAAGTGTGCAATTTTTAAGACTAATATTATAATCATCGCATGCGAATCCGTCACCGATTCTTATACCGTTGGTTTTTATCGGCGGGTTTTCTTACGTTTTGCGCGCATAAAATACATTACTTTTTCGGGATAAAAAATATCCAACCCAAAGTATGTCTATACCAAATTTAATAAAAATCGGTTCAGCGGTTAAAGCGTGAAGAGGTAATAGACAGACAGACGTCACACTTTCGCATCTATAATATTATATAGTATAGAAGTATACATTTCAATATATTTCTTTCTAAAATTATGGTAGTAGCTCAACAAACCTCTCGATCTCCTGTTCAGTTCTATCCGTCCGGTCCGGCCTATCACTGCGGTCCGGACGATCGGCCCGGTCCGGCCTGTCACCGGCGGGACTGCGGTACTTCGCCAGGATCTCCTCGGAGCTCTCGGCCGGCTCCACGCGACACTCCTCCACGCTCGCCTCCTCCGTTGAGGGCTTTATATCTGTCGATGAGCGCCATTTTATGATCCTTCGAGCCAGATAAACTTACAATCTTAAAATTTTTAAAATAATTTTATAATTTCTATAATCAATGCAATAATGCACATATTGAAGCATCTAAAAGTAAGTTTTATTTTTTAGTTGCACTAACAGAAAAAAATATTTGCTGTTCTTTAAAAGAAAAACATTGATTTATTTTACAATGGCAATTTATAGGACTGTTACTCAATGGCAATATATTTTGTATTTTTTTTTACTATAAAGATTCTATATTTCAGGTAACTGACCTCCTTGGTTGTGCGCTCTTCCCTTGTGCCGGAACATCTTGATCTTGTGGAGCAAGTTGCCGCCGGAGCGTTTCACGTTGTTCTTCAGTTCGTCCAAGTTACCCACTAGAGCTTCGTCGATGTTTCGTCTCCTAAAACATAAGACAAACCTTGTGTCTTCCGTGTCACATAAATGAAAATAATAGGGAATATGCATAAAAAATTAATTTGCCTGAAATATTTTTTTCCCTGTTCTTTATTGTCGTCACATTATAACTAAAAGGAATTTTTTAAATTTAGTTCCTATTTAAGCCGAAAAAAAATATATAAAAAATGCAAAATCAGCCCGGGATATTTAAAATTGCGCGTCACCATTTGTCGCGAGTCGCGACCAATGGTGACGCGCGTGTGACGTCACGCTACACGACGCTGTCTTTAGTGACAATGACATGACTGACGTTAAATTGAATTTTATGCTCTGACTCGTCTATGATTTTATCTGTCAACTGACTTTTTCGTGTACGATGACCCAACCCAAGGCCGCGAAAATGGCGTGTTTAAACCGCGCAAAAATTATAGTGATTTTTAAACATTTTTTCCAGCTTAATGGACAATGTTTTTGATGTGTTATATATATTTTTGGTAATGTTATAACCAGTAGAAACGTGTAAAAAAATAAAAAAAATACATGCATATTCCCTATTGGGGAAACAATTAAATGTAAAAAATTTATATACTCAGAAATATTGAGTATACTAGTCAATACGTCTAGGGCCAACTATGTGCGGGTTTCCTCACGATGTTCTCCTTCACCGTTAGAGCGTCCGTATAATGTACTTGAGGTCTGAAAACGTCTCATTGGTACACGCCACAACCTGGGATTCGAGTGCGAACCAAACGGTCTACCCACTAGGCCACGGAGGTAATTATATACATGAAAAAATAATGAGTGCAACAATATAGGTATAAATAATTTTGACTGAATTATGTCAGTCCGATTGGTAGTTTGGTATTTTATTTTGATGACCGGAAATTCGGAATATGATGGTTTCAAATCCCAGTCAGATAAATATGTTTTGTGATTAGTTTTATTTTTTAAGGGCTGATTTTTCAATCGTCGGATAACTCTTAATTACTGTGGAATAAATATTTGACTTTGGCAGATTTTGTATGAAAAATCTGTCAAAGCCACTATTTATTCCTAATAAGAGTTATCTCGTTTCGGCCTGGTGACGTCCACTGCAGGACATAGGTCTCCCCCATAAATTTCCAGTGCAACCGGTCGCTCGCGGCCTGTATCCACCGACTTCCTGCGACTTTTCTCAGGTCATCTGTCCACCTGAGTAAGAGTTATCTGACGATTCAAAAATCAGCCCTTAATCTACTAGAACTCAGATCAAAGCTGGTTACCCCAGCTACTAATATTTTAACTGACCTCTGCGTCTTCTCCGCCGTGGCGTCGAAGCTGATGCTCTTGGGTATAGCGCCCGTGGACGGCTTGGGCGGCGGGCTGACGCGGCGCTCCGTGACGTTGTCGGAGTTGACGTCCTGGCTGGAGCTCCGGTCGGACGCGGACTCTATGCTGTTCACGGACAACGTACTGAGCGACATGTTGCTCGCGTCCCGACGTTTCTCGATCCTGGAGGAGCTGACAACAACTGCACTAAGTATCGGAGGAACTTTTATCACAGGTGCAAGACAACAAAGAACAATTTCGTATGTACTTATTACACATATTATTTTTGATTTTTGTTATAATATTCACCTTTACTTATAATATAATAAAGAGGAAAAGTTTGTTTGTTTGTTTGCATTGAATAGCTCCGAAACTACTGGACCGATTTTGATGAAATTTGGCTCAGATGTAGAGTCGACCACGGGAAAATACATAGGCTACTTTTTATTACGGCAAAATGTACGGTTCTTGCGAAATTTCTTTTTAGCGCGCATGAAGTCGCGGGCATATTTTTAATACATATCCATGACACAGGAACACAGAAAAACTTTATTCCTTTGGCGGGGTTTGAACTCGCGACCTCTGGCTTATGTGGTCCAGTACTCTCGGAGCCTATTCAATACAAACAAACAAGTGTTTCCTCTGTGTAATATCTATATTAATATAATATAGAGGACAAATTTTTGTTTGTTTATTTGCATTGAATAGGCTCCGCGAAGTACTGGGCAGATTTTATTGAAATTGAACACTGATATCACTTACACCCGTATCATTAGTTGTTTCCTCAGATCCGCCTCGACTCAACCTCATCTGAGGTATCCTTGAGAAGTTCCTCGAGTTTGGTATTCTTAAACATAATTTCTACCTCAGCTGTTTGCTCCTCCAGTAAGGTTGAGTGGAGGTGTGACATCATAAATAATCATGGAAAAATATATTTTTTTATGTTAACACCAACAGTAAGCATTAAAACTCGATCCAAATTTTAAAGAATGATGAATATCTATGCGCTGTATAAATTACATGGAATTTCGTAAAGGCAGTGACGGATTTTCGTAAAGTAAAGATCCAAAAAATCCTCCATACTTATCTTTAAATAAGTATCCCTCTGTAATACTTTACTTTACTGTAATAATTACTTAATAATTCCACTTTGTTTGTAAAAAGAATTGATATAAATGTCGGAAATAGACGCTCGAGGGAGCCTCAAGGTACGTCCTGAGGTACCTTAAGTTTGACAGTTGATTCCTCGACTCGCGTAAGGAAATTCCTCAAGTCGAGGGAATTTTGTTGAACTAATGATACAACTTTCGTGGATTGAGGTTGAGTCGAGTGGAGGAAATCTCGAGGTAACACCTAATGATATGGGTGTTAGACCACGGAGGAGATAGGCTATTTTTTATTACGGCAAAATGTACGGTAATGTATTCCTGCAGTATTTCCTTTTGCGCGCACAAATTCGCGGGCAATACCGATTCCCGGTCAGATAAATATTTTTGTGATTCTTTTTATTTTTTAAGCTCGGCTACCCACCCAGGTTCATATTATTTGGTACCTGATGTTGATGATGCTGGTGCGGATCTCGGACTTGATGCGGCTGACGTTGTTGACGAGCGCGGAGGAGGAGATGCTGGCGGCGCCCATGCGCGTCATCAGCTCGGAGATGGCGGAGCGCGGCTCGGCCTCGTAGCGCCGCTCGTACTGGGACACCGACAGCGCGTTGAACGAGCTCTCGCTCGAGTTCAGTGACCTACGGAAAATAACGTTGCCGAATTTATTTAGGTACTTTTGGGCTGATTATGAAGAAAATAAAAAAGATGAAAAAAAATTATCAAAAAAAAATTGTTTCATTTTTCAAATATTTAAGTTTTAAGCATTTTAATTATTTATTTGGCTACCCCTATCTAATGTTTAAGTATTTTATTTCGTCATTGTCTGGATTTATTGCACAAAGCATTTGTAAATAAATGTCAATTCAACTCGGCCGCTGTCAAATAGCACATTTTGCAAACATGTCCTTAACAGTTTTGAGCTACCATATAGTATAGTACATAATATTCAATAAAAAACAAAAAAATTTTCATCACTCACCTGTCCATCAGATCGTTCTCCTCGTACGACTTGGACGTGGAGGGCATGTCGTACTTGGGGAAGCTGTCGTCCACCCATTGGCTGGTGGCGTCCACCCCCCCGCCCGCGCCCGCCTCCCCGTCCCCCGCCTCGCCCGCCGCGTCCGCGTCCTCGCCCGCGGCGTCGCCCGCCACCGCGACTATGCTCGCCGCGCGGGGTTCGGACGACGCGTCCGTGTTGTCGCTGGTGACACAACAAACTCTTATATAATGTTTGGTATAATCGATTGTGAATATTTTGCGCATACGATCTACAGCTTATGTAAGGACATTTAGGAAAATATACATTTATTCGAATTAATTATTCGAATAAAATACAGGTATATATACTAATAAAGGTAATATATTAAATAAAATTACATTGCGCTGTCTAAGGCGCTGAGGTCATCAATCTAAAAAAAAACAGCCTACTTTAAAGCGAAAGCAAAGTCTTTGACTAAATAATACTAACTCAACCGGCTGTGCGAGATCAATGACCTTCGCAGGGCCGTAAAGAACGTAATGTAACTTTATTTTGTATTTTTTTCTTCGAAATGTTTAAGTTATTTTTCTGTTAATGTCCAAAATATCTATAATTGATTTTACCAAACCTTATATTATAACTGTCATAAAAAAAAACATAAAAAAAATCAATATATTTTTTGAAAAATCCGGGAAATGAAGCTGAAATCGAAAAAGTTGAAAATATGCATCACTCGATAGTATCGCTCATGAGGAACGTAATTAATATGTAATATTTTTTGTACGAGTGTATCTCATGAACTCACCCGTTCTGGTGGTAGAACAAGTCTGGAGCAAGCTGCGCGCCCGTACTCGGGCTCTCCGGCGCAGACGTCGCGTAGCACGTCATCACCTGGCAAAACGAAAAAAGGCATGATTGCTAGTGATTAGTATTCAAGAAACAGAATGGCAATCCATTTAATTTTATTCAGGTCATGAAGCATTTGGCGTAAATTGATAGCGCTTTAGTTCCTCTACTTCTACTGTCCCCTAGATCCGCCGTCGTGCTAGTTCGCTGACAGAGTGTACTACCTTTAGACGTTATCATTTGGAAATAAGGTTGAAAAGTGGTGGACCGTACCACAGTAGTCACAGTGCTAAGTACTTAGCTAGTGATGTAACTGCACGCGGCATTTACCGGGTAGCCGTTGACGAGGATGCTCTTGCGGTTCTCGCTGGGGTAGGGCAGCGCGGGCAGGTCCAGCTCCGCGCCGCGCGCCAGCGCCGCCGTCGCCACCGACACGCCGCTCCTGCACAAGTTCATACGTTAATTCAGGATTGTGAATCACACGCGGTGGAAAGCTAATATATAAGAGTTTATTATATATTAGCTTTATCCCGCGGCCCCACCCGCGTAAATGCAGTATCCCTAGGGAACATTGTATTATTTGTTCCGTCTTCGATATCCGGAATCCATCTTGAGTCAAGCACCCGTCTTTCTGTCGATTTCCGGCTACTTACCTCCCTCCACGTACGGCAGATGGCGCTAGTGTCGTAGGTTTGAGACGGTTGCGCGCCTAACTGACTTTCTTCATTATGGCGTCGTTTTTCTTGTCGTGAATATCGGCAAAAATTTTTTTTTTGTTACTTAACAATAAATTTTCGCGATTAAAGATTTTCTTTGCCGAACACGTGTTCGTAATTTTACTTCGCGATAAATGTAGCATCTCCTTCCACTGGAAGACGAAATCTTGAGCGAGTCAAAGGATTCCACTCCGCGTAAGAGGAAGTCTTCCCGTTCGAGAGAATCTACGGACAATTCATCGTCATCGTCGTCTTTGGAGCATAGGGTCGATTCGGACCCACGCGGAAACAAACGTTTCCGCGCCGTAAGTAAACGTTCCCGCCATGTGAGTAATGAACAATTTAAACATTTATCGCAACAAGTTTCGTATCTGACTAACTTAATTGCGTGTAGTTATAGTGATACGCGATTGCATGCGTCGGACATAAACGTAATGGGCGGTAGTTCGATAAACATTCCCGCCGCGGTTTCGAACAATACTCTCGAGTTGCAGCCGCCGCAAAAGCCTGCGCAAGTGTTAAATTTGTCTGATCTATCCACTACAGTGAAAGATCCTTTGTTTCCAAAATCGAATGACGAACATTATAAGAACATTTTTGATTTACAAAAATTTAAGAGTAGTGACTGTATACTGTAATTTAAGAGTAGTAATTGTATTCGTTTTTTCGGGCGCTCAAAAGAAATATGCTACTGTTCCGGGCTTTATCGAGATGAACGTTAACGACGAACTTAGGCGTTTCGCCCCATCGGCTACGGACGAAAGGTCATTGCGCCTCTATTTAACCGAACGTAGTTTTGCTTCGATTTCAAATGCTATTTTAAAGCAAAAGGACGAGTTGCGTAGTAATTTACAGTCGTTGATAAATTGGGCCACGGATAGTGATAAAAATTTAACTCTTACATCTTTGTTTGATAAAATTGAACAATAGGGTATTATCCTATGATGAAAATATACATCAGATTGTTGATATGTTATCGCTAAACATTAATTTAAACCAATTTAACCAACTTTTTACACAAAAATATGTATTGATTTTTATAAAATATCAAAAATAAAATTATGAATTTTTCACGTTTGACCACGTGACTTAAAACGCACGAGATTGGAATGTGACGTCATATTCTTACTTCTTCTTCTTTTATTAATGGCCTCCCGATTTCCGTAAAGAATAGCCAGCATCAGAATCATTAACGTAATGTGTCAGCGAGTAATAGCCACTTTTTCCGCATTTCAGTGTTCTTTGGTATGGTCACAAAGATTTTCCCCTGTGTTTTAATAGACGTATTAGTGCATTTTGGCACTACGCACCATTTATAAGGCATTTTTAATAGGCTTAAAACATTTATTTATAAACGTAAATAGTAGGTATTCTGGGATTTTGTACTTTCAGTGTAATTTGACACTTGACAGTTACAATGTTACAAGAATGTGACGTCATGACAACTCATTATAGCGTTTTCGCGCCTATAATATTAATTTAAACTTTTAGGCTAATTTGCAAGGAAAAGAAAGAAATTCACAAATAATGGTTCAAACTACTAGTGTATTTTGGTATTAGGAACAATTTAACATACTTTTCAAAAACTTGGAAAATACCCTATTGTTTAACAAGGATTCCGGTTACACAAAAGTTTCGGACGATATTTTACAAATTGTATGCGGCCGACGGGCCGATTATATTAACGCGCGTAGAGAAGCAGTGTTGAGACAAATACCTGAAGAATATCACAGCAGTGCGTTACAAAAAATTCCTCCAGATGGAGAATTTTTATTCGACATTTTTTCATTCGACGACATTCGATTAAAGACATTTTATCCTCGTACCTCCAAAAAATTGGGGGGGGCCGATAAGCTCGCTCCCATGGCAGGTCCATCCACACATAACCGTTACACGGGACTCGCCGCACCTGTTCATTATTCTGCTACTAGCTTTGCTAATCATAAACAGTCCGACACGTTTTTTCGATCGTACAACAAATCAAAACCAAACAATCGAAAATCGGAACAACCATTCTAATAAACGAGCTGTATATGCATCAAACTATAAAAACAAGCGCGATAGCAGAATTAAACCGCAAACAAAAGCAAGTTCACCAAGTAACCGATATCACTAATGACTGGCCGAAATTTCGAGGAAGCTGTCTCGTGAAATATCAGCGTGTTTGGGAAAGGTTAGGAGCACCGGATCACATTTGTCAACTTTTGAAAGGGGTTTTAATACCGTTCATTCGAAAACCACCTTTAATTTATCCGGGAAAAACGGTTTTGAAAGCATACGAGACCAAAAAGAGCTTCGATATGTCACAACAAATTCAGAGCATGCTGAAACAAGGAATCTTAGAGAGGGCCGAGGTCACTCCCAGCTATGTCTCGACCTTCTTTCTAGTGCCTAAACCGGACAACAGCTTTCGGCCGATTTTCAATCTGAAGACGCTCAACCAGTTTCTGGAAATAAAGCCCTTTCAACTTTTCAGCCACTTTAGAGTACCGAGTTTCTTGCAGAAAGGAGACTGGATGGCGAAGCTAGACCTAAGCCAAGCGTACTTTCATCTGAGCATTGCCGAGAAGCACCGTCGGTTCCTGAGGATGAGCTACGAAGGCACACTGCTCCAAATGAGGTCATTTGGAGCAGCCTACCCTTTGGTCTGGCGTCAGCACCACGAACGTTTGCTACCTTAACCAATTGGGTCGCCGAATACCTCAGGTCTCACGGCATCAGGTGTGTGGTCTATCTGGACGACTTCCTCCTAGCCCATCAGTCCGTCGACCATTTGACCGAGCAAGTAGCTTTTACCATCGCCACGATGAAGCTACTCGGTTGGATGGTGAACTGGGAGAAAAGTGTGCTGGCTCCGACGCAACGCCTAGAATTTCTGGGCGTCACTTGGGACACTACTCACAATACGAGGTCCTTGTCGGAGCCCAAGTGCCTAACGCTACGCAGGGCACTTCAGCACCAAATTTCGGTTGGCAGTTGGTCTCTCAGACAGGCCCAGTCCCTAATGGGAAGACTCAACTTCGCCACATTCGTCGTTCGCCGAGGTCGTCTACACTGTCGAACACTGCAGTACTACAGTCGACGTCTGTCCACCAAACATCCATACCGAAAATCTCCTATACCTGACCCTGCGCTACAGGAGATGGTTTGGTGGATAAAGGAAGCAGATGGGACATTACCGATACACTCGAACCCGATAACTCACTTCCTAACGACCGACGCGTCCAACATCGGTTGGGGTGCGCAGCTTGGAGAAAAGAAGATGGCAGGAAGGTGGAAGCAGGATCAAAAAGATTGGCACGTAAACCTGAAAGAGCTGTATGCCGTTCACGCAGCGGTAGCCCAAGAGAGCCATCAACTACAGAATGCACAAGTATTATTACAGACGGACAATCGCACTGTAGTTGCCTACATTAACAAGGAAGGTGGTACGAAATCCAAAAAGTTACTGCAACTGACACAACAACTTCTTTCGCTATTGGACGAGTTAAATGTATCTTTGACAGCACAGTACTTCCCGGGAAAATTTAACGGAGACGTAGACGCGCTGTCTCGAGGGAAGAAATGCCCAGAATGGCATTTGACAGAAGCAGCGACTTCGATGCTCTTTCATATGTGGGGGATGCCACAAATCGATCTCTTTGCGTCCGCGACAGCCCACGTAGTCCCGAGCTATGCGACACTAGATGTACGGGACCGCCGAGCACAGTTCTACAATGCCTTGAGTCGCCAGTGGAGGTTTGATCTAGCGTGGCTGTTTCCACCACCAAACCTAATTCCGCAAGTATTAGCTCACTTGAACACGGCAATCGGTCGATACATTCTCATAGTACCCAAGTGGAACAAAGTTTTTTTTTTTTTTTTTGGCGAAGTGACTTACAACGTCGAGCGTTACAGACACCACACTCAATCCCGAATCTACGCAATGTACTGATGGACACGGTCACAGGCAAGCGCCCTCCTGCAGTAGAATCAATCAACTTGGAGGCCTGGCTGATCTCGGGTGGATTGATGTAATCCAATATTGATCAATGCGAGAAAGGCTTTTTCTTTCTTATTTTTAATTGTTTTGGACCTAAGTAAAATTTTTGAATTGATGTGATTAAGTCTAATTAATATTAAATGATGTATTCAAATAACACATTATGGCATCATTTTCAAATTCTTTAAATTTGCAGTATGTGTACCAGGAGATAACAAACACATCACTCAAGATGGATTCCGGATATCGAAGACGGAACAAATAATAGAGAGTTTTACCTTACAATAAAACTTACCTATTATTTTTCCTGAGATATCCGGAATCCAGGTAATCCCTACCTGGTGCATCTCGAGCTCCATAATGAAGAAAGTCAGTTAGGCGCGCAACCGTCTCAAACCTACGACACTAGCGCCATCTGCCGTACGTGGAGGGAGGTAAGTAGCCGGAAATCGACAGAAAGACGGGTGCTTGACTCAAGATGGATTCCGGATATCTCAGGAAAAATAATAGGTAAGTTTTATTGTAAGGTAAAACTCTCTATTTTTTCGGGATAAAAAGTAGCCTATGTTTTATTTAATCCAGAGCCTAAACTACCAAGATACCAAATTTAATCAAAATCCGCTCAGTAGTTTTTGCGTGAAAGAGTAACAAACATCCATCCATTCATCCATGCATCCTCACAAACTTTCACATTTATAATATTAGTAGGACTAGCTTTTTCCCGCGGCTCCACCCGCGTAAGTGCAGTATCCCACAGGCACACTGTACTTTTTCGGGATGAAAAGTAGCATATGTGTTAATCCAGCCTCAAACTACTATCATACCGAATTTCATCAGAATCCGTTCCGTAGTTTTTGCGTGAAAGAGTAACTAACATCCATGCATTCATCCATCCTCACAAACTCATATTTATTATAGTACTAGCAAGAACAACCTTAGCAGAAATTGTTATAAATAGCTGTAGGATGCCTTCCTGGAACATACGATACCTACGACAGCAGTATAAATTATAAACATTTATATTATCACTATTTCATTACATAACCATTATTGAAGTATGTCTTTACAATATGATGAAGGATGATGCATAGCTTGTCTTTTTGTTTTTTATATATTCGTATTTCATATATTTTAAATAATAAACACATACATACAATACGGCCGATGTATCTTGGCGAGTCTGAACTTCGCGCAGAAGGTTGCGCAATAACTGTTTCTAAGTGTTTTCGTATTTATTTTATTTGTACTAATTGGTCAACTGTATTAGGGTAATTTTATTAGTACATAGGTATATAAAAATAATACAATAACAGTTTTCTTCACGAGTTGTACATACGCCAAAGTTCGCAGAGCCTATGTTCAGACCCGTCAAGATACAGCGGCCGTAGTGTACATATAATCACGCCCTTTTCCCGTAGGGGTAGGCAGAGACCACTTCTTTCCACTTCTACGATCCTTACACACTTGTTTCGCTTCGTTCACTTTCATTATTACCATCCATTTCTCCTCTTCCATTCAACGTAGCGAAGCGGCTCTCCATGGTCCGCTTTTCACCTCAGCGAGAAACGAGACGTGATGGGTTGCGAACCACATCGCCGCCATTTTGGATAATTAAATTATTTTTATGATTATCCATTGCGTTCCCACGGAACGCAATTTATTTAGTGATTTAAATAACAAATCACTAAATAAATTCGTTTAAAAGAGAATACTCACCTATTCGGCACACCGGAGCGCGAAGTGTGTCGTGGGCTGCCCGTGTCCGGGCGACGCGCGTTCTGTAAACATCATATTAATTGAAATGTGTTTAGTTCAACATAATTTAATTCCAGATTCGTTTTACTCCGTTTAGATCTTATCTTATCTAAACGTAAACGAGACAAAAGCGCATTACAATGGGGAACATGCATAGTTTTTTTATTGGCTTTTCTAAAAGTACATAATAAGCCAGGGAATATTGTCATTGCAATGGCATTTCTACGATCAACCGTTGACGAAATACAGTCATCACAAAAGTGAAATTGTTGGAGAGCATTAAAATGCTTTAAACAAAAAAAATGATGCACTTGTGACGTCACGGCAGTTGAAAATATATGAAGATTAATATAAAATTGATTCCATTAACTTGAATACTGCGTTTATGTTTATCATTGTTGTAACAAAAAATGATTCAAATAACTAACAAACAAAAAATCGGTTTAAATCCTTTTTAGTCCTTTAACTTTTTAATTTAGCGACTGATTATTTTTTTAAATCTTTTTCTATGTTTGAAATAGTAACTTATCTAGTGTTATTTTTATACTCTATTCAGACCCAACTTGTTTCAATCGTAAACAAATAATGTGATTTTATAATCTTTTATAATGTATACTTAGTATAGCGAGTTTCTTACGCCGGTTCTTCTCGCCGGGCTAGTTTCCGAACCGGTGGTAGGCATCATGTAGGACAATTCTATAAGCGTTATTTCATAACCTATATGGAAATAAAAATTTTGAGTTTGAGTTTATAAAAATGTAATGAAAAAAAAAAGGCTGACAAGCCATATAATATTTGAAGTGTAGGAGTTTCACTTCTCACATTTGCCTGTCGTCACTAACATACACTCGCACATGATCCCTACCAAAGTTGATCTAAATAAGCGTACTGTACCTGAGGTGGGCGGGGCAGGTCATCAAGCGCAGAGGGGCGGCGCGGCCACGACGTGTCCGAGCGCGCCGCCACAGACACGCAGTCGTCCGTGTCCACCTGTTAACGGTTTTAATTAATTAAATTAAATTAATCTTCATTACAGGACATTACAGAACAGTAAAACAATGCCACAGAACAAGAACAACAGGAAAAAAACAACTACAAATACCAAAAAATTTGGGCAGGTTAATATGAGTGTAATGTACTACAGCGCGGCGTCTTCGGCGTTCTTGAGTCCGTGTTTTTTAAAGATGGTGTTTTAATGTATTATGAGATTAGATAGAGTACTTTCATAGAACATAATTTTACTTTAGGTAATATGATAGGCTGAAAAAAAACGAAAATATCTCGAATACAATTATGTTGAATAATGAGAAAGATATGAGCGGTCAAATTTTTCGATACATCTCTTTCTAGCAAAATTAATTTTAACATGAACATTTTAATAATATGACGTCACATTACTCATCAAATCTCTCCGACTAATTTACAACTTTAAGACGTTCATATCTTTGTTATTTTCAATGATATCCAAAAACTGGTTTTAATATACAGCTTGTGGAACTATTTAGATCAATTTAAATAAATAAAAAAATACATGCAAACTTCTTCTATTAACATACTTCAAAGTGTTACACATTGGCTGTGTTCCGCGAAAAATAGCGCTAAGAAAAACGCGTAAGGAAAATGACAATCGCTAAGCATTTCGTTAGCGCTATTGAAGTTAGTAAACGGATCCTGGCCGACAACTTTTTTTTTCTCAGCGATTTTTTCCGCCAAACACATCCATTACCTCTGTGTTCCGATCGCTGTCGGAGGCGAGCACGTCGATACTCCACGCGGACTCGCTCGCCGTCTCCGACACGTCGGGCGCGCCCAGCGCCCCGCCCCCTGGCAGAATACACTGACTTACTGACACGTTCTACACCACTGAATGGATAGTGCTATGAAAGAGATATCAATCACCAAAACAAAGTAAAATAAACATACAGGGGTTTGCAACCTTTGGATTAAACAGCATAAAAGAAGGTCGATTCTGCTAATTAAATCCTGCATTAATACAGTTACGATCCAGTTCCGAATTGTAAAACTGCAAAATGGTATTCTCATAAATGTCAAACCAACTTCGAAACTCCACAAAACAGTTTACGATATCAAGATAATTCATTTATCTACACTAATATTATAAAGAGGAAAACTTTGTTTGTATGTTTGTTTGTTTGTTTGTTTGTTTGTTTGTTTGTTTGTTTGTTTGTAATGAATAGGCTCAAAAAGTACTGGACCGATTTCAAAAATTCTTTCACCATTCGAAAGCTACATTATCCACGAGTAACATAGGCTAAATTTTATTTTGGAAAAAAATAGGGTTCCGTAAGATATTTGGGTTTTTCGGACACAAGGTGTAAAAAATCAACCAGAAAAGTTTCTTATTTTGCGTACGCTGCCTAAACTATAAAAGATAGAACCATAAAATGTTCTAATTAATTGTAGATCTTATAAATATCTACAAAAAAGTCCGCGACACACTATACCTATCTATGTCGAGTGAGGCACAACAACCATTTTTTTATTTAGAAATCTTGAATTTTTTTTGGACTACATTTAAACGCGTTTATTTTACTCATGTTATTAATCCTTATCAAAAAAAATTACTTCATCACTAAGTACAGTTTATGTAGATAATATTTGGTCTTTGAATGATTAAAATTGGACGTTTGGTTTTGAAGTTATGGCGAAATTAAAATATTACGATTTCTGCTGCACGGCCCGTTGCGAAGTGGGCGTCACCAAGACGGGGTGCGCGTGCGGGTTAATGTTTAGTTTAGTTTAGTTAAATAGTTTAGTTATTTTATAAACATCAAATTGTTAATATCTTAAAATATAATACCTACATTATAATATCTATACATCTATACAGTTAAATACAATTTAAGTGTCTGTTTGTAACTTCAAATTAACAGCTTTTTACTTAATGAATCTGAAAGTATATTCGGTACTTACAATAAAATACATTTTTTTTAATTTTTGTCTGTCCGTCTGTCTGTCTGTCAGTCGGTCTGTCTGTCTGTTTGTTCCGACTAATCTCTGAAACGGCTGGACGGATTTTCACGGGACTTTCACTAGCAGATAGCTGATGTTATAGGGTCTAACATAGGCTACTTTTATTTTAGGGTTCCGTTTAAAAAAATAGGATTCCGCTTTCGTTAGTCATAAATAAAGTCGCGGGTAAATTTCAGCGATATCCCAAAGTATTGTTCCACGCGGACGAAGTCGCGGGCAAAAGCTAGTCATTCAATAAAAGTAAAATTTAAGTTAAGTTCGATATCAAAAAATAAAATTGAAAATGGCGTCGCGTCGGGCGGGAGGCGGAGTTAAATATTTAAGTTCCATGAGTCTGACGCTGAATTATAATCCGACCAAGTGAAACTCTTATTGTCTATTATATATAGTCCTATATCCCACGGGAATAATGTACTTTTTTGGAATAAAAAGAAGCTTGTTTTAATCATCATCGTTTGGTTATACATCGATGAGTTTGGTTATACATTCTTGGTTTATACATCGATGAGAACTTGAATTGAAAGGCTCATACGGAATTTGTTTGTAGCAAAATAAATAGATTTGCTTTTGTTCTCGGTAGACTCAGACAAGTAGCAACTCTACCAACGGTTCTGGCTGCCTATCATGGCTATGTTGCATCAGTACTGAGGTATGGTTTATTGCTATGGGGCAATTCTACAGATATAGACAGAGTTTTCATTGCGCAAAAAAAATGTGTTAGGGCTATATGTGGAAAGCCGCCATATGAGTCCTGTAAACCCCTATTTAAAAAACTAAATTTATTAACCTTACCAAGTTTATATATCTATGAATTAGTAAACTATACCAAGCTAAACTACAAAAGTTTTAAAGAAGCACGAGACATATATCCCAGGAATACAAGAAATCCTGATCGATTAGTGCTTGATATAATTCCTAAAACAGCCATGTATCAAAAACAATTTTATGCCATGTGCATAAAAACGTATAACGCAACTCCACCTAATATTAAATCTCTACCATACAATAAATTCAAAAAGGAACTTATGAAATGGTTAATAAACAAAAATTTCTATTCGGTCAAGGAATTATTTAATAGTTAATTTTTAAAACTTTTGTAATTTCGGCAATTTTATGACATCTAATTTTTGACATTGATTCTAATTAATATTAATTGATTATCATTCTAATATTTAATAATTTTGACTTGAATTAATGTAAAAAAGTGGTTTTTATTAACATTGATTTTATTGAATATTATCATTATCACTTGTAAACTAGGTTTGTATAATATGTATCAACATTTGAGATAAAATAATAATTTTAATAATAATGTTATAATAATTTTAATTTTATATAATAATGTAATAATAATGTGTAATTTAAAAATGTTTTGCATGCCTTTCAATTGGCAAATGTGCTGTACTGAATACTTAAACTGTTTATAACATCTGTAAAAACACACATTTGAGCAAATAAAGAATTATGATTATGATGATGATTATGATGATTAATCAAGAGGCTAAATTACTGCCATACCAAATTTTATCAAAATCCGTTCAGTAGTTTTTGCGTGAAAGAGTAACAAACATCCATCTGTCCATACATACAAACTTTCACATTTATAATAGTAGTAGGATAATAAAAAAAAACAGCCTTTGTGGTCTAGTGGTTAGAGCATTGACTCTCGATTCAGAGGTTGTAGGTTCGATTCCCGCATTGAAACAACAAAAAAAATGTTGTTTCCAAGTTTGGTTAGGACAATGCAGGCTGATCATCTGATTGTCTGACAAGAAAAATGAGCCATGAGTAAGATGGGCATGTAAAAAGTCGGACCCGCGCCTGATCTCTCGTTAGTCGTGTCAGTTATCCCTCCCACTGGATTATGAGAGTAAAGGAAGAGAGAGTGCTCTTGTGTACCGCGCACACACTTGGGCACTATAAAATTACTTCTGCGTAACTGGCCTAGCTTCAATGAAATCGGCCACCGTCACCGAGATCGGTTCTTATTAGGATAATAATAAGAGTGTATACCTGCGGCTGCGGCGGGCGTGGCGGGCTCGCAGGAGTCGCCGATGGTCTCGGAGTCGGACGCCAGCACGTCGGTGCTCCACGTGTCCGACATGATGCTGATCGTCTCGTCGCCCTCCAGCAGCTTCTGGTAACATCCATACAGTGTAAAGCAGATTCTACTATGATACATTTGACATTATTTTGAGCGCTTTAGAGCAGAGGTTCCCAAAATTATTCTGTCTGACGCCCACTTTTAAAATCAGTTATTTTGTAGCTGAACCCCCCCCCCCCCCCCATTTTTTTCACCTTAAAAACCTCAATAACAAATTAGCCTCGCCTGGAGAGTATCTTTTATCCAGTCAAAAATAACTAATAATCAACTTTGAGCAATAATAATACTTCTTACATCAGCGTCCCCAATTTTTTCTGGGCCCCTTACCTCTAAGGCTCCAGCGCCCACAAGGAGGCGTTATCGCCCACTTTGGGAAATACTGCTTTAGAGCAACGAATTATGCGTAATATCACAGAAACAGATAGCCATCATAATCTCCATTTATTTGTTGCATTATTGCAACGACCAATGACATTATTAAAAATAAATAACTCCCCCAAGCCCAGAATATTATTCTAATTTTTATTGCTTATTCATCAACCGTTTAGAGAGAAAATTACATACCTTAATTTCGAACTTGCAGAACTTATCCTCGATGTCGTTTCGCGTTTGTTTGAGATGCTTCGCAAGTGATGCGCCCGAGGCCTGGTTCGGAGGCGCATTCGGTTGGATACTGAAATAATTCCTAGGTGTAAAAACCATTCACAGTCTTTTTTATAATTTCAAAATCTATCACATCTCGAAATTACATCTTAAAATCTACTAAAGCGCGTTCACGGGTCATGTAGAATTTAGTACATTTATCCATCGCTACTTGTCTCTTTCACTCGCGCACCAATACATATATTACTATCGGGTTTACTCATGTGCGCGATAGGAGCGCGATAGCAATATATTCGTGTGCGAGTGAAAGAGATAAGTAGCGATGAGTAAATAAAGTAAGAAGATTCGCTAAATTATGTAGACTTCATTCATCTCAGTCTTCCTCTTTATTAAAATGAGTTATGAGTTACATATATTTAGAGATATAAAAATCCAAGCACACAAGTCGTACGCAAGCTATACACAAGATGGACGCAAACTGAACAAAAGCCGTTCGCAAGATGGTTGAAAACTATAGAAGCTGTAGGAAAACTTTTCGCAAGATGTACGTAAGCCGTACGCAAGTCGTACGCTGGTACGTACCGGCGCGGCGCGTCGCCCGCAGCATCACCGTCCGTGACCTGCGACGACGGCGTCTCGCGCCCCGAGATATTGGGACTGCCGCGACCGCTCACATTTGCTGATACCTGCATACATGAACATTTCAAAATAAATATCTAACATCAAAGTCTCATAAAAATTTTAAGATTTCATTTCTATATTGTCAACCTTACTTTTGCCCGCGGCTTCGCCTGCCTAAAAACGAGAAGACTGTACTTTTCGGGGTAAAATGTAGCCTATGTTTTAATAGATAGCCTAAACACTTTTATTCCCTGTGGTCCACATATGTCCACGGGCACAAAAAAGTAATCGTTGTGCATCTGATAAGCGAACCACGACTAAATGTGTAAAATATCACAAACTTAGGTATACAACTGTAATTATAACAGTAGGATAATCTTACAACCCCTTACTAATAAACGCTGTATAAGCTTGGTATAACTAATACAGTGTTTTGTTCACGTCACACAAGTGACATTTTTAATTCGTTAGAAGGAGACAAAACACTGTATTAGTTATACCAAGCTTATGCAGCGATTATTAGTAAGGGGGTAAATGTATCTTTATTGGTTTACCATATCGGAGAGGTTGTCGTGGTGGTCCTCGGTCTCCAGTTCGAGGCTGGAGGTGACGCTGTGGTTGGACGCCGCCTCCGACACCGCCTCCAGATTGTCCGACGTGTTGCCCAGCGACACCTCGTCGTGCGACACCGAGAACCTGCCAACGTAAAGTTGAAGTTTTGTCGTGAAAATTCATAGTGATTCAAAATCCAAAAAACATAAAATTAAAATGATAGGGGATGCAGATGGGTGTTATAGCTATAAGTTTTGTAAAATTAATCAAAAAAATTTGGGCACGTGATTAACTGCTCATATAAAGAGGTTTAGGCAGAAAAAATAATTGAATGTTAAAAAGCAAATCTAGTAAGGAAACGAATCTTCGCCGCTAAGTCCATTGATCTCAAACAATTTACCTCACAGGCTCACAGCTGATTTGAAACCTCTTTTTTACAAAAAAATATATTGTGAGGTTAGGTTAGGTTAGGTTGGCTCGCTAGCCCACGACGACAGTTTGTAGCGATGCACGATGCAGTAGTGCATTCGTATCGATACAGTCGCGATGCGGTCGCTAGCTGTGTGACCTCGCCTACATAAACACGATGCAGTTGCGATGCAAATGCGAATCTGTCGCGCTTCTGTCGCGGTAACGGCACAAAAATGCCTGCGATCGTCACAGTTGCAAGATGGAGTCCGTTGAGGTCGCGCGTTTGCATCAATAGTCGCAATGCTGTAGCGCGTTAGTATCTGGTTGGCATCACTTCTGTAGCGCGTTGCAAATGCGACTAACGCGCGTTAGTAGCGATGCTGTCGATCGTTTACGAAACGCGCGACAGCATCACTACAAAATGTCGCCATGGGGGAGGAGCCTTAACATACCGTGTACGCTTCTGAACGGGCGGCGGGCCAGGCGGGGCGGCAGCGTCGTCCGCATCGCCCGCTTCCGAGCCGCCGTAGTAGCATTCCAGAACCTTCGACTCGCCGATCAGTCCTGAACAAAATACATGTTGATGAAGCGTCTGATAATATATATCGGGTTTACAATTACATAATTTCATACTGAAAGAAGACAAAAAAGACAATATCGACATAAATTGTCTAAACTAGGAACTAATAAACTATTTAATATTTAAAAGGCACATACTTTTACACTGTTCACATAATTTATATTCATATCACTTTAGTCCCAGTAGTATTTACCTAAGTAGTCCTGCTCCTCGACCGTGGCCAGCTTAATGATTAGCACCTCTGGGGGCTCGAGATCAGCCGCCATTTTGTCGTCGGCGCTGGTGGAGCGCGGCACCCGCGGTTTGCCCACTTTTCCCAGGATCCCGCGGCGTCCGTGGCCATTTTCTGACACTGTATCCTTGGTTTCTGAGATAGATCTGCGGGGCAGCAATATGAGAATGGTATACTCTCGTTCCGTAATAATCGTTCCGGTAATTCTGCATTAAAAAACTAAAATGGAGATGGACAGGACACATGATGAGGAACAGAAAGGATAAATGGGCTAAGGATGTTACTGAGTGATGTCCGAGACAATATAAGAGAAGAAAAGGGAGACAGCGTCGTCGATGGGAGGACGACATTAAAAGTATAGCTGGAATTACGTGGAGAAGAAAAGCACATGATCGTATTCTATGGCAAACTATAGGGGAGGCCTATGCTAAAAAGCAAGACAATCTTCGCGGAACTGGTGTCAAATACTGATTGTAGTTTAAAATCAAATGTATATTATGTAAGATTGTTGAATAAAGACAATTATTATTATACTCTGTCCCGATTCAATCCTATCCTACTGATATTATAAATGTGAAAGTTTGTGAGGATGGATAGATGTTTGTAAATCTTTCGCGCAAAAAGTACTAAACGGATTTCAATGTTTGGTATGGTAGTTGTTTAATCTCTGGATTATAACATACTACTTTTTATCCCGAAAAAGTCGTGCTCCTTTGGAATAATGTATTTACGCGATCGGAGCCGTGGGCAACAGCTAGTGTACTCTAAATGTAAACAAAAATATGAAATGCGACCAAATGAATGTGTCATTGTATTATATCTTTATTGCGTCACAGGGGCAAAACTCTCTACAAATGACAATGTCAGAGAAATCTATAATAGATGTTATGAAATTATATTTGTTATGACAATCATATCAAAACACAAAACGACCTGCGGACAGCCCCTTGAGCCGTAGTCCAGGCTGGGGAAAAGTTCCTCCCCGACCGCCTCCGCATTCGCCCAGCCGCGCACACACTGGCGCGAGCTGTCATTCGTGTAACTCGGTGGAATGGCGATTATTTACGTTCGTAATACAAATATATTGTTTTATTATGCGAGGAATAAGTGACATTTAAATTCGTAGCATTAAACCCGATATTGAAATGAAAACATGCAACTTGATTGGAATTCCTAGATCTTCAACACTTACGGAACGCATTTTTAAATTAAAGCCTGACTAGGAAAATGTCATACCGGACGGCGTTGAAGTCGGGCATCTTGCGGAGTGCGTGGTGCAGGCGGTCGCGGTAGGCGGGCTCGCGCGCGCTCAGCCGGGCCGCCAGCGCGCTCGCCCCGCCCACTGCGTTCGACACGCATGCCGGGGGGTCCCTGAAAATAAATAAATTTGTAATAATCTATTTGCCAGAAAGTTTTAACATATATCAGTCTAACTGTGCGGTGAAACAATCATTATGAGTGTTATGCTGCAAATATTGTTGTAAGTAGTATTTAATCTTACCCAAAACAATCTTCAACTGGGTTTGGTGCACCGGCGCCGTTCTGTTCCTCGATGCCGTTCTGGTTGTTATTGTTCAGCTTCGATGAGGAGTGCCTCAAAAACGTTATCTGAAACAATCATTCCACTTTAAAAAAGGTAATATTAAAATATCCAAACGAGATTTTTAAGTCTAAGCGCCTTTACACACGCGCTGATGATCATCCTCGTCCTCATCTTCTCACACCGGGCCCTTGAAAAGGGGCTTGGGTGGGGAAACCGATGATCAGGCGAAATCATCGGATTTTTTATGGAATTCACCGCCGGCACTGGCACTGGTGGCAAAAAATTACAAATCGTAGTGCGCGGCGACGCTGGAATTGCGGCGCATGTGTAAGCGTACTTAGATAAATTAATCATTCTCTCCAACATGACCGCTGAGGGTCCATCCACATATTACGTCACAGGTTAAGTACAGGTACAATGATACTAAAAAAGCGTGACATATGGATTCAAAAAGTCGAAATTTTGCGTGACGTAATGTGTGGATGGCCCCTGATCATGATGACGGCACGGTACTGACCAGCTGGTGCGCGTCGGGCGCGGTGTAGAGCGCGACGGCGGTGTGCGCGCGCACGTCGGTACGCAACGGCGCGGCGGGCGGCGCAGGCGGGGCCGGTGCGTGCCCATCGCCGTATAAACTCTCCACCAGCGACCACACGCACGACCGCTCGAACTTGGCGTACACGTCGCGCACTTTCGGCTCGACCTAAAGGAACATTTTCTATAAATTGGCTTCGCTCGCGTTAAAATGTAATTTTCTGTGGGCGCTGTCCGCTAAATTAGACAAATGTCTAACTCGTGAGAATCAAACAATGCGGAGGTGGCCTAGATTGTCAAGGACTACAGCGTACTGGGAAGAGGTGATGATGATTATGAAAATAAATGTGAGGAAAATAGGAAGAGTTGCAATAAAAAATATCTTGCAGTATTGATGTTGATGATTAAACAACTCTCCTTCTTAAAGTGGATCATCCCACACATCGCAGGTGGTGAAGCAGGGACTCGTTTTTAAGTTGTTGCCAAGCGAATGCGAATTACTATTGTATGAAAATCGGCTCTATATTTATACTGTTCGCAACTAATACTTCTAATACTTCCAGAACGTTTCATGCTTCATCCCCTTAAGGCCACGTGGACCCAATTTTACATGACTTTGAATCGATAATAAACAAACAAATAGTAACTTTAAAAAGCCAAAAAAAAAAAAACACATTGTTGTTTACTTAATGTTCTTTAACAATTTGTGGTTCGAAACATAATATTGAAAACTTCACTCGATCAAAAATAATTCCGAAGAGGAGGCTAAATTTGAATATTTTTCTTTTTGTTCATGAAGTTCATGATTGTTTTACTTTCAAAAATCATATCTACGAAAAGCTAATAACTTAAAAAAGAATAATTTCTGGTTACATTTTGCATGTTGGTTTAATTATTTTAACAATAAATTAATATTGAAATGCAGCGTGCGTAAGCCGCTAGAGTCGCCCCACAGTCGCCCGCTAGGCGTTGACGAGGACAGACCTATGTCAGTTTTGCTAGCGCACGCCTTACCCGCGTATTTATCGAACAATTCTTTCGTTTCTAACGCAGTGTACGAAAGTCAGTTTGTTTTGTTTCTTTTTATTTTTGAACATATCATACACAATAACATGTTATATTTTATCGTCGCCACGTCATTGCTTTTGCCAGATGAGACGACCTCTGTGGCTCAGTGATTGAGCGTGTTGGTGCTCAAGCCGGGAGTCGCGGGTTTGAATCCCGCCGAAGGAAAAAAAGTTTCCTGTGTTCCCGGGTCATGGATATGTATAATACAATAAAAATCTAAAGGAAAGTCAGTTTCTTTGTATTTTTTTATGTTTCTTTTTATTTTTGAACTAAATCTATACATCTATACATCTATACAGATAAATATAATTGAAGTGTCTGTTTGTAATGTCAAATTAACAGCTTATCACTTGATGCATATGAAAGTATATTCGATACTAACAATAAAATATCAATTTTTAAAATTTTTGTCTGTCCGTCTGTCTGTCTGTCTGTCTGTTTGTTCCGGCTAATCTCTGAAACGGCTGGACCGATTTTCACGGGACTTTCACTGGCAGATAGCTGATGTTATAAGGTCTAACATAGGCTACTTTTATTTTAGGGTTCCGTATAAAAAATAGGGATCCGTTTTCGTTAGTTGCGGGTAACGAAGTTATGCAAACGAAGTTGCGGGCATCAGCTAGTTATACATATAACCATACACAATAACATGTTACATTTTATTGTCGCCGCGTCGTTGCTTTTGCCAGATGAGACGACCTCTGTGGCTCAGTGATTGAGCATGTTAGTGCTCAAGCCGGGGGTCGCGGGTTTGAATCCCGCCGAAGGAACAAAAAGTTTCCTGTGTTCCCGGGTCTTGGACATATAATACAATAAAAATCTATTGGAAAGTTTGTTTTGTATTTTTTTATGCTTCTTTTTATTTTTGAACTAAATCTATAGGTACAGATAAATAAAAATGAAGTGTCTGTTTGTAACCTCAAATTAACAGCTTTTCACATAATGCATCTGAAAGTATATTCGGTACTTACAATAAAATACCAATTTTTTTAAATGTCTGTCCGTCTGTCTGTCTGTCTGTCTGTCGGTCTGTCTGTCTGTTTGTTCCGGCTAATCTCTGAAACGGCTGGACCGATTTTCGCGGGACTTTCACTGGCAGATAGCTGATGTCATAAGGTCTAACATAGGCTACTTTTATTTTAGGGTTCCGTTTAAAAAATAGGGTTCCGCTTCCGTCAGTTAGGCGCAAACGAAGTTGCGGGCATCGGCTAGTTATACATATTATAACCATACACAATAACATTATCGTCGCCACGTCGTTGCTTTTGCCAGATGAGACGACCTCTGTGGCTCAGTGGTTGAGTGTGTTGGTGCTCAAGCCGGGGGTCGCGGGTTTGAATGCTGAAGGAACAAACATTTTTTCTGTGTTCCTGGGTCATGAATGTGTATTAAATATACTAAAAATCTTAAATATGTGTATAATATAAAAATTATTAAATATATTTCTGTTGTCTGGTACCCGTAACACAAGTTCTTCGAGAACTTACCACGGGACCAGATTGACTTGGTGTGAAGCGTCCATACATATATTATTGTGTTGTGTATTATGAGAAAAAAGTAGCTGATGCGTGGAGTAGCCTTAGTACATTATTGAATAAGCCAGTAAACGGTTTTTATGAATTTGTAACATCTACCATCTTCTTTGCCGTACTTTTCGTTTCTTTTTATTTCGATTTCTGTTTTTACAATAATAATAATAAATAACTCCCCACGCGACATCCGAGTCGAGAGCCAAGCTCTAACCACTAGACCACGGAGGCTGTTCTATTTACAATAAAATATAAGGATACGAGCTCAACATCTGTCATGCTTGCCTTTGCAGAACACACCAAGTCACTCGCAAGTAGGGGTTGCAATCCGGATACTTCGAAATTCGAAAAATTCGAAAAATCCGGATTTTTCGATTTTTTCAATCTTGGTTACTACTATGAAAATTACATATTTTAATTGTAATTAGTATGTACTCTAGACGTACAATATTTGAATAAGGGATATAATTAATCGAGTGAACAAAAAATAAGTTGGTGACTGCACGTGAGCATACTGTATTGCTGAATTTGGCAGCGAATTAATATGCTGGCGACTAAATTACTTCAATCAATATTGGTTACTACTATGAAAATTACATATTTTAATTGTAATTAGTATGTACTCTAGACGTACAATATTTGAATAAGGGATATAATTAATCGAGTGAACAAAAAATAAGTTGGTGACTGCACGTGAGCATACTGTATTGCTGAATTTGGCAGCGAATTAATATGTTGGTGACTAAATTACCAAACTGGTGAAATCACTCAAATGACAAAAAATACAAAAATCGGCAGATAAAAAGTAGCGAAATTTAATCCAATTAGCACCGATAAGTTGGTGACCATTATACCATGTAAGTAGCTTATAAAGATTTGATTGATAAATTAATAGCTGCTAAAAATTCAATTTGCAAGCTACGGAAAATCCCAGTTTTGGATACTATTGGAGGTTTTTTTTTCTTTGGTATGGGTATCGTTTTCAAGGTTTTTGGGGGTGCAGAATGATATGAAAATAAAATCCGTTTTAAAATTCCAAAATGGCGTATATTTTTTTTTTTTTATTAAAAATGGATGTCTTTTTCCATGTTTCATATGCTGATTATAAAATTGTCATCCAATTTCATTTTCCAAAATGGAGACTATCCAATCTTCGTAAAATTAACATGTAGTTTGTAGAGGTACCAGCTATGTAAGGTATAGAAACTTTTCGAAATTCAGGATTTTCAAATTTCTTTTTTTGGCATTCATGAAAAAAATATGCGATTTCCGAGTTAAGGGGGAGGAAATTTTTATTATTTTTCCAGTAATAGTATTATTTTTCCGTTTCTAAAATAGAAGCGATTTTAGAAAAAAAATATGGCAATGTTCTACTTTGACACGAACAGTGTATAAAGCTATAGAAATTTTGGAAAATTCAGGATTTTCAAATTTCTTTTTCTTCCATCGTGAAGAAACTATGGTGTTGCGGGGTTCTTAAGGGGAGGAAATTTTCATTATTTTTTCAATAGGATGCACCGTTTCCGAGATAGAATCAATTTTATAAAAAAAAATTAAATGCTCTACATTGAGATACGAGGGATATATAAAGCTATAGAAATGTTGGAAAATTCAAGATTTTCGAATTTCTTTTTCTCTCATCTTGAAGAAAATATATGGTTACGGAGTTATTAAGGGAGAGGTAATTTTCATTATTTTTCAAGTAGGATGCACCGTTTCTGAGATAGAAGCCATTATAGAAAGAAAAAATACGATAATGCTCTACTTTGAGACACGAACGGTGTAAAACGCTATAGAAAATTTGGAAAATTTAGGATTTTCAGATTTTTTTTCTTCCATCATGAAGAAAATATGATGTTGCGGAGTTTCTAAGGGGGAGGAAATTTTCATTATTTTTCATTAGGATGCACCGTTTCCGAGATAGAATCTATTTTATTAAAAAAATATAAATGCTCTACATTGAAAAACCGGGGCCGGGATGCATAAAGCTATAGAAATGTTGGAATATTCAGGATTTTCGAATTACTTTTTCTCCCATCATGAAGAAAATTTGAGGTTGCGGGGTTACTAAGGAAATTTAAAATGGATGACTTTTTTGTAATCAGCACCCCCAGAAACCAACAAAGGGACAACCATATTATTTTTATAAAAAAATGTCCGCCATATTGGAATTTCAAAATGAATGTCATTTTCGTATCCAGCACCCCCAAAAACTTGGTAACGACACCTATGTTAATTTTGCGAAAAATAAATAACCGTTATTTTTAAATTTCAAAATGAATCTACCCAATATCTACACCAAGTCGAGGAAAATTAAAAATTGGGAATTTTGTACGCTCCTTTGTTTTTTTTTATGTGCGCTGGTTTTGCTGCTTGTATGTTGAGTTACCTACATTACGGAAAATATATGTACCTATTCTTAAATTAAATGTGTACTCACAAATTGTCGCCAAGATGGTTATTTGTTCGCTAATATAATATCAGTCTGCCAGTTTGGAATATTCAGTGGTATTATTTAGTCACCAGATTTGTAATTTTTTATTCCTTATATTCTTTAGCCAACATTTAGTATTCAATATTCGGTATTTTCACATCCAAAATTTAATTGTTTTGTCGTGATTGTTTTAAACACTTACGGATTTTGTCACGGTTTACGTTTTACGGTTACGTTTACGTAACGCGACAAAATCCGTAAGTGTTTAAAACAATGAACAATATTCGCGTAAACATAAGAAATAAATATGTTTTGTCGTGAGTTTAAATACATGCCTTTGGATAATTTGATATTATTTGTTGTCCTGTTGAAATTGTTGACACATTTTTCCATTTATTCAAGTTATTTGGTAGAACATAGTCAATCCATTAAATGGAAATGCGAGGGATGAAGATCTTTCAAAATATTATGGCCGCTATATATGTATACTAGCGACCCGCCCCGGCTTCGCACGGGTACAATACTGATACTAATACTACAGATAACAGAATGTCTTTAAACCTCTAACAAAACGGGTGAAATTTAGTCAAAACAAACAGAAACAAATTAATATAGGTACCTACTATGCTAATACTTAATGAAATAAGTAAGTGGGTATACTTTTATCGTATGAAATACCTACACTTTTCAGAACTAACAATACAACAATCACTAAATAAATAGTTACTCAAGTATCTATCCATCATAGTTACAACGAACACAAAACAAAAAATTTACTCATAGATCTAAACTCGCACGCCTTGGCGACGACGCGACGCCCACTTCGCAACGGGCCGTGCAGCAGAAATCGTAATATTTTAATTTCGCCATAACTTCAAAACCAAACATCCAATTTTAATCATTAAAAGACCAAATATTATCTACATAAACTGTACTTAGTGATGAAATAATTTATTTTGATAAGGATTAATAGCATGAGTAAAATAAACGCGTTTAAATGTAGTCCAAAAAAAAATTAAGATTTCTAAATAAAAAAATGGTTGTTGTGCCTCACTCGACATAGATAGGTATAGTGTGTCGCGGACTTTTTTGTAGATACTTATAAGATCTACAATTAATTAGAACATTTTATGGTTCTATCTTTTATAGTTTAGGCAGCGTACGCAAAATAAGTAACTTTTCTGGTTGATTTTTTACACCTTGTGTCCGAAAAACCCAAATATCTTACGGAACCCTATTTTTTTCCAAAATAAAATTTAGCCTATGTTACTCGTGGATAATGTAGCTTTCGAATGGTGAAAGAATTTTTGAAATCGGTCCAGTACTTTTTGAGCCTATTCATTACAAACAAACAAACATACAAAGTTTTCCTCTTTATAATATTAGTATAGATGTATTTGATTTGATGTATTAATATAAAATTGTAAGTATCTTAGAAACAGTCCAGTTTCTAAGATACTTACAATTTTATATTTTTTCAGTAGTAGTACAGTTCATTAATAGGTGATCCAATTTATAAAAACACTGAATATGGTTTCAGTTTCAATTGCACAAGTAGTAAGAAGTATAATAAGCAAATCCAAACCCAATTAAAGCTTTGTATTTTTATATTTATTGAATTCTTACTAACGAAAGTCGAAACATATTATTGCAATTTTAATTTCTACAATCATAGAATGCCAAATTAATATGACAGCTTAAAAAGAAATGTAGTGGTTTAACTATATTTAATTATCTTCTAAATAATGAATATCTAAGTCCAAATACCTAAATATTATCTCTATGATATCAGGAAGAAGTTTTGGAGTCGATAATACCTGACTGGTTGGTTTAAGATTAGAGAGAGTTTTTCCGAACGAGTCAGTAGCAAAACTAAATGAAAATCAACGCTCCTGTTTTTGCGTAGAAATAATTATTTTTAGATAATATTTTAAAGATAAGATATAGGTGTCAAAAATAGCACCAACGATTTGTGTAAACCACTGTTATTTTTTTAAGTAATGTAGTTTTCATCTTATAGCGGAAACTTCAAAGTGCAATGAAGAGTAAGATGTTACTGTTTATTTGTAAGTAAAATGTTAAAATAAAGATCTTACAACAGTTATAGGTTTTAAATTGTGCTTAGAATTGCTTATTGTACTTCTGTTAGTTACCGAGGGAATTAAAAGCACCATTTACGTGTTTAATTATTACCCAAACAGGTGGGTGATTTTTACTTTCAATAACTCAAAAGTGGTCCAATTTCGTCCATACAAAATTATTTGTTCAGCCCCATGCTTCAAATGATTTGTCTTCACTCCCCGGATCTCGATTTAAAGGATTTTCAGTTTCCTACGTTTTATTAAACTGTATTAATTTTCCTACGTTAGTACTTTCTCATAGAAATGGAACTTTACGAAAACGGTAGTGGTGAATATGTAACAAAAGCGTTAAAAAGATCACAGGCTATTCCAATTTTTTATAATTCTTTCTGCTGGAACATTTAGTAAATAACAATATATACATACCTTATTTAAAATAAAATACTAACTATAAAACTGAACATTGTAGGATTTGAAACGTAATCAAAAATATTTCTAAAAATAAAAAAAATTAATATAATTAAGTATATAATTTTGATATAATCTCATTATGTTTTTATTTATTCAGATTGTAATTCTAATACTTACAACTTAAAATCAGAATTTATTTAAATTAAATTATAAAAAAGTAACTCTTTTTTTTACTAATGAGTGTAAGTTTTGTTACAACATAGTAGTAAAATAAACATTAAAGTTTTATAAAATATGCAACAAATTTAAAAAAAATGAAAAAATCTGAATTATCCGGATAATCCGGATTTTTGGGAGAAAAAATTCGGAAATCTGGATTTTCAAAAAGTCAAACGTTTGTGGAGGTTTGGATTTTGCGGCAAGTGGCAAACGTGCGGACTCGGCAGTAGGAATACATTTTTTGCAAGTGCCTGCCTAAGTAGTTACCATCAAATCGTCAGCGCCTACCTGATACAGTATTATTATCTCACGAAACGACACGTACTTTAGTGACCACACCAGCTAACGATAGGTACTCGTCTCCATGCACACATCGAACACAGCGTGTTTTTATACTTGTAACAGAACACACTGCATAGAAACTGTCAAAATAATTGAATATAATTTAATCATTTTTTACTTAGGTAGGTACCTACCTATAATATCTATTCAAATTATGTGTGCTATGTGTTGCATTAAAACAGTTATCTATGGATTTTATTATCTTTTTCAATACAAATAATAAAATAAGATGACCTACTGCCGACACGTCTACACTGTAACACTTTGGGTTCATGTAAGTTCACGCCGGCGACGTAGGCGCGCGGCTCGCTTTGCGGCAATTGCGGGCAACTCTTGGAAGCGTTAAATGCCTATTTCGCTTGGTCTTCGTGGCCTTAACTGGCTTAATTTAAGTTTTATATGCATGTTTGTTTAATCGTAGCATCTAAACTACTGGTTAAATTTTAATAATTTAGGTGTTAATAGATTCGCTAATAATAATTTTCTGTTTTTAAACGACTTCCGAAAACGAGGCCGTTAAACGTTTGGCTGTATAGGTATATTTTATTTTTATTTTTTAAGTATGTTCAACGATTACTTCGCCGTCTGTGGATCGATTTTCAAATTTTTAAGTGGTGATCTGATAATGGAATACATGTGGAATCGACGGAACTCCTCGAATTTTATATGGAAACATATAATGATTTCGACTTTTTCTGAAGTAGTCCAAGCATATGCTACCAAAAAGTGCACATGCAAGCATATGGCCATTATGTTAATTACAGTAATCATCATCATCACCACCATCATTACATTATGATGACATAATAGATACTACTCATAGTATTTTACACCGACACGGATATTTTGGAGCATTAATTTGCCGTTTCTTAACCCATTTGCAAAATTATTTTGTTGTTGTAATGGCTATCATCCGACTTTTTTACCTATTTATATGCAATATACATATGAGTTGAAATAACAAATCTCTATAAGAATAAACAATCACACTAACCTCCTGGTACTTAGCCAGACACAAGCCCTGGAGTATCTGCGCGACCTGCGACAGGTTGGCGCGCGCGATGTACGAGAGCGGCGCGTCCACGATGCCGTGCGCGTCCGGGCTCGCCACCGCCGCGCACACGTACCCGCCCAGCACCAGCTCGGTGGCTATGTGATGGACTTCTCGCTCGGTTATCCTGTACAATGTGAATATTAGCTATGCGACGTCCATAAAATAGATAGGTAGGGTTGACGAGACTATTTACGTCAAGTAGATATTCTAGTTGCGTCAGGTCAGCTCTTTGACCCCTACCAGCACTCAGAAGGTCAGTAGCCATTTTAGGCTACATTAAGTGAAACATCAACTTTTAAAGAAGTTGCTAGTAGCAAGCTAGTAGTTGCATGAAGTACAGTAACTTCCAACAATTCTATTTTGTTAGTCTTCAGCTAGGCGTAGCAATCACATTGCAAGAAAACAAATTTATTTCAAGACAAGGAATGCTGTGTACAAACGGGGATAGCAATAAATCCTCTTTACGAGACTGAGAAGGACATTGACCTCACACAGCTGATTTTAAAATTTACACGCGGACGATTCATTGATTTGTATAATTTTTCTATTTAAACGTCTTTGCATAAGCAGCAAATTATGTGCCGGAAGTTTCCGTACTTACTTTTGCGAAATTACATACCTGGAGTGCTGCTTCAGTATGTGCACGATCTGCTGCAGCACCCAGGCCAGCGCGGCGGGGAAGGCGGGCCAGTGCTCGCGCAGCGCGATCACGAAGCGCGCGGTCAGGTTGTACAGCGACTGCACCGCCCAGCGCCGGTAGCGGGCCGTCTTCGCGCCGTACTCCGGGCTCGTGGGCACGCCGAACTTCTTGAGCCGGTCTGATGGAGTGAACCTGAAATTATGGTACAGCTAAAAATCTACTGGCTATCAACGGGTATAGTGCGATTCAAATGAGAATAGGATCAAGTCGGCGCCATATTGTTTCGAATTTAGACTGATAAGATAGTAAAATTTATGTTTTGATAATTGATTACTATTTTATGTTTTTATTTAAATTCGATGCAATACTATTAATATTTATATGCACATAAGTTTTTCTGAAAATCGCACTTTTCAAGTGATATTTGACAGAAAAAGGTCATTGACGTTCCTATTCTCATTTGAAACGCGTTATACATAAATATATTAAGCGATTTTTTCATCCTACCCCATCGAGAAAGGTTTCTTTCATCTCCACTTCCAATGTACTACTACATGAGAGTCCATCCCTAAAATATAAAATTACACCTTTTCCCGCGACACTGCCCGCGTAATAATGAATCTTACAGGGACATTGCTTTTTTCGAGATGAAAAGTACAGCGCGCACTTTTTGCTGCGATGGAGGCTGGGTACTACGTCCAGGAAGAACTTGTCCTCCTGCAGCACGGTCATCACCGGCGCCTGCAGCACCGCCACCAGCCACTGGCGCGCCGGCGAGTACGAGTCGCGGAACGCGCAGTACAGCGCCGTCAGCGCGCACTTGTTGCTGCGGGGGAGGCTGGGATACCATCGTGTACATACCGCTCCATGGCTTTATCCGGGTCTATGTCCAGGAAGAACTCGTCCTCCTGCAGCACGGTCATCACCGGTGCCTGAAGCGCCGCCACCAGCCACTGGCGCGCCGGCGAGTGCGAGTCGCGGAACGCGCAGTACAGCGCCGTCAGCGCGCACTTGTTGCTGCGGAGGAGCCTGGGGACGATTGATTTTTTTTTTTTTTTTTTTTTTATGAAATAAGGGGGCAAACGAGCAAACGGGTCACCTGATGGAAAGCAACTTCCGTCGCCCATGGACACTCGCAGCATCAGAAGAGCTGCAAGTGCGTTGCCGGCCTTTTAAGAGGGAATAGGGTAATAGGGGAGGGTAGGGAAGGGAATAGGGTAATAGGGGAGGGTAGGGAAGGGAATAGGGTAGGGGATTGGGCCTCCGGTAAACTCACTCACTCGGCGAAACACAGCGCAAACGCTGTTTCACGCCGGTTTTCTGTGAGCCCGTGGTATTTCTCCGGTCGAGCCGGCCCATTCGTGCCGAAGCATGGCTCTACCACGTATATGATACGGGTTAGTGTCTAGGTATGTACTGCTAATCTTTTCCAAAACATCAAGTGTTAAGGTGAACGCGCACCTATACGCGCCGCAGGAGCCGCACGCGCCGAAGACATCGAAATTTATAAATCTTTGTATGAAGTTGTATGCAACGCCGCGCACAGGAATCGATTCCTGCGGCGCGGACAGGTGCGCAGGTGTACGATTTCATACAAAGATTTATAAAATTCGATGGCTACGGCGCGTGCGGCTCCTGCGGCGCGTATAGGTGCGCGTTCAGCTTTATAGAGTATTGTGTAGTTAAAGCCTAAAGGGTTCATAATACAATACACGTGGTAGAGCCATGCTTCGGCACGAATGGGCCGGCTCGACCGGAGAAATACCACGGGCTCACAGAAAACCGGCGTGAAACAGCGTTTGCGCTGTGTTTCGCCGAGTGAGTGAGTTTACCGGAGGCCCAATCCCTACCCTATTCCCTTCCCTACCCTCCCCTATTACCCTATTCCCTCTTAAAAGGCCGGCAACGCACTTGCAGCTCTTCTGATGCTGCGAGTGTCCATGGGCGACGGAAGTTGCTTTCCATCAGGTGACCCGTTTGCTCGTTTGCCCCCCATATTTCATTAAAAAAAAAACTATCAAGTCAAGCAAGTATTCAAACTCTGTGGCTCAGTGCGGTTAGCACGTTGGCGTATGAAAGTATTAAATATATTTCCGTTGTCTGGTAGGTGCCCGTAACAATTCGAGAACTTTCCACGGGGCCAGATTGACGTAAAACTTGGCTTATTGGGATCTTGGGAACCTTGGGACCAAGGTTTTTGTACCATTTAACGAGGTTTTGTTATACAGTCTCCTCATTTTTAGAGAGGCTTTTAATTATAATTGTCCATTTACAGATTATAGAGGTCGAAATGTACCGTTATTCCCTTTATAAAATTCAGATATTTGTAAATAAACGTGTCGAAGTGTCCCAACATGCTAAAATGTCTCACAAGGAATTGAGCTATAGATCCCCAATTATAAAGGGTTACAGCGAAAAACATACTGTAAATCAAATTTTATATAACCAGGTTCAAATAATCCTATAAACAGAGATACTTCAATGAAAAAGTGCCAGGACCTCATTATATTCTCCATAACAGAGGTTTCCCACTAATCCAGGTCACTTAACCAGGTTTCACTGTATTATTAAAAAGTGCATATACAATATACATTAAGGTTAGTTATGATAATATATCTTCCATATAAGGTGGACATCCTGCATCCAGTAGCCTAAACATTGTTTTGAGCGTACTAATCTCTATAAGGTAAAGTATTGAGGTTGAAATAGTATCTGACGAGCGGAGACAAAAGTAGATTTTGTCGAAGAGTTTTAAGGGCAGATTCACACCGAAATGGCAGCGGCCGGCAGCGATGCGACGAGCACTTTTAGTGTGAAATAATTATAAACTTTATCTATATAGTTATAAGACTATCGAGCATCGACTATTAGTATCGAGCAGCCGAGCCTAGCGGCCGCATTTGGCTACCCGCTCCCTGAGTGCTCGCCCCCGATACACGCGCACCTTCTCTGTGTTTTAGCAACAGGATACGTTGTGTAGTCAGAAATAAATATAAAAAAAAACGTAGTATTGTACTGTGTGTCAAAAATGGATACCGAGGTGAACCCACATTGCTCTTTTTCTTTTTTCCTTTTGTTTCTTTCTTCTTCTTCAATAAGTGCTATAATACCCAATTCCGTCATTTTCACTCCAAATACACGACACGGGTTTCCTTGCCAAATGTAGAAACTTAATTGGTCCAAAAGGAATAGGCTATCGGGAGGCCGAGCGCGGCTGCCAGCGGCGACGCCAACTTGCCGGCCTCCTCGCGCCGCTGCCGGCCGCTGCCATTCCGGTGTGATCGGCCCTAATAAAACGATTTAGGTAGATAGGTTTTAGTTTTATTTAAAAGAACAAAAACGGAATACTCCAATAATATAGTCGAAATAAGTTTGTCTGAATTTAAGATAAAGCGTCAGTTCGAATTTCGAGCAGCGCGGGCGGCGCCGCTCTTGCAACAAAAACGTGTACCTATCTTCTTGTGTAGTGAATAAAGTTCAATTTTGAATCGCTATCTTAAAACGCACCGCGTCGCGGGTCGGTGTGAGATGACCCTTAACCGCGTCAGCTGATTCTTACATTTTATACTTCGACATAATCTTGGACATGTCGAGCGTCACTTTCGCAGGTGACGCGGTAGAAAGTTTGGGCAGCCGACAGTCGACACACGCGCGACACCTCACACCGACGACGTGACAGAATTAATGGAGTCACGCTACAGTGCGCCTCACGTACACTATACGAAACTAACGACCTATAGTTCGTTGGCGAACTTATGAATCATGGGTGCGCGTTCAAATGGATATTGGCACTAAAAGTTTTCTCAAGTCACCTAGCTCCAACAAAAGTAGAAAAAGTAAATGTGCATTAATCATTATGGATTGTAATACAAGATTGCCCTAAAATGTGAACAGATATAAATGTTAGTCTAATAAAGAAAATTTCTTTAATAGACTATCTTATCGTACAGGATCCACTTTTCATCACAGGTAATGATTCGATTTAAAATCCCTTCATTACATTACTCAACCGGCACAATAACGGTTGAGTAATGTAACGCAGCAGTCGACGCGCGTTTGTCGGCCCTAAGCGAAAGTTGACTGAAAAAAGTTACTTGTGAGCGTTTGGTGGACTAGTGCCGGTGACGTTCACTACAGCTTTCTTAAATCTGGTCAGACGATTACGGCAGATGTATATTGCTAGCAACTGCAAATAATGGTGAAAAAGCTAGCTGCTAAACAACCGAGGTTGGTCATTCGCTCTAGGCCACTGCTGCTTCAGGACAACGCTAGACCACACACTTCACAACAGATGGCTACCAAATTAGGGGAACTTGCTCCAACAGATTACTATTTTTTTCGAAAAGACATGTTTGATTTTGGGCCAGTTCTATGTACACTACATAGGTAAATAGAAAAAAAATGGGAATATCATAAAAATACGAAAAAAATAATTTGAAGAAGGGTACATGCGTACAAAAATGATTATTTGAAGAGTTTTTTATTGCGAGAACACTATTTTTAGGGCGGCCATGACAGTTGTTTTGACTTGACTTTTGACGTAGTAGACAGTTTTACGAAGAGACGACGTCTTGAATGCCATACGTCTTTCTTTGTCAAAGGTCATGTCATTGACAAAATGACATTATTTAGTTAATTTTGATCTGATCCGCCATGTTTTATTTTACTTTGTGTTGCTCTCCTTGACGAAGTTAATTTAAATGTACATGGAAACGAAGTGAAATTAAACAAAATAAAGAATAGGAAAAGGTTACTATATTATGTAGCTATATTTACATATACTGTACGTAGGGCTGGCCCAGGCCTCATACATTTCTTGAACATCGCTTTTGGATAACTTCTTGCAAGGGAAAAAAAAATTAACACCGATGGGGCAGTCCAAAGCGCCTTCAAAGATTCTATTAATGCCTGTCCGAATGGTTTTTTTAGTAAAGGAATCAATGAACTACCTATGAGATGGCAAAAGTGCATAGATGGCAATGTATATACTTTGATTAAATAAATATATTATGTTTAAAAAAAATCTACTTTATGTTCCTACTTTACAAAACGTCAATTTGATATGTAATGACCTAATAGTATATTATAGCACAGTGCGACCTAAACCCGCACTTTACGCACGCAGCGTGCGTAAAGTGCGGATTTATGTCACACTGTGCTATAAAATAATATACGATACTTGTGGCCTAAGACTATGTCCAGAAACTGCGTATTCTTACGCACGCAAGGTCTACGCACGTAGTCGAGGTACTAGGGCCCCATACATTGCGTCCAGAAGCTACGTGCGTATTATTTTAGCTATGCGCGTATCGTACAAAATTGACCTATTAAACCGCTTTGGTTGATTCAGGCACGGATCCAGCTCTCAAACGAAGATGTGGCCCGAAAATTTTGATTATATTATTTTGATTTTATTATATTTAAGATTATAAATTAATTAAATAAAAAATATATGCATATATAGTAAAGAAACATACACAAATTATAGATTATATAACATCGGCAGGAGTAATTCCTATCGGTTCAAACAAAGTATTATTTTTTCTTAAATCTGTTGGTTAGTAAATAAAAAAGGGCCGAAAATTTATGGAGAGGTGACAAATTTTGCGTTTTCTTCAATCTAGCTGACTAAAGGTCCGCTTAACACTAAATCCACTACTATAAATATGTATTTTAACAATAATATAAGTATGACCAGCAGGTAAAAAGCACCAGGTAAGACTCAAAAGGCTAACAATACCAATACTACTACCCACTGAACCTATTTTGATTATAAATTAATAGACCTTGAAAGTATGCACTCACAAGGCTGTTGGGGTTGTGGGTATGCCCATACCACACGTATAGGTGCTCCGCCCCTGACTCAATAGATGCAGCAATTACGCAGCTACCTCGAGTACGCGCGAGACACAAAGTGAAAGAAAAATGTTTTTCTCGCTCCGATTGTATGATTCAAAGTGAGACAGAAGTATTCAGTTCATTCGTTACACAGCATTCAGATCGGTTGACACTGTTGGCATTTTACTTTACAGAGTGTTCCGAAATTTTGTGCTGTCAATGTTTTGTCAAAACCAATTATTTCTGAAGACACTTTATATTAAAACCTTCAACACACATTTGATATCGATTTGAAATAGTCAAAAGTGTCATCCCCTGTATTTTGGAGTGCAATGAAAGCGTAGTAAGATCGAGTTGCCAAGTTTCAAAAAATATTACTCCCTAAAACAAATAGTACGGTTCCCGTGGATTTTACCTAGCATGCAAAGACTCTCAAATATAATTATTAAAGTACTTATGCCATATCGAAACTTCATAAAGTTACATAATACGATAAAATATATAGGTACTTACCGTTAAAAATCAAAAAAGTTACATACCAAATATGTAAGTATTACTTATTTAGAAAAACATACCTATAAAGATCTTTATACAGTAAAACTACTTTGCTAATATCTTTCGGAAGTCCCACACATGCTTTCCAACATCCGTCATTTCCGTAGAAAAAAAACGATGATTGCTCATTTTCGAGCAAAATGAGTAGGACAATAACAAAAACAATATAATTTTGGCAAGTTGCCTTGCACCAACAATGAAAAACAAAATGTTAATGTATGATTTTAAAAAATAATTTTAAACGTAAAAATTACTAAACCGATTACCATGAAATTTGGCACAGATATAAACTAGACCATGGGGAAGGCCGAAGGACATAGGCAACTTTTTATCGCGAAATACATATCCGTGGATTACTGTACTTACGCGGGCGTAATGGGCGCGGGCTGGACCTTTTTTTTTAAATATTCTTTATTTTCTAAATAAGTCCCCTTTTAAATTCGACTTAAATTTTAACGATTTCTCTACTCAATCTTCTTAATTTTGAAGTCGATACCAGCCCAAACAATATCCCATATATTTTATAGAACTCACATTCAAATTTGTTGGTACCGACTTCAAAATTAAGAAGATTGAGTAGAGAAATTGTTAAAATTTTAGTCGAATAAAAAGGGGGAATTATTTAGAAAATAAGTTTTATTTCATACTTTTTTGGGTATTTTTACTTTGGAAGTCGATTTAATTTTCTATTTAAAAATAATAATTTTGCCCTTTGTAGTGATATATTTTGTTAAATTATTATTAATATATTATCTTAAAACCTTTAAATAAACTATCGAATGTATAATTATTGAATACGCGCTAAGATTCCATTAAGTATTGTAAATAAGATGATGATGATGATTATTGTAAGTTAGTTGCATATGCTTGTAGTTCTTTGAACAATGCCGAAATTTCGAAACGCGTATCTTTTAAGACTGAGGAGTTCTGTTCAGTGCTTTTGAATTCAGGATATACATTGGTGCAAAATCTTATTTTTAGTAGCATATGCTTATGTTACTTCAGGAAAAGTCTAAATCATTATATGTGTCCATATAAATTTCGAGGAGTCCCTCGATTCCACATTGATCCTATCATCATGTCACCGCTTTTTTCAAAACGGGACCAACTTGAAATTATACCCTTTACATCAAAAAAAGAATTTTGAAAATCGGTCTAGAGACGGCGGGATTATGGTATAACATACAAACAAAAATAAAAATATATATATATGTTGCCGAACGTATAGCCGCCTCTTTTTTTGGAAGTCGGTTAAAAAAATAGTGTGCTGTATATTACTTATCGACAAGCAGTTTAATTGCATATTTAAATAACACAAGCATAAGATTCTTAGCCCCTTCAGATACTTTTCTCCCTAAATTTAGGGAAAAAGTCCCAAGTTGGCATCACAGATAGACCGGCAGAAATTTTGTTGTGATAAGATAAGAATCTCTACGTGCGTAGGTTTACGCAGGCTTACGCAGTTTCTGGACATAGTCTTAGTTGCCTATTACTGCAAGGCGTGAAGTTAGCGCCCGAGTGGAGCGGGGGGCTAAACGCCGTCACGAGGTCACGCGCATCGTAATTCGTAATGTACTATTATATTATAGTTGATAATATCTAATTACTTATCACATCATAAGTACAATGCTACATAGTAGGGACCAACAAATTAATATACAAGGTTCAAACAAAAACTTTATAAATTGCTTTTTAATATCAAAAAGTGATTAAACAAAGACACAGACAATAAACCAGCAAAACAATTTTGTTAAAATGTTAAATCTACACTTACAGACAAGGTGACATCATTAAGTAATCTACACTAATACCTATTATAAAAAGGTATGCTCCAAAAGTATTGGACCGATTTTAATGAAATTTGGCACAGATATAGAGTAGACCATGGAGAAAGACATAGACTACTTTTTATCACTGGAAAATATATGGTTACCATATGTATAAAACTGGATGTCTAAGCAATTAATTTCTGATCTAGGGATCTTTGTAACAAGGTGATACACTAACTTGATGATTTTACTCACATATTAAACTATAGCTGAGATTTTTTAAACAACACAATATGGAATGGTAATTCTATGTATCTTATACTTTAAACGAGACAATCTTATATATACTAGGTGCAATTGGAGACCGTTGGGAAACTTTCAGAAGTGAAAATACTCATGTAATCTGCTGTTTCATACAAAGTGCTAAGCCTTCTCACTTTTGTATGTAACAGCTGATTTTTTTTCAAGTAGGAAAGTTGACTCCATAATAAAAGTTGCTTATATTCATGGGTATATTCACTTCTGAAAGTTTCCCGACAGTTTCCGATTGCACCAAGTATAATCGTAATCTCGGAAACAGCTATAAGTATTTACATGAAATTTAGTATGGACTGAGTTTTGATGGAGAAAAATCGATTTAGCAAGTTTTTATCCCTTGGAAACTGCGCATTTTTCTATACTAATATAATAAAGAGGAAAAGTTTGTTTGTTTGCATTGAATAGGCTCCAAAACTACTGGACCGATTTAAATGAATTTTGGCACAGATGTAGAGTAGACCACGGGGAAGGAGATAGGCTACTTTTTATCATGGAAAAATTTAAGGTTTCTGCGAAATTAACTTTTGCGCGCACGAAGTAGCTGGTAACATTTAGTAAGTTATATTTGTTTTTTCTTTTAACATGCAACAATTTATCAATAGTTTCGACTTTAATGTCAGTCTTATTTGCAGTTTGGTAAATTTTTGCATTGCTCGGAAATTTGGAATGTGGTAGGTTCGAGCCCCGGTAAAATATTTTTGTAACTCTTTTTTGTTTTTTAAATCTACTAGAGATCCGAGCAAAGCTCAGTTACCCAGGTACTGATTACAGTACCATAATATACTGTGTATTTACACACAGTATATTATGTATACAACATAATATACTGTGTATTTGTCTCAGTTGTTTTATTGTAGTATTTGTGTTTATCATCATAAATATTTTATTTATGATGTTAAACACAACATACTGAGACAAATACACAGTATATTATAATATAGCACATAACAAAAACATTACATCATACTCACTTTCTCGGATCAATGGACTGCCCCAGCTGATGTTTTATTAATGATCTTATCACAGCCAACAGTCGAGTTCTGTCATCATGGGATCGGCAGCTGCCGTACAGGCCAGATATGAGTGATGATGGTAAGTTCACTGGCATCTGGTCCTCTCCCAGCATCAGGCAGAGTGCCATGAGGTGGGGTGTGTCTCTCAACCATCCCAGAAGTTCACCGACAGCTATCACATCCTGAAATAAGATTATTTTGATTAGGATTGGTTTACAAGCATTAACTTTGCTGATATACCTACTGACAAAATGCATTTCTCTTGTTGCACAGCATTATGCCTAAAGTAACAGTTTGTAATAAACTTTTAATGCTTTGTACCAATTAAAAGATGCTGCCAGAATGTAAGAACACTACAAGGTAATTTCAGCATGTCATAATTGCCATTAAATAACTTTTTAAATTATCTAAAAATTGTATTGGGTTTAAAGTTTAGACCATAAATTATGCTCTGTTACAAGGAAATAATTAAGATAATAATTTTATCAACATTTATAGTTACAATATAGTATGATGAATTATTACAAAAAGGGGGTGGATACAAATAACCTTGGAATACAAATTTAAAATATGTTAAGTAGGTACACATGAAAAAGAGTTATATATTCTTTGAATATGTTTACCGTGCCACAATTTGTATGGAATAGTTAAAAAAAGGATAAAGTTACCTTGTATCTTAAAACTTTATATGCATCCACAAATGTCGCTCTCTCCAACAGACTTGCCCGCTGGCAAGCCGCAATAGAATCAGTCTCACATCTGGATGTTAGCAAGTTCGTCAGATTCTGTCGTTGTTGTGTACAGATCCAAGCAGCTTGTAGAAGTTCCAAAACATTCTTCTCCACTTCCTCATTGAGATTCTGTAACAGCTGCCTCTCAGAGTTTATGAAAATCTTTTCCCTTCTCAATTGATTCGCTAGCTCCGCAATATTCATACAGCTTTCAGAAGATGGTTGCATCATTTTGATCTAGATTAACACTTAACACTAACACATTTTAAAAATATTTGTCCAGTTTTTTCATCTTTGTTTTTTAATTGTTGTACATACATAAACGTACACAACCATTAATTACTTTAGAAAAACATTCTTGAATGTAGTATTGTAAAATTTATTATTTAGATTCAAAATAATTTTATTCCAAAATAGAAGAAAATAAAAAACATTAAATTGTTGCAAAATGCAAATTATTGCAACAGGAAACTCGAATGGAACGAAATGAATGAAAATTGACAAACGTGAAATTACCTACAAATTACGAACTCTATTCCGTATTGCCTACCAGCTGTCTGGTCACACATTTATATTCCGTGGGTCAGACACTATTTTACTTCTTGATTAAGTTTTACATTACTTATACCGTATGTATTTCGTTTACACATATTTACACATAATATTTTTTTATCCGATCATGTTTGTCGTAATTTTCTAATCCTACCCCGTATTTTTCTTAGATTATATACTACAAGATAAGGCACGCGAGGAAATTTTCAAACAAAACTTTCTGCCAATTTTGGTGCGGGGAGGGTAACTCCCACAATGAAAACAAAATCACACATTCACAAAAATATTGTAATCGTTACAAACTCACACATTTATAAAACTGCAACACTAGCTTATTTATTTCACACAAATAAGACTCGCGCTAATATAACAGTGTAGCGTACGCACTAATACACTGACATGTTAAGTGATGTTACCAATACAAATTATATCGATATATTGTCGATATGAATTTGTATTGGTCACATCTTCGTTATTTGAAAATAATGTATTTTGTTGAAATAAAACCATTCCGAATAATTCCGATATACATATTATATTATATTACACGTAAAAGTTATGGCAGCAATAGAAAACTTAACATACATAAGTAGTAAATACAGTCTATTCACGTTAAGTTTGCAATGAGTCGTCAGTACAAATTACAAATGTTAAACTGGCTTACCTTTATTGTCAAAAGTGAACACGAGCTAAGCGTCATTGCTTTCTAGACATTTGCACTGATGACTCACTGCAAACTTAACGCGTACCTATAGGCTGTATTTACCACTTATCTATGTGAAGCTTTTTAAAACCGCCATAGCTTCTACGTATACTATAGACTGCATATACGCACATACATACGCTAATACTCACATACGTAGATATTATTATGAACACTAAATATACAACTCTCCTTTTTTGCAAACATCAAAGAAAAAATAACCTAACCTAATCAAGAATATATCAGGACACGTCTAAGGAGGGTTCCGTAACTATAAACGAGTAATATTTTGTCAAATTACTTCAAAAGTTACTGTCTGATTTGGTTCAAAATATTTTTCCTAGAGAGTTATTAGCATAATCTATCAGCATAGAAAATTGTAAGTTTTTAAGTCTTATAGTTTAGAAATGCTAGGGGGGACCAACTTATAAATCACTTTGGAGGCCGATTACTCGAAAATGGTTGACTTTATAAAAAAGTTATGTATGAAACCTTGCCTTTATTTTAAAATACCTATTAAACGATACCCCACACGATGGGATAGAAATAAAAAAAAGTTCATCCCCACACCTAGAATATCTTATACGTTTAAACGAGCAATTCTTGTATATTTATGTATATGTATATAACCATGATCTTGGAAACGGCTCTTAACGATTTCGCTGAAATTTGGTATATGGGGGTTTTCGGAGGTAAACAATCGATCTAGATTAGTCTTATGTTTGGGAAAATGCGTGTTCGTGTTTTAATGCGTTTTTCTTTCCACGCAGAATATGGTCGCTAATTTCGTCCTGCCGGCCACTGTCCGTTTGGTCCAGCGGGTTAAGACGCGAATGGCAAGAAACGAGTGTTACGGGTTCGAAACCTGCTCGGTGCCTTACTTTTGTTTTTTTTTATATGTTCAAGTATATAATTATATTTTTTTTATTTTTTATAGTTTTTAGACAAGTTTAAAAAAATGTAGTTAATGTTTGAGATTAAACACCTAATCTACACAGAAATCGATTGTAAATAATAATAATTATCAGTTCACATTTTACTTTTTAAGTTTATGTAGATTATCACCTAAACACCACCCACCATATTACAATAAATAGTCACCCAGGTACTAAAATTATTATTATTTTATGATGCCAAATCCGAGATCTATACACAATCTATGATCTAGCTACATAATACTAATCTGTGATCTATGACTGTACCAAATTTCATCCATTTATATTCATAATTAGGCTAACGGTAGAAGCGCGGACAGACAGACAGACGGATGGACAGAGCGAAACTATAAGCGTTCCTCAAGTATTACGGAACCCTAAAAATGAACTGCGCTTCAAACAAGGAAAACTTGTGTCCCTCTGGCTGGGAACATCTTGATTTTATAACGATACCCCATAGTCCATATTTCAAACATCCAAATAAACTGTTCAGCCTTTCAAGTTTCAAAGTTGCGGTAGGGTAAATAATAAACATCACATACATACATGCACACTTTATACTCCTTGCTTGATCTGTCGTATAAAGTGTAAAAGCAATCCAATATTTTTACATCACAAAATATAAAATTAGTTTACCAAGAAAAAAATTAATTTTTATCGACATCGTTATTCTAGTGACTGTCACGTCACTCAAAAAGTAATAAAAAAGTTCCGCCATGTTTCGAGAATTAAGTGCCATAGTAAAATTCGAATCTATTGCATAGGAAATAAAGACTAAAATTCTATATCTAACAACAATAGTCTCGTGGGGAGTACGATCGAATATTCTACGATTATCTGTCTCGTGTACACCGCTATTCGATACATCGTCGATTTTTACGAAATTACATTTAAATAGAAATATACAATAATTAAATAAAAAAATACTCATAAATGAAAGGTTATTCCATCTTTTTTAAGATTCGACGTGTTGGACTTGTTTTTACAGGACATAAGAGCACAAATCGGCATTTTTAGCGGAGCATTTCGGACGTCCTTTCGATGCTATACCGATGCACATAATGATTAAAATCGATTACGCAAATAGTTTTTATGAACGCATTAGATTCAAAAATCTTATACCTCGGCAGAGGGGAAAGCTCATGTAAGGCGTATCCCGTAGTATAAGATCTAAGGTATTTTTTCAAAATTTTTGAATACACTGTATTTTGTATCTAGCCCATGAAGCATAGATACCAGGAGTCCGAACGGTATAGGCTTTTTAATAATAATTATGTACACAATAATAGGACCAGATCTTAGTTCTCTTTTCTGCCGCTAGGCGTGCGAGACCGACGAGTACCGAGTGTTGCCAATACTATTATACCGAGTGTTGCCAATGCCTATTATTTATTACAATTATTTTTAAATTACCGTTAGGCAATTACCGTGTTCTACGGTATCTACTTTTCGATAACAGTTTCTAAGAATTTCCTAAAACTTTTATTTAATAAGATTTCAATCTTTCCAGAGCTGTCAATAGCAACTTTAAACTTCCCGCGTAATTTCAAACGAGTGCATGTCGGACCGTCGCGCGCTCTACCGGCAAAAATCTGTCCCCGTAATTGAGACCATTATTTTAACATTACGTTCGGACTCCTTGTTATCTATACTTCGTGTAGGGATGTTGAAAAAATATCGATATATCGATATATCGATATTTTGTGTTCGATATATCGATATTTTTAGCCGATATTTTTTGATCCGATATATCGATACATCGATACAAAAAAACAAATATCGAAATTCGTATCAAAATAGATATTTTTTTTATTTATCATCTCATGACGATCTAACTAATTTCGCTAGAATTCAAAGCCGTTAAATATTGAAAAAAAAAAGTTATTGTGCAGAATTCCATTAATCTAATCTGGTAGTGAGTGCATAACTAACTGCCCTGTCGGCATGGATCTAGTAACTATAGATAGAAGACTCCGAATTTTGTAATTGCTAAAAAGAACTTGGTAATAGAGTATATTTCACAATGCACGTATCATAGAGGCAAATCCGAGCCGAGCGAGATAGCCAGAAGGAGGCCGTGTGTCTCGTTCTTGCATGTTGCCAACCAGAAAAATGTTGGTATTTATTAAAAGTAACTTGAAAAATCTGAGATAAAACGAGTGTACTTTATTATTATTTTAACAAATATTTATAACTATAGGTCTACCAGAATCTGATGGCATTTTAAAAAAAATAAAAAATGTGATTTTCATATGGCAATGTCAAGTATGACCCGTCAAATCAAAGTACGTGATCTGTCAACAGCTGTTAAAATTTTGTGATTATGTTCTTGGAATTAGTTGTTTTTGTGAAAATATCCAAAAAGGCAATTCGATCTCAAGCGAGAAATATTGTTTTCTATGTCTATAGTAAAATACAGAAAGAAGAAGGTGTAAATCGAACTCAATCTTATAATTTAAAGCTTGTGGTAGAGTTGACCAGTAAGTTAGAGTGAGCTGTTTTGATACTTTTAGTTTTTTTATATTTTCTTAGGTAATTATTGTGACTTCTTTAAATGTGTTTCCAGTACTACTATAAGGTGAATCGTAGCTGATGGCACATCGAATGATGGTTTGTTTTCCATGCCTGGTAAAAGGAAGAGAGGAGGAAAAAAGAAAATCAATATAAGACAGTTTCGATTTATAGTTGATTAAGAATTAAGTAAACGAGTTCTATACAGTTCGGAAGGAAATTACAACATTAAATAAACTGTTGCTAATTTAAGTATGTTATTCGTAATAAATAAAGTAATTCACGATTGATTTATTTTTCATGAAATATCATTATCATTACATAGTATAAAACAAAGTCCCTTTTTTGTCTGTCCCCTATGTATGCTTAAATCTTTAAAACTACGCAACGGATTTTGATGCCATTTTTTTAACAGATAGAGTGATTTAACGGGAAGGTTTTTAGGTATGTAACATGCATAATATAGTAGAGGTACACAAATAATTTTAGAGGTTTCTAAAGTCCTAAAAAATCACATATTTTGCGCTTACATTGAAAATGCTGGCTGAACACTACGAGATAGATCAAAATTATGTACTACAGTTGTATTCATCTTTAAAAAGCCTACAAAAAAGTCCGCGATGGCATATGTCTATCTCTTAGGGATAACCCACAATAACCATTTTTTTATCCTTTACTTTGCGATTTTAAGCAATACAGTATTAATCCTTATCCAATTAATTACCTTAAATACATTGTGCATTTAAGATAGATCAATACTGCCCTTTACGGCATGTAATTTAAATGAATATTTTCGAAGATATTACAGATTTAAAATGCAGGGATATAGTGTTGCTGCGCGGCGCGGGCGCTCGCGTTTCTACATCGCGCTATCGAAAACGCGGGACGTATACAGTATAAAGAGGTTCACGAATATTTTGAACTGCAGCACAGAATACATAATAGTAACTGCAGTTCTTAATTCTTATGGAATATCCAGAGGTGGTTTGTCAGTTTTGTTGGAATGTCAAATAACTTTACTTACTACATAGTACATAGTATTTATACTATGTACTATGTAGTAAGTAAAGTTTGTTTTAACATGTCGCTTTATCTGTCTGTCCCTATGTAGATATAGTATATTGTATGCTTAATCTTGTATGCTTAGATCTTTAAATCTACGCAAATCTTTAAGTATTTAGTCTTTAAGATTATGGTAAAAATTATATTCAAGTGCCATAAATATAATATTATGTAAGTATATTATCAAGTGGTCGCGCATGTCGTGTCGAGGTTATAGGATCCCATTTTTAACAATTTGCATTGGGCAAACCTAAAAGCATTTTCAATATTGTATCAGAAGTATATTGCTGTAAGAAGGTAGAGCGTTATTCGCCGAAGTAGTTTTTTCTCCAAGAACACTATTCCACGCGGGAGAAGCCGCGGGCAAAAGCTAGTTTTCTATATTATACACCGAACATTCTTCACACAGTCTTATTATAATTCATGTTCAATAATACTAAAGACATAATTAAAAATTAACCAGTATCAAGATCGTTTAATCCTGTTTCCCCAGTATTGCACGCTACAAAATTTTATTTCCCTATTTGCCATGAGATTCTGGTACACCTATATATTAAATTCTAATTAAAAAAGTTAGAAAAAGTCATTTAATACTAAATAAAAATGCAGTTTACATTAAATCCTTTTCCTTCTTTTTTTTCTAATAATGGTACACCGGGTAATGTTAAAATTGAAAATAGTTTTTATTTCTGACTTCATGTATCTCCGTAACTATGTTTTTATTATTTATTTGATGATTCAAAAATTTGATGAACAGTCAAAATGGTGAAAAAATGTTGTATAATATATTCTTGTCGAAGTGAAAGTTATGCTGATTGCAATATTTCGTTTATTAGTAACATTAGTAAGTTAAATGTAATGTTAGTCTAGTTATTCTAGTATAAAAGTGTTAACATTAAAGCAATTGACGTTATTAAGAGTTATAACAGCTGTACTACGTTTTGTTATAAACTAGTCAGTAGCGACTCGCCTACAATCGTAGTAAGTACTGAGAAAATAACGTGTGTAGTCGAGTATGATAATATTATAGGTACAGTTTTTATAGATTTCTCAACAATGAAGAAATGCGACAAAAATGGCTCAATAGTGTTTAAGTAAGGCAGAGAATTACATAAAAATCTGTTGCAAATTGGTCAAAAAATTTTACCGATATATCGATATATCGATATTTTTTTCGCGATATATCGAGACCGATATTGATATTTTTTCAAATATCGATGTATCGATATATCGATATTTTCTTTCATTTTCGACATCCCTAACTTCGTGATCTAGCCTATGCCGTCTAATCATAGACTTTGACGCAGAGAGCAAAGAGTGAATGATTTATGGTTGAAAAATTGACATAACAAAGAACGAAAGATCAAAGAATGAAGATGAAGACGAATCTGCAAATGAAAGGAATCTTTGGACTGCAGCTTTTTACTTAATTTTTGTGTAAATAATATAATAAATGTTTAAAACTAAGCTTTTCAATGTGACGATTGCATAATTTTAGTCACTATAATGTCCAATACTTCATTAGAAGGAAAACTTAAACGTTTGGAAGAGAGTTTTAAAAATGAAATGCGTATTGGAAGAGAGGGTCCTCTGCACAATCAAGGAGGACTTGGTGCCCCTAGAAGTGGAAATGCGCGAAGACCGAGACCCCGTATGTTATTTTTATATTTCATTGCATGTTTCTTATGACTTATAAATAGGTACTTCATATACTTGTAATCGTTAGCTGTTATCCTTTTGTAAAACTCAATTTGTTTGATTTGTTATGCTACATAAATTCCTTGTTAATACTGGATACCTACGAAGCTATCGTTTCGGAGAATATAACTTTATAGTAGGTACATAACCATATAGGTGAAAATGATTAAGATTTTATCCAGAAATGATTTATTCTTTGAATACTATAGTTAGTTTCGCAATAGCTAAAAATCTTTGTATTCTGATTGTAAACAGAGGAAGCTTATGATTATTTAGCTTATTACACATATTTACAATTATTACACATATTTACAATAATTTATCCATATAACGTAAAACAAAACATTTACTAAGTTCTTGAAGTCATCACAATGTAATTTACTGTAGTAAGTAAACACTGACTTGTTGCTTACTTATGATATTGAAGGAACATTTGTGATGATTTGAAATTTTATATACAGTAGAAACTTGATTACTGGGATTTGCGATTATCCGAACTACTTATTTTGAATCCCTGTTCATTCCTTATCAACCACAATTAGACATCTATGGTCCAATGTGTTTATAAGAAACTTAGGCCCACTTGCGCCAATCCGGGTTAAAGTTAACCTTGGGTTAAAATATCATGCTTTCTTTTTCACGAATACGAAGAACGAGAGAGATAACATGCTTTTTAACCCCGGGTTAACTTTAATCCGGATTGGCGCAAGTGGCCCTTAGGCCTTTTCATGCGATTATGGATGATTTATATAGTATTCTCCAAGCGAAGTAACCACTCTTGAAATACTGTAGTGCCTGGGACAGGTGGTTTTTAAATGTCGTATGATTGCCCAAGTACATACAACATTCTCACAACACAGTCAGCCTAGTCCAGAGGAATGACAATGAATTTATAACAAGTTCTACACAAAAACTTCTTTATAAACATTGATTATTGTTTATTAGTTTGTTTTTGTTATGTACAGAGGGCTTTTCTGTTCATTTAATTATTCTATGTCAATCAATTAAATAAATTGATTAATTGATTGACAAAAATTATTAGTCCTGCTAATCGGGTTTCTACTGTATAAAATATTTAGCAAAATCAATAATAGAAAAAGTTACATATATGTTGGGGACTATGTATCAAATTTATTTTAGTCCATATACTATTATGCACCCTATAATATTACAATGTTAAATAATTTTTAATATTTAAGGGCTTATTTCGTATTGCAGCCCTCATGTTTCCACCACGGGAAATCCCATCATTTCCCCCCAGGTCGCCACAAGCTACCGACACTGAACATAGAATGCGGGAAGTGTATAAGGTAATTGTGAGAAAAAATTAATTGTTATAATAGTTTTAAGAAAATTAAACATTACATTTACATAAATTTCATTAATAGTTCCATATTTTTAGCATTGAACAACTTACAAAATATTATTTTTAAATGAAAAATAAGGTAAAAGTAGTGTACTATTTTACATGCAATACATACCTATGAGAATTTAATGCAACAAAATTTAAAACAATATATTTAAGGTGAGCGGCAAGTTGAATGTGAACGGAGTGGAGTACAGATCACATATAAACGACCTGCACCAGCTGGGTGAGCTCGGCAGTGGGACGTGCGGACATGTCGTCAAAATGTTGCATCAGCCCTCAGGAGCTGTCATTGCTGTGAAGGTATTTTACTTGTTTCCATTATAAAATATTTTAAAAAATATATTTAAACTTGTTTCAGAGGCCAAGACTTATTACTAGAGGTAGTAGTAAGTTTTAGTGGTAAAAAATATATTGAAAAAGTATGTAGTTTTAATAGAAAATATAAATAGATCACATTATTATTAAACTTGTGACACTTTGCTATGGCAAAGTCACTTTGGTGCAATAGGTTTTAAATTTAATGTAAAAAGGACAAATTGATTTCTTTACTTATTTTCCTCCATAATTCAACATATATTTGAAAAAAAAAAAAATGTCCTACATAATTCTGCAAGGGTGTACTAAATTATGATATTTACAGCAAATGCGTCGCTCCGGCAACTCCGAGGAGACAAAACGGATTCTCATGGATCTGGATGTAGTAGTGAGGTCCCACGACTGTCCATACATAGTGCGGTGTCTTGGTTGCTTCGTGACCGACGCGGACGTGTGGATCTGTATGGAGCTGATGGCGTCGTGTTTCGATAAGTTACTGAAGAGGCTCGGGGCGCCGATACCTGAAGCGATACTGGGAAAAGTCACTGTTGCGGTTAGTATCTATACTAATATTATAAAGCTGAAGAGTTTGTTTGTTTGAACGCGCTAAATCTTTTTGTGTTGGATAGTCCATTTGTCGAGGAAGGCTTAAAGCTATATAACATTACGCTGCAACTAATAGGAGCGAAGCATCAGTGAAAAATGTTGCAAAAACAGGGAAAATTATTTATATTTTAGGGCTTCTGTTGCGTGCGCTGTGTAAACGGTTCAAATTACCCAAAAAATATCTATTCCTTTTTAAATGATCTAAAAAAATGTCTGCGACAGTAGATGTCTATCTTTTAAGCTTGACTCACTATAAGCCTTTTTATGGTAATCAAATTTGGTCGAAATTAATGCATTATTGCGCCATTAGTTGACGCGGACGAAGTCGCGGGCAACAGCTAGTGTAAAATAATAATCTAACTTAATAATAAAATACTTTGGAGTTGGCTTCAGAGAGAGGTGTTAAAAGAGGCTACTTTATTGATTGAGCCTTCATTTGAATTATAATAGACCCCTCTTTTTAATCGACTTATTATACGAAAATTATAACCAAGTAAGCCTTTGAGATTCATGAATAGTAAGAAGTAGGCTACAGTATGTACGTAGTTTTTTCTTGAGTATGAAGCTATAAAGCCTATTTCAGACGGTGAATGCGCTCTCGTACCTGAAGGACACGCACGGCGTGATCCACCGCGACGTGAAGCCGAGCAACATATTGCTGGACGAGCGCGGCAACGTCAAGCTCTGCGACTTCGGCATCAGCGGCCGCCTGGTAGACTCCAAGGCCAAGACGCGGAGCGCTGGCTGCGCGGCCTACATGGCGGTGAGTGTCAAGACATGGAAACGGTTGTGATCTAATAATAATAATAACTCCCCACACCAATCTCGGTGACGGTGGCCGGTTTCATTGAAACCAGGCCACACAGGAGTAATTTTATAGCGCCCAAGTGTGTGCGCAGTACACAAGAGCACTCTCTCTTCCTATACTCTCATAATCCAGTGGGCACGGATAACCATCACAACTGACGAGAGATCAGGCGCGGGTCCGACTTTTTACATGCCCATCCGACGCATGGATCATCTTTCTTGTCAGACAATCAGGTGATTAGCCTGATTTGTCCTAACCAAACTTGGAAACAAAATTTTTTTTCTTCCAATGCGGGAATCGAACCCGCAACCTCCGAATTCGATGGTCAATGCTCTAACCACTAGACCACGGAGGTTGTGATCTATGTGGAATATGCAGAAAAAATATTTCAAATTCACAGCACGCAATATGTCACACTCTTTACTTCATTCAGTGTTAAAGTTGAAGTTGAAATCGAAATATGTAGCTACAATACGAAACTGTAACCCTCAATTTTGTTATTATGTACTTATGCAAGGTCGAGTGCAACAAGAGTCGAACTTAGCACTACTAACCTACTTCTTACTTCTTCTTCTTACTTTAAGGACCAGGAACGCAAGTGTCCATGGGCGGCGGTAATCGCTTACCATCAGGAGATCCGTCTGCTCGTTTCCTGGTTCATTACATAAAAAAAATGGTTTGTTGGGTTAAGTTTCAAACCATTTGATATTTCGGACACTCGACAATTCATATATTTTAAGAGGGGCTCTTAATATATTACAAATTATCGAGTGTTCGAATTAACGAGAGTCGATTGTATTCGTGTTTAAATGATAATGACTATAATGCACGTATGTGTGTGTACACAGCCGGAGCGCATCGACCCGCCGGACCCGTCGCGGCCGGACTACGACATCCGCGCGGACGTGTGGTCGCTCGGCATCTCGCTCGTGGAGCTGGCCACCGGCGTCTTCCCCTACCGCGACTGCCAGAACGACTTCGAGGTACTCACAAGGGTATGTATCTATAATATACTAGCTGTCCCGGCAAACGTTGTTCTGCCTTAACTATGAACTATCTTACCTTTTAAACCTTCCCTGAGCTGATACGATTATTTTAAGATAATAATCAGCCAAATCAGTCCAGCCGTTCTCGAGTTTTAGCGAGACTAACGAACAGCAATTAATTTTTTATATATAAATTATATAGAGCAGGGATTCCATAATAGTGGAGCGTGCACCATTTGGGGGTCGTAGAATGATTCAAGCACGGTGACTTCAGCTGTATGTTACTTTTTATTAAGCCACGGCATTCAAAGATAAAATTACGTTAAATGAAGCGTAATTGGATTACAACCGTCCAGATCGCATATCTGCAGATGGTGGGGTAAACACTGCGATATTTAAACTCATTTCAACAAATAAGTAACCATATAAAATAGGATTAACAATTTATCGATTATCTCCACTTCTCCATGGATCTGAATTAAAACAACTACGGGAAATTAAATGTGAATGAAAATTGTACAATCTAATAAGTATAGAGGGCACAGACTTGATTGTAGAAAGGATCAAGTCTTACACCCCTCTTGAAGGCGTAGTATTTTTTTCTTAACGTTGGGTGCGGCGTATTCGCTGGGTGCGAAGTAGGTGGTGGGGGATCCTCGAATCGATCGCAGCGCGCACCGTGGCCAAAAAAGGAACTTTCGGCGGACCAAATGTCACTTTTTACTAGCGAAATTCGCCACTATCATATAATAAACCTAATATATTATAATAAAATGTGTCACATCACGATACTTGCTGCATGAGATCAATGGCAGAAACAGTGATATAGCCCATCCTTAGTTTTGAAATCATTGCAGTGCTCACAGTGAGGTGAAAAAGCTGTTGAACACGACAGTCCTAGTTACGTTCTAAGAATATTTCCTCCTTTTCACCACTGTAAGGGTTACTTTAAATGTAAATTTAGTCATGTCAAGAATCAAGATACAAACGATACATGGAATGCAGTAACAAGAAAGAAAAAAATATAGCAAATGATAACATTGGTTACTTCTTGTGAAGTCAGTCATATGAAAGTCCGTTTGTACTTACGTATCTCCGAAATTTATTTATTTAGAAGGGAAAAAGGAATAAGGGAATAGAATATATGTAAATTACAATATCTATACTAATATTATAAATGCGAAAGTGTGTCTGTCTGTCTGTTACCTCTTCACGCTTTAACCGCTGAACCGATTTTTATGATATTTGGTATAGACATACTTTGGGTCCCGGGGGATATTTTTTAAATATTTGAATTGCCATGCAGATTGTGTTTTTACATAATTTTCGTAATGAACCCAGCCATTTGACATGTTCAAGTCCGCCGTAATTGTAAATGTTAGTTGGCGCTGTCATTGCGCACCTAGCGAATAGGATAAGGTTGGGAATCCCTGATACGTATATCAGGCTATATTATTACTCTAATCTACTATTACTATTACTCTAGTAATAGTTCACATGGCTTTACTATCTTTCAGAAAAACCACATACATCATAAATCAAAATCAAAAATATTTTATTTCCATATAGGTTACAATGCAATGCTTATGGAATTGTGATTATGGATGAATTGCAAACATTTTTTTTTTTTGGTTCAAAGCTAAACGGCTGAATCAAAAAATCTAAAAAAAATGTGACATTATTCCCTGTGAACTTTAAAGAAAAACTATAACGGCTTACCGCTTAGATAACTTTGATAGTTTAGGAGTTCTAGAGGCCTAAAGCTAGCTTCTCACGGCGCGAGTTATCACAAGTCGCGCCGCGTCAGGTCGCGCCTACGCGGCGTGTGAAGGTAATGGCTCGAGGCGACGCGAGCTAGCGCGAGCAAGCGCGTCCGATCCGATCGAAGTCGGTAACTTCAAAGGCGCGGGCCGGCGCGGCGCGAGCGCACTCGTGGCGACTCGAGTGCGCTCGGGGTGGCGCGGGGCGCAGAGTGACGTGAGCGAAGCATTGGTCATTCATTTCGTATTGTGCCAGCGTGAAAGATACTCTTGCGTATTTAATTATGGAGTGGACTAATGAAATTTCCGAATTTTTAATATTATATGTCGACCTGGCCGCGGCCGTGCCAAACGCGCGCCGCGCCGACTCGCGCCGTGCCGCGCCCGTGAGAACGGGTAGCGCGGATTCGCCTGTTGACGCGTGCTCGCTCGTACAAATCAGCTCGGCGCGGCGCGACTTGTGATATCTCGCGCCGTGAGAAGCTAGCTTAACTTGTAAAATGCGCTTACATCGGAAACTTCGGTGCGCTGCGTGGCACCTTACTTGTTTTTGTAGTGTTAATTTCTAATAACTTTTCAGGTGATATCCGACGATCCTCCACATCTACCTGAAGACAGTCACTTTAGTCCAGAATTCAAATTATTTGTCTCGCAATGGTATGTTACAATAAACATAAATTTCGTAATAGATAATGGAAAAAGAAATAAAATATTAATGTTGTCTATGGAATGTGAAATATATAGATTGACAAATGTGTGACAAAATTGTATCAAACCAATGCCTACTTTTGTAATACAAACGCATGGTAGTTTGAATTATTTATTTATCTGGGAGTGTGTAACGTATTTTTTTTATTAAAGGTAGTTTTAAGCATTATTATAAAAAAAAATACTGCAGTACACTCCTCTGATATATAAACTTTAACTTCAAAATTTCATACTACTCCGTTTGCATTATTTCCGTAAAATTAATTCAACAACATTCTTAAAAACATCTAAATCACACTAAAATTTTGCAGTTTAACAAAGAACTACAGGCATCGACCGAAGTACGCGAAGCTTCTGGAACACCCGTTCGTAGTGAAGTCAGCCTCGAGTGCGATATCGGTGGGCGCGTGGTACGCCTCTCTGCCCATCTCGGGACAGTCCCCGCAGTCCAAGCCCAATTTGGGCTCGAGTAGTTCCATCAACTCGGGCCCAGAGACGCCCGTCACTCCGCAGCCTGTGAGGAACTTCGTGACGTCACAGTACTGGACGCCAGACCAGGCCACGCCCACACCTGCGAGGTATGTATTTATTAAAGTATATTCCAAAGGCAACGTGATTATTCTTACTCCAGTTGTGTATTATTCTTAGACCTTTAGTCATATATCTCGTACAAATAAAATACACTGTGAAAATACGCAATAGGCGATCGGACTTTTTTTTAAATTGTATAAATGCATAGTACTCTTAAATATGAGTAACTTCTCAGAAGAAACAGTATATCAAAAGTCAATGTTTTCAAAAGTACAGCAATTTTTTTATACAAAATTTCGCGAGTCTCGTAAAAACGCTCCATACTAAAGTCGTTGTACGAGTGACGTCACTCGTAGGTGAAGGTGTATGAAGTATACGGCCGTAGGAATATATTTGAAAATATCTCCGATATTTGTGCGTTTAAGTTCATACTTACCATAATGAATGTTTTTGTATATGATGTAAGTAAACGAATGATGTAGGTTGTGTTTACTAATTTAGCAAAAAAAAATTTTTTTGTGCTTTTTAGATTTTTAATTTGTTATTAGTAAACTACACATAAAATAATATATTTTTTACATTTACTAAGTAATAATGCCTCAATATTTCCGAGTATATTAATGAAACTAAATATTTTAGATCTAGTCCGATCCCCTATTGTACGGTTAAGAAATAAAGGGTTTTTGGACAGGGCGTGGTGGGCGCAGGCGGGCAACGCAGGCGGCAGCAGTTCGCAGCCCGCCAGCTTAGAGGCCGACCTATCAACGCACTCGCCCTACCCCAGGAGAAGGTAAATACATCCCTATGTATGGTGTTATGAAGACGCATTATGTTTATAATTGTTTTTATTTTAAAGAATGTCACGTAATTTAAGAATAAGTAGTAAGAATCATTAAAAGAGTTCAAATAAAAAGATGTGGCATGTAGGGACGGTTTCACAAGCTTTTTATTAAAAAAAATTACGAATAAGCTATCCAACGCTGCTGATGTCCTTTATAAATAAATAAATAAAACTTTCTATTTTCGATTTCGAAGGGTTCTATTAATACTTCTACGCAAACGAAGTTGTGGTCAAATGTTCTAAATCAAAAGATTTGAGTTTGAGCTCAACGATTAACTATTATATGCTTAATGCACATAATATAATGGGCCCCATACATGGTCCGGTCTGCTTTCAGTTCAGCCTGAACGGATGCAAAATCGTATCGCCTGTGTGCAATTTCGAGATCGCACCAGTCGGCCGTACGGACTGAAGCGATTCGTTCCAATGTTGCCAGCTCTGTTTTTGTGAAACTACTAAACTCGTATCGATTTCTACCAAAACCTACTAAAGAAGCTACTTAACTTTTGCTAAGTTCCTGAAGCCTCCCAAAAACAACTGCATTTTAGGTTTTGTTATATAAATTTTTTTTCATTCATTGAATTTTACTATACCTACATTTTTCCATTAAATTATATTTTAATTTGTATACTAGAAAATATTACGTATATAGTAATTAAAAATTAAAGTTTTAAGAAAATTACGGACGAATGTATTATTATGATAAGATGTGCTTAACCTAGGCCATTTTGCATATGATTACTGTCTGGCAATTTCCTACTAAAACACTACTAACAACTAAATTCTTACTAAGGAGGGAATTAAATACTTAATTTAGTAGTAAAACTTTGTGAAATAACTAAGTTGGCAACATTAATTCTGGCCTGAACGGGCGGCCTGTACGGACCATGTGTGGACAAATCGCTTCAGTTCTTGCCCGAGCCGCGGCCGAGCGGGCGTGTATCGTGTACAAGCGTTGTATGAGTTTTCGCGGTGTTTAAATACAAAATTGATAAACACGACCGTAGCGCGCGGCAAACCAGAATGACTTCCCATTATTACGATTTTACCGTGTGTGGGCCCGAATCCGTTCAGGCCGAACTGATTACTGAAGTCAGTTCTAACTGAAACGATCGGCCTCTCGTCTGTGGGAGCCTTAACATATATCCAAAATGTTGCGTTTCTAATGTAAGTTATGCGTATAGGACGCTGGAGGCGGTGGCGCCGCCCACGCCCGCGCGGCGCGTGTCCGCCGACAACCGCTTCCGCGCCTCGCCCGCTTCGCCAGCGGTATGTATAATTGTATTGTACACTACACTTACTGAAACAGCACATAACTCGTTTAAATAAAGAGAGAGACCGAAACACTTAACCCCTTACTAATAAACGCTGTATAAGCTTTGAAGTTATACAGTGTTTTGTTCACGTCACACAAGTGACATTTTTAATTCGATAGAAGAAGACAAAACACTGTGTAACTATTCCAAGCTTATACAGCGATTATTATTAAGGGGGTTAATGTATTAATATTGGCATATTGTTCACAGAGTTCGGGTAACACTAGTCCTATAGTTCTACAAAGGTTTTACCATCAGAATCAGCAGAGGAGATCCAGAGTCGATTTACACTCTACGCCCCGACATAGGAGGTAATTTTAATGTTACTAGTTCTTAATCCAGTGGGCTAGCCGCTAGGGGTTCTAAATGGTGGCTAAATTACATATTTTTGATAATGCTGGTTTTTATAGGCGCTTAACATTAGGCGCGCTCCGTGGCTTAGTGAGTAGACCGTTTGATTCGCACTCGCTTCGAGAGAGTGTAGTTTCGATTCTCAGGTTGTGGCATGTACCAATGAGAAAGGCAAAGCTGATTGATTGATGTATCGTACAGGCCCTTAAGGCAAAAAATTTGAATATTTGCATATTATGTATTTCTCGTATGACGAAGACTATTGGAGCGATTTTTTACCCAAGGGGGTAAAATAGGAGATAAAAGTTTGTATGAAACTTTTTATTTCTTGGACATATTTACATGATATGATATTTCGTACGAATGGAGTACGTAAAAAATAATGAGTTACGTATTTCAGCGTTATCTAAAATTCAACCCCTGTGTAGGTAAAATAGGGGATGAAAGTTTGAAACCTAATTTCATACGAAGCCGCGGGCATTTAATACTAGTCATCCAATAATCCGTTATTGGCCTGTTTTGATATTTGCTATGTCATGGGATACTCGTCCCAACTTACCTGTCCGGTAGTTGTGGTACTGTCCTATCCCTTGCCCTCCTGGACGGTAATATCCTACATTTCCTATTTCCCACTCTAACTTACCAATCTTCCTTCCCACACCACCTATCCTTCCCTTTCCCTATTCCTACCCTCTCCACCACTAATCCGTGGAAATGCAATGGATAATTATAAAAATAATTTAATTATCCAAAATGGCGGCGATGTGGTTCACCACCCATCACGTCTCGTTTCTCGCGGAGGTGAAAAGCGGACCATGGAGAGCCGCTTCGCTACGTAGAATGTAAGAGGAGGAACGGATGGTAAGAATGAAAGTGAACGAAGCGAAACGAGTATGTAAGGATCGTAGCAAGTGGCAAAAAGTGGTCTCTGCCTACCCCTTTACGGGAAAAAGGCGTGATTATATGTATGTATGTATGTTGATATTTGCGATCCGTCTGCTCCGCTAGATTACATAGAATGTGTGTTTGCAGCCTCAGTCGCGAGCACAGCACGGGGCGGTCGCCGGAGCCGCCGCCGCGCACAGCTCGCCCGCCGCCCCTGCCGCACCACGACAGTGAGTACATCTGGTACACTATATATCGCAGCCAGCCGGAGCCGCCGCCGCGCACGGCTCGCCCGCCGCCGCTGCCGCACCACGACAGTGAGTACATTTGGTACACTATATATCGCAGCCAGCCGGAGCCGCCGCCGCGCACGGCTCGCCCGCCGCCGCTGCCGCACCACGACAGTGAGTACATCTGGTACACTATATATCGCAGCCAGCCGGAGCCGCCGCCGCGCACAGCTCGCCCGCCGCCGCTGCCGCACCACGACAGTGAGTACATCTGGTACACTATATATCGCAGCCAGCCGGAGCCGCCGCCGCGCACAGCTCGCCCGCCGCCGCTGCCGCACCACGACAGTGAGTACATCTGGTACACTATATATCGCAGCCAGCCGGAGCCGCCGCCGCGCACGGCTCGCCCGCCGCCGCTGCCGCACCACGACAGTGAGTACATCTGGTACACTATATATCGCAGCCAGCCGGAGCCGCCGCCGCGCACAGCTCGCCCGCCGCCGCTGCCGCACCACGACAGTGAGTACATCTGGTACACTATATATCGCAGCCAGCCGGAGCCGCCGCCGCGCACAGCTCGCCCGCCGCCGCTGCCGCACCACGACAGTGAGTACATCTGGTACACTATATATCGCAGCCAGCCGGAGCCGCCGCCGCGCACGGCTCGCCCGCCGCCGCTGCCGCACCACGACAGTGAGTACATCTGGTACACTATATATCGCAGCCAGCCGGAGCCGCCGCCGCGCACAGCTCGCCCGCCGCCGCTGCCGCACCACGACAGTGAGTACATCTGGTACACTATATATCGCAGCCAGCCGGAGCCGCCGCCGCGCACAGCTCGCCCGCCGCCGCTGCCGCACCACGACAGTGAGTACATCTGATACACTATATATCGCAGCCAGCCGGAGCCGCCGCCGCGCACAGCTCGCCCGCCGCCGCTGCCGCACAACGACAGTGAGTACATCTGGTACACTATCGCAGCCTCAGGTCAGGTCAGGTCGCAACCCTAACCCTAGGTCTCTGACTCTAGCACCATTATGGCCAGTTTTAAAACTTATTTAATTACTTTTGTCGGACACTTTTTAGCTTTTCTGCCTTAGAGAGATGGTATACTCCTTTACTCTATTCTCCATGTTTCTAAGAATAGGTTCGCATCTGTTTCTTACCCTAATTCTCTCTCATATAATTTGCATTTGTTTCCAGCGAACGGCAGCTACGAGATGGAGCCGCCGGCGTTAATGGAGAGACTGCACCCGCACCCGCCCTCGCCGCTGCTGCTCAATAACAGGTAAGTTTATGGTTAAGATTTGAACGGGACAAAATATAAAATTTTCTTAGTAGTAGTAGTAGTAGATCTACATTTTTAAAAGTGATTTTTTAAGATAATTAGTTTATACAATAAAAAAAACCAGATAGAACTGGCCGTGTATGGTCGTGGATTGGCATGGCAGTTTATACTGTTTATGTCAAAATGGAACTGATCCAATCGATAGCGTCATGGTGTATGGCAATAGGGAATATGCATGTATTTTTTTTATTTTTTTAAACGTTTCTACTGGTTATAACATTACCAAAAATATATATAACACATCCAAAATATTATCTATAAAGCTAGAAAAAAAGTTTAAAAATCACTTTAATTTTTGCGCGGTTTAAACACGCCATTTTCGCGGGCTTGGGTTGTGACGACATCGTACACGAAAAAGACAGTTGACAATTAAAATCATAGATGAGTCAGAGCATAAAATTCAATAGAACGCCAGTCATGTCATTGTCATGAAAGACAGCGTCGTGTAGTGTGACGTCACACACGCGCGTCACCATTGGTCGTGACTCGCGACCAATGGTGACGCGTTTCGCAATTTTAAATATCCCGGGCTGATTTTGCATTTTTTATGTATTTTTTTTCGGTTTAAATAAGAACTAAATTTAAAAAAATCTTTTTAGTTATAATGTGACGACAATAAAGAACAGAGAAAAAAATATTTCAGACAAATTAAATTTTCATGCATATTCCCTATTGTAATACATAATGAATTTTTGTCTAAAGTAAAAGTTCTGTGTCCCAATACCGAGCAGTGGGAGAAATACCTCATGGCGTAGCCTGGATTTACGCATAGGCTACTTTTATAAGGAAAATATGCGATTGCCGTGGGATACTTTTCTGAATTTTCTTTCTCGTTCCAGGCAACAGTTTACAATGCAAACCCCATTGCCATCTACATTATTACGTAGATAGAAGCATAAATAAGTTAAAATAGATTAGTCATTCTATAGTTTACTCTGTTTGTTCGTCAGACTGTCAGAGGGGCGGAGTCAGAGTCTGACGCGCGCGGAGTTGCGGAACGGGTACCGCAGCGAGCTCGCGCACGCCCCGCCCACCAAGCACGCCCACCACGACGATCAGGGTGAGTACACACACACACACACACATATATACACTTAATATTACGCTTCCAAATAATTACGAGTACTTCGGGCATATGATTTAATGCTTATATATGGGAGGCTTAGACATAGTTTTTGTACTCGAAAAAAATACGGGTGACAGATCGAAAACTGTCTCAGGCAGCATTAAGGTGGTTCGTTTCCTATACAAAAAAACAATGGACATTATTTAGGTAATTTCATACTATTACTACATAAATTTATATGCACATCTATTTATTCTGCAATACAATTGTCGCAAAATATATTTAAAATACTTTATTTCACACAGAAGTCACATATTTATTGAATTTTCGACAAAAAGTGACATAAGTTACAAGTGTCACTTTTTGTCGAAAATTCAATAAAAATGTGACTTCTGTGTGAAATAAAGTATTTTAATTATATTTTGCGACAATTGTATTGCAGAATAAATAGATGTGCATATAAATTTATGTAGTAATAGTATGAAATTACCTAAATAATGTCCATTGTTTTTTTGTATAGGAAACGAACCACCTTAAACGTTGTTTTAATATGTTGGTGAAATTAGTGTTAAATCATATGCCTGAAGTATACGTAATTGATTTTTTGAAGCATTATATAGTCTTCTCCTATGGTAGAAAATATAAAATAGTGCATTTAGATGCACTATTTAGATTTTATATTGCATTATTTTATATTTTATAATAGCAACATATTAGTATGTTGCTTTATTTTATAAATCATTATGCAACAACGCCGTGGTTGTTCTAAAATGTTGTAATAATAAGGTTTTTACGATTATTGGATAGTTTTTTCTGTCTTAGCGAAAGTCTATTTTTTTGACATGAGAGACTAGATAAAGAACGTTAGGATTTTTTAAAAGTATAATCATCACCAAAATCCTTTGCCAGGTTTCATCGGTAATAGTTCGTAAAATATTAAAGTGAAGCTTATTATGCAAATGTGGTCTTCATAAAAATTTTATTTTATTTATTTTCAGAATGTTACTCATAAATTTTAATTCTTTTCCTTTCTTGATCACACATAATAGTGTTGTGCTGTTTTGTACCCCCAAAAATTCTCAGGAATATTTCTGTCACTAAATTGACGGACGCGATCTGATTGTCTATGGTTTATTCTACATTTCCAATTTATACAAGCATATTTGCCAAAACACCTTTGTCTATTACAAATTATAAATGTTACGTTACCATTGCAGGTATCATAAGTTTTTGAGGTAAACATTTTGATGTCCACTTGAGTAGCTTGTGGTATAGGGGCAATGCACAAACACCTACTATATGTGTACTTATTAGCTTCGGTTTAGAGGGGCAGGCTTACATTATGTATTTATGTATATTGTATATAAATGCTTTGGTATAACTACTCGTTATACTTAACGACTGATGTAAATATAAAAAAAAAACTCAATACGACTGACCAGTGTAAAAAATATTTAACATATATGTTCTCTTGCATCTAAAATGTTTAATTCGAGGGCAGCCAGCCTAAAGACCTCTAAAGTTTATTCTAAAACCGCTGCGCTAGCCATTCTGCCTTCAAAATGATTGTATTTAAACATTGAAAGAATAAAGAAATGTTCTGTTATCATAATTTATACCTTTGAAATTGACAGTTTAGTTTTTTTTAATATGTTTTGTTAATTTGCCATCTATTTTTCATTGAATACAATCGTTTTGCCATATACAATCATCCATTTATATGTTTCACTGTCCCATCATTGTGTTAACGTCAATGAAATATACTTTGCTTAAGCGCTTCGCGGCTCTGCTTTTGCCGAACTAGTGAGGTTAGGGGACTAGGTAGGTGGTTGCTAAAAGTTACAAACAAAAAAAAAAACAAAAAAGACTACATTCTACTGCCAATATATGTATTAGGCTGTCTATGCACTATGGTAAAAATGTTTTTGCTCGTAACAACGCACAAACTATATGTTTGATACAATGTGGTATCTATAGTCACTTTAATTTAATTTTTATTGATTGATACACTCTATGTGGGCTCTGACTAACACGCAGCTTGTGAACACATAAAGACTTAGTAGCTGTTTTTGTTGAACGAAATCTACACTTTTTTACTTCTCAATTCTTCCCTGACGAAGAAGGTAAAATAGCGTAGAAACTCCTTATTAGTTACATCAAAGCTGGATCTTAGATATTTATACAATTTTTCTATAGGTATGTCATTGACTTTCTATCTGATAAAGTATGTAAGAAAACCAGATTGGACCACAAGTGTTTGAATATTTTTTATTATAATATTATGTCGTTTTCAGATGAATTTTAGAACATGAATACAAACATGAAACCCTTGTGGTGATAAAATCGTAGTATTCTATTTTAGTTAATGTAAATTGTTAATATAATATGGCCAAAAATATGTACACTATATGTATAGCAACACTGAATTTATAATGGGATTTTTTTATTTTCATCGAGTAGGACCGGTTTTAAATATAGTTTAATATGTCGACTGTAGAAAATAAATATGACTTTGAACTTTACAGAATGCACGAATTATTTAAGTGAGCTATACACGTGTGTATACATTTGCGTGCCATGTAAACATGTGCTTCGCTGTCCTCACGCCCATATCGCCTGCCATCTGTTGCTCTATCACATGCCTCGCTACACTAAACACGACCTCATACCGACCTAAGTATGCTTTGAAAAAAAAAAGACAAGCTTTTGAAAAAAAAAGAAGAAAAATCTCGACACTAGCGCCATCTGTTTAATTTTTTCTAAAACAAATTTTCGACGCAAGCGCCATCTATTAAAGCTATTTCGTAATTAAGAACGTTTTAGCGAGGTGTGAGGTCATCATGCTCATAGTCCCTCATGGCTTCGCTCGCTGCTGTGTAACAAGGCATATGGTACGGCCCCCGCCGCCTCTTTGGTTTACGACACTGGTGAGTACGCGTCTTCTGTCTCTTTGCATGGCCGACACGTAACTTATAGCATTTTCGGCATCGAAAACTCCCCGGGAAAGAGCAGCCGAATGGGTATAAAAAGTCAAATTTCAATGTATGTGCTTTAAATATTGTTAAAAATACAAGAAGAAAAAATATAAAATGGTGGTGCATCTTGAATCATTAAATTCGTTTGACTGTTTCCGTAGTCAGTCGAGTACCGCGGGGGAGTTTTATGCGGGACGTACGTGGGTGGATTTTCGCTGTGCGTTAAGTCAACAACTTGACAAATTGCCTCGTCATTTTTGCTGGCAAAATTGCCATTTACACGGTCGGTTTTAGCCGAGCGGCGAAAATTGACCCATGCTAATCTCCCAAGATACCGAAAACGTTATTTGACACGTTCCAAATTTAAAAAAAAAAAAGTTGCTATGGTCTCTCAAATGTTATGAGTTCGCATATCAAAAGTATAACATATCGTCTTTTAAAAAATATTGCGGCCAGTAAAATTATGAGGCGTTTGGAGTTTAAAAAAAAGATGTGGGTGAACCAAAGCGGCGTGTGGGTGCGGGCGGGCGTTCGGGTGTGCGGCGTCTGAGCGGGTGTGGGTGTGGGTGTAGGCTGGCTGCACTCGCTCGCGGGGCTGGTGAAGCGCCGGCTCAGCGGGTACGTCAAGTGGCATCACGTTGCAGCGCGCCGCGACCCCCGCCGCGCGCACCTCGCACACCACAGGTTAGTGAATTTTATATTCATTATAATTTTCTAAGTGTCTATTCATTCTCTAAGTAATAAATCCAACTAATGCGAAAGTGTTTGTATGTATCGGATAAACCAATTTTGTTGTATTTAAATACTGAAATAGATTGTGTCTAAGACCTTACTACTTTTTATTCATGCAAGATACTATAACAGGTAACCGTATTTACCTAAATAATATTTAATTTTACTCGAGCAGCAAAGTCGGCTATACAATATGTTCGCCAAACGTTGCCGAGCGATGGCCAAATGCGTTGCCTTGTAATCGATGTCGCTCGCCTAACTGGCTGAATGAAGTCCAGCGTCAACATGTTGTGTGTCTCATTTGCCGCAACTTGTCTTCGCTCACGGTCAGGGTGCGTGTCGATGCACCTGTTTCTATCTGACCCGGCGCCAGTTATGTATAAAAACGGGTTCGAGTCGAACCGGCGTGGCGCTAATGCCGGCGCGTCGACAGTGTGAAGCCGGTTTCATACATAACTAGCGCCGGGCCGGATAGAAAGCGAAGCGTCGACACGCGCCCTCACTCGTGATCACTTGCCTCACTTCACGGGACCGGTGTTGGTTTTTGTGCACAAATCAAAGGCGCTCGTCTGCGCTCGGCCAATGCGTGGACAGCTCGACAAAACACTCATCTTGCATTGGCATTCGAGGAACTTGTCCAACGTGTATACATTAGCATTTGCTTTGTACCTATTTGCCGACGCTCTCATTGGCTTACACTGGGCCGATATGTATAGCCGACTTGATAATAATATGATGACTTAGTGTACTGTTACGCCCACACAGATGGGGCACCTCGGAGAGCTGGAGCGTGCCGGCGTCGCCGCTGCCGCCACGTGCGCCCCCGCCGCGCCCCGCCGACTAGCACCCGGACAAGTGACCTGGAAACGACTCGCGACCCGATCCCACTTCTCGTGTACAGCTCGATAAGGGCTCGACGTTGACGGGCGACCGATTGTAACAATTATTATACATTTATGACAAGGCACCATTATTACCAAGGAATATTCTATGCAAGTCGTGTAATATGACGTCACGTTACACATCGCGGTCTAATTGAGTAATTTAAAGTTTCATAATATGAAAAATAACAAAGATATTATCTTTGTTATTTTGAATGGTATCCGAAATCGAATTGTACTACACGGCTTTTCAAACGAGATGGATCTATTTTAGTGAATAAAGTGCATATTCCGGTGCCATCTTCAATCAATAGCTCGGTCGGGCTATCGAATAAAGATGGCACCCGTAGATTACGTACACGCACAGAAGGTGCGGCCGGGTCGCGTTTGTCTAATGTTTCTAGCTTTAATCCAAAGTCTAATGCTAAAACGGACACTACATATATACTAATATTAGCATTTGCCATCTCCTTCGTAACGATGAAAAATGACAGAATAAGAAAACGTTCAAACGAGATATGTGTAGTGACAGTGTTATCGTGCTAGCAATACTTGAACGTACCCAACTGTTCGATACTGTCGTACATAATAAATCAGTGTTGCCAGACTTAAAACCATGGAATGTAAATTGTAGGTTGCCTGAAATAGGAGAGTCTTTGGGGCGGCATATACAAATAGTGTTTATAAATAGTTTCTAGCGAATGATGGCGTTGTGAATAATATGTAGGCGAGGGAGACGGTAAAAATACCTAAGCAGGTTCAAGTGGCAACACGGATTTCATTTTCGGCCTTTGGATATACCAAACTATATGTCAAGCTTTAAAGTTAAACAATGTTCCAAGATTTTCGTGCACTCGCGTTAAAGTATTTCTGCAAAAGTTATATAATATAATACCGGGTTCCAGGTAAAGAATTTAAAAAGTTGGGTACAGTTTAGAATTTTTCAGCAGATGTCTTGTGCGCTTAACTAGTTGTTTAGAAAATGTATGTGTGGGTCTATACGGGAAGCTAGTCGTCGTTTAGAAGCTGATGCCCTACATTTCTTAAATGCAAAACAAAATTATCTTAACTTTACTGCTTTTTTTTACCTGACCATTGCATTCTTGTACACTTTCTTGCTAACCGGATCAAATGTTTTTATTCAATTCATGTCATATTTGAATATTCTTGGTATTCTAAAATTATTGCCTCTTTATTTCTGACAAGTATTCATTTTGGCATCAGCTTTATAACACCAAATTAAAAGGATGGATTATGGAAACGCGGAAGACACAGCCTTTTCATAAGTCTGACTAATTATAGGCTGTTTCTTCACAAAATAAGCGACTTAAATATGTAGTAACGAACATTGTATATTATTTAATATTATTCGATAATCATTTTCTGATAATGTGTGTAAATGAACGGCAAAAATTGTTTTAATTTGATAGTGTTTTATGATGTAAAACAAAAATGTTTATTGATCCTGTCTTAGTCTTTCTAGATAGGTAGGTATTATGTTTTTATTGAAATCGTCTTACATAATATTTATATGTATTTTATAGTGATGTGCCGGATCGTTAAAAATGTATATCCGCGGATACGGATCTGAATACGGATATTTGGTGTCAAGATCCGCGGATACGGATACGGATCTTAACTTTCTTACGCAGTCGGTGTCGGTGCGCGCGACCTTCACACATTTTTCGACTTGCATTTCACGGCGGTTCTTTCTTTTGTTTTGTTTATAGTTAAGTGCGACACTGGATAGCATAGATAACGTTTGTTTGGTATTGGTATATGAGTTTGAAAAAAATGTCTACAAAGAAGTTTAGTAGTGTAATTTGGAATTATTTTGTGTTAGTAAATGATGAATGTGCAAAGTGTAAAATTTGTGATAGAAAGTATTCCCGTAAGGGTAAAGGCACAACTTCTTTAAAAAATCATTAACAACGAAAAGATCCTCAAGAATATTATCTGTATTGAAATTAATAGTTTTTTATTGCTAGTTGCTACCTTTATCAGTAATCACCTATTTAAAGAATTCATCTATAATTTTAAAATTAATAAGGTAAATAGATCCGTAAAAGATCCGCCAAAAAGTAACGGACACGGATACGGATCTTTCTTCTGCCTCGGATATCCGCGGATACGGATATCCGGCACATCACTAGTATTTTATATTTTGACTAATGCGAGATTTTAGTAATAACGTTATGAAACTTAGAATATTTTTTTCAATCTTTGAGCGTTTTCCATTTAGAAAAAACGTCGACACAGTGTAACAAAGTGTCGACTGTGTTGCACTGTGGAAAAATGTTTTACGTGTTAATTAGTACGCAGACATTTTATCACATTGCAACACAGTCGATACTGTTAGTGTTCCATTTATAAAATTAATCGACACAGTGGCTGTGTTTCGCGGAAAAAGGCGCATGTAAGCGCTTGTAAGCAAAATGGCGATTGCGCTGTTAATGCTAAATGCTATTTTCCTCTATGACACGTTATCCTCTAAAAACACTACTGATTTCAAAATAAATAAGCAAAATGGTGGATTATGTCAGCGCTACTGAAGTAAGTAAACGTGTCATGGCCGACAATTGTCATTTTCTTTTTAGGGCTAGTAGGCGCTAACAAGCGCCATTTTCTGCGGTACACAGCCAATGTCAAACACTGAGGGGATTTGCTTTAAAAATGGAAAACACTCATTGTCTATGCACTGTGATTGTACAATATTATCAGGAAGTGAACGCGTACAACACCAAAAACATTGAGTCATGTTTTTTGTACATATAAAGTAAGGTTTGCGGCTAATTGTACCACGAGATTCGTCATGTGTCTAGTTCTAACGAAACTGTATACAGCGTTCCGCTTATTTATATACGGTCGTATGCCACCAATCATCTTTTAATAACCTAAGAGCATGTCAGGACATGTCTAAGGAGGGTTCCGTAACTCAACGCGCATTTTTTTTTAATTTACTTCAAAAGTTACTGTCCGATTTATCTAGAGTTCTAGAGTAGTATCAAGAGTTATATAGGATGATCTATCAGTGTGGAAACTTACAAGTTGCTAACTCTTATAGTTTAGAGATGCTAGGGGGAGGGGGCATAGGCCGATTACTCGAAAATTGTTGAGTTAATTAAAAATCACGTATGAAACCTGCCTTTATTTAAAAATACCTATTCGACGATACCCCACACGATGGAGTAGAATTAAAAAATATATTTCATCCCCACTTAACGTGTATGTGATGATGATTCGAGAAATTTCATTTCACTTAGAATACAAAAAGACGAAAGTTTAACAAAATAAACCTTATCCATTTGTTTGACGCGATATTTAATTTTTCTATTAATATTCATCTATTTTCGCTCAAAACTATTTTCTCTGTTTTTCCCTTTAATTATATTTAAACTCTGGCAAAGACGATTATAATTATTTTATTTATTTTTTTCTTTCGCGGGATATTGCTGCATAAGATATTAATTAAATTGTGTGCTATGTATTTTCGCAAAGTAATGCCTGATTCTATTAACAATTATAGAGAAATATTTATTATTGTCTTTACTGTATTTTAAAAATTATGTACACACAAACTATTACTTCTAAATATTAAATTGAAATAAAATTATCATCAGAATGTAAGTAGGGTCATTGTGGCAACAGTGGATCACACTTTTTTTTAAATCACATAGCTCTGTAACCAAACTAGCTATAGACGTAAAATTTTTATGAGAAAAAGGTAGGTTACTTGGCTGCATTTTGGTTAAAAAGATTTTTAAATACATTTGCTGGTTTTTTAATAATAAATATTTTTTTAATAAAAGATTTTTGACCCACTGTGTCCTTAAGTGGGTACACAGTGGGTCAACCCTGAGGGCACAGTGGATCAGGAGGATATTGGAATAGAAAAAGATAGGTAATTTCTATTTGTTTTTATTAAATCCCTGTTTTAGATTACACTTAATATAATAAAACTGCAATTTTTATAACAAAAAACTAATTATTATTACAAATTACAGCTTTTTTAAGCTTTTAAATGTGTTACTTACATTTGAAAGCTAAATACATACTTTAATAATGTCATAATGCGGCCAAGTTGCACATTTTCGATACTTGTGGATGATTTCGGCTTCTTCTTCGGCTGCGTAACGTTGTCGTTAAAAATTAAAATGGATTATTATTTTCCCTTGCTACAACACATATCTTTTTTCCAGATGCTATTTCTAGCAGAGCTTCTTTCGTGTTTTCTCTGGTGGTTAGGTACATATTTTCCTACATATCGGGCGTTTCTTTGGCATTCTGTAAAATAAAAATATAATAATTATAGTAATCATTTTCCTCGCAGTCGGCATAGTGGGTCGACCCACTGTACCCACTTTAGAAATGACCCACTGTATACCACTGACGCCATTTTATTTTATGACACAATAACAGAAAAGTTTACTGTGACAATAATCCTTACTGTACTGTCAAATGAGGCCTTAATAACTACTTATTGCGTTAAAATTATAACTCAGGGGATAAGATTAATGGATACGGAACAAGGAAAGAACAAAACTTACGTATTTTTTTCACTTTTGCGATCTCAAATCACAAATTGTTCTCTGTAACGTGCACTACACTTCAGAGCGGCGAACTGACTGGCGTGGTAAGGCTTGTAGCCGAGCTCGAATCTACTGTGAAAGAGACGCAACTATTGCCTTACTCTTTCTGTCCAATATGGTGTTGACTCAGTGTGCCCCTTTGACCCACCGTTGCCACAATGACCCTACCTATGCCAACATCAAAAAAGTACGTATATGACATGATTGTGCGTGGCATATAGATAGACCGTGAGTCGTATTTATTGATTTAGTGCAAAGCGTTATGTAAATATCGTGTAATATATTGTATAAGTGACGATTATTGAGACATTTTGTTAAATGTAAACGGATTTTTATGAGTTACTTTGTAATTAAAGAACGATCAAATAAGCGTGTTGTTTTATTTCATTCCAATTTAAAAATGTGATTTAGTGAGAAAGTTTCTTATGTAGGGTCAGGTTGGGGAAGACCGTCTACAAGGCAAGACCGTATGCATGCAATAACTTATATTTATGAATAGCTATGCAGCTTGAATTGACAGTCGGTAAAACAGTATCATACTTTGGTAAAAATTTTTAATCATATATGTCGCTGGCAACACTATGATGGGAGAAAAATTGCCGCCATTTTTATTTGGGTTTTGAAGGTCCATTAAATATGAAAACAAGAATTTCATATGACTTTTAACTTTATTATCCTACAGTTAAAGTGCATATTTGAAGGTAAAATACACTTTTTAGATATAAGTTGGTATAAATACATATAACATACCAAGTGACGTGTTAAATGTCAATAGACGGTCTTGCCTCCAATAGCACGGGAAGACCGTCTGCACGCCGAATTTTAAAAAAGGGTTTGTATTTGAAATATGTGCTATTATATTGTAATTTATGTAGCACAAAATTGTTACTGTTAATATGTTTCAGCACATGGAATACTTAAGATCGGTCTAGAACATACCAAATATTTGTTTTATTAAATTGAGTAAATTTTTCAATGAAGTATGCCGGTCTTTCCCAACCTGAACTTATACAAAAAAATGTTTTAAAAAATCTTTTATTTTAATTATTATTAAAAATATCCAACATATAAATAAATTTCTATCTGCAAAATTGTAATAAGTACGTCAGAGAAATTCAGAATATCTGAGATATTGAAGATAAATAAATAGTAATAAGTAGAATAAAATAGATTTAATTAAAATAATCTTTGTACAATATTTTGTGGAACTAACTCTAAAACGAATAACAATATAAATTAAACATTTAAATTAATAAAAAAATAACATCTGTCATTGATAACTTAAATAATTTAAAAAATATGCGAGTATGATGTTGCTTAAAAAATTTATAGGTAAAGAAGTTGTTTAACAGCTAAACTTCAAAATTATAGTCAAAAATATTAATCTAACATTGCAAATAATATATTTTGGAGAAACACACCGGTCAACCTTAACTTTGTAAATACGAAAAAAGTGACAACACCACTGCCAGTTTTCATCTATAATGTCTCCGAAAATCAATTACGGATACTTCGGGCACATGATCCACTGCTTATGTAAAGACGTTTAGGAAAAAAAATATTTGTCATATTCAAGTAAAAAATTATCTCATGTATGGGCAGGCCTGTCCCACTCCCTGTGTAGGTATCAAAAATATAAGTACGTGCGGCGGCCTCCCTAAACGGGCCAATTAAAAGGGACTCGCGCGCGAGCAGTGAGCGACGTATGCGTGATTTGTTCGTCGCAATGTTTTATGGATTTGATTTAATACCTTATAATCGGTGCACATCATATTACAATACTGTGTTTAAGTTAGGTAAAAATCACCCGGCCAGCTATAACTATAATACCATAACATAATATTTAATAATATAGTTTGAACTACTGCAATTAACCAATATTTAGTGTTTAGGTGTTGGCTCCACCTGAACTATCTGTTCGCGTCTTATGTTATTCCGATGTGATACGATTTGAAGAGTTATTTGTTGACAAAAGTACCTAGAAATAGTAAGGTGGCGTGATTTAACTTCTTTGAGTAATATCGCCGTGAAGGTATCGAAAACGGTTACGTTTACGCATAAGTATGTATATACTTATAGGTATGCGTAATGCGCGAATTATTACAATTATTAAAGTACTATTAACACCTACCTTAGATTTATTTGGAAAGCAATTTGTTCAGTAAAGTACAGTAGGTAGGTACTAAAAAGTATGTAAAAAAATGTTGTAATTAAATATTAAGAAAAAAAAATATATATACATACGTATAACCGCCTCCTTTTTTGGAAGTCGGTTAATTATTTTCTAAAATGAGTCAACCCTAATGTCATTAGAATGGATAAGAATTACGCGATAGAAAGAGACGCAACTTGTAGGTAAATATAATCGTAGGTAATCAAGCGCTGCGTTAGCTGAATTGAACCTTATCGTATCGCAGTAAGAGTTCCTATTTCTTCAAAACATTTGTCGGAGTGGTTCTTCTGTACCTCTAGGTACTATTATTTATTCTGTGGTATGGGTGATTCTACGCAACGCAAACTCGCCCATATAAAGATATTTTTTTCTAGTCTGGCAATTATTTTTCTGCTTAAACGTCTTTACTACAATGGATCATATGCCCAAAATATCCGTAATTGATTGAGTAGGTTGTAAAATTATAATTTTCCTTGAAAAGCTGTAAAACTTAAATTTACGTTTATGGACATAAGCGGAATAAATAATTAAGAGAACCATGATATGCTGATATGTTTGTAAGAATATAATTATAATCTAAGAATAAATAATTTCTCCTGCCAGTGCGAACACAAGATTACCTTACTAATTTTAATCATATCTCTTTGGTATATGCAGCTTGTTGCTTTAAAATGTTCGATCCTTCAAAATATTTTTTTCAGAAACAGACATGTAATAAATTAAAAATCAAGCCTAGTAATGAGCTATTGAAAAGTAGCAAGATGTACTTGCTAGAAATTGCTAGAATGCAGCGGTTATCTATAGACTTATATGGCTTTGCGTATAAAATAATTTAAAATAAATGCCAATTCCTTAGCGTATAGATATTATTTTGAAGAATCGAAATATCTACTAGTAATTGTATAACTTTGAAACTACTTCTACAGATAACTACTTAAATATTATATAAATATGTATATTTAATCTGTGTACACTGTAGCTTAATAGTTTTCCCAAATCATTGGTAACCGTTTTGTTACTTACCACTTAGCTACTTAAGCATGTAGAAAAACAAAAAATACCAACTTCTCGAATTGTGGCAAATAACAAAATGACCATTTTTATTAAATTGAAACATATCCAAAGATTTAAGAGTCAAAAGCTAAAATAAATATAACGTAGAACCTAATTTTTTGGCTTCGCATTTCCCTTCAGCATCTAAAACTGCACCAGGGCAGGGCAGCTGAATGTGTACGGAAATAACCGAATATCAATGTCTAAATCAGTGCTATAACATTGTCAGACTTAAATAATTATGGAGATGGAAATGTAGGGCTTCGTGAATCATCGGTTTCGTTCGACTATTTCCGTAGCTATTCGATTGCCCTGCCCCAGGGCAGTTTTAGATGCCGAAAATGCTAATAATTACAAGTTGTTACAGATCTAATGGCCATCTTACTTTAGGTTTCATTTTGCGACTCTAGCGCCACCTATAGACATTTCTTGTTGCATTTTTGTTAGTATAACATTTTTTTCTAGTAACAGCTTATGTGCAAAATATCAATAGTTATCAAAACATGTAAAATATAACAATCCATAATTTAAAATTTAAATAAAACAACCGTTTACAGCCTCTTATGCCTAATGTTCAACATCCTAATTATTGCATTGTTCTTTTTGATTAATTCTGACTAGTAAAATTTAACTTTTTCTAGATTCCAAAATATATTTCTTATTTTTCTAAACGAATATAATTTCTATGCTATAAATCTAAAAAAATATTTTCACATTCAAAGAAAACTTTTAGCTACATTTTGTATAAAAATTTCGTTTACTTTACAATAAGTACCGAGCCAAAACGTTATCACAAGCATACTTAGACTAGTTTTGAGTTCAATACAACTAGAAATGATAATTTCGTGCTTCTGCTTTATTTTTAAACTACTTTTATAGACTGCTACTAGTAGTATTACAGTAATTTCAATTTTATCTGGTCTTGTTTCCTTTGGTTATCAAGACGGTGCTTTTGTATGTGATGTAACATACCCTATATACAGAGTGTTCACTTCTCGGTAATTCTTCATATGTCCTGTATTTGTTGCTCTTGTATTTCTTTAGGCACAAACAAGGCCGACATAAATTTCAAATTCTGTTTACAAAATATTGAAATTTTTCAGCTACACCTGTGCTCAGTACAAATACTATTTTTTTTTATTTTAAGGTGAAAATTACGTTAAAGGCAAACTAGTTCTGTTCTACCTTTAGAAACATTTTAATCGACATTTAAAACAACACAAACAGTCCAAGTAACGATTACAGTAGTTTCTTTTTCAAAATCAATATTATTTAATAATGTTGCAAACCTTTTGCCAAAATAAGTAGACTAGGACAACTTCAAAATAAATAAAAACTTTACATTTTTTAAAAAAAATTAAAAATATTTACCTAATTTAGTACCGAATATTAATTATTGTCGTAGTCTATTGATGAAGATTAGATTGTAAAGTAATTGTTATTTGGACATAAAGTTAAAAAAAAATCGTAAAAATAATTTTACGAAAAACTAACGGTTCTAGCTCTTCCACTTTGACAGTTTAGTGCGGCCGGCCAATTTTCCCGCCCCGTTGAGGACTGGCCGGCAGAGAGGTAGACAGGGACGGGTAGCCGAGGTGCGACTTGTCGCTCGGTTTCCGCTTCAGATACTCGGATATATGCTGAACTATCAGATCGATGGCAACTGAAATTAATAATTTAAAAAATATTAGGTTATATTTTTACCATAAGAGTTTTTTTTGCTATTACTTTAAGAAACAGCCTGTACATTTATTTAACACTTTAGGTACGCTCATTCAGGGTAACTTTGATTGACGAGAGTAACTTTGACAGTTTGTTCACAAAATTCTTTTCTATTGTTTTATGTGGAAAACAATTGGCGCATAAAATTTAATAACAATTCGTGTACGTAACATACTTCTAATTTAAACGTAATGTAAAAAAAAGCAGCTTTCAAAAGAAGATAATATCTAAAACTTTTGTTTTTAACCGCGCGCAACATAATGGGTAAAAATCAGTGCAAAACTTCTTTTAAAAATCTCGTTAACTTTGCTGCTATCAAGGTATATAAAAACTAGTGTCCGACCGAAAGTTCGGTTTCGGTTTCGGCCGAGTTTCGGCCAAAAATCAAGTTTCGGCGGCAGTTTCGGTTTCGGCCAAAAGTGGCCGAAACTTTTGTCGAAACCGAAACTGATTTCGGAAGTTGTCGTGCACGCTCGCCTAACTTCGTTTCTTGCGGCAACTCTTTGGCGGACGCTGGCGGCCCTGTTCGGGAATTGTCGTGCGCCGTTCGGATAGCTCTGTAGCAACACAATTTAGTCAGTGCGTTATCGCCCGACGCAAACATTCTTTAGAGCAGCGGTTCTCAAACTTTTTTGATGACGGAACCCTTTTGGAAGGCGAAATACTTGACAGGAACCCTACATTAAAACAATTATTTTATAAATGTATTCTTTATAAATAAGCATAATAAAAGTAGGTACAATGTAACAGTTACAACTTAAAACATACTAATAGTAAGTTACTACATAACAAGTAAAAGAAAATAAAATAACTAAAAGTACATTAAATAGGTACTGGTCTTTAACCTACTAGAAGCCATTATGGGCCCCCATTTTTTTTTAAGTTTTTACCTATTTTTTTCAGCTTTAAACCCTGAATTTAAACTGTAATTCGGAAACATAAAAATTGATAATATGTTTTTTAAGGCAAACAAGAGTGAACGGAGCGAGCGAGCAAAATTTTCCCCATTTTACAGATCAAAATCTGTTCAAACATTAAAATAAAACAATAAATAACGGTGAACTTCGGAAAAATACCATAAAATCAACCGGCTATACTGAAAATCGGTACTAAATATGTGCTTTATGGTCAATGCGAGCGAGCCTATTTATTAGGCTCGCTCGCATTATTTTTTTCCCTATTTAATAGGTTAAATATGTTGAAACTTTAAATCCTAAAATACTGTGCAAATAGGATAATTTTGTAATTTAAAATAATGTAAAATTTGTGTAATTTCTGATGTTGCAAAATAGATGACAAATAATAACATATCATGTTAGGTTTGTCATATAACTGAACCCCCAAAACCCCTCCCTGGCTACGCCCATGGCCGTTAGTAATTGTTGAATACTCCGCGCATACTGCTTCAAAAGCAGCAACATTCGGCTTCGTTAGAAGACATTATTGCAACACGTTTAACGCTTTTAAGCCAACGTTCCATTCTTCTTTATTAATAATGGTAAATGTCAGGATGGTTGGGTCAAAATAACGCACGATCTTACTGCATAAAAGAGTTGAAGAAAGAAGAATTAATGTACAAAACTGATACAATCAGAATACAGCAGTAGAACAATAAATACTTCGTTTAAAGTTCTCAATTCGCTAGGTAGCTTGTACTTAAGTAGGTACTTATGGCTCCAAACGCTAATCGTTGTCTGACTGAGTGTCGTTGCCCGATCGTCGCTTCATGATCGGCTGTTACTTGTGATTGGCGACGTTTGGCTGCGCCTCATGATACGACGCGTAAAAACGTTCGACCAGAGAGGTGTTTTGTTGATTTTTTTTCTAAATTCTCGCGGAACCCCTACAGGGGCTTCGCGGGACCCCAGGGTTCCGCGGAACACACTTTGAGTATGGCTGCTTTAGAGGTTGTTTTGATGGAACTGATAACGTATAAGTTTTTGTTTCGTTTCTGTACTTGAATGATTTATATAGTTAAATATTGAGTCAGTAACTTTGTTTTGTTGTTACTAACAAATCAAGTCACATGTAAAAAAGAGATTGTAAATGAAAAATGTGAAGTGTTTAAAATATAATAAATTTTTTATCAATATTATATTAAATAAATGATTACAACAAAATTAATATAACTACCGTGTTTCCATTTCATGTCGTAATTAATGCAGAATAATGGATAAAATGCACCAAATTTCAGTATTGTAAGGAATTTTCTACTTGACCACGTGAGTTTCGGTTTCGGTTTCGGCCGAAACTGAAGCCACGGCCGAATATTCGGTTTCAGTTTCGGTTTCGGCCGGAAAACCAGTTTCGGTCGGACTCTAATAAAAACATAATGCAACCTTTTAAATGTAATAACTTTATGGTTTTTTTGACTTGTCTATGACCCCACTGCATCAATATTTGATAAAAACATAAACTAATGTTACCCTGAAGCTGTAAAATAATTAAAAGTTAGTTTGTGTCAAAGTTACCCATTTATGGGTGGTAACTTTGACACACGACAAAATTGCCAGTTTTTAATATAATTAGTCTTTTTTAAAGACGTTATAAAACTTTATAGCATGAAAACCAACCTGAGAGCACAGATTAACTAAACTCTTTTGACTCATTCTTAACATAGTAAAAGTTTGTTTAAAAAATATGTCGATGATGTATCAAAGTTACCCTGATTGACTGTACATTTTTCTTTTATTTAATTTTATTTTTTAAATAATGTGCATCCGATTTAATTTGCAGGTGATCTTGTCTCTAGTCACAGTAAATGATTTTATTGAATACCTTGGAATAATTTTACAATTTTAATATGTATAGTGTGCTATTTGTAAGTACACAATAAAATTATCATTGATATAATGAAAACGGGCAAAGAAAATGTGTTTTGCTGTTTAACTATTTAATCGAGTTTCAAGACAATACAGATAATTACTTATACATAAATTTTATCACGGCTTTGTGTTGTAAAAGTACAATTGGAAGAACCATTTCATAAATGCAAATACATATATTTTATTCAAATTCGGATTAGTGGGATGGCTTTTAGCCATATACGTTTGTAGTTACATAATATGATTGTCACATATAACTAGAGGTCCAGACAAATAATATTATAGTAATTTGAAACTAATATAAGTATTTTTTATAAAAGTATAATATTTTTGTGGAGTACCTTGACGGTGGAGAATTGCTATTTCTTTGATATATTCATAAGGCAGTTACATTGCATGTTGCAATTTGCATAATGTTTCAAGCAATTAACTTTATGGATATTGCAAGTTCATATATTCATAAGGCAGTTACATTGCATGTTGCAATTTGCATAATGTTTTAAGCAATTAACTTTATGAATATTGCAAGTTGATATATTCATAAGGCAGTTACATTGCATGTTGCAATTTGCATAATGTTTCAAGCAATTAACTTTATGAATATTGCAAGTTGATATATTCATAAGGCAGTTACATTGCATGTTGCAATTTGCATAATGTTTCAAGCAATTAACTTTATGGATATTGCAAGTTCATATATTCATAAGGCAGTTACATTGCATGTTGCAATTTGCATAATGTTTTAAGCAATTAACTTTATGAATATTGCAAGTTGATATATTCATAAGGCAGTTACATTGCATGTTGCAATTTGCATAATGTTTCAAGCAATTAACTTTATGAATATTGCAAGTTGATATATTCATAAGGCAGTTACATTGCATGTTGCAATTTGCATAATGTTTCAAGCAATTAACTTTATGGATATTGCAAGTTCATATTATATTCATAAGGCAGTTACATTTCATGTTGCAATTTGCATAATGTTTTAAGCAATTAACTTTATGAATATTGCAAGTTCATATATTCATAAGGCAGTTACATTGTATGTTGCAATTTGCATAATGTTTTAAGCAATTAACTTTATGAATATTGCAAGTTTATATATTTATAAGGCAGTTACATTGAATATTGCAATTTGCATAATGTTTTAAGCAATTAACTTTATGAATATTGCAAGTTGATATATTCATAAGGCAGTTACATTGAATGTCGCAATTTGCATAATGTTTCAAGCAATTAACTTTATGAATATTGCAAGTTCATATATTCATAAGGCAGTTACATTGCATGTTGCAATTTGCATAATGTTATTTAACTATAAAAAGCAAGTTGATCTTGTTCCAAGAGTATATTTTGTCTGCTCCTTATTCCAAATTCTCCCTTTTACAAACATAACAATATCGGTAATCAAGTTAAAGAATACATACATATAAAGACGGCAAAAAAAATAATAAACTTTTCTTTTAAAGGTATTGAAATAAAAAGCACATGCTGTATAATAAAATGCCAAAATATCTGCCAATACTAATTAGGACTTTAGATATAACTGTAAAAATTATTCGTCGCTATAAATACCGTATCTATCACTATAATATAAAAGATAGAAGCAAAAATATTATGGGCGTAAAAACTAAAAAACCTTATAATACACAATAATAAAAAGCCTTCAGCCTTGCGTTATAATAACCGTACTTTATTCTTAATCTAAGACAAATACATATTTCCATAAGCGCGGTCACATGCGAGGTTGGATTTTATACAAAATAAATTCTTTTTAACACTATTAAAAAAATCTTTAATAACACTATTAAAGAAAACTAATCCCTATGTTTAAATTCTTTACTATTTTTCAGACACTTGACAATCACTACTTATTGTTTATAGTGGCAACATTTTATGTAAACAAAATAATATTCATTCAATGTTTAATCAAGTCGAATTGTTTTGTATACCAACTGATTGTATCTCTTTCTCGCATATGTAACATACGCCATTTGCATTGCAGTACTGGCAGTGCGCAGTCGAAAACAAAATAATATTAAAATTCTACGACTTAAAAATATAATAATACAATAATTGTATAAAAATTAGGAATCATATATTTTGTAGGTAGGTATATTGTATAATAAACTGCATTAAAATTTTTGTTTGTGCTGGAACAAAACATTTGAGTGGTGAAAATGAACAGTTTTTTTTTGTAAGTTTTTCATTTCATTATTACGTAATATAAAATCAAATTAAAGTCTTTAGAAGTGGACAAAATTCTATCGAAAACCTAGCACATTTACTTAATATTCCTATGGAATTTAAATGACTACATGCGGGCATTTGTTTTGACAATGTGATTGTTACATACTTCTAGACAATTTATACATACCTACTTAGCCAATCAGATAAACAAAAGTTACGTTTATCGTACAACAGATGGCGCCTTTTCACAATTATTACAATATACAGAATGGTCTAAAATACTAAATCCGAAAAGGATCTGATTTCTATAATACCCACGTACCTTTTGATAATCATCAGTTCTGTTATAAGTCGCTATTCTATTGAATTTTCTTACCCTAAACACCACTAATTCTAACAGTACACATTCACAACATGAATTATGTTAGTTGTGAGGTATTGGGACAATTCGATTATATTGTAACAAACAATTATTCAGGAAAGTCATCAGTTTTGAAATATCTAGGGTGATTTTATTTACTCTTAGAAAAAAAAATCTTAAAATATAAGAGGAATCTGAAATTATGGATAATATTGAAACATTTACTTAATTGAAGTCAACTTATAAGTTTAATCATATCTATGAAATTTAAACATCGAGCATAGTTCAGACGCGACATTGGAAAATGGCCAAAATTTTATTTTATTAATCATAAAAACCAAAGATTACAATGAATAAATAATTGAAAGAAGATTTTAGTTAATTATGAATAACATAGTGAATAATTGAAATACGAATAATAACGTTAATTAAGAAAACAAGTAACCCTTACTAATAAAAATATTTACACAATGGATTAGCTATATAATGTTTTGTCCGTGTCTGTCAAACGACTTTTCCAACAAATCAGATAAGGACAAAACATTGAATAGCTTTTCCATTGTGTGAATATTTTTACTAGTAAGGGGGGTTAGACATTAGCTAATGAAACCCCCTGAATAATTGCTCGTATCTACTATCGGCTGAGAGTGTCTTCAGAGCTGCCGGACATCCGGCGCCCCCCGTTCTCGTCCACCTCCAGGTGCGTGCCGTTGCAGCCGTTCACCACCGGCCTCTTCTTGTACAGGATGTCCCAAATGTGATGCACGATCAGATCGATAGCCACTGCAACAACAACGGACTTTAACTTCTGGAATACGTGTAGCAGCTTCAGAGCATAGCCGCTGCAAGAAGTTAGAAGTCACCGTTTGCGTCCCTTATTGCAGTGGCTATGACCTTTACTTACCGCCATCGAGTTCACGAGTAAAAGGCGATGACAGGGTTTTTTTTTTTTAATTTTCACTCGCAGACATGATAAAGAAGGCGCTTTAGAGAAGTTTAAAGGTAATCCACCCGCTCCCAGTCAAAATACAAAATACAGACATGGGATGATGTCAACTGTGTATAATGTACGATAGCAAAACACATTTCAATTTATAACCAGTCGACGATAAACATTTTACATAAAATGTAAGAAATGAAACAACGGAAAAAAAAGATTGAGTTTCAAATAGTTGCATATGTGTAATATTCAGATATTCATCTCACTTTGACACAGAACAATACTGGCCACCTTACGGCTTACCACCGATTGCTGATTGAATCCCACAATAGCGGGAGGACAAATGTTCTACATTAAAAAAATGTGAAAAAATATGTATAGGTCGCGCAACGAATTAAGATCTTTCAAAAAAGTAGAGGGGGTATGCGCAGAAGTCAGTTTTTGGGTGTGTTTGGCGGTAGCGGGCTCGGGCGGGGAGGTGTAGATGCGCCGAACGCATGCCGAACGTGGCTGCCGACACGCTATTGGTACGTTAGTAATATTTGTATATTCTGGTCACATGCGCGAACGATCCCCTCCACTTTCACTGAGCGCTCATAAACCGTTGCGCGACCTGTACCTATGTATGACCTTGATCACTTTTGTATACTGATTTACTGCTGTCATGTCTTAGAGTACAAAAGTAGGAGACCAGTACGCGTACACCCCTCCCCTCCTTACTAATAAACATTTTTATACAGCGTATAAGCTATACAATGTTTTATGTTTTGTCCTTGTCTGTCAAGCGACTTTTCCGACGTACCAGATCAGTATAAATATTTTTATTAGTAAGGGGGGTACTTTATAATAATAAATAATAATTGACGTTGCATAGCATGATTGCTATGCAAGGTAACATCGCAAATATGACGTCACACAGCCATACAATAGGGGAGACGACTACATGTTCAATATTTCTTCTTCTTTAATTTAAGGGCAGGGCCCTTGTCGGTGGAGCTTGCGCCACTTTTCTCTATCCTCCACTAGTACCTTCTCTCTCTCTCTCTCTATAGGACATGACATTTACATTCTCTTCAAGTTGACTAATATAGTTTTTCCTTGGCCTTCCCCTACCTGAGGCCCCCGATCTCAGGGGGCCCCTCGGACTCTGACTTACAAACTATAAATTGAAGTAGTGAAAAATTCTCCCACATTAGTAATATAAATAAATAATATTGGCAACATGACACGCCGATGAAATGCCGTCGCCGCGTGTCGCCCGGTCACGTTTTATAGTTTTTAATTTTCGTTTGACGTTTGGCACCGAGAATATTCAAGAGGAAATGTCGCTGGGGGACCGCTACCCCTCTTTCCTTCTACTTTTCGTCGCAATCAATAATTAGTTTCATTGATATACTTGATAAATATAAAAAATATAATTCATATTTTGTGTAGTTTAGTAATTATATACCTACCTACACGTAAAAAATTAAATACAAATAGTGTTGCCCAAATCAGTCTTGGTCTTGGTCTTGCAGCAAGAGTCTCGCAAGTCTCGCAATTACCTTTTAGCCTATTGCTATTTATTAAACGTTATTTTAGATATTAGAACAACTTAATATAACAACGTAACGTAATACCTACTCTATAACGTTGTTCTGAGATATAAAATAACGTTTAATGAATAGCAATAGGCTAAAAGGTAATTGCGAGACTTGCGAGACTCTTGCGAGACTCTTGCTGCAAGACCAAGACTGATTTGGGCAACACTAAATACAAACAACATCAAAAATCGCACAAATTTCGGAAATATTTACAAATATGTTCCTGCGGCCTTCTATTTCATCCACTTTTATCAAATTGTGACGTCACAGTTAGGTACGACTAATGTATAAAACTACCTATGAAAATATTGACTTTTGATATGTATACTGTTTCTTCTCAGAACATACTCATATTTAAGAATACTATTCATTTATGTCAATCATCTATCCTATCAATAAATGTATTATACGGTTGTGTGACGTCAATTTTGCAATGCAACATTGACTCAGTTCGTGTATCCATACATTATATATTATAAATATTTGTGTACTCACCTAGATTATCTGCTCCTCGTGGTATTATGACGTCAGCAAACTTTTTAGTCTGAAAAAAACATTGTCTTAGTTTTTGTAGTGATAATAATATCACACTTTTTATAAATTTTTCCACTTAATTTAGGTTTTTACATCAATTTATGTATATGTGATGTGTGACACCTGATGATGAGTTAATCGAAACTGGTCGTGTTTATATATATAAATTAATGTAAAAACCTAAATAAAGTGCATAAAAAGTTGTGTGTATTATTATAAACATGAATTTCCACCAAGAACCAACAGTACACTCAATCAGTTATTACTTATTTGTAAAGTGAAACTAAATTTTGGTATTTGAATAGAATTGAAGAATTTGGCTTTCACCCAAAATATTCCATAAAAACATGAACATTGCCAAAGTCCTAAAAAATAAGTACATAATAAAACAAGTAACTCACGGGTAAACAGAACTCTTCAAAAGCAGGCTTGACGAAGTTCATGTACTGGTTGAGCACTTGTTCTAAATCACGGCCCCTCTCCATTATGTCACGCGGCACTGTAATACACACAGAGGGCTTCTAAATAATCATTTTTATTATAGACAATATCAAATTAAGGTCCATCCACATACTTAATTTGATAGTACATGTTAAGTTCAGGTACAGGGACACTACAAAGCGTGACATTGTAGGGGGGGGGGGGGGTCATAATAATATGTGGGTGGCCCCTTATTCACAAAGTACCTAACTTCAGAATATTTGACAATATCTTTCTACACAATATACTTTGCAGTGCAAAATAAAGCAGTAGATCATATGCCCAAAATATCCATAGTTGATTTTATCAAACCTTATATAAAGCAATTGAAATGGCAATTAAAACCCAGAGAAAAGGCAAAGCACCTGGCGAAGACAACATCACAAACGAGCTCCTACAATCTCCACTATAACCAATACAAGCACCACTACAGATATTGTTCAACAATATTATAAAAACAAGAAAAACCCCAAACCAATGGTAAAAATCAACAACTATACTACTTCATAAGAATGGAGACAGAAATAATATGAATAACTACCGACCAATTAGTCTGATGACAAACATATAATTTTTTTTTTTCAAAAATAATGTTGAACAGATTAACCAGCGTGTTACATGGAAACTAGCCACGCAGGGACTTAGAAAGAATTTTTCAACAACCGACCATATGCAAGTAATAACACTACTCAGTGAAAAATATAGACAATACAAGAAAATATTATATATTGAGCTCATTGATTTTACAAAAGCTTTTGATTCTATTAGCCATAGAACAATATGGGATGGGAGGCTCTTATAACACAAGGCATAGAAACACCATATAGCGAAATAATACACAGCATATAGGTACTCCAAATGTTCTGCAAAGATCAACTTAGAACAAGAAGGCCCAGAGTTCCCTATTATGAGAGGTGTCAGACAGGCTGACCCCTTATCCCCCAAGATATTTTCTGCAGTGCTGGAAGTAATATTTAAGTGCATAAATTGGGAAGGGAAGGGGCTTAATATAGATGGAGAGCGTCTAAATCATTTGAGGTTTGCAGACGATGTTGCAGTTTTTACCGAAGACTCAAATGTGTTACAGGAAATGCTACATGATATAGCACGTGAGAGTAAGAAGGTAGGACTTATGCTTAATGGAACCAAGACCAAAATAGTCCCAAACGGTATAGAGAACGTCATTGTAATTAACGGTGAAGAAATTGAATATGTAAAAGAATTTATATATCTAGGACAAATAATATCCTTTGAAAACCAAACGGAAAGAGAAATAAAAAGGAGAGAGCATTATCGTGGAAAAATTACTGGAAACTGAAGGAAATCATGAAGAACAGTGAAATAAAAATGAATATCAAAAGGAAACTATATCACCCTTATTAATAAAAATATTTACACCATGGATAAGCAAATCCAAGTGACTGTTCCAAAGTATCAGACAGAGACAGCCATGTTGGATTAGCTAATCCGTGGTGTAAATAATTTTATTAATAAGACTGTTTGAGTCTACTATATTGCCATGCCTAACATATGGTTGTCAAACCTGGGCACTGAGAAAAAAAGATGAAACATGAAGCTATAAAGCAAAGGAAATGGAAAGAAGTATGTTAGGCATAATGATAAAAGACAAAATACCCAACACTAAAATAAGACAAAAAACTAAAATTACAGATATAATAAAAAGAATACGTACCTTGAAATGGAAATGGGCAGGTCATGTGTGCAGAATGAAATACAATAGATGGACAAATGGCTAATAGAACGGACACCAACAGAATGTATGTAGTAGAGGAAGAGGACAACCAAGGATAAGATGGAGTGACATATTCAAAGAAAGATGTGGAACAACATGGGAAAGGATAGCTAGAGATAGGGAATTATGAAAGAGGGGGAGGCCTACGCCGAGGCGACTACATTGACAAATAATTAGGTGGAGGGTTTACTATCAGTGAATTTACTATGGGATTGTATAAAATCAATGATAGAATAGAGGCTTTTTTATTTAATTTTATTTTATATTTAGCGTTATTATTTTATAGTAGAGGTAATCTCTCAATTTGTGTACACTTTTGTTTGTTCAACATAATTTCATCATTGTAATTTCTAAGATTAATACAAAACTTACCACGCCTCGCTAATCTGGTGTCAGAGTCTGTGTCAACGAACAGCTTCATGTGGAACAGGTCTCTTACTTCAGGGAAGTAGAACACTAGGATACCCTCGATAAGGACCACGTCTGCCGGATAAATTGTGTGCGATCGGTTGCTGTTGACCAAAAAAACAATCTTGTTAAAGTAATAAAGGAACCATAAAGTATGGAAGCAGCTGACTTACAACTCTCAAGTTTCCCATTGACTGTGAGCAGCGAGTTCGCCGAATCCCTTATAATAGGTTATTGTTTAGGTCCCCATTGTTCTAATTCTCAGTTATTAATTTACCATAAATATTGAAACACTCCTTAATCCCACTACGATTAGAGCTTTTGAGGTGATTAAATTGTAATTAAAATAAGTTAAAATTAAATAAATGTTTTTTTTAAGTCATTCGACTGTTGCAAAAATTTTTAAGTCTACCACTAGTAAAAATATTTTAATTTATATACTTAAATTAAGGAAGATTAAAAACCTAAATAAATATTATGTACTATAGTAAGCAAAATGTCTTGTTAAATTTCATTTTTGTACGTAAATATGTACAAAAATTGTTAAATGTCATTTTTGTACATATTTATGTACAAAAATGAAATTTTACAAGACATAACCGCTCGGGCGTCGCGCGGCACATAAATACAAATAAAAACCACCAGGATGGGCGTCGGCCGGCACATTTGCCCATTTTTATTGCTATATTTTCTGTTTATTCTCATTTGTAAATATCTGGATTTTTATCTGTGATTGAAATTTATTTACTTAGTACAGGGATAAAACAAAGCTGTTATAGTTTTTTGTCTTTGCTGTTGTACTCAATAATAAAATAAATAATTGTTTGTCTCAGAGTAAAGAAATTTGACACCAATTTCACTCCACTCCACTAATCATTGATGTTTGGTTAATTTTGTGCACAAATCACGAATTTTTTTATATATATCGTTATTTGAACACGTATTTATTTAATTAAATAAAAACTTTCGTATGCGTGTGATATAAATTTTCGCCATAATTTAGCTTCAAAAACCAACATTAAAAAATTCATTTCCAGTGAAATCATGTTTGATATTTTGCATTATGTAGTTTATATTTCTTTTAATTTATTTTTTCATTGTGTAGAACGATTCTTCTAATTTCTAAAAATGTATAATGTGCCAAGGTTTTACTAACAATTCAATAATAAAAATCGAAAAAAACAAGCGCGGGTGCCTTCTGGCGTATAATACCGCGTAACGCTCAAGGGGGGTCATGGATTTTTTTTTTACATTGGCCTGTTTTGTTATTAAATAATATGAACAATATATCCACAGAATGTAATTAACGCAAAATCAAATTAAAAATGTTTTTTGTTGAGTTTAAAAACTAAGAATTGGGAAAAAAAAAACAATTCTTTTGTGTTCACATCATGATTGCTTTTATTCGTTAAGTTTTTTTTAAATTCCAGTTACATCATCATATAAGGAATTTATTCTATTTTCTAAATATATATAACATGCAATAGTTTTAAAATCAATTGATTAATATAATCTTGAAAAACCGGAACCGGAGAAACCGCGCGAACGCCTTCAGTGCCGGACGCCGGACCCGCTGACACCACCCGCTTTTAAAATTTTAACAGTCCGACGCCCGAGAGGATAATAAATAAATAAAACTTTTATATCTACCTGATAGAATTTGTAACATAGTCATATTCAGGAACTTCAACCTTTTTGCCAGTGAGTATATCTTTAAGGACTGTCAGTAATTTTTTATCGTCAAATGCATCAGGGTGATCAAAATTAAACTGTCCTCTTTCAGCTCTGAGTCTCTCTGATGGTGTTAGTGTGCGGTAGAAGGAGTCCTGGCTGATACACACCACCCTCCTCTCTGTGTTGTCTTTGTGCTGCTGACCTAGCTTCTCCATTATTCTTTGGCATACTGTTGACTGTAAGCGTTAAACATGTAGTCATTTAACTTTGTAACAAGGCTTATTAGAAAGGTTTTGTATGTTAAATTCATTGAATAATAGAAATTTGGCATGAACTATAATGAAGCTATATTCACAAAAACTTGGGTGTGGTTTTTTTTAGGCAAGGCATAAGAATTAGCAAGGTTGCAATCCTGTTGCTAGTACGTATTTGCATTGGCCAAGTTTTAGGATATGGTTGCAATAATGATTTTTTTAAATGCCGATCATGTTAATATAGAGTGAAGCTTCCCGGGATAAAGGACTAAATCAAAAGGTTATGTAACAGTCTTAGGATTTAGAAAAATCAATAATCTGCACATTGTACGTTTCTACATACCTTACCACTAGCTGTACCACCAGCTACTCCTATTAAAAATGGCGTTTTACTCTCTAAACCATTTGTAGTAATATGGTCTGCTGGTTTCTCAGACATTTTGTGCATAGAAATATTTCTGCGTATTTTTTTCAAAAATAAAACACCACAATTTCGCAAAACACCAACCCGGATCATGACATTTGACAACTATGACAATTGACATTTTTGAATATTTGACAATCTGACATGTGTCAACTTTGATATTTTTTCATTTGGCAGTATAGTATCAAACATAGAGACTAAAGTAAGAGGAGTACACCATCCAAACACCATCTCCATATTATTATAATACTTATAAAATAAAAATGCCTTAAATAGGGGGTGGCGCTAGGTGGTGCTTCTAGTAACTAGTAAGTAAAGTGTCGAGATTTAACCAATCACATCCCAGATTTTCGTAGTGTTGTTGAAAAAATAATGAATCACTTCTAACGTCCATGATCATAACTTTAAATAGTAGGTATTAAAGTAATAATAGGCCTTATCAAGAGGTGAATACATAATATTATATCGTTTCGTATCGAAGACGAGCAGCGAAGCGCAAGGTTCTCCTTACAACACACTAATGAAGAAGAAAGAGAACCAAACATGCCAGGTTTTTCTAGATAAATTCATAGTTTTTGTTAAAGCCTTTACGTATAGATACAAATGATATTGTTATATAATTAAGATGTCACTTAATTACATTGCATTAAAGTCGTAATTCGTACGTCGCGTCGTTTAAACATAAAAATTTACAGCCTCTATGTTTTTCTTCCAAGGAAACATCCTGTGTTGGTTTTTAATTTTCATGGTTTGGCTATAACCCAAAGGTTTATGGGTTTAATTTATTATAATAAACTTGCGTAGTTTTTGTTATATTATGTAATAAGTTAATAGCTCATTATCTCATACAATCTCATACAAAGGACATTCTAGTCTATGCCCTGGGGAGTAGACCGTACTCATAATCACCTTAATATAGCTTTATCTAATTTTACTGTTCTAAACATAGATGTATAATATTAATCATTGGTTCTAAAAAACAACATTAATATTTACAAAAGCTTTATTGATAATAATTAACAGAATAAACTTATTACGGAATGTAGACCTTTAAGGCCTTAGGCTTGCCTTAGGCAGTTAACAGTTAAAAACAAAACAGTTTAAAAAAAATTAGAGATTTCTTATTTTCTTATCGGCTACTCTCAGAGCGGCCGCCATTTCGATCTGTCTGGCGCGCAGTCTTCCCCACACGAGGTAGTCCTGGAGGCCGATGATCTGCGCAGCCATGAGCGCTGCGCTGTCGGGGTATACGACCGTCGCGCAGCCGAGTCCCGATGGCACTGATAGGGATGACCAGATGTCCTGAAAAATATTATGGTCAACCTTTATCATTTAATTAATAATATATTATTAATATCTATGGACGCCTTCACACTACGTCAATATGATTCCGCGGTAAGTTCTCAAAGAACTTGCATTACGGGTACCAGCCAAAGGAAATATATTTAATACTTTTCTTTTTATAAAACTAGGGGGCAAACGAGCAAACGGATCACCTGATGGAAAGCGATTACCGTCGCCCATGGACACCCGCAACATCAGGGAAGTTGCAAGTGCGTTGCCGGCCTTTTAGGAGGGAATACGCTCCCTTCTTAAAGGTTTGCAGGTCGTAGTGGTCCGGAAATACTGCTGGCGACAGTTCATTCCAGAGTTTTACAGTGCGCGGCAGAAAGCTTCGGGTAAAGCGCACGGTGGAGGACTGCCACTCATCAAGGTGATGAGGATGATAAATATTTTGTCGCATGGAACGGTGGCGAAAAGTTGCAGCAGGTATAAGTCCGAACAATAGGCAATCGGACTAATTTTTTTTTATTGCATAAATGAATAGTACTCTTAAATATGAGTAATTTCTCAGAAGAAACCGTATATCAAAAGTCAATATTTTCAAAAGTACAGCGATTTGTATAAAAAATTTCGCGAGCCTCCTAAAAACGCTCCATACTAAAATCGATATACAAATGACGTCACTTGTAGGTTATAGTATATGAAGTAGTATATGAAGTATATGGCCGCCGGAATATATTTGTGAATATCTTGCATATTTGTGCGTTTAAGTTCATACTTACCATAATGAATGTTTTTGTATATGATGTGAGTAAACTAATGATGTAGGTTTTGTTTACCAATTTCGCAAAAAAAAAAAATATTTTTTTATAAAGACTCGCGAAATTTTGTATACAAATCGCTGTACCTTTGAAAATATTGACTTGATACACGGTTTCTTCTGAGAAGTTACTCATATTTAAGAGTACTATTCATTTATGCAATAAAAAAAAATCAGTGCGCTTGCCTATTCTTCGGAGCACTCCCCGTAATATAACCGATAGAGGATGCAAAGCGATGCTACGTAGCTCTAAGGAGTCAAGCCTGTTTGAAATACTATGGCAGTCGACAATTCGAGCGGCCCTACGTTGGATACGATGCAGAGGGAGAAGTTGGTACTTTGGCGCCCCTGCCCAGAGATGAGAACAGTATTCCATGTGAGGCCGAACCTGCGCCTTATAGAGTTGTAGGCGTTGGACCGGACTGAAATACTGCTTTGACCTGTTCAGAACACCAAGCTTCTTGGAGGATAACTTGGCCTTGCCCTCCAGATGATATCGGAACTGGACCTCGCTCGATATGTTAACACCAAGTATTCCAATATTGGAGGAGACAGTTATGGGTATGCTTTCAAAATGAGGACATACGACCATTGGTAACTTTTTAGCGGTGAACGCGCAAACTTGTGTCTTAGAGGGGTTGAATTGGACTAAGTTAAGTCTACCCCATTCAGAGACCTTCTCCAATGAATTTTCAATTTGAGAGACAAGTTTGTTTCGACTCTCAATGACATTTTGCCGAGAGATGTTCGCGTGGCCGGTATGTAAGGCATCACCCGTGCTGTCATCTGCATAACAATGAATGCCATTGGTTTGTAACATATCATTGATATGCAGTATGAACAGGGTAGGTGATAGCACACAGCCTTGTGGGACACCAGCATCAACAGACAGAGTATCCGAGCATTCACCGTCGATTAAGACCCTTATGCTTCGGTCTGCTAAGAAACTCGTGACCCACTTGCACAATTTCTCGGGGAGCCCATAGGAAGGAAGCTTCGAAAGAAGCGCTTTGTGCTAAACCCGATCAAAGGCTTTCGCTATGTCCAAACTTACAGCCAATGCCTCTCCCTTAGACTCGATCGCCTGTGCCCAACGATGAGTTAGGTACGTCAGCAGATCACCAGCCGAGCTACCTTTACGGAACCCGTACTGTTTGTCGCTTAGCAACTGCTGAACGTCTAAGTATCGAAGGAGCTGTCTATTAATAATGGACTCCATTATCTTCGAGAAGAGAGAGGTTATAGCGATTGGTCTGTAGTTGGAAGGATTGGAGCGATCGCCTTTTTTAGGGATCGGGTGCACCAAAGCTGTCTTCCAAGATGCTGGGACTGTGCCATATCTATAATAATAATACAATAATAATATCTATGGACGCTTCACACCACGTCAATCTGATCCCGTGCTAAGTTCTCGAAGAACTTGTGTTACGGGTACCAGACAACGGAAATATATTTAATACTTTTATACTATACACATATTTAAGATTTTTATTATATTATACACATATTTAATACACATCCATGACCCAGGAACACAGAAAAACTTTTTGTTCCTTCGGCGGGATTTGAACCCGCGACCTCCGGCTTGAGCGCAACACGCTCAACCAACTGAGCCACAGAGGTCGTCAAGAGTAGGAGAGCCGAAAAAGACGCGTTAAGACCGGTGCCAACTCTGGAGCACACACTTTCAACACTATAGGAGGGATTCCGTCAGGCCCACTCGACTTTTGGGTATCAAGGGAACGGAGAGCAACTCGCACTGAGCGCTGATGGAACCGAATATCCGACATGATGCTCTTGCATCGCGGTATAGTCGGCGGTTCCTGTCCCCCGTCATCCAGGGTCGAGTTGGACTCAAAGAGCTTGCCAAGAAGTTCAGCTTTCTCTTTTGCGTCATGGGCCAACGAGCCATTTCCTACGCTACGTGTAGAAATGGAAGAGATGGCTTACAGAAATTCCCTTCGATAGCTTTGGCGAGAGACCAGAATGCACGGGTTCCCGAAGGGAGACGCTCGAGTCTCTCGCCAATTCTACTGATGTGCTGTTTCTTCGCCCAAGCGATCTCTCTTTTGAAGGACCTAGAGGCAAGGTTGTACTCCTTTTTAAGTTTGCTGGTGTTTAAATCCTGTGCTGACACTGCATTACCTAGCCCAGGTTTGGTAAGCTTCCTGCTTCCGGCGAGAAGCTTTTTTGGAAGATGAACCAAACCAGGGATGGAATCTGCTGCCAGTAGGGACCACAGAGGACGGAATGAAAAGTTCCATTCCTTGTAGCACCACGTTGGCAACAGAGTTGGCAGCGGCGTTAGGATTATCCCGCGAGAAGCACGCCTGCCCCCAGGGGTAGAAAGCAAAAAATTACCGCATCCCATCCCAATCTGCTAACTTGTAGTGCCACACACGACGGTATTTAGCAACACGCTGTCGCAACGCGCTCGTGAGTTGCACAGAACTGCGGACAAGGCAATGATCCGATGAGCCAAGTGGTGCGGCCACGGATACTTGGTAGCCGTCCGGATGTGACGTCAGCAGAAGGTCCAACAGGGAAGGAATCTGACCATCCACATATGGAATTCGCGTAGGCGCAGTAACCAGTTGTGTAAGGTCATATGCAAGGGCAAAGTCGCAGGCAGATCTCCCCGCATGATCAGTTTTACTGGAATTGAGCCAGTCGGCGTGGTGGGCATTAAAATCGCCAAGTAGTATGATCTCTGCGGATGGGATCTGCCGCTGCATGAAATCTGTAGCCATTTGCAGATGCTCAAAGAGTCGGTCTATTTCGAGATCACCGCTATGGGACCTATAGAGGCACGCATAGACGCGGGGATGGTCGTCGCACTCTATGAGCCATAAGATTGAAAGGTCCTTAACTTCAAGATTGCTGAGGCGGCGAGAGCTGATATCATCTCTGACGTACACACACACTCCAGCTTTAGGCTTTTTATACTTTACTCATAGATATACTGACTATACTTATATTTAAGATTTTTATTTATTATTTATTATATACTAGCTGATGCCCGCAACTTCGTTTGCATAGAACTAACGAAACCGGAACCCTATTTTTTTTAAACGGAACCCTAAAATGAAAGTAGCCTATGTTAGACCTTATAACATCAGCTATCTGCCAGTGAAAGTCCCGTGAAAATCGGTTCAGCCGTTTCGGAGATTAGCCGGAACAAACAGACAGACAGACCGACAGACAGACAGACGGACAGACAAAAACTTAAAAAATTGGTATTTTATTGTGAGTACCGAATATACTTTCATATATATTAAGTGAAAAGCTGTTTTTGTAATTTTAAATTACAAACAGACACTTCAATTTTATTTATCTGTATAGATAATACACATAATTAACACACATCCATGAGCCAGAAACAGAAAACTTTTTGTTCCCTGGCGGGATTCGATGAGCTAACCACTGAGCCACAGAAGTCGTCAATTTACATAATAGGTACAACATATTTTATTACTTTTATCTAGTTAAAGAATAAGACCGAAAACCACAGTGACACACAACGGACACAATATTATCCAGAGCTGTTACTGGTATTTTAAACCCCTCCCTTGGGTCCCCGGTATCTCAATCATATGGCGAAACACAAAGTTAATTTTATTTCACGCCGACTTTCAATGAAGCCGTGGTATTTCGAGCCGAGCCAGCCCATTTGTGCAAAATTTTCTTTTGAAAGCAAGTAGTAGACTATAGATAAAAATACATACATGGATTGAAACATTTTGATACTTGACTAACATTTTTGTAGAATTTACTCACCTGGACAAGTTTATCTGAGGGTGGCGGGCAGTTGATGACGGGGTATGAGGTGTTGCCGGACAGCACGGGCCCGAGGCCGTTGGAGCGGCCGGCCACGGCGATGAAGACGAGCGCGCCGTGCGTGTCCTCGTACTGCTGCATGATGCGCAGCGTCTCCTCTGTTGCCTTGTGTGCTGACGTCACGCGTAGGTCTACGTCCAAGCCAAGTTCGCGTCCGACTATAAAAATATTTAATTTATTTTTGGAACGCTTACAAATAATATATAATAATAGCTACTTATAGTAAGGAATGTGTGTGAAAAAACCGCGCTCTTTATTAAAATATGTAATTAGATATTAGGTAGGTACCTAATACCTATAGGTCAAAACATGTTTATTTATTTATTTTGTTTATTAAATACCAACATATTGTAAAGTAGGATTTTAAAACATACCCCGCAAAACTGCTTGCGCATGTATTTTGATACTTAGTAAAATATCAAACAAACCTTTAGCGATTTTTTGGCAATGTTCCTGGTCTGCTGGCGAGCCCATAAAGATCACGACTTTGTGGTGAATGGTTGGTTTTAGATGGTCCAATTGGTCCTTGACCCAGGCAAAGTTACGCTTGACTTTGTCGAGATCAGCGGATGTGACGTTGGTAAGGTTTCTGTAGACCTATAAGATTTTTTATGATTAAACATTTTGTTCACTTGGGTAAAACTTAAAATGTATTATTAGCCTGGAACTATATTTAATCCGGAATCCGGAAAGCCGTGGCAAAAGGGCATTGAAAATCTGCGCTATTACAATAGAGCTGAAAATCGAACACAAAAGGCCGAGACGATATCATACAGCTCAACAGCTGTCATATGTATATGACACCCGACACTTTCATTTTCAACTCTATTATCTTAGCGCAGAGTTATATTTTCAGTGTTCTGAATTTACCCGGGATCACCGGGTTCCGGATCATATAGTCCCAGCCTAATATTTAAAACATCCCAAAAATGTACGGACCTGTTTATCTACCATCAGCCTCTTGTCACCTGATGGCCAGAGCCTCCAGGAGTCTGAGTCGATAACATCAGCCACCAAAATGTTCCCTGAAAAAAGAAAGTCACTTTTTCACTCGATCTACGTAAATAAAAGAAATAAAAGACACTAGGCGTGTTTGACCCGCTTTAAGAAAGTCAAGATCATAAACCAATACACTTTTAAGTTGTACTATTTTCATCCACATTTCATTTACGGAAGTTATTTTAATTTAGGTTCAAACAAACAACTAATATTTATATTTCCCATCGTCAGATCCTGACTTCATGATCATGGGACCAACATAGGAGTACACCTTTTCAAACAAAAATTCGAATTTCGAACTGGATCGTTTCGAAATTCAAATCAGCACAGGCGTTATTGACTAATGCAGTGAGTAATATTGCACGTAAATGTATGAAATCATTAATCTTTACTTATCATTTTCTCATTAACCCCACATCCTACAGATATGCGACCTATATCATTGTAATGCAGGTGTAATTACGCTTACATCTAAACTAATTTTATATTTAGTCGCCGTAGCAAATTTTTTCTTCAAACATCTGCTCTCATTAACTCCTTACCATCAGCATCCACTCCGAATTCAATCTTCATATCAATGAGCGCACAGTCGCGGAGTGCCCAAGCCTTCTCCAGCACTTCGAAGACCAGAATTGTTGTTTTTCTCATGAAGTCTACTTCATCTTGTCCTACAAATTTTTTTTGATTAGTTAAACTTAATTCGATCGTTAACGTAAATTGATGAGCAGTAACAATTATTATTATTAAAAGTTGAAACATTGTATTATTATATTATATACCTACTAAATAAAATTATTTTATATAACATACAGGATAATACTATTGTTAATGATTAAGATGTGATTGAGTTTAAATCGCTTACCAATAATGATATCGTTGAACTTGAAGTTAGCTGATACAATTTGTTCCTCAGACCACTGTGGATCGTGGTTGGCGTCATCCTTGAAGAAGGTCTCCTGTTTAGGTGGCGTGAAGCGGTACCCCTCAGGAACTCCTGGATTACGCTTCAAGAAAGATCCAGTAGCTAAACGCCTCGTGACCCATTCAATTGGAACCATTTCACATTTCTTCGAGATAAATGCGGTCGGTGAGGCGATTTTTACGAAAGCTGTTTTAATTCCTGAAATAATTAAATGTTTTTGGAACAAAAATATTTTAATTTTTAGCGAAAAATTCTTCGCGAAAGATTCGGAGAGCCTGATTTTTCTTAGGTGCACCTTGAAAAAAAAACCTGGTCCAGTGTATAGCTAGTTAAAGATGGTGTATTATGGAAATTTGTCTTTTAATGAACTGTAACATTTTTTATTAGGTAATATAATATTATAATTTTTTCTATAGTAATAATATGTTGTATGTAAGTACTATGATTTTTAACAAGTTTTGTTTAAACTAACTTTATCAACTTGTTGATTATTGATCGACAAAGGTCAGTGCCACTCATGATCAAATTATATTTTGCTATTCCGTTGATAATATCTATATAATATGATCCCATACGTAGTTTATATTTCGTAATAAACATGTCAACATGATAAGACTCGTTATTTTCCTAGAGGTCAAGCGTTACTAAAACAACATCGTTCGGCATAACCTGAGGAGTCCCAATAAAACGATAATAATTGAAACAAATAATACTGATATGCCCAAAACTCGTGAATACAATGATGTCAAATGATGTAATATGAACCTGCACATTTCACCTCATAATATGAATTTCACGTGTGAAATACTTATACGTGTAGATAAACTAATTGAGGATAAACAATTTGTGTAATAATTTCTTATATGGCTAAGTATAGATCCTTGGGGCACGCCATTAAGCTTTTGGATTTTGCAGCCACAGATTTTGCTGATTTTCATAATATAAGTACTTATTTTTATTGGCAAGCTCTTAGCGTATTCAGATTTTGTTTATCTTCAGTTTTAAATGTTTTAATAGATTCTTACTCATACCACAGCTCATACGCGTACCTACAGGTTCCGTAAATCGTTATCTAAGGCATTATTTGTATGATCAACATGATTTTATAGACATTATTGGCCCACTTACCAGCTGCTTTAAGGATTTCAAAGACTTTAGCGTTTGTCTGGTTGGAAATGGTTGCCTTGCCTTCCATGTCATGGGCCTTGACTCCATCGCCAGCGGTGATTCTGTCTTTGTTGAGCAGGAGGCAGTGTCCAGGAACATCGGGCAAGTCGAAGACTTGTTTCGTTTTGCCCTCAATGAGGAGACTGCCCAGCTTGAAACCAGCAACTAAAACAGATAATAGTTATTACTGAATTGCATTTTGATAAGTATGATATGTGCAGTCACAACTTACGATCTCAGTAGCATAAAAGATTAGATCGGGATTATACTGTCCGGAATCTGTAAGACCAGAAATAATGCAGAGCGCTGAAAATAGAACTTCGGTAGGCCCGGGATGATTCAGATAACTGTAAATAGAACTCTGCGCTAATACAATAGAGCTAAAAATCGCTTAAAAACACAAGTGTCGAGTCAAATGTCCATGACATACTTATTATATGATAGCTCGACACTTCGATTTTCAACTCTATTGTATTAGCGTAGAGTTCTAGTTTCAGTGCACTTAATTTTCTCAGGCCCACCGGATTCCGAATCATATAATCCCAGCCTCAGGTACAGTGAATGATCGTCTAGAAGCCGTATTGACACTAATGACGGCCATAAGTACCGGCGCTGGATTTGCGGGTCGGACTGTGAGTATGGCGCGAAACCGCGAAAGGCTCTTTACGGAAAATATATAATTTTCCGTCTTATAGATTTATTATGTTTTAGATTTTTTCTTTCTTTTTACATAATATTATATTTTAGTCAACTATCAAAAACAGTAAATGCAAGTACATAAGTAAGTAAATAGGTACCTAATCGACATTAGAAAAAGTAATATTAAAAAGAATACCTAGGTAAGTACGGCATAATTATTATAGACATACTTATTTACAAACATTTTAAACAAAACGTGAAATCAATAATCGCCTCCTTTTTTTGGAAGTCAGTTAAAAATTTAATAAATTCATTCATACTTAGTACCTACTAGCCATATAAACTAGCCCTCGTCTAACAAAAAATTCATATACCTATGTACGAATAATTACAGTTACAAGGTCGTAAACAAACGTCCTCGTACGTTCTTAGTTGGTCATAATAAATTTGGAGTGCGTAATATTGTCTGGTGATAACCGGCAAATTTAATACGTCCGTATTGTACAACATGTCGGCAACGATCAAAATTGGTTGGACTATACTAGATAAAATTGAAAACGCTTACCTTCTTTAGGATGAGACATTTTATTAAAATGTATTGTGATTTGCCGGTACGAGCTAGCAAGGCAATTTACGAAACAAGACTTCACTAAATTTGTAACTTCTCGGTTATATGACCACGTGCTTTTCAACACACGCAATTGCTTGACTTTTGACAACTGTTGATGATAAGGTTCAAGTATACAACGCTTGTGTAACATTGATATTGGGAATAAAAATATATCTATAATAATAATACAATTGATATAACTACTTTTTTGTTCTAATCATTTATGTTTGTTAGGTTAATATTAAGAATACAATATTAAGAATACTTAATATGCATGTTGCTTAAAAATATTTATAATATTTCGTCTATTAGATGTTAGACAACATGATAATAAACAATCTACAACAAAGATCTACCAGAATAACCCACCTCAGATTATCCTACTTATTATTATTATAAATGTGAAAGTTTGTGAGGACGGATAGATGGATGGATGAATGTTTGTTACTTTATCACACAAAAACTACCAAACGGATTTCAATGAAATTTGGTATGGTAGTAGTTTAGGCTCTGGATTAAAACATAGGCTACTTTTATCCCGAAAATGCAATGTTCCCGTGGTATACTATATGTACGCGGGCGGAACCGCGGGTAACAGCTAGTAAATTAATAAGTAGATCATAGATGGAGCCCACACAACAAAAAGCCTGAAGCCACCATTTTAATCATATTGTGTGAGTAAGGTACTTGAGAAATACTATAGTTATCTACATGCACAATTTTGTGCGTCTAAGGCCGGGAAAATTCAGAGCATTAAAAATAGAACTCTGTGCTTATATAATAGAGCTGAAAATCGAACACACAAGTGTAGAGCCGAATGTGAATGTCAATTAAGACAGCTCGACACTCGACACTTCGATTTTCGACTCTATTGTATTAACGCAGAGTTCTATTTTAAGTGATCTGAATTTTGTATTTTAGAATTCCGGATAATATTATAGTCTCAGGCTCACTCCCAGTCCAGGCTGATACTATATTACCGGATTCTCTCCGACCGGAAAAAAATCAGAGCATTGAAAATAGAACTCTGGACTTACACAATAGAGTTGAAAATCGAACACACGAATGTTCAGTCAAAGTATATAGTCTGGCGCATATAGAAAGAAGAAGGAATCCGGAATGCTCGACACTCATAACTTCCATCTTCAACTATTTTGTTATTAGCACAGAGTTCTATTTTCAGTGCTCTGAATTATTTTCACCGGCGTTTCAATTCCGGAGCATATAGTGCCAGCCTACTAAGGCTAGTACAGCCATTAGGACTGGCTTGGACGGTCACACAGAATATAATAGCGTTGTATGAAATATTGTGACTTATGCGTTGCGTTGTAACGTCTTGCATTTCATTAAGTGAATAAGGGAGATTTAAAAGGCGGGTTAGTAGGTATTTTACCTTGTTGCCTAGATGTTCATGGATGGATGGAGGATGTGGTAAGGCGGTCTGCTTTCTTATTTATTACCCTTAAAGAATCAATATCTATAAAATAGTGAATAAAGTCTATTATAAGTTTACAGTACCTACATAAGTACATTTTGTTCATTAAAATGTGTAAAGTTTTATTTGAACGTTATTAAAGTAGGGAGACAAGTAGAAATAAAATAATTTCTTTATTAAACAAAACAACATAAGACAAAAATTATAAGTGACTAGCTGTCCCGGCACATATTGCTCTGTCCTAACTATGAACCCATAGATGTATAATATTAAAAATATATGAACCGCAATTTTTCGAATATTTCTCACTGTTTAAACCTGACCTGAACTTTCACAATTATTTCAAGAGCAAAATTAGCCAAATCGGCAAATTTTGGCCGTTCTCTAATTTTAGCGAAACATTTCAATTGCAATAAATTTGTATATTAATTATTAAAATACGAATCAAAGTATCATAGTAAAAAGTATTTCAATCGCACTATACATATATCTATTTCACTCACTCGCAGTCTATACTCGTCGCACGCGCAGATTTCTTTCAATTCAAAATCGTCTCATGAAGCAGCTTTCAATTATTTCTTGATTCTTGTCGCTACATTGCACTACGACGAGAGAATAATATCATTTTTTTATATTTACTTTTTGTTTGTTGTGAACTATAATCCCTGGTAAGTTTTGTAGCTATAAATTTAATAACTATCAGCTGTTTGATATTTAGGTCTAAGTGCAAATCATGTTAGTAAGTTTATTACAGTTTAACTGCAAAATCTTTATAAATATTGATTCCGCGAAGATAATTAGTTTTGCAATGGTTATGTTTGGAAAAATCCACATGGTGCTTATCGTTTATCATTCTTAAAATTATTTTAGCAAATTCATTTCCAAGTTTTAAGCCTCTTCTCAAAATTATGAAGCCTTTTCATAGATGGTGTGGTAAATTGAGGAATATTTTATGTCATAATTTGCCATGATTTAACTACTAAACTGATAATACAAATTATAAAAGGTTCAGGTTACATCTTATGTGTATAAAAAAACTAAATTTTGTTTGTACTATGTCATAACTCATATTACAGTTTATAGTTTTTTTTTAATATAAAATATAGAGTTATAAAATTTGTGGTTGCTATTGAATGGACTATCCTCTGCCAAACTTTAAATAATTTAAATGCATTTGTTGCTCTGGTTAAAATAAAGTTAGGTATGTACATAGTTTTTAGTCGTGGTATGCCTAAAGAGTATCACTGACAGTGAAGATACTATAATATTTTATCTAAAGATGCATAGATATATTTCATATAACGGTACATAATATGAAAATATATAGTAGCTTAGCTGTCTGTGATAGTTCATACAAACTGTATAGCTAGCGATATTTTATCTTAACATCAAATATTACAGTATCTTCCCCTTCTTTAATGCCCCTTACTGTATAAGAGAGTACCTACAAAACATAACTCCATACTGAACAAGTTTATCACAACTATTAATATCTATGGACGCTTCACACCACAACAATCAGGTCCAGTGGTAAGTGCTCAAAGAACTTGTGTTAAGGGTACCAGACAACGGAAATATATTATTATTTAATACTTTTATACTATACACATTACACATACTTATTTAAATTTTTTATTATATTATACACATATTTAATACATATCCATGACACAGGAACACCAACACGCTCAACCACTGAGCCACAGAGGTCGTCAAAAAAAGAAGCTTCACAAATCACAAGGCTTTACAAGATGGATAAAAATACTTTATACTTTTTTTAATTAGCGGATCAATAATAATTAAACATCCACCGGAAAAGTTGGACCCGGCTCAATGGAGTCGGGACAATAATACAACAATTCAAAATTAGAAGATAGGATCTGATTATAGCTATAATATATATTGAGCCGATTGCAGATATAAAAGAGGAAAAAAAAACAGTAACATTCTTTACTATAACATCAAACTTTATGACCTCTTTGGCTCAGTGGTTCAGCGCGTTGGTGCTCAAGCCGGAGGTCGCGGGTTCGAATCCCACCGAAGCAACAAAAAGTTTTTCTGTGTTCCTAGGTCATGGATGTGTATTATATATTATGTGTTTATTATAATAAAAATCTTAAATATATATATGCATATTATGAAAGTATTAAATATTCTTCCCGTTATCTGATACCTGTAACACAAGTTTTTCGGATACTTAGTACAGGACCAGATTGATGTGGTGTGAAGCATCCATAGATTAAAAAAAAAAACAACTTTTTATGACATTTTTTTCATTGTTCATCTTTAAGTATAAGATATTTAAATTTGCCGTAGCTTAGGAGTACTTTGACTCTTATTAAATTGTATACAAAGGGTCTGTTAAATAATCTTCTGTGTCTGATAGCTTATGGGGCCCCATACATGATCCGGTCTGCCTTCAGTTCGGCCTGAACGGATGCAAAATCGTATCGTCTGTGTGCAATTTCGAGATCGATGCGATCGACCGTACGGACTGAAGCGATTCGTTCCAGTGTTGCCAGCTCTGTTTTTGTGAAACTACTAAACTCGTAGCGATTTCTACTAAAAACTACTAAAGAAGCTACTTAACTTAGGAATTCCTGAAGCCTCCCAAAAACCATTGCATTTTAGTTTTTATTATATAAAATTTTTTTCATTCATTGAATTTTATTATAAATTTTATCATTAAATTAAAATATACTAGGAAATATTACGTATATTATAGTAATTAAAAGGGTAGTTCTAAGAAAATTACGGACGAATGTATTATTATGATAAGATGTAATAGGCAATCGGACAAATTTTTTTTTATTGCATAAATGAATAGTACTCTTAAATATGAGTAACTTCTCAGAAGAAACCGTATATCAAAAGTCAATATTTTCAAAGGTACAGCGATTTGTATAAAAAATTTCGCGAGCCTCCTAAAAACGCTCCATACTAAAATCGATATACACATGACGTCACTTGAATATGAAGTAGTATGAAGTAGTATATGAAGTATATGGCCGCAGGAATATATTTGTAAATATCTCCGATATTTGTGCGTTTAAGTTCATACTTACCATAATGAATGTTTTTGTATATGATGTGAGTAAACTAATGATGTAGGTTTTGTTTACCAGTATCGCAAAAAAAAAAAATTTTTTTTTGGTATAAAGACTCGAAGAAATTTTGTATACAAATCGCTGTACCTTTGAAAATATTGACTTTTGATATACGGTTTCTTCTGAGAAGTTACTCATATTTAAGAGTACTATTCATCTATGTAATAAAAAAAAATCAGTCCGCTTGCCTATTCTTTTTGTTTTTTTTGTGCTTATCATAGGCCATTTTGCATATGATTACTGTCTGGCTCTTTCATACTAAGGAGGAAATAAAATACTCAATTTAGTAGTTTATATATATACTTTGTAAAATAACTAAGTTGGCAACATTAATTCTGGCCTGAACGGACCATGTGTGGACAAATCGCATCAGTTCTCGCCCGAGCCGCGGCCGTGCGGGCGCGTATCCTGTACAAGCGTAGTATGAGTTTTCGCGGTGTTTAAATACAAAATTGATAAACACGACCATAGCGTGCGGCAAACCAGAATGGACTGATGCGATTGTTCATTGTTCCGTCATCCTTGTGTGGGCCCGAATCCGTTCAGGCCGAACTGACGTAAATTGAGTGGATGCGATTTTTTCCGTGTGTGTGCGCGAATCCGTTCAGGCCGAACTGACGTCAGTTCTAACTGAAACGATCGGCCTCTCGTCTGTGGGAGCCTTAACTCTCAAGTTTTGTCGCTGCTTATTTTAAATGAGTGACAGAGACAAAATATGCAAATAAGCTATCTTACACTTATTGGTAGATTGTCAGGCCCTAAGTCCACAAAGGTGGAGAATGGAGATTTTAAGAAATACAAAAAAAAAGTTTTTTTGGCATATAAAAATTTACTATAGAGCAGTGTTTTTCAACCTGTGGGTCGCGACCCCCCGGGGGGTCGCGAAGCTTCTGTAGGGGGGTCGCCGGAGGAGGTGATTTATTAAGTAAGAAAATTTTAACAAAAGGATATACTCATAAATCGATCATCGATATCATCGATGTATGTAATTGTAAAATAATGTGTTTGAAGTACTATAATATGTAACATCCGAATCCTAATTATGGAGACGCAGAAAAACGTCGTATGGAATGAATATTTGTAACACTGTAACATGCACATTACACATACATACATGATAAAAAAGCGAAGGGTCGGGGGTCGCGAAATATTTTTTCATACAAAGGGGGTCGCATCATGAAAAAGGTTGAAAAACACTGCTATAGAGCATAATATTGTGGATGGAAATTGGAAAGACAACAGCTATCCTTAACTCCCGAGACAATCATACGTTATGATGTAATATGTCTATAAATACATTATGAAATCGGTGATCTTTGCTCTTGCAGTATCAGCTGTCAGTTGTCACCCCCTAGTAGGTAAATGTAAACTATATCTTATGTAATCTCACTGCTCAGACCAAGTAAAAAAGTGAAGACAGTTTTTTCAATCAAAAACTAAGGCTTATATGTATGTAGTTATGTACAATATACACAAAAATTAATACACCGCGACAGCTGTTCTTACAAGGTAAGGCGTAGTTTCGTTACATGTGTGTGCGTGACACTGTAATTACACGACGCGCCGTGTAATTTTACATTGCGCCGCGGCGGCGCGTAGTTTACACTGCACCTGCCGGCCTCACTGTGTACTGTGTAGTTCACAGAAATCTGTCTTTTCTTTTTCATTTGGTCTCAGCCTCACAGTAGATAAACTTACAAACATGTATACTAACCAGCTTAATTTAAAGGCCGCGGACGGTAATCGCTTTTCATCAGGTGATCCGTTTGCTCGTTTGCCCCCTAATTTTTATATTAACAAAATAATAAAAAAAATATGATATCTAATTCGAATGAATAATGAGTGAATGATATTGTATTTTGGTGGTTGCTTGGACTGTAATTTTGATATGACCTCGTTCCCAAGAGCGTTTTTTTGTGGTCGCGACAATAAATTGGCACTGTTAACCCTCGTACCCACGAGTTTTCTTGTCGTCACTACAGAAAAAACTGCACTGTAAAATATAGAACTTTGCGCTGCTACAATAAAGCTGAAAATGCGTGTGGAGTTATCAAATCCAACTTTTTACACATAATCCTTCAATTTTCAGATAAATTGTACTAGCATAGAGTTCTATTTACAGTGCTATTTTTTCTCGCGACCACTAAAAATTTCTCGTGGGAACGTAGCCTTATGCAATAAAAAATCAGTCGTCTAGCCTATTTGTAAACTCGGCAAAGTCTGTAGGTTAGAGTTCGTCTCTTGCAGTAGAAGAGTACAGTTTAAGTGCCGTTGCACACGTCCCGGTTGCCGGGTAGCCGATGCCGGGTAGTCGGTCACGAAGTGTATGGCCATGTACTATAGCTTTCACACGTGCCGGTGTACACGGCCATACATTTCGCGACCGGCTACCCGGCAACCGGAACGTGTGCAACGGCACTAGGCTTTCCCCAATTTTCGACCGACTCGACGGTCGACCGGTCCCTCGCGGTTAGGATTACCATCTGACCGGATAAATCCGGTCTAGGCCGCAGATTTTAAGGATATAGACCGGACTCCGCCCGGATTACATTTGAGACCGGAATTTTAATCTACTGACAACGCTTGAAAAGTATAATTTAAAAGAAAAGTGCGTGTATTTCACTTGCGATAACAGTATAATGTAAATTTTTGAGGTGCTGCTAGAAATGTAGGTATCAATGTGATTAACATCTTTGATCAAGAAACTGTTGTTGTCGGTTGTCCAGCTCATATTTTACCGGACCGGACTTTTTAACAGAAATCAGGATTTTTTAATACTTGCAACCAGCTTTTCAATTTTGACCTCTGGTAACCCTACTCGCGGTCAGCATCAACCTTGCGTTTGGTTTGAATCTTTATGATTTTGATTTAGAACAACAACGTGCCGATAATTTGATGCTCCTTAGAGCTAGTGCGTTTTAGTTTTCTTATCGCGGACCCTGGAATGATGAAAAGATGTCAACAGTCGCAAAAGCTTCTATGGACGTCACTAGTGACGTTATTTCCTTATAAAAATATTTTTTTCTTGCTCTTATTACTTATTATCGCTCTTATCTATTGACATGTAATAATAAGCAATAATAATAAATTTTAATGGGTAGTGGTACAGTGGTGTCAATAATAAAAAACAAGGGAAATTTTTGTATGGAATTGGAGTCTCCACCACAGTAGGCTTACAGCACTGCAGTCTACAAGATATGTATTATCGAAGGAAAGGGAAATGAAATAAGTATAAACGTTTTTTTCTACGGAAAAATAATTAAAATGACAGATTGATAAAGGAAATCTGTCATTTTGTCTTCACAATCTGTCAGTATGTTTATTCTTGTATACGCGTAGCATGACCGACAAAACTCATTTTGGCGGTCATGCTACGCGTATGTTCTATCCCAATTTCCAGGGTAAAGTTTCCCCCATTTTAAGCGATATTATGTTAATCGTTTAGGGACTTTTAATTTTTTTGTAGGGATTTTGTAACCATAGGGAGCAGTGTCGAATTTTTATTCAATTGTTGTTCTGGTTAAAATTTTTAATATTCTATCTGAATTTTTTGGAAAGAATAAACAGCCCAAAATAGAGCGTAGACTTTATTAAATATTATGTATTACCTATGCGTTAAAAGCGAGCGACCAAAAATTTCGCTTATTTTGCAGGTTTAAATTTCATAAATATCTATAGAACTCCGTTGCAGTAACACATTCTCCAAATTTTCAAGACTAAAGGCCCCCACAGACGAGAGGCCGATCGTTTCAGTTAGAACTGACGTCAGTTCGGCCTAAACGGATTCGAGCACACACACGGAAAAAATCGCATCCAACCCAATTTACGTCAGTTCGGCCTGATCTGATTCGGGCCCACACACGGAACAGTCGCATCAGTCCATTCTGGTTTGCCGCGCGCTACGGTCATGCTTATCAATTTTGTATTTAAACGCCGCGAAAACTCATACAGCGCTTGTACACGATACACGCCCGCACGGCCGCGGCTCGGGCAAGAACTGAAGCGATTTGTCCACACACGGTCAGGACAGGCCGCGCGTTCAGGCCGCTCGGTCAGGCCAGAATTAATGTTGCCAACTTAGTTATTTTACAAAATTTTACTAAATTGAGTATTTTATTCCCTCCTTGGTAGAAATTTAGTTATTAGTAGTGTTTTAGTAGGAAAGAGCCAGACAGTAATCATATGCAAAATGGCCTAGGTTAAACACAAAAAAAAACCTATCATAAATCATAATAATACATTCGTCCGTAATTTTCTTAAAACTACCCGTTTAATTACTCTATACGTAATATTTGCTAGTATATTTTAATTTAATGGTAAAATTTATAGTAAAATTCAATGAATGAAAAAAAATTAATATAACAAAACCTAAAATGCAATGGTTTTTGGGGGGCTTCAGGAATTCCTAAGTAGCTTCTTTAGTAGTTATTTAATACTTTTTACTAGAATTCAATACGAGTTTAGTAGTTTCAAAAAACAGAGCTGGCAACACTGGAACGAATCGCTTCAGTCCGTACGGCCGACTGACGCGATCTCGAAATTGCACACAGACGATACGATTTTGCATCCGTTCAGGCGGAACTGAAGGCAGACCGGATCGTGTATGGGGCCCCTAAAAGATAACGCCGCAGACCGTCGCTCTCGTTCATCACTCATGCAGTAATATTAATAAAATAGGTACAATAATAGCTGTAGGTACTAAGATTAATAATTTTCGATAGAAATGAATCTCTATAGGTACCTATTTAACGTATTAGTACCACTTGTTTGACTTTCATCGGCTAAAATCGAGTAAGCGTCCTCTGTAATCTGTCGCCCCTAGGATGCTGCTGCCCCTAGACCTATACGGCCTATTGACAAATCCAGGACTGAATTAGGGAGAAGCGTTTTGAGAGTTGGTATAGCTTCGTCCAGACTTCTCGCGAAGTAGGTCCAGGTTGGCCGAATAATAGTGTGGGCAGTTGGGCACGCACTACGCTTCGCCTTTTCATACTTCGGGTTACTTCGCGGAGCACTTCCTCTGCCTACTTCGCGAGCAGTCTGGATGGGGCATAACACTGGTCTCATGGTCTGTTCGTTTTCCTTGTCTATGGTCGGGACTTTCAGTTTCAGATATGGGATGTTATGGTGATGCAACATGACGTAGAGATGTTTGGTTATAATGAGTTTAGAGTTATCAGTTACAGCACTAAATTGTTTGTTATTGAATATATTGGCCTATTTTTAGAGGTCTGGTCAATCTGACACCATGACGTCACTCGAGTGCTAGATAAACATGTTTTTTGTACATCGAAGTGTGATAGACGTCGAGCAAATAAAAATTAAAACACAAAGACAATATTTTATTATACGCCGTACGCGCCTCACTTCACACTGGTTTAAACGATTTGATTTTATTCTCATTTATTTTATATACGCCTGAAGTAAGATGCATGATGTCTTGGTAATCATAACCTCAGATCAAATAAAAAACCAAGATAGCGCGTGGCGTTTGTTTGAAGTGAAGCCTAAAAAACTACGCTACTTCAATTTTACACACGCGCTTTTTTGCTTGTGTGTGCGTGAGCGCGTGTGTAAAATAAACGTAACAAGGTAAAAAAAACGTCGGAAATCCCACAAGTCGGATAATGTGATAAGGTCTTAAGTGTGTACACACCTACTACGTTAGAAATGATTGATCATAACTAGTTTGACAAGGTTCTGTTGGTTGATTATTATCATTTGAATATTATGTAACGTAACCAGCATTCGCAAAAGTTATCGCCATTAGAGTATAGTCTTTAGTTATCGCTCTTTCATATTAAGTACTCGTATTTCGAGGAAATCTTTTGACAGACAAATTCGCTTAATAATTCGACAAATTCATTTATGCAAAAAGCTAGCGACCCGCCCCGGCTTCGTACGGGTGTAATGTACTCTCCTCTTGAATCACTATCTATTGCTAAAAACTGCATTCTTTAAAATCTGTTAGTGCGATTGTATCCGAGTAGTTTAAAAAATATAATACCCCGTCTAGACTACTCGCAAAGTAGGCCGAGCTTGACCAAATAAGACAGTGTGGTCAGTGGGCACGCACTTCTCTTCGCCTTTTCATACTTCGGGTTACTACACGGAGCACTTCCTCGGCCTACTTCGCGAGCAGTCTGGACGGGGCATAAGGATGAGGCGGAAAGGGACTGCCATAAATTACGTTATTACGACTTTTTGATAGGAATTTTAATCCCCCCCTCTTCCCCCTTAGTGGTATATCTTGAGATTTGCCTCGACGCGACCCCTCCCTCTCTCCATAATGTCACGTGAAATTAAAAAAAAAATGAGTACACAGACCATATAACCTACTAAGTATTTAAAACGTTTGATTGATTCAAATAATCCAATTTCCTTTACTTTTATTAAGACTAGTAAAGACTAGTATTTTAGATAATTCTAACTAACCAGAAGTGCACAATTCGTTTTTTGAAACTTTAAATTGAACCTAATTTTCTCGCATTTTGAGACTATTTTTTAGGTTCAAATAAATTACGTTCATAAAAAAACCGGAGCTTTTCGGAAGTACGGACTGATAGAAGTTAACAAGGAAGGACAAGAATAGCGCACTGGCAAGTAAGCGGCGCGCCCGCCCCGCCCTACCTCCAGACTCCAGAGTGCAGTGTTACCAACTCTCAAAAATACTTCTCCCCAAACTTTAGTCAAAAACGCCGAAAAATCGCAACAACTACTTGAAAATCCCCCTAATTTTTAACCCCCGACGCAAAAAGAGGGTGTTATAAGTTTGACGTGTCTGTCGGTCTGTCTGTCTGTGGCATCATAGCTCCCGAACCGATGAAGCGATTTCAATTTAGTTTTTTTTGTATTAAAGGTGACTTATCTGCGAGTGTTCTTAGATATGTTTGATGAAAATCGGTTGAACCGTTTAAAAGTTGTGGGGGGTGAAAGTGGGGAAGAATAACTGAATGTCTGCAAATATACTCGAGTGGAGTCTCAAATGAAAGCGCACTGTAAGAGAATATTGATGACTTAATCGAGAGTGTTCTTAGCTTCGTTTGATGAGAAAATAAGTGGTGGTGGTGGGAAGATCAGCCGTTTGAATATCATCAGTTCTTTTCTAGTCGATGAGGGGATCTGACTAACTTTCTTATGTCCGATCGATTCGAAATTTGGTACCGTGTCACTTCAACGATATTTAAAGAACATGGTAAGGTTCGTATTTAATAGGTTAAATCTGTTCAAACTTTAAAACCCTAAAAGACTGGGAAATAGGATAATTTTATAATATACATTATTAACCCTGAAAGACTGTGTAATTCGAAAAATACAAATATCAAAAGCCTAAAACCGAACGTCGCGTCGGTACTAAATTTTATAGTAATATGTTCTGTAAGGCAAACACGAGTGAGCGAAGCGAGCGAGCAAAATTTTTTCCCCTTCTATAGGTTAAATTCTATTCAATCGTTAAACTTAAACACTGAATAACGGTGAATTTCGGAAAAAAAATACCATAAAATGAACCGGCTAAAACAGAACATCGCTACTATATAATATAATACGTCCTTTATGTTAAACGCGAGCGAGCGAAGCGAGCGAGCAAAATTTTTTTCCTATTTAATAGGTGAAATCTCTTCAAATTTTGAACCCTAAAAGACTGTGAAAATAGGATCATTTTGTAAAAAAAAAAAAAAAATTGTGTCGCATGCTATCTATACGTTCGAGGATTCGATGGCACGCGTGCCATAGGTTCGACCCCTGTTTTAGGCTATCGATTTTATTGTTTTGTTTTTCTACATTCTTTCAGGGCTTAAAGTATAAAAATATTTTAACAGGTTAAAGCGTAAAAAACGTTCGCTCGCTTTCTCAGTTTGAACGCATTGAACATAAACACATACGTCATATAGAACAAGTTAGTATTAAAGTTCTGTTTTAGGCTGGTGATTTTTTTTTCTAAAATAACTTTAAAAAATCATCTTTCAGATAGGGTTAATGGGGCGGCAAAATATGTTAATTGGCCTGGGGCGTAAAATTTCTAAATACGCCTCCGTATATGGGTCATCCACATGGACCAGCCAGCCCATTTCGGGGGGGGGGGGGGGGTGTTGAACCCCCTAACCCCCCCCCCTGGCTACGCCCATGATGTGACGATAATAATTATATTAGGTTAAAAATATTATTTATTAGTTTTTTAAGTTTATTTTTTGTGTCGGGGGGTTTTTAAAATTTTTATTTTATGATTAAGGGCTGATTTTTCAATCGTCAGATAACTCTTATCTGAGGAATAAATATGTAACTTTGACAGATTTTGTATGAAAAATATGTCAGTGTCACATATTTATTCCTCAGGTAAGAGTTATCTGACGATTGAAAAATCGGCCCTAAGAATACATAATATACTATAAATACAAAAAAAAAATAAAAAAAAATCTATAATAATAAACAAATAGTAAATGTTCTGTAATCCTCCTACACTGATGTAATATTCGGATATATAACGTTATATAACGAGCGTTACAATGCGCACCTTGCACTGATCCCGTTCGCTCGGCCCTCAAAGTCGAATCTATAAAGTTACATTACACGCGAATATTCGTCAGTCAGGGAGGTAGTATTGTAATGTAAATTGTAATGCTCCAAGTCGAATCTATAACGTTAGAAACACGCGAATGCTCCATCATTACCTTTATGCGTAACAGTGATGCGAGCAGTGGCGGACTAAGCCCGTCAGGGGCCCGGGGCGGCAAAGCCAAATGAGGCCCCCCCGCTTAAAAAACCGGTCAAGTGCGAGTCGGACTCGCGCACTGAGGGTTTCGTACAAACTTGTAATAAAAAATAATGGTTCACGGTTTATGCATAAGGTTTATATATTTTATGAAATTAAATGTTTTTTTTTTATATTTGAGTTGATTGAATGAAAGGTAAATTGCGGTTAGCGATTTAATAATATAGCCCTTTATTTCCATGCTTTACATAGTTTTTTTTTAGTTGTTAATTTTTTACAAGCTAAGAAAATTTTATTTTAAAATTAGTCGGTACATATTGAATTACTTATAAAATGTTTCTTATGTATTAGTTTTTTTTTTGGCATGGCTCCTCTTCGGATAAAGGCCTCCTCCAATTTTTCCCATTATTTTCGGTCTGTTGTCTTTGTCATCCATTCCTCGCCCGTTATGTTTATGATTTCGTCGACCCATCTATCTTTAGGTCTTCCTTTGCTTCTCTTTCCACCTGCGCCTTTCCACTTGGTGGCTCTCTTTGTCTGTCATACGGTCAACGTGGCCAGCCCATCTCCATTTAAGTTGTTGTGCATGTCGTTCTGCATCTATGAGTTTTGTCTTTTTACGAATAACATTGCTATTTTGTTTGTCGATAAGTTTGATACCCAGTATGCTTCTTTCTTTTGCGCGCTGACATGTCCGAATTTTCTTTTTTGTTTTTTCTTGAAATAGCCACGTTTGTGCTCCATATAACAGGCATGGCAATAAGCAGGAGTCCATTACCTTATTTTTGAGTTTCATAGGGAATTTGGCTTTTAAAATTTCTTAGAAACTCCAGTACTTTCTCCAAATCATATTAATACGGCGTTCTAATTCATTTCGTGGCGCGTCTTCTCAAAGGATATTTGTTTTCCGAGGTATATATTATAGCTGTCCACATACTGAATTTGTGCATTATTTACGTATATGTCGTTTTTTACACTATTTGTCGCTACTTTTGTTTTTGAAGTGTTCATTCGTAAACCAATTTTTCTGTTCTCATAATCTAACTCACTTATCATTATTTGTAGTTATTTTGATGTTTTTGCAAAAATAATGATATCGTTAGCAAATTTTAAATTGTGAACAAACTCCGTGTCTACTTTTATTCTTTTTTTACGATTTTACGGTTTACGATTTATGACGTGTTAAAAAAAACTACTTACTAGATCTCGTTCAAACCAATTTTTGGTGGAAGTTTGCATGGTAATGTACATCATATATGTTTTTTAGTTTTATCATTCTCTTATTTTACAGGACACACATTTTACCACTTTGGAAGTGTCTCTCACGCAAACTATTCAGTTTAGAAAAAAATGATATTAGAAACCTCAATATAATTTTTGAAGATCTATCCATACGTATGGGTTTAATGAAAAAAAAATTTTTTGACTTTCAGTTCTAAGTATGGGGAACGCTCAAAATTTATTGTTTTTTTTTTCAATTTTTGTGACAGACAGACAGACAGACTGACATGACGAATCCATAAGGGTTTCGTTTTTTGACATTTGGCTACGGAACCCTAAAAATGTAGTTTTTATGTTTTTTTCGTTAAAATCTGACAAGTGAAACATCCCTTCAATATGGAATGAATATGGGTGAGGAAAATAAAATACAAATTGATAGATAAAATAAATAAAATAAAAGATAGTTTTTTTTTGTAGCGTTTTATGTGTTTTCGTGCCTTCAATTTACTGAACTCCTCAATAACTTATGTGAAACCGATTTCTTTAGAAATTTTTGTTTCTTTTGCCATTTGACTATTTTCCATAGGACTTGTAGTTTTGCCGGAAATTGAGATAAACCGTCTTCTACCCTTAAAAACTCACCCTTTACACTTCCCAACCTCAAATCGCCCGTAAATTACTTTTCATTTTATTTTTTAATATTCTCATCCTTTTCAATGGGTCTCATACTATATTTTTTTCTCTTTTGAATATTTTCAATGGTAAAAGCCCTAGTCTATAAGCTTCATGATTGATTTGACGATATAGATATACAAATGTGCAGAGACTTTGCCATGTTGAGTTTTACGATGAGAACAAGTACATACCTACGTCTCTAATAAACGTGCACTACAAATAATATAAGGACCACTCGCAAAATGCAATAACTGAAGCAATGTACTCGTAGGTGCATGTTGACTAGAAACTACGGATCATAAAATTCTTCGTATAATTTAGCGTAGAAATTATTTCTAGGCTAAATTATACGAAGAATTAGTTACTTTTTCCAAATACTCGAAAATGCACTTACTCAACTCTGAACTCATTTACTTTTATTCCGCACCAAAAATCAAAAATACTATTACGCTTTTTAATGAAATTACTTTGAACGGATAAGATCGCGTTTATTACTTTACAATTAAAAAAAAGGCTTATCTGTTCGCAAAAATATCGGAACACACTAATAAACTATTAAATATCAACGTAAAGAAATTTAATACCTATATTTTAAATGAGGCCAATGTTTATTTTTCTACGTAAATAGAATGTTGTGAATGTAAATGTAGGCGTAAAAGAGGGAATTATTTGCACTCCATTTATTCAGGGATTCCTGAGGAACAGGGGCGTAGCTACCGCCGTATTTGCCGTATCAATTATACGGAGCCCCCGGGGCACGGGGGCCCCCAACGTGCAAAAATTAATAAAAACTTCCCAAATTTCACCTGCATTTCATCATCAACTATAAATGATTTAATAAATCAGTTTGCCGAAAAAAAAGGCAAGGAGAGTGTATATTTAAATTGTAAAAATTTTGGAAAAAGTGACAGATAGCTAATAATTATGACGAATAAATATTTCTTTTAATTTTATGAATTTTTTTTATTTAGTGAGCAATCTTTACCCTTCCTAAGGGGCCCCAAACAAATTTTTATACGGGGCCCCGCCAAGGCACGCTACGCTTCTGCTGAGGAAGTACCCGCTACAAAGACGGGAATTCCCCCATCGTATTGGTCGCGTTCAGTAAAGTTAAATGAGTATTAGTACCGCGTAAAAAGTCTAGATAGCTGTAGTGTTTTGATCTTGATGAAATTATGTAGGTATCAAGCACATTTTTTAAGTGTTGTTTAGGATTTCATCAGGGGAACGCGGAGGCATTTGGGGGCCCCCCAAGACCGGGGGCCCGGGGCGGACCGCCCCTTCCGCCCCCCGGTTAGTCCGCCACTGGATGCGAGTTCAAATTTCAATCTCCTATCTCAAAAATGCCCAACGCGCCTTAAGGAGTTTTCACATAAAAAATAGACCACTTGGTTGACCGCTAGTTTATAATAATCATTATAGATAATTGTATAATATGTGTTGTTGTGCCAGTTATCTGGTTGTTTGTGGTCGTGGAAATTAACAACCCAGATAACCCCCTGCGGCTCGGCTGATGACAGTGCGCGGGCAATTGCGACCGTTTACTGTCTTATCTGGACCACATTTCTATGAACTGACGATTCTCTGTGCCTCGAGTTTAGGTATCTTTAAAGAATTCACTATTCATCTATCTATCAACACAAGTATTTTTTTTGACTATTCACGCGTGAGAGCCACGAAATGAAAGGACCGGTTGGCGGTTAGTTGTTCTAAAATATAAACAATGTAATGAGTCCTAATAAAAATAAATCTCGATCTCGGTGACGGTGGCCGGTTTCATTGAAACCGGGCCAGTTACGCAGGAGTGATTTTATAGTGCCCAAGTGTGTGAGCAGTACACAAGAGCACTCTCTTTTCCTTTTACTCTCGTAACCCAGTGGGACGGATGACCGACACGACTGGCGAGAGATCAGGCGCAGGACCGACTTTTTACATGCCCATCCGACGCATGGATCATCTTTCTTGTCAGACAATCAGGTGATCAGCCTGCATTGTCCTAACCAAACTTGGAAACAACATTTTTTGTTGTTCCCTTGTGGGAATCGAACCCACGACCTCCGAGTCGAGAGCCAATGCCCGAACCACTAGACCACGGAGGCTGTTGAGTCCTAATAATTAGTAACTAAAGGCATTTGTAAGTTTTAAAAAGGTATCTACTAAAGTTACTAAAATTGAATCTTAACGATGATGGTACTCTATTTCTATACACACGGTACTTGTCTATCTATATCTATAATATTACAATAAAAACGAAAGATTTAAAGAAGGCTCCGAAACTACTAGGCCGATTTTGATAAAACTTGGCACGTATACAGAATAAACCATGGGGGAAGGACAATGGCTATATAGTATTTTATCGCGGGAAAATGTACGGACTTTTGCCGTTTGCGAAAAACATCTAGTAAATACTAAATAGAATAAGTAAGTAATAACTAACTCAAGTTGTGTACTTTGAGGTCCTTTATTAACTGTTTAAATTATAATAAACAACATGTTTAGGGCGTTCGGCCTTAGTGCTGTTCTAAATTTAGACACACCTAGAATGTTGATCCTAAGATCTAGCCTTGTCTTACATTCAAGTACCTAGCGTGTCTCACAACTGGCAGAGAAGCCTGTACTTTCATCATCATTATCAACAATATTGTCTACGAAATGGAAAATAGAGCAGAGTTTCTCAACCTTTTACACTATGCGCGTCGCCCAACGTTTTAAAAATAGCTACACCGTTATTAATTACTTAAAAGAGAAGCTACAAGCCCTGCCCCCATTGTTGTTTCTCTATTAACGTGCAAAATACTAAAAGGTGGTAGCAATTTGCCACAGAGCTTTCGTCACACTGCACTGCAAATCAGGCAGTCCTAGTAGGGAGAAGATTTGTTCTCCTCTGCAACATGTCCAGCACGCTTAGTATGACCACCACAGAATTTCGTTTTGTCTACACAAGAATAGACATGCTGAAAGATAATAATATGGACAAAATTACAGATTTCCTTAATCAATCTGTCATTTTGTCTATTCTTCCGTAGTAATCAACTACTTCTACGGTGGTTGATGCTAAGCGTGCTGGTAATAATATTAAATGGAAAGATATTTTGTTTCTTAGTATTTAATAGGCTCCGAATTCCGAAACTACTGGACCGATTTTGATGAAATTTGGCACATTAAGTTCACACTTTTTATCGCGGCAATTTTTTTAAAATAAAAATCAGGCTTTTTAGGTTAGTGTGTCGTCACGAAATAAATCCAAGTTATTGTTTTGATCTGTTATCTATAATGCTTTCCGTATTTTATTGTACTACAACAATTAATATATTGCCGAGGCATCTATTTATCTGCTCAGTTCGCTTTAGGCATTTGAATAGAAACTGTCTTGACCATCTACGCGCAAAAAAAAAGCTTACGTTCCAAATTCAAACGATAAATTAAAGTGTGCATATTTTTTATTTACTTATGACATAAGGCAATGTAATAGTTTATTGTTTTTTTTTTTTTATAAATTATTTATACTGTTTCATGTTGCAGTTGGAACATGGAGGGTCCAACTGGACCATCGCCATGTGGAGCGGGAAACATGAATGAGGCGATGGAGAGGCTGTCAGTGGACTCCGGCTGCCAGAGTGACAGCTGCCAATGTGACAGGCTACAGGGTGAGGTGAAAGTGCGGAGCAAGAGGTACGGCCGGGGAGCCGTGGAGTCAGGTAATTACTTTTCTTTACACTTCATATAAACTCCGTTCCGATTCAATGTAATCTAAGGCTGGGACAATATGATCCGGAATCTAGAAGGCCGGAAAATTCGGGGCACTGAATAGAATATAATAGAAAAAAAGAAAAAAAAAAGAAAAAACTGAATAGAACTACAATAGAGTCGAAAATCGAAATGTTAATTACAAATTTAACAACTCGGCACGCGGCATTTTCAGCTTTATTGTATTAGCGCAGACTTCTATTTTCAGCGTTCGCTATTATAATTTTATTCGGCCTTCTCAATTCCGGATTACATTACAGACCCTCCCTTAATGTATGTCGTTCTTCTTGTTTATGAAAGAGAAGGCATGATATTTTAACCCACGGTTAACTTCAACCCAGGTCTGCACTAGTGGGCCTTATGTATTCAAAATTTAATTTTAATATTTTCGTTCTTATTGATCTAAATGAGTATCATATTCTATTCAGTACTATTTTTTGTGTGCATTTTGAATTAATACAATATGCAAGAATACAATCCATTATCAAATCGAATATGATCGCTAGCAAATCTGTAAGGATCTTTTTAATTGAACCTCAATTCTCGTATTTAAAGTAGACTTTCATTTTACTTTGATTGGATTGAAAGTGAAGCGACATGTTATCATGAACGGATTTTATGACGAATCAGAGCGCGTTTCACGTTGGTTTAATGTTCATAAAAACACCGTTTGAGAGTTTTAGCGTATCGGGACTTGATATAATTGTATTAATGCAGGTTTTATTTAGCAGAATTGCCCCTCTGATTACACGTGCCAACTATGAATAGCATTGCATAGTAGTCAGTAGGTCAGTTCTAAGTAACTGTACTAATTATATGTTATAATTTATAACTGAAAGCGTCAACAACATTATCTAGTCCAAATACGTAAACAGAAATGTTTAGAATCAAAATGTTCCAGTTACTTATCGCAAAAGTCAATCGTGTTTTGATGATAGTTTACAAAATGTTATTACATCACTTGCAGATCTTCGCAAACCATACAAGAGTATAATAATAAGATTTAAAAAAGGTATTAATACTTTTAAATTTTTTAAACTGGTTATCGCTAGAAATTGTAGAAAAAACTAATGATGTTGCTAGTTTAAAAATGCCATAATGATGTTGCCAATTAATACTAAAATTTTTGACAAAATACATTTATTTACTTATTATTATCATTTATCAATGTGTTTTAGTGCTCTTATGTCATTCACAAATACTTATATAAAATATTCCACTGATAAAAAATATTCAAAGTTATCATCTGGATTTGCCCTCGAGGAATCAATTATTTTATGATTATTTATTATCTAAAGCAGATAATTATTGAAGCAAATTGGAAGAAGGCACTATATTCTTGTAATACAAATTTCGGTTACAAATTATCGTCAAACATATTTTGAGTGTTTTAGGTATCAAGTTATCAACACTTTATTTCTCAAAAAAAAAAAAAAGGATCTTACCACAAATATTGGGATAGCAGGCTAGAAAATAATAAAGTGGATAGTATGAATGTACAGTGTACAAGTGACATTAACAGCCTCCGTGGTCTCGTGGTTAGAGCATTGGCTCTCGTCTCGGAGGTCGTGGGTACGATTCCCGCATTGGAACAAAAAAAAGTTTCCAAGTTTGGTTAGGACAATGCAGGCTGATAACCTGATTGTCTGACAAGAAAGATGATCCTTGCGTCGGATGGGCATGTAAAAAGTCGGACCTGCGCCTCATCTCTCGTCAGTCGTGTCGGTTATCCGTCCCACTCGATTACGAGAGTAAAGGAAGAGAGAGTGCTCTCGTGTACTACACACTTGGGCACTACAAAATTACTCTTGCGTAACTGGCCTGGTTTCAAGGAAACCTGCCACCGTCACCGATATCGGTGTGGGAGTTATTATTACAAGTGACATTTCACCTATGTACAGTGACTCCCCTATCCAGAGGAGATTGGTATCCAGTACCATCTCCCTGGGAAACAACGCAGGCGTGATGTCGCGCCGGTCTTAGCTAAGGCCGTGGTGTAACTGTGTGTTTTGCAGGTCTGACTCACGAGTGCGGGGTGTTCGGCGCGATCGGCATGGGCGAGTGGCCGACGCAGGTGGACGTGGGACAAGTTATATGCTTGGGATTAGTCGCTTTACAACACAGGTGGGTACTGTCCTCCTTACTGTTATAAATAGGAAAGTTTGTGAGGATGGATGGATTTTTATTTTTTTAATCGGGCAATTGGCCCACCACACTTTCCCACCACTGCAACTCCTGTGTAGCCAGGATCGACAGTGGTAACCAACCGCAAAAACCCTTTGATATGATGTCAGGGGTGCCCGGGGGACATGCTAAATCTGTCTTGGAACCCGCAACGAAATTAATCAGAAAATTGTAGGAGGAGTAGGAAGCATTCCAGTTTCCCTCCCCAAGCAAAGCGGGAGACAGCAAAAAATGTTATGACAAAAAAGTCAGAATTAAAGGGGAAGTACCACTGGAATAACATGTTTTTTTATGACTACAAGACAATGGAATACTATAGGATGGATGGATGTTTATTTCTCTTTCACGCAAAAACTAATGACATTTGGTATGGTCGAGTTTAGGCTCTGGGTTAAAACATAGGCTCCTTTTTATCCCGAAGAAGTACAGTGTTGTCCGCGGGATACTATATTAACTCGGGTGGAGCCTCGGGAAAAAGCTAGTTACGGAACATAGGTTATAGTAATTATAATTGTGGCGGACCAATTAGCGTCACGATCCACAAACACCACATTATTGAGTTTGATTAAAAAATACTGTGTCACGAGAATATATTTATTTGATTAGAAGATAATCTACTATATCCTTATGCACGGAAAACGCTTTTGTATATAAAGTATGCGCTTAAGATATTTTGCAACGCAACTTCGGTATGTTTCCTCTTGCAATGTTATTTTTAAAATGTTGTATATCATCATTGTTATAACAAAATATGTCACAAATAACATAGGATTTAAACAGTAATTTTCTTATTTCAATCATAGTAAAAAAATCATCGTTTTTTGGTCCTGTAACTTTTTAATTTAGCAACTGATTACTGTACTTTTTTCCGTATTTATGTTGCCTTTCGGAATATATAGGAATTTTTCTGATTTAAAAGGAATGCACGTCCTATTGTATCTTTCCAGGGGCCAAGAGTCGGCGGGTATAGTGACGTCGGAGGGCAAGAGCGCCCGCACGTTCAACTCGCACAAGGGCATGGGCCTCATCAACAACATATTCAACGACGAGGCCATGAAGAAGCTCAAGGGAAATCTAGGGATTGGACACACCAGGTAAAAGTCTACTACTTGGATGTCAGGTCTTAACACTGCAATAAAAGTGAAAGTTTTTGAGGATGGATGGACGTTCCCGTGTGATATTGTATTTACGCTGGCGAAGCCGCGGTAAAAAGCTTGTACTCCAGTCTCCAATAAACAAAGATAAAAAGATAACTTCAAAAATAATAGAAAATTAAAATTTGTACACCTAACGCCATCTGTGTATTAGGCCGTTCTTTAGAAAGTTAATTTGTCATATAAGAAGTATGAGTAGCTTCCGAGATATGGCGTTATATGCAAAATCGTTTCGTGGCGACGACGTCGACCTTGAAATTTCGCTCTCAACGCCGCTAAAGAGCAATTTGACATTTACAGATACTCGACGTCGGCGGCGAGCGAGGAGGTGAACTGCCAGCCGTTCGTGGTACACACCGCGCACGGCGCGCTCGCGGTGGCGCACAATGGGGAACTGGTCAACTGCAGCAGTCTGAGGAAGATGGTGAGTTTGTGGAAGGGTTAGGGGCAAAATAAAACAGGATTGAATTATTATTAAACAGATTTATTCAGTACTTTACAATAGAATTAAGCCTTTACAATAGAATCCCAGAAAACGTTCAAAATCCTACCATTAATAAATTTAAAAGAGCTGTTAAAGAACGTTCGGTTTCGTGGAACGGTTTTTCTCGCCGGGCTAGTTTCCGAACCGGTGGTAGGCATCATGTAGGACATTGTAGGACAATTCTATAAGCGTTATTTCATAACCTACATGGAAATAAAAATTTTGAGTTTGAGTACACATTATAATAATAATAATAAAACATTTATTCAACGCTTGCATTCTGCTTAAACACATTACATACATAAAAACAGAGTACCACCTACCAACGTAATAGGATAAGACAATATAACAAGGTACATCTACACAGACGCGACAGATAATTTGCACGCTACATGTAAGGCAAAATAAGAATGAACAAATGTACCTACTATGTAACACCATATTGTACCTTATTTAAGCAAATAAATGATTTCTATTCTATTCTATCGATCGCGACATAATTTATACCGCGATAACTGGTATTCTGTGGAGCCCCATGAGTGTCAGGCGAATTAGTGATATTGACACAAGAGAAAGACGGAATTTGGTATGTTTTGTTTGAGTAGTTTGAACTCTAGATTGACACATTACTTTTTAACCCGAAAAAGTACAGTGTTCTCGTGTGTGATATTGTGTTTACACGCGCTCAGTAGCGGGCAAAAGCTAGTTGTTATATGAAAAATAATATATATTTAGGTCCTGGGGCGCGGCGTGGGGCTGTCGACGCACTCGGACTCGGAGCTGATCACGCAGGCGCTGTGCCTCAACCCCCCGGAAGGCGAGACCGACGGGCCCGACTGGCCCGCACGCATCAACCACCTCATGAGGTAACCCCACATCCTATACTGCCTATATTAGGTCTATTGTACCATATACGAGTCCGGGATCGGACTATAGCAAGCAGTGGCGAAGGTTGGTTCTTCACAGGAAAGCCCTAGCCTGTATAATAGGTAGAGATTTGGATGAGGGTCTTCAAAAGGTAAATGGTAAGTGAAGCCGAAAGGAATGGAGTTATAGGAACTCCTTTTAACAGCTCTTGCGCATTCGCACATGGATGATTTGACGCGTGTGCGAGCGCGACGCCGAGCCACTCCTGAATGCAACCATTATACTATACCTCAAATATGTCACAAATCCGTCCCCCAGGCTGGCGCCGCTCAGCTACTCGCTGGTGATAATGCTGAAGGACAAGATCTACGCCGTGCGCGACCCCTACGGCAACCGCCCGCTCTGCCTCGGCAAGATCCTGCCGATGGGCTCCTCCTGTGAGTACTAAACATTAGGGCTTATAAAACCGATCAAGTGCGAGTCGCACTCGCGCACGAAGTGTTCCGTACCAAACGGCAAATAATCATGTTTGTTGTTGGGCCCCACTTAAATATTTATTTTATTCTGTTTTTAGTGTTTGTTGTCATAGCAGCAACAGATAGATATAATCTATGAAAATTTCAACTGTCTAGCTATCACGGTTCATGAGACAGACAGACAGACGGACGGACGGACGGACGGACAGACGGACGGACGGACGGACGGACAGTGGAGTCTTAGAAATGGGGTCCCGTTTTGGTACGGAGTCCTAAAATGACTTTATTTATACCACTGTAAAGAAGAAAAAATAATTTTAATAAGAGAACCTTTCCAAAGTGAAAGTATTTCAACTTTTAGAAAGTTATTGTTAAATTTGTATGGTTATAACTATAAATCGTTGCATGTTAACTTTTAGTGTTACTTTCAAAACAGCGACACTCATTGTCTGGAGGAAGTATGAAAGCATTGTATCAAATTACCACTACCTATATCTCCTAAAAAGTGACGCGCATTGCCACGGTCCTTCATTATTAAAACTGCTAGAGGTCACTTGTATGTGTCACCGTAAAATTGTGAAAACCGTTAGATTGTAATAAAACTAGTGAAATTGTAAAATATTGATACGACTTCCGACGCAAATATGCTGCCTATAATTTCACACATTATTTTTCGTTAGATTATAAACATATAGTTTTTAATCTTTCGACATATTTTTACAATTTCGTTCGTTATTTAACAATCTAACGGTTTTTACAATTTTACGGCGACATATGCACAGCATAGCTCTAATTTATAACCAGGGGTACAAACAAGCGAAGAGTCCTCTTGTTCCCCACCACGGACACATGCATGTAACGACCTATGTATTTTTGCAGATGCCTACAAAACGTCATCGAAGCAGCATGCCGAGGGTAACGCATGATTCATTTCTCATTACACCATTAATATTTTAGCTTAAGTCTTTATCATTACATTTAAGCCAACATAAAATGGGTAACATTTTGACATAATATGGGTAACATACACATCTAAATATTCAACAGAAGTTGTTCATCTTAACCACGAAGAATAGATACCAGGAGTCCGAACGTAATGTTAAAATAATGGTCTCAATTACGGGGACAGATTTTTGCCGGTAGAGCGCGCGACAATCCGACAAGCACTCGTTTGAAATTACGCGGGAAGTTTAAATGTTGCTATTGACAGCTCTGGAAGAAAATATTAAGAGAAACGTGGATTTAAATCTAATTATATAAACGTTTTAGGAAATTCTTAGAAACTGTTCTCGAAAAATAGATACCGTAGAACACGGTAATTGCCTAACGGTAATTTAAAAATAATTGTAATAAATAATAGTATTGGCAACACTCGATATAATAGTATTGGCAACACTCGGTACTTGTCGGTCTCGCACAGCTAGCGGCAGAAAAGAGAACTAAGATCTGGTCCTATTATTGTGTACATAATTACCTAGTAATTATGTACATAATTACCTAGTAATTATGTACAATACTATTATACCGAGTGTGGCCAATACTATTATTTATTACAATTATTTTTAAATTACCTTTAGGCAATTACCGTGTTCTACGGTATCTATTTTTCGAGAACAGTTTCTAAGAATTTCCTAAAACGTTTATATAATTAGATTTAAATCCACGTTTCTCTTAATATTTTCTTCCAGAGAACATTTAAACTTCCCGCGTAATTTCAAACGAGTGCTTGTCGGACTGTCGCGCGCTCTACCGGCAAAAATCTGTCCCCGTAATTGAGACCATTATTTTAACATTACGTTCGGACTCCTGGTATCTATTCTTCGTGGTCTTAACTATGAATTGGAAGAAATAAATACCTACATATACATACATCTACAACCTACTGACTGAAAGAATACACAAATTTTAAGAGTTGTCGCCCACTGGGGGGTTCAAAATTAGTACAGTACTAATATTAGTATAAAAAAGAGTTTTTTGGGATGCGCCACACTTATCACTAAAGGGTATGATACATCTGCACCTATTTTTTATTGTAGTCGACCATTGTTCGATGTTTGTGCACGTTTCACAATCGTATTGAAAATGGAAAAGTTTTTCACTTTTGTGATTCACACAGCAAATGCGAAACTTCACTTTTATTCTTTATTAACTCAACACTCAGCATGAAATGTTTTTGGTATTTTTTTGCTATAGCGGCAACTGTTAAAATCATCTATTAAAATTTAAATTGTCTAAATATCACGGTTTATGAGATACAGCCTGGTGACAGACAGACGGACGGACAGTGAACTTGGTACTTTTAGGCAAAAATGCATGTGTGTTTTTCATTAAATTATCAACTTATCGAAATTATTGGGGTCATTTTTTATTCTTTTACACATTTTTACTAACATAAGCAATTAATCAAAGAATCGAAATGATCATAATTATTATATAAATGACTAGCTGTTGCCCGCGGCTCCGCTAGCGTAAATATAGTCTTTTCGCGGTCGCGGATATGTGACTGATGCAAAAATAGATAAAAACAATCCTTGATGCGGATTATATATCATGCTAAAATTTCAGCTCGATCGGTGCAGAACTTTTTGAATTTTTGAAGCGTACACAAACCAATATAACATTTTTATATATATATATATATATAGATTTATTGGCACATCCTAAGCCAAAACTTTAATATTGCAGTTTTAATGAACGGCTGCGCTAAGAATGGCGTGGACGACAAGCCAGAGGGGTGGGTCGTCTCCTCCGAGTCCTGCGGATTCCTCTCTATTGGTGAGTAAAGTGTAAATCTTACAAATCAGATTATTTTAGATCATGTATGAGATTCTTGGTATTTTTTGTTAAATAAGAAACAAATCTATTAAGTAATGTGTGTAATGTGTGATATAACTGTTTTCAAATAATCGTTTAGAGCTATTAGGAAATATTTTAGAAATGTCAAAGGTGACTTACGACACATGAAAGATACTTGGAAGTTGGAACTCGCACTTTGTAGCCACGCCACGTGTACGAAAATTCTTATTGCACCACTTGTAATTGAGACTAATGCCCCGTCCAGACTGCTCGCGAAGTAGGCCGAGGAAGTGCTCCGCGAAGTAACCCGAAGTATGAAAAGGCGAAGCGAAGTGCGTGCCCACTGACCACACTGTCTTATTCGGCCAACCTCGGCCTACTTCGCGAGTAGTCTGGACGAGGCTTAAGACAGTAAGCTCGGCCGAGTCCGGTCTCGCTGTAAGATGTCATAATTCCGAGTAAGACAGTAACACTTATGACACTACGCTACTTAGACTAAGATTGGTCTTAAGAACGCACGGGTTAAGGCCGCTGCCTCAAATTTTGCGGGGAGCTGGCTGGCAGCGTTAGCGGCGCGGGCATGGTGGGATCATATGCGGCGGCCCCGCGCCCGCGCCGCCAATGCCGCCGCGCCGCTGCCCGCAAAATTCGAGGCAGCGGCCTAATAGGTTCTTGTGTCAACAATCTACGTCACAGATTGATGTAAATCTACGTCATAGACGACACGTACAGTCGAACAAGGATCTTTTGGTACTTGGATGGGGGCGTGAGTGTCGCAAATAAGAACAATATTTATTATTAAAAGTGAAATTTTACAAGACGGCGATGTTAGTACAGAGTACTGATTTTATCCACTTGCCAAAAGGTAAGTGTCGCAGCTACAAAACAATACATATTACTAAAAGTGACATTTTACAAGACGGCGATGTTAGTTCTGATTTTGTCAACGTGCCAAAAGATCCTTATCAGACTGTACTAATGACTTGGGATACTCATCCCAACTTACCTGTCCGGTAGTTGTGGTATAGTATACGGGTATGCGACCCCGGCTTCCCTAGCTATTAATGTCCTATCCCTTACCCTCCTGGGCGGTAATATCCTACATTTCCTATTTCCCACTCTAACTTACCAATCTTCCCTTCCACACCACCTATCCTTCCCTTTCCCTATTCCTACCCTCCCCACCAATCTGTGGAAACGCAACGGATAATCATAAAAATAATTAAATAATCCAAAATGGCGGCGATGTGGTTCACCAGCCATCACGTCTCGTTTCTTGCGGAGGTGAAAAGCCGACCATGGAGAGCCGCTTCGCTACGTTGAATGTAAGAGGAGGAATGGATGGTAAGAATGAAAGTGAACGAAGCGAAACGAGTATGTAAGGATAGTAGCAAGTGTCAAAAAGTGGTCTCTGCCTACCCCTTTACGGGAAAAAGGCGTGATTATATGTATGTATGTACTAATGACTTGTGACGTCACATTGGCAGGCGCGCGCTACGTCCGCGAAGTGCTGCCGGGCGAGATAGTGGAGATGTCGCGGCACGGCGTGCGCACCGTGGACGTGGTCGAGCGGCCGGCGGACAAGCAGCAGGCGTTCTGCATCTTCGAGTACGTGTACTTCGCGCGCGCCGACAGCATCTTCGAGGGTAAACCTTTCATTTTTATTTCGCAGGGGAATGGCTTTATACCTCTTTTTACTTTTTAGGCATATGGTATGTGGGACTCTCAATACGGTTACCCACTAAAACCACCTGCGGACTGCCCTCAGCCGCTATGAAGGGGAGTGTCCCGGATTTGTCTAACGCAGGACACCCCCCGCGACCGCCCGGTCTTTCCTCTTAATGGGACCGGACTTCCATCACAATTAGAGGCCACTCCGACAAACTGGAGCGTCTCCCTCGGCGCCGGGACTACCTAAGCCGGGAGGTTTTCGAGGGTACCCTACCTTACACTTATGAGTGCCGAAGGCTGGTTCTCCTTCATAGGGAAGACTTAACCTGTATAATAGGTGGGGATTTGGAGGAGGGTCTTCAAAAGTTAAGTGGGAAGTGAAGCTGATAGGAATGAATAGTAGTTATAGGAACCCCACGTCACTGATACTTATTCTACCTCAACAGGGGGTTCTCTTTTATATAAGTTACCCTCTCTACTCCCCTACCACTACTACTCCCATTTTGGCGCGACTTATCGAGCGTTGTGTATGTGTAATAACACGTACACAACGTGGATAAGTCGCGCCAAAAAGCGATCCTAATAAGTCTGCCACATATTATTATACAAATGTAATGGATGCAGGTGCGTGCGGGAGAATTACCTCGACCTCATCTCAGACAGAACTCTCAAATATAACGACGACATCTGTCGCTTATTAGCGCGTTGGCGCTCAAGCCGGAGGTCGCGGGTTTGAATCCCGCCAGGGAACAAGAAGTTTCCTGTATTCCTGGGTCATGGATGTGTATTAAATATTTGTATAGCATAAAAATATTAAATATATTTCTGTCTGGTACGTAACAGAGGTTGTTCGAGAACCTGATTGACGTGATGTGAAAGCGTCCATAGATATTTATGTTACAACGGTTATTTAATAAAATAACTCGCTATAAATTGTAATATGTTTCTTGAAACTGGGTATATAGGGTTAAAAATATTTTCTCTGTTCTATCCAGGTCAAATGGTGTACAGCGCGCGGCTGCAGTGCGGGCGCATGCTGGCGCGCGAGTCGCCCGTCGACGCCGACATTGTGTCCTCCGTGCCCGAGTCCGGCACCGCCGCCGCGCACGGCTACGCGCGCCAGGTACACGCACATATTATACTGTGATTTATAATTTCGGCCCGTAAAATCATTGAAGCTTAGGAGGGGTCGCAGGATGTATTAGGTGTATTTTGCGACCTTTCCAAGGCATTTGATTGTGTTGAGCATGCTACATTGATCAGAAAATTGCACCACTATGGTATACGGGACTCTTCACTCGACCTTTTGAGTTCTTACCTTAAAAATAGTACTCAAAGGGTAGAGGTAAATAGTAAAAGTTCCACTGGGACCAAAATACAAGTAGTAGGTGCCCATTCCTTTTTCTCATCTACATAAATGACTTACCTTATCTAGTAAGATCTAAAGATAATGATAATGAGTAGCCTGTTCCAGACGGCACTACTTTTGCCCAAAACGCTCCGATAATTTTTACCACAAAATAGTGTTTCTTTAGCGAAATGACGATAATAATGAAAATTTCAAAAATTTGGTTTTTAGCAATTTTTGTGACTAGTGGAACAACTGACAGCTGATCACAACTGATGTTGAAAACGTCAAAAAGTGCTAATTTTAACCCAAAATATGCAAAATGACGTGATCATTCTTAGCGTTTTTAACAGATGACAGTTGCGTGTGGAACAGGGGTAAAAACAGTTAAGAATGATCATAGTGGTGCTAAAGAAACAGAATGTGAATGAAAATAATGAAAATAACGTTTTGAACGTGCAAATGGAACGAAGCAGAGATAGTACTCTTTGCCGATGACACTTCACTAATTTTTAATGTGAAGCGACAACAGTCAAATTACGACGAGGTAAAAAGTGCTCTCTTGAAAGTAGCACATTGGTTTAATGTTAATAATTTACTTTTAAATTTAAATAAAACAAAGTGTTTAAAGTTTATTTTGCCCGATGTTACACAAGTACAAACCAATATACTATTAAATTATTAAAAAATGAACTTAGTGGTCACCACTGTGTATCTAGGTATAACACTAGATAGTAAATGACAGAATATTGTATTGTATATCCACCGTTTAAATATTTTTATTAGTAAGGGGGATAGAATATAAACGTTAATAGACCTAACGCGCTGATCGCTAAACTCGGATTTGATATCTATAGAGATATCAAATCAGAGTTTAGCGATCAACGCGTTAGGTCTAATGATAGAGGATAGGTCTAATGATAGATGAAGAAGCAGGTTGCCACGAGGAAACGTAGGATCCGGAACGCAGCACCTGATCGCAGAGACCGCGTCGTTGGGTTGTACCTGGAACAAAAGGAGATGTATGAAAAAGCAGTAAAGGATGCACAAGTGGAGAGCTGGAAGGAATTTTGCCGGAAGCAGGATAGGGAGGGGGTCTGGGAAGGCATCTACAGGGTGTTGAGCAGAGCTACAGGGAGGGAGGAGGATCTGCCCCTTACGAGGGACGGTGAAACTCTCGACGCCCGGAGCTCCGCAGAATGGCTAGCGGAGACTTTCTATCCCGAGGACCAGGAAAGTGGTGAAAGTGAGGAACATCGGCGGACGCGCCGGCGGGCGGAGTCCTTGGACACGGAACCGCTGGCGGGTCCGGACGACCCTCCTTTCATCATGGAGGAGTTGAAGAGAGCCGTAAGGTCCTTCAACCCCAAAAAGGCCCCCGGGGCGGACGGACTCACGTCGGACATCTGCCAACACGCTGTGGAATGTAACCTGGAATGGTTCCTTGCGCTGCTGAACAGGTGCCTCACTGTCGCCTGCTTCCCCAAACAGTGGAAGCAGGCGACCGTGGTGGTGCTGAGGAAGCCGGGCAAGGAATCGTATCGGGTACCAAAAGCCTATCGACCGATCGGCCTCTTGCCTGTTCTCGGCAAAATCTTCGAGAAGATGCTGGTCGCCCGACTCAGATTCTACCTGTTGCCCAGGATTAGCCCTAACCAATATGGCTTCATGCCCCAAAGGAGCACCGAAGACGCCCTCTATAGGTTAGTGAACCACATCAGAAAGATGAGGGAGGAGAAGAAAATTTCTGTTGTGGTTTCGCTGGACATAGAAGGGGCCTTCGACTGTGCTTGGTGGCCAGCCATAAAGGTTAGGTTGGCTGAGGTTGGGTGTCCGGGGAACCTGAGGCGGGTAATTAGCAGCTACCTGAGTGAAAGAAGAGTGAGTGTAAGGTATGCAGGTAAGGAAGTGAGCAGGGAGACCAACAAGGGGTGCGTACAGGGATCCATAGGTGGACCGATCCTGTGGGACCTCTTGTTGGACCCCCTGCTATGGATGCTAGATGAGATGGATGTGTTTAATCAAGCGTTTGCCGACGACATTGTGATAGTGATGGATGGCAACACGGCTCTGGAGATTGAGCAAAAAGCTAATAGAGTACTCGATAGGATAAGAGAATGGGGGAAGATAAATAAATTGAAATTCGCTCCCCACAAAACCTGCGCCATACTATCGACTAGAAAATTAAAATATGACACGCCTCGACTCTCGATGGGGGTGTTGAAATTAAATATTCCAAATCATTGAAAATACTTGGGCTCACGATTGACAGCGGCCTCACTTTTAATGAACATGTAGGAGACGTTTGTAAAAAAGCGATATCACGATACAAACAGCTAGCCAGAGCAGCGAGAGTAGGTTGGGGGCTTAACCCCCAAGTAGTTAAGATTATATATACCGCCGTTATAGAACCGACTGTTTTGTATGCATCAGCAGCGTGGGCACCCACCGTGGAAAAGATGGGGGTCCAAAAAAGGCTTAACACCGTCCAACGGGGTTTTGCCCAAAAGATCTGCAGAGCATATCGAACCGTCTCCCTGAACTCTGCAATGCTGTTGGATGGGATACTCCCTCTTGATCTCAGAATCCTCGAAGCTGCGAGGCTTTACGAGATCAAGAAGGGAGTGTCACACTCGGTGTTGAGGGACAGGGAGGTGGAGCGAATGGCTCCTGCGATTGAGGACCCACATCCGGCAGAGCAGGAAGAGCTGAGGTTCGGGTTGGTAGACGAGGACTCGTATGCAGACGTGGTTAACAACCACGTCCATAGGATCTATACGGACGGTAGCAAGATTGAGGGTCGAGTCGGAGCCGCACTCTCCGTATGGAAGGGTGAGGCCGAGACGAAGGCCGTCAAGCTTGCACTGCCGCCGTATTGCACCGTCTACCAGGCCGAGCTTCTAGCGCTCCAGAGAGCAGTAAGTATAGCCTGCAAGGGTGGAATGGCGAAGGTCGGTATCCTTAGCGATTCCAGATCGGCTCTCCAGGCAGTCACCCTTAGTTCCCCTCATCCCCTGGCAGTGCAAACAAGGGCGGCCCTCCGAAAAGCTGCATTGCAGAGGCGGGAGGTCTCCCTGTTTTGGATAAAGGCGCACGCAGGGTTGAGAGGGAATGAGAGGGTTGACGAATTAGCCAAGGAGGCCGCGCTGAGATTGAAAAGGAAACCTGACTACGATCTGTGTCCTGTTTCATTCGTCAAGCGTATCTTAAGAGAGGATACGATTGAGGAATGGGACAGGAGATACGAAGTGGGAGGGACGGCCGGAGTTACGAAGCTCTTTTTCCCAAGTGCTGCTGCTGCATACAAGGTAGTCAAAAAGATAGACATCACACACCACACCACACAGATTCTGACCGGACACGGCGGATTCGCCTTCTACTTGAACAGATTCAAGCTGAGGGAGGATCCGTCGTGTCTGTGTCAGCCGGGAGTTGAGGAGACGGTTCCTCACCTGTTGCTGGAGTGCCCAATTTTTGCTAGCAATAGATATGATATTGAGCAGAAATTGGGCACATCCATAACGGGTGAGAATCTGCCTTCCATCCTGGGGGGCAAAAAACGGGATTACTTCCTGGCTTTCTGCAGGAAGATCGTGGGTGTAGTTAATAAGAAAAACTGTGATATTTTGTGTGATATTAGTTAGGTTCTATAGGTTAGCTGTGATATTAGGATAGTCTCTGTATTTTGTGCCGTTGTTTTATCATTTTGACATTTTATTTTGTATTTCATTTTATTATTTTGTATTATTATTATTGGAATTATTTATTGAATTATTAATTTGGAATAATTATTGTACAGAAAAATTACCTTTTGACACAATTGATTTTATTGACACTGCCATTTTATTGGCATATACATATAAGATAATCAAATTGTAAGTAAAAACTGGAAATTGTTAAAATGAAAATGGAAAACTTAAAATAGAAATATAAAAATGTATAGAAAACATAATAATAATGTATAGAAATAAAAACAATGTTTATACTGTAAAAAAATCATTAAAAGAAAAAATGAAAGAAATAATAACAAAAGAAAAAGAACTAAAAAAGAAATGAAACAGCCCTGATCATGTTAGGGGGGACGAAAAAAAAAAAAAAAAATGATAGAGGATAGCCTCTATCATTCAATGTTAAAACGGGAGAGACAGATCTTAAACCGAAGCTTAGCGTTGAACTTCGTTTCAATATATTGGTGTAATTTGGGCTAAGTTATCAGACGGTGAACTACATAAGTTACGGGCAACACTTTAGTGGGATGCAATTTGACTTCCGCGATTTCAAATGTTAGATTTGAAGGCAGCTTAAAGAGTAACGTGATGCAACGAAATTCATTGCGCATAATATACAAATGTGTGTGCGGTGCGCCTATAAGTTTTCACTTCAAAAACATGCATTCAATGGTATTTAATATATTTTTGTGATTTCTCCTTCACGCTGCTAATATCAGTTTGGAATCATGCATCAATTAAATAACCAAGGTATCATACAAGTTTATTTTTATATTTCACTAGTTCAATGTCGCGCGTTTACTGATTTGTTAGTACAATTCTTATGCCATAGTATTTTACAACGTTCAATTGATAAATATTTCTTTCACTTACAGTCCGGTATACCCTTCATGGAGGTTCTCTGCAAGAACCGCTACGTCGGGCGCACGTTCATCCAGCCGTCCACGCGTCTGCGACAACTGGGCGTGGCCAAGAAGTTCGGCGCGCTGAGCGAGAACGTACGCGGCAAGCGCATCGTGTTGATAGACGACTCGATAGTGCGGGGCAACACTATTGGACCGATCATCAAGTTGCTGAGAGATGCTGGAGCTGCTGAGGTAATTTTTTTTTTTTTTTAATTGATTCACTAAACTGGATATTACACAAAATTAGCTTATTTATAAAAACAAAGATAATCATAACGTAGTGTAAATCCTTCTGGAATATACTACATGCAAATATTAAATCAAATTGAAGTGGTATTATTGACTAACAATTTTTATATAACTTTTGTTTAAAGGATTGAACAGAATAAATAGAACAGAACAGAATAATAATATTAATCTACAGTAGGCACTCTTCGTTTCTCCCCTCACCCCTGTGTCCAAAAGTCAATGTAATCTCAATGGCTGTGTTCCACGGAAAATAGCGCTAGCAAAAAAATGTAAGCAAAATAGCAACCGCTGGCATTAAATAACCAAAATGGCGGATTATGTTAGCAGTATTGAAGTTTTTTTCTTAAGGGCTAACAAGCTCTTTTTTCCGTGGAACATAGCCATTGTAAACTATATTTATTACCGTTATTTGAATTATTTTCATAGTAATTAGAATATTGCCACCCTTAAGAGTGCGCTAGTCAACGGCTCGAACTCAGTGCTGCGCGCGGGAAAAATGCTTGTTATTTCACCTAATATTGGGGAAAAAATGATATACCCATAAAATAGTAATCTATACATATAAGAGAAGCTATACTGCACACATTTATGCAGCTGTGTAAAGTATTTTAGAAAAGGCGTCTTCAAATTACGCAAATCGACACTCAGCTGTTGGTGTTTTATGAAAAAACTATATAATATTTTTGTCTGAAGTAAAATTATCTCAATTGCTGAATAATCGAACTGTGTCGGTATTTGCTTGCTTTTTTATTATCATTTTTCGTTTAATTTTTATTTACGTTCAAAGTTGCGCTAAAAATGCGATGTTTGGAGGCTATTATCTTCTACACTAATTTGAATTTCAGACATATGAGCAAATACCGACCTAGGTGTCATAAAAATCGATATTACGCTAGAATTTGGGTCTACAATGTTTGACTTTGGAGTAAATCACCAACAGCGTTTGTATGGAGAAAAAACCGACTAGCGCAGCCTTAAGTTTGCCGCCATGTCTCAGGTTAAACTTTCATTTGTCAGACTTATTTTGTTCAAATCCGTTCAGTTACACGTAAACATATACCAAATCTTAGTAACTTTATCATATCGAAAATATGTTATGATAACTATTATATCACGCAGGTGCACATTCGTATCGCGTCCCCGCCCCTGAAGTACCCGTGCTACATGGGCATCAACATCCCCACGCGCGAGGAGCTCATCGCCAACAAGATGGACGCCTTCAAGCTGGCCGAGCACGTCGGTTAGTACATGGCTTGTCCGCTAGATGGCGTCACATTTAATGTACACAAGATGGCGCCACATGCAATGTTCGCAAGATGGCGCTACATTCGATGCACACTAGACGTCGCTACTTGACTTGGACGCTTAGCGAGTAGAGATGTTATAAAACGGCCCGAGTCCGACCGTCTCGCTTGGCTGGCGACTTCGCAATATAACGCATTGTCACGACGATGCACGATGTACTATTTTTGTTACGTCTGTTAAAAACGTATAATGTGTGTTTGTGTGTGTGTGCAATGTAATGCGTTGCCATCACAATGATCATCGCATCAGCCAAGCAAACCGCTACGGCTCACTGTTTGATGCTATTTGTCATCGAATTCTATGGTCTACAATCTACATAATATATAGTATACTTACGTAATGTTAACGTTTTTCTTCAGGCGCCGACAGTCTCGAATACTTAAGTGTGGAGGGTCTCGTGAGCGCGATCCACTACAACATGAAGGCGACGCCGAGCGACGGCGTGGGCGGCCACTGCACCGCCTGCCTCACCGGCGAGTACCCGGGCGGCCTGCCCGATGACGCTGACTGGTGATCACGATGTGACCGCGGGTCGGAGGTGACCATGGGTCAGATGTGACCACGGGTCAAAGGTGACCACGTCTAGGATATAACAATCCACTCGACATGAGTCACTGACAACAGCTACCTGATGACCACGGGTCACTAGTGAATGCAGTCTACAGATGACCATGGGTCATCATTATTACAGCCTATTGATGACTATGTATCACAGATGATCACAAGTCACGTGGTCACTGACGATGATTCGCTATATTTACCGCTCGGTATTGGCCATTAACGTGATTATGTAACTTCGTTACTTACGTGGTCATCGGATTCTTGTAATTAACATGACATATAATTTTACAACAATGTTCTCTTCTAGCTAAACAGTTTCTCGAACAACATTTCCTCATAGAACCTAATGACTGAAAGTACATTCCTAATCTCAGAAATATAAGACTGTTGTCTCACATAAAATTTTAACAATAAAAAAAAATAACAAAGGACATTAGGAGTTACTTGCGTTTTGATAAAGTCGCAACCACAAATCAAATTATTATTAGATTGTATAATTTTCATTCGTATTTAATTTTCCGTAATTATTTCAATTCAGATCTATGGAGAAGTGGAGATAATCCATAAGTTGTTAATCATATTTTATATGAATATTCGTTGTATTTCGTTAGAATATTACAGTATTTACTACACATCCTGCTTAATGCGATCTGTGCCATTGTAATCCAGGTGCAATTCCGATAATGTAACCGTTTATATCTAACCTAATTTTCTTAATCTTTGGTTGCCCATGGGTAACTGTTCTACAGTAAAATTCCCAATGTCCTTTCAGCAGCAAAATATAGTTTTTGTCAGTAGAGGTTAGTTTAGATCTGTAGATAATAATATGCTTCTTTTTAAATTTCTATTGAACCTTCCTTAAACATAAAAATTGGATCAATAATAAAGTACATAAAAATTGGATCAATATTATAAGTACATAAGAATTGGATAAATATTATAAGTCCCTTATATAAGTTTTATAATTAGTTATAAGTAAGTCGTGCTGGTTACGACTATAATGTAAAGAATAAAAATTAGTTCCTAAGTATAAATAATTTTATAATTAATAGATAGATGTCCAAAATTTATGATAATATCGAAAAATATTATAAAATTTGAAATTTTAATAAGATTAACAAAATAGTACCAGTGGAAATAAGACATCTATGTATTACAGTTAAAATTTTATTTTTAATGTTATGTTTAACGTCAATAATTTAGTTATTTTATGTGACGTAGGTTAGTATATAATTATGTCCAAAAAGAACATTTATACACAAATTAATTTATAATAATGTATAGTAGTTTATAAAATATAAGCAATTTAATGATAGAGCTCGAATAAAGTAATGTTAGATCTGGAAATAACTAACTCTGTGCTTTTAAAATAGTGCAGCGCTGGTCTAAATTATAATTTTTTAGAGTTTTAGATCCAGTGTAAATTCACTTTTAAATACATTCCGATGCTTTATTGTAAGATTTCTAAATAAAAAATATTAAATCGGGGTCCTGTGTTTTATTTTTTAAATGTTGGTTTGCTTTAGGTTTGTTGTAATGTTAAATGAACAAGGAGAAAATGTTAAAACAAATATATAAACAAGCGTTTATTTATCACAAATAACAGCTGATGATCAAATATTTACACTTTATATTTAGACCACTAATGAGATAATATTCTTATACCGCTGCGACGTAAAAAATTATGCGATTGAAAATACGCAACTACAGAATGAGTGTTCGATAACATTTGTACGAAGCGCACTGTGTCCAAAAACATGACGAAACACCGCCCGCTCGCTTTTTACTTTATTGATTATTCTCTACACTTACAAAACAATCGCGTTACTATACTTACTCAATAAAAATTCATTGAAAAAAAGTTGGTGAAATATTCCGTCATTCTGTGGCGACATATTATGTGTGAATGTTTTGTATTCTGTGTACGCAACTCACAAAATTGAGCTCATTTAGAGCGTTACCCTTAGAGCGTTTGTACACTGCACTAAATTTTACGGTCCCGCGCCGCATCCGATTTTCCGTTTATATCGCTCTTATTATTAAATGCATAGGGCGTAATAAGCAAAAAATCGAACTGCCGGACGTTAAAATTCTAAATACACTAACCTATCTACTAATAAATATCTATTAAAAACGTCAAATTTGTATCGCGAAAAACCGGCAAATGATTAAATGACTTAGTTATAAAGTCGTATTTTTAATTAGACGAAGTCAACTGATGTTTACTGTGTTGTCAATTTTTGATGAAATAAAAATAGTGTTGTAACAAAGTGAATGATTGAAAAAACTCCTGAATTAATGAAATTGCCTCGATTGTCTAGTGAATAGTTAGTGTGCCGAACTGCCGATATCGGGTACGGGGTTCGAATTTTAGTCGTGCTTTTGTACATACCAACGAGTTTTTGACGACTATGTTCCTATAGTATCTACTTATACTGAATACCGTGTGTTTTAAACATTAAGGAAAACATTGCGAGGAAACTTGTAAGACTGTCCTATTTTCAGTACATCATATAGTTGAAACTATAGCCCCCTTACTAATAAACGCTGTATAAGCTTTAAATAGTTATACAGTGTTTTGTTCCCGTCACACAAGTGACATTCTTAATTCGATAGAACGAGACAAAACACAGTACAACTATTCAAAGCTTATACAGCGATTATTAGTAAGGGGGTAGATGTATAAAATATATTGAAAAATATATATTCAAAAAGGTGTCAAGACTGACAACATCGTTTTATATTTGCTTTGCAAAATAAATTATTTTATCCCTTTTAATGCTTATAAAATCGTTAAATTTATAGTTATAATTTTAATTACAAGACCTATAAAAGAATAATAAATTGTTTTTCAACATTAGTGATACCCTACTTAAACGCCAATATGAAATGTTCCGGTTGTCTCCGCGCTATTATTTCTTCACAAGAAAACCATGTCTTCTGTTCTTATAAAAACTGCTCGAAGGTACTACACTCATCTTGTGCAAATATACAAAAATTGTCGGCACAACAAAAAGAGATATGGATCTGCTCCGACTGCAGAGATCTTGAGAAAAGGTATGATGATAACACCAGTACTCCACTACAATCCGTAGAGAACGTCACTATGCGCAAAAAGACTATTTCTATCATAAATACCTCCCACGAATCCACATCTAATAATTCTACAACCTTAGACTCTATTGCAGCCGAAATCAGATGTTTCCGTCAGGATATGGCTAAAATGCAAGCTGATGTTTATAAAAGACTAGATGATCTGTGTGAAATAATCAATAACTATGATAAACGTTTGAAAAATTTGGAAGCCAAAGAGAAAGAAAACGAATCTCTAAAAACACAAATTATTGTCCTACAGAATCAGCTCAATAAACAAGTACATAGCTCGCTACAATCAGAAATAGAAATTCTGGGACTTACGGAAGAATCAGGTGAAAACCCGTATCATTTAGCTTTAACCACTGCTAATAAAATAGGAATTGAAATCGATGAACGCGATCTTAATTTTGTCTCTCGCGCCGGGCCACTGATTACTGACGTGACTAAAAATCCCAAGCAACTCCCTCGCCCCCTTGTAGTCTCCTTTACAAGAAAATTTAAACGCGATGAATTTTTAAAACAAGCTAGATCCAGACATACCATAGATAACAAAGATATAGTGAACTCAGGGATCTCAATGAAAATATATGTAAACGAGCGCCTGTCACCTGAATGTCGCCATCTTTTTCGAGATGCAAGAAAATGGATCAAAGAAAACGGTTATCGTTATTGCTGGGTCCGGAATGGAGCGGTCTACGTCAGAAAGCGCGAAGGGCGCGAGGGCAGCCCACCTATTCACATCCGATCCAAGGACGACTTGGGAAAGCTTTCAAACATGCCTTTTTAATTTTTATACTTCCTTGTTGTTGTTTATAAATATTTCTATTCTCTTTAGACCGATAGTTTTAGTTTATAAGAACTTTCATAATACACTCTACACATCTACCCAATTGAACTCTCTACCATACGTATCTTTTTCTTATTTTCTTAATCATTTGTGTTGTATGGTAAACTGTATGCCTGCTAAATCTCGGTGTTTAGTAAATATACTCCTTAACTTGGTAGTACTTTGTATAACAAATATAATATTATTTGCACAATACCGGATGCACTTACTCCTTTATTCGAAATTATACTCGGCATTCTTATCCTCTTCGATTATCACTTTTACCAACAAAAGTTTTAACTATGGTTTCTTTAGATTACATAAATGATATTGATCAATCACTGAACATAGAATGTCACGAAATTCCAATTGTTGAAGATTGTAAAAATGTTATAGACAAGTACTCGATTAAAATTTTACACTTAAATATTAGGAGTATTCAACGAAACTTCGACAGCTTGATTTTGACTCTGGCTAGACTAAAAATATATTTTGATGTTATAGTTCTCAGTGAATGCTGGATTTCTGGCTCTACCGCTATCAAACAAATTGACGGTTACCAGAGTTTCAATACTAACAAATACATAAACAAATCTGGCGGGGTTATAGTGTACGTTAATACTAAATGGCCAGCATTCGCCGAGGAGCCGAATATTGATGAAGCAAATTGCCTTAAAATTATTGTTCCTAGCTGCTTTACTCTCTTGGCCTTATATAGATCTCCTTCCTTTCCGAATCCTGTAAAATTCATTTCTTCTCTCGGTTGCATTTTAGATTCTTTAGATAGATCTCCATGTCTTTTTCTCATTGGCGATATTAACATAAATATTCTCGGCACAACTGCTTTCGATCAAAATACCTCATCTTACCTCACATTATTAGCTGAACATGGCCTTATATCTTGCATTAATCTTCCAACACATGTCCGTACATGTATAGACCATATATTTGTCTCTTCAAACATAGACGCTAAATCTATTATTTGTCCTACCGACATCACTGATCATAGTATTATTATGGTTGGAGCAAATGTAATAAAACCTAAAACCAATGTCTCAAAGCGAACAAAATTGGTCATTAACTATGAAAAACTAATTGAAGAAGTAAAACAGACTAATTGGAGTAATTTATTAAACAGTCCTTGCGTTGACGAAATGACTGTCAATCTTATGAATACACTTAATCACGCCTTAACTAATTCCAGTTCCCTAAAAAAGTTCAGTCATAAAAAATTTACCATCAAACCCTGGATGACACCTGGTTTAATAAGATGCTCTAAACATAGAGATAAATTGCATAGAGACTCTAAAAATAGCCCCAATGATGAATTTAAAAGATTAGTTTACACAAGATATCGCAATTTTTACATTAAAATAATAAGAAATACTAAATCTCAATTTGACAGCGCCGATATAAATAAAAGTAAGAACAACTCGAAAATACTATGGCAAACAATAAACCGAATCTCACATCGAAATCAAAATAAAACTAATAATTCTCTGGCAGATATTTCAATGATGTCAGCATCTTTAGAAGAATCCTTGAATTCTCTTAACTATCACTTCACCTCTGTTGGAGAGTCACTTGCAAAAAACGTTCTTAACAGCTTAAACGAGACTCATGAATCCCTCACATCTAAGACGTCACTTACTGACTCCTTTCCCAATTCCCTCTTCTTAGCTCCTACTGACCCGCAAGAAATCCTTGATCTTATAAAAAACCTAAAATCACATAGTTCTCCTGGCCTTGATGATATAAATAATATTGTTCTTAAAGCTATTGGTCAATATGTAGCAGAGCCTCTCTCTATTATTTTTAATCGTAGTATTGAATCCGGAATCTTCCCCAAAATATGGAAATATGCGGCTGTAGTTCCCATACATAAAGGCGGATCCAAATGTGAACCTACTAACTATCGCCCAATCTCCCTGTTAAGCGGTATCTCTAAACTACTTGAGCGCGTGGTACATAAGAGACTCGTCTCCTTCTTAGAATCAAATCATGTAATTTCTGATAAACAATTTGGCTTTAGACAAGGAAAATCTACCGAGGATGCAGTAACACTTCTCACTAATACTGTGGCCTCACATCTTGATAAAGGTTCCAAATGCATTGGTGTCTTCCTGGATCTCGCTAAAGCCTTTGATTCCCTCTCTATACCTATTCTTTTGAGAAAATTAGAAAGATATGGCATTAGAGGGAATCCGTTAAATTGGTTCAACAGCTACTTATCAGAAAGATATCAATGCATTAGGATATCTGGATTTAAAAGTTGTATGCGACCAATTTCATTCGGAATACCTCAAGGGAGCATCCTAGGCCCTACTCTATTTCTTATATATATTAATGACATAGCCTCCCTGTCCATAAATAATGCAGACATCCTTTGTTATGCTGACGATACTGCTCTTATCTTTTACGATACTACCTGGGAAGCAGTTATCAAAATAGCAGAAATCGGTATGTCCTCTATATCTAAATGGCTAAAACTTAATCTTCTTTCTCTTAACACCTCTAAATCCAAATTTCTCTGTTTTCACAAAACCGCCATTTCCTCCCCTACGATAAATCAGTTAATTATCCACTCCCCAAATTGCTCTTTCTTGGCCAAGAACATCTGCAACTGTCAACTCATCGAACGCACAGAATTCACTCGCTACCTGGGTGTTATTTTGGACGAAAGACTTACTTTTAAACTTCACATTTCTGAAATGACCAAACGCGTGAGGAAGTTGATGAGTGTCATGCGTAACCTTCGTGCCGTAGTCGATGGTCAAACACTAAAAACTGTTTTCTACGCTCTGTACCAAACACTCATCAACTACTGTATTCTGGCCTGGGGTGGATCTTCCTCTTCTAACCTTATCCCACTAGAAAGAGCTCAAAGAGGAGTTTTAAAAATCGCTCTCAGCAAACCGAAAAGGTATCCTACTCAAAGCCTTTATGCGGAAACTAAAGTTTTAAGCGTGAGGAAGCAATACTATGTCCGGGTGGTCGAAAATGTGCACAGATCTGTCACTCAATCGAAGCAAATATATGAAGAGATGCTAAGTAGCCGCGTTTTCAGAGTCCCAAATATTCATGTAAATACAACTTTTGCCTACAGATTCGGTATTTTCCTATTCCCTTTTATATACAATAAACTAGTTAATATTTTCAGCTTAAAACATCATTCCGTACGAGAAACAAAAAAACATTTGACTCAATCTCTTTTAGATTGGACATACATCGAGTCTGAAAATCTTATGAAAGTAGACAATTAACACAACACACTAGTCACAAACTAACACATTCTTATTTACATTACACATATATAAACACACACACACATACGCACGCATGCTCCCACACATACACACACATACACACACACACGCACACATGCACGTACATAGTACATACACACTGCACACCAAATTACTGTCACACAGTATTTAATTAATACTAATTTCACAATTTATTAACTATTTTCTAATTTTAATAGTAACGAGAACTACTGTTTAAGTTTGTTATAATTTTAATCCCCTAACTTCCTCCATAGGACAGGCTTCGCCTAGTTTGGGGGACAGAAAAGATAATGTTTGTAAAGTTTCTTGAAAATAAATGATTTATTTATTTTATTTATTTATTTATTTATATCGGACCCAATCATTCGGACGAAACATTGATATTTGATGTTAAGAGTAGACCTCCAGAGGTTAGAAGCCGAATTACAAACAAAATGGCGACCGACGCGCGCGGCGTTGACACTTGACCGGTGTTGGCACTAGTCGCTGCGCCGCGCAACGCGCTTTGTAATCAGCCGTCAAAAAACGGATTGTAGTTACATACTACTAGTAACTTATATCAGAGCACTTTTATACAATTTTATTGTAAAATAGAAGTAATATTCTATTATAGTTTGAAATGATTAGCAATTCACACTCATTGTTCATTCATCTGATTGAACGAGAACTGAACAATTACTTTAAATATGGCAACATTATTTTACAAACTGACATTATCTACTGTCAGTTGGCTTCGTCTAATTAAAAATACGACTATTAGATAAATAGTTATAGATAGATAGGTTATTGAAACGGGCCGTACGCTGAGGATATAAGCAAGTGAACCAGATAAATGCTATTTTAATTTACGGAGCCTATTTCCTGTCATATCAAACATAAACCCTATGGAAGATCAGTTGCGTATTTTCAGCGTATAATGTTAAACAGCGTGTATAATGGAACACAATTTTTATATAATCTACGTCGCCTGTTTGCCGACTATCGCCTCTATATCCCGCACCTCCTTCACGCAGCTCTCCGTGAGAACCTCCACACCGGCGTCTGTGACGAGCACGTCGTCCTCCACTCTGATGCCGAGGCCGCGGAACTCGGGCGGGATGGACTCGTCGTCCGGTCTTATGTAGATACCTGTCGAATTATTCATTTTATTGAACTGATATTGCGGCGGGTCAGACCCCATTTCTCATAGACTTTTAATTATTTACTTTCAATGAATTACAGATTAATCATTTTTTAATCGTAAATTACATATTTTTGGAGTTTTGACTTTAGACCAAAGACGTAGGTTTGACATTTATCAGAATTGAGAATACCATTTTGCTGTTATATCATAATATCGAGACTGCATCGAAACTGTATTATTGTGAGATTTAATTAGCAGACTTGACCTGGACATGATTGTAGTGTTGGCGTTACTTACAAGGTTCAAAAATGCTTTTAATGCTTTAAATATCTGTCAAAATATACTTTGCCATGTTTAATTTGCTTTATATCAAAGTTTGCCCAGCATTAAGTACATTGACTAGCGGCGCTTCGACCACGTGTGTGAGAGAGAGAGCGCACCGAGCACGCCTCTCTCCCGCACTGCAGCAACAGGCGCGTGCGACAGAGACAGACGTACCCGGCTCGACGGTGACGAGCATGCCCGAGGCGACGGGCGTGCGGCGGCGCACGAGCGGCGCGTCGTGCACGTCCAGCCCGAGGTAGTGCGACACATGGTGCGGGCACACGCGGTAAGCTTTCTATAAAATACAAAAAAAAAAAAAAAAAACAATAAACCAAAGATTGCTTTTTACGCTTTAACAACACCATACACCGCAATTGAGATTTCGAACAAAAATGCTTATTTACATTATTTTTCTTAAAATCTCACATATGAATCAAATCGTGAGTGTGCGACTACGTCAGCATTCCCAGGAACGCAACCGACATTTTAACAAACGGTGGTCTTAAAAACTAATGATAGTGCACAATTTGATTAATTGACTTCAATATACATTTTTATTTAATTCATAGGTAGGGAAAACGAGCTGCCGGGGCATGGAGCTGCATCCAATGCCTCGCAACAGCTGGGAGTCTGTTCGGACTTTTCCTCGTGCGTGACCACAGTGTAGAAACGGTCTGTATTTGAATTAGGTTTCAGGTTCAGAATATTTAAGTTGACCAGCTTCACAGTAATAAATAGTTTTTATTAATTTATTTTTTTTTATTAAGAGGAACAGTAAACAGCTACACTATGCACTTAAATAACACAGTCTTATATGTAAGTTACAATAATAATAGTGTAGCCCACAGCACTGTCCACAGATTACCAGAAAAAATGTTTATATTAATACAAGCAATAGTTAATCGAATCAGACATTACTTTGTGGAAATCCATAGCATACAATTTTATTAATATTATATCTAGCAATTTCCCACAAAAAAATTCCCACAACCTGCAAGCAAATGTGTGAGTGCACGCATAAGCATGCGTAAAGCACCTACATTGCTCAGAAACAAGATCATTGTGTTTCTGTATGTACGCACATTCAGAAGCAAGACGATCTTGTTTCTGAGTGTACTCATAAGCAGTGTGGGAGGAGCAAACAACACCACACAAGCAACAATGTCAGCAAGATCGTGCAATGTCCCACACCAGCATGCAGGTTGCAAAACTCGATACGGGTTTCGCTCCGACCCCGGAGCATCCTCAGGAAGTTTGCACTTTGCATTAAGTGAACGAACTTTGTTTACAGGTCCACTGATAATAAACACACATATGATATAAGAAATTCTCACCCCGACCAGCTCCTGGTGGTCGATGTTCCTGGGGAAGATGCCCTCCTGCTGCAGGTGCGTCCCGAGCAGCCGGCACATGTGGTCGAACAGCGTGTCCAGCGCCGGCCGCTGCTCGCCCAGCAGCTCGATCAGACGCTTCTGGAACGTTCGTTAGAGACTTAGTCCCGATTTCACTAACCTCTTTAATCGCGCTTATCGCATAACGGATTGAATCGGATTTGATCTCCCTCTCTCATTAAATGTTAGAACGGCAGACAGACCTTAAACCGAAATTGGAACTTAGTATAATTGCGGTATTAAATAGTTCTATTTACGCAATCCCAATAGGGAGAAGAAGAAGTAGCGTTTTAGGTTGGTTTAACGTTGAGAATACAATTTTTCGGCTTTAGTAGTTTACGTCTCGGAACCATTATGGTTTCGTCATGTCTGTCCATGATCCATCCGTCCGTCCTCGATCTACTGTCTAAACGGTTAGTGATAGAAAGGTAAAACTTTGCATGATTATATGTGTATTTACCAAGTCGACAAAATTCTAAAATAAAATCACGAAAAATATTTTTAAAATAGGGCGTCACCTCCCTCTAAAAGCTAATCGGCTGGCTCAGAATATCTGAAAAAATTCATGATGGTAGTCCATGTGATGAACTTTAAAGGAAAACTATAACGGCTTATTTAACTTTGTTAGTTTAGGACTTACTTGGAAAACTTCGTACAAAAATAACACTACGTGCGCTAGTGCGACTCGCACTTGGCAGGTTTTTTTCTGTTTTAACAATATAGAGACTGCATCAAAACTGCTAAAGATTCGTTCATTAGCAGAATCGATCTACAGAGCTTAAAACTATTATCATGCCAAAGAGTAACAAACATCCATCCATCGTCATAAACTTTCAAATTTGTAATAGTAATAGGATAAATACCTGCACGGCGAGTACGAGCTCATACAGTATGCGGTGGTGCTTGGAGAACGTCCCGGACACGGGCCACGTGCGGGATATGTCCGAGTTGTACAGCCAGCGCTGGCAGCCTGCGGGTCAACAGACAATCTTACTAACATCTATCCCCTGATTAGAGATGTGATAAACGGCTTAAAATCAAAAGTTAACTTATCCGTTATTGAATATTCAAAAGCAACTTATGTTAACTGCTTATCTAGTTATTGCCACTTATAATGTTTTTTGCGCTTATATAGCTTATAATATCGTCCCTATCCTAAGCCTGCAAAGTACGAAGAGTATTGAAATCAGTTTTAGCGATCTAAAAACGTAAGTTTTTAGATCGCTAAAACTGATTTCAATACTCTTCGTACTTTGCAGGCTTAGGACTGTCTGAAATCTGAATAATATTAATACGAATTATTGCGTAACTTAAGGTGGATCGTTTCGTATACAAAAAAACAATGGACATTATTTAGGTAATTTCATACTATTACTACATAAATTTATATGCACATCTATTTATTTTGCAATACAATTGTCGCAAAATATATTTAAAATACTTATATTGAAATAATACTAATATTGAATTTTCGACAAAAAGTGACATTTGTAACTTATGTCACTTTTTGTCGAAAATTCAATAAAAATGTGACTTCTGTGTGAAATAAAGTATTTTAAATATATTTTGCGACAATTGTATTGCAAAATAAATAGATGTGCATATAAATTTATGTAGTAATAGTATGAAATTACCTAAATAATGTCCATTGTTTTTTTGTATGGGAAACGAACCACCTTAATATAACGTGTTTTCGTCAACCCGCAAAGCGCAACTAACAAAAAGAATAAAATGAAAAAGCATATAAGTTATAAGTACAAAAAATAAGTCGTTTAAATAAGTGATGAGCTACATTAAAGAATTTTCATCTCTATCCCTGATATTTAATCTTAGGGCCTGTTACACAATCGCCTAATAAGTGACGCAAAACTTATCCGGAAGTTTTGTCTCTGTCGTTCAGTATAAAGTAAGCAGCGACAAAAATATCTGAATAAGCTATTCGAAAATAGTACATTGTGAAATCCTTGGTCAGTAAAATGATATTTCAATTCACTCTCTCTATTGTTCAGGTGATCAGGTCGTACAGAGGTATATTTTAGCTTGACTTTAATACCTAGATTAGAGTATAAAATGGATTATGGACCATGTTTTTGTTTAAAATCTTCAAGTTTAATGCTCGGTAAGAACATTCAATTAACGGATCTGGATACGGTAACGAATATGAATATATTACGGCTAAGTAATTATTTCGGATTATCAATCAATTTTTTAAGAATTTAAAAATGCAAAACTTCTAACTAAATGCAAGACTCTACCACAGACACCCATTGACTAGATAACGCAAGTCTCATCGTTTGTATAGAAACCAAGCGTGCCATTATTTTTCTACCTACTGCGACGTCACAAGAGCGATATAGTGGTGATAACTGACCGTCTCCGAGTAAACAATTCAATGACCTTCGCCTCGAACCGTCACGTTTTTTGTTTTCACACCAAGAATATTCCAGAGGTAATGGAGCTGAAGGAAGTAATTTTTACTCATCTTTTACACGCGAAATACATACAATTTTTTTTCCCGATTTTTTTTCCAGTATAACAATTATTTTCTACCTAAACGACAAACTTCTATAAATAAGCAGTAGATCATTTTCCCAAAATATCCGTAGTCGATTTTACCGAACCTCATACACTCACCCGAGTCAACGAGGAGCATGTCCCCGTCGTTAAGTATCTGGTCGTTGGCGACGTAGTGTATGTGCGTGGCGCGCGCGCCGCCGGCCACCACGGGCGGGAAGGCCGCGTGCTGCGCGCCGCCGCACCGCGCCGCGTACTCCAGGATCGACGATATCGCGTGCTCGGATGTACCTGCGAGTATACATTTCGAATTAATTAAATAAATAAGAAAAAGCGGAGTACAACCCATCTTTTTCTTATTTTATCGTTTCGTGGGGCACGATTGGAGGTAAAGGTCAATGTAATGGGATGGTTGAGGACAACGGTCAAGGTCAAAGGTCAATAAGTTGGGAAGGTTGGGGTCAAAAGTCAATACGTACTAAAATAGTTACATGCTCGCGTAAACTTAGACAGCAAACGATTGCAAGTTGAATCTTACGCTTTTTAGATCAGGACACGTGACCTGTCGCGCGAGTTTAACAGTTTTTACCCATCCCAAGAAAAGTGCTCAGCGCCGCTAAAGAAGTATTTACTTCAAAAATAAAAATCCTGACTGCAAAAAGACAGATACCTAAGCAACGCTCTAAAGAGACCGAAACAAGATTGAAAAACAGACTACACTATGAGCTGAAAGCCTAAGTTTAATAGGCTACTAATTGACTCATATTTAGTTTCATACATTGAAGGAGTATTTCCTTTAGTGCTTGGCTTAGGAAAACGTATTCTAGCGATATCATAAACTAAAAGCTTAATTGCACAATAATGTTGATTTAAAAATACATACGTATTTTTATTTTATAACTTCTACTGATGAAAACACATCAAAGTAATATCCAGCCATTTGGAAGATACGTAGGAATAATTTACAGACACATACGTCAGTCGAGTTATAAACAGATTAATTTCCTCTTTATGTGATTTCATAATATATTGACTTTTTGTAGCTAATTTTTTAAAGTCGTGGTACTGGATGTTCGGGTGCAATCTAATGTATTGAAGCACGATTTGTGTTTAGTTCAGTAATAACTACAATTATCTAAAAAAAAACTATATCCCTACTACGTAAATTATATAGCCTATGTTATCGGGGCTATTGTTACGAATCTATCGACACCTGATTTATTAAACTGGTTTGTTTCCGAACCGGTGGTAGGCATCATGTATACCGATGCGACGTTCAGTAAGTGTATACAAATACCAACTTTGAAATTTTAAAATCGGACTAGTAGTTTAGGTGCTACAGCGGAATATACAAACATATATAGACTGCCAAATCATTATCCTTCCTATTAGCTTCGCCATTGGGTAAAAAGAAAGCATATTTTGTAAGGACAACAGCGCCATCGGGTAAAAAGCTTAATATCGGGTAAAAAATATACTTAAGATTTTGTGAGGATAACATATAAGATGTGCTAACATACCTACCAGGTTTCGTGCAGGCCATAGCCAGGTTGACCGACTGCGAGCCGATGTAGCAAGCTTCTCTCAGCAGCTCGATCTCCGCTGGCGACTTAATAACTCTCATCTGATGTAGTGCTAGCTGGGGATCGTCCAGTGATACGTGAGCCTGCTTGAGTGAGAAACGCACTGAGTCGTGTATGTCAGGGTTAGGTGGTTCTTCATTTTGATACCACACTACCACTGGTTTGGATGTTGCTGTTAGTCTGAAATATTATATTTATAAGGTTAAGACTATGTCCAGAAACTACGTATTCTTACGCACGTGAGGTCTACGCACGTAGTCGAGGTACTAGGGCCCCATACATTGCGTCCAGGAGCTACGTGCGTATTATTTTAGCTATGCGCGTATCGTTCAAAATTGACCTATTAAACCGCTTTGGTTGATTCAGGCACGGATCCAGCTCTTAAAAGAAGATGTGGCCCGAAAATTTTGATTTTATTATTTCCTTCATAACATGGTTATTAGAATTTAAAAAAATAATTGTATTAATTTCTTTATAATATTATGTTAATTAAAAGCTAACGCGCGGAGTGAGCGAGAAAGTTTTTTGCTTATTTAGCAAAAAAAATATTTTATGTTTGGTAAAAAAAATAAGCTTTCAATATAGGTACCTTAAACAAATTAACATCAACTAAGATTATAAATTAATTAAATAAAAAATATATGCATATATAGCATAGAAACATACACAAATTATAGATTATAATATAATATCGGCAGGAGTAATTCCTATCGGTTCAATCAAAGTATTATTTTTTCTTAAATCTGTTGGTTAGTAAATAAAAAAGGGCTGAAAATTTATGGAGAGGTGATAAATTTTGCACTTTCTTCAATCTACCTGACTAAAGGTCCGCTTAACACTAAATTTACTACTATAAATATGTATTTTAACAATAATGTAAGTATGACCAGCAGGTAAAAAGCACCAGATAAGACTCAAAAGGTTAACAATACCAATACCCACTGAACCTATTTTGATTATAAATTAATAGACCTTGAAAGTATGCACTCACAAGGCTGTTGGGATTGTGGGTATGCCCATACTACACGTATAGGTGCTCCGCTCCTGACTCAAATAGGAGCAGCAATTACGCAGTAATACGCAGCTACCTCGAGTACGCGCGAGACACAAAGTTAAAGAAAAATGTTTTTCTCGCTCCGATTGTATGATTCAGAGTGAGACAGAAGTATTCAGTTCATTCGTTACACAGCATTCAGATCGGTTGACACTGTTGGCATTTTGCTTTACAGAGTGTTCCGAAATTTTGTGCTGTCAATGTTTTGTCAAAACCAATTATTTCTGAAGACACTTTATATTAAAACCTTCACCACACAATTGATATCGATTTGAAATAGTCAAAAGTGTCATCCCCTGTATTTTGGAGTGCAATGAAAGCGTAGTAAGATCGAGTTGCCAAGTTTCAAAAAATATTTCTCCCTAAAACAAATAGTACGGTTCCCGTGGATTTTACCTAGCATGCGAATACTCTCAAATATAATTATTAAAGTACTTATGCCTCATCGAAACTTCATAAAGTTACATAATACGATAAAATATATAGGTACCGTTAAAAATCAAAAAAGTTACATACCAAATATGTAAGTATTACCTTTTTAGAAAAACATACCTACAAAGATACTTTATACAGTAAAACTACTTTGCTAATATCTTTCGGAAGTCCCACACATGCTTTCCAACATCCGTCATTTCCGTAGAAAAAAAAAAAACGATGATTGCCGAAGGCATTAACAAATTAGTTGCACTGTACGCAGCACATTGAATGACGCGGTCGCGTCCTATTCGTGTCATATAAAGTCTATACTTTAGCCTATTCACGTTATAAAGGCAGTGAATCATGCGTATCTACATACTATTGACGACCTCTGTAGCTCAGTTGGTTGAGCATGTTGGTGCTCAAGCCGGAGGTCGCGGGTTCAAATCCCGCCGAAGGAACAAAAAAGTTTTTCTGTGTTCCTGGGTCATGGATGTGTATTAAATATGTGTATAATATAATAAAAATCTTAAATATGTGTATAGTATAAAAGTATTAAATATATTTCTGTTGTCTGGTACCCGTAACACAAGTTCTTCGAGAACTTACCACGGGATCAGATTGACGTGGTGTGAAGCGTCCATATATATTATATTATTATAATTATTATATTATATGTCAAAATGGCTTACTTTAATAGGTAAATTAATGTAATCACAGCTAATGCGTCAATTTTGACATTTGTATGCATGATTCACTGCTTTTTTAACACTTACAGACTATAAGTTATTTCGTAGATATCTAGAGGGTAAAAACTGTATGTCTGTCACCAGGCTATGTCTCATGAGATCATAATCCTTGATAGCTAGACAGTTAAAATTTTTAGATAACCTTTACTAAAAATAGTCGATTTCGTAATAAAAAGGAACTCTTATAGTTTTGCTCTGTCCCTCCTTCTGTCTGTCTGTCCACGCCTCTAGCTTCTGTAATTATGAATATAAATGGATGAAATTTGGTATAGTTTTTTGTATATTATATTATCTCGGATTTAGCATCGTAAAATAATAATACTTTTATATTTTGAGGGTGGCTCTACATACATGAGAAGTGGGGATGAAAAATTTTTTTTCATTGTACCCCGTTGTATTGCATAACGTTGAATAGCGCTTTAAAATAGAGTCAAGATTTCATACATGACATTTTTTCAAAATTTTCGAGTAGTTGTAGAGTAGTTTTCTAAATTATAGGTTAAACTTGTAAGTTTCCATGCTGATATATAATGCTTAAAACTAAGGGAAAATTATTTTGAACCAAACCGGACTGTGACTTTTGAAGTAATTTGAAAAACCTATTACGCGTTGATAGTAACGGAACCCTCCTTAGACACAACAAACGTGAATTTTTTGACGTTTTTGGCGTGATTCTTTAATGGCAAGTTGGCAACAGGTAGACGCTTGCAATAAGAATTTTGGTTTTTTATACAATACATTTTTTATACCAATAAGTGATAGGTCAGCTGTAATTAAATAATAATAGTATATTATATAACTTATCGTCAAGCAAATCAATTGCATATTTAAATAAAACAAGCATAAAACCCCCCCTAATAACCCCTTCAGATACCTTTTCTCCCTAAATTTAGGGAAAAAGTCCCAAGTTGGCATCACCGATAGACCGGCAGACATTTTGTTGTGATAAGATCTCTACGTGCGTAGGTTTACGCAGGCTTACACACTTTCTGGACAGAGTCTAAGTCAGAAGGTACAACTAATACATTGTCAAAAATTCATCATGTTATCGAAAGAGAATTGTATGAAAATTATGACAGCTCACAGCACCCATACAATTGACATTTAATAATGTAACAAATACATAGTTGTTCCTGCTTGGGCTACAGGATAATATTAAACAGAAGTCTGTGGTCTATGTTAGCCCAAAAATTTTTCTTCCTCTAATGGGAAAACTGACTAGTATGAGTATGACTCATAGTCATATTATGAGTATTATATATTTATTTTCTTTTAAGTTACTACAAGTTAGAAGATTTAATTGTTTTGTTACCATGACAACTACCTGTGTAGGAAATTGCTAAAGTTTTCGACAGGCCGTGCCTCGTCCACTGAGAATAGACGTGCAGCGGCTGTACATCCAGTTCGTGGACCCTCCCATAGTTCCGCATGACTGTCCTTCTCATGAACGAATAATATAGCCTGTAAATGAAATTTACAAAATTATTTAAAACTTGTCCATGTTATATAAGTCTTATCTTAATTTTTTTATGTTAAAAGTATTTTGCCTCCCTCTTTGTCTCCTGTCCGCCATTGTTTGACGATACGTTGCATTGAATGATACAACAATTTCATGTGGCGTGTCATAAAAAATCTATGAACAACAATGCAGCATCAATGCTACCACCATGCACTAGTGGAACCTCACTCATAGGGTAAAATATTTTAACTTTGCTATTACCAATTGGGTAAATCAGTTTTTCTTATTTTTATGGTCCCATACAGGGTAAAAACATGACACTATGACTTATGGATAGGCTGTCTGTCATCTATATCTCCTTAACTGCAGTGGCGACGCTAGGCGTCGGCACCGAAAAAGTTTTCCACCAGTCCACATGTGGACTAATTATATAGGTAGTTGAAATTTTCACAAAAGGTGAATTTCTGATGCCACTATGACAACAAATACAAAAAATAGAATAAAATAAATATTTCAGGAAGGCCCATACAAAAAATAAGGCCAAGACTCTGTTTTGGTCTCACTTTGTCTCTTTTGACTTATGCTAATAACTTGTTAACAAGAAATTGATTTACATTTACCTTATAATAGTTGTCTGGTTCATATTTTACCATAACCAGTATAGCTGAGGGCTCCATACAGCCAGTGAGGTAGAAAAAGTCCGAGTTCTGTCGGAACACATAAGGTATTTTGTCTGACATGTACTGTTTTCTGGCTGCTGGTATTACTATCTGAAAAATAATTTGTCTTATAAGAATTGTTATACAAAAGTGGCATAAACAATCTACTTTTGATTTCTTTTAAATAACTCTCCCTAATTCAATAATGTTATTTAAGACAACATGTTGCATGCAATATAACTCTTCCTAATTCAATAATGTTACAACACGTTGCATGCAATATAACTCTTCCTAATTCAAAAATGTTATTTGAGACAAGATGTTGCATGCAATTCACGCACATGTAACAATTCGCACGAGACCAGTATGTTTTGCCGATATAACAAGTAGCTCATGATCTACTCCATATCCACTATTTTCAAATCTTATTCAATACAATCAAACATACAAACATAAATAATATCTTTCCTTTTTGTAATATTTATGTACCTAGATAATTTTGAAGCATCACTATGGATTTTAAGTATTTTTAATAAAGGTCCATATTTTATAAAATAAACTACAAATGAATCACTGAACTAATGCATAGTTGCTCTCTTATTGATAAAAATATTTACACCAGAGATATACTATATTTTGCTGTTGTTGTCTGATATGTTGAAAAAGTCACTTCATAGGACACAGCAACATAGACAAGCATATCTGTGGTGTAAATATTTTTATTTAATTATGAATAACATTTGGTATGAAATAACTTACAACATGTGTTTTGTGTGCATGATTAGGTACAGACGTGAGCTTCTCCACTAGTCTGTCCCTTCTCTCCTTGAACTCCTGAGGTGTTATGCCGCAAGTGAGGTGACCTTCTGTTATCAAATGAGGATGCGTGTGGCAAGTCGGCTGACCGAATATACCTTTAGGTATTGTACTAGCCGTCACCTTCATATCAGGTGGGGTTTCCACAGTACTATATCTCGTCTTGCTATCACACAAGCTTCTTCTTATTAGTTTTGTTACAACACGACACCCTAAAAATTAAATAAAAACATTACACTTAAGCTTACGACAGTGACGAATATGTGTATTTGTATCGTCGTACCTATGCGTAGGGGTATCTTCCTAATATTGTGCATTTTATACGAATTTGTCCTTAATATCTACACAAATAATTATTAAATAAAAAAAACCACAATAAAATAATACAAGAAGAATGCAAATTGCAAAATGCAAATTTCTACCAAGTACCAAGTACCAATGCTGTCATTTGTCAAAAGCCTTTTGACAAAAGCATGAAGGACAAAAGCATGAAGCATAGATACCAGGAGTCCGAACGGTATAGGCTTTTTAATAATAATTATGTACACAATAATAGGACCAGATCTTAGTTCTCTTTTCTGCCGCTAGGCGTGCGAGACCGACGAGTACCGCGTGTTGCCAATACTATTATACCGAGTGTTGCCAATACTATTATTTATTACAATTATTTTTAAATTACCGTTAGGCAATTACCGTGTTCTACGGTATCTATTTTCCGAAAACAGTTTCTAAGAATTTCCTAAAACTTTTATATAATAAGATTTCAATCTTTCCAGAGCTGTCAATAGCAACTTTAAACTTCCCGCGTAATTTCAAACGAGTGCACGTCGGACCGTCGCGCGCTCTACCGGCAAAAATCTGTCCCCGTAATTGAGACCATTATTTTAACATTACGTTCGGACTCCTTGTTATCTATACTTCGTGGACAAAAGAATGACAAAAGGACAAAGGTTGTTTTTTTTGGCGTCGGCTTCTAAGTTCTAACCAACCATTTGCCAGTATCAAGTTATAAGGCAGTTGCAGGCTCATGATTTTTTTCTATACACTCGAACAAGATATGCTATAAAAATGGTATATTCTTATGTATAAATGACGCAATTCTACCGCATATAGTATCTACAATTTATTATTTATAGCAAAATATTTGTACAATACATTTTAATTGTTTTAATATTAAGCTGATGTATGATTTCGCTCTCCTTAACAACGACTCCGTGGCGCAACGGTAGCGCGTCTGACTCCAGATCAGAAGGTTGCGTGTTCAAATCACGTCGGGGTCAAACATTTTTTGCGGTCATTTCATAAGGTTGTCGCACTTTTTGAAAAATAAATTACAACTTTTTGATAAAAACCAAAATAACACAGATAATAAAAGAAAATAAATATTTTTTTTACTAAAAAAAATAATTGCAATTGCTCGTTAAAACTCGAGAACGGCTGGACCAATTTTGTTAATTTTGATCAACCCTTTTCAAGTTTTCAATTTTCACTGTGAAAAATAAAACAGTCTGTTGTTGTTGTTCGGGACAACTGCTGCTAAGTACAAATTGTTTTATTTGTTGAAAAAGTAAATTCGCAAAATCGAGTAGTAAAACTTGGAGATGCCGGGGATCGAACCCGGGGCCTTTCACATGCAAAGCGAACGCTCTACCACTGAGCTACATCCCCTGTTGTCAGCTGCTCAAATTTATTGAATAGATTGTGAAAGGAATAGAAACAGGATCCAGAGCCGACAGAACACAAATTACAGAAGTCTTCAAACTTCCTATTAATGAAAATAGACCCAATATAATAAAGAGGAGTTTGTTTTGTTCGTTTGCATTGAATAGGCTCCGATACTACTGGACCGAAATGACCGAGTTTCATGAAATTTGGCACAGATGTAGAGTGGACTACGGGAAAGGATATAGGCTACTTCTTATTGCGGAAAAATTTACGGTTTCTGCGAAATTAATGATAGCGCGCACGAAGTTGTGGGCAACATGTTTGCCCAAGTCTTTCAGATTGCGTCACAAACTCACAACTTGATTCTATACTTTTTTACTATACGTAGAATAGTCGATGTTACTCCCTTGACGATACATTCCTTATAACGACATCATACTTATTTTATAAATAAAGACGAACCGAGTATTACGACAAAATTTTGAGGTCTGATCAACATGAACCTGACAACTATGAAATTCGGTTTTAACGACTATCGGCCATATCGTCGTTATAACAGGGTTTCATATAATAATTTTATGTGTTATTCTCTAGAATGTTAAAATTTTTTTTATGAACTGATTGAAATCGTCGCTTATATTACAACACCGCGAATATACATTTTGCCACATTTACAGGACAGATAAAAAACAAATTAATTAATTCCCAGTGACTAAATAAAAACCAGATTATATTTTATAATCATTTAATAGTTATACTGCAAATAATATTATCAAAAAAATAGCTAAAGGCTTTTTAATTAAATAAAAAAATCACATAGGCGGTGTTGCCTTCCTAAATATAGCATATTGCAGCACATAGGCGGTGTTTATTATTTATCAACAAAGGGCAGTATTTTTTAATTGTAGCAATTATTTCTTATTTACTATGAAAATATTACATAAAGTTTCAGTCTGGTCTAGTCACTACAAAATCAGTTGTAGGCAAAAACTAGGTACTTAAAAAATAAACAAAAACATAAAATTTTTAGCTCCAAAAATAAATCAACAAAAAATACTAAATTCTCTCAAAATACTTTCTTCAAACTTAAGTAGGTACCCAGGTACTATAAAAAATTAAATCTAGAAAAACAGCTAATGAGGCAAGTGATCATAAAAACCATGGCAATCACTTGGTATCACATTTTTAAGTTCTTGTAGATGCTGCCACTTTCGTTCAGAAATCGGCAATCTTCCGTTATACAATTTAGGTAGATTGCTTATTGTATGTTTTGAATGTTTTGGGCGTTGTGGTAACATCTTCAAATCATCATCGTAATTCAGCTTGTACCAGATAGTCCCATCAGGTTTATGAACAAGTACACTGATGTCAGTGACTGTTGGATCTCCAGCTTTTCTTCCTGGCCTTATGGATTTGTAGATTTGATCTTCAGGCTTTGAAAAATCGGTAAAAAAGTTGAAATCAAGGTAGATAGCTTCATAAGGTTTTGGGTGAGCTCTTGCAGTCTTTGTTATTGCAGAATATTGACTAGGCAGATAAATTTCTTGACCCTTGAGTTTCGACTCTATAGAGCTATGTACCGAGTCACACTCCATCTGAGTGTGACCTTTGACCAAGAATTTTTGAGTTATCTCTACATCATTCTCCATAGCTACTCTAAGTAAAGCGTTGCTGAGGAAGCTGTTTCTATTCTGCGCGCAGCATCCATCGGAGTACAATATCACAGGAACTTTCTTCTGAGTCAAAAGATGTGAAATATTATCCACGATGCAAGACGCAAACACTGAAGCTTCAAGACCACCATTGCTCTCTTCGAACCAATAACATCTTACATCATGGTTAGCTAAGTTGTACGTGGTAAAGTTGTGTACGCAAAGTTTTGTTTTGAAGTACAATGAGCTCGCCAGAAGATTCGGAGACATTTTGACAGCCTGAACATCTTGCGTCAGAACATGACAATCACCTGCAATAGCCAAACTTTTATCAACCGATTTTTCTGCCCTCGCGCGTTTCTTGAGTTCAATGTGTTTCTTCCACTTCTCTTCCGACACGTTATTAACCTTGTAGGAACAACAAAAGTCGCACTGGTCCTTTTTAGGTACGTATAAACTCAAATTACTTTTAAGAAATTCATTATCGAAAGTGCGGCGACATAGAAAAGCCTTATTTTCTTCTTGACTATAATTTTTGTAGGCCTCATAAAGTTCCGAAATATTTCTAACTGTTGGCTCAAGATAAAGTCTACTAGATGTCTGTCGGCAATAGTGCGATGGTAACTTCGGCAGTTTGTCAAGGAAAGCCTTCAAGGTTTCTAACTCTTCTTTTTTTTTTGGAGATGTCCGTCGTTGTGATGACGTTTCTGATTTTGGTGCTATGCCATTTGCGTCTCGAGTTTTATCTAGCCAATACCTGAGAAACCACTCCGACATTCCCAGGGTACAAAGAAACATCAAGCGACAAACCTGTACTTTTGTAACAATAGAATCTCTAGATACCTGTAAGAAATAGGACTTAGTCTCACTTTTTCTAGATATCTCATTCTTTGTTACCTTCCGTTTACACGCCGTCACAGTAACATTTGAACACACAAACTGTCGTCTCTGTTCCCAACTCATTTTTTTCCAAAAATTTTCAAAAATACTTTGGCGTTCTAGCTCAGTTATTTCGTGACATCCACGGAGTTTAGATTTTTGGCAAGCAGCAGATTTACAACGAGGGCCCATTTCTTTAGCTGGTTTTAAGGTGTCATGTAAAACTTTGAAATTCGGATTATACTGGTCAACTTTTCTATCGCGCCTGTAGCCTAAATATGACTTTCCTTCCTCCCTTAATTTCTTGTTAATTTCTCTTTGCCACTTTTTTGAATTTTTGTTTGCTTTGTTTTGTCTCTTTCTCTGAGTTTGAGTTTCTCCGTGAAATATATTTTCTGTTGGCAATAATATATTATCTTCTAGTATTGTTATTTTTGTTTTTTTTTGTGATCTATTTGTGCCATCCGTTGAGTTATCTATGACAAGAATAACGATACTATTTTGTTCTGTACAAATAAGAGTATGTTCAATATCTACTGTGTTCTCCACCACTTCGAAATCTCCTGTAATACCAATTCCATCTATGCTGTTTAGTCTACTATGTAATGTATCACTGACCACCATTTGCTCGCAGTTTTCAGGCTGCTGTATCAAACTATGTTTGCTCTTCGTTCCTGCCGTCTTCTCAGTATGAATGACGCTATTTTCGGTAGTAAAAGCAGGTTGTCTAGTGACTGTGTGACGTTGTGAAGGTTTGTATTTAACATTAACAAGTTTACATAATTCTTCAATCTGAGAATCGTCACTATCTTGAGACGATGTGTCCGATTCACTGTTCATGTTTTCCGTCGTCGTACCTGCAAACACCGCGAATATCTAAAAAAAACTTGCAATGTAACACCGCGAATACGTGAACGTAAGTTTAACAGCAATTTATGAGAACAAAACGATGAAATCATATATATTTTAATATTTAATTTATTCAACCATGTTTTCTTATTATATTAAGGTCAATTTCTTTTTAATTACCCGATTAATTAAATAATTACAAACAAAGAAACACTCACCGAAAACTTCGCCGCCAAAAATGCAAGAGAACTGATGTATATTCGCGGTGTTCATGCCAAATTTTCTAATAACCGACATTCGCGGTGATACAATTTTTAAATTCTTGTTTCGGATTGGTTAGTTTTGTCTAACGTGATTGGCGCAACGGACGCGTGATTTTTTTCTCTATCCAATGACATTCAAAAGTAAATATCGGAAAAAATGCATATTCGCGGTGTTGTATTATAAGGGACGAAATGAAACATACTCGAAATTTTAAGTGCAGTTTTCACTAAAACGTGTTAGTGAAAACCGCATTCAAATCGGTCAAGCCATTTCTGACATTAGCGCGAACAAACGTACAGACAAAACTTAAGTTCTAAAAAATATTGTTTTGGGTTTTATTTCGTTCAAGAAGCCGATATTATAAAGATTTTTATTTCATGTGACATGTACACTGTACAGACAGCGGCCAGTTACGATTTTATTATATGTATCTTTAATTGATAAATGCATTAAGTAGGTATATCTAAGTATTTTCAGCTGTCAGTGAATCCCAAAGAGAATATTATAATCACTACGTTTTGTGAATCCTTTCTCGGTAGCTGTAAAAATTATTATAAAATAACATTCTCTTTTGTTAGGTGTCGCAACACCGTCTAACGGACGTTACTCAAGATTTAACGATTGTAAGACCTTTATAATATGCGTTAAGGACATGAAGATAAAAATGGTGTTTAAAACGTTTTTATTCGCCATTTCGTACCTTTCACAAAATCATAACATTTTTATAGACAGCCGTTCAAATATCACCTAGAATTTAGTGACTAATATAATATCCTACCAAAAAATCTTCATGGAATGTGATGCGCAGTGTCAAAAAGTTATCAGATCTCATGTAAAACCAAGCTCTACACGAGACTAGAGTTAAGGACTCTACCAGCCCAATTTCACAAGCTCTACACCTTAGTCAATTTATGTGGTCGCCATTTCGCTACATTCGCTTGGGCGTAAGGTGAAAAATTAACTGACTGTTTTTCTGTTATATGTACTATTCTTGTAGGAACAAAACGGCCAAGTCACATAAATTGACTAAGGTGTAGAGTTTGAGAAGTAAGGCTCGTAGAGTTAAGGCGCGTAGAGTCAGAAGCTTGGTTTTACATGAGATATAGAGTAGACCACGGGAATGGACATAGGCTACTTTTTATCGAGGGAAAATGTACGGTTCCCGCGTGATTTCCTTTTGTGCGTACAAACTACGAAGTCTCGGGCAACATATTGGTCCCGTTGTCTGGTCTTCCGTAACACCAGTTTTTCGAGAACTTAGTACCACAGGATCAGATTGACGTGATGTGAACCAGATATTTGAAAGATTCATAGATTAGTATTTTTATGTTAAATAAATCCGACTGCGTCAAATAATTTTGATTTATCCAGTGTCACTCTGACAGTAAATATGAGTCTAACGACACCTCTCAAGCTAAAATCCATCGAGCGTCGCAGAGTGTGTCAAACAATTAAACATACATACTCTCGAAAAACATAACCCTTCTTCTGGCGCAGTCGGGTAAAAAGTGCAGCTCTACGTTGTGGTATATTGTCACGCCTGACAAACGCAAGGGTAGAGCCCCAAAACTCTACTATCTATATGGGGATCAGGTGCACGACCCATGCATTTGTATTTTGTAGCTTTCGGACTAGCTACAGCTGTTATTCAATATAAGCTGATGCCCGCAACTTCGCCCCTTTTTAACTCTAGCATGCATTAGGTAATTTAATATTTCCACGCCCAATATGCAAGAAATATGTATGAAAACAAATTGTAAAACCACAATGACAAGTTTGATTGAGTTAACAATATTTAATATGATTTGTTTGCATATAATTAACGGAAACAGAATTACAGAACCCTATTTTTAGGGTTCCGTAATACTTAAGGAACCCTTATAGTTTCGCTCTGTCCGTCTGTCTGTCTGTCTGTCTGTCTGTCTGTCTGTCTGTCTGTCCGCGCCTCTAGCTCCTGTAATTATGAATATAAATTGATGAAATTTGGTGCAGTTATAGATTGTGTATAGATCACGGTTTCGGGATCATAAAAAAATAAAAAAATTATATTTTAAGGGTGGCTCTCCATACATGTGAAGTGGGGATGAAAAATATTTTTTCACTCTACCCCATCGTGTGGGGTATCGTAGAATAGGTATTTTAAAATAAAGGCAAGGTTTCATACGTTACTTTTTTATAAAGTTGACCATTTTCGAGTAATCGGCCTCCAAAGTAGTTTGTAAGTTGGCCTAGCATTTTTAAACTAAAGTAGATAGAAACTTGCAAATTTCCATGCTGATAGATCATGCTAAAAACTCTTTAGGAAAACTATTATGAACCAAATCGGACAGTAACTTTTGGAGTAATTAAAAAAAAAGCATATTACGCGTTTATAGTTACGGAACCCTCCTTAGACATGTCCTGACATGCTCTTGGTTAGGTAATTTTTAATGGTACCGTTAGACAAAGAAGCATAACATCAGCTATCTGCCAGTGACAGTCCGGTGAAAATTATGATTTTTCCTGAATACCGATTCGGACCGGTATTTAGGCATTTTTTCGATTAATTTTTCATTACAAAAAATGCCGCAATTTCTTTTTCGCGTCTCTATAAGCCCCAGAATTAAATCAGAGTCTAGAATGTAAACTGTTAAGAATCTCTTCTATACCTTACAGGATAGATCACGAAACTACCAGGAGTTGAAGTAAATTTTCACACCTGAATATCTGCAACTTTCTGGGCCTTGAGCCTTTCGAGCCTAAATACCACAGCGTTCCGTGATAGACCAGGAGCCACGCTCGTTTTTCACGCCTGCTCGGGCCCCAATCTTGTGGGTGCTTTGAGCCTAGATCTCGCAACAGATCCATGGATTTTGGGACAGCGCTGTTTATGGAGAGGTTTAGCTAAGCTCGGTGGGCAGGAAGGTCAGCCACGTTCACTCAGTCAGTGCGGATCGGTCGTCGCGCGCGCACGCTGCGCTAGTGAGAGGTGTCGAACGTGAAAAGTGTTTCATAATAGTTCTGTGCTTGTTTACTTTTTTTGACCGCAAAAACGACTTTGGAAACGCCGCACTTAGCCGACTCTGAAGAGGTTTGTTTTTTTTTTTTTTAATTTCGGATGCGCATATTTATTGACAATAAATAAAGTTTGCATTTGTAACTCATTCATTGCCTGTTACGGTTGCTTGCGTGCAAGTGTTACCTAATACATGACCTCGTCAACCGCTAAGGTCTGCCAGAAGAAGGCTTTAATATAGCACCGACTTGCTGATATACCTACGCTTTGTTACGTACATACGTCACACTTTTTGCTTACAGTCAAGTTTAATACCTACTTAATTTATTTACAATGTAATACTGTATAAGCATGTTTCATTTTACATATTTTTACAACAATGTAAATAAAAGGAAATTTGATAAACAGAAGATAATTTTCTGACTGCGAGCTCTTCAACTATAACTGTGCTGTTTTCTAATAAGAAAAAGTAAGAGGTAAATAATATTACGTGTAGTGTTTACTAACGTAACGTGAACATTCACGTTACATTTACGTTGTACATTACAATCTTTTACTTAACATCTATTTTACGGTTAACTGCACATTAAATCATTTGTCTGAAGATATATTTTTACGCCTTTTGTGATACAATATGACTAGGTTTCTTATGTTATAATAATCGAAATTTTCGCGAGTGTAAAAGAAATTTCATGGGAATCTCTTATTTTCCGAGGTCAAAATGTAGAATATTGTCCCAATTTTTTGAATGGGCAAATAGCCTATTACGAATTACCACCACTGTAACTCCTGCAGCCTCCTCACGTAATAAACTACTAAACCGATTATCATGAAATTTGGCACAGATATAAAGTAGACCATGGGGAAGGACAGGCTGTGTAGGCTACGTTTTAGTAGTTTTTTACGTGAAACTGTAAATTAAGTTTCCCACGGAAACCTTACATTTCCCTCGCGATAAGAAGTAGCCTATGTTCTTTCTCAGGCTCTAGACTATCTGTGTATCAAATTTCATTTAAATCGGTTCAGTAGTTTTGGCGTGAAAGACGGACAAACAGATAGACACACACTTTCCCATTTATAATATTAGTACGGATATGGATTGTTCAGGTCCGGACGCCACATTTTCCGCCAGCACAATTACCGAGAATCTTTACCGTGATTCAGTAATTGGACCTTGACGCTTACACTATAAAATGTCAATTCTTAGCCTTGAATAAATGACACGTGAATGGAGATATGCCATTTTCATGATATCATACAATATGCTACATAGGTCATAGTAGAACCACGATATGTAATAACTCCCCACACCGATTTCGGTGACGGTGGCCGGATTCATTGAAACCAGGCCAGTTAAGCAGGAGTAATTTTATAGTGCCCAAGTGTGTGCGCAGTACACAAGAGCACTCTCTCTTCCTTTACTTTCATAACCCAGTGGGACGGTATGACCGACACGACTGGCGAGAGGTCAGGCGCAGGTCCGACTTTTTACATGCCCATCTAACGCATGGATCATCTTTCTTGTCAGACAATCAGGTGATCAGCCTGCATTGTCGTAACCAAACTTGGAAACAACATTTTTTGTTGTTCTAATGTGGGAATCGAACCCACGACCTCCCGAGTCGAGAGCCAATGCTCGAACCACTAGACCACGGAGGCTGTTGAGACCACGATAAACTATAGTATTAACAAGTCATTTTGCAAACTTTTTAATTGACTTCCAAAAAGGCTATGCGATTGTCTTGTTCTCTACCCAACCTAATGCTCTTAAAGAAATGATGCATTGTTAAAATTAAACTTCTTTTCGGGATTTAAGGTTTCAAGGTCGCGTCACGTCACAACATGCGTCACGAATCACGATACGACTTTGGATAAGACTTATATAAATATATCGACAGCTGTCGGAAGCTACTTATGTAAAGTACGGCTTAGTACCCATATGGCGCTAGGTAGGTTAGATAAAATTTTTTTTCTATTCTTTTTTGAAGTGATGTTCTTTAGGCACGATGAGAATATTTTTGGATTTTAAATGATGAATGAAGTTTTACTTCTACCACTCATAACTTTTTACAATGTCATGATTTTTTTATTATTATAGCGCTAATAAACAAAACGTGAAAGCTATACATTTTATTCTTCTTTTCACATTTATCTTAGAAAGCGAGTAATTATATAAATTATGATTATGAGATATTGTAGAGGTAGGTAGAGGGATACCTGATACTATATTTACGCGGGCGGAGCCGCGGGAAAAAGCTAGTACAATTATAATTGTAACTACATACCAAAAGATAATAATAATGTGCAATATGTATGGTTATGTAGTTAAATATAGATAATTAGATACATATTTATAGGTATTAGGTAGTTAATGGTTATCCTAGGTAGTTATAATTCTTATTATTACAATAGTTTTCCAGCTAGTTTTCCTTGTTAGAAACTTTGTATTTATTTGTTTACTAGATGTACCCCGCGACTTCGTGTGCGCAAAAGTTAATTTCGCAGATACCGTACATTTTTCCGCAATGAAATGTAGCCTATGTCCTTCCCCGTGGCTATACTCTACTTCTGGGCCAAATTTCATCAAAATCGATCCAGTAGTTTCGGAGCCTATTCAATGCAAACAAACAAACATACAAACAAACATACTTTTCCTCTTTATTATAAGTATAGGTAGATAACAATATCTACTTTAACGTAACTGTTTATATATTTTATAGGTATGCCATTCCAAACGTATTGTAACATTACAGATATTTGAGGACATAGAAACATACAGAATAGTTCAATATTTTTTAAATAAATGTTCGTGACTTCTTTTACGTAAGCTACGGTATGAAGTTATAAGAAGTCTGAAGACGTAAAAAACGTTATCTGATCGTAGCTAACGTAGTCGTTAACGCCACCACGTAAACGTAAGGCCGACGTAGATCGTCTGATATGGTTCACGTGTCGTAATACATAATGTGAGTTTCCGTGAAATACATCCGACAAAAAATCGTCGGTCCGATAACGGCCATTAAATTTTCTGAAAATTAAGTTTTTTTTTTCAGAACATTAATTTTTTTAATGTATACAGCCTAATGGATTAGTAGTAATAAAGAATGAAGATGTAAATAAAAGACGTAGCGCCACGAGTCACGACCCGGGTACCGGATAGTCGGTGCCGGTTCGGCCCGGTTTGTTACCGGTAGCGTTCACAGTCGGCGTACTGGACGACTGACAGATTTTTTTATTTCTAGTCTAACAAAAGCGTTAAAGTATTGTTACCCGTCTTCTTCTTTTTTTAATTTTGGCGTACGACCGCCATTTTTGGCAGTATTCTGCCAGCGTTAAGTGTATCTACGTATAAATTAACAAATGCGGTTTTTTCATCTTCTCTTATCGAATGTAAAAAATAAATAAATAAGACTAATAAGTATATTCAAAAGAATATCAGGCTTTCATCGAAAAAAGCTTAATGGCATACCTTCATGAAAAAACATAAATCTAAAAAAAAAGAGAAATGCGAAATCGTTTTTTGTAGGCGCTTTCCGCGCGTTGAAGTTTTTTGTATGAAGTTAAAAATATAGTTACAAGATTGAATTTTTTAACCAAGACATTGATAGGTTTTTTAAAATCAGGTTTCTATAGATTGCTCGTATAATGTCTCAAAATTGTTATTTAGATAAAAAGTGTAATGTTGCCTATCAGTGGCGAAGGATGGTTCTCCTTCATAGGGAAGCCGTAGCCTGTATAATAGGTAGGAATTTAGATGAAGGTCTTCAGAAGGTAAGCGGTAAGGGAAGCCGATAGGAATGGAGTTATAGGAACCCCTCGCCACTGTTCCTATTCCTTTAAACTTAATAATGACGATAGCAACAAAAAAATAGCGATTTTAACTAAAACATATAGGGCGTGTTCCACAATCTTCTATACAAATAAATAAAATTAAAGTGTCTGTTTGTAATTTCAAATTATAATTTCGCACTAAATGCGTACCTACCTGACATGATAGACTATGTACATATATGTATACAATAATAATAGGTTGGGGAAAAAGTCTTTTCGCATTATAGTATGTATGAACTTGTCATAAAATATCTTGGGCTATACCAATTGTATCTGGCTGATTTTGGTATCATTAAAAAGTTTTAATTTTACAGAAGACAATTCCAAATTCAAATTAGGTAAATTTGAGATTTTCATTTGTTTTTCTTATTGTTAAAATGAGTGATTCTTATGAAGAATTTCGATACATTTTAAAATTTTATTACAAAAAAGGTAAAAATGCAACACAAGCCGCGAAAAAAATTTGTGATGTTTATGGACCTAATGCAGTATCTGTGAGAGTAGCGCAAATTTGGTTTAAGCGTTTTCAATTCGGAAATTTTGATATCAAAGATGCACGACGCTCTGGTCGCCCTGTTACGGACAAAACTGTTGCCATTTTTGAAAAAGTGGAGCAAGATCGGCATATTAGTAGTTACGATGTAGCTGAAGAACTGGGGATTGACCACAAAACGGTTTTGGCGCATTTGAAAAAAGCTGGGTACACAAAAAAGCTCGATATTTGGGTGCCTCATGAGCTCACTGAAAGAAACCTAATGAACCGTGTACTCATTTGTGATTCTTTATTACGACGTAATGAAACCGAACCATTTTTGAAGAAGCTGATAACTGGTGATGAAAAGTGGATCACGTACGACAAGAACGTGCGAAAAAGATCGTGGTCAAAGGCCGGTCAGGCTTCACAGACTGTGGCGAAACCCGGGTTAACTCGCAACAAGGTGATGCTGTGTGTGTGGTGGGATTGGAAGGGCATTATTCATTATGAGCTGTTACCGCCAGGCAGGACCATCAATTCTGAACTGTACTGCGAACAACTGATGAGATTAAAGCAAGAAGTTGAGAGAAAGCGGCCGGAATTAATCAACAGAAGGGGTGTGGTTTTTCACCATGATAACGCTAGACCTCACACATCTTTAGCCACTCAGAAAAAATTACGGGAGTTTGGCTGGGAGGTGTTAATGCATCCGCCGTATAGTCCTGCCCTTGCACCTTCAGATTTCCACCTGTTTCGGTCGCTGCAGAATTCCTTAGGCAGTGTCAGGTTGACATCACAAGAGGACTGCCAAAACCACTTGTCGCAGTTTTTTCATCAGAAGCCCCAAAAATTTTATAGCAATGGGATCATGTACCTACCAACAAGATGGCAAAAAGTTATCGAACAAAATGTCACCTATATACTTTAGTCACTTGTAAATAAACTTTATAAAAAAACCTTCCCCAACCTAATATAATAATTTTTGGTGTAAGAAACGCCAAAAAAAAAAAATAGAAATTTAAAAATATTTGTCTGTCCGTTCGTCTATCCGTCTGTTTGTTCCGGCTAATCTCTGAAATGGTTCGACTGATTTCGACTGGACTTTCACTGGCAACTAGTTGGTGTTATTATACACCCTCAGAGGGCGAATTCTAACAAACCCCGAAATAAGTATTTAATAAAAAGTATTTCAGAGCATAACATTCAATTTTCTCCGAAATCGGTGCAGATTTGAAGATTTTCCATACAAATTTTTAGCCCCTATTTCATCGTGGAAATTTTCAAAATCCCTTCGTAATGCGCGTCTACATTGTAGATTAAAAAAAAACAACTGGCCAAATTTCACGTTTCTATTAGCGGCTACGGGCGGCTGTGTGAGCGACATACGTCAGTCAGTCAGTGGGGACATCTCCTTTTATCTATTATTATCTATAATTCTATACTAATAAAATAAAGAGAAAAATTTGATTGTTTGTTAGTTTGTTTGTTTGTTTACATCGAATAGGCTCCAAAACTACGGGACCGATTTTAATGAAATTTGACACAGATTTAGAATAGACCACGGGGAAGGACATAGGCTACTTACTATCGCGGCGAAATGTACGGTTACCGCGGGATTGCCTTTTGTCGCGCACGAAGTCGCCTGTAATATCTAGTAATATAATAAAGAGAAAAGATTTGTTTGTTTGCATTGAATAGACTCCGAAACTACTGGACCGATTTCGATGATATTGGCACAGATATAGAATAGACCACGAGAAAGGACATAGGTAGGGCATCGAGACCGGTTTTACCCGAAACCGAAAACCCGGGTTTTCCCGGGTTTTCGGGCCTACAACAAAACCCGGTTTTCAAAATATTGAAAACCGGTTTTCGGTTTTTTCGAGCTTTTTTTCATTATGAAATTCTACAACAGTTTATAACAGTTACAGTCACAAACCGAACGTTATAGTGGTTTGTGATTGTCAATGTAGAATTTTAGAACAATAGTCATAATGTTTTCATGTTGTATGTAGTACATTTGGGGGCACGGTAGTGCCCCCGCCCCGCCAGGACGAGTGAGCGAAGCGCAAGGGACCAGACTACCTTTTCTTGAAGCGATTCGTCGATTTTTTGGACCTTCATAACTTGGTATAATTTATTATTCGGTTCCATCAGCGCTCAGTGCGAATTGCTCTCCGTTCCCATGATACCCAAAAATCGAGTGGGCCTAACGGAATCCGTCCCATTGTGTTAAAAATGTGTGCTCCAGAGTTGGCACCGGTCTTAACGCATCTTTTTCGGCTCACCTTCTCTTATGGCACAGCCCTGGCATCTTGGTAAACAGCTTTGGTGTGCTATCGCCTGCCCTGTTCATACTGCATATCAATGATAATATTATGTGATGACGACAGTACGGGTGATGCCTTATATACAGGTTGCCCGAACATCTCTCGGCAAAACGTCATTGAGAGTCGAAACGAACTTGTCTCTCAAATTAAGAATTCATTGGAGGTCTCTGAATGGGGTAGACTTAACTTAGTCCAATTCAACACCTCTAAGACACAAGTTTGCGCGTTCATCGCTAATAAGTTACCGATGGTCGTATATCGTTTTGAAAGCATACCCTTAACTGTCTCCTCCAACATCAGAATACTTGGCGTTGGCATATCGAGCGAGGTCTAGTTCCGATATCATCTGGAGGGCGAGGCCAAGTTAGCCTCCAAGAAGGTTGGTGTTCTGAAGAGGTCAAAGCAGTATTTCAGTCCGGTCCAACGCCTACAACTCTATAAGGCGCCGGTTCGGCCTCACATAGAATATTGTTCTCATCTCTGGGCAGGAGCGCCAAAGTACCAGCTTCTCCCTCTGGATCGTATCCAACGAAGGGCCGCTCGAATTGTCGACTGCCATAGTATTTCAAACATGCTTTACTCCTTAGAGCTTCGTAGAGATGAGCATCGCTCTGCATCATATACCGGTTATATTACGGGGAGTGCTCCGAGGAATTGTTAGGACTGCTACAACTTTTCGCTATCGTTCGAAGGGACAAAATATTTATCATCCTCATCACCAACTGTCGCCAACAGTATTTCCGGACCATTACGACCTGCACACCTTCAAGAAGACAGCGTATTCCATAGATAATACAGATATATATTAGTATAGATGCGCAACTCTAAAATTGAAACTGAGTCTTGCAAAAGTTTCGGAATGTCGTTTTTAGATGGCGTTGTACCGTTTTAGTTACTATCAAACCCGCTAGATGGAAGTAGTACCGCTTGATAATTTTTGCTGAACTGAATAGGGAATATGCATAAAATATAAAAATAGCTTAAAATATAATAATATGATACTAGACTGAAAAATAAAGGAAATAGCGAAAAAAATTTCAATATCTGTTGATAAATGAGCAAGATATGAGCGGTCAAAGTTTGTAATCTATCTCTTTCTAGCAAAACGAAATTTAGTATGAACTTTCTATGAAAGTCGTGTTATGTGACGTCACGATACACGTCGGATCTCTCTGTCTAATAGACCACTTTAAACGTTCATATCTTCGTTATTTTTAATGATATCAAAAAACTGATTTTACCATACGGTTTACCAAACAAGATAGATTTATTAAAATAAATAAAAAAAAATACGTGCATATTCCCAATTATGGACAGAAATTAAGTTTTATCGAAAGTCGTAAGACATAACAACGACCAAGTTCTAGGGATGGGCGTTGAATGAACGAACTGTTTTATTAAACTGTTTATTTGTCATGAACGGGTAAACTAGTTTAGCGTCTACTGATAAACTAGTCTATGCGTGAACGGTTGCCATATGCCGGAACGGTGCGTGCGACAGAGACCGTTTCTTCGCGACGCGACGACACGATCGACGGACGGGCGCGGGGCACGACGACTCGGTACGAGCAATACGTCTATCTCTGTTCTTTACAACCGACGACGTGCTCTAATCTATGTAATAATTACATTCATTGAGTGGGCGGTGTTTTAATATAAAAACCCCCCGACACAAAAAATAAACTCTAAAAAATTATAAATAATATTTTAAAACTATTATAATTATATTATCACATAATATTATGTAAGTTGAAATAATTTTAGCTTATATACATACTTCCAACATCATTGAAGTAACATGATCCCCTCATCAAATGATAGTCAGATCCCCTCATCAAATAATAAAGAAAAGATGATTTTCAAACGGCTAATCATCAACTAATAAGGAAAAAAAATTTTTTTAAGGGGTTAATCAGGTCAAGGTTACCTTACCATGTTCTTTAAATAACGTTGAAGTAACACGGTACCAAATTTCGAATCGATTGGACATAAGAAAGTTAGTAAGATCCCCTCATCAAGTAGAAAAGAGCTGATCATCTTCAAACGGCTGATCAGGTCATGGTTACCTTACCATGTTCTTTGAATATCGTTGATGTAACACGGTACCAAATTTTGAATAGATCGGACATTGGAAAGTTAGTCAGATCCCCTCATCAACTAGAAAAGAGCTGATCATCTTCAAACGGCTATCTTCCCACCACCAGTTTTCTCATCGAATGAAGCTACGAACACTCTCGATTAAGTCATTAATATTCCCTTTCAGTGCGCTTTCATTTGAGACCCTACTCGAGTATATTTGCACATTCGGTTATTCTTCCCCGCTTTCACCCCCAACAACTTTTAAACGGCTCAACCGATTTTCATCAATCATGTCTAAGAATACTCGCATGTAAGTCACCTTTAATACAAAAAAAACTAAATCGAAATCGCGTCATCCGTTCGGGAGCTATGATGCCACAGACAGACAGACAGACACACACACAGACAGACAGACAGACACGTCAAACTTATAACACCCCTCTTTTTGCGTCGGGGGTTAAAAATGAACTTTAAAGTAAGCTAACAATTTCCACCGCTCACAGATTAAACCGTCTCGTCGTTCGTCGTCATCACTAGTCGCGTCGATCAACAAGTTTGTCAAAACAGTTAATGCAAAAAGTCGTTCATTCAACAAAACTACTTTGTTTGTCATAGTTTATTGCTCAGTTCAGTATTCGTCGAACACGTAAACTAGTCGAAAAAAAAACTGTTTTTTCAACTAGTTTACGATGAACGATAAACGGTCTCGTTTCGTTGATCGAAAAAGCGTCGACGACCCACCACTACCAAGTTCCTCTTTAATAGTGGGATATGGTTAATGTATAGTAAAATGTTCGCGAGCCCTTATACATACGCCTTGTGTTAGCGATAGCGCGATGTAGAAGTCGCTTAGTGGCATCTGTTGTGACTATCCGAAAACTTTCAAACTGTTAGTACCGGATATTCATTTTTAGATGTCTCTGTTCTCTGTTAATTTGTGCATGTATGAGAGTTTCACCCCCCTGGCGTATTCCCTCCTAAAAGGCCGGCAAAGCACTTCTGTTTCTACACGCCTTAACTCTACAAGCCTAACTTTACAAACTCTACACTTTAGTCAAATTATGTGGCTTGGCCATTTCGTCAGGCAACGTATTTTGACTATGGTGTGAAGTTTGTGAAAATATTAATTACTTTACATGAAAATGTTTATGGTGGGATCACATTTAACCAGTATTACGTTGTTACAACAGAAAGCAGCTGATAAAAGTTAATTTTAGGACATTCCTAACAAAATTCTACAAAATCAACAAAAAACCCGAAATACCCGAAAAAACCCGGGTACCCGGTTTTGATGATGGCTGAGACCGAAAAACCCGGTTTTTTAAAATACGACCGGTCTTCGATCCCCCAGACATAGGCTACTTTTTAGTTGGTTAAAAATCAAAATATATGGTTTTCGCGGTATTTCCTTTTGCGCGCACGATGAAGCGGGCAACATCTAGTATATTAATGTAGATAGATGGGTCTATGGTGCTAGGGCCTAAGTGCCTACTAAGTATGAAGTAGCTTAAGCGCTGCGGTGGGTGGCGGGAGTTCACAGGAGACGGCGGAATGCGTCTATGCCAGTTCCGCCTTCCCGGCCGCGGCCCAACATATGAGATGTAGCGGGCTTGTGTTAGTTAATAGAATCAGGCGTTACTTTGCGGAAACCCATAGCATACAATTAATTAATATTATGATAATTTAAAGCAATTTTCCTCCAAATAATACCCACAACCTGCAAGCAAATGTGTGAGTGCACGCATAAGCAGTGTGGGGGGAGGGAGTTGCATTACGCATGCTTATGCGTGCACTCACACATTTGCTTGCAGGTTGTGGGTATTATTTGGAGGAAAATTGCTTAAAATCATAATATTAATTAATTGGGTTCGTATTAAAAAAGATGTATTTTTGAAAATAGGCATTACTGTAAAATGTTTTTCTATATCTGTAAATTTAAAGAAGAAATAAACTAAATTAGCCAGCTCAGTACTTAAATAAAAACCAGAACAGGGTTTAGTAATAGGGAGAAAATAGTCTTTTTTCCCTTTACGGTTTATAGAATTTTCGAAAAATTGTTTTAAATATTTACCAGAGTACCAGAGAATTAAGGGTTTTTAATTATTATAGTACAAATTAGAATTTAGAAATAATATTCTGCCGTCTAAAGTAATAGTACATACGCACGTGACATCCTTATTTTATTTGCTTAATCTAAGGATATTGATATTCAAAACGCAAGAGTAGAACGCACCCTTGGGCCAATTCGATGTTCACATTAACCAATTGAAGTAAACCATTTTGACATTTTCACTGATGACTCTCTGCTATCTTAATACACTTTCCGCTTCCTCCTATGACTTTGACGCTCAGCTCGCCAAAGCCCGTAAAACCATCTATTCCCTCATTACTGAGTGAGCCGTTAGCTTCGGGATGGTAATGAAATCGTATACCCATCCCTTTCTCTCTCCCATCCATCTCGAAGTGCGTCCCTTTCCTCCCACGAGTTTTTATCCTTATGTTTAATTAATCGAAACGAATTGTAATCGATTCTCTGTGAAGTAACATCTTTATTAGCCACGTGTCGAAAAAAAAAAAAGAAAAAAAGGTCGACTGGGCCTGGAACAAAATAAATGTTATGGACCGCAAAATAACCAAATTTATAGCCTGATGGTAAAAGATTAGCGCCGCTCATGGACAACCAGAGAAATTTAATAAGTGCGTTCCCAAACAATAAAAAATCGAATCGCATATCGAATTTTGACTAACGAATCTTTTGTGAAGTGCTTTTACCTACCTTTATCTTTAAAGAGTTCAGTAAAATAGTTCGCTAGTAAGTTTAAATAAGGGACAATTTTCCCTAAAGGAAAATGGAACTTTGTTGCATTCATATCTTCAATCATAACAAGAAAGGAAAGATGTAAGGAATACGAGCTGCATTATTTATATCGAAGGTAATATGAATACAATATTTATGACTATGTTAAAGACCTAAGGTATTTAAAAACGCAGTTCCCATGCCTGGTAGAGTCAGCAAAAATGTCCTTTGTGTAGCTGCTAACTCTAGTTTAAGGCTGGTGGCTCTAGAATTTTGCGCTAATATAATAAAGCTGAAAATAGAAAACACATATTATGCCAAGTCAAATGTCAATATGGTTAAGTCAAATGTCAAAATCTGACAACTCGACAGTCATGTGTTCGACTTTCAACTCTATTGTGTTAGTCCAGAGTTCTATTTTCAATGCTGTGAATTTTCTCAGGCCTTGCAAATGCCGGATAATATAGTCCCAGTCTTACACACTGCCAGGAAACATTATAAGCAAGATTATAGACGTAAATATGGCCAGTGACGTACACAAAATATGTAGTAAATGGCTGTGTTCCGCGGAAAATAGCGCTAATAAAAAAAAACGTAAGCAAAATGGCGACCGCAGGCGTTAAATAAGCAAAATGGCGGATTATGTTAGCAGTATTGAAGTAAGCAAACGTGTCCTAGCCGATAATCTGTTTTTTTTTTTCTTTTGTGCTAGCAAGCGCTTTTTTATGCGGAACACAGCCATTCAAATCTGTTTGATTCACATTTGAAAACGTCAAGTCTGTTTTCTGCTGTCCGTACGTGCTGTACAGCACCAGGACCGAGGTCCGAACATGTTTATTGCCTGTGCCGCCCGCTGTGAGTTATCTCCACTTTTTACCCCGCTATCTATGGACGCAATTAATGTGACGTTTTTTACATGCAGATAAAAACTATGTACGGATTCTACTAATCTTAGCGCTAATTACGATGTATAAATAGTAACATCGAGTGACTTGATCGTCTTCCTGTATTAAAATCTAAAAAAAAAAAAAACGGGTTGCACTCCACTCCACACACGAGTGCAACCCGGCAGAAGTGAAAACTTGAACTTAAACGAAACTTTTAACTTAAGGGATATTACTTTCTCTCTTACTCTGTCTGTCTGCTCTCCGTCCGTCTTACGAATTTTCGATCAGGTCACGTGTCCTGACGCGAGATTAACATTTTTTACCCATCCCAAAAAAGTGCACAACGCCGCTAAATGAGTTACAAAGTATTTATTATTATTATTAAAACAAAAAATCAAATATAAATAATACATAATAAATCAATCGTGTGAATTTCTAAGTTTCTTTTCTTTTTCAGTGGATTCGGTGACCAGTATTACCAAACACTAAATAATCTCTATTCTCTATGGTACGAAACACGAATTTCAAACTTTCGTTTCTTGTTGTCAGTGACCAGTATCCTATAATCTCTATCGCTCGTTCAATTTTTTTTTTTCAAAGCCGCCAGTGGTCAGCTATAATTTGATCTGCGTCGCCGGCGCGGCGTTTAGGCGGGCAGCCGGAGGGTGTCCTGAGATTTGAACAAAGATGGCCGCCAACAATTGCATTGTGATTAGGGTTGAGCGCCTGAAAACAAGACAGCTTTTATTTAAACTCCATGAAGACTATTCTTCTCTCGTATGAATAAGGTTGTTTAAACATATAGCAAACATCGTCACAATATTGAACATGATCTATATTGTTTTGTTCTTGTTTTGACACACTACATGGAGTTACCTTCAATTTAGAATGGGTAGGTCTGAAGTCCACAAAGGCTAGTACCTATGTCAGTTTATCTAACACTAAATTAAATGTTACACACGACTTCTTGCAATTTAATGCAAATAATTATAGGAAACATTTTTTTAACGTTTAACATTAACTAGTTCTAAATACCTAAGTAATTAGAACTAGTTAATGGTAAAAGTGTAAAGGATAAGAATAGAAATCAAGTTGGTATCCTATATTATTGTGAAAGTTTGTGTGAATGGATGCTTGTTACTCTTTCACGCAAAAACTACTAAGCGGATTTTGATGAAATTTGGTACGGTAGTAGTTTGAGCTCTGGATTAACATACCTAATTAAATACTTCTGTTTACCCCGAAAAGTAGAGTTCCCTGGGATTACTACGGCGGAGCCGGGGCAAAAGGCACTAAATATATATCAATACCTTTGCATATCATCTGAACTTATGTAAATCTGGTCATTTATGTGTGCTGACAACCCTAACGACGATAGGGCTGCACTGGACGTGCTGCGGCATCTAATGCGACGTGATCTGGACCTCCGGGCTCTATACTGTAGACGTCATCGCCGGCGGTCACCATGCCTTTATTGGACAGACAATAATGGCGGTGTTTTAAAAATTAAAATGTACCTGGGTAACTTAGCTTTCGGAGTTTTAATAAATTAGAAAAAAAAAACACAAATATATTTATCTGGGATTCGAACCGACCACAAACCGAATTTTTCAACAAAGCAATAATTATACATAGATAAACTTACCAAACTGCCAATCGAACTTACATAATAGAGTCGAAATTACAAACATTAAAAAACAGACAAAAGAAAATAAAATAGCTTAAAAATGCGCATTTTCCCAGGGATAAAGCTAGATCGATTTTTCTCCCCCGGAACTGCATACTAAATTGCATGGTGATGTTTGGTGGAGGTGGTGATAACGTAAACGGAACCCTATTTTTAAAATAGAATCCTAACCTAAAAGTAGCTTAAGTTACTCCTTATAACATCAGCTTTCTGCCAGTGAAAGTAGGTTCAGCCGTTTCAGAGATTAGCCGGAACAAACAGACAGACAGACGGACAGACAACGATTTTAAAGATTGATAATTATTATTAATAATTGTAAGTACCGAGTGATATGTGTAATGTGACGTATATATATGACTATATATGACGTATATATTCTCATATGCATTCAGTGAAATGTTGTTAATTTAAAAATACAAACAGACCCATCAACTTCATTCATTTATATAAATTCTGCAGATTCTGCGCAATATAAGACATTCTGCAGATTCTGCGTAAGTAAAAATATCTGAAATGTTTTGCGACATTCTGCACAAGTGGGTCAGCCGGCACTCCGGCAGATTCATTGGGCAACCACTGGAGCCTCAACAGACACTTGTGCACACTAGTCAGTAACTATATAACGATTACGATTAATACTGCGACGGTTTTGCGGAATAGTCTAAAAATAAACGGTAAAATTCGGTACCGTTTTATAGTTTTGTGGAGAAAGACATAAACCGACATAATTGGAGCTCCGTGCTTGTAGATCTCCGCTCCGAGATTTAAAAGGATATTTTGTGCCCCTAAATTTAAAATTGCTCGTTTGCTCGTTCTTAGAAAAGTAATTAAGTTAGATACTTTATCTATACAGATAAATAAAGTTGAAGTGTCTGTTTGTAATTTAAAATTAACAGCTTTTCACTTAATGCATATGAAAGTATATTCGGTAGGTACTTACTATAAAACATAAATTTTTAAATTTTTTGTCTGTCCGTCTATCTGTCTGTCTGTTTGTTCCGGTTAATCTCTGAAAGGGCTGGAGTCACGCTGGACCAATTGTCACGGGACTTTCACTGGCAGATAGCTAATGTTATAAGGTCTAACATAGGCTACTATTTTCGGGTTCCGTTTTAAAAATAGGGTTCCGTTTCCGTCAGGTCAGTTCTGTGCATCCGAAGTTGCGGGCATCAACTAGTTTTAAATAAAATCAATAATCCTTTGTTTAAAACTGTTCGGGAAGTTTAAAATGGTCATATTATGTAAATTGTACTATGCACTGAAGAATGCTGCTCTTACAAGTAACTTGTAATAATTCTCTTGAGAATTAATTTAATTAAGCAATCTGAGATTAAGCAGTTCTTGATCTTCAGATGAATTTCCTGATCTTAATTAAGAAATTCATCTGACACAGGCTGTCCTTGTCATTTCGCCTAGCAGAGACAGCGACAGCCTGTGAATTATAGGAGGGCTCCTAATTTTGATTAGCGTTTCAGTAATTGGTCCTTAGGGTTAATTCACATCGAAATGGAACAAAACGCGCTCTGCATTTTAAAGACAGATATTCAAAATTGAACTTTTCAATACATAAGATACGCGTGTAAGATACGTTCGAATGTGACCGCGCTGCTGCCTGCACAACGCATGTGCAGCGTATGACTGATAGCGTGTTCCACACGGCACTAATTTTGCCCAGAACGCTACGATAATTTTTACCATAAAATGGTGTTTCTTTAGCGAAATAACGTTATTATTGAAAATTTCGAAAATTTCGTTTTTAGCAATTTTTGTGACTAGTGGAACAACTGATCACAGCTGATTTGAAAACGTCAAAAAGTGCTAATTTTAACCCAAGTAGGGAGCTGGGTAAAAATATGCAAAATGGCGTGATCATTCTTAGCGTTTTTAACAGTTTTTGATAGATGACAGTTGCGTGTGGAACAGGGGTGAAAACAGTTACGAACGATCATAGTGGCGCTAAAGAAACAGAATCGGCGCTAAAGAAACCGGAGGCCCAATCCCCTACCCTATTCCCTTCCCTACCCTCCCCTATTACCCTATTCCCTCTTAAAAGGCCGGCAACGCACTTGCAGCTCTTCTGATGCTGCGAGTGTCCATGGGCGACGGAAGTTGCTTTCCATCAGGTGACCTGTTTGCTCGTTTGCCCCCTTATTTCATAAAAAAAAAAGAATGTGAATGTAAATAACGAAATTTTCGTTCTGACTGTGCTAATGGAACGCTAGGTGAGTAGTGAATATAGTTCATTAAGGGATCGGACTACATCTAAAATATTTAGTTTCATTAATATACTCAGAAATATTGAGGCATTACTACTTGGTAAATATAAAAAAATATATTATTTATGTGTAGTTTACTAATTAAATACATCTAAAAAGTACATTTTTTTGCGTAATTAGTATACAAAACCTACATCATTAGTTTACTTACATCTTAAACAAAAACATTCATTATGGTAAGTATGAACTTAAACGCACAAATATCGGGGATGTTTACAAATATGTTCCTGCCTTCGTATACTTCATTTCATACACTTTGACCCAAGAGTGACGTCACTTGTAGCCCGACTTTAGTATGGAGCGTTTTTAAGAGACCTACGAAATTTTGTATACAAATCACTGTAGGTACCTTTGAAAATATTGACTTTTGATATACGGTTTCTTCTGAGAAGTTACTCATATTTAAGAGTACTATTCATTTATGCAATTTTAAAAAATTACAATCCCCTATTTTCAATAGCTATGTTAAAAATGCAGCGCCGCTTATCGTCGCGGTGTGAGCTGGCCCTTAGTCTCCCAGCACATAAATTAGTGTGGAGAATTTTACAACTTCAAAACAATTTAAACACATACGTGAAAGCCGCAACTTTGTAGATGGTATATTTTGTATGAATCTAGGAATCTCTGAGAGCGTTGACCGACGATTAGAAGTTTTTATGGCGACGGCCGCAGGATGTACGTGACTTAGTTATTAGTTACAAGTTGGAACAACTGCTTATGTTGAGTGACCACTAGACACTAGTGTTAACCACTAAGATTTGGACTAGTGGTTGCTCTTTAATTGGCTAGACGACTGATTTCCACATAAGTTGAGTGGCCGCTAGACACTAGACAGCCATAACCCATATCCACTAAGGCTTGGACTAGTGATTGCTTTTTATTAGGCTAGACGACATATTTTTTATTGCTTAAATGAATAATACTCTTAAGTTTAAGTAAGTTCTCAAAGGAAACAGCTAGGTATACCAAAAAGTAATATTTTCATAGCTACAGCTATTTGTTTACAACATTTTGCAAGTCTCGTGAAAACGCTCCATACTAAAGTCGTACCTAACTGTGACATCACGATTAGGTAAAAGTGTACCTATGAAATATGAGGCCGCATGAACATATTTGTAAATATCTACGAAATTTGTGCGTTTAAGTTCATACTTACGATAATAAATGTTTTTGTTTATGATGTAAGTAAACTAATGGTGTAGGTTTTTTACTAATTTAATAAAAAATATTGAAACTTTTTGTACTTTTTTAGATGTAAATCGAAAAATACACATAAAATATAATATTTTATGTGTAGTTTAATAATTAGATTTCCGATTATCCCGTAGTAATAACTCAATATTTCAGGGTAGGTACATAAATTAGACTAAATATTTACAGTAGTCGTCTGCCCAATTAGTAGCGGAGTGGGCCTTAACCACTAAACATGTCTTATAGTGGTTGGTCTTTAATTAGTGGTAGTATTTAAAAGTGCTTGGTGGTTGGTGCACCTACATTAATTTTACTCTCTCCTAATCGCTAACATCCTACCAATTTGCTTTTATAGCTGGCCGTAAGCGTAGTTGTGGATATAAAATAGTCGTAAAGAAAATTGTTAGCGGGTCATGATTACTAACGCCTGTATTTACAACGTAATAATATTATTAGTTGTGTGCCTTCAAAGGGTGCAAAATACTATTATACTGAGAAGCATCGCTAAAACTCCATGGTTCACTAGAAACAGCGAGATACACGAATACTTCAATCTACCTGTCCATATAACACGATTCACACCGGCTTCATGTTTAATTATGGTACAGTAACTATGACAGTAGGTACAGTTTGAAACTTCGGAACCTACAACATTGACTTATAGATCATGAATCTACTTGTACATATTTACGGGCACGACAAATTTATTTGGTGCGAGGTACTAAATTTCTTAAGATAGGTATTTAAATAAGTTCTGTAACTGATCTTACAGGCTAGGGATTTCCTTTGAGAACCAGTTTCGCTACAGAAATGTACCAACTGTGGTTGAGATTGAGCGCTACAAAAATCAGCACACCTTGCGCCTTACCCACCAGTCACCACGTAAAGCCGCTCGCCCAGCTCAGTAAGATATTGAAATACGCCGGGTATAGTACTTATAATTAAGAATAATATCAGATTTTCTATGGAAATGCCAGACGTGAGACGATGTATGAAAAACTGGCCAGGTGCGAGTCAGACTCGCGCACAAAGGGTTTCATCAAAACGGCAAAAAAATCATGTTTGTTGTATGGGAGCCCTCGTTAAATATTTATTTTATTTTTAGTATTTGTTGTTATAGCGGCAACAGAAATTCATAATTTGTGAAAAATTCAACTGTCTAGCTATCGCGGTTCTTGAGATACAGTCTGGTGACAGACAGACGGACGGACAGACAGCGAAATCTTAGTAATAGGGTCCCATTTTTATCCTTTGGGTACGGAACCCTAAAAACGATAATTCAATGCTGCTGATTCTGGGTCAATTTTGGACCATCGCCTTTAAACTGGCAGTATACAATTTACCTGATGTATTTTTGTTTACAAAATCTACTAATATTATATTGGATTCGAACTTTAGATCTGTAACCGCGGCAAAGGTGCGTGCAGAATGGTTTGTCTGTTTTCTACCAGCGAATTTCTTTATTGGTAATTTTTACGAGTTGGTAAGCACTTACCTACTACCTAATTGTAACACATAGTGAGCGTGAGGCGAATAGTATTTCATTCGTTCGGGAAAACTGCCACACCTTATGAGTCAATGGTTTTCAAGTGATATTGAGTCATCGTGTCTCATGTCATTCGTAGCAAGGCGCCATACATTTTAATATACATACATTTTATAGGCAAGTTGATGTTACTCATACTTCATAATCAAAAGTTAAAAACTATAATCCGACTGCGCAAATTACACTTAGGGTAGAGATATACGCACCGGAATCCGGAAGGCCGTAGAGAATTCTGATCATTGGAAATAGAAATCTATGCTAATGCAATAGAGTTGAAAATCGAACACATGAGTGTCGAGTTAAACGTCAGTGTCATATATGACAGCTCGACACCTGACACTTCAATTTTCAACCCTATTCTATTAGCGCCGAGTTCTATTTTCAATGCTCAGAAATCTATACGGCTTCCCGGATTCCGGTGCATATAGTCCCAGCCTTATGGTCTATGTTACCCGGGTCATTATTAGGAATCTATTGACACTTCATTCATTAAAATCGGATACGTAACATAGGATGTGTTCCGCGGATAAAGTGCTTGTTAGCTCTTGCTAGCGCTAAAGAAACAGAAACAGATTATTATCGGCCAGGGCCTCTAGTTAAAATGCATTCGATAATTACGACATCCGTGGGAACGCAATGGATAATCATAAAAATAATTTAATCATCCAAAATGGCGGCGATGTGGCTCGCCACCCATCACGTCTCGTTCTCGCGGAGGCGAAAAGTGGCCCATGGAGAGCCGCTTCGCTACGTTGAATGTAAGAGAAGGAATGAATGGTTAAGAATGAAAGTGGATGAAGCGAAACAAGTGTGTAAGGATTGTAGCAAGTGGAAAGAAGTGGCTCTGCCTACCCCTACGGGAAAGAGGCGGCCTCTGCCTACCCCTACGGGAAAAAGGCGTGATTGTATGTATGTATATATTATGTATGTATGATAATTACGACGGCGAACTTCAAAAATAAAATCTATGGGATTTGGCATAAGCCGCATAACGCATCGCAAGCGACATGTAACTTAACGATGCGTTATGTCAAATCCCATACATTTTTGATTTCGAAGTTCGCTGTTGAAATTATCGAATGCATCTTGACTAGAGGCCCAGGACATTGTGCTAGCGCTATTTTCCGCGGAACACAGCCATAGACTGCCAAAATCGAATGATGCCCGTGTATATACGGTATCCCAAAGATTCCAATAGAGCTAGAATCCAGTCGCTGTCTACCTTGTAGTCCAGTAGACAGTAGTGCCAATATCCAAGGCTACACAGTCGCATCCAATCGAGTTATAATTGTACGGCGTCGAGACTCGAGAGCCATTCATCGTGGGTGTACTTGTCACAACTCTCAGTCCTGTGTCCGCCCAACATGACGTCAGCCATGTTGAGGTCTTTTACATAATCGATTAAATGTCCATGTTAAATGGTTAACTTTGATCGTTCTCTCGCACTAAGAATCAGTTTATTCTGTGGTTTATATTAATTCGACTGCAGCCTTGTAAAAACTAAAAGTATCTACAAGCCTTTTTGGGATAACGTGCTGCCTAGCCTAGTTTAAGAAACTTGTATTCGCCATTCGGTGAGAATACACTGACATTACATCATTACTTACTTGACATTAGAAATTCGAAAACAAAGAAATAACGAATAAGAAAAAATATAGGTATATTTAATCTTAAAAATTCACAGGATTATAACGTAATAAGTAATCGATTTAGCTAGTAGATCAATTTTTCTCCCCCAATACTCTATGCATACTAAATTTCATAAAAGACTTGCCGTTTCCGAGATTTCATTATATATTATTTAAATACAAGATTTGCTCGTATAAAGTAGATTAGTAGAATAAGCTTCAACGTTCCATAATATTTAAAATTGAACCGTAGAGAATAGACACAATCAGTACAGATAATATCTCGCAATCTGTAGTCAATTTATTTTGTAATTGCCTCTTAATTATTTTATGGCTTTTGATCGCAGATTGCTTGTAATGTTCATGACGAGGCGGATTTTCGTCTCGGACTTGGCTTCCGCTCTTTATTGTAAAAAAACGATGACCAGCGCAGCGGTCTAACTGCATTGAATGGATTACGCTAGTATTTAGTAAGATTAAGATTTATAGTTACTGACTGATTTATCAACAATAATTAATCATTGACCGAATTGCGTTGAAATCTAGCAAGTAGATATAAAATAAAAATAATAGTAAAAAAATATAATAAAAATAATAGTAGAAGATGAGATAATAGGTTGACGTTGAAAGCCCGTCCAAAAGGACTTATTAATTAAAGTTCGGCCTCATAAAGGTCAATTCATACTAGCGCAAATAAAAAGGATACGCCTGAATTCGCGTGAGCTTCTTTTTATTTCCAAAGGAATATGTACATTGTATCACGTATGTACATACGTTATTTTGTGGGCATAATATGAGTGAATTTGGCATTTGCTACGTTATGTCACTTCGAATGTGCCCCAGTAATCAGTATAAATTGACCGTATAAAGGGAAGAAAGATGCTTCAAACATTTTTGTGTAGGTCAACAGCATCAGCTGTTGCTGTTTTATGTTATTATATATGTGTATTTGAACTTCCGTATGTGCGAGAATGCCGTATGTGCTTGGGCAACCATAAGACATTAAAAACTAACTGTCCCCGGCACTACAGTATTTCAAGAATGGTTACTTCGCTCGAAGGATACCTACTGTATAAATCATCCATTAGCGGATGAAAAGGCCTCGGTTTTTAGGGTTCCGTAATACTTAAGGAACCCTTATAGTTTCGCTCTGTCCGTCTGTCTGTCTGTCTGTCTGTCTGTCTGTCTGTCTGTCTGTCTGTCTGTCTGTCCGCGCCTCTAGCTCCTGTAATTATGAATATAAATTGATGAAATTTGGTGCAGTTATAGATTGTGTATAGGTCACGGTTTCGGGATCATAAAAAAATAATAATTTTATATTTTAGGGGTGGCTCTCCATACATGTGAAGTGGGGATGAAAAATATTTTTTCACTCTACCCCATCGTGTGGGGTATCGTAGAATAGGTTTTTTAAAATAAAGGCAAGGTTTCATACGTTACTTTTTTATAAAGTTGACCATTTTCGAGTAATCGGCCTCCAAAGTAGTTTGTAAGTTGGTCCCCCCCCTAGCATTTTTAAACTATAGGAGATAGAAACTTGCAAATTTTCATACTGATAGATCATGCTAAAAAATCTTTAGGAAAACTATTGTGAACCAAATCGGACAGTAACTTTTGGAGTAATTAAAAAAAAAGAATATTACGCGTTTATAGTTACGGAACCCTCCTTAGACATGTCCTGACATGCTCTTGGTTAGGTTATTTTATTGTATATCTAGGCTATAATATATATAATTAACGTACTCGGGTCATGGTTTTTTTTGTAAATATTGTAGTTATTTATCAACAGTAGGTATTAAAAGTCTTACCTAAATGTTCTCTGCAGTCGGTTAACATGAAATGCATTAAGAGCATATAATTTTGCAATTACACGTAGAGTTATGTTTCAAATGACTCTTTTGCTGTTACCTAGCGACAATTAACACTTCGCTGAGAGCATTTGGAATAACTCCGGGAATAACACCTTGTTGATGATCATAATTTGATACAAAAACATGTTAAAATATTTTTTTATACTAGCGGTCCAACAGCGGACTAAGACTGTATTGTCAGTTGTGTATAGGTAGGCAACATAGGCATTGGGCAACTGTAGCTTCCCATAGCGAACTATATAGATACCTGGGTACTAGATAGATATCTATATCTAGGTACAATTCATAATTACTATTTCCCTTTATCTCCTTCCTAAACTTTTTAGGTAATTAATAATGTATTTCTAAAATGCTTGCTATTCTTCGACACAAATGGGCCGGCTCGACCGGATAAATACCACGGCTTAAAAAACCGGCGTGAAATAACGCTTGTGTTATTTTGTATGGTGCTCCGTGCTCCGAGTGAGTGAGGTTACCTGAGGCCCAAGGAGGGTCGGGGATTTTAAGGACCAGGAACGCAAGTTCGCAAAACCAGAGGAGCTACATGTGTACAGTGTAACTCCTCTTGTATTACGATTTACGAGTGCATGGGCGGCGGCAATCGCTTACCATCATCCTCGTCGCGTTTCAGGAAACGTGAACCAGGGTTCATTTAATAAAAAATACTTTTTTGAGAAGAGAGTAGCTTGCCTAGACAACATCGAAGGTAAACGTCCCTGCTGCAAGGGTTTAGGGCTCTCCCTATCAAAGGAGGATAAAACTGTAGCCCACCAATCACCAAGCTAGCCTACTAAAACTTGGCTATTCTAGCCATATTTCTGTAATGTCTCATGTCTTTAACCGATGTAGAGAATTTTACTAAAATAGGGCGCTGTTGTGTGCATCGCTCAGATTCCATTGAGCTAAAGGCTAAAAGTAAATTGGATAAAATTCTCTCATAAAGTTTTTACTTTTAATTTTTATCTCATAGATAGCGCCCTGAGAAATAAAAAAAAAAATAAAAAAATACAACTGGCTGTACTGGCTATAAAACACATAGGTTCGAAATACGAATTACAAAATAAAATGTCGGTTATTTCAAGTGCTGGCTACAATCTTTTTATTTTTGCCTCGCTTCGAATACGCGATGTAATATTATGATATCAACTTTAATTTACAAAGAGTTTTATAAGAATACTGTATGTGCTAGCATTTTTACTTTTTTTGACAACAAGTTCTCATAAAAGGTATAAACTGGCTAGTTTATTCACTAAAGTACACAGTGAGATACTAAAGGTAATTTTTATCCATATATAATGTAGAGTTAAGTGAATAAGCTTGTCAAATCGACATTGGGCATTATAGGCAGGCAATGTAAGTACCTACCTAGTTACCTACTTATTGTGTAGTTTATTGATAACTAGCTGGTGCCCGCAACTTCGTTTGCGTGGAAACGGAATGATATTTTTTAAACGGCATCATTTTTAATCGTCATCGTAATAAGCGACGCCATCTTGGCTAAAGGCCTTTAACGAAGCCAATATAAAGCTAAAAAAAAAAGAAACTGAATTACATTTTTAAAAATATATTTAAGAATTTACAAACAAAAAAAACCGTATTTTAATATCTAAAGCGGATATAAAAGCAATAACTACTTATGTATGTAGTTAGTGTTTTGACAAGCCTATAGGAAAAAAAAACACGGTTTGTCTAATAATCTCTACTTTTGTACCTACCTATTAGGTGGCTACCTTTACTACTTAGTCTGTGAATCCTACTCTTAATCATTAACTCTCTCTAAAATACAGTAAATTGATACGTAAGACTGTATTGAAATCGATATGAAAACAACAAACTCCCAAGGCACTTGAGACAAGTGGCATTGTCTCGTGAAAGTTTCCAGTAGGAAGCGGTAATATGCAAGTGCGTCTGTATTGCGTTCTTTGTTTCGTCATTTCTGCCTAGGGTTGCCATCCGTCCGGGTTTCCCCGGATTTGTCCTAGTTTAAAGGGCGTCCGGGGAGCGTCCGAGCCGGATTTTATTTGCTATCCGGGTTTTTGTAGGCAGAATTAGGAAGGTCTAAGTTTTTTTTTTATTTGCAGAAATAATAAATCTTCCTTTCTTTTTGACATTGCCGTAGTCGGGTAAAAACTGTTCTATGTCCGGGTTTCGTACTCCAAAATCCGGGGTTTTCACGCGTCTCGTCCGGGGAGTCATATGTAAGAGATGGCAACCCTATTTCTGCCATATTTTGTGTGCCATGCCGCGCCGGTATGTTTATTTAATATAATTCGCACTTCGCAACGGACGTAACTCGAACGAAGTAATCGCGTTCTATCAGGCGATGCGTTTGCTCGTTTGCCCAAATACTATGAAAATCGCTAAGTTAGATATTAAGTAGGTACCCATTCTGTAATATAATGAATATTGATGTAGGTATGTTGAAATTAAAAAAAATTGACATGCAAGCGTTGGAACTAAATAATAGGCAAGCGGACTGATTTTTTTATTGCATGAATGAATAGTAGGTACTCTTAAATATGAGTAACTTCTCAGAAGAAACCGTATATCGAAAGTCAATATTTTCAAAGGTACAGCGATTTGTAGGTATATAAAATTTCGCAAGTCTCGTTAAAACGCTCCATACTAAAATCGACATACAAATGACGTCACTATTGGATTAAAGTGTATTTAAGTAGGTATAAAGTATACGGCCGCAGGAACATATTTGTAAATATCTCTGATATATAAATAAATATATTTCTGAATATATTAATGAAACCACATATTTCAGATGTTGTCCGATCCCCTATTTGTTAGATTAAATCACATTTAGTTAAGTACCTACCTACTAAAAAATATTAAACTTAGTAGTATGTACTAAGTTTAATATTTTTTATATCTGCAACTATCTTTTTAATATGTACCAATATACCTAACTCCTAAGTATAATAATTTATGTAATATGTACCTACCTAACTAGTAAGTTTATCGAAAGCCAAACACGATCGCAATATTGATGGGCCCTTTGTACGGGATATTCCGTATTCATAATTCGCACAATGCGATATCGATCTTTGATTCGAATCGCACAGTACATTATCCATCATTTCTCATTGCAGTCACGCCTTGATTTTATGAAAAGTAAAGGGCATTCGTACAAAGTCCAATTATTTAAATGTAAGTCGTACGAATTGAAGTTGTTTTTTTACCGACAAGTAGTAAAAAGAACAGTAAATAAAATAATTATTAAGTTAAATATTATGTTCTTTCACATAGATCTGATTTAAAAGGTTAACGAGTGGTAGCGCGTTCCACACGGCACTTATTTTGCCCAAAACGCTACGATAATTTTTACCACAAAATGGTGTTTCTTTAGCGAAATAACGTTAATAATGAAAATTTCGAAAATTTCGTTTTTAGCAATTTTTGTGACTAGTGGAACAACTGACAGCTGACGTTAAAAACGTCAAAAAGTGCTAATTTTAACCCAAGTACGGAGCTGGGTAAAAATATGCAAAATGGCGTGATCATTCTTAGCGTTTTTTGACAGATGACAGTTGCGTGTGGAACAGGGGTGAAAACAGTTACGAATGATCATAGTGGTGCTAAAGGAACAGAATGTGAATGAAAATAATGAAAATAACGTTTTGAACGTGCAAATGGAACGAAGCATGGGTAGGCACTGGGTTAACCATTTACTTCCTCCAGGGGATTATTGATGATCAGATACAAATATTTGATGTCCGTATCAATTAGATATACCTAATTAATAAGTAATAACATAGGTACAAATAGATTAGATTAGCATACATCAACCACTAGAAACAATAATTTATAATAATTATTATTATTTAACCTAAATTACAATATGCATAATATTAACATTATGCCCGAAGTTAAAAAACTAAAAATTTAAAGATTTGAACATGACGCGCGTTTCCTTGAAACGGAACGAAATGTCAAATGCGAAACGTCAATGTCGCGCGGTTTTGCAAAACGCCATGCCGTGTCGCTAGTGTGTCTGATTAAAATAGCAAGTGGAAATAAAACACGTCAGTTTTTAATGAAATAACTAAGATAAATTGTGTTGTAAGCTAAGTTGTAAGATACTGTTTATTAAAATTATATTACATGTGCTGTGCTAAACCATCTCTCGGGTACGGATACTGTTGTATTCCATTTGGTTTGATATGTTTATGTGCATTATTAATATGTAGCGCCCAGTGCCGCTTTTCTTAACAAATTATTGTATTTTTAGCGTTTTGCGGGATGGAAATTAACAAGATAAATAGTTTACACTTCTTGACCGTATTTATTATAATCTGGAGAGTATCCTGCGATGTAAAACCGCCAACTATCAACCCCGAAATATTCATCCAGTCCCGGACTATCGGCGAGTGTCATTCGTGTAAAATATTCATAGAATCCTTTAAAAAGGGACTAGAGAGAACGGCTCGAGGTAAATATGAGGGAGGCGATGCCGCGTGGGAGGAGGAAAAGTTGAAAAAATCGTATAAACGCAGTGAAATGAGACTAATAGACATACAAGATGGTATATGCAAGGAGGAGTCTAAATTTGCTGTGCAGTGCCACCATACGGCAGAAAAAGCCGAGGAATATATAGAAGAATGGTGGGCACAAAACCCTGATGAGTCTGATGATCTGTTTACTTATATTTGTATTGATAAAATGAAGTTGTGCTGTCCAAAGAACCATTATGGTAAAAATTGCACTCCCTGTCCTGGAGATCATAGCAACTTGTGTAGTGGGAACGGCAAATGCAGGGGGGAGGGCACGAGGAAAGGAAATGGCACCTGCTCGTGTGACCCAGGGTACAAAGGACCAAACTGTGATGAGTGCGCACCGGGGTACTACTTATCTAAAAGAGATGAGAAAGATGTATGTTTGAAGTGCCACATCTCCTGTATGGGAGGGTGTAGAGATGGCACAGCCAGGGATTGCGTAGCCTGCAAACATGGCTTCGAGTTTGACATCGACGAAGGCTGCATGGATGTTGATGAGTGTAACGACGAACGAGTGTGCAAGCCAAACCAGTTCTGTGCCAATTCTGTTGGTTCGTATAAATGTATAAATTGTCACAAGTTCTGCAATGGTTGCTACGGAGATGGTCCGGACATGTGCAAAAAGTGTGCAGACGGGCACACTAAAAAGGGTCAATTTTGTTTATCCGACAGCAACATGGACGATGAGTCAGAGCTTCTAACTACAACAAGGTGAGTTAAATTTTCCCACAATTACGATAAACACATTTTATTATTTCCTTAACTTTATAAGATAATGTCTGTTCAAACAATGAGAAAAATTAAAGTTAAAACTAACAATTTAAATGATGATTGTATGGTATTTATTATTTACTTACAATTTTTAAGTGCATATCCTAGTCTCTAAAAAGGATGGGGGCCAAAGATTATCATAAAGTGGCATACTTAACAGTAAAGGAAAAACAAAATCTACCAATATATTTTTCCTTTACTGGTAATTCCTAAAAAAAAGATACACAGGTAACATACAAGACTAAGCCCAATAACTGGTACTTGTATGGAATTTGTAACATCATTTGCAACAATAATAATAATGAGAACAATTATGTATGCCCATACATAATTTTTTATTACATTTAGTAATTATTTTAAATATTTTTTACAGAAAAGAAGAGCTGTAGTGTAGTAGTGTGATTAGTTTAAACAACGGTAAATTATTATTATTTTTTGGTGGTGGAATGTGGTTCCTAAATAAACACTAAAATAATATTCCAATTTATTATTCCAATTGTATTCCAATAATGCTTAGAAAACCAATTTAAATTTTGCTTATATTTTGTATGTATATGAATAATTTACTATGACTTAATAAACAATAAAAAAAAAAAACATCTCTTACTAATTTCTTTTTTGCCAGTCTCAACTGAAATGAAATTCATAATAAAAACTATTTTTAAGGTAAATTAATGTTTTGCATACTAACATACAATTTTTTTTCATTAGGTACATAACATATGTTGGTCTTCTCGTAGCAACTGGGATTCTGCTACCTAAGTCAACACACATCGGAAGCATGGTTGGCTTTATGGTTTTATCATATATAGTAGGTGCGGAGTATTACTGTATGATAAATGGACACATGGGACTAATTAATCTAAAAGACTTGGATTTGTTTCAATTATTTGTGTTATAACGAAAGCAAAAGAGAGAAAATTTTTTGAAGTGAATTTATGGTTTGATTCAGTATTAATTTATTAAACAGACACCACCCCAAGTTGTGAAGTGAACGAAGCTAAACAAAAATGATAAAAATGCTATCCTTCGGTGGGATTCGAACCCGCGACCCCCAGCTTGAGCAATACGCTCAACGATTGAGCCACAGAGGTCGTCATAATTAGGGATTTTTTAGGGTTTCGATTTAATTAGCGAGCTTGGCTGTTTATCCATCTGTCTGTTACCAAGCTGTATCTCCATGATAGAAATTATTTTTTTTTTGTATTTTTGATTGAAATTGAAAGTAACATTTGTATATTATATTTTATTTGTTTGATGAAAATTATTTAAAATAGAAGTGTAATTATATTTTGTTATTTAGAATATGTACTCCAACCGCCAACAAACTGCTTTACAGTGTGGCGATTTATGTAGTGGCTGTAAAAGATGTTTTCTTTTGTGTCAATAAAAAAAAAAAAAAACATAGGTACTAAAAACAGAATAAAGTAAATATTTATAGGGCTATGTTATATAGTTTATTATGATATGGTGTAAATTGAAACCTTTCGTGCGCAAGACCGACTCGCACTTGGCCGCCTTTTTGTTTAGTTTAGTACATTCACTATGGGGCAATGGTGATCAACATTGAGTCTGTTATTGCAGACTTATTAACAAAATGTATACACTTTTTTATTTAAATGCACTATTATCGAGATTGTTTAATAGGTATAAAAAAAGACTGTAAAAGTAATAACTTAAAATATTGGTAATATTTTAACGTGGGTAGAATAATAGATTGGGACGGCCGATGTTCTGCCAGTCACATAGATACAATTAATGTACCGGTGTATAGTGTATAGATAGGCTGGGAATATATGCTCCGGAATCCAGAACGCTGGTGAAAATTCAGAGCATTAAAAATAGAACTCTGTGCCAATATAATAGAGCTGAAAATCGGATACACGATCTCGTGTGATCGTGTTTCAACTCTATTGTATGAGTCCAGACTCTAGAGTACTATTTTCAATGCTCTGAATTTTTGCGGTAATATAGTACCAGCCATTGGGGTTCTAGTCTCACGCACATGTTATCAGGAATTCTGAGAGAACGAGTACTTAACTATGTATTAAGTAGTATAAAACATGCTTATCAGAAATTACTGATAAAATGTGCCTGGTCAAATCTATACTTAATATTATAAAGAGGACAGATTTGTTCGTTTGCATTGAATAGGCTCCGAAACTACTGGGCAGTTTTTGGTGAAATTTGGCACGGATATAGAGTAGACCACGGGTAAGGACCGTGCATTTTTTCGCAATAAAAGTAGCCTATCTACTTTTATTGCGTAAAAATGCACGGTTCCTACGGTGTTTCCTTTTGTGCGCACGAAGTCGCAGGCAACATCTAGTAATTGATAAAAGTTTGTCCAGAAAAAGAGTCAACACTAACCCCCTTACTAATAAACGCTGTATAAGCTTTGAATAGTTACACAGTGTTTTGTCTTCTTCAATCGAATTAAAAATGTCACTTGTGTGACGTGAACAAAACACTGTATAACTATTTAAAGATTATACAGTGTATATTAGTAAGGGGATAGAGTTTCCATAGTACATTCCAAACTTTACAAGTTCTAATATTATGCTCATTGTGACAGAACCATTAAGGCAGCTGTAAGTATTCTTCTTGGCCAAATACAGTAGGTTAATTGACATTTTTTCTGGTCAGACGTTTCTTAGGATATCCAAAGCGCTGTTCTATTGGCAGGTTGTATTTTAGTTACACGTATACATTTATTATCACTGTAGACAACTGTCAATAAGCCAGGCCAATGCACCTAGACATTAGACAAATAGCAACTTCTATACACTCCCTAAGTATACACGAAAAATACTTCTATATACCCCTTAAATACATAGATTTGGTCCCAAAAGTATAAATTCCATTAAAACTGGGCGTCATTTTTTTTTCCTCACTACAATTTGTATTTTTAACCCCCGACGCAAAAAGAGAGGGTTGTTATTAGTTTGATGTGTCTATCAGTGACATCGTACTCATAAACGAATGTTCCGATTTAGGCTTGGACTATATGATCCGGATTCCGGCGGGCCGGGGAAAATTCAGAGCACTGAAATTAGAACTCTGCGCTAATGCAATAGAGCTGAAAATCGAACACACATTATGGATCGAGTCAAATGTCAATGTCATATATGACAGCTCGATACTCGACACTTCTATTTTCAACTCTAGTGTATTAGCGCAGAGTCCTATTTTCAGTTCTCTGAATTTTCCTGGGCCGCCGGATTCCGGATTATATAGTCCCAGCCATAGGTTGTTATGTTTAAAAGTTGATGTGACCGAGAGTGTTCTTAGCTATAATTCATCATCATTAGCTCGCGCACTGTTTGACATTCGGGGGTTACTTTAAATGATTTTGCTTTTATGCGTGTTAGAAATGGGCTAATTGTTGGCACTTAAGTTGAACTTAGTTTAATGATGGATGGACTTTGTATCGTATCTTGCTCAGCACATGTTAGACAATAAGTGTTAGTCAGTAGGTTACCCAATGTTTCCCAACCACTCGATTGATGTGATGTGATTGTACTCGAAATTCGCCAACGGCCAATCACTTTGTTGTAAAAGACTACCGGCCGAATAACAGCTACTTAAAGATAGGGGTCTCCTAAATCACAGGCTCTCTCTGTCTCTGCTTGGTATAATAATAAAGACAGCATGTGACTTGAGAAACTCTTAATTTAAGTAACGTTTGAGTACGCCATTAATCTTCCATCACGTGAATAAGCTCAGGATAATGTATGTTTTAAGTTACCTCACTAATCGTAAAACCTTTGTGATAATTATGTTAATTTATTTAATTTTATAATAATAAAACTTTTTTAAGTACACATTTTGTTTTATTTATAAATTATCTAACCAAAAGCATATCATGACGTGTCTAAGGAGAGTTCCGTAACTATCAACGCGCAATAGGTTTTTGAATAATATCATTTCAAAATTCGGATACCTATCTTTAAAGTTTCCGATATATTTTCAAAAAACCATAGGTACCCCCTTTTTGTTTTTTACTAAATTGTTTGTAATTTAGTAAAAATCTTGAAATTTTTCAAAAAGTTTCTAGAGGTCATTTCGAATCGAATGAGCCCTGGATTGTCATTTTCGGTGCCCTTGGACAGAAATTCACTGACAGGGAGGGATCTTGTGATTCCGACTAATAGTTTAGAAATCCCAAGGGCGGGGGCAACTTTAAACCACTTTGGAGACTGATTAATCGAAAATGGCTGACTTTGTAATAAAAGTCATGTATGAAACCTTGCCTTTTTTAAATACCTATTCAATGATACCCCACACGATGGGGTAGAATCATATGCATACATACAGTGATAAATATTATACATCTATGCATAAATATTATTATAGATGAGGCATGTTGAGGCAAAAACTATACACTACATTAATGGCCCCACTTTTGGAGTTTTTGGGGCCATTTTGACATTTGAAGTATGGTGAAATCAAGACGGGGGTGACATTTGAGGTATGGTGAAAACCAACACAACTTTAATAAACTTTATGGTAACTTTCTTGTAACTATGGAGTTTTTTTCTGTCAAATATGATTATCATAATAATATTTATCTGTCAAATAAGATTTTTTTCTGTCTCACGTCATAGCCTATCTTTAGTTTTAAAATCTTTGGGCAGAATGAAAAATATTTTTCATACCCTCTTCACATGTATGGGGTGCCACCCCTAAAATATAAAATTTCATTGGATTTATTTTATAAGCATGTTTTTATTTCGTCGTGCAACAGTAGGTAAGTATATCAATAATTTCGACTTTAATATTATGTCAGTGTGATAGTTTTGGTATGAGTAAGTACCTATGTTGTTATGTATGTTAAACATTAATTATAATGGAGAAAAAATCCAAGATACTGAAGTCACAAAGTTTCTAGGCATATATAGGTATATAGAAAAGGATCTTAAATGGGAAACACACTCAGAATACATAATATGCCCTATTTGCTACTTCAAAAGTAGTTAGAGTCTGGCTAACGAAAGATGAGACTGGAAAAAGACGTTAAATTCAAAAAGTCGACGTACGGCAACCTTGTCTATAGTCGGAATTATAGTTTTGATACTTGATTATTTATGACAATTCTAATATTATTGTGGCGGACCAATCAGCGCACAGTCCTGAATCACGCTATCGAAGTTTCTGAGCTCGGAAAGTATATATACAACAGCTGAAATGATTACAAGTGGGCTTAGGCCTGACCGGGCATACCACTTCGCTCGGTCGGAGATCTCCCTACGGGGCCTACCACGCCATTCCCACATTAGTGACCCTCGACAGAACACGCCTCCTTCTGGACATCATCATCATCACTCCCCACCCCTCCGCACCGCGCCAGCCAGCTTCAGCCTCTTCGGGTACTTCGACCACCAGCCTCAACGCACCGAGGCCTGGTCGAACCCTCATCGGCTTCAACGGGCACTCTCACTACAACTACCGGTCAGCAAGCAGAGCACATCTCTCCTGGTCAGCACGTAGCATCGGCCCGCACGGCAGCACTCCGACTCACTGGAGCCCGTGCAGCAGCAGCACAGTTCCGACTCACTGGGACTCTCTCCACTGGCACTGGCGACTCAAGCAACAAGACTCATTAGAAATGGTTCGACCTCCGGTCTTCGGGGGGGAGTGATGTGGCGGACCAATCAGCGCACAGTCCTGAATCACGCTATCGAAGTTTCTGAGCTCGGAAAGTATATATACAACAGCTGAAATGATTACAAGTGGGCTTCGGCCTGACCGGGCATACCACCTCGCTCGGTCGGAGATCTCCCTTTGGGGCCTTCCACGATTCCCACATTATATTTTGTTAGGAACAACTCATTTCATGAAAATGAAGTTTATTGTCCTTGTTTACTTACTTTTTTTTGAATTTGCCGCCTTTTTCCAGTCTCATCTTTCGTTAGCCAGACTCTAATGAAAAAGCATTGCTTATGGCCTACCATGGATTTGTGGTTTCTACTCTGCGATATGGCATAATATTTTGGGGCAATTCCACAATGCGTGAAGACATTTTTAAGGCGCAAAAGAAATGTATTCGTGCTATAGCAAATATACGTTCAATTGAAAGCTGCCAATCTTAATTTAAAAAATATAAACTACTTACATTTCCATGCCTGTACATATAGGTATGAAGTAGCCTTATTTGTACGAACAAACCTTTCTTTATTCACCCGATTCAATACCAAAAGGCTTGCACATAAATTATGTTGTCTAGAATCTAAAACTACACTAGATAGAAAGAGTATTTTCGGCATGTCAACTAAAATATATTATAATAATTTACCACGACATCTTAAAGAAATAGACAGCATTCAAAATTTTAAAAATGAATTAAAAAAATACTTAATAGATTATAGATAAATGCTTTTACAGTGTTGATGAACTGTTTTGTGCATAATTAATTAATTATAAATATTATTATTATTTGACATGTGTAACTTTAATTACAATTGACTATTGACTAATCAATATTACTGAAATTCTCAAAGATGTAGTTTATAATAATAATTGTTACTAGATATTTACTACAATTTGACTATTTACATGACATCATAATTATTTTCACGTGATATTAATAAATTTATTAGATTTTACGATGATTGTATGATATTATTATGATTCAATGGTGTTGATGACAAAATAAGTTGGACCTAAGTACCTATATTATCTAACATTTTATATTATTAATTCTAGTTGTGATTCTTTGATTTTTATAATATTCCTATTTTATATAAGTATATATTTTTCTTATAATTGTAAATTAATTAATTTAGATTATTTATGTTTATTATGACTATGTAAGATATAAAAAATGAACTGTATACCTATCTATTTAATTTAATTCTAAAATGAAGGCTTAACTAGATTAATTACAAGTTTACTCTTACACCTGCATGGTTATGATTTGCAAACGCCATTCTGATGGCAGAATGTAGGATCTTTTAATATTGTAATTTTGTAAGACCTCTTGACAAACCACATTCTTGCAATAAATGATTTGAATTTGAATATGTTTAATAATTTTTGTGTTGTTCGGAAGTTCGAACTCGGTAAAATATTTTTGCGACTCTTTGTGTGTTTTTTTTTTAATCTACTAAAGCTCCGAGCAAAGCCCGGTTACCCAGGTATATTAAATGGCAAAGATATAGTATACTTTGATGGACTCTGATTATAAAACAATAGGGGTGGAGTTGTGTTTTCGCGCAGTCGTGACGCGCGGAACGTGTGTCGTAGTGTCACGTCATGCGTGTCACAGCGTTATGTCACGACCGTGACACCGATTCCGTTTCGCGCGGAGATAGTCCTTACTCTCTGACCGGTTTACTGTTAGAATTACAGAGGTAACGTAACTTTTCTGCGGGATTTACATGGGTCGATTTTCACTGCGCGGCAAGTCGCTTGTCATTTTTGTTGGCAAAATTGCCTTGCGACCTCGCCGAATTGTCATTTACAAGCCGATGCGGCAAAAATCGACCATGTAAATCGACTATTACCTACTTTCGTCTCTAATGTTGAGTTCTATCCTCAATGTGACTAAACTCAGGCTGTAGTGCCTTCTGTATAATGAGTTTTGCTTCACTGTTTCGCAGCCTAAGCACAAAGCAATGGACATGTCCCAGGCCTTGATCATTCAGAAGCAATAATCTCGGGATTTATCAAGTCACGCGGGATTGGTGCTTTCGCCTTTGAATGAACCGGAATCAAATAGGAATCCTCACTAGAACTCTAATTGGGCACTGCAAGCTCCATAAAATATCTCAGCAGTACATAGGTACTGCTGAAGTGCTGAGATAGCGGCATTCCACATTGGTGATATAACGAATTGCAAATCCTGCGAGGAAAGGGATGAGATGCCACACATCTTGACTGTCAAAAGTGACAAATATTTGATATTTTTCTGAGGATCAAGCGATTTTTAGATACATATTTAGAGTAGTTATAGCACGCCATAACTCAAATATTTTATATGTGTAAGTATGGGATGTTGCGAGTGTTGTCTGCGTACTGCGCGAGTACTGAGTACGGGACAGAGTTTGTCCCCTCGTGATTTTAAATGATACCTAAAAAACGGGACGTCCCGGGAAATACCGGATGTCTGGGGTATCCCTAGCACTTCAACAGAGTAGGAAACAGATACCTTGGACAGCACGAATATTCTACCGTAGAGCTGTGTATTAGGGCTGTGGACGGTAGTCAGTACCTAATACCTATAACTAATGCGAAGGGGTCGCAATATAGATCCACTAGGGTCACAGTGACGTCAGAGATCAACTATGACCTTCCATCAGTTCAAAAAAGTTAACAATTGAGTGCTACTTGAACGATTTAACCATCGGGCGACAGTCTCGAAGTACCTCTACTATATACATATTAAGTATGATTTTTTGTGTAGCAATTTGGCAAAGGCAAGCAGACATTATGCAACTGTGCATGTCTGACATTTAGTCTAGGTACCTATAGGCGTCCATAATCACTTAGCATCAGGCAAGTGCCTTTCACATGAAAAAAACTCGCTACTTTCATGGCCATAGTAACTAGTCTCAATGGGTTATCTATTACGGTAAGAGCCGCACCTACAATACGGGTTGCGCAAATAGTCAACAAAGCTAGTGTATAAGTTACAACATTTCGACCTTATTGCCATGGAAATAATGTTCAAAAGGTACACAGGTGCGTACCTACAGTATAGTGTGGGTATTATGTTATGTATAAAACAAATACGGCGATTGTATTAGAATAGTTTGTTATGCAATTGTTACCGTTTTTGATTATTTGGAGTACATTAATGAAATTTAAATAATTTGTTGGTTTAGTGAAAGTGTCTTACGTAACTGGCTTTAGAAAAATTTTCAGCAATTTATTTATATATAATTTAGTTTAAACAACACAATGCGACAAGTTAACACCATAATAAAAACAGTTGTTTTATTATTCTGTACAAATAAATGGCACTCGTATTGCGGCGTTTACATGTCACTGGATGTTTGGCGTGGGTATACATTCTAGCGCTCGTGGACCGTGGCTGTAGGTAGTATCCATGGGCGTAGCCAGGGGGTGGTTTAGGGGGTCCAACCCCCCCCCCCCCCTCCCCGAAATGGGCCAGCTGGTATATATAATACAGAGATCTGACCAATATACAGAGGCATATTTAGAAATTTTGCGTCCCAGGCAGATGAACATAATATTTTGCCGCCCCATTAACCCTATGTTAATGGGGCGCCCCATTAAAAATAATCAACAGCGTAAATCAGAACTTTGATACTAATTTGGACTATATGTATGTGTTTATGTTAAATGTCTTCAAACCGAGAAAGCGAGCAAATGTTTTTTTTTTTTTTTTTAATTTATTGGAGTTAACAAACAGTGACCATAGTACATAATTATAGACACAACACAAATAAAACTTATTAACTATGACACCAACATCGTTAACTACATAATTATATAATTAACTTACATAAGTACAATACATTCAGTTGAGGGATGGATACGCGTACATGGATTTATAATATGATAATGAAATATTTAAGTAGGTAAGTGAGGTAAGGTGCATAAGCATGTTTTATTAGGATATAGATTACGTGCTAATTTAATATACTTTTTTTATTAAATTTAATATAATATAAAGTTGCTAATTTTGATCATCAGACTCGTTAACCAATAATTTTAAGATTTCTTTTTTATATTTTGCTATTTTATTGTTAAAGATATCAATGGAGAAAAAGGTTTTGTTATAAGTGTCAGATAGCCTGTAGAATGGTGAGCGCTTACCAACATTAGTTCGGCAGACTGCAGTTACAAATATTTGATGTGGTCTACGACTATGTGTTGTTATGGGTATCTTATAACATATTTTATTATTTAACGATATACAATCATATCTATTATGACATAAATCATAAAGTAACATCATTTCGTGTTGAGTACGTCTAGATGTTAGTGTGGTTAGATTGTATCTATCCAAAAGGCTATTATAGGACTCTCGCGAATGACAACATCTGTGGTGCACCGAGCGCAGAAACTTCTTTTGGACCATTTCAATAGCATCACTATATTTTGTATAATACGGATTCCAAATAACTACAGCGTATTCAAGTTGTGACCTAATAATAGATTTATAGATGTGTAAATATGTTGAGGATTGTACAAAGCCCTTGCAGGACCTCATAACGAATCCATACATCTTGTAAGCTTTACTGATAATGTTATCTATATGTATATCTAGATGTAGTTTTTTATCTAGAGTCACCCCAAGGTCCCTAATAGAATCGACTTTTTCTAGATGATGACCACATAACCTATAGGAAAATGTACTTCTGTTGCGTTTTTTTGTAAAAGTTATTGATTTACATTTGTTTATGCTAAGCGATAATTTATTATTATTACAATACTCAGAGAATCTATCAAGGTCTTCTTGGAATCTAGAATGATCTTCGGTACCTTGTATAGTATGATATATTTTAAGGTCATCAGCGTACATTAGAAATTTACAGAATTTAAAGCAGTGGTGCACGTCATTTATAAAGAGTATAAACAACAATGGGCCTAAAATAGACCCCTGGGGGACTCCAGAGCTGATAGGTACATAGTTAGATTCACATCCATTAATCATTACTTTCTGTGTACGATTCGTTATGTAGGACTTGAACCAGCGCCACAAATTTCCTCTAATACCATTATAAGCCAATTTTTACTCCTTTGCCTGATAAAATCTTTTTAAACTTTAAACCCTGAAAGACTGTGTAATGGGAAAAAATACAAATATCAATAGCCAAAGTTGAACGTCGGTACCTGTGTCGGTAGTGAATTCTTGGAACACCCCCGTAGTCGTTTTATTTTCTTGAACCCCCCCCGAAACTAAACCCTGGCTTAGCAATCGCATTTTGATTGAATTGTCCAAGATGGGTCGACCGCTCTTACGCAATCTAACGTTTGTATGTTTCACCTTATAAAACAGTTACTAAACCCGTCTATTTGTATGGCGGTTTGATTTTTCATTAGAACAGGCTGAGCCCTAACCTGTCTAACCCGTTCCTCTTCCGCACAAGCATCGATTGCATTCAAATTTGTACCTAACCTAACGAAGACAAGAGAATTTGCCGCTTTTTAACCGACTTCAAAAAAGGAAGAGGATCTCAATCGACTGTTTTTTTCTTACCTCAGAATTTTCGACTGGATTAACCGATTTTGATTTGATTATTTAAAAGCTGATGCTTCCCGTGTCCCATTTCAATTTGGTCCAGTTCTGACAATGGTATCCATGAGAAAACGATATAGGTAAGTAAGTCTTAAATTTTTACTTTGGAAGTCGGTTTTGATTTTTTGTTTAAATATAGATAATTATCTCAAGTTGGATATTTTGGATGTAGATTGTAGGTAATAACTCTGATGGTCTGGAAAAAAACGGATTCTAGAGAGCTACATTTTCTAAGAAAAAGGTTGCGAATAGTTTTATTAATTGATTGATGACGATAGGCCTGAAATTGGCTCAACGATTTTGTGGTTAAACTACGAGTCGATGGGATGGTTTTACTAACAAACGGTATTATCCACTCAATCGCGAAAAATGGCGTTTTTGACTAAGTTGCTAAAAATTAATAATAAGTAGCGGTTTTACAATCTACTGATAATTGCTAGATAGCTTGTTTGCACGTTTTGTCTCTGTCGCTCGATATAGAGTAAGTGCCGATAAAACTTCCGAATAAGCTATCCGACACTTGCTACAAGATAGTGAAACTGCAGGGCCTCTAGTCAAGATGCATTCGATGATTTTGACGGCGAACTTCGAAATCAAAAATGATTAGGATTTGACGTAAGTCATCGTTATTTGACATGTCGCTTGCGATGTGTTATGTCAAATCCCATAGGTACATTTTATTTCGAACCGTCGAAATTATCGAATGCATCTTGACTTTTATCGAATGCATCTTGACTTGAGGCCCTGGCCCCAAAAGAAATAGCGTATACCTACTCGCAGTTTGTTCATAAACACGTTTCGTTCCTCCTCATAGCTTTAAGATATTACACAAGGAAATCAATGTATTACTTTCAGAAACTTAAGACCTGGAACGGTGTACTTTAACACTATCGATTGCGCGAAAGCAGGCGGCTTGTAATGCGCCGTATAAAAAACGTAACAATGCGTAAATTATAGAAATCGGTACCGTTCGCCATTGTTTCATGGGAGTCTGCATAACTTAGCTTTCTACGGTTTCTGATAGTTGTGACGTGTACGGGTCGTGTATGGATGATGAATGGGGGAGGCTGTCGGTAGAGAAATTATGTCACCAGTTCACCACGCGATCCTTCGTACTTGTATACTCCATTCAGTGGGACTAGCAGGAACATTTTGACAGCTGCGTGAACTTAACGTTGCATTTAAGTTACCCGATGTCTAAATATTTTTATTAGTAAAGGGTTTATTTTAAGGAATTATCGATTAAGTGAGAATTTTCCAAAATTCGCCAAAATGTAGTAATAGAGCAATACGTAAACAGAAGGTTTCTATTCAATTCACAAAAATGTCCAAATTACTTATCGGCTTGTTTAATATATAGGTATATTATACCTACTTATTATGAGATAATTGTTTTGAGATATTTTTATTGTCTTTTCGAAGAGTAGGTAGGTACATAATAAGCCAATAAATATTGTCTGCAATGGCATATCTACGATCAACCGTTGACGAAATACATGTCATCACAAAAGTTAGATCGTCGTAGAGCATTAAATTGCTCTATACAAAAAAAAATATGCACGAGTGACGTCACAGGAGTTGAAAATGTAAGTATGAAGATACATATACAATATTAATTTGATTAACTTAGATAAATACTGCGTTTATTTATATCATTCTTGTGACATAAAATATCACTAATAACCTAAGGGTTTGAACAGTAATTATATTATCCTTTTTTCTATGATTGACAGAAAAAATAATTGTCGGTTTTTAGTCCTGTAACTTTTTAATTTAGCAACTGATTACTGTACTTTTTACACTGTTCTGTCCATATTTATGTTGACTTTTGAAAAACATTGGGTTTTATAATAAACGCTGTTCCATATACTATGATCAGCAATCTGGAGTACTCGCAGACCCGTTCGTACAATAGGAGTACCGTTGATCGCTGACTTTTACCCGGCGCGACCTGCCTTCACCCAGAGATTGTCGATACCGAACACTTCCTTGTTTACCAATGTTAGTGCTTTCTAGTTTAAATTCATTTGCGTAATATAACTGTATTCCACGAAAACACTAAAGATCTTAGCTTAGAAATCTGAGAAGTAAACTAAGAAGCTTAAGGAGCTACTAGTCTGTACTAAGTCAAAGTCTGTACTTTGTCATGAAGTCCCTTCGTGAAGTCCATACAGTGTCTGCAAAAATATCTATTATGTGACTCCTTATGTGAATGGTCCAGATTGCGAATGTATTATGTTATGAACAATTTGACATATTTTTTTTAAACTTGGTAAATACCCTTGGTATATAGTCAAGTTTTTACCCTACGGGAACCTATAAAAGTAAAATTAAAAATTTTAAAAACCCCCCGACACAAAAAATAAACTCTAAAAAATAATAAATAATATTTTAAACCTATTATCACATATAATATTATGTAAGTTGAAATAATTTTATTTTCCAATCGTCGCCTCGTCGGGGGACCGCTAAAGTTTATAAAGTATTTTTACAACAACAGCTAATTAATTAATACGAATTACATTTGGGTATGAGCAAATTTTTTTCGGAGTAAATTGTTTTGTTCATTCTGCGACTACACCTGGTTTTTTCACATAGCGGGCCCCCGACGAGACGACGCGACGATTGGAAAATAAAATTATTTCAACTTACATAATATTATATGTGATAATATAATTATAATAGGTTTAAAATATTATTTATTATTTTTTAGAGTTTATTTTTTGTGTCGGGGGGTTTTTAAAATTTTTAATTTTACTTTTATTTTATCCTTTTTAAAGTAGGTATAAATAATGGTTACCTTACCATATACATACTTTCAACATCATTGAAGTAACATGGTACCAAATTTCAAATCGATAGGACGTGTGGACGATAGTCAGATCCCCTCATCAACTAATAAAGAAAAGATGATCTTCAAACGGCTAATCAGGTCATGGTTACCTTACCATGTTCTTTAAATTTCGTTGAAGTAACACGGTACCAAATTTCGAATCGATCGGACATAAGAAAGTTAGTCAAATCCCCTCATCAACTAAAAAAGAGCTGATCATTTTCAAACGGCTGATCAGGTCATGGTTACTTTACCATGTTTTTCTCATCAAACGAAGCTACGAACACTCGATTAAGTCATCAATATTCTCTTTCAGTGCGCTTTCATTTGAGACCTTACTCGAGTATATTATTTGCACATTCGGTTTTTCTTCCCCGCTTTCACCCCCCACAACTTTTAAACGGCTCAACCGATTTTCATCAAACATGTCTAAGAACACTCGCATGTAAGTTACCTTTAATACAAAAGAAACTAAATTGAAATCGCTTCATCCGTTCGGGAGCTATGATGCCACAGACAGACAGACAGACACACCCACAGACAGACAGACAGACAGACAGACAGACAGACAGACACGTCAAACTTATAACACCCCTCTTTTTGCGTCGGGGGTTAAAAAATGAAGTTGATACCTACTTAGCAGGATTTCTGTATTTTTCAAAGTTGTTATAATCCGGAAATATTCAATGCTGTACAACGATTTTATCCACTTTCGGTAGGGTCACAGAATAAATATTAGTTACAAGGTTGGAAGGGTGTACAACATGTAAAAAATGGGTAATGTCATAAAAGGAAAAATAATTTACGGGCGATTTGAGGTTGGGAAGTGAAGGGGGTGAGTTTGAGTCCACAGAATCTTTGCTGTATTTATATACTATTTACTATGCCAGCAATTTGACAAGTTTGTAGAATATAAATATGACACAGGCTATCGCTAAATTGAATACTTACAATACTTATTTGGCAAGTCTGGTCGTTTTTTGGCAAAACCTGGCATTCTAACGAGCTCCCGACCGGTCCCGTGACCGCTGAATGTCATGACTTTGGGAGTCCTTGGTCCCAATCCGGCATTTAACTCAAAATTACGCTCATGCTAGACGGATCCTTTAGCCAATATGTCATCGCTAATTTCGATGATGAAGTTCGAAAGCAAACATGTATAGTGCGATTCAAATGAGAATAGGATGGAGTCGGCGCTATATTGTTTCGAGTTTACAATGTTATGATAGTTAAATTTATGTTTAGATAATTGATTACTATTCAACGTTTTTATTTAAATTCGATGCAAGACTATTTATATTTATATGCACATAAGTTTTTCTGAAAATCGCACTTTTCAAGTGATATTTGACAGAAAAAGGTCATTGACGTTCCTATTCTCATTTCAAATGCGTTAAATACGGTATTTGCATGACGTTCGCTAAGTGACACTCCATGAAGTGAAGTCCATATTGTGCTCTATATCTCTGTTGAATGTTATTTTGATCCCTCTATTACATTTGCAATTTTAAAGAGCGTCATTGCAATTAACGATGACATATTGTTGGTTATGCCCTCAGCTTACTAAACGTAAAAGTTAAGATGGATGGAAGGTAATGTAAAAAGTTATTTAGTCTCGTTGTGATTAGAGGTAAAAAGTGACATTTTAAATAGAAAATCTATCCTACTCTACAATATAACTAGGATAATTTGCGTGCGATAAGAGTGAAATAAGGCATGTTTTTAAATATTTCAACTCTACCGCGTGTCATATCAATGGTCTTATATAAGTTTGGTAAAATTAATTACGGATACTTCGGGCATATTCTGATGTACTGCCTATGTATAAACGTTTAAGTAGAAAATAATTGTGATACTCGAAAAAAAAAACTTTTTTCTTTATATGGGCGAGTTTGCGTTTTGCGGCGAGTTACCCATACATGGGTGATTTTTTGTTTGAGTATGACGATTATTTTTCTGCTTAAACGTCTTTATATAAGCAGTGGATCACGTGCATGAAGTATCGGTAATTGATTTTACCAAACCTTATATATAAATCTATCAAGATTTTGAATATTGGTATGTCGTTCTTATAGATCATTAATTAATTTTTTTAGTAGCCTATACTGTCCCACTGCTGGGCAAAGGCCTCCCCCATAGTCTTCCATTCCTCTCGTTCCTGCGCCACCGTTGGCCAGCCCGGCTGGTATACATCCAGCTCATCGCGCCATCTTTTTCTAGGTCTTCTGGTACCCAGTCTGTGGTAATCTTTGCCCAGCGGTCGGGATGCATGCGGCTGATATGGCCTGCCCAATCCCATTTTAGCTTAGCAGCCTTCATACTAGCGTCTGTCACACCCGTTTTAATTAATTAATTGATCTTTTAAAAATAACAGTAATAGAGTCTGGAAAACGAAAGTTGAAAGAGAAATGACGGAATAATAAAAAAATTTAAGTATCGTACATTTAAGTAATAATTTGATAAATTACTTAATAATTAATTAATTAGTACTAATATGATAAATAAAATGTGAGATAAATTAATGTTTCTTTACTCTTTCCAGCCAAACCACATAATTTTTGACAAATTTAGGTTTGTCAAATTGACTTTGAAAGGTCGTATAGAGTTGCCTCGTTAATGGTATGTAAATAACCCAGGTTCAACTTTCGTTTGCCTGAACCCCCCCTTTTTTTACTGCTAACCCTACCCTTTTGGCATTCATTGAACAGTGTGACGAGGTAAAGATTTTTTTATAGAAAGTTTTTCTTACGGTATTTTTTTTTCTTTTCAGATAACGATCGTCTTAATGCCGCCCTCATAATCAGTGGCAGAACAGACGTAAACTAAACGAGGTGAATATCTAACGCATAACATAATACTTACTACTATTATTATTAACGCCAAAGTTTGTATGGATGTTTGTAACTCTTTTACACAATAACTACTGAAGGGTTTTTTTTTAATTGGGTACGGTAGGTAGTAGTTTAGGTCACTTTATATCGTACCAAAATGTACGGTTCAGGCGTGTTTTTATTGTTTAGTTTGTTAAAAAATAACGAAAAGAAATATAATTTACTCAGGGCAGAAACCGCCTGTGCCCACGTGGTTCCATTAAAATATTATTTTTCTTTGCTTCCTGCTTTGTGAAGTTGGATTATAATGTCAGTTTCAAATAAAATATTATCACAAGCATTGTTTTGTTTTGTGAGAATTTATTGTTGTATTATATTACTTAACGACGCGGACGTCTCATCGTGTTGCATAAGTCGTCTAGACGGTTTTGTGATGACGAGATGATAGTGTTTACTTTTTTTTCGCTTAAAATGCAACTAAAATGAAATTTAGTATACAGGGAGTTTTGGGGGTGAAAAATCCACCTAGCTAAATCCATCTAGGTCTTATCCCTGGGAAACTGCGTATTTTTAACATATGTATGTTTTTTCTTTCGTTGTGCAACAGTATAACAATAATTTCGACTCTATCCTGTCGGACGATTGGCAGTTTCGTATGCGTTTCGTATTTAAGATAGCTTTTTGCCCACGGCTTCGGCCGCACAAATAACAGTAACTTTTTATCCCGGAAAAGTACTGGACTTTTTCGGGATAAAAAGTAGCCTCCGTGGTCTTCTCTGTATCTGTGCCAAATTTCATCAATATCGGTCTAGTGGTTTCGAAGCCTATTCAATGGCAAGCAAACAAATATTTTCTCGTTTAATAAGTATAAAAAAGTTTTTATGTAAATACTTGCTAATTAAAAATGTCAGGGATACTCATCCCAACTTACCTGTCCGGTAGTTGTGGTATAGTATACGGGTATGCGACCCCGGCTCCCTAGCTATTACCGTCCTATCCCGTGCCCTCCTGGGCGGTAATATCCTACATCCCTATTTCCCACTCTAACTTACCAATCTTCCTTTCCACACCACCTATCCTTCCCTTTCCCTATTCCTACCCTCTCCACCAATCCGTGGGAACGCAATGGATAATCATAAAAATAATTTAATTATCCAAAATGGCGGCGATGCGGTTCGCCACCCATCACGTCTCGTTCTCGCGGAGGCGAAAAGTGGCCCATGGAGAGCCGCTTCGCTACGTTGAATGTAAGAGGAGGAATGGATGGTATGAATGAAAGTGGACGAAGCGAAACAAGTATGTAAGGATCGTAGCAAGTGGAAAGAAGTGGTCTCTGCCTACCCCTACGGGAAAGAGGCGGTCTCTGCCTACCCCTATGGGAAAGAGGCGTGATTATATGAATGAATGAATGAATTAAAAATAGATAAGTAAACTTAATGTAAAAAATACACTGTAAACATGGCATGAAATATAAAAAAAAGTACTAACCTACTTAAGCAGTACTTACATGTATCATTATTGTATCGGAGTACTGACGAATACCTACAAGTTTACGCCTTTTTGATCTGCGAACACGCAAAGGTCGAATTATACTTTTTTTTCGTAAATTACTTTACTTTAAAATGGAGTCGAAAGAGGTTTTATTTATGTGTGAGGGCTAAAACGTACTCAGAAGCAGTCTTGTTTATTACGGCGTTTATTTTAATTTTATGTAAGTAAATTTAGATCAATTGTTTCGGCGCTATGGTGGGCCAAACATACATACATAGAATGTCAAAATCATTACCTTTCCTTTTAGCTTCGCCGTAGTCGGGTAAAAACATGAACATTACCGGTCAAATAGAGTTCCCAAATGTTAAAAGATTTTGTTGCCAAAGTGTGAGAGGCTAACCGTTTTTAAAAATGTAAATATAAATAAAAATATCATTATTGGAACTCACAAGTGACAAGGGACATAAACACAGTTAAAAAGAAAATAAACAAATCGAAAAACAAAGTCAAAACAATATGTTCAAAGGGAATCCACTCAGGCGTCGACCACGACGGTGTAGAGGTACGTTAGTAATACATAATATATATTCTTTGGTCGAGGCACCTGATCTTCCGTGGTACCCCTATCAGTTTGAGATCTATATGTCTATATCTATAAATGGTTATTGTTGTACTTATTGAGGACGTGCTCGGTGCTAGCTATCCTGAAACACGTTGTTTTGTCTTAACTATAAACTATGAATTGGAGTAAATAACCAAACGGATAAACTGAACTCTAGGTGCGTATTATATAAATATTTGACAGTCAAGAGACAAATTGAACATAGTGAACAGTTGGTATGGGAAATCAATTGACGTTTAAAGTATTTTCCCCGTTATCTTTCAAATAATAAGTAATGTCCCACCGTTTAAGCCTCCCCTAAACTACGACAACCATTTCAAGACCAAAATTATCCAAATCGGTCCTGCCGTTCTCGTGTTTTAGCGAAGCATTGGAATTGCAATGCATTTTTATATATAACAAGATTAATTTAAGATTCTTTTTTATACTAGATCCACATTATAATACATCGATGTTGTTAATTTACGATAATACGCTTATAGCTCACAAGAGGTACAAACAAGAATGTTAATGCGGCCATCTTCCCGTCTTCAGCCCGTAAACATAATGTATTAACTATTAGCCCATAGCGGACGGCTTAAATAAGATTAAATACTTATAGTCATCCATGTGTGATAAAAACTAGATATAGATTACTAAAATTAAAAAAAAAAAAATTAAAAATTAAAAAGTTAAAAATTTTGATTCATTAAATTATTAAATAAATTCATTAAAGTCCTATTTAAGGCCCACTTGCGCAGACCTGGGTTTACAGTTAACCCTGAGTTAAATATCGTGTTATCGTTCTTCGTATTTATGAAAGAGAAGGCATTATAATTATTTAAACCCAAGGTTAACTTTAGTAGCTCCAAATACTTTAATTTTTTATACACTTCTCTTTCCCATGAAATGATAAAAGCCATTATGAATAGTAGCTCTGTCTGTACAAAAATACTGCCTTACATAATTAAATAAACTGTTATAGCGGATTCCGAATTTGCATATCTTTTGTAATAAAAAGTCTCACCGTTGCACGAGGCACTTACTGTTCCGTTGTTTTATCTAAATTCCTATCTCTAAGCTCTGCGCTTTAATTCTTAGGAGTACTAGATTTCAGAGACAGATTTTGGCGAATTTCTTGTTTCTTTTTGGAATGAAACCGACAAATTAACGAACTTATGGTAAGCAAGGAGAAACATCTGGGGAACATGCAGACTTTTCGAAAATTACATACAAAGCCGGTAAATATTGTCTTTGCAATGGCATATCTACGAATAACTGTTAAAGAAATACAGTCATCACAAAAGTGATATCACGAGTGACGTCACAGCAGCTGAAAATATAAATATAAATTAATTGATTTTACTTACTGAAATACTGTGTTTCTGTATATCATTGTTGTAACAAAAATGTCACAAACAACATACCTACCAAACATAGCAAAAAAGTCGTTTTTTCTAGTCCTGTAACATTTTCATTTAGTAATTGATTACTGTTATTAATTTTTCAGTCTATACTTATGTTGCATTGCAGAAAATATAAGAATTTTACTGATTTATAACAAATGCATGTTCTCTACTACTCACGGACATCCGCAACACCCGAGTGGTTGCAAGTGTGTTGAGCGCCTTGAGTTTTCTAGCCTTTTCACGAAACACAACACAAGCGTAATTTCACGCTGGTGTTCTATCAGGCCGTGTTATTTCTCTTGTCGAGCTAGTTCATCGAGTTACAAAGTCCATGGAGACTAGAGGTAAGGAGAACCATCTTGTAACTTGAAAAAGTGTCCACCTGTAAAGACCAAGTTATAGTTCGAAAACTCACCGAAATAGCGCTAGTGTAGGGGGTGGAAATGATATGAAGTTAGCAATAAGAGATGGAGTGAAGTTATTTGAAAGTTAGTTATTGGTTAGTTACTCTATTAACTTATTAACTCTATTAACCAACCGCTACTATAGCGCCGCCTTATCTTGTTCCCTTTCAACGGACACTTTTTAATACACGAGATGGTTCTCCTTTTTTCTATTCTCCATGACAAAGTCTCATTCACGTCCATGGACGTAAACACGGTAAAGATGGCTAATATTTATTAACGATGTACAAAACTATATACATTTTAGTTGAATGAAAAATTCTCCTTGACACCACGTCTAAACAAATGCATATTATATAAGACCATTATAATTTAATTATGTAACTTATAATTATTTCCATCTTTTGTTCTAAACTTTGGAAGGTCTCATAAACATACTTGTGTTTTATTCTTTGAAGTCGTTTCTTTCGTATCTGATTTTGATAAAATCTTTGAGATGTTTTGTCATTTAGAAAAAGGATTTTTGGAAAAAAAAACTTAGAACATATTAAATCAGTCTCTTAATTAAACATCTTAGTAAATAAATTCGGTTAACTAATAATAAAAGTAATCAAATAAAACAAGAAACGAAAACTTTTTATAATTTTTGCCATCTGAAACTATGAAAAAAGTGGTTGTAATTATTACTTAAATATATCAGAGCAAATACATTAAACGTATTGGATGATGACATATTATGTTAATGGCGTTGAAGGTTTTCACTTACATCGTCTCAGACCAAATAAAAAAAGTGAAGACAGAGTTCTCCAAACCACACAGTGAGGCCGGTCTAAACTACGCCTCGCCGTGTAATTACAGTGTCACGCACACACATATAACGAAACTACGCCGTACCTTGTAATGCGAGGTGTCACGGTGTGTGTTATTTATGTATGAGTGCGTAGCTACATGTGCACTACTTACACAAAAAACGCCACAGTTTTGATTAACAAAGCTCTGTCTTCACTTTTTTATTGCGTCGGAGTTCATCACCTGTTTACTACGCAAATGTTAATTGTCTCATTCATTTTAAAACTACTGTAAACCATTTTTAAGTCTTAAAAGGTTGTGCGTATTGAAAAAAGATTATTGATTTCTCGTGTTTAAAAAACATTTTAACACTTCCCACAGACCATATTTCAATGTGTAAAAAGATTTAAAAGGTGGCAGAATTAAATCTTCAGCGCTTCCATAAATCGTCGGGCATAGACAAGCGACATGGCAGCTTGTTCTATATTATCTCTGGACTCTTTAGTTTTGTTTCGTGTTCGATCTCTGATCCATAGAGTGGATCTATTTACGTGCTAAAAATAATATTACCACATGAGGCAAGAAAGTCTTTATTCTTCGGTTAAAGGTAGCTTGAGGCATACAAAACTAGTTCCTCAACAACAGAAACAGGATCCTTGGGCAGCACGAATACTCCACCACAGAGGAAATTCATAGCACCAACTCCAACCATTCGTTCAGTTTATGATGTACTGATAGGCCTGGGGGAGGTACTACAACGCGAAGGAGTTACAATAGATCCACTTCGCAGTGACGTGGGCTAGATTTTGACCTGCCTTCGATTAAATAAAAAAAATAAAATATATACAACTCTGGACCAATACAATCGAGTTGAAAATCGAACACATGAGTGTCGAGTTGTTATTTGACATTTGACACTCGTGTGTTCGATATTCAGCTCTGTTGTATTAGCGCATAGTTCTATTTTCAGCGCTCTGTATTTTTTCCGGATTTCCGGATTCCGGAATATAGTCCCAACCTTAGGCATTGTGCATGAGGGTTTATGCAGCTTTTTGTTTCCTGAACCCATTCAAGGTAAATCTGAAGATCTATATAGTATTCTTCGAGCGAAGTAACCACTTTTGAAATACTGTAGTGCCTGGAACAGTCAGTTTTTAAATGTCGTATGGTTGCCCAAGCACATACGGCATTCTCACAACATAGTCAGCCTAGTCCAAAAGCATGACTGGTCAATACGTCTGGGCCCAACCATGTGCGGGTTTCCTCATGATGTTTTCCTTCACCGTTAGAGCGTCCGTATAATGTAATTAAGATCTGAAAAAGTCTCATTGGTACACGCAGCAACCTGCGATTCGAACCTGCACTCTCTCGAGTGCGAATCAAACGGTCTACCCACTAGGCCACGGAGCTCAAAGTAAATTATAAGTTAGATTATTCGCTGACACACGATATTCCTTTTGTTCATAGTTTATAGCTGAAGCTACCCTTGTCTTTTATTCATGTATTTATTCTATATTTTATCTTTCATCTATGCTACAAGTTGTCACTACAAAATTGTCTCAATCGCGAAGTAATAAAGTGTATTATCGTATAACCGTGCGGTAACATGATGATGACAATCTCATGAACCGCTGGTTGTGAGCATGTGCTTGTTCGAATTCCAATTATATTGCGATTCGGCCGAAGTGTTGTAATTTAAGGCTGTCGACATACGGATTTTTAATAATTTATATATGTCACCGTAAAATTGTAAAATCCGTTAGATTGCAAAATAACTGACAACATTGTAAAAAATATATCGAAAGATTAAAAACTATATAATATTTATAATCTAACCAAAAATAATGTGTGAAATTATAGGCAGCATATTCGCATCGGAAGTCTTTCAACATTTTACAGTTTCACTAGTTTTATTACAATTTAACGGTTTTTACAATTTTACGGTGACATATATAAAAAAAAGCCTCCAGGAACTAATTTGATTCCAAAAATTCTTCTTACCTCTGTCTTATATCTTGGACAACTTTGTTTATTCGGGTTCCGTACCTAAAGGGTAACAACAGGAGCATGTTACTAAGACTCCGCTGTCCGTCCGTCCTGTCTGTCTGTCACTAGTGTGCAGTGGGGTACAAGAACAATAATTGACAAGTACTTATTCGTAACATTTTCTATATCTATATAATGTAAGAAAGAGGAAAATTTTTTTTGTTAGTTTGCATTGAATAGGCTCCGGAACTACTGGACGATTTTGATGAAATTTGGCACAAATGTAGAGTAGAACACGGGAAAGGACATATGCTACTTTTTATCGCGGAAAAATGTACGGTTTCTACGACATTAACTTTTGCGCGCACGAAGTCGCGGGCAACACCTAGTCAAAAGATAATTGTATAAAATTATGACGGCACAATTGACATTCGATAAAGTTACGAATAAAAGATAAATAAATAATAATTTTATTGTCGTTGTCGTCAATTATTTGTGCTTGGGCTACAGGTTATATCTCGCTAACCGTGATATAGACAGTTTAAAGTTTTCACAGATGATATATTTCTAATTTTCTATGCCGCTATAACAACTAAAAAAAATAAAATAAGTGGGGCTCCTATACAACAAACGTGATTTTCTTTGATATGGAGAACAAAAATTATAGCATACTAGTCCAGTACTACATACTTAATACATTTCCTACCCGTCCAAACTTCATATCTTAATATATATATGTCGTATAAGGGGAGGCCAGAGCGGAAATCTAAGGGCGATCTAGGTTGTCGGACATCTTTTCTTAGATATGATTCACGCAGGTGAAATAAAAACAAAAGTCTAGTTCAATGTTCGGTTTATGCCACGTCCAGATAAGAATACTAGTAATGGCGAAACAGACAGGTTTCCTGGTCATAGCTATCTTATTCTACTCTCCGAGCAGAATCTCCCATTTTCCTCCTTTTTCCCAAACCACGTATCTCCTAGCAACTGCCAATCCAAGAACCATGTCCAAGCTTCCGCTTGCGTTCCACCAATCATAAAAGGCTTAACACTGTCTACCAACATAACATAACAAATCTTTCAATTCTAATTCGCTACAGTGAACATGCTTGCCAATATGGAAAATCTAATAAAAGGAAGTTTACTCTATTCTCTTTGGCGCTTTACAACTCTATTCTCTTTAGCGCTTTACAATGACCTTCGGTGCCATCTCTTGACGGGATTGTGAATAAATTAAAATATAGGTTTACGGAATAATCGTAATATGATGTAAATCGCCAACAACAGATGGCGCTACACATCTCGATTCGACACGGCCATCATGACCCTCACACGTCCGCGTGTGACTGATCTGTAAACAAAAAAAAAATTGGAAAGTAATCTGTTCGGCTATCCTGCCAAAAGATCTTATCAATTGAAAAAGAATGTAAAATCTCAAATCTAACGTTTCATTTTCATGTTTTAAGATATTGTAATAAATAATCAAGACGCCACGATAAACAAAGCTATAACAACAGAAGGTATTATTTAAATATCATGAACTGAAAGGGATAACTTTAAACACAAATTGCCAGTCCGTCGGCAGTGGCCAGTCCATCGGCTATAATGTTTTGCCAGTCCATCGGCAGTAGCCAGTCCTTCGGCTATAATATTTTGCCAGTCCATCGGCAGTAGCCAGTCCTTCGGCTATAATATTTTGCCAGTCCATCGGCAGTAGCCAGTCCTTCGGCTATAATGTTTTGCCAGTCCATCGGCAGTGTGACTCGTACGCAGAAGCCATCCATCTCAGCTGCGTAAGTGCTCTCCTTAAGAGGATAGTGAAGAGGAAAGAGCACCTATTACATGCTCCGGCGCAACTGGTACTGTCACAAACACACAACACCCAGTCCTTCGGGCATTCAATCAGCGTGAAAAGTGAAACCAAAAAAAAAAAAAAAAAATAGAAAAAAAATAATAAAAATATTACTGACTTATCATTCACGTCACCGTCATTAACCTCACATGAAATGTCTAATTCTGGGGGAACTTGTTGATCGGGTATCTTTCTGACTATGATGAGGATACTTGTAAGTCCTCTTAGAGGTTAGTGATTGTAGCAAGTATCCATCACCATCTAATACTTCAATGACTTTGAAAGGTTCTTTTAACTTAGCATCTAATTTTAGTTGATTCCTTTCCTCATTTTCTATCAGAACAAAATCACCAACTACAATTTCTGGATTTGAGCTTTATTATTGTCAAATCTTGTTTTATCATAACTAGCATTTTGCGCCATATTTCGGGAAGCTTGTTCTCTCATTGCATCTAGGTCAATAGTCTCATTATTATCATCTACAGTTATTAAATGATCATAACAAAAATGTATTCTTTAGTGTCATTTTTACCACTTAATTTACCAGAAGCATCAATATTGACTATGTGCCAGGGGATAGCAATTTTAGGGATTGAATGGAGCTCAGCTTGGACACGACCAGTATTAGGTTTTGAAACTTTACAGGTAATGCAACTGTCCACAAAATCTGTTCGGTACTATACACACAAGATTGTCCTATACCAGTTAAAGTTACAGTATTACTTTGTCGCTTCCCGGGAAACCTAGATGCAATAGATTCTTTCATGAGAGAACATTCCGTGCCCGAATCGTAGTGAAATGTAAAACGCTCACAAGAAATGCTTAGTTATCCAGTAGGGTTGCTAGTGCTGCACAGTTCCACCCGGCGCTGGTTGCCGTTGCTGGAGGTGGCGCTGGCCTTGCCGCCACCCGGATCACTTGCACCGCCGTTGCTGCCACCATTCTTCCCAGCCGTGGAAGTAGGAGCACGGGGACACTTGCTTGCATAATGCCCAACGCCATAACACCTGTAACATGTAACACCAGGCAGGTTTGGTCTTTGTTTGGTATGAAAAGTGGAACCAGAAGAATTGGAACGATCGCATGACCTTTTGGAGTCCTTGGAGCGGCAGTCGGTACTGCGATGTCCCAGTCATCCGCACATGAAGCATCGAGGAGCCCTTGTAGTGGCGGATGCTCTGGATCTCTTCGATACATCGGTCAGATTGTCTTCAGTCTTTCTCATCATATCGATGGCTCCTACGTTAAATATCGTATGTGCAAAACCCTCACTTTACAGGAGAGCCAATTAAAGGTATTTTTTGCTGCCTGTTCTTTAATTTTGAAGCTATTTGCCTAAATTTTGGACCAAACATAGGAAATGCTTTATTTCACGGGAAAATATGAAAACTAAGGTTTAATAATTAATACTTTTAGAGATATTGTTGTTACGCTTTTTTACGACGGACGTCTCCAGTATGCAAAAATCGTAAGTATAAGTAACGATTACTTACGCTGCAATTCAGTCAGCAAAAAATATCGTATGTTTTACTTACGACGTTTTACATCGACATCGATTTGTTATATTAAGACGTATGTTGGACATACTATATTTTACTTTGTCCATCATAAACAATACAGTATCGCATGTGGTGATTAGGTAAACAAAAAATTAAAATAAAAAATTAAATAAGACTTAAGTAATTCAAATCACTTTAATAAATCTTTAATTGGACGTACCTTTACGGCAATAAAAAATAGACAACGCAAAAAAAAAAAAACAAAGTAACTTCTTACTAGCTCTAACTCTCACAGAACAATCAACACCAATAAAAAAAAATATTTATTAGTATTCAGTCTTTAACTTCTTAGTTTAGAGATCAATTTACTTAAAAAAATTCTCACAGAACAACCAACACAAATAAAAACAAAATATTAATTAGTACTCAGTCTTTAACTAGTTTAGAGATCAATTTACTTAAAAACGAAATAATAATAATTATCCTCATAATATTACTTTGGTAGAACAAAATAGATATTTTTTTAGCAAATAAGTACGCTAAATATATAATAACTTGATCGAGTTTATGTTATGCTTCTACCTATTTTAACATGACAAATACTTTTAAAATAGCTCTGACGATTATAACTAGTAGTAATAAAAGTCTATTTATAAAACAGAAATATAAACTTACAAAATTTGTGTTTTTAACAAAAATAATAAATCAAAATAACAAAACAAATGTCACTAATAAAAAGTCAACATAATTAATACAAACAAATGAACAGAAAATGCTCACGTTTGAGATTATACATCTATACATAGTCCGGTACAAAATAATATAGTCAGTCAACAAAATGAGAGTAAAAAAGATCGTAAAACCTTATTAATTTATAAGTTCTACAAAATATCGGAAATATTAAAAAAAACTCGTTTCATTATCCTTAATCTGAATCAGTTTCCAAATCCGAGTGTGCAGAGTTTAACTCCACTGGAAGGTTGGCATAAAAATTGTGATAAATAGCTGGAATGACACCACTTGTACACAAGCTCATTAAATCATATTTTTTTTGGTTGAGATATAGGCAGGACATTAGTAGGTGTTTCAACGTTGGTGTATTTGTGACACGTATCACACTGGTCTTTTTTTGGCTTAGAGAAACTGATCTTAAAATGATCATTTACTATAGTTCGGTAATGGCGCTCTGTTTCGGCCTTTTCAGACTAAGTGTTTGGATCAAACCATTCATTGTACATAGCAAATAGTTTGTGAAAGCTTAGGTTACTATCTAGATACAATTTAGAAGAGTCTTTTCTTACGTAATGAGATTCTACATGCTATAAATACCTAATATGGGCGCATACACTTTTCTTGACATCTTCTGTGAGTTTACGAGGGTGGTTTGTATGCTTACCGCGTTGATCAGTTGTAACAAATCCTGTTGCTCTATCGGTTTTCTCGATGGCAGTGTAAACGAATTGCTCACTAACTGCTAATGTTGCTAAAACTGCTTCTTACATACATCAGTATAGGTCAACTGAGAGGTTCCTTCAGGAGCTGGTAGTGACAGTTTGGACTTGATTGTATGCTTGTGTCGAGATTCTACGTCAACAAAAACTCTCCTTTTAAGATGTTTGGTTACTAAGTTAGATACATAAGTCCATTGTCTGCGATTATCTCCTAGTGGCCAAAACTTTTGAAAATTTTCTTTATCTGGATATCTGATATCTTTTCGAAACGTTTCATACGACATTTGCATGGCGATTTTAAAGTTTTCTTAGGTTTTGTTACACCTTTTTGACTTAGTATTCCTTTCCAAGATTTCTCAAAACTTTTCTTTGAGTGTCACTCGTGCTCATGCCTTCTTCTAATATTACCTTTATCCTTTCTTGATTTTTGCCGTCCAGTTATCGGGACATCGGGTGAATAGCAAGATAATGGCGTATTTTCTTGGGGTGTTGAATAACCCGAAAAATTGGACAGTTGTGAAAGTGGTTCACGTATTACATTAGCAACATAGTAAGGACAAACATTTTTGTTTGTCCTTACTATGTTGCTAATGTAATACGTGAACCACTTTCACAACTGTCCAATTTTTCGGGTTATTTATCATTCACACAATCCATATCCAAATGATTAATATCACAGCCTGGTGATAATAGATGAGGTGTTTGTGTAATACCTGGCTCATTTCTCGTAATATAGAGGTTCTGAAATATATTTTCTGCATCATTATCATCAAGTTCTGAATGAGGAGTGTTATTGTTTATGATGGGTGGCGTGCTAACTAGTACAGAGCTATTAAAATCAAAGGAATATGTCAAATTAGCTTCAAATGTTGTATTATTTAAATCTGGCATAGGCTGCGAATGAACTTTCAAGACGTCTTCTTCATCATCGTCAAAGTTGGAAGGTGAAATTGTCCTAGATTTATCTCCATCTGGAAAATAAAAAGAATACACAGATATAAAAATGTTAATATAAATCATACACCAGGCATAGAAAGTTCACACAAAGTATTATAAATAAGATAACTATACCTACCTACCAACATTTTTTTTCGGCAGCACTGGTAGAGTATTGGAAAAATCTTCTTCTAGCATCTGAAAAAGCGCTTCTATTTCCAATAAATTTGCCCCAATTGACAATGGAGATTCTAAAATGAAAAAAAAAAAAACATAAGATATTACTTTTATTTGTAATAACCACGTAAGTAATTGTATGTTAAAGTTACCATATCTAATTCAGCAACGTAAAGTAGTGTAAGTAACACATATGATGAAAACGACATTTGACAATACCACGTAAATAGTCGCATGTAGTACATACCATAAAATAATTGTTTTAATGAACAGCGTACAAAATCGTTAGTATTACATACTATATATTTTGATAACTAAAAAGCAACGTACTATATTGTATTTGTTACATACGATATTTTTTACATACTTTCGTAAAAAGCTCATACACGATTAACAACAATGATACAATATTAAAACTTATATGTTTATCTAGTACTTACCTAAAGCTCTGTTGTTTTCTCCGCTATTAACACGTTCTTGACACAACTGTTCATCTCGTGAACTTGAATTCGGAGCATTACTATCTGGCTGTAAAACCCCACAAGCAATGTTACAGAGTCTTTGAGCTCTTGAGTTCTGTCTCAAATATGAACTCGAGTTGTTATAACTCATTATCAATGTAATGTATTTATTTAAATTCACGTAATTGAACGAACACGTAGGTACCGTGAAAGCGCGTGCGCATGTGCCGCGTACCGGCCGGTAAGTGATAGATACGACTCGCCGATCCGCCGCGCTCGCGCGCATCCCTTCCCCGTAAAATATTGCCAAAGTAAATACACCAAATTACGGCGCGCACAAAAATAACATACGCCTTTATACGGGATAAAACTTTTAAATTTTTTGAATTCTGAAATTTCTGTTTCAGGGATTTAATAATAAATATCAAATTAGAAACGAATCAATCAAAATATAAAAATCATAATTTTAGACATACGATATTTAACGTAGGAGCCATCGATATAAGAGCATGCTTGTAGTTCCCGCTGCATTTGCTCACGGCTCTTGATTTCAGTGGTGAAAGCAATGCCTCTCAATCTCCCATTAAACTGAGAAACGTGGGCTAGTACCAGGGATAGGATTATCTCTTCTGCAATCATGTCCTTGAATCGGGCCGTCAGAGTAGTGCATAGTCACGCTGCATACGATGCCATGTTCTCGTCAACTTTGGGTTTGTCGCTCTGTAGATTGATTAAACTTGCGGCAGGCGTCTCAATCAAGCCGTATGGGGCGCATGACGTTGATGAGGGCCATCATATTTTGATTCTAGGCTTCCAGCAGCGTGCGCAGAAGATTTTCGTCCACGCGTGAATTCATATTCGAAGTCCGATTACATCCCGCTTCTTCTGATGTCGTATAAGGGGAGGCCAGAGCGGAAATCTAAGGGCGATCTAGGTTGTCGGACATCTTTTCTTAGATATGATTCACGCAGGTGAAATAAAAACAAAAGTCTAGTTCAATGTTCGGTTTATGCCACGTCCAGATAAGAATACTAGTAATGGCGAAACAGACAGGTTTCCTGGTCATAGCTATCTTATTCTACTCTCCGAGCAGAATCTCCCATTTTCCTCCTTTTTCCCAAACCACGTATCTCCTAGCAACTGCCAATCCAAGAACCATGTCCAAGCTTCCGCTTGCGTTCCACCAATCATAAAAGGCTTAACACTGTCTACCAACATAACATAACAAATCTTTCAATTCTAATTCGCTACAGTGAACATGCTTGCCAATATGGAAAATCTAATAAAAGGAAGTTTACTCTATTCTCTTTGGCGCTTTACAACTCTATTCTCTTTAGCGCTTTACAATGACCTTCGGTGCCATCTCTTGACGGGATTGTGTATAAATTAAAATATAGGTTTACGGAATAATCGTAATATGATGTAAATCGCCAACAACAGATGGCGCTACACATCTCGATTCGACATATATATATATATATTTCTTTTGTGCGTGTGTATGTTACTTAACTCCTTAACGACTAGATCGATTTTAATGAAATTTTTGTGTGTTCAAGTGGATTGGAGAATGGTTTAGATTTGAAATTGGACCCGGTAGGTGGTGCTGCTGTCAGTACGTCAACAAATTTACTTCTAAGGCGGTACGAAATTATACAACTAATATAATTCTAAATTTTAAATACAACTCTCTACATCCGAAACTTGGTGGAGTGGACGACTTTAACCTTCCTCCAATATTTGTTTTCGATCTATTGACTATAGCACTTAGTGCGTATCAAGGTACCGTTATGTGCAACACAAAATACACCATATGCGACTGGAATAGGGTGTACAATACAATAAACGCACGACATTCCATCCCGTTGAAGTCTTTTATACGAGAACTTGTGTTTTGTTTATAAAGTAGCTTTGTACCGTGACTTTCTTTGTTTTTAGATTGTTGTTTGTCTATTCTATTTTTTCTCTAATGTTAATTTGTAACTTTGAAGGATAATGTTTATTTTCGTATTTTTTTTTCAGTTTTCCGATCATCGATAGTAGATATTTCGTGTTATATGAAATATAATATTATATTTTTTTATTCAATATACATTTTCCGTTAGCTATAATAATTGCAAAAAACTTTTTCTAAATTATTATTGATTGGTCTTGTTTTACGAGACTACGGCGAAGCCTTACGGGTAATGATTTTGGCAGTCCATGTATGTATGTATGTTTGTTCCACCGTAGTGCCTAAACTACTAATCCGATTGCAATAAATGAGGTGTCAATAGATTTGTAATGATAGCCCGGGTAACATAGGGCATATCATTTACGTAGTCGGGTTATTGTTTTTTATAATAATAATAATATCTATGGACGCTTCACACCACGTCAATCTAATCCCGTGGTAAGTTCTCGAAGAACTTGTGTTACGGGTACCAGACAACGGAAATATATTTAATACTTTTATACTATACACATATTTAAGATTTTTATTATATTATACATATATTTAATACACATCCATGACCCAGGAATACAGAAAAACTTTTTGTTCCTTCGGCGGGATTTGAACCCGCGACCTCCGGCTTGAGCATCAACACGCTCAACCAACTGAGCCACAGAGGTCGTAATCATTATAAAAAATGTAGTTAAGTCATAAATTCAATAGAAATCTTTATCTATACATATAAAATCCTTTGTCCTGAATGACTGACGGATCAACGCACAGCCTAAACCGCTGATCGTAGAGACCTGAAACTTGCAGGGCTTGCTCTTTGTATTGCGTAGGGATCCGATAAGAAGGGATTTTTCGAAATTCGACTCCTAAGGGGGTGAAAAGGGGGAAAACAGTTTGTATGGGGCAACGTGATTCCTTGGTCCAATCTACTTCATATTTTGCACAAACATTATGTAACAGAATTGATGGAATTCGTGTATCATAGTTTATTGAAATTCGTCCCCTAACGGGAATAAAAAGGGAAAGAAAGTTGTTTGGGAGCGATTTGCTTTAAAGTTGATATAAATACTCCTTAGTACTTTTGATTTAAAGCTCCCACTCACAAGCGATCGATCGATTTAGTCTTTACAATTTAAACATTTACTGGATTCGTAGTTGCAAGTAAATCGGTTTAGATAAAAATTGAATATAGTTTGAGATCCTAGGACCATCTTACTATACTTTTTATATGAAACTCGTATATATATGCGTAAATTTTGTTCCAACTTTTGACTCCCACCGCAAAAACTAGCTGGTAGGTCTTACACTAATCATTTTGTGTAATAGTTTGTCGTTAGCAATTTACTTTCAAATACGAATTAATTTCCAATTTGACCGAAGTAATCGATAGCCCGTGAGTGGGGAGCTTTATTTTTATATTGTCATCATGTTGAAAAATAAATCTGACAAGAATGTGAAGGTTAAATTTGATGAAAATGTCTTTGAAAAACTAGGCACCTAATTTATATTCGCGATTGCTGCATTAAACTTATATTCATAATACTTATACATACATACTATTTCAGTAGAATATTTTGAGTGTAGGTATAATTAAATTTCTTTCTCTTTTGTTGTTATATGTAATATTTAATTTATTTGTGCTTGATTTATGAGTGTTTAATACATAGGTTTTTAGTTTTTAATCCAAAACAATGACTTGTAGATTTTCTTAAAAGATTTTTGATCTGTACGTTTGTGCGCGCTAATCGAAGAAACTACGGAACTGATTTTTATAAAATTTATTACCCCTTAAACCCTTGGATAAACACAAAGGACTCGCTTCATAGATATATAATATTAAAAGTGGCTCGCTGTTTATCGCAGAAAATGTTTGGGTACCTACCTAACTACCTACGGGTTCCACGCGGATAGGAATTGGGATAGCTCTGCTTATAATTTTGTGTAGGTATTTCAATTCAATCGGTTCATAACTACAAAAAGTTTTATCAATCAAAAAAATAACGTAGTATAAAATGCTATAAAATAACCAGATATTTGAATTGGTTAAAACTTTACCTAGGTTAATCCTAATCATTAATGTGTATGATTATTATATGAGGAATAACTGAGAAGCTAGATGGCTTCGTGGTCGTACTGCTAACTCATCTCTCTCTCAAACTCTGTCGTGGGCGAACAAACTAGGATGGGCGATCACAATCCAATTTATTTTGATAAAATTCAAAGTCCACAACGTCTTCCCATTCAAAAGATTTTCGAAATCGTTAAAATACTAATTATCGGCTACAAAGAAATCCTTACTTAATATTATACCTAAACGGGAAAGTTTGTATGTACATAATAATATGTTTAGTTTTTCATGCAATAAAGTAAAGCAAAGAAAACACGTAAAGAATTTTGATGAAATGAGGTATGGTAGTAGGTTAAGCACAATTAACACAGAATACTTTTGCAGCTTATTAAATTTTATTTATGGTACAGTTCTCGGTACATTTCTTGAGTGTACCTACGAAGTTGCAGGAAACATTCAAATAAAATACAACTGATACGGCTGTGCAGTGCCTACACCATTATATTGTGTTCAATTTTGGTATTGGCATTTTACCGAACAAGGTTTCCCTCTGACGCGAGCGAAGCTGCGGGCAAAAGCTAGTTTACCTATATAGGTAAACTTTAGGTTATTATTAACTGTTGGTTTTTATATACAATGTCGTCACGTTTGAGTCAGTTTCCTGCGGACGTCGCGGAGTTAACCTTGGACTAAACCATTGTTTGTACTAACTCGACCGGACAACTGGAACTAATGGTACCGAATATTCGGTATCTCAGTTCTGATTAGCACCGAATATTCGGTATCCCAGTACCCAGTGCTGATTAGGTGCCAAATATTTGGTATCTCAGTGCTGATTATGTGCCGAATATTCGGTATCAGAGTGCTGATTAGGTACTTAATATTTGGTATTTCAGTGCTGATTATTATGTACCGGATATTCGGTATCTCAGTGCTGATTATGTACTGAATATTCGGTATCTCAGTGCTGATTATGTACCGAATATTCGGTATCTCAGTGCTGATTAAGTACCAATATTCGGTATCGAAGTACTGCTTCGGAACTCAATATTTAGTCATTAGTCGACATTAAAAATCTTCGAATTCCTCAAGTTTTCTGTTAGCCGAACATAAGGAATATCAACATGAAAATCCATTATAAGTATAGTAATACCTAATAGTAATAAGCGGTATGTGTTTCTTATTTTTAATTTTATTTCGAATCAACTTTGAAGTGGTTCTAATAAAAACATTTCGACCACAAAAACATGTCCACAACCACATCATTTATATAAATAGGATTCAGAGAATTACATTATTATGTTGTATATGCAACATCCTCTGAAAATGACATCTCATAAATCATGCATCTATACGTACCTATACATGCATATATGCATCTATATATAAAATTCACGTGTCACTATAGTGTTTGTCACAGAATTCCTCCGAAGCTACTTGATTTATTTTTATGACATTTTGCAGGTATTTTCGGTACGTATGAGAATGTGGTGTAAGCTATTTTTCATACCCCTAAGTGATAAGGGTTTGTTGGTTTTGGGTGTTGGTAGTAGGTGTAGGTTAGGTAGGTAATTGTAGATGTAGGCAGTATAATATGTAGTTTGTTGGTGTAGGTGTGGGAGTAGGTAGTAGGTGTAGGTTGTAGATATAGTTATTGGTGTAGTAACTGTAGTTATTTCTTTATTCCACTTCATAGTTAAGAAAACCACGTCTGTTAGAATAACTTATAGAACTAGATGACAAATAATAACTTATTAAGTTAGGTTTGTTATATAACTGAACGTTTCGGGGGTGGGGAGCAGTGGCGAAGGGTTCCTATAACTCCATTCCTATCGGCTTCCCTTGTCACTTACTTTTTGCAAACCTTCATAGAAATCCCTACCTATTATACAGACTCCGGCTTCCCTATGAAGGAGAAGCAGCCTTCGCCACTGGTGGGGAGTGTTGAACTCCGAAACCCCCCCCCCCCCCCCTGGCTACGCCTATGCTGTCCCCCACCATTTGAATTACAATTATGAAATTTACTGCAATCAAAATAGAGTTAACTTTTTACTCTACTTCGCGTGCGCTAAAGTCGACAATCTATAATCAATCAATCAATCTTTAAAATATATTATATTTTGATAATAATATATCTTTAAAAATATCCATAGCCGGACTTAAACAGCTAAATTTTTCGAAGTCGGTTAAAAAGAACAAAAAAGAATAAATATATTACTATGCTATCTTAGAATACAATATTTAATGCTTCGGTCAAAGGTAGTCTTTCGTCACATTTTTTAGACAAAATTAACTTCCTCGTTTAACAAATTCGCGATTGAGTTTTAAATAATATGAATAAAACTAACTCTGCCTTATTATAATGCACGTGAGCATACAAGCTAAAATAAACTTTATATTTATATTGTCATAAAGTCAAATTTAGATAATATGCAAAATGAGATTTAATCAAATCCTAAAACTGTTTTATATTAGCTTCTATTGCTACGGCATAAGGTTGAAAATAGTAGTACATTTGTTGCATAATTATAATAATTTTATGGTCAATTTTGGTTAACTCAGAATGAGATCATTCACAAGCTTGTTTTGACTTTTTGAGACAAAAACTCGTAAATCCTTTTACAAGATTTACTTGCTGATATTTGAAGTTTTGCAAATGGATTCGTTATTCTTATTTCGTATTTAGTAATCATTCCTTATTTTTTAAACGAATTAAAATTGTAGTAATAACGTTTAACTCAGTTCATGGACAAGATGACCACTGAGGGTGATTATAATATGAAAAAAACACTTTGACAAAATTAATTTAATTGGCTATTTAATTAAATCGTCACAGGCTACATCCCACTTAATATAATGGCTGTGTTCCGCGGAAAATAGCGCTAACAAAAAATGTAAGCGAAATGGCGACCGCTGGTGTTAAATAAGCAAAATGGCGGATTATGTTAGCAGTATTGAAGTTAGCAAACGTGTCTTGGCCATTGTCCTGGCCGATAATCTGTTTTTTTTTTCTTTTGCGCTAGCAAGCGCTAACAAGCGCTATTTTACGCGAAACAACTACTATTTTATCATTGAGGGTTATTGTTTCACAATCATTGTTAATTTAAAGTATCATTGTAGTTGTGTGTAGGTAGTTAGGTACCATAATTATTGATATAATAAACATAGTATAAAAATATTGGTCTATACGTAAAAGTAAGTGTCAGAGAGTTTATTCGGAAGTTTTGTTTATGCTTACTTTAAATCGAGCGATAAAGACAAAACATGCAAATAAACTAGATTGTAAAGCAGGCCCTTATACACTGTACAGCATTAAATCTATCGAAACAACAGATAGCGCTAATGACAGCGGCGCAGGCGCATAAAAAAAAAACAAGAAAAAAAAAACTCGATCAAAATACCTGAAACACATTTAACATAGCTCTGTACTTGAAACTGGTCTCGGCGGATGAGATAGATGTGATTAAGAGACAAAAACTCAGTCGTCTATTTCCATCACAATAAGTGCAAAAACCAGGCGCCATCTTTATCTGCTTGACGACTGTGCCGAATTAAAAATAAAACTGACTTACTTACTGGTATAAATTATTATCTCAAGTTATCAGGCATAGATTATACGAGTATTATTATTATCAAGCCCTTTGTTACGAATTTTCATTGTGGTGGTGAAAAAGTCTCATCCCTAAATGAAGTCTCTTAATTCGGTGTGCCTGTTAGCAAAGGCCTCCTGCAGCTCTTTCCAGTGATTTCTATCCTTTGCTACTACTACTACTCTAGTCCAGAATGGTCCAGCAATTATTTTAATTCATCTTCCCATCTCATGATTGACCGATCTCTTGTTCTTTTGCCATCCCTTGGGTAACACATAGTCACTCTCTGATGGGACATAGATTAACAAATTCAAAATTGAGAAATACCTACATCTTTATTCAGATTTCAGAGACCTAATGAGCGAAGCTACAGAATCGAAGAGTGCTACAGAGTCCAGCATACATGTTGCTTGGAACCCAACCGAGATTTTTAACAAAAAACATCATCATCATAAATATTGTTATTTGTTACATAAAGCGAAAACTTCTTACCTCTTTTCACGAATTTAAAAATCGGAGGAGTATGAATTTGGCATAGTTAAAGTATAAGTAGAGGAATATTTGTAGAAAGCTAATATTTTTTTAGCAATGCTTAGAAATACGTAAAATGACTAAAAATAATGTTACACACACTACCTAAGATTAATAACTCACACTGCCATGCCTTTTTTGCCATTACTATGGATCACCGAGTCGTCCTTAGCTACTAGTAAGGTGACACTATGCGCGGAAGCCTAACGGTCAGTGCATCTACGCTGATCTTCCTAGATGTAGGTCTATTGTACAAGGTCTAGTTGACCGTATGAACAAGGTCGAAGTAACTTCCGAATCATCAAGCCAGGGGCTCCCAAACTGTGCGCCGTAGATAGTGAACAGGGGCGCCGCGCCATGAGTCGATCTTCGATAGTACATATTTCTTTTCCCTGTTTCTTTGTCAAATAGCTAGCTAGGGTAGGGCTGGGTGCCGTGACAAAACACTATAGTATCTACGCCGCGGGCTGAAAAAGATGGAAACCTCTGCAAATGATGAAAAAACACTCACGATCATTCCAATCAAATGTCAGCTTTCAAACAAAAAAAAAAAACTGGATCAAAATGGGTTTATCTATTTAGGAGCTACGATGCCACGGATAGACACACACAGACAGCATGTCAAACTTCCTTTCCCAGCACATAACATCCCTCTGTTTTAGTCGGAGGCTAAAAATTACGCAAAACATTTAAAATGACTAAACACAAAATAAATTACTAAACATTATTTGTTTCGTTTTATTTATTAGCTTTTGATCGCGACTCCGACCGCGTACATACCTTATCCTGCGGGAACACTACTTTTTCGGTATAAAAATATGTCCTTTCCCGGGACCCAAAATATGTCTAGGTATACCAAATTTCATAAAAATCGGTTCAGCGGTTAAAGCGTGAAGAGGTAACAGACATAAACACTTTTGAATTTATAATATTAGTATAGAAGTAAAGATGGGCTAACGAGTAGACAGGTCACCTAATGTAAATAATGTGAAGAGATTACCGTCGCCCATGGACACCAGAGAATACCTAAATCATTGCTGTGACATGTCGCTTGCGATACCTTACGTCAAATCCCATGGTACATTTTGTTTTCGAACTTCGCCGTCGAAATTATCGAATGCATCTTGACTAGTCCTGTTCATTCCAGATTTCATTGTATGCTTCAGAAAACTCCCAGAAAAAGCGCACAGTGGGTCTAGCAGGAACATTTGACAGCAGCGTAAATGTAACGTTACCGAACGAGAACTGTGTGAAAATCTGTGAACTGACTCTCAGGGTACGGAACCCTAAAATTTATGCAGTTTCAAGCGGGTTTTCCGAATCTTGACTTGTCGAATTTCGTAGTATGGTGATGTCATCGAGATACTATCGACGTTTGTCCCACGATTTAAATTCACTCGGTGCAATCTGTCAGCGTCATCGTCTGCCGCAGTTTCGGCTGTGATCGTGTTTTCGATTACTTTTTTTGTTACTTATCGGTATTCGGCACTTCATTTTCTTTTATCTTTTTTAGTCATTACTGTTTTTGCTGATTGGAATAATCAGATATCAATTTTTCGATCATGACAACTCTGTAATGAATTGTAATTACTCTTAAGTCTTAACTGGGTTGTGGTCGAGATTCGACCATAAATCACAATTCATTAATCAAAATTAAAGCAAATTTTAAGTTTCAAGTTTAAATGATTATTTAAATACGCAATAAAATATGGAATGGAATGTGAAAGACAGATTGAAGTCGCGTCAAACCAACACCTACTGGGCCATTCAAGATGCATAATGCATTCGATAATTTCGACGGCGAAGTTCGAAAACAAAAATGTATGGGATTTGACATACGTCATCGTTATATGATATGTCGCTTGCGATGCCTTAAGTCAAATCCCATATATTTTGTTTTCGAACTTCAATTCAATTCATTTATTCACATGAAACATTTCGCCGTCGAATTGTCGAATGCATTTTGACTAGAGGCCCGGTTGTAGTGTGAGTTACTAATCTGAGGTAGTGTGTGTAACTTTATTGTTATTATTGACGACCTCTAGTAGTAACACTTCTTGGTATTTTATTCTAATACCTATCGCATTATTCTCTGATGACTTTAGCCTACCGGATTGCAAGTATGCGCTCGATGTAATATTTCTAGATAAAACGTGTAATTCATAAAATCTCGCGCCAGAGTGTTTGTTATCGTACCTACTAACCTACACCCCTTCGTGTTTTCAGATTTAATTCGTTTTGTAGAAATTTCGCTGATCTGAGAATAAAAATAACTTGCTTTACCGGCTCAGTTATTTGCCGGATAGATTAATTATGATTTCAGATTCACTTTATTTGTACCAAACAAAACTGCTGAAGACAACCTAAAAATGTTGTTTTGGTGATTTTAAACTTGATCATAGTGCAACATAATTATGGTAATGTTATGTGATAATCAGTATGTGAGGCATCCGGCGCAGGTGAAAAAGCCCATTAGAAAGCTTTGGGAATATAGTAGTATGCGTTTGAGTTCCAATTTCATAAACTTTTGCTTCTAACTCCTATTTACAAGTAACACTAAAAATGTAGATACTAGATACCTAACACATGTTGTTCTGTTTTAACTGTAACTAGAAATTTTTAAATAACTACCTACGTATTTCTACAGTTTCTTCACTAACAACGATATCTACCTACACCTGCTAACTACACTAGTACACATACTATCTACAACTACCTATGTCCTACACCTTAACAGCCTCCGTGGTCTAGTGGTTAGAGCTCGGCTCTCGACTCGGAGGTCGTGGGTTCAATTCTCGCGTTGGATCAACAAAAAATGTTTCCAAGTTTGGTTAGGACAATTGCATGCTGATCACCTGATTGTCTGACAAGAAAGATGATCCATGCGTCGGATGGGCATGTAAAAAATCACTCTAAAAACTAAAAGTTGATACTAATACGACTATTTCTAAAAATATCTATAAATATAAAAACTTCCCTAGGTCGTCCCCATCTGGCAGAGTACCTAGCAGAGTACCTTTTAATGGCAAATCATAAAATAACAACCCGACACGAGTTTACATGGGTACATTTTTTTCGTGCGGCTTCGTGTCGCGGCGTTGCATACGATTTCATACAAAGATTTATAAAATTCGGCGCGTGCGGCTCCTGCGGCGCGTATAGGTCACCCCGTACCTAAATCCCGCATAAGTAGTGACTGTAGAGTGTATCTACAAAATACTATATTAAGTCGTTGTTATGTACGTGTGGCAAGTGGTAATAGCAATAAGTCAATAACAATGACTCAGTACGTGATGCGACAACCTGCGCGCGCGCATACATTCCTGCGTTATTGGTTTCCGCTGTACTGTCGACACCTACTCATACTCACGAGTACTAGGTATATAAGTTTTAATCATCATCGTCATCACCATCATCATCATCAACCTATCGCCGTCCATTGCTGAATAAGAGGACAAACGTCTTCATCTCCCGCTTGGACTCCAGTAGCCATTTAATGACGGTATAACATGTCGATATTCTGGAATGCTCTAAATGCTACAACTGATAGTGAGCAGCAGCACTATTAGTGAAAAGCATTTTCTTGGCAGCGTAGCTTGGTGACTACGGCAAATCCCCCTTATGCAGCACAACCCAGATATATATATGAATACAAATGAAATCAGAAATGGGACTAGTTTAAGAAAAGCAATCGACAACCTAACAAATTTCTCCCAAGCCTTCCCAGTTCCAGCGCATCTCTGCTTGACAAGCCGCTTAGCATCTGCTGGCGCCATAGAAATTTTCACGTATAGACAATGGTTTGGTCAATGATGACGCGGACGTACATTTGGCAGTAAAATCTTCATATAAGAAAAAATACGCCATTTTGATTTCAAAAAATTTTGTTAATTAAATGCGTACGAAAAGAAAATGTCAAGATGTCAAACCTCCAAAAACTCCAAAAGTGGGGCAGTTCAAGTGTGGACACTATTGCCTTGACACGCCTCGTCTATATTAAGAGAGACGAAATACCAAATATTAAGGCATTTTCATGCGTTATTGGATGATTTATACAGTACTCTACTTAAAATACTGTAGCGCCTGGGCCAGGCTGTTTTAAATGTCGTATGGTTGCCCAAGCACATACGGCATTCTCACAACACAGTTAGCCTAGTCCAGAGGAATGACTGGTCATTTCGTCTTGGGCCAACCATGTGCGGGTTTCTTTACGATGTTTTCTTTTATCGTAAGATCGTGCATATTATAATACTTGAGATCTGAATAAGTCTCATTGGTATACGTCACAACCTGGGAATTGAACCTGCACTCTCTCGAGTGCGAATCAACAGTCTACTCACTAGGCCACGGAGCGCTTATATATTTAATACTTTTAGGTAACGGAGAGTCGATCAAACCAGGAAAAAAAATATAAAAAAAAAAATAGAAACCAAATTGGATTTATGAAACATAATAATAATATATTGCCACTCTTTCTAAAGTATTTTACAATATAGTGTGTATGTACACGTTTTTTTGTTATATACCCACACAGTAGCTTTGTCTACCTGTCGTCAAATCTACATACAAAGGTTGGAACGGTGCCAAACGGCTGAGTTATTGTACTTTTATTGTAACGGATTTTTTGTTACCGAGAAAGAAGAATAGACGGTGACAACGGTTAACATCATTTAAAACTGCTTAATTTGTTTTTTAGTAAAAGGCTTACATCTCTAAAAGGGTTATGGCACCCGCACACACTAGGCAAGCAGGTTGGCAAACGGAAAGTGACGGAATGGGTAGCAATTGGTAAACATTATTGCTTGGTCAGCTGATTGACTAGCGTATAAATACGCAACTTTCAGGATTTAAGATTAAAGCGTTGGTAATACTAACTTTATAATACTGTGAAGTAGAATTAATGGCCTATCTTGGAACTAGAATTAATGGCCTGCATCCTCGCCTGTGTGAAATCAAAGTTTAAGCTTTCATTCCGTATTTTACCCTCTTAGGGGTTGAATTTTGGAAAATCCCTCCTTATGCTTACGTCATAATATGATGAATACGTGTGTCAAATTTAAAATTTCTAGCCTTAAGAGTTTGGCCTGTGCATTGATATATCAGTCAATCAGCGTTGCCTTTTATATAATACGAGCATTAATTGCCCGCGGCTTCGCCCGCTTAAAAATAGGTTTTAAACTTTCATCTCTTATTTTACCCCCTTAAGGGGGCGAATTTTCAAAAATTCTTTCCTAGCGGATGCCTACGCCAGTACAATCTGTATATCTGATATCTGTATGCCAAATTTCAGCAAAATCCGTTCAGTAGTTTCGTCTGTGCGTTGATAGATGAGTCAGTTAGGTTTGCCTTTTATATATTTAGATATAAGTAAGTCAGCATAAATAGAATATCGTTGGTCAGTAGTCGGCACAACCCACAAGCATAGTTATAAAATGTTAGATTACTGGTAACAAACACACTATCGCATTCTAAATCAGATTTCAATTGTTTCAGAAACAAGACGACAATGTGACGAAGCCGTTCCCGCCAAAACGACTGTCCGCCATCTTGATTACAAGCTGTGTTGCCAGGTAATTGCACAATGTTACCAGATCTATCAGTTGCTTTAAATTGAATTAATTTAAATATTTATGAATATAACTGGGCATTAAACTTGTGAATTATTGCAGGCATATTAATTGTTCTGGTATAACAGCGATTATTATTGGTAGTCCCTTAAAAAATATCGAGATTCTAACGTAATTATGTTTTTTATAGTTATACAGTAATAAAACTTTTAGGTCCCTGCTCGGAGTACATTTTAATTATAATTTATAACTAACCATATAAACCTCTTAGTTCATTAGTTTCGTTATAAGTACTATAATTTATAATAAAAAATAGTTTCTATTTATGATTATTTAGTCACTTCTTGGCTTATTGGCAAACTTATTGGCAAATGGAAATCCCGCTTGAAGCGTATATTTTGTTGATGTTGATAAAAAGTAGTCGATGATGTCCTTCCCTGTGGTCTTTCAAAATCAAAATCGATCCAGTAGTTTCGGAGCCTATTCAATGCAAACAAACAAATATCATTATGTTAAGATAAATTATATATTATTTTAATTGTAAAAAGAAAAGTTCCTAATAAAATGTCATAAGTAGGTATGTATTATGCAAAATTAATTCTTTATTTGACCCATATTTGTGTTTTTGACCCATACTTACTACCTACTTCTATTAATTATTATTATTTATAGTATCTCAGAGTAGAAGGCTCCTCGGCCAGCAGGCTTAGCATGGTGATCAATAGAAATAATTTTAAAGAAGAAATATTCTATCCAAAACAGTTTGTTGCAAAATAGTTTTTAATCCATGGTAACAAGGTCGTCAATAGAAGTCAACATTTATAAATAGCTATATTTTTAAAATATTTTTATTAATAAATATAATTGATCTTATGTGAAAAATGATCAAATTTTCAAACATGACTCAACGTAAAGAAACTATTTGTCTAGGACCGCCAAAATGTGGAGTGGTTGACATTATTTTAAGACTTTATGAATATTTAATAATATTAAGAAAGCGTTTCTACTTTAGCTGTTAAAAAGAGGTCTCATGCTCGGGAAGAAAAGAAATGTTCTTTCTCATAACAACGATACATCTACCTTGCTACCTTACAATAAGACCTATTTTGCTCCGAATGGTATTGATGTTTCTTCAATCTGTCATATTTCCTATTCTTCGGTGTTTCCACTGTGCACATGCTAAGCCTGCAGCTGGCCACTATCCATAATATCAGCGGCTAACAGGCTGTTAGATAGGAATGCTATCTACGATCGCTCGTTACGTCACGACCGACCGACACTTCAATGGCGGCTGCGGCTTTAAAATATATTTAATTATTAAGTTTCAGTTGTTCATACAACAGAGTCTTTAGTCGAGCCATGTTGTATGAACAACTGATAAAGATGCATTCGATAATTTCGACGGCGAAGTTCCAAATCAAAAATGTATGGGATTTGACATAAGGGCGAGGCCACATGGCGCGTTGCGTATACGCAGCGCATACATGTTATCGCAATGCCGGCCCACGGGCGCTGCGTTAACGCAGCGTTGTTGCGTCGTAAACGTAACGTGGTTATCCCTCCCGTTTCGTCTCGGGGGGTGCTGTCCGTCGTTCGTGCGTCGTCACAGCGTTGCGTCGACGCAGCGCACCGTGTGAAAAGTACAGTTTTTAGTATGAAAAATGACGGAGCGACAGCACTGCGTCGACGCAACGCTGACGCAACGCGCCGTGTAGACTCGCTCTTAGGCATCGCAAGCGACATGTCACTTAGCGATGACTTATGTCAAACCATGGGGTTTTGACGACGAAGTTTGAAATCAAATGTTTATATGGATAAACATTTGATTTCAAACTTCGTCGTCGAAATTAACGAATGCATCTTGACTAAAGGCCCAGGAGAATTTAAGAAATAGATGATGATTTATTAATTAACTTCAAATCATTATTAATTTTGTAGCTTTCATATTATTGGTAGAAAATTAAGTACACCCCCGAATTTTTAAGCAGAGAGCGAGCTGATGATGATGAATGACAGACACACAGACTAGGGATGCCAACTTCGTTTACGAGACATAAAGTATATTAAGGTCTGAGAAGAATATTAAACAGTATTTTAGAAAAATTAACAGTATTTTATTTATTTAATGTTTTAAATACATATTTTAGAGCTTCTCGCACGACTTATTAATTAACAGCCTTTTTTAAAAACTTCATACGTCTTACCACAATCATACAAATTAAAATAAACGAGGAGCTAATTTTTTATTAAATTAATAGCTGCTGCCCTATTTTTAACCTTTCCACATTTGGCCAGTAATAATTTCAAAAAAATCTTTGTCTTCTGATATTTGATGTTGAAAACAGTATTTTGTATGCTTTATTTTTGTTCAACAGTAGTTGGCAACCCTAACACAGACACACTTGTAGGCCGTTATTTTGGACTTAGCTTGCAAGTCGTCGAAACTATATAAAGTAAAGGAAAAGTGTTGTAAGTCGAAACTGAACAAAAAGCCAAAAAGCCGCCGTAAGTATAGGTTGAGCGGCTTGTTGAAATCTCCGCTCGTCACGTACGAAATTTCTGCCGAAATTCCATAATTATGATGGTCCTTCATATTCTCGCTTTAGACATCAATAATTTTAAGTATTTTCCTGTCTGTCTTTATGTACACGTCCAATCAATTATGAACGTTTTGACTTATGTGTAAAACGTTAAAAATTAAAAATAATATCGGCATTTCTTTGCTCCAGAAGAAATTGAAATTATTATCGATGTTTCCAGTTTTCTTTCAAATGCAAGATCTGTTTTCATATAACACCTGCGGATTGAGCCTTTAGCCAAGTTGCCATCACTATTTACTACGACGAATTACGAAAACAAAAATGCATGGGATTTGGCGTAAGCATCGCTAAATGACATAGCGATGCTTCAAATCCCATACATTTTAGTTTTCAAACTGTCGTCGTAAGAAGCGGTAGCAACTTGGCTAAAGGCTCTAAATTACTATCCAACACACCAGGGCCTCTAGTCAAGATGCATTCGTTAATTACGACGGTGAAGTTCGAAAACAAAATGTATGAGATTTGACAACGCATCGCAAGCGATATGTCACTTAACGATGACTTATGTCAAATCCCATACTATTTGATAGGCTATTGTTTTTAGAATCCTTGCTTTATTTCTCTGTAGGATACATTTTTAAAACGAAAGATTTGTTATCTAACAACAGCTGCATTTAAAAATCCCAGTGTAAAACCCTGTTTCATTATTATTGTCAGTTACGAGGAGGATGGCAGTAAATTTTCATATGAAATAAATTACAACCGTAATGTTTATATGGCACCATGCGCAAGTCCAATCCGGTTAGCACTAATTAGTTTTAAATTTTATAACTTAATTATGAACTTAAATTTTCACGTTCATTTTCACCCTTCGAGGCACGATACCCTAAAAACGTCGGATTTTTTGGAATTCGTACTACAAGGAACCCTTATAGGTTCGATCTGTCCGTCTGTTAATATTTTTAGGGTCCCGTACCTTGAAAGGAAAAAAAACGGAACCCTTATAGGATCACTTTGTTGTCCGTCCACCTGTCTGTCAAGACCCTTTTTCTCAGGAACGTGTGGAGGAGGTATCAAGATGAAATTTATATCAAATACTCAGGTCTACTGTTGGAGCTGTGTAAAAATTAACCTCCTAAGCCAACACAATCAAGTTTATGTCGCAAATTTTCGACACTCATATAAAAAAATTGGTACGAAGCAACGTCTTAAAGCACAAAAAAAGAAATAATTGCGAAAACCGTAAATTTTTAGTTACATCATATAATAAAAATATTTTTAATAATTTTAAACTTACTACCCCTTTCCTCATGAACGTCAGGTCTATAATACCTTAAAGCTGTAACAAAATCACTACAGGTTTGTAACCTGGAACCCTCGGTGCGCGAGTTCGACTCGCACTTGGCCGGTTTTGGGGGAGAAAGGTCGATCTAGCTTGGTCTTATCCCTGGGAAACTGCACACTGTTAAATTATATATGTTTTTTCTTTCGTCGTTCAACAATCTATTAAATTATCAGAAATTTTGACTATACGAATATCAGAATGTCATGCTGATGTGTAATTTTTGCATTGTTCGACATTCGGAATATGATGGGTTCAATTCCCGGTCAGATAAATATTTTTGTTATACTTTTTATTATTATAAATCTACCAGAACTCCGAGCAAAGGTACTTATAACAATTAGAGCATCGAAGCTCTTGCGACTAATGGGCACTTATTAAAATTATTTATAAGTAATAACACTAACAACATAATCCAGGCTGTGCGACCGGTCTAGCTAGACCGGTGTATGACTAAAGTGCATGTAACTTAGTGTCGCAAATAACCTAGCTTACCTAATAAGGAACCAGTACTAGGTCCGCTATAATAGGCTTTGTATACGATAAAATATCTTCGTAGGCGGGTAATTGTAAACCCTCTCCTTAAAAATCGTTCCTACTATCTAGTTTTACTGTTTTATTGCGAATAAACTTGAGCTCTTTATTTGAACAGAGGGTTTTATTTCTGAATTGGTAAGTTTTTTGCTAATAAAATAAGGTGTTATAGTTTTACGACTGTTTCATATTATAGACGACTTTATTTAATTTTATTTATTTGTATAGCAAATAAATAAAATTTAAGCGTCTGTTTGTAATTTTAAATTAACAGCTTTTCATTATGCATATGAAAGTATTTACGGTATTATATGGCACAATAATCAAATTAATTTTTAAAATCTTTTTGTCTCTCCGTCTGTCTATCTGTTTGTTCCGGATGGCAAATTTCATCTAAATCGGTCCATTAGTTTCGGAGCCTATTCGATGCAAACAAAAAATCAAACATACAAACAAACCTTTCCTCTTTTTAATATTAGTAAGACAACTGGTTTAACTATTATTTAAATTTTGCTGTTATGTTTATACAGAACATTTGCATAAATTTAATTCAACTCAGATTATTATTATCTATATACCAAGGTTTGAACAATTTTGCGGTGGCAATTGGCACTTGGCACCTATTAAATTCACACGTAGGTCATTTTGGAGGAAATTTGACCCTCTATTTCATCTGTTTTAAGCTCCCCTGAGACGGTCAAACGGTTTGATTCAAACACATAGATTTTAGTTTCAGTCGTCACGTTTTGATCGTTTACATTTTAAATAGTTAGTTTGAAAGGTTCGTCAAATATTTACGGGTTTGAAGCTCGTTTGATGAAATTAGATATCAGTGGCATGGGGTTCCTATAACTCCATTCCTATCGGCATTACTTACCAACTTACCTTTTGAAGACCCTCATCCGTAACCTACCTATTATACCGGCTAGGGATTCTCTATGAACTTAACTTAACTTAACCAGCCTTCACCACTGTTATTATCTTTGCTCATACAGCATATTTATGTAATTATAAAATTTATTTGTACTTCTGAGGTTGCTTGCTTGGTCTATCGTGCGTCATACGCTTGGGGGCCACGGAAGACCAGGTACCGCGGCGTGCCGTGGTGTTACACCTGAGTGGTCTCCATTTCGGATTTTCGACATTACATTGCCTCCTGCCTATTTTTTTTTCTTTTCTGTATTCTTTATTGTTGTTGTATTTTTTATGATGCCACTGTTTTTTTTTGTATTGTCCTGTAATGTCTAAAATTTTCCGAATAAAGATTTATTTATTTATTTATAGATATTATTTATGTTTGACGAAACCAAGCAGTCCCGTTTGATGAACATGTTTCATCAAACACGTTTGAGTCAAACGTTTGTCCGTCTCGGGGGGGCTTAAGAGAATAAGATTGGTTTTATAAAACCAAACCTTACATACCTATATGTTAGAAAAAGCGACTGTTTTAATTTAAAGCAGCCATTTATGACCAAAACCATAAACCAGTTATTAAATAAATAAATTAGGATTTAGGAATGACATCAGCGAGTGTTGGTCTGGAGCCAGTGACCTCCAAGTTTTATAAATATATCGTGTGAGATTACCATAAAGTTTGTTACACAAGGGCCGTACTAAGGTAAATACCTAGTATTCCACAATCCTACTACACATTTCTACATCGGCAATATGATTCAAAAAGGTACAACAGAACCTCAAGCCAAGTTGCAATCGCTACCGTGCTAAGTTTCACAGAAATCAGTTCAGCAGTCTTTGCGTGAAATAGTAACAAACATCGATACATCCTCACAAACTTCACATTTATATCTAATAGTAACAGGACGGGAATGTAAACGCCGTTTTATACCCACACACGTTTAACGTCTAAATCGCGCAAGCATATTAGTCTGGCCGTAGGATATTGTGTCAGTTAGGCAATAAAGCGGCCGGTTTGCTGCACTTGAGTTTTGGTATTAGTTCCCGTTATTTTTGCCTGTTAGAGCACCCATACGCCATACTGCCTATGATCCAATCGGCATAACACTGCTGACACACGATATGCAGTTCGCTGTTCGTCCAAATGAAATGAAACATTTTATTCTAAATGAAACTTAACAAGCTTTTTTCGGAAAGTCAACTGAAAAAGCTACCACCTGACCGGCGGGCGTATTACGTATCTTGCAAAAGCCAAGCAATAGCAAAAATTGAGCAATTTTTGCGCAAAAATCGCAAATTCGTATTACGTATCAGCAAAAACCTAGCAGAAGCAACCTAGCGACAGTACTGCCTCTACCGAACAATCGAGGAACTATACATTGCAATCAATCGTTCGATCTCTTCACTGCTGTCTAATTTTTCGTATTATGTAATAATTTTACAGCAAAGCGAAAGCAATCAGTGAGCGATTTAAACTGTCAGTTAGCAATAATAAGCGAAAATGAAGCAAAGTGCATTCAAAATTTCAAACACAACAGCGAGCGATTAGCAATCGATCGCATAGGTAATACGATTTTATTTGACGTTCAGCAATCGACTAAGCGTCTATCGCGCGATGACTGCAAGATTTTTGTTAATCGCTATTTTTACGTAACGTACGTACGTACGTAATACGGCGGCGGTTCAACTCTAATCCACCGAGAAAAACCGGCGCGTAAGAAAATCGCGCGGGGCCATTTATTAGCAAAAACATGGAAAATTGTTTTTTAAAAGAAATCTAATATAATTTATATTGTAAATTCACATAAAAATACATCACAAACGTGTTGCGAATCCACGCCCATACACGGTCAGTTTTAACCGATCCAATCGGAAGCGTCATGCCGATGAGACGATAAGCAACATGGACACTAAGGTACAGCCGACATACACTGTAGCCTATCATCCAATTGGCATTAAGAAGTAGGCTTGCTCCAATCTGCTGTTTGTCCATATAAATCAAAAACGTCATGTCATGCCTCACCCATAAATGGTTAGTTCTAACTGATCCAATCGGCAGCATCATGCCGATTAAACAATAGACAGTATGGTGTATGGCTACCCTCACACTCGTAGTTTTACACCTCACTTGTCGAGTTCATGTTATATAACATTCTCTAGAATCTAGTTCGATGTCGATTACTTAATTTACTGAATTATTTATCAATAGGTAATAAACATTTTTTTTTCATGCGTGGCGAGAAAATGCCTGTACAAAAGGTGATGGTCCAAAATTTACTCAGAGTCGACATCAATGAAATGTTTGCCATTGTGTTCACTTCTAATCATAGAAGTCATGAGCAAGAAAAAACGCAAATTACGTAAAAGGGTAATAAAAATCCACACATCGATACATACAAACTTTCGTGTTTATAATTTAAATTAGTAAAAATAAAATTGAATACTAGGTAAATATTAGGTATATAAAATGACTAGCTGTACCCAACAGACGTTGTTCTGTCTTAACTATGAACAGGAATAAATAAATGACTGCCTACATCTACAATTTTTACACTAACAACTACACCTACGACCTACAAACTGCTACATACCTACCTACACCTACCACCAACACCGATTATCTAATACCTCTGGGCAAAGACTTCAAAACTCAAGGCTATGACGTATATACAGAACAAATCTTCATACAATAAAAAGTTACGCCATCTTGGTTTTCACCATACTTCAAATGTCAGCCACTTTGTTTTCACCATGCTTTAAATGTCAAAATTGGCCCCAAAAATCTTAAAAGTTGAGCCATTTAACTAGAGACATTTTTTGCCTCAACATGTCTCGTCTATAATATAGTCTATACCTCTGGGACAATATGAGTTAAAAATACCTCTCATATTAGTATTTTTAAACAATATAAATTCTGAGGCACTTGAAATATATTCTTAAAACTATTAAAGCCCCCACAGACGAGAGGCCGATCGTTTCAGTTAGAACTGGCGTCAGTTCGGCCTGAACGGATTCGAGCACACACACGGAAGAAATTGCATCTGACCAAACTAGGGTTGCCACCCGTACTTTATAATAAAGTATTGTACGTTATTTCAGGTAATTGTACTTTATACTTTATTTTCACGATTTGTTTTTTAGGATTTCGAAAACTTTAGTCATAATAATATTATGATTTTTTTCGTACATATAGCGAAATACATCGATTGCTCAATCGATGTCGATTGCATGTTTAGACAATTGAAAATATAAATCTGTAAAAACTTAATGTAGATATGGATGATCTATATGGAAAAATTTCTTTACTTACTAACTAGCTAACTTTATTACAATATAGGTACTTTAGAACTATCAACTGCACAATAAAGACAGCAAGTGTTTAATAAGAGAAATGATATTTTTTTAAAACTTGTATAAAGTCATTTCATTTTTATTATATATTCCGAAAATTTTCTGTGATCTATAGCAAATGGAGAGACGAAAGAAACAAAGTGTCTCTGAATTTGATAAAAAATGTATTACTTATTAAATTAAATTTAAATAGATATGGACTGTAAAGGTACATATTATACTAATTTGATATAAAGTGCATAAAAAGTAGGTATGTATTTAAACATAATAATGATAATAAATAAATTTTACTTTATTTTAAATATAATGTACTTTTTCCTACCTATAATAATCATTGTACTTTAGAGTCTGGCTACTGAAAGATGAGACTGGAAAAAGGCGGAAATTATTTATGACAACAAAATATAATATTATTGTCATAAATATAATCAAGTATCAAAACTATAAGGTTGCCATACGTCGATTTTTCGAATTTGCCGCCTTTTTCCAGTCTCATCTTTCAGTAGCCAGACTCTATCTGCAAAAAAAAGAGGTGGCAACCCTAGACCCAACTGACTTCAGTTCGACCTGAACGGATTCGAGCCCACACATGATACGATTTTGCATCCATTCAGGCCGAACTGAAGGCAGACCGGACCGTGTGTGGGGTTTAGAGTCCCGTTAAGGCTCTATAGGTGCGAAAATATTAACTGGTCGCTAACGGTGATGGGATCTACGAACAGAATACCGGACAGGTGGTCTAATGAGTTCCTGGACTTGGAGGAGATTAGCAGAGCTAATATACAAATATAACACCAAATCTATAACGTGATAATACGAAAACGTGAAAAAATACGATGTATTTTTTTAATTATTTATTATTCAAAAAACCTTTTTCACATCTGTTATATAAATTACCAAATTGTGTAGCACTTTGTTGGCGGTTGGAGCCTTTTAAGTAACAAAATATACTTATTACTTAAACTTCTATTTTAAAGCAATTTATAATAAAAATAAAAAAAACAAATATTTAAAAGTATCTAACGAATATTATTTATAACATATAAGTATAATTATTTTATATATTACATGGACTACATCATCCGAAACATCTCCGGTCAGAAAAAAGTGATGAAAATAGAACTCAGCGATAATATAATAAACTCGAAAGTTGAATTCACTGTAGCAATGTAAAAACTCGACACTCGTATATTCGATTTTCAGCTCTATATTATTAGCGCAGAGTTCTATAATATCGGAGCTGTTTTTTCCAGCCGGAAATTTTCCTGATGAGTAATGTATCCTATAATATTTTTTCGATTTTCATTAAAACCAAATCACAACAAAAGTAAAGAATTTTTCGATTCAACAAAGCTTAGAAATCAAAGATTTCAAAAGTAAAGATAGGCTATGACGTAGGTACCACATAAATACGAAAACACTTAGAAACAGATAATGCGCAACCTTCTGCGCGAAGTTCAGACTCGCCAAGATACATCGGCCGTATTGTACCTCGAATGTCATTCATCTTGATTGCACCATACCTCAAATGGCAAAATGACCCCAAAAAACTCGAAAAGTGGGGTCATTTAACTGGGGATAGTTTTTGCCTCAACATGCCTCGTCTATATTAAATATGTCTATTTTAAAAATACAATTATTGTACTCAATCACTTGTATGTAAGTTGTAACAATCCATAAAATATAAACGAAGTGAACACAGTCATGTAATTGACGGTTGCTTTGGCCTTGAACGCCTTCAGCATTTAGTTACATAAAATACGAGAATCTTTTTTTACTTGCACACCAGGCTTCGGGCCATAAGTGAAAGTTGCCACTACCAAAAACGCATCGAAGAGGTCATTGTTACGTCACTCTGTAAAAATGAAACCTCTCAAAAAACTCGGCGGCGAAATGTATAAGATTCCAAATTTAAAAACCGTCCGCCATTTTCCAATTATAGATACGAAGATGATTAAAATTTTATAGCAAAACATGTTAATAATAAAGAAAATAAAGTTCAGATTTAATTAATTTTACAATGCTTTTAAAACTTGTACCCGGTTTATGTAGCTTTTATCGGTAATTTAGATATGTACCTATTCAATAGAGTTTTGGATTTGATGTTGAAAATGTGTTAACCAATCAAAAGCGCTATTGTACCTATAGATAATTTACCGTCGAAAAACCTTTGGAACTAGGCATTAGTCATCATAACTTAATGCCAACGCCACCTAAAATTCAAAAAAAAAAAAAAACAACTGTTAGTACCTACATGATAATTTATAAATAATTGAAAACCTACTGCATACGACCTTACATACTCGAGGAAAACGAATACAGACGTACAAATTAATATTGTATGAACAATGTAGGAGCAATGCCATCGCCTACTGATATGCAGCGCCAATGAGCATGCAAACAACCTGATGTGTGTAGCTATTGTGTAGTTATGTAAAAAATAATACAATATGTATTTATTAGTTTCCAGCGCATACGTCGACGTTTGAATGAAATCTTTGGACATTTGACTCCTTGGAAATCCTTGAATATATTTGTCGATCAGTAAGAAGTAAGAGGTACCTACAATCCGTTCAGTAATTCAAGTTTACATTTCTTATTAAAATACTTATTTACCACGATGGCTCAGCGACCCGAAGTGGTGGATCTCGGGCCTCCGACACAAGTTTGCGCCGGTCTTTGTCCCGGTCTAGCGCCGTTTCTCGCCATTTATCGGTCCTCAAAAATACATATGAATAATATAATATACCTATCTATTTTTTTAAATTTATTAGATACCTAGATGTTGCACACGACTCCATGTGCGCAAAAGGAAATCCCGCGGTAACCGTACATTTTACCGCTATAAAAAGTAGCCTATGTCCTTCCCTGTGGTCTAATCGATATCTGTACCAAATTTTATCAAAATCGTTTCAGTGGTTTCGGAGCCTATACAATGCAAGCAAACAAACTTTTTCTCTTTATTATATTAGGTATATAGTATAGAAAAATAAGTCATACCTAATTAAGACGTCAACCAGCTGTCAGATTGAAACAAGTGATTGTTACGGCTCATAAGTCATTCATATTTTTTGTCCCAGGTCAATTAGCAAACACATTAGACGATAATATCAAGATCCTAATTGTTAAATAGTATGAGAAAAAACTATTTAAAAGCAAGATAATGTATAATTAAATTTAAAATTCTAGTTAAAACTATTAAAATACTCGTTATTATCTATTTGAAGGAGCTTTGCACGCGTTGAAGTCTTTTACGCCAACTTAAATGTTGGCTCATTTCAACCCTCTATGGGGCTTGAATTTTCGATTTTTTTTATCTTCTCTAGCTTACGTTATTATAACTATTTCTGTGAAATATCACGGCCTCACTGAAAATCGGCGTAAAATAGAAATAGTTCATGACCATAAAAAATTACGAAATATTTCACAAACTAGGCAAATCCGGTCCCATTAAACAGGTTAAATAATAATAATAATAATAAAAAAACGCTTGACTGTTTCGCAGATGCCCAAATGGGGTTAGGAGTAGCGGTAAACCACTGGCAACGTTCTTCACGGCGGTAATCGTTAACCATCAGGCGCCACGTCCACTCGTTTGCTGATCTAAGGCTACGTTCCAATGAGCGATTTTAGTGGTCTCGACGGAAAAAATATCACTGTAAATAGAGCCTTGGGCTAATACAATAGACCTAAAAATCGTGTAGAGTTGACGTCAAACGTCACAATATGACATTTCGATTTTCAGTTTAAATTAATTAGCGAGTTCTATTTACAGTGCAGTTTTTTTCGGGTCCACAAAAAACTCTCGTGTAAACGCAACGTACTAATAACGTGTAATTTTAAGTCGATCCTCTATGGTGTTAAAACGTTAACTGGAAACGTATTACGATTTACGGCTACAGTTTAAAATGGTAGCGCCATGTTTTTACATACACTGTTACGGACACTTCGCAGCGGCCAGTTTTTTCACTAACCGGCTTTTGAACACTTATGCTTTTCTATGTAATCGACTTATTAGGACAGAATACCTAACACTTACCTAATAGGTTATTGTGTGTGATTTTTTATTTAATTGGAATTTATTTTTATTAAGTTTGTTATTTGGAATTTTGGTTGTCGCAAATGGTTTTTACAATTACTTGTTTGTGAATGGAGAATGTTACTAGGTATGTAACACTACTTCAAACTCTGTTACAGCAAAGCTTTTATTATGTACCTATACAAATACACTACTTTTTGTTTAATTCAAAATTAAAAGGTAATTTTGAATTTACACGCGTTCGAAGTTCCGAAAATTCTCGAAGCCCGCTGACAGTAGTGTGACGTCACGCTACACCTCGGCCATACAGCCCGGAGTTCGCGCCGTAATACGCACCGCTTAGTTGTAACTCGCAAGTTACCATCTGGGCCATATTAAAGTAAAATAGTAAATCAGAAAAGTGCACGCCTTACACGCGTTTTATACATTAATAAGGAAACAGTAAGATGAAATATTGTATCAAAAAATGTTGATATTTTAAACCATTCAGAGTTTAATAACGCCGAGCAATAAGGCTCATCCTTAGGATAAATGGAAACGTTTAAAAAAAGATTCAACTCATTTCATTACCCATATTTTTCTTAATCGATGGAACAAAGACGCACAAACCTACGGACAGCGTAAATTTTTTAAATTATTACTTTTTATTGTATTTACATTTTCTATCACATAAATAAAATTAAATAAGTAAAAAAAAGACAGTCTAATCATGTTTGAAGTTCCTAGTTGTAAAAACATCCATTTTTTCTATAAGTTTATTATTTAATTACGGGTATTTCAACAGATTTATGTTGTGAACTTGTCACAACGTGGCCTTTGGAGTGTAGAACACACCCGAGGCGTGCAAAATCTTTTTATTTTCCGTAGAGAATACAGAAAGCTTACCTACATTTAAAATTAGAGTACATTCTCCATTCGCTCTAACAAATCACGGAAACGTATCAAGTCTTTGAACGCCTCGTATGTCTCTACTCACCAGTGACCTAACATTTTTTGTTTGGCAGTCAAAGGATAGTAATAAAATTTTGCTCTCCTTTAGTTTAAAACCTGGATTATCGAATAGTTCGTGCCGCTAAAATTAACGATTTTAGGACTGTCATTCTACTTGAACGAAGAAACGAAAGGTCTGGGTTCTGTGCCGTCGTCAACGTCCCGTAATGCTTGCACGGGGCCGTTAATGATTAACGACCTCTGTGACTTAGTCACAGAATAAATGCTTAGTGGGTAGCACGTCGGCGTCCGCACTGGAGGTCGCTAGTTCGAATCCCACCAAGGGAGCAAAAAGTTTTCGTTGTTCCTGGGTCATGGTCCAGGGATGTGTATTAGGTATATAATAAAAATCTTAAATATGTGTTAAATATGTATAGTATAAGTATTATAACTTACCTCTGTCTGGTCCGCCGTTACACAAGTTCTTCGAAGCGAAAACTGAACTTATTATAATTTTCCTATTCAAATTTAAATCTGCACAGTTTAAACTAGATGTTTTAAATTTTAACTAAAATTTTAAGTAATGCTTAGCAAAGTTGTTCTATGATCTCACATAGGACGTACATAAATAATTATATACATAACTTTATATATAACTCGGTTAAATAAGACAGAGACTAGGACAAGTTATCTTGTGGCGTATCAACTTGCAATATCTAGCTATAATATGTCTCAATCCCCATGTATTCAATACAAAGTATTCTTAAATGAGTTTTAAAATGATTTCACTAGAATCACTCGCACAAAAACCGTAATGTTAGGTTGGGCGCAGGAACATTAGTAAAAGCTCTCAAACGTGATTATTATAATCCCATAAGACGCGCCTGAGACAATCACTATTTTATATTTTTAGGGTTCCGTACCTTGAAAGGAAAAACGGAACCCTTATAGGATCACTTGTTTGTCCGTCCGTCCGTCTGTCTGTCAAGACCTTTTTTCTCAGGAACACGTGGAGGTATCAAGCTGGAATTTATATCAAGTCTACTGTCCCTTGGAGCTGTGAAAAAATCTAACTTCTAAACTAACGCAATCAAAAGATACAGCCGTTTATGCCGCAAATTTTCGACACTCGCAAGATCAAAACCTACAGGGTACTTCCCGTGAACTCAGAATCTTGAAATTTGGTACGAAGCAACGTCTTATAGAACAGATAAAGGAAAAATTGCGAAAACCGTAAATTTTTTGTTACATGATACATCATATATTAAAAATAATTTGAATAATTTTAAACTTACTACCCCTGCTATGGACTCGATTGTCGTTATGGGTGAACTTTTACTTATATACCTACAGGTTAGTACGGAACCTTCGGTGCGCGAGTCCGACTCGCGCTTGGCCGATTTTGAATAAAATCATGAACCTCTATTTTTACGTAAATTTAATTATAAAATTTAACAGATAATTATAAAATCAATTCTTTATCAGTTCCTTACATAAAAAAATCCCCATCACAAATCTATAGTTTGTGATCATGGTCGCGCCGTGTGTGGGCCGTGGGCACAGGCTTAAGAGAAAGGCTCTGTTGTGGGCGACTATGTCGACGTCCTTGTGGACATTTAACAACTGTTTTGAGTAGGATAATACTATAGACTATAATAATAATAACTCCACACACCGATCTTGGTGATAGTTGCCGGTTTCTTGAAACCAATCTACGCATGAATAATTTTATAGTGCCCAAGTGTGTGCGCAGTACACAAGAGCTCTCTCTCTTCCTTTAATATCGTAATCTAGTGGGACGGATAACCGACACGACTGGCGAGAGATCAGGCGCAGGACCGACATTATACATGCCCATCCGACGCATGGATCATCTTTCTTGTCAGACAATCAGGTGCTCAGCCATTATCCTAATTATTAAAAGGGGAGGTTCTCCGTTCTGAGTAGGTACTAACCTACTATAGAAATAATATTTGTTAAAATTCATTCTAGCTATAAGACTAAATCTCAGTATGTCTAATGTATCATTCAGCCTATGTGGCGGGTGGCCTACATGGTGGTAAGGCTAACTCTCGTTTAGGCTACTTCGCGTTTTGCGAATCAAGTTGGTGTGACAATCGTAAAGGGTAAACTGTCATGTTATGTTTTACTATGGGCCTGTTTCAGAACCTATTGATAAGTATCAAACAGCTTTTTTGCACGTTTTGTGTCTGTCTCTCGATACAAAGCAAGCAGCGACAAAACTTCCGAATAAGCTATCCGACTTTTATTAGAAGATTGCGAAAAAGACCCTCAGTAAAATAAAAATTAAATATTACGATTTACACCAGTAGATTAACCATCAATTTCTTACACACACTACACAGTCAACACAATATAAAAAGTAAAATTGGCAACTGCCAATTAAGGACTACCGATAGAAGTGAAAACCGTATTTAGATATAGTACCTGGTACAACATATAGTTATACCGCTTTCAACAATATTAAACTTTAGTACCTGGGAGACCAAGCATTTCTCAGAAGTTGTGCGAGAAAATAAAAATTATTTAAGAAAAATAAATTAAAACAATAAAAATATTTCGTCTGATCGAGATTCGAACCCGAGACCAATTGGTCAACAACGCAAAATCAAAGGTGCCTACGAAACTGCGTTATGTGTATCTGACATTAGAATTCGAATTTACTCATATTTTATTTACTACTCGACGAAATATAAAACATGGCAAGCCGTAACGCTTTTTCGTGACAATAAAATCGTAATACCCCCCTCTATGTCTATATAGAAGTTTCACTTCAATAATAATCAAAGCCCAAAGGTAATGATAAAATTAATGATCGTAATAATCATGCCATATTGTCCGCTGACGTGATCTTCATGATTGAGTAGTCATTAAGTAGTGTGACCTTATTGTTACGTCATATTGGGTGTAAAAAACTATTAAATCGTTATATTGTATGTTTTGTATTGTAATTTTATCTACACTTAAATATAATAAAGAGTAAAGATTTTTTCGTTTATTTGCGTGCTGTAGTTTTAATGAAATCTGTGCCAATTTCATAGATTAGACCACATAGGCTACTTTTTAAGCGGCAAACTGTACGGTTCCTGCGGGATTTCTTTTTACGCGCACGAAGTAGCGGGCAACATCTAGTGGTAATAACCGCTGCCTATGGACACCGCTGCCAAGAAATGTTGAATTGACTTGTCGACCTTGCTAAGCTGGATTAAAAACTTTTGCTACGAACTATATAACTCAATGCTTTCGGAGAAAGAACTCATTTCTGTAGTGGTCATGCTAAACCCAACGGGAACAATGTCGGCCTATGGGAACAGAAACAACAACAACTAACGGGAACAATAGCGTGGGGTTCCTATAACTCCATTCCTATCGGCTTCACTCACCACTTGCCTTTTGAAGACCCTCATCCAAAACCTACCTATTATACAGGCTACGGCTTCCCTATGAATGAGAACCAGCCACTGCTGGTAACCATGTTCCATTTATGCCTTTGGCGACATATCACTTAGCGATGACTTATGTCAAATCCCATAAAAGCGATGTTCAAGAAATGTATGAGGCCTGGGCCAGCCCTACGTACAGTATATGTAAATATAGCTACATAATATAATAACCGTTTCCTATTCTTTATTTTGTTTAATTTCACTTCGTTTCCATGTACATTTAAATTAACTTCGTCAAGGAGAGCAACACAAAGTAAATTAAAACATGGCGGATCAGATCAAAATTAACTAAATAATGTCATTTTTTCACTGACATGACTTTTGACAAAGAAAGACGTATGGCATTCAAGACGTCGTCTCTTCGTAGAACTGTCTACTACGTCAAAAGTCAAGTCAATACAACTGTCATGGCCGCCCTAAAAATAGTGTTCTCGCAATAAAAAACTCTTCAAATAATCATTTTTGTACGCATGTACCCTTCTTCAAAATAATTTTTTCGTATTTTTATGATATTCCCATATTTTTTTCCTATTTACCTATGTAGTGTACATAGAATGTCTAAATTGATTTCGATTGTCGAAGTTGTTGAATGCATCTTGATTAAAACCCATTGGTTTGATGTCATGTGACTGCAGAACAAACTTTACTCAACAGTCTTTCTGTTGCAGGTGTAAGATGGCGCTAGTGTGGTGCGTGCTGGGGCTGCTGACGACGGCGCACGCGCAGTCCAACTACGGCTCCCAGGCCAACAACATCGAGTACCAGGGGAATGGCCTGCCCGAGCAGACCGTGCTCGATGGGAAAGTAAGTACTGGTTATAGGTTAATAGTTGATACTAGCAAAATCACCGGTGTGAACTTGACGCTTGGACGTTATGTCTTTTGGTATGACAGTGTAATTTGGCATTCTTACACTTTTAATTTAGGAGAAGTGTTTGATATTTTTAATTTTTTAAATTATTAAAAATCACGATTTCTCAATAAAATAAAAAAAGAAGCAGGTATTTTATGGATTTCTGCTAAATCTTTTATTCAACCATAAGATTAAAGCGAAAGCCTTGAAAAAAAGAAACGTGTTGGCCTTAAGGGCTAGTTACAACACAACATTACAAAAACAACAAAATACTATCCTGTTCCATATTGTTTAAAGTAGACTATAATGGGATGAAAATAAACTTCGTTTAAAAAGTACACCGCGAATAGTCCAAGTGTATAATAACGTATTATCTGCGTCTTAACAATGTACAACAAATAAATGATGTATGGGTAGACATGGGCATGTATCGATAATAATTTACCCGTAATAGTTGCTAGTGGTGGGCTAACATATCGATGGGTGGAGCCGCTGGCAAACGCATCTAAGTATATAATATTTTTATCGAAAAATATTATATACTATGCTTTTGAGAGCGGCTCCACCCTCGTTAATAAATGTACCTATTAACGAGGGTGGAGCCGCATTATCATTTATCCCACGAGAAAACTGCAATTTTTCGGGATAAAAAATAGTCTGTGTGTTAATACAAAGCCTTCTGTTTAGTACTATTTATGTGAAAGAGACACAAATATATATCCATACATACATCCTTACAAACGTTCACATTTATAACAGCAGTAGCACTTAGCAGGTAATTTATAAGATATACTAAATTTTGTAAGAGCTCTGTTTTGCTGTGCTAAAACTTAGTAACTAGTGCACTTACAAGGTCTGGTCCGCATTCTAATTTGGTGCAACCTCGTCACCTTGTCGCAATAATTGCATAATAATAATAATAGTAGTAGTAATACGTAAAAATAATAGCAATATTAATAGATCGCAGTCATAATTTTCGCCATCTATTATTTTTGTTCGCAATACAGCGATATTTTTTCCCTGATTGTGTTTACAAAATAGTAAAATAGTTATTTTCGCGAGAACAGTAAGACCAGTAATAAACCAAATACTTAAAAAATATTAAAACATAAAGAAACAACGACTTTACGCATGTGTTATGTGCGGACTAGAATTCGACAACATTTATCGTTACATTATTAACAGTTCATTTACTCGAAGCATTTATCGATATATTGTTTTCGCATCCCTACAAGGTAAATATGCGGAAAATTGGTGGCGCCGAGTGTAAAGTAAGAACTCGTAATCGATTTCAGAGTAACATATTAATTTAGCGGCGAACAAACCTGCAGCACACACATTGTATGCGTAATTGGATTCCTAGGTAAAGGTAAAAATTAAATGTTTAAAGTCAATTTGCTGAAAGTGTTGTACAGTAAACAATGTTATTGATATTACAATGTAAATATGAAGAAAAAAAATCTAACTATGAAAACGATCTACAGTATCCAAAAATATTGAACTCATGTTACAAATTACAAAGTGTGGCGACGCGTTACTTACCATGCTGAACCGTCCTAATGTCAGCTTTATATTGGATTTACATGGGGTGATTTTCGCCGCACAATTTCCGCAGCGCGATGAAAATCAACAGTGTAAATTACAATTCGGCTAGGGCACAAGTAGGGAATATTATTCGAATATTCGAATATTCGTTTTATTCGAATATTCGACGATTTCATTATTCGAATATGGCTGGGTTCAATATTCGAATATTTCGAATAAAACGAATAGTAAAAATATTTTATTTATTTATTAAAAATATGTTAATAATAGTAATAAACTTGTACATAAACCGGAATATTTCGTTATTTAATACATTACTTTTATTATTTATTAATATTGTCGTCAATAATATCCTAAAACAGATTTTACTACACTGTTTATGAAAGAATACATACAAATAAAATAATATTTAAGGTGAATATTTCCCACAGGCGTCAGCGAAAGAAATCCATACTCACACGCTTGTCAAAAGAACCTAACCAAGAGCGTGTTATGATGTATCTAAGGAGTGTTTTGTACTATAAAGCGTAATACGATTATTAGTTTATTAACCTTACTGTTCGATTTCGTTTAAAATAACTTTCTTAAAGAGAATTTACCATTATCTACCAGCATGGAATCTTCATAGTTCAGAAATGACAGAGAGGGGTGAAACCAATTTGGAGGCCGATTACTTGGAAATGGTTGACTTCGTAAATGTCATGTATAAAACTTTTCCTTTATTTTAAAATACAATATTCAACACACTTAGCAACCGGGATGGCTTTCCATACACGTGAAGTGTTTATAACTATATAATAAAATTATATTTTTTATCAAACCAAAACCGATATCTAGACGCAATATAGCTAGAAGAGCAGATAGAAAGAGAGACAGGTGGACGAACAGAGTGAAACGATAAAGGATACATATTAAGTTGATTATTACAGTATTACACTGGCCTGCAAAACAAAGTACAAATCGTTCCAAATTTCATACTTTTCAAAATATTATAACAAGATTTATCAGCTTTATTTAAAATTAATGAATTATATATATCAGTAAATTATTTTTATCTTTAAACAAAAATTAACCATTTAAATCTTAGTCTTAAAGACTACATTTACACATTATATAAAATTGAAGTTTCGAATAACTCCTTGAGGCCTGACAACAGATTGGAGGAGGTTTGTCATACTGAAACGAGGTTTTAGAGCTGAATTATGCAATATTCTCTCCCATTCTTATATCAGTGCGTGTTTTAGTGCTGTGAGGGTACTAACTGTAGGTGATAATTTGCGGCTTCTGACTAGCCTTCTAAGCTCTTCTCAGGGTATACTTAATCGGGTTGAGGTGAGGACATTAAAGAGAATCCTTAAGAATCTCTTGACCATATCTTTCTCCGGGTAGAGGTCCAATTGTCATTATGTGGCCACATACTCAGCGCGGTTTCCTAAAAGTATGCCAGCCCATTGTGTATGTACTATACTTGAGCATACTGCACTCTATCTGAAAAGTAAGCTTGAAGATATCCCAGGTCACGTTTACTTAGCCACCCTTCAGAAGTTAACTTGTGAAGTTAGTGAGTAAATCATCTGGGATCAAAATTCTGGACCGTTCTCGTTCATCCTTTTGTATGTGTTCACGGACGTATCACAGTGTTGCTACTCGATACTAGGGCTCTTGAGTTTGGTCTCGAGGTGAGACCACTCGCCCTTCGCCTCGGTCTTATGGGATTCAGATTTACTTAAGCAAATCTTCTTCACTGTGCCGTCAGTAACATAGTTCCCTCTGGTCTGAAGAAGTTGTTTCTGAACTTAACTGCATTTAATTGTTGATTTTCAACAAGTGGAAACAAATGAACGGTCTTGCCAAGCGCTGAGTCTGCCATTCAATCCAAAGTCTTGCATGGCCTTGTCAAATATTTTTCAGTCTCTTTGTACCGTCGCTTCATCTTCTGAACGGTTCGTAACATGACACACTCTGTTCTTGCAGTACAACGCCTGATGCCTACTTCTGCACTGATGCCAACTTTCAGAAAAGCCATCAACTCATTCTTCAGGCTATGATACAATTTTTAAATCTATTGTTTTCTAACTTCCTTTTTGTAATAAGGCTCATCGTTGAAAAATTGAAAACATAAAGATACCAAAAACACGGATAACTTGAAAATGAAAAAAGGTTATTTTTGTTTTAAAGATTTTCCTCCCACTTTTTACCAACTATGAAGTTTTTTGTTATGATAAAATAACATTAAAATCTTTTTGAGTGCTTTTTATTTTGACGGTTTATCTTGTTTACTTATTACGGTTTATATACACATGTACCGATTAGGTCTGGAGTAGACCATTATGACAGCACGATACTCGTATGTTTAGAGTTTTTAGCTGCACTATATTAGAACAGAGCACTATTTACAGTGCATTCCGTTTTTAGTGCAGTGTTCCAACTCTGTAAATATATTTCTCTCCAATCCTAAACAAACTGATATATAAATAATAAAGAAATATGTTCTGTAATATTCGTGTTCTTTATAGATATACATTAAATTATACTATCAAAAGTTTAATTTAAAGAGTCAGACTGTAGGTCTGACTCTTTAAATCGATTGACTATGTTGAATCGATCAATAGCTTAACTCAATTAAAAACCAGAAAATACGAACCTCTAAAACAAACCCAAAAAATTATCTCCCTAGAGAATCTTTTCCTTAATTTTTTTAAGAAACCACTTAGTTGACAACCAAATCCATGGTCTGCTCCAGACCTAAACCGTTCATGTGCTAATAGTTTTAAAAAAGTAATTGCGATTTAGTATTTTAAGTTTTCAACTTAAAAGAAGATATTTTTATCAAAAAGACGTTAATTTTTTTTAGAGTAATTTGTGAAACATGTCACATTTTGATATTATTAAATATGCAGGTATATATAAACGCATTATATTACTTGTATTCAAAGTTTATTACTAATATTCGTATTATTCGAATTATTCGAATTTATTCGAATAGTGTTTTGCCATTATTCGAATTATTCGAATAGTAAAATTTGTCGAATAATAACATTCCCTAGGCACAAGGCAATTTGCCAGCAAAAATGACAAGGCGATATTTTGTCAGCGGCTCACCGCACAGTTTTATAGGTACCTAACCTATAAATCGACCAATGTACAATGCGGCCAATATATCTTGGCGAGTCTGAACTTCGCGCAGAAGGTTGCGCAATAACTGTTTCTAAGTGTTTTCGTATTTATTTTATTTGTACTAATTGGTCAACTGTATTAGGGAAACTTTATTAGTACATAGGTATATAAAAATAATACAATAACAGTTTTCTTCACGAGTTGTACATGCGCTAAAGTTCGCAGAGCCTATGTTCAGACCCGTCAAGATACAGCGGCCGTAGTGTAAATGAGTTAAATCCCGCATTATATCTTTCATGTTAACAAAATCTTTGCATGTTCTAAAAAGTTGCATGCCGAATAATTCTTAGGTATGGACTTAACACTCAACACCCCATACATGAGATTAGTGTCCGGCCGAAACTGGTTTTCAGTCGAAACCGAAACCGAAAATCATGTTACTTAATCAGAGGAGATTGAGATGAGATTGAAATGAGCTTGAGATGATATTGAGATAATATTGAGGTGACACTGAGGTGAAATTGAGATGGCATTGGATAGACATGATAGAAAAAAATCAAACTTTCACTTCTTTTTAACCAACCTGTGGATGACCACGGGTTGCAGACTGTCAAATTATAATGATAATAAATAGATTAAGGACGGATGAACGGAGCTGTGGCGCGGGCAAGCGACCACGAGTTGCCGATAACGTGTAATTACCGAGAATTCAAGTATGATTGAGGTTTTCGCTTTCAGCCATTTTTTGTTTGTAACCGAAACTCAACCCGAAAGTAATTAAATATAATTTTTGGTCGAAACTGGCCGACACCGAAACCGAACCATTGGTCGATCTCTACTAAGATATTGTCATGTTTTGCCTTGTACGTTACATTGTTATTTTTTGCCATCCATACAATAAATTGAATGACAAAATATGATAAAACTCCGATCAGATACACGTAACGAGCGGCGTTGTGTTACCGACTGTACCTACACTGTACTGATGAATGCCGCTATTAAAGATAGGATCGCCTATGGACGAGGGGCCTGTTTCCAATGTTAGCCGGCACGATTTTTTGCCTTCCGAAGTTTGGATGTGAATTACAAGAAGTCACTTTGACTAAAACTAAGTAAAATTGATAATTCTCGAACATTTTTGAGATTTGTAAGTAAGCGACGGGTTGCACCTCTTAAGTATTAATTATACTTTTCTATCGCCTATTGATTGATGCCTGATTTCGTAGAAAAAGTAATCTACAATTGGTATATCAAAAAATATATAATATAGGGGATAGTGCCCTGTATAATACAATTTAATATTATATGGGAATAGTACTATGTAACTAAATATAGACCTTTATACCTACGCGTTTATATTTGACGCAAATATTAGACGTTAGTATTATTGAGTAACGGCCCGTTTCAATAACCTATTTATCAATAACTATTTGTTGAAAACGTCGTCATTGAATCACTTGTTTTTTGCGATACAAATATGACGTTTTTAACAAACAGTTATTGGTAGATAGGTTATTGAAACGGTCCATAAGTACACTACAACATTCTTAAACGAGCTGACTAATACACCTTAAGTATTATTCTTAAGTGTTCAATAGGCTCGAAGGACCACCAGTTGTTATCGGTCGTGCAGTGGACACGCGCACACACTCCACGGCCTGCGGCCAGTAATTAGTTGTGTAGATTTACGGCGACAAGCGCTACTATGTAACTAAATATAGACACGCCATTACAATATTTTTGGCCCAACTCGAGCCTGTATATCTGATACGGAATATCTATCTGAATTTAATACCAGCGTAAACAAATACCTAGTCTATAGTCCATACCATTGTTGGTGGTGATGTTAAACTTTATTTTCAAACCATCTATCGACATACTTTTAGCTCTCCTTTATGCAAACAGGAGTTTATTATCAAAAGTATGGCAGACGGGTGGTTATCGCACCGTAGCCATATCTAAAATGCCCGAATAAGACTTTAGCACCTATTTTAATGACGTTTTATTATTTTTCAGGTGACGAAGCTGGACGACCTCAGCCCGGTGATATTTCTGAACAGAACGCGCGCGACGCTCAACTGCGCCGCCGGCACTATGCAGGTCAGTGTGTTTCAGGTGACGGAGCCGGACGACCTCAGCCCGGTGATATTCCTGAACAGAACGCGCGCGACGCTCAACTGCGCCGCCGGCACTATGCAGGTCAGTGTGTTTCAGGTGACGAAGCCGGACGACCTCAGCCCGGTGATATTCCTGAACAGAACGCGCGCGACGCTCAACTGCGCCGCCGGCACTATGCAGGTCAGTGTGTTTCAGGTGACGAAGCCGGACGACCTCAGCCCGGTGATATTCCTGAACAGAACGCGCGCGACGCTCAACTGCGCCGCCGGCACTATGCAGGTCAGTGTGTTTCAGGTGACGAAGCCGGACGTCCTCAGCCCGGTGAAATTCATGAACGTAAAAAAAATACCACTATTATTTTCTCTTCTGAAATATTAATTATATATTATTAGGTATCATTGTCAGTGAAAACTGATTTGTTTATGAGTCTATGGTCTATACTCTACAGCTTTTTACTAGCACTGCAAATAGTAATATCTATAATACCTCTAATCTAGTCTAGCCTTGCTCTTCCGTGACTGAGAATGCGTGTTCGGCGGCTGGCCTCAGGCCTACCTTGACCCTCCAGGCAATTTAGTCCTTGCATGCAAGAGCTGTGTAGATCAATTGCGCAATTTCTCTCAACATTCAAACAATTTATATTCAAATTGTAGGCAGGATTGGTTTAAGGATATCGAATTTATCTGTGAAAACAAAGACGACCCGGAGAAATTTTACATTTTTTTATTCCCCGACGCAAACAGAAGGGTGTTATAAGTTTGACGTGTCTTTGTGTGTATGTATGTGTATCTATGCTGTATCCGTTTGGGAGAATTGTAGCTCCTAAATGAATGATCCGATTTAAGTCAATCTTTTATTTGAAAGGTAACTTAATCGCAACTGTCATCATTATCATCACCAGCTAACTTAGTGCTTGAAAATATCGGGGGCTATTTAGTAAAAAATTTTTTGTTAAAGACTGCTTCTTAAAGTCAGTTCCCTTAAACGCAATCTGTCGCTGTTTGGCAGAAATAAAAGGACAGCATAGTACTTAAGTACCTCTTAATGTGAGTAGCTTTTAAGTATTTAGCCGTTATAATTTGTCATAACTCTCTATAAATATTAATTGGCTCTCGCCACCGAATGAAACGCATCGAAGCGGATCTTAACGGAATAAAAAGTCGAATTTTGGCAAATTTCCTAAAATATCCGGCTTGTCTTAATTCGATATTCTAAATGTTAGATCACTCATAACGTGGGTGGCGGGGTCGCGGCCCACGCGACAACCTTTAGTTACACCTAATATTCTAAATGCCAACAATCTTTGGTAATATGGAATTCACATTAGGAATTAAATGAGTAAGAGAGATAATATGATACCCTGTCTCTGTCATAAAAATAGGCCAAGTGCGACTTGCACTTTCGCACGTAGGTGTCTGTCGCATGGATTATAATCATGAATTATTTCAGATTTTTCGAACCAGCCGTTTCTGTTAATGGGGGGTCTGTTTTATTTAAAAAAAAAAATAGCTTTAAAGTAGAGTATTTTGCAAACGGATATCTAAATCAAAAAAATTGTATAAGCAACTGCTCAATGTTTTTAAAAGACCTATCCACGGGGTATACGCGAGAATTAATCACCCTCACTTTACATGTAGGGAGGTACCCAAAAAAAAAATTACGTAATTCTATTTTTGCACTTTGTCGATGTGGTGAATTGTTTAATTTCAATTTTCTAATTTCCAGATCGAGTTGAAGTTCAACGAGAAGTTCTACGGCATCGCGTACGCAGACTTCGACCGGCACTCCGCCTGCCAGGTGGCCGGCAAAGGTGCCACGTCCTACAAGCTGGAACTACCGCTCAAGGGATGCGGGACCAAGCAGGTAAAGTTAAATAAATAAGAAACTTATAGGTATGACATAATTGTAAAAGAAAAATCTCTCACTAAAGAAAGGGAAAAATTGGTAAAACATCTTTCTTACTAATATTGTAAATGTGGAAGTTTGTGAGGATGTATGGATGGATGGATGTATGGATGAATGTTTGTTCCTCTTCCACGCAAAAACTACCGAACGGATTTCGATGAAATTTGGTATGGTAGTAGTCTAGGCTCTGGATTAAAACATGGGCTACTTTTTATTCCGGAAAAGTACAGCATTCTCGCGGGATACCCGATACTATATTTACGGGGGCGGAGCCGCGGGTACTAGCTGTTTTGATATAAAGTTTTTCCTTACCGTTATGTTGCGCCCTTATTCTGAACAGTGTAAAATTTTAATTCTTAAATGTACTCATAAATGATTGGACTATACCTAAATTGGTATATAAGTTTTGTTAAAATTGAATATAAATGTTGATTTCCTCTTTTTTTCGAGGGGAAAATCTTTATAAGATCATCCTAAACTCTCTTAGGGTAGGTAATAGGGTATGTGATTTCTACCCACTAAAACCCCCTCAGTGGTCCACTTGAACGCTATTGGGGAGCTATGGGATCTTATCTGAACTACATCAGTGCAAATGTTGATTTCCTATAGCTACTATAATAGCATTAGGTATATACCTACCAGAAGGTACCAAGTTATTTTTTTATTAACGCCATGTTAATTTTCTATTAAGATTCAAATATGAATACTTCCAGGACCCACTCCGCGTGTTCACGAACAACATCGTGGTGCGATTCCACCCGGGGCTGGAGATGGATGGCGACGAGGTCATCACCATCGTCTGCCGCTACCCCCCGCCTGTTGTACCCGCCCCCCCAAACTTCCTTATACACACGTGAGTTCTTGGATCAGACAACTGAGGACTTAGCAATCGTTAATTACAATGATTGACGTTAAGTTCACTAAAGTCTTTGTAATTAGCAATGGCATCTTGGCTAGTGGTCCTGTAGTGTAATACGTGAAAACATTAAACTTCTTTAGATGAAAAGAAAATGCAACAGTATAGGTAGGTACAGTATATTCGTACAAAAATGATAGCGCAGTGTGATTATCATTCAATGCCCATCTTTCTGCAGCAGATCGAACTAATCTAATATAACGATAAAAATAAAAAAAAACAACCCAAAACTAGCTTTCTAAACATAATAATTAGGCAGGTAATCTACTCGCATTAACCTAATACCTACAGTCTTTCCCAAAGTGGGCGATAACGCCCCCTTGTGAGCGCTGGAAGCCTAGCGGGGGGGGGGGGGGGGGTAAGGGGCCCAGAAAAAATTGAGGGGGCGCTAATGTAAGCAGTATTATTATTGCTCATTGTTTGATTATTGGTTAATTTTGAAGAGATAAAACATACTCTTCAGGTGGGACTAAAATGTTATTGAGATTTTATGGTGAAAAAAGGGGAGCGCTACAAAGGAACTATTTTTTAAAGTGGGCGTTAGACGGCATAAGTTTGGGAACCTCTGACTTAATAGTTAATACAGACTAAATCACCAAGTACCGGTCCACACTGCACACAGATATCAATAAAATAAATATATTCATAGGTTTCGTGTAGGTGTATGTACCTTATTGGAGGAGACAAATTAATGAATAAAATAAAATAAATTACCATCTTCTTTCAGGCCAGAAGTCCCCGGTCCACTTCCAGCGAAGACGCCGCTGGCGGGCACTCACATCCTGATGATCATCTGTGCTATTCTCTTCTTGACACTCCTCCTGCTGGGTCTGGGAGTCTCCTACTTGTGCCTTCGTAGACGAGCCATACCGGCTCCAAGAAGATTAATAGATGACTCCTCTGCTTCGATTATCAGCAGAGAAAGTATACAGGGTAAGATTGATGCTGATGCTTTAATTTTTTTTGTCTCGTATTTCTGTTATTCAAACCGATAGCTTATATAATAAAGAGGAAAAGTATGTTTGTTTATTTGTTTGCATTCAAAAGGCTCCGAAACTACTGGACCAATTTTGATGTAATTTGGGACAGACCACGGGGAAGGACAGGTTACTTTTTATTGCGGCAAAAATAATTAACCATAAGGTTCCCGCGTGATTTTCTTTAGCGCGCACGAAGTTACGGGAAACATATAGTATTAAATAACCTAGTAAATAGTAGTTTAATTTCCCCAGAAACTGGTTCTCGTAAAAGCACACAAAAACCTCAAGAAGGCCACCCAAAATTAAACTGTATCATCTTTGCCATAGAAGTAAAATTACAACGCGCATCCTGTTTCTGTGTTTCTTTACCATTTATTAACCCTTATATTCTTTCTCACAGAGGTGAAGATCCCGCGCGCACACCCCGTGTATCCAGTAGCAGCGGAGAGCGCGAGCGTCGTGTCGGACACCATACCATCAGACTACCCGTCGGAGACGCCGAGTGAGGCCGAGGCCGCGCACACCAACCAGGCCTTCATCATCGACGAGTACCAGAGCGAAGGTATGGCTAACATAGATCTCAAAACAAGAGAAAGAAGTTTTGAGCCTTTACTACCTACTATTAAATATTCTGTGCCCATGAACGTAGAAAAAAAGGCAGACAGAAGGTGAGCTAAGCATTGAGTGAAGCACAACAATGGCGGCGACTTACGTTTTTGTGAGATTACAGATAATTGTCACTGGCGTACTGGCGGCTGATCGTCTTACTTTGCTGTGAATGTGTGTGTACGGCACGTGTCACTACGATACGACCGGCTTACTTTGATGGCTTCACTATTCATATTACTGCAGCGGTGTTTGCCTTTTTTTCTACGTCTATGTCTGTGCCTTTATATATTCAGTGTTGCAGTGTAGGAAAACAGAAATAGCTGGAGAGTAGGACCATAATATTACGCAATGCCATAAGTAGATTATAACCAAAGTTGTTTTTCTATGTTACGACAAGAGAACGCAGGTGTCCTATTGCTAATCATGTGTCTGCAACACCTGTTCTGGCGCTACTATTTGCAAACGAGGCTTCGCTTACTTAGATTAACTATTAATAGTCAAATTCAGTCAGATTAACCAAACTTTAGATATAATTGAATAAAAACATTTTACGTGGTAGAGCCATGCTTCGGCACGAATGGGCCGGCTCGACCGGAGAAATACCACGGGCTCACAGAAAACCGGCGTGAAACAGCGTTTGCGCTGTGTTTCGCCGAGTGAGTGAGTTTACCGGAGGCCCAATCCCCTACCCTATTCCCTTTCCTACCCTCCCCTATTACCCTATTCCCTCTTAAAAGGCCGGCAACGCACTTGCAGCTCTTCTGATGCTAAATTTTACGAGATGTAGACGAGTTTACACCGTATCTGATAGATATTGTGATCATTCGTCATTCCTCTGTCCCTGGCAGGTTACGGCGAGACGCACGAGACGAGCGTAACCAACGGGCGCGCGTACGCGGGCGCGGCGCCGGCGTTCGACGTGCGCGTGCGCGTGCAGCGCCCGCCCGCGCCGCCGTCGCCGCAGTCCACCATTACCACCACTGAGGTGGATGGTGGTAGCATGAGGTATGCGGAAAATCCTGTAAATGAAAAATCTACGTAACTCGGTGCAGCGCAGACGGCACACTTTTTTTGCGGCGCGGCGCGACGCGGTCTGCCCGAATTATACGGATTTTTTGCGCGTCGGACATTTTGCGCGTCGTATGCGTTACTGCATATAATTTCATAGGTTCTATTTTCACAGACTAAAAAGTGCGTCACGGACAGTCTGTCGTCTGCGTTGCCCCTGATCTAGCGGAATTAAGGTTAAGTAGATGTATAGAGGAATCTGTAAGAAACCTTAATGTTTGAATGCATAAATCCATTGAAATCTAAGGACAATGGACATCTCGTAAAGAATATATTTTTATACCTCTTTCTAGGATTCCGAAGTACTTAATTACTACGAGGAACTCTTGACTTTTTTTACAAAGTCAACCATTTTCGAGTAAAATTTCAGTGAAATCGGTCAATCACTTTTAAAGTGATTTAAAATTGTACTGCGCGTTGATAGTTACAGAACCTTCTTTAGACATGTCCTGACATGCTCTTGGTTAGGTTATTAATCGTATATTTATTTTCTATTTCTTTATTTAAATGCGTCAGATCTTCACCTCTCCGAACTCAGCACACCGTAACCGCCATACTCTTCTGCAGACAAACCCACATCCTTGAGGAGCACGAGCGCCAGGAATCAGTGCGTACGGTGTCGCCGGGCGCGCTTCCCCTTCCAGCACGTGACGCGCGCGCGCCCGCCCCCCCGCGCCCGCCCCGCCCGCCGCACTACACGCAGGTGCAGCGACAGGTAAGAGAGATAGCAACACCATTAATACATTGAGTTAGAGCGAGACAGGTATGTGAGAGACAGATATGTACGATGAAGAAGATCATATTTTGTTTTTGTCTCCTTTGTGGATAATGGTACTTAAGTTTGTATTCTAATCATGTCATCCGGTGAAAATTGACATCTAAATAATTAACATGTTAAAGGACATTGGACATTTTTCTATGGAACAATGACTCACGGCGACCAAATATAAAATATGGTTAGATTTAAGCGTAATTGCATCTAGATTACAACGGCACAAATCGCGTATTGTAGAGTGAGTAGAGAGTAATACTGTGATATTTTAACTCATTTCAACGAATATTCGTATAGATAATAGGTTGGGGAAAAAGTCTTTTCGCATTATAGTATGTATGAACTTGTCATAAAATATCTTGGGCTATACCAATTGTATCTGGCTGATTTTGGTATCATTAAAAAGTTTTAATTTTACAGAAGACAATTCCAAATTCAAATTAGGTAAATTTGAGATTTTCATTTGTTTTTCTTATTGTTAAAATGAGTGATTCTTATGAAGAATTTCGATACATTTTAAAATTTTATTACAAAAAAGGTAAAAATGCAACACAAGCCGCGAAAAAAATTTGTGATGTTTATGGACCTAATGCAGTATCTGTGAGAGTAGCGCAAATTTGGTTTAAGCGTTTTCAATCCGGAAATTTTGATATCAAAGATGCACGTCGCTTTGGTCGCCCTGTTACGGACAAAACTTTTGCCATTTTTGAAAAAGTGGAGCAAGATCGGCATATTAGTAGTTACGATGTAGCTGAAGAACTGGGGATTGACCACAAAACGGTTTTGGCGCATTTGAAAAAGCTGGGTACACAAAAAAGCTCGATATTTGGGTGCCTCATGAGCTCACTGAAAGAAACCTAATGAACCGTGTACTCATTTGTGATTCTTTATTACGACGTAATGAAACCGAACCATTTTTGAAGAAGCTGATAACTGGTGATGAAAAGTGGATCACGTACGACAAGAACGTGCGAAAAAGATCGTGGTCAAAGGCCGGTCAGGCTTCACAGACTGTGGCGAAACCCGGGTTAACTCGCAACAAGGTGATGCTGTGTGTGTGGTGGGATTGGAAGGGCATTATTCATTATGAGCTGTTACCGCCAGGCAGGACCATCAATTCTGAACTGTACTGCGAACAACTGATGAGATTAAAGCAAGAAGTTGAGAGAAAGCGGCCGGAATTAATCAACAGAAGGGGTGTGGTTTTTCACCATGATAACGCTAGACCTCACACATCTTTAGCCAATCAGAAAAAATTACGGGAGTTTGACTGGGAGGTGATATTGCATCCGCCGTATAGTCCTGACCTCTCACCTTCAGATTTCCACCTGTTTCGGTCGCTGCAGAATTCCTTAGGCAGTGTCAGGTTGACATCACAAGAGGACTGCCAAAACCACTTGTCGCAGTTTTTTCATCAGAAGCCCCAAAAATTTTATAGCAATGGGATCATGTACCTACCAACAAGATGGCAAAAAGTTATCGAACAAAATGGCACCTATATACTTGAGTCACTTGTAAATAAACTTTATAAAAAAACCTTTTGAATTTTTATATAAAATGCGAAGAAACTTTTTCCCCAACCTAATATGATTAACAATTTATCGACTATCTCAACTTCTCCATGGATCTGAATTAAAACATTTAGTGACAATTAAACTTGTATGACAATTTTACAATTTATTAGAATTTTAATATTTTGTGGTCGCCTGTGTGGTAGTATGTTTTTTTGTTTAAAAATTATCAAGACAGACGATTTCTGTTGAGAAACACCTACCTAGTTGCAACAAGGACAAAGTCAGAAATCACAAATCATATTCTTTATCATAAATAAAATACCTAATCAAAACATTATCATTCATCATTTGCTGAATGTGTTTAAAACCATAGTTTTATGGACATCGATACTAAAACCATATAATTAGATTTCCATGTTCACTTTTGCACATAACCAAGGCAATGAAATGACAGCAGCTTGGAAAAGAGATGTTCTAGAAATGTATGAAGCGTGGGCCAGCACTATGTACACTATAATATGTAAATATAGTTACACAATATTGTTTCCTATTCTTTATTTTATTTCACTTCGTTTCAATGTACATTTAAAATAACTTCGTCAAGGAGAGCAACACAACGTAAAATAAAACATGGTGGATTGGATCAAAATTATCCAAAGAATGTCATTTTGACAATGACATGACTTTTGACAAAGAAAGACGTGTGGTATTCAAGAAGACGTCTCTTTCTAAATCTGTCAATTACGTCAAAAGTCAAGTCAAAACAACTTTCATGGCCACCCTAACAGTGGGGTACTCTTCAAATAATCATTTTTTACGCATGTATTCTTAAAATTATTTTTTTTGTATTTTTATGAAATTCTCATATTTTTTTCCTATTTACCTATGTATGTACATAGAGCTGGCCCAAAATCAAACATCTCTTTTTGTACAAAAAATGTTATTCTCCAAACGTTGTCATTCGCTGCCAATGCACGCATTGTGACTAACTAGGAATGGGCGCGCGGGCCGCGGTCCATCGCGTCGCTGAACACGGAGATGACGGACACACACTCCGTGACGGAGGTGACCGATGGAAGCCATGCCAAGATGTTCCACATCAAGGTAAGATAGATGGGCTGCGTTCGGCGGAAAAAAGTGCCAACAAAAAGCGTAAGCAAAATGGCGACCGCTAAGCGTTAAATTAGCAAAATGGCGGATATGTTAGCGGTATTGAAGTTAGTGAACGTGTCCGATAATGTGTTTATTATTTCTGCAGCGCTAGCAAGCGCTTTTATCCGCGGAACACAGCCATTATCTCGTGTTTCCCTTGAAAATGTAAAAGATATTAGATCAATGATGACTAAAGCTACATGATCCGGAACCTGGAAGGCCGGAGCAAATTCAGAGCGCTAAAAATAAAACTCTGCGTAAACTACAATAGAGCTGAAAATCGAACACACGAGTGTCAAGTCAAATTTAATGTCAAATTGACAACCCGGCAGTCAGTCCAGTCCAGAGTTGAATTTTCAATGCTTTAAATTTTCTCCGGGCTTCCAGATTCAGGATAATATAGGTTCAGCCTTATAGCTTAATGGATCTACTCGTACTCTACTCACACAGGAAGGTGAAATGATTCCTTCAGTTTTGCTTACGATTATGTTTTTTAAAATATGTAGTAACTATTAGGTACAGCAATAAAGTAATATAAGATCAATACCGCTGAGCTATTTTTATCTTAATAATGATAACATTTTGTAAAATCACAATATTATAAGGTTTGGTAAAATCAACTACGGATATTTTGGGCATATGATCTGCTGCTTATGTAAAGACATTTAAGCGGAAAAATAATTGTCATACTCGAAATAATTTTTTTCTTTATATGAGCGAGTTTGAGTTCTGCGGAGAGTCACCCATACAAGAGATGATTTTTTACTTTGAGTATGACAATTATTTTTTTGCCTAAACGTCTTGACATAAGGGTCCATCCACATTATACGTCACACCTGATGGGGGAGGAGGGGGGGGGGTCATACAAAGTGTGACAGTACATGTTTAATACAGGGATACTAAAAAGCGTGACATGGGGGGGTAGGGTCAAAAAGTCGAAATTTTGCGTGACGTAACATGTGGATACGGACGGACGGACGGACGGAACATAAGCAGTGGATCATGTGCCCGAAGTATCCGTAGTTGATTTTTGGAGACCTTATATAATATCCAATGAACATACAGAGAGCACCGCCCCAACCGCCAGTGATGAGGGAGCGGCTGGAGACGGAGGAACAGGAGCTGCTGATGGAGAGCCTCGAGCCGCTGCCGGCAGCACCAATTATGCCAGCCAGGTGAGCCTGATGGCTTAGTATTGATTGATAATATCCATCCCACTATAGGGCATAATATGTTCTTATCGATGTTTAAAGGGTACATACATACATACATATAATCACGCCTTTTTCCCGTAGGGGTAGGCAGGACCGCCTCTTTCCCGTAGGGGTAGGCAGAGACCACTTCTTTCCACTTGCTACGATCCTTACATACTTCTTTCGGTTCGTCCACTTTCATTCTTACCATCCATTCCTCCTCTTAGATTCAACGTAGCCAAGCGTCTCTCCATGGTCCGCTTTTTGCCTCCGCGAGAAACGAGACGTGATGGGTGGCGAACCACATCGCCGCCATTTTGGATAATTAAATTATTTTTGATTATCCATTGCGTTTCCACGGATTGGTGGAGAGGGTAGGAATAGGGAAAGGGAAGGATAGGTGCTGTGGAAAGGAAGATTGGTAAGTTAGAATGGGAAATAGGGAATGTAGGATATTACTGCCCAGGAGGGCAAGGGATAGGACAGTAATAGCTAGGGAATACTACAACACCACACCACAACTACCGGACAGGTAAGTTGGGAAGAGTATCCCACGACATAATGTTTAAAGGGTAAGGTTAGGTATTCTGCCGTCCTCAAACTAAAAGGCGGCTAAATAACAGAAAGAGTTTTTGAGGTAGAGCTTAAAAAACATGGGATTATTTTGAAAGTTGTCATAAGACATTCACGACAATATTAACAATTGTTTATACAAAATCACTAGCATCCATTTCAAAATAATCCCACGTTTTTTTGGCTCTACCTCAAACACTCATTTTGTCATTTAGCCGCCTTTTCTTTGCGCCTTTTAGTTTGAGGACGGCAGTATTGCCAACTTGCAATTACATAATATATCTAACGTCACCACGCGTGTGCTTGCGGGTTTACAAACTGATGTAGGATTTTTTTTATACGAAATCGACCAGAAAACAACCAGACGGATCGCTTGATGGTAATCGATCACCGCCGCTCGTGGGCACCCACAATACCAGAGGAGTTGGTTACAAGTGTAACTTCGTGTTTCGCACTTGCATTTCAGGGCCTCTAGTCAAGATGCATTCGATATTTTCTTTTTATTCGACATAAGGATTCGCAAGCGACATATCACTTAGCGATGACTTATGTCAAATCCCATACATTTTTGATTTCGAAGTTCGCCGTCGAAATTGTCGAATGCATCTTGACTAGAGGTCCTTGCCCTTAAAATTCCTAACCCCTCTTGGACCTCCGGTGACCTCACTCACTCAGCGAAACACAACGCAAGCATTTCACTCCAGTTTTCTGTGAGGCCGTGGTATTTATAGGTTCAGGCTGGTCAATTCGTGCCGATTGCCGAAGCATGGCTCTTCCATGTCCAACGTTACTGTAACTGTAGTATGTATGTAGTCGATAAAATGTGCCCAACGGATTGACTAATCACACGTAGCTCAATTCATTGTACGGTTTGCGCTGAAATGCGCACGGAAATAGTAATAATTGTGACGCAATCAATTATTGATAATATGATTTTTTTGTATATTGCGCGGTTACTGGTAAAACTTAAAAGTGTTTTCTTTATTCAGAATAGGCTACTTGACTCATACTTAATTTCATACATTGAATGAGTATTTCCTGTAGTACTTAGCTTAGGAAAACATAATATAGCGAAATCATGAAATAAAATACAAGATGGATAAATAAACTTAATTTGAAAAAAAAAAAAAAAAGAATTTGCATTTTTAATTTGAACTGAAGAAAACACTATTATCGGTGCATTGTGCGAACGGCCATGATGTGACGTCATAATAATAGTAAACAAAAAACATCACTTGCCAACCGTGCATATAACTGAGCCAAGTGAGTTTACTATTGGTATGACGTCAGATCACAATCATATAATTTATCGACAAACATGGCGGCCTCCCGCCCCGCTCCCGCGTTTTCGTTTTTTTATTTAAAGTGTTGTGGGTTCTTATGGCATTTAAATGATATTCTATTATTTTTTTGTGTAACGGAACAATTATTAATCGTTTATGCCAAAAAAAAAAAGGGTCAAGTAGTCTATTGAGTAATTCGATTTCTAGGAAACCCGAAATAACCTCGCACGTGGTTGACGACGTGTTCCTACGAACGATAACCGAGAAGAAGACGATAGAGGACATCGAACGCCACAAGCGCCTGGTCACGGAGTACAGACAGGTTCCCGCACCACAACCACAGTTCGACGTCACCATCCGCAACCACACGCTGCCCGAGGCGCAGTGGGAGAACTTCTCCGACATCAGCAGCGCGTCGGGCATGACCCTCACGCCGAAGATGGAGAGAGTGCCACTGTCGTTGCCGCCGCAGAAGTATATTGGTAAGTAAATTTAAATAAAGCAGTATTTTCTACAATTGTTGTCCATTTCGTATTTGATCTTAAAACTTTTGACGGCCGCGTCTGTGCTGAAACCGAAGGTCGCAGGATTGAATTCCGCCGAGCCCGAGGAAATAATTTTTTTTTTAATGTTCCTGGCTCACAGAAGTATATTAAATAAGTGTATAATATTATAAAATCTTAAGTATATGTATATTATAAAATTATTTAATATATCTTCCCGTTCGCTGGTTCCCGTAGCACATGTTCTTAGGATACTTACCACGGGGCCAGACTGACGTGTGGTGCAGCCATAGATATTATTACATATTATTTAGTTTTTTTTTGGAAAATTATTATATTTTTTAGCCAAACCCTTTAACGTAAGCAGTAGATCATATGCCTAAAATATCCGTAATTGATTATGGTCAATCTTATATATAGGTATGTATATTTTTCTCCCAGGCAAGAGTGGCCCCGAGCTCTTCTCTCCCGAGCTGATAAAGCAGACGAGTGCGGCGTACTCTGAGCTACCCCTACTCCCAGAGCTGCCAGTGGCGCGCAACCCCCTCTTCCAAGATGACGAGGACGTGCCGCCGCAGACACCCGCTCCACCGGTGCCCCCCAACTGGCCGCAGCTGACCCGCGTGCTGAGTACTGAGGCCCAAGATGAGGTAGGTTATATGAATGAAGCCAGTGCTATTACAGAGCTGCCATTGGCTGCTGCTAATGCCGCCCAGCTAACTGCAGCTGACTCGCTTGCTGAACTGAGTACTGAGGTGCAAGATGAGGTAGGTTATATCATGGGCGTAGCCAGGTTTTAGTTTCGGGGGGGGGGGGGGGGGGTTCAAGAAAATAAAACGACTACAAGTACAATAAATAACCAGGGCCGTCTTTAACTTATTAGAGGCCCTGGGCACATTAAAATATTTTTTTTTCGTTTTTACCTGTTTAAGCTTTAAACCCTGAGAGACTGTGTAATTCGAAAAAATATAAATAAGTATATATTATAGTCTAAGACTAAACGTCAGTACTAACTTGTATAATACGTTTTTTAAGCCAAAAACGAGCGAGCGAAGCGAGCGAACAAATTTTTTTCCTATATTATAGGTTCAAACGTTCAAATCTGTTCAAATGTTTAACTAAAATATTAACACTGAATAACGTTAAACTTCGGAAAAATACCATAAAATCAACCGGCTAAAACAGAACATCTGTAATAAATAATCTAATGCCCTTTATGTTAATATCGAGCGAGCGAAGCGAGCGAGCAAATTTTTTCCTATTTAATAGGTTAAATCTGTTCAAACTTTAAACCCTACAAGACTGTGGAAATAGTATTATTTTATAATATAATGTATACCTATTGGGCGCGTAGAATAATGGGCGCCCAGTTTTTTTTTTTTCGTTTTTACCTGTTTCAGGGTTTATTTTGAAAGACTTCAAAGAAAAAATTCGAAAAATACAAATATCAAAAGCCTAAAACTGAACGTCGGTACTAAATTGTAATATGTTCTGTATGCTAAACACGAGTAAGCGAAGCGAGCGAAATTGTTTTCCCATTCTATAGGTTAAAATCTATTCAATCGTTAAACTTAAACACTGAATAAACTTCGAAAAAATATCATAAAATGAACTGGCTAAAACAGAACATCGCTACTGAATAATATAATATGTTCCTTATGTTATTCGCTCGCGAGCAAAATTTTTTTCCTATTTAATAGGTTAAATCTGTTGTCTAAAAATGTCTAAAAATTTTAAGCTCACAGGGTTTTAGGGTTTAAAATTTGAAGTGAAAATAGGATCATTTTATAATTTTAATTAAAGTAAAATTAGTATCATTTCTGATATTTCACACTTTTTTCGTAGTACATAATTACAAAATTTTGTGATCAGTGACGTGCCTAAAATATTGTGTCGCATGCTATACGTTCGAGGATTCGATGGCACGCGTGCATTACAACATTCTTTCAGTGCTTTAAAAGTATAAAAGATTTTAACAGGTTAAAGCGTAAAAACATTCGCTCGCTTTCTCAGTTTGAACGCATTTAACATAGACACATACATATGGATAAAGTTAGCATTAAAGTTGTGTTTTAGGCTGTTGATTTTTTTTTCTAAAATAACTTTAAAAAATCATCTTTCAGATAGGGTTATTGGGGCGGCTAAATATTTTAATTGGCCTCGGGCGCAAAATTTCTAAATACGCCTCTGTGTATGGGTTATCCACATGGACCAGCCGGCCCATTTCGGGGGGGGTTTGAACCCCTTAAGCCCTCCCCCCCTGGCTACGCCCATGGGTTATATAATTGCATGAATGAATTAATGAATAAGAAACTACTGTTATATGAGCTGATAGTGGCATGCAACCTCCTCTTTCAAGGTGACGAGCACGTGCCGCCTCCGATGCCCGTGCCATTTTGAATGGCTAGATTTATTTGAATTTGCTGTACCTAACCCCAAAAACAATTGTAGGTGTTATCAGAAACAGAACGTGCCTACCGCCTAACCCGCGAGGAGCGTCTCCGCTGGCGGGAGCTGATCACGCACGAGAGCACTCTCCGTCGCGAGCTGGCCCGGTCCTCCACCAGGGAAGACTTCGTCCGCGTAGCCCACGACCAGAGATTCGCTCCGCTATACGACCCACCCAAGTGGGAGGTTATCATCAGGATCCTCGCGCCACCTCCGGATAAACCGAAGGTAAACGAGACTTTTTCAAACAATGAGTTTATGTCCATAAAAAACAGGGAAAGTTGCTGGTGAATAGATTGATTTCAATTTCTACAAAGCAGCCGACCGACCTTTTTGTTTTGTCAGTTTTCAAAACTATTGCATATCTAGCAGAAGCTTCAAGTAAAGCCGAAATTGTGTAAGATATTTGAAACATATATCATATTCGATTGTAGAACCGCTACAGGAAGAAGTCGGAGTGGGAGTCAAGGTCGCGGCGTAGCTCCCTCCCCACGCTGTACGAGTACGACAGCGACGCCACGTCACTGCGCGAGCCGCAGCGCTCCAGGCGGTCCTCGTATAGAAGCGACCATGTTGACATGAGGTGAGGATCTTGACTAAGTTATAATGATCATCACCGATCACTAACCCAAGCCCCAGCAGGGGGTCTAGACCTAGGTCTCTTCTCAATGCGAGGAGTATTATACTGTATGTAGTAGTTTAGGACCTGTTAAGCCATTAACTATCAAGTTAGAGGTTGGGCGTGTTATGCATGAATATTGCGTAGGCTGCATTGATTATGCACGAAAACGTCGTCAAATAAGCCTTTGCCTTGTCGAAACTTAGAAGGATTCTTGTAAAAATGGCTCCATTCTCAGTATATTCGTCTCACTTGTACTCGTGCCATTTTATGTGTGCCCGAATGTGATCGATGATGGTTTTATTGAGACGGAAGCCATACTGCAATTTGACCATTTTCCATTGGCATTCTAATATTTACTGCAGTATAAATTACCGGTACTTATTGTTCACCAGATGCGAAGATAATGATGATGCTGATATTCCAGGTCTATGTCGGAGATGATGGTGGATTACGCGCGGGAGCAGGCGGACAGTCACTCCGAGGTGTCGGCGGGCACGCTGCTCGGCCGGTACTACGATGACGACAGCGACTCCGAACATCCCTACCATCAGAATCAGTAAGGGCTTCAGCTGATAGGATGTTAAATTAATCTACAACCAGAAAGTTCTTACAACTCGCCCAGACTACTCACGAAGTAGGCCGAGGTTGGCCGAATAAGACAGTGTGGGCACGCACTTCGTTTCGCCTTTTCATACTTCGGGTTATTTCACGGAGCACTTCATTTAAATGCTATTTCCATAGACGTATATATTATTATAGATGAGGCATGTCGAGGCAAAAACTATCCCCACTTCTGGGCTTGCTTGGGGCTATTTTGACATTTGAGGTATGGCGAAATCAAGAGCCAAGAGGGTGGAACTTTTTTGTAAGAAGATTAAATGTTCTGTCAAATGTACGTCATAGCCTATCTTTAGTTTTGAAATCTTTGGCTGTTTCAATAACTAGCGTCATTTCTAAGGTTCAGGTTACATTATTTGCCTCCTGCCTATAACCTCCTTTTTTTAGTGATTTTTAGTTTAACCTGACGTTATGGAAACTTTCTAGTTTAAAGCGACTATGGTCACAGTAGTTTAATTTACAATGCCGACAATTATTGGTAAGAAATTTCATGTATACTGCTTGAAGCGCGTTGGGCATATTTTCAGATGAGGAAAAAAAATTGAAATCGCGACACTGTTATGGACACCTGTGCGGTATGGGGTAAGGCGGAGAAGGCAACTCACGCGTCCTATGCTTACCTGTGATATTATTGTCATTTCTGTCGGCACTCCTTTTTTATCTGTAGCTTCCATAAATCATGGAGCTGGTCTCCTTGTGCTGGTGTGTCTATATGGTTTCTGTTAAATTTTATCCATTTCTGCCACAGGTCATGGCGCAATTCTCTCCACCGGTCTGTCAGCCAGCCATCTTTAGCGCGATCCGCCACCGAGGTGGTGGAGCAGTGGACCGCGCCTGACGGTGACGTCACGCCTACACCCACGCGACGTCTCAGAGGTAGGTTTCGGGCTTGTGAGCGTGGACTGATTTTTCAGTTTTTGAACGTGAACTGTTTTTATTTTTTATTTTTGAGTAAATTCTTATTTTGAAATTCTGAGTGTAAACTGATTTTTGGGTTTATTGGCATATATCAGCTCCATGGTGTAGCTAGATTCATTTTTATTGTAGACTAATTTTTAAGTTTTAGACTGTGGGACTAATTTTAACTTTTAGATGTTGGAACCTGGTTCCGCTTCTGTACTTACACGCGAACGTAGTTTTACAATTGAATTAAAGTAAAATATATTTTTTTAGTTTTTGAGCGTAGGACAATGATATTTTGACTGTGGACTCTTAAGATTTTGATCTTAAAGTTCTTGGAAATTGTAAATACTTTCTAACCAGTATTTATACCATATTTTCAGGGCCCCAAGGTGTGACATCGTTCACGACATCCGAAGTGCGCACTTTCCAAGCGTCCAGAGAATGGAGGGAGTAAAAAATCGAAAAAAATGGCGTGTTCTATGTTTAAACATAGAAAATTTAAATTCAACAGTGCCAATAAAAAACGATTATATTGCAAAGTACAGCCAGCTCGAGAAATAGATTTTTATTACGACTGTACATTGCAATTGTAAAATATATACTTAGTTAAAGTTCAAAATTCAGGTTATAGAGTTGGTGCGAAAAAGTGCTTCTAGATCAAATTTAATTCTCACTGCCTTTTTGATACTATATTACCTACTTGTATATGTGAAAAAATATGCAATGAATGACATTAGTCTTATCTAATAGTCAAAAACTAAACAAGTCTACTAATAAATATATAACTGATCTTCTATTTTTATTGAATTTGATTATAATTTTGGTGCGTATAAATGAAAATTTGTATTTGTAATTTTTTAACGAAATTTTTTATGATTGAATATAGCGTTAAACGTTACTTAGCTGAGTTACTTGTCTGGTCTTCCATAGTTCAATATACATAATATTATATAGTTTTAGGTCTTGTAGTAGATACCTACCTACTACATTTTGATGCCGTCCATATTGAAAGTGATAATATTACTGGCCTTCAAAAAAGTACCTACTACACTTTTGAAATTTCAGTCACAGATTTTAAATGAAATCGTATAATAAAAAACTTTAGACAATTTTTATCAGGTTCCTGAAAGAAGTAAATAATAAAATTTGCTAAATAACGTTTTTTGTTTAAAATCTCTAAGTTATTTAGTTAAAAAAAATTAAAGCGTAGTAAGTACTTTTTTTGCAGGATAGTGTATTCTCAATGCTTAAATTATATTTTCCGATATTTTTTATTGAAGAAAAAGGTACAATTAGTGATTAAGTATATTTCCGTCTTCGAATAGAATAGGACACTAATAAGTATTACTATGTATACAATTAAAAAATAACTTTGCCAAAATTGCTGTCGCTTATAGATTTTATTATATTCTTGACAAATGTTGCTAACCTTTTTAATATATTTTTTAAGTCTTGTATACTTTATTATTTTTCATTTGAGTGCTTTTTTCTAACACTAGCCAACAACTTAGATGTAGGGATTAACATACATAGTTGTAAATATATGGAATGGATACCTAGCGGTTGAGGCATTTCTTCTACGTTATGACTTAGTCTGTAGGTAGGTAAACTATAGAAAGAAAAAACTAAATCGTACTTTCTTTAGACTTGTGGGAATAGTGTGGCAAGCCCCAATATATACCGCCGATCTTAGAAAACTTCGATAGGGCGATTCAGGACTGTGCGCTGATTGGTCGGTCACAGACTCTCAATGACGTCCTCTAAAAATATTTTTTTTTCTCTCGACTCATAAAATGTTATCTAGGTAATTTCTTGCCTTTGTGTGTACAACTGTACTTTTTACAAACTATTTAACTATATTATTGTAATGCACTTTTGGCGTTAGTAATTCTACTAATATTATGATTGTGAATGTGGCTTTGTTTGTGTTATTGTTACGCTTTTACGTAAAAACTACTTAACCGATCATCATGAAAGGCACAGATATAAATTAGACCTCGGGGAAGGACATACGCTGCTTTATATCACGGAAAATTGTACGGTTCTCCTACGAAGTCACAGGAAACATCTACATAGTACAATATTATATTATTTGCTTTAGATTAAAAAAATTACTTGCCAAAACAATTTAAAAAAAATGTTCTCGCGTTTCTTATTGGGATCTCGATGTGTAGGGGCGAAAATATAATTTGCCTCAACTGCTATGTGAGTGTGGGATTTTTGGGATGGGTGGTGTAAATGCTCAAAGGTGAATGACAATATTTGTAATACTGGGTCCAAAGTAACGGGTAATACCGTTGATTGTTGCGTTAGTAGATAGCGATCTTTGCGTTGTGTTTTGTATAGAATTATCACAAAGTAATAGCTACGCAATAAAAAAACGCGAAAGTTAACGGTACTGTTAGTTTAGCCCCAGTAACCCTAGCATACTTCGTACTTAAAGTATTCTTGGTATGTATTTTATAAAAAAATGTATAGGTGCTGAAAGATTTAACATAGTTGACATAGTGTACTTACCGAGGGTTGTAATGCGAATAAATCTATATCTAATTCTTCGTCTACGTTTTATTTATTTTCTATCCAATATATAAAGTATATTATAGTATATAAGGTCTCCAAAAATCAATTACGGATACTTCAGGCACGTGATCTACTGCTTAAGTAAAGACGTTTAGGCAGAAAAGGAATTGTCATACTCAAACTAAAAAAATCATCTAATGTATGGGCGACTCTCCACAAAACGCAAACTCGTCCATATAAAGACAACATTTTTTTTTTCGAGTATGACAATTATTTTTTTTTTAATGTATTTACATAAGCAACAGATCATATACTCGAAGTATCCGTAATTGATTTTACCAAACCTTATATAGCCATCTAATAGTAGGCAGCCAATGAGAACTTATTGGATATTTTTAGATCTGCTGCAAGTTTCATAGCACTACCAACAGGCGAAGTGATGATAAGGATCAGTAGTAAAAAGAGTATTTTTTTTTTAATATTTTTCGAAATAATAATTTACAAACAATTTGCACCCATTGATAGAAATAAATTCGAAATTCAGTTGAAACAACAAATTAATATAATTATGTTTATCATCAATACATCAATACATTAGATAAGATGAAATATTAAATCCAGGCATATACCTAAATACTTTGATATATTTTTCCAATTTTGAAAGGCCTAACAAACATGATATTAATATAAACAGAAAAAATAAGCGGTCCCAGAACATGACCCTTAGCGACACCCTCAAAAACCTACTACAAATTTTAACAGACATCAAAGAAGAATATTGCTAAAATAAATGTATATTTTCAAAATATTCACGAATCATAAACACGAATAAATATTTTGTAATAAATTTTTGACAGACTCAAATTTTAAGTAAAGCACTTTAGCTAAAATTTAGCTAAAAACGAGACCGCGTTTAACGCAACGTTAAAGATTCAAATTACTTTACAGTTGTCCATATAGACACACCCAATTTAAGGCTATGTTACAGATTTTAGGCCGATTATCTTAAATTACGCGTAACCTTAGTGTGCGATAAGAACTACTAAGATTTACGTATATCAGTTTATATTTGCTTAAAAAACACATAACATTCATATGAAATAGAATCAACAGTTACATTGAAAAGTTTTCACAAATAGGCAACAGTTTTACAAGAGTAGAGTGAAACAATTAGAAATCCAAGCCTTATTGAATGCTTATCTACGATCTATATTTACATCTACGTCGAAGAAACTTCTGACGATAACAGTTAGGCCTTATATCTACTATCTACAAGGTTAGATCGACCATTAGTTTCTAACTAAGATATGAATTTAATGACAGGTCCCTTTCATCAGTATTTGGCATATCCAGAAATCTCTTTTGGCATCCATCCATTACAGATAATTTTTCAACACTTCATAACGTCAGACCAAAATGAATGTTGTGTCCCGATCAATAAATATCACTGTCACTACTGCTTCTATGTCTATCTACGTATACCATGCATTACAATTTCTATGAACACTTTTAACTGTCACTTATAGTTCCTTGGTATCTCATATTTGACTAATGGACCCGCACGACAGTCTTCTTCTATTCACTTGTTTCCAAAAGCGCTTTTCCAGATGTTGTTTTTCCTGTAAGAACGTTTGTTACAATATTATGACCATTCAATTTAGTATACAAACGGTCATCTCTACGTGCTCCTTACCGATGTCTATGTATGATTGTATATCTAGATCTTCTTGCATTTCTATTTCATTGCAAGTGCCATCAGAATGTTTTGATTAATCGTGACTAATTAAAAATAACATCTCTAAATAGAAAATAAACAGTGTCGACAAAAATATTAAACAGTGCTAAATTAAGAGCTGGCAGTCAATGAAGGAAAGGAAGCAATAATAAAGCAGGGTGAATTGAAAAGCCCAATGGATTTTGATATAAATATATTTCGAAATAAATTTCATCAAAAATGGACAGATAAGTAAAAATCAAAAATGCATAGTGTAGAGAGCTGGATTTAAATACTGTATAACAACAGATTACCAATTAATTAACATTGATATCAACAATTTAGTTGACGATTAATAATAATACTTGCTAAGCTTATTTCTATCCTTCATAACCTTGAATAACAACAACCTATTTCAAAATCGTTACATATTATGATAACATTACTTAGTATTAGTTATTGAAGTTGACTTTTAAGTTGATTTACAACTTTTAACATGCACCGTCTTTTTTACAGTTATATCGAGTATACTTGTATTAATAGAATATAAATCGTTAAATAAAACAAAAAAACAACAATTTAGGCAATACTAGGTATTTATAGAAAAAATGTTGTTATTACTATAAATTGACGAATAAGTATTATGGCGCATATACAAAAACGCGTTCTAACTTCTAAGTTTATCATTCCTAAAACGTCATTGAAAATTTTGCTGCTATAACTATAGTAACGCTCAAAAAGAAAGTGAATATCGGGTGTAATAAGAACACTACAAAAAATTTAACCCTAAAGACTTTCGCCCAATAGGACTAAGGACATCAGTTGTAGTGGTGGCTACATCAGTGGCTAAGGCAATCCTCAAATTGTAAACAGAAAAAAAAATGTTTGTTTGTATTGAGGAGGCTCCGAAACTACTGGACAGATTGTCACGAAATTGGGCACAGATTAAGAGTAGACTATGGGAAAGGACACAGGCTACAGTTTATCGCTGAAAGTTTACGGTTCCCTCGAGATTTCCTTTTGCATGAAGTCGCGGGCAACATCTTTAACACCGTATTTATTGGCAAATCAAATTGGCATACAATCGATGCTGGTCGCGATAGCGTAGTGTCATACTGCGCGAGGTAACTTAGAGTCACATTTTCGAAATCATTTTGATGACACCCTTTTATCGAACAATTTGGACGATTTAAATCCAGCTGATACTGAAGCGTGTGCTGGGGGTTCAAATATGGCCATTGACAAAGCAAATCTTGTAATAGCCGTTGTTGCTCACTGTAGTCCGGCGGGGAGAGAAGGGCCGAGCTATCGACGGGTCGAATGGCTCGCGGCGGGGGCTATCGGAAGATGCCCGACGACGCAGGAAACCCATTCTGCTGAGCAAAGTTAATATTTTAGAATAGAAAGACCAGGCGTAGCTAGGGGGGGGGGCAATGGTGGGCAACGCTCACCCTAGAAACTTCTTTGTCCACCCTAGACCATAGACAGTGTTGATGAATTACTAACTTAAATAACCCCCCCCCCCCACGCCACGGACGGCTGCCCCCCCTAAACAAAATTCCTAGCTACGCCAATGATAAGACGAGCAATTGCTTTCATATTTTCGTCTTTTTGTCAACAAATTATAACTTAAAGGCTTCTGAAGAAGTTGGATTTAAAATAAGCTTTTGTTTTTAATATTCCGAGACTACTAAACTAATGAAATCAAATGGTAGGCTTACATCTTCCCGTTCTGGCATTGAGAGCGCGTCCGCGAACGCATCATCTGAACTTCCGCTCGTGCCAGTTGCTCCATCTCCATAAGTTTCGTTTCGCTTTCTGGAACTATATTGTATGTTACGTCATTAATATCTTAAAAGAACAAAACCATGCAACAAACTCTTAACGTGAGTGAATCTAACTTTAACAAACAACACAGTATTGAAGAAAAGCTCGCAAAAATATTGAACTTGCTTACATCTTTTGATGAAAGATTGATAAAATTAGAAAATAGCGCTAAAATAGCTACCAAACAAAATCAAAAATGATCAAGTCACTGAAAATAATGGCGTGGAATGCAAATGGACTTAGCAAACATCAAAACGAACTGCAAGTAGTCCTAAACACAGAAGATATTGACGTGTGCCTCATTTCTGAATCACATTTCACTAAAGAATCCTACATTAAGCTCAAAGGTTATAAGACCTATCATGCTCTACATCCTAATAACACAGCTAGGGGAGGTAGCTCTGTCCTTGTTAAAGAAACAATTACTCATCATGAACAATACAAGTGTGAAGAACCAAGCATACAAGCTATTGCTATAAGTATTCAAACCACACATTACCCTGTAACCTTATGTGCTATTTATTGTCCTCCAAGGCACGCACTGAAAGCAGAAAACTATAGATATTTGCTAAATAACCTTGGAAATAGATTTATTCTAGGAGGTGATTTCAATGCTAAGCACACTCATTGGGGATCTAGACTTACGACAGCAAAAGGTAAAGAACTGTTACTTACCATACAGGAACTAGACTGTAAAGCAATATCAACAGGAAAACCTACTTACTGGCCTGCTGACCCAAATAAGAAGCCAGATCTAATTGACTTTTTTATTTACAAGAATATAACGGAAGGTTACATCGATATCGAAGAAGGGGATGATATGAGTTCAGATCACTCGCCTATAATATTAACACTTAGTGAGAATATAGTCATGAAAGAGAGCTTTCCTACGTTAGTAAATAAAAAAACAGACTGGGAAAGCTTTCAGATAGAGCTTGACAAATCTATAAATCTCAATGTGTCTCTTAAAACTCCGGACCAACTGGATGCAGATGCAAGAATTTTTATCAAAAATATTCAACAATGTGCTTGGAACAATACACCCGAAATAAAGATCAGAAAAAGAGGCCATTACTATCCAGTCTACATAAGAGAGCTAATCGCTAAAAAGAGAACACAAAGAAGGAAATGGCAACAAAGCAGATATCCACACGACAAACAAGTTCTAAATAATTTGACAAAACAACTAAGACGGGAAATACAAAGATTTCACGATGAATCAATGGACACTTACCTTAGCGAACTAACCAGTGATAAATCAACAAACTATTCATTATGGAAAACTACCAAATATTTAAAAAAGCCAATAATGCATATATCACCCATTAAACAAATTGATGGTAGCTGGGCAACAACCAATCAGCAAAAAGCTGATAGATTTGCTCAACATCTTGAACAAATTTTTTATCCCAATGTAAGTGATCCACAAGTTACTGAAATGGTTGAGGAGGATGATATTCTGACTACAGATGAGGATATTGATATTATTAAACTTGCGACTCCTAAGGAAGTCTATAAAGAAATCAAACGTCTGAATCTCAAAAAGACTCCTGGGTATGACCTTATCACTGGAGAAGTTCTTCGACATCTTACACGTAAAGCCATCGTAAAACTTACCACGCACATTAATGCTGCATTTCGTCTTAAACATGTACCTGATGTGTGGAAAGTAGCCGAAGTAATCATGATACCAAAGCCAGGAAAACCGCCTCATGAAACAACTTCATATAGACCGATCTCTCTTTTACCTATAATATCAAAATTATTTGAAAAACTATTGTTGAGAAGGTTAAAACCTTGTATAGATGAACGAAAAATAGTACCAGACTATCAATTTGGATTTAGAGAAAAGCACTCTACCATAGACCAAATACACAGAATAACCAACATAATCGAAAATGCTTTAGAACAGAAACTGGTCTGCACTACTGTGTTCTTAGATGTAGCTCAAGCTTTTGACAAAGTTTGGCATGAAGGCCTTATTCGCAAAATCAAGAAGTTTCTACCACATCAATTTGTACAAATAATAAGCTCCTACTTGTCAAACAGGTTTTTTAGAATAAGACAAGGAGATTCATATTCAGAGCTTAAGAAAATTACTGCTGGCGTACCTCAAGGTAGTGTACTAGGTCCGGTCCTGTATCTATTATACACCTGCGATATACCAGAATTAGAGAGTAACACTATTGCAACCTTTGCTGATGACACAGCTGTTATGGCCACAGGTGTCACTCACAAGGAGGCAGTAGAAAAAGTCCAAAAAGCCATTAATACTATATTTGATTGGACGAAAAAATGGCGGATTAAACTTAATGAATCAAAATCCATTCATATAGATTTTACCAATAAGAGACCTAATTATCATCCGGTATACATAAATAATGTCGCTGTACCATACGAAAATAACGCCAAATACTTGGGTATGACATTAGATGCAAAACTTCGCTGGAAGACTCACGTGAAAAAGAAACGTGATGAACTAGATATTAAGTATAAGAAAATGTATTGGCTCCTTGGTAAACATCCTAAGATGTCAGTACGTAATAAAATACTTTTATATAATCAAGTCCTTAAGCCAGTATGGACCTATGGTATTCAGCTCTGGGGCTGTACCAAACATAGCAATATACAAATAATACAAAGATTCCAAAACAAAGTACTCCGAAGCATTGTCAATGCACCATGGTACATAAAAAATGACGATCTACACAGGGACCTTAAAGTGGAATCTGTCGCCAGCGTTATCAAAAAAATTGCCGAAGCTCACGAAAAACGACTTCATAACCACGTTAACGTCGAAGCTATTCAGCTCTTGGACAATACAAACATAGTTAGAAGACTAAAAAGGACAAAACCTTTTGAGTTAGTTTATTAGTGTTAGTGTATAGTGTAACCTAGTGCAGTGAGAATTAAAAATAGTAAATAAATTCACACGAACAAAGTGGCTTCCCCTTAACAGAGACAATAAGTAAAGTGCTGATGGACACATTCTTAATTACAAACATTTCAACTAGCAATTTAAGTTATAGAAAAATTACTCATTAGTCTTAAGGCTAGATTGTAATTTTATGTTGTTACTATGCATTAGAAACATCATACAAATAAAAAAAAAAAAAAAAAAAATTAATATCTTGTATGTTGTTGGAAAATTCGGTTTTTGTTGTTTCTTTTGATTTTTTCAATTTACATATTATTTTTTTTAACTTTTTAAAATTCCCCTTAAGATTTTTTACTTCGATCATGTTTGTTATGGAATTATTAAAACTATACACCTTGATTTAAAAAAAAACTTAACGTAGCCATTTTTTTTTTGTTTTGTTGAATTTATTCATTACATTATAATTAATCATGAGATTTATTATAAGGGCATACTTGACTACGTCAGTGCTTTGGATAATTGCATAGTTAGAGTAGGACTTACGTTTCCAGGCATATACAGAATTGCGCGAAGTAGTATGCGGGCCGGTGCGCCGGCACAGAGTCACTGCATCCGCGCTCGCGACCCGTCTCGCCAGCGACCGCTGACATGCCGCGCGAAACGACCAGGGGTCGGGCGCGCCACCCTGAGAACAGACCATACGTCATTCCCCTGGCAAACGACCAATGTTGATCACCACTCATCAGCAATTTCTGATAATTATTAGATATCGTTAAAATTAAAAACCAGGGCCGGGATTCGATCTAGATGACTTAGAACAGTCCCCTGGTATGTACCTAATTATAAACCTAATCAAGCATTATGTAAAAATATTTTTACGTTTTAATTTATATTAAATGAATACCCATGACACCTCTTGGTCCGCTAGCATGTCCTTCCCCTGGTCCAGCGCCAGCCTCATCTCTGCTCGAGGACTGAGGCGCTCGGGAGAGTGCGGCCTTTCCTCCTTCGGCTGTGAGCAGCCTGGTGCTGGTGGTTGTTCCGAAGCTGCAAATTAATGAATAAAATCTATCAAGCTTAACATATTCTCCTACATTGATATTCTATTTAGTTATTTTGCTGATGCGAAAATAATTACATTCATTCTACCCGATACGTCTACACTATTTACTGTTAAATATAAGAGAGAAGATAAGGATATCGTACCTGGTGACAGCTGATGAAGAGGAGTCGGGTTCTGTATTGTGGTACGTTCGAGTGTGGAGGGCGTGCTGGCTGAACTGGCCGAGCCCCGCCGGCCGCCGCCAACAGATGCTCGCTCCACACACTCTCTTGAAACTGCGCAAAATCATTCTTAAGAATCTTCCTTTTTTTGAAACAAAATCATTTTTAAGACCTATGTACCTTCACCACGCTATGAACTAATTTGATAGGCGGCACCAAATATATCGACCGCATAAGAGTATAAATGGAAAATATGTACAAAATATTATAATCATTATCACATTTTTGATTTTCCAATAGATATGTCATCAAATTCAATTTATTTTGTTACCAAATCAATCGCTTTTGTATATATTAAAATATCATAAAGCTGTTATTGTAATTATATTCAAGTATATTAAATAAAAATTAAGTTAATACCAGATTGTAAGGGCATCAAGGGCGCCTCGTTGGTGGGTGTCCGGTCTGGACTCAGCTCCGACTCGTCTCCACCACCGAGCTCCTCTCCATGGGCTGTGGGCCCCACGCCGCACACACCGTCCTCTGCTTCTATTACGTCATCAAATTCATAATTTTCATCAACATCATTATCATCATCGTCGAACAATGTAACATCACTAGTCTAAGTCTTATTTCTGACCAATTCCTATCTACCTACCTACTACGTATTTTCCTTACTACGTTTTACTTTCTGCAGAAAATTATATCTTCTGTGTTAATGTTGTGCAATTCAACAATCATATCATGCTAGGTAAATACTTAATGCTGGGTACAATATATTTAATACAATACAGAGCTAACAGTTTGTCTCGATTACACATACATGCATCGTGCACAAACTTTAGGATTTCGGAAGAACATTCAATGATTCGTATCTTTTCATTAATTAATAACATTTTTTTGTTCAGTTCAAAGTTCTTTACGATTTGTGCGCTATTCTTTTTATATAGGGTAGAAGGACTCACCGGACTCGGAAGCAGAAGGCGGTGGGTGCGGCGCGTCGTAACAGTCGTCAGCATCGAGGCCACGCCCGCTGTCCTGCGCCAAGCGCCGCACCAGCGGACCAGTCACAATGTGAGATTACACCTAGCTACAGTCTATGCCACATAACCAATAGCCCCGACAACAATTTTGAAATGGAACACACAAAAACCCCAAAGAGAACCTATATTCAGGACAGGGTCATGCAACTACGCTACATTTCATGCTTGGCTATTCTATACGATACTCTATAATCGGTGGTTTGTAGAATACCATGATTGATTGTAAGTACTTGCGTTTTTTGAATGAATTATTTATTTAAAACTGTAGACGTAATTCTAGAAATCTAAACACTAAAATGTTAGGCGACGAAAAATTAATTTTACTACTCAGACCCATTTGTTTAAAATTTTTTGATTCTATGCATGTGATAACAATGAAAGCAGCTTAGATTTTGGCGTTTATCACTTTTAAACAAATTTGGTAAAATAAATTTTTTCTTTTTTATTATATATCTCATCTCAATTCTCCAAATCAAGTTGCAAGCTTTGATATTCACCTGGTCGTCAGAGTTGGTGGGTGTGGGCTTGTTGTCATCACTGCCGCTTTCGGAGCAATCTTCCTCCATAAGAGGTTCCAATCTTCGTCTAAAGACATCCCTAAATCAAACATGTTCTGTAAGAATATTATCTCCCTCACTTGTATTGTCTTTCACTTGTATTCTCGCCGAAATCAAAGATCAATTATTAATTACCTCGGTAAAAGTGGTCTTAGTGTAGTTGGGCCAGTTATAGTTGGCGCCATTAGAAGCTCATCCATCATTAGCTCTGTGTCATCATCGCCAGCGTACGAAGATGACGATTTCGTTGGGGACTGAAAATAATTATGTTTTTATATATTATGTTTCATTTATTTATATCCATGTGTATGTATCCAAGAGAAACTGATGGCTTTATATAATAATTATTACCGAAAGTGTTCCATGTTCCGAATCTGGTAGATTGTCAGAAAGATCTCCAGAGGATGGGGTTCCCCAAGCATCTTCCCCACTAGCACCACTTCCTTCTCCGGTCTCGACTGTACCTTCTTCTGTTCCGATTGCAGACTTCCAATCACTCACGCCAAGGCACCTGTTTATAATTGTCAAATCAGATTTACGATTTTATATGTATCTATGTTCAAATAGATCTATGTTATTTGTATCTAAGGGCTGGGCTAGAAACATTTAAAATCAAATAAAATAATTTCCATTAATCAACTTCAACAGTTGTAATAATATAAAATAAATACACTACATCTTGATAGCGGTTTGTCAGCTCATAAATGTTAATCTATTTTAAGAATCTAATCTAAAGTAAATCAAGTTAATAAATATCAATTTTAACAAACATGAGCGTAAATCTATAAACATTTTCGTAATCATATAATTCTGTCTACGTAACTCATTTTAATAAAATTATCAAAAGTTCTAGACAAATTTAACTAGCGTCTACGCTATTTTACATTTAACACAAGTACTAAGATCAAGTACTATTTAACTATATTCAACATTACAAAAATCTTAACCACTCATACTCAGCGTTTCACTTCCAAACGAGATGATTTCCTCCTGATTAGTAGAAAGAAAAAGCTTGTTAAGATAGTGAAAAATGTTGAATTTCAGGTATAAATCTGAAAATATAATTGAAATATTTCCAGTATCCATGCTTGATTTCTTATATTAAACTCAAAATATTCTTCTATCGCAATATAATATTATACTTGAGTACTAACCGCTCCAAGAACGAAGGCTGTTTATGGGCCACTGAAGTATTTGGCACAGCTTCAGTGTGACTAAATATATTAATCTTCTCTACAACAAATGAGCCTGCTCGAGCAGTCCAGCCCATTAGTCCTCCAGCAGCGCTAGTTACTGAAATGAGATTACAGCTTTAATCGTAACTCTCAATAATTTGATACTAGGTATAGTATAGATTAATAAGGATTAATTAATAATTGGGGTAAGAAATTATTACCAGTACTTAGAGTTTTTGACGCCTCTGCTTCTTGAGTATTCAGTCTTAGTTCACCATCGTCAGTCTCATCTGAAGGTAGCCTCTCCAAACTAGACATTGTGCCATACCTAGAACAGGTTAAAGAGTGCAAGAAGTCTTACATGTTATCATAAACAATTTTTACTAGTGTGAATTAAATTTTTTAGATAATTTGATACTAAGAAAAACGTTTACAGCTGTAAAAACTCAAACCCTCTACCTTTTTAACGTAACATACGGAAGGTCATCAGGGATATCGGGTGAGTCAGGAGATTCATCTACTAGTTCATCCTGAAACAATAAAATTCGAATTAATATTTACACAACTGATAAATAACATTTTGTTTGAGAATAAGAGACTTACAGTCTTATTTTTAGAGTTATAGTCGGGTGTCGGTGGTACGACTGCTATATTAGGGACGGGTGAATCTGATTTTATCGAAGCTAGACTTCCAGGTCTAGAACTTGCTGTGGTGGAAGTAACAGCCATTCTCTTAAATGGTTCTACTCTCATTAGATGAGCGGCTGGATTTATAGCAGAAAGGCCCATTAGCATAAGAGGTCCTAACTCTGAATCCTCGTCTGATAGCACGTCAGTTGAATTCGTATTTACTTCTTCCGCAGTTTCACTACTTTTACTTAAGTCTCCATTCATTTTGCTTATAGCAGAGATTCCCATCCTAGGTGATCTTCGTAAACCTCTTTCTATTTTGAAATCAGTATCATCTTCGTGTATTGATTCATCATCTAAAAATACCGATGAGGTTCTTAAACACGTACCTACGTTTTCTCTCTTAGCTATTATATTCATACCCAATACTTTATTTAGGACAAATTCTGCCTTTTTTCTAGTAATTTCTTCTTTTTTATTACTTGTGGGTGATGGATGTGTTTTGGCTCTCGGCAACGTAACATTTTCAACACATTTCACTTCATTGATGTATTTCTCTTGAGCAATTACGCATTGCACTTGATTGGGTATACTCGAGTTAGATATTCTTAAATCATTTGAACTAGAATTAAAAACCATTGAACTACAAGTAGTGTGACTAGTGGACAATGGACTGTTTCTACTACTAGATGTCGGACTAGGTGACGTTATTGAATTCTCCTTTCTCAGCTCCAACTGACTTTTTGTGTTACTCCTAGATATACTTTTATTTAAGACCAAGGGATCAGTCTTTAGGTCATAAGATTTAGATTTAAGCATTCTTTGACTTTGGCTTATCGAATCTATAACTTTCATGGCAGCCTTTGGGGCATCTTCGGGACGAATTTTCATAGCACCTTTACGTTCTAAATGACAAAAATACTTTTGTTTACGTTTATTACAACTTATACTACATGAGCTTGTGGAACTTTTGTTGGACTGGGAGTTCTGTGGTGACGGCTCAAGTTTCGGTTTGGGAGGTATTTCTGGTTCTTTTTGTGATATTAATGGACTGTTTGGTTTGGACAAGCATTTTTTGTGACATTGCCTACAAACTGGAATCGTATCTACTACAACTGGACTAGTTCGAACGGTAATCTGAAAAGATAATAATTTATACATTTTACCTGCTAGATCAAAATTTATCAACAGGAGTATCTATTTTAATTATTTACGTACTTGACTACCAGAATTACTGCTTTTGGATGGACTTCGGTCATTTTCCTTTTTTTCTGGAGGAGATTGGTCTTTGGTTTCAGCAGCTGCTTTGTTTTCAACAATTTCAGCAACTTCTAATAGGTTCAACTCCCTTGACCTTTTTCTAAGTTCCTCCACACTCCACATCTGCAAAGCACAATATTATATTCGTTTCCTTTCAACTGTAATTCAGATTCATTTATTGTTTGTTTAATACTAAAGATTTGAAGAATTTTCAATCAATCTTCTACCTCCATGTCAGGTTCAGGTGGATCTAATTCTTCAGCTTCTGGCAGCTGCGTCATCCATCTTTGCAGGTGTAGTGTTGAGCCTCGACTCCTCGTACTTCGGGCTTCTGTAGCGCTACCACCCGCGTTTGTCTGCGTTTCCGCAGAACTTCGACGCATCTACAATAGTTAATTAAATATAGAAAAGCGTAATTTAATATTAAAAAAAGAAAATATCAAAATATTTTTTCTTGCAAATATTAGTAAAAATAAACACTTAAAATAGAATTAAACTTACCTGAGTGTATTATTATAAAAAAAAATCTAAACTAGGTAGGTATAACAAGAAAACTTTTGAATCAGTATACTAGTACAGTACTTGCACCAAAAAGTTTTCAAAATTTTTTGAGAATATTTAAAAAAATTGTGCTTCTACTTAAAAATATGTACAAGAACAAAAATGCGTTACACAGAAAAATGGTAGGTTGTTCACATTATTTCACTTTAGTTCGTTAGCGTCGCAAAATAGGGGTAAAACAAAATCGAAATAAAAAAAATCACCGATAAAGTCATTTATTCATCGATCATAGAAATAAGTTCAAATTTAAACAAAACATCAAAAATTTTTATAAGTCCAATATTGCCTAAAAGAATCCGGAACAATAAGTAAAGGCTTTCTCAAAATTATGTTTCATCTCGTAAATCGTCTATAGAACTATTAATTTACACAGCCAAATACATCTAAAATTATCGATTTATTTCTACCTTTTATTGTAAAAATACACAAATTACCCCGAGGATTAGGTTATGTGAACATTTTACGATGCTGACGATTGAAAAGATTCTCGTATTGCAAAAATATGATATCACTATGTATGCATATTTATCAACATAAAGCGGTAACTACGTTACACATCGACTACCATTTTTCATTGTAACACCATACTAATGCTAGTGTAAATCTATAAGAAGCGGTGTAAAATAAAAATGATTAAACTACAATGGATTATGACTATATCGCAAAAAGAATCGCCAAATATCCACATAACCTTTACAATTTGTAAGGCTATGCACATAGAGTGTCTCAAAGTGCGTTTGGACGTCACAACAGAAAACAAACATGTAAACATAACTTTAACATTTGTTTTTAATAATAGAACAATAAGAACAATAAATCTGACTCGAAGGATCAAGAGAAAGCACTAGGAGCCATGATTTCCCCGTAACATAACTTCCATGAAGAGGACGGAAGACTCGACAAGCAAACACTAGAAAACTATTCTGGAAACGTACAAACGTTACTTACAATTGGTACCCTATAGTTACAATTTTGACACCGACATCTATAATACTGTAAAATCCAAAAACCTTCGGTATATATTCCTAATCATAAGCGACATTTATTAAATATAAGGGAACTTTTCGGCATGTTAGGTAAGGAGAATCGAAAAATCCACACATTTTATTACTATCGGTCTTACATCTACATACTCTTTAGCCAAATCTAACAGAATTTGTAGAAATATCATAATTTTCGAAAATATGTCTCTCAATAGATAACCACAACCTTAAGGAGCTCAATTTTAAGCAATTTCACGTACTAAATGTTCCTTACCGTTTATTTTAATCTAACACGTAACATAACTTGGCATTTTTCTGGCTGTACTCCGAAGCTCATTAAGTTTTGTCAATAATTTTGTTTAAAGAGCAATTAGCTCAATTTTTTCGATGTCCAGAATAGGCAAGTGTCTACTAATTCTGGATCTGATTCTGCCGATCAAAGTTCCAGATACGATGGTGGAGTCGGCCGTTCTGGCAATGGGACACGAGGGATAACAGGATGATCAGGTAAAAATATACATTCTTCGACCACGTGCTTGAAAGAAGGATCGACATCAATATCAACGAGTGCTAGATCGGCTTCGAACGATTCCCATCTACAAGGGGAGACTTCTGAATAATCGTCGCCACCGTCAGGTGTAAGTAGAGCACTTGGAGATCCAGGCTCCTCGATTTTACCTATACTAGACGTAGATACGAAATGTGAAGAGAACGTTTGTGAATCTGCTGGAGATAATTTGGCAGATGGTGTCTCAGGAGTTGGTGCAGTTTTCCAAACAGTGCTTAAAGGTCCTCTCACCGGTCGAGGCTGAGGTGACGTAGAATTGGACCTAACATCGAAACTAACATGAACGTCCTTCTCATTGCGTTCTTCCACAAGCATATTTAGATGAGAGCGGTATGAACTTGCCGGTAAGAGAGCAAGACTCGAGTGTCGCTGTATGCTGGACGCTGATACCTGACGTTGCTGGGAGTCCAGGGTTGCCAGGCTGAATGTCAGTTGTGGGTCTGGGGAGTCCAGCGGTGAGCCTAGGGGCGTGCCGGACATCGTGTGTGCTCGGTATCTGTAATATATTTATTCTGCTCTATTTGCTGGTAGTACTCGTATATTAAATAAATATACATTATATTATGTTATATTAGAACATAAAAATACAATTAATCTATTATCCAAAGCTCTTCCAATGAAACGTACATCGTTTTGTGAAGTTAATAAAGATAAATTTTGAGATATCTTAAAAAGTACGCGCCACGTCGGCGTCGCTTCAGGGAGTATTGTTAGACACATCGTCACTACACATGACTACACATACGTAATACACTCATAAACACTGTCAGTAGAAAGGTGTTAATATTTTTAAAATTTTAATATAATATATTTTATTCTAAATCATTCTAATAATGTTTAAATTAGTAAATAATAAATTTAAATTAGTCATGTTATAAAACAAAATTTGACTAGTTTAAAAAATAAAAAGAAGTACCTAAACTTTGCCATAGTACTCTATTTCATGTACCTATAATAATTATACCCCAGCCTCCGTGGTCCAGTGGTTAAGAGCTTGGACTCACTCTCGACTTGGAGGTCTAGCGATCGATTCCCACGTTGGAACAACAAAAAATGTTGTTTCCAAGTTTGGTTAGGACAATGCAGGCTGATCACCTGATTGTCTGACAAGAAAGATGATCCATGCGTCGGATGGGCATGTAAAAAGTCGGTCCTGTGCCTGATCTCTCGTCAGTCGTGTCGGACATTCATCCCACTAAGTTTCGAGAGTGCTCTTGTGTAGACAGATATCACGCACACACTTGGGCACTATTAGGACTAGTTTCAATGGAACCGGCTACCGTTACTGAAACCGGTGCGGTGTAGGGAGCTATTATTATTATTAATTATACTTCATTTGTCCTCAGACGAAAAAAAAATCACCCAGTATATTTTTATTAGTACTGTATAGAATTTATAGACCGTAAAAAAGTATTTTAAAGTTTCTCCATCATCTTTCATATATCTAGTTGTGTATATTTAATTAAAAAGTATTTACTCACATCTGCCTCTGCAGTAAGCTCTGCCACACGGCTTTAAGATCCACTGATGGAGCTCGGAGTACTATTGGCCGGGTCTTTGAGGGAGTACGGGGGCTGCAGGAGACCAATGGACTTTCCCCTCCTGGACGGCCGAGTAGGAGACGAAACTCCGTAGCTAAAACCAAATCAATACAACTTAAGAATAAGAATATAACAGTAGGTATTTCTAAACCAGTTTACTCTTATATTTTTTAATATTAATGTTGCCAAATGTCAACTTTAAGTACCTGGGTAAGCGAACTTTGCTCGGAGTTAATAAATAAAAAATAAAAAGAATCACAAAAATATTTATCTGACTGGAATTTGATCCCACCACATTCCATAGGTACCGAACTGCCACCCCCCCGATGGTTGCACGCCTTGTCGTGGCGGTGGGGCTTAGTAACCGTGGACTGGTCACCCACGGTGAAGCTAAGAGGCAACCGGGGCCGACCTGTTTGCCGCCGGCTGGCCCGAGGAGGGCGCTCCCAGCGGGCTGAACATGTCCGCTGAGGACGCGCGTGGAGGTGGGACCGCAGAAGAAGAGGAGTGCCGGTATTACGGTGCGCCGTTCTTTTGCGGCCATGGAGGGATCGCACGGGGAGAGGCGTGATGGTATTACGGTACGCCACTCTCCCTACCCCCTGCGAGCTGGCGGGGCCGTTCCGTCGAAACGGCGTTGGTGGGGCCGCAGAGGAAGAGGCATGTCGGTATTGCGGTGCGCCGCTTGCCCTATCCTCTACGACCGAGGTGTGATCGGTGGCAGAACCACAGACCTGATCTACCACCCCTGACCTGATGAGGCTGGTATCCGTGGCCTTCTAGTAGCAGACTCGAGGGGAGTCTGCTACAGTACTGGTGGAGGCCGAGGAGGGGGGCGCACCTTACCATCTGGTGCGCCTGGGGCCTTCGGGCCTTAGATGGAGCCGCTTGTGGGCGGCTGCCGTCGGCGGGGTCGCGGATGTGTTTATCGTTCCCGTGGCCCCATCACAGGGCGGCGTGGAGGAAGGTGGGGGTGGTTTTTAGTGGGTATACCGTGGGTCCCATTAGCCTATACGGTAGTCCTACATCACCACTCGGGTGCCCCCTGCGCCTGGGTGGTATGCGTAATGCATTTTCCCCCCCGGAAACAAAAAAAAAGGCACCGAACTGCCAATCCGACTGACATAATAGAGTCGAAATATATATTGTTGCGCGATGAAAGAAAAAAACATATACAGCTTAAAAATGCGCAGTTTCTAAGGGATAAGACCTAGATTGATTTTCCCCAAAACTCACTGCATACTAAATTTTATGCTGATACTTGCAGTCGTTTTCGAGAAACTGATTATATATGTACACAAGATTGTCTCGTTTAAAGTATAAGATAATAAACGGTAGAGTTATCAAACTAACCTTTTTTCCTAATATTAAATTGGGCTTCTGCAACTGAGGCTAGTGCCACCGGCTCCTCAGTAACGAAAAGCACCCTGTCTCTAGACACCGTCGCGAACAGCAGAAGGTCCGTAAACAGCAGGGCCCAGTAGGGTCTCACTGTCCTCCCCTCCACCCTCGACAGTTCGCCTCCAAATATCCACTGCCTGCCTCCAGTACTTAGAACAAATGGCTGAAAATTCCAACCCATTAGTTCTATGCTGCAAGCAACAGTAGATAGATATAGCCTCATATAAGGGTCAGCGCAGACAGAGAATATTTTATTAACGCACCCCAAAATCAACTTTAAAAAGTATTAAAATAAAGTGCGTATATCACCGTAAAATGGTTAAAACCGTAAGATTGTAATATTACTAGAGCTATAATAAAATATCAACAGATTATCAAATAAAAATTACTCCTTATAATAGGGAATATGCACGTATTTTTTTTTTATATAGATCTATCTTGTTTGGTAAATCGTATGGTAAAATCAGTTTCTTGATATCATTAAAAATTACTAAGATATGAACGTTTAAAGTAGTCTATTAGACAGAGAGATCGGACGTGCACCGTGACATCACATAACGTGTTATATATATGTCTTTCATAGAATACTAAATTTCGTTTTGCTAGAAAGAGATAGATTACAAACTTTGACTGCTCATATCTTGCTCATTTATCAACAGATATTGAAAAATGTCTCGCCATTTCCTTTATTTTTCAGTCTAGTTTCATATTATTATGTTTTAAGCTATTTTTATATTTTATGCATATTCCCTATTGTAGGTACGCATTATTTTTCGTTATAATTATTATTATTATGAAAAAACAAACAAATATGGCGGCGCGGGGCACTTGTCGTTTAAAACCAATCGGCATGGTATATTATTACAATATAACGAAATATAACGCGTAAATTGTAAGAAGAATTTTTTATTTGAAAATCTGTCGACATATTATAATATCTCTAGTAATATTACAATCTAACGGTTTTTACAGTTATACGGTTTATACACACTTAAACCTGACGAAAATGCTGGCGCGTCCTCGAAGATACGCCCGATATAAAATAGAAAATGCCCGAGATTGCGCGAGGATTATTCCTCTCTACTGCGCTCTGCGCTGACCCTAAGGCTTAGAAGAAGACACATTTCATGTCTTACCTTACATCTAGTGAACACTAGTCGGCTCTCGAGATCGGCAACCGAAAGCAAGGGTTTCCCGTCCCCAGCCAGCCCCATCAGGCCCGATCCAGCAGTCACGTCTTGGTATACAGTCTGCAAGTAAATATTTTTCATTAGCTAATGTTTGAACATATCCTTAACGACGGTAGTCACGGTAGGATAGCCTTCCGATGCACGCGACGCGCGACATGAGATCGGGACCCCAGAGTGAGACCGAAATAGGGTTGCGGAGGCACTGATTAGTATGAATCTATATGGAGCACTATAAACAATCCCCACGACCTGCGAGCCCGCGACGTGCGACCGGTGGGCGTGGCCAGAGAACCAGGGGGTCTAGTCAAAATGCATTCGATAATTTCGACAGCGAACTTCGAAAACAAAATGTATGGAATTAGACATAAGGTATCGCAAGCGACATGTTACACGTAGTAGAGCCATGCTTCGGCACGAATGGGCCGGCTCGACTGAGTTTACCGGAGGCCCAATCCCCTACCCTATTCCCTTCCCTACCCTCCCCTATTACCCTATTCCCTCTTAAAAGGCCGGCAACGCACTTGCAGCTCTTCTGATGCTGCGAGTGTCCATGGGCGACGGAAGTTGCTTTCCATCAGGTGACCCGTTAGCTCGTTTGCCCCCTTATTGCATAAAAAAAAAAAAAAAAAAAAAACGATGACTTGTGTCAAATCCCATACATTTTTGATTTCGAAGTTCGCTGTCGGAATGTTCGAATGCATCTTTTACTAGAGGCCCTGATTGGCTGGTTTGCTGGTCGCGGTAGCAGGACGCGGTCTCGCGTCGCGGTCGCATAGATCGGAAGGCTACCTTTAGACTTTGACTTTTCTAAAATAGCTAGCTAGGCCTTAATAATAAGACTTAGCCTAAGCCTAGTGTGGGCGCAGGCGGCGGTCTCTTTCTGCGAAGCCGTCATTTCGCAGAAAGAGGCCGCGGAGCGGGACAGAGAGAACGATCCATCCTCTGTTCCGCTCCGCCGGCGTAGGACGGGAGCGAGGAGGCGTCGCTATGCGAACCTCCTCCAATAGTCTCCTGTCCAACCGGGGCTCCGGGAGAGGATGGGAACCTCCCCGGCTTGGCTAGTCCCGGCGCCGAGGGGGACACTCCAGGTTGTCGGAGTGGCCCCTAATTGTGTTGGAAGTCCGGTCCCTATAGAGGTAGACCGGCCGGTCGCGGGGGGTGTCCTGTGTTAGACAGATCCGGGACACTTCCCATTATAGCGGCTGATGGCAATCCGCAGGTTCAGTTTTAGGGGGTCGCGTCGGGAGTCCCACATATCCCCGGGATACCCCTCCCGAGGAAGGCGTTACGACCTTTCCCCTGCGATATCAAAAAAAAAAAAAAAATAAACCTAGTGTGGGCGCCAATGTAATACGAAGTAATGATTTGGTTTAAGTCTTAATTTAACATTACTGAACATGTATATATAAATGTTATGTTGGTTTGTTTTGTTGAAGCGTATAGCTTCAAAAACTCAAAAAGTTCTGCACCGATCGAGCTGAAATTTTAGCATGATATATAATCTGCATCAAGGATTGTTTTTATCTATTTTTAGCATCAGTCACATACCTATCCGCGACCGCGAAAAAACTATATTTACGCGGGCGAAGCCGCGGGCAACATCTAGTTTAATAATAAAAGTTTCTAAATTAAAATATTATATTCAAACATTGTTTTTAGTTTAAAGAGGGTTTTCGATATTTTTTTTTTGCCGCTAGAGTTCAAGGATTTCGGGTTACTTGACTCACACAAAGCGCCGCCGCGCCGCCGTCTAATGGCTGAAGTGGTATCAAAAACTGTCAATAAGAATTTTCAACACTTTTCCTGTCACTAAGCGGCGCGCCGTATGTGTCGGGTCCATGTCGTGTCAAACAGCTGTCAAATGTCGCGAAAAACTCATTCTGCTCATTATGGCGTTTTAGATCCAACACTATATTATTTTTATTAAGTAAGAATTCAAAATAATGGATTAGTAGTTTTAAGTATGTCTAACCTGTAGTTGTTCTACTATGACTTGCAACTGTTTCTTTTCGAGCTGGTCATAAGGTCCGGAGCCGGTGGCACTGGCGGCTGTTCTCATGAGACGGAGCAACTCTCTGAACTGTTCCAACGGTTTGTGGACGAGGGACGTTATATCCGGTCTCCTCCGAGGTATCGGTGGACTTGTGCAGAAGCGGGAGAACGCCCCGCTTGAGTCTTTAGATTTTTTGACCTAAAAATGGATATTAAAATGTATCGTTTATACCCCATTACGGTCAGAAACAGCTTTCATTGATCCAAATCGATCCGAAATTGATTCAACAGCGGAGTAATGAGATTTTCATCTTAGTCGAGCGCCAACTTGTTCAACAGTACATAAGTATACACACATTTTTTAGGGTTCCGTAATACTTAAGGAACCCTTCGCTCTGTCTATCCGTATGTCTGTCTGTCTGTCTGTCCGCGCCACTAGCTTCTGTAATTATGAATATATTTGGTACAGTTAAATGCTGTGTATAGATCTCGGATTTGGCATCAAAAAATAATAATAATTTTACATTTTAGGGGTGGTCCTCCATACATGTGAAGTAGGGATGAAACGAAACCCTAATTAGACGTGTCCTTACATGCTCTTGGTTAGGCTATTTAAATTAAGAAATTATAGAAGGCTATCATCTACAAATTGGTTATTATAGTTATTACTTACCAAAACACAGTCCGCTCGTTTCAGCCCAAGACAGTATTTTTTGTACAGGCTGATGAACGCGGGGGTCTTCTGTAAATATACAGCGACCACGGTCGACGTTTGAATTTCCCCGTCGTCTTGGACGACTTGATCTAATATATCCTCTGATAACCTGAAGATCTGGAATTTAACAAATTTCTAATGTAAAAATACTAAACCTTTAGCAGGTTGCCAACCGTCTTGTTTTCGCAGGAAATTTCCTGGTTTTTACAGTGTCCGGGACTGTCCTGGATAGTTTTAAAGCAGCGTGATGAGTGTTTAAAGCGCCCTGATAAAGTCATGTATTTTAAAATTCGCTCGCCATTTTTAAAATTTTTCTTTGTAATTTAATTTTATTTAAATATTTGTATGAAAAAATATGATTATTAGCATTACATGTATTTCATTTAACTTATTAAATTACTGCGTCCTGTTTTTAAACTGAATTGTCCCGGTTTATTCAACTTCAAATCCTATTTTTTTAATTAAATTTGGGTTTGGCAACCCTAGCCAATCACTAATTGGGTTAAACGACGAAGTTCGAGGACAAAAATGTGACATTGTGATGCTTAGGACTAGGTCAAATGCATTTTTGTTTTCGAACTTCGTGTTCATAATTAGCGATGGCAACTTGGCTAAAGATTATGTTTTGTTATTTTTCAGAATGTTGCATTTGCATACCTTGATGCTTTATGCATATGTAGGTATAACGAATTGTATCTACTTCTATCTGAATAATATGAATATTATATCATAATATACGCCCTCATATTCAGTTATAAATCATTAAATATATCAACTAGCAGGAATAATTGACACTAATGTATTCGAACGAAAATTATATATACGCTATCATGATTTTCATACAATTCTCATTCGATAACGTTAGAAATAATGTTAATGTTAAGTATTCTAGGTGTCAATTCTAGCTTATTCCGTCCGTTACCTCCTCGATATTCTGGAACAGCAGCTGGTGGTCGCTCGGCGCGATGAGGTCGGCTCGCTCCGCCAGCGGCGACACGAACCTCACCAGACCGAACTGCAGGCACGTGGCGTAGTGCTGCTCCCGGGACACCACCGCTAGCAGCGCTCGCTTCCGGCCGTCTGTTGTCAGACTGACCGCCTGCTGTTTCGTTAATGACAATTAAACCTATTTTATTTAGCCCTTAAGTTAGTCTTTTGAAACTAAGCAGTAGGTACAGTCACAGATTTCCATCTAATGCGATACATTTGCTCCGGCGCAAAACCCCATATTAGCAAAACGGCATACTCTCTAAAGGACGTAGTCTCTAAAGAACAGGGCCTCTAGTCAAGATGCATTCGATAATTTCGGCGGCGAAGTTCGAAAACAAAATGTACCTATGGGATTTGACATAACGCATCGCAAGCGACATGTCAGTTAGCGATGACTTATGTCAAATCCCATACATTTTTGATTTCGCAGTTCGCCGTCGAAATTATCGAATGCATCTTGAGGCCCAGTAGTGTTGTCGTTGTCGGTTGCGTATATGTTGGTCCGCAGATTTGCTCGATGGTTGTTAATTGCTCTTTTCAAAGCGTTTTGTACCACTTTCTACGCGTGCAGCCTGTGGGCCTCATACCCCTTCGCGTGCATTCAGGATGCTGTTAGGGTTTCCTCGCTACTGCAGTGCATCAGGAATGTTTGCAGAAGCACGAGTGGATTGTTTTTACGCTAACATGCGCAAAAGATGTGCATCTCTGGTGCGCAGGGTGCGGGGAAGCGTCAACAGCATTCTGACCATGTTTGCGGGTCGGCTTGACTGCCCTTACGTTTGTCACTGCTTGTAATATACCATTAACCAACATGAGTCTATGTAACTTGAATAAATAAATAATTCAATCATTCTTTAGGGTTGCCAGAGGATAAAAACTTATTTTATAAATAATTCCCCTTTTAAATTTGGCTATTTCTCTACTCAATCTTTTAAATTTTGAAGTTGCTACCAGCCCAAACGATATCCTACAATATTTCATAATAGAACTCACGTTCATATTTGCTGGTACAGACTTCAAAATTAAGAGTAGAGAAATAGCCAAATTTTAAAGAGGAATTATTTAGAAAATAAGTTTTATTTCATTCTTTTTTGTGTATTTTTACTTTGGATGGCGATTTCATTTTTTGTTTAATAATAATAATTTCATTCTTTTTTAGGATATATTTTGTTCAGTTATTATTAATACGTCTAAAGAACATCTAAAATAATCGATCGAATGTTTATTTGAATACGCACCAAGCTTCCATTAGGTGTTGTTACTAAGATGATGATGATTACTGTAAGTTACAAAGTGGCATATGCTTGCAGTTCTTTAAACAATGTCGGAATTTCCAAACGCATATCTTTAATGACTGAGGAGTTCTGTTCAGTGCTTTTGGATCCAGGGTAGGTATACCTACCTTGGAGCAAAATCTTACTTTTTGGTAGCATATGCTTGGACTATTTCAGGAAAAGTCGAAATCACTATATGTGTCCATATAAATTTCTAGGAGTTCCCTCGATTCCTCATGGATCCCATCATCAGATCACGACTTTTTTGAAAACGGGACAAACTTGGATTATACTCTTTACATTAAAAAAAAAAGAAAATCGGTCCACAGACGACTGAATTATCGTCGTACATACAAAAAAAAAGTAAAGAAAAAAATATTATTCTTAAACAAAAAATTAAACCGCCTTCCGAATATTTCGGTGACTGTAGTTAACTACTACATCAAATAATGTCTAGACAAGCTTTTTAGGGTTCCGCAGTACACGAGGAACCCTTTCCATCGTGTGGGCTATCGTTGAATAGGTCTTATAAAAAAAAGCAAGGTTTCATACATGACTTTTTTACAAAATCAACAAGTTCTTCGAGAACTTACCACGGGATCAGATTGACGTGGTGTGAAGCGTCCATAGATATTATTATTATTAATTTTCGAGTAATTGGCATCCAAAGAAGTTTGTAAGTTGGTAGCATTTCTAAACTATAGGAGATAGAAACTTGTTAATTTCCATGCTGATATACCATGCATAAAACTCTTTAGGAAAATTATTTTGAACGAAATCGGACAGTAACTTTTGAAGTTATTTGAAAAAACCTATTAAGCGGTGATATGTACGAAACCCTTCTTATATATTAGACATGTCTTGACATGCTCTTGATTGGGTTTTAAATTACACTCTTGTAAATGATGCGTGTATCGAACAATATTTTATCCAAAATCAAGGTATAAATTGTAATAATGTTTTTTTTTAAATAGCTCAAAAACTTATGATAAAAATTCATACGCGTCACGAATAGGTACATAGAGTCATCAGGGTAAATGTCCAAATGGGTGAATGTGAACACAGCTTTTGGTCAATTTTCATAATATGAATTCTTAACGTGAATATAATAATATAGTATGTATTAAAATACATACTATATATATTAATTTATCTCTTAATATGTTATGACCCCAATTAAAAAACTTGGATGGACACTACAGTGTAAGTGGGAAAAATGAAAAGGCATAAAAATAGGAAATGGGAAATGGACTGGGAAAAATGAAAAGGGATAAGACGAAAAAACACAAAATAATAAAAAGCATAAATGTATTTGCACTTAATATTAAGAAACATAAATTAGAAAAAAACGAAATAATTATAACAGGAACCAATCTTCACTAATTAAGACACAAAGTAAATGTTTATACAAAAACAAAAAAAAATATAATAACACAAAAGTACAGAAAAGTTGGAAATGATACTAAACAACACACGAATGTCTATGACAATAAATAAATTGTTAACAAATCAATATAAACATAAAACAAAATCTTAAACGTAACGATTCCCCATTAAGAAATACATTGTGCGAGACAATGCATGTTAATAATTTTCTTTTATATAACACAAGAGGTTATATGTTAATAAATATTATGCTTAATGATATAAAACTTTTTGCACACGCTTATAAAAGTAAGATAAATCTCTATGATTTCTATTTAATGGAATGTATTGAAATGTAGGTAGGTACTTAATTATGTACAGTGTCGTAACTACACAGCAGAGCATTTGTGCTAAAATCTCCAAAACAAACACACCCGATTACTTGCTACGATAGAATTTTGATAAATTTGCCAATAAGTTCTAAACTAGCACCATTTTGCCTAATAATTGATTTTAGCAATAAACTTAATAAAATACATCAATTTAGATTTTTCCGCAACGATGACTAGTAAGAATCTAAATGAAAAATGGGCAAGGCAAATTGAGTAGGTACAATAATTAAAATGAATTACAAAAATCGGTTAAAAAAAGGTGAGTGATAAAAAAGGAACGCTAATGCTTGCCCATATTAGACTAATTGAATTGAGACATAGAGAACAGATTTTCCCAATAGTTGCGAGGGAGTTGTTACTACGCAGCTTGCTTTTAAGTTAACTAATGGTGAAATGAATCGAACTAACAAGGATTTTGCAGAACAAACTAGTCATAAAGAAGGTCACATTAGGGAAGTACTACTCTCTAGCTAAACAATGATGCCGTTACCGACCTCTTTCGAGAACGTCACTTGAGGCAGGTGCAGTTTGCGTCTGTCCAGACTCTGGCTGGTCGAGGAGCAAGCGGTGGGTGGTCTGGCGGCTGTGGCCGGGGACGCCATGGCAGTCCGGGGGGATCTGGGCGGGGGAGGGGTGGAATCTGGTGCGGAGGGTATCGTCACTTGGGCCAATCGTGTCCGGATTCCGACGCCGTTTTGCGGGACTCGCCTAAACGTTTCGAGATTCAGATTCTGGCCGGCGGATCTGGAAAGACAGAAAGTTTCATTTGAAATTTGCATAGATAATGATAGTTTCAAAATGAGTAATTCATTTAAGAATATTTTTGCTTCTTTAAAAATTACTTCTACACATTTTGGTGTCTCTTTTCAATCGATGTTAGGAATAATGTCATTAAACAAGAATAAAACCGATACCTAATATCACTTTTCTAGTTACATGTTTGAGCACACTATTTTGACGAGTCACTTTATTCAAAACAAAAATGATCGGTAGAGCCATGTTTCAGCAAGAATGGGTCGGTTCGATCGGGTAAATGCCACAATCTAACAGAAAACAGACGTGAAATAAGAGACGCAGAGGATTTGGTATTTCAAGAACTGGGAACGCGAGTTGCAAGCCCAGAGGATTTACAAGCGTAACTTCTCCGGTGTTGCGAGTGTCCATGGGCGGCGGTAATCGCTTACCATCAGGAGATCCGTCTGCTCGATCATGTTAAAAAAAATCTATTCCAAAATTTCAAGGAATACTCACTTAACAAGATTTCGGACTTCTTCCTCAGTGGAAGTAACTACGTTCTTGTTGCCGACGAAGACGATGTAGTCGCCAGCTCGGAGCCCAGCTCGTTCTGCCGACCCCCCCGCCGCCACCCTCTCTACCCGCGGGGGCTGAGTCCAGACCACAGTGAAGCCGAAACCGCCGCCGGCACCGCGTACCAATCTGTTTGTAAAACATGGTTCATGAATGTGTGGAAATTCTTTCGATTGAATCTTAAAAAATGTTTTTGTGAGTTGAGAGTTCAATAATAAGTATAATAAACTTTTTAATTATTATCAATACTTTTATTAGCGTCTACATTTGAAAAATTACAAGCGAATAGTTACTTCGGAAGCTCGCATCAAAAAAGTTAACTTTGTTGCATTGCATTGCAACTTGCATTTATTTCTGACGAAAACGGAAGAGCTTTGTTTCTATATAATTTATTTATACTTAATGCCATATGTGCATATGGCATTCTCTACCAATCAAACGTTGAGGGTTATAAAAGTAAAATTAAAGTGCCAATAAAGAAAAAAAAATGAATCAGAAAGAGAAGCAATAATCCAAAGGTAAGTAAATAAAATGGTTTGATGTAGCTTATAACTACAATCGCTTATACCTACAAAGGCTTCCTAGCCATGTGAGAGCATTTATTCTTTTGAAACACTCTGAAATCCATCTTTTTTTTATGACATGATCCAGGAATCGAGCAGACGGATCGCATGATGATAAGCGATTACCACCGCACATGGACACGCGCAACACCAGAAGAATTATACTTGTAACTCCTTTGGTGTTGCGACTTGCGTTCCTGGTCCTGAAAATTTCTAATCTCCCCCCTCGAGCCTCACTACACGGCCGGTAACCTCACTCGACGAAACGAGTTTTCTTGCTTCGTGCCAAAGCGTTCCTCTCCCACAGTTGAATATTTATCTAATTTTAAGTTTAGATAAATAACTCACTTTCTAGTTGTAGTGAACGGCGTCCGCCCATGGCGCTGCTGCCTTCGCGGCGCTGCGGGGTCTTCGGGCGGGTCCAGCTCCAGGTACCTCAGGAACAGGTGCTCGTCTGCCTCCCTCTGCAACGCGGCCGTCACTTGCCCGCCTTGAGATGATGGCCCGTTAGATGTTACTCCTAAAATTAATAATAATTTGTCAGAATTATCTGATTCGTCTTAGATACTAATATTATAAAGAGGATAAGTTTGTTTGCATTGAATAGGCTCCGACACAACTGGACCGATTTTGATGAAATTTGGCACAGATATAGAATAGACTACGGGGAAGGACATACTTTTTATTGCTACAAAATGTAAGGTTCCTGTGGGATTTCCTTTTGCGCGCACGAAGTCGCGGGCAACATCTAGTCTATAATATTCTTATTATGCCCGAATGTACTAGCACCTATCATATTCATCATCATTGTTACATTACAACATTCTTGTGATAAATATAATTTATTTAATTTTATTCTATATTATACATGAGTGGTAAATCAAATTCTTTATAACACACACAATAATTTCAGCAAGTCTTATGTCTTTGTATTTGTCAAAAAAGGTTTCGCCAAATGAATTACCCAATATATAATAATATATTAGGTAATTCATTTGGCGAAACCTTTTTTTCATAGAATTTGCCATGCTGAATAGATCGCCTGGCGTTAATCCCACGGACCTAACATGGTTAGAAGAAGGAAGCTCACCTTTATCCGTAATTTCTTTGGCGCCATCGTTAGTGCTAGTGTCAGTGTTGTCGGTGGCCATCTTGGTCACGCGGGCGCAGTCCTGGCGGCCGGAGCTCTGCAGGAAGTAGGTTCCGCTGATATCGCTCTTAATTGCATCTTTCAGAGGGAACGAGACACATCCTAGAAACTCGCTCCTTCTGTAACAAAGAAATGGGGGGTTTCATATTTGTTTTGCAAGGCTATTCATGTTTTCGAAGAATCTAATTGACCTTCAAAATCAAATGCCTTTATCTAGAAATTTTTGAAATTTTGAATACATGCCGTTCTTAAAATAGTTTTTCATATTATGTACCTATATCTTTAGTGGATATTATTTTCTTGATTAGATACTATATTGTAATTTGTTATTTATCAGATTTTTATAAATGTATTCAAAATGTCCATTGCTTACAATAATTAAATCCAGTGCTGAAACATTTTCTTGGAAAAAACCCACAATTCCAGTAAACATTGAAACAATATAAACCCATGTAAATAAATCAAAGTCGATAAGGTCGCTGCAAACATTTTCCGATAAATAATTGAAGGACCATTTGCAAAGGCCCTGATTTCTTGTCGAGTGGAGTGACGATTAGTTTATCCATCGTGGTTAGAAAAAACACTTTCATTTTCTTCATTAAGGCATTTTTAAGTGTTCCACTTTCAAAATCTTGAGATTGCCTCGATGTAATTTTTTTTTGTCAGCTTTGAAAGTTAATTGAATACTATTGTACATACCTACTCTCTCACCTCCGAACCGAATAAGTATATTTAACTCAATAAAATAACTGTATGTGATCTTTAAATGTACATAACGAATTGGTTAAGTAAGTTCTGCTATAACTTATGACTATATTCGCATTTTTTATAGGTACTTTAAATTCAAAACGGAGTGAATATCAATAAAGATTTTATTAAAACTCCATGAGGAATATTTATCCACTGTGTTTTATGGTCTCATAAAGAATCAACAATTATCAATTTATGTTTCTCTATAAATAAGGATGTTCTATTTCTTGCATCTGTTTAAAAGTAAATAGTCCATAGAAATTTCAAACCCATCAACATTATTTGCACCAAAAGTTACTTGACCTTATTGATTACTCATTTCGATTGTGGGAGTTGAATCAAAGAAATCAATAAGTATTCTGAGTCATTTGATTGTCATTGTAATTAGTAGATGTGTGCCAGCTATTGTCCTCTTTATGGACATAGAATATAAGGCAACTGGGTCGTTCATTCAACCTTTAATCTGATGTTAGTTTAATTTCTCAATAATACTTTCTATAATATTAGAGGTGAAGATTAAATTTCTCTTTTATTATCAGTTTCCACTTCCAGATCAATGTGTATGTCTTGTATTTTTTCTTCGTCGTAAGAAAATATTGTATTCGTGGCTTCTTTGTAAAAATTATCATGCTGTAGTATTGGCGACAATTTTATATTACAATTTGCACCACTAGGTTACATTTTAATTTGCATGTTACATCAATTTAGACCTCTTAGCTCTAGCAGAGAGAATATGTTAAGTAAATCTAATTGGTTTTAGTTGCTCTAACGATCCATAATTACATCCGAGAATTTATGTTAAAAGCATAATTATTGGGGTTTGATCTATGCCTCAATCTGAGACCTATTACATGGATTGAGCAAGTCGTCAACTAGTCCTACTTCAACTATCGGTTTCCATATATCGACTTTTTCATTGAAACGTCCGTTCGTGCTGTGCTAATCAAAGTCAATTATACGACACATTATCTAATGAATCCTGTTGTGTAACAAAAAATATGCCTTGAGCATACATGCTGTCTGGTTTTTTGCGTAATGGATTTTCTTGAATGTTATCCTCATTGGTAGTTGGTACATGTTTTTCTTTTGTATTATTAGATATTTGCTTGTCGATAAAAGATAACATACTCCACTTATTATTTATACGTGAGTCTCCCCTAGAAATCGGATTATTAGATATTTAATAAAACACACGTGAACATCAATTGAGGGTGATTGAGGTTTATCAAAATATGTTTTACAACATAATTTGATTGGAAAAAGGAGAAGGAAATTTAAATTTATCGAATCTTATTGGCTTCTCTTGCTGCAATAAGATGATTCAATTCAGAAACGAAAAACCTTCTACAACATTTGTAAGGAAACTTTGCACAGCCTGGCGGTACCCAATACCCATCTGAAAAGTAACACATTTGGCCCGTTAACTTTTCGCCTTTCAATTTTTATAAAGATTAAATATCTCTTCACAATCTGAAAGTGGTAGGGTGACCACAACATCAATTCGGATTTATACAACATAAAACACAAAGGTTCGTGCTTCTTCTAGTCACATAAGCTTCTAAGCATGCAAGGGCGTCCCAGGACCCTTTCCTCTTGTGCGTGGCGTGCTAGTGTGGGGGACACCAAGCGACTTACGGCGACTGCTGTCACTCCTCTGAGTCCTGGCCTCTATCTATATCGGCCGGGAGGCTATTTTTCCTGGTCCTCGGCTCGGGAGGGTCCCATTCGGGTAGGCTATTTTTCCGGGACAGAGTGGAGTTTCGGTGCGCGTGCCTGTGGGAGCAGTGCTGGCGAGGTGACGCGTCGTCACGCCGCGCCTGGCTCAGCCCGGCTACCGTTTGGGATACAAATGACATTCTTCTAATCTCTTCTTACTGGAACATCGTAATATTTATTTTACCAACGTCTTCGGTTCGACAGCTACGGCTTTTGCAATTTGCGCAATATTGTTAACTTTTATTGTACCTATTGCGATAACAGATGGCGCTGTGTCAATACTTGTGATTCTTGTGAATAATTTCGTATCCTGCTTTAAATCATACTTATATATAACGTATTACCTAGTTGTCAGTTAATATGTAATTAGTAAAGTCAGCGCTGATTAAAACGTGTCGCGATAATGAACGCGGAATAATTTTATATTAATGGAATAATTTGGCAATTTAATGTGGGTTCATATTCATTATTTACATAAGCTGTACACGCGGGTAGTGTGGTTCTGTTAACCTACATAGGTACATAATACCTACTTATTACAATTTACAGAATCTAAATTTGATTTTTTTGAACCATTGAAAGGCTACTTGTTTGAATTATAATAGTTTTTAGTTTAGTTAAAGGTGTTCCAGGAATACAAGCACTCTCTAAGAACCTATCGTTAGTAAATTCGTGTGGCATACAACTTCCTTTAAACGAAGTAATAAATATAATTCCTTAATTTGTAATTAATATTCTGTCAAAATGAGTTGTGTATGTAATTTCACAGGTTAACATTGTCTACATAATATTAAAAAAAAAACCTAACATGATTTATACGTTTGCGGTTTCGACCTTACAGGTTATTAAAAGCAATTAATACAAGTTTAAAATAGGGTACCTAAATTTCAAGGCATATTTTTACATACATTTTTGCAATAGGAATCATGTTTTACTTTTTTGTGATCGTTCATAAACAGTGCAAATTTTAAAAAGTGGGTAAAATATAAGGCCGCATTTAAAAGAAAAATTATTTCGGATAAACTTAAGTAAAATTTATGTGAAAGTACCCAAAACTAAACTCGTGATCTCTCTGGTGTTGCGCGTGTCCATGGGAAACGGTAGTTGTTTTCTATCAGGCGATCCATTAGCTCATTTTTATATAAAAAAATATATGAAACTAAATATCACAGCAACATACTCAAATTCCAACCGGGTCGATCCTTAAAATTTTAAAAGCGTTCGTACAAATGTATTCGGAACACGCAACACTGAATTAATAATTCGAACGCATTTTCAGGCCGTTTGGTGAACGAATGAAATATTCAATTTAATAGTGAACATTGAATAATTGAATGATTAAAGTTATTTCAGTTAATTACCTTACACAAGTTTTAAAGGCAGCTCAATTTTTGGAACTGGCAGGAACTTTCTAGTTTAACTTTAAGGGGCTGCTCAAACGTTTGAGTAGTCATTAAAATTTGAGTCACGATTAAAGTTGCCTCGGTAGTCTGAGTTGTACTGAGCTTAAGATGAGCTATATGTAAATTGCTTAAGGCATGACGTATCATGCATGGGTATTGGGTAGATAGTAATCTACCCAGTACCCATACATTATGACGTTTCGGCGCTCAAGCAAGGTTTTCAATGTTCCTGGGTCATGAATGTGAATTAAATATATTTAAATAAAAATATCAAATATATTATACTTCCCTTTGTCTGATCCCCGTAACACAAGTTCTTAGTTTTCAGTGTCCATATTACGTGTATGTCTTGTGTAAAAAGGGAATGTAAAATCCTAAATACCCAGATTGTAAACTTTTAATAAGCCGTAAGCTACTATCATTAGCTATTAAAAGAAAAAAAAAAGAATTTCTTTTTACACCACAAAGCAAGAGTCGTAAAGGCTTAATTAGGGGGGACAAACAAAAAGTTATCTAACCGAAACTACAGCAAACAAAATAAAAGCCAGCAATAAAGTGTAATATCTGTTTTATGCATGTATTAGTTCTTTGGCTCTCGTTTAGTGTGTTGGCTGCAAGCCAAGACGGGAGATAGAGTGATACAGTAGTGATATAATCTATCATGCGGTTTCATCATCATCGATAGATAGGGTTTTGGGCATTGGCTTGGGCAAAGATTAGAACTCGTTTTTCGATTTTTTCACACTTTGTCGACTCACGACATTCTCAAGACAGTCTTGCATTACAGAATTCATTATGAAGATTACAGAATTCACTTGAAACAAAACGTCTCGTAGACAAAACTGTCTAGTAGCAACATAGCTGTCTAAAAATGTAGCCCCCTTATTAACAGAATCTTTACACCACGGATACGCTAATCTAACATGGCTGTCTTTCTCTGACAGGTTGGAAAAGCCACTTGACAGACAAAGACAGCTACTTGAATTAGGTCATCCGTGGTGTAAATATTTTTTTATTTTTAATAATACGGTGGTTAGTGCTTAAGTCGTAAGACAGTCGTAATACAGGCTTGTCTTATGTCTATGTGAGACAAAATTGTCTTATGACTGTCGTAACCCAAGTGTGCGCTCGCTCCCACTTGCCTACGATATGGTAAATAAAATGTCTAACTAGTATTGCCTGATGAAAACCGATCACCATAGTCATCAGCCATGACACCAGAGGAATCTCAGAGCCATAAAGCTAAACAACCACCAATACCCTTACAATACCTTGTTGAAACGTAACGCAAGCGTTATTGGTATTTCTTGAGGCCACGTGCCAAAAACCTGCCGTGTTAGATGTTTCAAATTCTAAATCATTTTTTAAATTTTACAATTTTCTTCTTCAAACAGATAATAATTTTACCACAATTTTCAAATTTCGCTAGAATATTTAATGAAAGGGAAATGGCGGGAACAGCGAGGTCAACAAGATGGCGCTCAGCTGATTGTCACTTGCTAATGAGTGGCGGCCATCATTTTTTAATGGGGGAATCTTTTTACAGCAGCCCCTCAAAGCTACTTGTTATTGTGCCAAAATAATTTTTCAATTTTGTTTTATCTTTCAAGTTTATTCGATACTTGATTTATCAGTATTTGAAATATCTTTTCGTTTTTACTTACGATCACGTTAGCATAACCTTCAAAATTATAATACATATTAATATATTAAATTTTCAAAGTAATATCATTAGAAAATCCCAAATTCATATTACATAAGTAGAAAACAAACGCAAACGACACAAACACCAATATTCATAAAGGACGAAATTAAACAATTTGTACAGGACACAAAAGCCCAAAGGACGAATAGGACGAACAACGATTACGGACAAATACTAATTCTTCGGACAAACGACCATTTTGATGAATAAAAGTCCGTCGGACGGACGCGCGACCTACTTTGGTTAGGGCTGTTGACCTCTTTCGTATATTTTTCAGTTTTCGTATATAATTTCAGCCTCTAGCATAATCGTATTTAATATACAAAGTGGCTATTGAATATTCAATTTCAAAAGTGGTCTTATGTTTCTCAATCTTCTCAATAAAGCCTCCACGATATAAAGAACAGACTTCCGAATTTCCTAAGAAAACTTGTAAAACTTTCTTATTGAAAAGAAAATATATTGATAGCCCTAAATGTGAATAAAAAAGGGAAAAGGGCGATATTTATGGGCGAATATAATTTATGAATTTCGTATATGAATTTGTCATGAGGAAGTTATGAGTGAAAAAAGAAAATAGAGTAATGAAATATAGGTGAATCCGTAGATTATTTTCAAAATAATAATAATAATATCTATGAACGCTTCACGCCACGTCAATCGGGCTCCGTGCTAAGTATAGGAAGAACTTGTGTTACAGGTACCAGTCAACGAGAAGTATATTTAATTATTTAATCACATCCATGACCCAGGAACATTGAAAACTGTTTGTTCCCTGGCGGCATTCGAACCCGCGACCTCCGGCTCGGCTTGAGCGCCGACTAGATAACCACTGAGCCACAGAGGCTATCTATAAACAAAGCCAATTACGTATTTATTTATAAACTAAAATCATTAATAAATAAAAAACTTAAATTTAATAAATTAATTATACACCTAAACATACTTCAACAGCCAAATATAAATATACATTCACAAAAAGTACTCATTAGGTCAATTTTTTACCAAATTCTTGATTCCTTTATTACAAAAATAAAATGACAAGTAACTGGAATAATGCCAATGTTAGGGTGTTTTACCCTGTTTACCGTCCCGGGCCCCGGCCCCCGGGGCAATAAAGCCACTTTTGAGGCCTGTCCAAATACTGTGAGGTTTACGAACCATTTTATGGTTCCCGTGGTGACTGGTGGCCCGTTGTGGTCACAGCTCCCGTGTGTAGCCTACTGGTTGTATTAGCTTATCCTGCATATTGTATAGGTACTAAAATTGTTTTGTACAGCAGACAATAACATTATTTTAAGACTTCCAAGACCTTTATATGCAATAAATATGTTTTAACTTAACCTAACCCATTTTATAGAATTCCGTAGTAACTAGAAGCAACCGTTGTAGTTTCAAGTTAACCTGCTGTATCCCATCCTTAACTTTATGGACATAAAATCCCCTACCTACTGTAAAGACAGACCAATCAGGGACAACCTACGGACAGTTGACAATTTGACGAGTTCCAGTTCGTTATATTATAAATTATAATATAACGATTCGCCACCCATCACGTCTCGTTTCTCGCGGAGGCGAAAAGCGGACCAGGGAGAGACGCTTGGCTACGTTGAATGTAAGAGGAGGAATGGATGGTAAGAATGAAAGTGGACGAAGCGAAAGAAGTATGTAAGGATCGTAGCAAGTGGAAAGAAGTGGTCTCTGCCTACCCCTACGGGAAAGAGGCGGTCCTGCCTACCCCTACGGGAAAAAGGCGTGATTATATGTATGTATGTATGTATAATATAACGAACAATAATGCTTAAAATTGTAAGGATAATTTTTATTTGACGATCTGTCGACTTATTATAATATTTTTACAATCTAACGGTTTTTTTAATTTTACGGTGACATATACATAAAAGGCAAAGCTGATTGACTGATGTATCATCGTACAGGCCATACCCATAAGGCTAGAAATTTGAAATTTTGCACACGTATTCCTCATACGACGTAGGCGTCCACTAAGGAAGATTTTTTAATTCAACCCCCAAGGGGGTAAAATAGGGAATGAAAGTTTAAAACCTAATTTCACACGGGCGAATTATAAAACAATCAGTGATAACTATATTAAGTATACATCTATGAAAACAATACTAAAAATTGTAACATAAGTTTTAATTGCAAGTAATAAAATATATTATGTATTTACGAACGGCTAATATTCCTATTATTATTACCGACTTTTGTTCTGTTTCAGTCGTTTAGTTATTCTATGCTATATTCAGTTATAATGACATGTTATACGGAAAGTGCTTAAAAAGTTTATTAATAACTCAATCGATATTAATAATAATCGATATACATTACGGCTATAAGAAGTTTTAGTTCATTACGTTCGTTCGACTTACGCGGTTTGTCCACTGCCACCGTTAACGGGACGTCAACGAGAACGAGATTATTTCTGGTCGAGATTAGATGTACGATAGCTTGGTGTACATACACCATACACTTCGCGACCGACTACCCGGCTCCGGCTACCCGCCAACCGGGACACACGACGACACTAAATGTATGTATCGCTACTTCGGCGCCCGTCACGTTTTTCTCGTTGACGTCCCGTTGCCGGTGGCGGTGGACAAACAACGTTGGACGTATTGTTTTCTTCCTTTTTTTCTTTTATTTGTGTATTTCGTGTTTCTTTTTTTTTTGACAAAAAATATGCAATTTTTAAATGAAAATTAATATTAAAATAAATTTTATCAATTACATTTGCATACAATTTAGTTGAGTGACATGATCCTGAAATGTATATTAAATATAAGACCAAATTGTACATTAACTCTGGCAAATAAACGATTATTATTATAATTAAAAAAATAGTAAGTAGGGTAAATACGCTAAATGTCGGCCACTTACGGATTTTCTCACTTTAGATCGCTCCGGATCCATCAGTTTGCAACGAAAGGATAGCTTGTTATACGGTTTTAGACAGGTTGATAAATATATTTTATATTTATAGGCATATCGTTGACTTTTCTACTAAACGGAAGAAGTATTAAGGTTTAAATGCGTCGAGAACAAAAAAACCTTAAAGTCGGCCGTTCACGGCCCAATGGTCGGTCGCGTTTTTCCTAAATGTCGGCCGGGCATAGTATGTAACCTATTATAATATTAATAAATTATATTAATACATAATTCAATTTTGAGACAGCAAGTTTCATAAATAAATTGAAAAATGACTACCCAGTACCTACACAAACAATGAAAAATACAAAAGTAATCAGCCTGTACAGTAGCACTCGATTCTTAGGCTGGCCGACATTACGATCTTTAATATTTCCAAAGTCGGCCCCTATTTCGTATAGCTTATTTCTCGAGATTCAGCTAATACCACCCCGGCCGGTATTTGGCGATTGAACGTAAAATAGATTTATTAACATAAAAGCGTTATAAATTTTACTATTAAGACAATGGAATTCGTAGTATTGGACTTTATAAAACAGACTGCATTTATCTTAAGTCGGCCCCGGCCGAGATTCCGATTTTCAGTCGAAACTGGTATTCTAATGGCGGCCCCCTATTTTTCCCTAAAACCAATACGCAAAACGTTGAAAAAACTATCTCAAAATATAGTAAAAATACCTTTTTAGTGATAGCAAAGCTAAAAACCAAAAAAAGAAATATCTTATGGATGTAATATCAATCCCCGAATCGTGGGTATTCACAGCAAGTAAGCTGCTTTGACTACGAACTTCAATGCTTCAACGGCGCTATCGCTACTGACGCTCAGTGTGCGAAGAGCAAGTGACGTAATCATATAGTAACGGTTTGCACTTAAAGAGTATGAACTAAGCTTGCAATTTCAGTGGCAAAATTACAACTTAAATACCTTTTGAACGAATGCAAGCTGAAAATGTGCAGACGGCCGAGGATTGGAGGGGGGCCGACGTTTGGCGTATTTACCCTATATAGGCCGCTAGATAAGAGTTAGCGCCTACAACACGTAGAGTGTAGACAATGTTGTTAACAAAATGGTGAAAGTAAATGAAAATTTTCCCGGAGTCGGAGTTGAATTATTCATACAGATACACTATTTCCAATAGTTTTTTGTTTGTCGCAAAGAGAAAATTACAAGGAAAAACAGCGGCTCTAATAAATATGTGCTTTTTATGATCAAGTAAACAAAAGTGTGAGAAATTCACGATCGAAATCATAGATACGAGTATAATTTTCATTCGTGGTAGACACATACGAATGAAAATTAAACTCGTATCTATGATTCCGATATATATTGCATAATAGGCAATCGGACTATTTTTTTTATTGCATAAATGAATAGTACTCTTAAATATGAGTAACTTCTCAGAAGAAACCGCAGGAATATATTTGTAAATATCTCCGATATTTGTGCGTTTAAGTTCATACTTACCATAATGAATGTTTTTGTATATGATGTGAGTAAACTAATGATGTAGGTTTTGTTTACCACTTTCGCAAAAAAAATATTTTTTTTGGTATAAAGACTCGCGAAATTTTGTATACAAATCGCTGTACCTTTGAAAATATTGACTTTTGATATACGGTTTCTTCTGAGAAGTTACTTATATTTAAGAGGTAATTTATTTATGCAATAAAAAAAAATCAGTCCGCTTGCCTAATATTTTTGACTTTAACCGTACATTGTTTAGCTGGCCAGCCATGTTATCATCTTAATTGAATAAATTATTTATATTTTCAACTAGACGTTGTCTACGACTTCGTGCGCGGAAAATCAAATCTCGGTGAACCGAAAAAGTAGCATATTCATTCCCTGGAGTCTATTCTATATCCGTGTAAAATTTCATTAAAATCAGTTGGTAGTTTCGGAGCCTATTCAATGCAAAGAAACAAACCTTTCCTCTTTATTATAATAGTATACATATAAAAGTACAGAAAACTGTTTAAAATAAACCTTTTTCCGTTGGACCGGTCCACACTCTAACCTTAAGAATTGTGTAAAAAGTTGCCCTATATAAGAACTAGTATATTTATTAGTTTTCTTCGGTTGAAATGTCCGCCTTGTGCAAGATATAATTGGTAGCACATAATTGACCGAGTTACACTTTATTTATTATTTTTACAATATTGCAAACTGGATTATGGATATTGGATAAAAATATTTAAAGCTTTACGCAGACACAGAAAATTCTCTACAATTTACAGAAAATTGATTATTATAAGATAATTTTCTCTGTCTGCGTAGTTATTATAATTTTGAAAGTAAAAACTTTACAGTATTTAACTATGATTATATATGATGTAAGTAAACTAATGATGTAGGCTTTTTTACAAATTTTCCAAAAAAAATGTTTTTTTTTTATTTTATTTCTTAGATGTAGGTATCTAAATACTAAACTACACATAAAATATGATATTTTTTTACGTTTATCAATCAGTGATTCTTCAATACTTCTGAGTTTATAAAGTAAACTAAATGTTTCACGTCATGTCGTCTGACGTGTCTCTTATTCTCGTATAATTGTATAGAGCTTGGTGAGTTTCCTGACTTAATGAAGCATAGTAAAGTATTACCTCTTTTTAAAGCTGGCAGCAAACCTGATCCAGCTAATTATAGACACATTTCAGTACTACCGACCCTTAGTAATATATTTGAAAAAATAATAATAATTACAACTATTGGCTAATTTCAAAATTAATCAATTGTTACACAACAAGCTGTTCGGTATTACTAAAGATCGATCGACGACTTCTTAGTAGTATAATATATGAAGCCTGGATGTATCCTGGGATCGCAGGATGCACTAGGTATATTTTGCGATCTTTCTGAGGCTTTTGATTGTCCAGAGCATGCAACGTTGATCAGGAAGCTAGACCACTATGGCGTAAGGAGCACATCACTTACAATGTTAACATTATATTTAAGTAACAGGACACAAAGTGTTGAAGCGAATGAAAAGATGTCATCTGGAGCCAAAACAGATCTGGAAGTACCGCAAGGATAAATTTTAGGGCCTTTCCTTTTCCTGACCTACATAAACGATTTTACTTTTCTTGTTAAAGATATACTAGAGATAGTATTATTTGCTGACGATACTTCACTTATTTATAAAGTGAAGCGACAGCAGTCGGACTATGACGGGGTAAATGATGCTCTCTCTGAAATAGTAAATTAGTTTTGTACTAATAATCTGCGTCTTAATGCTTCTAAAACAAAATCCCTGTTGGTTGTATTGTATGATACATGTCTATATTTTGAAAAGAACAAGTTTAGTGGTAATTACCACTGGTTCGGAACCTTAATTCGCCCGAGTGCCACTTTTTAATAAAAGGATAGTTAAACTTGTTCTTTTTTGTACTTTATTTATAATTACAATTGTAATCCTTGTTTACTTTGCTTGACGTTCAGAAAACAAAACCTTGTTTTTTATTCTAAATAAAAATATTTTTATTTTATTTTAATTTTGATATTTTATTTCAAAACATATTTTTGTTTTACGTATTAATATAATAATAGTAGATAAAGTGGTGTAATTCATCTAGTAGTAAATGATGGAAAGTGTTGGCATGCCGCCAAAACGCTTGTGTAAGTATAACTTTAGGTTTCGCTAAATGCTAAACAGCTTACGGTTAAGGCTTTGCGGCCTTTGACCTTTTAAAGACCTAACCTACAGAGCTTTTCAGTTCAGTAGTCCAAAGAAAATGTAACGAATACTAAGGCTTACGTGTTTTTTCTTCTACGATATCTCAAATTTCAATATTTGTTTTATTTTTCGACGAACTTATACTTCGTGTAGTATAAAATAAACAAAAATTATTCAAACAATAGAAAACAGAAGGGTAAAGATAGAGACCTGGTACGACATGAGGACGATCATTGATTGAATATCATGGAAGGAAAAGTAGAAGGCCTAGAGGAGAAACTGTTTTAAAGAACTAAAGAAGAAGTTAACGTCTCGTTGATTCGTATCAAGAGGTGAAGTAAAGTCCAAAGTGAAGCTCGGAACAGAGAATTTCTTTTAAGAATATAACTCCACCAACAAGAGCTCTTAGGATTTTTTGTAATAAATATTTCCAAATAAAATTTAAGAAGCTTTTTTCGAAAAGTCAACAGAAATAGCTACCACCTCCAGATTGAGTCATGAATGAATGAGGTATTTCATTATGTGTCCAAACACAAAATGTTTGGCATAGTTTAAAATATGGAACTAGTAGACAAATTTTAATCCTGGCAAAATGTACGATTCACATTTCACGCATTAGACAGATTATAACTTACTGAGTAAAATATACTGAGTGCGCACGTCCTCACTAATCTTATAAACGCGAAAGTTTTTAAGTATGGATGTATGGTTGTTTGTTACTCTTTAACGCAATAACTACTGCACGGATTTTTATAAAATTTAGTATGGTAGTAGTTTAGGCTCTGGATTAACAGTTAACGCATAGGCTACTTTTTAACGCAGCAAAATGTACGGTTCCCATGTGATTTCTTTTTTCACATTCCTAAGCACATGCAGTACAATGTACACGTCGTATTTAAAAATACTTCAAATACTTTTCCTCACTGAACTTAATCTGTCAAAAGCCCTTCTGGTCTACTAAAGTCAGTTAATGAGTACTTAACACGATAAGGGCTATGGGCTTAGCCCATTATGCGTCGGTGGGCACGGGCGGATGTCAAAGGCGTTACACACTTAGCATCAGGTGACCCGCATTCCCATTTCCTTTTACAAGCTTTTCCACGTAACGTTGTAAGTTCGTTATCTATAAAGTCTTCATTTGATATTGTAGGAGTGTGGAAGGAGGGAGGTGTTTTATATGCTTGCTTAGGGAAGCCTTCCCACCTATGTGACCGCGACGGAAGACGCGACCAGCAAACCAGCGAATCAGAGCCTCTAGTCAAGATGCATTCGATAATTTCGACGTCGAACTTCGAAATCAAAAATGTATTGGATTTGACCTAAGTCATCGCTAATTGACATGTCGTTTGCGATGCCTTATGTGAAATCCCATACATTTTGATTTCGAAGTTCGCGGTCGAAATTATCGAATGTATCTTGACTAAAGGCCCTGACTGTCTGACAAGAAAGATGATCCATACGTCGGATGGGCATGTAAAAAGTCGGACCTGCGCCTGATCTCTCGCCAGTCGTGTCGGTTATCCGTCCCACATGAGAATAAAGGAAGAGAGAGTGCTCTTGTGTACTGCGCATACACCTGGGCGCTATAAAATAACTCATGCGTACCCGGGCCACCACCAAATGGGTATGGGAGCTATAGTAATTATTGTTATAGAGTAATTGAAATACATTTCAACTGATAGCGAACAACGTCACAACTGCTTTAGTTTTCATAGAATTTTCCACACACACACTGCTCAATTAACACGGTTGTTAGTGGGTTGGACCCTATGAATGACGAAATATTAACCGAAAGCCGGAGTAGGGTGCGCCTCCCTAGGGGGGCGTAGAGAGATTTCAAGGGGGGCGGGCAAAATAAATTAAACATAGATATTTTTTTATCACAAATATTAATAAATGCCTAGTCGGTTGCTATTATATAATCGACTATTAATTCTCATTTTTCTATGGAAATAAATAAATATCGAAAAAACAGCGTTTCTCGCAATAATAAAAATATTAAATACATACTAGCATTATTGGCTATTGCCCGCATCTTCCTTTGCGTAGCACTAACCCTAAGATGAAGTAGACTTTATAATATCAGCTATCTGCAAGTCCCATGAAAATCCTTCCAGCTGTCTGTTTGTTCCGGCTAAACTCTGAAAGATAAGTCGGAACAAAGAGACAAATAGACGAACAGAAAATTTTTCAAATAGATTTTATTGTAAGTACCGTATATACGAGGTCTTGCTTTTATACGCAATACGCATTAAGTAACAAGCTTATCACAAACAAACACTTCAATTTTATTAATTTATATACATACATCTAATGTGTGTATAATATAATATAATACATCTTATAAATACACACACATCCATCCGAGGGGGGAAAACTGGGAAACTCTGCTTTAGCGCAGAACTTCGCTCAATCCTCACAACGCATAATATAGCAACAGTATAAGTAATTAATGCTGTAATGGAATATTAACATCTCAAGTGGCACGCCAGACGGCGGGGGGCCGGCATCCACGCGGTTACCTTACCGACCCACTACACCCTTGACTTTTAACCGTACTCTACCTACCTACCTACCCCGTAGGACAGAATTTTCTACCTCTATATTGTACTAGAGAATCATGAACACGCGGTTACCTTACCTCCCCATTACACCCTAGACTTTTTAACCCGTACTCTACCTACCTACCTACTCTGTAGGACAGAATTTTCTACTTCTAGATTGTACTAGAGAATCCTATTTATTTCCTTTATTAAACGTAGTACTTAGTAAAGACGTAAGTAAACTTTAAGCTAACATTATTCCGAATGATTTGCTTACCCAAATGAATACTATAGCTAACTTTAAAACAATGTGGGAACACCGGGAATTAAAATGTTCATATTTTCACAACTTATACCTACAGATTGGAAAATTTAAAATAAAAACACAATTTTAACACGAAATAACAACACTTTTTTTTGCAATTTGTAACATATATCTAGAACATAGAACTTACCGCTGCTCAAATCCACAAGCACATAGAGGGTAGAGCACATAGGCGGGCTCATAGGCTACACTACACCACACTGCCCGGCTGGCGACTGGGGGCTGCGCCTGGATCGATCGGTGTGCGCATGTGCGATGGCGCGGCGCATATCTTATGTATGAGGAGTGAGGACGCTGTCTTCCCGCAAACGTGGACGAGAACGTCATGGAAATGTACATGGTCATCGATATGTCAACAATCGGGGGAGTATTTGGAAAAATGAACGTGTATATTGCGTCGTTCCAACGAAAGTCTCTTTCGCTCTTTCCGTACGCTTTCAAAAGAAATCCAACATACCTTTACCTATATCGTATCAACCACTATGTCGGTTCTGCTTATTAAATCTTACAATGTATTATTGTAAGATTTAATAAAGTTTCGATGCAGTCTCGATGTGTTAAAAACAGCAAAATGGTGTTCTCATAAACGTCCAAACTCCAAACATCAGTTTATAATTTCAAGACAATTCATTTATAATTAATTGAAAGTAAATTGAAAGTCTAAATTAAATACTTAAGAATTGGGTTGTTAATAAATGTTTTAATAATTATTGGTATAATGAAAAAAGCTTTAATCAAATTGAATTAAATACACGATTTTTGTAGGAAACCGCCGTATACCTAAATTGCTACGCTAAGCCGGTCTCTATTGAAACAATCCAAATACCTACTGCCAAACCATCAATCACGATAAGTCGTTGCCAACTTTCCTGAATACAAAGCCTACGCAAAAAATAATATTCCGAAAAGTTTCTTCAAGGTACTCGAAAATCCTTTAATTAACAAAAATACCCCACAAACTTAATTTGGAAATAAATCTAAATATTTTATAGGTACATAGTTAAAATCAGAAGGTTGTTTCCGCTAGTTAAAATCTTCAATAGTACATTTCTAATCCAGTCCCGAGTCTTGATATGTTAAATCTGCAAAATGGTACGACGTTGGTTTGACGTCTATCTCATAGACGTCAAACCAACGTCAGACCCGTTTTGATTGGTCCGAACTCCAAAAATATTTTATGATATCAAGACGATTTATTTATAAATAATTGAAAGTATCTTAAATTGAAGTTAATTACAAGAATTCTGAGCCAAATATGAAATACTACCAAACCGCCAATCATGTTCGTAGCAAAAAGTTCTTGTCATTAGATGAAGTTACATAGAACTTGCCGGTACTTGGAAACAAAGCTTACGCAAAAAAAAATACAGGTTGCACTCCGGGAGTGCCGAAAGAAGTGAAAACTTATTTTGACGCGTTAAACATTTTTAGATGAGTTTTTGAGGACTAGCATTATTGGGTAATGAATTTCATTTTATTTTTGAATTGTATTTTATTAATTATTATTAGAAACTTTAAAATACATTCAATATTCTTTTATAAATCATCGTTAACAATTTCGAAAACTTTTGTATCATCATCATTATCATTAAAATTATTACAATCTAAAATAGAAACTATATGTTCATGGTAACTAAAATAGGAAATAAACAATTTTGATTTGAAGTTATTTAAATTTTACCATACGTCAAACTGCGTCTTGTGACGGTGTCGCGAGTCCAGATATTTTACTCATCTAAAAATATTCGTACAGCGCTAAAAGCAGTTTTCACTTTAAAAAATCTTCAGAGAACTTTCTAACTTCAAGGTAGTAGTAAAAAGTTACCTATATTTCTTGTCCCTGTGCCACACAGACACGTGTAGGATCTGATGGTCGTAGACCGCGGTGGGCAGGGGGAGTCGCAGGTGCCTCTGGAACTCCGGCTCCCTCTTGCCGTAGAGGACGGAGGTCCTTTGGAATATCGACCGCTGAGAGGGCAGGGATTGGTTTTCCGTTACGCCGCTGATCACCACCTACAGTAAACAAAATTACAAATTTTTAGTGACGCCGAATAATAATATGCACGTATTTTTATTTATTTTTTTTATATATAGATCTATCTTGTATGGTAAAATCAGTGTTTGGATATCATTAAAAATAACAAAGATATTAATGTTTAAAATAGTCTATTATATAAGATTTACACTCTCGCCTCGCAACTCACTTCGGCCTTCGCCTCGTTTCTCACCTCGCGCGACGCGCCTACGAGTGGGTGCTTACACTCTCGTGGTGCGTTCAGTTGTCTGTATGCCATTGACAATGGAGGACGTCGAAGTTTTAGCGGCAACAAGTCTAACTTTGTTGAGTTTTATGGTTAATATAATTATGCTTTGGGTTCCATATATTATGCGAATTGACCTTGTTTTTATTTAAGTCCTAAACGTTTCATAATTGTTTTATTACACAAAAAAAATATATTACATTATTTTGAAACCTAAAATAATAATAATATATTATCTTAGACGCTTTAGACCACGTCAATCTGGTCCCGTGGTAAGTTCTCGAAGAACTTGTGCTACGGGTACTTTATTATACACATATTTAAGATTTTTATTATATTATACACATAATATGAATTAATATTAATTCACATCCATGACCCAGGAACACGGAAAAACTTTTTGTTCCTTCGGCGGGATTCGAACCCGCGATCCCGACTATAGCACCAACATGTTGGTCAACACAGAGGTCGTCAAAACCTACATTTTTTTTAAAATAAGTACACTTTTTAAAAACAGCCGAAAACACAATTCGACATATTGGTTGATAGATTATTATTATTTACAATCGATTTCTATGTAGATCAGGTATTTGATCTCAAGCATTAACAATTTTTTTTAAACTTGTCTAAAAACAATGAAAATTAAAAAATTATATAAAGTAAATTTATATAAAAGTAAGTCACCGAGCGGGGTTCGAACCCGTAACACTCGTTTCTTGCCATCCGCCTCCTAACCCGCTGAACCAAACGGACAGTGGCCGGCAGGACGAAATTAGCGAACATATTCTGCGTGGAAAGAAAAACGCATGAAAACTCCAAAATACGCATTTTCCCAAACATAAGACTATACATACAAGAATTGCTCGTTTAAAGGTATAATATTTGCTTAGTGTGTTTGTATCGTGACATCCTTTCCGGAAGTAACTTCGGTGTTTTTATCATAGAAATTAAAAAACAAAAATACTTATTTTATATAATATCAACTTTATTTATCAATCTTAAGTTTTTAATTTATGATATCGCGATCGTTAGAATACGTTTTCCTAAGGGACCGTCCATTAATCACGTGTATTTTTTTTACATAGTAAGCAGGTCATGTTTGAAGAAAAACTTTAACTTAAAAAACTATTTAATCGACTAATTTAAGCAATTAAAACTATACGAGTCATTTGTTTTGTAAGTATTTAAACAACACTACGAATCTACGACCAATAATAATTTCGGTATGCATAGACTAGATTCGAAAATTAATACACGTGAGGTCTCCTTATACCCCCTCCCCCCCTTGGTGATACTTGGTGATTTTTTTCGGACCCCCCCTCCCCCTTTAGGCATCACGTGATTAATGGACGACCCCTAAGCCAAGTACCTACTTAATGAAATACTCCCTTAATGTATGAAATTAAATATTTGAGTCAAGTAGCCTATATATATTATTCTTTTTCTTTTTGAAAAAGTTCTAAGAAACGCATTATTTCGCGTGCGAGAGAAACAACTGTCGCGCATGAGAACTAGCAACAGACTGAAGCGAACGCGAGAATGTGAACACCCGCTCGTATTCGTCGCGAGGTCCTTTGACTCGTGCGCAAAAAACCGCTCCGGACGCGAGCGTCGTGAGTGGCGAGGTGAATGGCGAGGCGAGGAACGAATGCCCGTTTACACATTCGCCTCGCGACTCACTGAGGGCCTCGCCTCGCCACTCGCGCGAGAGTGTAAACCACTTATCATAGAAAGTTCATAAGTAATTCCGTTTTGCTATAAAGATATTTAAAAAACTTTGACCGCTCATATCTTGCTCATTTATCAACAGATATTGAAAATTTTCTCGCCATTTCCTTTATTTTACAGTCTAGTATAATATCATTATGTTTTAAGTTATTTTTATGCATATTCCCTATTGTCATGAGCAGTGAACGAGCTGTTGATGAATTATTTTATATTATAGAATTATTGCTAAGAACGCTCACGATCATGAATGCTGTCAGACAAAAAAAATATCTAAATCGATTCATCAGTTTGGGAGCTACGATGCCACGGAAAGACGCATACACAGATAGACACGTCACACTTATAACACCTCTCTGTTTTGTCGGGGGTAAGAATTGTAGGGGAAAATACAAAATGATAATATTGTTAATAATTATAATAAGTAGAGTTTTCTGGTGTAGAAGATGTTTTCGAAATATATTAATATAGTAACTACATTAAATTGTAGTACTAGAAACGCGACTTCGCAAAATCACGCGAACCGTATATTTTGCCATCATAAAAGTAACCTATGTCCTTCCCCTTCTACTCCATGTGTGTGTCAAATTTCATAAAAATCGGCCTAGTAGTTTCGGACTCATTCAATGAAACAAACATTTTAATATTATAATGTAACTAGATGTTTTCTGCAACAACGCGCAAGTGAAAATCCCACAGGAACCGTACATTTTCCCGCGATAAAAAGTAGCCTAGTATAACCTTTCTCGTATTCAATGCAAATAAACAAATATTTCCTCTTTATAATATTAGTACAATATGTTTTACTCACCTTTGCGTACGCGTTGATATCATCCGTTTTCCCTGAAGTCCGCTGTAGATCTTTGCATCTTATTACTGAAAAAAAACATTATATTACTATTTACTTCTTCTTTAAAATAAAATCACAAAGTATAATGAAAGTCGATAGTCACCACTCACCGTGAACGTCTATGACGTTATTCCTCGTCTCTATTTCCAAATCTATCGTCCCTTTCGGAGCAGCAAACCTATCTGTACTTCGTTCTAAGCGATTGCTGGCTACACTCCGTCTCTTTTCCTCGCTGCTGTTTATACTAGATTCTTCTGGTGAGTAAGTGAGACAGCGCCTAGAAGATCTATGTTCTATCACAGGAGTCATTATGTCATTTGCAAGTAAGTCTTCACCTAATTTGCTGGTCTTATTTGCCCGTTCATCGCTCAGAATGTTCATACTTGGTCTTTTGAGGTTAGGTACTGGAGTAATGGGACTAGGTATGCCATTGTCTAGAGTAAGTCCAAAAAGCTCCCTAGACCTTCTATTCTGTAGAGATTTTAAGCTACTATGCGAAACATTTTGAATGGATCGATCAAGATTTGCATCATTCGGGACGTCTAAAAGAATACTTAAAGGTTCACATAGAGATACATTCTGCAGTTCAGTAAGCGGACTGGGTATTCCCATTTCTAACATGAGAACTAAAGAAGATTTATTTTCAAAATCTTTTTGTTTACATATGCTTTCGTTGCTGACTGTAGACTTTTTTCGTCGTATACATCTTTGCCTTCGTAATCTGATATTACTAAAGTCTGTGACTGCAAAAAGATCTGGAGTTGACTCTGATAAACTACATTCTATGTTTTTTCTTATTGTTGTTGTAGGTTTCATAGATTGCGATCTACATAATGTATAATCTTTAATTTTAACATCAATATCAGGCGTCCTCACTTCGCGCTCATTGTAACCATCGCCATCATCTAAAATAAAACCACCAATTGGCACGTTTTTCAAAAGTTTATCATTTACCCTGTGTATTGGCGTTCTTTTCTTTACTGGCGTTGATTTAGGTGACAGAGAGTTTTCCCTCGATAAATTCACGTACCGTGCCTCCTTTATCAAATTACTTTTTGTTTCAGAACAAGGTTTCACAAACAGATCTTTGGCAGCTTCCACTGTTGGAATCTCGTCTTCTTCTTCTAACATGGATTCCTTCTTTAATATTCGTCTCTTAGATTTAACTATCTTAGTACTTTTTATAATATCTTCTATCATTTTTTCTAACGTAATGTCGCCCATCTGTGTCGTCGATGCGGTGGACTCTGTTACATTAGAAACCGAATCTTTAGCTAAAATAAACTTATTTTCCATCTCAGTAGAACTTTCTTCATCCTTTACAGGAAGGATAAAAGGATCTACTTTAGGAAAAAACTCTGTAACATCTGTATTATTGACTATCCTCTGTGATTTGGTATGGGTACTCATTGCACTAAATCTCAGCGCTGCTAGCTTAGTTGATAATGGAGTTATAGATACAGGCGAACATCCGTCTCTTATTAAACTATGTACATCTTTCTTATCTATAGAGGGTGACTTGAAGGAACTTTCAAAATCACTTGACTTTTTTCTAGTTCTCTTTAAAGGTCGTATATCTGGTGGACCTTCGCCCATTTTCTTGAAATAGAATGGATGTTCTGTAAAGACATGGTGACCAAAAATCGGTAAAGTTGTCATTTCAATAGCAGCCTCCTCTACAACCGCCTTTTCCACGCAATTAATGACCACGTCTTTGTCAAACTCAATTTCAACTATTCCTTCTTTTGCAGTTTCTGTTGTACTTATGGGATGTTTACTAATAAGTTGTTTCGATAATGATGTAGAACTTTTACTGCTATTGGAAGAAGCACTAAGTCTTTCAGTTAAATCATGCAAAGATGGTTCAGATACACTATGACTTAATTTTGTACTCAAAGAAATACTTCTGTCTGGATTAATTCTTCTCTCTGACTTATAAGTGCAACTGTTTCTGGTAAAAACTTCATTGTTATTACTTAAAGACATTTCTAGTTTTCGTTTTTTGGCTTCTCGCACTCTTCTGCTATACGTAGGTGGGGTAGGAGGTAATTCAGAAAGAAGATCATCTTTCACGTTAGCAAAAAGATATTTTCTTCTCTCTAAAATTGGCGTTACAGATGTAGGAGTTATATTACTCACATCTTTCAAAGCACCAGTGTCAGGTTTTTTGATAAAACCTTCCCGAAAATGGTTGGGAGTGTTGCCTACACAATTAAAATTTTCTTTATCAGCATTCTTTATATTGTTCTTTCTAGCAGCCGCACCAAGTGATCTTCTTTGGTACCTACTGGGTTTTTTACTTTTCTTAACAGTTTGGGCATCTAGAGATCTTCTAGTTCTATCTGTGTAGGGCTTAGCCGCGTAAGGTTTAATTTCTTCCGCGTCAGTGTTACTTTGAACTTCTTGGTTCTTTTTACTGTAAACTGCCCACTTCAGCATCTCGATTCTGCAACAAAAACAAAAATCTAATTATAAATTTGCATACAATTATCAAAACAATTAAAAGCATTTTCGAACATTTAGTCACAAGTTAGAGTCAGCTCACACTGCGACGATATACGACGCGATGCGGCGCTGCATTTTTAAGAGAGCTATTCAAAATTGAACCTTATTCACTATACCAAAAGATACACGTTTCATATGACATCAGTCCTACACTGCAGTGCGGTGCAACTTGATATTCAAACTTTTACAATGAAACGTATGTTCTTGTATTATTAATGAAGTTCAATTTTGAATAGCTATCTTTAATAATGCAGCGCCGCCTCACGATCATTTCGTTTTGTTGTGAATTGGCTTAGGCCAATGAGAGGTAATATTATTGAAAGTTAAATTGTTAATAGAGAAAAAACTTGTAATTAGTAAAAACATTATGTGAAAAATTCCTTCTAACAGTTGTTAAGGGCTTTTATAGAATAAATAACCATGTTTAATCATTTTTATTAGGTACTTTACCAACAAACTTATTGAGGAAAAGGGTGGTCTATATCAACATGGCTACTAATTACATATTAGCATTTCAAATCAGTCTAATTTATGAGTAATTGGAAATATAGTTTACATTATAAACGGTCATTTTAATTATAATTGACTGACTAATTACTAAGGAACTGTTTATTTATTTCAAACCAATTTCAGTAACTGATTGTTAAGTAAAAATATTATTATTTTTCGTGGGATATTGCTAGATATAATATTAATTAATTTGTATGTTATTGATTTTCGCAAAGTAACGCCTGATTCTATTAACTATTAACTAAAAATATTATTATAACATTTTTCTAGGGACCGGCAGGTCTAAAATGGTCACAAATAATAAGATAGTTTAAAAAAATCGCATAAACATACAAAAGTACAAAATGTAAATGTACAGAAGTTAGTAAACGAAGTGTAGCATAAGTCCGACAAGGAACTTAATATTATTATTAATAATAATAATTTATTAAAGAGTTTACATAGAATGACATATACACATAAAGCAATATTCAGTTAACATCTATTTCTACACAAAATTAATACCATTTTTGAATAAAAATCTTTGACTTTGTATCTCAGAGAATTTATATTGCTTCTAAGAGAATTGAAAGCACATAACTGCTGCTCATGAATCAATCAATTGTACGTAAGCATGGGGGGGAGGGGAATTATTATTAACCAACCCCTCCTTCAAGTAAGCAAAGCTCTTACGCTTTGCTTACTAGAAGGAGGGGTTGGTTAATAATAATTGCAAAAAATCTGCTTCCGTAATACTTGAACGGCCCATATGCCATTTTACGCATTTCTAATGAAAACTGCAAAAAATATGAATTTCTTAAGTTATTTATGATAATAATTCATGTGACATGTAGCCATTTTTCTGAAATTAATAATATGTGAATTCTGAACAACAAGCAAAATATTATAAACGTTGTATACGAAACACTCGAAATGCTCTTTTTAGACCTGCTGGATTCAATTTTAGATCGCATTAAGTAGGAATTTAATTTAATACGGCGCAATTAACAATATTTTGCACTACAGTACTTAAAATCATCGCCATAATGATCAATCAGGTGATCCGTTGCCCATTTGCCAACAAAAAAGTAATATAGGACAGCTGATATTCCTCCTGACGACTAGAACATTCATCTTGTCCTGTTGCACAGTGGACTGTGGAGTTTTTGCGCCTGCCCACACTCAGTCATCGATCGTAGCAAGTCATTCGTCATAAACTAGACGTGCATGAGCTATGGTCATAGAGTAAAAAATATATACACTTACGTAAAGATAAACAGCGTTCATAGGACGAACCAAAACGATCCGAAAATGTTGACGTCCCTTCAACTTACACACAATTGTAGACACACCGTATGCTTATGTAATTCCTAAGTGCTATCAAATCGAAAGCTATATAGCTGTTTGGCTAGCTGCATACGTACAATATTATTGACAGAATAAATATGTCAATACAAGTCAACACAATATACAAATAAAACAGCAATATGGCCCGCACACAAGGAATATTATTGTCAATATGAGCATTATTGCCAATAATATGGTGTGTGCGGCTAGCCTTTAGATAAACAGATGTTCCTCTTTCTTTAATCTGTGCTATGGTAATGCAAATCTCATCATGGAGCCCTACTACCTAATACATAGTATGGTCTATGGAACAAAAAAACCATGACGTATATTTAAAAAAGAGCTATTTATACTAATGTTTCTGATCGCTGAACTTAAATTTAACAATAAAATTAGGCAGGCTAGAAAAACAAGTTAAAAAGGAACAGATAAACAGCTACACAGTAAACTCGCGATTTAATTTCACTACTACAAGCATACGATAAACATTTGCGTGTTATCGCGTATACAGCTATAGGTGGTGCTGAATTTGAAGATGTACCGCATCTTAAATCTTATTCTGCAGATCTCCAATGTAAATGTAACGGAGCATAATAAGAGAGAACAAATATATCGATACGCCAATCTCAAATTGAGTACAGCGACTGTTATGACCGCTATGAGGTCGGAATGTGCAGTACATCCAATTTCATGGTAAGTCAGCGTTTGGACTCGTGTTAGGGTTGCCAAAAGTTGACCAGTAGCCCGAGCATTATCAATTTGCGCTAAAGCAATGTGTTGCCATTAAATATCCAGTGTATGAAATTCATGACAGCGCTAATGCAATTTTCATTCGATAAAGTAACGAATACTTCGTTGTCGATTCTTCGTTGGCCTACTGATTCTTTCCGTGTTGACATGGAAATCTTTGTGATGACAACCCTGAATAACGAAATCTGTGCGGACAATGACTTTGATCGGTTTTTGTAGACGTTAGCGATTTTAATGGACAAAAACCTAAAGTGATTAGGTATATAGATAGATAGTCTATAGATAGATCACCGCAGAAATGTTTAGAACCTAATGACTAGTCTATTTGCCTTAAAAATTAATAATAACTCCCCATACCGATTTCGGTGATGGTGGCCAGTTACGCAGGAGTAATTTTATAGTGCCCAAGTGTGACCATAACCTAGTGGGGAGGATAACCGACACGACTGACGAGAGATCAGGCACAGGACCGACTTTTTACATGCCCATCCGACGCATGGATCATCTTTCTTGTCAGATAATCAGGGTGTTCAGCCTGCATTGTCCTAACCAAACTTGGAAACAACATTTTTTTGTTCTTCCAATGCGGGAATCGAACCAAATATGCTAATATTTGCCTTAGATTTCTATTGAGTCATGCGTACAAAATATGTCAAAATTGTCGCTTAAGTTGTGTTTATTATCCAATCAAAGTAAGCCATTAATTCAATTAACACGAATATACTATAGGTAGATAATCTTATCAAGAGTTAAATATAGAAGACAATAATCTAGTAAATGGATGCAGAAACTTCGACATTATTGGTTCTGTAGACACATTTTCGCTCCTAAGCGAAATGTTGACGTCAATTATATTTAATGGGCTCTACACACCTAAACTATTGTGTGACTATCACTGTCAAAATAAATAAATTAATGATGAATGTGTGTCGTTAAAAGCTAACTGTTGTCTTTAGCAAATCCTCAGACCCTTCAGCGGTGTTAAATTATTCAAGAGACCATAATATTATAATAAATAAAAAAGTGAAATATTATTAATACTACTTTTATATATATAGATAGATAGATATAATATTATACTTTGTGCTCAAAATTTGGGTAATATAAACGGAAAATCCATAATGCCATAATCCAGCACAAACAGTTTTCACTAGTTTGTTTTTAACATGCTTATCTGAAATAGCTTAAATCAATTAAAATAATGTCTTCGGTGAGAGTTTATAGAAAGAAAAATATTACCGGAGTAAGAACCTATAGGACTTCTAAGCCCTTAGAAAAGATGTCGTTCGAAAACAAAAATATATATATAATATTTGCAGTGATGTGACTTATCTAAGATACAAGATACAAAATACGTATTTTCATCTTGTATTTAAAATACTTTTTTAGAAAGGATTTTGTATCTTGTATTTAAATACTTTTCTTTAGTATCTTAGTATTTTATAAATACTTTTTCTGATAAAATACTTTCAGTCTTTTAGTAACATTACGTTAGTAGACATTTATAAATTAAACGCGTAAAACTGAACGTGTCATTATTAGTCCTACATCACATTGATAGATGGCGACTCTTTTTAGGGTTCCGTCGTACAAAACCCTTACGGTAAGGTACTCTTATAGTTTCGCTTTGTCTGTCCGTCCGTCTGTCTGTCCGCTCTTCCTGCCTCTGTAATTATGAATAGAAATTAATGAAATTTGGTATAGTTATAGTATAGGTTGTGTATAGAATATCTCGATTTTGGCGTCATAAAATAATTTTATATTTTAGGGGTGGCTATAATACATAAATGGGGATGAATTTTTTTTTCATTCTACCCCATCGTATGGCGTATCGTTGAATAGGTCTTTAAAAATACAGGCAAGGTTCAATACATGACTTTTTTTACAAAATCAACTATTTTTGAGTAATCGTTCTCTAATGTGGTGTGTAAGTTGGTCCCTAACTAAATTTACTAAACTAAATTTCCCCAATTAAAATAACAACTACTTATTAGATTTAGAAAATTCGAACTAAAGACATTTTCCGCAAACCGCCACTAGGGCAATTCATTGAACAATAGGTTAGGTTATATTTAATCAACTAGCGACCCGCCCCAGCTTCGCACGGGTACAATACTGATACTAATACTACAGAATGTCTTTAAACCACTAACAAAACGGGCGAAATCTAGTCAAAACAAACAGAAACAAATTAATATAGGTACCTACTAAAACTCAATGAAATAAGTAGGTGGGTATACTTTTATCGTATGAAATACCATACATCTAAACTCCCCCCGCACGCACACCCCTGCCTTGGCGACGCCCACTTCGTAACGGGCCGTGCAGCAGAAATCGTCATAATATTTTAATTTCGCCATAACTTCAAAACCACACGTCCAATTTCAATCATTCAAAGACCAAATATTATCTACATAAACTGTACTTAGTGATGAAATAATTTATTTTGATAAGGATTAATAGCATGAGTAAAATAAACGCGTTTAAATGTAGTCCAAAAAAAATTCAAGATTTCTAAATAAAAAAATGGTTGTTGTGCCTCACTCGACATAGATAGGTATAGTGTGTCGCGGATTTTTTTGTAGATATTTATAAGATCTACAATTAATTAGAACATTTTATGGTTTTATCTTTTATAGTTTTGGCAGCGTACGCAAAATAAGTAACTTTTCTGGTTGATTTTTTACACCTTGTGTCCGAAAAACCCAAATATTTTACGGAACCCTATTTTTTTCCAAAATAAAATATAGCCTATGTTACTCGTGGATAATGTAGCTTTCGAATGGTGAAAGAATTTTTGAAATCGGTCCAGTACTTTTTGAGCCTATTCATTACAAACAAACAAACAAACAAACAAACATACAAACAAAGTTTTCCTCTTTATAATATTAGTGTAGATTATATTTTATCCCCCGAGTTTGATTTATAATATTATTGCTTTTTAGGGCTCCGTAGCTAAATGTCAAAAAACGGAACCCTTATGGATTCGTCATGTCTGTCTGTATGTCGACCGGTTTTTTATTTTTATGTTTGAGTTGATTGAATGAAAGGTTGAATTGCTGTTTACGATTTATGACGTATTAATAAAAAAACTACTCACTATATATCGTTCAAACCAATTTTCGGTGGAAGTTTGCATGGTGATGGACATCATATTGTTTTTTTAGTATTATCATTCTCTTATTTTAGAAATTACAGGGAGGGAATTACATTTTACCACCTTGGACACTTCCAAGGTGGTAAAATATGCCCCATTTTACCACCTTGGAAGTGTCCTTGGAAGGTGGTAAAATGTAATTCCCTCCCTGTAATTTCTTCTCTCTTCTCTCGCGCAAACTATTCAGTTTAGAAAAAAATTATATTGAAACCTCAATATCATTTTTGAAGACCTATCCATAGATGGGTACCCCACTCGTGTGGGTTTGAAAGAAAAAAAAATTGAGTTTCAGTTCTAAGTATGGGGAACCCCCAAAATTATTATTTTTCTATTTTTATGTGAAAATCTGAATGCGGTTCACAGAATACATCTACTTACCAAGTTTCAACAGTATAGTTCTTATAGTTTCGGAAAATGGTGGCTGTGACATACGGACGGACAGAGAGAAAGACAGACAGACAGACGTGACGAATCCATAAGGGTTCCGTTTTTACCATTTGGCTACGGAACCCTAAAAAATATTAAATTTCATAAACATAAACCTTATGCATAAACCGTGAACCTTTGTTTTTTATTACAAGTTTGTACGGAACCCTCGGTGCGTGAGTCCGACTCGCACTTGGCCGGTTTTATTTTTTGTTCCTATGTTCATAAAGTACAACTTACTATAAATATTTTTGTGGCCACGTATTACCAGGCATTAAATGTATGGCGAATTAAAATAAAATGTTTTCTTACAAAAGTATTTGTATCTTAAGAAGTATTTTGAAGATACGTATTTTGTATCTAGTATTTCAAATACCATTTTTGAAATTATTTTGTATCTGGTATCTGAAATACTTAATTTAAAAGTATCTTGCATTTTGTATTTCAGATACTTTATACAGGGTATTTTGTACATCTCTGGGGATTTGACCTATAGATCGCAAAGTTACATAAGCTTCGCTATAATGCCACTTAGCGATGCTTATGTCAAAGTACATACTTTTTTGTTTTGGAACTTCTTCGTCGTAATTAGCGACGATAATTTGGCTAAAACTCTAGCTGTTCTTACTTCGGCAGAAGTATTTCTTTTTCTTTTATGTAATGATAATGCAATTTTCATTAATTGTCCATTAATATCTCATTACTATCACTTTCACAGAAAATAGCCGTGTCAGCGAGTACCCGTTAGCACTCGAGAATGTAGGTAGGTCAAACGGTTTGCTCAAATTTTATTGGCCGTTTCTCTTTCAAATAGAGAAGCTATTCTCTTTGGACATGGAAATACTAGCCTAAATAATCGTCACGTATTCGTATGAATATTAGAAACGCAGAGAGTTACTAGCGCTTTTCGTGGAGGAAATGAAAGCTTTGTACGTAGTCTTACAATAATGACTGAATATAATATTAGAAATCTAAAGTTAATTTAGAAAATAATGACATGAATTCAAATCATTAAACAATACTTCCCTTTTTCAAACATTAGGTACGAGTACATTCAAAATTTCCTGAATAGACCTCCCTAATTCCTAATCAGGGGAATTATGACATAATGAGAACTAATAACTGCTAAATGGAATCGAATCATTCTTATGCTAACTTCCCGAAATTTCCTTACAAATAGCGGCATTGTTGAACCTCGAACGGCCGATTTGGTCTCGGTTACGGCAGGCAATAACTCATGTTGCTCGCTGTACCAAATTGACTGTGTAATTAGAATCTTGGCGCGCTTTGTCCCCGCCAGGGTTGGAGACACATGCTGCGCCAGAAACCAGTGTACACAAAACGACCCTGAGGAATTCGCGAGCTAAATACAACACCGCAAAAACGGGGCGCTCTCCATTATCCACACCCCTGCTTATTACTATTGAATTTAAGATTTCTGCCGAAGCATTTTTTAATATCGAATGCACGTCTCGAAACATGGGGTAGCGAACAAAAAGTTTCTTCTGAGACACATACGTTTGCGGCTCCGCGGTGTTCCGTTTCAGAAATCTGGACGAAATAAGGTTTAGATTTATATAAACCTAAACTCAAAATCGTGGTGCGTGCTGGACGTCAACGACATTCGGAAGAATGGAGCGGAACAAGTTTAGCGGATTTCAATTTTGGAACGTCCGAATCGGACGTTTAAAAAGATTATTGTTACGCAAATTCCGACTTAATAACTTTCGAAATAAAGGACAAACAACTAAACAAAGAGGAAGATGCATCTTGAAAAGAACAACCGGCTTGTGCCAAAATGGCCGCTTTGTTTCGCCCGGGAACAGTTTCTGGAGACAGTTGCAATTTCTTTGGACATTATCTATCAGTTTGATCTCGAGATCTCTTGTTATATTACAATGGCTTGTTTGAAGTTATAAATACGTTTTAAATTATGTTTTAAACGTCTTTGTATGTGCTCACTTGCTCAGCGATGGCGATTGATGGTTTGAGTCCCACTTAGGAGTTCTTTAAAGCTTTCGAGTTCCATTTTGAAAATTGATGTTTTCAATGTTCTGTTTGGAACCAGTTTGGTTTCAAAGAAAAAAATGATTTTTGTTTTATAAAAAGTAAGTCAAAGAAATATAACTGATATGACATAATATATGATCAAGAAAGTGTGGTCTGTTCCTGAGGTGTCTCTTGGCACGGACTCAAGTATTGAGACTAATACTGACAAATTTTGTTTGAAGAAAATTTGCTAAGAAAAGTAATAACTTGATTGATACTTATCCAATGAGAAGTAGATATTAATGAAATACTTAAATGATAAAATTAAATTGTCAGTATAAATTAAATACACACACGTTTATGAAGGAGTAAACAAAAGTTATTTGATATTAGGGATTAACTCGTATACCCTAGGGGCCTAGACAATTATAGGGGATGTGGACGGAACAGACAATATAAATGCTGAAAAATGAGCAAGACAATATGGGTCAATATTTTTAATCTACTTTAAGCTTTCTATGCAAGTCATGTAATGTGACATCACTTTACATATCAGATCTCTCTACCTAATTGAGTACTTTAAACATTTATAAACTATCTGTTATTTTCAATGATATCTAAAAACATATTATACCTACTATACGTACACGGTTTATCAAACAAGATAGATTTGTATAAAAATAAAAAAAATCATAATACCTATATGATTAATAATTTATTAAGTTACATGATACAACAATATTGTCAAGGGAACCTGAAACATCCTTTATAAAATTACTAAACTATACAGCCGTTGAATTCAATAAAAAACCGTCTTAAAAACCTTTATGCATAAACGTTCAAGTTTAATGGAGCTAATTAGTAGGTAATATTAATTAGGTAAAATAAAATTATCTAAATAGGTTTGTGTCGTAATAAAATATTTTTTATCTGTCCCATAATAATAAACCAACCCCATCAGAATACCTGTTACTAAAGCTGTTACTGTTAGGTCGGTGGTTCCAAAGTCGAAAAAAAAAACATGTGTTTGACAATTTTTTATGTGGCCAGGTTACTCACCATCCTACCTGCAAATCCAGCAAGTATGGACTATGGCCCTCATGAGTGTCATTATTTTTTATTATTTTTTCTCAGTACTCCGTTTCAAGGCCGCGGTGTTGGATCTGCAGCCTGGATCATCAGTACAACCCTTTATACCTATTATAGTTTCTTATTACATAATTGTAGTTATTTTATTTATATCAAAACTGATATCGTTATTTGAAATACATTATTATTTTGTCTTGTAAAATTTAATTATTCTTTAGAGCACGTGAAATAAAATACGTGCATATTTTGCTTTTTTAATTATTATTTTTTTCTATAAATTGCAGCCAGCAAATCATAAAAACAATGCGAGAAATTATATTTAATAAAAAGCATGTCCTCCGATTTAAATACAGTAGGTAGTAGATACTTGTGCAATCCTCTTTTAACAATGCTATTGCAGACAGCAGGTTTCAAAACGTATTGTATGGGTGGTAAAGTTTGAGAAATTCTGTCAGTTATATGTTTAAATGCAGGTTTAATTCATTGTAACGATAAAAATACCATAATTTATGTTATAATATATTATGACAAACTTTTTGTAAATTAAGAAAGTAACCACTGTTACTTTTAGTTTTAGAGCCTTTTTCACAATCGCCGAACAAGTTTCGAATATAGCTTATTCGCTGCTTACCTAATACTGAGCGGCAGAGACCAAAAATCAAAATAAGCTATCTAAAGCTTATCAGTAGATTGTGAATTGCCCTTAAGCTAGTTGCTACTTTAACCTTGCCTGTAGAAGCTATAGCAACATGATTTACTTACTTTATTTTTTTTTCTACTTTTACTACTTATTTATCAAGCCTTTAAAGCCCTCGATTCCACGAGCTTTTTTAGTGGTCGCGACAGAAGAAACAGCACTGTTAATCAGAACTGTGCGTTAGTACAGCGGGTCTAAAAAGGCCACTTGCGCAATATCATCGCAATATTGCTATTTGACATTAAAGCAATTCTGCTTGTAAATCTGTCAAATGAATGCATTTCAGCCAATTTCTACATATGAATTGTATCCAAATCATATTATGATTCAAGTGGCCATTTTACGGTCATCTTTCATACAGTAATTCATAACAAGAATTGAAATATGAATTGCCAAACCGGCCTTTTTAGACCTGCAGTAGAGCTGAAAATCGTGTAGAGTTGTCAAATCTGACATTTGACACTTGACATTTCGATTTTCAGCTCTGTTGTACTAGCGCAGAGTTCTATTTACAGTGCTGGTTTTTTTCTGTTGCGATCACAATAAAACTCTCGTGGGAACGCAGCCTGATGTGTGACTGCAAAAAAAAATGATAGATGAATTACTGGAACCTGATAGAGCTTGTCACTACTCTACTTCCCCTAAAAAGGTTCGATACATAAACTACAAGGTTTATTGTACGGTAGCGTTCAGGTATTTGCATACTCCACCACCTGGCTCCTGGCTCCTGGTTCCTGGTTGTCGTTGACACACAGCAGGTGGCGGTGCTCATGAATAATTCAAAACTGTTGTAAGCACCCCCACATTCTAACGTTATTTTTTCAAATAAATTGGAATTTATTCAAAAATAATGTTTGGATTTAGTTACTTTTTTTATAGTTACTGGGACTATACAAATTACAAAGTAAAGTTTACATCGTAAGTGTCGGTGATAAAAATCCGGAATTGATAAGCAGAAATAATTGACAAGTAACTATTTGTAAGGTTATCGAATATCAATTATTGTATAGGCGTGCTAGTCCAACTAAAATATTTTCCTACGTTAAATAGTAAAGAAAGGAAGTGACATTAAAAATATATTTTTATCTATTTTCTATCATATTTTATAAACATTACAAATACCTACTTGTATATTTACATTACATAGCGTAATATAAACCTGCTAAAAATAAAGTAAATTATGCCACTGATACTCAAAAATTAACCAATTAGCTGTTTGAAAGTAATTTACTGTACGTATATTTAGACAATTAGAACAATACAGACGGACATACGACCCCTATTTGCGTAGGGGCGGCAGCTGTACCGACAATTCACACTTCGAATTTCAAAATTTGTACGTGGGGTATACAACCTCCTTTTATCAACTTTTTTAAATGTTCTAACTGGCCAGTAGCATTAGTTTTAAGAAAATTATGACAACGGTCAACAGCTTACATAAACTTTATAAATTATAGCGCTAACTTTCTTATCAGTAATCTCAGATTAAATAAGTAATAGCGTAATTTATCTGAGTCTGTAAACATTACAGACTGTATTGTATTGTGTATACTGTGTATTTTATCTGTCGAAGTATGTAGTAAGGTAGTTTTCAATTTTCTTCTGTGGACCTACGTCCTAGTACTATATAAGTATATATTAAAATTGTTAATAGCCTTTTACGCGAAAATACAGTATCCCACGGGATCACTGTACTTTTCGGAATAAAAAGCAGTATATGTATAAATCCAGAGCTTAACTACTACCTTACCAAACATCAATATCCGTTTAGTATTTATTGCGTGAAAAAGTAACAATCCTCCTATATACCTCCAGGATTACATATACCAATACCAATTACATAGATGTAATATGAATACGACTTCTGTACATAGTGGCAAAACGTGAAGAAAACCACGGGGATGGACATAAGCTACTTTTTATGATATAAAATGTACGGTTCTCGCGAGAATTCCTTTTGCGCTTACGAAGTTGCGGGAAACAACTAGTATTCATAACTAGGATTGATTGCGGGAAATAGAAAAAAAAATGTTTCAGACCATAGACTAATTATTACACTCAACTGTGGAATACGAATACAGTACCAACAACCAACAGAAGTGCTGTCGAGTTGATGAGCTTCGGTGACGTTGACGAGCAGTAGATTCAATTAGCCACCAATTTTCCCCCAGTTCAGTCAGTTGCACCGAGTATTAAACGACTGGTTAAACTATAGTTCATTTTTTGTATCGACGTTTTCTCAGTTTAGCATACACGTAAGTTAGACATACACGTAAGGGTTTACCTGACAGGTTTGCCTGCACAGTTGTACCTGTCAGGTAAGCTTGAGCTGATACTGTATGGAAACCTGCACAGTTGTGCAACATACACGCCCCGGTTTATCTGTACAAGCAAGTTTAAGTGTATGGCTAGCATGACGTTTATGAGGTTGGCGTTTTACACATTATTAATTTACGGTTACACAATACTTTCGTCTGCTAACACGTAACTTGCCAACTTGAACTTGACATATTTTCCGTGAAGTTATTCAAATCAGTACATCCGCAGTGGTATTGGCGTGAAGGATTAAGAACCATCTTCACTATTGAATATTTTGATACTAACGACTACAACATGGAAGCCGATCAGGACCAGTTTGTATTTACAGAATTTGGTAAATGTAGCCCGCGATGTTTTCGCTTAAAAGAAAAAAAAAATCTCGAGGGCTCTTGGACCTATCAAAACTAACGGGAAATTGATAACCGCTGTTTAAAGTTTGTTAACCTAGATCCATAACTGACGTTTAACCTGACGCTAAATGTAAATTAACAAAAAATTAGAGCCTATTACAAATTTCACCCGTTATTCCTGTCTCGATTCCGCCCATAGTTTCGTTAGTGTTCTCTCGCTTCCGCAGTATAATAGTCAAGCCATATGGTATAGATAAAAGCAATAGATAATATTTTGGAACATATTGTTATGACGTTGTGGTCTGATGTCAAGACGGGTGTTGACCTGGACAGCTGTATTTAGGAATAGATTATGATATTAGTAAATATTTTTTGTTACGACGTAAAAATCCGACTTTAGTATTCTTCAGTGGCGTGGGGTTCCTTTAACTCCATTCCTGTCGGCTTCACTTACCACTTACCTTTTGAAGACCTTCATCCAAATCCCTACCTATTATACCAGCTAGGGCTTCCCTATGAAGGAGAACCAGCCTTCGCCACTGGTATTCTTCGTTCTCAAGAAGACTGAAAACTTAAGAGAACCGAAAGAAAATACTGAAGTTTCATTTTTTTCTTCCAATATTTCACGAAAATAAAACGTAATAGAAAGGCACAGAATACATAAATCATCCAGAAGCCGTCAACACGCTTGAAAGTGAGGCCGTCATAACCACTCCAAATTGGAATGGTTATCCACACATAATATGTTGCCACAGAATAACGGAATATTTTACCCAACTTTTTTTCAATTAATTTTTATTGAATACCTAATTGTCGTAATATAAGAAGGCGATTTGTTTTGGTAAGTGTAAAGAGTAAAAATTAAAAAGTGCGGGGGGGCGTTATTTCGCCATGGTTTTGGACACAGTGCGCTCCATACAAATGTGATTCACTCATTCTGCGAACACTCATTGTGCATGTTTTGAATTCTGTGTAGAAAGGTAAGCTCGTTAAAAACAACTGAACAAATAATAATGCAATTCAACAACTTTCCGCCATGCTTTATTATAGGTCTCCAATACTGCAAAACCAGCTCAAAATAGTCTGTTAAAACATACATGATAATTGACTAATCGGTAGATATGCTTAATCGCCCGCACCCTAAGTTTTGGCCTTGTCAGAACGTGTATGGCAGAGCTATTAGTGCACAAGGCCAAGCTCCAATTTGATAAAAACCTCCTACGCACGTCACGCGCTAGTCCTTTATTATGAAAGAATAGAACATAATATCTGCAGATAATAATTGCAGTTACGTCATGTAAGCTCTAAAGGACCATATTCACGGTCCAGCTTTCAGATGAAAATCCTGTTTTTTTTTGCCAATTACGAACTACTTTTTAAATTCAAGACCAATTCAAGGCAGCGGTATTGGACTTTCAGGCTGGACCATATGGGCTTTAAAGAGTTAAAGAGCCATCCTCACTATCCAGCCTGCAAATTCAGCAGTCTGACAATAGTGTCAAATTGAAGCGTTGTGATTGGCAAAATTAAAATTGATTGTCACTTATAAAAAGGTACTTACAGTTAAGTGTGAGTTTGTTCCACAGAGCTTACAACGTTATTGCAATAAACGTTTCTTAGTTTAAAATGGAAAAAAAAAACTTATGAAGGTAGTGGTGTAGAGCTCTTAAAAAACATACCACCACACATATCACTGCATAGTGTACACTGCACAGTCCTCACTTAGCGTAGTGAGTTTTAAGATCCTTTAATCTAAATACAGATATATAAAAGGCAAACCTGACTGACTCATCTATCAGCGCACAGCCGAAACTACTGAACGGATTTCGCTGAAATTTAGCATACAAATAGTTGACGGAGGCATCCGCTAAGAAAGAATTTATGAAAATTTGCCGCCTAAGCGGGTGAAAAAGGGGATGAAAGTTTGAAATCTAATTTCACGCGTACGAAACCGCGAGCAACATCTAGTTTGCAAATAATTTCATTTTCAAAAAAAAAAAAAAAAAACAATATCACGTCTCCTGAAAACAGCTCTTTACAATAGATTTAAATTAAATTACGTGTGAGAACGCATCTTAAATTAAAAGTAATTCAATATGTAACCAGATGTGGTCCCGGCGAAATTAAACGCATTGTGTTGACCTCTGGTATATCCACCGGTCCAATTGTTATACAATATGGAGCAACTTCTCTTCCCGATCCTATTGTTAACCTTTTATTGTTTGAGGAAGTGTGCGAATTTCTTGCGCCGATTCTTCGACACTTACAACTGAGTTACGACTCTATTGCCTTACGATAAGGTGGTTTTTGAAATGGTGGCATAAGAGCAATATTTTTTAAGCATAGAGTCATGTAAATCGTGATTTATTTCTGACAACAATCCGTGTATGGGAATTTACGGTTTCGAGGGGCGTATTGGTAATGATACACATTATTACTATTACTAAATTTATCTTCACAATGTACGAGCAGATCTATTATTATTATAGTCTTGGGATTCTTAATGAAAAAATCTACCGTTATACTAGCTATAGTACCGGCACGTACCGGGGAAGTTTCGCACGTTGAACGTAAACATATATAACTTAAAAATGCGCAGGTTCGTAGGGATAAGACCTAACAAGATCTATTTTTCACCCCCAAAACTCCTTGCATACTAAATTTTATGGAAATACTTCCGAGATTTCGATTATATAAATACAAGATTTGCTCGTTTAAACTTTGAGACATAAAACTGGGTGTTTAGCAAAGCTTAAATTACTTTTATAAAGCCCTCTAAATGCAATGCTGATTTTCATACTTTCTTATAAAAGAGCTTTGAGCTTTACGGACACAGAAAATAAATATTATAGCAAGCTTAAATTTCAGAAATGTAGAGTTATTACATTCCTCTATATTTTACAACTAGTTACTAGATGATGCCCGCGGCTTCGTGCGCGTAAAAGTTAATCTTGCGTAAACCGTTCATTTTTCCACAATAAAAGTAGTGACCTTTCCCGTAGTCTATTCTATATCTCTGCCAAATTTTATCAAAATCAGTTCAGTAGTTTTGGAGCCTATTTAATGCAAACAAACAAACCAACTTTTCCTCTTTATAATATTAGTAACTATATATAAATGAATAAATAAATAAATAAAGCTTTATTAAATTCCATACATTATTATTTACATAATTTTGAAAAAGAAATCTTACATGCTAACTATAGTCCTTTAAAAATGATAATATTAATTACTTAGACATTTTGATTTACAACATATTATACCTAATTAAAAATTATTAATTTTTTAACCATGTCATTTTCTAATGACATGGTTAAAAAAAAAAATAGTATAGATGACTTAATATTTCCCATGCACAACCGTTGAAAGTGTTCGCCCGCCCCGTCTTTATTTACGTAAAAAAGCTAGATCAACTTTTTAAACACGTTCCCTTTTAAAAAATATTCCAAGTTGACAATAGCGCTCGGTTTTTTTTTTTTTCGCGAAATAATAAATGACGAAGGAACAAGGGCATACTGCCAACAATGAAATATCGACTCGAGGGGAAATCGGTATTTGATTCCCGAAACGTCTTCGATGACAATACAAAGTTACAGTTAATAATATAGCCGTAAAGATTGCAATGATAGGTCGTAAAATTTAACGTATCAATTATTGACAGAGACTGCTCTGAACCGATTAAATGCATGAAATACTTTATTGCTATTAGGGCATGGATATTGTTTGCCAAAAACAAAAGGGATAATACAAGTATGTTAAGCAATGACCCCTTAAAGAAAAGTTTTGACTTTTCTTTCATTCTTCATGTGTTAAAGAATTTTTGAAAAGCTATTTTTTTCTAAGCAGCAGGATTTCTCCTGCAGGGGTAAAGTTTCGATTTTATAACTTTGGCTACGTAATACCTACTTGTTACTGCACTTACCACATAAATTAAAATTACCGTTCTCGTTACCGATACCATTTAAAATATTTATTAATGGGTCCTTTACAAATTAATCCGCCGTCAGTGGTTCCTGGGAACCCGGTCCCCTAATCCGGCGGAGGTCAGAGGGCAACCAGGCTGATTTACGACAGCACCTGGGCTGGCCGAAAGAAGTTGTCAAAGGCATATTCCTTTGGCATTTGTCGGGTTCGAAAAAAAAACGTCATAAACGTATTCGTTTTTCAAAATGTTGCACTTTTTAAAAGTTGTGACTTGTGAGTGTGTAACTGTCCATTGATGAAACAAATTGTCTTTAAGTGGAAAAGTTAAAATGTTTCAAGAGGATTTCAAGCTTCACGCTCTATACACATATATGATACATACAACTGATATAAGTTACATCTCTTTGTTTTCTTTCATTTATTTCAGAATATCTTCATTACTTTTGGTGTCTTTTTTTAAGATAATTATTACAAACAAAAACAAGTTTTAAAAAGTTTGAGATGAAGAATCTAGATACTCCTTTTATGCTAGTAGGTAGAAAACCGGAAACGTATCTATCATATATTATCAAGTAGGTAGCAATTAATGAGTTTAATATTTAAACTACATCCTAATTGTCTTGAACAGCGTGAAACCTGATAGAGGAATAATAAATATAAAATAAAACTGCCTTTATAGGTACATTTGATCAATTAAAAAACTAAACATTTCGAAAATCTTGTTATAATTACATATCAAACGTAATAAACATACTTGTTCTCTGTAGGAACTGATTGGTATCAGCTAAATTATTTCCTGACGAAACAACCCCTTAAAATTGTTATGTTTGTCCTTAAATTGCTGACATTTTTTTGTAAATTGTTTAAAAACTGTTAAAAAGTACGTCGCTACTTGCCATAAAGTTAAACTGTGCAACAAAGTTAAAACTTGATCATTATTAATTACTAGCTCTTTCCCGCGGCTTCTCCCGCGTAAATATAGTACCTATCGGGTATCCCACGGGAAAATTGTACTTTTTCGGGATCAATAATAGCCTATGTTTTAATCCAGAGCCTAAAGTACAAATTTCATCCAAATCCGTTCAGTAGTTTTTGCGTGAAAGAGTAACAAACGTCCACCCATCCATCCATACATCCAGCCATCCTCACAAACTTCACATTTATAATATTTGTAGTAGGTACGATTATAATTTCTATAAATCATAAAATTGACAAACATATTGTCAGTTTGGCAACGTGGCTGTCAAATTGACAGTTAAAAACCTATAAAAATAAAACCGCCCATGCGCATCACGCAGTAGGTACGATACTGGCTTTTTGGGTCAGGACTCAGGCACTCCTTTGCCAAACAATTAATAAAAAAACTTAGAAGTCGCGGTGGTTATTCAAATAGTCTTCCATAAATTACATCCACCATTTTGTTTATGGTCATAAAAATGAAGTGCTCATTCAAAAGCTAATTAAATGCTATACGGTTTTTTTTTTTTTATGAAATAAGGGGGCAAACGAGCAAACGGGTCACCTGATGGAAAGCAACTTCCGTCGCCCATGGACACTCGCAGCATCAGAAGAGCTGCAAGTGCGTTGCCGGCCTTTTAAGAGGGAATAGGGTAATAGGGGAGGGTAGGGAAGGGAATAGGGTAGGGGATTGGGCCTCCGGTAAACTCACTCACTCGGCGAAACACAGCGCAAACGCTGTTTCACGCCGGTTTTCTGTGAGCCCGTGGTATTTCTCCGGTCGAGCCGGCCCATTCGTGCCGAAGCATGGCTCTACCACGTAAAAGTAGTTACTGTGCATACACATTAGAATAATAATGCAATAAACAGGACATAAAATGATGCAACCTGTTTTCAATTCTAATTCTAGGGATTAATAGTTTAAAATAGTGTCTTCTTAAGTTGGACAATAGTGTAGAGATTATTAAGAAATAATTTTATCGTCAAGATGTGGGATCTCTAAGTCTATTTGCCTATAGTCTAGCTCAGCGTTTCTTAACCTTTATCAGTTCACGGACCCCAAGAAAATCAAGCATAATTACAAGGACCCCGTTAAGAAAAAGAAAACAAAAATTTTCGGGCCATTTACTTCACTCACTCTTCACTTCAGTCAGTCTCGGACACTGCCTACAGTCGCTGTGCTAATTACAAGTTCACTACAATACACTTTGTTTATTTGTTTACGGACCCCCATAATAACTCCCCACACCGATCTCGGTGACGGTGGCCGGTTTCATTGAAACCAGGCCAGGTACGCAGTAGTAATTTTATAATGCCCAAGTGTGTGCGCAGTGTCACTCTCTCTTCCTTAACTCTCGTAATCCAGTGGGACGGATAACCGACACGACTGACGAGAGATCAGGCGCAGGTCCGACTTTTTACATGCCCATCCGACGCATGGATCATCTTTCTTGTCAGACAATCAGGTGATCCGCCTGTATCGTCCTAATCAAACTTGGAAACAGCATTTATCGTTGTTCCAATGCGGGAATAGAACCCACGATCTCCGAGTCGAGATTCAATGCTCTAACCACTAGACCACGGAGTCTGTTACTAGTTGTTAGGACCCCCATACCCAAGTATATGTACTTGCGGACCCCCAGGGGTCCGCGGACCACAGGCTGAGAAACAATGGTCTAGCTAGATACTTAAAGGAAACAGTGTAAGTACTGTTGTACTCGTATTACATTACGGTATTACCTATACCTAGCTTTACTTCAGTGGGGTTAGCAGGAACAATAGACAACTACGTAATTCTAACGTTATCGAAAAAGAATTGTATGAAAGGTAAACTAAACATTATTTACAAATATTTGACAATCAAGTGACAAATGGAACACAGTGAACAGGTATAGGAAAATTCAACCGTCGTTTTTATCGTTCTCCCCACAACTTTTCCTATATTTCTCACCGTTTAAAGTTTAGACCTTCCCTGAACTTCCACAATCACTTCAAGACCAAAATTAGCCAGATCGGTCCAGCCCTTCTCAAGTTTAATGAGACATAGGAAATGGAAGGCATTTATTTATTTATTTATTTAATGAAGAATAAAAAATATTCACTGGAGTTAAAGGACTTCTTGAAAGAAAGAGGGAAAGCCTTTGCCCAGCATTGGGATTTGGGATACCAATGGCTGATAATAATAATAAAAATTTACTGCTAGGGGTCTGAACATCAATTCACGTATTTAAAGTAGACTTTTAATTTTACTTTGATTGTATTATAAATGAAGCTACTTTTTATCATAAACTGATTTTATGAAGTTTGGACACATCAAAACGCGTTTCACGCCGGTTTAATGTTTACGAGAATACCGGTTTGACAGTTTTAGCATATCGGGACACGATTATAATTGTATTATTGCTGGTTTTATTTAGCAGAATTGACCCTCTGGTGCCTGGTCTGATGGTCTCTCTATAATGTGAAGAGGAATGCAGTCTACTAGCTAGCCTACCGAGGGTGGTATCCGGCATGCCCATAAATTGCAATAATATCACTTTATACGGTTTTGTTTTATTCATGAACAAACGAAGATTCAGCGAACTGTAAAGAGTTCTCAGACTGCAAAAAAATTGCACGGCTCACTAAGTGCAAGGGTTGTTTAAAAAAAAGGTTTTTGTCCCTCTCTGTTTCGGAGCGAATTGCGTCTATCTCCCTCATTAATTAATGGTAACCTTAAGGGCTTGATATTTGGCGTGAGAAGTGGTTGTTGTGATCCTTTGTCTCATTGTTTTCTCGTTACGAGTGTGTTGGGGTCTTTAGTTTTTAGCAATTGACTTTTTAATTTGTAGGGTTTCGCAAATTGTTTAAAAAAATATAATTTTTATTGAATTGTTCATAATTTTACGGGATAACTGACCGTGATTGCCGTTAAATACTTCAAATTCAGGCAAAATCTTAATAAATAGGGAAAAGAAAATCATTTTTACGTTAATATTTATAATGAAAGTGATAAAAATTAAAAAATATATTTATGCCAACTCTACATTTCATAGTTGTTTGAAAGCGTTCTTTATCATAGCCCAATCTTCTTCGATAGTCCTTAAGATTCCTTGTAGACTCAACATGATGATTTTAATTACAATAAATAAATACAGGTGCATAGTTAATTATAATTTTAGTAATTAAGGGTCTGGAGTACCCCATTAGCCATAATAATTATCAGGTTATGCTAATGATATTTTCGGGTTAATATATTATAACTGAGGGGAAAATCAAAATATGTAATGTATTACATATTTTGATTTTCCCCTCAGTTAAAAATAACTACGAACTATGTAATAGTTCGTAGTTATTTTTAACATACTATGTTAAAAATAACTACTAACTAGTTTGAACGCTCTATTTCGTTTCCAATTTTAGGGTTCTATATCTAAGGGGAAAATTAAAATATGTAAGTAGTTATTTTTAACATACTAACTTGTTAAAAATAACTACTTTCTAGTTTGAACGCTCTATCTGTATTTTGTTTCCAATTTTAGGGATCTCTATCACTTTCGGTTACCTTACATTCCTTACAAGATGTAAAACTATTTTATATGTAAAGTTGTAGAGCGTGACTGAGTATTGTTTTAAGTAACCTTTAATAGTTCATTTATATTTACTTATTACGCCCCGTACGTCCTTCTTTACCCTCTTAAAACACGTGTTGTTAACTCTAATGACGGAGGGTTAAGTTTTTTTGAGCAAATAATTACATTTTTTTAAATTTAGGGAAAAAGTAAAATGTAGAGTTTGAAACAAAAATATTACATTTTTTCTTACGTTTATAATTCTTAAGATTTGAAACTTAATATGTATTTTTTATAAATTACGTAATAATATATATTCAAATACACGAGTATTATGAATAAGACGAACTTTAAGTTATTTTGTGCTAGTATTTTAAGTTCTTTTAGAATAAAGTTTTGTGTTTAGAATCTTATAATGCAGATGCGAAATATTGTCTGTTACAAAGTATCTTCAGACATTCAGAGGGGGTCCTTTTGTACTCACCGGTTGATGTACGTCTTTGAAACCAAGTCCACTGAACGCACAATAGTTTTTTGTCACACATAGAATCCAAAAGCACCAAAATCCACACTTCACCAGTCCAGTAATTGAATATACACGAATTTAATCGAATACGAATTTCGACATCGCTGGAAAATTCAAATTCGGAGCGCGCATCGAACCACGTGCTTTCGCGCGCAAAGCTCGCGTTCGAATAAAACTTACCTGGGGCAGCGTGACTTTTGCCACGTTTCTCCTGTCTCTCTCTCACTAATGTACATTACGTGGGACAGAAAGGGACGGAAGTAAGTATTGTGAAGGCGGAACGAACTTAAAGATGTTACTTGGGGGCAACTTTTTTTCTTTCGCGAGCTTATTTTGGCGCCTTATCTGAAGATGATCGGTGATAAGCGCGGATATGACATTGGGAGAAAGCTCGATTAATATCCGGTCACTGGTGCGTTCGGGAGGCGGAAGCTTCGAAAATTAAAAAGTCCATTGCTTCTGAAACTTTGCAAACTTTGAAATTAGAAACGTCGAATTATGTTATTCCAAGACTCTACAATTTAATTTTGGAAAACATTAGATCGATGTGTTCATAATTATTATATTACGTTAAATATTATAACTAGCTGTCTCGAGACCCGACACACGTTGTTCTGTCTTAACTATGAAATGGAATAAATAAATAGCTGCACCTACAACTACAACCTATACCAACCTGCCACTACAACCGACACCTAAAAGTTACAACTACAACCTTCAACTACACCTACATCTACCTACACCTACCAACTGAAATAATACTTGCAATGTTTGCAAATGCTCATGGGTAGGCGCAGGCGAAAACAATCAGGTAATTTGTCTGCTCGTTTGCCCAGTTTACGTAGTAACTAACTTTTAATCTGTGGCCTAGTGTCAAATATCACATTTTTACAAATTAAATTTTAAAATTGTTGAATAGGGTGCATAAATCTAGAAGAAAAATTTACATAACTATTTAATTTGACGCGATTAAAAATTTTAAGCAAATAAAAATATCGCCCATCTCTTTCTAGTTTCTCCCAAAACGATTTAAGTAACGTCAGCGTCACAGGCCGATATAATCAAACCAACTAGCCACCAGGCTAGTAATAGGCTATAGCCCGATTAAGCTAGAGCGGTCTTAACTCCACCGCTAGCGTAGACAAGGGTCTACGCTAGCGGTCGAGTTAAGACCGAAGCGAAAAAAAAAAGGACGATATATCGCTCTCCTTGTTTAACTGTAAATTTAAATTGTTTGTATGTTCTTTATTATTATTTTTATTTACAGAAATGGGTCATGATACAGAAATGGGAATATTTTTAGTCAAAATACCTAACTCAAAGAAGCTAAATAACGTTAAATTACGTTTCTTTGCTCCACTGCTCCAGGGTACGTCTACCAGTAATGGATACTATGCAATTAAGCCAGTTTTCCATATTAGAACCGGGTGTATAGTCCGTTCCGAGTTATTCTACCTCGGAGATACTACGAGAGTAGTCCTTATGTCGTCCGCATAAAGGTGCTGTCAGAGGTAAAATAAATCTGAACGGACGGTAGCGAGGAAATTGTACGAACTGGAACCTACTGACCGGGATGCGTTACCGCTAGATGAGTAACTGTCAGGTGTTTTAAATTAAAAAAAAAAAACTCACAAGCGAGTCAGACTCGCCCACCGACGGATCCGTACAAATTATCTTATGAAGCTTTTATGTTTGATATTTTTCGTTTTAAATAAAAATTATACGTCACGCGACGCGTCGTGAAAAATATAAATAAATTTAGTTTTGGCGTTTCATAATATTATGATACCACATTTGGACAAGGAGCTTCAATTTGAAATACTGATTTTAGACTTTAGGTTATTTTTTATTTACTATATTTTTATTGTGTACTTTTGATATATTTTCTTGTACTTGTAAGTTGTAGTACATAACGATGCTACATACCAAATTTCACAGTTCTAAGTCAACAGGAATTTATCTTCATTTAAATTTCTACTTGAAATAAAGGGTCTTACAGACAGACGAACGAACGGACAACAAAGTTATAATTTGGTTATAATGGTTCCGTTTTTGTTTTTAGGTACGGAACCTTAAAAACAAAATGGTGGATAGGACAATTTATAGCAAATTCTAAATAAAGAGGTAGTTAATTTTTTTGTTTATCTTTTTTAATTGATCGAAATTTCTTAAGAAATAAATAGTCTGAATCATAGATCTATAATATTAAAAAGAAGCTGGTCTGAATATAAAAAAACTCGCAAACTAAGAGCAAACTAAGCCTCCAGACCTCTAAGACCAGCTTCTTTTTAATATTATAAATCTATGATTCAGACTACTTAATTTTTTATTTTTCTCCATGTTTAGGACATGGAAGTACCTATTGTCTTGGGGTCGCATCATTTGTAGTAGGTATTATTATTTATGTACCATTAAGTTCCAACATTTTTTATTAAATAACCATTATTTTTTTCCAAAAAAGTAAAATTTTTAATCAATTGGACACAAGCCGGAGTACTTGTCAAACTGTGACGCAATAAATTTTGACTTGTTAGGAATGCTGCGATAAATACAAAAAAAAATCCCTTTTTTTTTTAACTTTTTGACATTTTTTAACAACTTTTATATAATTTATGTGAATATAATATGCTGTAAATGTGTTAATAAAATATATAACGTAATTTTTAGTTATACTCATAATATCATCCATTATTATTAACAATTATGGACTTATAATATTTGTTTAAAATTCTCTTGCGTTATCATAAAATAGTACCTTTCTCTAAAATAACTAAATGAACTTACAATATTTTGTCATTGTCTGTCAAGCGACTTTTCCAACGTATCAGACAAGGACTAAACGTTGTATAGCTTAACCATTGTGTTAATATATTAATCGGGGGTTAATAACAGCTAAATTCTATCTCTTTCATGTTTTTTAAACCAATTTTTTTTGAGAAGATACAAACAGAGTTTTTTTTTTTTGCTTTGTAACAAGCTACGACGTCTCAAACACATTTGGATAATTTATACTTAATTTGTATAATGTTTATAATTTAACATGGTCGATATTTTGTGTTTTGTGTAGCTGTAGATGTAGACACGTTGAACGCATGTTATGCACCTGCTACTGACGAGCAGCGGTTCTCAAACTACGAGTATTACAGGTGATAGAGACATCGATTTGGCCTCAAAAACCTATAATAAATTACAATTTCATAAGTTAATTTCTATCTTTTTTATTTGTTATATAGAAAAAAAAACAATTAATATGATACTTACAAATTGTAAATAATTAAAATTTTAAATAGTATTATTTTTAGATAAAATTATGAAAAGGTTTTATTAACCTAAATGAAAAAAAATATGGTTTTAACTTAAAATAAATTGATTAATAAAAAATAATTACTAATCATCGTAATAATATTATTGACTAATTTTAGCAGCTGGATTTTTAATGATAATGTATAAGTGTCAATTCACACCCAGATGCGACATGACGCGACGCAGATCGCTGCGGTTCATTGAACGACACCAGTGGCATAGGGTTCCTATAACTCCATTCCTATCGGCTTCCCTTGTCACTTACCTTTTGCATACCTTCATAGAAATCTCTACCTTATTATACAGGCTCCGGCTTCCCTATGAAGGAGAAGCAGCCTTCGCCACTGAACGACACACTTATTAGTTACTACACAAGAATATGTAATAGGCTACTTTACCTTGTTTTTATTTATGTTCTAAACCCTTCATAATTGTTTCATTACACAAAAAACATAATATAATATGAAACCTTAAAACCCACAAACAATACTTTGAAAATACACTTTTTAAAAACCGCCAAAAACCCTATTCGCTAAAAACACTATTCGCAATATTATCTATGCTGTGATGTCGTATTTATACTATTTGTAATATATGTTATAGTCCGTAGTAGTAAAATTGCGGTGTGACGTTCCGTTTGACGTTTTTACATAAATAAATAAAAAATTAAGAATTTTAGAACAAACATGGAAAATAATACAGAAAAACCATTTTGAGATAATTCAATATACCTAGTATGGAATTAGAGGAAACAAAATACATAAATAATGCAACTTTATAATATTTCATAATTCATAAACTATTAATTTACAAAAACACGTTCCGTTTCACTACTACGTATGTGTTTACTGTGTGTCGTCACATCCTTTCCGGAAATTGATTCGAAGTGTTTTCATCAGTAGAAATTAAAAAACAAAAATACATATTTTTATATCAACCTTATTTAACAATCTTAAGTTTTTATGTTATGATACCGCAAGAATACGTTTTCCTAAGCCTCTAAACTAAAGGAAATCTAACCTAAAACTAAAGGAAGTACTCCTTCAATGTATGAAATTAAATATGAGTCAAGTAGCCTATTGCAAGAGTTATAATTTTGAGCTGTACCGCTCTAAGTAGCGCGACGCCACTCTTACAATGAAACGTGTATCTTCTTGTATAGTGAATAAAGTTCAATTTTGAATAGCTGTCTTAAAACGCACCGCGTCGCTAGTCGGTGTGAAATGACCTTTAGAAACACAAGGTGATTTTATGTTCTAGTTTCGTAACAAAATTATTGACTTTTAAACATAATAATTTGAAATGATCTCAATAATTACACTGTTTAAACGGTTTTCATACCCCAGTTGTTATTTTATACTTTCAGTTATTATTTTATTAGGTATTTATTAAGTTAGTATTATCCAGAAAAAATAATGAATAAGTCTGATTTAAGAAATATTTATTAACATACCTGAAATACATAATTTTGGTATTAATACTAATAACAAAAATAAAAACGACTAATTTTTGTCTTCTTTTTATAGTTATTTGAATCGGTTTCTCTTATAGTGGACCAACACTAACCCCCTAACATGTTTTTATCCTAAAATCCTTGATATCGTTATTCCTCTGTAATTTTCGGAAAGATTTTTTGTAAATACCGGAAAGCATCACTTTTTAACAAATACTATTATTTATAATATATAAATTTAACAAATAATATATACTATAAATAGTAAATAATTTTTATCTTTAACTGACGATCACAGAATACATAAATCATCCAGAAACCGCCAACGCGCTTGAAAGTGAAGCCGTCACGACTACTCCAAATTGGAGTGGCTAGTGGCACACGTAATATGTTCCCACAGAATAACGGAATATTTTACCCAACTTTTTTTCAATTATTTTTCATTGAATACCTAACTGTCGTAACATAGTAACGTGATTTTTTGTAAGTGTTAAGAGTTAAAGTAAAGTAAAGAGCGGGCAGGGCGGTGTTTTGCCGTGGTTTTGGTTACAGTGCGCAAACAGACTACAAATGTGATCGAACATTCATTCTGGGTGTTCTGTATTCTGTGATGACGACTTACCTCATTTATAACCAACTATTGTCAACTGAAACTTTGAGAAGCGATGTCTTATTGTTTTGTTACAAATGTTAGGAAGAAAAATGTTTTCTTGAATTAGTAATTATTGCTTCAAAGACAGGTGTTTGTGTTACAAGTGTGAAAAAATATTGAAATTCGAACGCCTGTCGACAATTTGTAGACATGTCTGATTAAATCTGTATTGTATTTTCACTTAATTGTTCACGGTTAATAATGGGTTCAATCGTTATTATCAAGAAATGTAATTTATTATTGTACGGGTTCTATTTCGACGACCTCTGTGGCTCAATGGTTAGCGCGTTGGCGCTGTACAATTAGTTTTCTGTGTTCCTGGGTCATGGATGTATATTAAATATGTGTATGAATTATGATACAATAAAAAACCTTAAATATATTATGTATTATGTGTAGTATTTTAAAAGTATTAAATATTCTCATTGTCTGGTATATCTGTAAGATGTAACACAAGTTCTTTGGATACACGGAGCCAGATCGACGTGGTCCATAGATATTATATTATTATTATAATTATTATTCATTTTTATCTTTGAAATAAATGACTAAATGACTTTATATTATAGGTCGCACAACGGTTTATGAGCGCTCAGTGAAAGTGGAGGGGATCGTTCGCGCATGTGACCAATAGCAAAGAATATATATTACTAACGTACCAATAGCGTGTCGACAGCCACGTTCGGCATGCGTTCGGCGCATCCACACCTCCCCGCCCGCACCCGCTACCGCCAAACACACCCAAAAACTGACTTCTGCGCATACCCCCTCTACTTTTGTCGAAAGATCTTAATTCGTTGCGCGACCTATAACATTACACCAAAACGAGCTATTGAAAATTGAAATTTATTAACCACACAAAAAGATACACGTTTATTATGACATCAGTCATATACTATACAATATGCTCTGTGTAGCGTGGTGTAACTTGACATTCGAACTCTTACAATTAAACGTATATCTTGTTATACAATTAATAAAGTTTAATTTTGAATGGCTATCTAAAAATTACAGCAGCGCATTCTCTATCGTTTCATTTGACCCAAACTCGAATTGACCCAAACTCGTCTTAACAATGTGTTAATAAGAAATTATTTTTATTGGCTCAATATTAAAGTTGGTTTAATGTATAGGTGCACCTGGAACATTCGTGTGTAATGTAACGTTATCCGAACATTACATAGGAGGATTACCGAGCATTGTAATGCGCACCTTGTAATGATCCCGTCCGTCAGGCCCTCAAATACGTTACATTACATGCGAATGTTCGTCAGTCAGGGAGGTAGTATTGTAATGTAAATTGTAATGCTCCAAGTCGAATCTATAACGTTACATTACACGCGAATGCTCGTCAGTCAGGGAGGTAGTGTTGTAATTTGTAATGTATTAATGCTCAAAGTCGAATCTATAATAACGTATACACGCGAATGCTCCAGGTGCACCTTTAGACTATGCTTAAAATTCGCCTCAATTTTTTTGTTTACCTATTAGTGTTTGTTAGTGTTTTTTTACTATATTTAATCCACGCTTCTAGTAATATTGTGCGAATTATTGAAAGCAAACTGTAATGCTGCAAGCTTATTACAAGCTAGGGTCAGATCGCAACAAGAGAGAGACAATTTTTAGATAGCGATTCTAAAATTGAACTTATTAACTACACAAGACGATACACGTTTTGTTGTGTAGTTAATAAAGTTCAATTTTAGAATCGCTATCTTAAAATTTCCGCGCCGTGTCGCGTTTCTGTGTAAACTGACTTTTCAATTTCGGATTATTAATTAAGTAGTAATTTTAACAGTTAACTTGCAGTTAACCCTTAAAACGTTATTTAAACTACCCTCAGTTGGAGTCGGGTAATGATGAAGATAAGGTAATTAAATTGTCCGGCACACATCGGTAGTGTTCACAAATTGGTGACTTTCCCACATAATTACTGATAGTGCACCTGCGCTCTAGACGGTTACTTTTTGACACCCACTTACAGCCCTGCCTGTTTCAGCTCCACAATCAATTATTTAAGGGGTCGTCCATTAATCACGTGATGCCTAAAGGGGGAGGGAGCGTCCGAAAAAAAATCACCAAGTATCACATAGGGGAGGAGGGGTATAAGGAGACATCACGTGTATTAATTTTCGAATCTAGTCTATGCATAGGTACCGAAATTACTATCGGTTGTAGATTCGTAGTATTGTTTAAATACTTACAAGACAAATGACTCGTATGGTTTTTAATTTCTTAAATTATTCGATTAAATTGTTTTTTAAGTTTTTCTTCAAACATGACCTGCTAATTATGAAAAAAAATATCTGTTTCTCATTGTAATAATCGCACCAGATACCTACTGTTACTTTTCTTAATTTTTTCCTGTATCAGGTCTACTGGAAGAAATTCCAATTTTGGAATAAGTAGCACCTTTGTACTAAATTGTGTCCTAGTTTTAAGTTTTCTTTGTTTATTGTGTGTACATAAATTATTAAATAAATAAATAAAATAAATAAAAAAATACACGTGATCCAAGGTGGGGGAGGGGGTAGTATAAAACCTCACCACGTATCACCAGGGGGAGGGAAGGGGTCTAAATAGTTGTTAAAAACATCACGTGATTAATGGACGACCCCTAAGTTTATGGTTACTTTTTGACACTCAGTAACGTGTACTTAGGTATAGGCTCTGTTTTATCCCAATTTATATCATCGTTATCGTCATCGTCGTCGTCATTATAATCATCATCATCATAAACAATATCATCATCATCATTATCATTTAAAAGCTTCGAATTTTTTTATCGAAAAGCACCAGCCGCGGTCGTGCTAAAACCGTTTCAAAAATGATGTTAGTGAGGAAATATTCAAGAATTCGTTCCCACGATTAATTAATAAACAAAGGAAATGAAATTTTTATCTGAGATTTTGATAAGAATTTGTGTTAAATGTTTATTTATCACACAAAACGTGTAAACGTGTATTGCGAACTCGTTCTGTCTATGTTAATGAATATTTTGTGAAAATAAAACTTGAAGCTACCAAAAATCACAAAAATATCTACAGGTCTTACACAACGTTTTTTTATAATTATACAAGTGCAAATTATAGGTTCTTTTAAATAGGTACAGTTATTTAAAAAATTGCATAAGCAATATATTTTGTGCAAATATTATAAGTTTTAGGTATACGTACTGGCAATAATATAACGGAAAAAATTAATGTTGAATTTAGAACAGCACCATATTGCAACAGCTGAGGATATGATTTGATGTTATCATTTAATTTTCGAATTTGGAACACGCCGCGTTCAAAACGGTTCAACAAGCGTGTCGAATATTTCGTGATGGAAATAATTAAATCTTTATTTTTGGGGGAAAAACTTTATCACCTAATTTTAAAAAGGAACTGTGAAGATAATAATGGCGCCCAGTGTGGCTTTAACAATTTTTGTCTTTAATTTCCGGTGACAATAATAATTATCATCTAGTAATTAGTAAAATAATTACCCATTATAATAATTGTTTTAATACACGGTACATTCTACACACAGAATTCAGAACAACCAGAATGAGTGATCACATTTGTACGCAGCGCACTGAGTCCAAAACCATGGCGAAACACGGCCCCATCCACTTTTTTGTTATTACTCTTTACACTTACAAAACAAATCGCGTTGTTATATTATGACAATTAGGTACTTATTCAATAAAAAATATTTAAAAAAAATAAAAAGTTGGGTAAAATATTCCGTTATTCTGTGGCAACTATTATGTGTGGATAACCACTCCAATTTGGAGTACCTAGTCATGACGGCTTCACTTACAAATGCGTTGGCGGCTTCTGGATAAGTATTTTTTGTATTCTCATAGATATACCTAGGTAACACTGAAAAAAATTAAAAACGGCTTAATGTAGAAAGTTGCCAATACTTTTATTATTTTTCAAAGTAGTCTCTGTTCCTCTCTACACATCGTCGCATTCGATGGAACCACTGAGAAAAGCAGTGGGCCCATTCTTCTTAGGGGTCTCTTCTATGGCATTTTTGTACGCATTAACCGCATCTTCAGGGCTCGTAACGCGAATACCTCGAATTTTATCTTTAGTTCTTGGGAATAAATGAGTCACAGGGCGCCAGGTCAGGACTGTATGGCGGATGACTCATTATCTCGACACCTGCCATAGTCAAATATTCAACAGTCCGTTTTGCGGAGTGCGCTGAAGCATTGTCGTGGTGAAGGAGGATCCTGCTTCGAAGGCGCTGCTGTCGAATTTTTTCCAAGACAACAGGCGAACAGCGCTTGATATATACGCTTGATAGTCTGCAGTAACTGTCCTTCCATCTTCTAGCACAACTGTCGCGAAATGCCCTTTCCGACCAAAGAATGAGGCAATCATCTTTTTTCCCTGACTTCTTCCTTTCTTTACCTTAGTTGGCCTCGAAAGGAAACACCCACTGAGCTGATTGTCTTTTGGCTTCGGGTTCGTAGCAATATATCCAGCTTTCATCACCTGTGACGATGTCAAATACAGCATTTGAGTCACTACCGTTGAAGTTATCTAACATTTGGTGACACCAGTCCATGCGAAGGTGTTTCTGGTCATCGGTTAAAGTATGGGGAATCCATCTGGTACAAAGCTTCCTGACGCCTAAATGTTTGTGTAATATTTTTTGATCTTGACTCATACCAATGCCTAGGCTTGCCCGTATCTTCTGATAGGTCACTCTCATATCTTCCTCTATCATCATATATATCATCATCGAACAGCACTGATGTTATCTTCAGTAGTCGCTGTTAAAGGACGTCCCTCACGCGGATCAACATTGAGATTGAATAGTAGCACGAGCTGGGGCTTCATTAAAAATGCTAATCGCAGCATATTATGATAGTTGTTGTTTTTGTTGAAGCAGCCTATTATGTTGAGTAAGCTCACAATGAAAGTCATAATAAATCATTGACCGAAAATTTTCTCGCGTTCATTTTTACGCGTAACAAGAGTTTTAGATTTGCCGCCAATTCACAAAAACAAATGGCAAATGAATGTAATATGTACTACATTAGGTTACCAAAGAGTTCTAAAATTGAAATTCAAAAAAAGTTTTCATTAGCAATATTTCTAACTGACCAGTTCTAAACATTTTGAGTGTTACCCACGTATAATATTAACTGTGTATTCTGTGATTCTACAACGGATACCTACTAAATATTAAGGGAAAAGGAATTACAATGAGGGTAATTTAAAATTTTCTATTTATAAGTTTTGTTCATATAGTATTTTCATTTAACTATAATAATTTTATGGTAGTAGGATCATTCATTATTTAAAAATTTGCATTTTAAATTTTTTAAATGCAATAAAAACAAAATTCAAGAATATTCTGGCATATTGACCACCATTCACCAATGACATAATCAAACTGAATGACTTGACACCTTTTTTTTTTTTTGGTCGCGACATTATTTGACAAAGGCGTAAAATGATACAGCCAAGCGCTTGTCACTACGGGGAGTAAATTGTGGTTTTGTTGCTATTCCCACATGAAACTTTATTGAATCGAATAATTACTATCAATAGAATATTAGTGTTACACTTGAGTAAACTGAAAAGTGACTAGTCATTGCTTATTAATTGATATATCAGTAAACCATAGCTTAGTTATACAGAAAAATACTAAAGGAACTAACACACAAAAATGAGCGTTAAATACTGTGTCTAAAGCTTAAAATTTGTTAGCATTTAAGTTATAAATTGTAAGATCCAAAATATATAAAAAGTCTTTTTTTTTGTTAGCCTCTAAAGTCTAAAATGAGACTCTATAAAAATATTAACCCTATTTCGATAGAGTATGTTTGATATTATAATAGTGATGTTTTTATAATAACAGTGTTAACTTTTATAATTTATAGTTTAAAAGCAATAAAACTAAATTAGATTACGTTAACAGATGTGATTCAACAGATGCGTTCTAACTAATTGCATCTAAGTAAGTAAGGTAAATAACTAATAATATTACAATATTTTTTAATAAGTACGTTGAGCAACAAAGTAATTTTAATGCCTATACTTTTCCTGAAAAATAAAGTCTAATATTTTGCACAAAAAAAGAATAAATAATTTGCATTTTTACCAATGTTTTACCCAATTACGCAAGAATCAGACTTTTAGGACAAATTTCATTTTAGCGAACGCACTTTTAATCTATTTGATTTATTTTGCAGCATAGTTAAAATTTTGAACGCTTTAAGTGTTGATTTACTCGTAATTTAAAATTAAAATGTTTAATGTATTAAACAATAATATTAATGTCCTTAATGGATTAAAAGTAATAAGTATGATAATGAAAAGCGAAGTTGCAATATTTAATTCATAGTTTTTTACATCCAAGGTGCACGTAAAGGTCATGCCCGTTACATTCCATAGACAACCTTTTGTTTTTTTTTTTCTATTAAAAAATTCCCGCCTTCACGCTATTTCTGCAGACATTAGACAGCAAATTTTTTAAAACGCAAACTTACAAGGCCTTCATGCATTTTTTTGCTAGATAATATTCTAATTCATTATGAATGTTATTGTTAATTTTTATATTTTGTCGTATGACGCGTTCCACGTTACTTTCAATGAAGGTTTGATAGTTGCAAAGGTTGGGGATGAAGCAGGTCTCATACCTAATTACATTAGTGTCCAAATAAATAAGACCCATTGTTTTTTTTTAAACTAGGAAAACTTTTCTTACTTTTTTGGCTCAATTATCTGAAATATCTGTCTCATAACAAGAAACTTAGTAAAGGTTCCAAAACATAAATATTGAGATAAATCTAAATCAACCCTAAAATAGTTTCGACCAAAATGTTGGGCATCTATTTAACCCGTTTTGACAGCTGTGTACATGCAAAAAGAAAGTTATATTCAATTAAATGCTTTTCTAATTCTACATTAAAATAATGAAGCGTCATTCATGCCGAAAGTCCATCTGGGGGTGTAGGCGACCCAGGGCGCGCAGTGGGGGCGCTTTGTACCCCATGGTCGAAAGGGTTGAGTGAATGAACATGTAATGAGCAGAGTATGGGCACGCGCATTGTATGTTTTTACGCCTGAGGCGTCAACACAACTATTTGTCGAGTGGGACATACGATCAATAACAAGTAGAAATCTAAACATAAAGTGTAAAACTTACTACTGCATAGAGAGTATTAACTGTGAAAATAGTAAAAACATTGTTGAACTATATCACCGTTTTTTTTTTGTTATTTAAGAGCGAGCGCTCTCTAGACACACAATCGTCTTAAGAAAATATTGAATTTCACACTTGAAACAAAACGTCCCGTAGACGAAATTGTCTAGGAGCGACACAACTGTCTTAAAAACGCTTTAGTCGTAAGACAGTTGTAATGTAATACAGGTTTGTCTATGTGAGACAATAACAATAATGGTTAGAGCTTGGCTCTGGACTCAGAGGTCGTGGGTTCGATCCCCGCATTGGAACAACAAAAAATGTGGTTTGGTAAAGACAATTCAGGCTGGTTACTTGATTGTCTGACAAAAAAGATGATCCATGCATCGTATGGGCATGTAAAACGTCGGACCTGCGCCTGATCTCTCGCCAGTCATATCAGTATTTCCGTCCCATTGGGTTATGAGAGTAAAGGAATCTCTTCCTTTACACACACACACACACACAGTACACAAGATTACTTTCTCGAGTACTCTTGTGTACTGCGCACATACTTGGGCACTATAAATGGGCCTAATTTCTGTTGCAAATTACAATGAAACCGGCCGGTGTGGGAGCTATTATTATATGTGAGACAAAACTGTCTTAAGACTAATGTGTCTCAAGTCGCCTTAACTGAATTATTTTAGACAACCTATTAATATAAAAAATCCATTTATAGAACTTTATCATATATAACGAAAGCTCTACAACAAAAAACATGTTTATAATCACTAAGATAGAGCTTATCTTTGAACTCTCAATCCATTTCAAATATTTTTGAGGTTTTCCTCAATTTCAAATATTTTTGAGGAAAACTTCAAAAATATTTGAAATGGATTCTTCAGCTCTGAGCTGATAATTTCAAAATCTACAGCAAAAGTGATATTTAACCATTAATTGGAGATAATAATTATGATTATTTGGAGATATGCAGCCGAAACAGGCAAACTCTATATTTTTGATAAATTATGTTTTTTTTTTTAGAATTTTTAATTTTTTACTTACACAGTAGTACACAGTAGTAGGTTACGAGTTACGACTTACGAGTGTAGCTCACTGCCATAATATACCTTCTAATGCAGTAACTAAAAAATTAGAATTTAAACACCATAAAAAGCAACCGTGCGAAAAATTACGTATACACGCAACGAAAAACCGCGCCTAAAAAACCTGGCACAAATCTTACGAAACTAGACAAGCGGAACCGACGAATAAAAAAAATTAAAAAGGCAATTTTTTTACCCACGTTTTTTCATTCACGGTAGAAAAAAAAATGGCATAAAATAAGGGGTGATGTGATCTAACCGTTATCAATATGGAGCAGGCTTTTGTATGAGAACGCCCTGCCAATCTTCTTATAACTTATAATGCCATCTTTTCTTCGAAAATTTCACGCAATTTTCAACCTTGTTTCTTCGGGCTCCTGTTACCAAATTTGCATGCATAAGTCTAAATTAAAAATTATCTTTACAAATACCATAAAGGATGTTTGAATGGGTGCTAAGTACAAAATTACTTTTCATAAAATTTATCGATGTACGTACAGAAGATACAAGTTTTTGTCATGCTAATATGAAATCAACAAGGCGTTAATCTGCATTTGTCACAAACAAATGGCAATAAAACTGTTAAGAATCAAAGAATCATCATAATAAGTCTTGCAACTCGGAGGAGAGTAGGTACTGGTATTTTAAAGACATTAAGTTCAAGGAACATAGTTTAAAAAAAAAACATATAAATCGTTAATGGACCAGTTTCCAAACTTTTTTTGGATTTTATTATATAAAAGCAATGTTTTGAAATTTTGTACAATTTATATTACTATGATATTGTAAAACTCTCTCTGGTCTTAGTCGCTGAACGAGATAGACGTATTTTTTCTATTTAAGAATTATATTGTTAACTAATTCCTGCATTTTGTCACTACATAATTATCTGTTTTGATACAAAAAAAAAAATTGCAAAGTATATTATATTATTATACTAATTGTAAGCCATAATTGCATAACAAAATATGTATGTAGACATTATGTAGGTACATATTGTTTTCAGCTCTTCACCTATAGCAAGATATTATGCATTCGAATATTAATTTATTCAAGACATTAAACCGTGACTTATTTCGACTGCTAATACATTATCTCCTAGCCACTCAAATATAAATTAGTTTAACCATTAAAGCAATAAATTTAAGTGATAATGCTTTGAATAAATAAAATCAAATTAAAGAATCGAAGGTAATAAATTAAAATAAACGTTAAAAATTAATCTTTATGGCCGTTGCAATGTTAACCCTTCTGGGTCATCCGGAGGTCCCCTAAAAGGTCATTCGGAAGTAATAAAAATAGTACTTGTAAGATATAAAAAGTCATCTGCGCACGCGCATCTGCTAACGGCTGCATAGACAGGTGGACTCACTTATCAAATACCACGCTAAGTATAAGATTATACGCTGAACTATACCCGAAATGTCAGGGGCGTAAAAACCTAGTTATCTACAATATTATAATATGGACCAAAGATATGGACTGTTGATAGCGAGTATCCGAAATGTCAGAAAAAATAACTACGGTCATTCAGGGTAACTTTGAATCACGAGGGTAACTTTGACAGTTTGTTCACAAAATTCTTTTCTATTGTTTTATGTGAGAAACAATTGGCGCTTAAAATTTAATAACAATTCGTGTACGTAACATACTTCGTAAACGAAATCTAAAAAAAAAGCAGCTGTCAAAAGAAGATAATATCAAAAACTTTTGTTTTTAACCGCGCGCAACATAATGGGTAAAAATCAGTGCAAAACTTTTAAAAAAATCTCGTTAACTTTGCTGCTACCAAGGTATATAAAAACATAATGCAATGTAATAACTTTATGGTTTTTTTGACTTGTCTATGACCCCACTACATCAATATTTGATAAAAACATAAACTAATGTTATCCTGAAGCTGTAAAATAATTAAAAGTTAGTCTGTGTCAAAGTTACCCAAGTTAGGTGGTAACTTTGACACACGACAAAATTGCCAGTTTTTAATATAATTAGTCATTTTTAAAGACGTTTTATAACTTTATAGCATGAAAACCAACCTGAGAGCACAGATTAACTAAACTCTATTGACTAATTCTTAACATAGTAAAAGTTTGTTTAAAAAATATGTCGATGATGATTCAAAGTTACCCTGATTGACTGTACTACTTTTTAATTAAGCATAGAGGTACAGGTACCAGCTCAATTTTTTCTTGTTCTTTTTTTAAAAGTTTTTGACCCATTTCCTAATAAATAAATCCATTCCCGTGGAACTCTGTATTTACGCTTTTACGTAAAAGTACTAAACCGATCATCATGAAATATGGCACAGACATAGAGTAGACTACGAGGAAGGATATAGGCTACTTTTTATCGCAGGAAAATATGTTCCCGTGGGATAGTATAACATAATTTTATCTTTGGTCGCCACTCGCCATGGATGATTGTTCCATAGAATCCAATGTCCTTTGATTTTGGAATAATGTTTCCAAGGAAGCTGTTGGATCTGATTGAAATACTAACTGGCGAAAGGATATTTAAGAGTTTTGTGTAGACTGTAGTGATTATGTGGAGTTCGAGTCAAGAACATTCTATAATTTTGACGGCAAACTTCGAAATCAAAAAGGTATCGGATTTGACATAAGTAATAGTCAAATGACACGTTGATTGCGATGACCCATGTCAAATCCTTTGTTTTCGAACTTCGCCGTCGAAATTATCGAATGCATCTTGACTAAAGGTGCAGAGCCTTTACACAAGTTGCCATCGATAATTACGAGACGAAGTTTGAAAACGGAAATATAAGGGATTTGACATAAGCACCGCTAAGTGACACAAGCAGCTTATGTGCTTGCTAGCGAAGCATATGTCAAAAAATTGCAACTTTGTTAGAGGCTCAAAAAACTGAAAAATGAGCACATCTATTTGCATGGAATAGGCTCCGAAACTACTGGACCGATTTTGATGAAATTTGGCAGAGATAAAGAGTAGACCACGGGGAAGAACATAGGCTACTTTGTATCGTAGGAAAATGTACAATTTCCGCAAGATTTTTGCGCGCATGAAGTCGCGGACAACATGTGTTAGAATGTGCAGGACTACAGGACTACATTTTATCACATACCTAATTACCGTCTTTTATAATATGTTAAAATCTTGAAACGATTGTCTAGTTTCAAGGTTTTTGTTCAGCCATAGACATAGATGTATTATATTAAAACTGGGCCATAGATTATAGATTGTCACAATGGCCGAAAATTCCTAATTATTGGCGGTAAGTCCGCAGCTGACTTATTTGAATAAATCTTCCAAAATTGGAGCGAAGACCCTCAGCTGCTTGATCCAGTATTGTCAGCCATTGTCATATTGTTAACGTAAAAAGTCCCAGTTCCGTGTGCGAAACTACAATGGGTCTTCGAAGGAACCTGAATTTTTTTGCATCGACTTTGACAATGCGTATGGGAACGCACTCGAATTAGGGTAGCTTAGTTGTACAAAGCGTGGAATGATTATTATTTATTACTGTTTACTTACATCGGATATAGTTCGAGGCAGGTGGTCAGAAAGCCAGTTTGGTTCAGGAAGGTATGAGAAAATTTATGCGCTTGGAAAATATTAAATAATTGTTTCCGATTTTCTGATTTGGTACGTAGTTCGGAGCGAACTCGGGGAAGAAATCCTTGTAAGTTGGAAGTAAGGCTTAAATAAAGGTTACCGTGTTTCTGTAGCGCTCACTGTTCTGATTAATAAAAAAAAAAAAGGATCACAAAAATATTTATCTGACCGGGATTCAAATATCGAACTCACCACATTCCGAATTTTTTTTTATAAATACAAAAATTATACAAACACATATAAAACTGGCAACCGGTTATCGGACTTATTAAGATTTGAAATTATCTGTACTTACATATTATCTTCTATACTACAAATAAATAAACAAAAAATTAAACCGACTTCCAAAGTAAAAATTCACAAAAAAGTATGAAATAAAACTTAATCTCTAAATAATTCCCCTTTCAAATTCGGCTAAAATTTTTACTATTTCTCTACTCAATCATCTTAATTTTGAAATCGGTACCAGCCCAAACAATATTCTACAATATTTTATAGAACTTACATTCATATTTGCTGGTACCGACTTCAAAATTAATAAGATTGAGTAGAGAAATAGTAAAAATTTTAGCCGAATTTGAAAGGGGAATTATTTAGAGATTAAGTTTTATTTCATACTTTTTTGTGAATTTTTACTTTGGAAGTCGGTTTAATTTTTTGTTTAAAAATAATAATTTCACCCTTTTTAGAGATATATTTTCTTAAGTTATTATTAATACGTCTTAAGAACGTCTAAACTAAACGATCGAATGTATAATTGAATACGCGCCAAGCTTCCATAAGGTATTGCTATTAAGATGATGATGATGATTACTGTAAGTTATAAATTGGCATATGCTTGCAGTTCATTAAACAATGCCGAATTTCCAAACGCATATCTTTAAAGACTGAGGAGTTCTGTACAGTGCTTTTGGATCCAGGGTATACCTTGGTACAATATCTTATTTTTTGGTAGCATATGCTTCTGTTACTTCAGTAAAAGTCAAAATCACTATATGTGTGGATATAAATTTCGAGGAGTTCCCTCGATTCCTCATGGATCGCATCATCAGGTTCCCACTTTAGTGACTAAAGGACCAATTTCAAACTAAACCCTTTACAACAACAAAAGAATTTTGCAAATAGGCCCATAAACGACAGAGTAATGTTCAAACATCTCCGTGTTAGTGTAAAATACTATGAGAAATACCTTTTATATCATCATAATCTGATGATGTATGGTGTGATAGTGGTGATGATGATGATGATTACTCTAACTGACAGGGTGGCATATGCTTGCAGTTCTTTAAACAACGCCGAAATCCCCAAACATGTATCTATAAGGAGCCAGGAGTTCTGTTCTGTACTTTTGGATCCAGGGTATACCTTGGAGCAAAATCTTACTTTTTGGTAGCATATACTTGAACTACTTCAGAAAAAGTCAAAATCACCATATGTGTCCATATAAATTTCGAGGAGTTCCCTCGATTCCTCATGGATCCCATCATCAGGTCACCACTTTGATATCAAAAGGACCAATTTGGGATTACACCCTATACATCACAGAAAAAAATTTGAAAATCGGTCCACAGGCGGCGGAGTAATCGTTGAACATACAAAAAAAAAAAAAATATATATACAGCCGAACGTATAACCGCCTCCTTTTTTGGGAAGTCGGTTAAAAAATTGAAGTGTCTGTTTGTAACTTCAAACTAACAGCTTTTCACTTAATGCATCTGAAAGTATATTCGATACTTACAATAAAATACCAATTTTTAAAATTTTTGTCTGTCCGTCTGTCTGTCTGTCTGTTTGTTCCGGCTAATCTCTGAAACGGCTGGACCGATTTTCGCGGGACTTTCACTATCAGATAATAATAATTTCATTGAAACCAGGCCAGTTACGCAGGAGTAATTTTATAGTGCCCAAGTGTGTGCGCAGTACACAAGAGCACTCTCTCTTCCTTTACTCTCATAATTCAGTGGGACGGATAACCGACACGACTGACGAGATATCAGGCGCAGGTCCGACTTTTTACATGCCCATCCGACGCATGGATCATCTTTTTTGTCAGACAATCAGGTGATCAGCCTGCATTGTCCTAACCAAACTTGGAAACAACTTTTTTTTTGTTGTTCCAATGCGGGAATCGAACCCACGACCTCCGAGTCGAGAGCCAATGCTCTAACCACTAGACCACGGAGACTAGCAGATAGCTAACATAGGCTACTTTTATTTTAAGGTTCCATTTAAAAAAATAGGGTTCCGCTTCCATTACTTCTGCGCAAACGAAGTTGCGGGCATCAGCTAGTTGATAATATATTGTTCTATGATGAAAGAAAACCATTTATAGCTTGTTTTTTGTAATTTAAAGTAAGTAAAAAATATAATGCGCAGTTTCACAGGGTTATCCCTGTGTAACTGCGCATTATGACATAGCTAGCATATGTCTTATGACGTAGCTAGATTGTTTTTTCTCCCCATGCTCATGGTAATACTTTCAGCCATTTCGAGAAACCGATAACATTGTACAAGATAGAAGTTTAAAGTATAAGTATACATTTTAAAGTATAAGACAGATATAGCTCTCAAAATAATATACCTAAGAGACAAGAGTTTAAAAATATTTATAACTTACCCTTATTTTACTTTCTTCGTGATTTCTGTTCTAATATGAATTTTATAGGCAATTTCAAATAATATGATTATAACAACATTTGGCATTGAGCTATAAAAGTCACTTATACTGCCGTAAACTCCATTCTACGTTTCCATTTTATTTGGAGGGTAGACTCAATTCATTTTAGGTCATAAAATTATATTACGTAAGCTTTTAAATTGGTATCTAATTTTATATTTCTTTATGTGTCTTTAAATATATTTATCATAACACATGATATTCAAATCAAATAGCCCCTTATACTTAATGTTGTTTAAATTATGTCATACGTTTTAATTTAGATAACGGCTATTCTAAACCTAATTTTAAATTGGAAGCATAATAAATGAGTAACCGAGCCTTGCCCGGAGTTTTAGCAAATTTTAATATATAAAAAGCATTGACTAATCATTGGTCTCGCTGGTCGAGCGCTCAGCGAGACCAATTATTTATCTATGATAAAAAGTATCAAAAAAATATTTATCTGACTGAGATTTGAACCACTACATTCAGAATTTTCGAACAAAGCAAAAATGAAACAAACTGCCAATCGAACTGACATAATAGAATCGTAGTTATTGATATATTGTTGCACGACGAAAGAAAAAATATATATAGCTTGAAAATGCGCAGTTTCCGAGGGATAAAACCTAGCTAGGTCGATTTTTCTCCCCCAAAACTACTTGTAGCCGTTTTCGAGATTATATTATAATTTATTGATTATGTTAAACCTATTTTTTTTTCATTTGCCGATATTATAAAAATGAGCTTTACAATTTTCTAGTATATTTTATATAATGCAAATAAGTTTTTTTTTATAAACTGATTAGTATAAACGTGTAATCATTTAAAACAGAATGTATACTGGATAGGTTTCCCTTTATTTAAATTATGGTATTTAATTAGTTTTTAATTAATTAGTTTGATATTTTTAGGGTTCCTTTCCCACAGGGTAAAAACGATCAGTAGTATTAGGTACTAAGACTCCAATGTCCGTCCGTTCGTTTGTCTGTCAGCAGGGCGTATCTCGTAAACAGTAATACGAGGAGCTAGACAGTTGAAATTTTCACAGATGATGTATCTGTTGCCACTATAACAACAAATACAAAAACACAATAAAATAATTTGGGCTTCCATGTAAATGTTTATTATATTTTTTGCCGTTGCTTATGGAAGAGTTCATGCGCGTGTCCAACTCGCACTTGACTGGCTTTTATAGTGCCTAATGCCTATTGCCTAACGTCTTCTGAGCTTAAAAAAAACAAATATTTTGTTTACAAAATTAAAATCTTGTAGCTTTCTTAGTGGAAGAACTGATGAGTGATTGGTAGAGTTTATTAGGTTATGCTAACTCTTGGTCTCTTCGATAATAATAAAAACCAGCCAAGCGTGAGTCGGACTCGTGCACGAAGGGCTCCGTACAAAACGGCAAAATATTCACGTATGAATTTTGATGTATTTATGTCCAACATTAATATTTTTTATTTTGTTTTTAGTATTTGGTGTTATAGCAACAAACGAAATACACCTTATGTGAAAACTTATACTGTCTAGCTAACACGATTAAGGAGTTACAGCCTGGTACAGACGGACAAAAGGCGAAGTCTCTGTACTATACTACATAATAAATAGAGTCCCATTTTTAACCTCCGACGAAACCTCCGTGCGTGCGTGTCTGTGTGCGTGTGCGTGTGCGTGTGCGTGTGCGTGTGTGTGTGTGGCATCGTAGCTCCAGAACGGATGAACCGATTTTGATATTTTGTTTGAAAGGTGAATTAGTCGGGAGTGTTCTTAGCTATGATAAAAATCTGTTCAGCCGTTTGAAGATTATCAGCTCTTTTCTAGTTATCCTTTGGGTACGGAACGCTAAATAGCATTTCTAACACAAAAAAGTTGTCAGGACGTACAACTTGTTTGTTGCTGGCAATACCGTGAAACCAAGGTACCCTCTGGTACCCCTGGTACCCGCTGGTACCCCTACGGTTGTTTTGACCCCCGACCCGGTTGCGGTGTAACCGGTATTTACGATGACTACGGTTTTTACGATATCGGTTATAAATCTTCATTAGTTGTAAACCCATTGTTGCGGAAGTGTTTTGGATATTTAAAGATCGTAATATCTTAAGTTGAAGTGTGGTTTTATGACTGGACTAAAACCACACGGGGCACATGTTATTATATAGTTACTATGAAAACTGGGGTATAAAACTAGTCTTTTATGAGTTGTACATAATATAATAATCGGATATTTGCTTTCATTAAAAAGATTTTTTTAAGCATTATAGAGTATTCCGCCGCCGTATTACGTAAAAATAGCGATTAGCAATTATCTCGCAGTCACCGCGCGAAAGACGCGCAATCGATTGCTGAACGTCAAATAAAATCGTATTACCTATGCGATCGATTGCTAATCGCTCACTGTTGTGTTTGAATGCACTTTGCTTCATTTTCGCTTATTATTGCTAACTGACAGTTCAAATCGCTCGCTGATTGCTTTCGCTTTGCTGTAAATATCTTGCTGTAATTGTCTTACGTGTAACGTGATACGAAAAATTAGACAGCAGTGAAGAAATCGAACGATTGATTGCAATTTATAGTTCCTCGATTGTTCGGTAGAGGCAGTACTGTAGCTAGGTTGCTTCTGCTAGGTTTTTGCAGATACGTAATACGAATTGCGCAATTTTTGCTATTGCTTGGCTTTTGCAAGATACGTAATAAGCCCGCTATACTCACAGTACATTTTACGGTATACAAAATAACTCAAGTAAAGTGCACCCATCACAGGCGTATATATTATAGGTAGACGAGGTATGTTGAGGCAAAAAGTATCCAGTTAAATGACCCCACTTTTCAGATTTTTGGAGCCATTTTAATACTTGAAGTATGGTGAAAACCAAGATGTCGTAACTTTTTATTATATGAAGATTTGTTCTGTCAAATGTACCTACTTCTTACTTCATAGCCTATCTTGAGTTTTGAAATCTTTGGCTAATGAAATAGTTGAGTATTGAATGAAATAATTTGTAGTTTCGTGCCTTCGCCCTCGCCACCTCTGACTGGGGTCTGGGGGTCGAATGTTAATTCGTCAATCAGAGCTTAGCGGTTGGCCCACCTGTCGGGGGACATATTGATTCAACTAACCGAAATTGTGAAAATTTAACTCATTAGCATAATATTATTACTTTCCAAATCGTTGACTTTTTTTATAAATATGGTTGTGCGACTTAAATCATTGCAAAGATTCTGACTTTTTTACTTTATAAACAATAGAAGCGTCAGGGTGACGCGACAACTGTCAGCAACTGTTAACTTTGACATTGACAGGGCGCGCCCGCGTGAGCAAACACAAAACTCGTTCGAAACAGCATCTGTATTTGAATTGCATTATCTATGCAAGAATAAATAAGTTAGATACAATGTAGACTTTATGTACTGCGACATGATAAAGTTTGCTTGAGTAAAAAAGTATCACAACTGTTAAAATTATATAATATGAGTAGTTAGAGTTAGAGAGATAAAAGTAAAAAGAATCAAAACTCTACATCTTCATTATTTTAAATTTTTTCTAGCCCAATGAACAAACACAATGAGGCATCGACGTGCCTATGCCGATGTTGCACATTTTGTACAAATCTGTAGTTTGCAGTGGCGAAGGCTGCTTCTCCTTCATAGGGAAGCCGGATCCTGTATAATAGGTAGGGATTTCTATGAAGGTTTGCAAAAGGTAAGTGACAAGGGAAGCCGATAGGAATGGAGTTATAGGAACCCTTCGCCACTGGTAGTTTGTACATTAGCGTGGCGACGTTACTTACCACGCTCGCAATATTAACAAAAGGATGTTTCGTTATATTCATGATGATACATATGAAAACTTTGGTGAAAAATCTTTTTCAGGCATGAGAATATTTTTATTAAAAAAAGTACAGAGTAGGTACAGACCCTTGTAGATTAAAAGACCTACTAATAGCCAATAGCCCGTTCATAGACTATCATAGCCCTTAATTAAACCTACACCTTTGATTAAAACAAAATTACACCCACCCATTCATTTTTTCTAAACCATTGGATATTTACACCATTTTAATTACTACAAACAACCCCTTCGTAATAAGATATCTCATAAAGTCAAGTAATTCGAGTACTAATTATTCGTATTATAAAGAAAACGTAGTACTATTAAAAGCTTATTATTCAAGGTAAGTAGACCTTATTTCGTTGCATCAAGGTTCAATTTCCTGCATGGTAATTCGAATAGTTTTTCGTACAAAAGTATAACTCAGCTGCCGCTTGCTATTATTTGAATAAAAAAAATATTGCGTCTTGAAGGAGTTCATTCATCGAATTCGCGAGAAGAAATGCGGTTAAGTATTGTTGGATTTAGGGATGTGAATTGTTTTTATCGTTAATTATTTAATAATATAATATGCTTTTAATTTTCAAATTATTTAAAATCTTGTTATAACATATTATGTTTTTAACTTGTCTGATCAGACTCAAATTTGCAAAACTAAACACGTTAATAAGAGACTAGCTACAAATAATGTAAGTAATTTCAAATTACATTCACAATAGTTTAATTACATATAGTTTAATAACAAATTACATTCAGTATAGTTTTACATTCACAATTAATTATTGTATTAATGTATTTCCTTGTTGGTGCGTCAAATAAATAAAATAAAATTGTAATATGGCAGCTTGGAGTTGTTCCGATAATAAGTCAAAAAACGATTATACAATCCATATTTTGCCTAACTAAACGTTGAGTTTGAAAATAAATCAGAGTGTATTGTTTAACTAAAATAAGTTTCTCTTATGTGTAGTTTCTGAGGGTTTTGTCGCTAGTTTATCTATTCAATAGCGCTTTTCATTGGTTAACGCGTTTGCGTCTTCCAATTAAAAGCAATATTAAGTAGAATAATTACCGACAAAAAATCTCAGAAACCGAGCATGAAATACGTCTTATAAAATATCAGATTAAGCAAAACAAATAAATTCACTAGAAACAGAATAAACACAGGACTTGTAAATAAAACTGCGATGCGACTACGCGTCACAAAAATGACGTCACACAACCATAAAATACATAATAATGATAATAAACTGTGCCTTTGCCCTTGGTGCTTCACGTCGTAGATGATTCTCAGAGTAAATGTAATTTATCGATATTTTATTATTTAAATCGATAGATATTTTATCGATAAGTCCCGTCACTAGCGTCCAGGTGCGGCGCGTGCGGCAGGCGGGACTCCGTCTATGTTTGCTTCTTGATCCGACAAAAAATATCAACTACGTTTATACAAATTTATTGTGGGCTTAAGACTAGTTGGTATCCGTGACTTAGTTGGAGTTAATTTAATGGGCATGTAGCCAAAAAAAATCGTCAATGTATGTAAGACAACATGATATACAATCTTAAAACCATTTTTGTTTTAAAAAAATATCAAAGATACAAACGACTGAAATTTTCAATAAGAAAGAGAGCGATTGACAGTCCTGTGACTGAGACGTCAAAAACTGCTTCCTCTTTAACAAGACTATAATATATAAGGTCTACAAAAATCAATTACGGATACTTCAAGCACATGATCCACTGCTTATGTAAAGATATTTAGGCAGAAAAATAATTGTCATACTCAAACTAAAAAGTCGTCTCATGTACGGACTGAGGTGACTCTCCGTAAAATGCAAACTCGCCCATATAAAAAAAAAAAATTTTCGTATATGACAATTATTTTTCTGCTTAAAAGTCTTTGCATAAGCAGAAGATTATATACCCGAAGCATCCGTAATAGGCAAGCGGACTGATTTTTTTTTATTGCATAAATGAATAGTACTCTTAAATATGAGTAACTTCTCAGAAGAAACCGTATATCAAAAGTCAATATTTTCAAAGGTACAGCGATTTGTATACAAAATTTCGCTCCGCTCCAGTACCAAAAAAAATTTTTTTTTTTGCGAAATTGGTAAACAAAACCTACATCATTAGTTTACTCACATCATATACAAAAACATTCATTATGGTAAGTATGAACTTAAACGCACAAATATCGGAGATATTTACAAATATATTCCTGCGGCCATATACTTCATATACTACTTCATACTACTTCATATACAAGTGACGTCATTTTTAGGTTGACTTTAGTATGGAGCGTTTTTAGGAGGCTCGCGAAATTTTTTATACAAATCGCTGTACCTTTGAAAATATTGACTTTTGATATACGGTTTCTTCTGAGAAGTTACTCATATTTAAGAGTACTATTCATTTATGCAATAAAAAAAAATTGTCCGATTGCCTATTGATTTCACCAAACCTTATATATCACGAGACGCGACGCGCCGCGGCATTATTAAGATAGAAATTCCAAGTTCAACTTTATATTCTACACAATATGATGTAACGTTTCATTAAAGAGAGGCGCACCGCGGTGCTGTAGTTTTTTTTTAACTCCTATTCTCCTGCAATCTGTCTTTTCCACACAAAGTTGGATTGAAGGATAGTGATACGTCCATATTATTTTTTTAACTCCTATTCCCTGCAATCTGTTCGACATTGAGTTGGATTTTTAAGGATTTTTAGTGATATGTCCATATTACTGCTAACTCCTCATGTCATCAGGTCCTGTGGAGCACGTATTTTAAGTTTAAAGCCTTTTGAAGGTTGAGTTTGGCTCATTGCTCATCATCTCCCTAGCCAGGAGGTTGGGGTTAAATAATGGGGCGGTGCAATAGTAAACTCTTACAATGAAACGTGAACCTTCTTATGTAGTGAATAAAGTTCAATTTTGAATCGCTATCCTTTAAATGCCGCGCCGCATCGTGTCGCGGTGTGAAAGTAGACTTTTATTTAACTTTGATTGGATTGAAAGTGAAGCGATATGTTACCATGAACGGTTTTTATGAAGTTTCGACCAATCAGAGCGCGTTGGTTTAATGTTTATAACAACACCGTTTGAGGGTTTTAGCGTATCGGGGCTTGATTATAATTGTATTAATGCAGGTTTTATTTAGCAGAATTACCATCTGAGTTATAACGCAATGAGTTCAAGACGGTCTCCTTTTTCGGTCCAAGCGACATTATGTTCCTTATTTGGTGGGTTTTGTATACAATACGTGAGTCATTTAACGATTAGCCTTCTCTTTCATAAATACGAAGAACGACAGAGATAACATGATATTTAACCCAGTGTTAACTTTAGCCCAGATCTGCGCAAGTGGGCCTAAGGTGACTAATCTATATCAATGGCCTACAAAAACTAAAATAAAAACTACATATTAATTTAGGTATACAAGGCCATCATCATCATCATCATCACTGATGAAAACTACAGGATGGGCCAATATATACTCTTATAGGTATATACTCTTAGGGATGGGCCCTCCCTTCATTAATAAAAGAGTTAATAAGATTACCAACTACTGTGGATTGGCAGATTTTATTTAAAAAAAATTAACAACTTCTACCCTTACTCTCATAACCGAGTGGGACAGACAACTGGCGAGAGATCAGGCGCAGGAACGACTTTTTACATGCCCATCCGACGCATGGACACTAGGTACTATTATATTTTATTCTGTGGCATGGATCATCTTTCTTGTAAGACAATCAGGAAATCAGCCTGCGTTATTAAAAACAGCATAATATTTTGTTTTTTCCAACACAGGGATTGAACCCGCGGTCTCCGGAGTCAAGAGCCAAACTATAAACAGTATAAACCACTGGACCATGGAGGTGTCGAGATTGCAAAAGCATTGTGGGCTTTAGCTTTTGCCCGCAACTTCATTCGCTTGTATTTCGGTTTCCATACAAAATGTTAACCCCTTAGGAGGCGAATTTGCAAAAATCCTTTCGTAGCGGATGCCTACGTCATTACATCTGTATGCCAAATTTCAGCAAAATCCGTTCTGTAGTTTCGGCTGTGCGTTGATAGATGAGTCAGTCAGGTTTGCCTTTTATATATTTAGATAATATAACAAATAACAATAAATTACGGCAAGCTTCGTCTTAAGATTTTGAAATAGGTAACAACGTTATAACAGTACCATAGTTTAGTAACAATTTGTCGTCAGTAAATCAATTCGTTGAGGGCTGAGGGTGTACATTGTATTGTTACATGCTACCGTGTTCCTTCAGCTTTAAATCTCTGCTTTATACTAGGGATGTATAAACCTTATTCATGTTGTCGATAATAATTAAAAACTAAAACTAAACTTTCAGTACAGTTTTACGACAATTGTGTGAACGAAGTATGATATTTGGCACAGTAAAAGTTTATGTGGAGGAAGATATACAGAAAGATATTATTTTTTTAATTATGCTTAGAAATACATAAAATTCATAACAATACACACTACCTCAAATTATTCAAACACGTTGACGTTTGTCAATCTGTAGCCACATTTACATTTTTTCTTCTTTCCAACTGGAAACTATAAAGTTCAAACTTAAAAATTATGCCAATTATTATAAGTAAATTTTGACCACGGGGCGACGTATAATAGATTTAATTCTAGTATTAGCGCTCTACCATAGAGCGAGAGTAGTTTTTTCCAGCATCCCACCCTAGAGCACAAGTATCCCCTTTATATATAAGGGTTAAAATAATATAAGAAGTATTATGTATGTACTAACTAAAAACTATTAAACTGAATAATCAATACTAGTTTAATAGATAATTAAGAGAAATGTTAGAATCTAAATTATGTTACATTTCATATTCCAAAAATATTACTGTATATTTTTGGTAAAAACTAAAAAAATATTATCCTTAAAATATACGTACTGTAATTAGATATGAATAATAAATTATTACTGATCTCAAAATAGGAAATTAATCGACATCGACAGTCTCTCCGCAACACTACACTTCTCAATGTCAAAAGATTGTACCTTACATAGTTTCAATCAATTTGATTGTATGTGCACAAACTTTATTCCCTCCATTTAGAGTTCAAAATTAAACAGAATAGTGTTGGCGGCAATTTTGTTCTTTAAAAAAAACTGGATCATTCTTTGACACGTGTACAACCAGCTGTGCTCTAAAATACTTAATTTTAACAAAAACTACAATAGTACTAAAGTAAATTGTGTAATGCAAAAAATCTTAGAAGGCCTTAGATTTTTTTAATCGTTCGTTATAGATAGGACAATGGGTATTGTTACAGTTTGATTTAATATAGAGCAAACTGGAACTTTACTTTGATAATATCAGAAAAAGTTGTCTGCTCTTGTCCAGTAATCTTCAAAATCCGAAAAATAAATTTATCTTCGTCTTTTGTCACTTTGGTTTTGAAAATATCCATGGCATTAAAATAAAATCGGCTTTACTTTTTTTCATTATAATATATTAATACAATAAATAATCACAGCCTGGAGCTTATATTAATATGTAGGTATAATATGTATTACTTATATTATGTTCTGAAAATAAGATGATAGTTGGCAATTGGCACATAATCGATATACAAACCGCAGTAAACCTTAACAAAAATAAATTAGACCATTATCTATTATTGTTATTATCCCAATTAGTTGCTATTTTTTTCTACAAATTCGTTATGTCACCGTATAGACGGGTCTGGATAAGTTTTGAGGGTGCAAAAATTCTAAAGTCTTTTATTTTTTGCATATAGTTTCCGGACCTTCTTCTTAGTCTAAAATTTGATTTTGTGCCATTTTGGATGGCTGCGTTTGTAGCAATTTAGGTTTTTCTGTCTTTCATGGATATTGGCCCAAAAGTAAATTATAGCTAAAAATTTTACTTTCACGATATTAAGGAAAGAGTAACCGATGCACATATGCAGTTTGAATCGTATCCAACCAGGGGTTTCCTGGTATTCGGCTACTATATAAAACATGGTCCTACCAGGCCCACAACTATTCTAATGTCTGACAAATCTTAAAAAACTGTTCAGAGTGTTAATATCTGAGTCTGTAAGAAAGATGTGCCACATTCAGCAATTTCGTATAAAGATATTCCATTTTTTTTCCTCAAACTCGCTATAAAAACTACTAATGAAACTTTTAGTTAGTAGAGTTCATATCTATATGATGATTATGGTGTTACAAAACACTTTCTATAAGTTTAATCATGTTTATCCGCGGGATTTTTTATGGAATGTAAAAAACCAACTTTTATCATGTATCAATGGCGAATACGGGGTGCGGGCCTCACGCCACGCGGGGAGGGGCCCAAGTTTCATATTTTTGATTTAATACGACAAAATGAAATGACAATTTATGTGACAACTTGACAAGTAATAATGTTCTAAATGCGTAATTTATAATTTCAATTTTAAATTTATTTCATGTTTAATGATGCCAAGACGAGACCATAATATTATGACTCGCCAATAAAAAATGTCTTCAGATCTCGTCTAGAACCTTCTGACTCCACTCTACGTTCTCTAACTCTATAAAGCTTGAATTTACAAACTCGTAAAGTAGAAAATAGGCTTAAGATAAAAAATATTTTAGTCACTGTTCATAGCTTTTCTGTTAGAGAACACAATGTTCTGGCACAACGACGACGCTCAAATATTGCTAGTGTGGGGTGTGCCTTATACAAAAGCTCATGAAGTAATGAAACGCTCAAGCTATGCATTTTGACTCATTAGACGGATCGCGCTTTTTAGCGCGCGCGGATTTTTAGTGGGAAGTGGAAAAATTCTAATGTTGCTGAATTTTTTCTGTACCTATATGTAGTTGATAGAGTAGTCCCTAGGGAGTTAATAATTAAGTTTTGTGCCATGTCTGCCTATTGCCTTTTCAGCAATTCGATTATTTGTAGTTAATTTTTCCGTGGCTGCGTAACGTGAGACTTTAAAAAAATAAAAAGTCAAGGAGTGTTCCCAAAAAGGCAAGCAAAGTTTAAAATTGATGTAATTCAAAGGTCAGTTACACAAAAAACAAAATAACTTAAAGATAAAAAAATCATAGCTTCTAATACTACTTACTGTACCTACGCGGGCGGAGCTGCGGGCACCAGCTAGTTTTAACATAAAACTAACAAGCAATAATAAATAAATAAAAATTCAAAAATAAAAAACCTTTTATTTCCAGTTTCACAAATTAATGATTTTTATAATACTAATTAAAATAAAATTACAAATTAAATGAAGACTAACGTTAGGTATTATAAATCAATTATTTTATAAGACTAACATTATTATAAATTAATGCTAAACATAGTAAACATATATCGAAAAGCAGTACAAGGATCGGTCCACATTCGTACGTAGTGCACTGATGTTTCACTAGGCTCGACTTGGCGGGGCCCTGCCGTGCCCCTAGATATAAAATTGTCAACGGGATGAATAACAATATATACAAATATTATTTTGTTGGTTTGTAAAATGTATTTAATTATATAAATTATTACAATCAATTAATAACCTAATAAATAAGTCCTTAACCACGAGTATTAGAAACATGTATTCAGCAACCTACGTATAAAATTCAAGCGTTGAAATAATTTATTTATTTTTTATTAAATAATACTATATATACAATAAATATGATGTAGCTGAAGAGACTATTCGGTTAAACGACTAATTTCAAGAACTAAAATTAGGTATTTGAAATTGTAATTTTTTTGGTGTTAGATAACCGAAGTTTCATGTGGAAGCCTATCGGATATCAAATTTTATTGTGCATTTATGTATTGTATAAAATCAGGCGACAATTACATTCAGCTTCGTCATTCGTGCTACGCAAACAAAGTTGTGGGCAAAAGCAAGTTTAAATTTTGTAATCGCTGTAAAATGCGAAATATAAAAATTTTGAAATGTAGTCGAATGAATGACATTTTATCACACACATTTACGTATATGTGTAATGTGTATGTTGTAGTGCGAATATTCCACAATACTTCGACCGCATATTATAATAATATTATTTTTGCATTTTATTATTTAAACCCTCCATGAAAAAGGCACAAACTTGGAATATAGATTCTTTATGACTTAATAATATTGAATACGTGAACTTTATTTAACGATTATGTGTTTTTGGAGCGCTTTTAGCTTAGGGAAACTAAAAAACTTAATTTCTCGAATCGCAGTCGCTTAATGTGGCACAAAATTTGGAATTACGCCTATTTTAGTGGTCTTAAACAGAAAATAGTCGTTTATCACACTTTAGAATTTTTGCCGGTACTGTTTTCAAAAAATTACCCTAAGTCATTTTTTACTGGACGAAAACGACGCAAATTAAGTTTCCATACTCTGGAAGCTGTCCCAGTTAAGATACCATTAATATTTTAAACTTTAAATCAATATTGCCAATTTTATCGCCATATAAAAAAATCAACCACAAATAATGGAATTGCTGAAAACGCAGTGGGCAGAAATGGCACAAAACTTAATCATAAGCTCCCTATGGACTACTTTATCAACACACAAAAATTCAGCGACTTTAGAATTTTTTCCACTTACCACCTCGAATACGCCTAGCGCGACCCGTCTAGTAGTAATGGTCATATTATGTAACGTGCGAACGCCACCTGCGCGGCGCCACGGGTCATTAAACGTGAGACATTTCGTGACATGAATAATTTAAATTATTAATTCAATATCGATAAATATGGTGTCACATCCCTAATTATCTTATGCCGTAATGATGTTATTAAATCTTAAGAGTCGGCTCATGCCGAGAACCGTTACGTCTCTTTTGGTGTGACTTGACCCTTATGAGATGAGAGGGTTAAGAATAGGGAATATTATTCGAATATTCGAATATTCGTTTTATTCGAATATTCGACGATTTCATTATTCGAATATGACTGGGTTCAATATTCGAATATTTCGAATAAAACGAATAATAAAAATATTTTATTTATTTATCAAAAATATGTTATTAATTAGTAATAAACTTGTATATAAACCTGAATGTTTCGTTATTTAATACATTACTTTTATTATTGATTAATATTGTCGTCAATAATATCCTAAAACAGATTTTACTACACTGTTTGTGAAAGAATACAAAACTATTTTTAAATAAAATAATATTTAAGGTAAATATTTCCTAAGGCGTCAGCGAAAGAAATCCATACTCACACGCTTGTCAAAATAACCTAACCAAGAGCGTGTTAAGACGTGTCTAAGGAGGGTTCTGTTACTATAAAGCGTAATACGATTTTTAGTATTTTTGATTTTTTATTTCGATTTCGTTTAAAATAACTTTCCTAAAGAGAATTTACCATGATTTACTAGCATGGAAAATTGTAAGTTCCTAATCTTCATAGTTCAGAAATGACAAAGGGGGGTGAAACCAATTTGGAGGCCGATTACTTGGAAATGGTTGACTTCGTAAATGTCATGTATAAACTAACTTTCCCTTTATTTTAAAAGACATAATATTCAACACACACTTCACATGTATGAAAAGCCGGGATGGCTTTCCATACATGTGAAGTCTGTGAAGTGTTTATAACTATATAATAAAATTATATTTTTTTATCAAACCGAAACCGATATCTAGACGCAATATAGCTAGAAGAGCAGATAGAAAGAGAGACAGGTAGACGTGAGATAGAAAAAGAGACAGGAGAGTGAAACGATAAAGGATACCTGTTAAGTTGATTATTACAGTATTACACTGGCCTGCAAAACTAAGTACAAATCGTTTCAAATTTTATACTTTTCAAAATATTATAACAAGATTTATCAGCTTTCTTTAAGAGTAATAAATTATATATATCAGTACATTATTTTTATCTTTAAACAAAAATTAACCATTTTAATCTTAGTCTTAAAGACTACATTTACATGTTATATAAAATTGCAATTTTGAATAACTCCTCGAGCCCTGGCAACAGCTTGGAGGAGGTTTGTCATACTGAAAACGAGGTTTTACAGCTGAATTATGCAATATTCTCTCCCATTCTTATATCAGGGCGTGTTTTAGTGCTGTGAGGGTACGTACTGTAGGTGATAATTTGCGGCTTCTGACTAGCCTTCTAAGCTCTTCTCAGGGTATACTTAAAATCGGGTTGAGGTGAGGACATTAAAGAGAATCTTTAAGAATCTCTTGACCATATCTTTCTCCGGGTAGAGGTCCACACACACACACACTCAACGCGGATTCCTGAAAGTATGCCAGCCCATTGTATATGTACTATACCTGAGCATACTAGACTCTATCTGAAAAGTAAGCTTGAAGATATCCCCTACCAGGCCACGTTTACTTAGCCTCCCTTCAGAAGTTCACTTTAACTTGTGAAGTTAGTGAGGAAATCCACTCACCTGGGACCAAAATTCTGGACCATTCTCGTTCATCCGTTTGTATGTATTCACGGACGTATCACAGTGTTGCTACTCGATACTAGGGCTCTCGAGTTTGGTCTCGAGGTGAGACCACTCGCCCGTCGCCTCGGTCTTCAGGGATTCAGATTTACTTAAGCAAATGTACTTCACTGTGCCGTCAGTAACGTAGTTCCCTCGAGTCTGAAGAAGTTGTTTCTGAACTTAACTGCATTTAAGTGTTGATTTTCAACAAGTGGAAATAATTGAACGGTCTTGCCGAGCGGTGAGTCTGCCATTCAATCCAAAGTCTTGCAAGGCCTCGTCAAATATTTTTCAGTCTCTTTGTACCGTCGCTTCATCTTCAGACAGTTCGTAGCATGACACACTCTGTTCTTGCAGTACAACGCCTGATGCCTACTTCTGCACTGATGCCTACTTTCAGAAAAACCATCAACACATTCTTCAGGCTATGATACTATTTTTAAATCTACTGTTTTCTAACTTTCTTTTTGTAATAAGGCTCATCGTTCAAGAAAATTGAAAACAAGCAATATTATACCAAAAACACGGATAACTTGAAAATGGAAAAAGGCTATTTTTGTTTTAAAGATTTTCCTCCCACTTTTTACCAACTATGAAGTTTTTTGTTATGATAACATAACATTAAAATCTTTTTTGAGTGCTTTTTATTTTGACGGTTTATCTTGTTTACTTATTACGGTTTATATACACATGTACCGATTAGGTCTGAAACAGCCCATTATAACAGCACGATACTCGTGTGTTTAGAGTTTTTAGCTGCACTATATTAGAACAGAGCACTATATACAGTGCATTCCGATTTCTGTGCAGTGTTCCATCTCTACAAATATATTTCTCTCCAATCATAAACAAACTGATATATAAATAAATAAGAAATATTTTCTGCAATATTCGTGTTCTTTATAGGTATACATTAAAGTATACTACCAAAAGTTTAATTTAAAAAGTCAGACTCTAGGTCTGACTCTTTAAATCGATTGACTATGTTGAATCGATCAATAGCTTAACTCAATTAAAAACCAAAAAATACGAACCTCTAAAACAAACCCCAAAAATTCTCTCCCCTGGAGGATCTTTTCCTTAATTTTGGAAGAAACCACTTAGTTGACGACCAAATCCATGGTCTCTGTGGGTGCTCCAGACCTAAACTGTTCATGTGTTTTAAAAAAGTAATTGCGATTTAGTATTTTAAGTTTGAAACATAAAAGAAGATTTTTTTTTATCAAAAAGACGTTGATTTTTTTAGAGTAATTTGTGAAACATGTCACATTTTGATATTATTAAATATGCAGGTATAAATAAACGCATTATATTACTTGTATTTAAAGTTTATTACTAATATTCGTATTATTCGAATTATTCGAATTTATTCGAATAGTGTTTTGCCATTATTCGAATTATTCGAATAGTAAAATTTGTCGAATAATAACATTCCCTAGTTAAGAAGTATGATAGGAGTTAAACTGAGTGATAAGGATAAGAAATTATAAGATAGGGAAACGTTGTGGTCTGAAAGAAGATGTAGTGACAAAAATTGAAGAATGAAAGTGAACAAAGCGAAACAAGTAGGTATGTTAGGATCGTAGCAAGTAGAAAGAAGTGGTCTCTGCCTACCCCTACGGGAAATACTAGTGATTATATGTATGTATGACCCTTATAAAAAATTCAGTTAAAAGAAAATATAATTTGCGCCAATTAAAAAAAATGTGTTTACTAAACAATGCTTTAATTTTATGATGTACTGGCTTTTTCCCGTGACTCCACTCGCGTAAATGGTATAGTATAGAATACCTATAGGCTATAAGATATCCCACAAGACTACAGTACTTTTTCGTGATAAAAAGTAGCCTATGTTTTAATACAGAGCCTAAAATACAACCATACCAAATTTCATCGAAATCCGTTAAGTAGTTTTTGCGTGAAAGAGTGACAAACATCCATCCATCCGTCCATCCATCCATCCATCCATCCTCACAAACTCTAACATTAAATAAAAATATATATGAACATTAGGTCGAAATTCGAGTTTGAACAAGTAAACGAACTACGAAGATAATGGCTGTGTTCCGTGGAAAATAGCGCTAACTAAAAAACGTAAGCAAAATGGCGACCGCTGGCGTTAAATATGGCAAAATGGCGGATTATATTAACAGTATTGAAGTTAGCAAACATGTCCTGGCATTGTCCTGGCCAATAATTTTTTTTCTTTAGCGCTAGCAAGCGCTAACAAGCGCTTTTTTCCGCGGATCACAGCCAATATAAATAAGGTATAAATAACATGTCGTTTACATTTCTTTGAATATATAGCGCATATGTATGGGTGGCAGTGGTGGCACAGTCATAGAATTACAATTTCGATTCACCACAGGTTCAAAAGGTCAGAAACGGTGCAATCCTCCCCTTAATGCAATGTTAATTCAATATTTTTCATTGAAATTATTCGTACGGTTATGAGAGTATTGTTCTTTTGCCGAATTTTTGACATTTTTGAAGATAAAAGTTCTTCCCTCGTACCATTTTATCAATTATTGGTCGTTCAGTAGGGTTAAACTTTGTATTTTTTTTTTAAATATTGTTAGTAGAGGAAAAAAAATATTTAAAAAATTAAAAATGAACTGTTGGCGAAAAACGCGACGCCACGCGAATGTAGGTATACAAATTATAATTTCTACAGTTAAGTTCAAATTCCCACACGTCTGTTACAAATATTATGGAGAAGGTAACACGGTGGTAACACAGGTAACACAAGACGCGCGAGAAGTGATTGATCTATCAATAAACTGTCAATTGACAATAAATTGGAAATGTCAGTCATATCAAATGTGACACGTCACTTTAGTCAGTCAACTTACTTTTGGTCTTATAACAATGTATTCGAGTTACATTGATAAATTGCACCTATTCTAAGGGACCATACAATCCTAATTATATACTATTATAAATGTGAAAGTTTGTGAGGATGGATGGATGGATGTATAGACGGTCGATGGATGGAACCTGTTCAGTAGTTTTTGCGTGAAAGAATAAACTTCTTTCACGCAAAATCTACTGAAAGGGTTTCGAAGAAATTTGGTATGGTAGTAGTTGAGGTTCTGGATTAAAACATAGGCTACTTTTTATCCTGAAAATGCACAGCGTTCCCGTGGGATACTGTATTTACGAGGGCGGAGCTGCGGGCAAAATCTAGTCCTTACTAAAAACACAAACGTTTGTTTGATGTGTGCTTGTTTGTTACACTGTGCTACATTGTGAACAAAACTGAGATCTGTCCCTTGTCCGCTTGAAAAACAAACAATTTTGTAACAAATGTGTTTTAGGGACCGCTCGTGCTATTATTGTAATTATGTCAATAATTAATAACACGAGCATCAGATGAATGGGGTAATATTTAGTGCCATATGTCAATTGAAACACGCGTGTCCATTTAAAAACGCATCACCCGTAATAAATAAAAACAAATGTCGCGTTCTCTATTGTTTATGGTTGTCATTTAATAAGTTCTACCTACTCTTAAAACCGTGAGTGAAATTTAAATTCCAAATGACTTATTAATTTTTAATTGTATGTGCCAGACGCCAGTCTTCGATGGAAAATAACATTAACTCAGTTGTAAATTTATTATAAAACTAGCGACCCGCCCCGGCTTCGCACGGGTACAATGTATATATCTGTATAATCTATGGATACAATACTGATACTAATCCTACCTCATAGATCTAAACTCCCCTCCCGCACGCACACCCCCGCCTTGGTCACGCCTACTTCGCAACGGGCCGTGGAGCAGAAATCGTAATATTTTAATTTCGCCATAACTTCAAAACCAAACGTCCAATTTTAATTATTCAAAGACCAAATATTATCTATATAAACTGTACTTAGTGACCAAATAATTTATTTTAATAAGGATTAATAGCATGAGTAAAATAAACGCGTTTAAATGTAGTCCAAAAAAAATCAAGATTTCTAAATAAAAAAAATGTTGTTGTGCCTCACTCGACATAGATAGGTATAGTGTGTCACGGACTTTTTTGTAGATATTTATAAGATCTACAATTAATTAGAACATTTTATGGTTCTATCTTTTATAGTTTAGGCAGCGTACGCAAAATAAGTAACTTTTCTGGTTGATTTTTTACACCTTGTGTCAGAAAACCCCAAATATCTTACGGAACCCTATTTTTTTCCGAAATAAAATTTAGTCTATGTTACTCGTGGATAATGTAGCTTTCGAATGGTGAAAGAATTTTTGAAATCGGTCCAGTACTTTTTGAGCCTATTCATTACAACCAAACAAACAAACAAACATACAAACAAAGTTTTCCTCTTTATAATATTAGTGTAGATTAGTAGACCAACTTTTAATCGCGGTAAAATATGCCGCTCTCACGCGATTTACTTCCCAAGTAACATTTTGGTAATAAGAATAAGCGCTAAATGAGCTACTTAAGAGAAACTTAAAAACCTAAGGTTCTATAAAATGTCTAACAACTAGTGGTATAGCGCGGTATAACTATCTTATAACCCTCGATTGGGCCCACAATTTTAGAGCTTAAAGTGACATAATAGTTGTAGAAAAGTGATAAAAAGGTGGGAAAAAAGAGTTACAATAGTGCTATTGAAGTAGTATTCACCATTTTAGGTGTATTATAAGCTATACACAGGTTACAACTGCACCCTTTAGTAATAAATAATTTATAAAATTCACTCAATTAGCTTTTTTAACCACATATTATGAGTGCTCCTACGATACTATTTATAGCTCGATTCTATATTGTGCATAATAAGTAGTAATAAACATCACCCAAAGTTTTTTTTTTACTTTACGTTTCTATTACCGTCAAAAATGATAAAATATAATAGCAGTGCGCATATTCATGGCCGACAATCATGGCCGACATCAATTAATAATTTTATACATTATCGGTTTCATAATTATGAATTCTCCCTGCGGTGATAAGTATTCTGTGATAATATATAATAGTTTTCATCTCAATTTTGAAGCGCCTCAAAAATAAACAACATTTCATATTATTAGGTAAAATAAATCACTGCCACAGCATTTTTTTTTATTTTAGTTGTGGTTGTAAATAACAATTCTCAGTACGTCTATGTATATTATAATTGAAAACAGTAAATAATGTAAATCAATAAGTCGGAAAATAATATTTTGACCATAAATTTACTTTTAAAATTTTATAGGTTATGTTTATTTAATGGCGTAAAATCTACATTACCTAAGGTTCCTGATAACTGGGTCAATCAATTTTTAAAGGTCCCGAGCATAATTTTCTCCTATATTTTTTTTTTGCTTCATTTTCAGCATTTTACTATTTCATTTAGAAGAGGATTCTTCGTAGATTAAGATTATATAAGCAGCAGTGATGTTGATTAAATACATTTGTGGATTTAACTTCACTAACTGATCTTTTCACGGGAAATAATGTCCTTTGGACAACTTACACAGTAGTACTTTTTTAAATGTTAAATGCCCTTAAGAATTAAAACAAATTCTTCTAATATTAAATAATAAATCATATTTTGATATTTGTTCTATGTACACCCAAAATACGAAATATTTTTATTAAAATTGAAACGAATGATGTCTTTTGGACAACCAAATTATGTTTCATATATAAAAAATTAAGTAAAGCGGAAATAGTGATTTTTTTTACAAAAAACTATTAAGGCGAGGTTGTTACGTATTGTATTATTGATTTTACTAAATTAAAATGAACTGATTCTCGATAAAACTGAATAAATGAAGTATAATGTGATTTTCATATGGGGACATCTTAGTTGTCCAGAAGACATATTTAGTTCTTCATGGGACATTATTTGTTTGTCCAAACGATAATGACCACCAGCTTTTATTTTTGTGATAACTTTCTCTTTTTTTTTCTTTTCCGTTCAGCCAATTTATCTGGGTCTGCTTTAAGCCTTTCTAGATAGCGTCTTGACTTTTCTTTCTCCGACAATCCCATTGTCTTATCTAAAAAATGTAAAAATTACAATTAAACTAGACATAAAATCGCGTAATAAAAATGTATTACCGAAACAGCCGAGTAATAAACAAAACATGAACTATTTAACTGTTAAAGTAAGTTTTAAATAATTATTGTCCTAGGGACAACCAAATTGTCCATGGGACAACCACTTTGGTTGTCCAAGTGACTGGTTGTCCGCGGGACATTTTTAAAATTTTGAGCCGCCAAGCAAATACTATTGTTATTTTATATATTAATCTCAGCTCACACTAAAATATAGACAAAAGCGCATCTCGTGTAGTATAATTAATAACAATGCATCAAGTACTTACGTTTTAACCACAGTTGTCCGACGGACTGACAAAAAAGCCACCCACACTCACCAACGTCGCTCGGGACGACTGTCGCCGTGATTTTATACAAATCAAAATGGCGTTTGAGCCCGACAGTTAACTATTGTGTTTGGCTTGTTGTTTAGGAGTCTACCGCGCCACCTGTGTTTTGGTTCCATAACTAAATTACGGTTGTCCGTGAGACCTGCGCCATGTAGGTGATTTATGGGGACAAAAGTAAAATGCCTGAAAATCGTATTATATCCAATAAAAAAAAATTGTTTGTATGTTTTGATGTCAATAATTATGAACTGAAACAAGAAGTGTATTTGGTATTTATGGTCGTGAAGTATGTTTTTCGTGATGCGAAGTTTCTTAATGCATTGTGGCTTGGGGACAAATGTGATAGTACTGGAAAATTGCATTTAGTCTCTTGGACAACCATGAAACTACGCACAAATTAATAAAACAAGTAAAATATTGTTAACAATAATGCTAGAAAATATTAAGAGGAATATAATTAAAACTAATTTAACTCTTTATGATTTAATATTTATTAATTATCGTTCAGGGACATGATGCGTGTACCGTCGGACCAATAAAAGTTGATCGACCCAACTATTTTATTCCCAACGCAGTGTTAAAAAACTATAGCTAGCTTTTTAATGCCACTTGGACTTTTATAATATGGGTGTAAATCCTATTATACAACCTATAATGATTTAAAGGTGGTTTCTGACACTTGCAGCATCTAGCTCTATAATACCTATAGTTATAACTTCTTTAACTTCTATAGCTCTATAATACAAATAGTTATCACTACTATAACTTTCTTTTAGCTCTTAGGGCTCCATAGAACTCGTTAGGTGGTACAAGGTATTGACTAACTCCATTTAAGAACTTTAACCGTTTGTAAGTATTAGCAGACACCTTACAATTGGTTCTAGTGTTTTACGTTTCCTAAAGATGTAAGAGTAAGTTTTACAAAAGTTCTGACAAACTCCAAGTTAGCACCTTTAGTTATATATTTTTCCTTTATTTCTCTTATGCCTCTTGAAACTTTAATTATTTATTCCTAACGCCGCAGTAGAGTCCAAAGCTATTGTCAGAGCTCTTATATGTCGTTTATAATACTTTAAGTGTCAAAAAAGGTTTCCCTTAGCGCCAAAATGTTAGTTGAGTTTCTGCGCGAACCAAATTGTAAATATTGTAAAATGACCAACAAAACATGAATATAATTTGGCAAGCACCGTTAAACTGGTCAAAAATCAATAAGTGCGTGGTGGCAATTGGCATATCAAAACACGCAATCAAGATAAAATCTTTGGCGTTTGTCAGCGGAGAACGCATTCCATATCTGCCACAAATCTGGCACGCGCGAATGTGTTAACTACAGTATTATTGCCATTTGCCATTGACGTACACCATAATATAGGAAAGTTGCATTCAGAAGAAACAGCATAAAAAGGACATTTTTAACTTCTGAAGAATAATATAGCTGTTCGATTTGAAATTACTTTTTAACACTATGTACCTATAACTTCTTTGTGGCACTGGCATATTATAATAATTGTAGTCATAAAATTATTTAAATTTAGAGCTGCTATGTCAAATTTTTTTACTACAAAATTATTTCTTATTGATTCAACATGTAAATTGTAAATATAAACATTTAAGCACTAAAATGTTATTAATTTTGACCCGATTATAATATTAAGTCCGATTAGACGTTCAGTCGTGAAGAATAATTTTCTAATTAATTTCTTTTCTTATAAAAAATGTGTCGTTATGGCGATAGAAATTAGAAACAGCGAAAAATCTTTTTTTTTTAACGGTGTTGTGGCGATTACTTTTAGGTGAAAGTTTTGTAATTTTTACCGTATGGTGAGAGAAATAAGCTTAGGCACGAATTTGATAGCTCAATCGTAAAACAATTGTAAAATAACAGAGAACCGGCGTACAATTGCGTTGTGTTGCAGAGTGAAAAATCCGGAGGATCGAAGGGCGTTTGGAGCTTTTAGATCCACTTTTCTCAGTTCGGGCATTATGATGCTGATGTCCTTTATAAATCATCTCACAGAGATTTTGTATGATGTGCAGTATCTCTGGGATACAGTTAGGGAATGTTATTATTCGACAAATTTTACTATTCGAATAATTCGAATAATGGCTAAACACTATTCGAATAAATTCGAATAATTCGAATAATACGAATATTGGTAATAAACTTTAAATACAAGTAATATAATGCGTTTATATATACCTGTATATTTAATAATATTGAAATGTGAAGTGTTTCACAAATTACTCTAAAAAAATCAACGTTTTTTTTTAGTAAAAAAAACCTTCTTTTAAGTTTCAAACTTAAAATACTAAATTGCAATAACTTTTAAAACTATTAACACACGAACCGTTTAGGTCAGGAGCAGACCATGGATTAGGTTGCCAATTCCCTTAGTTTCTCCCAAAAATTAAGGAAAATATCCTCTAGGGGAGAGAATTTTTTGGGTTTGTTTTAGAGGTTCATATTTTCTGGTTTTTAATAGAGTTAAGCTATTGATCGATTCAACATAGACAATCGATTTGAAAAGTCAGACTGTCGAAATTAAGCTTTTGGTAGTATAATTTAATGTATAAAAAATATATTACAAAACATATTTTTATTATTCATTTTTCAGTTTATTTAAGATTGGAGAGAAATATATTTTCAGAGTTGGAATATTGCACAGAAATCCAAATGCGTGCTCTGTTCTAATACAATGCAGCTGAAAACTCAAACACACGAGTATCGTGCTGTCATAATGGTCTGTTCCAGACCTAATCGGTACCTACATGTGTATATAAACCTTAGTAAGAATAATTAAACAAGATAAACCATCAAAATAAAAAGCACTCAAAAAAGATTTAAATGTTATGTTATTATAAAAAAAAATCATAGTTGGTAAAAAGTGGGTGGAAAATCTTTAAAACAAAAATAATCTTTTCCCATTTTCAAGTTAACCATGTTTAGTCTCTTTATGTTTTCTTTTTTTTTCTTGAACGATAAGTCTTATTACAAAAATTAAGTTAGACAACAGTAGATTAAAAATTGTATTATAGCCTGAAGAATGTGCTGATGATTTTTCTGAAACTAGGCATCACTACAGAAGTAGGCATCAGACATTGTACTGCAAGAACGGAGTGTGTCATGTTACGAACCGTTCAGAAGATGAAGCGAAGGTACAAAGATACTGAAAAACATTTGACAAGGCTGTACAAGACTTTAATGGCAGACTCAGTGTTCGGCAAGACTGTTAAATGCACTCTAAATGCAGTTAAGTTCAGCAACAGCTTCTTCAGACCCGAAGGGACTATGTTACTGATAGCACATTGAAGAAGACTTGCTTAAGCAAATCTGAAACCCTAAAGACCAAGGCGAAAGGCGAGTGGTCTCACCTCGAGACCAAACTCGAGAGCCCTAGTATCGAGTAACAACACTGTGATATTATGTCCGTGAACAAATACAAAAAGATGAACGAGAATGGTCCAGAATTTTGGTCCCAGATGAGTGGATTTACTCACTTTAACTTCGCAAGTTAAAGTGAACTTCTAAAGGGAGGCTAAGTAAACGTGACCTGGTAGGCGATATCTTTAAGCCTACTTTTCATAAAGAGTCCAGTATGCTCAGGCAGAGTACATATACAATGGGCTGGTGTACCTTCAGGAAGCCGCACTGAGTGTGTGGTCATGACAATTGGACCTCTAAATGGAGGAAAATATGGTCAAGAGATTATCAAAGATTCTCGTTAATGTCCTCACCTCAAACCGATTAAGTACACCCTGAGATAAGCTTAGAAAGCTAGTCCGAAGCCGCAGATTGTCACCTACAGTTAGTACCCTCACAGCACTAAAAACGCCCTGATATAAGAACGGGAGAATATTTCATAATTATGCTCCAAAATCTTGTTTTCAGTATGACAAACCCGCTCCAAGCTGTTGTTAGGCCTCGAGGAGTTATTTAAAACCGCAATTTTATATAACATGCAAAAGTCTTTAAGACTAAGATTAAAATGCTTAATCTTTGTTTAAAGATAAAAATAATATACTGATTTATATAATTTATTCTTTTAAAGAAAGCTGTTAAATCTTGTCATACTATTTTGAAAAGTATGAAATTTTAAACGATTTGTACTTAGTTTTGCAGGCCAGTGTAATACTGTAATAATCAATTCAACTAGGTAACCTTTATCATTTAACTCTGTCCATCCGCCTGTCTCTCTTTCTATCTGCTCTTCTAGCTATATTACGTCAAGATATCGGTTCTGGTGTGATAAAAAAATATAATTTGATTATATAGTTAGGGGTGGCTTTCCATACATGTGAAGTGTGTGTTAAATATAATGTCTTTTAAAATAAAGGAAAAGTTTTATACATGACTTTTACAAAGTGAACATTTCCAAGTAATCGGCCTCCAAATTGGTTTCACCCCCCACTGTTATTTCTGAACTATGAGGATTAGGACTTTGCAATTTTCCATGCTGGTTAATGTAATGTCAAATTAATGTAATAATGCAAGGTGAAAGTTATTTTGAACGAAAACGAACAGTAGGTAACTATTTAAGAATATGAAACAAAAAATCGTATTACACTTTATAGTAACAGAACTCTCCTTAGACACGTCTTGACACGCTTTTGGTTAGGTTATTTTGACAAGCGTGTGAGCATGGTGTTCTTTCGCTGAGCCCTGTAGGAAGTATTCATCTTAAATATTTTTTTATTTAAAACAGTTTTGTATTCTTCACAAACAGTGTAGTAAAATCTGTTTTAGGATATTATTGACGACAATATTAATAAATAATAAAAATAATGTATTAAATAACGTAACTTTCCGGTTTATACATGTTTTTTTAACTAATACTAACATATTTTTGAGAAATAAATCAAATATTTTTATTATTCGTTTTATTCGAAATATTCGAATATTGAACCCAATCATATTCGAATAATAAAATCGTCGAATATTCGAATAATACGAATATTCGAATATTCGAATAATATTCCCTAGATACAGTACGTCAATGCTGTTTACCATAAACAATCAAATTATTATTAGCCATTGAAACTTTTGGTGCAATACAAAAAGTTTGCAAAGTGATACAATCTAAAATGACCGTTTGGCGTTTTACATTATATTCAGCTAAAATGTACCAAATCTTGATTATTTCGAACGTTTACAATGCAATGCAGCAAAAATATTATATTACTAGCTTTTGCGTGCGGCTCCGCCTGCGTAAATACTTACAGTATCCCGCGGGAACACTACTTTTTCAGGATAAAAAATATCCTATGTCCTTTCCCGGGACCCAAAGTATGTCAATACCAAATTTCATACAAATCGGTTCAGCAGTTAAAGCGTGAAGAGGTAACAGACAGACAGACACACATTCGCATCTTTAATATTAGAATATATTACTATATATTCTAATATTAAAGATGCGAATGTATAATACCTACTGGTATAGATGATTATAATATATTATGCATTATTTTTTACATTATTATCATTTGTAAAGCACAATAATAATTATCTTTAGCGTCAGTTCCTTTTTGACTTTATCCACTGCACAATGAAGATACAAGTTTAATGGCAAGTCCAACTCGCACTTGGCCGGCTTTTTTTTTAATGTTGAGCCCTTGCGTCACCTTTACATCTGCCGCCCGTATCCCGTCACAATGCACAAAATGTAAACATTTTAACTATATACCAAATGATAGACTAGTGGCAATTGTACATTTTATAAGTTTTTATTTTATTTTATAATAACACATCATATCAATCTCAGCATCCGAAAAACTTGTGTTACCACTTGCGGGGACCAGAATCTAGATAACGGGAAGTATATCTATTTAATACTTTTATACTATACATATTACATACATATATATTTAAGATTTTTATTACATTATACATATATTTAATACACAACCATGACCCAGGAACACAGAAAACTTTTGTTCCCTCGGCGGATTTGAAACCGCGCGCTTGCGCACCCACTGCATAAGCCACAGACGTCGTCTATACTTATATATATACTTATTAAATAAAGAGGAAAAGTTTGTTTGTTTGTTTACATCGAATAGGCTCCGAAACTACTGGACCGATTTTAATGAAATTTGGTACAGATGTAGAGTAGACCACGGGGAAAGATATAGAACTACTTTTTATTGCGGCAAAATGTACGGTTCCCGCGGAATTTCTTTCAGCGCGCACGAAGTCAGGGGCAACATCAATTATAAAGCTATTGTCACACGATCTCCAGCCTCCAGCTAACGGCACAAGAGACGGCCATTCGATAAAACTGTACTTTTATATTAATAGTAATAAAAAGCCGGCAATAAACTTAATACCCATTATTATTATACCGGCCAAGTGCAAGTCGGTCTAGCGCGCGAAGGGTTCCGTACAAAAGAGATTAATAATCACGTTTGTTCTGTGTGACGGACAGTACAGCTCTGGTAACTAGGTTACCAGACCGTTTGATTCGCCGAGAGAGGGCAGGTCCGATTCCCAGTGTACCAATTAGACTTTTTCAGATCTCAAGTACATTATACGCACGCTCACGGTGAAGGAAAACATCGTGAGGAAACCCGTACATGGTTGGCCCCAGACGTATTGACCAGTCATTCCTCTGGACTAGGCTGACATGTTGTGAGAATGCCGTTTGTGCTTGAGCAACCATACGACATTTAAGAACCAACTGTCCAGCGGAGTTTTATCAATAAGGTTTAACCCCTTGGGTACGGACTACGGAACCCTAAAAAGATTATGCTGTTTACTGTTTAATAGAAAATAATAAGAAATGATTGCGACTTCGTTAGCGTGGAAATACGCGAGTCCTATGAGAACACAGAATGCTTCTGTACGAATAGGTCGGTTTGTCCGGAAATTATCCAACGCCGCGCATAAAATCAGCTTGAAAAAAGTTAAAACTATAACTCGATAACGCAAATTATATAAACTGTGTTCCGCGGAAAAAAACGCTAACAAAAAACGTACCTAAGCAAAATGGCGACCGCTAAGCTTTATTTAAGCAAAATGACATGTGTGAAATGAAAAGTATTGAAGTTAGTAAACGTGTCATGGGCGGTCCTGGCCGATAATAATCTATTATTTTTCTTATAATCTAGTAAACGCTAACAAGCGCTTTTTCTGCGCAACACAGCCATTATTACGAATCTATTGACAGTTGACATGCAGTTGACACCTTTTACATAAGCAGTTTTAAGACGCTACCGCGCTACGATGGAACAAACAAATATACATACAGATTTGATCCCTATCCTTTATCATTTTTTTGAAGCCTAGTCATATACGCAGGATATACTAAGTTGCATAAGTGCGCGCGCATAAAAACACCCTCAATGAGATAGATGCACCCTCTTGTCCGATTCCCCTTTGATCCAATGGAACGGTACACCGCTACAATCGGAGGAGGAGCGGATGCAGTATCCTGGTTAGCTATAATAAAGCCTCTACAACCTTCACACGCATGCCCTGATGCCTCGCCACCGAAAGTGGGCTACTTAAAAGCCGAAGTAGACTGAGCAGTACTACTACTTAAGCCTTTTCATCCGTTAATGGATGATTTATACAGTATTCTCCGAGCGAAGTAACCACTTGAAATACTGTAGTGCCTGGGACAGTCGGTTTTTAAATGTCGTATGGTTGCCCAAGCACATACGGCATTCTCACAACACAGTCAGCCTAGTCCAGAGGAATGACTGGTCAATACGTCTGGGGCCAACCATGTGCGGGTTTCCTCACGATGTTTTCCTTTATCGTTAGAGCGTCCATATAATGTACTTGAGATCTAAAAAAATGTCTCATTGGTACACGCCACGACCTGGGATTCAAACCTGCACTCTCTCGAGTGCGAACCAAACGATCTACCCACTGACAGCGTAGACCGTTTGGTTCGCCCCCTCCACCAGCCCCTCCACCAAGTTTAGCCCACGAGCCGACGTGGTGGATATGGCCGCTGCATGCAGCACAGCTTCTTGGAGCCACTGCAGGTGAGAGATTGTGAACTGTCTACGATATTAACTGCGCTATGCTACCTGTACCACGCACAGGTCGAACAGCTTCCGTGGTCTGGTGGTTCGAGCATTGGCTCTCGACTCGGAGGTCGTGGATACGATTCTCGCATTGGAACAACAAAAAATGTTTCCAAGTTTGGTTAGGGAAACGCAGGCTGATTGATTGATTGATTGATGATCACCTGATTGACAAGAAAGATGAACCATGCGTCTGATGTCTCTGATCTCTCGCCAGTTGTGTCGGTTATACGTCCCACTGGATTACGAGAGTAAAGGAAGAGAGATAGACTTGGGCACTACAATATTACTCCTGCGTAACTGGCGTGGTTTCAACAAAACCGGCCACCGTCACCGAATTTGGAGTGGGGAGTTATACCACAGGTCGGCCGACATAGCCAGACGCTAACAATCCACTCCACCCGACCCCGAATCCCCGACACATATTTGATATTACATACCTATGCCAAAATCATTATAGTGCGATTCAAATGAGAATAGGATAGAGTCGGCGCCATATTGTTTCGAATTTTGACTGTTATGATAGTTAAATTTATGTTTAGATAATTGATTACTATTTATCGTTTTTATTTAAATTCGATGCAAGACTATTATTATTTATATGCACATAAGTTTTTCTGATAATCGCACTTTTCAAGTGATATTTGACAGAAAAAGGTCATTGACGTTCCTATTCTCATTTGAAACCGTTTTACCCTTCCTTTTGGCCGTAGCTTAGTCGGGTAAAAAGTTGTGCCACAAAGTTTTCATTCTTATTTCTTTCCCGTTCATGAAACAACGATAAAGAAAAGTGGCTTCCTTCACACTTTTTGACTACCAACGTTCAATTTTGTGACAAAAAAAGCGATTATAAAAAAAACCGGCCAAGTGCGAGTCGGACTCGCACACGTAGTAGGGTCCCGTACAAAATTACAGAAAAACACGTTTATTGAATTGGAGCCACCAAAATATTTATTTTATTCTATTTTTAGCATTTTTTGTTGTAGCCGCAACAGAAATACGTCACCTGTTTTCATACTGTCTAGCTTTTTTTTTTTTTTTTTTTATGTAATGAACCAGGAAACGAGCAGACGGATCGCCTGATGGTAAGCGATTACCGCCGCCCATGGACACTCGCAACACCAGAGGAGTTACACTTGTAACTCCTCTGGTGTTGCAACTTGCGTTCCTGGTCCTTAAAATCCCCAATCCCCCCTTGGGCCTCCGGTAACCTCACTCACTCGGCGAAACACAACGCAATCGTAATTTCACGCCGGTTTTCTGTGAGGCCGTGGTATTTACCCGGTCGAGCCGGCCCATTCGTGCCGAAGCGTGGCTCTCCCACATACGGTATCAGCTATCACGGTTCATGAGATTAATATTTTAATGCTTACGTATTTTGTTTTTACCCTTAGGGTGCGGAACTAGGGTTCCCACCTCTCCCAGAATTCCGGGAGTCTCCAGGAATTCATCAATGATAATGTAAATCTCCCGGCTCCCGGAAGGAAATTCAAATAACCAAATTTCTCCCGGAATTTAGAGGAGGCAACTGGCAACCCTATGCGGAACCCTGAAAAACTAAGAAGTTAGTAATTATAGTTCAGTGATGGCGCGGCGTGGGAACGTCTACGTTGACAAACATCCCCAAAATTAAGGGCATTTCCTAATTCCTTAAACTGTCCCTTAAGGGCTATAGGGTTGTCGAAATGCTGAAAAATCATAACGAATTTATTAACAAGTAAATTTTTGTTTAATTTTCTACGGATATCTAGAATTTTTTGAATCCTTAGAAGTTTTTATTCCCAAGCTTAACAATTCCGACAAACTTTCCAAGGTTACACGAACTTAACGATATTTTGTAGAATCTTTGAAGAAGCGACCTTTTTTTCTACGTCCGTAAGTAACGATTTATAATATTTAGTACATTATTTATATTCTTTCTTAATTAAATCACATGTTTTTTAATATTTTATAGTCCATTCACGTTATCAAAGACGAAATTAATCAAAATTTCGGTGTGTGCAAATGTCATGTTTGACCGATGACGCTTAAGCCATGTTTACATTCACCAATAATTTAAGTAAGCCATATTGACATTAGCACTGATAACTCACTGCGAACTTATCGCTAATAGACTATAGTTACTAACATACAGAAATTTCGATTATTTTCATCCACCCTCGTCCTACTAAACACAAAGTGTGAACCCTAAACTGCAGGGCGTTCAACTTGAACTATTTAAATTATAATAATATAATAATAATATAATAATAACGTTTATTTCATCTCCACAAATTACAGTTGATCTTAATTTTAATCATAAACAGTTTACACAAAAAATTGTAACTTGTGGGAGATCTGGAGTCTAAACTAAGCCAGGCCTGTAATATAGATCTCCAGGCCCCCCATACATATTGCTAGTATAGTTAACATTAACAGTATGCAAGTGTGTTTCTGAACTGAAGCGATGAAGAAACGATTGTGTGTGAAAAAATGGGATTTGTGTGTGTATGTGCGTGTGTGTGTGTGTGTGTGTGTGTGTGTGTGTGTGTGTGTGTGTGTGTGTGTGTGTGTGTGTGTGTGTGTGTGTGTGTGTGTGTGTGTGTGTGTGTGTGTGTGTGTGTGCGTGTGTGTGTGTGAGTGCGGTCGTATTGAATTAGAACATTTTAAGATATTAAACTACTTTCTTGTTTCTAGTAATTTTTCTGTGTCTTCGTAATTAAGTTTAAGTAACCATTTAAGAATTTTATTTTTACATTTACTTCTGGTACAATTTGATAAGGACAATTTTTTATTTAATTTATTATACAGAATGCCTCCTACATATGGAACAAACCTCTGTGCAAACGAGGTGTTTACAGCTTTAGGCTCACAAACCGCATAGCTTCGTCTCGATTGGGCTACGTGTGTTCTTTTGTCTTCTGAAGGGAAAATATTATTATGTGTATGTAGTATAGTATGCATTAAATAAAGTTGCCGAACGGTAGGAACTTGAGCATCCTCGTAAAGTTTAGTTGTAGGGTAAAAACAGGGCTTAGCAAGGCTAACTTTTAGTATCATTCTCTGGGCTCTTTCAAGAGTTAGCAGTTTAGTTTTAGAGGCTCCGCCCCAGGTGGTGATACAGTAAACTATTATGGATTGTACCAATGCTTCATAGACTGACTTTACAATCTGCTTATCTGCTACATCCCGTAGTGTTTTAAATATGTAAGATAGTTTTCGAATTCTGTTACTTAAAGAATTTATATGATTTTCAAAAGTTAAATTAGAATCTATTTCCACGCCAAGATATTTTATATTATTAACACGAGAGATTATAGAACAGTTACATGTTGAATAAGGGGGAAAATTGCATTTGTGAGCATAAATTTTGTTTATATCATTAACTATTTCCCTACGGTTTTGGATTGAGAACACAATGTATTTAGTTTTATCTTCATTTAAGGTTAGGGAGTGGAACATTAACCAGTGGCAAATTTTGTTAAATCCCTCTTGAGCAAAATTAAAAACTTCTTTAATTGAGTCTCCATAAAAGGTAAGAGCTGTGTCGTCTGCATACGCAGAGATACGGCAGTTTTTAATGTTAAGTGCACAGAGTTCGTTTACGTAGCAGAGAAAGAGTGTTGGGCCTAGTATGCTACCCTGTGGCACTCCAAATGCAATCGGCAATTCATCACTAACTTTGTCACCAATTTTCACGCATTGAGTTCTATTACGGAGATAATCAGATAACAATGCCAGTGAGGTTCCTCTGATACCGTGAGCTTCTAGTTTATCCACAAGACAGGGGACAGAAACAGTGTCAAAGGCTTTAGCGAGGTCGAGAAATATGGTTACACATTTCTTTTTACTGTCCAAGTTATGAACTATAAAGTTAACAAGATCTAGTACTGCATTATTTGTTGAACGGCCTGGTCTAAAACCATATTGTGAGTTTGAAAGAAGATTGTTTTCTTCTAAGTATTTAACAAGTCTCGTATTAATGAGGCGTTCAAATAATTTTGAAATAGTAGTTAAAATTGCAATCGGTCTATAGTTGTTGACACTGCTCCTATCACCCGCCTTGTAAATCGGATGCACTACAGCTCTTTTAAGTTCATCAGGGAAGATACCAGCAGCAAAGCAGCGATTAATTAAATCAGTGAGAACTGGCGTTACTGACGGAGATATTTTTTTGAGGATGTCGGCACTTAATTGATCTATACCTGGTGCGCAGTCGCTTTTTAGCGATTGTATTGTTCTCATGACTTCATCGTTGTCGGTAGGTAAGAGGACAAAAGATTTTGTTGGTGGGGTAATAGCTTTTTTAATGGCTGGAATAGCAAAGTGCCGAAATTTATCTGCTAATTGTTTTCCAATATTAGAAAAGTATTTGTTTATTTGATTAATTGCATCTACAGGGTCTTTGTTTATTGTTAAAAGTTGTGATGGCAAATCAGTATTTTTAGTGTTGTTAGTTAAGGATTTAATTTTATGCCAAAGCTTCTTAGAATTGTTTTTTGCCATTTTAATTTGATCAGCTTCGTATTGTTTTTTAAGTTTCTTTATAATATTATTACAATAATTTCGATATCTTATGTAAGTTAGTTTGAATATTTCATTATTTGGATTTGATTTTAGTTTTTTGTGTAAATTATCTCTATTGTGTATGCAACGTAGCATACCAGCTGTTATCCACGGTTTTATAATAAGTTTTTTCCTAGGGATTAATCGTTTGATCGTATTCTTAGTTATTAACTGCTGTATTTTAGTAATGAACTTACTCATGGCTAGATTCAAATTAGGTTCACAATATACCTCTGAAAAGCTGTATTCATCACAATCAGATTTTAATTTTTCTACATCAGTTTTAGAGATTATTTTTAGCTTAGTAGTTTTATTAGCAAAGACTTCGGTTTTTAGGCTAAATAAAACAGATTCGTGATCAGTAATAGTCGTTCCTAAAGTGAAAGTATAGGCACTTAATTTCGTCTTTAGCAAAACATGATCTAAGCACGATTTTCCTCTAGTTGGAGTATTTATTGCAGGTAGTATGCCATGGAAGCTAATAGTGTCAAGGTAAGCTGAGTTTATCTGACTCGTCTTTAAGAGGTCAATATTTATATCGCCAACCACTATAACATTTTTGTATGACGATAAATCTTCTAGCAAATTATGTAAAGAATTGATGAATCCTTCATGCGCCCTAAAACTAGGAGGTCTGTAGATTGCGATTAATATCGTATCATCATGTATTTTAACTGCTAAACAGTTTGCTTCTAATAAGACGGGTTCTTCCACGATACAATCTAGATTACGGTTTGTATAGATTACGAGACCATCATTTTGATTATAGTTATCATTAGTTCTATATGAGTTATATCCTTCAAGTATTGGTAGGTTAGAAACACGCGATAGCCAGCATTCAGAGAGCACTATGATGTCACAGGAAAATCCAATTCTTTTGAGTAATACATGCAGCTCTTGCACGTTGCGGTTTAGGCTGCGTATGTTCTGTTGTAATATATTAAGGTATCTCTTAGGATGACGAATAAAAGTGATACATTCCTCTGGGTGACAGGATATGGGAACAGAGTTGTGGAACTCGTCAATGTTTTGCATTAAATTATTTGTAGAATCGAATATTATGCATGATTCCTGCTTGTACTACTTGGTGTATCCGAAGTATGTATCGCGAAGATGCACTTGTTATTGTATATGTAAATAGTCCATTGTTGCTTACTATATTAAGAATTTTTTTGACTAAAAAGACATGCCTATGAACAATATGCAAATATTGTTCATAGTATATAAATGTTACGTATTTTGAGGTAGGCTGTAAGTGTAAGTGTAAAACGTGTAATATGTTATGTATATCATGTAAAAGTATAAAAAATATATTTATAAACGATAAACAAACTTTTGATAAATAACAATAATTCCTATTTAAAAAAGTGATTACTTTAGAACACCAACGTAAAAATATTATATTATAAGCCAAGTATCAAGACTGTTATAATTTACTACAATTAGTTAAACCTGCGGTTTCCTCGCCTAAAAAAACAATCTTTTGTAATATTGCGTGAATCAATTTAAATTAACGTTTTCCTTTTCTTAACGTTTAATTTTTAATTTCCTAAATATTATAGGTATCGTTTGTCACAAAAGTTTTATTTCGCTTCCAATATAATTTAAATACATAGGTGTAGATGTTTGAAGGATAGCTTCAAATTCTTTTCCAATTCATATTTTTCAATACACATGGTTGGATGGATTTTAATGAAATTTGGCATAGTAGTAGTTTAGACTCCGGATTAACACATAGGCTATTTTTAATCGCAGCAAATTTTGCACGCATGAATTTTATTTTCGGCTTACTTTACCACCTAAACATGCCTAGCCCACTATAGTACATTATCAATTATCTAAACCCATTAGATAAGCTCCCTTAACACTAAATCACTATAATTTCCAGATTAGCAGATGTTAACCCGCCGCAGCTCGGGTCCATTTTACCCGCTGGCCACGCGGCCATTGTTACAACTGTTTATTAGGACAACAATGGCCAATTGTTCGGTAATGGCCGGCCACTTCTGAATAATTGTGGCCTAATTAATGTAATAATGATGCGCGTGCGCGGGAATGTGCGCGCCGGTTTAAGTATTGTTGGTTAACGTAATGAGGTAAGTAGGGGTAAACTACATTATATTGTAATACATAATAACTGAAATTATTAGATAGCTTGTGTTGACCAAATTTTTTAACCTGTCTACGAAGAGTCTAAACTAACACCCATATCATTAGTTGTTACCTCGAGATTTCCTCCACTCGACTCAACCTCATCTGAGGTATCCTTGAGAAGTTCCTCGAGTTTGGTATTCTTAAACATAATTTCTACCTCACCTGTTTGCTCCTGCAGTAAGGTTGAGTGGAGATATGACATCATGGAACAACAACAACTAATGATACGGGTGTAAGTACCCCTTGGTAACAAAAATGTTTATACGACGTATACGCGAATCCATGTTTCTGTATTTGTCAGATACGTTGGAAAAGTCACTTGACAGACAAAGACAGCAACATGGATTAGCGTCCGTGGTGTCAAAGAAATTATGAACAAGGGGTTACAAAAACTCAGTTAACCGTTTAGAAAACTACAAGTAGAAAATTTCGTGAGGTATATAATATTAATCATTAATGTTGTCTTATTTAGATACTCAAAAGTACTGCCAGGGAATCTAATTCATATGCAGATTAACTGTTGTCTTAATTTGTTTGTATTATCATAGACTAGTAGGTAACTATTTAGTAATCTGTTGTAATATGATATCAAACTGACATAATGTCATTAACAATTATAGGGAATATGCACGTAATTTTTATTTATTTATATGTATCTTGTTTCGTAAACCGTGTGGTAAAAGTCAGTTTTTGGATATCATTAAAAATAACAAAGATATGAACGTTTAAAGTAGTCTATTAGACAGAAAGATCGGATGTGTAACGTGACGTCACATAACACGACTTGCATGAAAAGTTCATAAATAATTTCGATTTGCTAGAAAGAGATAGATTAAAAACTTTAACCCTCATATCTTGCTCATTACCCGACTGCGCGACGCAAAGGAGTGGTAATGTGTTTATCAGCCTATGTATGTATGTATGTATGTATGTTCCTTTGAAGCACTATACAGACCAAACGCCTGGGCCGATTTTTATGATTCACACGTCAATCGATTCCTCTTAGTCCGGCGAGTGTCACTAAAGACATAACGTTAGTGAAAATTCAATATGGCGACTACTGGACGCCATATTGTGAAAATGAAAAAAATGAAAGTCAACAAACTATATCAAGTGGGGTATCGTTGAATAGGTATTTAAAAATCATTGTTAGTTTTCTCTCAACATTTTTCGATTCGACTGACCGTTTAGGATCTATATCGATTTAAAGTTGCGTAACAACCATTCTCACATTCCAGTGATGTAGTACTGATGCTGATAGGAAATCCAGTCTGGTAAATTGCTAGCTAGGTACTCATAACTAAAAAGTATAAAATAAAAAATTATAATTTAAAAAATTTAAAAACCCGACTGCGTAAAAAGTAAACTAAACTAAGTAGGTACATAATTAAAACTGATCCGGTGGTCTAGAATTCTATAATATATTATTGAATTAATACTATTGGAACATAACAACTGAACAGTCGGGATCCATTATTCGACAGCCAATCAAATTTTTCAATGGATCCTGACTGTTTAGTTGTTATGTTCCAATAGTATTAATTCAATAATATATTATAGAATTCTAGACCACCGGATATCTAAGTGCTTGTTTTTTTCTTTTCAGTTTTAATTATGTACCTACTTAGTTTAGTTTACTTTTTACGCAGTCGGGTTTTAAAATTTTTTAAATTATAATTTTTTTTATCAACAGATATTGTCAATTTTCTCGCCATTTCCTTTATTTTTCAGTCTAGTATCATATTACTATTTTTAAGTTATTTTTCTGTTTTATGCATATTCCCTATTGTTTTGAGATTCGAGACTGCATTATAATACGAATAAACCATAAGAACACGCGACTCTACTTGCTTATGACTCTACATTCCCTGATTTACGCCGATTTTCGATAGGCCATTCAAAGCAAGGGTGGGAATTAACATACTTCATAAACCTCTTTTACATTCTAACTTAATACTTGTTAAGTTGTTACCCGTAAAAACATTCAAATGTGAAAGTTTATGACTTATGTTTGTTGCTGTCACCTAAAATTAAAGCTCTACAAATGACGGCTCGAGCACCAGCGAATGTTGTTTATTGACATAAACCTAAGGTTGACACCCAAAATAATTTCATACATCGCGCCAGACTATATCATAAATATGATACAATTATATTGTTATTTATGTCAAAGCATGAAATAACCAGCCAGCCCTGTAAGCGAAAGTCCTGGCTCGAAAATACTCACATCTCGCTCACCGCACGCACCCCCCACATCTAGCCAAGCACACATAGATGCGAGCTGTCAATCGTGTAAGTCTAATAAATGACAGTTTTTTACTTTAGTAATATATTATACTGTATATTCTTTGACGTAGGTCAAGTGTAACGTTATTGTATAGATTATAGAAAATTTACGAGCGCAGTATGTCGATCGCGGTCAGCCGGCTAGCCGCTAAACCAATAACTGTATGTTTGTATGTTAATTCTGTATGGTAATTGGTAATGACGAATATCTCAAGTGGGATCGAAATACTAACACGTTGTACAGTCACAATATACTCGCCAAATGGTACCAAAGTACAGTGAGGTGCAAAAGTTGTGTAGCACTTATAAAAGTTATAAACCATATTGCTTAAACAATAATGGTCAGTTCACGCCGTGACGATACGCGAACGCGGCGCTGATATTTTTAATATACCTTGGAATTTTAACTTTTTTATAGGGGAAATAGTATAGTTATTGGCCCCTTTACAGTTATTGGCCATTTCAACTTTGTTGCCAAAAAACTAGCAACAATCCTATACAAATAGTGAATTTAAAAGCTTATAAATGGCAATACTTTTATTCACTATCAAAAAGTTTTAACGAAATTCCGCTAGGTTATTTAGTTTACGTAAAAGCATAAGAACCAAACAAACATACTCACATTCACATTTATATTATTATAGTAATGATAATCCTACTCAAAAGGAAATAATATAAGTTTTGGTACGAAGTGTACCGCGCGGCGCCATATGTCGGTATGCTACTAATTTGCATCAAGGGGTTAACTTACGTACCCGTAAGCGTTCCGCATGGCCCATATACACCACAAACCCCATTCTTTTTTAAATGAAATGAACCAGGAAACGATCAGACGGATCGCCTGATGGTAATCGATTACCGCCGCCCATGGACACTCGCAACACCAGAGGAGTTGTACTTGTAACTCCTCTGGTGTAGCGACTTGCGTTCCTGGTCCTTCATATCCCCCCCTTGGGCCTCCGGTAACCTCACTCACTCGGCGAAACACAACACAAACGTTATTTCACGCCGGTTTTTTGTGAGGTCGTGGTATTTACCCGGTCGAGCCGGCCCATTCCTGCCGAAGTGGAACTCTCCCACAACTACAAACGAGGCCGCATTTTATACTTACGCCCCGTTTCACAATCTTCTAGTAAGTGTCAAATAGCTTATTTGCTTGTTTGGTCTCAGTCGCTCTAAACTTCCGAATAAGGGGTCGTCCATTAACCACGTGATGCCTAAAGGGGGAGGGGGGGGGTCCAAGAAAAAATCACCAAGTATCACAAGGGGAGGAGGGGGCTTAAGGAGACATCATGTGTATTAATTTTCGAATCTAGTCTATCATCTATGCATAGCGAAATTATTACCTATCGGTTATAGATTAGTAATGTTGTTTAAATACTTACAAGACAAATGACTCGTATAGTTTTTAGTTGCTTAAATTATTCGATTCAATTGTTGTTTAAGTTAAATATTTTCTTCAAACATGACCTGCTTACTATGTACAAAAAATACATGTGATCTTAGGCGGGGGGAGGGGGGGGGGGCAGTATAAAACCTCACCACGTATCACCAGGGGGAGGGGAGGGGTCTAAAAAGTGGTTAAAAACATCACGTGATTAATGGACGGCCCCTAAGCTATCCGATAATAAGGGCATGTTTTACAATCTTGTAATGAGTATCGGATAGTTTGATAATTGGCATGTTCTGTATCGGTCGCTCTATATAAAGCTAGCAGCTACAAAACTTCCGAATAAGCTAATCGACACTTATTTGAAGATTGTGAAACTGGGCCCCGATTCTCGTGCTTCGAATATCGGTTTGATTGTCAGTCTGTCCCGCTCGCGCACGCATGATTTGACGCCTGTGTGAATGAGTCAGCGCGAGAATCGAACCGAGATTCGAGGTACGAGTATTGGGGCCCTGGACCTCTAGTCAAGATGCATTCGATAATTTCGAAGGCACAGTTCGAAAACAAAATGTATGGGATTTGACATAACGCATCTCAAGCGACATGTCACATAACGATGACTTATGTCAAATCCCATAATTTATTTTATTTCGAAGTTCGTCATCGAAATTATCGAATGCATCTTGACTAGAGGCCCAGGACTTTAAAGTTAATCCCATACATTTTTTATTTTGAAGTACATCATCGAAATTATCGAATGCATCTTGACTAGAGGCCCAGGACTTTAAAGTTTCGACATAGATCAGTTTTTATTTTCAGGTATGTTCTACTGGTCGTGGACAGGACAGACCACAGTAGGCTAAATAATTTAATTTCGCTTTAAAAGCACATTTAATTCAATGATAAGTCATGGACGATTGGCTCTAAACGTTTCCACAGCTGGCGCGCGCCCGCCCGCATCATATTAGCCCAATATTGTACCAATATAACACAATACAATACAATACTCTAATACAAATAATACAATACAATAATACATTTCAGTACAATAACGCGAAACAATTAATGCGGGTGTTTTAGTTAACAAACAACTTGTGTTGGTCATTTTATCTGTGGGTTCTTTTGAGCGATCATAGAGGTAGTGTGTCATATTTTGCTGTGTCCAGACACCAGATCAATAATTATAAAAAACCGGCCAAGTGCGAGTCGGACTCGCGCACCGAGGGTTCCGTACAAACCTGTAGGTATATAAGTAAAAGTTCACCCATCACGACAATCGAGTCATAGTAGGGGTAGTAAGTTTATAATTATTATTTAAAATATTTTTATTTTATGATGTAACTAAAAATGTACGGTTTTTGCAATTTTTCCTTTATCTATGCTATAAGATGTTGCTCCGAACCAAATTTCAAAATTCTGAGTTCACGGAAAGTACCCTGTAGGTTTTGATTGCCTTGCGAATGTCAAAAATTTGCGGCATAAACGGCTGTATATTTTGACAGCCGAAAAATGAAAAGACACCTACAGCCGAAAAATGAAAAGACACCTTCTATGCCCGTTATATAAGGAGGGGTTAATTTTGCGCGTCAAACGAATTTAATTTTTTTATGTGACAAAGTTCGTTATTTTTCTGTTTATATGTCGTGTGGCGCAATTATTAATTATAATGATAATATACCATTAATTAAAATTATTTTCGGAAGTTGTTATTATGCTTCCTAATTAAATTATTTCCAACAGAAGAAACGGAAATTCCTAAATAAATAATATTACGCAAATATTAAGCAATAATGTTATCAAAATTACCATCAAACATATTATGGCAAAATATATTATTTTATTACTAACGTCTTTTGTATGGGTTAGCTGAAATCTTTAGAACTTGCTATTATACATACTACTAGCTTTTGCCCGCGACTTCGTTCGCGTGGAACACTTGTACGTGGTGTACTTTGGGAATTGGGATATCGCTAAAATATACCGGCACTTCATTTACGTTGAAGGACAATCGCTTCCCTGCCCGCGACTACCCGCCGCGCGCCACATTATTTGATTACTGCGATATCTTCCAAAATACTCATTGAAATCAAATGATGTAAACGGAAAATTTCTTCTAAATTAAATGCTTGTAATGAATAACGTATTTACTTGGATAAGGATTAATATCATCTTTATGAAAACACCCTCTCAAATAATGCTTAATTTTGGAACAAATTTGGTTAGCATAAAAAGGTTATTGTGAGCCAACCTTAACAGATAGACATATACTGTCGCGGACTTTTTTTTAGAATTTTTAAAGGGGAACAATTTTGTCATACATCATTTTAGCGAAACTTTAACCGTTTCCGCAGCGTATGCAGCGAAAGCTCTCAAAAGGAAAAAATAACCCCCGATTTTGAAACATTCTTGGTTGGTGCTCCGCTCGTATTGAGCTTAGCATGATATTATATAGCCTAAAGCCTTCCTCGATAAATGGACTATCCAACACAAAAAGAATTTTTCAATTCGAACCTGTAGTTCCTGAGATTAGCGCGTTCAAACAAACAAACAAACAAACTCTTCAGCTTTATAATATTATAGTATAGATTCTTTCTTAAATCTTATAATATAATAAAAACGGCCAAGTGCGAGTCGGACTTGCGCACAAAAGGCTCCGTACCAGTTTACCAACATTTTAGGGGTCGTCCATTAATCACGTGATGCCTAAATGGGGAGGGGGGGTCTCCAAAAAAAAATCACCAAGTATCACCAAGGGGAGGAGGGGGTATAAGGAGACATCACGTGTATTAATTTTCGAATCTAGTCTATGCATAACGAAATTATTATCGTGTGTAAATTTGTAGTGTTGTTTAAATTCTTACAAGACAAATGACTCGTATAGTTTTAATTGCTAAAATTATTCGATTAAATTGATTTTTAAGTTAAAGTTTTTCTTTAAACATGACCTGCTTACTATGTAAAAAAATACACGTGATCTTAGGTGGGGGAGGGGGGGGGGGTAATATAAAACCTCACCACGTATCACCAGGGGGAGGGGAGGGGTCTAAAAAGTTGTAAAAAACATCACGTGATTAATGCACGTGTTTACTTATTATTTAGTTATTTCTGTAAGAAATTTTCTAAACAAGCGCATTTTACATGTAAGGCTTCCCGCTTCTATAACTCCTTAAGTGACAAAGTTATAAGCCGTTATAGTTTTCCTTCAAAGTTCATCACATGAAATTTATCAGGACAAGATTGTTCTACACCACGCTAGCCTCCTGCCGCTAGCGATAGTACTATCGAAGATTTTTACATTTTTTTTTAAGACTAAAGTTTCCTTAAATGCTTACGGTATTGTCCTGTAGGTTACAGGTAGGTACTGTTTGAGTGTTGATATACGAAATATTAAAAACGCTCAACCACTGAGCCACAGATATTATTGTAATATCTGTGGCTCAGTGGTTGAGCGTTTTGGTGCTCAAGTCGCGGTTTCGAAACCCACCGAAGGAACAAAAAGTTTTTCCGTGTTCCAGGGTCATGAATGTGTATGAAATATTATGTGTATTATACAATAAAAATCTTAAATATATGTATTATGTAAAGTATAAAAGTATTAAATATACCTACTTCTCGTTGTCTGGAAGGTACCTGTTATGCCTCGTCCAGAGTCCAGACTCCAGACTGCTCGCGAAGTAGGCCGAGGAAGTGCTCCGTTCTCCTCGAACTCGAAGCATGAAAATGCGAAACGAAGTGCGTGCCCCCCATAGATATATAATATTAAAAAGAGGTAGATATGTTATAAACGCGTAAAAATGAAGACACGAATTGGCCCGAGTCGGGCCAATTTAGGTTAGTGTGCTCCGCGAGTAATAGCGTGTTTTGTGTTACTATGCGACGTTAACACATTGACAGCGTCCCATGTCAATGTGTATCGTGGCATAGAAATATTGTCAGTTTTGTAAGGATATAATGTATCTATGTAATAATTAATCAAAGGTGCCCACACTGTCTTATTCGGTCAACCTCGGCCTACTTCGCGAGTAGTCTAGACCCTGGACGAGGTACACAAGTTCTTCGGATACTTAGCACGGGGCCAGATTGACGTGGTGTAAAGCGTCCATAGAAGAGTCCAAACTCCGAAGATTGTTGTCGAACCATAGATGGAATTTAAATTATATACAATAAATGTTCACTTCCCAAAGTGATGAAACGGAGAGCTTTTGTGTGTTAAAACGAGCGACGACATACCGCAAAATTTTATAGTTCAGTTGGTCAACACAAAAAGCTATAAACCTAAGCAAACATAGTTGATGGTTAAATAATAACCATATTAGCGATTAGTAACCACAGCGAGGGCCGGTAAGGCGCCCTTTAAGGAAACCTACACCCCTTATAAACGAACTTAATGGAGTGTGCGATTGTCCTTACATTAAACGGACGTCGTAAGGTCTAGCTCACACTATAGAGATAGTTGTGTCCGGTTTGTTTACAAGTGATATTTCCTAATATCTTATATCTTTAAACGAGCAATTCTTGTGATCGCAATCTCGGAACCGGCTCAAATGATTTTCATAAAGTTTAGTTAGTATACAGGTAGTTTCGGGGCGATACATCGGTCTAGGTAGGTTGTATCTCTGATAAACTGCGCATTTTTAAGTTAGGTATATATTATGACTCCAAGCTTAGCTCGGTTACCCAGTACTAAATTCCTTAAATATCAACGGATAGAGTAGGTAGACAAATCTGCCGCGTGAACTAAAGTCCAGCGGGTCTAAAAAGGCCACTTACGCAATATCATCGCAATATTGCTATTTAACACTAAAGCAATTCTGCTTGTAAATCTGTCAAATGAATGACTCCGGTCAGTGGAATAACAGCCATTTTTCTGATATTACATGTTAACATTGTTCACTATAAACCAACGCTTCATATTCTAAAACGTAGGTAACTCAAAACTATCCAAGAGTCAATCTTTGTTCATATTTTTATTATTATAAAATGTCGCTTATGTACGACAATCCTAAATCTTACCATCACACACACTCGCGATAATATTTAATGGCTATTACTATTAATGGCCAGCCAGCGCTAGACGTTGGCTATAAGTTTTAACAGGAGGTCGTGGGTTTTTTACCTAATTTAATGGTTCATAATCTACCGGCTACCGTACGTAAACAAATTTAAATTAAGGGTTCAAATTATTTTTATAATTGGTGTCATTAATATCTTCAGGGTCCCTAAGGACCTAACGCTGGCTTTTATCGAAGGACTTGTCCTGTGGTTAAAAAATGAATACAATTTACATTAATTACTACTTAAATAGTATCAAAATTGTCTAAATATTATGACCTTGGAAAAACGAATTTTTTTCATTCAGGACATAAATTAAATTAAATTTTTAATATTTTTTGTACCTACTAGATTTAACATACACCTACGAGTTCTCTGGTAATGCGGATATTATTTGCATCCACTTGTCAATTAAGTAGGTTAATCGTCTTAATTATTATAACATAATATTATACGTAGGTATGCACTATCGAACAAGTTACCCCTCGACCAGGAATTAGATGAATTTCGCCATTGAATCGTGCGCATACGCACGTGTAAATACGTAGTTCAAACACGTCTGCAGTCGTTGCGGTCACTTCCTACGTGTTTAAATATTTTGAGTCGGCCTACTACAAAGGAAAATATTTAGAAACTGGTAGAGCAGGAACTATGACGATATTTGTACGGTGTACCTGTGATTTTATTTAATTGTGTAACTCTTATCACCCATGTTAGTTCAGATTCTAATTACCTACATCCTACATGTTTCTTCCTGATATAAAGTTAAATTATTACAATAATATCGGAAATCATTAAAATAATTATAAATAATAATTATTGTAAGTCGCGTGTCACAGAAAGGAAACTACTAGTTAAGAGATATTCGGTAAATTTAATTGAATTTATTACTTCCCGTAAGTTTTGAGTAGGACTATATAATTATATAAATAGGTATACAATATTAATATAAGGAAGCTAAGAAAGTAAGGAGCTATAAATATAGAGCGAAGCGCAAGGGCACTACTGCCTTTTCTCGAAGCGTTTCGTCGATTTTTTGAACCCTAATAACTTGGGTATGGATTGTACCAGATAAATGAAATTTTCAAGATATGTTCCCAGTAGCGTACTTATTAATAAACATGTAAAGTTTTCCGCTTCGTCCACGTTCGTAACCAAGATTTCATAACTGGTTATGAATAAGGAATTTTTTTCACTGTTTCGTAACCAGTTATTAAACAAGACTTTTTTTTCCATTATCGTAACCAGAGCCTCTTAGTCATGTATTGTCTCCTGGTACTTTTTTCCCTGGAATAATGATTTATATTGTGAAATTCATCTTTTATAACGTAGATAATGCTATAATATAGTGGCGTTGCGAATTTTTCACGCGTATTAAAACCATTATAGTGATACAAAACACAAAAATATGCACATAATTATTTTAATATTGAAATAACTCCAACAGAAAAAAAAATAATTTTCAAATTAAACTTAAAACATAAACGGTGCAATGATTTCTATACAATGGCCGACACTTATTTCTTTTGCATTTAACTCTTCTATTGTTCGATTGATTTCTTTGTCGATTTCTACGTAGTTATTATTTTTTCGTGTAATCCTTGTGTCCCTCATTTTAGTTTCTTTTACTAAAATGTCCAAGACTTTAGCTAAGGAGGGCCTTTTCTGCCCAACAAAACGGTTTATTCGAGAATGCCATCCTTCTAGATGGTTTGTATTTCTTATTTCTTCTCCTTGGCAACACCACGTTTTAATAAATGGTGTGTCATTTAACCAGAAACGATTGAAATAGTCATTGAACTTTGCTACCATCTCAGTTTTTGGAGATTGGTTCATTATGTACTTATAGCCCGAAACAATAAATTTTATGGGTAAACGTGCTAGGCCAGCGCATCGTGCAACATGCCTCCTCTGTACTCTCGATTTGATTCCTAACTGTTTAGATTTTTTAAAGAGACTGCGACAAAAATGGTAAAAACAACCCTTTACTGTCGTATCTGAAAATATTTTAGGAACAGCATTCATTGCCGCTTTCTCGTAATCCATCAACATCTTTGATGGAGTCCAGTTTGAAAATTTTGTTTTGATTAAATCAAACATTATTTGGTAAGTTTTTGTACTTTTACCCTGGAGGAAGGCAAAAAATAACGGAATCACTTTTTTTGTGTCAGCATTGTAACCGTGGATACTATATAATTGTTTGAAAGGTGGTGGGCATGCTTTGAAAGTACCATCGAGTAAGTAAACTTCAAAGTTTTGTAAAATCCTTTCAGTATCAGGAGAACAGAAGATAAGAATTCTAATTTCATCATTATAATCGGCCAATAGATATTTTTCGAACTTCTCAGGCACTATCACATCTTTTGGCAGTTTATGTTGAAGTTTGGGAACTTTCAATTCTTTATTTCTTGCATTATACAAACCACTTTTGACATTTCCAAATTGAGGTAGCTCCGCAATCATATCCAAACCATCATCCTTTAGTTCGCATATTGCTGCTTCAAATTGTTTTTGAATGGGATCATAATTCTCGCAAATTGTTCTCTTTAACTGAACAAGCTTTTGAAAAATTGTATATTTCGCCATATTTGTTACGCAGTTTGGGCTGTGAGGATTATCTTTTGTTACAATATTTGTAGTATTTAACGTTAAATTTCCTTTGCAATTCTTGATATTATTGCACTGCCAAAACTTATTTCCATTGACATAGGTTTTCCGGAGATGGTATTCACGGCCTTCAAAAACTAATTTTGTACCGCCTCGTTTAGTCGAAAAGAACTCCATCGTTGTACACGCAAAAACTTCTATTAATGAGAATTCCTGGAATCAATTCTCTTTCCACAACAACGATTGCATTTGAAACTCATCTGTCAACATTTATCTGTGACAGTGAAAACTAGCCAGCTATTCACTAAACTGATCCTATGTACCTATATGGAAAGAGGTCGTTTGAAAAATATATATCATTGTTCCAGGGAAAAAAGTATCAGGAGTCCATACATGACAGAGGCTCTGGTTACGATAATGGAAAAAAAAGTCTTGTTTAATAACTGGTTACGAAACAGTGAAAAAAATTCCTTATTCATAACCAGTTATGAAATCTTGGTTACGAACGTGGACGAAGCGAAGTTTTCATTGCATAGGTCTTATAATTTAGATTTTATTGATATCTTAAAAGTAAAAACCCCTGATTTCTATATACTGAATTTATCAGAACACCGAGCAAAAATCGATTACCCAAGAACTTTTTATTTAAGATAAAAAATATCGATAAAATGTAGGTAGCAGATACTGTATTTAAATATTTCGAAAAACATCATTTAAGCAATGTGCTACATTCCGACAAATGGAAGATAAAAAAGTACCTAGTTCTAGGTGAGTGAACACCGCAACGTCAGTCCCGGATCATTACATTACTCCCCCAGCACTGTACATCACACTTTATTAGCTGTATTGCTTATTTATTAAACTTGTGTATTACTATCGTACCTACTAATGTTATTAGTGAAAGTTTGTGAGGATGGAGGATGAATGTTTGTTACTCTTTCACGTAAAATCTACTGAACGGATTTCGATGAAATTTAGTATGGTAGAAGATCGTGCTCTGGATAAACATAGGCTACTTTTTATCCGAAAAACTGTATTTAAACGGGCGGAGCCGTGGTATTTTATATATTACCTACTAGATGTTGCCCGCGGCTCCGCCCGCTTAAATACAGTATCCCAAAGGAACGCTGTACTTTTTCGAGATAAATAGTAGACTGTGTTTTAATCCAGAGCCTTAACTACTTCCATACCAAATGTCATCGAAATCCGTTCAGTAGTTTTAGCGTGAAAGAGTAACAAACATCCATCCATCCATCCTCAATTCCTCACAAACTTTCATATCCTACTAATCCTACTAGTCCTACTAGTATTATAAATATGAAAGTTTGTGATGATGTATCTATGGATGGATGGATGGATGGATGTTTGTTACTCTTTCACGGAAAAACTACAAAACGGATTTTGTTGAAATTTGGTATGTTTGCAGTTTAGGCTCTGGATTAAAACATAGGCTACTTTTTATCCCGAAAAAATACAGTGTTCCCGAGGGATACTGCATTTTACTATGATACTTTTTGTAATATTATATATGTAAGTAGGATTAGCTTTTTCCCGCGGCTTCGCCAGCGTAAAACAGTAGGTATCCTAGGGAAACACTACACTGTTTCGAGATAAAATGTAGCCTATATTTTAATTCAGAACCTGCACTACTAGGTAGCAAATTTCATCAAAATCCGTTCAGTAGTGTTTGCATGAAAGAGTAACAATTTGCCTTTTAGGGAAATTATTTATTTTTGTACTCAGTACCTATAAACTAAGCAGCGACAATACTTCCGGATAAGGGGTCGTCCATTAATCACGTGATACCTAAAGGGGGAGGGAGGTCCAAAAAAATCACCAAGTAACACAAGGGGAAGATTTATGGTGACATCACGTCACGTGTAATAATTTTCGAATCTAGTCTAAAAAGTTGTTTAAAACATCACGTGATTAATGGACGGCCCCTAAGCTATTCGTCACTTACTAGGCGATAGTGAAACAGGTATAAGAGTATGAAAGTTATGATATTTAATAATAAATGCTGTACATATTCCCCCTTACTTATTTATAAAGATGTTTATACAGTGTATAAGCTATAAAACGCAGTGCCATTATCGATCAAGCTAAGTTTTCCAACATATAAGACAAGAACAATACATTGTGTAGCTTATCCACTGTATAAGTTTTTTTATTAAGAGGGAATCATGGGGGGAATGTGTACTGTATATTTTATTATTATATCATAACCTTCATTACTCTTATTACCTGTTTCACAATCGCCTAGTAACGGATAGCTTATCCGGTATACCGAGCGATAGACACAAAATTGATGTGTAATGTAACGTAAATAATATGCTGTACTAGATGTTGCCCGCCACTTCGTGCGCGCAAGAGAGAATCCAGCAGGAACCGTACATTTTGCCGCCTATGTTCTTCCCCGTGGTCTACTCTATATCTGAGCCAAACTTCATCAAAATCGGTCCAGTAGTTTCGGAGCCTATTCGATGCCAACAAACTTTTCCTCTAAAAATATATTAGTATAGATGTAACGTACAGCAGACAGCAACGTGTCCTACAAAAACTGTGTCGTCCCTAGGGAATATTATTCGAATATTCGAATATTCGTTTTATTCGAATATTCGACGATTTTATTATTCGAATATGACTGGGTTCAATATTCGAATATTTCGAATAAAACGAATAATAAAAATATTTTATTCATTTTTCAAATATATGTTAATAATAGTAAAAAAACTTGTATTAACCGGTACAGTTTCGTTATTTAATACATTATTTTTATTATTTATTAATGTTGTCATCAATTATATCCTAAAACAGAGTTGACTACACTGTTTGTGAAAGAATATCAATCTGTTTTTCAATAAAAAAAAATGTTTAAGGTGAATACTTCCTACAGACAACAGTGAAAGAACGCCATGCTCACACGCAATGTTAAAATAACCTAACCAAGTGCTTGTCAGGACGTGTCTAAGGAGGGTTCTGTAACAAAGCGTAATATGATTTTTATTATCATATTGTTAAGTAATTACCTACTGTCCGATTTGGTTAAAAATAATTTTCCTAAAGAGAATTTAGCATGATCTATCAGCATGGAAGAAAATTGATAGTTTATAATTATCATAGTTCAGAAATGACAGACGGGGTGAAACCAATTTGGAGGCCGATTACTTAATTAATGGAATCAGGCGTTACTTTGCGGAAATCTATAGCATACAATTAATTAATATAGTTATTTTAAGCAGTTTTTCCGCCAAATAATACCCACAATCTGCAAGCAAATGTGTGAGTGTTACGCATGCTTATGCGTGCACTCACACATTTGCTTGCAGATTGTGGGTATTATTTGGCGGAAAAACTGCTTAAAATAACCATATTAATTAATTGGCCGATTACTTAAAAATGGTTGACTATGTAAAAGTCATGTATGAAACTTTGCCTTTATTTTAAAATACATATTCAACATACACTTCACATGTATGGAAAGCCACCCAAGTATATAATTTTTATCAAACCGACATCTAGACGCAGAAGAGCGGACAGAAAGACAGACGGACAGAGTGAAATGATGAAAGTTTCTTGGAATAAGAAATACTTAAAACTGTTAAGAAAATAGTCGACTACCTAAATAACAAATATATACCTAGTTGAGTTTATTATTACAATAGAGTATTATTACACTGGCCTGCAAAACTAAGTACAAAAATTTTTTTTTTTTCTTTTATCATACTGAAAACGAGGTTTTGGAGCCGATTTATTCAATATTCTTCCATTCTTCTATCAGATTCAGAGCGTGTCTTAGTGCTGTGAGGGTACTAGCTGTAGTAAGCTTCTGACTAGCCTTACAAGCTCATCTCAGGGTATAGTTAATCAGGTTGAGGTGAGGACATCAAAATACATTAGTATCGGTTCCTCACCCATACCTATTTGCTAAACGTATTTAGCCATAGGCTCGCATTCTCTTTGAGAATCTTTTGACCATATCTTTCTCCAGTTAATGGTCAAATTCTTGTGGCCACTTTCTCATTGTGGCTGCCCATTGTATATATACTTTGCCCCAGCATACTGGACTCTTTCTGAAAAGTAGGCTTGAAGATATCGCCTACCAGGTCACGTGTAGTTAACCTCCTTTCAGAAGTTAAAGTGAAACTTGTGAAGTTAAGAGTAACAGTGGCGAAAGCTGGTTCTTCTTCATAGGGAAACCCTAGGCTGCATAATAGGTAAGGTAATGAGGGTTTTCAAAAGATAAGTGGTAAGTGAAGCCGATAAGAGACATATACAGATAACTCCATTATAGGAACACCACGCCACTGGTAAGTAAATCCACTCATCTGGGACCAAAATTCTGGACCATTCTCGTTCATCCTACTGTGTGTGTTCACGGACGTATCACAGTGTTGCTACTCGATACTAGGGCTCTCGAGTTTGGGAGGTGAGGCCACTCGACTTTTGCCTCGGTCTTTAGTGTTTCAGATTTGCTTAGAAAAGTCTTCTACACTGTTCTGTCAGTAACGTAGTCCCATCGGGACTGAAGAAGGTGTTGCTGAACTTAACTGTATTTAAGTGTCGATTTTCAACAAGTGGAAACAATTTAACGGTCTTCCCGGGCACTGAGTTTGCCATCAAAGTCTCTCACGGCCTTCTTAGATGTTTTTCAGTCTTTTTGTACCTTCGTTTTATCTTCCGAATGGTTCGTAACATCACAGACTCCAGTCTTGCAGTACAACGCATACAGATGCTTTGTTCCAGAAAAATCATCAGCACATTCTTCAAGTCAAAGGCTATGATATATTTTTTAAATCTACTGTTGTCTAACTTCGCTTTTGCAACAAGACTCATCGTTCAAGAAAAATACTAAAAACATACATAGATACAAAAAATATGGTTAACTTGAAAATTGAAAAAGATTATTTTTGTTTTTAAAGATTTTAGTTTTTAAAGTATATTTTAATCGGTTAATTATGAAGTTCTTTTGTTATGATAACATAACATTAAAATGTTTTTGAGTGCATTTTATTTTGACGGTTTATTTTGTTTACTTATTGTCACTCACGTACCGATTAGGTCTGGAGCAGACCATTATGATATCACGACACCCGTGTGTTTGAGTTTTCAGATCAGCAGAGCACTATTTACAATGCATTCCGATTTCTGTGCAGTGTTCCAACTCTGCGAAAATATTTCTCCCTAATTTAAATAAATTGATAAATAAATAATAATAAAAAGATAATATGTTCCCTAATATTATTGTTCTTTGTACATTAAATTATACTACCAAAATATTAATTTCTAAAGTTTAACTTTTCAAATCGATTGTCTATGTTAAATCGATCAATAGCATATTTCAATTAAACACCAGAAAATACAAACCTCTAAAACAAACCCCAAGTTTTCTCCCCTAGAGGATTTTTTTCTTAATTTTTGGGAGAAACCCCTTAGTAGGCAACTAAATCCGTGGTCTGCTCCAAACCTACACCGTATGTGTGTTAATAGTTGTAAAAAGTTATTGCAATTTAGTATTTTAAGTTGAAAACTTAAAAGAAGATTATATTTTTTCTTAAATATACGTTTATTTTTTGAGAGTTGTATATGAAACACTTCATATTTCAATATTATTAAATATGCAAGTCATATAAACGCATTATATTACTTGTATTTAAAGTTTTTTACCAATATTCGTATTATTCGAATTATTCGAATTTATTCGAATAGTGTTAAGCTACTATTCGAATTATTCGAATAGTAAAATTTGTCGAATAATAACATTCCCTAGTCGTCCCACAGGGTGTGTTAGAAGGGGGAAAACGATGTGACGTGTTCATGTGTCACTAACTCACTACTCACTACTCACCACTCACTACACAATACAACCCTACCCTACCGGACAATAAGTTTGTTTAGGGACACGTTTCCGACATGATATTTAACTCAAATTATAGTGGACACTAGCCTGAGGCATAACTAGGCTGATAATCCTGGCGTTACCCCACCAAGCTATCAGCTTGTGATGTTGGAATTTAGGTAGGTAACGATAATAATATCTATGGACGCTTCCCACGTCAATCTGGCCCCGTGTTAAGTATCCGAAGAACTTGTGTTACCAGTTACCACTTACCAGACAACGGAAATTTTATTTAATTACTTTTAAGTTTTATACTTCAGTATATATTTAAGATTTTTGTTATATTATACAAATATTTAATACACATCCACGATCCAGGAAGGCAGGAACACAGAAAACTTTTTGATCCCTCGGCGGAATTCGAACCCACGACCTCCGCGCCAACGCGCTAACCACTGAGCCACAGAGGTCGTCAATCAGTGTAAAGTTTATATTATTTTCTGTACAATACTATTTCTTATGACCTTACCTTTAATTACTAGAAGCAACCGTGGCCCCATGTCTAAAAACTTAACGCGTAAGGGTCAGCTAACACCTAGACGCACTCGCGTCCCGTCGCTCGCAACACAAAAGGAAATAAAACCGTGCATTTTAACGCGATAAAAAGTAGCCTTGTCCTTCCCCGTGGTCTACACTACATCTGTACCAAATTTCATCAAAATCGGTCCAGTGGTTTCGGAGCCTATTCAATGCAAACAAACAAATAAACTTTTCGACTTTATTATAATATTAGTATAGATAATACTAGTAAGGATGTGTAGATGAAGATTAATTACACCTTTCAGTGCCAAACATAGATATTATTATATAAAAAGGTGCCAGTATTATTTTCAAAAGAGATGTTCTAGAAATGTATGAGGCGTGGGCCAGCACTATGTACACTATATGTAAATATAGCTACATAATAAAGTACCTAACTGTTTCCTATTCTTTAGTTTATTTAATTTCACTTTGTTTCCTATTTACTTCCTAGATGAAGTGTATATAGAGCTGACCCAAAATCAAACATCTCTTTTCACTAATAATGATACTCAACAGGATGATCTATAATGTTGACATTATGTATTTATATAATACCTATTTTTAATACACGTCTAAAAGAAAAATGCAAATCATGGTTTCACTATCCTACATTATAATATTTTAAATATTATGTGCCTATCTAAACCATGTCAAATTAAGCGAACTTGACTCAGCAATTCTGTATCATCTAAACATGTACACAAAACATCTTTATCATCCATAGTACCATCAATCAAATAGAATTTGCATTATAAAAATCAAATTATCAAACTTAATTCCCTCCGACATGACGCGGATTTTTGTCTAATCCGTGCACCATAGATTCCCTGCACCCTATTCTAGTCACGAAAAAAATAATTGTCTATGTCCAAAGTACGTCATTATCTGCTATAGTCTATGCCCTCCATTGTTACAATATCAATAAACAAAGATTAGCGAAATGGGGATACCATAAGCCTGCTTAATTTAAGCATAGTTTGCCTTTTTATGGTTTATAGTCAAATAACAATAACTAGGCAGAGTTTAGACAAATAAATTACAATACATTCTATTGGTAGCTGCGCTTATTTGGTAGAAAAATATTAAATTGGGATTTGGGATTTGCTGCAGTAATCCAGAATAAAAACTGTAAACTGTTTTTCAAAAAATATGTACCTATCAACTATCTCCATTAAAAGCAATACTATACTCAATATTTTTGCTTAATGAATTATTTTCAATAATTACCAAATCTGAGTCTTGTTTTGAAAATTGAGATTAAGTTGACTATTAGCTATACTATATCATGGACTGATGATGATGAAAATAATTTGTAAGTACAGCGCCATCTATACACCTTTAAGTGTATTTAATAGCTATATATATATAAGCAAACAAAATAATTCCGTAAACAGTGGTAGATGGCGGTGCAAAATTTTTATAGGTGCAATATTCAGGCATAACATTTAATTAAATTAGTTACAGTCAATCAGGGTAACTTTGAATCATCATCGACATATTTTTTAATCAAACTTTTACTAGTTTAGTTAATCTGTGCTCTCAGGTTGGTTTTCATGCTATAAAGTTATAAAACGTCTTTAAAAATGACTAATTATATTAAAAACTGGCAATTTTGTCGTGTGTCAAAGTTACCACCTAACATGGGTAACTTTGACACAAACTAACTTTTAATTAATTTACAGCTTCAGAGTGACAATAATTTATGTTTTATTAAATATTGATGCAGTGAGGTCATAGACAAGTCAAAAAAACCATAAAGTTATTACATTTAAATATGTTTTTATATACCTTGATAGCAGCAAAGTTAACGAGATTTTTAAACAAAGTTTTGCACTGATTTTTATCCATTATGTTGCGCGCGGTAAAAACAAAAGTTTTTGGTATTATCTTCTCTTGACAGCTGCTTTTTTTTTAGATTTCGTTTACGAAGTATGTTACGTAGGTACACGAATTGTTATTAAATTTTAAGCGCCAATTGTTTCCCGCATAAAACAATAGAAAAGAATTTTGTGAACAAACTGTCAAAGTTACCCTCGTGATTCAAAGTTACCCTGAATGACCGTACCCATTATCATTATTATTATTTATTAAAATTATAAAAGTTTTATTTTAAAACATTCTATTAAAATCGTACATGTTAAAAATAAAATTTTGTGCACATGCAATACGCAGAATTGATACAGTGCCATCTATGGTCAAGTAGTTAAACCACGTCGTAAACTACTGTATAGATTCGTTTTACTAAAAATTAGAATAGATGGCGTATAGGTAAATAATTTTAATTTAACATTATTGTTTCTAAAAAAAACGAAACGAAAAATGAAAATACTTACCTACTTATAATTTTCCAAATTTTATGATTTATAATTTTGACACAAAATAATAAAAAATATGTATATGTATTTATAGTTATGTAACTATGTCCTATAATGGGTAAGGCAGTAAAAACTTATGTAGGGTAAATACGCCAAACGTCGGCCCCCCTCCAATCCTCGGCCGTCTGCACATTTTCAGCTTGCATTCATTCAAAAGGTAATTGAGTGGTAATTTTGCCACTGAAATTGCAAGCTTAGTTCATACTCTTTAAGTGCAAACCGTTACTATCCGATTACGTCACTTGCTCTTCGCACACTGAGCGTCAGTAGCGATAGCGCCGTTGAAGCATTGAAGTTCGTAGTTAAAGCAGCTTACTTGCTGTGAACACCCACGATTCGGGGATTGATATTACAACGGTAAGACATTTATTTTTTTGGTTTTCAGCTTTGCTATCACTAAAAAGGTAATTTTACTATATTTTGAGATAGTTTCTTCAACGTTTTGCATATTGGTTTTAGGGAAAAATAGGGGGCCGTCATTAGAATACCAGTTTCAACTGAAAATCGGAATCTCGGCCGGGGCCGACTTAAGGTAAATGCAGTATGTTTTATAAAGTCCAATACTACGAATTCCATTGTCTTAATAGAAAAAATTGTAACGCTTTTATGTTAATAAATATATTTTACGTTCAATCGTTAAATACCGGCCGGGGTGATATTAGCTGAATCTCGAGAAATAAGCTATACGAAACAGGGGCCGACTTTGGAAATATTAAAGATCGTAATGTCGGCCAGCCTAAGAATCGAATGCTACTGTACAGGCTGATCATTTTTGTATTTTTCATTGTTTATGTAGGTACTGGGTAGTCATTTTTTAATTTATTTATCAAACTTGCTGTCTCAAAATTGAATTATGTATTATTATATTTTAATAATATTATAAGAGGTTACACGCTATGCCCAGCCGACATTTGGAAAAAACGCGACCGACCATTGGGCCGTGAACGGCCGACTTTAAGGTTTTTTCGTTTTCGACGCATTTAAACCTTAATACTTTTTTCGTTTAGTAGAAAAGTCAACCATATGCCTATAAATATAAAATAGATTTATCAACCTGTCTAAAACCGTATAACAAGCTATGCTTTCATTTCAAACCGATGGATCCGGAGCGATCTAAAGTTAGAAAATCCGTAAGTGGCCGACATTTAGCGTATTTACCCTAGATATTTTTTTTTTAATTAAAAGTACATTTCGCATTTACTTACTTTAAGGACTCTTCAAAATAATATTATGATGATGATGATGATGATGATGATAATGATGATGAGGCATCATCTACACTTTGGTCTATTTAGTATTTAAGGCTAGACTACATTAGAGAGCGAAGTCGTGGGGTCAGCTATGTAAAGCCATGTTACCCGATTTAATTGATGTGACTAACTTTTTAGGTCTGGTCGGACATTTCATAAATTGTCCCTTTAAATTTTATATAAATACTAGCTGTCCCGGCAAACTTCGTACCGCCTTAGAATTAAATTTGTTGACGTACTGACAGCAGCGCCACGGGCGCCACCTACCGGGTCCAATTGCAAATCTAGACCATCCTCGAATCCACTTGAACACACACAAAAACATCATTCAAATCGGTTCAGCCGTTTAGGAGGAGTTCTCTGTCAACGCATGTACAGAAGAATTATATGTCACCGTAAAATTGTAAAAACCGTTAGATTGTCAAAAATAACTAAAGAGATTGTAAAAATATGTCGAAAGATTAAAATCTATATATTTTTAATGTAACCAAAATAATGTGTTAAATTAATTATAGGCAGCATATTCGCGTCGGAACTCTACCAACATTTTACAATTTCACTAGTTTTATTACAACCTAACGGTTTTTACAATTTTACGGTGATATATATAAAGAGATAGTATTATATTATTTAATTGAGAGCAAGATAAAAATTTAAAAATCGAACTAACTTACTGTTACTTTAAAATATGTAAATACTAACTGCAGCAAATAAATTTCCAAAATCTGCGCATTCCTAGAGAAGTAAAAAGCTTTGGAAAAAATTAGATATTATGGTATTAATTGTTTTTACATACCTAGTTATAAATGAAGTCTTTTCCAGAACTTAGAACTAAGATCTTTTAAACTAAGACGTACTCAAGGGATTTGAATGCAGTTTTCATTTAAAGATTGAGACTAGAGTGGTTCAATAAAACGGTCTGTATTGTATGCATAATATGGTTCTTGTTAGCGTTACGTTAGGTTAGGTACTTTTTCCTGTAGACATTCCAAAACTTTCATTTGGAAATCAAAAAAACATCTCTGGCTAACAATTATTTAATGATGACAACTAAGTTAAGTACTTACATTACTTGAAAATTTAAAAATTTCATTTTTAATGCCTAATATGGTGTCCCTACACAAACGTCGACGCGAGCGTGGGAAAAGGTGTATCGTTTGATGCAAGCGCATGAACACGCAATACAACATACATACTACATACACACTACATACATCCTCATTATACAACACACAAGACCTTACATACAAGTTCATACACGCGGATGAGTTTTTTCGTCGAAATGAGTCGCATCCTGACGGCTGTGATCCATATACCATTAGTTGACCTCAACAGCCTATGCAGAAAAACGTTTGAACAATTCGCTGTTTGAATGATTCGATAGCTCGCTCAATGGTTTTTTGGCTACCATTTTTTTTTAACGATACGAATTATGTCAATCCCATATATCTTTGATTTGCGAAGTTCATCATTGGAATCATCATCATACACCGATGGAGGAATTATTATATAGTGGCCAAGTGTGTGCGCAGTACACAAAAGCACTCTCACCTCCTTTACTCTCGAAACCCAGTGGGACGGACAGACCGACACGACTGGCGAGAGATCAGGCGCAGGACCGACTTTCCATCCCATCCGACGCATGGATCATCTTTCTTGTCAGACAATCAGGTGATCAGCCTGCATTGTCCTAACCAAACTTGGAAACAATTTTTTTTTGTTCTAATCCGGAAATCGAACCCACGACCTCCGAGTCGAGAGCCAATGCTCTAACCACTAGACCACGGAGGCTGTAAATTTGCAGCCATGTATAGCAAAAACAAGTAGGTAAGTGACCTGTTCGATTGAAAATGTGCACATCAGCTAAGAAAAACATGTTTTTAATTAAATAATACGTAACGGAACACCTCAGTCTACAGAGTCACAGAATCAGCAGTTTCTTCGTAGGAGAACGCATGTCTAATGTAATTTCATGGTATTATGTGTTGTCGTAAAATTACTACACATTCCAAGGTAATTTGAGATTTTTAAAGGACTTTGTGTAATTTCCATAGATTATTTTGTATATAGAAGCGACACTTCATTTGATACCAACCGGACACCGGGAACTGCTGATAAGCCGCTGCTAGTAACTAATATCTATTCTGTGCCGCTGCTATTTCTTAAATGTTTGAGTCGCTCCTATACACAAGATATGATGTATTCAGACAAACTTTGTTTTTAGACTTAAGGAGCTACTCAAATATTTAAGCAGATGTTTATAATGAGGTAGAATTGAAGTGACTTTTCAGTACTTCTAAACAATAAAGATCAGGGTCAATTCTGCTAAATAAAACCTGCAATACAATTACAATCTAGTCCCGATACGCTAGAACTGTCAAACGGTATTCTCGTAAGCGTTAAAACAACGTGAAACGTGCTCTGATTGGTCCAAACTTCACAATATCAGTTTATGATAACAGGTCGCTTCACTTATAATAGTCAAAGTAAAATGAAAGTCTACCTTAAATACGAGAATTGAGGTTCAGGTTAAAGCGAATACTTTAGTTTATAGTTTAGAGCAGTGTTTTTCAACCTGTGGGTCGCGACCCCCTGGGGGGTCGCCGGAGGTAGAGAGAACTTTATTAAAAAACTAATGAAGATTAAAAAGATTGATTTATTAAGTAAGAGAATTTTAACAGAAGGATATGCTCATCGATATCATCGATGTATGTGATTGTAAAATAATGTGTTTGACGTACTATATTATGTACTTATATCCGAATCCTAATTATGGAGACGCATAAAAACGTCGTATGGAATGAATATTTGTAACACTGTAACATACATGATAAAAAGCGAAGGGTCGGGGGCATGGTCGTAGCCAGGGGGGGGGCGGCGACGGTTTTAGGGGGTTCAAACAAACAAACAAATAGGTATTATATGACAAACCTAACATATTGAGTTATTTGTCATCTATTTTGCAACATCAGAAATTACACTAATTTTACTTTAATTTAAATTACAAAATGATCCTATTTCCACAGTCTTTTAGAGTTTTAAGTTTGAACAGATTTAACCTATTAAATAGAAAAAAAATTTGCTCCCTCGCTTCGCTCGCTCGCGGTTAACATAATTTATTACCGATGTTCTGTTTTAGTAGTTGATTTTATGGTAATTTTCCGAACTCGCTCGCTCATTTTTGGCTTATATTTTGGCAGTAATAGACTATAGATATTTGTATTTTTCCGAAATACACAGTCTCTTTTAGGGTTTAAAGCTTATGTACTTGTAGTCGTTATATTTTCTTGAATCCCCCCCCCCCCCCCCCACGAAACTAAAACCTGGCTACGCCCATGGTCGGGGGGTCGCGAAATATTTTTTCATACAAGGGGGGTCGCATCATGAAAAGGGTTGAAAAACACTGGTTTTAGAGTGATCTCAATTCTCTAGTACCAAATCGCGAAGATTCGATCCAAAAGTTAAAAAATATAGCAAAAACCATAAGCTTGTTCAATGTTCGTCTCTATTTAACTCTATGTTAAGTAAAAAAATCCTCTAGAACTTCATTCAAAGGAATTCAAACTCTATTCTCAAATTCTTCATGGTACAATTTCGTGTACCTCTCCCACTAGTAGAGGGTCCCCATAAAACATTTTCCCATAATCAAATCTAGGGCGTCTCTAATCGATTATTGTCGGTAAAATTGGTGCTGTTGTTTCATTTATAGTGTAATGTTCCAAAATTAAAATAATGTTATGTCAAATTATTTTTAGGGTTCCGGACCCAAAGAGTAAAAAGGGTATTATTACTGAGACTTCGCTACCAAATCCATGGTCTGCTCCAGACCAAATCGGTGCGTATGTAAGTGTACTAGACAGATGACATTTTTACAGAAGATGTATTTCACGGTAAAGCATAATAATATTTTCAACCACGGGCCTTTGAAGTCATTATACACCCAGTAAATTAAACCGATCTCTCAGATTATAATAATAGATTAAATAAGACGGTTTAGTGGGTAGAGTTAAATTATATTAGATCATGGAGGTAACGGTAAAAGTAATTATGATCGAACTTACTGGAACGTTGGCGTTGAAGGCAATTGAAAATGTATAAATGGTGTTAACTGTTAACTATTAAATTATTTAATGTAGCGATAAAGTGTGGTAAATTATAAGTTCTATGGGAAATTATTTTTTGATTGTTTTCATGATTTCATCTCTTGCACGTAAGTGTAGGCAACAGGGCCGCCGTAAGCGGGCGTGCAAAGCGTGCACCGCACAAGGGCGGCACGCCCAAGGGGCGGCAAATCGAGCGATTCATCACCTTTTTTTTTTTTGGACAAAACTCATAGTAATTAAGTGATCGTAGGGCGGCATAATCGGTATTGCACGCGGGCGACGGAACAGCTAGCGGTGGGCCTGGGTCTCTAGTCAAGATGCATTGGATAATTTCGATGGCGAACTTCGAAATCAAAAATGTATGGGATTTGACATAAGTCATCGTTATGTGACAGGTTGCTTGCGATGCGTTATGTCAAATCCTATACATTTTGATTTCGAACTTCGCCGTCATAATTATCGAATGCATCTTACTAGAGGCCCTGGTAGGCAATAGCGATAGACCATTCTACATATCGTACAATCGGCCGATTGGACGATATGTATGTAATAAGTAATATGGTGTAAGTTCTACGGTCTACGAACAACAATACTATGGTGTATTTGTATAACTATTAACTATTGACTACTATTATCTATACTAATATAATAAAGAGGAAAAGTTTGTATGTTTGTTTGCATCGAATAGGCTACGAAACTATTGGACCGATTTTGATTAAATTTGGCACAGATGTAGAGTAGACCACGGGGAAGGACATAGGCTACTCTTAATCGCGGAAAAATGTACGGTTTCTGCCAAAATTAACTTTTGCGCGCATGAAGTCGTGGGCAACATCTAGTATTGTATAATTTTCATGATTCCAGCGAATAGGTAACGTTGTTTTACGTTGAATAAAAAAATACAATGACACCATAGACGTATTTGCAACTTCTCTGTACGGTAATCGATATATGTACATATTGCGTATTATATACATCGTATATGTTTTCTGAGAGCTCCGTGGGCTAGTGGGTAGACCGTTTGGTTCGCACTCGAGAAAGTACAGGTTCAAATCGCAGGTTATGGCCAGTGACGGATTAAGAGTACTTGATGCCCTAGGCAATCCACGCCTGTGGGCCCCCCTATCCGTATGTCAACTAGAAACGGTCTTTAAACCTTTACCGCCTAAAACATTAGTTTTTTGTAAAATAAGATAATGAGATGTATCGTACCTCAGAAGTGGAGTAATTGCGACAACAATACAAACCAAAGCATAATTTATTTATTTATTGAAATGCGTCTTTTAGTTTCGGGAGGGGGGGGGGGGGGGGGGTTCAAGTAAAATAAAACTAAAAGTACATTAAATACTAGTCTTTAACCTATTAGAAGCCATGTGCTCATTATGTGCTCATTAGAATAATGGGCCCTCATTTTTCTTAAGTTCTTTAAGCCAAACACGAGCGAGCGAAGCGAGAGAGAATTTTTTTTTTCCCATTTTACAGGTTAAAATCTGTTCAAACGTTAAACTAAAACACTAAATAACGGTGAAATTCAGAAAAATACCATACAATTAACCAGCTGAAACAAAATATCGGTACTAAATAATTTAATATATTTTTCATGTGAAACGCGAGCGAGCGAAGGGAGCGAGCAAAATTTTTTTCCTATTTAATAGATTAAATCTGTTTAAACTTTAAACCCTAAAATACAAAAAATATGATGATTTTGTAATTTCAATTAAAGTAAAATTTGCCTAATTTTTGATGTTGCAAAATAGATGACAAAATTAAGTTAGGTTTGTTATATAATACTTATTTCACACTTTTTTCGTCGTACATAATTACAAAATTTTGTGATATGTATCAAAATGATCAAAATATTGTGAAAAACGTTCGAGGCACGAAGTACTTCGTGTTCGGGGTATCTATAGTCTATACTTCGTGGTTCGAGGATTCGATGGCACGCGTGGCATAGGTTCACGATTCCTGTTTTAGGCTATTGATTTTATTGTTTTTTTTTAGGGGTTTAAAGTTTAAAAAGATTTTAACAGGCAAAGGAGTAAAAAACATTTGCTCGCATTCTCAGTTTGAACGCATTTAACATAAACACATACTAATACAAATTAGTATCAAAGCTCTGTTTTAGGCTGTTGTTTTTTTTTTCTAAAATAACTTTGGGTTAATGGAGCGGCAAAATATGTTAATTATCCTGGGGCGCAAAATTTCTAATTATACGCCTCTGTATATGGCTTATTCTGGTGCCCCCCAGACGTGATGCCCTAGGCAATTGCTTAATTTGATTAAGGGTTAATCCGTCACTGGTTATGGCGTGTACCAATGAGACTTTTTCAGATCTCAAGTACATTAAACGGACGCTCTAACGGTGAAGGAAAACATCGTGACCCGCACATGGTTGGCACCAGACGTATTGACCAGTACATTCCTCTGGACTAGGCTGACTATGTTGTGAGAATGCCGTATGTGCTTGGGCAACCATACGACATTTAAAAACCAACTGTCCCAGGCACTACAGTATTTCAAGAGTGGTTACTTCGCTCGGAGAAAACTGTATAAATTATCCATTAACGGATGTAAAGGCCTAAGATATATTTTCTACTCGGTAGTGACTCTACAGTGTCAGGTAAGTACATAACGGGCGAAGTCACGGTGTATCGCCGGCAACCGCTATGCAGATGTACCGTGTACGTGTCAAATCTGCAGATCTGCCGCAAATTGCTCAGCATTGAATATTCCACTACTATCTATACTAATATTATAAAGAGGAAAACTTTGTTTGTATGTTTGTTTGTTTGTTTGTAATGAATAGGCTCAAAAAGTACTGGACCGATTTCAAAAATTCTTTCACCATTCGAAAGCTACATTATCCACGAGTAACATAGGCTATATTTTATTTTGGAAAAAATAGGGTTCCGTAAGATATTTGGGTTTTTCGGACACAAGGTGTAAAAAAACAACTAGAAAAGTTACTTATTTTGCGTACGCTGCCTAAACTATAAAAGATAGAACCATATAATGTTCTAATTAATTGTAGATCTTATAAATATCTACAAAAAAGTCCGCGACACACTATACCTATCTATGTCGAGTGAGGCACAACAACCATTTTTTTATTTAGAAATCTTGATTTTTTTTTGACTACATTTAAACGCGTTTATTTTACTCATGCTATTAATCCTTATTAAAATAAATTATTTCATCACTAAGTATAGTTTATGTAGATAATATTTGGTCTTTGAATGATTAAAATTGGACGTTTGGTTTTGAAGTTATGGCGAAATTAAAATATTACGATTTCTGCTGCACGGCCCGTTGCGAAGTGGGCGACATTCTGTCGTATTAGTATCAGTATTGTACCCGTGCGAAGCCGGGGCGGGTCGCTATTATTTATAAATGTGAAAGTTTGTGAGGATGGATGGATGTTTCTCTTTCATTCAAAAACTACTGAACAGATTCCGACGAAATTTGATATAATAATAATATCTATAGACGCTTCACACCACGTCAATCTGGCCCCGCGCTAAGTATCAAAAGAACTTGTGTTACAGGTACCAGTAAACGGGAAGTAGGTTTATTAATACTTTTATACTATACATATATTTAAGATTTTTATTATATTATACACATATTTATTACACATCCATGACCCAGGAACACAGTAAAACTTTTTGTTCCTTCGGCGGGATTCGAACCCGCGACCCTCGGCTTGACCACCAACGCGCTGAACCACTGAGCCATAGAGGTCGTCAAATGGTCATATGTACCATATCAAATAGTTTAGGCTACTTTTTGTCTGGGATATCTGATACTACTATATTTACGCGGGCGGAGCCGCAAGAAAAAGCTAGTACAGATATATAGCTTAATCCCGCGGGCGTAGCCACGGGCGGAGCAAGCTAGTTTCTTTTAAAACTTTTCGGGGTTTTCTTTTAAAACTTTTCTGGATAAAAAGTAGCCTATGTTGGCTACATGCGACCGCAGGTTGAGTATAGCTGAATTAGAATCTAGCATGTTTTGCCTCGAACTCTACGTAATCTCTACATCTGGCCGCCTTGTAAGACTTTAACCTTTTAGGATTAGTTTTGAAAAAGGAACTTTCATGTTTTCAACACACTATCATATTCAAATTTAAGTAAATAAGTAGATATAGTAGATAATATATATTATATTTTTAATCTAAGTACCATGAGTTTTATTGTGACTGAAATCTAAATATTCATTAGGTACTTTAAATTATATTTTCCTCGTCTAGATATCTCACGCTTATCCAAAACATGAAAAGCAGTTAACGATAGAAGATAATATATATTACAGAAGATGATCAATGATAGTCACGCTCGAATATTATAAGGAACAAAATGCTGAACGAATTCTGATAAAAATCTAAACGAAATAATAATAAGGTGAGTCGATTTAAATGAAGTGGAAAGAATTGTATAAATTATATACTGTTCCCCTAGGCCTAGGCCTCGTTTACGTGTCTTTTACCTTTGCTTTGCAAGTACTTAGTTTACTATTTAGATAGAATCTGGTACGTATTTAGACCAGTGTTTTTCAACCTTTTAGGCCCCTTTAGTATGAAGAATTATTACGGTCATCAGAAATTCTGCTGCATTCGGTTTCATAGAAAAGTCCTATTTCATTCAGACGGCGACGCAGGTACTTACGCGTTGGAAAATGCGCAATTCACAACTTATGGAAGATTTAAACGGGTGATTAAAGCCGCACGATTTTTCCACACGGCGAAAATCGATCGTCTAAAATGCGCCAATTCCACGAGGTTGAACTTGCAAGTGATCGAATTGACATTTGGACGGACGGCCAAAATTGTGCAGCCGCATATTACGTCGGGCGGCTAATGCTAACCTAGCACACACAACATAAATAAACCAAATGAATGCATAAGGTGTTATTTCTTATTAGTGTTTAAATTGCAATGTAATTTTGCTTAATCTTCAAATTGAAGTACATTGACCTTACGAAACAATACAAATTCTCACATTATCGGTGAACTCGCCAAACGAACTTTCCTCGACCGAATTTTGAATAAAAAGACATTAATTAAAAATTATAACAAAACAAAAAACGTCGAAACGACTCTCGTTCTCAGGCCCAAAATATTGTAGTCACGAAATGGTGAAAGAGACGCGCTGATGGGGATCACTAGGTGAACGAAAGAGAAAGCACATACGGGTTCCTTGAAAGCCTTCCCACGATGTGGTATGATATATTTTTAAGTACTCACTACCCTATTTAAGCTACAAGTATCAAACCGGTCGATCGCACTATTTTCAACTCAGTATAATGCTTATGATGTATTTTAAATTACATTCTGTATAACCTACACGTTTTTGGTTTCCCTTTCACACGGGTTCCTAACTTTAGGAGAATCCTTTACCTGACTACGGCGAAGACAAAAGGAAGAGAAATTTTGGCAGTCTATGTTGTGTGTATGTATGTTTGGTCCACCGTAACGCCTAAACTACTGATCCGATTTTAATGTATGAGATGTCAATAGATCGTGTACCGTCAAACGGGGTGACTATGTGTCACATTTCAAGGTTATGTCGTGATAACAAAGCCAAATTAAATGAATTCGATAAGAAAATAATACACTTATGATACACTTATTTATTAATTTTCATGTAGGTACTTTAAGTCACCACTATTCAAAGTAACATACTTTAGAAGAAAAAAAATAAAAACAGTGGCACATTCTCACCTACCATGGCGGGGTCAAAATGTGCCACTTCACAATCTCCTTCATAACTCAATCAAATACTGAAATGGCACAATGACACCTATTTGCAGTTCGAAAATGGTCCACCAGGAAATGATAATAAACAAAAACATGAGTGTTACTATGAAAAAAAAAATCACAAAAAATGGTAAAATATTTTACAAAATATTTTAAAGTCTGGATATATTTAATAATAAATATTTTTTTTTATTAAAGTCTGGACCCAACAGGTCGCGTATAATGCCGTGGCATTATGTAAGCACTGAAAGGTCACAAAAAAATCATAGTTAGAGAAGAATTCTATTCGAATATATGGCAACCTTTGATTAATTATTACATAGATACGTTATATCCTTACAAAACTGACAATATTTCTCTACCACGACACACATTGACATGGGACCACAGATTATTATATGTAGCAAGCTACATGGGACGCGTGTCATTGTGTCAACGTCGCATAGTAACACAAAACACGCTATTACTCGCGGAGCACACTAACCAAAATTGGCCCGACTCGGGCCAATTCGAGTCTTCATTTTTACGCGTTTATAACATATCTACCTCTTTTTAATATTATATATCTATGATGGCAACTGTTTTATTTTGAAAGTGGCACATTTTCACCTGCAAAGTTTCGATATTTAAATAAAATTCCCATATTTCAGTCAAAATAAAACATTGTCATATTGATTTATAATCAGTTAATAGCCAATAAAATACTCTTTAAGCATAACATACCGCGATTACGATAGCTTTTATAGATTTCTCTGGGCAACTAAAAGTTTACAGATATAGACAAATACGACACGAATAAACTGATTTTTTTTTCAAACTGAATGACACTGAAAGTTGACAGTAACTGTTTTGTGAAATGAACTAGAGATGGCAAAATGTTTATAAAATCGACTAATCTAAGAAAAGAGTCGCCTACGACAAAGTTGAAAAAGAAATCGTTATTATTCTAGTCCACCACCTCCATTGCACATTCTCACCTGCCTGGCATATAGCCACCACGTTTGACGGTATATAATTTATGTAGTCGTGTTATAAGTAGTTTTTCATAAAAATTATAACTAGTTATAGTTACTCAAAAAATATTTAAATGACTGATTAATTAGGCATTTCAATATTTTTCAGAAATAGCGTCCATGTAATTGATACTTGCTGAGGCTATAGTAACCTATCCTGGAAGCAACCGTAAAAATCTGAGTGTCTCACATAAAACGGTGACCACTCTGTGTGAATTTTGTCAAAAAAGTCAACAACTTGTTTTTATTCCCTTTTCACAGGCGAGTGATTCTGCACAGGATTTCCACACAACTAACACAGCTCGTGTGGTCAGTAGAGCTAACCTGTTAGAATAAAACTGTTTTATGCAAATGTAAATAAATACAAGCTACAAACTTATTCATAAATCTTAAATAACCTAACCAATAGCATACATATCAAATAAAAAATTAAAATCAAAATAATTTTCCTAAACAGTTTTAGCATGATCTAACAGCATGGAAAATTGCTAGTTTCTAAGTCTCATAGTTTACAAACCACTTTGGAGGCCGATTACTCGAAAATGGTTGATTTAAGAAAAAATGATAAATGAAACCTTGCCTTATTTTAAAAGACCTATTCAATGATATCCCACACGACGGGGTAGAATTAAAAAGAAAATTCATCCGCACTTTACATGTATGGAGAGCCACCCCGAAAATGTAAAATTATTTTTATTTTATGGTGGTAAAACCGAGATCTATACACAGTCTTTAACTATACCGAAATCATTTATTTATATTCATAATTACAGAAGCTAGATGCGCGGACAGACAGACAGATGGACGGACAGACAGAGCAAAACTATAAGGGTTCCTCAAGTATTACAAAACCCTAAAAACAGAAGACAAGAAATCACAGAATCACAAGTTCACGAGAAACTATTCAAAAATTCAAAAAACATCAAAAAGCCACGGACGCATTTAAGAAATGCGTCCGTGGCTTTTTGATGTACTAGATGTTGTCAACGACTTGGTGCGCATAAAAGGATATCTCACGGTAACCATATATTTTGCCGCGATAAAAATTAGGTTATGTTCTTCCCAATGGGCTACTCTATATCTGTAAAAAATTTCATAAAAGTTAGTCCAGTAGTTTTGGAGCCTATTCAATGCAAGCAAAAAGACATACAAACAAACAAATCTTTCTCAACGAAAAATATTTCAGTTATTTTTATGATCTCAGGTGGGCATAAGCTATTCAATTAATGCCTTCAATTCAACAATTCATTTCTAATTTCAATCCAGTGAACAAGAAAGTTGTGTTAACAGCTAATCTTTTATATTTCAATGCTCATAAAAAAAACGGGGTCATAAGGTGAGATTGTAACCTTTAAATTCTTCACATCATCAGTTTAAATGAAACACGTAATGATACCGTCATGATATATTTGTTTGTATAATGAATAATGAGAAATGGAACTAGTATTGAACCTTGGGGTACGCCGTACGCCTCGCGGCTACACTGCGCCGTCAATACTGCGTCATTGTAAGTACTTAGTACGATGTAATCAAACTAAGTAACCGAGGTATTTACATTGACAATTGCGACTTATATTAGTTATAAAATGGCGAAAATTCTAAAAGAAAACATGACTGATACAATCGAATGCTTATAATTTATAATGTACCGATTCCTTTTTTAAATATATTATGTATATAGTCTTAATAACCTCACAATGTTTTAAAAGACCTATCTAATGATACTTCACACTATGGGGTAGACGCAAGAAAAAAAACCATCCCCATTTTACTAGGTACCCAAAAATATTTTTTTTCAATACCTTTATTTTAACACTTTGAGGACCTGGTAAATACACATATCCATGCAAAGTTTCATATTTCTAGCACTCACCATTTGGATGGTTAAAGCTGAAGACGAACGGACGGACGGACAGGACGAAACCATAAGGGTTAACTACGGATCCCTAAAAAGTATATATTACGAAACTATTTAGTGAATTGAGAACTTATAGTCTCAACTCTCGACATGACCTCATTATTTACCTTCAAATCTCGGTATCAATTAACCTACATTTTTAAATAGAGCAGTGAAATCTTAGGGTTTTAGCAGCTAAGACTCATAAGATGAAGAACAAAGATTGATTTGTATCCGACTTTAGTATCTAAGCCACACATGGGTTATCTCTCGTTCAAATTTATAGTAGGTATACTAGTAGACCTTTTAGTATATTAATAATAATAATAATTAATGTAATGCTGTCTTTGTCAGGATTCAGGAACATGAATAGCGTATCCCTGGCTCTCGTGGTGTAAATATTTTTATTGGAGGAGTAGAGATTAGTAAACGAGAAAGAGAGTAATGTCAGAACTCAGTACTACTAGAATTTCGAATTCAATATACCTTTTTCGTACCATTTCGTATCATTATTTTCGTACGTAACCTTTGAATATCTAACCATATTAGATACTCAAAGTACGTAACGCTTTTTGTCTCTACCTGAATTTGTAGACGTTTTATTTTTCTTTTTTTTTTTTACCTATAGTGTTGTAAGTTGTAACTGGCATCGAAGCCTGTCGTGAGCTGGAACCGAATACTTTTCCGGAGTGACCACGGAAGGAACGTCATTCGATGCGCACGATTATTTGGACGGTTTCATGTTTATTGCAACATTTTGTTGGAGGCTTTTAAAGTTATTCTAGAGCTATTAAAGTTACTCTTGAGCTATTGGTTGTAGCTTTACATCATCATCATCAGCCTATCGCCGTTAAAAATGGCAACCATTCCGATCTTGGGCAGTTTTCATCCATCCGCTGCCAGCCTTCTTCAAATCGTCGTCGGTCCATCGTGGCGCAGGTCGTCCAACATTACGTTTGCCTTGTGGTCTCTACTCTTAGGCTAAGAACTCACGTAGCGATTTTCAGTCGCACCGCGATTGCGGGCCCGCAGCTTCTGTAGACAAGTATAATATGTAAAAAATTAAAGCACAACGCCCTTCTCTTTTCTCCACCTTCCGGATTTCGGATTATAATATAGTCCCAGCTTTAGTTTTATCATTTGCAACACTTTCCTCTGCTATCTAGAGTTTGTATATTTTGTTAGTTGCTAGAAGTACTTATGTTTTGTGAGTACATCATTTTTTCTTTCGCTTTATTGAATATAATATAGAACTGATTTTATACATTGAATGAAAATGTGTAATAGGTGACCTTATGTGATGGTAGGTGAGATGTGAGCAAAATATTAAAGATTTTATTATGCATATTATAAACTCAAACTCAAAATTTTTATTTCCATGTAGGTTATAATATAAGCCTTATAGAATTGTCCTACATGATACCTACCACTACCACCAGTTCGGAAATTAGCCCGGCGAGAAGAACCGGCGTAAGAAACTCGCACTCGCACACCTTTTAGCAAAAAGATGGAAAAATTGTTCTTTTCAAATATAAACAAATTCAATACACATCCATGAGCCAGGAACACAGAATTTTTTTTGTTCCTTCGACGGGATTCCAACCCTCAACCTCCTGCTTGAGCAAGGTCAACGCGCTAACCACTGACCCACAGAGATCGTCATAGTAATATGTGATTTGTAAAGCTCGTTATTGTTTCTGTAGTTATATCGTTACTATAATTATTTCTTCATGGTGCGATATCGCATTACTTATCCACAAGTGAGTTAAGTTAGTGCCGGTCTGTTGGCGCGAAAACCGGCAGTCAGTACGAGGCAGTCGCGGCGCGCATGCGTTTTTTCCCGCGTGTTTTCGTCGCGTTGCTATGGTGATACTCGAATTCGAAATATAAACTGGAATAAAAACAATAGGTGCCTGTGTTTTGTTTTTTTTTTCTTTGATCTGTTACTTAAATAATGGTAAGTGCCAAGTGGTTTTCACTTTTAAGCTTGTTTTGTGGCTTCAAAAACTTATTGCGTTTTATATTTCGCGACAAAAAAGTTTCTGTAGCACTTGTCAAAATGTAAAGTTTGCAGGGAAAATTGAATGATGGCGCTGGATGTAAATAAATGTTTTTAAATACAAGAGGGCTTATTCTGAATTCTGTATGCTTTTAAAATTAGTTATTAGGTAATTAGATTATATTTTATAACTATAAATTACCTACCTTTTTTACTTGGGAAATCCTTAATAAGTAGTCAATTCACTACCAGGTTCTCTTCAGATAGGGTTATCATATCTCAGGATTTGTCCTGAGATTTCAGGATTTTTCGACTCTTCTCAGGATTCCGGCCGGATTTAGCAAATCTAGTGATAGCTCAGGATTTTCAATAAAACACAGGTTACATTTTAAAGATCTCTCTTATTAAACTACTAAAAATAATTTTCTTTTAGTAACAATTGCAGTTAAAATCAATACTTATTTATCAAAGTGAAACAAACTAAAAATAATAAACAATTGCAGTTAAAATAAAAAAAGTCGCGTAAAACGCGTGCGCAAGATAATAATACGTTTTTGAGAGAAAATTTCTTAAGCTGTAGAAAATCTCAGGACTTTTCCATGGAAATCAGGCCTTTTCTCCGGACTTTTGATTTTTTCATCTGGTAACCCTATCTTCAGAACAAAAATATTTAGTACCTATAGGTACCCATATATATACCTATATATTGACAAAAATATATTCGGGGATTGTGTGTTTACTGTTTACACCACAAATCAATATTCGATGCTCGTTCTAAAAATAAATCACAAATCACAAGTAACCCCCGTCATTGTTCAGTAGTAAGCGAGTTGATGATGATGAACCATAACTAAGAACACTCTCGATCACGTCAGCCTTCAAACGGCAATAATATATCAAAATTGGTCCATCCGTTTGGGAGCTTCGATCATTATTGATCGAAGTTTGGGAGCTACGATGCCACGGACACACACACACACACACATATACACATACACAGTCAGACATGTAAAACTGAAAACACCCCTCTGTTTGCGTCGGGGGTTGTTAATCTATTCTAATAAATCGTCGAAGAGGAAAAATATGATACCTACCATAAAGTATTATCAGGGAAACTTTTATGCAGGTATTAACTTATATTTTATTTTTGTATCTGACGCATGCAGTCACTTGAATACAAAATTGTCAATGACATGTCAGTTTGATATCATATCAAAGAATACAGAACATCCACAAACCGTCAACGCGCTTGAAAGTAAAGCCGTCACGAACTCACGACTACTCCAAATTATTGGAGTCGCTTTCCACACATAATATGTTTCCACAGAATAACGGAATATTTCACCCAACATTTTTTTCAATTAATTTTTATTAAATACCTAATTGTCGTAACATAATAACGTGATTTGTTTTGTAAATGTAAAGAGTAAAGTAAAGAGCGGGCGGGGCGGTGTTTCGCCATGGTTTTGGTTACAGTCCGCTGCGTACAAATGTGATCAAACACTCATTCTAGATGTTCTGTATTCTGTGTATCATATTTACAGAATACAGAACATCCAAATCCATCCATCACTCGCCAAACTATTATATGAGACTTTTCCCATAGACTAATAATCATTGGTCTCGCTGGGCGTTCTAACTTCTACCTAGCGAGACCAATGATTTATCTATGATTTTTCCCAAAGAAAATGCATTTGAAACAACAATGCATTTGCAAAATATGAATTGATATTCGTTATCGCTATGATAAGGACATTCCTAGATAACATTTTATCGAAATAAGTTTACCTGCGCCCTATGTATCAATCGCATAACAGGTATTGATTATTATTTCGGAATGGAAGTCCATATAGCTGTATATGTCTGTATGTATATAAAAATTTTAAAAAATAAGTAACACTGGAAATGTCAACTAGAATACGAGCTGATGATGATGAATTATAGCTTAGGACACTCTCGATCATGTCAACTTTTAAACAATAAATGGAACTTGGTTCATCCGTTTAGGAGCTACAGCCTACTTGTCGGATAATCAAAGGCCTACAATGCCATATACAGACGCACTTACGGACAGACCGTCAAACTTATAATCACCTATTTTTGCGTCTAGACCTGGGAGTTAATAAAAAGTGAATACAGAGGATGGTTTTTAGGGTTCCGTAATTTATGTACATGCAACTATGTAAGGTGTGTGTGTGGCTACGCACTACATAGTTACAAACATAAAAAAACCGGCCAAGTGCGAGTCGGACTCGCGCACCGAGGGTAAGGTACAAACTTGTAAGTAAAAGTTCACCCATCACGACAATCGGGTCATAGTAAGTTTAAAATTATTAAAAATATTTTTATTATACGACGTAACTAAAAAATTACGGTTTTCGCAATTTTTACTTTATATGTGCTACTAGCTTTTGCCCGCGACTTCGTCCGCGTGGAACAATACTTTGGGATATCGCTGAAATTTACCCGCGACTTTATTTATGACTAACGAAAGCGGAATCCTATTTTTTTAAACGGAACCCTAAAATAAAAGTAGCCTATGTTAGACCCTATAAAGTATAACATCAGCTATCTGCTAGTGAAAGTCCCGTGAAAATCGGTCCAGCCGTTTCAGAGATTAGTCGGAACAAACAGACAGACAGACCGACTGACAGACAGACAGACGGACAGACAAAAATTAAAAAAAAATGTATTTTATTGTAAGTACCGAATATACTTTCAGATTCATTATGTAAAAAGCTGTTAATTTGAAGTTACAAACAGACACTTAAATTGTATTTAACTGTATAGATATCTACACTAATATTATAAAGAGGAAAACTTTGTTTGTATGTTTGTTTGTTTGTTTGTTTGTAATGAATAGGCTCAAAAAGTACTGGACCGATTTCAAAAATTCTTTCACCATTCGAAAGCTACATTATCCACGAGTAACATAGGCTAAATTTTATTTTGTAAAAAAATAGGGTTCCGTAAGATATTTGGGTTTTTCGGACACAAGGTGTAAAAAATCAACCAGAAAAGTTACTTATAAAGATAGAACCATAAAATGTTCTAATTAATTGTAGATCTTATAAATATCTACAAAAAAGTCCGCGACACACTATACCTATCTATGTCGAGTGAGGCACAACAACCATTTTTTTATTTAGAAATCTTGAATTTTTTTTGGACTACATTTAAACGCGTTTATTTTACTCATGTTATTAATCCTTATCAAAATAAATTATTTCATCACTAAGTACAGTTTATGTAGATAATATTTGGTCTTTGAATGATTAAAATGAGACGTTTGGTTTTGAAGTTATGGCGAAATTAAAATATTACGATTTCTGCTGCACGGCCCGTTGCGAAGTGGGCGTCACCAAGGCGGGGTGCGCGTGCGGGTTAATGTTTAGTTTAGTTTAGTTAAATAGTTTAGTTATTTTATAAACATCAAATTGATAATATCTTAAAATATAATACATTATAATATATATACATCTATACAGTTAAATACAATTTAAGTGTCTGTTTGTAACTTCAAATTAACAGCTTTTTACATAATGAATCTGAAAGTATATTCGGTACTTACAATAAAATACATTTTTTTTAATTTTTGTCTGTCCGTCTGTCTGTCTGTCAGTCGGTCTGTCTGTCTGTTTGTTCCGACTAATCTCTGAAACGGCTGGACCGATTTTCACGGGACTTTCACTAGCAGATAGCTGATGTTATAGGGTCTAACATAGGCTACTTTTATTTTAGGGTTCCGCTTAAAAAAATAGGATTCCGCTTTCGTTAGTCATAAATAAAGTCGCGGGTAAATTTCAGCGATATCCCAAAGTATTGTTCCACGCGGACGAAGTCGCGGGCAAAAGCTAGTATATCTATACAGATATTATAATGTATTATATTTTAAGATATTATCAATTTGATGTTTATAAAATAACTAAACTATTTAACTAAAATAAACTAAACTAAACATTAACCCGCACGCGCACCCCGCCTTGGTGACGCCCACTTCGCCCCGTGCAGCAGAAATCATAATATTTTAATTTCGCCATAACTTCAAAACCAAACGTCTAATTTTAACCATTCAAAGACCAAATATTATCTACATAAACTGTACTTAGTGATGAAATAATTTATTTTGATAAGCATTAATAACATGAGTAAAATAAACGCGTTTAAATGTAGTCCAAAAAAAATTCAAGATTTCTAAATAAAAAAATGGTTGTTGTGCCTCACTCGACATAGATAGGTATAGTGTGTCGCGGACTTTTTTGTAGATATTTATAAGATCTACAATTAATTAGAACATTTTATGGTTCTATCTTTTATAGTTTAGGCAGCGTACGCAAAATAAGTAACTTTTCTGGTTGATTTTTTACACCTTGTGTCCGAAAAATCCAAATATCTTACGGAACCCTATTTTTTTCCAAAATAAAATTTAGCCTATGTTACTCGTGGATAATGTAGCTTTCGAATGGTGAAAGAATTTTTGTAATCGGTCCAGTACTTTTTGAGCCTATTCATTACAAACAAACAAACAAACAAACATACAAACAAAGTTTTCCTCTTTATAATATTAGTGTAGATAAGACGTTGCTTCGTACCAAATTTCAAGATTCTGAGTTTACGGGAAGTACCCTGTAGGTTTTAATTCCCTTGCGAGTGTCGAAAGTTTGCGGAAAATTGCGGCATAAACGGCTGTATCTTTTGATATAAATTCCAGCTTGATACTTTCTCGCGTTCCTGAGAAAAAGGGTCTTGACAGACTAACAGACGGACGGACAACAAAGTGACATAACTATAAGGCTGAAGCACACGATGCGTTGCGGCGCCGCACCGCAGCCGGCTTGCCATACAAATTGCTGCTGCCGATGCCGGCCGCTACAAAAATTGTATGGCTTTGCACCGTGTGCTTGCGCCCTTAGGGTTCCGTTTTTTCCTTTCGAGGTACGGAACCCTAAAAATCACACAAAGCGACAGCTCGCCTTACAAAGAAAGGCCGAAGGCGTAGTTTCGCACATCTATGTGCGTGACACTGTGTTTAAACCGGCCTCACTGTGTGGTTTGCAGAACTCTGTCTGCACTTTTTTATTTCGTCTGAACTACACTATGTAAATAGACTAAATACCGAAGCATTGATAACCTACATTAGGTAAAAAGTGAAAAGTGGAGCGCGCGTGGTCAATATTGACAATTGAACCGAACTGTTCCACAATCTGAACCAAATAATACAACGGAGACCATTCCTTTCGGGCCAAAACTCAAAATACCGGAAAAATAGGTACATCACCTATGTTGTAGAGAAAGGGCGAAGTTAATCTAGTATAATGTTTTGTTATGGCTGGAAAACACTGCCCTGCCAACTTTTGCCTCAATAAAAATTTTCAAAGAACCAATTCGGGATTTATAGACCTGTGGTCTAAAAAGACCACTTTAGGTGTTTATGTTTCATATATTTTTTCCATACAAAAATCGTGAAATGGTAAAATGGCTACATGATTCATCAGATTTCATCAATTTTGACAGTTTTCAATAGAAATGCCTAAATTGGCGCACATAATAGAGTTGAAAAAAAAATGAAACATAATATGAAACACCTAAAGTGGCCTTTTTAGACCCCCCGAATGATGTTCACAGAATTCGTAAATTTTTTCGGTATTTAAAGAGTCAAAAGTTAAAACAGACATTTTTTAAATTTTTGAAATGATTGAACCAGCGCGCAACGCGCACCAACTTTGTAATATTTCACAATCGAAATGTACAATTGAACATCAGATACAATACAATACAATACAATAATGTTACCTAATAACAACATTCGATCTTCCAATGATAGATGCATTGTCCGTATTGATTGAAAACTTTTGTATTAGCGATCCGTAGCAGGCAGCAGCCTCCGTGGTCCAGTCGTTAAGAGCTTGGCTTTCGACTTGGAGGTCATGGGTTCGAATCCCGCATTGGTACAACAAAAAATGTTGTATCCAAGTTTGGTTAGGACAATGCAGACTGATCACCTGATCGTCTGACAAGAAAGATGATCCATGCGTCGGATGGGCATGTAAAAGTCGGACCTGCGCCTGATCTCTCGCCAGTCGTATCGGTTATCCGTCCCACTGGGTTACGACTGTTACGAGAGTAAAGGAAGAAAGAGTGCTCTTGTGTACTGCGCACACACTTGGACACTATAAAATTACTCCTGCGTAACTGGCCTGGTTTCAATGAAATCGGCCACCGTCACCGAAATCGGTGTGGGGAGATATATTTTTTTATTTAGCGGTCCATACAACATAGTTACTTCATGAGTTCATAGTATGCCCTGGGGTATTATGGGCAATAGTTTCTAGGTACGTTAGTAATATATATTCTTTGGTTTAGGCTAGGACTATAATCTACATGATCCGAATTCCGGCGGGTCCGGGAAAATTCAGAGCCCTGAAATACAACTGCGCTAAATGCTAATACAATAGAGTTGAAAATGGAAGTGTCGATTGTCAAGCTGTCATAATATATGACATTGACTTTATTCTTGACATTTGTGTGTTCTAGTTTTCAGCTCTATTATATTAGGGTAGACTGTAGAGTTCTTTTTTCAATGCTCTGTTTTTTTAAATATAGGTATAACATTGACATTTGACTCGACATATTTTGTTCGAGTTTTCAGCTCTATTATAGTTATGTAGAGTCCTGAGTGAAACCATTAAAGCTAAAGGTACTCACTACGTTGTTTTATTGCCTCGCAGTAGGTATGAAAAGTAGAGTATGCACCTCTGGGATAAAGCCTGTCTTCGTCTTGGGCAGCTTGAACCCCTCGCTTCTCTCAGGACTCTACATAACTCCCTCGTTACGCTCAGGGTCCAATATGCTGCCCGTGACGTATAGGACACTGCTTTATCCCCTTGGTGCATAATCTACTATTATAAGTAAAGGGTGGTAGAGTATAGACTAAAGACTACAGAGTACTGGCTACAGAGTTATCTATAGAAGACTATAGATTATAGAGTTACAGTAGGGACTAGGGATGCTAGACGTTCTGTACGTTCCGTATTCTATAGGTTTTATTCAAAACCGCTTTGGGACAAGTACTATCCCGTAAATCGAGCAATCTAGGGTTAAAAGTACTCAGTACTCACTACTCACCTGTCTCACACACACAATGCTCGCAATATCCCATACACATAAATATCGAACTAATCAAATTAATATGCTGAAATCCTCCCAAAAATATCAAAATTTCGTCACTAATTATAATTAATTTTGCTTCTTTTTCCGGGTAAAAAACTGAAAAAATATCTGGCAACCCTATTACAGACTACAGACTGTTATTTATTATATATAGAGTACAGACACACAGACTAATAACTTATAATAAGTATAGAGCATATAGTCATATACTGTGAAACCTGCTCGAAGGACCATAAGAAATATGGATTTCCTATATTTCTCTCGATCATTCTGTCTTCTACATTTCTTCGATAATTTACTGTGTATTTATTTTTAAACTCGTGAGTCACGAGTTAATGACTGTATGATATACAATAACACATATTATTAAATATATGGAGCAGAATAATTAAGTTAACATTTTTATTTAGACTATTACGTAATACGTTATACGTATATAACCTACATAATACATAATACGTATATGGATTAGGTAGAACAAAACAAAACCAATCTTACATAATTGATCATCTAAGAAGCCACACAGAATTGTACAGTATGATTCATACAAAAACAACACCTTGGCATAGCACTCTATATCGCACTGTGGTTATCTAAAGACGGCACCGGCTGTACAGCGTACACTTGACTGGTTTCTGGGTAACCTTGAACTTGCTGGTGCGCGGTACTGGTTTGAGAAACCTTGCTTTAATGGTTTCAATTATAATAATCATCATCGATATCTCTTGCATACCTACGAGTGTAACATTACTCATTGGCTAGCCGCACACGTGCAATCTGGGGGCACGGCAGTGCCCCCTCCAAGTCGAGCGCGAAGCAAACACTGCCGTACCATCCTTTACTGGAACCATTTCGCCGCATTTTCAGGCCCCTATTTGAGAACCTCTGGATAAGACCAGAACGCAGAAATTTTCGTCATCCAATAAGCTATAATCACGTACTTAAAATCCAAAATTTCAAGTCTGTAGGTCATTTAGTTCCGAAGTTAAGCGAAAGCAAAGTTTCGCATTTTCGACACTCACTCACTCACTCACTCACTCACTCACTCATGATCATCAAAATAGAACTAGTACTTCCCATAAACTTAGAGAGCTGAAATTTGGTACAGAGTTGGGGTTTAATGGCCACATAAAGGGAAAACTATAAAAACTAGGATAATCGATCTGGGGGCACGGCAGTGCCCCTACCAAGTCGAGCGCGAAGCAAACACTGCCGTACCATTCTTTACTGGAACCATTTCGCCGCATTTTCAGGCCCCTATTTGAGAACCTCTAGATAAGACCAGAACGTCGATCTGGGGGCACGGCAGTGCTCCCGCTAAGTCGAGCGCGAAGTAAACACTGCCGTACCATTCTTTACTGAACCATTTCGCCGCATTTTCAGGCCCCTATTTGAGAACCTCTAGATAAGACCAGAACGTCGATCTGGGGGCACGGCAGTGCCCCCGCCAAGTCGAGCACGAAGCAAACACTGCCGTACCATTCTTTACTAGAATCATTTTGCCGCATTTTCAGGCCCCTTTATTCTACTCGAACTTTATTCTACTCGAACATTACACAAATTAAATAAACAAATTACACTAAAATCTAGGGAAATAAATCAATATGCCCACGTTTCTACAAAAAGAAGTGAAATCCCACCAAAAACATTCTGTAAAAAACTAGCCAAGTCTCGATGGAGCTGCTTGTTTATCTCTAAAAAGTAATGAAATCTAGACAAAATCGTGCCAAGTCTAAGGTTCCTTACTGCGGTTTCTTTATTATTATAGTTAATGTTGTGTGACTTGGCCGTTGAAGGGCACACAAGGGTACAAAAGGGGCTCCATGACACCATTGCTCCAATACGTGTGTTGTACAATCAACAACAGCCTAAAATGAGACACTAGCGTCCAATTACCAATACCAGTATGGGCTATTATCTCGCTTAACAAACATAGGTAGTTACAAATGTTAACAAAATTGACTTGTACCCACTAAAGTATAAAGAATGTTCAACGGCCAAGTCACTGAACATTAACTATAATAATAAAGAAACCGCAGTAAGGAACCTTAGACTTGGCACGATTTTGTCTAGATTTCATTACTTTTTAGAGATAAACAAGCAGCTCCATCGAGACTTGGCTAGTTTTTTACAGAATGTTTTTGGTGGGATATTATTGACAGAATAAATTTGTCAATACGTCTAGTCAACACAATATACAAAAAAACGGCAATATGATTAACATTGTCAATATGAGCATTAATGCCAATAATATGGTGTGTATGCGGCTATCCATTAGCCATTACTGAAGCATAGTTAGTTGTATGCTTCTTCACTTTTTCACCTCAACATGGGGAAGCTGGAAGATCGACAGCTATTTAAAAACTCGACGTTCGTGAGTTCGATTTTCAGCTCTATTGTATCAGCGCATAGAGTTATATTTTCCGCTGTTTTTACTAACGCCGCGATAAATAAGCGCTCGTCAGAATGAGGGCTTAGCGTCAGTTTACACTTCACACACGAAGTCCGAACGTAATGTTAAAATAATGGTCTCAATTTAGGGGACAGATTATTTGCCGGTAGAGCGCGCCATTGTTCAAGAAGTACCAAGCGCGATTCAGGACTTTGCGCTGATTGGTCCGCCACAATAGCATCGGTACGTCCAAAATTCTAGCGCAGCCAGTGGCAGAAAAGAGAACTAAGATCTGGGTCTATTATTGTGTACATAAATATTATGGAAAAGCCTATACCGTTCGGACTCCTGGTATTCTATACTTTATTACTTCATACGTCATCAGTGTACAGTGTGAAAGTGACGCGGCGTGGGATTTGCAACCGAAATAAAAAAAGGAGATTCTTAAGATAGTGATTCAAAATTGAACTTTATTCACTTGTCAGTTCATCTGTTGTCAGTTTGTCACTAGTTCACTACCAAGAAGATTCATTGCGCTTCGTAGCAAGAATTCGAATCAATGGCGGATCCAGGGGGGGGGTCATGGGGGTCATGACCCCCCCCCCCTGAGCTGGTTCCAGGACTTAGGTGGACCACTAATTGAACATGATTTCATTTTAAATATATTTTGTCACCATACAGATTTTATGTAACTACCTTCAATATTTAATTAATTTAATATAATATAATAACTTTGTATGATGGCAAACGTTTGGGAACGAACGCATCGAAAATTTAAATCGTGTCTAAAATCTTCAATGGTTGAAGATCGCCTAACCGGACTGGCATTTCTCCACGTTCATAAAAACGTACCTATTGACTTTTGCGGAGTTTTGCGTCATATAGTGCGATTCAAATGAGACTAGGATCGAGTCAGCGCCATATTTTTTCGAATTTAGACTGTTATGATAGTTAAATTTATGTTTAGATAATTGTTTACTATTTAACGTTTTTATTTTAATTCGATGCAAGAATGGGCCGAAATGGGCCGGCTAGTCCATCATGTGGATGACCCATATACAGAGGCATATTTAGAAATTTTGCACCACAGGCCAATTAACATATTTTGCCGCCCCATTAACCCTATCTGAAAGATGATTTTTTTAAAGTTATTTCAGAAAAAAAAACTACAGCTTAAAACAGAACTTTAATACTAACTTGTTCTATATGTATTTGTGTTAAATGCGCTGAACCTGAGAAAGCGAACGAATGTTTTTTACGCTTTAACCTGTTAAAATCTAAGCCCTGAAAGAATATTGTATTTTAGAAAAAAAACAATAAAATCACTAGCCTAAAACAGGGATCACGAACCTATGGCACGCGTGCCATCGAATCCTCGAACGTATATGTATAGCATGTGATGATGTGACACAATATTTTGGGCACGTTACTTATCCTAAAATTTTGGAATTATGTACTACGAAAAAAGTATGAAATAGGTATTATATGATAAATCTAACATAATAAGTTACTTGTCATCTCAAACTCAAAATTTTTATTTCCATGTAGGTTATAATATAACGCTTATAGAATTGTCCTACATGATGCCTACCACCGGTTCGGAAACTAGCCCGGCGAGAAGAACCGGCGTAAGAAACTCGCACGGGGCCACCTTTTAGCAAAAAGATGCGAAAATTGTTCTTTCCAAAAAGATTTATAAAAAAATATTTTACAATGTTGTAACTTAATCTATATAACATTAGTCATAAGTACATAGAACATACTTAAGTACATAAAAGCAGCCTTGCATGGGGCCACCTTTTTCCCAAGGTCAAGGTCATCTAATTTACAACATCAGAAATTACACTAATTTTACTTTAATTTTAATTACAAAATAATACTATTTTTAGTCTTTTAGGGTGTAAAATTTGAGCAGATTTAACCTACTAACCTATTACATATATAGGAAAAAAATTTGCTTGCTTGCTTCGCTCGCTCGCGTTTAACATAAAGAACATATTATATTATTTAGTAGCGATGTTCTGTTTTAGCCGGTTCATTTTATGATATTTTTCCGAAGTTCTCCGTTTCAGTGTTTAAGTTTAACGATTGAATAGGTTTTAACCTATAGAATGGGAAAAAAATTATGCTCGCTCGTTTCTCTCACTCGTGTTTGGCTTATACAGACATATTACTATAAAATTTAGTACCGACGTTTAGTTTTAGGCTTTTGATATTTGTATTTTTCGATTCACAGAGTTTTTCAGGGTAGCAGTCTTTGAGGGTTTAAAATTTGAGCAGGTTTAACCTATTAAATAGGAAAAAAAATTTGCTCGCTCGCTTCGCTCGCTCGCGTTTAAATATTATATTATTAGGTAGCAATGTTCTGTTTTAGCCGATTATATTTTTCCGAAGTTCACCGTTATTCAGTTTTAAGGGGAAACCCTGAGAGACTGTGCTTTAAAGCATGAACAGGTAAAAACTGAAAAAAGGGGGCGCCCATTATTCTTATGTACTTATATTATAAAATGATCCCTATTTCCACAGTATTTTAGGGTTTAAAGTTTGAACAGATTTAACCTATTAAATAGGAAAAAAATTTGCTCGCTCGCTTCGCTCGCTCGCGGTTAACATAAAGGCCATTACATTATTTATTACCGATGTTCTGTTTTAGCCGGTTGATTTTATGGTATTTTTCCGAAGTTTACAATTTAGTTTAACGTTTGAACAGAGTTGAACGTTTGAACCTGTAAAATAGGAAAATTTGCTCGCTCGCTTCGCTCGCTCGTAGTCGTTTTATTTTCATTTTCTTGCCCCCCCCCCCGAAACTAAAACCTGGCTACGCCCATGATGTGACCCCCTCCTGGCGCCAAAGCTGGATCCGCCCTTGATTCGAATTTCCGCTCGACACAGCTCTTGTAAGTTGCAATTAAAAGTGTACCTTCTTTTGTCTATACTTGTTTACTAATATACATAATAAAGATGAAAAGTTCGTTTGTTTCTTTGCATTGAAACTCCGAAACTACTGGACCGATTTTGATGAAATTTGGTACGATATAGATTAGACCACGGGGAAGGACATAGGCTGATTTTTATCGCGGCAAAATGTACGGTTACCGCGGGATTTCCTTTGTGCGCACGAAGTCGCGTGCAACATAAAGTTCGTCAAATGCGGTGCCGCCGCGTCACCTGTATGGTAAGCTGATCCTATGAGGTTTTTTTTTTAACTTTCAAAGCAACAATTTTTAAATAGGTACCTACTAGTGATGTAACGAATGTCTCTTTTTTAGCATTTGCGAATGCGAATGCGAATATCTGCTACCGACATTCGCGAATGCGAATGCGAATGCGAATATTCAGTTTTTGTTCATATTTGGCGCCAATTTGTCGCGCAGTCGCGTTCGGACAAGGTTCGTTATGGGTTCGTTACGTTCGTATCTTCCGAGTATTGCCGAGTTCATACGAACTCATCTATGATCTAAAATCTAAATAAAGCGTCATTCATTCCGCTCCGCTCACTCAAACTTAAACTATTTTTTTTTATTTCCATGTAGGTTATGAATTATGATATAACGCTTAAAGAATTGTCCTAAATGATGCCTACCACCGGTTCGGAAACTAGCCTGGCAAGAAGAACCGGCGTAAGAAACTCGCACATTTGCTTTTGTTTTCTGATATTCATATTCGCAAAACATTCGCAAAAATTTTGCGAATGCGAATGCGAATGCGAATATACAAAAATGTGCGAATATTCGCGAATGCGAATGCGAATGCGAATATTCGTTACATCACTAGTACCTACACTGTTTTAATATTAGGTAGAATATACCTATGGCGTTTCTTAAAATAAAATTGTTAGCATAGTGCCAGTTATATACAATAGCCTAATATACCTACTGTAAACGATTCCACCTTCGAGTTTCGACAATAGTTTACATTAGCAATAATTGCTCGAATTACTAGTAGTAGAATTGCCAGTAAGTGGCAATCGAGTATGAAATTCAACACCAAGGGCCGTAGAGTGTAGAATTGTAGATAATTAGAATGCCAAAACCTTCACGGTTTTTCAACCAGTCCACCGAATACCTACTGCTCATTTATTTTTTTTCGGTTTTATTTATAACTGAGTACCTACTTTTAAATATTATTTAGTAGGTATTTACCGACTTCAAAAAAAGGAGATAAGGGGGCACGAAAGCCGCGTTATGCTTTGGAAAAAGGGCGGGCCCGTGCCTTTAGAATTTTTTTTTTCTAATAGGAAAAAATATTACAAATATATTTTGCCTACAACACCTTTCATATAACAATAAGCGTATCGTTATTTCATCATGACACGTATCGTCCCTGTGGCGCAGAGGATAGCGCGTTGGACTTCTAATCCAAAGGTCGTGGGTTCGATCCCCACCAGGGATGCATACAATCTCTTTTTGCTTTTTTAATTTTTGTAATTTTATTTTTTTAATAACTTAGAACAAATATTGTATTTAAATTACTTTTTTGAGGTTAAACGCTATTACTAAGTTTTATTTTTAATACTTAAGTTTAATGTTTATTTTTTGCTTTTTGAATATTTTTTTGTATTTTTAATCTACACTAATATTATAAAGAGGAAAACTTTGTTTGTATGTTTGTTTGTTTGTTTGTTTGTTTGTTTGTTTGTTTGTAATGAATAGGCTCAAAAAGTACTGGACCGATTTCAAAAATTCTTTCACCATTCGAAAGCTACATTATCCACGAGTAACATAGGCTAAATTTTATTTTGGAAAAAAATAGGGTTCCGTAAGATATTTGGGTTTTTCGGACACAAGGTGTAAAAAATCAACCAGAAAAGTTACTTATTTTGCGTACGCTGCCTAAACTATAAAAGATAGAACCATAAAATGTTCTAATTAATTGTAGATCTTATAAATATCTACAAAAAAGTCCGCGACACACTATACCTATCTATGTCGAGTGAGGCACAGCAACCATTTTTTTATTTAAAAATCTTGAATTTTTTTTGGACTACATTTAAACGCGTTTATTTTACTCATGTTATTAATCCTTATCAAAATAAATTATTTCATCACTAAGTACAGTTTATGTAGATAATATTTGGTCTTTGAATGATTAAAATTGGACATTTGGTTTTGAAGTTATGGCGAAATTAAAATATTACGATTTCTGCTGCACGGCCCGTTGCGAAGTGGGCGTCACCAAGGCGGGGTGCGCGTGCGGGTTAATGTTTAGTTTAGTTTAGTTAAATAGATTAGTTATTTTATAAACATCAAATTGATAATATCTTAAAATATAATACATTATAATATCTATACATCTATACAGTTAAATACAATTTAAGTGTCTGTTTGTAACTTCAAATTAACAGCTTTTTACATAATGAATCTGAAAGTATATTCGGTACTTACAATAAAATACATTTTTTTTTAATTTTTGTCTGTCCGTCTGTCTGTCTGTAAGTCGGTCTGTCTGTCTGTTTGTTCCGACTAATCTCTGAAACGGCTGGACCGATTTTCACGGGACTTTCACTAGCAGATAGCTGATGTTATAGGGTACATAGGCTACTTTTATTTTACGGTTCCGTTTAAAAAAATAGGATTCCGCTTTCGTTAGTCATAAATAAAGTCGCGGGTAAATTTCAGCGATATCCCAAAGTATTGTTCCACGCGGACGAAGTCGCGGGCAAAAGCTAGTTTTTAATAACTTGAAACAAGTATTGTATGCAATAGAAGGTCATTGATTGTATGTGAATTACTTTTTTGGGACTAAACGTTTTTACTAAGTTTTATTTTTATTAAGTAAGTTTAATATCTCTATTATTGGCCTCGAATTTCGATCCTACTACACTTTAATATTAATATGACCTTCAACCTCAATAAAAACTAATATTTACTTAATAATAAGTAGTTCACATCTCACAGTCATTTAGTGATAATCTGAATTAAAAATATCTCTTGATCGTAAATCTTCGTTCGGCTACGTGCGTTAATATGAAGGTCAAAGGTCATGGACATTACGTTATGAATTTTTATTGTTTAATAATCGGCGTTGTTGTTTTCTATTGTTATTTTTATGTTGTAAACTAACAATAATAACGGAAATATAAAATAAATAGTTACGGCATAGGAAAACATTTTGATTACTCATCGTCCGTTCAATTTCTACAAATCAGTTGCTACAATATTTTTTGCTGCTATTCGCAAAATAAAATAGTGTAATTATGTAGCAATTGCTAATGACTAATGGTATACAAAATAATATACCTAATGTAATGACGTGATCTGAGACATTGCCATTTGCAATTTAATCTTTTTTAATTCTTTAAAATTGCATTTAATCTTGCTGAAACCGTACATTTTTCCGATAAAAGATATAATAGATAAAAGTAGCCTATGTCCTTCCCCGTAGTCTACTCTATATTTGTGCCAAATTATAGAAGTACCTACTTTTTAGTAGTAGTTAATATTATAATTATTGTATGAAACATGATGAAAAAAATTGGATGAATCTAAATTTTAATCGACTATTGTGATCATCTGCTGAACGCTCGATTTACCGTAGTTCGTAACTTACCGTTTATCTCGTGAGGTCAACTGACGACCTCATTATTTTTTATTCTCTAGAGTGGCGCACTAGTATACTGAATACTCTTTTCATATTCAATTTAAATGTTAACAAAATAACAATATCACTGCTAGCTTTAGGTACAAATTTAAATGACACTTATTAAACGCCATCTGTTGTTGAAACGTGGTCAACTTTATGTCGATACTAGCTGTTGCCCGCGGTTCCGCCCGCGTAAATACAGTATCCCTCGGGAACACTGTACTTTTTTGGGATAAAAAGTAGCCTATGTTTTAATCCAGAACCCAAACTACTACCATACCAATTTTATTAAAATCCGTTTAGTAGTTTTTGTGTGAAAGAGGAACAAACATCCATCCATATATCCTCACAAACTTTCACATAAATAATATTATTAGTAGAACAGTAATATTATTATATCTTAAATTGTAATAAATAATAATAATCATAATCGACTTTTGAAATAATAATGCGCCAAAAAATAGTATTGATTTTTTGCATTTTTGATCTGACTTGTTTTGCTCTCATTTTACTTTGGGATTTGTGAATCGAATATAACCCAAGTCCCAACGGATTACGCAGCACTGTACCATGATGACATCAAAATATGTGTCCACGGCATATCATAGTAGGGCATTCGTCAGGTGTGAGTGCGTGCGGGTCCGTTACGTGCAGAGACAAACGTGACATGATATTATGGTGTCAATCACTAAAATGTATACAATATAGGTACATACAAACTATAGCACAGATTAAAATAAAGAGGAACACTGAACAGTATAAACAGCTTACATAGTTAGCTTTCGGGCTGATTGCACGATATGTCCACGATTGAGAGAAAAAAAATGTGGGCTAGTGATATAAATTTAAACTTCTGTGTGTGTAAATTTAAAAAGATAAATTTACACACAGACAGAAGTTGAAGCCTACATTCTTTTGAATTATAAATAAATAAATGTCACAAGTCACAACGAGCATTGTTTGTAAATAAACCTGTGTGGAGGTAGACGTAAAAAAACTCTTGTCTATGGCCTTGAAGGAGACCTTGTAGTCATAATTGGTGATGGATATTGATTTACTTTAATTTTTATTGTCTGATTTATTTTAAAGTAATAATATTATTTTAAGAATAAGTACTAATTATTAAATTATTACATTTAATTACAAAAAATATCTTTAATTAATACGATTAATTTCGATGTACTTAATCATTAAACAGAAGGACATAATAATTATGTAGTCAGTTTTAATGTAAAGTAAACAAATCTACATAAAAAAACAAACTTTTGTTTACCTGTCAAAATGTCAAGTGACAACCGTCTTTGTTTCTGACAATAATGCGGAGTGTTCCATTTTTAAACGTGTCAGCTTTTTAAGTCAATAGTGTCACGTAAACCGTGTGTTCTATATTCATGTGTATTATGACGTCACGCGACCTTGTGCGTTGCGTAAAGAACCTATTCCGTATTAAGGACATGGACGTGAAGTCGTATTTCCTTTGGGCATTAAGTTATTTACAGAGTTTCGATGCAATAGATAAGGCATTTACTTATCGAGTTAGTACTTAGTACGTGTGTCAGATTAAATGGGAGCATGTTTCTTTAGCACCTTTATAGCAAGTACCTATCTATTTTTCAAAAGCAATACAAATTACTTTATAGTAGAATATTTAAGTTATATCTCACCGCCCACGCTTAAATAAAATTGAAGCAAAGGGCTGTTTAGATACTTATAGTCATGTTGAATGTCACAATTATTATTATCATACATAAAGATAAGGCATGTTTGATGTTGAGGTAAAAAGTGTCTTCAGTAAAATGGCCCCACATTTGAGATTTTGGGGCCATTTTGACATTTGAAATATGGTGAAAATAAGATTGCTGACAATTGAAGTATGGTTAAAACCAAGATGACGTAACTTTTTATTGTATGAAGCACGAAAGAAGGATATATTACAATTTACAAGTTAGAGCATCAAACTAAATATTGATCTGACTTCTGAGACTAATAGTCTGAGGTATGAAGGTTTGATCTGTCAAATGTACGTCATACTCATAGCGTATCATGAGTTTTGAAATCTTTGCAATTATCGCTCAAATGTAACAAACCGAATAATATTATTATGTAATATTGTAGGTTCTGCGCCATGAAAATTGTCTTCCACTTGGAACTCTCTGGAAGCGTGTATGAAGGCAGTAACAATTAGCGTATTAACGTTTGCGTACGAATGCTGTGATTGATTTCACCCGCTTTCTAGAAAGTTAAAACTTCACGGCTTTCGAATAAACTGCATCAAATGGGTAACTTTGGGAACGTCATCATCATCAACATCAGTTGCAGCAGCTTAAGGTTAGGACTATATGACCCGGAATCCGACGCTCCCGGAAAAAATCAGAGTATGTATTGTAAATAATAATACAATAAATTTTTTTTTCCCTGCTGGCAACCCTACCATTAACTTGACATTGTAACGTCTCCCAACTAAAAATTGAAAATTATTTATTATTTTCGTTTTAAGTGTTATAAAAAGTTGATATTTATATTAATTTAAGTATTAGTAATAAGACAAATAATAATTCTCAGTGCTGTGAACAAGTTTAGTTGTGTAATCAGCAACTTTAATTGTGCCATACGTCAACGGCGATCAGCTGTCAAGGTAATTTAAATTTTTGTATTAAAAACGCATATAATTGCAAACAAATCTCTGCAAACAGATTATTATTGTCAATAATCATCATACGCTGATTAAGGTTGACGATAGGCTACGTTAATAAACGTTGTAGGGAAGCAATAGATCAGCTGTTTATAGCTAATTAATACATAAAGGTTACTTAGGCCGGTCAGTGGGATTAATGGACCTTGTTATTCCTTTTTAACAACTCATATACCTTACTCTAGCTTGCGTGACCCCTATACACCGAGCAAATATCTCAACATCTATAGATATCGAGTAATAGGATCATTTAAGGAGGACGGGGTATTGTTGATTCCACTGCAGTTGTAGTTTATTTCGAAATTTAAACTTATTTCCTTTTATACCTTGCAAGATAAAATTGATTGATAGGTTGGCTTGTGGGTTTGGCATAGACTGATATCTTCTTTACCATCTTACTTACCCCACTCAAGCTTGCGTGACCCCTTTACACCGAGCAAATATCTCACCATCTATAGATATAGAGTGGTTGGGTCTACTTGGAGGTATCAGAAAGTGTTAGATTTGCAAGCTAAATAGGTAGTTGGTTCATTGATAGACAAATAAGTCAATTAATTAACTGATTATCTCATAGTTTCCTACTTTCTATACATTAATTATGATGACTAGAGGAAACCTGGCTCGTCAGACTGAGGAACAACTCCGTCTGACCCTTCAGGAGCTTAAAGAATACAAGAAACAAAATGAACTATTGCTTTCTGAACGTGAGGATAATGAAAAAGAAATGTTGAAAATTATCCACAAAAATAGTGACCTAAAAATTGAACTTAACAAGTTAAATGTGAGTTGTGAAGAATTGTACCAAAAAAATGAAGTTTTACAAGACATTGTAGACAGCTTTGACCGGTGCAGGGACGAGTATGAGGAAGCCTTGAGAAATAGTACTATATGGAAGCACAAACTAGAGGAAGCCCATACACAAATCAAGATGTTGGAATGTCAAATACAGGAGCATAATTCTTCACAAACACAAAACTTGTTTCAAGAAATGTTTGGCAGGGCTCCTAGCATTCTTGAAAAAGATGTCACAAAAACCATACCAATAATTGACTTGACTGGTGACAATACTATGCCCTCCCATACATTTCAAAGTAAAAATAAGTTTAAAAAATACATTAAAGTCAATAAACACATTAAGAAAACAAGTAAATTGTTAATAAAAAACAAAAAAAATATTTTTAAAATATCTAAGCTGACAAAACAAAAAAATCTTATTGAGAATAAATACTTAGACAGTATTAAAGAGTTAGAAAATACCACTTGTGTCTATGAGGCAGAAGTGTGCAGTCTCCAAACTGAAATTACTGATCTACATGACACTTTAAGATCCATAACAAAAAAATATGAACTAGCCCAATTAGAAATATCCAGTCATATATCAGCGTTGAATATTTTACTGGACGACTACCGTTACAATGAAGATAGAGTTAAGTCTTTATTGAGACACAACTCATCATGTCAGTGTCTGGTAAATGATTCAACAAATATTATTAATTGTAATTTAAGTGTGGAGGCTCATGCTAACTCCTCTCATGAAAACTTGATTGTGCCATCGGCCTCGGGTCCGGGCATGGTCACTATATATAGTGATGAGCTTGGTCGGGGAGTCGGGGTGCAATTGAGTAAGTTGTATGGGGAACAGTCAGTGTACAACACCTGTATGCCAGGTGCAACATTTACACAAATAATAAAAAACATTTTAGGTACAACTCACTGTCCCAATACAACACTAATCATTTTAGTGGGGAGACTGGGAAATGCGAATAGTAACCAATTAGAATATTATTTAGAGTCACTAAACAAATTACAAAATATTAATAAGGTTATATTTTTCACATTTCCTTACATAAAACGGTTGCCACAGGAAAACAAAATTAGATATAAGCTTAACAGCCAATTGTATACAGCTGTTAATAATAATTGTATATTATTAAATAAATTTGACAACAAAATAAATATAATTGACATTAATAATATTTTAAATTATAAATGTAAGTTGACATTAGATAGATATTATCTATCCTTTTATTATACAAGACTTATAGCAAGATCGCTATTAACTTTTTTATATTTTAACTCAGCCAAGTACTTGGCTAGTAAGACAACAACTGCTTCTATTGAGCAGTTTAGTCATAATAATATGACTGATTATAACAGCTTGGAAAATGTTCCAAATAATAATAATTTAAATTAGCCTGTAAGACAACAGAGGAAGTCTCTAGCATTGTAGGTATAAGTAATCACAAAAATAAAGTTTCAATAAATCATAATAAATTATGTACACTTACGCTGGTGCATCAAAACATACAAGGTATGTCTAGTAAAGAATTAGAAATTGAGTTGTTTTTAAATAATAATATAGACATTTTATGTATAACTGAACATTGGTTTAAGAAAAATGAAATAATGTTAAATCTTGGTATGCACCAGCTGGCTAGTTCTTTCTGCAGAGAAAAAGCCATGAGAGGTGGCTCACTTATACTAATTAAGAATAGTTTAAAATATAAAGAACGAAAAGACATAGTGAATCTCTCTACAGAACGAATAACCGAAATAGCCTGTATAGAGGTGGGACACTTTATTATTGTAAGCGTATACAGGCCACCTTTAGGGTTATATGATTCATTTGAAAAAACAATGGAAATGTTATTAACCAAGATAAGTGCATCTAACAAACATATATTATTATGTGGTGATTTTAATATTAATATTTTAGAAAGTAACTCTACCACTGTTAGATTTACTTCATTGTTAAAATCATATAACCTAACCTATTTATTTTTTGAACCGACAAGGATCAGTGACAGCTCTGCTACATGCATCGATAATATTTTTACCAACGTAGATCCATTAAATAAAGAAATAATTAAGAAACTAAGCTCTGATCACTGTGGACAGCAAGCTATTTTCCCTATAGATAATAATAATTGCAAACAATTACACAGGGACAGAAACACATGTATACCAATAAATGTTAAACGTATTGAGAAGTTTAGAGGTGAAATTATAGCTAATATTTTACATTTAGAGTATCATAATAGCCCGGATATGTCATTTGGTAAACTGTTTAAATTAATTAAACATAATTTTGATACCATTTTCACCTCTAAAACAGTGAGAACAAACAACAAAAGTAAATTCAGTGAATGGGCAACAGCAGGTATTTTGAAAAGTAGATTTAAATTGTATGAACTCTATAATGAAAGAACAATGAATCAAAGTGAAGATTTTAAAAGTTATGTAAGGTTATATTCAAAAATATTTAAGCAAGTTTGCTCAGCAGCAAAATCTCTTCACATTAGAAATAAAATTAAGAATTCTAAAAACAAGGTTAAGACAACATGGCAAATAATTGCAAATGAAACTGGAAGAGTCACCAGACGCAACTCATCTTTTAAATTAAATATAGATGGTAAAATAATCAAATCCGACATTGAAGTTGCAACTGCTTTTGAGAAATTCTTTGCTGACATTCCAGTTTCAACCACAAAAAATTTAAACGCCTCTCCTGCTGCTGCTGAATTGCTACTTAAAGAAAACGTAAAAGAGTGTGAAATCGAATTTAGATTTAAAGAAATAGGACCTCAAGACATTATTAAACATTTTAATTTGTTAAATATCAAGAATACTTCAGATTTATGGGGCCTATCTATGAAAGTTATTAAATCTATAATCGATATTATTGCACCTTACTTAGCAACTATCTTTAATGATTGTATAAAACGTGGCGTCTTTCCTGATCTAATGAAACACAGTAAAGTTTTACCTCTCTTTAAGTCTGGTAGTAAGTCGGATCCATCTAACTTCCGACCTATATCTATTTTACCAACACTAAGTAAAATTTATGAAAAAATAATACTTAATCAGTTGCTAGCACACTTCAATATAAATAAAATTTTACATAACAAACAATTTGGATTTACAAAGGGACGCTCTACAACAGATGCAGGCGTCGATCTAATTAGTTATATTTTTGATGCTTGGGAGAGATCGCATGATGCTCTGGGAGTCTTTTGCGATCTCTCTAAGGCATTTGATTGTGTGCAACACTCAACATTGATCAGGAAATTGTGCCACTATGGAGTAAGGGGTCCAGCACTCGTTCTCCTAAAATCTTATTTATCAAATAGGATTCAGAGAGTTGAGATAAATGGAAAAAGATCCACAGGTACTAAAATTGAGATGGGGGTCCCACAAGGGTCAATTTTAGGACCCTTTCTTTTTCTGATTTATATAAATGACCTACCATACCTTATTAATGAAAAAAACGGAATAGTATTATTTGCCGATGATACGTCACTTACTTTTAATATTAATCGCCAAAACTCGTGTTATGACGAAGTAAATAATGCTCTTCTAAAAATAGTACACTGGTTTAGTGTCAATAATCTTTTGTTAAATAGCAAAAAAACTAAATGTATAAAGTTCACGTTGCCGAATGTAAGGCAAACTAAAACCAATGTGCTATTAAATGGGGAAGGTATGGAACTAGTAGATACAGCCGTCTTTTTAGGTATTACATTAGACGCGAAACTTCAGTGGGGCCCTCATATTGCTGGATTGGCCGACAGACTTAGTTCAGCAGTATTTGCAGTAAGTAAAATAAGACATTTTGCAGACGAAAACACAGCAAGGCTTGTGTATTTTAGTTACTTCCACAGTATAATGTCCTATGGCATTCTGCTATGGGGCAATGCTGCAGATATAAATACTATCTTTGTGCTGCAGAAACGAGCTGTTCGGGCAATCTACAAGCTGGCCCCCAACACTTCATTAAGAGATAAGTTTAAGGAAACTGGGATCTTAACTGTAGCTTCTCAGTATATTCTATCAAATGTACTATATGTTAAAAAAAATGTAAGCCTATTCAAAAAAAAAAGTGACAACCACAATAGAAATACTCGAAATAAGAATAAGCTTGATGTACCAGTGACTAGACTTAGTAAAGTAAAGAATTCGTTTAAAGGCCAATGTATACGTATATACAATAGGATCCCAGAAAACGTTCAAAATTTTTCAACCAATAAATTTAAAAAAGTAATCAAAGAACGTTTGTGTAGTAAAGCTTATTATAAACTTAATGATTTCATGAATGATAGCACACCTTGGGAATGAGGTGGCCCCCTGCAAGGCTACTTCCATATACTATTGTATTCTAGTTATATAGTTTTAGTCATAACATTGTTATACATTTTTTTTATTTTAAAAGAACAATTTTCCATCTTTTTGGTAAAAGATGGCCCCGCGCGAGTTTCTTACGCCGGTTCTTCTCGCCGGGCTAGTTCCCGAACCGGTGGTAGGCATCATGTATACCGACGTTCAATAAGTGTATAAAAATACCAACATTGAATAAAAATTTTTGACTTTGACTTTGACTTTGAATAATAATAATACAGTATACAGTGGAGTTGAATATGGAAGTGTCGACTGTAAACTGTAGAGTGTCGAGCTGTCATATATGATATTGGCATTTGACTCGACACTCGTGTGTTCGATTTTCATCTCTATTGTATTAGCGCAGAGTTCTACTTTCAATGCTCCGAATTTTCCCCGTCTTTCCGGTTTCCGGATCATAATTCATATAGTCCCAGCCTGAGAGACAATTCACTTGTCACTTTCAAATATCGGAGCAGACGGATCGCTTGTGATAAACAATTGTCGCACTGCTGGTCTTTTAAATCTTCAACCCTCACTTGGATCTACAACTCAACACTCTACGGTGCTCTCACTCACTGAGCTAAAAACAACGCAATCGTTATTTCATTATGATTTTAAAGTAAGATAAAGGAAAAGATAAACAGCTACATAGTTAGCTTTCGATTTAATTGCACTACTGCAAGCATACGGTGTGTCCACGATTGTGTGAGAAAATTGTGGACCTTTGAAAGCTGTTTCTCTATACGTATGTATATTGTATAATAAATAAACTAGATGTTGACGTGGTAACCATAATGCTGCGATAAAAAGTAGCCTGTGTCCTTCCCCGTGGTCTATTCTATATATATGTGCCAAATTACATCAAAATCGGTCCAGTAGTTTCGGAGTCTATTCGAATTTCGATGCAAACAAACAAAAAACAAAGTATTCCTCTTTATTATATTAGTAGGTATAGATATTTTCTACTCTTTCGTATAAGGAAACTAAGGGTAGAGATATACACACCGGAATCCGGAAGGCCGTAGAGAATTCTGATCATTGGAAGTAGAAATCTATGCTAATGCAATAGAGTTGAAAATCGAACACATGAGTGTCGAGTTAAACGTCAATGTCATATATGACAGCTCGACACCTGATACTTCAATTTTCAACTCTATTCTATTAGCGCCGAGTTCTATTTTCAATGCTCAGAATTCTCTACGGCTTTCCGGATTCCGGTGCATATAGTCCCAGCCTTATCCTTCTATTTTAAATTCTGCTTCAAACTCCAATATTCCGATATCTAATGCCGAAAGTCTCAGACACATAATATTGTACTTATCCGATTACGGAGTAAATGGGCTTATCTTGAGCCTTATTTGAAAAAGTTTTCGGCATTGATAATAACATAGTTACAGTCGACAAATTTATCAAATTAACATACTTCTGAAGTAGGTCATGTTATTATATATTGATGGTAAAGCAAATATTTCAAACCAATATAGGGAATATGAAACTGAAAATTAATTAATCACGGGCAAAAGCTAGTTGCTAATAAATAGTCGTAAGTCAATATACTACAGACCTTTATATACAATGACAAGTTTTCCTCTTTCGCTTTGTCTATCGAGGGCTAACTTTTACCATATTATGAACTAGATGTTGCGCGTGCGCGCAAAAGTTAATTTCCAGAAACCGTACATTTTTCCGCGATAAAAGCCTATGTCCTTCCCCGCGGTCTAATCTACATCTGTGCCAAATTTCATTAAAATCGGTCGTCCTGTTAGTTTCGGAGCCTATTCAATGCAAACAAACTTTTCCTCTTTATTATGTTTTTATTATGAATAAAAGTTTTTGCTTATGATAATACCGAGTCCTCAATTCAGGTTTTACGTACTTGTAACATACATACATGAATACATGATACAACGTAACTGGTCCCTGTTTTCGTCACGCCTGTTGGCTATCCACAAAAGAGTATTGTACGGACGTGTGTGTCTTTGTAATTAAATTAATTATTTGCGTGTGTTGTTAGTCGTAAGTAACTGGTTAATGAAGTAATGTTGTATGGTTCTAGACGAAAATTTAAACAGATAATTTGTAAATTTCTCAATTCAACGAAAATAGAATGCCGAGATAAAACTGAGCTTAAAAGAATATAATATTTATTCTGGATATTTACATATGTATAATTAAATGAAAACCTATTCAGTGTTTAGGTATTTATTCGTAAGTTCATAACTAGCAGTTGCCCGCGGCTCCGCCCGCGTAAATTTATATCCCTCGGGAACACTGTATTTTTTCGGGATAAAAAGTAGCCTATGTTTTAATCCAGAGCCTAAACTACTACCATGCCGATTTTCATCAAAATATGTTCGGTAGTTTTTGCATGAAAGAGGAACAAACATTCATCCATACATCCTCACAAACTTTCACATTTATAATATGTATTAGTAGGAAATAGGATTAGGATTAATAAAGTACCTTTTACAATTACATACTGTAAGACGTACATTGCACGTACGTTGCATTTTTTTAACTTTTATCTGAATTTGGACACAGAACCCTAAAATAACTGAAGTGGTGTTCCATTGTTTAAGTGATGAATATTTTAGCGAGCAGATAAGCCCATGCACATAAACTACACTTAACGAGTTTACGACTTCGATAAGACTGGTTCTTATTAAATAATTATTGTGAGGGGTACCTACCTACTTTTTTTTTAAATAAAATACTTAATTGTCTCTAACAAGTATCAGTAAAGGTTATTAAATTATTTTGTCAGTTTTTTCCCTTCAAAGTATATTTTCTAATAAAGTATGTACTTCAAAACTTACATCAGTTTTAGAGTTGAATAGAGTAGAAATTAAAAACGTTTAAGCGCCAAAAAATTTCAAATGACATCCACTATATTTTAATCTGATTTGACCCTTATTTTCAGGAACAACCTGTATATTATGTTATATTGTATATTTGAATATTTGTTTCATTTTCCATGTAAATTGTATTGTTTTAAATATTTCTTGTGTGCAATAAATTGTTAAATAAATTAAAATACATATAAGATTGATATATCTGAAAATGTTTGATAAACTAAAATTATTTTGTTGCCGTTAATTTAAATGTTGTCTGCAGTCGTTGCAAGTTTTCTATTTTTCCAAATAAACCTGAAAATCGTTCATGCATTTAGTTTGTCTCCAGTCTCTACAAACCAAAGATTGATTAACCAATAGAAAAAAGAGAACTTTTACAAATCGCGGAGACGGAACGGCAACCGTGTGAAACCACTAAAACCATTAGAGCAGAACATTATGGTAAACGGTTATCATGCTCTATTGTTTTATGATTGATAATCATGACTCACGGATGAGAAAAAGAAAAATGACACCATCGGATTTAATTAAACAGCGCCATCTCTTGACAGCTGAATGAACTAACGTGGCGTGAAATTTATCGTTCTATTTAGCAACTGATTGTCTTTCTGATAAAATGAATAATTTGTCTTTTTGATTAAATTGAATATTAAAAAACCGCATTTAGACATAATTTTTTGAAGATACTGAAGAAGTTACCAGTTATTTAATAAATAATAGCGCCACCTGTTAAACTTTCCCTAAAATATAGTGAATACAGATAAATCATACAAGCGAATAAGTAAAATTACATAGGAATATAAAAAAGATATATGTACGATTTTTCAGTTATTACAAAATAATTAAGTACAAATACCTAATTATTTTGTAATAACTGCTTATTGTTCAATTATTATGTAAAGATTTAGATGCGAAAAAGATAAGTAAAATCCTTGATACTAGATGGCGCTGTATAAGGTTTATAACTATAGGCTGGGACTACATATGACCCGGAATCCGGCGGTCCTGGAAAAATGTAGAGTACTGAAAATATAACTCTGCGCTAATACAATAGAGTCGAAAATGGAAATCTCGAGCTGTCATATATGACATTGGCATTTGACTGGACACTTATGTTCAATTTTCAGCTCTATTGCATTAGCGGAGAGTTCTATCTTCAGTGCTCTGAATTTTCCCGAGACCGTTGGATTCCGGATCACATAGTACCAGTCTCCCCAATCCCCACCATATTTCATCTCGTGATCTCGAAGTATTTTTCCTATCGCTTAATTAATCAAGTGTAGATAATATTATCTTATCTATACATACACCGTGCTGGCAATTTATTGTTAATTTATTCTCTGTCGTAGACGTGAGGTGCGCGTGCGCAGTGACGTCACAAGATGGCGGCGTGGGGGTGGTTTCTCCTCGCCCTACTGGGTATAGCGGCCGCTCAGGGCCCAGAAAAAAGTAAGTAAAATTATAGTTTAATCTTTATGATATATATGATATTACAATTCATTTATTTAATTTAAAACAATAAAAATATGTTTTTTTTAAATCATGAATTAGAATTAAAACAATCCTTTAAGTATTAAGTAGATGTTTATTTGGCTATGCTTGTTTTTATTGAAACAAATTATGTGATATAATTGCAACATGTATATTGCAATGACTAATGACTGATTATTATTTTTCATTTCCTTACAACAATGACTTAATTCATACGAAATTAGTATTCATGTAGTTAAGGTAGTTACATTTGAAATAAAGTAAAAAGTAGGTACTTGTAAATACACAAGTGGATAATAAATATATAATTATTATAAATGAGCTATTCGGTGTTCGTGGCTACGTATCAATTTACTATTTGCTCTTCGAATATTCGAAAAGTAGAAAAAACAACGCATTCGATATCTCGCATTTCAATTGTAAGCAAAAAACACTTGTGCTTTCTATGTTTTCTGTATTTCATAACAGCTCGTTATGTATTATATATCCATTATCCAACATATATAAAATGTCTTGAATGAAGGTTTCGCTTTCGTCTTACGTCTATAGCTTCGTTCACACGCTTCTAGTGCGAGAGCCAGTAAACCCCAGACTTTCGTCATTTTGGAAAGGCTGAAAATTTTTCAGCACATGATTTTAATAATATTTTGATGCTGATATCAAAAATCAATGTTCATCATTTACTTTTTGACTAAAGTAGGTTGGTATTTTATACACCTTTAGTATCTACTGTGTACCTGTCAAAGCCACTATCGTGAAAACTTCATGATTGGACATCTTTCTTACCTGTGTTGGGAGCTGACAATTTTTCAGCTTTTACAAACTGACTCTGTAATGAAGGTATGGGGTTCACTGGCTCTTACTACATTCAACTTGTTGCGTAAATAGGTTTTGTCACGGAAAATGAACTTCTTACTTTTTTAGTTTTTAATGGATATATATTATTGTTTATTGTTATACTTTATATTAGTGAAAAATATGTTGGGTTAATGTAGGTACATGGAAATTTTGAACAAAAAGTAGGTACTAAGAGCAGGAAAACTCTCCTAAAAACAGGATGGAAAAATCTATCGACGGAAACAACCTTGCAGTTATTTCTAGAAATGAGAGTATTTAACTGATTTAACAAATTCTGCCACGGTAGACGTAACCAATTTGTCGTTTAAGTGTGAAATCAATTTACTGGCCGTCAGATTCACAATAAGTGTCTTGTGATGACGAATATAGACAAGGAAGTAAATTAGCATGCTGACGGTCATTACCTACTATAGTTTACTTGACTATGACTCCCCACACCGATCTCGGTGAAGATGGCCGGTTTCATTGAAACCAGGCCTGTTACGCGGGAGTAATTTTATAGTGCCCAAGTGTGTGCGCAGTACACAAGAGCACACTCTCTCTTCCTTTACTCTCATAATCCAGTGAGACGGATATAACCGACACGACTGATGAGAGATCAGACGCAGGACTGACTTTTTACATGCCCAACCGACGCATTGATCATCTTTCTTGTCAGACAATCAGGTGATCAGCCTGCATTGTCCTAACCAAACTTGGAACAACATTTTTTGTTGTTCCAACGCGGGATTCGAACTCACGACCTCCGAGTCAATGCTCTAACCACTAGACCTCCGTGGTAGGAGAGGGTTAGGGTATTATCCCTTAAGGTCGTTAATTGTGTTTTAATTAACACTATTAGCTTTCAGCGGCCGCGGCCTATGTAAGAGCGATTTCAACGTTTTTAAATTCAGTTGTGTTGGTTGTCATTGTCACAGATTCTTTTAGCCAGATAAAATGCCCGTATTTCAGTGAAATTTTTTTTAAGTACATAGAACGTTTATGAAAGAAATTAGGGTTAAAAACAAAAGTGTTAGCCGTGGTAGAGACATGTATTACCACATGCCTCACAGAAAACAGGTGTGAAATACTAAACACTTGAGTGCTAACTCGTAAGGGCAGACTTTTGGCCTACTGAGTAACTTCACTTGCCTTATTACTAGTAATTAGTAGTGTAGTAAACGCCAAACGTTTTCACGATCGATTGCGAATAGAAAAACTCAAACTTAGCAGTTTGTTCTGTGTTACGCCGAGTGAGTAACTTGTGTTGTGAATAAGGTTGTGAAAATATATCGTTATCTTTGCAAGTGAAGTACCTACTTACCTTCTCACAAGTTAGTAGTTACTCAGTAGGCCAAACGTCTGCCCTGAATTCTGGCGATAACGTTTTACACGGTTAATGTCTTCGACACGACTCGAAATAGCGAGTTATAATACACATTTAATTACTTAAATATGACAGCTAAGATCGTGTATCTAGATGAAAATCTCGCATTAAAGGCTAGAAATATGTTATTGCTTAAATAAAATGTTTCTTAGCATTTTGATTTTGTCCAGAAATTCACACAGTCAAAGAGTAATTAATATCACAAGTGACAAAGTTTAAAAGGATATTAAACCTAGGTGCAGATAGCTTTAAAATTTAAAGTTACCAGTGGCGAAGGCTGGTTTTCCTTCATAGGGAAGTTCTAGCCTGTATAATAGGTAGGGATTTGTATGAGGGTCTTCAAAAGTTAAGTGGTAAGTGAAGCCGATAATAATAATAATAATAATAATAATTCTTTATTTACTCAAAAGTACAAGTAGGTTCGTATTAATTTATCAGTTTACAATGGTACAATAGAAGACAATTATAATTTAATGTTCTGCTGGTACTTAAAATAGGATATCCTGTGCTATAAGTACCAGCAATCTTCCAGTTGCACATATTTTAGACTTAGTACAATACAGTTAGACACTTAGAATATTGAGTTTGTATCCTACTTGTATGTATTTTTTTTTTATTAACTTTTAGTTTTAATATTAATTATTAGGTTAGTAATTAAGTTAGATTTAGCAAACCTGGGGATTCTTTTGTGATATGCGTGTTTGGTTTATGTGTGCGTGTGCGCGTGTGTGTTTATTTGTATGTGTTTGTGTGTGTGTATAAAAATGCATATATCTTGTTGTTTGTGCGTGTACTTTTCGTTCCAGATTCGAGACTTTTCTGGTCAGCGAATGAATATAATTTATAGTAGTTAATCAGTTGACTGGGCGAATAAGATTTTCGGTTTCATCGTATGAGAGTTTTTGGAGCCACTTAATTACCATATTTTTGCACTTGTAATTATTCATTGAGTCTATGTCTAGGGCTGTACTAATTTTTCTATAAATGAAACGTCCGAGGAAACAGTAGAACCGTTCACAGAATGTTGTCCTGTGGCTATTGGCTGGTGGAAGCATTGGTTTACGCCGCTTGTGTCTTAGTGCAGTTGCTATTGAAGATGACACATCTGTTTTACGCAATGAATGGTATTTCATAATAATTTGCAAAATAAATAACTGCCGTACTGAGAGTACTTCACAATATTCGTAAAGTTCCTTTGTGGGAAAGCAAAACGGCTTAAAAGTACTTACTTTTAATACAGCTCTCTGTGCTCTCTCAAGCTTTATTAGAAAAGTTTTACACGCCCCACCCCAAGACAATATGCAATACCCTAACAGGGATTGGCACAAGGCATAGTATACGCTTTTTAGGACTGCTGGTTTCGCCACATGTCTCAGGTATTTAAATATATATATAAGCTTCCGAATTCTCCCTGTAAGAAGATCAATATGAGGTTCAAAATTCAGTTTGTCATCTATGATTATACCTAAATATTTTATGTTATTGACCTTTTGTAACTTGGGACAATTACATGTGAGCTTAGTGCCAGTTGAGTGGTTATGGGCAGTAATAGACTGATCAATATTTTGTTTGTTAGACTTTTTAATATGAAATTCAATAACTTTGGTTTTGTCCACATTGAGTGATAATGTGTTATCCGCTAACCACTCAGTAACTATGTTAAAACCTTTTTGTGCCGCATCGTAGACCCGACCCCACGTTGTATCTGTAAAAATAAGTGATGTGTCATCTGCAAAAGCTATCAATTTGCCATCGGGAAATTTTAGTTTGCACATTTCATTGACATAAACAAGGAAGAGCGTGGGACCAAGTGTACCGATAGGAATGGAGTTATAGGAACCCCACGCCACATTTCTTTACATTATATGAGATTTTTAAAGTTTACGAAACATAAGAAATCCTTGAAATAGATAAATTGTATGTACACAACCATAAAACGAGCAAACTGTATGTATGTATAGCACGCATGTTTGTGTATGTCTGACTTATCGCTGTGACAATAATTGATTGTAACTACCTGGTTCAAAGAGTCATCATTTTGATCATCATCATCGAGGTTCATCATCATCAGCAACGTCACTGTCATTAATCATTATTATCATTGTCAACACCATAGCGGTAAAATTGTCCTATGTATTTAAATAGAAGGAGATGACTGACTTGACTTACTGACTGACAATTTTCTCGCACAGCCGTATCGGTGAAGAAACGTGGACAGTAGTTTTAATTTACAATGTAGACGCACACTAACAAGTCATTGAAATAGGGGTAGAAACTAGAAAGTTTGTATGGAAAACCTTTAAATATGCAGTGATTTCGATGAAAATTGAGACTCATGCTATTAAATACATTTCATTAAATACGTTTTTAAGAGTTTATTAGAATTCAACCTCTGAGGGTGTAAAATAAGAGCTAAAAGTTTGTATGAAAAATATTTAACATCTGTCACAGATTTTGAAATATGTTGTTTTATGTGTTCCATGTACCTATATTTTTTGAAATACGTCCCATAATAATGGGGGAAATGGTGGTCCACATTTTGTATAGACTACTTATAGTGAAATGTCAACAACCGAACGGAATGCGTAAACGGTAAAATGTTGGCACGCAGATAGTTAGGTATTATGATGTAGATATCGTTAGAAAAGGATTTTTGAGAATACATATTCAAAAGTTAGTATAGTATAAAATATAATAAATTATAATATATATCCGCTGTTCTCGAATCTCCATGTAAATTAAAGGTGTACCTACATCAAGTGTAGGTACCTTTTTCTGAAAAGATTAAGTAAGAAAAGTATAATAATAATATGTGAGTAGGTAGATAGGTGCTACAGACTACAATGTTTCGTTTTTAAACATTTTTGTTATCTCGATTGTAAATAACTATAAGCGCCAGCTCGAACTAGATTTTATCATAAAGGGATTTAAGTAAGTCTCTGCTATCAAATAATATAACTACAGTGTGTTGGAAACTAAAATAATAGACACGGATCCAGTTTGAGACCTCTTTCTAATAAGATTTCATAAGGCAGTAATGCAATTGTAGGTAATAGATGAAATATTACAATAATGATATAATTTTTAAGTTTGAATTTTATAGGTAAGGGTTTTAGTGTTAATAATCTAAAGTAGCATATGTTGTCATTTTTTGTAAGCTTTAAAAAAATATTAGCTTGCTGCATTTTTTTTCGCATAAACTTTATTCACATACAATTTACCGACCAAATTTCATACACCTCCGGTTGCAATTTTCTAGTAAAACTCCGTAGGTTTTTGCTTCACGTATTAATATAATAATTTGAGCCAATAATTATTTTGCTTTTATTTTGTAATCATTTAAAGGACGTGAAGTAATTCGCAAAAGGCAGCGGTAGTTGACATCCGCTATTTAGCATGGTCTATTTTATCTAATATGGTCGCCAACTAACACGGTTTCTAGTTAGCCGCGTTTCTCTTAATTACTAGAACGACATCACTGATGAGTGAGATATCTTTTTGCTTTGCGAACTTCGCTTGCCCCTGCTGTCTGTACCAGGACTAACGCCCGAACACAGACGCCCCAAATTAATAACGTATCTTAAATCTTAGATTGACCTCAATACCAGATTCTCAAACAACAACTTTGACGTGAAGTTAGTCCTAGGATCGTTGAAATGTATTGAATGAAAATGAGATTAAGATTGATTATTAATTTCGTTCGTTAGCCAACATCGTTAATTACGATGACGAAGTTCGAAATGGAAAATATATGGAATTGACATAACGTTCGCCAGTGACAAGCGCGAGATACCTACATATCAATCCCATACATTTTTGATTTCGAACTTCGTCATCGTAATTAGCGATGGCAACTTGGTTAGCCAAGGCTCACAACACTAGATGGCGTTAAATTTTAAATTTTTCTGAAAATCGTAAAGGCCAAGGCCATGACCATACGTAACCAAAGATGGCGGTAAATTGTTGATTGACATTCGTAAAAAATAGGTAGGCCCTTGGAAGAAGTTACATTTCATCACTCTGACGTGGGCAACTCCCATTACAGAGCTATGTTATGCCAAAAGAAGAAGAAGATTACATTTATAGTGATAATGGAGTCTACCCTCATTTTGTTGTTTCCAGGAAGAACGGGTAACGTGTGCAAGGCGGACCTGGACTGTCCGGACAACGCGTTCTGTCGGCAGAGCAGCTACTGCGTGTGTAAAGACGGGTTCGTTTACGCCGCCGTCAATAGCACGCATAAGGGATGTTTGAAGGGTGAGCTTTGAGGTTATAATTGTAGGGCTGTAGTGGGTAACAGAAGTGCTTCTCGACTGCTATGTAACAGACCTACTCGGTCGGTATTGGAATAGCAGTGGGTGCTCGAGCTCCCCACCTAGTGCATAACTAGTTACCACCACTGCAACACCGTAACATGCCCCACGAGTGTGCGTGTTTATAATTATTATAAGTGTCATGCTCTACGTCATATAATCCTAAATGATTAATAAAATAATTTCAGAGGCCCGCAACGGCGAGGAATGCGTGCAGCATATCCAGTGTCACTCCACCATGGGCGTGCACTCCGAGTGTGCGCACGGCGCGTGCGTGTGCGCAGCCAACGCGCATCTGGAGACTGACCGCTGTTACGAGACCGCTGGTGAGGTTTTTGATAACTGATAAGGTGATAAGAATAGTTTTGACGGTATTAGAAACGCCCGAGCTTTATTCATTAGCATCGAACAAACGACAGGATGTAAGTAGAGGCGAAGGCTGATTCTCCTTCATAGGGAAGCCTTAGCCTTAAACAATAATAGGTAGGGATTTGGATGTGGGTCTTCAAAAGGTACGTGGTAAGTGGTAAGTGGTAAGTGAAGCCGATAGGAATGTAGTTATAGGACGCCCCCACGCCACTAGATGTTAGTCATTAGCAGATGCTGAAAAGCTCCTTTAACTTCCTGGTCATCCAGCCCGAAGATCAGCAGATCATTAGAATCTCGAATCACATACATACATAGTAATAGTTTTTAATACATAGTAATTGTTTTTGCTTCTTAAATACTCTGCCAATATCACCTATTAACCTTTAATTGTTGGTTGTAGTGATCGGTGACCGTTGCGTGGTGGACCAGAACTGCTACTTGGGCGAGGCGGGCTCGGAGCGGCAGGCGTACTGCGTGCGGGGATACTGCACCTGCCAGCTGCAGTTCAGCCCGAGGGATAATGGGACTAGGTGCGTTTGGACTTTTGTTCTCTATCCATATTATTACTAATGAAACAGTGTTGATATGTAATAAGGAGCGCCGTAGAGTTAGTGTCAGTTCACATCGAATGATCAACCGAAAGTAAATAAAGTTCAATTTTAAATTGCTACCTTATAAACTGAAGCTAGAACTCGGTGTAAACTGAAACTCGAACTCGAACTCGGTGTAAACTGAAGCTCGAACTCGGTGTAAACTGAAGCTCGAACTCGGTGTAAACTGAAGCTCGAACTCGGTGTAAACTGAAGCTCGAACTCGGTGTTAACTGAAGCTCGAACTCGGTGTTAACAGAAGTTCGATCTTGATGTAAACTGAAGCTTAAGGGGGCAGTTTAAGGTATTTGCGCTGTTTTTTCCTTTCACTGAAAAATTTGCCAATTACAGATGCGTTCGCGACGCGGTTCTGGGTGAAGTTTGCGAGGACGAGCTGCAGTGCGCGGGCGTGGGACTGGAGTGCCGGGGCACGTGCCGCTGCCGGGACAACTGGGTCGCGTTGCAGGACATCAACGCCTGTGTCGAGTGTGAGTGTCCGGCAGTAGACCTGGGGGGCGGGCGAGGACGAGCCGCAGTGCGTGGGCGTGGGGCTGGAGTGAAGACTAAGGACTAACCAAAACCACTAGCCAACCGGCAGTCATAGCCAAACGAAGCTAAAACGGCCTTCCGGGCTCCGGCCATTAGCGAAGACCCATTTGAAAAAAAAAACTGGGCTATGACGTGGATTTGACAATAATTAACAGTAAAAACCTTCATACAAGGAAAAGTTACGCCATCTTGATTTCAGAAGACTGATTATACTGCGGAAAGCAAATGTCATAATGACAAGATGACAAATTAAACCTAAATGGCCCCAAACAACTCCATTTTTGAGGCAATTTAGGTTAGGTAGGCAAGTTTTTTGAGAACTACGCGAAATGTTATCGTCTGGCAGCCAATTTTTTAAGGCACGGATTACTAGAATAAGGGCAATAAAAGAAACTGGGCCTCTAGTCTCATGCTAGTCTCATGTATAGTCAGGGCCGTGCCGACCCCCGGCAGCGCCTGTGTGCGAAACCTATGAAGCGCCTCTTATTTTTACGAATCTTCATGTTTTAGCCGCCCGCGGCGGCCCAATCGTCTTGGCGCCTGTGTGCGCCGCACACATCGCACATAGGGGCGGCTCGGCCCTGTGTATAGTCAAGATACTAAAGACTCAGGTTGCCAGACGATAAAATTCCGTGTAGAACTGAAAAAACCTGTTGTCATTATCCTCAACGGAAGTTTCTCCCGGACACTTTTTGCCTCGACCTGCCTCGTCTATAAAGCGTATATGGTTTTAGCGGCCAAAGCCCTCGACGAGACGTGCCAGTACGACGTGCAGTGCGAGGCGCTGGCGGGGCTGGCGGACGCGCCCTCCCCCGGCGCGGCGCTGTGTCTGGGCGGCGCGTGCACGTGTGCGTACGACGCGCGCGCGGTGGGCGGCCGGTGTTGGCGCCGCAAGCGACCGGGCCAGGAGTGCAAACGAGATGAGGTATTTATTATATTGTCTGGCTATGGAGGGTAGAGGAATTGAGGTCTTATGAAGTTAGCAATAAGAGATGGAGTGAAGTTAGTTGAGTTAAATAACTAACTCATAACTAACTTCACTCCATCTCTTATTGCTAACTTCATAATTCATATCATACCCTATTCTGACTCCAGCGCCATTGTGGCCAGTTTTGGAATTGTTATATAACGCAAATAATACGAACGTTTTTCATGAATGGACATAGTCCTTTCCTCTACCCTCCATATGTCTGACCAGGAATATAATTAAATTACCTCGCCATTTGCTAAGATGAATGAATTAAGTTGAAATGTCTTAATGTCAAATTATTCGGAGGAGGTTATCAAGAACCTTTCAATAAAAAAAACTTGAATTTCATCATCTTGTAAAATATATATAGTACATTACGATACGCGTGACCTAAGTTGCCTATTACTGCACGGCGTGAAGTTAGCGCCCGAGCGGAGCGAGGGTGCTAAACGCCGTGCAGTAATAGACAACTTAGGCCACAAATATCGTATATTATTTTATAGCAAGTGTGACCTAAACCCGCACTTTACGCACGCTGCGTGCGTAAAGTGCAGGTTTAGGTCACGCTGCGCTATAAAAATATTTATTAGTACTTATATGGTAAGTACTAATTAATATAAATATTTTACAAGTTTTTATGGAAACTACAACCACATTGAAAAGATCTACGACGACTCAACCAGTAACCCTTCACCTTTATAACTATGTTTGTTCGTTACTCAAATACAATTGGAATGTTGAAATGAAAGAGTCAGAAATCGTCATTTTTTAATAAAACATCTCATTAATAAATATTTAAGGCTATAGTCTAAGATCCCAGGCATTACAGACCTACGTTATATTGTGAAACCTCAAAGTTTTCTTATTGTAAGAAGTACACTATCCGCTTGTGTTACAATACCCAGCTGGATTTTTGCACACCTCTAGTACCGGCACCAATTTTATAAATCCCGTTTGTCGTCTATAATTGGACACACACAAAACACATAATGAATTAACTATTACTAGAGAAAACATTACAACAAACGGAAAATGTAAGTACTTCTTATGTTAAATTCTGATGTTTTACAATTAGACGTAGGTCTGGCTCGCCCGGGAAGATCTTTAGACTGCATTTCAACTACATCCCAATAACGAAGCGGTTAAAATGCAGTAAACAATTTCATGTAGTCAAATAGCTTGTCGGCCGTTCAATGTTCACACGGTCTGCATCGTGTGTGCTGACTTGCTGAGTGCGAGTTTTTGTCACTACCTAATAGCTGTGAAGAAGTTAAAGTCTACAATTTGTTTGGCATTGAAAGTTTGTCCCCTAGTAGCAAACAATGGTAACTAATTCGATGCCATACAAATTGTAGTTAAGACTGGAACATTTAAGACTATATTAAGATCCGGAATCCGGAAGGCCGGAAAAAGTAGAGCGCTGATAATAGAACTCTGCGCTAATACAATATAGCTGAAAATCGAACACACGAGTGTCGAGTGAAATGTAATGTCATATAATGTGACAGACTCGACACTTCGATTTGCAATTCTATTGTATAATGCGCAGAGTTCTATTTGAAGTGTTCTGGACTTTCCCGGGCCCGCGGGATCCCGGATCATTTAGTCCCAGCCTTACTTCTTCACGATGAGTACTTAGTGAGTAGTGACAAATACTCGCAAGCACATGACTGAACCGAAGAGCGTCGAATTGACTCGAATCATTCCGAAGTTCATTTTACCGGGTTTAAATTCATTTACCTTCGGAATCATTCGTGTCAATTCAGCACTCTTCGGCTCTGCACCGTGCAGGCTTTGTGAGTCGCCGAAAACGCTGAAAGAATCCATGTATAACGTCAAACTTTGTCGCCAGGAATGCGTGTCTGAGGAAGACGAGCCCGGCTTCTGTCTCTCAGGTCGCTGTACCTGCAAGACCTGCGCCCCCGACGCAAGAGACTTCGGCGGCGCCTCCACTGCCCGTCCCACCATCTTGGGCGCCATTTTGTGCGCCGCCATCTTGTCATACAACTTCGTTTGATGGATGAAGTCCGATTATCTGTAACAGACAAGAATCCGTCGTCAAGCAGAAGATCAAGATGACAACGTTTAGAGGCCTTAGTACTTTGTCACAATCATTCCAGTTCATAGAATGTTACCAGCGAAAGAAAACTCGAAATGTTACGAATCTATAATGATAAGTTTTATTTATTTAGTCTCAGAAGTGAAAGTGAAGACAGTTCTGCGAACCACACAGTGAGGCCGGTCTAAACTACTACAGTGTCATGCACACACATGTAATGAAACTACGCCTTACCTTGTAAGGCGAGCTGTCGCATTGTGCAGTTTTTTACAGGTTTTGCCTAGCTACGCGCGCATTAAATACATACATAAAAACCGGCCTCAGTTTTTATTTGACAAAGGACTTTCTTCACTTTATTTGGTCGGAGTTACTATTATTAAGCAGTAAAATGAAGTACTTAACTAAACATTAAATTAGGATTAAAATCGTTTTTTAAAGTTTTAAAATCTGTTGTCTACTAATTTTCGCTGTAGGTATTACGTATAGCTTATTGTTAAATATTGTTTTAGTTTACAAAGTCTAATGTAAATAATATCAATTGTTTGTTGTTGTTTGTGAATTATAATTATTTATGAACATAATGTATTGAGACAGTATTTTTAGTGCAGTGATATTACATGATATACAATGTTGGGTAGATTATGCCAAAGAGATGTTCAAAAGCAAATATATCTGTAAATAAAGAGTATTTATTTCAGTATTACATTTTTCTTTATTTATTCCCTTTAAAGTAGCTTTAAATTATAAAGTATAATAAAATAATCACGAGTTCAATATTTTGCTAAGTACGTACTTTCAAGATTTTTTCAATAGATGGCGTTGTATTCAACCTATTTATTAAAAAAACGTATTCTTATTTTAAACGAAAGCTGAGAGCCTAGCCAACATACTTCAAACAATTATTAATTAATAATTAATGATCTTCGAAATTGAAAATATAATTATAGAATTGACATAAAGTTCGCTAACTTCGTCATCTTAATTAGCGAAGGTACCTATCTTGGTTGGAGGCTTGGCTCAGACAAGATGACTTCGCTGATTACGATAACGAATTTAGAAATCTTAAGTAGGACGCATCGCGCACTACGCTGCGCTAGCGAACGTTACGATTACGTCAATCCCATAATTATGTATTCTACTTCGATCGTCATTGTAATTAACGATGGCGTACAGGCTAAGCCGTCTGGAGACAAGATAAACTTTATTTCCGTTGTCTGATACCCGAAACACAAGTTCTTCGTGAACTTACCGCGGGATCAGATCGACGTGGTGTCAAAGCGTCCATAGGCATACTATACATTTAATTAAAAAAGTACTTGCGTTTACCGCGAGGACGATATCGTAGACGATCGGTTCCTGCCGGTGGTGTGGGCGGCCGTGGCGTAGACGAGCGGGTTGAGCGCGGAGTTCGCGTACCCCAGCCACGTACACCACAGCCAGCTGCTGGGGCTGATGCAGGCGCACAGGGAGTCTGTACAGTACACACATACAGAGGGAAAAGTAGTTCAATAGAACAATCTTGTATTTTAAGATATTGAGGGTTAAGCTTTAAATATTCAGAACTAGCTGTTTCCCGCGGCTCCAACCGCGTAAGCATACTATCGGGTATCCCGCGGGATTATTGTACTCTTCCGGGATAAAAAGTAGCCTATGTTTTAATCCAGAGCCTAAGCTACTACCATACCAAATTTCATCAAGTTCCGTTCAGTAGTTTTTGCGTGAAAGAGTAACAACATCCATCCTCACAAACTTTCACATTTTATTAGTAAGATGTCAGAAAGGTCAAAGACTCTTAGATATTATACTTAATCATATTATTATCTACTCTAGCAGTGGCGCAGGCTGGTTTTTCATAGGGAAGCCCAGAGCCCTAGCCTGTATAATAGGTAGGTATTTGGATGAGGGCAGGGCCGAGCCGCCCCTATGTGCGATGTGTGCGGCGCACACAGGCGCCAAGACGATGGGGGCGCCACGGGCGGCTAAAACATGAAGATTCGTAAAAATAAGAGGCGCTTCATAGGTTTCGCACACAGGCGCTGCCGGGGGTCGACACGGCCCTGGATGAGGATCTTCAAAAGGTAAGCGGTAAATGAATCCGATAGGAATGGAATTATAGGAACCCCACGTCACTGCACCCTACTGAATAGTGACTAATACTGTATCCATAAAAAGTATGTCAACTCGTTTGGCACATTGTATTAGTAATACAATGTGCCAAACGAGTTGACATACTTTTTATGGACCCCAGGCTCGTAAGACTACTCTTATATTCTGTTTGTCTCTCTCTTACTAATGTTTTTCTACTCTTATATAATATTTATCATATTGTAGTATTAATATGTACCTACAATGAACGTATACCCGCTAGTCTGCTGTGCCTTGGGCCAATTTTAGCTATATAAAAGTCGCTAGTTGAAAATTGTACTTACTTTAGTAAACTAGTTCTGCAATTAGATACTAGATGGCGCTTTTAGAATTAATATTTAGGCAGTAGAGCTATTAGATAGCGCTTTATCTTTATATCTTGTCAGTTGCATTATTAGATACTAGATGGCGCTTTTGCATTCAACTTCGTAAAATATTTTCCCTGAATAATTCAAAGCACTTACCCAGTGGTAGGATGATGAAGTACGGCGTCCAGCATATCAGGAACAGTGCCATGAGGGTCACGATAGTGCGCGTGGCTCGCCGCTGACGGCGAATGAACGCCTCGCTGTGGAACACACAGAACGGTTACAATGGCATCAAAAGGCATCAGGTTAGCGTTAAAAAGGCATCATTAAATAAAGGTAAGTGTGTTGAGGAAGGTAAGTTGGATAAACGCACGTATTACACCGGTCAACAAAAAAAATATTTTTTTTTGCGCATGGGTTTTACTTGATTTATTCTGAATATTATATAAGCAAATATTTATAAAAAAGTGCGATTACAAATCGAAAATATTTGCTTTATAAGAAGATATAGCGATTTGACCATTTATAATTTTTGCTTCCAGTTAAATTCGGTCTTTGCGCTCTATTGCTGGCGAAAGAGAGGTATGGTATGGGGGTTGTCATTCTTACATCCCTCCTTGTGTACGACGGTATGAGCTCGCATATTATAAAGAAATATCGTGTTTTATATTTTTTTTCCTTGTACAAAATAGCTTCGAGAAGTTGAAAAGGAGATGGTGACTCGTTTTGCTATATTTGTAGTGGATTTATTAAAGTGAGAGAGAAAAAGTGTTATTTAACTACAGATTTAAAAATTTGCGAGGCATAACAAGCTTACTTCCATCTATGATCTACCTGTTACAAATCAAGACCAAAAATGGGCTTATGAAATAAATCTTTGAATAAACTAACGAGATGATTAAGATTTTTTTCATCGTCGGCTATAGGATGTCTCTAATGAGGCAAATGTTCCATTCACATTTTGATAAGTTTAAAGATAATATGGGAGTTTATTCGGAAGAACAAGGGGAAGGATTCCATCGAGATATAGTTGGAATTTGAGAGACGTTCCCAAGGCCAGTATACATACTGAAAGCATGTTGAGGATTGAGGGACTATATTTGGTGGTTAATAAGATAACTTCTACTGAACATGACAGGAAAAGCAAAACCGTTAATTTTTAAACATTTTAACACTATTTTCAAACTTATTTTGTAAGATTGTATCAAAAAATTGATGCTCAGTATCTTTTAATAAATCACCTCTATGTAAATTTTTCATGTATTTTCATTGATTTGAATTTTTTCACTTTTTACACTTAAAAGCAAATACAGAAATATTTTTTGTTCTTATTATTATTTCTAGGTATATAAGCAATAAAAATAATGTATGTATAACCCGTGCGCAAAAATGCTGTCGACTATTGTTATCTTAAGAAAATTACTTACTGGGAGGACGATTTAGTTGGTGCTGCGGAACCGTTAGTGGTAGTGGTGGTGGTGAGGACGTTCATGTTGATGTCTTCTGATTGTCTACAAGTGAGTATTTTAGTGAGAGTAGGTGGGAGTAAGTATTCAAATCACTATACATAAGTATGGAATTTTTAAGTATTGCTTAGGTACATGAAGTAAAAAATGATACTATATTTTTTGACAACCTGTGTGGCTCAGTCGAAGCACGTTATTGCTCAATCCGAACGTCGTGGGTTCAAATCCCACCAAAGGAACAAAAAAAATCTATGTTCATGTACCTACTATGTGTGAAAAGCAGACGGACCACCTGATGGAAAGCGATTACCGTCGCCCATGGAAACCCACAACCCCAGAGGAGTTGCAAGTGCGTTATCGGCCTTTTAAGCACGAGTAGGCTATTTTCTTGAAGGGTTGAAGGTTCGAAGACGACAGTTCATTCCAGAGTTATATTGTGCGCGGAAGAAAACTCATAATAAATACTTAAATACAACTTTTTACCTACCCTGTATCATTGCTGTTATTTCTTTCCAGCCGATTTTCCTGAAAATAATAATATTTATACAAAACTAATAAAGAAGTAAATTCATCTTAGAGAAGTGGAGCATTACCTAAATAAGCAAGAGTGTTTAAAATTTGAAGTGTACAATAATTCTAGATTAATTTTAATAAGTGGCGAGCTAGAAAAGTAATAACAATTATACAAAGCAATAAAAGGTACTGTACTGTTACTAAGGTACTGTATGACTTGCCGCATACGTGCAACATTATTGATACAATAGATTTGTCAATTTCTTCATCAATAAAAGATCCCCGCATACTTATCAATTTTACTGTCAATATTTTTTAATAGTCTCAGATATGTACATTTCCTCTAACTGCGCGGAAATTAAATAGAAAATCAGAATGAAGAGAAGTATGGACAAAAGGAAAAATGTTGTATCGTGTAAGGAAATTAGTTTAATAAATAAAAAAAAGCAAACAAAAATAAAACGATGGATAAAGTTGTGTATTTTATACAAATTTTATAGGATACATGTGTGTCATTTAGTTTAATATAATTTTGTAATGTTTAGACCGTTCTTCGACTTCTTATGATGGCGGTTTCTGTCGATTCTAGTGTCTATAAATTATGTCAAAATGTATTTGGCTGAAGGACTTTGTATCCATTGTCATTTGTCATGTATAAATTAAAAAAATATATATATTGACAATAACCCTGCCTCCCGCATGCCTCCCACGACAGGTTCTGAAACTACTGGACCGATTTTGATGAAATTTGGCATATATGTAGAGTAGACCATGGGGAAGGACATAGGCTACTGTTTATCGTAAAAAAGTGTACGGTTTTCGCGAAAATAACTTTTGCGCGCACGCAGTCGCAGCAAATATCTAGTCTTCAACTCAAATGTCAGTAAGTAGGTACTTCTGAGTGACTAACTTTATCCCGCGACTGCGGCCCCGTAAATACAGTATTCCACGGGAACACTGTACCTTTTGAAAATGAAATTTGGTACACAGATAGTCTAGAGCCTGAGAAAGGAGACAAGCTAAGTAGCTTTAGTATAAGTTTTATGGCGGGGAAATCTACGGTTCTCGTGGGATACTTTATTTACAGTTCCACGTAAAAACTACTAAACCGATTATCATGAAATTTGGCACAGATATAAAGTAGACCATGGGGAAGGACATAGGTTACTTTTTATCGCGGGACATATACGGTTCCCGTGGGTTATTGTACTTACGCGGGCGGAGCCGCGGGCATCAGCTAGTTTATAGTAGTAAGATTTTAATGCTACGAATAGCAAGTAGCTCTAATGCAAGTCTGGCGAACCAGCTGCAAAGTCTCACCATTTGCGTGACAGCCGGCGATCGGCCGCGGTGGGCTCGTATGGGGGGCGGGGCGGCGAGCGCCTTCAGTATACAGCCGTACATCATCACCATAAGCGCGGCCGGCAGGTAGAACGACAGGGAGATACTGAAGAACACGTACCTGTCAACACATGAGGTTAAAATAATAAGTATGAAGTAACTTACCTGTCCGGTAGTTGTGGTATAGTATACGGGTACGCGACCCCGGCTTCCCTAGCTATTTCTGTCCTATCCCTTGCCCTCCTGGGCGGTAATATCCTACATTCCCTATTTCCCATTCTAACTTACCAATCTTCCTTTCCACACCACCTATCCTTCCCTTTCCCTATCCCTACCCTCTCCACCAATCCGTGGAAACGCAATGGATAATCAAAAATAATTGAATTATCCAAAATGGCGGCGATGTGGTTCGCCACCCATCACGTCTCGTTTCTCACGGAGGCGAAAAGCGGACCATGGAGAGACGCTTGGCTACGTTGAATGTAAGAGGAGGAATGGATGATAAGAATGAAAGTAGACGAAGCGAAAGAAGTATGTAAGGATCGTAGCAAGTGGAAAGAAGTGGTCTCTGCCTACCCCTACGGGAAAGAGGCGGTCCTGCCTACCCCTACGGGAAAAAGGCGTGATTATATGTATGTATGTATGTATGTATGAAGTATCATACGAAAGATTACGTTTTGAATTATGATTGACCCTATAAATGAATAACTGAAAAAAAACGAAATTGAAAATTTAAAGTAGGTAGTCAAGCAGTGAGCGAGCTGATGATGGTGAATTGTAGCTAAAATTAGTATCAAAGTCATGTCAGTTTTGAAACAAAAAAAGTTCAATATCAGTTCATTCGTTTGGGAGCTACGATTTCAGACATACACGTCAAACTTACAACGCTCCTCTGTTTTCGTCGGGAGATAAAGATACGTTTTTTGTGGCGGCCTTCGTACTGTTATATACTAGTCCTGTATATAAAAGTGCCTAGAGTCAGCCCTTCCTATTGATATATAATCCCTGTAATCGGCCCTGCCAGTTAGTTCATCTCCAGTCCTCATCCAGACAATTCCTCAGTTTTGAGAGATCCGCGCGCGACATTTGCCTTTTGCTAGTAATAAAAAGTGATTTTCAAAATCTCCAATATCAGAACGTTCGAGTCCGCTTGCCGAATATGAATTTATTCATGCTAGAGTTAGTCATATTAAAAGCAGATTTTTTCAGACTTGAAGCGGCCTGACTCCTGCGTCCCTCGATGGTCCGAAATCCGGAAAGCCGTTTTACAATTCAGAGCATTGAAAATAGAACTCTGGACTAATAGAATAGAGCTGAAAATCGAACACACAAGTGTCGAGTCAAATGTCAATAGCATAATATATGACAGCTCGACACTTCGATTTTCAGCTCTATTGTACTAACGCAGAGTTCTGTTTTCAGTGCTCTGAATTTTCACGGGTCCGCCGAATTCCGGATCACATAGTCCCGGTCTTAATAGTTTTTTTTTTTCCGAGGAACTAAAATAACAAGAGGCTTTAGAGTCGATAAAACTGTAAACTTACCCAGTGTTCACGTTAACAGGACACCCTTTCTCCAACTTCCCCGGGTCGAAGTGATGCGGCGGGGTAACAAAGGCATTGGGTAACGCCACCAGCGCAGAGACAGGCCACACGCAATAGGCCAGAAGCTTGCTGCGGCGAACTCGCTTGGACCTGGAAATAAATCCGATCACTGATCAGTTGGCCTAGACACTACATAACTCTTTCGTGCAACATGCTTAGCTTACTATATCATGCCAGTCCTTATGTTAATCTAATCTGTGGTGTGACAATCGTCGCGAGATAATAAGAATATTTGAGAGTTAAGGCATCTCGCATCACGCAATCGTGCTAGGGTCTAAATCAGAATCTGTCTAAATCTGGGCCCAGACATGTTCTTTTGTCCGTACCGAACCTCCGATCGTATCGCCGTACCGTCGTCGCGGTCGCCACCTAAGAACGTACGCCGTTAACGCTGCACGCTGTACCACCAAGTACCTACCACCCATGGAGCTGGTAGCACCGTACCGTACCGCACCGTTCTAGCGTTCGGATCGCAAGGGCGCGGGCGCGGGCGATACGAGTCGGAAGTATGTACGGTACGGAAATAAGTTATTTAAATGCAAAAAGGAGATGAAATATGTACCTACCTATATAGGAGTCTGGAGTCATTGGATTATAGACTCCAGACTCCTATATAGGTAGGAATTTCGAGAAATAATCAAGCAGTCATAGAGGCTACTGATAGAAGTGAAACTTTCATTACCTGGCGAGCGGTGCGGTGATGCCGGCCCAGCGCTCCCACCCCAGCGCGCACAGCGACAGTATAGACGCCGTACAGCACAGCACGTCCATCGTGCTCCAGAAGCCGCAGATGTAGCGGTCTGAAAGATTAATATGATACCTACATTAATATTTTATAAAGGTTTTCGTCTATAAGACATGACAACCCCCTCGTATCCATCGTAAAGAAATTAACTCAAAAGCTTCAAGTTTCAACAGCCAATTTGTACACAGCCAACGCGGCACTTGATGTGGGTTTGCACAGACAGCTCTGTATCTACCCAACGTCTATATTAATATTATAAATGGGAAAGTGTGTGTGTCTGTTTGTCCGTCTTTCACGGCAAAACTACTGAACTAATTAAAATGAAATTTGGTACAAGGATAGTCTATAGCCTGAGAAAGGACATAGGCTACTTTTATCGCAGGGAAATGTGCGGATCCCGTGAAAAACTTTATTTACACTTTCACGTAAAAACTTCGAAACCGATCATCATGAAACTTGGCACAGATATAAAGTAGACCATGGGGAAGGACATAGGCTACTTTTTATCGCGGGACATATACGGTTCCTGTGGGATAATGTACTTACGCGGGCATCAGCTATATGATAGAGATATGTCCCAAATGGACCTAATTCGTGCAAGTGTGCGGCTAGCCAATGCTTTTACGTCTCATTAGAATTAGGTTTTTTCGATACTAGAATTTTACTGAATTTTGTCAATACTAGTCAAGATCAACACATTCAAAGAAAACGGCACTATGGCCCGCACACAAGGAATATTAAATTTTCAATATGAGCATTTATTGCCAATAATATGTTGTGTGTGCGACTAGCCATTGGAAACTTTGTAAACATACCTAGATTATGATAATATATCGCTGTGTAAAGTAATACGAGCATGACAATAATTTCATATCAGACTTTTAAACTCTATAAGTCTATACTTATTTTTTAAATATGATGTGACTACTATGCGACTTTACATTGGAAATACTTACTCAGCTTAAACACGAACAGCTCAGTCGCGGCCGCCAGCGGCTGCACGGCCACTCCCACCAGCATGTCCGCGGCCACCAGGCTCGTCAGGGGATAGTGGTATGCCCGCCGACCACCTCGCAACCCCAGCAACACACCCCCGTTGCCTAGCAACGTCCCCAGGAGGATGGTGGTGACTACGAACGCGGAGGCCCACCATTCTATGCCTCCGCCGCGCGGCTGCAACCACACTATTCTGGTACTTTAGTTATTCAGAATAAAATACGAAGTAGGTGCTACATGAAGTAGTTTAACAAAATTTTTCACAAAACTACACGTGTAGGTATTTCAGTATCTACAATGTTTTTTATACTGGAGGTGCGTTATTAGAGATTGTAGGCGCATAACTAAATCAGTCTCATTAGAAATTTTCAAATGATTAAATGACCATAAAAAACTTGACTTAATAGTGAAAAATATTTTATAAACATTAAAATCCTTACTTTTAAGATGTAAAATACCACACTTATTCACTTATTTCATTGAGAATACACAAAATAAATTAATTACAAGATTTTGATGATTTCGCATCTACGATAAAAGTTTTTTTTTTCTACCCACATTTTTTTAAACTAATAATTGACAGCACTGACATAGATTAAAATTTAAGTGTTGTCAGTTACATAGAAATTATAAAATTTAAAGAAGTTAATAAAACAGCTAAAGCTATATTCCAATTTAAAAATGTAACATGACTGTTATTAAAAGAAGCTTATAGTAGGAGAAAGAGAAGTTTAAATTTTCTGTGTTTAAAATGTTCTTTGTGTAAGTCATTATATACCTACAGTCTGTTCAGAGTTATTTTACCTCTGACAGGACCTTTATGGCGACGACATAAGGACCAATGCAATGTCATCATCATCATCATCAGCCTATCGCCGTCCACTGCTGAACGTAGGCCTCCCCCAATGAGTGCCAACCACCTCGATCTTGGGCAGCCCTCATCCATTCACTGCCAGCCACCTTCTTCAAATCGTCGGTCCATCGTGCCGCAGGACGTCCTGTAACTACGTTTGCCTAAGCGTGATCTCCACTCTAATACTTGTCTGCTCCATCGATTGTCTGTCCGTCTGCAGACATGGCCGGCCCACAACAATCATTGAGCAATGTCGGTGACTTTAGTTCTCTGGCGAATAACGTCGTTACGTATTTTATCCACCAGAGACTTTCCATCGCACGCTAAGCAACCTTAAACTTATGAACCAAGCCTACGGTGAGTGTCCACGTTTCGGCTCCGTATGTCATTACCGGTAGAACGCATTGATCAAATACGGTCTTAAGGGATTGTGGGATCGACGATTCAAAGATTCCCGAATGCAGCCCAGCCCAAGCGTATTCTTCTACTCGCCTCCTTCTCAAAGTTGTGCGCCCGAGTTGAATAGTTTGGCCAAGATATACGTATTCTTGCACAACTTCGAGACTAGCGACAAATGTCATAGAATTCATTTATTTATTCAAGAGATTTTTCAAAATAAAAAACTGAATATAAAATGTATTCCTTTATTGACAGTAAGGGGGAAAATATTCAAAAATTATTCTCCACAAATTAAAAATCTTACAATGAAATGCATTTCATTAAAATAATGATAAAAATTTATTTACAAGCGTCTATTCTAACTTACAACTATACGAAATAGTTTATTACAATATTTAAATAAAAGGCACACTGCGTTGAACCTTATTTTAACAAAGTGTCTTGTTTTACAATCTCTAAAAAAATCGTGCCATAATTCCTCGTTTGGAAATTTAAAAAAACGAAAGATAGGGCGTTACATTCTATTTTCAAAATCTATTAATTGACAATTATACTTTTTAAAAATACCTTTTGTACTTGACATGGAATTCGCCTTTTAATGCTAACAATAATATCTATAAGAGAATGCATTATAAGGAAGCACGCGTTTTCTACCGTCTTACTTATCTATTACAATTATCACTAAATCTGTTTGACGTACCGAAGCTCGTTGGCACATTAACAATGACACAGAAAAAATTAAAACTAAACCTAATCCTAATTAGATCATTTTAAATATTATTTACAAAAGCGTGGCTCAAACGTAGGCAGAAGTTTTTTAAACTTAGACTTATCGATAATATATTACAATATGATCTGATTTCAACATTGAGCGGTCCCGAGCGGGTAAAGCGATGTGGAATGATGAGATCTTTGTACAAAGTACATAACAACTTATCTGAAGAGAAATACAGAGTTCGAGAAAAGTCTGGAGTGCGACAGTCGACTTGAGCGTTTTACTGGATGCCCACTGACTGATATTTGTCGTTTTTTTTTTAAGAAAAAGTATTTTTAAAGCATGAGGAATATCATGTATTTTTTTTTTCAAAGTACCTATTTTAAAAACATGAGGAATATGATTTTAAAAAATGTAAATTATGTTAATTACGGGTCTGTTTAACAGTCTTCTATTACGTGACAGTAATATATAGCTTTTCGAAAGCTACATATAGCTTTTTCGAAAGTTTTGTCGCTGCTTCTTTATATTGAGGGACATAGACCAAACACGCAATAAGTTATCTAATATTTATTAGAAGATTGTGCAACAACTAACTAAGACTAAAGAGTCTTAGTTAATTTTTTCATAGTGATTACGTATATATTGCGGAATGATTTTAGCTGTGAAAGGCTTTGAAGGCATCCATGAGTAGTTACGATATTTTTAGTCTGGTCAGCACTCCAGTAACATAATATTACTTACTACAATCGGAATGATAAATCGGAAGATCGAACAATAAAACAACTAAAATTGATACGTTGCGCGTCGCATTCATAAATAAAAGTATCAATTTCAGTTGACTACGACTAAACTAAATTACACTACATTACATACCGTGCTAGATCACACATAAATAATATTCCATAAACAATCTCATCAGTTGTATCTCAGTTAAATAATTTCAAACACGGTGTCAAAAACAACTAATAAAGACACATAACAACAACAACTTGTTAAATATATTGGTGTATTTTTAGTTTATACGAGAAATGTTAATACAGATAATATTTAAAAAAATTTAATTCATCAACATCACGTCGTGAATATAAAATGTAAAATCTTTAATTCATCAAAATTACGTCGTGAATATAAAATGCTACGTCGAGCTAAATAAAAAAAAGCTAAAAATTTTAAAATTCTTGTCGAAACAATTACGTTTTTTTTCTCTTTGTCAAAAACGGCACAAGAATCAGTCATGTTATTAATACCAAATATATTTATTTTTAAAATAAATTTATGTTTTCTACATAAATTATAAAAAATTAAAAAGTTTAATATGCGGTGTTATAGATCTAACAATATTCCACTGGATCTTGTACAAAAATTCATTCTAGACATGAGATGCCATAACGCTATAAAAATACACCAATCGTTCAGAAATCTTGTCATACAAATATGGCTAAGCACAGTCATGGCTATACGAATCAGTCTATCTACGGTCTAGCACCCCTAGATTAGTTTTTATTTTATTCCTACTAAACAACATAAAATCCAGTTCTAATCACACACAAAAAAAAATACGGAATGATATTTGCAAATGGAATTACTTACATTTCTGGAATGGAATTAAAAATTGGAACGACTTTTTTAACATTTAAATCTTAACAATTACTGTATTTATAGGTATAGCTTGACCGACTTCTTAGTCGAGGAGCTCATATCCGTCAAATTTCATAGTCAAAGAGCCCATTTCTTAACATAATAGTCACCTAAAGTCCTCTGGGGTTGCACCTGGGTTAAATGTAGAAGGCTTCGACTGCTTCTTCTTAGTCACAGAGTCTATATCTTTACTTAATACACCAGGCACCTGGCACCTGGGTTAAATGTAGAAGGCTTCAGTGGCGGGCTTCGACTGCTGATGATGGAGGTCGTGCGGTGAGAGCGCGGCGCGGTCCGACCAGTCGGAGTGCGGGGACTGCGTGAGCGGCGTCTGCGGCGACGGCGTAGACCAGTGCCCAGGGGACTCCGGCGACGGCGTCGGGAACGTGTCACCCATGCCCCAGCTGCCGTATAGACCTGGGAATAAGGACATGGTTAGTATCCAGTTGCAGTGAAGTTATTGCAAGAAGATCCACAAGTGATAAGAAATTAACGCGCGACATCGAACGCCTAGCGCGTGAAGTATAGAAATTATTCGGTACGAAATTAGCGTGTCACTTGTAACTTATCTTACACATGTCGTCAGGGTCTACATTCACTACAACGACATAAATATTCTACTTATTTTGCTATGTTCTGTGTATTCCTACTCGTTTGTGTAGTTTTAAACCCCCAGTTAGCCCAGGATCGCAAAACGTTCAGCACACTGACCGCCAAACCCCATTATGAAGATTGCACTCGATGACGATGATGATGATGTTGGCTTACCTGACATGATGTTGGTGAGCGCGGGGTGCGGCGCGTGCTGCATCATCGCCTGCAGCTGCACATTCTGACCGTTGCTGCCTGCTGACAGAACACACGTTATGTGACAAAACTAATAAGGTTATAAATTACTAGCGACCCGCCCCGGCTTTGCACTGGTACAATGTATATATCTGTATAATCTATGGGTACAATAATGATACTAATCCTACCTCATAGATCTAAACTCTCCTCTCGCACGCACACCCCCGCCTTGGTGACGCCTACTTCGCAACGGGCCGTGGAGCAGATGGAGATAGGCCGTGGAGATATTTTAATTTCGCCATAACTTCAAAACCAAACGTCCAATTTTAACCATTCAAAGACCAATTAATATTATCTACATAAACTGTACTTATTGATAAAATAATTTATTTTGATAAGGATTTATAGCATGAGTAAAATAAACGCGTTTAAATGTAGTCCAAAAAAAAATCAAGATTTCTAAAAAAAAAAATTGTTGTTGTGCCTCACTCGACATAGATAGGTATAGTGTGTCGCGGACATTTTTGTAGATATTTATAAGATCTACAATTAATTAGAACATTTTATGGTTCTATCTTTTATAGTTTAGGCAGCGTACGCAAAATAAATAACTTTTCTGGTTGTTTTTTTACACCTTGTGTCCGAAAACCCCAAATATCTTACGGAACCCTATTTTTTTCCAAAATAAAATTTAGCCTATGTTACTCGTGGATAATGTAGCTTTCGAATGGTTGAAATCGGTCCAGCACTTTTTGAGCCTATTCATTACAACCAAACAAACAAACATACAAACAAAGTTTTCCTCTTTATAATATTAGTGTAGAAAAAGAACATTGACGTGCACAGAGTTCACGCGGCAGAAAAACGTTCTCATCGTGCTTAAAGCAGAAAAAAAATTGTACACCTAGAGTCATCGTTGTATTGAGCCGTACTATAGAAAGTTAAATTGATATTATGAAGAAGTATTATTAGCTTCCAACAGATGGCGTTGATGAAATCGTGTCGTGACTCGTGACGTGACGCGACCTTAAAATTTCACTGTCAAAGCCGCTAAAGGAGTTTCACTTAGGGGTCGTCCATTGTGACGTGACAAACGTGATGCCTAAAGGGGGGGGGGGGGGGGGGGGGCTTGTCCGAAAAAAAATCACCAAGTATCACCAAGGGGAGGAGGGGGTATAAGGATACATCACGTGTATTAATTTTCGAATCTAGTCCATACATACCGAAATTATTATGGGTTGTAGATTCGTAGTGTTGTTTAAAAACTTACAAGACAAATGACTTGTATAGTTTTAAATTGTTTAAATTATTCCATTAAATTGTTTTTTTAGTTAAAATTTTTCTTTAAACATAACCTGCTTACTATGTAAAAAAAATACACGTGATCTTAGGTGGGTAGTGTAAAACTTCACCACGTATCACCAGGGGGAGGGGAGGGGTCTAAAAAGTTGTTAAAAACATCACGTGAGTAATGGACGGAATGAAAGCACATTAATATGATTAACTTTAGCACCAAAGCTACATACCTAGATGCGCTAGCGCGGAGTAGGCGGCGGCGTCGAGCGCGTTTGCGTGCGCGTGCGCGTGCTGCGAGCGCAGCGCCGCCATGTGCGCCGGCGACGTGGGCAGTGATGGCCGCGACTTGCCCGGGGATGGAGAACCTGGAGAGAGTGATAGGTTTAGTATTTTTTGTACTAAAATTAATAATTATATAATTTAAAAATATATTATTTAATTATGGAGTGCAACGTATTGTCTTTTATGACCCTGTTATGGCTTTGTTGTCTCAAACTTTGTTTAGTACAATTATTTACAATTTTGTTTCCTTCTTTTATGTTAGTTTTTTACGTAGGTACACTAGACACATTTAAAATTAGATACACCATTTTTAAAGAGGTATTTAAGAGTCGAATTAAAATGTTGAAGTTACAATTTGCAGTCTTTGCATACTGCTAAATGCTAAAGGAAAATTTTTCGTAAAATATTAATTCTAGACATTCTACCCATATAGAGTGTGTATGGTTTTCTCTCTCTCTCTCTGTCTGTCTGTCCCTCTCGACTTACCGATGTAGGCGTGCGGCGAGGTGGTCTGGTTGCTGTGCGTGGGCGAGTGGTTGGAGTAGGGCGGCGACAGCGACGAGCCCAGCACCCCGCCACTGTACTGCATCGTCTCTCCCTCTCTCTGTCCGTCTGTCCCTCTCGACTTACCGATGTAGGCGTGCGGCGAGGTGGTCTGGTTGCTGTGCGTGGGCGAGTTGTTGGAGTATGGCGGCGACAGCGACGAGCCCAGCACCCCGCCACCGTACTGCATCGTCTCTCCCTCTCTCTGTCCGTCTGTCCCTCTCGACTTACCGATGTAGGCGTGCGGCGAGGTGGTCTGGTTGCTGTGCGTGGGCGAGTGGTTGGAGTAGGGCGGCGACAGCGACGAGCCCAGCACCCCGCCACCGTACTGCATCGTCTCTCCCTCTCTCTGTCCGTCTGTCCCTCTCGACTTACCGATGTAGGCGTGCGGCGAGGTGGTCTGGTTGCTGTGCGTGGGCGAGTGGTTGGAGTATGGCGGCGACAGCGACGAGCCCAGCACCCCGCCACCATACTGCATCGTCTCTCCCTCTCTCTGTCCGTCTGTCCCTCTCGACTTACCGATGTAGGCGTGCGGCGAGGTGGTCTGGTTGCTGTGCGTGGGCGAGTGGTTGGAGTAGGGCGGCGACAGCGACGAGCCCAGCACCCCGCCGCCGTACTGCATCGTCTGACCCGTCTGGAATGAAACACAGGTGATGAACAGAGGCCCTCCTTATTAATATGACAAATAAGCTACAACATCCTACTATACTACTAGTATTATAAATGTGAGGATGGATGGATGTTTGCTACTCTTTCACGCAAAAACTACTGAACGGATTTTGATGATATTTGGTATGATAGTAGTTTTAGCTCTGGATTAACACATAGGCTGCTTTTTCCCCCATATATCTGCTTTTACACCGAACAAAGTACGGTGTTCTAGGAGGATACTGTATTTACGCGGGCGGAGCTGAGGGCAAAAAGTTATAGACCATAGTACCGGTAAATACCCATATGTAACCACATATGGGTATTTTTTTTTATTGAAATGAACCAGGAAACGTGCAGTCGGATCGTCTGATTGTTAGCGATTACCGCCGCCCATGAACTGGACATGGTATGTCTATGTCCAACACCAGAGGAATTGGACTTGTAACTTCTCTGGTGTTGCGACTTGCGTTCCTGGTCCTTAAATCCCCAATCCCTTGGGCCTCCGGTAACCTCACTCAGTCGGCGAAACACAACACAAGCGTTATTTTACCCCGGTTTTCTGTTAGGTCAAGGTATCCGGTCGAGCCGGCCCATTCGTGCCGAAGCGGGGTCTCCCACAGTTCAAAAGAGGAAGTGGCATACCTTGACACAGTCCTCATAGCTGGGCGGCTGCTTGTGCTGCATCAGCTCGGGGAACTGCGCCATAGCGTTCGAGTACAGCGACGTCGCGTCGTACGGCGACGGCATGTCCTGTTACACAATAATAGTAATAACTCCCATGTACACAATAATAATAATAACTCCACACACCGATTTCGACGGTGACGGTGGCCGGTTTCATTGAAACCAGGCCTATTACGCAGGAGTAATTTTATAGTGCCCAAGTGTGTGCGCAGTACACAAGAGCACTCTCTCTTCCTTTACTCTCTTAATCCAGTGGGACGGATGACCGACTCGACTGGCGAGAGATCAGGCGCAGGTCCGACTTTTTACATGCCCATTCGACGCATGGATCATCTTTCTTGTCAGACAATCAGGTGATCATCCTGCATTGTCCTAATCAAACTTGGAAACAACATTTTTTGTTGTTCTAATGCGAGAATCGAACCCACGACCTCCGAGTCGAGAGCCGAGCTACCACTAGACCACGGAGACTGTTACACAATAGTCAACAGTTAAAAACTGTAACTATTATATTATAGCCTTTGTTACCCGGGCTATTACTACGAACCTCGCAAACGAAATTGACGCCTCATTTATTGAAATCGGATCAGTAATTTAGGCGCTACGACGGAACAAACAAACATAATATATATGTTCATACATATTACATACGACTGGCATAATCATTACTCTTCCTTTTAGCTTCGCCGTAGTTGAGTAAAAATACACTCCATTTGAGCCATAGGTAGTGGGTTTTTTTTTGTCTAGCCTGAGAAGTAAAATAAAATCTTTGCTATTTAACATGTTATTAATCTCATATCTTCGAGATTTAACCAATCACGTTGCTGCAATTCGTTTGAAAGAAAAAAAATTAAGATCTCTCTCTTACTGCAGGTTTTTTACTTTCCTGGTCAGGATTAAAATTGGATTGATTTACAAAAATAAAACGTACAACGTCTCTGGTGATGGCGATTTATTAACATAATATATTAAATCGAGCGAGCACGACATGAAGTAATGTTGTAAGTTGGTATTTATAGTAGGTCCGTACCTGTAAATTTTGCAGTGGCGACTCAACAGGACTCAGGCTGAAGCCTAAACTCTCCACACTCTGCGGCACTTCCTGCGCCACTTTCTTGTTGTTCTTTTTTACACTCGGTTTCCTGCAGTAAAATTGTTTTATATTTACTAAAAAAACCATATATAATCAAATATATCAAAACAAGCAATGAAATATATGGTCATCCCTTTCTAACTATTGTCCTTTATTTTTCTAAATATTTTTAACGATTGTCTAGTTATGCCTAAACCTTTTATAGTAATTTATGTACATTGACAACGAATTGAATGAAGTGCAATTTTGATCGGGAAAAACTTGAAAACTGATTGTACGAACCGTCTAATTTGTGAGCTCTGTAGATTGTTGTTATCGTACTGGTCCTGAGGGCTTTCAGGGCCGGCCTTAGCCCTCGGCTTCTTGGGCTTGCCCTTCGTGGTGCTGATGACAGTCGGCTGACTGATGAGTTGAGGGTGCGGGTTTGGAGATGCTGTGGATGAAATGGTCATATTAGCTGGTGTGACACAGGCTTGTAATTCCTTCGTATTAGGAGCTTATACTTGGGAAAGTAATCCAAGTTTTGCGTGTTTGTTTAGTAAAGCAAAAATTAAATAAATCTCGTCAATGAGTCCCTCGTTGACGAAAACAATGACATGTAAATACGTGTTATAACTCATGAATCTCGCACCGAAGACACTATCTCTGTCTCCCTTCACCTACTATGCTATCATACTCACACATGAGATGCTGGTGGTGCGGACGCGGCGGCGGGTGCGGGGGATGTGGGGGGTGCGGCGGGCAGTGGTCGTCCAGCAGGCGGACGATGTCGTCGTGCATTCTCTCCTGAGCCACGTCGCGAGGTAGACGATCCATGTGGTCAGTTATCTCCCGGTTCGCCAGCGCGTCCAGTAACGCTTTACAAGCCCCGTATGAGCCTTCCCGCGCGCCGAGGAATAGTGGCGTCTCGTCCTGCAGTGAAAATATTGTTTAAAGAAAAAATACGTCAAAGATAAAATACTTATACGACTGATAGTAAGTATCCTTAAATAAACAATCACTGATCACATCTATGAAGTCTCATAGATGTGTTTTAGAACTCCATATTCCTATATTTTAACCCTGAAAAACCCAAAACCTAACTGTCCAACTTTCGCTTAGACTAGTCAACCCTTAGTCGCACAAAAATCTACCAATATAATACAATACCAATGTTATCAGTTATCACTAAAATGTTTCACGAACCTTATCGTCCTGTGCGTCCCTATTGGCACCATGTAACAGCAGCACATTGACTGCTTCCACATTATTGACGGCGGCGGCCCAGTGCAGCGCGGTCTTGCCGCTGTTGTCCGCCGCGTTGATGTCCGCGTCCGCGTTTATCAGATCCTCCACCATGCCTTCGATCGCCAGTCTGGAAAAATAACGTTTTATCTCGCAGTTCTAACTTCAACACCTCAAAAATCACAGAAACAAGTACCTAATGAAAGGTCCGTCATATACAATATCTATAAAAATTCTCTATAGAAATGGTTACTTTGCAGTTAATTTATCAATTAAGGTGCGGTCTCGGAGCACATATAATTATCTATTTCACTCGGGCACGAATATGTTGCTATCAGCACGTAGAATTATCTCTTTCGCTCGCGCACGAATATGTTGCTATCGCGATAGCAGTCAATGTACGAAATTCTACGTGCTCCGCGACCGCACTTTAGAGAGGCGATGATGATGATGATAATGATACCAGAGTAAACAGTTCTCAAAAATCAGAATAACATTTTAAATTACCTTGCAGCAAGTATCAGAGGCGTGGTGCCGTCGTGCATACGAGCATTTAGATTCGTCGCGCGGTTTCGCAGCAGAATCTGGAACACACCCAGCGCGTCCGCCGCGACCGCCGCGTGCAGCGGCGTGCGGCCCGTGTTGTCTTGCGCGTTTGCGTCCGCACCTGCGTCAAGTAGACGCTTGGCTGCGTCCGCACGTGCGTATCTATAGATAGAAATATATCACGTATTAGTAATTGTAAAAGTGTGTTGTTAAAAATAACATTTCAGCTCAATATGCTCCAAACTTCTAACCAGAGAATTACTACGGATTCGTTAAAAATCCGAGTGAGTCAGGGTAAATAGAGGTCTAAAAGGGGAAATTTGAAACCCGGCTAACGCACATGTAACTCCCCTAGTGTTGCTGGTGTCGATGGACGATGGTTATTGCTTATTATAAGACATCTGTTCAATTTCCCCTTTTTCCGCTATGCATATTCCATATTCAAATGTTGTTTTAAAACCTCACCTTGCAGCCAGATGCAAGCTTGTCTCTCCAGTCTTGTCCATGGCGGCGTTGAGTTGCGCCCCCTGTGCTACGAGTTCCGATATGATGTGAGCAGTCTGTTCGTCTTCCACGTCCGAGCCTGTATCGACACCGCCTCCGCGGATCGCCGCAACCATGAGTGGTGTCATGCCTAGAGGTCCCCGAGCGTTAACGTCTACGTGGCTGTCATGCTGGAAAAATATTCAACGTTATAATATATATGTCGGAGATTGTCGTTGAAGTTTGCAAATGTGACTATGGCAGACTGGCAGGCTTGTACAGATTTTATAAGAAGAAGAAGGACTGTTCGATGTCAGTTGTCAAGGGAGTTTTCGAGTTTTGCCGGGAATGTCAATCAGCAATGTTGTGATATTTTGTATTATTTCTCTAAATTCGTGTTATTTCGGTTTTTAATGTGTAATATTGGTGGAATATTAACCATTAATTATTCGTTGAGGTGCACTAGTGTGGAGGAGTGATGCATTCTACAAAATGCGTGCTAAATTGGGTTTCCCGCCAAAACTCCCTAGAAAGTTTCAGTAAAGCGTCTACCACTTTACTGAATCGACTGACTTGACTGATTGACTACCGTGACTATTTATTAGGACTTTGACTAGACTTTGGACTTGACTATTTAGAAATACGTTGATGACAATATACTCGACGCTGGCAAATGGCGATAAGCCGACGCCATAAATAATAATAAAAAAGGGAGTTTTCGCCGGGAATGTCAATCAGCAAAGTTGTGTTTTTTTTTTTGGGTTTTTGTATTATAACTTTTGTATTATAAACCGAAATAGCACGAATTTAGATATCGTGTTATTTCGGTTTCGGAACACAGCGTTTGGCATTATTGGCATTTCAATGTAGTTAAGTGAATTTTCTGCAACACGACGCAACAAAGCTTTAAATTACTGGTAAGGCTATAGGTATATTATCAAATAAAATGCAACTAATTAAGTCGGTTAAAAATATTTGGACTCAATAATAAGTAAACAAGATACTGTAATTTATACTCACGATTGCAGGTGGTGTCATCATACTCGGTGGAACTCTGATATCAGCGGCGTCCAAATGCTGCTGAGTCCATACTCGTGGCTGGCTGGCTTCTTCGTAATCCGTTATAGCGGTATGGTCTGACGCGTAGCCGCCTGGAGCTCCGTTGGAATCACCCGGGCCGCGAGCTCTCTTCGCTCTCGGTGGGGCTCCATCATCGTCATCATCGGACCAGTGCGGAGGACCTATGTGCCCACCGTTGATGTCCATGTCGATGCAACCCATAGAACCCTTGTTTAAGTTCCTCATTTCCTGCCCATCGGGCACGCGACGTCTCGACCGCCGACGCGAGGAGGAGTTCGATCGGATGAAACCTTCGGGGAACCATGTTATACCAGCTGCTTTCTTCCTTTGAGCAGTTACCAGGACACCGATCAATAGACCAGCCAAAAGAACTATGATAACCCCGATAAATACATATTTGGAGTTCGTGGGATAATCAATAGGTGGTGGTGTATTACCGACACTCTTCACTTGGAAGATTGGGAAGTCCGGTGAAAGAGAATGCTTGGAAGCAGTAGCAGCTAAGAACTCAGCCGCCTCCTGTGCCGAAAAGAAACATTCCGAAGACGATAAAGTGCTGCATTTTCTGTTGTCGATCTCCAAGTAGACTTGTACTCCAGATTGTCCTCTCTCCGTCATGACGATATGGTGTTTCTTGCCAAATTCCGTGTCTTGTAAGCCAACGTCTGTCGATCCTTTCCATGGATAGACCATGTCATTGCCTAGATGGTCCTTTTTGATGACGACCGTAGTTCGAAGTTGGTGACCGACGTCTCTGAGGAACGCTACCGAATTTTCCTTAAAAGTTCTCATGTCCATAAGTAGAATAACAGACATGACTCCCTCGGCCAGCTCAGGGGGCTCGTTCTCACAATCCAGACCGTCCCAATTGCATTCAGCGTTATTGCACCCGTAGTCGCAATGTCCGTTGGCGTAATGCTTTTGACAGTACGCATCATAAATAGGATTGCACTTTTGGAGTGTTTTTTGACAGTCCCTTCCATCAAACATGCATGCCTGAGTGTTGCAGACTTCATTGCACTCCCCGTTCATGAACACTTCCCAGCATTTGATCGGCGCTGTACAGTTTGCCCAAGGGTTTATACCCAAGGAGCAATCATTTCCGTCGAATTCGCATGCATACGTGTTACACTCTTCATCGCAGTGATGATCGCCCTGTTTCTCTTTGCATCCCATTTTCACACATTTCTCTCTTTGGAAAGCCAGATCGAGTTCCTCGAATGTGAGTCCAGTGTTTTTGCCATAGATTCCAGATACTGGGCTGCTTCCGTACCCGCCTCGGGAGTGAGGATCATGGATCTCGCAGTTCTTGCCTGTCCATTGTCTAGGACAGTAGCAGAGATAATCGCTAGGTTTGTCAATACAGCGGGCCTCGGGATGTTTACAAGGGTTACTGAGACACTCATTCATGGAGTCTATTTCACAATTCGCTCCTGATAATCCTGATGGACAATCGCAAACATAATCTCCGATTTCTGATGTTCTGCAATAACCTCCATTTTGACAAGGGTTTGAGTCGCAAGCGTAGCCGGAATATTCGCAATTTTTACCGTAGAAACCGTCACCACATAAGCACTCGTGTCCTCCTTGGATAGCAGTACATATGCCTCCATTTTGGCAAGGGGAGTTAGCGCAGAAGTTTACTTTCGCGTCGCAATGTCTACCCATGTATCCGGGTTTGCAGTTGCAATGATAGTCGTTGACCAGTTGAACGCAGTCCTGGGTGCCAGGGTTGGAGCAAGGATTTGACAAGCATTCGTTTATATCACCCTCGCATCTAGGTCCAACGAAACCAGGCGGGCATTTACACTCGAAACCGCCAACTTTGTCCACACAAGTTCCGTTATTATGGCAAGCGTCTTGTTTGCAATCGTTGACGTTAATTTCGCAGATTTTACCGAGAGTACCGAATGGGCAGGAGCAAGAAAAGTTATTGATGAGATCATGGCAAGTTCCCCCGTTTTGACACGGATTCGGCAGGCAGTCGTTGACGTTGAGTTCGCAGTTTTGTCCTTGGAATCCTTTAGCGCATTGACACTGGTACGTTCCGACGAGGTCTTTGCACACGGCACCGTTTTGGCAGGGCGCTGATTCGCATTCGTTGATCTCTTTTTGGCAGTACGAGCCTGTGTAGCCGTCGAGACAATGGCAGCGATGTGAGTTGCCGATGTCCTCGCAAGTGCCGTTATGACAGAGCTGCTTGAGTTTGACACCTGGGGAGAAACACTCAATTAGAAACTAATTAATCGTATCAAGTCTATTTGTAGATATTACAGCACATACATTATTTCTTTGGATTTTATGGCATATAAAAGTATTTTTTAGATTTTACAGCACATAAAGCATTTTTTTGGATTTTACAGCATATTCAATGTTTTACTTACCCTTTCTAATGCTAGCATCTTTGCAGGAGACCATTTCGACGTCGCAGAGTTTGCCGGACCAGCCGGGCGAGCACGTGCAGGTATACTGCGGGCCCTTCTGCGAGCACGTCGCGCCGTTCTCACACGGATTGTTTTCACACCTGTAATTAATATACACAATATACATAACATTTTGACATGGAAATTAGTGAATACTAGCTGTCCCAACACACGTTGTTCTGTCTTAACTATGCTCCGCAATTTTTCCAATATTTCTCACCGTTTAAACCATCCCTGAACTTTCACAATCATTTCAAGACCAAAATTTGCGAAATCGGTCCAGCCGTTCTCGAGTTTTAGTGAGACATTGGAATTGCAATCAAATTAAATTTTTATATATAAGGAGCCATATAAAAGGAACTTCTATAATTTGCTTGTTGCACAGGAATCGATTTTTAGACGTTATCAACTGGACAAAAAGATATTGACCATGATGTTCACTACATATATCATAACAAAATTAGAGGTTACTTTGAAACTAAAGCATTTGTTACGTTTCGTAATCGCTTCTGGCCTGAGAATGGACTACTTTTGTGTTGCGTTTACGTGCGGCGGTAATAGCTAATCATCAAACAATCTATCTACTTCTTTGCCTCCTTAACTATAAAACCCTCAGACGTACCAATCAACGAATCCCTCGCAGTGCTTGCCGGTGTACCCGTGGGGGCAGTGGCAGGTGTAGTGCGTGACATGGTCGTGGCAGGTCGCGCCGTTACTGCACGGGGAGCTGTCGCACATGTTGATGCGGAGCTGGCAGTTGGAGCCGGTGTATCTGGAAGAGATGAGGTTATATTATTAGGAGATCCATTTCAAGCTCAGAAGGTCAATTCTGCTAAATAAAACCTACATCAATACAATTACAATCAAGTCTCGATACGCTAAAACTGTTAAACGGCATTCTCGTAAACATTAAACCAACGTGAAACGCGCTCTGATTGGTCGAAACTTCATAAAATCAGTTCATGATAACATGTCGCTTTACTAACAATACAATCAAAGTACAACGAAAGTCTATTTTAAATACGAGAATTGAGGTTCAGGATTCGACACGGTCGGAAATTAAAATAAAATGGTTCAAAAAGTTCCGCCTCATTTCGCTAGTTCTTTCTTTTTGTGTTAACATAAACGCACATGTAGAAAACAAATCTGTCATTTCTACAGCATTTAAAAGTTGGCTAGTTTGAATAACCAAGATGTTAAACAAAAAACATTTTTGGTAGGATTTTAGAATGACGTTAGAGAAAATAACGTAAAAGATATGTACTCATTTCGCTAGTTGTTTCCTTTTGTGTTAACATAAACGCATAATAACATGTAGAAAACAAATCCGTGATTTCTTCAGGACTGAAAAGTTGGCTAGCTTAAATAACCAAAATGTTAAACAAAAAAAAATTGGTAGGGGTTTAGATTGAGGTTAGAGAAAATAACTAACCCAGGTGGACAGGAACAGTTATAGGAGTTAATCCCATCGATACAAGTCCCGCCGTTCATGCAGCTGGACTCGGTGCAGTCCTCGTCGTTGGTCTGGCAGTTGATGCCGGAGAAGCCCAGCGGGCAGGTACACGTGTAGGACGCTACGTACTGTGGATAAATAAAGTGTTTAGGTACAATTCGAAATAAAAATTCGTAGCGAAATACTGTCGAGCTTCTGCACAACACAATGTAAGTTATAATACAGTTAGAAAGAAAATACAAACAACACAAAATAGATACATAACACACACACACGATACAAAAACATTTCGAAATCACTAATGGTCTTTAATTTTTGTAGACAGAAAACCAGTACTGGTTAATGCATGCATGCCAATTCAGTGTTAATAATTTTGAAACAGATCTTCAAAAAAATTTCATAGGTACCTGGTTACAAGTCGCGCCGTTCATGCACGGCCTCGACTGGCACTCGTCGATGTCGACCTCGCAGTGTTTGCCCGCGAAGCCGCTGGCGCACACGCAGTTGTAGTCGCCGATGCTGTCCAGACACGTCGCGCCGTTCTGACAGGGGACTGTAACAAGCACAGGGGACTGTTGAAGATTCGGTCAGAGGATTGACTTACTATGTGGAAGTCTATAGACTGGGGATGATTGAATACACGAAGGGTATCAAAGTCTCACCAGATTATTGTGTGATACAGTTCTATGGCATAGACATTTTTGACAGGCATTTTACTAATTTTGTAACTTTTCATTGGATTAGTACAATATTCGCTATACTCACACGACGCGCAGTCATCGGTGTTAATCGCACAGTCCTTCCCCTCGTAGCCCCTAGCACACATGCACGCGTAGCCGCCATCCGTGTTGAGACACGTCGCGTCGTTGCGACACGGCGCTGTCACGGCGCACTCGTCGACGTCACGCTCGCACAGCGCGCCCGCCCAGCCGACGCTGCATGCGCACGTGAACTCCGCGTACGACGCTTCGGCGACGCAGCGACCGCCGTGACGACATCTGTGATGTTAATAATAATAATGGTCAAATAATGATCAATTGGCCCACCACACTTACCCACTGCAACTCCTGTGTAGCCAGGATCGACAGTGGTAACCAACCACAAAAACCCTTTGATATGATCTCAGGGGTGCCCGGGGGACATGCTAAATCTGTCTTGGGACCCACAACGAAATTAATCAGAAGATTGTAGGAGGAGTAGGAAGTATTCCAGTTTCCCTCCCCAAGCAAAGCGGGAGACAGCAAAAATTGTTATGACAAAAAAGTCAGAATTGAAAGGGAAGCACCACGGGAATAATATGTTTTTTTTTTTTATGACTACAAATAATGATCAAGAAAACTCTATCGATATTCAGTTTTTTTTAATGAAATGAATCAGGAAACGAGCAGACAGATCGGCTGAAGGCAAGCGAATTACCACCGCCCATGGACACTCGCAACACCACAGGAGTTACTCTTATAACTCCTCTGGTGCTGCGCACTTGCGCTCCTGGTCCTCAAAATCCCCAACCGCCTTTGGGCCTCCGGTAATGAGGTTACCGGAGGCCCATAGACCTCACTCAGCGAATCACAACGTTATCGTTATTTCACGCCGAGGGATTATGATAAAACATCTAAGAAGGTAATCAAAAAATAAAATAGCCTCGAAAAAGCCTCTAAAATCTCGAATTCACTGTAAAATAAATATTATGTCGTTTGCATTTTAAAACGATACTACTTTCCCTAATTAAGAAAAACTTAAAAAACAGTAATTAGATTTCTGAGGCGTAATTCACGTCGAGTGAAATAATCTCTTAGCAAGATCCTGCTTGCTACTACAGTTTGCTGAAGTTCTTAATATTTCTAGAAAGTTGTACGTACTGGTTGGGTGAGCAGGGGTCCAGCGTGTTCTCGCAGTTGCGGCCGGAGTGCGGCGGCGAGCACACGCAGTGGTAGCCGTCGACTTGGTCGATGCAGCTGCCGCCGTGGAGACACGGGTTGCCCGCGCAGTCGTCGATGTTCGTCTCACAGTTCACGCCTGGAGAAGAAGAAGAGCGTCACGTAAACGTGTGATGGACTAATTTACAGCTGTTTCCTATTGAATTCCTCGCTGATCAGTTATTTCTTTTAATTCTTATATGATCGAGATGCTAATTTTACTTTTTTTCCCCAATAGGGGACAAACGAGCACACGGATCACCTGATGGAAAGTGATTACCGTCGCCCATGAATACCCTCGTCCCGCAACATCAAAGAAGCCGCAAGTGCGTTACTGGCCTTTTGGAAAGGAGTACGGTCCTTTCTTGAAGGTTTGAAGACTTAACTTAATTATAAATGATATTTCATGAAATAAAAGTATTATTAATTTATTTATTTATTTATACAACTCACCAGTAAAGCCAAGCACGCAGTCACACTTGTAGGCGTTGAGGCGGTCGTGGCAGGTGCCGCCGTGCTGGCACGGGTTCGAACTGCATTCGTCGATGTCACGCTCGCACCGCTGACCTATAGGACATATGACGTGATTTTTTATTGCATTATATAGGCTCCGTAACTAATGGACCTATTTCGATGAAATCTGACACATAGATTAAACCACGGGGAACGACTTCGTTTCCACAAACTTTAGTACATGGTCTACTAACCATCTTCATACTAGAACACCCGAATAGGCACATTCACACATGCGTGTCATTTACACAGCCACTAACGAAACCTCAAATAGCGTAAGTATTTAGCCACTGCGCCGCCAAGACTTGTTGCTACGTTGAACGACTAACGAATTAGTTGTGCCGCGATGCTCGCCCACTGTCAAGTGTCAACGCCTTCTTTGTAGACGTACCAGCCCAAGCGTTACGCACGGCGACGCTCAATGGTATAGTGGGGTTCAAATGAGAATAGGATCGAGCGCCATATTGATTCGAATTTAGACTGTTATGATAATTAAATTTATGTTTAGATAATTGATTACTATTCAACGTTTTTATTTAAATTCGATACAAGACTATTAATATTTATATGCACATAAGTTTTTCTGAAAATCGCACTTTTCAAGTGATATTTGATAGATAAAGGTCATTGACATTCCTATTCTCATTTGAACCGCGTTATAGGTAAAAATATCAAGGACATGGCTAAGTTCCGCTACTGTACATTATTAACAAGCGGAAACCCTGGGTACATTTAAGATACTACTCAAAGACACTACCTGAGCAATGTCAGTCTGCACTAGTGATTATTGCATATGAATTTGTTATTAGTATTAGCTATTATATATATTTTTAATTATTATGTTCTTATTAACTTGTCGTTAACTTTGTGCATCCACCTCTTTCTTACTTCTTGGTGTCATGTTTCTTATTCATTTGGATGGTTGCCTGGAAGACGTCGCTTTTTAGCGAGCCAAATTGTACTATATCATGTTACTATTGTTATCATAATTGTATGTTTTTGTGGTGTACAATAAAGATTATTATTATTATTTATATTCCTGCGGGATTTTCCTTTTGCGCTCACACACCTAGTATGAAATAATTTACCTCCATAACCGGGTAGACAGTGGCAGATGAACTGGTTGACGCCGTCCTCGCACGTGCCGCCGTTGGTGCACGGGTTCGACGCGCACTCGTTCACGTCCGACAGACATCTGAGGGGAAAACGGAAATTTAATCACTACGGTTAGTTTAATTTAGGGTCTGTTAAAAATCCACTGATAAATGTCAGATTTATTTGGATGTTTTGTCTCTATCGCTCAGTACTTATATGTGATCAGCGAATAAACACTTATAAGGATGGTGACACAGGCCCTAAACATATTTTGACATCAATAAAGGTTTTATTGCTAATATGCTAATTTTAAAATAGCTATCATATATTTTTTCTGCTAACCAGACTTAAAAACAAATTTTTTTATTGTTTCAACGCGGAGATCAAACCCACGACCTCTGAAGTCGATAGCTCGACACTACTCTTTGATTTTCAACTCTGTTGTATTAGTGCAGAGTTCTAATTTCAGTGTTCTGAATTTTCCAGGGCCCGCCGGATTCATGATCATAATTCCAGCCCTATGGCTAGCCGCACACGTGCAATATTATTGACAGAATAAATTTGTCAATACTAGTCAACACATACAAAAAAAAATGGCAATATGGCCCGCACATATACACAATATGAGCTTTAATGTCAATAATATGGTGTGTGTGCGGCTAGCTATTGTTTACCTCTACCAGATACTAATGTCAAAGTAAAGTCGACAATTACCTAGCGTCGTAATACCCCCGCGGACACTCGCAGCGGAACCCGTTGATCCTGTCGATACACTTGCCGCCGTTCGCGCACGGGTTGGACAGGCACTCGTTGATGTTGGTCTCGCAGTGCTGGCCCGTGAAGCCGGGGATGCACTCGCACGTGTACCTGGACATAGACCACAGTATAGAAACCCGAAGTTAAGTAGTAAAATAAGAGCATAAAACCCACAGAAATCTATTGAATTGAAAACGTTTGCATAGAAACCATGCGTGCCATTATTTTTCTACCTACTATGACGTCACAAGAGCGATTTAATGATGATCGACCCCGATCGAGCGTCCCTAAATAATCGATTCAAAGGCCGTCCGCTCCGCCACGTTTTAAGTTTTCGTTTAATGTTTAGTACCGAGAATATTCAAGAGGAAATGGCGCTGAAAGAAGTTATTTTTACTCCTCTTTTACGCATGAAGTACATACACTTGCGTGGTCTAGTTAATAGATGTCTGTGATAAAACCACAGATTAAAGAAAGAGGAGCAGATAAAGCTACATAGTTAGCTTTCGATTTGATTTCTCTACTACAAGCATACGGTGTGTCCACCTCCACGATTGTGTGGAAAAATTGTAGCGTTGAAGGTGACGTAAAAACTTTCCAATTTGGATCGATTTGGACAGTTCTATGAAAGTCGTTTCTTTGTACCTACGTAAGTATATATTTTCTACTGTGTGATAAAACTGAAAGCTGATAACCTATATGAAGGGAATAATGAAAGTGGATGAAGCAAAACAAGTATGTAAGGATCGTAGCAAGTGGAAAGAAGTGGTATCTGCCTACCCCTACGGGAAAGAGGCGTGATTATATGTATGTATGTATAACCTATAAGGGTTTAAAGTGAGGTACTTAGGGCCTGTCTCACAATCTACTGTTAAGTGTGTTAGCTTATTTGCAGTTTTTGTCTCTGTCGCTCGATATAAAGCGATCAGCGATATAACTTCATAATAAGCTATCCGACATTTATTAGAAGATTAATAAAACAGGCCCTAGGTATCTTACTTTTATTCTTATTTATTTTGAATATCCGCAATGGAGAGGAGAAAGAAACATTCAATTAAAATAATAAAAAAAAAAGAAGTCAATACAATACAATGAACAAACTAGGTTGGTGAAAAGGATATATGAAAAACACAAATATATTTCAAGTACGTAAATGTATCAATTTAAAGCATGCAAAGAAATGAATATTTATGATAATATGAAATAAAGCTTTTTTAGATAATGCAGTTTCAATTATAAGCAGTCTAATATAGGGTTTTATGAGGTTGTCGCTTTCTAAATATATGATAAGTAGTTACTAGACCTAGTCCATAGACTTAAAAAGCGCGAACTATCTGCGTTGTTATTGAGTGAATAAAAAGCAATGCCGTTAAAAATAAAAAGCACTTACTCAAAGTAATCGTTGCTGCATGAAAGAGAAAAAAAAATGAGATGAAATATAATAGACCCAAGTTAAAACGTAAACACTAAACTACATTAGAGAGTAAATTAGTACAATGAAGCACCAAGTTTTGGTAGTTGGCACAAAAAAATAAAAAATATATAACAGCTTCACATTTCGCCGCTAGAAGCGAAGGCGGCGCTAGTAGTTACTTAAAAGTTAGAGTTCAGGCTCACGAGATTTTTTGTGTTCGAAAAATGCACCGTAAATAGAACTCTGCGCTAGTACAATAGAGCTAAAAATCGAAGTGTCAAGTGTCAGATTTGACAAGTCTACACGACTTTCAGCTTTATTGTATTAGTGCACAGTTCTATTTACAGAGCAGTTTTCCTGCCGTGACCACAAAAAACTCTCGTGGAAACGAAGCCTTAAAATTGATGTTTTCTTTGGCCAACGACCAATTAACCACCTCCCAAGCTATGAGATAATTAGTAGGTACAGAGCCATTTCACACCTGCATTAAATACCTTGTGTATGGAGTTATGGACTATAGACCCTTGGTAAGTTACTAGGATGACATGAATGCTCACCTGTTAATCCCGTCGATACATGTGGCGCCGTTTCTGCACGGGTTGGAGTAGCACTCGTTGACGTTGATTTCGCAGTTCCTGCCTGATGTACCAGGCTTGCAGCGACATTGGTAGCCGTCTATAAGGTCTTCACAGTGGCCTAAATCAGATATCAACTTTAGTTTAATTTCTGATTTGAAATGCAATGGTAAATGTAATGCTATATTGTCTCACCCTATGTCTGAAAAATCTATAGCTCTTTACAATTTGGTTGAAGTTAGCATACGACGACGGGGATGTTCTCAATAATGTTGATGTTTATTTCTTAGAATTAAATTTTAGTATGAATATATTGTAAAACTTAGTGATAAGTCCAATGGAGCGACATTGTCATGCTTGATAAAGCTTCTAAATAAAGAATTAAAAAAAACTTTAGTTTTAAACATTCTGTGTGTTGAGTGCGAGTTTTTGTTACAACTCGGGGTAAAGAAGTTAACTACAATATAATCGTGCTCACCATAGCTCACTCTCGAAGAATTTTGTACTTTTCAAAGTGAAATCATTAACCATAATATCCATATACATGTATTATATTTATCATAGGAGCTTAGCGAAATAGTCCATCTCGCTCTAGCACAGTCTATCTCACTCACCTCCAAACTGGCACGGGTTGGACTCGCACTCGTTTATCTGGGTCTGGCAGACCCTGCCGGTGTACCCTGGGTGGCAGTTGCAGGTGAAACTGTTGTCTCCGTCGATACACTCGCCGCGATGACAGGGCGCTGAGAGGCAATCGTTGATGTTCGTCTCGCATGACATGCCTAAAACATCAATTTAACATCATCTATCACACAATAGTACGTGTTCAACTTTTGAATGAGCGCCATCTGTTAAAGACAATTTGGAACTTAGCATATTGAGCACTTTGTGTGATAAAATAAAATACGCCATATTATATTAATTTATAATTGCACATTTTTGTACGAGCAATATATTTTAGTAGTAATTTGCAACTATGCGTCATAATCTGCGAGTAAGAATCTGGCATAAGCTATTTGACATGTTTGGACCTGAAGCGTGTGAGGCGCCGCCTGATGGCAGCGGGGGTATCAAAATCGTTTTATGAGAGTCTTCGATACCTTTTCTGCCACCAGGCGGCGCCATCTCTTGGCAATTTTTTTCAACTTTAAGTTGTACCCTATAATTGAGATATTTTACCTGTATATCCAGGTGGACATTCGCAGGTATAGCCGGCGATGGAGTCATGACAGGTCCCGCCGTTTCGGCAAGGACTGGACGCGCAGTCGTCGATGTTGACTTGGCAGCGAACGCCCGTGAAACTGAAAAGAAGATACATTTTTAGCATATACTAGCTGGTAATCACAACTTCGTTACATAGAATTAACGGACACTGAACTCAATTTTTTTTTGAGCCTATTTGATTTACAATTTACGTTAAATAGCATTTTAAACAAGTTTTAAGTCATATTTTGCTAAAGACTGAATACTAATTAGCGACAGAAGATATTCCATAATCTTTTAAAATGGTCAACGTATTTTTTACACTTTTATCGGCATGTTTCTGGTCGGATAGGCTAGCCGCACACACACTATATTATTGGCAATAATGCTCATATTGACAATAATATTCCTTGTGTGCCGGCCATGTTGCCGTTTTTTGTATGTATTGACAAATTTATTCTGTCAATAATATCGCACGTGTGCGGCTAGCCATAGACTGCGAGCCCAGGGTCACTTACTCGCATTTAAAACACTCATAAGTCACAATACGTTTCGAGCGCTCGTGAGGTATCCTCGGTATTTTTGATCTAAGGTTACTTGCTGTATAATAATAACTCACCCAATAACACAAGTACAACGGAAAGCGTTGATCATGTCGTGGCACACGCCGCCGTTGAGACAGGGGTTGTTCAAGCACTCGTCGATCTCCACTTCGCACTGGGTTCCCGTGAAACCTGCAAACAAAAAGAAACCATCAGCATTTGATAATTCAATCGATGTAGGATCTAAGACAGATCCTACAGAAATTGCAGTGGTGAGACTTTTTAAATTAGACATGTAATGCCATTAAAAAAGAGGGAAATTACACAAATGAAGTCTTCATTAGTTTCAATCACCCACTTTATGTTTACACGTTATTGTAGATATTCTAACTTACATATAACCACGGGCCACGTATAGCCATAAAGCATGGCCCCGCCCATACGTTTTCACAATTTCTCCAAATCTAACAGTTATTCTATCAATCGTAGTCTCCGAAATGTTGAACAATAAATATCGTGTTTCGTAAACTATTGAATGTTCGATAAACCTACTGAAGCAGACCACGCCCAGAACGGGAGCATGGCTCGTGGATGGTGCAAGGAAATAGATAAGTCAATACTAACTTTTACCCGCGGCTCCGTCCGCGTAAAAACAGTATCCCACGGGAACAGTATACTTTTTTGGGATAAAAGTAGCATAAGTATTGTTCCAGAGCTTAAACTACTACCACACCAAATTTCATCAAAATCCGTTCAGTAGTTTCACGCAAAAACTACTAAACGGATTTTAATGAAATTCGGTAACATGATTTTTTTCCTATATGGTCATGTTTTACGGAAATCTTGACTCTGTTTCGCGTGCGCTAAGTCGACAATCGGAATGCAAACGGTGGAGGAAGGAGACAACTTTGTTGCCAGTGCGCCCCCTGCATAAATCAATCGTTTGGCTCCGGCCTTAGAAGCATAAAGTTGTTGATTATGTTGAAAATATCTACTACAGTTTGTTCAGAATTATTTTACCTCTAACCTTTATGCCGATGACGAGGATTACTGTCGTAAAATCTTCAAGAACTCGTTGAAAAGAGCTTTCTAGTTTCCTAGCATCTTAACGCTTGCCCGATTGTCAAAATCTAGACACCTGCTACAATTAACTCCCCTTTGTTGTGGAATGTGGGTTAAATGTGTTAGGAATGTTAATGATTAACTTATTGATCGATATGAGAATCAATCTATAAGCTCGAAACTTGTACCAGCTATCGCTCGTCACGATTGTGTGTGCCGTGGTCTAACCGCTAACCGCTAACGTCTATGCGCATACATTACGCTAATATACCGAATACGACTGCTGCTCTCAATGTATTGTATAATGCAGAGCATTCCAAAGAGGTTCCACAGAGCATTTTTTAAACTGCCAATACTTTTTTCTTTTTTTTTTTTTATTTATTTGACCGAATTTGGTAGACATAATATACGAACTTTGCATAACTTCTGAAATAAATGAATTTCGTGTGTAGCCACAAATGATAGTCAATGCCTGCTTAATATGAAATATATTGTATGTAACCTACATATAAAATTCTGTTTGTGGTGTTTGTTATAGATCTCCTCGAAATCGATCGAAACGGCTTAATCGATTTTTATGAAATTTATTAAATTATGCAGGTGTACCGTGTATTCAATAGTTAGGTTGTAAGCTATTTTTCATAGTCCCAAGTGATAGAGTAGGTACGTATAAATATTTTTTTTATTTTTTTGACATTCATTATTACTACCTAATTTATAATTTGACATTACAATAACCCTCAATTTTCACTTTTCTAACACCAACCCCCATTGTTTTATAGCGATATTAGTACCTACTGTAATAGTCTTCACTATTACAGTGGTTGTTCTCTTTCACACATCACCTGTAGGTTGTAGGGGTAGGTAGTAAATAGGTGTAGGTTATTATATACAGGTGTAGGGGTAGGTAGTAAAATGGGTGTAGGTTATTATAGTTCATAGTTGAGACAGAGCAACATCTGTTGCTAGTTACCTCTAAAAACATTCCAAGTTCATGAGATTAAAAAGTTAGAGCACGTCGGTTCTGGAAGCTAGCAAACAGAATAAAATTGTGTTACGTGTTCATCTGATAAAAGTGACAGTGGTCTAACAGATGCCATGGGCTAGGTGTAACTTGACAAAATTAAGAAGTACGAATTATTACAATATCGATTGTTTATTGATTTTTAGCTGGTATAAGCTCCATGGCCTCTACGTATTTCGAATGACTGAAAACCAGCCCTAATTGAAATACCTAGGTCCTAGTTACTTTTGAAAATAATCGTGAACCTAATAACAATCAATAAATTAAAATATACGGAAATCTAATTAAGTTGGGTACCTATAGTAAAAACTACTAGAAAGAAGTACCTACTTAAATAGGAAATTATTATTATAAATATTGCCTAGCCAGTTATTTCCACGCACGACGCTATCCCTTGGTAACGGTTTCGCATAAAAACCGAGTGCAAAGTCCTAGGGGACATGCCTTTAAAAAAATTATAATGTCGTCATACCCAGTACCGCCATGTCCTTATTAGTTCACTTGTTGAACCAGTCTGGATTCACTGGTCCGAGAAATAAGTGGTCATACGCGGCCAAGTAGAATACCGGCAGCTCGCGATCCATTTCAATACGTTATAGTACTTTTCAATTTGTCCGGGTTATACCGCACTTGAACCCTCGTATAGGCCGGCTAAATGCGGAGGTCGTGGCGTTGGAGGAGGTTGCGTAATGGATGATATATTTTTGTTTTGTTCGAGTAATACCGGCGGCAGTAGTTGGACATGAGTGGTGTCATCCGCGCCGCATCATTGCGCCTGCGCCTGTTTCGTGTACTTGACAATAACTACTAACATGTGCCCACCGTACTCAGTTTAAAGGTCATCTACATTACAATAGCAAGAATATTTATTATCTACATAATATATCAATCAACCAGCTACTCGGCTAACCGTAGATTTATCGATAAGATTTAACTAGTAAAAGCGTTGATTAAAAGTTTTGGTTGTTCAGCTAAACAAGCGCAAAAAGTATGTTTTGAACAATTAAGCCCTAGTACTTCTCTAAGAAATAACATTTAGGGCCTGTTTCACAATCTATATTAATATAATAAAGAGGAAAAGTTTGTTTGTTTGCATTGAATAGGTTCCGAAACTACTGGGACCGATTTTGATGAAATTTCGCACAGATGTCTAAGTAGACCACGGGGAAGCCTACTTTTTATCGCGGAAAAATGTACGGTTTCTGCGAAATTAACTTTTGCGCGCACGAAGTCGTGAGCGACATCTAGTCTTCTAATAAGTGTCGACTAACATAATCTGTCGGTGCTTACTTTATATCGAGAGACGAAGACAAAATCACAAAACATGCAAATAAGCTATCTGTGTATCGGTAGATTGTGAAACAGACCCTTGCGCCCACTTGCGCAGGTCTGGGTTAAAGTTAACCTTGGGTTAAAATATCATGCCTTCTCTTTCATAAATACGAAGAGCGAGAGAAATAACATGACATTAATGACTTAACCCGGATCTGCGCAACTGGGCCTAAAGAAGCGTTTAATAAGACCGAGTAAAATATATTTTTAAATAACTACCTTCTCAACGACGTACTCAGTAAATTTTTAATATTTGTATCCAAATCTAATTATAATTTATAATATTATTAATAATGAAGTGGTTGCATGAAAACGAACCCGGTAGCATAGACAATGGCTCCCACCGTCATGGGAACGTCGCGCTTGGTTGTCTATGCGCAAGTACAGAGCTTCTTACATATTATACTCTGTACTCTATAGTAACGGATTATCACTTATGGGTTGGTGCCAACGACCTAATTAAAAGGGAATTCCGCGAAATTTTAAATGGTATAACTAAACTTGCAATTATTAGTCACTGGTTTTCTTGAATTTAGACACAAGCAAACTTTTTAGTTTATCATTTTTGTAGATAGGTTAGGTAAGTTTCAGAAGTACTTCAATTGATCGAACTATACCTGTTAAAATTATTATCAAAGTTACTCGAAAGATAAACAAACCTAATAGTACTGCGTATAATTCATAAACTAAATATTTTACGAAAAAAAAAATTATCAGTCAAAAAACTTTGCTATGCTTTTTCCCGCCAACTCGTTTTTCTTTTTAAACAAGTTTTTTATCGGCCAAGGCGTATTCAGCCCTGCCTGTCTCGTCTCTATAATGATAGCTATCAAACCATCGCGCTGTCAACCGGGCAAATTGTAATACGCGGCCGAGAACCGTTATTCAGATAAATTACTTAGGAGAAACTTTTATGTCCTATGAATGTTCCCTTCGTTACACTGTTTGTAGAAAGTTCTATTTAAAGTTAGTAGAGTTAGGAAGTGGCATCTTTGAGCGGCAATAAATATCATTTTTTTTTCTGTAATTTTCTCTAAGATGTGCTAACATTATGCTAATTTTGAACTCACCATGCAACGAATATGGGTAAACAAAATTAATCATTTTAAGTTACCCCCGAAATGTCAAGCAGTGAGCAAGCTGATGCTGATGAATTATAGCTAACAACACTCTCGATCATATCAGCTTTCAAACAAACCGCATCTTAATCGGACCTTTCGTTTAGGAGCTACGATGTCACGGACAGACAGACACATAAAACTTATAACACCCGACTTTTTGCGTCAGGGGTTAAAAATACTTGTTTAGTATAAAACTAAACTAAACGTCTTTTTCAAGAGATCAGAGCTCATATTCTCGTAATTAACATTAATTTTACTTTTATTGGATTATAAATGAATCGTCTTGGTATCATAAACTAATTTTTGGAGTTCGGACCAATCAAAACGAGTTTTGGACGTTTATGAGAATACCATTTGCAGTTTAACATATCGGGACTAGATCAGTAGATAGCAGAATCGACTTTCTGGGCCAACGTGGTAATGGACTATGAAAGTTGAACAAATAGATAATAATACTAAATTAATAACCTTACAGTGGCGAATTCCTATAATTACTCCATTCCTATGGGCTTCACTTACCACTTACCTTTCGAAGACCCTTATCAAAATCCCTACATATTATACTATGCTAGGGCATCCCATGAGGGAGAACCGGCCTTCGCCCCCTCCTTTGGCCTTTTCATCCGTTAATGGATTATTTATACAGTATTCTCCGAGCGAATTAACCACTCTTGAAATATTGGAGTGCCTGGGACAGTTGGTTTTTAAATGTCGTATGGTTGCCCAAGCACATACGGCATTCTCACAACATAGTCAACCTAGTACAGAGGAATGACTGGTCAATACGTCTGGAGCCAACCGTGTGCGGGTTTCCTCACGACGTTTTCCTTCACCGTTAGAGCGTCCGTATAATGTACTTGAGATCTGAAAAAGTCTCATTGGTTGGCTCTTACACGCCAGAACCAAGGATTCGAACCTGCACTCTTTCGAATGCGAATCAAATGGTCTACCCACTAGGCCACGGAGCTCTTTTAACCGGCCTTCGCCACTGTAATCTTAAAAGAGTTATATCCAAAGTACAGTAGTACTTACCAGGCATGCAAACGCATCGGAAGGTGCCGGGGTCGTCCAGGCACGAGCCGTCGTTCCTGCATGGGTGACTCTCGCACTCGTTGACGTTGGTCTCGCAGCGCGGGCCGGTGAAGCCCACGGAGCAGTTGCAGGCGAAGGACCCGGGGGTGTTGACGCAGATACCGTCGTGCTCGCACGGAGATCCTGTGGAGAGTATAAGGATTGGAAACATTGAAGGGTGGAAGCTACTTCTTGAAAGCACTAAAGACCATAAGATAAAGAGCGTAACATCTAAATTTTTCTCCCTATTCTTTCTTTTTTTTACTTCACTGTCAAATGTTTATAGGTGCGTTCAGTTTAAGAAGGATATTCAGTTATCAGATGTTAATTTCGAACTCAAACTGCTACCATACCAAATTTCAACAAAATCCGTTCAGTTTTAATCCTGAAAAAGAACAATGTATGTGTAGAATAATAGTTTATAATATTAGCAGGATATCTCATAACATACCTTGTTCGCACTCATCAATGTCCTCCGAGCAGTCCAGGCCCTTGTACCCTGAGGCGCAGGAGCACGTGTAGGAGCCGTTGATGGGGCTGGTGTCGCAGATCGCGTCCGCGTGACACGGGTTCGACGTGCACGCGTCGTCCAGGTGACAGAGTAGACCTAGACAAAATATCGTTTGTTTTAGACAAACACTTACACCCAATAGGCGATACGGAAACGCTGATCATTAATTAAGAGCCGTCCTATTTACAGGCTGTCGCTGTCTCTGTTAGCCGAAATGACAAGGACGGTATGTGACTTGAGCGACAATTAACAATAGTTCCAGTATTCAGCCGTAACTTAACAAGTAGGTAAAAAGCTTGTATAGTATTTACATGTTAAAATAAAAAAATATGCAAAGAAAAGATGCCATGGAGCCGTTAGATATTTTTAATCTTCCCTTTATGGAGAAACGGGGGGACTCCACGCATTATTGACTTGATAAAATTTAGCAAAAGAGAACTTATAATTATCTATTAGGGTCCAGCAACTAATTATCCACAAGCAATTTCACAGATTCTACGAATATGGGGGTGCCAGAACCTCATACTTATTTATGGTCCCTATAGTAAGAAAATAATCAGAAACTTCGGAATATCTCACCAGTTTTCCCCGGAGTGCACTTGCAGTAGAAAGCCCCAACCCTGTCAATACAGGTAGCTCCGTTGAAGCAAGCGGCGCCGGCGCAGTCGTCGATGTTCACAGAACATTCTGGACCCGTCCATCCGTTCACGCAGATGCAGGAGAAACCGCCGACAGAGTTGGTACAAGTTGCTCCGTTTTGACAAACCAGAGGCCTGGGGAAGAAAATTTTTATTAGACATACATTGTATTGGACAAAATAATGTAAGTGTGAAAATCGTCATCTCTGCACATCTAAATTCATTCATGAATCAAGCACTTATTTCAAGAATCTTTCTCCTAAACAATCCATTTCAATAGGTCTACCAAAACATTTCATGCAATGTAATTCACAAAAAAAATCTGAGTATATTCTGCGATATTCGAAAGCTATCTTCTTGGCGAGCATTCTTTGTTTTTCGTCTACGCGAAACTTTAAATGTTATTTAGCTATAGACGGAGATTATCTTCCAATTACGAATTCTTTTTATCAGGTCCATATTTTATTTTCCCTTGATACTCCGTACTCGTGCTTACAATCAAAAGGTTATATAAAATCTTATCAACAGTAGTAAATACATAGCAATTAGCATGTACAGCGTACGCATACTTCAGGTATAACTCTGTTGTTTCTATTACAACAAAGTATGATGAAGTGTACTTAAATTAATTCAAGCAGCTCCAAGATAGAAGCAGAGATAAAATATATTCATATTATTTATGAGTCTCGCATGCGCTCTACAAACGATATAGCAAGAAGCACGATCGAAGCGCATACGTATGGCCATGTAACTACTGGATCAATGTTTAAACCATAAGCACAAATAACATCTCAATATGTTATATTCAAAGATACAAATACATACAGCGAGAGAGCATATTATGTAAAAGGTTGGAGATAGCAATGAGATGGTACAGGCTACATACATTGCAAGGGATGTAAAATATTCTATAAACGCAACAATACAAGTTTATTATGGAGAATTTAGGAGTCATTCAAATAAGGCACCAACGTTATTAACTTATGAAATATAAATAAAAAATATATAGATGCAAAGGTGAAAAACCCTACGGGTATTTATGCAGATAAAAAACAGGTAGAAGATTACGGCATTATTGAAATTACTGAACCATAAGTTTTTAAAATTTATTTTCATAAATCCTGGGTGTCCCTAAGAATCCTTAAAAGGGAGCCAAGCAAGTGAAGGGCCAGTGACACAACGCGGAAGGCTGTCAGGTAAACACCATGGACATAAATCACGACTTCCGGGCAGCCTGTCGAGGTGTCACCGTAATCTACGGTTATGAGAAATTACCTTAATTCTATAACTGTATTTAATATGCAAATGGCTTCTATTTTAGTGCATAATATTATAACATCATATAAATTGCAACCATTCATAATGAAAGTTGTTATCAAACAACTGGAAGCTTTTACGACGTTAGTTCATAGGAAAGATTGTTAAAGAGTGATTTTCTAAGTGGCTCAAATAAAGCTGGCATGGAAAGAAGTTCTACAGTTATACATGGTATATTATAAAAGGAGTTCCACAAGGTTACATTTTTACCGCTAATATTAACGCCGACTTCGTTTAAAAATTTAAAACTCCGATAAAACTTAAAACTGGAAATGGAAGCACAAACTTCAAAATGATGTAACATTGGATGCCAATAAAAAGAAATTAATATGAAATGCATTGACTTTTAATACCACGGTCTTATGTATTTTTTATATTTATTGGCCCATAAATTGTTGGTCCATTCGGGGCGTGAATTTGTTTCACGGCAGAAGCTCCGGAGTTGATGTAACAAAAGTTGTACCGGTTAAATTGATAAGCCAGAGTTGCCGTTTCTCATGGCTTGATTCAGGAAATTGTGTTGTAAGATCGTGAGTATTAATGACGTTATTATTGGCACTTGTTGGCTCGCCGCTTATTGGTTTATGCCGTACTAAACCCATTGATTTTCAAATATCAGTTTGAAAATCCTTTGAAGTTTTTTTGGAATGGAGTTCTTATGGACACCTTCCAGTTCCATCATCAGATAACAGATCAGCGACATGATACCATAATATAGCATTGTCACGGCATATACCTACTAATTATGCATGCAAAATTTCGGTTTAATCGGAAATTGCAATTTAAATAAAAAATGGTTTAATTAATGTGTTTGAGGTTAGTAGTTTAAATGATTAATTAAATTTTCGAGTTCACTAAAACAACAGAACAAACTTTTCTTTTCGTAAATGGAAAAAAATTTAATGATTGTCAATTTTTGAAAATTTTTATCTACCCCGATGACATTTTATAATACATTGATCTACCCAAATTGTTATAAGATGTACATATAATCAGGCGAATGAGCTATTACGAATCTATTATTTATCCATAAAATCTTCCAGAACTACTCTGCCAAGTTAGTTTACTTGAAATCTGTTAATGATCGAAAGTAAGTTCTATAATAAATAACTATGTACCGCAATAAATGATTTTGGCGCCATATTACCGTTTATTTAGGTCAAATACATCCGGCAGCCATTTTTGATTTACTGTTTCATTCGTTCAATTTAATGAATGAACAGAAATGTTATTTCCCGCATTTTTAGAATAACTTCAGATTGGTGTTACCAGGGGGTCTAAAAAGGCCACTTTAGGTGAACATTAGATGAATCATATGCAATTCACATTATGTGCGACATTTTACGCATTTCTATTGAAAACTGTCAAAATTGATGTTTTCTGTCAAAATATATGAAACAATATGAAACACCTAAAGTGGCCTTTTAGACCCCCAGGTGGATAAAGTCAGTCACAACTCACAGCTGGGATTTTTGTTTGTGTGCAACATTTCTTGATGTCTCAATTCCACAAAATTTAAAAATTAATTGATATTGCTGTTTTGGCAATGAAAGACACCTGTTGAAGGCATCAGACATCTTATAATTCAGAAAACAAGATCGACGAATACTAAATATTAATGATTAATGCCGGATATTGTTTTGACATTATGCAATACAGAATGTTAATAGCCTTATGGAAGCTTTGGAATTCAAGCAGCAAACCCAACATTTAGGTATATAAAAAATATTTGTAATTTAATCACGAAGCTTCTGACCAATTTTAAATCTCAATAGAAATTACAATGACGCCAACAGATATGATGATAATGACAAATAAAGGTTATGGTGATATTAGTATAATAATATCTATGGACGCTTTTACGCCACGTCAATCTGGATCCGTGGTAAGTTTCCGTAGGACTTGTGTTACGGGAACATAACACCAGACAACGGAAATATCTTAAACTTATGATTTATTTCATAATACACATATTTAATACACATCTTTGACCCGGAAGCATAGAAAACTTTTTGTTCCCTGGCGTCTGGCGAGATAAGAAACCCGTGACATCCGGCTTGAGCGCCAACGCGCTAACCACTGAGCCACTGAGGTCATTAATGAAGGAGATGATGATATTAGTCTTATTAAGACTATTTAGTTAATGTAATAGTGGATTAAATGTATTCAAACTAATTCATACCCATTCACGATACATATACAAATGTTAATTCTATTGCCCATTAAGTCAGATAAGTTTATGATCTTAATCTAATCTCAACTAGATTAGATTATGATCATCTTGTCAGTTATAAAGTTAAATGTTAAGTTTAATCTTGTTCCGGCAAAGTAAACTGCGAAATCATAAAAGTTGTTTCGTAGTTGATTCTTGGTGAAAAATATTATTCGGTCAATCCTCTTTTGGAACTGACATCACTATGGAAAAAGGACAGAAGTTTAATGCCTATCGTTTATTGAAATTCAATAACTTATTATCCCACTACCTTTACAGTGAAAGCAGTATGAAGGCCTCATTAAATAAATTTCGAATGTCAAGTTGATGTTCAAGCCTTCAATAAGCCAAGATATTGAATATAAAACGCATCCAAGTAACACGATACAGGGCACGCATTTATCTGTTACGTTTTACGTACCAGGCCCGGATAGGATAACATTCTGGATGAAGAAATCACTAAAATACACCCTAATCCCTTCAACATACGATCCCAAATACCCTGTAGTGGAGACGAACCAAAGAAATTAATGCTGTAAAATAAGAACGAAGAAACGACGCTAAGCGGTTAAGTGCGTTTAGACAAAATTAAGCCTGCGTTGATTTATCACGAGACGGGATTTTGAGATCAATCACAATGGAATAGAGCTCAGGGTTATGACAGCATTAGAATGATAAGTTGGTTGATGCCTGAGGTCTGTGGCGGGCGGTCCTGCAGAGTGCAGACATCAATTTTTGAAATAATAAGCCATGGAAGAATGGCTCGGGACGATCATTTTGTGTGTCATTTGTATGCATTAGATGTGTATTGATTTTTTATTGTAATTTCTTGAACGTCATCGAAAATTTCCTTATTTCGAAGTTTTACATTTTGTCGGGTCATTTTGAGAACTGTTATTAGAACTGATATAGACATATCTCATAATCTACTCATCGACTTCAACTTTAACAAAAACAAAAGAGACATTAAGTTGTCCAGAAGTGTCTAAATCCTCACGTACCACGTACGCAATCCGAACATCTTCGATTTCATGGCCTTTTTATTCCTTTCGAACAATGGATTGATCGTAACTTTTTATTTGTCATCAGTCCAATCTGAATTCCAAAACAATGAGTAATCCAATATGGCGGATTGCAATTATATTGTTTTTGTAACAATTACACCGATAGTAATTATACCCAAAACGTTCAATAAACGTGTTATAACAGATATTTCTGAGATGATTAAAATGATTGTTCCTGTATCACCAAATAAAACTTTCAAAGATGCCGCCAGCGCAAAGGAATTTTGCTCACCATATTTGTGAATAATTTGCTTGCGATCTAGCCATTAAAAAGTATGCAAGGTAAACCGGCAGTTGATAAAACTTTGCTGTAGCAAAGATAATATTTTAAAAGACCCGATAGATTCGATAAATAGTAACTGTAAAATAAAGTACTTAATTTAAGTCATTTGATGAAGAATAAAATTACTAGAAATAGTTCAAACAAAAACACTTGTAGTGGAGTAGTAAGACTAGTAGAACAGTTAATCGTCTAAACAGACATTACTAGTTTAAAGGTTGACAACAATACGTAACAGTTACTGGCAGGTGTTGTCAGATCTTGTTTGATTAATTCGTATCCATTTAACAAGCGAAAAATAACAGTAAGGCACGTAGTTCTTAAATTTAACTTTAAGTTTATGACACTAAAGTACAAATTCCCCTGTTGGTTCTAATTAAAAGGAAGCTAGCTGATCAGCAAATTGAGTATTTACGACTGAGATATAAAGCAATAAGGACCCCTGTAATCTCTAGCTTCCTGGATCACCCTTCTATTGCATAATTATACGCAGTAAATTCCTCATCATCATCAACATCATCATTACTCCTATGCCCAATGCACACACGATTTGATGCGCGTACGAAAAGGATAGCATGTACAATTACCGGAGTCATACTAAGAATTGAACAAAAATGATTACGACAGTTGCAAAAGTCAAAACTATACTAGGAATACAAGATTTCTTGAGAGCTTTGGAGCTACTGAGCTAGTCAATATAATCGATTCTGCTGGGCAGTTTATTTTCTAGTTTTCTATTGCTTTCCGTTATTTTAATATACAAGCCCTGATTGCACTAGATATGCAAATGTTGCTAGAAATGTAAGTCAATACGCGATAAAGAACCTTGGTAAAAGCAAAGTTTTATTATAATGTCCGTTAGTTATATGTTCTTCTTAATCTTTTGGAATTCTTATAGAATTCTGCGCTAATACAATAGAGTTGAAAACCGTCCACTACCAAGTACCTTTTGAAGATCCTCATCCAAAACCCTACCTATTTTATAGGCTAAAGCTGTATTAAGGAGAACCAGCCTTCGCCATTGGATTTGACTTGTAAATTTGAAAAGCTCCTTACCTCTGAGCACACTCGTCCACGTCAGTCTCGCACAGGGGCCCCGTGAACGTCGGGGGGCACTCGCAGGTGTAGGCGTTGAGGCCGTCCACACAAGTTGCCCCGTTCTGACAGAGGTGGCCGGGGCAATCGTCGATGTCGATCTCGCAGTTCTGGCCCCGGTAGCCTGGAAGAAAAAGGTTGGTTACTACTGTTGTTTGAGTGAAGTACATAATAGCATCTTGTGGTTTAACACCTCTTATGTATGCATTTACCAGCACGTGTAGCATGACTACCGTAGAAATGAGTTTTATCTACACAAGACTAATAGACATACAGTCTGACAAGGATCTTTTGGCACGTGGACAAAATCAGAACTAACATCGCCGTCTTGTAAAATGTCACTTTTAGTATTATGTATTGTTTTGTAGTTGCGACACTTACCTTTTGGCACGTGGATAAAATCAGTACTAACATCGCCGTCTTGTAAAATTTCACTTTTAGTATTAATTATTGTTCTTATTTGCAACACTCACGCCCCCATCCAAGTGCCAAAAGATCCTTGTCCGACTGTACCTACTGACTGATTGTATGGACAAAATGTACTCATTTCGTTTATCATTCTGATATTTTGTCTTTTCTTTCGTAAGAAAAAACAATTTCTACGGTCGTAACGCTAGGCGAGTAGAGGCGTTAAACCATTTTCTACGGTGGTCATGCTACGCGTGCCCCCTGCAAATCATGAATTAAGTTTACATTATGGCAAAAGGAAATCAATTATTATTAACAGACAATGTTGTCTTTATTCGTGAAAAACTAAACTGAAAAATTTCTAATACGAGTACGAGTAATTTTAGTTTATTATGGTGACTTTGATTACAGTTAAATATTCATTTAACTGTAATTTTTTTTTGTCGTTTGTTGATATTTTTATAAAGAAATGTGTGACCGTATAGGTCCTCTATCACATTATGCTGGATTTTTGTTCTTTTTCAACGTAATACGGTGATTCTTACTTTCTCCTAGTTAAATATTGATTCTATATCCGTTATGTATGAGCCCTCGATTAGCAAGTTCATTAGTATCGGTTCCCACGAGCGCCACATGTGGAAGCTGTTGTATATCTTTCCACACATGTGTATGAAAACATACAAAAAGTTCGCTTCAGACAAAACCCATAAACACATAATAAAATTAGACTGAATTTCGACTAAACAGAAAATGTTTTTGGCATAAAATATTGATAGTTTTTAGGGTTCCGTATTCAAAGTGTAAAAACGGTAGACTTCGCTGCCCGTCCGTCTGTCACCAGCCTGTATCTCCTTAAGGCTCAAAACCACGAAGGTGGCGAATTCGGTTTGGAAGCTCGTAAAATAAAATACACGAATGATAAACAGTAAATAAGAATTCAATACTATCGAGATCAATTAGATGTATCTATACCTAAAATTTATGATTTGAAAAATAAGTAATTTTAAATAGTATAATAAGAAATATGTGTAAAAAATCAGTTCGGGAACGCGTCCAAAACAAAAACTTCAAATTTCAACTTACGTTAACAAATAGTAAAATCAAACTTTTTATATTCTCAATGTTCATTAGAGTTTGTTTATTTCCTAAACAATTATTATTCTTAGCCAAAATATAGAAAATAAAATAATTTTAAACACGGCATTTGTCAAAAGTTTGTCCGAGAAATCAAACGTCATATCCGTGAACGCAGCATTAGGTAGTGAAAAATTTTAATCTAGTATGCTTTAGTAGCGAGCTTTAGTCTTGTGAGGCGGGCGTGATTTGTTTTGTGCGTAAATAAATATCAATTTAAGTGGTAAGTACTGTTATGTTCATATATTTTTTACCGTACCTTAATTATATGTCATCACGGGAATGGGAGGAATAGTAAATTATATTAAAATAACAGATAGTTAATGAGTATTCTGTAAAACTATCATTGTTTACTTCACAATAACTTTGAAATAATATATCTAAAATAACGACCATCGGAAATGTAGGCGCGAAATTTCAAAAACGTCATTTCGGGAACCGTCACTAAGGGAACGTTCCCGGACATAATGACACGTTCCCGATGAAAAAACACTTTAAAAAATAGTTCAGCTTATATAAAACAAAGGGAAAAGGCCAATGCAAGAAAGTGGAGTTCTTAGACAAAATGACAGAGGAGACAAATAGAAATAAAACGAGCTAAAGATAGGGAATACTACCAGAAAAAGAAAACTGAAAAGAAGCTAAAGAAAGCTGCAGATAAGACAGAACGGGAATTACGTAAGTAAAGAAAACAATGGAAAGAAGCTCAAAGAAATATAGAGACAAGAAAAAGATTATACGACGCTAGTGGGGTCTCCTCAAAACTCGATGAGAAGACAGCGTGGAAGAAAGTGTGAAAAAAGACCGGATAAAAGCATACAGAACATTAAAAAACGGAAAAATATAATAACAGAAATGAGACGTTATATTGAGGCACTGAATAAAAAATAAAGGGAAAGGAAAAGACAGAAAAGAAGAAGGACAATAAGTCAAAGATATACCACTTCCAGTACCTCGTGAAGTACGCAAACAACTGTGATTTGGTGAAGTATTATCCACTCAATTGAAGACAACGTCAGCAACATTACAGAAAAACATAAAAGAGGCAAAAAAAATTCAAAGAGGTGTTAGTGGAAACGTTCCGGGAACACGACATCATTTTCAGGAACTCTACTTTTATTTGCCTTTTAATACTAATTTCAAATATTATTGAACATGTAAATATGAATAAAAATAAATATTTAGTTACGTTCCCGAAATGACGGTTTTTGCTGTCGGGTTACCTTAAAATCGCTGTAATTTAAAAAATTGTGAAATCTGTGCGCGCCCCTTTTAAATATGTTAAGTTTAATAACAAACCAATCATTTATACTTCTTTATTTGGCTATTGCTTTTAACATTTTATGCTGAAATTGTAAACTTGAAATTCGCCACCTTCGTGGTTTTGAGCCTTAATCGTGATAGTAAAACAGAATAAAGTAAAGATTTAAGGCTCCAATACAACAATTTTTTTTGCCGTTTTTATATATATATCTATATATATCATCATAAATAAATTTAAACTTCGATTTCAGAGACCTAACAAAGCAACAGCACTCGGCAGATGAAATAACTAAGTTTCATTCTGATGATTACTAATTATTATTAGTATTCATTTTCCGTGTTCAATAAGACCAGACAATATGTTGGCATATAACAAACAAATGCAGAAACACAGATTAGTTTTATGACATTTTAAATCATAAACAAGTAGCAATTTAATCTAGGTATACTTCTATTCTAATATTATAAATGCGAAAGTGTGTCTGTCTGTTACCTCTTCACGCTTTAACTGCTGAACTGATTTTTATGAAATTTGGTATAGACATATTTTGGGTCCCGGGAAAGGACATAGGATATTTTTTATCCCGAAAAGTAGTGTTCCCGCGGGATGATGTATTTACGCGGGCGGAGCCGCAGACAAAAGCTAGTTGCATATAATGTTTTTCTAAAAAAATTAACAAACTTTTTCTCCATTTTGCGAGTGTGGATAGATAAACAATATCTCGTATTCAGTACTATGACCAACGAAATTCCAATGTATGTGTGTTTAATATCTCCATGTCGTGTGACATTCGACACTCCCCTCTTCCCATACACTCCATACATACACATGTGTGTAATTAATAAACGGAAACGTATGTAAAAATGTACGGCTATTTCAGGATTCATACAAGTGACACTTACAAATTACATTGGTCTTAAGTGGTAATGACTTAATAAGATCTCCTTGAGATTTTTAACAGCTTTGGACAATGATGATTAGAGTCCTAACAGATTGAACTAATAAATCCAGTCTCTATTCAGCAAGAATTTCAAATCAAAAACGAGTGTTATCATTTTCAAAATGGACGCCAAAAAACTGACAGTTAACCCTCCAATGCATGGGCGTCTAATATTTTGTGGGTAGTGCGACTAGTTGCGCCACCAATTAATGTAATGACACTTACAGAATAGGTTGCATCACACAATTTTTACAAATTACCCGTCAATTTTCAAATTTAATATAGAAATTCGCGACCAAATGACCCTCGATCATGACACAATCGCAAACTTGATACATTTCGTGACGAATGTGTCACAATCAGAATGTTACAGCGAATTTAATGAACGTCACTCATTAGGCGGGTAATTTGAGAAAATCGTAACAGACTTACTTCATTTTAAAATGAGTCCTATGACAAAAGCATAAACTCTAATTTCGCATGTGTGTACAGTGTTACGTCATTGCATTTCGTCTCATTTCATTCATTACATGATTGCGAAATGGGTTGAATGAGATTTGATGTTAATTTAATGGATGATCTTCATCCGGGCATGTAGTAATCAGTAATACTCGTTGCCAGTGACTCCATCCACGAACCAGTGTTCCTTTTCAACCCCAGGGGTGTTAAATATTTGATTATGTCTGTCTGTCAGTCTGTCTGTCTGTGTATGTGTCTGTCCGTTGCATCGTAGCTCCTAAACGAACGGTTCTATTTAGATGTGGTTATGTCAAGTCGATTAAATTCGAAAGTGTTCTTACCTATAATTCATCATTAGCTTGTCCACTGCTTTCGAGTGTTACTCTATTGTTTTTAATTTTTCGCTTATACTACACTAGTAGGGCATCAGTTGGCGCAGCCTCTGTTTTCGATTAAGACGCATTTTAAGGGAGAAAAGTGTTTACTAAAGATATTGCAACCTTGGAACCACATAAAACGCAGGTAATATCGTTTTCATGAAACTATTAACCTCTAGATGAGAATCTAGGGGTTAAACACTAGAAAATAATTGAAACTTTTGTATCATCAAGTATCAACTTGTGTTGTTAGTTTTTTATTAGGGGCATAACAATTAAACCTAAGTGGTATTAAACTGTGTTTACAACCACAGTTAACTTTGGCGCCTTTAACTGTCGTTTATTATTATCTAAGAAATCGCGGGATCACGGGAAATACTCGCTTTCAACAGAACTTTACGCCGTTTCTTATTTGTTACTCTTGTGACGAAATAAAACACAAACAATAAGTAAAAGAATAATAATAATTAATAAATTTTTATTTTTATAATCTACTAGGCGCGGGCGCATAAGTAAATCCCGCAGAAACCGTACATTTTTCCGCGACAAAAAGGAGTCTAAATCTTTACTCGTGGACTACTCTAAATATGTGGCAAATTTTATCAAAATCGGTCCAGTACTTTCGGAGCCTACTCAATGCGATCAAACAAACTTTTCGTCTTTATAATATTATAGATATAGATAGATATACGTCCTCTGTAAACTGTATCCTATATTCCTATACGAACGATTTTATAAAAGAAGCAAGTTTAACGAGCAACATCTGTTATAAACACCACGTCAATGTGGTCCCCTAATACGTGACGATTGAAGGATTCCTAATTTTTATCAGCGATAAAACTTAACAAGAAGCAAATGCCATACAAAACGAAGAAAAACTGAACCACCTTGGTTCTCGAAACATCGGCTGTCGAAATACCATGTCACTCGCGGGTGACAGGGGACAAAATAACATATTATTATTGGTTATTAACTATATTTTTGTTGACATCGGCTAGTTTCCAGACGTATCTTGTAAGTCGTAACACAGTTGCGTGATAGCCAAGTAAGAATATACACTTGTTACTCTTCAGCTGTCACTTGTCACTTAGGGGCGATTTCACCAATGAAATTGAACGCGCTCAGTATACAATAAACTCGCTTTGCGCGTTTAAACGCGCTTATAACTCCGAATTGCATTTCACCAACGTAAACGAAACACGTTTCCAGCTAAGCTGAGTTTAGGTTCTGAACGCCGGATTTCGTCGGTTTAACTTCGTTGAACGCGTTCAAGAGCTATCATGTACGAAGTTTCATAAGATGACAGTTGTCATGTTTGTATTTATAAAATCAGTATTCATTTGTGTTTAATATCACATTAGGTAGTTCACAGAAATCGAATTTCTAGAAAAACACACTTTTCCAAATATATTTTACGTCTTTAATATTTTAACTCAGTTTTCGTTATCGCGATTAGCGTAAATATGGTGAAACCCGTTCGACGTAAAACGAGACGCATGAACTCGCTTAGTGAGAACTAAGTTTTATAAAACGAAGTTTTTATTGCGAATGGTGAAATCGACCCTTAATTGTATATTTGAGGGTTAAAACGATCAAGTGCGTTCGGACTATGCGAAAAAGATGCCGTACACAATTATCTAAATGAAAATGAAATATTTCCAAATGAAACTTAACAAGCTATTTTCGGAAATTCAACAGATAAAGCTACCACCGGTTCAACCCTAAGCCGCCGAGAAGAACCGTACGAGAAACTCGCTCGGGCCCATCTTTTAGCGAAAAGATGAAAAATTGTTATTTTAAAAGAAATATATATTTTACATTGTAAACTTAAATCTATGTTAAATATAACAAAAGTCAGTACACAAATATATAGAGACACCCTTGCAAGGGTGCATATTATTATTCCCAAGGTGTGTAATCGTTAACAAAATAATTTACTTTATAATATGCTTTAGCACACAAACGTTCTGAAACTACTTTATTAAATTTATGAATAGAAAGGTTTTGAACGTTTTCTGGGATCCTACTATTAAGTTAGGAGGAACGTCACATTACCCTTGTCATTCTACCGATGAGAGACAGAGACAGCCAGTGATTTAGGACGCCCCTAATTTTAATTAGCGTTTGAGAATTCGGCCGTTGGACGTCTATCTAAGGCCGGAACTATATGATCCGGAATCCGGTAGGCCGGGGTTAATTCAGAGCAATGTAAATAGAACTCTACGCTAATACAATAATTAAAAATGGTAATATCGAGTGTCGCGCTGTCTTAATGACATTGATACTTGGCTCGACACTTGTATGTTCGAATTTCAGCTCTATTGTATCAGCGCAGAACTCTATTATCAATGCTCGGAATCCCGATTCCGCCGAATTCCGGAGCCCAGCCTCAATCGTCGTGACTATATTCTTCCGCCGGAATGGCTTGTTTTATTTCCATTTGCTATAACTGGGGTATTTGATACTTTCGATACTGGTCGTGGTCGGTCGTGGTCGCCGGCGGCTATCATCGCCGACCATAGAGTTAAGTGGTTTAGACTGGATTTTGGACTGTTGCGTAACTCTTGAGGTCAATAAAAATTCACTCAAATATTGACTCGAATTAAATTATTTGTTTTTTTTTAGTAAAATAGCAAAAAAAAATAATAATCATGATACAAATTAATAATTTGGCATAGATGATTGCAAGATCTTTTGGCATAAGATTGCGGCGAAGAAGTAATTTGAACCATTTTTTAATTATTTTATGTTCATTCATAATCACAAATAAATTAATAATAAAACAAATATACCTCATTATTCTCTATATATTTATAGGGTTCCGTACACAAAGTGTAAAAGGGGACCCCTTAAAACTTCGCTGTCTGTCTGTGTATCGTCTGTCTGTCACCAGGCTGTATCTCCTTAACCGTGATAGCTAGACAGTTGAAATTTTCACAGACCATGCAGCATTTCTGTTATATTATATGTATAACAACAAATACAACAAACATAATAAAATAAACATTTAAGCAACAAACATAATTTTTTGTGCCGTTTTGTACGGAACCCCTCGTGCACGAGTCCGACTCGCACTTGGCTGGATTTTTTATTGCGACACGCTATGATCATTAATGTTTTGCCGTGTCTACATGATTGCGAATCTACTTTATCGGCGAGCATTTACATAACATTTAACATTATTTAGTATACATTTCTTGGGCAATGATAAAATCTAACAAGCTTCGACCCCATTTGTCTCCTATTGTAGCTAATGCCTGCACTTAATAAGTTTCGCAATGGGCCAGATTGGACCCTAAGGGAACAATTTTAACCCTATGGGTACAAATACAGTTATCCAACAATGGGAAAACAACCTGGTGCCAATTTCACTAACGCCTGTTAAGTTAATCGTTGATTAGATATCATGTTATAATCTCTCTCGTTCTTCGTATTAATGAAAGAGATGGCGAGATGAGTGAACTGACGTTTAAGCTAGGACTATGTTGTCTGAAATCTATAGGGATGGATAAAATTCAGAGCACTGAAAATAGAACTCTGGGCTAATATTATAGAGCTGAAAGTCGAGTGGCCCATGGAGAGCCGCTTCGCTACGTTGAATGTAAGAGGAGGAATGGATGGTAGGAATGAAAGTGGATGAAGCGAAACAAGTATGTAAGGATCGTAGCAAGTGGAAAGAAGTGGTCTCTGCCTACCCCTACGGGAAAGAGGCGTGATTATATTATGTATGTATGAAAGTCGAGTGATCAGTATTGACATTTGACTTGACACACGTGTGTTCGATTTTCAGTCAGATTTCAGTCAGACGGGACTGTATTGTCCGGAATCAGAGTCAGGGAAAATCAAAGTAATTTCTTACTTTAAATAGTATTTTTACTGCACATCGTATGCGTGTAACCGACACTTTACATAACAGTTACTGTCCAAACACAATGTCCCGCTAGTTATTAAGACAAAAGGAATATGATTAATTGTGTGAGAAAACTAAACAAATTAACTAGAGACAATGCCGTATAAAACCGGCATGCATATTTTTAAAATTTAAATAGGTAATAGAATTGGTGAAATGGAAACCTGTAGGCATCATCAGCTACTGTCTACCTGCCGGGTTCTCCTCAATGGCTAGCCGCACACGTGCAATATTAGTGACAGAATTTTGTCAATATTAGTCAACGCATACAAAAAAACGGCAATATGGCCCGCACACGAGGAATATTATTGCTACTATTCAGAACATTATTGCCAAATGCCAATAATATGGTGTGTGTGCGGCTAGCCTATATGAACAGGATCGACACACCATGCTATACTGGGGGTAGGGTAGGGTATAAACTGATATCCTACTACTATTATAAATAAATGTGAGTTTGTGAGGATGCAAAGATGAATGGATGGATGTACGGATGTTTGTTACTCTACGCAAAAACTACTGAACGGATCTCGATGAAATTTGGTATGTTAGTAATTTAAGCCGCGGGCAACAGCTAGTATTCATATAAAAGTTTAAAAAACATGACGCCGTAAAGTACGCTCGTCGTAAAAAGGTTACATCTGTGTCTGTTTGTAATTTCAAATTAACAGCTTACAATAAAATATCAATTAAAAAAAAATGTGTCTGTCTGTTTGTTCCGGCTAAACTCTGAAACGGTGGGACCGATTTTGACGGGACTTTCGGTGGCAGATAGCTTACGTTATAAGGTCTAACATAGGCTACTTTGATTTTAGGGTTCTGTTTCCGTTAGTTATATACAAACGAAGTTGCGGTCATCAGCGTGTAAATATAAATATAAATAAATTTAAAAAAATGATATATTTACCAAAAAGAAAGTAGGTACCAAAATAACATTCAAACATGCGTGCAGGGGGACGTTAGTGGACAATGGATATGACGATGATGATTATATTTAATCACAAGCCAACTGCCAACGGATTGGAACAAGCTCAATCTTTATTAATTGGCCCTGAGATTTGCATTTGGACTTTAGACCGACTCCAGTTAGATTTTAGATCAACTTTATACCAAGGTTTCGACATAGATTAGCTTACGATAAGAGGGTCAGAGTTGACACAGGTAATGGCCGCTTAAACATAATATCTGTCAACATATCTACAGTGCGCTAGCAATAATCTACAGTATGCTAGTAATAATAACAAATTATTGACAGATACTATCGCTTTAAGAAAGTTGGTATTCTGAGCTCTATATGGCATTTAAACGTTTATAAATAAATAAATAAGAATTTATTTCGGATAATTATAAAATCCATAGTGTTAGTAAATACATAAAGCACTTAAAACTTAGGAACAATATGAACTTTATGAAAAATACTACAAACTTTATGAACAATAATATAACACAACTTTTTATACACACTTTTCCACTTTATTTAGATTTTTACAATAATTTATATATAAACACGACCGGTTTCGATTAACTCATCATCAGTTAGTTACGGTGACATTTATAAATGATTGTAAAAATCTAAATAAAGTGGAAAAGTGTAAAAAATAGTTGTGTGATTATTATGAACATGAATTTCCACTAAGAACCAACAGTACACTCAATCAGTTGTGTTTATGAATAAATTCTTACTTACGCTTGCCGCGAGTTTCCCATACGGTTAGGCACTTTGCAATTCTACTCATACACGTTTGCATAAAAATAGTTATTAAAATATGACCCAAAATAAAAAATTAATTACGGCCGAATTGTCAAGTGAGCTGATGATGATGAATTATAGCTTAGAATACTCTCGATCATGTCAGCTGTCAAACAAAATACTAGATCAAAATCGATTCATCCGTTTGGGAGCTACGATACCACGGACACACACACACACACACACACAGACAGACACAGGTGTTAACACAAAGCAAGACATTTAGAATCGTCTCAAAACTTACGTTATCTATACTTCTATACTATAATATGTTAAAGAGAAAAAGTTTGTTTGTTTGTTTGCATTGTATAGGCTCCGAAACTACAGGTCCGATTTTGATGAAATTTGGCACAGATGTAGAGTAGACCACGGGGAAGGACATAGGCTGCTTTTCGCGGATTGTGCCGCGGCGGTGGCGGAAAAATGTACGGTTTCTGTGAAACTAACTTTTTATTTATTATATAATTATTATATCTATAGACACTTCAAAATCGCGACAATCTGGTCCTATACTAAGTATCCGAAGAGCTTGTATCACAGTTACATAACCCGTATACAAATATTCGAACCCGCGACCTCCGGCTTAAGAGCCGACGCACCACTGCGCCACAGAGGTCGTTATTTAGTTTCATGAGAACATATAAATTCACACTTTTAATACAAAATTGCGCAAGAACTAAGTGTTATCCATAAACAAGAAAGTGTACCGCCTGAGGCTTTCTCATGCTCCAGTCTACAATAATTTATTGGTACAAGGACATTCGCTTATAATACTGGAATATGGAAATTATTATTTACTCGCGCTGATAGGAATTGCTATAATATATTGTTATGTCTACGACCTAATAAATTACTAATAGCATCATCATCATGGACTACTAACGGCCCATTTCAATAACCTATCTAAAGACTACCAATAACTATTTGTTAAGAGCGTCAAATTTGTATCGTGAAAAACCGACAAATTATTGAATGACGAAGTTGTTAACAAATAGTTATAGATAGATAGGTTATTGAAACTGGCCGTAAATGACTTATGCTTGATCAATCTGTCCACTAGGTGAACCTTTTTCAAATCTATACTAATATTATAAAGCTGAAGAGTTTGTTTGTTTGTTTGTTTGTTTGAACGCGCTAATCTCAGGAACTACTGGTACGAATTGAAAAATTCTTTTTGTGTTGGATAGTCCACTTATCGAGGAAGGCTTTAGGCTATATAACATCATGCTAAACTCAATACGAGCGGAGTACCAATCAAGAATGTTACAAAATCGGGGGTCTTTTTTTCCTTTTGAGAGCTTTCGCTTCGTACGCTGCGGAAACGGTTAAAGTTTCGCTAAAATGATGTATGGCAGAATTGTTCCCCTTTAAAAGTTCTTTTAAAGAAGTCCGCGACAGTATATGTCTATCTTTTAAGGTTGGCTCACTATAACCTTTTTATACTTACCAAATTTGTTCTAAAAGTAAGCATTATTTGTGAAGGTGTTTTCATAAAGATTATATTAATCCTTATCCAAGTAAATACGTTATTCATTACAAGCATTTAATCTAGAAGAAATTTGCCGTTACATCATTTGATTTCAATGAGTATTTTAGAAGATATCGCAGTAATAAAATAATCATGCGCGCTATAGTAAGGCGCGCGGAGCGGGCGGGCAGTCGTGAGGTGGAAGCGCTTCTTCTACGTAAATGAAGTCGCGGGTAAATTTTAGCGATATCCCAAAGTAACTATTCCACGCGGACGAAGTCGCGGGGAAAAGCTAGTTCGAGGATAAAGTTATTTTGTTTTGCTATAATTCGGAAAAGTAACTAGTTTTATGAACATACTAGCTTTTTCCCGCGACTTCGTCCGCGTGGAACAGGTACTTAGGGATATCGCTAAAATTTACCCGCGACTTCATTTACGTAGAAGAAGCGCTTCCAACTCACGACTGCCCGCGCGCGCCCCACATCATTTTTGCGCGCTGATTATTTTATTACTGCCATATCTTCTAAAATAGTCATTGAAATCAAATAATGTAAACGGCAAATTTCTTCTAAATTAAATGCTTGTAATGAATAACGTATTTATTTGGATAAGGATTATTATCATCTTTATGAAAACATCCTCACAAATAATGCTTACTTTTAGAACAAATTTGGTTAGCTTAAAAAGGTTATTGTGCTTTAGGTTATTGAGCCAACCTTAAAAGATAGACATATACAGTCGCGGACTTTTTTGTAGAACTTTTAAAGGGGAACAATTCTGTCATACATCATTTTAGCGAAACTTTAACCGTTACCGCAGCGTACGCAGCGAAAGCTCTCAAAAGGAAAAAAAATCCCCCGATTTTGTAAAATTCTTGATTGGTGCTCCGCTCGTATTGAACTTATCATGATGTTATATAGCCTAAAGCCTTCCTCAATAAGTGGACTATCAAACACAAAAAGAATTTTTCAATTCGTACCAGTAGTTCCTGAGATTAGCGCGTTCAAACAAACAAACAAACAAACAAACAAACTCTTCAGCTTTATAATATTAGTATAGATTTGTTAATTTCGGAGATAAATGGAGAGGATCTAATGAAAATAATAATTTACCTTAAAAAAAATATTCCTACACATAATGTAGAGCGACATCTATCAATAGATTCAGTGGTAGTGTCAATTACGAGTTACGGAATCGATAAACGGAACTCATTGGTCAGTTATACTTACTTAGTTTAAAAAATATAGTCACTTTTTGTTCAGAAACAATGTATCAAACCAATAGCGCTAGTAAATAGATAAACTACCGACAAATTCAACTTAGAAATCGGGCATTAATTGTCCATATCTTATTGGACCATGCTACTCGTCCGCTAAAATATTTTTATTTATTAATACGCTTAGTGGGCGACTACACACGTTTTCGTATTTTACTATTTGGTCTCATTTACCAACGTTTTAAGGGCATACGACGATAAAAATTGATAATGGCACCCAACTAGATATCCTATATGTTATTTAAATCCAAACGATATATTACTTTGGTTATCTATCTGGACAAGCAGTTCACCCGAATCACTTTAAAAAGTTAATGTTAACTGCAACTAAATACTGCAAAAGGTATCGGCCAATTTAGGATCACTGTTAGCATTGATTTTGTAATGCTAACTAAAAAGTAGTTGTATGTTACTACAGACGATACTAAAATCTATTTAGAAAATAAAGCGACTTAGTTAAAAATACCAGTTACTTGCAGACATATTTACATACTAATCGAACCTTCATAGTAGGGTACAGATGTCAGGGACATAGACGTATAGAGCTTTCATAGAACCATCCAAACAATTTTTGAAAATTTTGACGTGCGGCCCTTAATTTTTCTACACAATCGTTGACACACCGTATGCTTGTAGTAGTGCAATCAAATCTAAAGCTATGTATCTGTTTATTTGTTCCTCTTTCTTTAATCTGTGGTACAGGTACAGGGTTGTTACTTGTTACTAGTAAGTAACTACTTTTTCTTATTGTTTAGTCCCTGACTTTAAAATATAATAATATATTCGTCAATCGTTAAATTCATAAAAAAGTCAATTTATAAAAAAGGTAATCGTATTATAAAATGAACCTACCTGTAGGACAGTCGCACTCGTATCGAAGCTGATCCAGTTGCGTGCACTTCCCCCCGTGCAGACACGGCGAGGGCTCGCATGGCACGTACTCCGTGTCGCAGTCCCGGCCCGTGTACCCCGGCTCACACACACACGTGTACGACCCGTGGGTGTTGAAGCATCTCCCATGATGGCACGGCCCCGAGCCGCTGGAGCACTCGAACACGTCCTCCGTACACCGCGAGCCCGTGAACCCGGGTGGACAGACGCAGGAGTAGCCAGCCGTCGTTGTATTGTCTGCTACACATCTGCCACCGTTCCGACAGGGCTGCGACGCGCAGTGGTCCTCGTGCGAGCATTCGGCACCTGGAAGTAATGCTAGCATTAGATTTAACCGATTTCATGAAGATTGAGTAGAGAAATAGAATTTTAGGCCATTTTAAAAGGGGAATTATTTAGATAATAAGATTTATTTCATACTTTTTTGTGTTTTATATTTTTAATAATATTTGTTATATGTAGACATCCTGTGGGTAGATAAAATATTCCCTTGATATTACTTTGGTAGTGACTTAACAACTTCCTATAGGTATAGAGCTAAGAAGTTAGAAGAGTTCTTGATATCATTATAAAAAAATACTTAATAGTAGTGGGCAGTACAAAAACAATATGCTTGGTATATATAGTACGAGTAGTGCCACAAAATATTATTTTACTAGAATTACAAACACATAATTTTGTAGTATTATACACGTACTTTTACGACACCAAACGTAGAGCATTGAAAAAAGTCTAATAAATTATAAAAACTAAATAGACAGTAAAAAAATAAATTTACTGTCCGTCCAAAACCACGGGTGGTTACTGGTTACCAAAGAGTTTTTTTGATCAGTGGGGTGTCTTTAGAATCTTAAATTGTTTTACAATGTTTTGTTTGTAAATAAAATTATTATTTATTAGCTACCGATTTTATATGTGTTTTATTATTTCTCGTTAACCAACCGCTGACGACACTCGAATAGAATTTAATGTAGCTAGAATGGAAATAAAATGTTTATGGCTTATATAATTGTTTAATTGCCAAATCTTAAGTGTCTATAAAAATAGCTTTAAGTTGTTAGTTAGATTTAAAAACGAATTATAAAAACGGCCTAAAATATTGTTTCAAAAAAATTCGCAAAACGAGCCAATTTAAAATTCTTTCAAAAAACCCCAGTCAATATAGAGCTAACAGATAAATGGGAAATCTCTAATTTAGTCTCAAAGTAGCGAATAATTTAGTTTGGATTCGTTATGAAGCCAATGCTGACGTTAGAAAATGTTATAATTAGGTTTTTTTTTCAAATAAGCCAATTAAAAATCCTTGACACAATAAAAGCCAAGTCAATCAATATTGAGCCAACAGATCAATGTTCACTGGAACGCTGACTAATACCTAGTTGGTCTAACGAAGAATTTAGTTTTGATTGGCCGAAACGAGCTCAATTGATGTGTAAATCTTTATCACGGAGTACATGAATCACAATTAGCTATGACACAATTTGCAAATGGCCGACTTGAAAGTCCTTATGGCGGGAAAGATTTTACTATCGTCTGAGTTAGATGGCAAAGGAATACTAAGCATGGAATATATGACTAACTAGCTTTAGCCCGCGGCTACGCCCGCGTTAATACAGTATCCTACGGGAACATTGTACTTGTACCCCGTAGGATACGGAAACACTGTATTTTTTCGGGATAAAAAGTAGCCTATGTGTTAATCCAAATCTTATACTAAATTACATCAAAATCCACTCAGTAGTTTTTGCGTGAAAGAGTAACAAACATACATCCATCCATCCATCAATGTGTAAGTATATTTATAAAAGTAGGATTAGTGTCTCAGCTTGCTTAGTTTTACATACTAAGCAAATAAGTTTCCTGGTATTACACACGGAACTGTTATAGTTCCCATCCGTCCGTCGGTTTGTCTGTCGGCCCCTTGATAACTTCTGTAGTAAAAAGAAAATACACGTAACCGTAGAAACTTTTCTATTAATATTAATCAATGATCCCTAAGCAATAAACTACCATATAACCATACCGAGTAACAATTATACAAATCACTGAGAAATACCATAAATAGTCACGACAGCATAATGCAGCATTGTTGTTCAATGAATATTAGATATCGTGAATGACATTCCAACAGGTGTGCAGCTCGTTAGCTTAGCTTCCGTCTCTACATACAATAAGCTTAGGGCTTAGACCTGGCGGAGACATGCGCATATTTATAAAACTCACTAGATGTTACCCGCTACTTCGTAGTTCGTACGCGCAAAAACAAATACCGCGGGAAGCGTACCTTTAATGCGATAAAAACTATGTGTGACTATATGTCCAGATTTCAAACTACTACCATGCCAAATTTCATAAAAATTCGTTCAGTAGTTATTGCGTGAAAGACTCATCTGGGCTCGACTGGACAATTCTCACATGATAGAAGTGAAACATTTAAAATTTGTGTTCTACCTCATTGACTTTAATTAATCTATCTTTTAAATAGAAAAAAAAAAAAATAGATCAGCTAGAAACCTTATCACATTTATGTGGTTGATTTTACTGTAGATTTTTTTACTGTTTCGAACATTAGTTAGGAATTAGGATGCTCTAAAGCAGTGTTTTTCAACCTGTGGGTCGCGACCCCCTGGGGGGTCGCGAAGCCTCTGTAGGTGGGTCGCCGGAGGTCGAGAGAACTTTAGTAAAAAACAATAAAGATTAAAAATATTGATTTATTAAGTAAGAGAATTTTAACAAAAGGATAATATACTCATAAATCGATCATCGATATCATCGATGTATGTAATTGTAAAATAATATGTTTGACGTACTATATTATGTACTTATAACCGCTTCCTAATTATGGAGAGGCATGAAAACGTCGTATGGAATGAATATTTGTAACACTGTAAAAATACTAGTACCTATAATTGAGGAAAAAGCGTGGGTCGCTCGATATACGAAAATTATAGCACAAAGCGCCCCACGCTTTTCCCTTAATTATACTAGTATTTTTAATTACTACTGTTTTAAGTTTATTTTTTTTAATTTTAAAATCATTTTCAACTTTTTAGTTCGATATTCTTTAAAAGCGTGTTAAAAAGCGAAGTGTCGGGGGGTCGCCAAATATTTTTTCATACAAGGGGGGTCGCATCATGAAAAAGGTTGAAAAACACTGCTCTAAAGTCTTCACGACAAAGTCGTAAAGGTTTCACGACAAAATATTATAATATAGCGTTTTGGAGACTTGGCTTGTTTTCACAAAATAAATGTTTTAATTTAATAGCTATCATCTCAGAGTTTGCCCACAGCGGATGTCAGTAGAAAGTTCAATTTGGTGTTTCCGTCTTACGTAAAGCTGTTCGTAATTAGTTTGCAAAAAATTGCATATTGTTGCATTATTTTTTTATGAAATGGAGTAGGAAAGAAGCAGACGGATAGCCTGATGATAAGCGATTACCGCCTGCACTTGTAACTCCTCTGGTGTTATGGTCCTTAAATTCCCAACCGGTAACCAAACACACCGCAAGCGATATTTCACGCCGATTTTGTGAGAGGCCGTGGTATGTATGTTTGTTCCATAATAGCGCCTAAACTATTGATTTTAATGAATGAGGTGTGTCAGAAGATTTGTAATAATAGCCCGGGTAAAGTAGGCTATATAATTAACTAAGTAAGTAGTTAATAACTTTCATTGAATAGATGCATATAATATGTATTATGATTTATGTACCTAAATACCTACACGATAGCATTATTTCTAAGTATTTTTAAATATATATTGGGTTACTGCCTCGTTTGTACTAATTGATATTACCTACAAGTAAAAATCACAAAAATTACTACAACCTACCGTGTCCCGTACGTTGTCTTACGACCCTTTTCAATATCATATCTATCTATAACTGTTTGTTAGAAACATCAAATTTGTATCGCGAAAAACCGGCAAATGAGTGAATAACGACGTTTTTAACAAAATATAGTTATAGATAGATAGGTTATTGAAACGGGCCGTTAGTTTCTTTGATCTGTTTGCTACACAATCGATTCAGCTCTTCTATCTACTATTAACACATTTCGTAACCCAGTTATTTATATTAATATTGTAATGTAATAAGATTACAGATAGCAGTTACTACATAAACCACAGTCTTCCGCTGTGACACGCCCACGAGGCGAGATTAATAACCCGTGGGACACGGCAGCTATCTAAAGTTACCAGTTACGAAGTATCATTTTTTACAACTGATTACCGTTATAGGGTTAATTAGGATCATGATAATCCGAATCGAAATGATGTAAAAAGGCTGAATAGAGACTTTTTTATCATAGAGAATAGCTATGCGAAGTGCGAACATGCAAAAGATTTTTCGGGAAATTTTTCATTAAAAAAATTATGAAGTGTCGCGGAGCGTCTAGAGTTTAGATTCTATTAGATTCGAATCACATGTTGTTCAGTAGCGTGGTGACGCGTCACTTGTCACGCTTACCACTCCAACAACGTTATCTGCCGCATTGCTTCACATCACTTGATTCTCTTGTCTTGGCCTTATGAATCACACTCTACCTGTGTATCCGGGTGGACAGTCGCACTCAAAAGTGTGCAGTGACGTCAGCCGACACGTCGCCCCGTTCAGACACGGCGCGGAGTCACACGCAGCCGGGACCCTTATCTCGCACAGTGACGCGCTGAAGCCGAGGGGGCAATCGCACACGAAGGAGGGCGGGGCCCCGCTCGCCCCGGGCCGGACGCGGCAGGTGCCCCCGTTCTGGCAGCGCGGGCTGGACTCGCTGTGGCACGGGTTGAGATGCTGGCAGAACTCGCCCGCGTAGCGTGATGTGCAGCTGGAACAAAGATTTAGCCGTTATCGATAATTGTGTCAAAATCCTAAACGTCATAGTTAACTTCTAACCCCCTTACTAATAAACGCTGTATAAGCTTTGAATAGTTATACAGTGTTTTGTTCACATCACACAAGTGACATGTTTAATTCGATAGAAGGAGACAAAACACTGTATAACTATTCAAAGCTTATACAGCGTTTATTAGTAAGGGTACTATAGAAGGCTAGGTGGCAGTGACAATAGTTGCTCCCGAAGTTCAGAGATCTAAAACCTATAATATAAGTATAAGTACCGATAAAATTGCAGTTTAATTTACCAGCATAATATATGCCGTTCTACCCACTACAGCAGCTCTAAAGCTTCCTAACCCTTGTGTCGGAGTTTCTCTAGTGGAGGCTATCGCGGACGGCAACCATAAATAAAGGCGATACGTCGCAACACGACCACCTGACATGCGCCTTTGTACTGCACATTCGGATTATATGGTAAATTTAATGGCCTCTATACTCATGGAAGTCTAGTATGTTTTAAATTAAATAAATATGGATTCGTTAAATTGTTAGCAAAAACATCTGTGTTACAAGTAAATTGATGTTATCTAGAAAGATTAGAATTTAGACACTTTGCATGTTTTTAAATAAAATAAGAGCAAAGAATAATACCGAAATCACTTTAAACAACTGTTAAATGATTTATCTTGTGAACATAACGCCTCTTAAAAGTAACATGAAAGTATTTAAGCTTTAAAACATGTCACAGGAGACATTATGTCACAATTTCCTACACAAAAAGTAATACGGTATGCATGAGCGAATACTTCTTCATTCACTTGTCACTCAGAGCTGGACTTCTGAAATGACTGCTGCAGCTTGCAGAATATATCAATCAAAATATATATGCTGTCCATCAGATTTGACGAACCCCATTGAAAAAGTCAAGATGTTAAAGAAGAAAGATTTAGGTCGTGAAAATGAAAAGATAGGTTGCGACTTGCGAATGATCTTAAATGAACAAATGTAATAACATTAAAATGAATATGATGTTATTAAAATCGCGTAGAGTTAAAAATATTTAAACCTATCAATTAAAAACTCTGTTAATTAGTAACAGGACCATACAAATCATAATAATTACAGTAATTTATTGTTAATATTAAAATCTATAAATAAGTATTACGTCAATAGCACCGAAATCAGCAATATTAATATTGCTAACATACTTATGAGTGATATTACCAAAATCCAAGAATTTATTTTTTATTTTGGTGACAATCATATTAAAGAAGCACGTATAAGCCAACACGTGGTCGTTTAGGCTACGATTAGAATATAAATAACCGAATAATGTGATCGAAAAATGTATCGAACCATTGCATGCCATATTTAAATAAACATTACGAAATAGGCTTGATGTTGAAACGTTCTGGGAAATATCTCATTAGACGTTACAAGCTCGTTAGATCATTTAGGTATGCAATTAGTAGCATTTATTATTGATTAGCCGGAGCAAGATAGAGTTAAATATGAAGAATGGACACAATTAGATAGTTTGGTAATTAAAGGTCATGATGATGGAGTGGCATATCTTAAGACAATCTCTTACGTAAAAACTGGTTTAGAGTAGATATAAGTAGCTAGAGGCTTATGTTTTAAAAGTGAAAAGAACCAGTAATGATTAAGTAATTGATAGAAATTAAAATATTTACGAAAATTTGATGTTATACTGTTTGTCAAAATGTTTAAGAGATTAGAAACACGTTTGGAAGATTTTGAATATAATTCTTAAACATATGTATCAAAAATCTTAGTATTTTTATTTTATAATTTAGATTCTAAATTATAAAATAAAACCGGACAAGCCATATTATCCTCGCTGTATTAAACAAATGTACTGTCGTGTTGTGCACAAGACAAATATTGATCAGGTTTGTTAGTGACGGAAAACTTATCACCGACAACGCGAATATCTTACGATAATGATCTGTGCTTAAAATTATTTGTTACAGCGATGATATTTTACAGCGACCTCCGAGTTAACCTTTCGTTGAGGTCTATTTTAACGAATTCATACACAAAATGTATCCTCAAGTAAGGAACCTGTATTGCGAACGTGGGCGGCGCGATGTCTAACACCCACGCGGTGACCCCAGCTGCAAGGGTTTTGTATAGCCCTTTATTTATTTGCGAAGCATTGTGTCCAGTAAATATTGTGAGAATTCGAAATGATATATTCGAATACATGACTGAAGTTTCTAGCTAGAACTCAGCAATGCAAATTTTACTGGACAGATGGACGGACTCCGATAGGTTTACAAAAGTCTTGAAGTGAACTGGCGGAGTCGTGGACAGACTACAAAAGGACTACGTCAAAAGCGTTTACGAAGATCTCACGAATAAAACTTTCTTTAGTGGTCATCATAGTAGATAATAATAGTGGCAAAATTTAATGCTAAATGAAAAAGATTCCTGTGGACCATAATCGTATCAATCTACATAATCCAGACTCAATTGGTGCCCAGCAGCATTTATAATTACTGAAATTGTTCAAGTATCCATAAAATAAATAACGAGACGCTAAGTTAAACGGTTTGTTACGGCCATAATGGGGCACGTCGCAAAAAAGATGACAACGGCTACCTACCTGCATTATCTATAATAAGAGGCGAGAATGCTTTTCTAAATCTTCATTAAACGCTCCAACATAAATTGTTGACTCTATCGATGATCTAATTACGTTCGAGCTAGTTTATGATAAAGTGCGATTAACAAAGAGTGATAGGGTTGCTTATAATCGTGATTTTTTTCGAGATTTTTGGAGTTTTCTCTAAAGAAAACTCAAAAAAATAATTTTACTATAAAAATTGCCTTGCAAAATTTTTATGCATAAACAGCTAAAAATACTAAGAACATTATGTGTTTTTAACAAACTGAAGTATACTAGCATAAATATCAGTTTTCATAATTTTTGTGTTCTGCTGGCAAACCTAAGAATAAGGGTCATTTAACAATAAGATGAGTATTTTTTCCTGGCAACCCTAAAGGTAGTGGGTATAATTTATTGGTCGACAGATCCTGTCGCTGAGAGCGGTGTTCGCATAAATACTGTTGCGTGTGCCAGCACTGTTATTTGATATTCTATTCCTAACTTTTACAACTAGTAATTCAAACGGTATTGTTCGACAAAAATTTACAACACTTGTAAGTTGTAACTAAGTACTTAAATGTTTAGGTATTTTACACGATGAAACCTGTTTACTTTATTCCCTATATTTTCTACTTCCGCGCTCTAATTTTCTTAAAAGCTACGCATACTGTAGACCGTTGCTCTATTGATCCATTTCTAGTATTTCCTATTTCATAAACGATTATTTTTATAAGGATTTAAGACTAATTAAATCACAAGCTATCTCTGTCTCTGCTTGGCAGAACAATGACATCATGTGTCGGAAGATCCTCTAAAAGCATTTGAGACACATATTTAAATGTAGTTGTAGGATCGTCGTGTGTGTGCATGTTATCAGATGCGGGGCTGACAGGCTGCGTGCGCGCGCGGTCACTATCTGCGTCCTCAATCATCTACACTGGCCTATGTGGAGCAACTATGTCCTTTTGATCTATTAGAAGTTTCTTTAGACATTCTTCTAGAAGTTCCTTTGTCCTTTGAATCTATTAGAAATTGTCCTAGATGTTTTTAATTAGGTGCTTATATTGTTTTATCGGATGAAATCGAAATCTGTATATTCTACCAAGCCCAATGTTTTTTTAATGCAACTTCGTTTTCATCCGCAACATTTCAATCTACCTCTTTTTATTTTTTTCGTTTAGTTTAATACTACTGTGTATTTCTTATTTCCTTACCATATACATACATAGCGTCTCATAAATTTATTGAGTCACACTGTACACAGCAGTTCTACCTGTTTTTACTATATTTGATTGGAGAATTTCCAATCGCTTTAACGGTGTACTTATGTAAACCAACGTTAGGTATTTCTCATAAGCAATCCCAACTACATGTCCATGTGTGACTGTTATAAAACGTAATAGGAATTAAAAAAGTAACGCACCCGTTTAAGCAAAGTAATACTTCCCATTGCTATATTAGTACTGTGAGATGCGGTGAATGAAATAGCTACGTATTATCATCAGTATCATCTATGCATTCTTTATATTCCAAAGGAAATATTTCAACGATTACACACTTTATTGTTTGTTAGTTTCAAGCATTAGATTTTACTTGTTTATTGCAATTATTGCAGTTTTTAGTTCTCAAAAAAAATATGAAAATTTAAAATAGCCTTTTCGCATAATTTGTGTTTCCTTTTTTATATTGACTATGTGACTAAAGTGTTAGTTTTAATTTTTAAATGCCAATCTTAGCATGTCTTTTGATCTCAAGAAAACCAATAGATATCATATTAATCATAGACCATTAGAGTGTTAGATCTTCATCAATATCCATAAAGATTTCAGTCCACCGCCTTGTATGCAAATGGGAATAGGTGCCGCTAAGTATTTATTGATATTACGAACAAGGATATCTACCCTCTTTGGTGAGATGATGGTTTATGAACTATTCAATTTAAATTTCGAATTACGGTGTTTCTTTATCGCCATCAAGGAATTATTGCCAGTATTTATACTGAGAATTATTAATAAGTTTCATTCTTTCCATGTACTTCGATAATAGTATTTATTATAGTTTTTTTTCTCTCTACTTTTGCTCTATGGCCGTTGAAAAGACTTATATTCTAAAAACATCTAATAAATATAAAAAAAGATCGATAAGAGGTAAAAGCCGTGTCACCAGTTAGAAAACAATTAAAACAACAACCGTGGCGGATAGTATCTTGGTCCTCCGAGCCGGACTCCCCATTGCCTGTAAATCTTTCCGATAGCACTCGGAGACAAGGGCGATAAGGGAGCTCACGAACCTAATTGACGTTATAGAAACTATTTTTACTGTAGGGTTCACTGAATGTCCTAGGACACGATGCAACTGATAGCGCCCGTGGGCGTTCGCGGTTGCGGTTACAACAAATAGATTGTAATATTTCAACATTTGAAATAATTTACGAAGAATTTAACAAACAAAATGTTACTGGAAAGTAGAACGGTTGACCGGATTTAAATACAAGACTAAAATATTAAGTAGTTTAGAAAAGGTAACATACTTTTTTTTAAAGGTAAATCATAAAACAAAAATTATATGTAAAATCCGCAAAACTTTCTATAGTCGTCTTATTTTTTCCAACACGGAAAATTTTTTCGTCATCAAAGAATTGAAATAGAGATATTTTAACCTAACCTAACCTTGCACTTGCAATGAAGTCATAACCCAACAAACATTCACAATTAGACGGTAGACTAGAACGCCTCCGAGAGGATTGGCCGAGAGAGCGGAGGCGTGGCCGCGTGGAGGGGCTGACCTGGGGTTATCGAGACAATTTATGTCCTGCAAACTGGGTGAACTGAGTTTTGTTACTGGGTTATTGAAATAGTATGCTTTTCCAAAATCTAAAACAACTTCAGCTCGGTCCTGCAAAAATAACTAGATGAACTATCGATTATTAGGTTGGTATTACAAGTTTCTAGTTTATTGAAATAGTGAAATACTTTTTCACTATTTTTTCATAGTGCAGCTAGGTAAGATAGGTATTTCTCCTTTATCACCTTTCCCTACTCGATGGTCATTTTAGGGATACCCACGCAATTTATGTCCTACAAGCTGGGTGAACTGAGTACTTTCTGAGGTATTGAGGTAACTATCTGAGTACTGGGTTATTGAAATTGTGGGTATGCTTTTCCAACATTCAGAAAATAATGTCGTAGTAGGTATTTCTTTTTCCTAACCTTTTCGTGTTCGATGTTTTTTAGCTTAAAGTCTGAATACCTATGCAAAAGCAAGTGCAAATTTCTTGTTTCATTTGTAATCGTAAATTTTATTAACAACTAAGTACATATAAATTGCAAATTAAGCAACTGTAAGTGACATTGAAAATCTCTTGGCACTATACACAGATTCAATTTTCACACTTAATATGCATTACACGTAGATCCAACACCTGCCTCATACATGGTACAAGACATTAGTGCAAGCGAATACGAATGTAAATAAAATACATGGCAACGTCGCCAAAAACAAGATAATCATGTTCATGTTCTAGGAAATTTGCTTAAAATAGAAGATGGACAAGCTTATGTTGATAAAAAATAAGGACAAAGATACTAAGTTATTTTCATAGATCTACCGAAGAAAAAAGTAATAAGTTGCAGAATACCCTTACTTATAACCCGAGCATAATATGCTCTTACTTATATAAGTTAGTTTAGAATTTGACTACAAGCTTCAAAACTTATTTCATGAAGTTGTGGGCCGTCGCTAATTATAAACAACAAAACAATTGTAAAATCTAATTAAATATTAACATAATGTACAATTAATTAACAGGATCCATAGAATTGACCTTCAAAATAATTATGTACTCACATTTCTTAAAACAAAGTACACAATAAGTAATAACTTAAACAAAACAAAAGCAAGGAAGCTAAATCAAATTGAATTATTATAATAATGTATGAATGCATTCCATACCATCATTACTTTCCATCATCATCCAAAAAAATATGTAAAGTTTGATTATGACGATTTTAATGACAATAACGATAGTTTAAATCGTAATAAAATAAAAAAATATTTGAAGATAAGTTGGATACATTGGCCCTTAAATCTTGATGCAGAAACAAAATTTTAAAGAGATCATAGAAGATTGAAATCTAAATGTCAGTAACGTCTCGACCAAAAACATTGCACTATATCAAGAAATATCAATCAAAATAAAGCGGAGAGCAAACAATCACAAAAACTGAATAACGATCTCAAGGTTACATCGTGCCAGTCAATTATATCTGTGATCGAAATTTGGTAGAAAGGGACCGTCAAGGCAATTGTACTACCGTGATATTTAGATTAAAATAGTTTTGCTGTCAATCGTTCTAACTATAGTCTAGACTCTAGTATTATCTAAAAAGATTGGCTTAAAAAACTTCAAAAAATTACTGTTATAAGATTTATTCTCGGCCATATGGAAGTTAAACTGAATGAAGGGATACAAAGGTAAAAACAAACACCCTTCTGGAAAATCGTAGGTGTAACACCGAAAACGTTTTATACAGTATAAATAATGCGCAGAGCGTCAGTATCAGCGCACGCGTCCGTCCCCCGTTCCCACGCACGCACACTAACACGAAGGTACCCACGCACGCGTAAAAGCTGGCACACATACGTATGACATGCGCGACGCTTGTGCGCGTACGGCGCGCGCGCAGCTTGCTTCCACAGACCCAAAGAATGAGACGACAGGAATTTAACCGTTTCTTTTGCATGTGTTAGATATGGAGATATACTATAGAGGTATAGATAAATATCGGTGAAGTATTTGTACTTAAGTCTGATTTGGTTTCATAAGTTCCGTTAAATATTTGGCAACACCAATAAATTAATAATGTTCGAATTTTAAAGATATGTTAAATATTAGGTAAACCTTAGTTAGTTAAAGAGTCGTTGATGTAATGATTAATATTATTGTAAAATAATTAAGTGTGAAGACTAAATGAATATAAAATATGGTCTGTGACAACTGTAGCAACCCCGAGGCCTATAAAAAGGCGAGACAGGCCCAGTCGGTCTCTTACACGGGAAGCTGAAATAACAGGTGATGTTACCTACTTATTGTTTGTCATTTAAATATTGTGTTTAATATTATTTGATATTTTATGGCTATAGCCTTTGGTATTATATTGTTTCCTAATAATTATTATAATTGTTAAAAGTTAGTATTGTTCACGATTGTTTTGTCTAGTTGATGTACCTATGGTTTATTTCTAGCTGTTAGGATATTATATTACTTTTGAATCTCAATTATTATTCTGTACTTACTAAGTGATAAATTATAGTTCGTGTAACTTTAGAATAAGTGTTTTGCTAATAGAAAATGTCTTATAAAATAACATAGCTACCCACATGTTTTTGTTATTTCCGAATTAATAAATAATGTTGATTTATCTTGGTTTTGTATTTTGAACTGTTATGAATATCCTCATAGAAAATGGTATATTTATATCTACCTACCTTTAATTTCTGAGCTAGGTTGAGATAAATGTATTTGCTTTAATAATTACATATTGAAATTGAAATATCAGTAAATGAACTAGTAACATATTAAAATCACTTATAGCTATAGATTAGGGTCTGCCCTTATCTGACATCAGAAGTGGGATTACGAACAACCCACTAATACAGTTTTGTCAGTTTCAGAATGGTCGTGTGATCGCGTTGCAGCGTCGTGTCTTCGCGTTGCAAGGTCTGAAGGTCTGTCCAAGACAGATTTGCAACCTCACAAAAGTGGCGCAGTCTTCCGCGGTGCTCCAAGCTATCAGAGGTACTACCCCAGAGCATCATAATTCTGGTCAGAATTGGCCGAACGGTTATTAAGGTGATGTGAGTGTAGAATAAAATTTTAGTGTTTATACAGGTATTACAATACGATTGATAATGTCGGTATATAAGGTTATATGTATTTTTTTTTACAACCAATGGAGTGATTGGTTAACTTAATATTGATAGGTATTTTAAAATTATACAATGACACAGAATAAATATTAGTCTAACAAAAGAAGGTTTGACGAACAATAATGTAATAATTGTTTTAATTATCAAAAGAAATTGATAACGTATTGATATTGGTGTTTAAAATAATATTTTTGAGAAAAGGCATAACGATACGATTTAAAGACGTTGTTCGATAATAGTTTAATTTGAATAGTACCTTATTTATACATTTTTACATATAATTACCGAAAAGATTGAGACCATTGTTTATGTCATCTTCAGTCTGTATTTTTTTTTTTAATGTAAACCAAGACCATAGGCGTAATGACAAACTGAGCCCTAAATTTAAAGGACCTTATACAATTACGTCATTGCTTCCAAATGATCGTTATGCTTTAAGAGGTCAAGGTAGGCTTCGAAATATAATCACGGCTAAAGAAAAACTAAGATATTGGCCAGGTGAATTAAATGTTTAAAAATTAAGATTATAATAATTGATCGTAAATATTGTATATGATTGTAAATGTTATATATATTTTTTGATGCTATGAATATGTAACTTTCGAAGGACTTAATATTATTAAAAGTTGATTTAAAGTGAAAATATTAAAAAGCACATTTTTACTTATTTAGAAAACGAAATATGATGGAGTTTGAAAATAAAAACAAGTATTGTATTGGAATGAAAAGTAGTAGATATGTATGACCACGGGCAAAAATATAAAAGTCGCCAAATACACCCGAAAAAAAACAAAAGTTGGGTGTGGTCGATACATGAATAATATAAAAGTCGCCAAATAGACCCGAAAAAAAACAAAAGTTGGGTGTGGTCGATACATAAATATGTGAAGAAAAGTAAAAGTACTTATATAATTATAAAAGTAAAATATATATATATATATATATATATATATATATATATATATATATAATATTATGTATACTGTTTATGTCATAATAATAATTTCTTATGGAAATTCTTGGTTAAGTCCTTCGAGAGCGAAGTCTTTGTCAGTATGGCCGTGTTAGATATGGAGATATACTATAGAGGTATAGATAAATATCGGTGAAGTATTTGTACTTAAGTCTGATTTGGTTTCATAAGTTCCGTTAAATATTTGGCAACACCAATAAATTAATAATGTTCGAATTTTAAAGATATGTTAAATATTAGGTAAACCTTAGTTAGTTAAAGAGTCGTTGATGTAATGATTAATATTATTGTAAAATAATTAAGTGTGAAGACTAAATGAATATAAAATATGGTCTGTGACAACTGTAGCAACCCCGAGGCCTATAAAAAGGCGAGACAGGCCCAGTCGGTCTCTTACACGGGAAGCTGAAATAACAGGTGATGTTACCTACTTATTGTTTGTCATTTAAATATTGTGTTTAATATTATTTGATATTTTATGGCTGTAGCCTTTGGTATTATATTGTTTCCTAATAATTATTATAATTGTTAAAAGTTAGTATTGTTCACGATTGTTTTGTCTAGTTGATGTACCTATGGTTTATTTCTAGCTGTTAGGATATTATATTACTTTTGAATCTCAATTATTATTCTGTACTTACTAAGTGATAAATTATAGTTCGTGTAACTTTAGAATAAGTGTTTTGCTAATAGAAAATGTCTTATAAAATAACATAGCTACCCACATGTTTTTGTTATTTCCGAATTAATAAATAATGTTGATTTATCTTGGTTTTGTATTTTGAACTGTTATGAATATCCTCATAGAAAATGGTATATTTATATCTACCTACCTTTAATTTCTGAGCTAGGTTGAGATAAATGTATTTGCTTTAATAATTACATATTGAAATTGAAATATCAGTAAATGAACTAGTAACATATTAAAATCACTTATAGCTATAGATTAGGGTCTGCCCTTATCTGACATCAGAAGTGGGATTACGAACAACCCACTAATACAGTTTTGTCAGTTTCAGAATGGTCGTGTGATCGCGTTGCAGCGTCGTGTCTTCGCGTTGCAAGGTCTGAAGGTCTGTCCAAGACAGATTTGCAACCTCACAAAAGTGGCGCAGTCTTCCGCGGTGCTCCAAGCTATCAGAGGTACTACCCCAGAGCATCATAATTCTGGTCAGAATTGGCCGAACGGTTATTAAGGTGATGTGAGTGTAGAATAAAATTTTAGTGTTTATACAGGTATTACAATACGATTGATAATGTCGGTATATAAGGTTATATGTATTTTTTTTTACAACCAATGGAGTGATTGGTTAACTTAATATTGATAGGTATTTTAAAATTATACAATGACACAGAATAAATATTAGTCTAACAAAAGAAGGTTTGACGAACAATAATGTAATAATTGTTTTAATTATCAAAAGAAATTGATAACGTATTGATATTGGTGTTTAAAATAATATTTTTGAGAAAAGGCATAACGATACGATTTAAAGACGTTGTTCGATAATAGTTTAATTTGAATAGTACCTTATTTATACATTTTTACATATAATTACCGAAAAGATTGAGACCATTGTTTATGTCATCTTCAGTCTGTATTTTTTTTTTTAATGTAAACCAAGACCATAGGCGTAATGACAAACTGAGCCCTAAATTTAAAGGACCTTATACAATTACGTCATTGCTTCCAAATGATCGTTATGCTTTAAGAGGTCAAGGTAGGCTTCGAAATATAATCACGGCTAAAGAAAAACTAAGATATTGGCCAGGTGAATTAAATGTTTAAAAATTAAGATTATAATAATTGATCGTAAATATTGTATATGATTGTAAATGTTATATATATTTTTTGATGCTATGAATATGTAACTTTCGAAGGACTTAATATTATTAAAAGTTGATTTAAAGTGAAAATATTAAAAAGCACATTTTTACTTATTTAGAAAACGAAATATGATGGAGTTTGAAAATAAAAACAAGTATTGTATTGGAATGAAAAGTAGTAGATATGTATGACCACGGGCAAAAATATAAAAGTCGCCAAATACACCCGAAAAAAAACAAAAGTTGGGTGTGGTCGATACATGAATAATATAAAAGTCGCCAAATAGACCCGAAAAAAAACAAAAGTTGGGTGTGGTCGATACATAAATATGTGAAGAAAAGTAAAAGTACTTATATAATTATAAAAGTAAAAAATATATATATATATATATATATATATATATATATATATATATATATATATATATATATATATATATATATATATATATATATATATATATATAATATTATGTATACTGTTTATGTCATAATAATAATTTCTTATGGAAATTCTTGGTTAAGTCCTTCGAGAGCGAAGTCTTTGTCAGTATGGCCGTGTTAGATATGGAGATATACTATAGAGGTATAGATAAATATCGGTGAAGTATTTGTACTTAAGTCTGATTTGGTTTCATAAGTTCCGTTAAATATTTGGCAACACCAATAAATTAATGATGTTCGAATTTTAAAGATATGTTAAATATTAGGTAAACCTTAGTTAGTTAAAGAGTCGTTGATGTAATGATTAATATTATTGTAAAATAATTAAGTGTGAAGACTAAATGAATATAAAATATGGTCTGTGACAACTGTAGCAACCCCGAGGCCTATAAAAAGGCGAGACAGGCCCAGTCGGTCTCTTACACGGGAAGCTGAAATAACAGGTGATGTTACCTACTTATTGTTTGTCATTTAAATATTGTGTTTAATATTATTTGATATTTTATGGCTGTAGCCTTTGGTATTATATTGTTTCCTAATAATTATTATAATTGTTAAAAGTTAGTATTGTTCACGATTGTTTTGTCTAGTTGATGTACCTATGGTTTATTTCTAGCTGTTAGGATATTATATTACTTTTGAATCTCAATTATTATTCTGTACTTACTAAGTGATAAATTATAGTTCGTGTAACTTTAGAATAAGTGTTTTGCTAATAGAAAATGTCTTATAAAATAACATAGCTACCCACATGTTTTTGTTATTTCCGAATTAATAAATAATGTTGATTTATCTTGGTTTTGTATTTTGAACTGTTATGAATATCCTCATAGAAAATGGTATATTTATATCTACCTACCTTTAATTTCTGAGCTAGGTTGAGATAAATGTATTTGCTTTAATAATTACATATTGAAATTGAAATATCAGTAAATGAACTAGTAACATATTAAAATCACTTATAGCTATAGATTAGGGTCTGCCCTTATCTGACACATGCGATTATTGTCAAAAACTGCGCAGAATCAAACAAAATTGATTAATAGCAATTCTTCTGGATTTAAACTTAGTGCTGAAAATACAAGCTTAAAAGAGCCTAAAAATCTTTAAAAATATCTAAATAAAATATTTAGATTAAATTAACTTTTGCAATATATAGAACCAGATAGTTTTACTTAATATTAAAATATAGCCAGCTCTGTATAATACCTAAGCTGTATCCACTTTACGTCATGTCCAATAGATCCTGCGAGACGTGACAAGAAATGAATCCGCTGTGACACAGACCACAGTACAAATTGTTTAAAACACAGTGTGCACGATCAAAACATTTATTTACGTATGTTAACAAGCCTCGTTCATTGTATTCGTTATAGCTCTGGTATTTCTGATAACCGTAATACACACATTCTTTCGCTTGAAATTTTGAATAAATGTTTGATAGAATGACAGAAAAATAAACTACGTATCAAATAAAATGAGAAAATAAACTTAAGGGAGAATCTGGACTAACACGTTTTGATGGCTGTTTCAAAAATCCATGATGTAGCTGAACGTAATCTTGTTATGACGGAGTACCGGGAATACATAAGACAACAAGAGGTTCAGTTTTCACATGACGTGCTCATAGCTTTGTATAGCAAGATAAGTAGCCGCGTTACATTTCATTATAATCGTCCAGTTTATAGTCATTCTCATAATTTAGGGGTAATGAACCCTTTGTTCTTCGAATTGCGTGTGATACAGTAACGGGACTGAGTCACAGAAATCTCTAAATCAGGTGTGAAACGACGATTATGCAAGTAAAAGTACTCGACAAAGTCTGAAATTATATAAAAACTGACCAAAATTACGTTGCTGATGAAAATAATTCAAATTCTAAACGGTTTGTCTAGAATTTAGATAGAAGGCATGTTGTATAAATACATAACTGGTTTTAATTCGTGGCTTCATGTTAGTGATTCGCGACAATGATGTCGCAAATCGATTTGGAAATTTTCCGAATTAGTAGTTTTACACCTTTCGATTTAGGAGGGTTCGATTGAATGGGTCCCATCAGCTTTTGTTCAGTTGCTCAATATGATATTATTATCTGATGGGATCGAGTTACATGCACGTGCAGCAGATGACGCCCTCGCATCCCGTGGCAACATTTTGAAAAATTATCTTTGGAATTTATCAAATTAATAAAGGTAGAATAAAAAAAAATCCATTAGTTTGTTGGAGGGTACTTGATACAGATTTTGATATAAAACATGAAAAATCCTATAAAAACAATACTACATCAAGAAAAAATTAAAATATCTTTTGAATAACATTAAATGGATGTATTAATAGAAACAATTTTCCACTGAATCAACAGAAGACAAAAACTACAAACTGATAAGTATTCTATCAACGTAGAGAATAGATTACCACCCGTTCGCCAGATTAGAAGAGAAAAACAAAGATTAATCATACCGTATAAAACCAGCAGCCTTACGATTAGCGAGCCATCAAAGATTTAATCGTTTTGAAAAAATATTCAACATAGACGACTATAAACCTGGTGTTGACGACTTAGACTGTATAGACTGAGGATAAAATGCGCATGATTTGATACCAGATAGACGTCATATAGGGATAGTAAAAAGCTATCGATTAAAAATGTAATAGAATAAGAATTGTTGAACGCTAGCGGCATTTTTGCGATAGTGACGAGATTATGAAAAAAACGTTATCAGAAAGTCACTGTTTCATACACAAACATTTGTACGCCAAAAGTTTCTTCTAAGCTTAAACTTTATGTAAAAGCTATCGCTTTTGCAATAAGCGAATAAGCATCCATTAAGAGTTTTTATTTTACTCAACAATTTTTAAAGCTTGCCGAAAATCCTTAGGATAAAATTAGATGAAAAAACTAGTTTTGCATACAAAACGACATAATGCAAACTAATATGCCATCTAACAAGGATCATATACGTACGTAATTAAAGTAATGATATTGTATGTTCATTGAATCGGTAGGCAATTATGGCCGATACAATCGTGATAGTGGTGCGACAAGACGCGCGAGTCGGCGGCTCCAAAGTCATAAATCTTGGAGGCAAAGGACGCGCCTTTATTATACCAAGACATGACTGGCCCGGAGCGGAGGAGCTTACGCAATTAGCGACGCGTTTCATTATCGAATTGAAATATTCCGATTCTAGGATATAATTATGATTTCTTATGTGATACCCTTAAATATGATTTTATAGAGTTACTAAGATCCGAAATAAGCTTTTGTGGTGGACTCTAACAGCTTAGCTCTTCTCCCATTGAGGAGCAGAGGGACGTGTATGATCGGTGATGAAAATGATGACTGTGTGTAAACAGTGCCCGAGAAGATTGCGGGTCTTCTTAGACAAGTATGCTTTCTTGTAATGTCTTTTACCGTTTGAGCTTTGCATTCAAAGATCTAACGATTTTAGCTTTATTTTTATTATCGTATACGTGAAGCAAAAACTTTTAGTACAGTTTAACGAGAATTGTGTGAACGGAGGAGTATGATATTTGGCACAGTTAAAGTTTATGTGGGTGTGCAGAAAGATAAGTTTTAAAAGATGCTTAGAAATACATAAAATTAATAATAACAACACAGACTCCCTCAGATTAGTAACAGAACCTACCGTGCGTTTGACCGATACAATGATGTTACACGAACGTTTGTGAATCTGTCACAACATTTACATTTTTTTATCTCGGCAAATAACTCTTTTAAGTTCAATCTTGAAAATTATAATATGAATATTGAATATAGTCGAATTTCGACCACAGGGCGACCTCTAGTTTAAACTAAAACAGAATTCTCAAAAGATTTTAGAACCCGCTTTTATGCAAGCCGAATAAAATATTTAGTTTTCCAATATTGTGTTTCCAATAGTAAATTTAGTGTTAGTTGCACCGCCAAGTGCGTACACACCTTTCTGGGACATGATTGGCCTGCGGCGACCAAGTAAACCCCGACGCAACTTTGTTCCTTTTTCCAATTTCGGTGGAGCACTGGAGCAATTAGTTAAGTTCAAGGACTTTGGTCTATTGGACTTGAATAGAAAGGAACCTGAACGGAATATTAAGCTATTGGGAAACCCGCAATCGCTTTAGACACGGGTAATATGCGCTATAAAACTTTTTATCTGGACATCCCAAACACCCAATATTTTATACGAAACGTGGTGGGATTAATATAGTAGTCTCAGATGCTTTAACCAAACAACATACTTAAAAGCAATTGCCAACTAAAATCCTTGACCTCAGATCTAAGATTATATTTACAACAGCTTATTTCAGAACAGCTATAGTGACTCAGGCAAGCATTTATTATTCAAATATTCAATATTTCTCGATTATAACAGATCATGTGAATAAAATGAAGAAGTCAGGCACGACCGTGAATGTGGAAACATGACATCCGGGTGCGAGTTCAGCATCAGAGCAAATTCAAATCTATCGCTTAATCGGATCAATAAGATCGAGGGGTCAGACATACTAAACGGTTCAACATCTGGAGTAGTAAGGAACCGGATTTTTAATACTAACAAATCTATTTCGTAAATACATAATGGTAAGATATATTTATGCTTTTTCTATACAGGAATAAACTTATTACAAAGCATGATTATGATGTATTCACAAAGATATATGCTTTAAGGAAGGGATATTATGACACCCTTGTCCCTTATCTATAAAAAATATTTACGCTAATTCTTGTTGCTCTCTTTGTCTGCCAAGAGCACCTTTATAAATATGGTGTACCACATAATTAAAGTAAATGAAGAGCGAAAGACACATTTATTCATACTCGCATCATTGCAAAATTTTACATTTTTAATAGTAGTATGATAACTTTAATATGACTCTATTTGTTATATAGTCAACAAGTAGGTGACAATTACAAATAAACAGAAGTTTCATCTGTAACAAGGCATTGTTTAACACGAGTCACACGAACTGATCTATGCTCTAGATCTGCGCCTGAGCATTATATGCTAATATTCTGGACATCTTGCGATTACCCAGTATGGGAAATGCATTGGAGTTATGGCCAAAACTGCAGACATGTTGAAACAGCCGGTACCAAACACAGCTTATCTAGGAAACAATTAGTTACACTGGCATTAAATTGTTACAGCAATATTCTAAGGGATTCAATAAAATTTGTTAGAATAATACCAACATAATAAATACGTAATTAGTAAAAGTAAATTGACGTGTTATATCAAGCAAAAAAAAAACATGAAATAAAATTCGTAGCTAAAAATAAATGAAATAACTTTATATGCACACAAAAGTCTAAAGAAAGGACTATAAAAGCAAATAAACCAAACAAAATATTCGTTCCCAAATCCAGTGCTATCTTGCGCCAATCTCGTAACATAGTTATAAATCACGATTGTGAAAATGCTTGTTAAAAGTAGCGCGTTGGAGACATTAAGTGAGTAAAATCACCTCAATCCAACCTGATTATTAACTCGAGAAACCTTAGCATCGCAATAACTTAGAATGCAGACCACATGAAACATAAAGGTAAGTAAAGTGCTTTAAGTAACGTTTATAAGCAGTCAAATTGAAATATAAAATTACGTTTACGAAATGAGAACGGCGAATTGAATCACAATGAGGAGATATTTTGAAAACATTCGTACGGCACGAATGTAAAATAAGGGTGAGGTGTACTTAAATTTCGTCATATTATGCACTTTCGGCGAGTGTATTTTATATCTTAACAGATTCTAATAATCTTTGCATCATTTATATTAAAAATTATAATAGACTAGGTACCTACTATTTACAACAAGACCGACATTTTTTTATAGAACAACTCCCTAATTTAGATATCGACCGCTCTTTTATCTAAGGATCAGAATTCAGACCCTAAGAAAGGCTTATGCGAATTCTAACAAATCCAACTCGTGTTACAGGTTTGTGGGAATTATTCGTTGGCTCGGGCCCTCGGGGCAACAATGACTTCTTACTGGCCCCGATCGCCTCAGGCCAATTCCAGCCCTAACCACCGGTTCTGTCTGGACTGATGTATTCGCTTATTTCCTTATAGCGTTGGAAAATCTACGATCATTATTATAATATTGAAATGTTCTTGCTAGGTATTCTGTCCATCAAAATGAGGATGGGACGCGTAATTTCTAGTTACAAGTATATTTTATTAGATTTAATATACGTAACACGTTTACGTATATTAAACACAGTATTTTATTTGATTTCAAATCAATTGTGCTTAAAATCCCCTAATCGTCATTTTCAATTCAATATAATCCCATTCAAAAAATGCAACATAAGTACTTGAGAATCGTTGCGATGACTCATAACATGAAATGAATGTATGATTACTGCAGTGTTATTCTCTAAGAACATTTTCAAATCTCGACAGCTGAATCCGCGGTGAGTGTCAAATTCGTATACTGATTTGACACCACCGCGGATTCAGCCGTCGAGATATATAAAAATGTTCTTAGAGAATAGCACTGCTGATAGAGCTCTTATGAAGTTAACAAGAAAATATGAGTTAAGATTGGGTTAGAATGACTACATAGCATATTAGTATGCTGGTAATATTTATAAAATCAAACTAATAAAATAGAAAAGCCAAACAAAATGTAAACACAATTAAACGATGCGAGATTTGTAAATGACAAAGTACAGAGTATGGAGGCAATAAATTACAAGGTAGAGGCATCGGTAGATCCAACAATTGTTGGGCGGCAACATTTCACTTTGATATGCATAGGCGTGCGGATACTTGTTAATTATGGTCTTGGAAACTTTTACATTTAATGTTTTCTTTAATTGAGAATGGACATTTGGCCTTATTAAACCGAAATATAATGGACGTTGAACTTGTTTTTGAGCATTCAGTTTATTTTGTATAGATGTTGCCCGCCACTTCGTGCGCGCAGAACGAAATCTCGAGGCAACCGTATATTTTGCCGTAATAAAAAGTAGCCTATGTCCTTCCCCGATAGAGTATCTGTGCCAAATTTGATCAAAATCTGTCCAGTAGTTTCGGAGCCTGTTCAATGCAAACAAACAAACCTTTCCTCTTTTATTATATAAGTGTAGATATAGATAATAAGGAAATAAAAAATATATATTGACTTACAACTTAAAGTAAATAATAACGAAAGAGACGTCAATTATCGTTACAATCATGCCGTTACTTAAGCGAGCTTTTCCATCCCTAATGAACAAATAGCTGAGCATTTTACAAGGGACGCTAACAAGGTCCTCACGTCGACAAATCATATCGTCAAACTAGTTATGGATGATGTAACATGCAAATGCGCGGTCAACGGCCGTTGTTCCCAGCTCGCGGAATCGATTTGTAACAAGATAAGGTCAATGCCGATTGAAGACTATCTGCTACCGATTAAACAAATCTTCCGCGAATGAAAAACATTGATAATAAAGCTCCATGCTTGAAAATGACGTGGGGAAAATGTTGTTGTATAAAGATGTTTCCTGCTCTTAAATTAAGAAATTCCTAGAAAATTACATATTAAATTATAGACTTCCAGTCTTCCAGTAGAAACATTGAAGTTGATGCGAGAAAATGGAAATACAGAATTTTTTTTTTTTAGTATTCCACCGTATTCCATTTCACTAAATTTAGACGTCAACTAAACTAAATTAAGTCAAGTGAAATAGTATTTAGGAAGGTAGGATCCACCTAATTAGCATCCTAAATCGGAATAAATATGGCTTCTGACTAAGTTCTCATTAGCTTTCTTTTTACGATCAATTAAGACGTCTGAATTTGTGGGGCGGAATACGGACATTACCACGATCGGGATGCTGTCAGCAAAATTATTAATATTTTTCAAGAATTACAAATTAAATTGACAAATATGGATCACAAGCGGATGAACGATTTGGAAGTGCTTGAAATGAATCTTTAATTATTCATGTTTAAATACAATGTATTCAGGATCCACATATATAATTGAAAAGAAGCAATATTTTATCAAGCATTATTATTTTAGTTTGAACAATAATTAAAAACACCATAATCGATTCAAAAACTTTCCTCATATAATAATTGTAATAATACATAGTATTTGTGCTATCTAAATACCATAAATATAATGAGGGTTTTAAGTCAATATATTCCCACGGAGCTGGATTTTCTAGTTTGCCGGGTAAAACGTTAGTTTTTCTGATCGTTCTGAACCGGCATGATGTATTTTATATCCAAGACTTTATTGAGCCGTGGTAATAAAGAAGCTGTAGAATAAATTTATGAAACAAAAATATTCAAACAAGCTTAAACCAAAAAGGCTTCATCTTAAAAGGTCTAAATAAGACCATTAAGATTTTAAGGTGTCAAATTTAGAGGATAAATCATCCAGAAATGCATCTGGTGTGTTATCAATAAAAACGATGTCTTTTATTCCAAAAATAGCTTGTGCATCAGGTATTATTTGTGAGGATAAAGATAAGTGAAGATTTATCAGTGCCAATAAAAATTAAGCTTTTAAAATGTTAAGAGTTATTGCTTCGCCCAAAGGCTTCTTTTTAAATGGTTTACATATAAATTACAATGAAGTTCTTAATATCTTTCGGTAAATTACATTTTTCAAACATTGTCTGTCATTGCCATAGAAATACAATGCTTGCCGAGGGTCATAAAGAAAGTATTTGTACTATACAAATATATTATTGACACCTGTGTAAAACAAACGCAGTACCAAAAATTATTATCTCAAAGTACAACATAGTCCGTATCATTTTCCACAATGATGACACCGTCTTTCCTAAAAACACGTAATCCTGTTTCTATACCCGTACATCCCTTTATTAGTTCGGTGAATGCAAAAAAGATATCAACTTATTATGTAGGGATACCTATATGAAATATCGCAGGTGGGTATTAAGAAATTTGAATACGTCTGGAGGCTTTGTCCGTTTTTTTATTAGTTGATCCATTAACAGATTTTATTGAAATCATCTCGCTCGCTGTATTCGGTCGCTATTGAAACGAATATAGCGTTGTTTTATTGGAGTGCCTCGGGGATCTCTTTTATGACCCAAGCCTTTTATCATTTACATTTGTATGGACACTAACCAATTATAGGTGTATTTGGTTTATAACATGAGATCGCGGGTAATTCACAAGTAAATAAACAGTTGTATATTTTATGTTGAAAACAATTTCATAGTTAACAATAAATGCATAAATAAAACAGTTACAATTGGCGTGGATTGCAGTTAGCTCCTACTGCACTTTATATTTATGATATAGACTATAAAGAAGGCTTGGCCTGCACTACTTATTGGCTGTTTTTCCACTTACCAGCCCGGCACTGTGACAAGCGTCAAATGGAAAGGGAAACCATCCGTTGCTGGGACAGAAAGTGAAAAAAAATATGCCAATAATATATTATACTAGCGTTTGCCCGCGACTTCGCCCGCATGAGAGCTACAGTGTTACTGTGGGATACTAGATTTATGCGTTAAAAAGTATCCTGTATTATTCCAGAGCTTAAATTACTACCATACAAAATTTCATCAGAATCCGATCTGTAGTTTTTGCGTGAAGTAGTACCGTAAAACATCCATCCATCAATCCTCACAAACATTCACATTTATAATAGTAGTAGAATCACAGAATAAATAATAGTACAAGTAGAATTATTGTATAATTCATACATTTTTCCTCCACCGGCAGCTGGGCATTTGCTGCCAGTGGTGCCGGTCCGGTTCCGACTCGGTAAGTGGAAAACATCCATTGTAAACGATTTCAGTTATTTGATGTCGTTTGTCTAATAACTATAGTAAAATTCCCTTGCCCTATCAGAGAGGAGTACGATTGGTGTTGTGTTGGAACTAACAATGTTAGACTAGGGTTACACGGTCAGTCTGGCATCAGTTCAGTCCATCAGTCTCAGACTGATGCCAGAATGATGGCCGGAAAGTATATAATAAAAAAAATATCAGTCAGTGTAGTCAATCACACGGTTACACGATCATTCTTTCGTCAGTCTGGATCAGGCTGATGGACTGAACTGATACCAAACTGACCGTGTAACCCTAGTCTTACTGCTGGGGTACGGGACCCCAGCAGTAACATTGTAAATTGTCCATGTTATGATGAATCTGTCTACGTAAAAATTGCAAATGTTAGGTAAAGTTCCTCGTAAATTATAGTACAAGTATTTGAGAAAAAAAAATCCGAGTATCCATATTTAATATAATAACGAGATTGCAGACAGATAGATACAAGCAACAATCAACAAATCAATACTCATATCTATATAGTAATTATTTATTACCATTTCCCATTCACCAATATTGTTTACTTACACAACAATAACATGGCATCGGATCAACATCGCTCTTGACACAACACTTCATGTCATCTCGCCACGATAATCAAAGTTGGTTGAACTTGGCCAAAAAACCATGAAGATTTCTCTAAATAAACATCCAACGGAATCGATTCGGCTTCAGAGTATTTACTTAGTAACAGTCCGCTTTGTAATCAATTTTGAATAGAGCATCACTCCAAACGAAATTACACTCTGAAGCACACACTTAAAATTCAAAACCGATTGACTCGAGATGCACTGAATCATGATTGCACCGCCAAACCGAAATGAAATCTAAAACCTGACGATTGAATACAATTTGCTTTATTGCGTATTGTTGCAATATCATATTCTAGATCTCAACTATTGACTATCTCAAGTCCAGATCAATATGCGAAAGCTTTAGGGGTTACATGCTTAAATTGACAATTATGTAAAGATTTCAATATGCTATACAAATCGTACTTTAGGTACAAATGAATACAAATTACTTTGCAACTAATTGCAATACTTAACCAATAAAAATACTTCTTAACCGCCTAAAATAATAAAATCACAGTAAATAAATTCCAGGAAAGATTACAAAATACTTATTTTTGTAAAAGATAGTCAAGAAACGGTCACTAACGGTACAGCCGGTACATTATTAAGACATTGCAACCAATCTTGATGATTACCAATTTCCTACTCATTTCGGGTACTGTTCAGTCATCGACCCCAGGAACATGGGCGGAGCAAGTATTGCCAGTAATAACAGGGCCAAGTTCGGTGATATACGAACACGTGCACCTAAATATACCTTGAACCTTCACCCATCAATGTGCACCTAAATATCTTCGCCCATTGGTATGTAACCAATTAACCATATATTCACCCATTGATGTGACACCCAAACAAAACAACATCGGTTAAACAATGACATATTCCACGAAGTCATCGAGCTGTATCATCGCAAAGATATAAAGTAAAAGAGATGTTCAAGAAATGTATGAGCCCTGGGCCAGCCCTACGTACAGTATATGTATATATAGCTACATAATATAGTAACCTTTTCCTATTCTTTATTTTGTTTAATTTCACTTCGTTTCCATGTACATTTAAATTAACTTCGTCAAGGAGAGCAACACAAAGTAAAATAAAACATGGCGGATCAGATCAGAATTAACTAAAGAATGTCATTTTGTCAATGACATGACTTCTGACAAAGAAAGACGTATGACATTCAAGACGACGTCTCTTCGTAAAACTGTCTACTACGTCAAAAGTCAAGTCAAAACGACTGTCATGGCCGCCCTAAAAATAGTGTTCTCGCAATAAAAATCTCTTCAAATAATCATTTTTGTACGCATGTACCCTTCTTCAAATATTTTTTTTCGTATTTTTATGATATTCCCATATTTTTTTCCTATTTACCTATATAGTGTACATAGAACTGGCCCAAAATCAAACATCTCTTTTTATTTTTAATTTTTTTATTTCGAACCTTAATTGTCACACAAGATTCTTATTTCATTGTTCTATTAAATATGAAATATGAAATTATTTTACAAATAAATAATCTATTATTAATTTATATTTTACTGTTGGTGCTACAAGCCTACAACTATTTTAAGTGATGGTGTGAGAAATCACCATGATTCATGTGATATGAGCACTTCAGTTAATATTAACCAGCTGCACCGACTAATGTATTAACAACGTTAAGTACTAAATGTCACGGTACATTTGTTAGACCCTTACACACTCTTTTCACAAGACTTCTTTATTTCCTTTTGTTAATTGGAATTGTTTCTCATGGTTTTGTTAATTTACTGTACTAGAAACAGTGTCATGAGTAAGCATCGAACGCTTGTACTGTTCGGTAAAGTCCTCAAAATGCGATACATATTTCTCACGAATATTACGAATATTAGCAGCTCACTAAAAGTCAGTAATATTATGTTCTATATGAAATCATATCCATTAAAATATCATTGAAAGAGACAGTAAATTGCATGCCATCCCGTCAAACATGCATCTTCAATTCTTTATACACGTGCACTTGTAATTTTCTTTACATTGAAAATCGTGCCAGACTCCAGAATGATGATAATTGATAACTGAAGTTTACGTGCAACTTAAGCTCTCTTTTTTTACCTCGCAGGGGAAATGACATTACGCCTCCCCTGGGAAGGGTGGCCCCAGGATATGTGGGACTCCCGGCGCTGTCGCCGGTACTAAAAACACCTGAACCTAAGCTCCTCTTACATCAATGAATGATAATGATAATGATACTTGGAAGTCTTGGAACTTCCGCTAGTCGTAAAGCATGTTTGGACAAGATTGTTTACGTGGTCTCGTCGGTACTATTGTCCACTGACATGCGTCAATCGCTAATTGGAAGTTATGGTCCTCGAGTTATGGCCCTGGTTTTATTAGACAGTTTCATTAAATCACCGGTAATCGACGACATCTTCGTGTTTGCCATTGCAATTGAAGACTGTGCCCATCTGTCTCCTACTACGTGACATTTTATGTCTTCAATCCTATAGGCCTTCAATTACTTGTGCTTCCGTGGTAACTGGTAACGTCATTTTATTTAGTGATGGCTTGTCTTTCCAGAAACGTGCAGCGTGATATGTTATTTTCTATCTCTCAGATTTAATACTTATTTTAAACATGATTATCAAGATCAAGTTATATGAAACTTAATTTTACGTATTTATCAAAAGTACATTTCTATATCCTATCTACGACCACCAAAAGCTCGTCCAAAACAAGATCATCTCGAGGCGAATTCCAAGATTGACATCGTTCAACTCGTGCGTGAATAAACAACGCTATGTACACTGCAGTTCGATACGCTCGCGGCTTTAATCCAAATTTTAAATGAGTTTGTTTTTTGTCGTGCACCCGACCCGCGCCTGAGAATCCGGACCGGTCACGTAAACGGACTAACAGTTTTTGATAGCGCGTCTTCTTTTAGACTGGGAAACGAGTAAATAGATCGCCTGATGGTTAGCGATCTCGCCACGGACATCTAAAACCGGAATTGCAACTGCGGCTACAATATTAAAATATCATGGATAGTATGGTGGTTAAACATTCAATATCAGCGTTTAGGCACAAAGTTATTTTAAATATTTGGTAATTTTAATTTATTCCGACTATAAGATGTGATGAAACAGCAATTTTAAGTTTACATCACCATCTGGCATCTACCTCTGACCTAGCTACCGAAATATAGTGCATCAAAAGGTCAGACAAATATTTTGCCACTAAACAACCAATTACTCATAACGAAGAACCAAACCGAAAGTGTTGCGTGCGACCCGAACTACGCAACAGCGTATTAATTCAACCGAGAAAGCACAAAAACATCATTTACTGTGGGAGAGCCGGCACGAATAGGCTGAGAGACACCACGGGCTAATGGAAAACCGGTGTGAAATGACGCTTACTTTGTTTCGCCAAATGACTGAATGTATCGACTACCGTAGACCTAAGGAGGGTTTAAAAGACTGGAAACAACTTGCATTGCGGGAAGTCCACGAAAGGCAGTAATTGCACACAATTTAGGCGATCTATCTGCTCGTTTAAGTGTATGCCATATGAAAATTGATCATTATAACTGCAAAATTGAACAATACCTATCACAAAATAGAGAGGCTATTCCATTTTAATTAATGGGGCTCGATAATGAATAGTATTGTTTAGACAGAGACCATTAGACATATGAATAGGGTTATGAAATGGCTTAATTGAATCGCTAGATTTTTATTACGTAAGTTGAGAATTTCTTAGACATGAAATGAGGCAAATCGATATAAACAATTACAAATATCATTAACAGTTTTACACGGTAAAACAATTACCTATTATCGACTATATTTTGTTTCCTAAGTTTGAGGATAACGAAACCATCCTTCTGAAACTGTAGCCTACATCGACCTACTAAAAACTTTTGTCTATTTCCTATTCCTAATCTATTTTTTTTTTCTCACCACACGTGTACATCTTAAGCTTGGTCCTTTGAGCCGGATCAACACGATTTATACAAGAACTCTCATAACGAAGCTAGATATCATCTCGCACGAGCATTCGTCATAGTCGTGAGCCGAGCGCCATTATTTCATTAGAATAATTGATAGTTAACATTTCAGTTAAAGCGTTGGATTGATGGCTCGTGTTACGTGTCAAACATTGGAAATGTTTAGAATGTGGGCCGTGGGTGGTATCGCTCTTTTATATTTTATATTATTTTTTAAACGATTTTTATAGCGGCTGACTACTTATATGTTACTTAAATTAAGAATCTCCCAAGTTATATTAACCCTAACCTGTGATTTAGGAGGCCCTTAACTTGTAGTCGACGTGATATGAGAGCCAATAAGCATCATTTATTTATTGTCATTAACGACCACTATAAAATAGATATTACAGGAAACTTTAATTAATTTATAAACATTTATAATTTTCAAAAACTTTACAGATTCATTTTCATCCTTTAAACAGTCTTTCGAATTACTGAGTAAATTACATAAGCTGCATCATTTACTAGTCTAGTCTACTTAAAGACTAGACTAGTAAATGATGACGAAAACTAGTGTTTGGGGTTATTTGTTTTGAATGTTAATCTGGATGGCAATCATTAAAATTTATTAAATTATGATCGCGAAGTATTATTGAGCATATTAAATTTAAAAAATGATGCACTTTTCAAGGTACTTCTATTTAACCTTAACTGTACTTTGAACAATGTAACTCCTCCCCTCATATCACAATACAAAGTAATAAATCCAAACCTTCCCATTAAAGCGATGTAACATCATACAATGAACCATAAATAATCATCGATGTATATTAAATAGTACACAGGGATCGCTGTACCACGCATGTACACAACATACTTAATGACCCTAACTCATGTAACCGATGTTTAATAGATCCACATTTAATTCAAATGTATAAACCCAAAGAAACCCAACAAAGCATAGAAAGTATTTTTACATGATCATCAAAGTGCTTACATCGTTCATGATTAACGATTTTAATGTTTTACGTTAAGCAATCCATATATATGTACAACCTACAACATTATTCTTAAATTGAAGAGTTATAGTATAGTAGCCAATTATAGTAGAGACTTTGTGGACTAAGAAGTTACTACAGACTAAACTAAAAATGTTTTACTGAATCAATTGAAATTCTTGATCAATGGCTGCATAATTAGCATACTAATAGTAATAATAAAGTTCAATTTCAACCGAGGATCTTATTTTTGACTTCATCTTAGTACTCAGAGATATTGCAATTAGTCCTCCCAAAAACCTCGAGAAGACTAATTATCCTTACGTGATACTACTTTTACGAGTCCACAGTTTTTGCACATTGTTATATATGGAAACGAGAAACTTGGAAATATTTTAAGGAGCCTTCGGAAATAAAACAGTAGTAACGAGCAGTCCAAAAGCTGTAATGTTCTTTGGGATATTGTCGAGGTTTTTATACATTGTATTAACGATGGTAAATGGCTGATTAAAATTCCAAGTGCTTGCATTCAAATCAAAATTAAAACTACAATCATTACAATGGAAAGGTACATACGACACAAACATAGCATATTATTATTATAATAAGCTTTAATCATCTATACTATACTATTTCAAAAATATTTTGAATCAAAGAAATAAGGAAGAATATTATGGGTTAAAGCAAATATTTGCCAATAAGCTTAAGCTTAAGTAAATGGAACATTGAATATAGTGGAGCATGAATATCCAAAAATTGATAACATCATAAAATATGTCCTGGTTGAAACACATACGTAAAATAGGAGTCATTAAGAACAAACGACTTCAAGATAAAATACTGAAACAAGACGTGCTTCACGACATCGTGATAGGCTCAGGTGTTGTCACATGAAGAACCACAACACACGTGACATCCAAAGCACTTATTACAATGGATGAAGGTCGAGAATTATTTGACACTGATTATCATCAAGATTCGTCAGTCTAAGACGAAGCTTCAGGTTTGATCACGGACATCTTATACTCGGAACTCGGAACAATTTTGTGGATGAAAAGACATTTTTCCTTATATAAACTGGTCCCGATAAAAAGCCTTTGATGAACCGGCTTTGTCAATGAATTCATTGGTCATTTTATTGAGGCTGATGAATTTGCAGTTTCTATCGTCATGGTGCCTTTGTATGGAGAAGAAATTTTTGAATATATGATTTGATTTTCCAAGTTCAAGTCACAGTGTTGTGTGTGGCTTACGTATTGCCCATTACTACACAAAACGAACCTATTAGGGTTTAGACTGGCCCTTGTTCTTGGAGCGGGCCCTAAGCTGTTTATGCTAAATACCCATTGAAACTTGGCTGCGAGGCTATATTTGCATGAGAGCTTCATATGGCGAACCAAAAGGAATCGCAAATAAAGGAATTTATAACGTACTTTAATAGCAATGTCTCATGATTATTACTTTTATTAACAGACTTCTAAAAAGGATGCAGTTATTTTACTCGTACTTTGTTTGCGTTGGGTATTTCCGAAACGGCATAGTCCTTCTCAAAGTTATCTATATTGCATTCATATTGTTGTTTTTTCTCCAAGTAAATATTTAAATTTTAATATCACTAGAATTATACGAGAACAATTTTAAACAGCCACACGTACGTTTACTGAAATAATTTCATCCGATCCTTAAATGTTTCGCAGACATCTGCATTTTCCTCGACTAAATTCAAATTGCGAAGATGGTGCGAGTGGAATATTCGATTTATTAATAATATGGCGGAGGCTGCGGCACGACCATTGTCTCAAATGGCCAAAACCGGTCCATGGATAATGGGCAAGAGGGCCACGCATGCCTGCCCAGGAGACCTAAGAGAAATTCCGGCCGAAAGTTTTGTTTGACTCCAAAGAATCCCAGCCACACAAAAAGTTTAGAAGTTCTCTAATTTATTAATCCTTTCTATCGGCGAACGTCGAAAGATAGCAGGAAAAATTTTAAAAAACTTTAATTTTAATATATCGCTTTGGGACTTAAAAATATTCATTTGCAATACGCAATAATATAACTGATTTTTTTATTGCAGTAATGAATATTATTCTTAAATTCTTAATATTTTCAAAGGTACAACGATTTATTTACAAGATTACGCACATCTCATGAAAACGCTCTAATTCTCTATAGAAAGACACGCGTTCCTAAAGTTGTATAAAATAACCTAACCAAGAGCATGTCAAGGACATGTCTAAGGAGGTTCCGTAACTATTAACGCGTAATTGGGTTTTTTTGTTTTCAAACTAGGTACTTCAAAAGTTACTGTTCGATTGTGTTCGAATTAATTTTCCTAAAAAGTTTTTAGCATGATCTATCAGCATGGAAACTTACAAGTTTCTATCTCCTATAGTTTAAAAATGCTAGGTGGGGACGAACTTACAAATTTACAATCCACTTTGGAAGCCGATTACTCGATAATACTGATTATTTTCTTATAATTCTTAAATGTATCGCATTACAAAACTACACATAAGGTTTTGTATATTTTTACATTTTGCATGTAGTTATCTAAACTATTGCTAAGTTTTGGAGATTACTTCAATATTATATAGGAGCTAAAGGCTCTTGAAGCAATGTATTAATACAAAAAACAATCGATTACAAAATAGAAATGCTGGACAAAGTAACCTAAACAAATAATATCACAGTTGCAGAGAAAAAAGGGCTACAAAAAAGATTATTACAATTCTCACGATCCAAGAGTCATCTCATAACGAATCTGAGGAAGTGGCCATTATGTCGTCCGAACTAAGGTAAATAGAGATTTTAGAGGTCTGTTACTGTTTAGTTGATACAGAACAAGTTTTAAATACAGGTTCTATACAGCATTTACATTTAAAAATTGATCTAGTCTTTTCATCTTCACTTGTAAAAAGATTTAAAGTGTCGAAGATGTCTAATACAAGCTATTAACAAATCAAAAAGCGTTTAGATTAACCCTCTTACTAATAAAATTATTTACACAATGGATAAGCTATACAATGTTTGTACCTTGTCTGTCAAACTACTTTTCCAACGTATCAGTCAAGGACAAAACATTGTATAGCTTATCCATTGTGTAAATAATTTTATAAGTAAAGTTTGATCCGAACCTTGGCAACACTATCGTGCTACTTCTGGCAAAAGTTTAAAGTACCGGTACGAAAGTTGACGACTGTTGCTGCGAATGCTATGATAAATGAACCTTCGACACTTCTACCACCGTCCACCAGTAATGATGGATGAGGCGTATTTGGGGCGCCGCCGGCCGCGCAACTGGTTTTAGAGGCCTACTCGATACGCGACTGCACGATTAAGATAATGACATTCGATCCTCACTCTCTTATTATAAACGCATTTACCTCTAATGGATCAGACCCTTAATAAGCAAATTTTTACTATGTCTTTAGCTATAAGTGTTCTTTCCCCGTAATTTGGTGAAATTTGAGTTTTTGTAAAAGCGTACGTCCTGTTGACTTTGACAAAAAGAATAAGTTTTAATGGATCTGTGAGCAAAGTTAAAACTAGCTTGGAGGTTTCGAGAGGTTGAGTTTATTAAAAATTGTCGACGTTAATAATATTATAAGTTGCCTCGTATATATGAGTTATTTATTTAAATCTTCATTGGAAAGTTCTAGATCTTTTGCTTTCGAACTATTTCTCAGGAGTTTGCACAACAATGCATTAGTTTTAGGTTCTCTTTATTTAGCTGCGCCTGCGCACGCCGCATTTGTATTCATGAATTCGTGTCCGATACATACATAGGTACTTCCCGCTGGCATGTGGCGACATAAATAAACTTATTGGAGTCCGTTTATCTGGAGATAGATACCTGGACCTGAAGTACGTAATTATTTCTGTAAATATCTCTGTCGCACTCGCACACGCATCAAATGCGTTTGGGGATGAGACAGAGTGCGTTATTGGAACTGCGAATTTAGCAAAAAATAATGACTTTATTGACCCCTTGGTTTAAATAAGGACAGAATCACAGTTATAGTAAAGATTAACAACGTACAATTTCAGGACGTATTTCAAAAGAGAAATGTTTGGAACAAATGATGGTGACGTTTTTAATGGTGATGATATTTGTGTTTCGGTGGTTTAAGCTTGGCGATCCGCGCGTTGGACTTGGACAATGCATGATTACCTGATCGTATGACAAGAAAGACGATCAATGCTTCGTATGTGCATATGAAAGTCGGTCCTGCGCCCGATCACTCGCCGGTCGTGTCGGTCGTCCGTCCCACAAGATTAAGAGTAAAGGAAGAGAGAGTGCTCTTGTGTACTGCACACATACACGGGCACTGTAAAATAACACCTATGTAGCTAGCTGGTTACAACGAAACAAGCCACCACCACCGAAATCGTTGTAGGAGCTTTTATTATCATCTATGGTGGTGATGAGTGTGCCAAAAATGACAATGACAGTCATGTTAAAATTTTCCAAACAGTTTGCTTCATAAGCTCCCATTTTAACTGTAGTACGAATAAAACGGCTTCTGAGTTCGGGGAATGGGATTGAACCCGTGACCCCCGACGTAGTGGAATGTTTAGTGTATGTTGACTCATATGCAAACATATTATTACGAGTGATTAATTTGTGAAGCGGCGATTTGCTGTTACAAGTGGCTAAGTCGGCGGACATTTCATTTAGTTTTGGTAATCACTAGCTTTTGCGCGCGGCTCCGCCTGCGTAAATAAATTATCCCACGGGAACGCTACTTTTTCGGGATAAAAAATATCGTATGTCCTTTCCCGGGACCCAAAGTATGTCTATACCAAATTTCATAAAAATCGGTTCAGCTGTTAAAGCGTTAAGAAGTAACAGACAGACACACTTTCTCAATCATAATATTAGCAATGATTTTAAAATAAAATAATCTAGTTAGCATTTGACGCAGACATTTTTTTAAGCCCCGAATTAAAAAAAGGGGTGTTATAAGTTTAACGTGTCTGTCTGTATGTGGGATCGTAGCGTTTGTTTAGGATAACCAAGGGTTTTTGTTTGAAAGTTGACGTGACCGAGAGTGTTCTTCGTGATTCATTATCATCCGATTTGTTTTTTTTTTCTTACTTAGGGAACGTACTCGTACTACGTGACCACTTTGCACCCATTTTTTAACCCCCCTCCCCCCGACAATGAACATCCCTAGTACTTTGAAGATCCACAGGGTGAAGGGAAAAAACCCATGCTACGTAACCTGTGGTAGTTCCCTTAACCCGCGAGTACTTGCGTTATGAGCAATTCTCTCGCTGTGAATTTCAAACTCGCTACATTTTGCTAGAACTTATACGAAAAAATAGAATTGGGTGTAACGTTACATCGGCGTTTCTCTAAGACGTGGTAAAACCTCGTTGACTTTACAGTAAAACTAATTTCTTAATGGCCCTTGGCGATCTCCGTATGTCTATAGCAAATGGCCTGATGATGTAATATGTGAAAACGATTATTCCCGAAAACTATTAAGAACTTGGTCGTACTGCACAGACCACAATGTACACTGCTAGCATTTCTTTGAATAGGTCCACAATCGTCTGTATATGAAAGCACGCTATTATAGTAGAAGAAGACGTCTCACATATTGACAATAGAATAGCCATCAGTTTAATAGCATTTTCGGGTTAAGTTCAATGCACTATTATCCATTGTTATGCAAATACCCTCATTAAGATATCTCCAATCAATGGAATCCTATACAATACCCTGCGGTATCATAAAATCAAGGAAGTAGATAGGGCTTATCCCAATCTAAGTGCCGTTATTTAATCTTGGTGTATGTTTTATTGTAGCGTTTTATTGTATCACTAGATTTTGCCCGCGACTTCGTCCGTGTAGAGTTCGGTTTTCATACAAAATTTTAACCCCTTTTTCACCCTCTTAGGGGGCGAATTTCAAAAATTCTTTCTTAGCGGATTTCAACGTCATTACAAACAACTATCTGTATGCCGAATTTCAGCAAAATCCGTACTGTAGTTTCGGCTGTGCGTTGATAGACGTGTCAGTCAGGTTTGCCTTTAATATATCACTAGCGACCCGCCCCGGCTTCGCACGGGTACAATGTATATATCTGTATAGTTATGGGTACAATACTGATACTAATACTGCGGCTACCTCATAGATCTAAACTCCCCTCCCGCACGCACACCCCCGCCTTGGTGACGCCTACTTCGCAACGGGCCGTGGAGCAGAAATCGTAATATTTTAATTTCGCCATAACTTCAAAACCAAACGTCCAATTTTAATCATTCAAAGACCAAATATTATCTACATAAACTGTACTTAGTGATAAAATAATTTATTTTGATAAGGATTAATAGCATGAGTAAAATTGTTGGTGTGCCTCACTCGACATAGATAGGTATAGTGTGTCGCGGACTTTTTTGTAGATATTTATAACATCTACAATTAATTAGAACATTTTATGGTTCTATCTTTTATCGTTTAGGCAGCGTACGCAAAATAAGTAACTTTTCTGGTTGATTTTTTACACCTGGTGTCCGAAAACCCCAAATACTTACGGAACCCTATTTTTTCCAAAATAAAATTTAGCCTATGTTACTCGTGGATAATGTAGCTTTCGAATGGTGAAAGAATTTTTGAAATCGGTCCAGTACTTTTTGAGCCTATTCATTACAACCAAACAAACAAACAAACAAACATACAAACAAAGTTTTCCTCTTTATAATATTAGTGTAGATTTATGTTTGTTTATTGATACTTTATACGTTACTGAATATTGCACGCGACTTTGCACGCGCAAAAAAATCCCCCAGAAACCGCAGATTTTGCTGCGATAAACTGTAGCCTGTGTTAATCCAGGGTCTAAACTATTTCCACACCAAATTTCATCCAATAAAAAAAATACTATTATTTCATGCAATAACTACTGAACGTAGTCCGTACATACAAACTTTCGCGTTTAAAATATTCCGGAAAAAACGTCTTCATTAAAATAATGCCAAGACGAAACCAAAAATTATCAGATATCTAGAGCCAAACTTCTGACTCTACACGCCTAACTCTACAGGGCCTAACTTCACAAACTCTACGCCGGAGCAATAGCTCATAATATAGTAACGAAACCGCCAAGCCACACATTTTGACGAAGATCTAGGGTTAATGAAGTTCGACACTGTAGAGTCAGGTCGTGTAGACTTTTTACAAGTTACTTAAGACAATTTTTTATTATTATTTATAATGAGGATCCCCATTACAATTTTTAAACATGCATCATAATTTGCATATTATGTCTCATACAAACTTCCTCCTAGTTTAGGGGGTTGGAGGATAAAAATTCCAAGTTTTAAAAATTTTATGTTGTACAAATATTACATAGCTTACATACCATATCTCAGCTTTCTTGAACTTTCGAAAGTACCCTATGAATGTTGCTGATTATCAAATCCAGTGACTAAATCAGGGATTTTTAGATATCAATAAAATCTAAAGTATAAGAGCTTTTCAATTAAAACTTTATATGTTAAATCAATCCGCTACTGGGAGTATATCCCTAAAGTTTCGTTCATATGGTATAATCCAAACCCAAGTTATGAGGATTCAAAAAATCATTGAAGAGCTTCGAGAAATGTAAAGGTTATAAGTAGTGCCCTTGCGCTTCGCCTGGCTCGTCTTGACGGGGGCGCTACCGTGCCCCCAGATTAGTAAGGTTTGTATGGTTGTCGACAACCAGAGACTTAATTTAAACGATTCCTTTATGTTACACCTATAAATGCGAAAATCTTACTTCAGTAACTTGTTTAGCTTAGCGGTTATAGCTATTGAGAAATGAGAAAGTATTATGAGTTTTTAGCTATTGAGAAGGTTGAGAGTTCAGTATAAACTATTTACCCCTTGTACTCGGGACTAATACCCATATCATTAGTTGTTACCTCGAGATTTCCTCCACTCGACTCAACCTCAATCCACGAAAGTTGTATCATTAGTTCAACAAAATTCCCTCGACTTGAGGAATTTCCTTACGCGAGTCGAGGGATCAACTGTCAAACTTAAGGTACCTCAGGACGTACCTTGAGGCTCCCTCGAGCGTCTATTTCTGACATTTATATCAATTCTTTTTACAAACAGAGTGGAATTATTTGAAGCAATTACGCAATTATAGAGGGATACTTATTTAAAAATAAGCATGGTGGATTTTTTTGGATGACCTTTACTTTACGAAAATCCGTATATACAGCATATATAATAATTATACAGCGCATATATATTCATCATTCTGTAAAATTTGGATCGAGTTTTAATGGTTACTATTGGTGTTAATATAAAAAAATATATATTTTTCGATGATTATTTATGATGTCATACCCTCACTCAACCTTACTGGAGGAGCAAACAGCTGAGGTAGAAATTATGTTTAAGAATACCAAACTCGAGGAACTTCTCAAGGATACCTCAGATGAGGTTGAGTCGAGGCGGATCTGAGGAAACAACTAATGATATGGGTGTAAGAATTCTATCTTTAGCAAAAGACCGCACATTTTGCCGGAACAAAAGATAAGACTATAAAACTTTAATGGCTTTTTCATTTATTTTCCGTTTCATTTGTAACAACACTAAATTAATGTGCGAACCATAAATAATGAACCATTAAAGGTACAAAATCAATCAAAGGAAAATAATATCTGATTATATAGACAATAAAATTTACGATTTGCGGATAGTAAAAATCTATTTTTATTACCTATTATTTGAGGATAATAAGGAGTACGCGCGTAGACGTATTTATAAAGTTAATAACTACATTTTTATAAAAAACTATAACCCGACTAAGTAAATTATACTACCTATGTTGCCCGGGCTATTATTACGAATATATTGACACCTCACCTATTAAAATCGGTTCATTGCTTCAGGCGCTACGGCGGAACAAACATACATACACAGTGTGGATGTGTGTGTGTATTACACAAAAAAAAGACTGCCAAAATCATTACCGACTACGGCGAAGCCAAAAGGATTTAGGGTCATTAGTACTAGAAGAAGTACTAGTACTAGAAGGAACTAGAAGTCCTTCCAAAAAAGCCTTCCAGATATTGATTCCAACAATGGAACCAACATCTGATTACCTAATATAAATATAATAGTTATTATCGATAGTCAGGAGACTGTTTTGATGTAGGTAAAATAATATTTAAAGCAAAACGTAATACTTTGTTCATAAAAACTACAACTTGTAACCAGTTGATCAGGGGGTCTAAAAAGTCCACTTCGGGTGTTTCATATTACATTTTGACAGAAAACATCAAATTTGACAGTTTTCAATAGAAATGCGTAAAATGGCACACATAATATGCATATGAAATATGATTCATCTAATGTGAACACTTAAAGTGGCCTTTTTAGACCCCCTGAGCATGTGTTTATTCTCTATTTCAAAAACGGTTCAATATTTAAAAAAATAATAATAAATAGTTTTTATTTTCAGAACAACACAGGCGCCAAAAAGGGAATTTGTAAAAATTTAAAAGAGAATTTAATTTCCTACAACTTTTTTTATAAAATGCAAAGTCGATGATGATGCGGAATTTTTGTTTATAAAATGCAATGATGCGGAATTTCTGCGCCCTTTGACCTTGAATATCTAAGGTTACATCTCAGTTCTCACACGTGAGCATTTGCGACTTCTGAGATAACATTCGTAATGCTAAAAGAAGGTTTATACAAAAATCCAGCTTCTTAGCGGATTCGTAGGTGAAATCCTTATTTCACTGGGTAATTATACGAGCTTCAAACAGATGTATGTGTGTCATGCAATTGTCACATCAGGAATATGGGACATCCGCCCACCTCCAATGAGTGCAGACAGACAGCCAGACTACTGTTTACATCATACTGTGTACAGTCGAGGAAATAAATGTTTAGCGGTTTCATCGTCCTCATGAATACTTGGTGTTATCATGTCGCTTATAGTCGGGATAACAGCCTCGGTGGTCCAGTGGTTTAGAGCTTGGCTCTCAACTCGGAAGTCGTGGGTTCGATTGCCGCGTTGGAACGACAAAAAATGTTGTTTCCAAGTTTGGTTAGGAGTTAGGACAATGCAGGCTGATCACCTGATTGTCTGTCAAGAAAGATGATTAAAAAGTCAGACCTGCGCCTGTTCTCTCGCCAGTCGTGTCGGTCATCCGTCCCACTGGGTTAGAATAAAAGGAAGAGAGAGTGCTTTTGTGTACTGCGCACACACTTGAACACTGTAAAATAAATCCTGCGTTGCTGGCCCGGTTTCAATGAAACCGGCTACCGTTACCGAAATCGGTGTAGAAGCTATTATTATTATAGTCGGGAAAAAGTTTTAAATAGTAACATGGCCAATTTCAGTACCTAGTAATATTAGTTGCCCTGTGGTCAAATTTTTTTCGCCAAAATTTACTAGTCTAAATGGTAATTCGGCTACGTTCATGCTAAAATCGAACCGCGTAAATTCCCCATTAGATAGATTTGGTGATGGTGGTCGGTTTCATTGAAACCAGACCAGCTAGGCTGGATTATTTTATAGTGCCCAAGAGAGTCCTTTACCCTCGTTACCCAGGTGGGACGGATGACCGACACAACTGGCGAGGGATCAGGCGCAGGTCCGACTTTTTACATGCCCATCCGACGCATGGATCATCTTTCTTGTCAGACAATCAGTTGATCAGCCTGCATTGTCCTAACCCGGCTTGAAAACAACATTTTTTGTTGTTCCAACGCGGGAATCGACCCACAACCTCCGGAATCAAGAGCCACTGAACCACGGAAGAGTAAAAGTCACCTTTTGTTTTAAATATAGCCGATAGGATATTAGTATGGGGTTAAAATGTAAGCTACATTTTACTTCCTTCACATTGTTTGTGGCATTTTCGGCGTTCCCCTAACGAACCAGTTCCGCGTGATAATTTGCATTATGATCTCCCATAACGAGGTTCTCACCTCCATATCTAGATGCGCCTTAAACGGCTAACGATTTTAATGAGCGCCATGAATGATGGAAACAAAGCACGCCGAAAACGCAACCACGGATGCACGACTCGAACTCGAATCCAGAGAGACTCGAGAGTGTTTTGGTGGCTATTTCATATTTTGATGATGTTAATATAATGTAATACATAAAGTACTACTCACATAATAAAGAATTATAAGTAGGTAACTAACTATGTAAGCACAATAATTTTTTATATAAATGACTGTAGCAAATAGCTTTTGAGTGAAGCTTTTGAAGAAAACGTGTAGGTAATCGCAACAGACATGTTTAAATTTTAATGAAAACAATAGTCTTACATACTCAGTTACATGCTTTTTATTATACTTGTGACTACTGACAAAACAAATCAAGTAATCGTTGGTTTTAGTAGTAGTAAATTTTCACACAAATTTTCTTTGACGTTGTTCACGCAGCCTATCCACTTAATTGTTTTAAAAGCTATGCCTATTTTCGAGAAGTTTCGTCGAGAACTGCTAGTAGTGGTGTTCGCTCCATTGACGTATATGGTAAGTGCGAACAAAGCGTGAACTATAGCGGAAGACGACAAAAACCTTATATATTACTTTCAACCGACAATAGTTTCCTACACGTTGTCTTTGAATCAAATGTAGAACAAGAAAATACAATAAACGTTTAACAATAAAACAAACAAATTACATATCATAATAATTTTGTAATAAAGGTAAAGTTCAATACTCGTACGAAAATAAATCGTACAGCCCGACTACAATTTTAAGGCGTGTGGTCAGAAGACGGAACTAACGTCGCCATCTTGAAAAATTATAATATTTGTATGAAAAATATGTCAGATTTGCGATAAAAGCGCCCTCCTGTCAATGTCAGTCAATGGCCATACGACCTTTGTTGGACTGTATTTCAAAACGTTTCGAAAAATGTAGTGACCAATAGTAGTCATAGAATTTTCATAGATAAAAATAATGTATATAAACATTTATTCAGATCAAATAAACATTTTATACATTTCCAAATCCAAAACTATAAGCCGTTTGCCAGTTGGTACACAACAAAACAGTTTTTCTAACGTTTTTTTCGCAATTAAGTCCTCTTCAGGGGCGGAACATCTGTCCCATTATGCGACCCCCATACCGCCCCTGTTCTGGTACAAGTGAGCTTTGTTAATAAAATTATGGCTAAACTATATCGCCCAAACTTCGTGCGCGCAAGAGTAAATATCGAGGAAACCGTGCATATTGCCGCGATAAAAAGTTGTCTATGTCTTTCCCCGTGGTCTACTCTATATCTGTGCCTAATTTCGTTAAAATCGGTCCAGTAGTTTCGGAGCCTATTCAATGCAAACAAACAAATCATTCCTCTTTATATATTTATAGTATAGATACAATTTAATTGGGATACAATTATTGGTGGTTACTACTTACTACTTAGATACCTACAAATAGACTTACTTTCTACTTTCTTGTAAAATAAAAGTAAGTTTATAAATATTACTAGATGTTGCCCGCGACTTCGTGCGCGTAAAAGGAAATCTCGACGGAACCGTACATTTTGTCGCAATAAATATAGCCTATGTCCCTCCCCGTGGTCTATTCTATATCTGAACCAAATTTCATCACGATCAGCCCAGTAGTTTCGGAGCCTATTCAATGCAAACAAACAAACAAACAAACCTTTCCTCTTTATTTGGTATATATGTCACCGTAAAATTGTAAAAACCGTTAGATTGTAAAATAACTAACGAGATTGTAAAAATATGTCAAAATATTCAAAACTATATATTTATAATCTAACGAAAAATAATGTGTTAAATTATTATTATAGGCAGCATATTCGCGTCGGAAGTCTATAAACATTTTACAATTTCAAGTTAGATAAATTACAATCTAACGGTTTTTACAATTTTACGGTGACAAATATAAAGTTAAACTTAGAATCAGTTCACACCTGTCTCTCAGAGATCCACAACACAAAATCAGGTAGGTACTGTAATTTGGGCGGCTAACCAAGAAAGAGCCTTTTTTATAAGAAAAATGTCATAAAAATTACTCGCGTAATACAAAAAATATATTTAATTAGAAGCTTAAACGACATTTTTGTTAAAAAATCTCTTGGTTTAACTTCTTGTCTCTTGTTTATGTAGTATGTGCTCTTTTGCGAATAATTGGCCATTCTTATTAAAATAATGAGCCAAAATTCTGAGCTCACTTAACAATGTAACTGAGTAATTTTTAACTTAAACCGAAAACGTCGTTTAACTGTTGAAAATGACAATAATTTCGGTCCAACACATTGGGTCTTTAAAAGCTAGTTTTTTTTTCGCCGTTTTGTACGGACTACGGAGCCCTTCGTGCGCGAGCCCTACTCGCACTTGGCTGGTTTTTAACTATATATTTTTTTAATTGTATATTTCTAATGCCTGGTTTCAAAGTTGAATTTGACATAGGATTGGGCAGTGCGCAGTTTACCTTATGTTCTCCATGCATGTATCCAGAAGCTCAGATTCCAGAAACAGGATTATGATCACAAATAGTCACGAGAATTTGGCTTCAGGATGGAAGTTTCGAGAAAGTTGGACTTACTTGCAGAAGAGCTCTCCTCCGGGCCGCGAGAGACATGTTCCGCCGTTCTTGCATGGAGACGGCGAACATGACACGAAGCCTGAAACAAAAGATATTTTATTAGAATTATAATAATAATTGTTGTACCTGCAAGACGCAACGAAGGAAAAAATATATAAACGTTAGCAGATAAAACTAGACTAGCTAGATGGATTTTTCACCCCCAAAAACCCGCTGTATACTAAATTTCATGGAAATTGTTGAAGCCGTTTCGGAAACGTTTCGGGATTAGATTATGCATATTATGTAATGTACAAGAATTGCTCGTTTAAAGTATAAGATTATCTACTAAAATATTCTACTGATTATAGAGTAGTGGTTGGTTCAAATTTACCTTGTCGTCCTCGTCCTACCACAGATCTTAATAGAAGCTAAGCTATCAGGGGACATAATTTAACAAATTTGATTGCAAGGAATAGCGCGCCTTACTCTACGGTTTCTGCTTGTAAATCAGCATTAGGACTCAGTTAGACGAGGCACACGAAGGCTGAGCACCTTTTCATTCATAGAAGATTGAGCTTTGAAACAACGGTCAAACTATTAGTTTGACCGTTTCTTAAAGCTCAAAATGTGCTTTTGTGGTCATATTAAACGTGCCCTTAGCTAAATTAGTGATTAGTGTACAAGTAGAATATAGTTAGTTGTTCTTGTGTAATATATTAAATAACGAGAAATGCAAAAATTGGAATTAAAAATTTAAAGAACGATAGCCACATATTTGTAAAACGTACACAAGATATCATTAGATATCTCGTTATTTAGATGTCAACAGATATTTAGAATCAACAAACTCGTTTGGTCATTGGTGTCAAAAATACTTCCCACGCATGTTTGCTCTTTATCGGTCATGGTAGGTACCTATCTTCTAGGCTACTATCGGCCAAAACTCCGGTGATTCTAAAAATTTGGATATTGCTTGCACTGAAATTTTGCGATTTTGAATGTTTATAAGTAATAGGGCCTGTCCATAGATCAGTGGTTCTTAAACTATGTGCAGTCACGGACCACTTTCAGAATTTCTGGAATGCCACGGACCCCCTTGGGGGGGGGGGGGGGGGGGGGGGGTTTATCTCACACTTACTAATGCTTAACTTAATAATTAAATTGCTAAATAGAAATTGCTAATGAGATTGATGCTGTTGTTTGGCCTCAATGAGTAGGTACTTTAAATTGTGGGATTGTCTTCGATAAGGCAAGGCGCATCGTTTTTATCGACACTAGAGCCGAAAACCCTGCCTCACCAAGATACGTAGTAGCAAAAGGTATCAGAACGGACATAGCTCGTTTGACCAGAAGAGTGTAAGCTTGACTCAAAGAACACCAAAATTCACCAAGACCTTTTGCGTGAAATTCAGCTCTCCACGCTTCTTTTGATCTCATGTCAATTAAGTCATCTTTAATCAGTTGTGTTAATTTACTGCAAATTTTTTTCATTAATCTTAGAACGCTGCGGACCCCTGACACACATATTACGGACCCCTTTGTGGTCCGTGGACCCCACTTTAAGAAACCCTGCCATAGATAGAGTCGCATATATCGGAAGGCTATATACTCTATCATATATCGGAAGGATATAAGGCCTGTCCATAGGAGGATGTCTCATTAATCGAACTTAGTTACTTTACGTTACATTCAGTCCTTTACATTTCTTTGCAAAGGGCATTGGGAATTTACCATGGAACTAGACCTACGGCTACCAAATATAAAATTAGATTACAACTTAGATATAAGCGTACCTAATTGCATCTGAATTGGACGTCGGCCACATATCTGCAGGAGGTTTATGCATTTCAACGAATATTTATAACATAAGACACATATGATTAATAATAATTTTTGGTGAACTCCACTTCTCCATGAATTAAAATAATTACGGAAAATGAAATGTTAAAATTATACAAATTCATCTATTTTGGATTGTGGTCGCGACTTTTTTAAGAAACGCGTCTAAAAAGTCCAATATCTTTTGGTGCCTATATGCTCCGAATGATTGTAACTTTTTGTAGGCAATGAGAAACCTTTTAAGCTTTTCAGTTTAGGCTCAGATTAAATCAAAATAGCGGAGTTTAGGTCCTATAAATTAAACAGACCTAGATATCTTGGCGTGGTCACAGAGCTTTAAATTGTAGATATACTTAATATCTTGATAAGTTTTAATTATTCGTTTATTTTTAATTAGGTACTTCATGACCGTTAGATTTTACGATGAATTTTTGTGGGATTAGTGTCGCAAGTCGCAACCAATGACTTAAATACTAATAGATATGTTAAATGTAAAATATATTAACTTGATTTAAGAGCTTTTTATTACGCTTTTTACAGTTAATTAATACAGTTAAAATTTTAATGCCCAAGCATTTTTAGAAGATTTCGATATTTACGCCTATTTGCTATCGTGTTTGCATAAAATTCTGTTAATTAAAAGATTAAAGATTAGTTAAGAGTAATAACTGTCCCCAAAGTAACGATTCTATACGGCACTAATGGAGAGAAAAGCAAAATTAACGCTGAACGAAACGAAAGAAACGTGAATGTTTCTTACAACAAAATATCTAAAAAAAAGCCAAGATAATCTCGATAAATATTTGTTAGGAGTTACGAAGTGTCGTGAGCAAACGCCATCTATATAAAATCTGTGGTACTAGTTACGTCACATCTATTTTTCTATAATACTTTTTTATCTATGTTTTTTGATCGCCGCCATTGTCGTATTATTGCATTGTTGCGCTCATTTGTTAATATAATAAACTCTGTTTAATCGGCCTAAGTCGTGCTTAATTCTTAATTCCCATCAGGTTTTGGGCCCAGTTAGTGAAACATATACAGTTTTGTGGACAGTTAAAAGAACTTGCTGTGATTTTAGTGGCGTAAACAAACGTGCTTAACCTTAACCGGGCGCGTCATGTACTTTTGCATATTAGTTTCGTATTTACTCCATATGAAACTGTTATTGTGTAACTAGCGTGTTGTGCCGAGTGAAAATCAAAAACTATTTCGATATGTCTGCTTCTATAAAGATTGATCAGTTAACCGGGGACAATTATGATACGTGGAAAATTCATATGCGTGCCATTTTGAAGAAAAATGACTTGTGGGAATATGTATCGGGTGCATTACCGGCGCCGGCGTGTACAGATCCTAAGTATGCGAGTTGGGCGACAATGGACGGTAAGGCAGAATCAGATATATTATTAGCTGTCAGTCCAAGCGAATTAGCTGCGTTGGACGGCTTGGCAACATCTAAAGAAATATGGGATAAACTGCAATCTACATATCAATCAAGTGGGCCGGCTAGGAAAGCTTATTTGTTGAAAAAACTTGTGTTGACTCGCATGCAGGAAGATGATGACCTGCGTAAGCACATTTCAGATTTCTTTGAAGCCGTTAAGAAGCTTAAAGAAATTGGTCTGATTGTTATAGATGAATTATTAGCTATATTATTACTTTATAGTCTTCCGGATTCCTTTGGTATGTTTCGGACGGCAATGGAGTCGCGAGATGACTTGCCATCAACCGAAGTGCTAAAGGTGAAGATTATTGAAGACTATGAAGGTCGTAAATCCAAAACAGCTGACCAGGATGCTTTGTTTGTTAAACGCAACAATAACAGTAATAGTGCAAATGTTCAGCATAAGAAGAATTTTGATCACCAGAAGCTTAACATTGAATGTTACAGATGTGGACGCCGTGGACATTTTGCACGAGATTGCAGAGTCAAATATGTAAAGAAGCATAAGCAGAGTGCACGACAATTAGAACGGAGTAATGATAATGAGCGGAAGACAACAATGTTATTAAGTAGCACCGAAGAGGTTCTATTGAGTGAACAGGAAAATTCTGTTTGGTGTATTGATAGTGGTTGCACAGGTCATATGTGCAATATGAAAGAAATTATTAAAGATTTTACAAGGTTGAGTTCAGAGTTAAATTTAGCAAATAGTGAAAGAACACAAATTACTGGTGCAGGAAAAGTTACCATTTCAGTAGACACAGGCTGCGAAGAGCGCCAAGTAGATATAGAAAATGTGTTCTATGTGTCAGACCTACGGACCAATTTATTGTCAGTAGCAAAAATGACAGATCGTGGGTTTGAGGTACGTTTTAGAAGAAAAGATGCAATTGTGATTGATGGAAATGATAAGATTCACATGCGTGCAGACCGTGTTGGTAATTTGTATCATGTTCGGATGAGTAACACAGCGGTCAATAATGTTGAAAAGGTAAAAAATTCAATAGATAAATGGCATGAACGCCTAGGACATCTTAATGAACGCGATTTGAAGAAAATGGCAAAAGATAACTTAGTTCATGGTTTGACATACAAGGATAGTGAAAAACTGTCTGAGTGTGAGATTTGTATAAGTGAAAAACAAGTTTGTACACCTTTTTCCAAGGGCAGCATAGACCGCACAAGTGAGCTACTAGAAATTGTGCATACAGATGTATGTGGTCCGATGAGGCATCAGTCTTTCAGTGGGAAGAAATATTTTGTTACCTTCATCGATGATAAGTCAAGATGGTGTGAAGTTTATTTTATTAGGAACAAAAGCGATGTTTTAAGTTTATTTAAAATTTATAAAGCATATGCCGAGAGATTTACTGGTAAAAAGATAAAACATCTTCAGTCTGATAATGGACGAGAATTTATTAATAAAGAGTTTGATGATTTTTTGAAGAAAGAAGGAATTACAAGGAGACTCACAGCGCCCTATACACCCCAACAAAACGGGATTGCGGAAAGAAAAAACAGGACGCTAGTGGAAATGGCGCGGTGTATGATGCGTCAAGCAGGAAGCCCTCCTACATTTTGGGCTGAAGCTGTAAACACCGCTAATTATGTGAGAAATCGGTGTCCTACCACAGCATTAAATGGACAAATTCCCTTTACAGTATGGAAAGGAAAGAAACCTACTGTAATTTATATGCAAGTGTTTGGCTCAAAAGCTTATTATAAGGATAAAAGCTCATCAAAAGGAAAATTTGATTCCAGATCATGTTTGGGCACTTTTGTGGGTTATGATAATCAGTCAAAAGCTTATAGAATACATGACCCTAAAACAAGAAAAATTATTGTGACTCGTGATGTGAAATTTATGAATGAGACTGCATTTGAACATGAATATAAAGAAATACTTGATGAAGAAGATAGTATTGATAAAAAAGAAAAAGTAACAATAAAGTTAGATATGTCTAATAATGAAAATAAACAGAAGAAAGATGATCAGATAGAGTCAGTAGTTGATGACTTAAAGTCGATGAGATTATTTGATGAAGATGATAACAGAAACAGAAATCAAAGAAAAAGAAAATCAACTGTTACATGGGAAGAATTAATAAATCCCACAAAAAGAGCGCGAGGAAGGCCAAGAATAATTCGTACTGGTATGGTAGGAAGACCACGTAAAGAATATAAATTAAATACTATAAATGAGCAAGAGGATGGAAATGAAATAGAAAATAGTAAAGATAATGAATTAATAGCAGGAATAGCGACTATTGAACCGATTACATGGAATGAAATAGAAGGAACCAACAATGAACATACATGGAGAATTGCTCTAGAGGATGAGTATTTTGCGCACATTAAAAATGGAACATGGGAAATAGTTCCTCGACCGAAGCACAGAAGGGTGATTGGCAATCGGTTTGTTTTTAGTACTAAAAGTACTGGTAAAAAAATAAGACTTGTCGCAAAAGGATGTTCACAACGGCCAGGAGAGATTTTCATGAGACGTCATCTCCTGTTGTGAGATCATCATCTATAAGAGTTATAGCTGCTGTATCAGCAGAATTGGAGTTAGAGATGCATCAGATGGATGTGGTTACCGCTTATTTAAATGGAACATTAGAAGAAGAAGTTTTCATGGAAGTACCCGATAAGCTACAAGATGTACTCAACAAAGTTATTAAAAACCAAAAGATTGGTACACAAAAACATGTAACAGAAAGGAATATACTTGAAACGGCTAAACGCTGGAGCATAGCTTTGAATGAATGTGTTGATTGTGTATGTTTGTTAAAGAAGTCTTTGTATGGCTTACGTCAGTCAGGTTTACAGTGGCATAAAGAATTAGTTAGGAAATTGAAAGATATCGGATTTGAAGCAATACCACAGGATCCATGTGTGTTTGTAGCGCGTAAGAATGAAGAAATAATGTTGATTGCGATTTATGTTGATGACATTATTTTAGCCACGAGTGATAATGCATGGATGAGTGATGTGAAAGTACATTTATCGAATACATTTGAGATGAAAGATATAGGGAAGATAAATAATTGCTTAGGTATTGAATTTACTAGAGATAATGAAAATAGAGTGTATTTAAGTCAAAAATCATATATAAATAAAGTTTTAGATCGTTTTGGGATGAGTGAATGTAAGCCCACAATGACTCCTATAGATGTAAGTTTAAAGTTAGAGAAACCTGCATGTGTCGATAATCATATAATGAATCAGTATCCATATCAAAGTCTGATAGGAGCCTTGATGTATTTGGCTGTATCTACTAGACCAGATATAGCTTTTGCAATTAATTATTTAAGTCAGTTTAATACTAATTACAATATTGAGCATTGGAAGGCGGCTAAGCGCGTGTTGAGATATCTGAAAGGTACATTGGAATATGGTTTAATGTATGAAAGAACTGGTCTACCATTGTTCGGTGTGGCTGATGCAGACTGGGGGTCAAATGCTGTAGATCGTAGATCTTATTCTGGTTTTGCACTTATTTTAGCAGGCGCTCCTGTAAGTTGGGAAGCTAGAAAACAGCGTAACATTGCATTGTCAAGCACAGAGGCCGAGTATGTGGCCCTTTCTGAAGCTACTAAGGAGGCCATATATATGCGTGATGTACTGAATAATGTTGGACTGGAGTGTGATTGTGTGACATTGTTTAATGACAATCAAGGTGCGATTAAACTTGCTCAGTGTAAAAATTATCGTTCTCGTACTAAACACATTGACGTAAGGCATCACTTTATTCGAGATATGTGCGAACAAAGTGTAATTGATCTGAAATATTTATGTACAGACCGTATGCCTGCTGATGTTTTGACCAAGGGTTTAGGTAGAATGAAGCATCATGAATGTTTACGAAATTTAGGTATGATTGATTTGTGTGAGTGAGAATTAGAGAATTAAATAATTGCTCACAACTTCGAGGGGGGCTGTTAGGAGTTACGAAGTGTCGTGAGCAAACGCCATCTATATAAAATCTGTGGTACTAGTTACGTCACATCTATTTTTCTATAATACTTTTTTATCTATGTTTTTTGATCGCCGCCATTTGTCGTATTATTGCATTGTTGCGCTCATTTGTTAATATAATAAACTCTGTTTAATCGGCCTAAGTCGTGCTTAATTCTTAATTCCCATCAATATTAAATATCCAACACTATATACAAAGAAATGGATGTAAAAAGTCGATATGTGCCAATGTTTATTCAAATTCAGTACAACACTAGATGTTATCGATGTATCGATATCGGACCACCGGAGTTGTAATCGTAATTTATTCGAGTGCATCTGTGAATGAGATACCTAATTGGTATCGTGAAGATGCTGTGGATTAGAGGAAGTTTTATTTTTCCGTGTTTCAAAAACGTACGGTCGCCGACAGAACCGGTGCACCACTTTTGAACCTTAAGGCTGGGACTATATGATCCGGAATCCGTCGGTCCCAGGAAACTTCAGAGCACTAAAAATAGAACTCAGCTCTAATAAATATTAAATACAATAGAGTTAAAAATGGAAGTGTCGAGTAATCGAGTTGTCATATTGGTATATCATCATCAGCGCTATGTTCTATTTACAATACTCTGTATTTTCCCCGTCCTTCCGAATTCCGGACCATATAGTCCCAAGTTCCCAACTCCCAACCTTATTGCCGAGCAATAAATAATAAGGTCGAAAAGTAGTACACCGGATTTGTCTTTCACTATACTTACCTACATTAGGATATTTAATAGGTACAAAAGTACGAAAAAAGTTACACGATTTTCATTGATTATTACCTATGTAACAAATGACAAAATATTTAATTGCGTGTAAAAATTAATAAATATTAATGGCACGATATAATCTTTCTTTTAATTAAAAAAAAAATACTCTTGTCTTAAAGCTCGTGATCGTGAATGTCCTTTCAAAATTTTTTACACAATCTTAAAAAAAATACCGAAAAAAAGGATCTCGTGCAACTTTAATGTAAAACTTCAATTACAAGATTACAACACACGAGAATTTTGTAATTTCTTTGCGATCAAATACAACCGGTCCAAGCTTCGATTACGTGCATATCGATTTTGCAGCAAAAAATCGATACGAGGTGCGCTGCGATGCGAGTTTTTTGCGACTACCCGCGGCCCGCGCCATACCGAGCGCTCACAAAAACCGGACGTGCGCCAAATACGGCTTCATTGTTTTTACAACTGTCCAAGGAAAAGGACGTTCTGATGGATGCTTACCGGTAAGTGAAATTAATGTTCTCAGACGATTAAATAAACCTAATGTGGGCATTGGCATATGGAGCCTTGTATTGTATGCGTCAAAAAGCTGCATCAATTTTGCTTATAATGTCTTTGAACCTTATCATAAGCGAATATACAATTTCTATGGTCGCCATAACTACTCGTAAATAAGTAAGATACTGTTGTTTAGTAATAAAGAATTATTAATTAACGTTCAACTTGTCTTTACTGAGTGTTCACACATGAGTTTTTTCAAGCCAGGACTTTCGCTTACGGGGCTGGCTGCTGGGCATTTCGTGCTTTGACGTAATTGACAATATAATTTCATAATATTTATGATAGATTTGTCTGATGCGACGCTTTAAATTATTTCAGTATCAACCCATAGAAAGCCCATAGACTAATCATTAATCTCGCTGGACGCTCTACCGCCCAGCGAGATCAATGATTTATTTATGTATCAACCTTAGGCTTCCTTCAACATGGTTGACATTCGCCGGTGCTCGAGCTATCATTTGTAGAGTGTCGCCCCTGTGAAAGGATAAAGAACTGAAAAAGCTCGCTTTTTTTACAGGAAAACATTTTTTCCCGTTAAAAAATTAAATCTGACCATATGAAACGGATATGATAAGGCACCGTGGGAACGCGTGGCGATAACGAATTTAATGGCAACGAAATCGCCACTTCCGCACCGTGAGATTCGCTCAGTGCTCTATTTGCATTGGTACATCTATATTTGATATCATTGTTATCGCTCGGACAAGTTTAAACATGTATGATGAAAATAAGACAGATTTTTTAAATTCATATTTCATACATATAATATAATTTATAACTATATACACTAATTTCGGTGACGGTAGCCAGTTTCACTGAAATCAGGCCATTTACGCAGGAGTTATTTTTATAGTGCCCAAGTGTGTGCGCAGTATACAAGAGCACTCTCTCTCCCTTTTACTCTCGTTACCCAGTGGGAAGGATAACCGACAACCGACTGGTCAGGCGCAGGTCCGACTTTTTACATGCCCATCCGACGCATGGATCATCTTTCTTATCAGACAGTCAGTTGATCAGCCTGCATTGTCCTTACTCGTAACCAAACTTGGAAACAACCTTTTTGTTGTTCCAATGCGGGAATCGAACCCACGACCTGCGAGTCGAGAGCCAATGCTCGAACCACTAGACCACGGATGCTGTTATTACAGTGATTACTCTGATTAGGTATATTATAGTACGAATATATTGAGCAGACGCGGAACCATTTGGTTCATGACGGTTAGGGCAATCATAAATTTAATTGAACAAAAATAAAGTGGATATATTTTTATAGCACTTGGTAGTAGATACTTTATAATTGTTTATTTGTCTTCTCATTAGAGAAAGGGAACTCCCTTTCTTCCTGTTTCAGAGGCGAGACTAATCTCATATTGTAAGACGATTTTCAGGTGATTTTCTATTGTATCTAAGATTCCTAAGGCCTAAGGGTCTGTTTCACAATCTTCAAATAAGTGTCGAATAGCTTATTCGGAAGTTTTGTCGCCGATCACTTTATAACGAGTGACAGAGACAAAATATGCAAATAAGTTATCTGACACTTAACGGTACATTGTTAAGCCGGCCCTAAGCTAGCGTTTGAGAGGAATTATCAATCAATCAATCAAAATTCGCATAAAACATGTTATTAAAGGTGTTACAATTTAAAATATATAATATAGTACATGTTTTGCCATGCCATTATTTCTGTTGTTATATCTTTTCGTTTCCTATACTTATCTATAATCTATGGCTTTTAATTCAAAACACAACCAGTTCGTCAGTACACAGTACGTTAGCATGTTCCTAGTTCTGTTTGCTGACAAAACACCCGGGTGCACGATTCTGCCCATTTCTCGAGTTAGAACTTAGAGCCAGCGTCTCGGTCTGGCAACACTCGAATAGACGAACGGAGTTTACCAAAAATACTTCCAATTTCTTCTTCTGTCTTGCTGTCTAGTGTCTACTGTGTAAATTGGTTCTACTGTCGGTAAATATTCATAAGTGGGGCTCCACCTTGAAACGACTGCAATTTTTTTTTATTGCATATTTTCATTATAAAACAGTCTGTTATGCAATATTAAGGTGGCGGAAGACCAAAAAAAAAATGTAAAATAAAAAAAATTACCGCCCCGAAGACGTTTTTAACGTGATAAAAAAGTTCTAACCTAACCTAACCCAAAACTACACACAGGTTATTTCACGCCAGGTTTTTGTGAGGCCGTGTTACCGCCCCGAAGACGTTTTTAACGTGATAAAAAAGTTCTAACTTAACTAACCTAACCCAAAACTACATAAACGTTATTTCACGCCAGGTTTTTGTGAGGCCGTGTTACCACTCCGAAGACGTTTTGAACAAGATAAAAAAGTTCTAACCTAACCCAAAACTACACAAACATTATTTTACGCTGGGTATTTTTGAGGATGACATATTTTTTATAATTTTTTTTTTTACATATTTTTTTTGTCTTCCGCCACCTTAATATTGCATAACAGACTGTTTTATAATGAAAATATGCAATAAAAAAAATTTGCAGTCGTTTCAAGGTGGAGCCCCACTTGTGAACAATTACCCTACTGTCTACAGCAGACCTAATTTGCCCTAACAGATTAGCTGGAGTGCCTTTGCCCTCTGAAAACTCAATATAACACAAAATTTTCTCAAACCTCATTATGAATCTATCAAGTTTCACTAAATTCATTAGATTAATTCAATAGGAACAAAAGGTTTTTTTTTTTTAATGTAATGAACCAGGAAACCAGCAGACGGATCGCCTGATGGTAATCGACCACCGCCGCCCATGGACACTCGCAACACCAGAGGACACTCCTCTGGTGTTGCGACTTGCGTTCCTTGCCTCCAGTAACCTCACTCACTCGGTGAAACATAATGCAAGCGTTCACGCCGGTTTTCTGTGAGCTCGTGGTATTTACCCGTAGAGCTGGCCCATTATGCCGAAGCGTGGCTCTCCCACAGATAAAATTCCAAATCTATATCCGATTTTAAGACACTTAGGACCACTTGCGCTGATCTGGGTTAAAATATCATGCCTTCTCTTTCATAAATACGAAGAGCGAGAGAGATTGCATGATATTTAACCCAGGGTTTACTTTAACCCTAGTGGGTTAGATTGTCATCTAGATTACTTGCATGTTTTATCTCTGTTGCTGTTATAAAGTAACTAGCGACAACACCTACGAATGAGCTATCGACACATATTAAATATTTGTGAAACAGGCTCCAAATAACGACTCTATTCAGGTTAGTTTTAAAAGCACAGAGCCGGCAGCATCGCATGGCGAAACTCAACAGAAATCAAAGATGGCTGACAATTATCAATTTCGCGGCTTTTTACAAAGAATTTTAATTGCATAACGATGTCATAGCTTTGCTGGTGAAACCACAATTAACATATCTCCGCTAATTTCTATCAAAAACCTGATCTGCAAAACGATTGCAGAGTGAAAACTTTATGTAATACTAGATATTCCCGCAACTTCGTGTGCAAAGAAAATCCCGCGGGAACCGTAACCTTTCCCTCGATAAAAAGTAGCCTATCTTTTTATCGAGGGAAAAGTCACGGTCAAATTCACCGTGGTCTACTCTATATCTGTGATATATAAATATGTGATCAAAATCGATAGTTTCGAAGCCTATTCAATGCAAACAAACAACTGTTGTACTGTATAACTGTTGGATATAAACAGGCTATACAGGACATGTACCGACTAACATATCTAACGAAACGTTAGTTATTTCGTGACCAAACACCACAGTCCACAATATACGGGGCTACTACTCGTAGATCTGATCAAACGCCGAACACGATTAAACACTCGAACACTTAAGCTCCAAGGTCTTAGTGGTCTAAATCCTTTCTACTGCAACACATATTATATTTGTCCAAGCCACACTACTTATCCTAACTATCTAACTTCAATTTATAGGCTTAGGGCCCGCGCCCGGCCAAGATGCTATCGCTAATTGTTGACGAAGTTAGAAATCAAAATTGTATGGTATTGCCGTAACGCGCTATGTCAACTAAACGACTGTCAATGAAACTATTAGACGTTTCATTGACAGACAACTAAAGTTGAATTTTGAATACCGGCCTAATATCATCCTCCTCCGCTTACACAATTTTATTAAGGCTTTAAATTAATAAAAAGAAATAGGTAAACAAATCAATAAATTATGTATTTAATAATCTTGTTAGTTCTTAATTCGTGTCACTCCAGAATAACTAGATTACAATTTTCAAACAAGTTTCTTATACTGCTATAATTTATTATAATATTCTAAATTTCTAAGCACATCTTCAGCTTACGTATTAATGTTTTAGGTATCCATCGATTAATATATTTCAATATACTTGATGGACATTGCACAACTAATACGAACCGAATTTCAAATGTCATTGACTTCTGACGTGTAAGTTATTTACTTGGATAGAAATGTGTACCTAATTAATTAAGTATCTAACACGTGCAATTAATCATTAAATTTTATCTTTTGTTTTACAAATTAGTATTACGAAGGCGAAAGGAAGAGTACGTAATGATTTTGGCATATTTCTATGTATGTCATATATGTAATATCTATGTATGTGTTCCACCGTGGCGCCTATACTACTAGTCCGATTATAATGAACTAGCTGTTGCCCGCGGCTCCGCCCGCGTAAATACAGTATCCCTCAGGAACACTGTAATTTTTCGGAATAAAAAGTAGCCTATGTTTTAATCCAGAGCCTAAACAACTACCATACCAAATTTCATCGAAATCCGTTCAGTAGTTTTTACGTGAAGGAGTAACAAACATCCACCCTCACAAACTTTCACATAATATTAGTAGGATGAGGTGTCAATTCGTAATAGTTGGCTCGGGTAACATAGACTATATAATTTACTTATATTATGAGATAAAAGTATGCAACCTAGGTATAAACTACAAGCCCTAGGTACATCGACCAAGGTGACACGGCACAATAGGGGCCTCAAATTGTGCTCCGATTGCGGATGTAGCTATTGACGCATTCGCCACGCCTCCAGCAACTGTAGTAGACGCGGTTTGGATGTTTGTTAATCACGACTTACGACAGAACAAATACTATGATCTAGCGGACCCGGGAAACGTTCTGCCGTCTAAATTATTGCTCGTTTTTACCTCGTACTATTATGTTATGTTCCTATTATTTTTACCTTACTAATAAACGCTGTATAAGCTTTGAATACAGAAAGTTATACAGTGTTTTGTGCCAATTCTATCGAATTAAAAATGTCACTTGTGTGACGGGAACAAAACACTGTATACCTAACTATTCAAAGTTATACAGCGTTTATTAGTAAAGGGAGTAGTACTATTAATTAAGACGTGCCACGTCACGTTATGATTATTTAGGGTTGCCATCTCTTACATATGACTCCCCGGACAAGACGCATGAAAACCCCGGATTTTGGAGTACGAAACCCGGACATAGAACAGTTTTTACCCGACTACGGCAATGTCAAAAAGAAAGGAAGATTTATTATTGCTGCAAATCAAAAAAAAAAAACGTAGGCCTTCCTAATTCTGCGTACAAAAACCCGGATAGCAAATAAAATCCGGCCCGGACGCTCCCCGGACGCCCTTTAAACTAGGACAAATGCGGGGAAACCCGGACGGATGGCAACCCTATGATTATTCATAGACAGCACACACCGTAAAATGCATACATGTTGTAGGAGCCAACTGTTATCTAACGCCGTATATATGTCACCGTAAAATTGTAAAAACCGTTAGATTGTAAAATAACTAACGAGGTTGTAAAAATATGTCGAAAGATTAAAAACTATATATTTATAATCTAACGAATAATAATGTGTTAAATTATAGGCAGCATATTCGCGTCGGAAGTCTATCATCATTTTACAATTTCACTAGTTTTATTACAATCTAACGGTTTATACAATTTTACGGTGACATATATCTCTTATTCAATAGCTCGGGCCTCGGCTGTTTTGTTACAAGAACCAATTGGCAATATGCCTCAAATACAAACCGCTTCAAGTCGTTCTCATAGGTTAGTTTCCGAGTTATGTTTCAGTATAATTGGGTTTTCTACTTACTATACTGGCGACCACACTCTTTGTTACTATACCGCTACTAAAACATTAATCATCTGAAGAAGTTGTACACAATAGTTGAAAATAATTACGCCATTTTGTCGAGGAAAGCCTTACATTAATCATAACAGCGGTCGCTAACTACCTTTTTCTGTCTAACTGTACTTCTATAATGGTGCCTTCTAAGTGTATAAAATAATGACGTAGTTCTTATAAGTCTTTACTGAGACTTTTTCCTTGAATTTTCTAAGGTTCTCGAGTGCAAACATTTTAAATAACTTTTTACACTTCTTTAGCATTGTTGTGATTTGAAATTCAATTGAATGAAACGAAATAGCAATCGTAAAAATAAAGATCTTGTGTCCACTTTGGGTGTTTCATATTTTGTTTCATATACCTTTTTTCCATACGAAAAACATTTTGAATTTGCTATAAAATAATATGATACTGTTGTTTAAAACTTTTGGCTTTGTATCTTTGGGCATCCATAATTTAAAAAAAAAGACTGCTAATGTATGATTCGTGTTCTAATTCATCTAATGTTCTGATAAGTGGCCTTTTTAGACCCCTACGTTTTAAACCCTGGATGCAACCCTGGCCTGGATGCAAGTTTCACTTCGATCGCTGATGAACTGGACACTGTTTTTCAAATTATGTACTACGCTATCTACAGGTAAGGCTGGGAGTTGGGACTATATAATCCGGAGTCCGGTAGGCCGGGGAAAATTCAGAGTATTGAAAATAGAACTCTGTGCTAATACAATAGAGTTGTAAATCGAACACACAAGTGTCGAATTAAATGTCAATGTCATATATTATGAAAGCTCGACGCAGAGTTCTATTTTCAGTGCTCTAAATCTTCGCAGAGCCGCCAGATTCCGGATCATATTATAGTCCAAGGCCCCAGCCTAACAGTGCTAGCTTTATTGAAAACATCAAGTCAAACTGAACCTTATCTTCCTTATCTTAAGTAGGTAAAGTATCTGGTCCTTGCACTTCAGTAGTTAGAAAGTTACAATTTCAATATGTCGGGTAATGCAGGATCGCTGTACGGCAGATAACAGGACGGCCAGACTACAGGCTGAAGTGCATTATGATAATAGTGTTTCCGAAACATACTAATCTTATCTAATAGTATCAAATGCGAAAATGTGTGTATCGCATATTTGACTACACTCTGTATACTATTCGTAATTCACATACAGAGTGTTTCAAAACCGATAAATGATTTTTGCATGATGGTTTTCATTATATAGTTTTTGTAGTCCGGTTTAACATTTTTAGCTTTCTTACACAAAAAAATGTAGCTAGTTTATTTTTTCGACGAAAAAACCGGAGGAGGTTCTCAAGTCAACTGTACAGACCTATATATTTAAAAATGTAGAATAGAAGATTTTATATTTTGGGGCCAATAAGCGGGAATCTTCGGGAAGCGGGTAAAAGCAACACCTACTAATACTGTAAAAGCTACAAACACAAAATTAATAAATTTCGATTTCGTTCAAATAATTTAATTCGTATTTAAGAGAACGAAAATAGATCTTCGTACGCGACAAAAGGAAACCCGCAGTAACCGTACATTTTGCCGCGATAGAAAGTAGCCTATGTCCTTCCCTCTATTCTATATCTGTGCCAAATCATTAAAATTGGTCCAGTACTTTTGGATCGTATTCGATGCAAACAAACAAAAACTTTTCCTCTTTATTATATTATTAGTATAGATATAGATATAAAACACGCTTTTCTGAAGGTATAAATTAACAAGTCCAGCGACTGACATACTCGTGTCAGCGATCAATCAACCATATTGTTTACCTGTGTGAAGTGTAAACGTTCTGTACGGTCTGTGCGCTACTCTGTGTGATGTGTCTGTAGTCTGTACAGAGTAGACCGTAACCAGAACAATAGCTGTCTTAGATCCTACTAATGTGAAAGTTTGTGAGGATGGATGGAGGTTTGATACTCTTTTACGCAAAAACTACTCAACGGATTTTGTTTCAGCGCTGGAGTAACACATTTTATTTCGAAGAAGCAGTGTTTCCGTGGGATACTGTATTTAGGCGGGCGGAGCCGCGGGCAAAAGCTGGTCGATTATAATAATATAATTCCATTTCCCCGCGACTTTGTGCGCGCAAAAGGTACAAGAATCGTACATTTTTCCGCGATAAAAAGTAGCCGATGTCCTCCGTGGTCTAATCTATATCTATGCCAAATTTCATCATCGGTCCTGTAGTTTCGGAGTCTATTCAATGCAAACAAACAAACTTTTCCTCTTTATTATATTAGTATAGACTAGTATAGTTGTCTATACTAGATAATTTCAGTCTATTATTTTTCTATTTTTAACTCTACCATGTAATGTAGAGAAAGCTAAGATTTCCACGTAAGTTTGTGCAGTGAAAATAGTTTAGTGTCTTTAAAAGGGCAGACAGGTTCTAATTGATACAATAAGAGCTGAAATTGTTATTGTGTAAAAAGTTATGCACTGATAAGGAAACTGGACTGAATTGATAAGAGAAAGCATCGTTTAATCCTAATAAAATTAAATACGAATTATAAATGATTGTTATTCCTTTTCAGAATGATATAGCTCAGCCATACTCAAAGTGTGTTCCGCGGAACCCTGGGGCCCCGAAGCCCCTGTAGGGGTTCCGCGAGAATTTAGAAAAAAAAATCAACAAATCACCTCTCTCTGGTAGAACGTTTTTACGCGTCGTAATATCTTGAGGCGCAGCCGATCGGGCGATGAAGCGACGATCGGGCCTCGACACTCAGTCAGTCAACGATTAGCGTTTGGAGTGATAAGTGCTTAAGTACAAGCTACCTAGCAAATTGAGAATTTTAAACGAAGTATTTATTGTTCTACTGCTGTATTCTGATTGTATCAGTTTTGTACATTCATTCTTCTTTCTTCAACTCTTTTACGCACAACGATCGTGCGTTATTTTAAAGGCGTTAAACGTATTGCAATAACGTCTTCTAACGATACCGAATGTTGCTGTTTTGTTTAAAGTTTGAACATATTAAATAGGCAAAAAATTTTGCTCGCTCGCTTCGCTCGCTCGCGATAACCATAAACAATATATATTATTTACTACTAATAGCTGATTGATTTTAAGGTATTTTTCCGAAGTTTACCGTTATTCAGTGTTTTAGTTTACAGTGTCGACCTGTAAAATGAAGAAAATTTTGCTCACTCGCTCCGCTCACTCGTGTTTGGCTTAAAACATATTAAGTATCAATTTTTATGTTTCCGAATTAATTCAGGATTTAAAGCAGAAAGAAACAGGTAAAAACGGATCAAATTGGGATCCATAATTTGCCCAGGGCTTCTAATAGGTTAAAGACCAGTATTTAATGTACTTTTAGTCATTTTATTTTCATTTACTTGTTATGTAGTAACTTACTATTAGTATGTAATAAGTTGTAACTGTTACGTATTTTATTATGCTTATTTATAAAGAATACATGTATAAAATAATTGTTTTATAGTAGGGTTCCGTCAAGTATTTCGCCTTCCAAAAGGGTTCCGTCACCAAAAAAGTATGAGAACCGCTGATATAGCTTATCTTCTAATGAGGGTAATATGAGCTTTCTAAAGACAATTTGACAAGGAGCCTAAACTACTACCATACCAAATTTTATCGAAATCCGTTGCGTGAAAGAGACAAAAATCCATCATCTTCACAATATTAATATTTATTATAGTAGTAAGATAGAACGTGCAAGAAAATGAGGAAAGAACATTTTTGGAGATTTTACTTCTATCATGCATGAGTGCACTTATTTTTCCTGGGAACAGAGACGTCCACAGAAGTGAAGTGATGTAACCCGCGTGGGTAGAATTAGACCACAATTTACACGTCAGTTAATTAACTGACTCAAGCTTTTCACCGTAGTACACTGTACAGTCGTCGGGAGAAGCGCTTTACCATAATATTACTAAAAAATTTACGTATTACGTAACCAGAAGTTGGCTAAAGTAATTTAACTTGAAATCTATAAACTTGACTGAGATTCTTCAATTCAAACGATTTTTTGATGAAAAGTTATATTATCTGTCTTAAAAGTTCGATAATATTGATTTTGATTTCAATTTCTTTTCAATTTTTGTTTTCAATCGTCGTGTTTTGCCAATTTACAAATCAAACCGTCCAAATTAATTTCAATACTTGGAAAGTGCAATTAAAACTTGATATGGATTGAGGACAACTTAATACCCTGACTGGTTCTCATACCCAAATTGATTGAACTTCCTGAGAGTTTTACCGCTAATTTCTTATAAGTGGGTTATAATGGATCTTACATTATTTTTAAGTAGCCACATTTTACAGTATTATATTTTTTACAGGCTTTTTATGAGGATGTCTTTATACCAATCTGACTTAGTCGCAAAAAAAAATACGACAGGTAAATTTTTACCGTAATTAGTACAACAAAAAAGAACTATAGTAATCGGACTACTCTTTAAAAGTTATACATAAAAAAATACGCGTTAAAAATATGTATTATGGAAAACAGAAGTGTCGAGCTGTCATTGACATTTGACTAGACACTCATGTATTCGGTTTTCAACTCTATTGTATTAGCGCAGAGTTCTACTTTCAATGCTCTGAATTTTCATCGGTGTACCTGATTCCGGAACATATAGTCTCAACTCCCAGCAGTGGAGGATGTACGACTTTTTAGAACCGGGGCAAAAACTTGATACCCCCCCCCCTCCTCAACATAATTTTAAAATTCGATTACTCGAGAAAAACCTATAAGATTTTAGGAAAAGAGGCTTCATATTGATATTTGTTCGATATTTCGAATTAATGTCTCAAGGATTTGGCCGATTTGGCACCCCCATGAAACTGACGCCCGCGCCCGGGGCAAGTGCCCCCCCCATAGATCTGGGGCTGACTAAGCCCAGCCTTACTCCTTACTATAATATGTAACATATAACTCGTGGAAATTGTATTCTAATTTCGAACTCGTTCTACATCGAGTGCATTACAATAATGTATTCTACGACATATATTTATGAGTAAATATCGATATGCAAATCCCAATTACCATATCTTACGGTTCTCTTCGGGAGACAAATGCGTATTTTATACGGGTTTCGAGATTACTTCATTTTAAACGTCAACGTGGTTTAACTATGGTAAAATATGTGACAGTTACTATTACTACAAGATAACAATATTGGGTTGAATGAAATGTTTCATTACAAAGGCGTTTGTGTATTTTCTACTTAAATATATTGACGTGTTTATTTACGCTTTAAAGATTTATTTACCATTAGCATTTATCGAGTTTTTATTTTTTTATTTTATGTGATGTCACTTGTGATAATAACAGTACCGCCTCCTGACCTACTCCATATTTTGGTAACAGCTCTACATTTTTATCCAGCCCTTATATAAAATAGGTATCTATGTAGTATACAGTATTAAAATGAAACCATACCCAGAATAAGTAAGTAAATAAGTTTATTCTAAGTTCTAACTCAACTCGTTTTGTCATGCAATTCAAATAAAAAAAAAACTTTCGTAAAAGACAAACCGGCTAAGTACGAGTTGGACTCGCGTACTAAGGGTTGTACCTATGTAGAGATGGGTAAACGCCCAGGCGTTTTGGGCACTTACCGGGCGTTTACCCGTCTATATAGATGGGTAAACGCCCAGGCGTTTTGGGCATTTACCGGGCGTTTACCCATCTCTAGTTGTATGGGAACCTCGCATAATATTTATTTTATTCTGTTTTAGTTACTTATAGCGGCCAGTGGCTACCGAAATACATCATCTATGAAAATTTCAACTGTCTATCACGATTCATGAGATAAGGCCTGCTGACAGACAGACAGCGATGTCTCAGTAATGGGGTTCCATTTTTACCCTTTATGTACGGAACTCTAAGAAAATGAAAAAATGGCGACCAAAAAACGACCGAAAGCTCTAGAAATCACCCAATCTTATAAAGACTGCACGCCGTAAACCGATGGTAGATAAGCATTGTTGGTGATGAGCAACTAGCGAGACGTTTGAATGGAGTCGGGCAGTCTCTACACTCTGGTCAATAGATAACATAAATCCACCCGCAGAATAGAACTATTAATCTCTTGGGGTATTTTATGTACCAATTTAATAATGAACACAATTAGAGTCGAGACGGTTAAATTGCGTTAACCCGTTTAATGCTCGCTACACCACAAGTACCTACAACAACGATAAAACTACACAGTTCGGTCACAGTAGACGTATATGTACAGTACTACATCTTCATACTAGACCGCCCGAATCGGCGCACGCAGACACATTAAATATATCTACTGTGCAGTGTTACCAAGTCTCAAAAAATTTTCTTCTTAAGATTTAGGTATAATTAAATAACGTGATTTTTTGCCGTTTTGTACGGAACCAATCGTGCGCGAGTCCGACTCGCACTTGGCTGATTTTATTTATTAAGTTCGGTGACCATATGAACTTAAGCCCCATTATCAGACCAGTTTCGTGTCTTCAATCTTCATAACATTGCATTGTCACGCGATATATCTACATATGCATACAAAATTTCAGCTCAATCGAAAATCGTTACGAGGCCAAGGGTCAATAGGACGAACTGCTGAATGAAAAAATAACAAAAATTTAATTCATCTTTTCGTCTTATTAGGACGCAACTTTGTGGGACGAACAGACGAATTACTCAAATTTAAGTTGCAAGTTACCTACTTAAACTTGCAACTTACTTAAATATAGGCCGGGGAAAATTCAGAGCACAGCAAAATATAACTGCGCTTATACAATAGAGCTAAAAATCAAACGCACAAAATGTCGAGTCCAATGTCAAAGGCATATGACAGCTCGACACTCGATATATTTTATAGTATACTAAAAATAAATATTTTTCAAGAAGCTACTTATTTGTGATTGTTTAAATAAAACGAAATTTTTTTCATGTAGATACCCAATTGTTGTTTCCGTGAGATTAGTATCGCGAAATGAAAGTTTCATTAGTCGTTAAAGTTCGACCAATGTCGTTAATATCGGCGTTTGTAATTGGTAGCTATTTAGCTCCAGATTAAATTATGCTAATTATGCGGATTGTAAATGAAGCCATAAACTACAGTAGTTGCGTAAATTGATGATGAATACTTGTGTTTCATAGACAATTTGAGAATAAATTAACCCCCAAGGCTGAAACTATATAATCCGGAATTCGGCGGGCCCAAACAATACAAAATTTCAGCTCAATCGAAAATCGTTAAGAGGATCAATAGGACGAACTGGCGCATGAAAAAATCACAAAAAATTAAATTCGTCTTTTTGTCCCATTAGGACGAAACTTTGTGGGACAAACAGACAAACGACTCAAAATTAAGTTGCAAGTTTTGCCTAGGTCTACTGTTTAAACTTAAATATAGGCCGGGGAAATTCAGAGCACTGAAAATATAACTCTGCCCTAATACAATAGAATTGAATATCGAGGTGTAGAGTGTCGTGTCATAATTATATGACATTGACATGAAACTTGACACTTCTGTGTTCGATTTTGTTTCCCGGCTCCAGCGGACTCCGGATCACATAGTCCCAGCCACTTTAATTTAACTATATCTTGCAACCAAGATGTAGATTAACTCACACAATCGAGGCCCTGGTTTTTTAGCCATAGAACAATTAATATAATGGTAAACCATGACACGTTACGTGTGTAATGACACGAGTCTTTGTCATACGGTGACATTATGTTATATAGAGCGAGGTCATACTAAATTGCTGGTAGTTACAAAATTTGACATTTGGCTTAACGAGGCCCATATGATAGACATTAGACATCTCACACCACAGATTAAAGGGGGAACAGACTGATAAACAGCTATATTATAAGGGCCATACTCACGGCGTATCCAGCAAATCCAGCACCGGTACTAATAGCCGTCATTAGTGTCAATAGTGTCAATCATTTAAAATTTTTGACAACAAATCCGCGGCCTTGAGCTTGCAGGCTGGATGGTCAGTATGGCCCTTTAGCAAGTTTTACTTTAGCAAGCATAATTACGGTGTGTCCACGATTGTGTGGAAAAATTGTGGGTCATTTTCGAGTAATCGACCTCCAAAGTTGTTTATAAGCTACACCTCACCCCTGGCATTCTGTTAAATATTCTTTATGAACATGATTTTGAACCTAAATCAGACAATAACTTTTGAAGTGGGTAGTTAATTTAAAAATGGTCAAAAAACGATAATTACAAAACGAGTCCTCAGACATGCGAGTTGTGACCTGACATATGGTTAGGTTTTTTAACTATTTTAGTCACTGCTCTAGCAAATAAAAGGCACTTTGAAGCACTACGCACATGTCTCTCGGGACTGAGGTAGTACTTACTTATTAGACACCTACGACTCTACAAGTCGAGTACCTTGGACAACAATTATTATGTATTAACCGTAATCGGTATTATTAAATAGTTCTCACAGTATGTAACTGCTACGCTAAATTATGTTAATTATTAGCAAATTATAAGCTTTGATATAATTCCACTATTTTATGCTCTGATAATGTCAGCTAATGGTTTATAACTGGAGGCCGCTCTGTGGTTGAATGTCGTCCATAATCCTACTAAGTACTAATCTATCTATACTACTATACTATCTATAATCTATACTATCTATAGCGAAAAGTGGCCCATGGAGAGCCACTTCGCTACGTTCAGTGTAAGAGGAGGAATGGATGGTAGGAATGAAAGTGGACGAAGCGAAAGAAGTATATAAGGGTCGTGGCAAGTGAAATGAAGTGGTATCTGCCTACCCCTACGGGATAGAGGCGGTCTCTGCCTACCCTTATGGGAAAGGGGCGTGATTATATGTATGTATGTATATTCTATACTTAATATTATAAATGCTTTATCACGCTTTAACCGCTGAACCGATTTCGATGAAATTTAGTATGGTAGTAGTTTAGGCTCTGGATTAACACCGGCTACTTTTTATCCCGAAAATGTAGAGCTTAGGAAAATGTTAGTCCATCCATCATTTATCCTCACACACTTTCATCTTTATAATAGTAGTAGAATTTAATGAGCAGAATCGACCTACTGATCAGGGTATATACATAGTAACAACTTAACACATGGCGATGGACAGATGGCGCGCACTTGAACTCATGGGAAACTTCACAGCTTCACGTCGCGTCGGCTTAAAATTAATATAAGGATTATACATAATTTAATAATTTTCTTTATCAATTACTCATTTTTTGCGTGAAAGAGTAACAAACATCCATCCATATATTTCATACATCCGTCCATCCATTTTCACAAACTTTCACATCTATAATATTAGTAGGATGGAAACGTATTACTCATGTAGGTAAGCTCGCACAGAAAAAACCCTAACCTAAAACGCTTTAAAGTTAGGAACTATCTATATCGCAGGATTCACAGGCCCTCTCTGCTCGGTAGGACAAGGACAGCATGTGTCTTAAGAGTCGCTTAATTAAAGTAGCGTCTGGGTAATCGCTCGTAAGTTATCAATTTAAATGACTTTATCGAATCGTTCGACGGTTCATCCATCTTAAATGGCTTCCATTTTTAAAACATTCACAAAAAATAAAATAAAATATCAGAAATTAAGCAGAAAATTTCATTGCACTTGGTGCTCGGTAATGTTAAAACTAATTAAGCGATTGACCGATCACTCTGATCTTGCAGTTAAGGAAGACGGATGCAAGAAAAAATATCAAAGATTTTTTGCCCACAATGTCATTCGCGCCTAATTTTTGCACGGGTATGGTACATTTTACACGCCGTAACTCTACAAGTCAAACTACACAAAATCTACAGTCTACACCTTAGTCAAAATATGTGGTCATTTCGCTACATTCATTTGGGCGTAAGGTGAAAAAATTACTGACTGTTTTGTTATACTCTTGTAGGAACGATCGGCCAAGCCACAACTTGACAAAGGTGTAGAGTTTGTGAAATTAGGCTTGTAGAGACAGAAGCTTGGTTTTACATGAGATCTAATATCTTTTTGACAGTGTGAGTCATATGGTATCGTCTTGGCATTACTTTACATGAAAAAAATATCACTTTTTTTAAAGTTGTTATAACAATATTTTTATTTCCTTTTTTTTATTTTATTGCTACTATTTATAACACGGGTCTCTACAACAATTTTAAGACATCTAAAGTAAAAATTTGCGTAGGTAAGTCACTTCAAAATTTTCTTCCCCTAGTATAGGGGTTGGAGGATAAAAGGTCCCAAGTTTGTAAATTTTTAAGTTGTTTGTGTGCTAACACTAGCTAACATACCAAATTTCAGCTTTTTAGGAAATCTGAAAGTAGATACCCTATAATTTTGTTGATCATCAGGGGTTTTTAGATATCAATAAAATCTAAAGTAACCTATGCAATCAAAACTTCACATGTTTTATAAGTCTGCTACTGAGAACATATCCTGAAAATTTCGTTTATCTGGTATAATCCAAACCCAAGTTATGAGGGTTCAAAAATCGACGAAACGCTTTGAGAAAAGGGTGGTCTGGTAGTGCCCTTGCGCTTCGCTTAGCTCGTCTTGGCGGCAGATACGACGTGGTTGTAATGTTTAAATAAATTAATTTATTTCAATTTCTTGAAATCAATGATTTTTTCTGTTCATAATGACAGTTTCTTTTAATGCATACCTGATTATAAATTATGTAAGCGTTAGAGAATATTAACAAGTTTAACAACTATCTATCATGCGTCGTAAATCGTAACTCGTAACGTTTTCTGATTTTCTCACAAGTCACAACTCACAATACAAACGAAATACAAATCATTGTCATCTGTCAAATCGAATAATTTAATGAAACACGCAATTAATGTTATTAATAACTATGAGGAATTGAATAACAACATTAATTTATTTTATTTTCAGAAAAAAAAACTTATTTTGCGTGTTTTTGTTCGTAAACTTTTTGGAAATGGATAATGACATGGACGTTTGAATTCGTTTGGCGCCAAAAATGTTAAACTTCTAGAACTTTGTTTTATTACAGTCACCGTTATCAAAACGAGTTTCATGAGAAAATAAAGAAAGCGATATATTCACGATATAAATTTTGAATAATTAATTCTCGCGTTTCCGCTCGTTTCCGAACGATGGCGACGAGATGTCGACGTAATATAATCTGTGTTGCAACGTATCACGTGACTTAATGATCGTTGATGTGACGTAAATTCAAAATATTAAGCGCTTACTAGCGCTAAAGAAAAAAAAGATAATCGGCCAGGAGTCAGGACACGTTTGCTAACTTCAACTTCAATACTGCTAACATAGTCCACCATTTTGCTTATTTAACGCCAGCGGTCGCCACTTTGCTTACGTTTTTTTTGTAAGCGCTATTTTCCGCGGAACACAGGCAATGACAAGCAATATGAAAAAAAACGACTCTAAGGGTCAGTTCACACTTCACACCGAGACGCGCACTTTATAAATTACCAATCAAAATTGATCTTTATTCACTAGTCACTAGGCCACTACACAAAAATGTTTCATTTCAAGAGTTTGGAGTGCGAGTGGCGGCACCGCGTTGGGCAGTGCGGTTTTTAACCGACTTACAAAAAAGGAGGCGGTTATACGTTCAGCTGTACTTTTTTAATCACAATTACTTTTATTTTAAAGTGCGCAGTGCGCTCCGCGTCTCTGTGTGATGGTACTGAAATTAGGGTAAACTAGGGGGTTAAAGGGCATAAATGAAACTCAAAACTCTAAATAATTCCCGGAATAAATTACTTTGACATAGTTTTAAAATTAAACCACAGAAAGCTAGAAAGGAAAGGTTATGAAATATTGGATTAAGTTATTCCTATTTCCTACGCATTTCTAAAAACCTCAGCACCAAGAACCAATAAATAAAATCAAAAGCTTGTAAAATCGACACAGTTTACACGAGCCTACAATCCTACATCCGCCGTTTAAAAAATAAATACCGACAAAAACTTATTTGGGGATCGGGGATAGCAAAAAAGGTTTGTATATGGAACACGTGGCTCGCTGAAACGTATGAGCATCGAGTTTGTATTGCAAAGATTTGAAAATTATCCTCAAAAATATTGATAGATTCTATTAACCTATTTCATTGTTTTTAAATATTCTTATTGAATACAAAATTTTGACAGACTATTTGCCCAAGATAACGAGTCTACAGGACCTACAGGCACAGACTTAAGAAAGAGGAAACGATAAAATGCTACATACTTAGATTTCTATTTCATTACTACAAGCAAACGTCCACGATTGTGTGGAAAAATTGTAGGACGTAGAAGGGGACGTCAAAACTTTCAAATTTGGAACGATTTGGATCATTCTATGAAAGCTGTTTCTCCGTAAACTAATATAATAAAGAGGAAAAGCTTGTTTGTTTGTTTGCATTGAATAGGCTCCGAAGGTTCCCTATTTTTTCGCATAAAATTATATGTCATAATTTTACTTGGCATAATTTCATTTGACCTAATAGTAGTTTCGCATAATATTCATTTGTCATAACTTTCTTAGCATAATTTTTTTTCGCATAATTACTAAAAGCATAATAATTGGTAGGCATACTTATTGTAAGGCATATATTTTTTTATGCATAATATTAAAAAGTATAAATATATTTACGCTAATGATAATGATATTTAAGCATATTATTATATTTACGCATACATCTTTGTAGCATTTTTTTCACATACTAATGAATGATAAATTCTACTGGGTGTGCGAGTTAAGACGAAATAACAATTATAGTTGTAATTTTCGACTGATTACGAAATTAAACTCGGACAAAAAACACGAACTGCTATCTAAGAACATGTCGAGCTAATTATTTTAAACATGTTAGCGGCTTACGGGTGGCCCAAGGGCCACCCCACCGCAACTTAACCTACTGTTACAGATGTTACACTAGGTATATGAGTGTAATACCTGCTTTTAATGTTTTATAATTATGCCTTTAATTACCTTAACCGTGTTTTCATTATGTCGTTTCCATTTTATGCAAATTTGTGCCTTGTGACAGAATGCCTTGAATTTATTATGACAAAAAAATATGCCTAACGAGTTTATGCCGAAAAACAATTATGCCAAAGTATTATTATGACAAGAAAAATTATGCCTGACGAGTTATGCCTCATTAAATTAGGACTAACAATATTAGTCTAAATGATATTTATGCCTAATGATGTAGTATGCCAAGAAACCATTATGCCAAAGTATTATTATGCGTAGTAAAATTATGCCAAGTGATGTATGCCAAATGAAATTATGACAAATAAAATTATGCGAAAGAAGAGGATCCCGGCTCCGAAACTACTGGGCAGATTTTGATGAAATTTGGTACAGATATAGATTAGACTTAGGGGAAGGACATAGTCTACTTTTTATCGCGGCAAAATGTACGATTACCGGAGATTTCCTTTTGCGCGCACAAAGTCGCGTGCAACATGTAGTAATTATATATTTTCTGCTCTATGCTACAGGCTACAATTGTGTTCTTCGTTTACTCTAAGAAAACGAATTCCATTTACCATCGTCTGAGAATTAAGATTGATAGTTGAAACAATGTTTTCATAGTGGATTAATGTGTACAGTTTTATTATGCACATAATTATAACGTGAAGAGTGAACACTAAACAAGTTTATGTTCACACAACCTGTCGCGACTTCGCGAGAAGTGCTCGGAAACCTCAGCAAAAAAGAGACGCTTAATGGATATTTCAAATTCAAAGGCATATACTTCATTTGAACAATCCAATATGTAGAAATGAATAGTTGCATACTTTTGAACATAATGCATTTATATTTGAAATCATACCTACCATGCTTATGTCTTTACAGAAAACAACGCATTGCATTGAATTATGCATAATTTCGTCTACTTACTTCCCGAAACGGTTTTTTCTAAGTTTTGTAAGCTTTTTTAACTACAATCAATGAAGGTAATAGAAGTCTCAAGTCATGCAATAGAAGTGACATCATGCAAAAAACAGCTTTTAATCTTTCTGCTGTCCCTTTGAAAAACAATGCTGTTTTCGTGATGGAAGATTTGAACCCACAGCATCACGCGATATTTAGATAATTTAATACTTCGGTCATTATACCCAATTACAAAACACGATATTTGTTAATTAGTGTCAGACACTTAAGTAATGGTATTTACTATTAACTGGTTAGTCTAGAATTAAAACGGAGATAGAGAAGAGCTAATTTAAAACGCTTTAGAGTTTAGGCAAATAATAAAACATTCTAAATTAGAACTTACTATTGGCAAAATTGGAGACGTTGTTGCAAGTAAAAACACAAAAGGTGCAACTTGAATCATAAAAGCGTTACAAAAATTCAAACAAAAATCGATTTTATCAACGGAACAATACAGTGACAGGGGAAAAGAGACAGGACACGGTTCGCCTAATGTGCGAAAGAGACGGAAGTTATACGTTAGTTGCAGCTGTCGTGCTACGTCATGACGGGCCTAGGGAACCGCTCGACCGTAGACAAAATGACAAACTATTGTTAACAGTCCTGGACTCCTGGCCGAACACTCAAACCATATGCCCTTTGATATTTCACTTCTTATTGGTAATGTTTTACAGATGGCCGAGGTCAGGAATAGTCAAATTTGATAGATAAAGGTGTCCATCCTTACTAATATTACAAAGTTATTAGTGTGAGTTTGTTTGGTTGTTATGCTTTAACGTAAAAGCTACTTAACCGATTATTATGAAATTTGGTACAAATATAAAGTAGAACACGGGGAAGGACATAGCCCAATTTTTATCGCGGTACAATATGCAGTTCCCGTACGATACTATATTTACGCGGGCGAAGCCGTGGGCCAAAACTAGTTAAAAAAACTAATATTAATTACTTTTACGATAAGAATTTGGCACCGTAGAGTTCTTTGAATTCTTTATTTTAGGATATTCTATTTGACCACTACGAACAATTAGTTCAATACAATTCCCGATTCAACAATGGCGATCGCTAGGATCTTAGCGAAATATGGTCCAGGATGCACCCATTGTCTTAGCCACGATAAGTTTAACAATTAGAGTGGTCGTGCACGGTATCCGATAAGGTTGCACCATAAATAACCGCTAATTACTTCCTTTGTTCATCGACCGTTTACCCCCGGTTTACCCTATTCAGCTGCTAGCGCCCTTTTCACAGCCACAAGTGTGAGTGCCCTTGATAGGTACTATTATTATTTACTCATAATAGATTAACTGAGACTTCGCTGTCCATCCGTCTGTCTGTCTGTTTAGTAAAGAACCCCTCGTGTGCGAGTCCAGCTCGCACTTGGCCAGTTTTGAATAAATCTGCAGAGTCACAGTTAGGAATATAAAAATTATCATCTTAACTACATTATGGCTAAATTAAATCGACGGGTGCAAAGTAAAAAAAGTCATCTGCAATTTTGAGTTTTTTGTTTTTTTGTAGAAACTAGCTTAAAATATTATGCTCTACAACATAGCAAAAACAGAAATTCAAATATCACCTTATTTTTGGTAATTTTGTCACGTAAAAGAAGACTTCTACACCTGTTTTGTGAAATTGCACGATGTAGAAGCGAATAACTACCACTGGTCGCCTATACGCGGGACGCGCGAGGACCCGGCGGTCGGTCATATTTCGTCATCAGGCAGATAACATGTGCTTCGCCGGCCGGCACGAATATTTGTTTATTTTGGTTTGTCAAGTGATGAAGAACGTTTAAAAGTGTTATCATATTAGTAAACAGTTTGAGTTCAACACAATAGACATGGAAAGACGTAAATTATTGGTGAATTTGGGCAAAACGAGACGACAATGCGCTGTAATGAACCGAGAAGATCTATTACAACTTATCGATAACAACTGTGAAACTAGTTCTGGTACGTAGTTTTTATAATATAAGTTTAATGTTATTGTAAGTTTGAAGTTAAATAATATTTAGTAGTTGTAATTATGAAAATAAGTCAACCATGATATTTCTTGTTACGACACGACGCATAAGCGACTATCTGCCATATAGCTTTTTCTACTTTGCGATTGTGGTTTAGATGTCTCAATTTACTTTTATAAATTAGTAATCTTTGTTATATTTATGAGTACCTATCTATGTAAATTCTTATTGTTAGCTATATAAATTGACTTCTAATTAAATTATAATTTCTTACTGTTATTTTTACTATTGTTTCATGTTCAGAAAGTCTGAAACGACTTTTTAATGAAGATGAAAGCGACGACGACGACGACGTAGAAAAAGATATCTGTGCAGTTATTTTCGAACTTGGTGTATTTAAGATGTAAAACGGACATTAACTTTATTTAACAATATAAAGTGTTACACTTTACGTATTTACTGATATCTAATCGTATTTTTTATAAATCAATTTTTTTAAATTCCCACGTAGAAACGACCAAGTGGTAGTTAACTCTGTTGTTATATTTTTAAGAGCAATGTAGATGCAGACAACTACAATGTCTCGTAAATTAAACATAATTAGAAGAAATGAAATATACATGCGGATATATTAATAAATAATTAAGCGATGATGAAAATTTCAATAAATTAGGTTAAAAATTGTCAAAATGGGAGCATTTTTTCCTATTATGCGCTCTCCTGAAAAGTAGCTGTTTTGTAGATGACTCTTTTTACTTTGCACCCGTCGAAATGCTAGATGTTGATCGCGACTACGTGCGCGCAAAAGGCAATCTCGCAGGAAACTTACATTTTGCCGCGGTAAAAGGTAGCCTATGTCCTTCCCCTAAGTAAAGTAATATTTAGTAAAGATAAAAATGTAGATCACAAAGATATAAGTATATATTGTAATTGTAACTTCGAGGACAATGTAAAAAATATTTAAATAGCAAATTCGTACATAACGGAATACGATGTGTTAGTTGTTAATAAATTCAACGTCATGGCAACATTGTCATGGCGGACATCCGAAACATTAGAAGCAAAATATACCGCGCTCAAATCCGTGAAAGTAGTATTGCCCCACATGTAATTGTTGAAATTCCCACCATTTTGGCCATAAACACAATTTCATAGATCCAGAATGTTCGATCTTATGATACAGTTACGGGAATAACATTTTATGAGTTCGATTCGGTAACTATGTTTTGAATATGATGAAATTTTACGGTGTTAAGACTGGATGATATTGTAATCAAAATACTGAAAAGTAAGATTCTGTAGTTGGGTGCAAAATTAGTACCTAAATGAAATAGTTTCCATTTCTTCTTAAAAAAGATCTGCCACCGAAAAAGAAGGGAATTATAGTATTATGAACTCTTTTGAACTCTTTAAATTTTACTTTCATAATATTACAATTATTTTTAAAATGGCAAAGATTTAATTGTAAGTAATAATGCGTACAGTACGACCACGTAACTAATAGCCCTCGTCAATCTTGGTTTTTCTATGAAAATCACAGACAATATTTGAAAAACCACGATTCCTGAAAGCCATTAGAAACGTCGTTTTACTGTATAATAATTAGATATGTAAATAACGTATTCTTATCACGGCGCTATAAACATTTTAAAACCAAATTCGGAAAGGCATTATTCAAGATGCCTAAATCAAGTTTTTTTTAATCTGTGGTTTACTCTCATAACAGTTGCGTTACCACTTCCAAAGACATCGAAATATGTATTCTAATCCGTTGTCATTAGGTTTAAATTGTTTCGCCACACACTGTCCATTGTAGAATGCTTTTGATAGTATAATGTTCCGTGTATTGAACTCAGTTTTTATTGGTTTCTAAGTTCACGAAGACGTTACTATTCGAACAGGCGATCATCGCCAAATTGTTGGCATTCATAACGTAATAGGCTGTCAGTTTAACAATTACGTTTTTAAACATGGCAATTACATGATAGCTGTCAATTTTAAATTCAAATTTGACAGTTCGGATATTGTTCGATTTTCAAAAATGCTAATGATTAGTGACAGGTAAATCATAGTTCTTAACTTAATATCTATCTTCATATTACTGACAGAAAATTCAAATTACTACATCAAATAAAAAGATTAAAGTACGTAATGCCATTAAAAAGTTTAATTGATAATATAGCTTATCCAACTTAACATCATATTATGCATAATATAATAGGTTTTGAAAGTTAACATCAATATAGGTAATGTTTTAATTATTTTAAACGATCAAACAAGATGTTATGGTCATAATATTTTCATATGATGCTAATGGCTTTACATTCAAGTTTCGATAACAATAATTAAAAAGTTATGGCGCCCAACGTGGGGCTAACATAGGCATCCTATTATTTTCGGTATAATGCGGTCAAAGTCAAACGCTAGTCAAGTAAATCTACTAACCATTATTATCTGGGGGTCTAAAAAGGCCACTTTAGGTGAACATTAGATGAATCATAAGCAATTCTTAATAAGTGCGCCATTTTACGCATTTCTATTGGAAACTGTCAAAATTGACGTTTTCTGTCAAAATATTTGAAACATAACATGAAACACCTAATGTCGCCTTTTTAGAACCCCTGGCTTTATTAATTTAATTATCCTATTATAGACTATCACACCTTTTACGACCTCGGACCATATAGGACCAAGTACAATAAGGTGAGATGCACGCTCTGGTCCAATACATGTAAATTTTGCACCACAGTTATAGTCCAATTTTGGAATAGCAGCGCGTGAAAGAATTTATATGTTTAAATCATCAGTATATTTTATTCGTGGATGCAGTATTTGTTTTATGATTAAGAACGTTTTTCTCAATCTTTGAAGACCTCTGTAGCTTAATGGTTGAACACCGGTCCGAATCCCGCCAAAGGTCTTCCTTTTCTATGTTTTCGATGTTCAACAAATGGGTTTAACACGGGTGTCGAGCACGGCACATGAGTGACGAGTTGTTTGACATTGACTTTTGACTTGACACTAGTGTTTCCGATTTTCAGCTCTACTGTTAACACAGATTTCTATTTTTAGTGCTATTTTTTTCAGGCCATAACACAGCTAAACTTCAATTAACACAAGTTCTTCGAGAACTTGGCACGGAACCATACTGGCGTGGTGTGAAAACGTCCATATATTAAAAAAATCTACAATCTACATTTACCTAGTCCCGGCGCCTGCAATGTTTTACGTTACATATTTTAAATGTATCAAAAGACCTGCAACTAAAATTATATATAATTCTTAATTTAAAAATATAACGTACAAGTAATAAAAAATGGCAGTTAGGATCGCGTGACTACAAGTAGAAAGTTAAGCTGCAGTAGTATTTTGGACCCTTACTGTGACCCAAGTTGGAAGCGGTCAAGAATAAAAAATATAAGATAGAAGATAATGAAGACATTTAATTCTGATACAAACGTTTATTAAGAGGAAATTAGTTTACTATATTTTTTTAAACTTCATTTTTTATACTTAAAAGTGGCTTTGCAACATTCTATCAGCACTACAAACGTAAGAATTTCTACATGATATATAACATTTTCGGAGACTTGCTCTAAACAGGTTTTAAATTTTAATCAATCAAAGATGGCGTCGGCGCCAAGTGTTTAAATTGAAGGTAATAACAAAACACTCAAGATAAGTGATGAAAGCTGCATTTATCTTTGTAATTTAAAAGAATAAACTTTTTAGGACATTAACATAATGGTGCCTCGGTAGTGACGGAGGATAATCTGTGTAAATCATAGAGTATAGAGTCACACGCGACGTGATTCATTCGAGGCGGAAACGACCGAATTCTCCCGCTCTTTTTTAACCGACAAAGTAACTCAAGACAGTTGCTCGAGAAACCACATTCGTAAAGCGAACATAACATATTCTAACACAAAACTGTGTTTCTCATTGCAAATAATTAGAGTATAATATGCTTTTAAGTTTTATGGTTTTAACTTTACTATCAACAATTTAACTACAGAATTTTTTTAAAACGCAAAACACTAAATTATTGAAGGGCATAAAAGGAATAAAATATATTGAAAACTAAAACGAGAATGCTTTTAAAGTTAGAGATTAGATTGTTATAAATTCGTGTGCAGTATTTGGCCGCGCGCCGCACACCTGCGCTGCCACCCGGTGCGGGCGCAGGCGGCGGGGTGCGAGCGGGACGAGCAGGTAAACGGAGACCTTTCGTGCACAAATTTTACGGATTTTATGTAATCCTCTATGGTCGCTACTCGCTACTAGTTTTTAAAAATCGAATCTATAACAATTTAATTTTGAATTAAGAATCTATAGGGACTATTAGGTATTAGAAACTTAAAGTATTTTTAAGATTATTGTGTATTTAGAGGTCACCCTGGGATCGACATTCGCCCATAATGATTCATAATATATTTTATAAGTTTTTAAAGTAACAACTTTATTAGGGTTTTTTGCCTCTTGGATAAATAAAATAAACTGTGACAGATTCATGTCAATGTGTAACAAAATTGGAACCAATAAACGCACGATAGTGTTAAAAATCTAAGGTAGTGTGTTGTTATTATTTTTATTAATTTTATGTATTTCTAAGAATTTTTATAAAAATACTAACTTTCTGCACACCTTCCTCCACATAAACTAACTGTGCCAAATATCATACTCCTCCGTTCGTACAACCCTCGTAAAATTTTAGTGAAAGTTTTTGTTTCACGTATTAACATACTATATATATATTATTATACATATATAATGATCATAAATGAACAACAGTCTTAAATGTGTTATTAATTAAAATCGCTACTAGTTTTTTAAAGTCACATTTCACAATTTTCAATAAACACGTTCTTCTTTTTGGCCACCTGAACAGGTAGGCAGATTCATAATTAATAACCGATACTGCACTCACTACTGACCTTTAAAACGTCATTTAAATACAATCAATCTGATGTGTCAATAAAAATCTTTGGTGTTTTAAATACAATGACTTGAAACAACTGCTACAGCAGTTCACCTTCATGAAATACTAGCTTATGCCCGCGGCTCCGCTTACCTAAATACAGTATACGTACGGGTGGTCACCAAGAGTAGGGGAGGGGTAAAAAGTGCTCACGTAGTATGGCTACGTCCGCAAAATTAGCAATAATGATAATAGAGATGGCGATAAAGTAATAAACACATTGAACGGTTCACAACATATTTCTGATGCGGTCGGTGTAAGAGTTCTCACGAGCAATAAATAATTTAGCTAATGATCTGAGATCTACAGTAGCAGTGATTGCACCCGCACACCAGATGGCTCAGTGAAAGATACAGCACAATTAAACGTGTGTAGCGTGTAATTAGAATCGGATTGCAGGATAAAACCGAAGGATAAGAAGCTACAGAACAATAAAAATAAGCTTAAAAACATTAGACATGTGTAAGATGTTTCGACAGATTGTGTTGAACTTGAAACCAGAAGTTGACTCACGGCCGAATACTCAAAACGCTACTTAAATTAAGTTGTATTCATTGCATACATTGGCCTTGTCATTCGGCCGAGGAAAGACAGAGACAGGCTGTGATTTAGGGATCCTCTTACTTTAAGAAGCATTTCAATATTCTGCCGTCATACCAGAATCAGATGCTCTAAAAATAGAATGAAATGATAAGCGACGAATTAAAACAAGATAACTGTATCTTTGAGCATGTTCGAACATGAAATCGGGCGATTCACACGCTCCGATAGAACTTCCGAGAGGGATCCTATCCGCTTCCGCCGGACACCGCAACACTGATACGGCCGTGACCCACACCGTAAACAAACAGAACAATTGATTGTAAGTATTGTAACTCATTCACTCATTGAAATCCATATTATGGTCCAGTAATCACGAGCGATCGATTCATGACTATTTAAAGACTGAGGAGTCCGTTTTTGCGAAACTAGCTGACGAAAAATAACTAATGAGTATTGTTTTAAACACTTACGGATTTTGTCGAGGTGCACTTTTCTTTTTTCTGACGTTTCGGCTACTTTCCAGAAGCCGTGTTCACGGGAGGACTGAGGTGTCAGTTGTTATATTTGAGGAAGTTGTTCAAACTACCCGAAGATTTTTCAATTATTATTTGTGTCCCGATCCACGCAAAATATACTAATAGTATCTTGTAGCCGCGGTGTTTTTGGCACACACACACACAACACACATAAATAAGTGTTTAAAACAATGAACAGTATTCGCGTAAACATAAGAAATCAATAACTAATTAGTATGTCAAAATAATTAGGGCACAAAGCCTCCAGCAATAACCAGTTTAGGGAAATTTTGAAAGGAATACAAAATTATTTGGCAATGACAAATTAAAATAACAATCGTAGGACCATCATTCAAGATATTTTTTATTCCGTTCACGGCCCACTGGACATCTGGCACACATTATCCTAGCACTTCTATGAACATACGCGGGCTACTTCTCAAGTAGTAGGACCACTAAGAACAATTGCAGCTCTCAAGGTTCAATTGCATCCACTCATTTTTTAAGTGTAGAAGTAAAACAGTTAACTTCGCAGACCTCGTCGTAAAATCCCAAGACCCAGGTAGTGTCATTAAAATTCCTCTCAAAACAAAAGCGAGTAAATAGGCAATGACTATAAAAATACGAAGTACCTGTAATAGCTATTTTTGAAGGGCAGTGTTTTGTTCTTCGTAGAATTGATAGGTATCTCGTTAGACAATACAAATAACTAGATATTTGACATTTGATTTTTGCAATCGTATAATGATTAGGGAATATTATTCGAATATTCGAATATTCGTTTTATTCGAATATTCGACGATTTCATTATTCGAATATGACTGGGTTCAATATTCGAATATTTCGAATAAAACGAATAATAAAAATATTTTATTTATTTATCAAAAATATGTTAAAAATAGTAATAAACTTGTACGTAAACCGGAATGTTTCGTTATTTAATGCATTACTTCTATTATTTATTAATATTGTCGTCAATAATATCCTAAAACAGATTTTACTACACTGTTTGCGAAAGAATACAATGCTGTTTTTAAATAAAATAATATTTAAGGTGAATATTTCCTACAGGCGTCAGCGAAAGAAATCCATACACACACGCTTGTCAAAATAATCTAACCAAGAGCGTAGACGTGTCTAAGGAGGCTTCTGTTACTATAAAGCGTAATAAGATTTTTAGTTTCTTCATCTTACTGTTCGATTTCGTTTAAAATAACTTTCCTAAAGAGAATTTACCATGATCTACCAGCATGGAAAATTGTAAGTTCCTAATCTTCATAGTTCAGAAATGACAGGGGGGTGAAACCAATTAGGAGGCCGATTACTTGGAAATGGTTGACTTCGTAAATGTCATGTATAAAACTTTTCCTTTATTTTAAAAGACATAATATTCAACACACACTTCATATGTATGGAAACCCGGGATGGCTTCCATACATGTGAAGTATTTATAACTATTAGGTTGGGGAAAAAGTTTCTTCGCATTTTATATAAAAATTCAAAAGGGTTTTTTATAAAGTTTATTTACAAGTGACTAAAGTATATAGGTGCCATTTTGTTCGATAACTTTTTGCCATCTTGTTGGTAGGTACATGATCCCATTGCTATAAAATTTTTGGGGCTTCTGATGAAAAAACTGCGACAAGTGGTTTTAGCAGTCCTCTTGTGATGTGATGTGATGTGACTATGTTGAATCGATCAATAGCTTAACTCAATCAACCAGATAATACGAACCTCTAAAACAAACCCCAAAAATTCTCTCCCCTAGGGGATTTTTTTCCTTATTTTTTGGAAGAAACCACTTAGTTGACAACCAAATGCATGGTCTGCTCAGACCTAAACCGTTCATGTGTTAATAGATTTAAAAAAGTAATTGCGATTTAGTATTTTAAGTTTGAAACTTAAAAGAAGATTTTTTTTATCAAAAAGAGGTTGATTTTTTTAGAGTAATTTGTGAAACATGTCACATTTTGATATTATTAAATATGCAGGAATAAATAAACGCATTATATTACTTGTATTTAAAGTTTATTACTAATATTCGTATTATTCGAATTATTCGAATTTATTCGAATAGTGTTTTGCCATTATTCGAATTATTCGAATAGTAAAATTTGTCGAATAATAACATTCCCTAATAATGATTAATGAAATGGCTAATAAAGAGCTGAAACAAAAGTCCATAAAGAGAATGCCGAACAAAATTACAAATCTTGAGAACCCTATTAAGGTTCAAGTTATTGGCTTCGTGGAGACTGATAGGGATATTTCAATTGGATACGAGATGATTGATGAAACAAAAGGTTATTGCGTTACCGTTACTTTTGAACCAACGCAACGGAACAATAGATCGATCCTTATCTATCTTTTATTTATTTTGAACCTTATCTCACAAATTAGTGATTAATAAGTTGATTTAGTTGTTACAATATTGGTATTGACAAGGGTATTAGAATATCTAAAGATGTTACATTTAGCTGCAGTGAAACTAGAAATTGATGCACATAAATAATGAGACTATAGCTGCTTGTAAATTATGATACTAACAAAAGAAAAAAAAACTAGGGGAGATAATGTCGTATAGTAAGTTCATATTGTTAAACGTTTAAAGTCTGTCGAATACAGGTTTATGAGTTTGTCCCTTGCTTAAGTTGCAAGTTGCAACTTGTCGCATTTTAACTGTACAATTTACTAAACTAGACTGAAGACTATAGAATTATTATTATACTAGAATTTTTCTTGTCTCTTAAAAAACGAAATAGTACGACAGATGCATTTTTCCGAGCGTTTAAATAACAAAAATAACCAGTTCGTTTTTTTTTTCTAGAACCCTTTTCAAGTAGGTACCTAGTTGAAACTTGAAAATATGTTTAATGTTCGTGACACCAGCGCGGGCTGCGCGGGCGCACGCTTATTATTAAAGCAAACGGATGGTAGCCACTTATATGCATATGCAGACGATACTGTGTAAACACTAAACATCGAGTATTTTACCTTTCAAATCTTGTAATGATAGGTTAAACGCAAATGTTTTGAAGGGAATTCGAAATTAGAAAATCAAAAATTGTTACTCCTGATTGGCATTGTCTATGGAACAACTGAATACCGAATTTTTACCTGCAAATAACAATTAGGCCTATACCTGGTATCCGAAGTTTAGGAACCTCGGATACCAGGTTATTATTTTTAGTAACAGCGGAATAACTTGTATTCTTTTATACTTTTTTCAAATACGTATACAAATTACCGTGCATCTTTGATTAATTATTACATTAGATACGTTATATCCTTACAAAACTGACAATATTTCTGTGCCACGACACACATTGACATGGGACGCGTGTCAATGTGTCAACGTCGCATAGTAACACAGAACACGCTATTACTCGCGGAGCACACTAAAAGGTTAGGTTACCTACTTAAAGTTAGTGATTTCTGAAATTATTCCATCATTCAAACGTATAATGAATGGAAAGACATATGATATGCCTATTTTAAATGATATTCAACAGTCGAAAGCCACATTTTTTATCAAAAGGCAAGCATGAGGCTGGGTTATCGTTGTTGACGAAAGGATAGCTAGTTCAAACAGCCTGGACCCCACGGATGCGGGACTGGTTTGAGGGCTTGGCCGGTTCCGAGGCAAAATTTAAAAAGAAAAAAATTGACTGTTTTTAATTTTTATATATTTTTTCCGCGGCAGAAAAAACTCATGAAAATTTAAAAAAGGTGCCATATGTATGACACTATTTCTTTATAGGTAATTTATGTATGACCTATATTTATAAAACATATTAAGTACCTACCTAATTGAATTATGTTTTATAAATTCAGGTCAGTTTATACCTTTTCGATTTTGAAAAGTATTTTTTTATTAATTAATAGGTGCTTTCCTAAACGCTTATTAAATTTCCTGATGCTTCAATTTTAGTATTATATTATATACTGTTAAAGAGAAACATTAAAGTAGTGTGCCTAAGAAGGATGGTAACTGGTAACTTCCTCCTAATGAACATAATACTCATACTACATGACTTGATTAGAGGGGGGGGGTCTTCACAATACTAAGCTACGATTGGTCACAGGGTGGGAAGGGGGTTTTTGTCACGTAGTTAACATCTAGAAAAATTTCGCGCGACGACCATTATTACTAGGTGAAAGAGAGTGGGGTTTCAGCATATACTACGGATGGTCACCGTGGGGGGAAGGGCAGTAAAAATGGGTAAAAAGTGGTCACGTATGGGTAGGTTCGCTAATAAAAAAGTGACACAATAGTAAAGTTTCGCATGAGAATATTACCACGACTAGACAGCTAGAAACCTCAACAATAAAACTTTATATAACGCACCCACCCGCATACTGACTTATGTAAGAAAATACTGAGAAATGAAATAATGGTCGCATAAAAATACTAACGGTGAATATTTTATTTTAAAATACATTGTAAAAATTTAACGCTGGCAAATAAACGTGAAAAGCTGGTAGGCTGGCTGAAGGCTGGTAGGAACCGGTGGTAGGCATCAAGTAGGGACAATTCTTTAAGCGTTACTTTGTAACCAGTATGGAAATAAAACTTTTTTGATTTGATTTGATTTTGATTTGCTATCGATATCTCCTACCTCGATTGTTATTATGTAAAATGTCAGGCAATAAATTAATATAGAGCAACTTGAACAAGCTGCTTATATTTTTAACCGCCTACGGCGAAACCAAAAGGGAGCAGTGGCGTGGGTTTCCTATAACTCCATTCCTATCGGCTTCACTTACCACTTACCTTTTGAAGACCCTCATCCAAATTCCTACCTATTATACAGGCTAGAGCTTCCCTATTAAGGAGAACCAGCCTTCGCCAGTAAAAGGGAGGGAAATGATTTTGGCAGTCTATGTACGTAAGTATGTTTGTTCCACCGTAGCATTTAAAGTCTAAGCTACCGATCTGATTTTCATCAATGAGGTATCAATAGATTTGTTACAACAGCCTGGGTAACTTAGGCTTATAATATGCGTAGTCGGGTTATAGTTTGCATAGAACTAAGGGAAACAGAACCCTAAAATAAAAGTAGCCTATGTTAGACCTTATAAGTTTACAGCTATCTGCCAGTCTCGTGTCCAGCCTGAAAGTCCCGTGAAAATAGGTCCAGCCGTTCCAGAGATTAGCCGGAACAAACAGACAGACAGACGGCCAGACAAAAATTTGGAAAAATTTATATTTTATGATTTATTATAAGTACCGAATATACTTTCAGATGCATTAAGTGAAAGCTGTTAATTTGAAATTACAGACACTTAAATTTTATTTATCTGTAAGTAGTAAGTATACTTAAGTAAGTATGTAGTAAGTATAATTATAGATAAAAAAAATCGTTATCACGTACAGCTACTATAATGACTGATGTCATCAAATCAGTCATTGACCGTCGGAAAACAGTAAGTAAAATGTGTGGGATGACAACGGGCGAAAACAGTAAGTAAAAATATTAGCTTTCCGCACACCTGTGACAAATTTCATACCCCTCCGTACGCATAAGTCTCGTAAAACTGCACTGAAAATATTTGCTTCATCTAAATAGGTATATAAAAGGCAACAGTGGCGAGGGATTCCTATAACTCCATTCCTATCGGCTTCCCTTACCGCTTACCTTTTGAAGACCTTCATCCAAATCCCAACCTATTATACCAGCTAGGGCTTCCCTATGAAGGAGAACCAGCCTTCGCCACTGAAAGGCAGATCTGATTGATCTATGAATGCACATTTTGTATGGAAAATTTTGTATGGAAACCGAACTCCACGCGGACGAAGCCGCCGGCAAAAGCTAGTGTACTCATATAATAAAAACGTGTGTACTACTGCAACAGTTAAATTCCTCTGTACTATTCTAGTAAGTGTAGCTACAAATAATTATTATTTTAATAGCTGCAAATAAACAAATTAATTCTCAAATAAAGCTTAACAAACCATAGACTATAAAATCTTGGCCATCTCGCATCAAAGCAATTATAGGAATACCTCGTTAGCTTTATGTATTTTAATTTTTAAGGTCCTCTTATAAATTAAGGTTTATGAATTTATATATTATTATTTAATAGCTTGATGCCGCTTAACTTTTGTGCTTAACAAGCATTATTTAACCTTGCGCATTCAACGTGGGGTATTATATTATGGGGTATTGAGAGACGCGCCTTAACTTGCAATAACTTTTTAACTGTCGGTAGCTATCGTATTATTATGTACAATTTAACGGCTGTTACTGGCTTGGATAAAATATATACCTATTTCCTACCTATAAGCTTTGAAGACAATAATAATAATAATAAACAAAAATAATTACTAGATGTTGCCCGTGACTTCGTGCGCGTAAAAGGAAATCGCGCGAAAACCGTAAATTTTAACGCGATAAAAAGTAGCCTATGTCCTCCCCCGTGGTCTACTCTATATGTGTGCCAAATTTCATCAAAATCGGGCCAGTAGTTTCGAAGCCCATTCAATTAATTAACAAATAAACCTTTCCTTATATTAACGTACAGATGTACAAATTACTTAATACATACTTAGGTATATTATTTTGGATTTTTTTAAACACGATTAGTATTATATATTTTTAATAAGTTATGCTTGGTTTACTTTAACTCCTTATATATACTGTACATTTGTTAACTGATAACTCTAAGTGTCTATATATTATGCGTAACAATTAACACTAGAAAATGTAAGAAATACGTCAATAACTCCATTTTTGGTCAGCCACTTAGAATGTTTGGTCCTGCTGCGCCATATCAGCAAGTAAATATTTTAGGTTACACACATTGTATCATACACCTGAGCGATTTTCATACTTAGCCATATTTGTCAAAGCTTAAGTTTTTGTCGCAGATTATATATTTATTGAGATAGATGTAGAATATACTAAAATAGATACACAGCTTGGTCAATTAGGTAACAGTTATTGAAATAAATGATGACCATTTTTATTATTATACCATTACCATTACCTCGTCGTCTCGTCGTTGACTACGACGAGACCAGGTAATGATTTTAGCAGTCTATGTATGTTACATGTATGTTTGTTCCATCGTAACGCCTAAACTACTGATCCGATTTTAATGACTGGGGTGTCAATAGATTCATAGTAATGGCCTGGGGAACATAGGCTAGGTACTCATTACTCTACGTCGTCGGGTTAAACTTTTTTATAAAATGTAAAAAGAAAATGAAGGTAATTTTTACAAAAAAACATTAATTTATAACAATTTACGTAGGTACCTAAGATATGGGTATATACTGCATGTTTGCATATTTTAATGCTTAGGTTTATTCTTATGAAGACTCTTTGACGATATTAAAGTTGGTAAAAGAAAATGATATTCTTCAGTTAGCCGTCAGATAAGACTTGTTGTTTTTTAGGTTTCCCAAGCCTATTTTATGTGTAATCTAGAATTTAATACTTCGACGTTGAGTAATTTATATGTAATTTGTGTTGAATTGCGATCGTCGATACTTGTACGGGCACAACTTAGTCAACTTGACTTGGACAATGGACATATTACATACTCGCGCTTATTCATTGCTCAGCGCACGGAGATATTGTCAAATCACGAAACGATCAGCGCGGCGCACAGTGGGTCGAAAATCGGCTTTCATAGACATAGAAATGAAATCTCGAAAGTGATAGATTTTTTGATGGATATTGCTTCAGTTTAGTATTACTATGTAGAAAATTAAGTTTGAGATAATTTGGCCCAAAAATGAGGGAGTAACAATTTTTTTACGAAAAACTTGTATGGAGCCAACATGAAAAATTCAATTATTTCAAAAACGGCAAGTTTAACCGTAATATCCTGACAGATAGTTATAGTACCAATTATTCGTGATTTTTTGGCATACATCATATAACGGTTTTAGCTGCTCTTTTTTTTTAAAAAATCGTCGAAATTTTTGAAAAAAAGTCACCCTGTATTATTGCACGATTCGATAGTGTTACTATTAAGGAACAATTTCTGGAAAGTAATAGTATACGGCAAACTTGAGGAAAGTGTTGAATTTTAATAAACTCCTTCATATTTTGAACAAATGTATGAACAATTATATAAAATGCTAAAATTAAGCACTTTCCTTAACTTTCCCACACATAGTTACTTCCCAGCAATTGTTACTTACTAGCAAGACTATCGAATGCATCAATAATACAGGGTGACTTTTTTTCAAAATTAACGGATTTTAATCCTAACCAAGGATGTTGACTTGGCTATAATCTGATAATGCAGTTATATTCGTCGTACACTGTGAAGTGAAGGAAAATTATGTCAGAGTAATTGCTTCCCAAAAATACTGGATTTATAACTATTTTATAGAAAATTTCTATAAAGCCAATGAGAAAAATCCAATTATCTTCAAAACGGCAAGATAAATCCTTATATCCTTACATGCTGTTATAGTACTATTAATTCGTGATTTTTTTACGTAGTTCATGAAACGGTTCTATTTGCCATTTTTTTTAATAATAGAAATATTAATTTTGAAAAAAAAAAGTCACCCTGTATTATTGCACCATTCGATAGTCTTGCTAGTAAAGAATAATTGCTGGGAAGTAACTACATATGAGAAAGTTGAGGAAAGAACAAAATTTTAGCATTTTATATTATTTTTCATACATTTGTTCAAAATATGAAGAAGTTTATTGAAATTTAACACTTTCCTCAAGTTTGCCGTATACCATTACTTTCCAGAAATTGTTCTTTACTAGCAAGACTATCGAATAGTGCATTAATACAGGTGACTTTTTTTTTTTTTCAAAATTAATATTTCGATTATTTAAAAAAAATGGCAAATAGAACCGTTTAATGAACTATGTAAAAAAACACGAATTAATAGTACTATAACAGCATGTAAGGATATAAAGATTTATCTTGCTATTTTGAAGATAATTGGATTTTTCTCATTGGCTTCATAGAAATTTTCTATAAAAAAGTTATAAATCCAGTATTTTTGGGAAGCAATTACTCTAACATAATTTTCTTTCATTTCCCCGTGTACGACGAATATAACTGCATTATCAGATTATAGCCAAGTCAACATCCTTGGTTAGGATTCGAATCCGTTAATTTTGAAAAAAAGTCACCCTGTATTATTGCAGCATTCGATAGTCTTGCTAGTAAATAACAATTGCTGGGAAGTAACTATATGTGAGAAAGTTAAGGAAAGTGCTTAATTTTAGCATTTTATATAATTGTTCATACATTTGTTCAAAATATGAAGGAGTTTATTAAAATTCAACACTTTCCTCAAGTTTGCCGTATACCATTACTTTCCAGAAATTGTTCCTTAATAGTAACACTATCGAATCGTGCAATAATACAGGATGACTTTTTTTCAAAAATTTCGACGATTTTTTAAAAAAAAAGAGCAGCTAAAACCGTTATATGATGTATGCCAAAAAATCATGAATAATTAGTACTATAACCATCTTTCAGGATATTACGGTTAAACTTGCCGTTTTTGAAATAATTGAATTTTTCATGTTGGCTCCATACAAGTTTTTCTTAAAAAAATTATTACTCCCTCATTTTTGGGCCAAACTATCTCAAACTTAATTTTCTACATAGTAATACTAAACTGAAGCAATATCCATGAAAAAATCTATCACTTTCGAGATTTCATTTCTATGTCTATGAAAGCCGATTTTCGACCCACCGTGCGGCGGCGAGCCCCGAGAACGACAGTCCTGGCTTGAAAAAATCATGTCCCGCTCGCCGCGCGCACTCACCGCATATGTCTATCCGCAGTCCGCACACATCCCCCTATAACATGCCTAGCCACGCACAGTATAGTTGCGAGCTGTCATTCGTGTAAGTCTATTGAATGACGGTTCTTTACGTTAGTAATAATATACCTATTATTCTTTGATCATTGTCAGAATGGACATTGGACATTCTTCGTGTGTGTCAAGTTGAACATGTTCTGTCGTGTATTTGTTAATATAGAAGGACAAAGAAATAAACAATTTGAGTTACAAGACTGTTGCAAAAGACCATCATAAATCATAATAATAATATGCTCTAAACTGCAACATAATTCACGGTGTTTGTTAATTATTTTGTTAGCTATAATATCAACATTTTTAACAGAAAAGGACATTGGGTATTTTACTATGGAAGCCACGGCGACCAAAGATATATTTTATTACCGAATTGACATACGACAATGATCCGGCTCAAAGGACCAAAAATTTCATTCACATCTGGTCAAGATACGCTTTAACAAGATAGGGATGTACCTGAATAATGTTATCGTTGGCCCCCTGTTCAAAAACGCCCCTTGCAGTCGCCCCTAGCATCGCAATCAACGGTCGCGCTTGGCTGACTACGCATAACATTCTAGAATTATCGTTAAAGTTCACAATATTGGCGTATGTCGTGGGAGGACAGAGGAACGCATGGCACGACAAACAACGAAAGGCGATACATTCCTATTTCCTACTACTATTATAAATGTGAAAGTTTGTGAGGATGGATGGATGGATGGATAGATGTTTGTTACTCTTTCAATATGTTTGTAACAAACTGAACTGAACGGATTTTGATGAATTTTGGTATGGTAGTAGTTAAGGCTTTGGATTAAAACAAGTACTTTTTATCCCGAAAAAGTACAGTATTCCTTTGGGATACTGTATTTATGAGGGCGAAACCACAGACAAAAGCTAGTTATCAAAAAATTGGCAATCACTAATCCTATTATTATTATTATTTTAGAGTTGTTTGGGTGCCTACAATTTGCAAATTAAACAATTTTACTTAACACTTCGTTTCACAAATAGAACTTAGGTAAAGGGTTTTCCTGCATATAGTTTTAGTAATTTACTTAGGTACCTACCTAGTACCTACATAATTCTACTGGTAAAAAATTTTCTTACGACCCATAAGACAGCATACTCACTTATTTCTGAATCTGTTTAACTTTGCCTACATATTAGATTCCCTACACAATAGAAGAGAGATTCTTATCATAACCGATCTTGCCTGCTAGTGCTAATTGCTATAAATACCACAATATAATGAACCTTGCATTTAATTAGGATTGTTAAACCCAAATTGAAAAAAAAATGGATTTTAAGTTGGAAAAACCAGGATAATTCAGTTTAATAATAGGGCGCAGTAATAGAGTTGCAAAAGTAAAATTAATTTGTAGTGAAAATAGATTAAATAAAATACAATAAGTATGTAGGTACTTATATAGATAATTTTATGTTATCATATTTTTTCATAAAAGTATTTGAATATAAGTACTTAATTAAATTAGAATGAAAAATTGTAAAAGAGACACGCGTGACGCGATATATTTAAATGTAAGTTGTAACATGACCTTATCAGGGCTCTTTAAAAACCCAGGACGCTGCTTAAAACTATCCAGGACACCTCAGGACACTGTAAAAACTAGGACATGTCCTGGGAAAAAAGGACGGTTGGCAACCCCTCATTTAATAAACTAAGATACCCGTTAGTGGCAAATTAATGCGATTCATGACGGGCATAACAACTTCGGCGTCCTATTCCATGTCGCCAATCGCCATTGTGTCCATTTGAAGATGTTGTCATTGCGAGAACAATCGGAACGACTTACAAATAGTTTAAACGTGAGGGAGTCATGCTCGTGCGAATAGGCCCGACCGGATAAATACTACGGCCTCACAGAAAACCGACGCTGCGTGATTAATAACGCTTGCGTTGTTTCGCCAAGTGCGGTTACCGGAGGCCCACGTTGAAGATTTTAAGGACCAAGTGCGCAACCAACACCGACTGTTTATGCCGTGCCGTTTATGTAATGGCGCAACATAAAAAAGTATTTTTCTAGTAAAACATTTAAATTATACTAGCTTTTTCCCGCCGCTCCGCTCGCGTAGTTATAGTATCCCACGGCACAGAATAAATAATAGTACCAGCCCACGGGAAACTTGTACTTTTTTTTTTTTTTCAGGATAAAAAGTAGCAGTGGCGTGGGGTGTCTACAACTCCAATCTTATCGGCTTCACTTACCACTTACCTTTTGAAGACCCTCATCCAAATCTCTACCTATTATACAGGTTAAGTATTCCCTATGCAGGAGAACCAGTCTTAGCCACTAAAAAGTAGCCTATGTTTTTATCCAGATCTTACTACTGTACCATCGAAATCCGTTCAGTAGTTTTTGCGTGAATAAGTAACAAACATTCATCTATTCATCCTCACAAATTTTCACATTTATAATAGTAGGAGTATAGTAGGAAGTTAACAAAACGACCGCGACATAAACATATGTAGTAAGAAGATACGTGTAATAAAGTCTATATTTAACCCTACAGCGCCCCATCCGCTCCCAAGTCCCAAGCTCCTTAAAACTAATGGTCGTATATTTGACAAATGTGCCCACTCCTGTAAGTAGAGATGGCCGTTATAACGTAAAGCGTTTAAAATAGCGTGCTTTTATAAATAAGTTGTAAAGTCGTTTAAAAATTTAAGCGTTTATCACTTATAATTATCGTTCATATCGTTTATAGTCATAAAGCCATAAGTGTGGTATGAGCAAAGAAAAATAGTTCTTATGACAGCGCAATAAGAGTGAAAATTCTTTAATGTAGCTCATCACTTATTTAAACGGGTTATTTTTTGTACTTATAACTATTAAGCTTTTTCGTGTTTATTCACTTTTTGTTAGTTGCGCTTTGCGGGTTGACGAAAACACGTTATATTACGTTACGCAATAATTCGTATTTTAATCGTAATAGTGGTGCTTTGGTGGCTTACCGTGAAGTTTTAATGTAAATAATAAATATAATAATGGTCCATATGGACGTAATATAAACTTTTCGTGTAGTGTTTTAGTATTAAGTTTATTTAGTTTTTGTCGTAAGATGACGAATAAACGACGTGAATTGGAACAGTAATTTATGGAACTACTTTGAAAGAAATGAGGTGGAAAAAGTGGCGATGTTTGTTATCCTATAAATCAACTATTACTAATGATAAGCAACATTTAAGATTAATGCATATTATCAACATGTAAAAACATTTTTATGAGTTCATATTATTATATTAATAATTATTCAGATTTCAGACAGTCCTAAGCCTGCAAAGTACGAAGGAAAGTTAATTTAAATCAGTTTAAGCGATCAAAAAACGTAACATAAGCGCAAAAAATATTATAACTTATAATTGGCAATAAGTAGATAATCAAATAAGCAACTAAGCAACTAAGCAGTTAAAAATAGCTGCTATTGAATATTTAATAACGGATAAGTTAACTTTTAATTTTAAGCCGTTTATCACATCTCTACCTGTAAGTAATTACTTATTAGACATAAACATTGTAATACTAGAGAAAATCTATTTAACCCTTCGACGCTGGGGGGTAATTAATCGAAACTCTGAATCGGGAATTTTTGAACGTGTAGTCATCAATATTAAAATACCTGAGCGTGGTTGGAACAAGTCGTGTGCCCACACGGCGCATACTAATACGCGTTTTATATTCTACTAGATGCGCATAGACGTCGTGCTGGTGAAGTGCATATCAGATCTAGTGCTTCCAATGTCCTTGCTCGTATATATGTCACCGTAAAATTGTAAAAACCGTTAGATTGCAATAAAACTAGTGAAATTGTAAAATGTTGATAGACTTCCGACGCGAATATGCTGCCTATAATTTAACACATTATTTTTCGTTAGATTATAAATACCTATATAGTTTTTAATCTTTTGCCATATTTTTACAATCTCGTTAGTTATTTTACAATCTAACGGTTTTTACAATTTTACGGTGACATATACACATTTGGCCACTCATTGGTTGTGGAATACTAAGTAATTGGTTTTTAATATGGCGCTTTATGAAACCATTCCTTGGTTATCTATTACTAATATAATAAAGAGGAAAAGTTTGTTTGCATTGAATAGGCTCCGTAACGATTGGACCGATTTAAGTGAAATTTGGCACAGATGTAGAGTAGACCACAGGGAAGGACGTAGGCTACTTTTTATCGTGGAAAAATGTACGGTTTCGGCGAAATTAACTTTTGCGCGCACGAAGTCGCGGGCAACATCTGGTTTAATAATGAAGTCTTTGAAAACACAATGTGTTTATTATTATTGTATGATGATCTGTGCAAATATGTAACATGATAATTAGAAACTGTAGATGCAAAAATTATGTACACATACCATAGCCCTATATAATTATTATAGACGAGGCGTGCCGAAGCCCCCAAACAACACCAAAAGTAGGACAGTTTAAGTATGGACACTTGGCTTCGAAGTTTGACAATAATTATCATTTTGACATTCGCTTTCCGCAGTTTAATCACCCGGCATTTTATTGACAAAATCTTTTGAAATAAGGATAAAATAACTTTATCTTGTATGTAATTTTTTTTCATTGTCAGTTACGGCGTTATCCGCTTTATTATTCATTATTTTATGCTTCAAAGAATTCATAAACTTTAAAATCTAGTTGGGTATGTTGTTCATAAGTTGAACCAACAATATGCGTGGGTGATTTTACGTAGAAATTATATGACAGTGGGCCTAGCAGGAATATTTGACAACGGCGATTACGTTACGTTTACGCCGCTGACAAATGTTCCTGCTAGGCCCCCAGAGGATGATCTAATATTATTGTAACAGGCAATGGGGTCTTTGCGACTCTCCCGCGCACTTGACGGTTGAAAGCTTTGCAGTATGTTAACCATTACAAATGTGTTTTATGTATGGAAAAAAAAAGCTTATAATAGCAAATTTATTCAATTGGAAATAACTGTGACTGAACTTTATGGTTTGTAAGATAGAAACTTTTAAGACAGTGCTTTAAGAATTAAACAGAACATTTAAAACATTTGCGGCATCAAAATATTAAACTATCTTTAGTGCATACCTTACTGGTAAATATATGAAAAATCTATGGAATTAGACCGTAAATAAACACCAATTCGAATTTTGAAAATTGTAAGCTTTCGCTCAAAAGTGCTTCCAATCATTTTACGATTATTGACATTATTGAAATTAGCCATGTACAATTACAAATTATTTAAAAAGATGAAACATAAAAAGCTCATAAATGTTAATTATAATTACAATTTTAAAAGCAATCTACTAATAAAGTTGAAACGTCTAATATCTTTATTATTGTTTCAGTCAAAACATTTCCTCTCGCATTACAAATAAACCAACAACAATTAATGAAGAACTAATTATCATATACTACTTTATTTAACAATATATTAATTATCGTGATCCTAATTGTGTGTTAATGTTATTTACTTATGACGATAGGTACCACTCAGAGTTCCCTCATATAAAATCATGTGAACAATCTATGTAATACGGATTACAAAGAAAGAAAATAATGCAACTACGAGACTAGAATACACGGTGTAATTAAAAATGTAAAAACACGATGCCACTTCTCAGTTTATACAAGTTACACAAGTTCTAAAACTGTGAGAACCGAGGTATAATCCGACCGAATCGAGTCGCACGTCAACACCGCAAGCTTCCCACCTTTGCGCGCCACCATTCCGCGGTGGCGTTATACTGTGCGCTTTCAGAAGCTCAATTGCATTAAAAAATGTTTTAATAATATGAAACTTACCTTCGACCCCGTGGATTTGGGCGGCCAACGTGGTCAGTACGAGGCAGACGGAGAGCAATGTAATCCCATAATCCGGTATAAAGTTTCTGGACCACATCTTGTAACACAACATTCACACATGGATCACACACATTTGTTTTTCTCCTTTTGTCGTTTAACCACTTAAAATCATTCACTTCACGGTACCAATTGTAATAATAAACACTTCATTTTGTTTATTTAGTATTGTCACGTAAATAATGTTGATATTTGGATCATTTTAGCGGTAAAACACTTTCAAAAGTAACGTAAAGCCCGGTAGACACATGCGCAGCCGCGTCCTGCTCGCATCTGACGGCTTTGTTCGTAAATACACAACGTACGGTAAATCAAAATGGCGGTCGGTACGTTTGTATGCGTGCGCGCATCCTAAAACTTTCAATATCACCGCTTTTGAAAAACTTTGTTCCACTTTTAAGATAGATATTAAGTAAATAAAATAATCTTCAAATAATAAGTTCAGTCAAAACCTTCCATAGCCAACAGAGAATCGTGAGAACCAATACACACACACTTACAAACATACGCAAAGGAATGTTGATTCAATGGTGAAATCAAGCGATTCAACACCACTCGCTAGTCGCTTGCGCCGGCCGAGAGCTTTCAAGCGATGTAGTCCAGTGTTCGAATAAGAGATGGCGCTTTTACAAACAATTTACAAAACAAGTAGAGCTTTTAGAGTAGAGTAGAGAAAAAAGTAATATCAAGTATCTTGAATTATGTTATCACTTAATATCACTAGTGGATTTAAGGTAATAATAATTAGTATTTTGAAATAACATTGGAATATTAGTTTCATTATTTTATTGTTATTTGAGTTCAATACATTGTTAAGAACTTTAGATTGATCGATACCGGCTGTTGCTATGTTGAATTTAAGCACAATATACGCTTTGTAAATATTAATAAATGAGGAAAATTGGGAATATTGAAATAAAATCATGGCTTTGTGCTATCAAAAACATCCGTTTGAGATCGAATCGGAGGACCGTCTGACCAGTATCAACACAAAAATATTTGAAATCAAAAAGAAAATACAATTATCAGGTAAATAAACAAAATATCGTTTAGGTACTAGGAAGTTTAATCAAATTTTAAAGACCTAACAAAAAAATATTCTTACAATATTGAATTAATTCTTAACGCGACTGTACTAACTACATTTTCAATTTGTTTTTTTTAATAAAATATTGGTAAGTACCTACTTAAATATTCTAAATTTAAATAAGTAATTTCGATGTAAGGTAATAACCGATGCAAATGCAACCAATAATTAAAATATTTCAGAGGGCCAAAGGAAATCCCAGTACGAGGAGAATGAGGCCGAACGTAAGAGGAACATAGACCTTATCTCCACCCTGAAGAAGGAGATCAAGCTGCGCCTGGAGGAGCTGGCCCAGGCGAGAGCGGTTGTCGGTGATGAGGCCCAGGTCAAGAAGTACATTAGCGAGGTTTGTCCCATCGGGGACAAGACTGCTGAACAGGTATAATTATTGTTGGACGGATTTCTTTTTTTGATAAGGGCCCGTCGATTTAATATAACGTCATAATTCGAAATTTGACCCCCCCTATGTCGAGTTTTTTGGGATCCCTTTAACATGTACTGTGACGTAATATGTGGATGACCCCTGATAGAATGAGTGTGCTCATTTATCTTAGATCTAAGAAACGAACAAACGTATCACCTGATGCTAAGCGATTACCGCCGCCCGTGAGTGTCCGCCACACCTCACGTGTTGCATCTTGACTAGACTCACACTGATTTTCTAGTACCTAGGAATTTAGGTATTATTGTCCTACTACTATTATAAATGTGAAAGTTTGTGAGCATAGATGTTTGTTACTCTTTCACGCAAAAACTACTGAACGGATTTTGGTTAAATTTGGTATGGTAATAGTTAAAGCTGTGGAAAAACACATTGTCCACTTATATCGTGAAAAATTAGTGTTCCCGTTGGCAGTGGCGTAGCGTAGTAGGGGCGGGGGGGGGGCCGCCCCGGGCGGCACTTTTAAGGGGGCGGCAAAACCTAAGTAAGGGGGCGGCAAAACCTAAGTAATAGGGCGGCAAAACCCAAGTAAGGGGGCAGCAAAATTGACGTCCGCCCCGGGCGGCAGACACCCACGCTACGCCACTGCCCGTTGGATTATCCGCACGAGTCGAGCAGTGGGCAAAAGCTAGTAAAGTTTTAAATCATTTAAATTGTAGGTGATACACAACTTAGACCTGAAAGTGATAGAACAGAGGAAAGCTTTAGACTTGCTGAAGTACGAGAAAGGTAGTAAGAAGAAGAGGCTCAAAGAACTGGAGAAAGAGTACGAGAAGCTGCTCATCGAGAGCACCAAGAGCGACCTGGTGAAGTCCAAGATCACCACACGGGCTAGGAAGGTGAGTAAATACGTACAATTAGCACATAAACAAGCGCCAAACTATCAAAGGTATGTAAGTCGTTTCATCTTTGAAAATTAAGAGCGCAGATTGATTAGTTGAATATGGCATGTATTTAAACTTGCGACAAAACAATTAAATTTTGGATGTGAAAATACCCAATATTGAATACTAAATTACCAAGTTGGCGACAGAATGTAAGGAACAAAAAATTACAAATCTGGTGACTAAATAATACCACTGAATTTTCCAAACTGGCAGACAGATTATATTTTAGCGAACAAATAACCATCTTGGCGACAATTTGTGAGTACACATTTAATTTAAGAATAGGCACATATATTTTCCCTGATGTAGGTAACTCAAAAACCATACAAGCAGCAAAACGAGCGCACACAAAAAAAAACATAAAGGAGCGTACAAAATTCCCAATTTTTAATTTTTCTCGGTTTCAGGGGGGTGTAGATTATTGTGTAGATTAATTTTGAAATTTAAAAATGGCGGATATTTATTTTTCGTAAAATTGATATGGGTGTCGTTTACCAGGTTTTTGGGAGTGCTGGATACGAAAATGACATTCGTTTTGAAATTCCAATATGGCGGACATACTTAATTTTATAAAAATAATATGGGTGTCCTTTTATTGGTATTATAAAATATATAAAAGTCATCCATTTTAAATTTCCTTAGTAACCCCGCAACCTCATTTCCAACATTTCTATAGCTTTATACATTCCTAGTATCTCAATGTAGACTGTAGAGCATTTACTTCTTTTTTTATAAAATTGATTCTATCTCGGAAACGGTGCATCCTATTGAAAAAATAATGAAAATTTCATCCCCTTTAGGAAACCCGCAACATCATATTTTCTTCATGATGGGAGAAAAAAAAATTCGAAAATCCTGAATTTTCCAACATTCCTATAGCTATAAACATCCGTCATATCTTAATGTACATCATTTACTTCTTTTTTTTATAAAATTGATTCTATCTCGGAAACGGTGCATCCTATTGAAAAAATAATGAAAATTTCATCCCCTTTAGGAAACCCGCAACATCATATTTTCATCATGATGGGAGAAAAAAAAATTCGAAAATCCTGAATTTTCCAACATTCCTATAGCTATAAACGTCCGTCATATCTCAATGTACATCATTTACTTCTTTTTTTATAAAATTGATTCTATCTCGGAAACGGTGCATCCTATTGAAAAAATAATGAAAATTTCATCCCCTTTAGGAAACCCGCAACATCATATTTTCTTCATGATGGGAGAAAAAAAATTTCGAAAATCCTGAATTTTCCAACATTCCTATAGCTATAAACATCCGTCGTATCTCAATGTACAACATTTACTTCTTTTTTTTACAAAATTAATTCTATCTCGGAAACGTTGCATCCTATTGAAAAAATAATGAAAATTTCATCCCCTTTAGGAAACCCGCAACATCATATTTTCTTCATGATGGGAGAAAAAAAAATTCGAAAATCCTGAATTTTCCAACATTCCTATAGCTATAAACATCCGTCATATCTTAATGTACATCATTTACTTCTTTTTTTTATAAAATTGATTCTATCTCGGAAACGGTGCATCCTATTGAAAAAATAATGAAAATTTCATCCCCTTTAGGAAACCCGCAACATCATATTTTCTTCATGATGGGAGAAAAAAAATTTCGAAAATCCTGAATTTTCCAACATTCCTATAGCTATAAACATCCGTCGTATCTCAATGTACAACATTTACTTCTTTTTTTTACAAAATTGATTCTATCTCGGAAACGGTGCATCCTATTGAAAAAATAATGAAAATTTCATCCCCTTTAGGAAACCCGCAACATCATATTTTCATCATGATGGGAGAAAAAAAATTTCGAAAATCCTGAATTTTCCAACATTCCTATAGCTATAAACGTCCGTCATATCTCAATGTAAATCATTTACTTCTTTTTTTATAAAATTGATTCTATCTCGGAAACGGTGCATCCTATTGAAAAAATAATGAAAATTTCATCCCCTTTAGTAAACCCGCAACATCATATTTTCTTCATGATGGGAGAAAAAAAAATTCGAAAATCCTGAATTTTCCAACATTCCTATAGCTATAAACATCCGTCGTATCTCAATGTACAACATTTACTTCTTTTTTTTACAAAATTAATTCTATCTCGGAAACGTTGCATCCTATTGAAAAAATAATGAAAATTTCATCCCCTTTAGGAAACCCGCAACATCATATTTTCTTAATGATGGGAGAAAAAAAATTTTGAAAATCCTGAATTTTCCAATATTCCTATAGCTATATAAACATCCGTTGTATCTCAATGTACAACATTTACTTCTTTTTTTTACAAAATTAATTCTATCTCGGAAACGTTGCATCCTATTGAAAAAATAATGAAAATTTCATCCCCTTTAGGAAACCCGCAACATCATATTTTCTTCATGATGGGAGAAAAAAAAATTCGAAAATCCTGAATTTTCCAACATTCCTATAGCTATAAACATCCGTCGTATCTCAATGTACAACATTTACTTCTTTTTTTTACAAAATTGATTCTATCTCGGAAACGGTGCATCCTATTGAAAAAATAATGAAAATTTCATCCCCTTTAGGAAACCCGCAACATCATATTTTCATCATGATGGGAGAAAAAAAATTTCGAAAATCCTGAATTTTCCAACATTCCTATAGCTATAAACGTCCGTCATATCTCAATGTAAATCATTTACTTCTTTTTTTATAAAATTGATTCTATCTCGGAAACGGTGCATCCTATTGAAAAAATAATGAAAATTTCATCCCCTTTAGTAAACCCGCAACATCATATTTTCTTCATGATGGGAGAAAAAAAAATTCGAAAATCCTGAATTTTCCAACATTCCTATAGCTATAAACATCCGTCGTATCTCAATGTACAACATTTACTTCTTTTTTTTACAAAATTAATTCTATCTCGGAAACGTTGCATCCTATTGAAAAAATAATGAAAATTTCATCCCCTTTAGGAAACCCGCAACATCATATTTTCTTCATGATGGGAGAAAAAAAAATTCGAAAATCCTGAATTTTCCAACATTCCTATAGCTATAAACATCCGTCATATCTTAATGTACATCATTTACTTCTTTTTTTTATAAAATTGATTCTATCTCGGAAACGGTGCATCCTATTGAAAAAATAATGAAAATTTCATCCCCTTTAGGAAACCCGCAACATCATATTTTCTTCATGATGGGAGAAAAAAAATTTCGAAAATCCTGAATTTTCCAACATTCCTATAGCTATAAACATCCGTCGTATCTCAATGTACAACATTTACTTCTTTTTTTTACAAAATTGATTCTATCTCGGAAACGGTGCATCCTATTGAAAAAATAATGAAAATTTCATCCCCTTTAGGAAACCCGCAACATCATATTTTCATCATGATGGGAGAAAAAAAATTTCGAAAATCCTGAATTTTCCAACATTCCTATAGCTATAAACGTCCGTCATATCTCAATGTAAATCATTTACTTCTTTTTTTATAAAATTGATTCTATCTCGGAAACGGTGCATCCTATTGAAAAAATAATGAAAATTTCATCCCCTTTAGTAAACCCGCAACATCATATTTTCTTCATGATGGGAGAAAAAAAAATTCGAAAATCCTGAATTTTCCAACATTCCTATAGCTATAAACATCCGTCGTATCTCAATGTACAACATTTACTTCTTTTTTTTACAAAATTAATTCTATCTCGGAAACGTTGCATCCTATTGAAAAAATAATGAAAATTTCATCCCCTTTAGGAAACCCGCAACATCATATTTTCTTAATGATGGGAGAAAAAAAATTTTGAAAATCCTGAATTTTCCAATATTCCTATAGCTATATAAACATCCGTTGTATCTCAATGTACAACATTTACTTCTTTTTTTTACAAAATTAATTCTATCTCGGAAACGTTGCATCCTATTGAAAAAATAATGAAAATTTCATCCCCTTTAGGAAACCCGCAACATCATATTTTCTTCATGATGGGAGAAAAAAAAATTCGAAAATCCTGAATTTTCCAACATTCCTATAGCTATAAACATCCGTCATATCTTAATGTACATCATTTACTTCTTTTTTTTATAAAATTGATTCTATCTCGGAAACGGTGCATCCTATTGAAAAAATAATGAAAATTTCATCCCCTTTAGGAAACCCGCAACATCATATTTTCTTCATGATGGGAGAAAATTTTTTTCGAAAATCCTGAATTTTCCAACATTCCTATAGCTATAAACATCCGTCGTATCTCAATGTACAACATTTACTTCTTTTTTTTACAAAATTGATTCTATCTCGGAAACGGTGCATCCTATTGAAAAAATAATGAAAATTTCATCCCCTTTAGGAAACCCGCAACATCATATTTTCATCATGATGGGAGAAAAAAAATTTCGAAAATCCTGAATTTTCCAACATTCCTATAGCTATAAACGTCCGTCATATCTCAATGTACATCATTTACTTCTTTTTTTATAAAATTGATTCTATCTCGGAAACGGTGCATCCTATTGAAAAAATAATGAAAATTTCATCCCCTTTAGGAAACCCGCAACATCATATTTTCTTCATGATGGGAGAAAAAAAAATTCGAAAATCCTGAATTTTCCAACATTCCTATAGCTATAAACATCCGTCGTATCTCAATGTACAACATTTACTTCTTTTTTTTACAAAATTAATTCTATCTCGGAAACGTTGCATCCTATTGAAAAAATAATGAAAATTTCATCCCCTTTAGGAAACCCGCAACATCATATTTTCTTCATGATGGGCGAAAAAAAATTTCGAAAATCCTGAATTTTCCAACATTCCTATAGCTATAAACATCCGTCATATCTCAATGTACATCATTTACTTCTTTTTTTTTTTAAATTGATTCTATCTCGGAAACGGTGCATCCTATTGAAAAAATAATGAAAATTTCATCCCCTTTAGAAAACTCGCAACATCATATTTTCTTCATGATGGGAGAAAAAAATTTTCGAAAATACTGAATTTTCCAACATTTCTATAGATTGATACACCCCTCGTATCTCAGTACAGCATTGCCATATTTTTTTCTATAGTCACTTCTATCTCAGAAACGGTGCATCCTACTGCAAAAATAATGAAAATTTCCTCCCCCTTATTAACCTAGAAATCGCATATTTTCTTCATGAATGGCAGAAAAATTCATGAATCCTGAATTTTGAAAAAATCTATACATAGCTGGTACCTTGAACTACATGACATACTGTAATAATAATCATCAATCCTAATTAGCATCCCCAAGATCTTTTAAATTAGTATTCATATTCATTTTACGAAGATTGAATATTCTCCATTTTGGAAAAATGAAATTGGAAGACAATTTTGTAATCAGAACCCCCAGAAACCTGGAAAAGGAAAACTTTATTAATATTAATAACAAAAATTTACGCCATTGTGGAATTTCAAAACAGATTTTATTTTCATATTATTCTGCACCCCCAGAAACCTAGAAAATGACACCCATGCCAAAGAAAAACATACTCCAACAGTATCAAAAAATAGGCTTTTCCGTAGCCTGCAAATTGAATTTTTAGCAGCCATTAATTTATCAACCAAATCTGATTTTATAGCTGCTTATATGGTATAATGGTCACCAACTCGGAAATTAAGTCACCAACTTATAAATGTCGGTGCTAATTTGGATTAAATTTCGCCTCTTTTTATCTGCCGACTTTTGAATTTTTTGTCAATCGAGTGTTTTCGCCAGTTTAGTAATTTAGTCGCCAACATATTAATTCGCTGCCAAATTCAGTAATACAGTATGCTCACGTGCAGCCGCCAACTTATTTTTTGTTCGCTCGATTAATTATATCCCGTTGAATATTATGTCACCGTAATATTGTAAAAACCGTTAGATTGTAAACGAGATTGTAAAAATATGTCGAAAGATTCATTACTATATATTTATAATGTGCCGAAAAATAATATGTTAAATTATATGCAGAATATTCGCGTCCGAAGCCTATCAACATATTATTACAATTTCACTAGTTATATTACAATCTAACGGTTTTTACAATTTTACGGTGACAAATATAAAGCCACTTTTCCAAATAATAATAGTACACCACAGAATACAGAAATCATAGTACACCTAGAAATAGTCTTACGAATTCTAGTAGACAATAAATTTAACAGAGAATTTATTTCCTGTAACAATTTTTAAATTATTAAATTATTTTTAGAATGTGTCACATTTAGAGAACGAGATCCACAAAGTTCTTATTCAGTGGACCGAAGCAGAGCTGGTCAAGAAGAAATATTCCTCTATCAGGTAAGCTAAACTTTTTGCACACAACTACTACACTCTAAGGGTCAATAATCCCACCGAAACGAAACGATACGAGACGCGGCACTGCATTTATAAGATAGCTAGTCTGGCTACTGAAAGATGAGACTGAAAAAAGGCGGCAAATTCAAAAAATCAACGTATGGCAACCTTGTCTATAGTCGGAATTATAGTTTTGATACTTATTTATGACAACAAAATATAATATTATTGTCATAAATAATCAAGTATCAAAACTATAATTCCGACTATAGACAAGGTTGCCATACGTCGATTTTCGATTTTTTGAATTTGCCGCCTTTTTCCAGTCTCATCTTTCAGTAGCCAGACTCTATTCAAAATTGACCTTTATTTATTGTACAAGAAGATACAAGTTTTATTGTAGCCTGTAGGAGTTCGATTGTCAAGCTGCACCATACTGCACAGCGCACGTGCTGATTATGACTAGTGTCATATGAAACGTGTATTTCTGTAGTGAATAAAGTTCAGCCTCCGTGGTCTAGTGGTTCGAGCATTGGCTCTCGACTCGGAGGTCGTGGGTTCGATTCCCGCATTGGAACAACAAAAACGTTTCCAAGTTTGGTTAGGGCAATGCAAGCTGATCACCTGATTTGTCTGACAAGAAAGATGATCCATGCGTCGGATGGGCATGTAAAAAGTCGGACCTGGCTGCGCCTGATCTCTCGCCAATCGTGTCGATTATCCGTCCCACTGGATTACGAGAGTAAAGGAAGAGAGAGCGCATTTGTGTACTGCGCACACACTTGGGCAGTATAAAATTACTCGTAACATAACTGGCCTGGTTTCAATGAAACCGGCCACCGTCACCGAAATCGGTGTTGGGAGTTATTTATAATATATAGGTAGTTAAATTTTCATTGCAATTAAACAGCAGCACCGCGTATCGTCCCATATTATCGCGGTGTGAACCGACCGTGAAACTTCCGCAAGTGTATTTTATTGTAAAGTCTGAAATGTAATACATACATACATATAATCACGCCTTTTTCCCGTAGGGGTAGGCAGAGACCACTTCTTTCCACTTGCTACGATCCTTACATACTTCTTTCGCTTCGTCCACTTTCATTCTTATCATCCATTCCTCCTCTTACATTCAACGTAGCGAAGCGGCTCTCCATGATCCGCTTTTCACCTCCGCGAGAAACGAGACGTGATGGGTGGTGAACCACATCGCCGCCATTTTGGATAATTAAATTATTTTTATGATTATCCGTTGCGTTTCCACGGATTTGTGGAGAGGGTAGGAATAGGAAAAGGGAAGGATAGGTGGTGTAGAAAGGAAGATTGGTAAGTTAGAGTGGGAAAAAGGAAATGTAGGATATTACCGCCCAGGAGGGCAAGGGATAGGACAGTAATAGCTAGGGAAGCCGGGGCCGCATACCCGTATACTATACCACAACTACCGGACAGGTAAGTGGGGATGAGTATCCCATGAAGTTAATAATTAAGATTTATGTAAAATAATACTCGTTTATACATAGATGATGTTAAGTACTTTATTGACAACGTATATTAACATTTTTAGGCAGGCGCTCGTAGAAGATTCAGTAAAGTTCGAAAGCTCATTGACAAGAGTAGAGGAACTCATCAACAAACAGAAAGAGGAAATAAAGAAACTAGAGGTGGGGGAGAATATGAACAAATTCTCGTTATGCTTTAATTTTTTGACGACCTCTGTGGCTCAGTGGTTAGCGCAGTGGCGCTTTAGCCGGAGGTCGCGGGTTCTAATCCCGCCAGGGAACAAAATGTTTTCTGTGTTCCTGGGTCATGGATGTGTATTAAATATGTGTATAATATAAGAAAAATCTTAAATAAAAGTATAGTATAAAAAGTATTAAATATATTTCCGTTGTCTGATACCCGTAACATAAGTAATTCTTCGGATACTTACCACGGGGCCAGACTGACGTGGTGTGAAGCGTTCATAGATATTATTATTATTATTATTTATAAAAAGTCTTACAGGATTCTATTTAAGTACGATTTTTTTAAAATTAAAATTATCCAGGAATACTTAAGGGCCTTTGAATTCGAAACAGCATTTAAGCATGGTCATTAGTGGGTGGCATATTCTAGACGGGTTCTAAGGGTCTTCCACACTTACCACATCCAAACACCGACGCGACAAAACGTGGTGAAACTGTGGTTACGTGTGCACTACATCGCAACCACAACGCAACCAGCATCAGTCATCACCGGAATTTATACCGGTAATTCATAACAAACATTGGCGATGTTTTGTCAATACCACACACAGCGACAAGAAGCTCTTGGCGGTCGGTGTGGCCAGGTTGTAAGACCCTATCTTATAAGAAAAGAAGGAGTCATAACCCAATATTAAACGTTACCTAACTTACCTAATATAGGTATGCAACCGTAAAATTGTAAAAACCATTAGATTGTAAAATAACTAACCAGATTGTAAAAATATGTCAAAAGATTCATCACTATATATTTATAATTTAACGAAAAATAATGTGTTAAATTATTGGCAGCATATTTGCGTCAGAAGTCTATTAACATTTTACAATTTCACTGGTTATATTACAATCTAACGGTTTTTACAATTTTACGGTGATATACCCACTCTTTTTAGCGTGTGCGTGAAGAAGCAGCGGACATGCGGGTGCGCGCGAGTGCCGCCGCCGCGCTGGAGTCCTCCCGAGCTCACGACGCGGAACACGCGCGGGTGACGGAACGAGCCTACTTCACGCAGAGGTTCGACCAGAGGCGACGAGAGCTAGAGAAGTTAGAGAAGAGGATCTTCCCTCCTGCAGGTGACTTTACAGGCGCTGGAACAGACAGAACTGCTTGTGTCTGGACTCTGGAGTCGTCCAAGGTACGGAGCACGCGCGGGTGAAGGTGCGGGCATACTTCACGCACAGGTTCGACCAGAGACGACGAGAGCTGGAGAAGTTAGAGAAGAGGATCTTCCCTCCTGCAGGTGACTTTACAGGCCCTAGAACAGAGAACTGCTTCTGTTGCAGTCGACCCGGGCGGCAAGACGTGTAACACGCGCGGGCGACAAAGTGGGCATACTTCACGTAAATCAGAGGCGACGATAGCTGGAGAAACTGGAAAAGAGGAGGAGCAGGGGATAAAAAGGCGAGGAAGTAGAGAAGAAGCCAGGCGCAAGTGAACTTCATGATTGTCACGTTCGTTGTAGACAATAAGTCACAAGGGATGACCAAACTGGGTAGAGCTTGTAGAAGTATTATAATTTCAACTATTAGATTTAGAGATATGTTAAGCAATAAGCTCTGTAAATCATATTATGTTTTCCACATTACAGCAAGAGCAGTTCGTCAGGAGTCTACCCGGTCTACTGAGGGAGACGCCACCACGGAGGAGGGATCTGCGATAGCGCAGATGGAAGACATCTTCCAGAAGCTGATGAAATTGACAGGTATCCTACTACTTTTATAAATGTGTAAGTTTGTGCGGATGGATGCATGTATGGATGGCTGTTTGTTACTCTTTCACGCAAAAACTAATGATCGGATTTTAATTAAATTTAGTATGGTATTAGTTTACGCTCTGGGTACTTATAACACATAATATATTATGCTACTTTTCATCACAAAAAAGTAGGTGCAGTATTTCGGTGGTAGGTATACTATATTTACGCGGGCGAAGCCGCCGGCAAAAGCTAGTGGAACTATAAACCTTTCTTTCGTGTCCTCTTCTCTACACTCTGTTCAAGTCCAGATTAAGCTTTTTATAGACAAGAAGATTGATCTGAAGACCTATTTCTGTTAAATTCGTGGTATGGTTCCAGTGTCAGCGTATGCTATCTCACTCACACACTCATCAAAGTATCCACGAGAGTGATAGCATACTCTGAGTCCTGACCCAACTACGAACTGAATAGAAATGAGTGAATTTACTGGCCGGGGAAACTCCTGTCTGTTCCAGGAGTAACGGATCCCGAAGAGGTATTCGACCGATTCCGCTCCCAGCGCGAGACGAGCCGCCGTCTGAGCTACCTGCAGCAGACCATCGAGCAGGAGAAGCTGCAGCTGGAGCAGACGCAGACCACGCTCATCGCCGAGCTCGAGGGGTACAAGTTCGCCAGCGTCAAGGACGAGGATGAGTGAGTGTACATATAATAATAGCTCCCCACACCGATTTCGGTGACTGGTGGCCGGTTTCATTGAAAGCCAGGCCAGCTACGCAGGAGTTATTTTGTATAGCGCACAAGTGTGTGCGCAGTACCTACACAAGAGCACTCTCTTTTCCTTTTACTCTCATAATCCAGTGGTACGGATGACCGACACGACTGGCGAGAGATCAGGCGCAGGACCAACTTTTTACATGCCCATCCGACGCATGGATCATCTTTCTTGTCAGACAATCAGGTGATCAGCCTGCATTGTCCTAACCAAACTTGGAAACAACATTTTTTCTTGTTCCCATGCGGGAATCGAACCCACGACCTCCGAGTCGAGAGCCAAGCTCTAAACCACTAGACCACGGAGGTTGTTATATTTATTATGAGTGTACATTAGCAGTGGCATTGGGTTCCTACTTTCTATAACTCCATTAATCCTATCGACTTCACTTAGGTACCACTTACCTTTTGAAGACCCTCATCCAAATCTCTACCTATTATACAGGCTAGGGCTTCCCTATGAAGGAGAACCAGTCTTCGCCCCTGGTAAACAGTAGACACCACAGTAACTTGGAACATTAACCAAGGAATAGTACTTACTAGTCTTTGGGAAAATAAACAAAATTAGTAATTTTATGTAACCCCTAACTTAAGCAGTAAGCTGATAATGATAATATAATATAGCTAAAAACATGATGATCAAGTCACCTTTCAAACAAAAAAAAAACTAAATCAAAATCATTTCATTCGTTTAGGAGCTACGATGCCACAGACAAAACACAGACACACTAACACTGGACACGTCAAACTTACAATACCGCTCTGTTTGTGTCGGGGGTTGAAGATATTAAAATACTAGCTGTTGCCAGCGGGTCCGCCCGCGTTAGTACAGTATCCCTCGGGAACACTGTATTTTTTCGGGATAAAAAGTAGCCTATGTTTTAATCCAGAGCCTAAACTACTAAGATACCAAATTTCATCAAAATCCGTTCAGTAGATTTTGCGTGAAAGAGTAGCAATCGTCCATCCATCCATCCATACATCCTCACAAACTTCCATATAAATTTATAATATTAATATTAGTAGGATTTGGAAGTAAATAGACATATTTGGTACAGATAAAATGACTCAAAAAATATTTGCAGCAAATTGGCACATAATGATTTATTCGCCAACGGTGTTTTAGAAACTTGCGACTTGTGTAATATATGTCGACTTGTCTAATATATGTAGACTTGTCTAATGTATGTCGACTTGTCTAATGTATATTGACTTGTCTAATGTATGTCGACTTGTCTAATGTATGTCGACTTGTCTAATGTATGTCGACTTGTCTAATGTATGTCGACAAGTCTAATGTATGTCGACAAGTCTAACGTATATCGACTTGTCTAATGTATGTCGACTTGTCTAATGTATGTCGACTTGTCTAATGTATGTCGACAAGTCTAATGTATATCGACTTGTCTAATGTATGTTGAATTGTCTAATATATGTCGACTTGTCTAAATTATGTCGACTTGTCTAATATGTCAACTTGTCTAATATATGTAATGCTTTCAGTGGTCAGGATAAAATACAAGAAATAAAAGACGAAATAGAAAAAAACGAGCGGGAACAGGCAGAGCTGGAGAACAGTTTGCAGCAGCTAGACACATTTGTTTTGGAAATCGCTAAACTGATGTACGACTTGTGCAAGATTTTGGATGTAAGTTATTACTAAGTTTACTACTTTACTTTAACTACTTTCTTTTTTTTTGTATATATTTTTGGTTGCTTATTAGAAATTAAATAATCTCGCCTATTTATCAATCGCCTATTCTAGAATGAAATCATGCCATTAATCTCTGTAATAAAAAGTGTGTTAATTTTTACTACATACTAAGGGGATATAATTAATCGAGCGAACAAAAAATAAGTTGGCAGCTGCACGTGAGCATACTGTATTACTGAATTTGGCAGCAAATTAATATGTTGGCGACTAAATTACTCAACTGGCGAAAACACTCGGGTGACAAAAAATTCAAAAGACGGCAGATAAAAAGAGGCGAAATTTAATCCAAATTAGCACCGACATTTATAAGTTGGTGACTTAATTTCCGAGTTGGTGACCATTATACCATATAAGCAGCTATAAAACCAGATTTGGTTGATAAATTAATTGCTGCTAAAAATTCAGTTTGCAGGCTACGGAAAATTCTATTTTTGGATACTGTTGGAGTATGTTTTTCTTTGACATGGGTGTCATTTTCTAGGTTTCTGGGGGTGCAGAATAATATGAAAATAAAATCTGTTTTGAAATTCCACAATGGCGTAAATTTTTGTTATTAAAATTAATAAGGTTGTCCTTTTCCAGGTTTCTGGGGGCTCTGATTACAAAATTGTCTTCCAATTTCATTTTCCAAAATGGAGAATATTCAATCTTCGTAAAATGCATATGAATACTAAATTAAAAGATCTTGGGGATGCTGATTAGGATTGATGATTATTATTACAGTATGTTATGTAGTTCAAGGTACCAGCTATGTATAGAAATTTTTCAAAATTCAGGATTCATGAATTTTTCTGCCATTCATGAAGAAAATATGCGATTTCTAGGTTAATAAGGGGGAGGAAATTTTCATTATTTTTTCAATAGGATGCACCGTTTCCGAGATAGAATCAATTTTATAAAAAAAAGTAATACTGTACATTGAGATACGACGGATGTATAAATCTAAGTATAGAAATGTTGGAAAATCAGGATTTTCGAAAAAATTTTTCTCCCATCATGAAGAAAATATGATGTTGCGGAGTTTCTAAGGGGGACAAAATTTTCATTATTTTTTCAATAGGATGCACCGTTTCCGAGATAGAATCAATTTTATAAAAAAAGAAGTAAATGACAGACATTGAGATACGACGGATGTTTATAGCTATAGAAATGTTGGAAAATTCAGGATTTTCGAAATTATTTTTCTCCCATCATGAAGAAAATATGATGTTGCGGGGTTTCTAAGGGGGACGAAATTTTCATTATTTTTTCAATAGGATGCACCGTTTCCGAGATAGAATCAATTTTATAAAAAAGAAGTAATGCTGTACATTGAGATACGACGGATGTATAAATCTATAGAAATGTTGGAAAATTCAGGATTTTCGAAATTTTTTTTCTCCCATCATGAAGAAAATGTGATATTGCGGGGTTTCTAAGGGAGACGAAATTTTTATTATTTTTTCAATAGGATGCACCGTTTCTGAGATAGAATCAACTTTATAAAAACATAGTAAATGCTCAACAGCGAGATACTAGGAATGTATAAAGATATAGAAATGTTGGAAAATTCAGGATTTTCAAATTTCTTTTTCTCCCATCATGAAGAAAATATGAGGTTGCGGGGTTACTAAGGAAATTTAAAATGGATGACTTTTTTGTAATCAGCACCCCCAGAAACCAACAAAAGGATACCCATATTATTTTTATAAAATTTTGTATGTCCGCCATATTGGAATTTCAAAACGAATGTCATTTTCGTATCCAGCACTCCCAAAAACCTGGTAAACGACACCCATATCAATTTTACGAAAAGTAAATATCCGCCATTTTTAAATTTCAAAATTAATCTACACAATAATCTACACCCCCCTAAAACCGAGAAAAATTAAAAATTGGGAATTTTGTACGCTCCTTTATGTTTTTTTTTTGTGTGCGCTCGTTTTGCTGCTTGTATGTTTTTTGAGTTACCTACATCAGGGAAAATATATGTGCCTATTCTTAAATTAAATGTGTACTCACAAATTGTCGCCAAGATGGTTATTTGTTCGCTAAAATATAATCTGTCTGCCAGTTTGGGAAATTCAGTGGTATTATTTAGTCACCAGATTTGTAATTTTTTTGTTCCTTACATTCTTTCGTCAACTTGGTAATTTAGTATTCAATATTGGGTATTTTCACATTCAAAATTTAATTGTTTTGTCAATTGTCGCAAGTTTAAATACATGCCCATACTAAGTAGGTACTAAAAAACCTCACGGTATGTAGTCAATACAATTTTACTAATATAAGTACATCATCATTGTGTAATTGTATGAAAACGCCATCTAGCGTCAACTTTTAAAAACTTATACACTTTTACATTCGCGAATCCTGGGAGTATTCAGGTGATCCCGGAACCGACTATCCCGGAGTGGAAGGCCCGGGGTAGCGCAGAGAAGCTCCTGCAAGTGCTGTCAGCGCGGTATTCGCGTGCGGCGGCGCGCGCTGATGCGATCGCTGAGAAACAAACCGACACGAAGCCTGACACCACTGTGGTGCTGCCATCTAACGTAAGTCTTGCTATTTTTTTTTAATTTTATTTAGTTTATCGTTACTCAGATTAATAACTATCACGATTCACGGGTATTCCCCGGTAATGTGTTCCATATATTTGAGTTAAATTATGTTTTTATTCGGAAGATAAAAGTTTTTAACGCACTAACGTAAAAAGTTTAAAACGCATAATATGTAGACGCATAAACATGGCTTCTACTAGATTTAATACTCACGCATTTCTTTAAACATTCCTAATGTACTTACATACTCAAAGTGATGCCATAATAATCTTTCACACCGCGTCAATATGGTCCCGTGGTAAGTTCTCGAAGAACTTGTGTTACGGGTACCAGACAACGGAAATATATTTAATAATTTTATACTATCATGATACTAAACACATATTTAAGATTTTTATTATCTTATACATATATTTAATGCACGTCCATGACCCAGGAACATAGAAAACTTTGTTGTTCCTTTGGCGGGATTCGAACCCGCGACCTCTGGCTTGAGCACCGCTTTCAACCACTGAGTCACAGAGGTCGTCAAAGATATACTAACAATTTTCCAGACCACGAGCGGCGCGCCCTCCGTGACCGGCGTGAGCGCGCACAGCAGCCAGAGGGAGTCGGAGAAAATGGTGCCCACTTACAAGGACCTCGTCGAGAGGGAACCCGTTAGAGCGCCGCGTGAGTATATAGCCCGTGCGACTTAACTAGACACTTCACAAAAAAAAACACAAGAAAAACCTTGCCGGTGCAACACTCGTCGCTCGCCCGAGGCCTGTCGGGGTGGCAGCCCTATTGCCACCCCGTCGCCTCCGGGGCGTACCTTCCCTCCCGCTACAAAAAAGCTGGGGTCCGGAAGCATTTCTCCCACCCTCTCCCCAGGTCGGAAGAGTCCGCGGGCCGGCAAACGCGGCGCGTGTGGAAGTGGGCAAATGAGCAAACGGATTGCTGATGTTATGCGATTACTGCCGCCCATGCACATTGTCAGTCCTAAGTTTTTTCACTCTACCTACTAAGCACAGAATACAGAAATCATCCAGAAGCCGTCAACACGCTTGAAAGTGAGGCCGTCACAAGTCACAACCACTCCAAATTGGAATAGTTATCCACACATAATATGTTGCCACAGAATAACGGAATATTTTACCCAACTTTTTTCAATTAATTTTTATTGAATACCTAAATTGTCATAATATAACAACGCGTTTTGTGTTGTAAGTGTAAAGAGTAAAAATATAAAAAGAGCGGGCGGGGCGGTATTTCGCCATGGTTTTGGACACAGTGCGCTGCATACAAATGTGATCGAACACTCATTCTGCATGTTTTGAATTCTGTGCTACTAAGTAAGTATGTACCTACATCTTTGTTCCACGGGAGAACTATTTTAAATAGGCCCAGTTGACTAATCACGGTCCTACAAAAACATTCGATTTGTATTCCGTGAAGTGGATGGCTTTTAATATACGACGTGGCAACATATTTGTGACTCAGTGGTGTCCATAAGTACATGTCGCTTGACATTCCGATTAACAAATCTTTGTACTTAAAATAAAATGCGAATGAACTCTTATTTACTTGCAGCTTCCGACGAAGAGGAAGACATCCCCTCCCGCTGCTACCTCAAGAGGCAAGCCCAGCTCATCCTGGACACCAAGTGCCGGCGGAAGGGGTTTCGCACGCCATACCAGAGAAAATAATACAACTATCCTCCTAATAATAAATATACAATTCGATGATACCAATATAACTTTTTTTTCTTATTCATTATTACTCCATGTGTATTAACTAATAACACAAGACCTACATTTTGTGAGTCTAAATATTAATGAATCTAGCACAAATTACGCGTTATCCCATCGATATATCGGAAATCGGAATCGAATAGGCGAATCGGATACGCCTAGCAGTGAATAAACTATTTTATACACAATTTATTATACATTAACGTGGCTACGTGTTTGATGTTACTCCTTCACATCACGTTATGTATGTTGTTTTTAAAGGCACCAGCTAACAAAGAGTCCACTGCCCGCCACAAGTTTTACAATACGTTAAAAAACAAACTGTCAAAAAACGTAAACAAATTTAAATGTCATTTATCTTCAACCTGGCAATGATTTAAAAAAATTTCCTACCCATACCATTAGTTCAGAAAATATAATATGTTGAACCCCCACAAGAACTCGTACCTGCAGCTGGTGTGCGCCGTCACCCCGCAAGTGATAAATAAGGCCGTGCAGTTGGCCATGAAGAAGGAAAACCTCCGCTTGCAGTATACAGGTTTTGTCATCGACTATTATACATCTTAGTTACTACTAGTATAAAATGTGAAAGTTTGTGAGGATAGATGGATGTTTATTACTCTTTCACGCAAATACTGAACGGATTTTGATGAAATTTGGTTTGGTGGTAGTTTAAGCTCTGGATTACGCAATTAGCTACTTTTTATCCCGAATAAATACAGTGTTCCCGTGGGATAATGTATTTATGCGAGCGGAGCCGCGGACATAAGCTAGTATATCAATATATAAGCCTATGGGTTTTGTAGTATATTTATCTATCTTATCCTTCACTTCTATTACGTAGATATATGCTAATTTAATATAGAATTAACGAATACAGTATTACAAAAAAAACAGAAAATAAAGTTAAGCTAATTTTCATTTCGCTTTAATTCAAAAAACACACCACATTACTTTGTTCTTCTTTTTCTATTGGCGTATTACGTTTATCGGGAACTTCTTGTTCCGTATATCGTCTGTTACTGCCTCGGCGAGTATTATGTGTTCTGTGGTTACTGCAGCTGATTGCTGAGGGCCGTTAAGAAATTAGTTGGACTGTAAAATTAGTTCCGCTACAATCCACTAGATGGCCCCGCACTACGTCGTGTCGAGTCCATGCAGCCCTCGATCCTCGCGGCCGACGCGGACGTGACGCGCGCGCGGCTCGTCTACGGCCGGCTGGGCTTGAAGCTGCTGGTGCGGCAGCTTCACTCGCCGGCCCAGCTGGACCAGGTGCAAGCGATTAATACGCTGCTGGATCAGGTTCATTTCATGATATAAATATATAAATACTTTATTTGGATGTCAACTGCAAAATGTACAATTTTATTAAACAGATTAACTTCCTGCCGCAGTTTCATAAGTCATAACGTATATCTTATTATAAATTTGATTTGGTTCCAAGTGTCGTAAGAACATTATGCACAAATAACGAAATACCACTCTTTTTTTAACGCAGATGTAACTCGTTTCGGATACTTTTTGACTACAAAGCTCACAGTTCTTGATGCTAGGATACACGCATTATCTAAATCGCCATGACAATATGCTGGATGCAGCAAAGTATATAAAATCTTACAGAACTTTTCACTGGTCGCATCTAGTAAGAATTTATGCGATTATTACCTTTAAAATTATAATATTCTTAGAACTTTGTTTTAGATGCAAATATCAGAAAACGCAATATTCTTCATCAAAATGAATGTGGTTTATCGTCTCGTAGACCTGATGTTTCATCAACACCATGCGGTACGAGAAAAAGTGTGTTTGGTGCTCACTTCTATAGCCAATTACCAGGAGGGGAGACAGAAAATAATGTTGCGTCCAAAGATTATAGAAAACCTCCTCTGGATGACCTTGAAAGATAGAAGAGAACTTCGCTACGCCTCCGCCGTGACTTTAAGGACCTTATCGAGGGACCGATGCTGTATAGAGCAGCTACTAAAATGTGGAAATATAATAGAGACCCTACTGAGAAGTATAAAATATGACCACACGATAATAGTGGAGGCGCAATTGAAGACCCTGGAAAGTCTGATCGAATGGGACCAAGTGGCTCCACTAAAAGCTAATGCATTTCAAATTATGCTGGAATTGATTAAATTAGATGAACCGACAATAGTTTCTGGGGCTCTTGATTGCATGACGCAACTCTGTAAGCACGGCGTAGGCAAACGATTAGCAGATGATTATGATATGACTTACACCCTGCTATCCTATCTAGATTCGAAGCATATCGAAGTAGTAATCAGCGCGTTAGGACTTATGCAATACACAGCACTGACTACACGATCCAAATGGCGCGCGAAAGAATTCTGCGGAACATTGACGAAAGAGCTCATGACATTTGCTACGAGCCGAAAACCTATACTACAATTACGATCCTTGCAAATCTTAGTCAATCTATGCGATATACCAGACGTACGCTCCCATATGAGGAAACATTGGGAAGTAAACGTAAGGGCTACTCGGATTCTAACCCATGAGGAATGTGATGGTAGTTCCCAAACTACGGATACAGGTTTAGAAACGGGACATTACTACCGAACCTCGTTCATAGATGGCGCTGAAACGATCCGAAACGATTTTGACGAGAAAATTGCGATCAATGTACACACTTATTTGAATCAGTTGCGTGCTTTAAAAACACGCCTTTTAGATGCTATGAATTGGCAAGCACAAAAAGATTAAATTAAAGAAAAAAATATTTCGAAAATTGAAATATCATAACTAAATGTCTTGTTAAAAAATATCACTATTTGTTTTAAATTGAGAACAAAATTTATGATATGGAACACCGAACTAACCGAGTCTTAAAAAAAAAGAAATAAAATGTCCTTTTGGATTTTAGCGACTAAAATTTTATATTGTTGAGTTTGCTAAATAATAAAACAACGATTACTTTTGGAAGCTTTTATTTGATACACTTACATTGTTACAATTGCATTTGGCGTTACTATATTGTGCCTCAGGGCAAGCTCAGTTTATAATATCAGTCGGTGTATATGTCACCGTAAAATTGTAAAATAACTGACGAGATTGTAAAAATACGTCGAAAGATTAAAAACTATATATTTATAATCTAACGAAAAATAATGTGTTAAATTATAGGTAGCAGCATATTCGCGTCGGAAGTCTATCAACATTTTACAATTTCACTAGTTTTATTACAATCTAACGGTTTTTACAATTTTACGGTGACATATATATTGGTTTATTTACATGAAAATTACAAATATTTTCTCCCATAGACAAAGCTTTGTTTCTATACTCTCCAATAAATATTATTTACTATCCATATACAATAATATTTTTATTCAAGAGTATAAAAACGGGGTATAGAAAGAGACAAATATTAATAATTAATCTTATACCGTAAAATATTTCTATTGCCTATAGCAAATCGTTTACCTAATTCGATACTATTTTAGGATTACAGACATTGGCAATAATTAATACTCGCGTTTATTTTTCAACGAATTTTGTAACGTTTTACAAAATCAATTACTTAAACAAAACTTTGGGCACCTTATTTCCTGCTTATGTAAAGACGTTTAGGCAGAAATATAATTTAAAACGTGAAAAAAATTATACAAAATCAAATTACAATGCACTCTTTACGGCATTGACCTGACAAAAATTTTCATTATATATCAATTTAAAACAATTGAAATCAGCTGTGTGTGGTCAATGACCTTTTCAGTGCCGTAGAATCATCCATACTAGATACTTTTTTTTCGAATTTAAATGTTTTTTCTTCTTAAACTTCTATAGACAGTAAATCATTCTTGTGATTGATTTTGCAAAACGTTACATACAGTATACAGGCTACAGTATACTTACAATCAGACTATCTCATTAGAGATAAACCGTTCTAAAAATGCACGCCCCTCCACCGATCCACCTCTTACACTCACATGCACAAAGGTGTATAGACAGAATACAGGTCGCGCAACGGTTTATGAGCGCTCAGTGAAAGTGGAGGGGATCGTTCGCGCATGTGACCAATAGCAAAGAATCTATATTACTAACGTACCAATAGCGTGTCGGCAGCCACGTTCGGCATGCGTTCGGCGCATCCACACCTCCCCGCCCGAGCCCGCTACCGCCAAACACACCCAAAAACTGACTTCTGCGCATACCCCCTCTACTTTTGTCGAAAGATCTTAATTCGTTGCGCGACCTATACACATAAATTGGTCTTTGTCATTGGTTGTTCAGTGTTCACTCACCGGCTAGACACGAAAGTGGGAGAACGTATAGTGATGCAATAAGTATTTCCTCTCACACGTTGAAATTATCATATTTTGTGGAGGGGCGTGCATTTTTAGAATGGTTTATCTCTACCACTTTTCGATTATTATTAGGTATAGAGTTTAATTGTATAATGGATAATAGACTAATTGTTTTCTATAACACGTATCTTAAGTACATGTAGAAAAAATATTGAAAATGGACGCAACAAAATCTCGTTTTTAGCTAAATGTCAATCGGTAGGATAACTTTTAGATTAATCCAATGTTATGCATAATACTATTCAATTGATTATATCAATAATATGTTGATTATAATTATGATCAACATATGGTAAATGGCAAACATAAGTACGAAATAGGAACAAAAGTTTAATATTACGTCGCTGATATAATTTGCTTTATATTATGAAGCGGTATTTGAATCTTTATTAACGGTTACTTCTACGGTTACCCAAATTTTTTAACTATCTTCGTTATTAATATGTTATAAAATAATTAAATAGATACCGATTACATTTTTCTAATACCTACAAAGTTTTATTATTATTATTATATTTAATGTCGTCGCATTATTTAATTTTTATTTGTATATACAAACTGCTTTACAAACATTTTAATTAAAAGGCGACACCTTAAAATCGAAATTACTAGTTTGTTCTATAGAATTCTAGATGGCGCTTTTACTTATGTCAGGAATAGTCTAATTTGACTAATATGGAGAGTAGAGGAAAGGAGAACTATGTCCATACATGAAAAATGTCCGTAAATAAGCGGAAAAAAAACAGTTCAAATGGCGCTAGTCATAAGAGGGTATGATATGAAGTTAGCAAGAGATGGAGTGAAGTTAGTTGAGTGTTAGTTATTGGTTATTTATCTCAACTAACTTCACACTGTCTCTTATTGCTAACTTCATATCATACCCTCTTCTGACTCTAGCGGCATTATTTTCCTACTTTGGTCGGACACTTTTTAGCTTTTCTGCCTTAGAGAGATATATGACTTTCCTCTACCCTCCATATTGACTAATCAAAGAATTAACGCGATCGATTATTGTATATTACGCGTAGACCTTCTAACATACAAGCCGACATACTAACATATTTGAGCTTTGAGCTGTACCTTATTATAAATCACAGTCGATAACTTTGGATCAATTTTCCAATACATTTTTTAATTTCTAAATCATTCTTAGTTTAACATAAACCTACTTCTTACATCTAGGTAAGATTGCATTGACTTTGAAGAGTATATTGTGCGAACTGCGATGTGCATAAAAAAGAACATGTTCTATATTCTAAGGGTACGTTCCCACGAAGTTTTTTAGTGTAAAATGAAAAAAAAATCGCTGTAAAAATTTGACAACTCGTCACTGATACTTCGATTTTTAGCTATTTATATTATTTTAAATTATACGTAAATCGTATTAGCGCAGCAGAGTGCTGTTTTTTTCTGTCGCGAACACAAAAAAACTCTCGTGGGAACGAGGGCTGACAGAAACATTCCGTATCAAGTTACTTCTGATTAGAAAGATACTTTCAATATATAGCACACTCTTTCTATACCTAGTAACAAGTGTTTTTACTTGTAAACGCAAAATTTCAATAAGAATATAGAAAAATGTTTATTATAATTATGTGCGTTTTCAATATAATTAATTTAACAAAGTAATACCTACAATATTTACAATTATTTGATAAGATAAATAGATACTTGTTTTGAGCAAATATCCTGATTAGGACTAGAGTTTTTGGCTTCTAATTTTGACTTAAAATCTGACCAAAAAGTAAAAATATTTATTCTTTGGTCAGATTTTACTTTATACATACTTCCAATAATGGCCTAATGAACCTGCCTATAATAAATTTAAATAGTTCCTAAATCCTAATGTCTTTTAAATTTACATTAGCTAAATGAATATCAAACTATATTAGCTTGTATAGAGCACTGGCGGATGTTTTTTTCTAATAATATGCGGTATACTGCTATAGTGTAGTCTTCATATTATACATATACTGCATTACAATCCGTTAAGTAGTTTAAAAGACCTAAGGGAACAGATAGCGAAAACCACTACATTTTTAATACTATATATAGGACGACACGTCACACGTACTGTGGACGACACGTCTCATTTACGCAAAATATCTACCACTCGATCCACAAAATGTCTTCTACTCGCGTACGCGGCGCGCACACACTACGGCGATGTACACCCACAAGATGGCGGCTACTCGCATACACAAAATGGCCGCCAACACAAACCACTCATTTCTCCTCCGGCTCGGCCTGCACGTACCTGAATAGGGCCTTGCACAGGTCGAGCGCGTTCACGTCTCACCTCGCCGGCGTGCGCTTGTTGAGCGGGTCGTAAATTTCACTTTCCGAGTCCATTTCATCTTCGGACAGAGAGAGGGAGCCGCCAACGCGTCGAGTCCGTCCTGGTCGAGGTCCGTCCTGGAAATATAATTTAATTTTTTCAGGAAGCCGATTGTGTAAGGTTTTATTTTTTCAGGAAGCCGATTGTGTATGTATTCGACATAGAGCTTTATAATTTCTCGTGTGAACGTTAAACTTTCTTTGATTGATTTCGTGAAACTTCCATTAATGTGTTTTAAGATGACAACTACTGACTCGAATTGATAAAATTACTTCTAGGATTTATTTTCTGGAAGCTAATAAAATGTCATGAGTTATTTTAATTAAAACGAGTATATCGCTACGGGATTCAAATGGACGTTTATTTTAAATCAACTCAAGGACGTTTGTTCAATCAACCGGTCACTCAAGTAGACCAACAACAAGAGACAATAACAGAAAATAGACAACAAGTATCCCCACAATTAAAATCAAGACAGAAAAGTTATCACAAGTAGAAAATTAAAAGAGTAACGGCGAATACTAGAACGATAGTTAAATTAAGTGACACTCAAATCACATGCTGTCCTTGTCGTTTCGGCTAGCAGAGACAGCGACAGCCTGTGAATAGGAGGGCTCTTAATGTTGATTACCGTTACAGTATTCGGCCGTCTGACCCATACAGACGAATTTCAATAATGCTGAACAAACATTTTATAAACAACACATCACATTGAAATAGTTTTAGAAACTATTCAAACATATATTAACATTTGCTCATCATTAGTAAACGTAAACAAAAGACGAACACTGTTTAGAAGCTTTGCAGCATAGCAAAAAGGGAAAGGAGACTTCAAAACCACCTTACAGATTTACAATACCTTGAGCGTAGACTCTAACGGCCCGTTTCAATAACCTATCTATCTATACCTATTTGTTAAAAACGTCGTCATTCAATCATTTGCCGTTTTTTCGCGATACAAATTTGACGTTTTTAACAAATAGTTATTGGTAGATAGGTTGTTTAAACGGGCTGTATCTGATATTAAGTAAATAATTATTTTTTTTGACCTCTACAAGTGGTTTAATAAAGATGCATAAATTGTTACTTTTCATTAATTATAGCAGAAATTTTAACAGCATTTTATGTGTTTGTTAAAAGGTTTCGGAGTTTTTTGTCGATAGTTTATCTATTCAATATCACTTTGGATTGGTCCAATGAGGGTTTTTGAATAGGGAATATGCACGTATTTTTTTTATTTTTTTATATACATCTATCTTGTTTGGTAAACCGTATGGTAAAATCAGTTTCTTGATATCATTAAAAATAACAAAGATATAAACGTTTAAAGTAGTCTATTAGACAGAGAGATCCGATGTGTATCGTGACGTCACATAACACGACTTTCATAGAAAGTTCATAAGTAATTTCGTTTTGCTAGAAAGAGATAGATTCAAAACTTTGACCGCTCATATCTTGCTCATTTATCAACATATATTGAAAATTTTCTCGCCATTTTCTTTAATTTTCAGTCTAGTATCATACTATTATGTTTTAAGTTATTTTTATGATTTATGCATATTCTCTATTCGTGACATCTGACATCTTTTTGACACGACAAGGACCGTCGGGCTACCGAGCGCCGCCTGGTGACAGAAAAAGAATCGAAAATTCTTTTTTAACGTTTTTGATACCACTTACGCCACCAGATGACGCTTTATGTGCGTTGGGTCTGCTCCCTAACGGCAGAAAAAATATCAAACACCCTCATTGAATGCACTATAGGATGATAAGCTACCGACAAAAACAACACAAACCGGGCATAAAGGGGGTAATTTTTGGCAGATTGCCGTTTAGCCAATAAACCGCTTAGCCATCCCAATTTAGTAAAAATACGAACAAAACCGTAGTATTACACCGTACACTTAAATAGACTGTTGCCAGAGTTGCGTGTCGCTCGCTCGTCGGAACGCGGCGCCATCTTCGATGCTGGAAGACATCTAGTGCAACCACATACACAGTTACTAGTATGCAGCAATTGGCTGCACTGACTTATTTATTTATTTATTTTATTTATTAAGTACTACCACATCGTATACATTGACTTGGGGAACATACTCATATTACGTGACCACTTTTTACCCATTCTCTACCTCCCCCCTTTTCTCTCCACGATGAATATCCATAGTATATGCCAACACCTCCCCCTCCTCCTTTTCACGTAGTACTAATGGCCGTCGCGCAAGATTTTCCTAGATGTTGACCATCCCCCCACCCGGTGACCAAACGTAGTATTTTGAACACCCCCTCCCCCCTAAACAGATCACGTAATATGGGTATGTTCCCTTATGATATTATTGAGCTAGCTATGTAAAAAAAATCACACACACACACTCAATACCATAGCAATTGTCAATTAGCTACATATGGTATATTTTACTACATTTCAGCAGAATACATATAAAGATAGACAAAAACTTAACTCTACATTATAGTTTAGTAAACACGAAATGTCTACTGAAAAAAAAAGTAAAATCGTACAAAACTATTCCATACTCAACATAACAAAAGTTAATACTCTACAACATGTTCGGAGATTGAAGTATTTCTAGTTAATATCCCATCCCGCCTCACCTCTAGTATCCCGGCGCTAGGCTCGGACGCGTACCCCTCGAACCGCTGGTCGTCCTCGTAGTCTGATGATGATGATGACTCGTTGTCCTCATCCCGCGCCGTGCGGACGGAGCACACCATCTGCGCGAGGTCCGTGAACGTGTAGCTGGGGGGACAAAGAGTTAGTTCCATAAGTTGGAGTGAAGTGACTCGATCGGATAAGTACTTTGATGCTACAAAGACTATAATAATAACTCCCACACCGATCTCGGTGACGGTGGCCGGTTTCATTGAAACCAGGTCAGTTACTCAGGAGTAATTTTATAGTGCCCAAGTGGGTGCGCGGTACACAAGAGCACTCTCTCTTCCTTTACTCTCATAATCCAGTGGGACGGATAACTGACACGACTGACGAGAGATCCGACTCAGGCGAGAGAACTATCCGACGAGGCGTAGATCCGACTTTTTACATGCCCATCCGACGCATGGATCATCTTTCAATTTATCTTTGAGATTAACGGCCGAATATTGGAACGATATTTAAGTCACATGCTGTCCTTGTCATTTCGGCTAGCAGAGACAGCGACAGCCTGTGAATAGGAGAGCTTCTAATTTTGATTCCCGTTTCAACATTCAGTCGTTAACCAATCACATCTCAGCTATTCGTTGTATTTGCTGCAAATAAAAAATGAAGCGCCCCTAGAGTTTTTCATTTTTCTGGTCAGGATTCACCGTCGGAGGCCAGACAAAAATATTAGTCTTCGTATAAATGCGTACACTCTCAGAGTACACTCTACCACCACTTTTTCCGCCGTATACACGCTGATTTTTACTACAGGACAGCAAACTCGATAATCCTTCATATTTATATCTACACAGTTTGTGTGGTTGAATGGAGATACGGGGGTTGATGGGGAGAGTTCGAATGATGCGTCTCCACCATGGAGGTATTATAGAAAGGAGGTGTTGTAAGTACATTTCAGTATGAAAGAAAGCGTGACATTTTACGGGGTGAGGGGGTGTCTGACTCCGCCCACTCATCTATTCTTTAATATCTCCATGGTCTCTACCCTCCGGATCTCCATGACACGGATTGACAAAGTTCAACCAAGTATCCTGTATATGATCCGGGATCCTCCACAGCGGCTGATGACAATCTGCAGGTGGTTTTAGTGGGTAAAGTATCGGCGAGAAACGTCACCGGGAGTCCCACATACCCCCGGACCACCAGACCTGGGGGAAGTATAAGGCTGCTGCCTCGAATTTTGCGGGCAGCGAGACGGCGTTGGCAACGAGCGTTGGCGGCGCGGGCGCGGCGGGATTATATACGTATAATAAAATGGACCGGTCCTCGAAACCAACGGCGCGTCAGCGGTGCGTGTGCGGGCAAGGAGCGGTGAGCTCCAGTCGAGCGGCGACCGCCCGCGCGTCTACATTGCAGTGAAGTTGTGCAATTTATTTTTGTATTTCTATTTTTGTGTTTAATTCATGATGTCGATAAAACTCACCTTTTATTTTCCTTGCCCTTTCTTTTCACATCTTCTTTTGCCCACAATCGAGCGTTAGGAATAAAATTGAATCAAAAAGATGTCGCCGTTGTTCCGACATATCCTTCGCAAATTAAAACAAATATCTCGACGACACAACCACAAACACAACACTATGGCGCTATAGTGCCGTGCAATGTGCCCGCTGGTTTCGAGAAATGGGTCTGCGTTGCCCGCGCCGCCGATGCCGTATCGCAGCCGCCCGTAAAATTCGAGGCCTAAAGCCTTTCCCCTGCGAGATCAAAAAAAAAGTATTCTGTATGTGTGTCTACTCACTCGGCGAGCGCGGGCGGAGCGTGCGCGCGGGCGGGGCCGACGCCGCTGGCGCCGCTCACGCCGCCGCCGCCGCCGCGCCGCTGCCCCTCGAAGTACGCGCAGCCGTGCCGGTAGCCCACCTCGCGGATCTCGTCGAACGACCCGAACTGCAGGGTCTTGTACGCGTCGATGGGCGGCCGTATGTATTCGCAGTAGTCGGATTTCTTGACTTCCTGCAAAGGTATGAGGAAAGGACCAATTATGTTATCCTACGACCTCTGTGGCTTAGTTGGTGGAGCGTGTTGGTGCTCAAGCCGGGGGTCGCGGGTTCAAATCCTGCCGAAGGAACAAAAGTTTTTCCGTGTTCCTGGGTCATGGATGTGTATTAAATATGTGTATAATATAATAAAAATCTTAAATATGTGTATAGTATAAAAGTATTAAATATATTTCCGTTGTCTGGTACCCGTAACACAGGTTCTTCGAGAACTTACCACGGGATCAGATTGACGTGGTGTGAAGCGTCCATAGATATTATTATTATTATTATAAAAGTTTGTGAGGATGTACGTATAGATTAGGAGCCGAGGCGTTTTTATGCTCAGCTAGCTGAGCATATGGAACGCCATCACCTAAACTGACTGCTAAAAAACTTAGGCCTTTTCATCCGTTAATGGATGATTTATACAGTATTCTCCAGCGAATTAACCACTCTTGAAATACTGTAGTGCCTGGGACAGGCGGTTTGGTTGCCCAAGCACATAGGTACGGCATTTTCACAACACAGTCAGCCTGGTAGAGGAATGACTGGTCAATACGTTTGGGGCCAACCATGTGCGGGTTTCCTCACGATGTTTTCCTCCACCTGTGGATTCGAACCTGCACTCTCTCGAGTGCGAATCAAACGGTTTACCCACTACGCCACGGAGCTCATCACTGCTAAAAGCTAATCTATTAAAATGAAGCATATACGAGGATTTAAATTTAAGATAATTGAACACTATTACTATATTGGATTGTGTAAAAACTAGTGGCGCTAGTCTGTCTGTCAGATCTTATTTATTAATAACACAACCACTTACCTCCAGCTGTCTATTGCACGACACGTACGCCAATCTGCTCTGAATGTCCGGGAGATTGGGAACTTTCACGGGTGTAGTGAACGGGTTCCATCTAAAAGTAGAGAAACATAATATTATAGCTACTAAGAGGGATGTCAAGAAAATATTATGTATTCTTTTTTTTTTAAATGTATAAGATAATTAGGCTTCCGATCTTTATTTTAACAAAATTATACCGGATTTTAGTAATTAAAACCAGGATTGTTATGGACATAAAATTCCTAATCCGGAAATGGTTGCAAAATATATAAGAATAATAGTTTTATATACCGGCTACAGATATGCTTTTATCTCGGATTATCAGCTAGTTTCGGATAAATTTAAACAATTCCAAAAGTAAAATACAACATTTATACTCCACTTTTATCCGGAACGTATCTTATACTTTGTATCGGATTCGATTACGGTTATGGATAAACTTTTATTTCGGTTATATCCAATAGTTTTTGTGCTCCACAACGTCCCTGATAAACAGTCCGTTTCATTAACCTATCTAAGTACATATTTACGTCACATTTGGTATCGCTGTCAGCGATCTCACTGTCTCAGAAATTCCTCTAAGTTTATTGAAACGTTAAAAACCGGCAATTAACCTATCTAGGTTATAGAAACGGACGGTTAATGGCGAAACCTCACCGTTTCCATAGCAACCACCAGCCGGACAGGTCGTCCCCGTAGTTGGTGAGGTCCGTATCGTCCTGCGAGCCCACGTCTATGGCGAGAATGTGCTTGGCGCCCAGAGACCGCATCACGTCAGCTGCAACAGTTACATGAGAGGCATTATAGCTTTGTTATATAAAGTTAAAGAAAACAACTCAATATCCAATTAAATTAACCTAATCATAACTTCAAGAACTTAAGGTTTAAGGCTGAGAGTGCATTAGTGCGTCGCGTCATCGCAACGGATTAACGCATTGTACGTTGCACCTGCGTTAAGTCGACGCACGACATCACAACGCAAGAAGGTGATAGCGCTGCACATCACATCTTCCTCTTCGTCTCCTGTCTGTTGGTCCATTGAAACGTCGCAGTCGACGACGCAACGCATTAATGGGATATGCCGCATATCATAAAAAATCTATGAAAAAAACGCAGCGTCGACAACGCAACGCAGCGTACTAATGGAGCCTCGCTCTTAGCTTGTATAATAGCATTCTCAAACACTTGTTGCTCAGCAATATTAATAACGTGACTTTAGTTAATAAATAGACCTCATTCTAAAGGTGACCTTCATCTATCTCGCAAGAACCATACATTTTCGGGATAAAAACAGCTTATATACGATATAAGCTTCCTATGTGCCATCGTTGAAATTCGCTCAGCAGTTCAGATAGTCACAAACATTACTCAAAAAACAAAGGATACACAAAGTTCTTTACCTGGTACGTTGTTAACATAACAGCCGTCCAAAAGAAGATGGCCGTCCATCGGATCGCAGATTGGCGGGAAAATGCCCGCGATGCTCATAGACGCGCGGCAATACCTCCACAGTATTCCTAATTCAAACCATGCTATTACATCGGCCCCGAACCGCATTCGCCCGTGTTGTCATCACTTACCTTTGTCCAACTGAGTGTAAATATTGTGTGCATTAAACACAATTTTAGAATGCCATTACAAATCTGTAGGTTTAACGAAATTATTTCCCGGTACCACTGGTGTCTTCTTGAAACTAAAAATACTTTTAGAACATTAAACATTAACAGACAGTTTTCTTTATTTTGTTATTCCGTAGTGTGAGAATGGATATGTGAACGAGAAATATTTACACTCAGCCCGCCACGTGCATTCCTATTGGTCAAATCTGCGCACGCAACAAACGGCGCGCTGTGATTGATCAGAATCTCGCACGCATACAAACGGTGCGCTGTGATTGGTTTACCTGGGAGGTTGTTGACGTAACCGCCGTCCAATAGGAGGTGGCCGTCTACGGGGTCGCACAGCGGCGGCATGTACCCGCTTAGCGACATCGAGGCGCGAATGTATCGCCATAGGGAACCTGCGTTGCCCGATACCAATTAAAAACGCAATTTCGATACGAACACACCTTAAGTTTTAAGATATATCGTTAGATCTGTGCTTAGATCCCCGGTGCAACAGAATGTGCAATAGATATGGGGTTGTAGTCACAACACCATCCATGGAAAAGAAATGACGCTACACCTGATGATCCCATGAAGTGCTCTGTACAGGCATGCTATGATAATGATATATTCTACAATGATATGATATTATTATATAGCCTATAGAGGGTTTCACGAATATAATGATACACCAACATATGAAACATAAGCAAACGAGAGAATAGTAGGAAATGACATAAGAAACAGTGATTGCATTTCAATTTGGTACAATGAATAAACAAAAAATGACAATGTTTTATTCCTCTTGCACTTGTGGCGAACCAATCTTTACGGCAAAACTCAATACTTGCTTGTAGTCACAAAAATCAGTCACTAGTCAGAGACTGTATGTAGAAAATAAGACTCTGAACCTCAATTCTCGTATTTAGGTAAAGAAGACTTGATTTTACTTTGTTTGAATTGAAAGTGTAGAAACATGTGACCAATCAGGGCGCGTTTCACGTTCGTTTAACGTTCATAAAAACATATTTTGAGTTTTAGCGTGTCGGGACTTGGTTGTAATTGTATTAATGCAGGTTTTATTTAGCAGAATCGCCCCTCTGGTCTCTGTCAAAGTACATTGTATATACACTATCTACATATTCTGTAATCACGACATACGATATTAAAGTAAAAATTACAAAACTACAATTTGAAAATAGTAAACATCGATTACATTTTGAAATGTCAAATATTTAACTGAGGTAACATTGATACGTGCAATAGGTATACGTCGACATGAACATGCTACACTACGGGTTAAGGGGGGGAGTTACTACAGTGACGATTAGAGGGGAAGAAATAAAAAAATGAACCACACTCATGCATACTAGCGACTGTACGACAAGGGTCCAACCCGACATTGTCTACGTACCGTTAAGAGCTCCCAAAATTAGCATTATTGTAAACCAATCACAAGCGCTCGTTTTTTCTTTTTTTTTTTTTGAGTAATGACAACACAAAGCAAATGTCGGATTCGTAGGTTTCAGTAAGGTAACAACTTCACACAATCGGACACATACGCACACATAAATGCAAGTGAGTGTGGTTAAAAAAAATAATAAAAAAAATCACTGTAGCGGAAAACCTAACAGCAACAAAGTCGTCGCACCATAAACACAAAATCGTCTATGATGGTTAGACGTCCGCCATTTTGTCTGACGTTTCAAACTGTCATCTGGTCGGCAGAGTAGTAACAAACAAATCACACAACGAAACAGCATGCACCAAACAACGAAATCATCTTTTGGTTTAGGATTCTGTAGACTAAATGCCAGGCTTATGCTCTCGCATATTTTAGTGCCTTTACTAAAGAGCGGTCGCGAATCACTTAGAATTTCGTACGTTGGCTTTGTTTGGTGGAAAAAAGCGCTCGGCAACGATTGCTAGCGCTGAGAAAAAATAATACAGTTGTCGGCCAGGACACGTTTTCTATTTCTATAGCGCTAACACAATCCGCCATTTTGCATACGAGCGCATTTTTCCGCCAAACACAGCCATTGACTCATCGCTACTTGTCTCTTTCAGTAGCGCACAAATATATCGCTATCGCGCTCCTATCGCGCACCTGTGTAAATACGATGGCAATATATTCGTGCGCGAGTGAAAGAGGCAAGTAGCGATGACTCAGTGTACAAAATTCTACGTGCACCACGGCCGCACTTAATACTTCAAGGCTCGTTATATTAATGATGTTAAAATTTAACCATATGATTCAGAATGTATCATGCATGTTTGATGAAATTCAATGTCTTGTTTTTTTTAATATATTTGTAATTACGAACTTCATGATATTAATGACAATATTAACTTTTTGTTAATAATATTTTGCCAATTTATAGATGTATTTGTATGTACTTTTCTACAGAATCCTCATGTATCACACACTTGTCTCATATAAGCAAATGATGTGTTAGGTGCACAAAGCAAACAAAATTAACGCAACAATTTCTTCTCCATGAATATGGTGTGTTAATACTATTCTATTGTTGATTATATTGTGATAAAATTATCATTTAATATAATTTTTAAAATATGATTTTTGTGTCAACAGACACGTAAAACTTTTGTATTTTGTATGCCATCAAAAATAAAAACAATCGTTGCAAAACACCATAGTGAATATGCTTAGTATTGCAAATTTAACCACGGTGTAAAAGTGTTTGGGTGTACAATTTATTGGAGATTGCAAGTGAAGTTAGGTACAAAACAGTCTAATACTTTAAGCCCCTTACTAATAAAACTTACTAACACTTCGAACTTAACTCACTGGAGACGCAAGTTAATTCGCTACTGTTCTTATGGAAGTGTAAATCGGCTTTCACTCATACAATGTTGCTATCTTTGTCTGTTACGTTGGAAAAGTCACTTGAAAGACAAAGACAGCAGAGTTGTATAAGTTATCCGTTGATTAAATATTTTTATTAGTACGGGGCTAGGGGTGGCTGACTTATCAAAAAGTTTGTGGCAATTAATATTAATGTAACACACTGTGTAAATAAAACTTACAAATTATGTCTAACTTCACGCAAACCAAATAATACATAGTTTTATTACTAACATTTTGGCGTCATATGTGTAATATTGTAACATTAAAAATCTGTGCTTAAACCAACATAATAACCCTTAAAATAAGGTAAAGTAAAACACCGATCATCTTTCATTGACTCATTGATTCTGTGTTAATAAAAAATTGATAGTATATTATATTCTTGTTTATATATTATTATCCCCCTTACTAATAAAAATATGTATCCGGTATATAAGCAATACAATGTTTTGTCCTTAGCTTATGCGTTGGAAATGTCGCTTGCCAGATAAGGACAAAACATTGTATTCCTTATAGTACTGGATAAATATTTTTATTAGTAAGGGGTTTTCGACAATTTTATCGGCCACCCCACACTACTTCGTGATCACCATCGTCACTCACCGTGTCTATGCATCCGCATACAGCTGGAGCTGATATCCGTAGTGACGGTGAAGTACGGCAACCAGAGGTCTTCGATGTGCACTTCACCGAAGGTCGCCTTGATGGTGGTGTTGAACTGACGGCCGGAGAACATTGACGTGGCGGGATAAGTCAGGTCCATGAGCTGCTTGCCCCATTGGGTCATTTTCTGAAAATACAAATTATGATTTTTATGTTTCTGTTAGGTTTTATTAGGTTAGGTTACTGACTATTGCAAGAACATATAACAGATGTTTCGTTTTTATAACTAGATAATGCCGGTTAAAAGTTAATTTTGCGGAGACCGTATATTTTTCGCGATAAAAAGTAGCCTATGTTCTAATCTATATCCCTGCTAAATTATATTAAAATCGATCCAGTAGTTTCGGAGCTGATTCAATGCAAACAAACAAACTTTTCCTCTTTATAATACTAAGTATATCTATACTATTTACATAACTTTTGCCCAAGGCTACTTTCGCGTCATTTTGAACGCATTTTAGCGCAATCTGTTCAGTGGTTTAAACTGTGTCAACTTTTAATAGATCTCAGGATCCCAGAATCAGAAGGCGGTTTTAAACAACGGCAACGCACTTTTGACTTGAGTTGCGGCTATTCGTTGCAGTAATCGCTTATTATCAGGAACTCCATCTGCTCGTTGACAACTCACCTTGGACCACTCGCGGGCCTTCTGCGTGACGGTGGTGATGTTCCGCTCCATGCACCACAGCGCGCCCATGAACGCGCCGATACTGACCCCGCCCACCATGTCGATCGGGATGCCCGCCTCCTAGAGTGCATTTGACGTAAAGTATTCAAGACGTCAAAATTAAAATTAAATAAAATTAATGAATGAATGAACACTTTATTGCGCACCAAAAAGTAAAACCAAATAATATAGTTACTAAAATTAGATACAAAAAAAAACCGGTTCGTAACACATCCGCCAAAGAATAGTTTCCAATACACAATTTTATTATTTTCATTCTGACGTAATCTGTTTGTAAAAAAAAATTAAATTAGATAAAATAATGGCTGTATTTGGCGGAAAAAGATCTCGGATTCGCTCGTAAGCAAAATGGCGTTTGCTAAGCAGTAAAAAGCAAAACGGCGGATTGTGTCAGCTAAGTGTCAGCGCTATTTTTTTTTCCACGACACGTTTACTAACTTCAATAGCGCAAAAAATCCGCCATTTTGCTTACGAGCGCTTTCGAATGTTTTTTTCCGCCAAACACAGCCATTGTATACTTTATTGCATGGCCAATCAATCAATTGACAATGCCCGCATTCAAATTGTGTTTGACATTTTTAAGTTTTGACAACTGTTTGACACGACAAAAACTTAGGCATTTGCATCGGTTAATGGATAATTTATACAGAATTCTCCGAGCGAAGTAACCACTCTTGAAAAGTAGTGCCTGGGACAGTTGGTTTTTAAATGTCGTATGGATGCCCAAGCACATACGGCATTCTCAAAACATTGACACGACAAGGACCCGACTTATACGACGCGCAGCCTGGTGGCAGAAAAAGTGTCGAAAACTCTTAATAACAGTTTTCGATACCACTTCAGCTACCAAACGGCGATTTGTGTGGGTCGTGTTTACCCCCTAGCGGCTGAAAAAATTTGTTAAACCCTCATTAAATTCGCAGCATTATGTGTACATTTTTTTACAGACAAAAGTATCCAGCAAGCACACACCTGTATAGCGCGTATCATGCCGACGTGCGCCGCGCCCCTCGCGCCGCCGCCGCCTAACACCAGCCCGACTGACGTGGCGGTCACCCAGCGCGCCAACCGGCTGAAGTCCGAGTGTACGTTCGCCTCAGACATTAGCACTTTGCTGTATAGCTCGCTCTGTGGAGGTAATGTTGCGTTAGTAAACATAGAAGCTTTGCCACAAAGAGGCCAGCTCGATAAGAGTCGGACACTAGCGTGAAATAGTGTTGTTTCACCGAGACTCTTGTAGGTAACGGAACACAACTTTTATTTATTTATATAACAGATACACCAACAAGGATCACACATAACTAAAAGGTTTATGTTCTTACATAATTGATATGGATGTAATGTAAAATGCTTTTACACAAAAATTAAAAGATAAATGAAAATTATATAAATTTATTAAAATTTAATTAAACGAAAGCCTCTGACCGGCCTTCCTTTCAAAAGGACTAATTTAATAATGGCTTTGAACCCATTTGGGACTTTGTTGTTGCGACTATCGAATATCAATTTACAGAGGTAATGGTCTTCATCAGACAATTCAAAAGCAGGCAGATGCCGTTTAAAAAAAACTAACTATATTTTAGTATAATCTGTGGCAGTTTAGGTAACACTCACGATGCGATACTGGCTCTTCCTAGTGAACATCCTGTGCGGGCATCTCACGTGGTGATGCTGGGAGACCCACGAACGCATGTTCAGCCAGTGCACGGTGCCGCACGGGTTGGGCCCGCCCTCGCGGTGCAGTAGCACTAACTCCTTCTGCGTACGTATCGCTAGACGTTCTATCTCTTTCTCGATCTGTAATTGAGAATTGGAGTTGTAGACGTTCGCGGTTAGAGCAAGACGCCCTCGCGGTGTAGCAGTACGTAATTACAGAGTGAGAGCAGGACAGACGTTAGAGCACGACATATTATAAGCTGATATGCTCTCGTGGTGTAGCAGTACCGTACGTATGGCTAAGCGTTCTATCTCTGTCTCGATCCGTAAGTGAAAACAGCGTTCTTACGGCTAAAATTATTTAAAAAGTTTAATTGGAAGAAAGCTTACAATACTAATAATGTCCCTCGACAATCATCGTATTCCTATGGCAGTCGTAGACGATATACGGCCCGTTTCAATAACCTATCTATCTATAACTATTGGTTAGAAACGTCAAATTTGTATCGCGAAAAACCGGCAAATGATTGAATGACGACGTTTTTAACAAATAGTTATAGATAGATAGGTTATTGAAACTGGTCGATAGTCACAATAAGAAATTAATGTTACCTTGCCAATACTGGGTTGTTTGTCGCCCAGCGCGACTATCAGTATACAGTCAGCCTGTCTGATACACCTCTGTGTCCACTGGGTAAGGCTTGGGTCACACTGGTACAGAGCTACCTGTTAGAAAACACACAAAAAGATATTAGTACTTTTAGAGAACTCTCCAAATGATACAATAGATTATAACAGTAGTTTATTCAATACACATGTAACCGGTTACAAACTTACGCGCTGACTGACTCTATACAATAATTAATGTGCAGTATCAGCAACCACACAGCCTACAGACGCCTAATGCAAGGCGAACACTTTCTGGCAAGATGTTAGACTTACACGTCTTACAGACACCAATCGCGCATATCGACCATATCCGTGACCCGTGTACATCTCATGCGTTTATATTACATGAAACATAGGTACAATAAAATGATGTGGAAAATGTAGACAATCATCTAATTTCAAAAAAGGCGGCATAAGTTTTCATAGGCCAATTTCAAGATTATTATTGTCAAGAATCAATTTATTCAGAGCTCAAATTACGCTTGTCTGAATCCGTAACGAGAGCATATGTTTATCAGTACATCCCTTTCTTACAAATACAAAAAAAGTACTGCTTATCCTTTCTTCCATTATTATCACCTGATTGGCCGATTCAGCCATCAGCATGCATTTCTTCCTTCTTCCCCCGCCTCAGCGCATTGACACAATTATTTGTATCGAGAAATTAAAACATTAGGCGTCTAAAGGCTGAGTGGTCGCTGTGCAGTATGCACTACACATATCACAATTGTTTAATACAATATAAAACCATGTCGTATAAAAAAAATTGAGTTTTAAAACCTATTTTTCGATTTACTGACACAATAATATGTTCATTGTTCAGAAAAATATTCGTTCTCGTGGCTTTTACGATAGTTAACAGTTCCGGCTAGTGAAAAATAGTAGGTTTTGAAGGTAATGTACCTTATGTTTGTCTTCCTGTTGCGCCAGCCACGAGCTGAGTCTGTATTCGTTATTGGGGTCCATAATGGTGACGCCCAGAAGCTTCCTGATGACGTCTGAAGTTAGTCGCACGGTGGGACCTATCGACAAAACAGTAAATATGTAGAAAACAGCAATTACATGAATAAACAAAGACAAACGTTTCTTGGACATAAAATCGTAGTAATCGTAGGAAAATAGATTACAACGTAAAGAAAATTTAATACTTATGCTTAGGTATTATTCGGACAAAAAAATTCTATTTCTTTGGTATCTATAGCTGCGGCCTGCGTTCTTTAGGGAACATTTTGTAGAAAAAAAGGAAACATGATTAATAAAGGCGCCGAACTTTTTGAAATTCCAACAACTATGCGCAGAAGTTTCGCGCACGCATACTGCGCATGCACCAAATATTTTTTTCCAAAGAACGCGCCCTATGTTTTTAATGCCCCGTCCAGACTGCTCGCGAAGTAGGCCGAGGAAGTGCTCCGCGAAGTAACCCGAAGTATGAAAAGGCGAAACGAAGTGCAGATATAAATACTATATTTGTGCTGCAGAAGCGAGCTGTTCGGGCAATCTACAAGCTGGCCCCCAACACTTCATTAAGAGAGAAGTTTAAAGAAACTGGAATCTTAACTGTAGCTTGTCAGTATGTTCTAGCAAATGTATTATATTATGTTAAAAAAAATTTAAGCCAATTCAAAAAGAAAAGCGACAACCACAATAGAAATACTCGAAATAAGCATAAGATGTACCAGTGACTAGACTTAGTAAAGTAAAGAACTCGTTTAAAGGCCAATGTATACGCCTATACAATAAGATCTCAGAACGCGTTCAAATTTTTTCAATCAATAAATTTAAAAAAGTAGTTAAAGAACGTTTATGTGCTAAAGCCTATTATAAAGTTAATAAGATTTTATGAATGATAGCACACCTTGGGAATAAGGTGGCCCCCTGCAAGGCTACTTCTAAATTACATATATTATTGTATTCTTGTTATGTAGTTTTAGGCATAACATTGTTATATACCTTTTTTATTTTAAAAGAACAATTTTCCATATTTTTGGTAAAAGATGGCCCCGTACGAGTTTCTTACGCCGGTTCTTCTCGCCGGGCTAGTTTCCGAACCGGTGGTAGGCATCATGTAGGACAATTCTATAAGTGTTATTTATAACCTATATGGAAATAAAACATTTTGAGTTTTTGCGTTTGAGTGCGTGCCCACACAGGCTTATTCGGCCAACCTCGGCCTACTTCACGAGTAGTCTGGACGAGGCTTAACACATTTAGCATATTTTTAGAAAAATTTGGTGTAAATACTCGAGTAGATCATGGTGATGGACGTACCGATAGCGCTGAGACTGTGGTACAGCTCGTACGTGAAGGCGGTAAGCGGTACGTCGTCACTGACGGGAACGACAGCCACAGTCGAAAAGTTGTGTTGAGTTGGCCGCGCATCGAGCGGGTGCGTGCCAAGACTGCGAGTGGGCTTTTGCCAGGAACCTGCAAATATCATTATTAAGTTTCATTTTCATATGAACAAGTCTTGAAATGGGGGTTTTTAAATTCGTGACATCTAACAGCTTTTTGACACAACAAGGACCGTGCTACAAAGCGCCGCCTGGTGACAGGAAAATCGAACATTCTTATTGACGGTTTTTGATACCACTTACGCCACCAGATAAAGCTTTGTGTGAGTTGGGTCTAATGCATTACGCTAAATGAGAATTGTGACGCATGCGTTGAGGAGAAATGGCGCCATTTTGATGCATATACTCGGCAAAACTAAACGTAAGTATTCCATTCGTAGCTTTTCTTTTATACCATGAATAAAGTACTAAAATGCGGTCGTGGAGCACGGCGAATTTCATCGCTACTTGCCTCTCACTCACGCCGAATATATCGCTATCGCGCTCCTATCGCGGACCTGTGTAAACGCGACAACAATATATTCGTGCGCGAGTGAAAGAGACAAGTAGCGACGCGTCAATGTACGAAATTCTACATGGTCCGCGACCGCACTTTACCATACCTAAAATTCTATGTCCCAGTAAATTGATGAGTCTAGTGACAACGACTGGGAACCGCAGTTTGATCGCGTTGAAGAGTCCTTCCGGTAGTTTAGCTAGCTCGGAGTCGCGCACCGCCATCACGGTTGTGCTGCGACGGGTCTGAGTCACCATCTCCACCTAGAGGACAATGTAAATAGTTAACTGATAATACAATTTAATTAATGTTATTCTTTGCAATTTCCCACGAAAAAATACCCACAACCTGCAGGCAAGGCATGAATGGAGGTGCTTTACGCATCCTTATGCGTGCACTCACATATTTGCCTGCAGGTTGTGGGTATTTTTTTCGTAGGAAATTGCAAAGAACAACATTTCCGCAAAGTAACGCCTGATTCTATTAACTAGTTATCTGATACCCATGAATTGGGTTTTATATGAAAAGAAAATCTATTAATCACAAATATAGAGAGAACGCGTTTATTTTGTAAATTTAGTTTACAGAATGCTACTAATAATAACTAGCTTTTGCCTTCGGCTCCGCCCGCATAAATAACACGATTTCGCATGTATCTACAATTTGCACTGTAGAAATCAAAGATTTCTAAACTCAAGATAGGCTATCACGTACATTTGACAGAACAAAATCTTCATACAAGAAAAGTTACGCCATCTTGGTTTTCACCATACTTCTAATGTCAGCTATCTTGTTTGCACTTTATTTCAAATGTCAAAACGGCCCCAAAATTTCAAAATTGGGGCCATTTAACTGGAGACACTTTTCGCCTCAATATGCCCCGTCTATAATATATACGTCTATGGTAGAAATGGTGAAACTATCGTTTTTTTTTTTTTCACAAACCTTCAAAGAACTTTTATCGCAATTTTCCACGTATTTCTAATATTCTAATAATTCTAATAATTATCACGTTAAGATCGAGTATGTCGCCACTCACAATGCCCACCAGGTCGCCCTTGCCGTACTCGCCCACCAGTTCCTTCTTGCCGTTGGGGTGTGTGATGACGGAGCGCAGCCGGCCGCTCAGCACGATGAACGTGGAGCCCGACTCCTCGTCCTGTCGGTAAACGGCTCGCCCGGACTCCAGGAACACCTAAAATTTGTTCCATCCAAAGTTAGGGATCGTCCATTAATCACGCGATGCCTAAAAGGGGGAGGAGGGGTCCGAAAAAATATCACCAAGTATCACCAAGGGGAGGAGGGGGTATAAGGACACATCACGTGTATTAATTTTCGAATCTAGTCTATGCATACCGAAATTGTTATCGGTTGTAGATTCGTACTGTTGTTTAAATACTTACAAGACTAATGACTCGCATAGTTTGTAATTGCTTAAATTATTCGATTAAATTGTTTTTACGTTAAAGTTTTTCTTCAAACATGACCTGCTTACTATGTAAAAAAAATTACACGTGATCTTAGGTAGGGGAGGAGGGGGTAGTATAAAACCTCACTACGTATCACCAGGGGGGAGGGAGGGGTCTAAAAGTTGTTAAAAACATCACGTGATTAATGGACGGCCCCTTACGAATACTTGCATATTTATTAACAATTAACTTTTTATTTTTGTGACAGATACTATAGTATAGTCCTGCCAAATTAGATACTTATTTTTTTTATACGGCGTCGGCTTATAACCATTGCCAGTGTAAGTAAAAAAGGCGGGAAATAGAATATTCGTTCAAATTTTCATCACCGTATTTCTAAGGACCGATTTTTCAATCGTCAGTTAACTCTTACCCGAGGAATAAATATGTGACATTGACAGATTTTTCATACAAGATCTGCCAAAATTACATAATACCGAAATGACACAAATTAAGCAAAACAACACAAATATACAACGTAACTGATTGACATTCCCGACAAAACTCTAGTTATTACTCACCCAATCCAGCGCGAAGTCCACCTGCCGCACAAACGGCGACAGCCGGCGCACGACCGTGTTCGCAATGTGCAACACGACGGACGGGCGGTCGCGCATTATGCTGTACACCGTCGTCTTGGACAGGAGGCCGATACGCGAGAAGTGTTTAGCGCGGATGGAGAAGAAACTCGGCTCGCCCGTGAGTACGGCCAGACCGCCTTCCACTTCGCCTAGGAAATATAATACGAGACCTTTATACAATGTTAAAAGTTGAAACCTATCCATCTGCAGTCCGATTATCCAACTGACAAATGGTAATAAACACAGACGTCTATTAACTAGACCACGCAAGTGTATGTATGTGTATAGAATAGCTGTGTGTATTTTTACCAGATGTTACGCGCGACTTCGGACGTGCAAAAGTTAATCTCGCAAAAACCGTACATTTTTTCGCAATAAAAAGTAGCCTATATCCTTCCCGTAGTCTGCTCTAAATATGTGCTAAATTTCATCAAAGTCGATCTAGTAGTTTCGGAGCCTAGTCAATGCAAACAAACAAATAAACATACAAACTTTTCCTCTTTATAATATTAGTATGGATTAGAATATTATTTTGTAGGAATTATTTTCAGCTACAAACCTGGGTAAGCAGTGAACATGTGAACTTCCCCATCACCTTCTGCCACCTTTTGTGAGACCAGCAGCGCTCCGGACAGAAGATAAACTAACGCTACGTCCTGTGAAAAAAAAGTAAATCATCGTAAAACCTGATTTATGTACAGAATGACCTCGACCTCTATGTCTTTCGGCAATCGACGTTTTCATACATCGTCTGTCCATAGACAAAAAAACGGAGATCGCTTAGGGCTATTAGCAACATGGTTTTACTATAATTTAATTTAAAAATCTAGAAACGCATACCTATATGATGTTATAACACACACTGACATGATTTGAAGGATTCGCAATGTCACAAAAACAAATAATTATCATTGAATCAAGCAACTTGATTCTAAAAAATGTTTTCTTGTGAATCTAATATTACACATGTTATATTATAATTATAATGATTACAATTAAACACGCATAGAATGATAATAATTGAATGTAGTTATCTGAAATGCAACGGAATACGAAAACAAACATCACTCTGTAAAACAGTCGTGTAACACCACGCTATATGTACCTGCACTATCTCAGGCTCACCGGGTACACTATAATATAGCTTTGGGACATAAAATATACATTAATACTTCGTATAGTATGTTGATGAAATTATAGTATGAAAAACACACAGTTATTATAATTTCCTGAGGTAGTTAAATATTAATTTTCACTACAAGTTTTGACTATTACAAATTGTGTTTCTAAAAATTTTTTTTAAATTTATTATGTCCTTTTAACAACTTCGCATATTGATTTCCGGTTTCTGAGGTTTTTGTTAGTAGTTCAATAGCGCTTTTACGCGTTTATGTCTTCCAATTAAAAGCGTGAAAACCTCAGAATGGGTAATAGAACACTGAATGAGTGCCCCAAAAAGGTTTATATAAATGTACAACTTTGCACCTATTGCTTAAATGTATGAGGCATCTTACAAACTTTGTTTTGCGTCTAAATAAGGTGCAATCACAGGCGGCGATACTATAATATTATATGTTAAGATATAATGTCGGTAGCTACACAGTTTGTATGAACGTCTGATAAAATAAGTTACTATACATTTTCATATTACGTACTATAATATAAAATATATTCAGGCATCCTAAGACAAAATATTATAGTATCTTAGCCGTCTGTGACGCCCCCTAAAAGAGAAGAATTAAGACAAATAATCTTCTTATTTTGGAAATTGGGAGTCGCTAAATGACGTTTACCCAAAATATTGTTAGTTTGCCATATTATATAGTCCTCATTTGTCTCAGTAACTCTCGTTATTACTAGATGTTACCTTGTGGCTCTCCTCCTTCATGATGTAAGTACCGGCCGGCAGATCGCGCACTTGCACGCTGTCTTTGATCAGGTTGTCGTTGTCCAAGCCGAGCTCTTTCATAAACGCCTCCGTCGCTATCTTCAGTAAAGACTGTAAGTGTACAAATGTTACAAGAGTGTGATCAATTTGAACCTCAATTCTCGTATTTAAAGTAGACTTAATTTTACTTTGTTTGAATCGAAAGTGTAGTGACATGTTACCATAAACGGATTTTTTGACGTTTCGACCTATCAGAGCTCGTTTCACGTTGGTTTAGTACGTTCATAAAAACTTCTTTTGAGAGTATTAGCGTGTCGGGACTTGATTATAATTGTATTAGTGCAGGTTTTATTTAGCAGAATTGCCTCTCTGGTACAAAGTGTACGAAGTCTGATACGAAGAACTTGTAAAATATTGTGTCATCACAAAACCTATTTTTTTTATGTCAGTGATCAGGAAACGAGCAGACGCTTTGCCTGATGGTAAGCCATTACTGCCGCACATTTACATTCGCAACATCAGAGGAGTTACACTTGTATCTTCTCCGGTGCTGCGAACTTGCATCCCTGGTCCTTAAAATCCCATCCGTAAATCCCTTTGGGAATCCAGTAACCTAACTCACTCGGCGAAACACAACACAAGCGTTATTTCACGCCGGTTTTGTGCATGCCTAAGCATGGTTCAACCACATACCGGAGGCCCATGGGGGATTGGGGATTTTAAGGACCAGAAACGCAAGTCGCAACACCAGAGGAGTTACACTTGTAACTCCTCTGGTGTTGCGAGTGTCCATGGGCGGCGGTAATCGCTTACCATTAGGCGATCCGTCTGCTCGTTTCCTGGTTCATTACATTAAAAAAAACATTGGATTATGCAGTGTCATACTACCACGGTTTGAAACATAATAGCCGCGGTGAAAGATGTTTTAGGTATCATACTTACAATTTCATCAAGATTCTCGTTAGCCTGGCTGTACTTCTTAAAAGAACCTTCCTTTTGTCTCTGGAATGACCCCGTGGCCTGCACGTCCGGCAACTGGAAAATTATATGAAGAAGGATATGGTAAATAAATACTTTCATCGAAGTGTGCAATAGCTGTGTATTTCTGTAGGATTTATTATTTATTTATTATTTATGTGTTATACGACTCTTAAGCTTTCAAGAAAATAGTACTATTTTTTACGAGGTATTATGTAGCTTCTGTATTGCGAGTGGGTGGCGGCTCTTAAATATGAGTAAGTTCTCAGAAGAAACAGTACAATATTAAAAATCAATATTTTCAAAGGTATAGCGATTTCTAAGGGTCTAGTTATATGAGTCCGCGCGACCGAGCGGCTTGGCCGCTACAGCGCGAAATTGAATACAACCGCATGCAAAGACGCTCCGCTATTCAAATAAATCGTTTCATACATTTGCTTGTAATTTTGCGGTGTCGGTCGCGCGGACGCATATAACTGGAGCCTTATCAAGAATGCTTCTTATAGATCTAGAAAATGTTATAGGGGTTATGAATTGTGATAAACATAAGGCCGCTGTCTCGGACACAGCGGCGAGCGGCGCGCGCACGCAAGCGCCATAGTCACCGCTTGATATGAGTGCAGTGTGTCAAGCGGTAACTGTGATACCTGTTTGCGCTCTCCGCTGCCGTGACGCCACCGCACCGCTGCGTTCGAGGCAGCGGCCTAAAGCTACGTTTCCACGACAGTATTTTTGTGGTTGACATTTGACACTTCGATTTTCAGCTCTATTGTATTAGCGCAAAGTTCTATTTACAGTGCATTTTTTCTGTCGCCACCACAAACTGTGGGTACGCGGGCTAAAGGTATGATTTACCTGTGGCGTGTTAGACGTGACATCAGGCACCATGTCCGGTCGGGACTTGCGCGGGATGTGTATGGGCGACGACGCCGACGCCGGCTCCTGTGTTAGTATGGGGTTTATAATGGACGAGGTGATGCATGGTAAAACACAGTAGCGTAGCCCCATATCAAAAATGTTTTTAGGGACCCTCTCGCCCGATTGATGAGTAAAAGTTTGCCGGAGCCCCAAATAATTGATACGGCTGATACAGAGGTAGCTATGCACCTGATAAAACAACTTTGTTGACACAATATGGTCAAATACCGGATTGTTGACAATACATAAATCATTACACACTCAAGGCGCGTGACGTGAGTCAACCAGTGGTGGGGATGTTGATATTTCCGTAAATATCTTTATGTCTAATAAAAATATAATTTTTATTTTATAATGTAGTGTCATCAATCACAGTTTCCTATATATGAGATGGGGGAAATGTAACAATTTACAACATAGCAAAATTAGTAATGATACCGGCCTAAGGGGCCAAGATGTCTTCGCTAATTACGATGACGAAGTTAGAAATCAAAAATGTATGGTATTGACGTATCGCGCGTTATGTCAATCCCATACGCTTTTGTTTTCGAACTTCGTCATTGTAATTAGCGAAGGCATCCTAGCTAAAGGCTCTGTTTTCATAGCAAATTAGTAAGGACTTGATTGTAACTTTTTCATGACCAATTTAACTGTATTCGTTAATAACACATTTTTCTAACAAAAACAACACATTCTATCGAATAAAACAAAAAAATGTTTACATCAAAGATTTGGAAACTCAAGATAGGCTATGAAGTACATTTGACAGAACAAATGTTCATACAGTAAAAAGTTACACCATCTTGATTTTATCACATCTCAAATTTCAAAATGGCACCAAACAACCCCAAAACTGGGGCCTTTTAAGTGTTTACAGTTTTTACTACTACATTTCTCGTCTATAATACATACACGTCCATGTGTATGGTATACAATAAGATAAGACTCACCAAATGATCACTCAAGCTCTTCTCGGACGGATGTGGCGTTTGCTCCGCCAATGTCTTGGCCGTCTTGCCCGGCGATGAGGCCACCGTAGTCGGCCTTCGACGTTCACGGCCCTAGAATATAATAAGATGAGAACACATTTCCTTGAGATTTATTATGGAGCCATGGAGAATAGAAGTAAGGAGCACCATCTCTCTAGGGCAGAAAAGCTAAAAAGTGTCCGACAAAAGTAACCAAATAATAGTTCTAAAACTGGCCATAATGGCGCTAAGAGTCAGAAGAGGGTATGATATGTTAGTTAGCAATAAGAGATGGAGTGAAGTTATTTGAAAGTTAGTTATTGGTTAGTTACTCTAATAATTTGTAGCCATTTTGTGGCGCTCCTTTTAAAATTCTTCCACATGCTACTAAAGCGCCACCTTAATTTGCTCCCTTTCAACGGACACTTTTTAATACACGAGATGGTCCTCCTTACCTCTATTCTCCATGTATGGAGCTCAATAGCGTAAAATACACTTTTCTTAGGGCCAGTTCACAACCGCGACACGAGGCGTTGCATTTTTAAGATAGTTTTTCAAAATTGAACTTAATTCACTTCAGTACATAAAAAGATAGACGTTTGACATCAGACATACACTGCATATGTGCTGCGCGGTGCAACCTGACATTCGAACTGTTACAATGAAACTCTTAAAATGTAATGAATAAAGTTCAATATTGAATAGCTATCTTAAAAATGCAGCACTATATCGCGTGTCGTTACGTTTCGTTGTGAAATGACCCTTATAGGTCAAAGTACAACCGTACCGGGGGAGTTTACCCCCTATTTGAGTTTTTCTTAGAGATTCATCAAAAATGCTCGATTACTGCACAATAGGCTACTTGACTTATATTTAATTTCACACATTGAAGGTGTATTTCCTTTAGTACTTGGCTTAGGAAAACGTATTCTAACGATATCATAAATTAAACACAAGATTGAAAAATAAAGTTGGTTTAAAAATATGTATTTTTGTTTATTTTTTTAATTTGCACTGTTAAAAACACTTCGAAGTAACTTCCGGAAAGGAATATAGTAGTGAAACGGAACGTGTTTCTTTAAATAAATAATTCATGACATCTTAAAAAGTTATTTATGTCAAAACGTCAAACGGAACCACCATTTTACTACAACTAATAGCATAGATTACAAATAGTACTAGTATGACGTCACAACACAGGTAATCTATCAACCAACAAGGCGAATAGTGTTTCCGGCGATTTTTAAAGTGTATTTTTTTTTGTAGGTGTGTAGGTTTTAAATTATTATATCTTTTGGTGTAAACAATTATGAAGCGTTTAGGAAATAAACAAAAACACGGTCAAATAGCCTATTATTTAAAGAGGATAGATATACATATAAGGTTCGGTAAAATCAATTACGGATATTTTGAGCAGATGATCTATTGCTTATGTAGAGACATTTAGGTAGAAAAATAATTGTTATACTAGAAAAAGAAATTATTTCTTTATATGTTTGCAAGTTTGCGTTTTTCGGAGAGTCACCCATACATGAGATGATTTTTTACTTTGAGTATGACAATTATTTTTCTGCCTAAACGTCTTTACATAAGCAGTGGATCGTGTGCCCGAAGTAACCGTAATTGATTTTCGGAGACATTATATTAGAACTTACAGGGTTAACAAGTTCCGCACTCAAGCCCAGGTACTGGTGCAGCGCCGTGAACGTCACTCGCTGGAGGCGCACCATGATTATCTGAAAACAGAAGTCACCATATTAAATTGCCGCATCCCCGGAAAATAAACTTTAAACAATACAATGAAAATTATACAAACATTTATGAGGCAAACTACGAATGAAGAGCGAGTCATCTCCTTTCCAAGGTTCTGTACCGAAAGGATAACAACGGGACGGTCTGTCTGTCACCAGGCATATAATCTCTTGAACCGTTATAGCTAGATAGTTGAAAATATCACAGACAATGTATTTCTGTTGCCGCTATAATAAAAAATATTAAAACAGAATACAATAAATATTTCAAATGGGCTTCCATACAATGAACGTGATTTTTTTGCCGTTTGGCACGGGACCCTCGGTGCACGAGACTGAGTTGCACTTGGCCCGTTTTTCGTTATAACTTTGGTATGCTTACTTGTTCAAGCAACATACGGCCGAATACTGGAACGTTACTCAAATACATCAATCAGCTGAAGGGCTTTTAAAATTTAAGCATCTCCCAAATTTAACTGATATACACAAACGCTACTTAAACGATTTCTTAGAATACTCAGCATAATTATTTTACATGTGTTGAATGTTGATAATATAATATCCTACTACTACTTATTATAAACGTGAAAGTTTGTGAGGATGAATGGATGGATAGACGAATGTTTGTTACTCAAAAACTGCTGAACGGATTTTAATGAAATTTGGTATGGTAGTAGTTTAAACTCTGGATTAAAACAGGCTACTTTTTCCCGAAAAAGTGGGTGCACGGTGGTTCCCTTGGGATACTGTATTTACGCGGGATCCGCGGGCAAAAGCTAGTATATAAAAATCTGTCAAGTTCAAAAGTCAGATGATAGTTACAATATATGAAATACCTGTATGACTCGCACGAATATATCCGGGTACTCTTTGAACACCTCTTGGAAAGCTCGCATCGGCAGCTTTATCACTTGGGAATCTTCCAACGCCTTGGCATTCACCGTTTTGTACGGTTGAGAATGGCCCTGTAGTAAATTATTATTATTAGTTCATTTCCTTATTGTTGCTCCAAAAAAGAAACACCCAAGTTAGGTAAAGACCAACACACAGAGCTGAATAAAGAGTTTTCAAATTAATCATGTTTGGATTCAAGTGTGCGACGCAGAACGTATCATTTGCGTACGGAAGTTTGCGTCGCGACGCCAAATATAACGTACGCACTTTTTTTTTCGTGCGTCGTACTTATGTGTTGACCTTTATTAAGAGTAGATTTTCTATAGCCTTATCCTTTTTATCCGCGTAATATAGAAGTAAAAGTAGAGCCTTCATAAAACTATAAGTTGGAAAACCCAGCCACAACCAATGTATTGATACTTAACGCGCCTGTACGGATCGACCGCTGAGAAATTTTTTGCGGACAAGACTCCATCCAGCACTCTGAAAAAAATGTTCATAAATAGCTGACAATATAAACTCCTATCTCCAATCCAATACATATCCCGTTTTCCAACCCAAACTTAGTACAAAAATATGAAAGAAACAGACACCGAAAGATCTTTAGTCAAATCGTAACTCTGAAATTAAATTAAATTACAAAATATGGTGTTTTTTACTTGCATCGAATTGCACCAATAGACCCGTTTACACAGCCCCGGTCATCTGTAAGCCCAAATAAAAAAAACACACATACTCCACATCCAAACTCAACAATTTATAGTTTATACACAAGAAAAGAAGACGGAGTGCTGACTAAAATAAAACCAGGGCGCCTAGACAAATTACCTTCGTTAAAATTCGGAAAGATCTGTCGTATCGACTTCTCTTTTGAGATCACGACATTTTGTCCCTAGACAAACGCACACTGTTGTTCGAATCGCAACAACGAATTGCTCAAACGTTAGTTGTTTATGATTTCAAGAATTTAGCCGTCAGTTGTGAAGTTGTCAAATGTCATATATATTTTTTTTAATTATTGATGGCGTTACGGCATAAAACTATTTGTCAGTGTCAAGTTAAAAAGGCAGACAACTAGATTTAATGTAGGTACCTATATGATTTCAACACCGTATTATTTTCAAGTCTAATGTCTAGTCAAAGTTCAAAATACAAATTTTGATACAAATAGTCAGTGCAAGTCAGTCGATTCAGTAAAACGGTACCTAGAAGTTTTATTGAAAGTTCCTAGAGTGTTTTGTATAAAATGGAATCAAATTTCAAGTGTAGATATTTACAATAAGAATAAAGTAGGTACTTATTTAACAAGGCCGATTATTACGGTTGTAAGGCTGGAACATGAAGCATAGATACCAGGAGTCCGAACGGTATAGGCTTTTTAATAATAATTATGTACACAATAATAGGACCAGATCTTAGTTCTCTTTTCTGCCGCTAGGCGTGCGAGACCGACGAGTACCAAGTGTTGCCAATACTATTATACCGAGTGTTGCCAATACTATTATTTATTACAATTATTTTTAAATTACCGTTAGGCAATTACCGTGTTCTACGGTATCTATTTTTCGAGAACAGTTTCTAAGAATTTCCTAAAACTTTTATTTAATAAGATTTCAATCTTTCCAGAGCTGTCAATAGCAATTTTAAACTTCCCGCGTAATTTCAAACGAGTGCATGTCGAACCGTCGCGCGCTCTACCGGCAAAAATCTGTCCCAGTAATTGAGACCATTATTTTAACATTACGTTCGGACTCCTTGTTAACTGTACTTCGTGGGCTGGAACTTCAATATGCACCGAAATCCGAAACACCGGGAAAAATTCAGAGGATTATAAATTAGACACACAATTGGATAACTGTTTATCTATTGTATGACTCCAGAGTTCTATTTTGAATAATTATATTATCTATTACATTATTTAATTAATTATCTTCTAGTTTTCATTGATAATACAGATTTTATACAGATTTCTTGCCAAATGGTCATAGGACACACATTATAAACAGATTTTAAGAGATTACACTAAAGGCCATACTCACGGTGCGTCCAGCAAATCCAGCACTGGTACTATTATGAATTTTAATATTATCCGGTGTTCAGCATAAAATATGTGTACAGTCTGACAAGGATCTTTTGGCACGTGGACAAAATCAGAACTAACATCGCCGTCTTGTAAAATGTCACTTTTAGTATTAAATTGTATTGTTTTGTAGTTGCGACACTTACCTTTTGGCACGTGGATAAAATCAGTAATAACATCGCCGTCTTGTAAAATTTCACTTTTAGTAATAAGTATTGTTCTTATTTGCGACACTCACGCCCCCATCCAAGTGCCAAAAGATCCTTGTCCGACTGTAATGGCGTATCTATTGTCTTGCGAATGATACCATCTAATAAAAAAGAAGGAAAAGGTTTTAATGTAAACTGCATTTTTATTTAGTATTAAATGACTATTTCTAACTTTTTTAATTAGAATATGATATAGTTATAAACATTTGTTAAAATAATAATAAAGTACACTCGTTTTATCTAAGATTTTTCAAGTTACTTTTTAAAAATACCAACATTTTTCTGGTTGGCAACATGCAAGAACGAGACACACGGCCTCCCTTATGGCTATCTCGCTCGGCTCGGATTTGCCTCTATGATACGTGCATTGTGAAATACACTCTATTACCAAGGCAATACAGTTCTTTTTAGCAATTACAAAATACGGAGTCTTCTATCCTTAGGACTATATCCATGTCCTGGTAAAAAAAAAACTGGCCAGAAGAAGAAGAAGATGAAGTACAATTATTTTTGTTTGTTATCAAAATAACAATTTACCTAACTTAGGCCTTTACATCCGATGATGGATGATTTATACAGTATTCTCCGAGCGAAGTAACCACTCTTGAAATACTGTAGTGCCTGGGACAGTTGTTTTTTAAATATCGTATGATTTCCCAAGCGCATACGGCATTCTCACAACATAGCCACCCTAGTCCAGAGGAATGACTAGTCAATACGTCTGGGGCCAACTATGTGCGGGTTTCCTCACGATGTTTTCCTTCACCGGTAGAGTTGTCACATACCTTTTGCAAACCTTCATAGAAATCCCTACCTATGATACAGGTTCCGGCTTCCCTTTGAAGAAGCAGCCTTCGCCACTGATAGTGAGAAGTGATATAAATCATAATGTTATTATTGGTTATGTGACTTGAGATAAAACTGATTATTTAAAGAAATATATCTGCATTATGTAATTCCTTTGCAAGAAATAAAAGTATTTTTACATTTTAAGTTTATTTTCTTACTAAAACCATGTAAAACTTACTTAAAAAAGTAAAATAAAATGTAGATACTCTTGTATTGTTATTATTTAATCAATCCTAATACGGACACTTGATACGGCACAACAACTTTATTAGAGGAATAATTGAAGGGATGGTAGTAGAAAACGTGGAAGGCCGAGAAGAACTTTTATGGACAGGTGTAGGCGAATGTGATGGTCGTGTCGTATCAGGAGGTCAAGAGAACGCCCGGAGTGCAGAGAGTAATGGAGAAAGCATCACTGACAAGAGCAAAGCTCTTAAATTAGAATGAATGAATAATTCTAGCAAGACAATGCTTATAACAAATTCAAAGTGTTATGGCCGCATTGTAATATTTTGTCTACAATATGTGGTAAGTGTTAGGTTTACTTATTTATTGCAATAGTACCCTGTACAGTCAAGGTACTTTAATAACACTTCCTTTAACGTTATAGTTCTGTAAAATTGTAAAGAATATTTCAATTATTTAGTCACAAATATACTATAGAGATTAAATATTAAGTATTTAATTGGTTAACACTGCTTGACTGTTTATAATAGGTGTAGGTATAATAGCATAGATATATAATATTAAATTTGTAATAATTAATCAAAGTATAATAGCAAATATTTCAAAACTTTTATGAGGTGTTTGTGTCCTTCTAACCCATTTATAAGACGAAGGTGTTGAGCATCGATGACAATAAAATATCATTACATTGAAAAACTTATAAATTTTAACTACCTACTAAATACAAATCTTTATTTCTAAGGAAGTTTCAGAGAAACTTGCTTAATTATGAACTCCATTTGTTACCTACTATAATTTAGGTACCTACTATACACCTAAAGATTGCTTTCAGCTGATATAGTAGCGTGTAAAGATTACAAACTGCAAGTAAGCTACAAATTAAGAAATTTATATTTTAACAAAGTGTTGAATTATACTTGAATACAATGAATTACATATTAGGTATTGACAATAATTGTGATTTATTGAATACTTTAGATTGAATTCTTTTGACTTTATGCAATATAGACTACTAGCAGAAGGTGTTGTATAGACCCTTTAAGCAACTTTAGGCAAATCATTATTATTTACAAATAACAGCTGATCAATAAAAATCCGCCATATTGTTCGTTGAGGCGATAAAGGTAGCTATCTGGGTATCTTTATCGTTAGGTCGATAAAGATAAAGATCACGATCTACTAAATGTCACTTACGGCCGCTTGTCTAGGCATTGTATGGAGAAACACGTTAGAGCAATTCGTTATATGAGTGCATCGTTAGCGTATTCGTTCAAAGTGGCTGCTTGGCTACCAATTTTTTTAACGATACGACTGAATATGTCATTTAACGCACGCTTATGTCAATCCCATACATTTTTTATTCACGAAGTTCTCCGTCGATATTATTTAATGCATCTTGTCTAGCCCTCCAGTGCAGAACTCAAAGTATCCTCTGTGCCAACGACGAACTTTAACAGGATTGGACTGACAGACTACCCTTATATTCATGCTGATAAAATGTATATCATATTGTAGTATTAGTGTGTACAATGAACGTATGCACACCCGCTAGTATGTGCCGTGGGACAATTTTTAGGTACAAGTTACGGAAAATTGTACTCAAAGAAAGTTACTTACATTCTGATAAAGTATCAATTTTATTTTTTGGTTTTAGAATAACGTAAGGAACAAAACTTACTAAAGTATTTTTTCTTTAAACTTAGTATGAACCTACAAATATTAGAAGTTTAATGATTTTTTTAATTCAGTGATTTTCCATTTTTATGAAAACTACAACATAAAGATAAGTAATCGGTGTAAATTTCACTTTATAATATTGAATTGTCATTTTTCTACCATATCATACGTTAGAAACATTTCAAAGGCTGTAAGGAAAGTAGGACGATTTTTTTGTACCTTCGGCACCCTGTACCTGAGAATTGGTCCACCGCACAAACTAGCTTGTAAACATACGGTCATTGTACACACTAATACTACAATATGATATACATTTAAATATCAGTAAGATTATAACGGCTGGGATCTGTCCATATACTTAGAGCATCTATTAGGGATAGGGTATGAAAATGTGCATCACACAAAGCAGAAGGTGCGATGTGGTGGAAAGGTTGTATCAACGATGTTATTAAAGCAGCCGCGGACGGGAAACAAAATTGTCTCCGTCGCAAACCATTTGCATTCCGATTATCGACTTTAGCGCATGCAAAATAGAGTCAACTTTCCATTTGAAGATGTCCAATGTCTATGTCATATTCAATCACGCAATGTGCCCGTTTTAAATGCAAAAAACGCAGAACAAATCTACACCAACCATTATTTTCCTTGTATATCCTATCTAATTTACCGATGAGAACTGTGTACTTATTTAATATTATACACGAATAACTATACTATAGAAGCGTAACGCTAATATATTTAACGCTCTGGTTTATATTTTAATTTACGCACACAAACAAATAGCAATGGCAACGAACATTGTAGGGGAGGTAATGTTCATTTTATACTAAACGATTTTTTATTTCAGTAGTTGCTAGAGATTTAATATAAAAAAAATATGCGTTATTAAGTAAAAATTTTGTATTATTATATACTAAATCGCTCTTGTGACGTCACAGCAGGTAGAAAAATAATGGCGCTTGGTTTCTATACAAACGACGAGACTTGCGTTATATAATATTCAATAGATGTATGTGTATTACTGTCACTTATTCTGTGGCACAACCTACCGTGAGCACGTCGGTGAAGCTGAGCAGTGACGTCACGCTCTCCCCAGCTCGCACCACCTTCAGCGACAGGCTGCCGCCGTCCGGGTTCGTTATGTACACGTTCACGCGGCCCGTCTGCACCACGTACACGTTCTCGTCCGTGTCGCCTGCAACGAGAGAGACGGACATACAATTAGATAGAGTTACAAATATGTACTAGCTTTTGCCCGCGTAAATACAGTATCCCAAGGGAACACTGTTCTTTCTCGGGATAAAAAGAAGCCTACTGGTTAATCCAGAGCTCAAACTACTACCATACCGTATATACATATAATTTCATCAAAATCCGTTTAGTAGTTTTTCCGTGAAAGAGTAACAAACATCTATCCATCCATCCTCACAAACTTTCACATTAATACCATTAGTAGGATGTGTCCTCTGCAACGATAAAGACGGACATAGAGTTAGATAGAGATACAAATAAAATATGTTTTATGTGTCCTCCGCAACGAGATAGACGGAGATAGGATAAAAGAGAGATATAAAGGCCCATATTTTGGTCGTGAAAGAGCTCTTTAGGGCTCAAACTGGAGGTCGCGGGTTCGCTTCCCACCAAAGGAATAAAAAGTTCTCTCATATGTTTCTATTTCATGGATGCGTTATAATATAAGAAATATCTTAAATATTTGTATATTATAAACTTAAAAAATACATCAATATTTCCATTGTCTGGTACCTGTAACACAAGTTCTTCGAGAACTTACCACGGGACCAGATTGACATGATGTCCATAGAAATTATTATACGATACATACCTATTAAATATTTAATATATTAATGTTTCTTCCGAAACTCATAGATTTGTATATTATCCTTCTATTCTATTACAATTTTTTAATTACTCTATTCACGCTAAATATTATTAACCTCATTTATGTTTATAATAACTATTATATTATAACTTAAATAAATGCTTGGAAACTAATATTCTACTAAAAAAATGGGACATTTGCCTTTTAGCATTTTACTGTTAACTAGAGTCGAAGGTAGTTGTTGTTGTCATTTTTAATAATTTTATGTATTTGGAAGTATTATTCAAAAAGTATTTGCTTTCTACACACCTTCCTCCATAAACTTTAACTGTGCCAAATATCATACTCCCCCAGTTACACAATTCTAGTAAAACTGTACTGAAAGTTTTTGCTTGCTTGCGCGCAAAAGGAAATTCAAGTGGTCTACTCTATATACCTATATCTGTACGAAATTTCATCAAAATCGGTCCAGTAGTTTCGGAGCATATTCAATGCAAACAAACAACTTTTCCTCCTTATAATATTACTAGCTTTCGCCCGCGGCTTCGCCCGTGTGGAATAGTGTTCTTGGAAAAAATCATTAAATTTGTCATTCAAACGATATTTGACATTCCAACAAAACTGATCAACCACCCCCACGGACAATTTTAATGCTATCTACAGACACACGAATTTGGTACGGAGCGTACAGCGAACCATATCCGGAGACCAAATTCGGTGTCGCTACACACGCACGGATTTGGTACGGTGCAGTGAAGCGAAACGCTCGACACTCGTGTGTTCGATTTTATGCTCTATTACATTAGCACAGAGTTCTATTTACAGTGCGGTTTTTAAACGACGACGATGATTCCCGCAATTCATTGATAACGGGTAGTGATACCAACACTTTAAAAAATATTTCTCCCCAAATTTTACCCCTGATTACTTATACCATTGACAGGTCTAAGAGATAATAAGCTAGAAAGAAAGGTTATGTATTTAACATAAAGACTTACGCGTGAATAACATAAAACTAACTTGTCTTAATCTGATTTCACTCTCAATACATTTTCATATCCCTGGCTATATACACACATTAAAATATTTTTTATTATTACATACAAATTGATTCATAAGGAGAAAACTCTAAACATCCTGTCCCACAGTGTTCTATTTGACTCAAAAAATTTCCCTATGCTGTTTATTGCATAAATCGATGAAGAAATGCATTTTAAATGTAAGAGTAAAACACCCACGTGTCTATTTCAAATACTTTTTTTTATAAAAAATAATTTATGTTTCGTGACCTCGACGTAAAAAAAAGATTTAATAAATTCTGTAAGCGTGTCTGATCAATATATATTTTTTTGATTAATATGGTTTAATGAAGGACCTTTAGGCGCATATTTTCCATGTTTTATTTTTTGAAGATCACTTCTGGTTACCGAGTTATTAATTTTTATTCAGTTTTTTGTTTTTATTTTTTTTCTCCCAAATAACTCAAAAGTGCGACTTGTGACTGACACTGAAAGATTGACCTTTAATGCGTCTATCACTGATAAAAAAATCAAGTTGCACTATGGAAGCGTTTGGGAGTTAGAATAAAGGTCAAATGGTACATTTTAGGGTTATCACTAAGGTCAAAAAGTAGGCGATCGGACTTTTTTTTTATTGTATAAACGTATAGTACTCTTAAATATGAGTAATTTCTCAGAAGAAATAGTATATCAAAAGTCAATATTTTCAAAGGTTTGTATATTATGTCACCGTAAAATTGTAAAATAACTCAAGAGATTGTAAAAAATATGTCTAAAGATTTATTACCATAGTCATAATTGTAAATCATATACAATTTTGTAGTTAAAGAAAAAATTTCATTAATTTGAGCAAAAATGAAAGGTCAAGTTGAATGACACCCCTAACACAATATTTTGAAATTCGATTACTCGTAAACGCTTCCATAGTGCAATTTGATTTTTTTATCAATGATAGACGCATTAAAGGTCAATCTTTCAGTGTCAGTCACAAGTCGCACTTTTGAGTTATTTGGGAGAAAAAAAATAAAAACAAAAAACTGAATAAAAATTAATAACTCGGTAACCAGAAGTGATCTTCAAAAAATAAAACATGGAAAATATGCGCCTAAAGGTCCTTCATTAAACCATATTAATCAAAAAAATATATATTGATCAGACACGCTTACAGAATTTATTAAGTCTTTTTTTTACGTCGAGGTCACGAAACATAAATTATTTTTTATAAAAAAAAGTATTTGAAATAGTCACGTGGGTGTTTTACTCTTGCATTTAAAATGCATATCTTCATCGATTTATGCAATAAACAGCATAGGGAATTTTTTTGAATCAAATAGAACACTGTGTGTCCCCTAGTAAGCCCCCGTAGATATTTTCCCTAATTTTGGGGGGTACATCCCTAAGTTAGCAACACTGATACCGTTGTACGGCCTAACCGCCGGACTGCTCTACACACGCACGAATTTAGTACGGAGCGAACCAGATCCGATGCGGACAACGGCGAACTGTTCGCCTTCTTCATATGTTCGCCGGACTGCCCTACACACGCTCGGATCTGGTACGGAGCGTACCAGATCCGCTGTACGCTCCGTACCAAATTCGTGTGTCTGTAGACACCATAAGTAGGTACTGACTACTGCAGTATATTCGTGACTCGTGAGTCTCAACCTCTTTCTTATAAAAAACGTCTAGCGTTTTGGATAGCGCGATGCATTTAGTTTTGGATAAGCCGGTGCCGCCGCAACACTATGTCCCTGCATTTTAAATCTATAATATCTTCGAAAATATTTATTTAAATTACATGCTGTAAAGGGCCATATTTGTCTATTAAATGACAATGTGTTTAAGATAATTGGATAAGGATTAATGCTGTATTGCTTAAAATCGCTTCATTAATAAGCCATTATTTCTCGTAAAAAGTACAGGATTAAAAAATCATTATTGTGGGATATCCCTAAGAGATAGACATATTATGCCATCGCAGACTTTTTTGTAGACCTGTAGTACATTATTTTGATCTATCTCGTAGGATTAAGCCAGCGTTTGAAATGTAAGCGCATAAAAATGTGTTTATTTAAGACATTAGAAATCTGTTATCAGTGTTTCTCTAATATATTATAGGGCGATGACAGACACTTTAAAATTTTATCTACAGCTATACAAGATTATTTTTGTAGATTAAAATATTTAAGATTGCAATAATTAAACATTTTGATTTTCTTTTATTCATGTTATAATTTACTAGCGACCCGCCCCGGCTTCGCACGGGTACAATACTGATACTTAAACTGCGGGTACCTTACTCATAGATCTATCCCTCCCGCACGCGCAACGGGCCGTGCAGCAGAAATCGTAATATTTTAATTTCGCCATAACTTCAAAACCAAACATCCAATTTTAATTATTCAAAGACCAAATATTATCTACATAAACTATACTTAGTGATAAAATAATTTATTTTGATAAGGAATAACAGCATGAGTAAAATAAATGCATTTAAATGTAGTCCAAAAAAAATTCAAGATTTCTAATTATAAAAATGGTTGTTGTGCCTCACTCGACATAGTTAGGTATAGTGTGTCGCGGACTTTTTTGTAGATATTTATAAGATCTACAATTAATTAGAACATTTTATGGTTCTATCTTTTATAGTTTAGGCAGCGTACGCAAAATAAGTAACTTTTCTGGTTGATTTTTTACACATTGTGTCCGAAAAACCCAAATATCTTACGGAACCCTATTTTTGCCAAAATAAAATTTAGCCTATGTTACTCGTGGATAATGTAGCTTTCAAATGGTGAAAGAATTTTTGAAATCGGTCCAGTACTTTTTGAGCCTATTCATTACAAACAAACAAACAAACAAACAAACAAACAAACAAACATACAAACAAAGTTTTCCTCTTTATAATATTAGTGTAGATGTAGATAATTGCACTAGTTATATATTTTGTAAAAGAAATCTTTCATTCATATAAACAACAACTTTGTATACCATAATATTATTTTATGTCAAGCCGTAATGCGAAAAAATATTAGACCAGTAAAATTAGAACTCTGGACTAATAGAATAGAGTTGAAAACCGAACATGTCATATAATATGATACCTTGACACTCTGATTTTCAACTCTATTGTATTAGCGAAGAGTTCTATTTTCAGTGCTCTGAATTTACTCATGCCCGCCGGATTTCAGATCATATAGTCCCAGCCTAGACTTTTGGGCCCAAGTTTACCGTCCGTTTAGATTTATTTTAGCTCTGACAGGACCTTTATGCGGACGACATAAGGATCACTCTCATAGTGTCTCCGAGGTAGAATACTCGGAACGGACTGTATACGGAGCGTAATCTCCTTTATTTTATCTAGAATGCCGGATAGTAACTTGCATTCTAACAAAGAATTTACACAATATGTCTACTTGTTTATTCCTTTTAATTAGTCATTACGCTGACAAAAGGTCACGCATAGTACAGTTCTAGAAATTATACTAGAAAATAAATTAATGTCACATATATGAGAAACTAAAATGATAATGATTTTTTATACAAAAAAAATATTATTAACACTAAATTATACCCGCGACTTCATACGGCTACTACCATAAAGTGTCTAAATTGTCATAGAAAATTTTATCAAAATCCGTTCTGTAGTTATTGTGTGATTAGTAATAACACAATAACTACTGAACGGATTTTTGATTACATACACCTATACATATAAACTTTCGCGTTTATATTATATTTTAAACATGCAACTTGTATAGGTAACTTGTATAATCTGATTCTTAGAAATATGAAATATGTCCATGAAATTTTTACAGGAGAATAAAGGCATACTTTTTTATCCCGAAAAAGTACAGTATTTCCGTGGGATACTATTTTTCCGCGGGCGGAGCAGCGAGAAAAAGCTAGTACAGAATACCTTCATATTGATATGAATGTTACGTTTATTATCAATATCGAGGTAACACTTCATTATACTTTATGATAAGGATATCATGGTCACATAGAAATTAAAAGTGGCACAAGTCTATACAATAATTATATATATGGTGATATGACGCAAAACTTTATGTTCAGTAATTTTTTGTACGTAGGTATATTATTTTATGATGTCATAAATATACAAGCCAATAGATCCGCGACTCACCTTGAATTTTCATTAATACTTTCAGCCCTTTTCAAATCTTATTTTCTATATTTAACGTCTTTTGACAGATGTCACTTATCAGGATATCTACATGTAGAGTTCGGAACCCTCCCGGATTCCCCGGGAGACTCCGGTAGTAATGGTTAACCTCCCGACCTCCCAGAGTGCAATAATTTCTCCGGTTTTTCCTAAAATTAAATCCATCCGTCGCTCGCTCGTCGCTCTCTCTCTGTCACTCACACCGCGCGCGCAAAGATCCGAAATACCAAGCAATGAAATTGTTATCTTATCTTAAATATAATAGGCAAACCTGACTGACTCGTCTATCAACGCACAGCCGAAACTACTGAACGGATTTTACTGAAATTTAGCATACAGACAGTTGTTATGACGTAGGTATCCGCTAAGGATTTTTGAAAATTCGCCCCCTAAGGGGGTAAAAAGTTTAGAACCTTATATCCCGCGGGCGAAACCGCATAAATAATTTTAATTTAGATTAACCGAAAATTAATGCTAGTAAAATATATAAATTTAAAAATGAATTATTTCCTTTTGACCCCTAAATAACCCCAGGGTTGGTCCTTTCAAGACTTGGCATACCCTATCGGCATGCTAACCCTCTCAGCCCAAGCGCGCACCGGCGGCCTATAGGCCATGCTATAGCAGCCAGGTTAAGAGCGCTACGTACTAAGTAGTTTTAACTGTGTAATGTTGTATGTATATAAAAAATAAATAAATCCCCACACCGATTTCGGTGACCAGTTACGCAGGATCATCTGGATCATCTTTCTTGTCAGACGATCAGGTGATCAGCCTGCGTTGTCCTAACCAAACTTGGAATCAACATTTCTTGTTGTTCCAATTCGGGAATCGAACCCACGACCTCTGAGTCGAGAGCCAATACTCTCACCACTAGACCAGATGCTGTTACTGTCTCTAGATATATGGTCAGCGACTCACCCACTTTAAAGAGGAAGGAGCCGGCGGGCAGATTGAGGATCTCGGTGTACTTGCACAGCATGAGGAACACGGGCTTCTCGAAGTGGCCGAACACTCGGATGCTGTGCAGCATGTACAAGGCGTCTGGCGGCACGCGGTCGTCGCTGGTGAGGTCCTCCTCCAGGTATTCGGCGGGGGGTTCTAGGACCTGGACGAGAGTTTGTGTTTAGTGACGAAATGTTACCCCTTAGGACAAAAACAGTGAAGTGAAGCAGAGTTCTGCGAACCACATAGTGAGGCCGGTCTAAACTACGCCTCGCCGTGTAATTACACAATATCACGCACACACATGTAATTAATCTAAGCCTTATCTTGTATGGTTTGTCGCGGTGTATGGTTTTTTATGTATGTACTGCGTAGCTACACGCGCACTATATACCTACATAAAAAACCAACCTCAGTTTTTGTGTGACGAAACTCTGTCTTCACTTTTAATAAATAATAAACGATATTAATTGTAAGCAACTAGATGTAGGTTGATGGAGGTTTGACGTCACAGCCTCACAGGCGGTTGTTTCTCTCTCACACATTACATTAAAAAGTAAAATATATTGGTTATTTACATAATATAGTATATAGATTTCATTCTTTGTTTATTTGTTTGCATTAAATAGTTCCCGACACTCTTAGAACAAATTTGATGAAATTTGGCACAGATATAGAACAGACCACGGGCGGCAAGGACATAGGCCACTTTTTATCGTGAATAAATGTACGATTCCCGAGGCATTTCCTTTAACGTGCACAAAGTCGAGGGCAATGTCTAGTGTTACATAATTTATTAAATACATAGTTAATAGAATCAGGCGACACTTTGCGAAAATCCATACAATTTATTTAATATTATATATCTAACAATATCCCGCATTCGCTTGCAGATTGTCGGTAATTTTTCGCGATAATTAAATAAATTTTAATTTGTATACATAATTTTTTTGTTTATTTTCTTTATTACCAAAATAAAAATATAAAAAATTAATAATTACGGCAATAAAAAAATCATTTAAAATGCTAATTATGATCTGTGTCGGTAGTGGGCTAATGGCATTTAATTCAAATTATAAAAGACGTTATTAGCGTGCATAGGTGTATACAAATAGCGCAAACGGCCCATACAAAATTCGAAGGGCCTGTTTCTGTTTACTGATAAGTGTCAGACAGCTTATTTGAATGAATGTTTTGTCTCTGTCGCTCGATATAAAGTAAGCAGCGACAAAACTTCTGAATAAGCTATTACGAATCGTATTGGAAGGTTGTGAAACAGGGCTTAAAAAATCATATAAATCAAATGTGTAGATATAGGCTAAACTAACTCATACATAAATGTCAAATGATACAGTAGGTAGACCGTATCTTGTTAGTTTTCATTTTGAGAACGAAGTCAGAGACTGATTGATATATTGTCTGGTATTTTCGCACAATAGGACATTTAGAACAAATAAATACACTAAAAGAAAACGCTATTTTCGTGCACGGAATTCCTCAAGGCGACTTGTTGACCTTGTTTCATTGTTTACTTTAGTTTAAACTGTTCGCCGAACTCGATCGATTTTTTTCTATTTGTTTACTATTATAAAAGTTACCTATTTAAGAAAAAATATTCCTTTTAGGGCAGTACAAAGGCGTGACGTCATAAATTAGTTCCTACCTTTTCATCAGTTTTCAATTATTATTTATTTGATCTTTTATAATTAAACAAGCTTTTGCCCGCGACTTCGTCCGCGTGGAACAGTTACTTTGGGATATCGCTATTTACCCGCGACTTCATTTATGTAGAAGGAGAAGCGCTTCCCCCTCACGACTGCCCGCCGCGCACCGTACATTATTATTGCGCGCTTGATTATTTTATTAATGCGATATCTTCTACGCGAGCGCGCGACGCGAGCTGTACCGCGCTGAAGAATTTCGCGCGAACTTATCGTGTTAAGTAATAAATATTTATCTATCACAATGAGACATTACACCACAAATAATATAAAGACTTACAGAAAAACAGGACAGAAAAATCAACATAACATGGATCAATTAAAAAAAAAAACAAAAATAAACTCAAACAAAATTACGAACCATGAGTAGGTGGAGTACGCCAGAGGTCAAAGATTTAAAAATTCAAGATAAGGCCATGACGTACTTACATTTTGATTTGCCAGAACAAATCTTCAGAAAAGAAAATGTTACACCATCTTGGTTTTGAGTTTTTGACCATACTTCAAATGTCAGCCATCTTGTTTTCACCATACTTCAAATGTCAAAATGGCCCAAAAAATCTCAAAAGTGGGGCCATTTAACTGGAGACATTTTTTGCCTCAACATGCCTCGTATATAATACGTCTATGCCAGAGGTACTATTATGGTATCAGAAGGTAGGTAGTGTAATGCCTAACTGTCAATTAATCAAAATATTATCATCTCGGGGATAACAAAAACCAACAATACCTTAAGCTGTTCAGGCGCCGTATCCTTCTTCAGCTGCAACAGTTTCCGGGCGAACCTCATCACCGCCCTCCTCTTCCTGCCCTGGCCAGAGTTGGAGATAGACTTGACCTTGCGCAGCATCCGTCGCCCGTAGAACAGCATCTTGTCTCGCTTGCGGAAGCGCTTCGCTGGCTCCGTCGATGCGGTGCCGAGAGGGCCCGTTAGTTCTGAAAAAGATGAGTGTGTAAGTGCCGTCGCACACGTTCCGGTTGCCGGGTAGTTGGTTGCAAAGTGTATAGCCATGTACACCGGTATGTCTGAAAGCTAGGGTTGCCATCTCTTACATATGACTCCCCGGAGAAGACGCGTGAAAACCCCGGATTTTGGAGTACGAAACCCGGACATAGAACAGTTTTTACCCGACTACAGCAATATCAAAAAGAAAGGAAGATTTATTATTGCTGCAAATAAAAAAAAACTTAGGCCTTCCTAATTCTGCCTACAAAAACCCCTTTAAACTAGGACAAATCCGGGGAAACCCGTACGGATGGCAGCCCTAGTGAAAGCTATCGTACATGGCCATACACTTCGCGACCGGCTACCCGGCACCAGATACTCGGCAACCGGAACGTGTGCAACGGCACTTATTCTATTAATGACACAGCATGGTCTTACAGAAAAAGTGCAATATAGGTTAAGGCTGGGACTATAATATGTCGGGCCCGGGAAAATGAAGACCACCGGAAATATAACTCTGCCCTGATACAATAGAGTTAAAAATCGAAGTGTGGAGCTGTCATATTATATGACATTGACATTTGACTCGACACTCGAGTGTTCATTTTTCAGCCGTATTTGTATTAGGGCTGAGTTCAATTTTCAATGCTCTGAATTATCCCGGGCCCGCCGGATTCCGGATCATAATATAGTCCCAGCCTAAGCTGTTTCAAAAGACCAGAGAGCGCTCTGCTTGCGTTGGGGTCTGTGGGTGTTTTGGATCGACTTATTATTACTACCTACTTGATACTTATGTATGGTGGTTAAATCGGTTAATACCTGGCGGGTTATTTGCAAGTGGAATCAAGATCAATATAAAGCTAAGACTAACGGCTGCACTCAGAGACAATGCTTACTATTTAGTAGAGATTTTTACATACTGTCCATATATTATTTTCTGTCAAAATATCTACTAAGTAGCTCATTAAGTAAGCACTTATTGACTCTGAAGTCTGAGTGAAGCCGTTTAGTCGTGTATCAAAAGTCTAATATAATTATATTACCTAGCCTAGAAAAAAAACTCACCTTTTGCCCTCCATCTTTTGTAATAATAGAAGCATACGACTAGAAAGGAAACCAGCAAGCAACCTCCAAAGGACCATAGTAACTGAAAAAAATATATTATTAAAATTAGGTACATTTTTTGGTTGAATTTAATAGCTAAAATAATAAATATACATACATTTATAATTTTATAGCTAATTTATATGCTACTATATGTAATAAAAAATAACTTCCTAGTATATTATATATTCAAGTTTTGTACATGATCAACAGTTTTAAAAAATGTGAACCACTGATAAATAACTTAAATTTTATTTTAAGCTAGATGTTTCCGGCGACTTCGTACGCGCAAAAGGAAATCCCACGTTAACCATATATATAAAGTAGCCTATGTTCTTCTGAGGCTTATTCTATATATTATGTGCCAAATTTCATTAAAATCGGTCCAGTAGTTTCGGAGCCTATTCAAGGCAAACAAGCTATTCTTTCCTCTTTATAATATTTTATACATTCTTTTTTAATAAAATATTCTTTACATTTTAAATGTAAAACAATATTAAGATGGCCGTATACCCATATATACAAATATAATAATTAATGTCTATCTATTTTGGAAGTCATAATTTGTAAATCTTGCATAAAATCTTACAAAAAATGTGTTTTTATTACAAAATTGCTATTACGTGATAACGTAATCTACGCGTGTAACTGTCATTCTAATAGATGGGTATGGTCGCCAAAAATTGTACTTATAACATTCATGACATCGTAACACACGTTACATACATGACCGAATGTTACGTACATGACCATTATAAAGCTTAGTCCATAATAATATAATCCGTCTCGCCAAATTTCATTCATATCGGCTTAAGTAGTTTTTGAGCGAAAGAGTAACAAACCCCAAACTCAAGACCCCCTCTACCCCCATCTAGACCCTTTTAACCCCTCTACCACCCCCCCCCCTCTAGACCCGCTCTAGACCCCCCTTTAGATCCTCTCATGACCCCCCTCCAGAGCCCCCTCTTGACCCCTTCCTGACTACCCTCTAGACCCCCTCAAGACCGAGGGGTCCTGGATGGATGGATGCTCCTGACTCTCCTCTAGATACCCCTCTCCTGACCCCTCTAGATCCCCTCTAACCCTCTCCCCCTCTCTAGCCTATGTAGCCTATGGCTTTTCTGATAGTATGTCCTTACCCTCTTCCAAATTTCATCAAAATCGGTTTTGACGTAGTCCTATATAAACTTTCAACCTTTATTTCAACCCCTTCAACGCGAAAAAAGTCGTGATGAAAGATAGCCTATGTCCTTTCTGAGGGTCTGTTCTAACCCTGTTCCAAATTTCATCAAAACCGGTTATGTGGTTTAGGCGTGAAAGCGTAACAGATAGACATACAGAGTGACTTTCGCATATTTTATAATATTAGTAAGGATTTATCATCACCGATTTTTATTATCATTATTATTTTAAATATCACTTAAACCTTAAAAAAAACTACCACCTTCCCCAACACATTGACCAGGTTCAGTCAAACAAACTGCAGGCCGGCGCCGCGCAGTTTGAGTTTGTTCATTATTAACATACAAAAATACTTCTTATTGAACATTTTAGTAGGTATACAGGACCTACTAAAATGTTCAATAAGAAGTATTTTTGTATGTTATATATTTGTATGAGATAATTATATTTTCAAGTGTAGTCTCCGCCTTAGAACTGGTCATGACTGTAACGTTTTTTTTACTGTAACATTTCGTTACACATTGTAACATTCATGACGTAAAAAAGCGTGCGACATAACCTAAAATCCAAATATCACTTCATTCCAATCAACTACAGATTTGGACGTATATTTACCGTATTCAGTAATAATGAATCTTTTAAATCTTGTTAACAAAAAAACACAATAAGCCGTACTTAACTTTGAATCAAACACTCAATAGACAGTATTTTTTAGCGACAAATCTTCAAGTGAACACAAATCTTAATTTTACTTACGCAAACAAGTATGGCCGATGTTTCTTTCTGAATGTTAGCATTTCGCTCGACAGGTATGCCATATGAAAATAGCAAAAACTGCCAAATTGCTCAAAGAACATAAAGAAACAAACGTTATATTCATGACGTTACACACTCATAAAAAAAGTGGACACATTTTTGAAATCGACTGAAATGGTAACTAAAGCGATATTTTTTATAAATTCGTTTAGGAAACGTAGAAAAAGTATCATAAAGCGTAATAACAATTTAAAAATACGAGAAACAAATTCAGTTTTGGAAATGTTATCAATTTTTCATACAAAAGCAGCAGTTGGACAAACATTTTTTATATGGGAATAAAACGAGTACTTATAGAAAAATTATATTTAAAAAATAAGTGTTTAGGCATACTGCATTTCGTGGACATTTAATCTACACATAAGAAGCTCGTTATTTAGAACAATGTACAAGAACTCAAATTTATCAAAAAACTATCAAATTATTAAACAAATAAAATTGGGACAAACGAAAAATAATATTTGTACAATTTTTGCCGACCATACCCAGATAACGCATCTCTAAATATTTATAGTTTATAGTGTGATAAGAAATTGATTATTTCAAATTATACAATCATAATTTATTATTGAACAAAAGCATTAGATTGTCAATTTTTTTTAAATTGTTTAAAGTGAATGACATCTATAATATAAAGGGAATGACATCTATAATATAGTTTTTAAGATTTCAGGTGAAAAAAATTAAGCAGTTTACCTAACCATGACAGATACATAACATTTCAATTTGAGGCATTGAGTTATAAGTACATGGGTCGATCAACTTTTATTGGTCCGACGGTACACGCATCATGTCCCTGAACGATAATTAATAAATATTAAATCATAAAGAGTTAAATTGGTTTTAATTATATTCCTTTTAATATTTTCTAGCATTATTGTGAACAATATTTTACTTGTTTTATTAATTTGTGCGTAGTTTCATGGTTGTCCAAGAGACTAAATGCAATTTTCCAGTACTATCACATTTGTCCCCAAGCCACAATGCATTAAGAAACTTCGCATCACGAAAAACATACTATCACGACCATAAATACCAAATACACTTCTTGTTTCAGTTCATAATTATTGACATCAAAACATACAAACAATTTTTTTTTATTGGATATAATACGATTTTCAGGCATTTTACTTTTGTCCCCATAAATCACCTACATGGCGCAGGTCTAACGGACAACCGTAATTTAGTTATGTAACCAAAACAAAGGTGGCGCGGTAGACTCCTAAACAACAAGCCAAACACAATAGTTAATTGTCGGGCTCAAACGCCATTTTGATTTGTATAAAATCACGACGACAGTCGTCCCGAGCGACGTTGGTGAGTGTGGGTGGCTTTTTTGTCAGTCCGTCGGACAACTGTGGTTAATACGTAAGTACTTGATGCATTGTTATCAATTATACTACACGAGATGCGCTTTCGTCTATATTTTAGTGTGAGCTGAGATTAATATATAAAATAACAATAGTATTTGCTTGGCGGCTCAAAATTTTAAAAATGTCCCGCGGACAACCAGTCACTTGGACAACCAAAGTGGTTGTCCCATGGACAATTTGGTTGTCCCTAGGACAATAATTATTTAAAACTTACTTTAACAGTTAAATAGTTCATGTTTTGTTTATTACTCGACTGTTTCGGGAATACATTTTTATTACGCGATTTTATGTCTAGTTTAATTGTAATTTTTACATTTTTTAGATAAGACAATGGGATTGTCGGAGAAAGAAAAGTCAAGACGCTATCTAGAAAGGCTTAAAGCAGATCCAGATAAATTGGCTGAACGGAAAAGAAAAAAAAAGAGAAAGTTATCACAAAAATTAAAGATGGTGCTCATTATCGTTTGGACAAACAAATAATGTCCCATGGACAACCAAATATGTCTTCTGGACAACTAAGATGTCCCCATATGAAAATCACATTATACTTCATTTATTCAGTTTTATCGAGAATCAGTTCATTTTAATTTAGTAAAATCAATAATACAATACGTAACAACCTCGCCTTAATAGTTTTTTGTAAAAAAATATCACTATTTCCGCTTTATTTAATTTTTTTTATATAATATGAAACATAATTTGGTTGTCCAAAAGACATCATTCGTTTCAATTTTAATAAAAATATTTCGTATTTTGGATGTACATAGAACAAATATCAAAATATTATTTATTTTTTAATATTAGAAGAATTTGTTTTAATTCTTAAGGGCATTTAACATTTAAAAAAGTACTACTGTGTAAGTTGTCCAAAGGACATTATTTCCCGTGAAAAGATCGGTTAGTGAAGTTAAATCCACAAATGTATTTAATCAACATCACTGCTGCTTATATAATCTTAATCTACGAAGAATCCTCTTCTAAATGAAATAGTAAAATGCTGAAAATGAAGCAAAAAAAATAAATAGGAGAAAATTATGCTCGGAACCTTTAAAAATTGATTGACCCACATACTAATGATTTGATGCATGAAAATCAATTCATATTTCATACTGTTACGGCGCTTCGATGTATAGAACATTCTAGTATGTTGCGGTGTTTACAAAACAAAGTTGTTTACAACTACAATTTGAAATAAACAAAAACAAGTAGAATTTTCTCGAAGCCTCCAGTACAGAATGTAGCCGGTATATAAAGGGACTGTCACCGAGCACAGTCAGTTCTAGAGGGGCAAAGCCCCTGACCTTTGCCCCTGACCGTGGCTCCCCGCCCAAGGCCCCTTTCAAGGGCCCGGCGTGAGACTGCGTAACAAAACAGTCAGTTCAGTTAACTACGAGTGTTCGTAGAGTTAATTTCGAGCGATACCTAAAGCAAAGAATATAATATTACTAACGTAAAGAACCGTCACTCAACCGATTTACACGACTCGCCGCTCGCAGCTGTGTGTGCGTGTCTGGGCGAATGCGGGGGCGGGTGGGGTGTAACTTTTTCCCAGCCTGGACTATGGTTCACGGGGCTGGCAGTTTCGCCGATGCAGCGACGCGACAGTGTAATTTCATAAGAAAGTAAACGTCGCGTCAATGACGCGACGTTTATAAAAATATTTGTTTTTTGTTTCACTAGTGATGTCATGCAATACTTCATTTGATTTTATCGATATTTTTAACGAAATATCCTTGGGTTGGGTAATGTTTGTAGGACGTTAACCTCAAACGTATATCAAATTTTTTTTAAAACCCGTTTAATAGTTATTGCGTTAAAGAGTAACAAACGTGTGGTATGCCATTTGCCCGTTTAAGATTCATCCGTCCATCCATTCATCCATCCATACATCCCCACAAACTTTCATATTTATAATAGTAGTAAAATATTAGTAAGGATTTCCGCATACTATTTTAGATTGAGTATTACATGTAGTACTTAATCTCATTTAGATCTGTCGATACCTATCGATATTGTGCGACGATCTTAGTTGTGTTACAACTTACAACACTTATTGAGTGGTAATAAAAATTTAAAATTGCATTGATATTATTAAAATAGTCTTTGTACTACTTAAAAATTAAGTACAAATTAAACCCAATTGCTAAAGACACAAGGTATATTTTTCCAATATAATGGCCAATGGTCTGAGTACATTTTTGATTAAAAAAAAATATGGCTATTAGACGTTAGACATTTGGAGACTATTTTGAATTTACATTGTAAAAATCAGTATCCTTTAAAAGTTCAAATCGCACGTACCGTGTACCTAACATATTATGAATTTCCCGATCGGCATTAAAATGAGTGGGCTTAATTATTGTGGTTGTATGTATATGGTCGCCGTAATAACCAAGAAAATAATTATGACAAAAGCTTCTTCCGCTTGCCTAATAATCCAGAAAGGTAAGTACCTACCTACCTCGATAATTATTACTAATTTTTCTAACCTAACCCTTGTTTTTGTCACACGCTGTACAATAAATAACTGAGACGTGGATTAAAGTAGCTAGGTAGGTAGGTATGATTTCTCTTTTCATATTAAGTATCTAGCTCTTGCCCGCGGCTTCGCCCGCGTAAAAAGCATTATATTTACGTGGTCGTAAAAAAATATTTAAAATTAATTCGATGTCAACCCTAGGCTTAAGTCAACATAACTGACATAGATAATACAGATATATATCTGACATTTGTCGGTGCTCGAACTGTCATTTGTGGAGAGTGTCGCCCCTGTGCCAAAAGTGCGTACCTAAAGCGGACCATGGAGAGACGCTTGGCTACGTTGAATGTAAGAGGAGGAATGCATGGTAAGAATGAAAGTGGACGAGGCGAACGAAGTATATAAGGATCGTAGCAAGTGGAAAGAAGTGGTCTCTGCCTACCCCTACGGGAAAGAGGCGGTCCTGCCTACCCCTACGGGAAAAAGGCGTGATTATATGTATGTATGTATGTACCTAAAGTGACTAGTGTGATTACTCTCTGCGACTCCGGCTTCGAATTGTTATTACGACTGCTTGCGATTTGGACACTGCGGCGTGTTGGAAGACCAGACTTGGTCAGTGTGGAAATTCGTGGCAAATAAAATCCCTCAGAGGAAACTAGCCTTTTACTCGGAATATCGGACCGTAATCCCGTAACAATACAATAAAAAAAAATTAATTATGCCATACAATAATAATTACAGTTTCATTAGAATTATGTAGTAAACAATTTTTTGTGTTTTTGTGTAGTGTGTAATAATTAATAAAATAATAATATATAAAATTGTTAATTAAGTATCTGCTGTCTGCTTGCCATTACACAAGCATGGAATTAAATTGACATAATGTAAATTACATCTTTATTCTATTGTATTATATTATTATGTGTGTTTGGTAAAGTATTTGATTTTGAATATTTATTTTCAAGTCATGATTAAGTACTGACATGAGAAAAATAAAATAAAATTGTAATTGTGTACAAAATTTGTGAATTGGATTCGAATTTGTAATTGGATTGAAATTGGTTGTAGGAGTAGGTGTAGGAGCAGGTGTAGGAGTAGGTGTAGCAGCAGGTGTAGTCATTTATTCATTACAATTCATATTTAAGACAGAACAATGTCTGTCAGGGTCATCTAGTTTAGTATAAACTATAAATACATATTAGAAAATTCAAGAGATACTTTCAGTTAAATATTTTAAATAATTAATACACATACATTTTGATCTGTGGTCAAAAGTGCCTACCCATAAAATTCTAGCCTGATTAAAATAATAATTTAAGTATTTTCTTGAGAGTGGCCTTGGTCCTTGATTCAGAATGGCCTAAGAAAATACGTAATATTAGTGGCTCTGTTTAGTAAATTCATTTGAAACCATGTCCAAACCTGTTTAGTAGCAGGCACGCTGCGAGTGAGGGGGAAGGGAGACGTGCGGGACGGGACTACTCGCAGTCCATCGCAAAAAAATAGAACATGTTTCTAATCATTACAACTAAACACTCGCACTCGCAGTCGCTGTCCACACATAATATTTTCTACTAATCACTCGCACTACGCACTCGCACAACACACTTGCACTACACACTCGCACTACGAACTATGCACTCGCACTACGCACTCGCACTAATCAAAGTGACTACAGGCCTTTAGATCTAATACACAATAAAAGATTATTCACAGAGCCGTTTTTAACATATTATGTTTTGGTTTAGTATGATCCATTTTAATGCATAGAATTAGGATTAAACATACTTTCTAGTTGGGACTAAACATTTTGTGCACCATCCGTAGCCGAGTATTTGAATAGCTGCAAGTTGCTGACTACTGTACTAGAGACTACTGTTGATGGCCAAGCTAAAGAGCAAGTATATAATATATTATGTATCTATATTATATTACGAAAGACAGTCGTGTTAGTTACACTATTTATAACTCAAGAACCGCTGAACCAATATGGCTGAAAATTAGTGGGGAGGTATTTTAAAACCAGGAGGATACAGGACACTTTTTTCGTTCCCGAGAGATTCAAAACTCGAGAATGGCTGGACCGATTTGGCTCATTTTGGCCTTGAAATAATTGTGGAAGTTCAGGAAAGGTTTATTGGAAAACGTGTAGCTTGTAGGAGTAGGTGTAGGACTAGGATGTAGGTTGCATTTTAGGTGTAGTCATTTATTCATTCCAGTTCATATTTAAGACAGAACAATGTGTATCGGGACAGCTAGTATAGCAATATATAGCAATAAACTGATGACCAACATAGAAATGTGTTTTGTCCACACAAGAAGAGATATACTGACAGATTGTATGGACAAAATAACAGATTCCATTATCAATCTGTCATTTTCATATTTAGAAAGAAACAGTCTATGCAGTGGTTATGCGGAGTACATTCATCTCTAGGTCTATCGAACCAAATATTATGTTCTTTTAAGTAGTAATACGTGTGCGCTATGTACGAAGGATAAAAAAACACGACTACCATTATTTGGATCCAACACATGTTGGTGTTGTATGTTATTGTGAAAATTAGAATTAAAAATAAATATTCTACCTACTAATTTAAATTTGGTTCTAATTTGTTTTTATCATTGAAAAGTCCGGAACTAAAACTGCGAATCGATCTCAAGGATATTGATTGCTATTATAAGCAGAAATAACTTTATTATCTAACAATAGACAACTTCCAATTAATTATTTAAATTGTTTTTCATTCAAAACTCTGTTTTTCCAATAAACAACAACAATAGTCGTATAAAATTAATAAAATGTTACTCACTTGATTGTCTTGAAAACTATTTGACCATTCTGATGTCCAAGTCTGAATAGCGAACATATCTCCTTTATCATTAATATTACTAAATAGTCCAAAAACGTCCATGTTTATGAATTTAGAGATACATCAAAATAATAAAATATTCATTTCAACATCGGACATGACTAGTGTCGCATGCACGTCGCATGTCGATTCCATAGAAAAAAGTATACATATATGATATAGATTGGTCGATTCGTTTCCGATTTTCGCGATAATGCCAGTGTTGCCAATATTATAATCAGTGCTGCCAATCCTACTGTATTAACCAAAACAGTAGATTAAAGCTGCGCGTCCACTGCATCGGAATCGGAGCGGACGGATTTGTTGCTTTGTATGGATTTCTATGGTACTGCGTCCACTGGATCGGCATTTCTGCGCCCGCGACCGGTATTTTTGCCGATGACGTCATCGGCAGTGAACCCGTCATTCGCATTCCGAACGTTTCAAGTTCTGACGTGTTTGCGACGACGCGACGGCTATACATAAATACTTATTCACGACGAATGACGATATTTTAATTACTTTAGTGGGAAATTATGATGAACTTTACAATCTAAAACATCAACATTATCTTAACCAACTGAGGAGAGACGATATATGGGATGAAATTGGGCAAATAATAAATAAAAATTGTAGAATATAGTGAAGTTCAAAAAACTTTTTTCGAGTCATATGAATGTACCCAAAAAATCTATTTTCATCTTCTAATAAATCAGAATATAATGTATGAAATTCTCCAAAAATTATTCTTTTTGAATTTATATTATGATTTATGAACCCATATCTTTCGTTTCCTCTTGTTTCTCTTTTCCTCTTCTGATAAAATAAGCTAATTACAACCTATTCGGTCTGAGATTACAACAATATATTATATACTCCGATTCCGATGCAGTGGACGCGCAGCTTTAAGCTGCGCGTCCACTGCATCGGAATCGGAGCGGACGGAGCGTCGGCATTTACAAAATGCCGATGGGGTGCGTCCACTGCATCCGGATTCAGCATCGGCAATTTAGTTATTTTTACTCCGTCAGCCTGAACGTGCACTTGCATTATGGAGGATAGTGACGAGATATATTGTTGTAATCTCAGACCGAATAGGTTGTAATTAGCTTATTTTATCAGAAGAGGAAAAGAGAAACAAGAGGAAACGAAAGATATGGGTTCATAAATCATAATATAAATTCAAAAAGAATAATTTTTGGAGAATTTCATACATTATATTCTGATTTATTAGAAGATGAAAATAGATTTTTTGGGTACATTCATATGACTCGAAAAAAGTTTTTTGAACTTCACTATATTCTACAATTTTTATTTATTATTTGCCCAATTTCATCCCATATATCGTCTCTCCTCAGTTGGTTAAGATAATGTTGATGTTTTAGATTGTAAAGTTCATCATATTTTTCCACTAAAGTAATTAAAATATCGTCATTCGTCGTGAATAAGTATTTATGTATAGCCGTCGCGTCGTCGCAAACACGTCAGAACTTGAAACGTTCGGAATCCGAATGACGGGTTCACTGCCGATGACGTCATCGGCAAAAATACCGGTCGCGGGCGCAGAAATGCCGATCCAGTGGACGCAGTACCATAGAAATCCATACAAAGCAACAAATCCGTCCACTCCGTCCGCTCCGATTCCGATGCAGTGGACGCGCAGCTTTACCCTATGGATTTACCTAAAGCCGCGTCTCCTTCATCGAAACATTACACAAAACATCGAAATTTTGGGGCGTGGCCAGTGGCGTAGCTATCGTAGGGCTAGGTGGTGCAGTGCACCAGGGCCCCGGAGCTCAAGGGGCCCTGTAGCCTCAGCTTTGAAAAGAGAGGAGCATATTATAAGAAAAAAGGAAAAAAAAATCTTGTGAGCAGGCTCGAGACTCGAGGCTCGAATTTTTTTTCTTTTTTTTTAATGTTGTTAAATGAACACCAACAATTACAAGACTTCTGATTTAAGATTTTCAACACATGCACTAAGCATCCTCGATGAGCATGTGCTGTTTGTTATCGTTATTTCAGTTATTTGGTATTTGATAGTTGTGATGAGTACGCCCGTAGCACATTGGATCAGCGATAAGCTCACGTGCTTGACGGTCGTGAGATTAATTCGACAATTCCATACTCCACCCATATTAACTTTTTCGTCAAGTTTTCATTCCCTCTTGCCTTGCATCAGTTCTCATTTATGATATTCATTTGCGCGATGTTTTCAACTTTCTGGGGTCTGGATGCACTATAATAGTTGACACTAGGTCGACTAGGTGTGTCACTGACTGTTGCAATTCGTTTTCCCTACTACCAGCACCAGCCTTATTTCATCTTCATCAAGTATCGCCACTAATGCAAATGCTACTATTTCTATTCCGCACATTCATCCATCTGGCACCATATTATGCTAGAACTCATTTTCGCTAAAAAAAATTCCGATGACAAAACATGTATGATACAGGATACAGGTTGCAGCACAACGGTATTCGTATAATCTATAATAATAACTCTCAAACTTTTAACTTGATCGACAACGAAAAATAAAAAACGTTTTTCTAAACTCAAGTTCAAATTGAAGGATGAGCTACTATCTCAGACCAAATAAAAAGTATAGACGGACTTCTACTAACAATCATCTGTATAATAAATATTCTATATCGTCATTTTGACGACCACTGTGGCTCAGTTGGTTGAGCGTGTTGGTGCTCAAGCCGGGGGTCGCGGGTTCAAATCATCAATCGGGTCCGAAGGAACAAAAAAACGTTTTTCTGTGTTCCTGGGTCATGGATGTGTATTAAATATGTGTATAATAAAATAAAAATCTTAAATATTATGTGTATAGTATAAAAGTATTAGATATATTTCCGTTGTCTGCTACCCGTAACACAAGTTCTTCGAAAACTTACCACGGGATCAGATTGACGTGGTGTGAAGCGTCCATAGATATTATTATTATGTGCGTCGTTGTTTATTTATTCCCATTTTCCTCCATTTAACAGAGATTCTACCCCTCATAGAGACGACGTATGGATTTAACTTACTATGACTAATTTTAAAGGTTTGATAAGTTCAAGCTACGCAGAAAGAGGGCCAGATTCTTCCCTTATGCACCGGGGCCCTTGTCCACCTAGCTACGCCACTGGGCGTAGCTATACATAATATTTGTCTAGGAAAAGCTTAGGAAAAGACAACGTTTTTGTTTTCGGAGACGGACGGAAAGCAAAGCGGAAAACCAGGGCAGGATAGCTCCTGACGTCACAGCTTGTTAGAGAGAGAACGTTAATTGGTCAATACTTGTGAAGAAACGAGACAAAAATGTTATGTTTTGTCCCTTTCGCTGTAACCGGGTTTTTGGCTCAGAGCCACGAAGTATAGATAACAAGGAGTCCGAACGTAATGTTAAAATAATGGTCTCAATTACGGGGACAGTTTTTTGCCGGTAGAGCGCGCGACGGTCCGACATGCACTCGTTTGAAATTACGCGGGAAGTTTAAAGTTGCTATTGACAGCTCTGGAAAGATTGAAATCTTATTATATAAAAGTTTTAGGAAATTCTTAGAAACTGTTCTCGAAAAATAGATACCGTAGAACACGGTAATTGCCTCACGGTAATTTAAAAATAATTGTAATAATGGTATCTCCTGGTATCTATGCTTCATGCTCAGAGCCATGAAGCATAGATACCAGGAGTCCGAACGGTATAGGCTTTTTAATAATAATTATGTACACAATAACTAAGATAAAGTACCTATAGATCCGCAGCTCTTGTAACCACTAGAGTGCATCTCGCTCACCCACTATGTGTTGCCATGTACAAACATAGCCTTCAATTGTAGTATTTTTGTCTTGATCCTAGGATGTACACGTAAGTTTTCTCGTCGTAGTCAGTAATAAATAAGGATCGTAGAGCGAGTTTTTCCCTGCACCACTCATTATTAAAATAAGTAAATTTTAATATTTTCATACTGGCGATTAAATTGTTCTAGTTATTTTTTATGAGTCAGAGGTTATAAGAAAACATGCGATTAGAGTACGATCGTACCTGGATTCTCAGTCTAGATCGAGACCTATTAATAAGTTAACTCTAGGCCAAGACCGAGAGTAATAGTTAAATTAACAAAATATTATGAACGTGGTAAAAATATTTATAACTCAAGAACGGCTGAACCGATTTGGCTGAAAATTGGTGGGCTATCTTGAAACCAGGAGAAGGACATAGGATACTTTTTACTCCGTTCACGAGGGACTCAAAACTCGAGAACGGCTGGATCGATTTGGCTCATTTTGATTTAAATTGAAAATAATTGTGGAAGTTCAGGGAAGGCTTACGCACTGAGAAATAATGAAAAAGGTGTAGGTTGTAGGTGTAGGACTAGGACGTAGGATGCATTATAGGTAAAGTCATTTATTCATTCCAGTTCATGTTTATGACAGAACAACGTGTGTCGAGACAGCTAGCTATATTATATATTACTAGCTGACCCCGACAGACGTTGTTCTGTCTTAAATATGAACTGGAATGAATAAATGACTACAACTACTCCTACCCATACTCCTACACCCACTCAGACACCTACGCCTACACCTGCTCCTACACCTACTCCTATAACATACACCTTTTCCAATATTTAAAAAAAAAGGTCCAGCCCGCGCCCATTACGCCCGCGTAAGCACAGTAATCCACGGGTATATATCCCATGATATAAAGTAGCCTATGTCCTTCCCCATGGTCTACTCCAACTCCACTCTGTGCCAAATTTCATCATAATCGGTTTAGTAATATTTACGTGAAAGCGTAAATAAAGTATCGTTATACAGGAACCGTACATTTTTTCGCGATAAAAAGTAGCCTACGTCCTTTCCCGTGGTCTAATTTATATCTGGGCCAAATTTCATGATAATCAGTTCAGTAGTTTTAACGTGAAAACGTTCAGGTTTACTCTTTCATTTTTATGTAAAGGGTATAATCCCAAGTTAGTACTGTTTTCATTCAAAAAAGTAGTGACCTGATGATGAGATCTATGAGGAATTGAGGCAATTTCTATGGACACATATGGTGATTTTGACTTTTTCTGAAGTAGACCAAGCATAAGCTAACAAAAAGTCTTACTATTAATACTGTTAGGTAGGGTAGGTATTTCTCTTAATATAAAAATTAAACAATATCAAAAAAGTCAATAGTTTTTTATTTAAGTAGATGTTTCAAACATTCTTCATTCACTTCAACACACTTAAAAAGTTAAACAGTTAAAATACATATATCAATAAGAAACTGGCCCGTCGAGAAGAACCGGCGTAAGAAACTCGCACGGGGCCACTTTTTAGCAAAAAGATGGAAAATTTGTTCTTTGATTAATTACCTATGTATCCAAAATTTATGTTTAGTGAGGTTTCCGGTTAGGGTTAGCTATTACTCAACTATGTTTACCACTCCAAATTACAACTAAACTAGTCGTTTAGTTTATAACCCCAAAACTTAAACCACTAATATCTCAGTAACTGTGGGTTTCCTGATGAGGGGAGTGGGGGTTCAACCCTCCCCCTCCCCTTCCCTCTTAACTCCCTCCTCCCCAAATCGTGGAATCGTGGGATATTATACTAAATTTTTACCGAAAGAACTTTAAGTCAGTATATTTTGGTACTAAATTAAATAGCAACACTAAGACAAATATATTTTTAGAATATGTTTCGAATTATGTAAAAAATACTGATTTCATCTCACTTTCTATGGAAAATATGACTGTATTTACATCCATATATCATCATTCTTATGTTATATGCAATCACAAACTAAAAAAACACGAGCTATAGCTAATTACGAGTGAAAAGTTACGGCAGCACATTTTCGTTCGCTGCGACTTTTGCACCTCAAAATACTGCATCCACACATTGTTAAAATACTTAAAACTACACGGAGTCTCTATATCAAAAGAGTATATAACATAAAACACTCCAAAAAACACAAAAGAGTTCAATTAAAACGAAACCTCAATCTTCACAGTCATTTGTTTGGCACAAGAATGTCAAATTTGACAGCTTTGTGCCAAAAACCCGGTTACAGCGAAAGGGACAAAACATAACATTTTTGTCTCGTTTCTTCACAAGTATTGACCAATTTACGTTCTCTCTCTAACAAGCTGTGACGTCAGGAGCTATCCTGCCCTGACACAATAATAGGACCAGATCTTAGTTCTCTTTTCTGCCGCTAGGCGTGCGAGACCGACGAGTACCGAGTGTTGCCAATACTATTATACCGAGTGTTGCCAATACTATTATTTATTACAATTATTTTTAAATTACCGTTAGGCAATTACCGTGTTCTACGGTATCTATTTTTCGAGAACAGTTTCTAAGAATTTCCTAAAACTTTTATATATTAAGATTTCAATCTTTCCAGAGCTGTCAATAGCAACTTTAAACTTCCCGCGTAATTTCAAACGAGTGCATGTCGGACCGTCGCGCGCTCTACCGGCAAAAATCTGTCCCCGTAATTGAGACCATTATTTTAACATTACGTTCGGACTCCTTGTTAACTATACTTCGTGCTCAGAGCTTTCAAATTTGACAATGCCAAACAAATAACCATTGAGGTATATAGGTACATGGAGGCGCCCTTACAGTTCTATACATACTAGTGCTTATACAAATATGATGGAAATATGAGACAGACGGTGAAATATCATTTGGTCTCTTTCTATCTAATGCAATAATTTTCATGATAAAAGAAACAGCAATATTTTTGATTTTGCTCATTTTAGAAACATTAGACTTCAAAACTTTGACAATTAACGAAATGTGGAACGATCCGCCATTATTTGCTCATTATAATATGTGGTAGGTCTCCTGTCAAAAGGTTGTTTATGTTTTGTTTAATTATGAATTTCCAAGAGATTATAAGGACTTATTCTTTAAAATTTTACTTGAATGTTGTAAAAGTGATAATTAACATGTCTAAACGTTATATTGCAAGGTGCAATGCATTAAAGAGTATAAATCGACCTCAATTGTATTTACGCAGGTTAGTAGCCGGTTTTATGCAATACTATAAACATTTCATGAAATAATTGCGTTGCAATTTGATTTTTTCATTTATTATATTCATATCCACTTAAATTTCATTAGAACAGTCCTTTAAATTGCATTTTAAGTCATTAGATTTATTTACGTAATTGAAAAGTGTTGTACCTACCGTTTGTAATAGTTATCGATAAAGGTACAAATAATAATTACATCGATAAAAACATAATAATTACATTTGCGTTATGTCTCAAAAAGCAATGTATTCGATGTGGTTTTAAAAATATAAGTTTAATACCTTTTAATAATATTGTTGTGACCAAAATTATTTGACAAATGATAAAACTTATAGTACTTGTTTTTTATAGGTTTCCGAAAAGTGATACAATAAGCAAATTATGGTTGAAAGCTGGAGAAGAAAATATTAATCCCCGGACCCAGTCAAGAGAATAGCATAGCCAGTTTTTGAACAAACTTAATTTTATTTAGAAATGGATAGACTTATTCATTTTAATATAAGTGGATATATTCCTTTGTCTTTTATTTCTATTCCACCTTAGATAGTTCAAAAAGTTTTTAGTTCCATCTGTCGATGCCACAAGGACTAATTATTTGCCAAGCTGTAAAAATGTAACACCTATTAATTGTAACCATATTTTCACCAAATAAAGCATCTTGTCATTATGTATAAGATTAGGTTACGATGGGACTGACTTACGCTGTACATCAAAAGTCCCTAAATAAAGAATAAAAAAGCACCATTTCATTTCATATACCAATTTATACAGTTGGCTCAGCTCGTATGAAAACAAATATTTAACCATATTATAACCTCTAAGGACCTAGGAGTTAAAGTATCCTTAATTAATAAAAGATAAACGTGTTGACTTCAATAAAGAAATGGCACTTCTTTCCCATGGTAAATAAAGTTAAGTCTTACTTGATTAATAAAGGTATTACAATTTTTTTTGAAAAAATGGTATAAAACAAATAGAATAAAACTATCCTTAGCAATCAGCATTGAATACTCAGGATGTCGGTTAAAAGATATTATCGATTAATAAAAGTAGTTAAATGTACAATGTCATTAGTAATATAAGTTTTTTTACTTACGTATGCATAAATTAAGAATTAAAAAATAATAATTTAAAAAATTTAAAAACCCGACTGCGTAAAAAGTGTACCAAACTAAGTACATAATTAAAACCGAAAAGAAAAAAAACAAGCACTTAGATATCCGGTGGCCTAGAATTCTATAATATATTATTGAATTAATACTATTGGAACATAACAACTAAACAGTCAGGATCCATTGAAAAATTAGATTGGCTGTCGAATAATGAAAAATGAAGCACTATACAGACCAAACGCCTGGGCCGATTTTAATGATTCACACGTCAATCGATTCCTCTTAGTCCGGTGAGTGTCACTAAAGACATGACGTTGGTGAAAATTCAATATGGCGACTACTGGACGCCATATTGTGAAAATTAAAAAAATGAAAGTCAACAAACTATAACAAGTGGGGTATCGTTGAATAGGTATTTAAAAATCATTGTTAGTTTTCTCTCAACATTTTTCGATTTGACTGACCGTTTAGGATCTATATCGATTTAAAGTTGCGTAACAACCATTCTCACATTCCAGTGCAATTGTGATGTATTACTGATGCTGATAGGAAATCCAGTCTGGTAAATAGCTAGCTAGGTACTCATAACTAAAAAGTATAAAATAAAAAATAATAATTTAAAAAATTTAAAAACCCGACTGCGTAAAAGGTGAACCAAACTAAGTACATAATTAAAACTGAAAAGAAAAAAACAAGCACTTAGATATCCGGTGGTCTAGAATTCTATAATATATTATTGAATTAATACTATTGGAACATAACAACTGAACAGTCGGGATCCATTATTCGACAGCCAATCTAATTTTTCTATTGATCCTGACTGTTTAGTTGTTATGTTCCAATAGTATTAATTCAATAATATATTATAGAATTCTAGACCACCGGATATCTAAGTGCTTGTTTTTTTCTTTTCAGTTTTAATTCATGTTTTAATTATGTACTTAGTTTGGTTCACTTTTTACGCAGTCGGGTTTTTAAATTTTTTTAATTATTATTTTTTATTATCTTTTTCTTTTTATAATAATAATATATAACTAGCTGTCTCGACACACGTTGTTCTGTCTTAAACATGAACTGAAATGAATAAATGACTACACTTATAATGCATCCTACGTCCTAGTCCTACACCTACAACCTCTTTCATTATTTCTCACTGTTCAAGCCTTCCCTGAACTTCCGCAATTATTTCAAAACAATATAAAATGTGCCAAATCGATCCAGCCGTTCTAGAGTTTTGAGTCCCTTGTGAACGGGATACAAAGTATCTATGTCCTTCTCCTGGTTTCAAGATACCTCACCAATTTTCAGCCAAATCGGTTCAGCCGTTCATGAGTAAAATATTTTTACCACGTTCATAATATTTTATTTTTTTTACTTTCGGTCTTGGCCTAGAGTTTACTTAATAATAGGTGTCGATCGAGACTGAAAATCCAGGTACGATCGTACTTTAATCGCATGTTTTCTTAAAACCTCTGACTCATAAAAAATAACTAGAACAATTTAATCGCCAGTATTAAAATATTGAAATTTACTTATTTTAATAATGAGTGGTGTAAGGGAAAACTCGTTTTACGGTTCTTGTTTATTACTGACTACGACGAGAAAACTTACATGTGCATCCTAAGATCAAGACAAAAATACCACAATTGAAGGCTATGTTTGTACATGGCAACACATAGTGGGTGAGCGAGAGGCACTCTGTTACAAGTGTTGCGTATTAGCGGAAAACATTCCCGCGCGGGTAGAGAGGGGAAGAAATGTTTCATTTCTTAAAGGCGTGACTCCTGTTAAAAACATTACACAGAAAACATGAAACAAAAACATATGTTTTCATACACAAGCTGTCTCCAGCTACAGAAAATGTTTTTGGTCGAAACAAAACATCTTGTGCAGACAAGATCTAAGTTCCGATGATGAAGACGTATTAGCGCTCGCAGTTTTAATGATTGCAGGTGTAGAATCTAGGAGAAAACAGGGGTTCTGAAAATGCCACTTATGGTGTTTCATAAAAGAATTTTTTTTCAACTCATAAATATGTGCGCCATTTTACGCATTTCTATTGAAAACGGACAAAATTGATGTTTTTAATTAAGTCAGGTCATATAATAAGAGCGATCCTTTGGAACAAGTATTGACTAAAATATGTGCATCTAATAAAAAGGTTATAGTATGTGGTGATTTTAACATTAATTTTTTAGACTTGAACTCCACTACCATTAGATTCACATCTTTGTTAAAATCGTATAATCTTTTTAATCTGTTTCATGAACCGACAAGAGTGTGTGATACAACGGCCACTTGTATTGATAATATATTTACTAATATTACTCCAAGTAAAAAGGAAATAATTAATAAGCTCAGCTCTGATCACCGAGGGCAGTTAGCTTCTTTTAATGTCATTTGTGACAGTAACATCAAGGACAAGCATGTATTTGTTCCTGTGAATACAAAACATATTGAGAAATTTAGAAGTCTTAAATTCAAAAAATCAATTGTTAGATGGGTCAAATAGCACAGATGAAGCTTTTAACAAATTATTTAAGATAATAAGAACCCAATTTGATTCGATATTTACTTCTTTTAAAAATAGAAAAAGCAACTTTAACTGCAGGAATTATAATAAGCAGGCAAAGATTATGTGAATTATATGAACAGAAACATATTAACAATAGTGAAACCTTTAAAACATATGTTAGAAATTATTCAAAAACTTTTAAAAGAGTATGTAAAGCCGCTAAGGCTCTTTATATAAAGAATAAGATTAAAAATTCTAACAATAAAATTAAAACTACATGGAAGGTGATAGCTAGTGAGACTGGAAACGTCACCTGTCGTAGCTCCGATTTTGAACTTTTTTTTGAAAATAAAAAGATAACCACTGACCTAGAAGTTGCGACGGTCTTCGAAAAATTTTTTGCTGACATTCCGGTCTCAACTACAAAAAAATTTAAATTCATCACCTGCAGTTGCTGAAAAACTACTCAGAGACAATGTAAAGGAATGTGATGTCAATTTTAAGTTTAAAGAAATTAACTCCAGAGACATTATTAACACATTTAAGTTGTTAAATATTAAAAACACTGCTGATCTCTGGGGAATCTCTACAAAAATTATTAAATCAATAATTGACATCGTAGCTTCTTATCTAGCGATGGTTTTCAATGATTGTATAAAAAGTGGTGTTTTCCCTGACTTAATGAAGCATAGCAAGGTTATACCTTTATTCAAAGCTGGAAATAAATCTGATCCGACAAATTACAGGCCTATATCGATCCTACCGACTTTTAGTAAAATTTTTGAAAGAATAATTTTAAGACAGTTACTAGTACATTTTAATTCGAATAATTTATTACACAATAATCAATACGGTTTTACCAAGGGTCGATCCACTACGGATGCTGGTATAGGTCTTCTTTGTAGAATCTTTGAAGCTTGGGAGGGGTCGCAGGATGCATTAGGTGTATTTTGCGACCTTTCCAAGGCATTAGATTGTGTTGAGCATGCTACATTGATCAGAAAATTGCACCACTATGGTATACGGGACTCTTCACTCGACCTTTTGAGTTCTTACCTTAAAAATAGAACTCAAAGGGTAGAAATAAATAGTAAAAGGTCTACTGGGACCAAAATAGAATTAGGTGTCCCACAGGGATCCATTTTAGGCCCATTTCTTTTTCTCGTCTATATAAATGACTTACCTTATCTAATTAAAGATAATGATAATGAGATAGTACTTTTTGCCGATGACACTTCACTCATTTTTAATGTGAAGCGACAACAGTCAAATTACGACGAGGTAAATAGTGCTCTCTCTAAAATAGTACATTGGTTTAATGTTAATAATTTACTTTTAAATTCAAATAAAACAAAATGTTTAAAGTTTACTTTGCCCAATGTTAGGCAAGTTCAAACCAATATACTATTAAATGACGAGAAAATGAACTAGTGGACACCACTGTATTTTTAGGTATAACACTAGATAGTAAATTACAGTGGGGTCCTCATGTTGCGAATCTTGCAGATAGACTCAGTTCTGCAGCATATGCAGTCAGAAAAATTAGGGAAATTTCTGACGAAGAAACGGCGCGACTTGTTTATTTTAGTTATTTTCACAGTAGAATGTCTTACGGCATTCTTTTATGGGGAAATGCCGCCGACATCAATACAATATTTGTGCTGCAGAAGCGAGCAATACGTTCTATTTACAAAATGTCCTGCTTTGAATCTCTGAGAGAAAAGTTTAAAGAAATAGGAATTCTGACCGTCGCTTCTCAATACATTTTAGACAATGTGTTGTATGTTAGAAAAAATTTAAATATGTTCAATACGAAAAGTAATAATCATTGCATGAGCACTAGAAATAAACACAAATTACACATTCCGGTGATCAGACTAAGTAAAGTTAGTAAATCTTTTAAAGGTCAATGTATACGCCTATACAATAGAATCCCAGAAAACGTTCAAAGTCTGTCTAATAATAAATTTAAAAAAGTAGTTTTAAAGAACGTTTGTGTCACGGGCGTAGCCAGGTTTTAGTTTCGGCGAGGGTTCAAGAAAATAAAACGACTACGGAGGGGGGGGGGGGGGGGTTGTAGTAATCAAAGTTCTGATTTAGGCTGTTGATTATTTTTCTAAAATAACTTCAAAAATCATCTTTCAGATAGGGTTAATGGGGCGGCAAAATATGTTAATTGGCCTCGGCCGCAAAATTTCTAAATACGCCTCTGTATATTGGTCAGATCTCTGTATTATATATACCTGCCGGCCCATTTCGAGGGGGGTTTGAACCCCCTAAACCACCCCCCTGGCTACGCCCATGGTTTGTGTGCTAAAGGTTATTATAAAGTCAGTGATTTCATTAACGATTGCACACCTTGGGAATAAGATGGCCCCATGCGAGGCTGCTTTTATGTACTTAAGTATGTTTTATGTTCTTATAACTAATGTTATATAGATTAAGTTACAACATTGTAAAAATATTTTTTGAAAATAACAATTTTCCCATCTTTTTGCTAAAAATCCCTTGAAAATTCTTTATACGTTAGAAGTCAATTTTGTTTACACGTAATATTATATCAGATTCTGTTGTAACTACCTATGTTTGTTAAGCGAGATAATAGCCCATACTGGTATTGGTAATTGGACGCTAGTGTCTTATTTTAGGCTGTTGTTGATTGTATAACACATGTATTGGAGCAATGGTGTTATGGAGCCCCTTTTGTACCCTTGTGTACTCTTCAACGGCCAAGTCACACAACATTAACTATAATAATAAATAAATAGCAGTAAGGATCCTTAGACTTGGCACGACTTAGTCTAGATTTCATTACTTTTTAGAGATAAACAAGCAGCTCCATCGAGACTTGGCTAGTTTTTTACAGAATGTTTTTGGTGGGATTTCACTTCTTTTTGTAGAAACGTAGGAATATTGATTTATTTTACTAGATTTTAGTGTAATTTGTTTATTCAATTTGTGTAATGTTCGAGTAGAATAAAGTTAATTGTTCGACTATTTCTTGTTGTAAACTTGTAAGTATAAGCATAAAAGCCAGTCTAGTCTTATCCAGAGTTTTTATTTTTATGCGTATTAAAAGCAGAAGAAGAGGCATTCGCCCAGCAGTGGGATGCTACCGGCTAGATTAAATTAGAAGATGTGTCCCACTTCACTGGATTTTTGCAATGACAGTTGATTTATTCGAAGGGGACATTGCCATATCTCTAATCGGCTGAGACCAGCTGAGGGTTCTTCATCAGATAATTCAGACCTTCGATTTTTGACATCAAATGAAGTGGCCCACCAAGTTGAATATTTTTTGTAAAGGCAGTATGTCGATCTCTAATAGTTTGGTTGGGCTCTTGTGTTTTCTAATAAGGGTCACCAGGTACTCCAGATCTTCGATTATCCTAGTTTTTATAGTTTTTCCTTTATGTGGCCATTAAACCCTACCTCTTTACCAAATTTCAGCTCTCTGAGTTTATGGGAAGTACTAGTTTCATTCTGATGATCATGAGTGAGTGACTGGGTGAGTGTCATAAATGCGAAACTTTGCTTTCGTTTAACTTCGGAACTAAATGACCTACAGACTTAAAGTTTTGGATTTTAAGTATGTGATTATACTTTACTGGATGACGAAAATTTCTGCGTTCTGGTCTTATCCAGAGGTTCTCAAATAGGGGCCTGAAAATGCGGCGAAATGGTTCCAGTAAATAATGGTACGGCAGTGTTTGCTTCGCGCTCGACTTGGCGGGGGCACTGCCGTGCCTCCAGATCAACGTTCTGGTCTTATCCAGAGGTTCTCAAATAGAGGCCTGAAAATGCGGCGAAATGGTTCCCGTAAATAATGGTACGGCAGTGTTTGCTTCGCGCTTGACTTGGCGGGGGCACTGCCGTGCCCCCAGATCGATTATCCTAGTTTTTATAGTTTTCCCTTTATGTGGCCATTAAACCCTAACTCTGTACCAAATTTCAGCTCTCTGAGTTTATGGGAAGTACTAGTTCTATTATGATGATCATGAGTGAGTGAGTGAATGAGTGAGTGTAATAAATGCGAAACTTTGCTTTCGCTTAACTTCGGAACTAAATGACCTACAGACTTGAAATTTTGGATTTTAAGTATCTGATTATAGCTTACTGGATGACGAAAATTTCTGCGTTCTGGTCTTATCCAGAGGTGCTCAAATAGGGGCCTGAAAATGCGGCGAAATGGTTCCAGTAAAGGATGGTACGGCAAGGCAGTGTTTGCTTCGCGCTCGACTTGGCGGGTGCACTACCGTGCCCCCAGATATAATTAATATTTTTTAATATTACATTAAATAAATGATTACAACAAAATTAATATACCGTGTTTACATTTCATGTCCTAATTAATGCAGAGTAATGGATAAAATGCACCTAATTTCAGTATTTTAAGGAATTTTCTACTTGACCACGTGAGTTTCGGTTTCGGTTTCGGCCGAAACTGAAGCCACGGTCGAATGTTCGGTTTCGGTTTCGACCGGAAAACCAGTTTCGGTCGGACTCTAATTTTTAGCAATAACAAAATTCGGAGGTATTAACAATATTCCATAGGTACTAGATCCATTTGACATCCCTGTTTTCTGAATGGATCTAGTACCTATGGATAGAAAACTCCGAATTTTGTAATTGCTAAAAAGAATTGTATTCCCTTAGTCACGAAGTATAGATAACAAGGAGTCCGAACGTAATGTTAAAATAATGGTCTCAATTACGGGGACAGATTTTTGCCGGTAGAGCGCGCGACGGTCCGACATGCACTCGTTTGAAATTACGCGGGAAGTTTAAAGTTGCTATTGACAGCTCTGGAAAGATTGAAATCTTATTATATAAAAGTTTTAGGAAATTCTTAGAAACTGTTCTCGAAAAATAGATACCGTAGAACACGGTAATTGCCTAACGGTAATTTAAAAATAATTGTAATAAATAATAGTATTGGCAACACTCGGTATAATAGTATTGGCAACACGCGGTACTCGTCGGTCTCGCACGCCTAGCGGCAGAAAAGAGAACTAAGATCTGGTCCTATTTTTGTGTACATAATTATTATTAAAAAGCCTATACCGTTCGGACTCCTGGTATCTATGCTTCATGCCCTTAGTAATAGAGTGTATCACAAATCACAATATACATATCATAGAGGCAAATCCAGGCCGAGCGAGATAGCCAGAAGGGAGGCCGTGGGTCTCGTTATTGCATGTTGCCAACCAGAAAAATGTTGGTATTTATAAAAAGTAATTTGAAAAATCTTAGATAAAACGAGTGTACTTTATTATTATTTTAACAAATGCTTATTACTATATTTAAATTCTAATTAATAAAGTCAGTAATAGTCATTTATTACTAAATAAAAATGCGGTTTATTACAGATACTTTTCCTTCTTTTTTATTAGATGGTATCATTCGCAAGACAATAGATACGCCAAATACACATATTTGATATTTTACGCTGAACACCGGATAATATTAAAATTGAAAATAGTTTTTATTTTTTTACTTCCTGTATCTCCGTAACAATGTTTTTATGATTTATTTGATGATTTAACAGTCAAAATGGTGAAAACATGTTGTGTATATTCGTCTTGTCGAAGTGAAAGGTATTCTGGTTGCAATATTTCGTTCATTAGTAACATTAGTAAGTTTAATGTAATGTTAGTCTAGTTATTCTAGTATTTATGTGTTAATATTAAAGCAACGGACGTTAAGAGATATAACTGTACTACGTTTTGTTATAAACTAGTCAGTAGCGACTCGCCTAGAATCGTAATAAGTACTGAGAAAAAAACGTCTGTAGTCGAGTAAGGCCTTTAATGATAAAATTATACAGTTTTTATAGATTTCTCAACAATGAAGAAATGCGACAAAATTGGCTCAATAGTGTTTATGTAAGGCAGAGAATTACATAAAAATCTGTTACATATTAATGCAGCCGTCACTTCAAACCTTCATTATTTTTCACTATTCAATTTCGTCGACTTTTAAAAGCCTCAGCTGTATGTCATTCAGTGTTTCACAATTATTTGCCTCACACAGCTTTGCAGTTTGTCCACACAGCAGAAAATATTATTGTCACCCTACTAGAAAGGGACACATGGCCTCTCTTCTTTGCTCTCTTCCAACCTCTCGCTCGGCTCGTTTTTTGCTCACGCCTCACAGTCGCAAATCGCAATGCCTTATTAAAATTAAAAAAAGGAGTAGACGAAGTTTTTGACATTTGCCGTTGACCGTGTCGTTTTGTCAAGTCTCCTGTCAATGTCAAATTAAAAAAATATATCTATTTCTGACGTCAGGCCGTACGAGACACGCGTGCAGAAAATCGAACTTGAAGTGATTATGTACAAAATTGATATTTCACGAATTCATTAATTTGTCTTGTGACTTGTGGTCTTAATAAATAGTTTTTTAAGCAGACTAAAATGTAAGTACTATTTTTGCTTATAACTTGCTAAAAGTAAGCAAGCAATTAGCAGACAAATTGGAACAGCAAGATGGCGTCAATATTCAATAGTCTAACTACGAAATATTAACCTACACATTTATTACAGATGTCTCGCTATCGGGAATGGGATCTTTCATGCAAAGTTTACGTCGGAAACTTGGGAACTAATGCATCCAAATATGAAATTGAGAAGGTGTTCGCAAAGTATGGGAGCATACGAAACGTGTGGGTGGCAAGAAACCCGCCAGGCTTTGCTTTTGTCGAATTTGAAGACCCCCGTGACGCTGAGGACGCAGTGAGAGGATTAGATGGGACGTGAGTATCAGGAAATTTATGTTAAGTACTAATAAATTAAGCGATCGATAAGTGCGCCATCAGCCATGTTCAGACGCCATTTTGGATTCACTTTCTATTCTTGTTCAATAATTCCTGTAATTTGTGGATGTTATAATTTCTTAGATATAGTGATGTTAGCTGCAGCTGGTCAACTAAAGCTCAATTTAAATAATATGCGACTTATAGTTTTATTAATTTTTAAAGTCTTGTCAGATAAGGTTATCACCAGGTCCAAGGCCACACATGACACTCATGCTAATTTTGTGTTCAGTAGATAAGGCTAATGGTCTGTATTCACTTTGATGACTTTGAGTATGTAGTGCGAGTAGTGTCCAATACTGTTTAGTGGCTCTGTTTAGTAAATTCATTTGAAACCATGTGCAGACCTTTTTAGTAGCAGGCACACTGCAAATGAGGGGGAAGGGGGCGCATGGGACAGGGCTACTCACAGTCCACTCGCAAAAAAATAGAACACGCTTCTAATCACTTTACTACACAGCCAACTAAACACTCACACTAAACAGTTGCATTCTGCACATATTTTCTACTTAGCACTCGCACTACACACTCACACACGCACTAATCAAAGTGAATACAGGCCTTTAAAGGAGGATCTAAATTGTTTATGAAAGCAAAGAGATAGCCTATACAAATGAAATTTAATTCTGACCCACTCTGTAATTAGAAGAAAGTTCTTGACAAATAGTTTAGTAGCACGCTCCTTAGATCCGTTTTGCCTATATGCAAAACGCTTGAGTCATAAGTGTGCAATATAATGGTACCTCCAAGATGAGACTGATATGTGTACACTTTTAATAAGTGTGCACTTGTCTCATAATGGGGAACAAACAATTTCTAATGCTTATTCAAAGTAACATACAAAGTTTTGACAAAATGCAACCAAATTGCCTTCTAATTCCTACTAATATTATAAATGTAAAATTTGTGAGGATGGATAGATATTTGTTACTCTCTCATGCAAAAACTACTGAACAGATTTTGATGAAATTTGGTATGGTAGAAGTTTAAGCTTAAAACATAGGCTACTTTTTATCGTGAGAAAGTGCAGTATTCCTGTGGTATACTGGATACTATATATAAGAAATAGAAAGCTAGTTATGATTATTATCCATGTTTTAACTTTCTTTTTTAGCCGTTGCTGTGGTACCAGAATCAGGGTGGAAATGTCCAATGGCCGAACAAGGAGAGATCGCAGGTATTCAAGTTATAACATAACATATTATGCTGATAAGCTATTTAATTCAATCTTCTTTTTATTGGTATCATCACATTTTTGTCACCAATATTAAAGTTTAAAAACTTCAATATATGAATGTAATTTTTTGAAAAGTTAATATTGTATCTAATTTTATAAGTTGATGTGCTGATATCAAATAAGTATTGAAGTTCCAAATACAAAAAAGTATTATGTTTCAAATAGAAAACTTACTTACCACTCAGAATATTAAGATATCTATATCAAATAATGTGCTATAATAATAAAAGCTCACTACAATTTGTAGTGTAGTGTTTTTAACAGCTTTATATTCAGTTACAGTGTTTGATATGATAATTTAAATGTATTCTGAGGTCAAATTTCGTAATAATTCTGGTCCAATTTAATTTTTTAAAAGAAAACAGTATCTTTTTATGATTCTATTAAAAACACTTTAAACTTAATTTTACAGAAACAAGTTCTGTAAAACTAAGTTGAAAGTTTTTTTTACAATTTTGTTTTGTAGTAGTATTTAAACTCCATTTTTCGTCCTTTAGTTTTTAAACCTGTTAGTCCTTTTCTTTATTTATATTTTATTTTTAATAATACAATTAAGAGTAAGATTGTTCAGGAGAAACTAAATGTGGTGGGTGTTGGAACGTTTGCAGGTCCATTTTATCAACAAACCACCAACACACCAACGATCTCACCACATCTCTTCACCACAACTACGGCTTCTTTCTCAATTTGACATCCGCGAAGGCCGCTCGCCACTACACCCCGCTCGACTTCTGCGATCGGCTCTCCAAATTTCTACGCGCAGCTGACATCTACACCAATTGCGTCCGACTCCTAACCTCCATCACCTAGTCCTCATCCAATGCTAAACCTGGACCCGGTTAAATAAAGTGAGCCAACTAGCATAGGAACCTAAGAAAATCCTGAACACCATAGCAAATTCCTGATGCAACTCCGAACTGCACACACTCGTCGTCACCGAGGCACTGAAATAGAAATTCGACTTAAGGATCTCAGCTACTAGCATGTTTGCAATTGTCCTCCAACTTCCGGTTAATGTCAACATTGGAAGATCATGTTGAAACTCGCTCCGCCTCAGTAACCAAACTCCCTTCGGCCTCACAGCAGCCCTCAACCAACGGCCTACAGGCTCACCAAGTCTCGGTACTTTTTGAATCCTATACTTAGCACTGCCTTACCTTGTATAATTTTATGTATTTAGCACTAGATAAAACATGTTTGGCGCTAATTTCGGTACCTAAGAATTTAAAAACAAATAAAATTATGTTCTTTAGTCAAATTAAAGATAACTTATAATGCGCCCTATACAAACGTAGCTATAATGTAATAACTGATTACTTGTGAGCGCTGCGGCATAATACGAATAACTTATAAAATATTCCAAAAGTAAAAAATCTGTACAAGTTTCAAGTAACCCAATAATAAACTAATACTATAACTCTTCAGGACGCGCAGCCGAAGCCCAAGACGCCGTTCGTACTCTCGCGGCAGGTCTCTGTCGCCTCGTCGGTCACCATCAGTGCGCCGTCGGTCGCCGTCAGTCCGTCGCTCGCGGTCGCGCGACCGCCGCAGCCGTTCTGATAGCAAGAGCAGGTACATAAGTCCAGCGAAAAGCCCGTACCGTCGCTCCAAATCGGCGACACCCAAACGCTCGCGGTCGCGGGACCGATCCAGATCGAACAGCAGAAACAGGTAATTTTTTTTGTGATATTTAGTTATCATCACATCATAACCCTTTTATTTTGCAACTGAGTATTATCCACAAATGGAATTGGCTCACCGCAACTTCTACAAGGTACATTTGTTATGTGTGCACAGTAGGATTGTTGTTTTATTTTGTGTATAACCTCAATGAAGTAATAAATATTCTTCATTTTCAGGTACTAGATGAAGGAACAAAAAGATAAACTCCAAACTATGTGTGATTCATGTGTGCTTGTGCGAGTGAATGTATAGATTTAGGTATAACTTCTTGTGTACAAACAATGTAATCTGATGAGGTTATCCACCTGATTTATTATTATATAAAGATTTTGATCAATGTTGCAGCTACATTTTGAATATGTTGCAAAAATGTAAAGAACGATTTATCTTGTCTGATATAAATTATATTGCATAACTAAGAGTTAAGGACATTTTGGTAGTAGAATATTAATTTTAAGATATAAATAAATAAACTTACTTTCATAATATTGTTTTTTATTTTATAATACAAAAATACTTTTCTCTATTACGTATATAATTAGACCTTACTAAAAATTATGGATACACATAAAAATAATTGTCATTTAGTTATCACAAAGTTTTTGATAAATCTTATATTGAATCATGTTAAAATATAATAAAATCTCTGTAAAGTTATGTAGTCTAATCGACAAATTCAAAAAACGTGAAAAGTAGAGATAAAGGTCCTAAAAATATGAGCAATAGCTCATTGGATTCGGAGACACCTGTATAAAAATGTTTTTGAAGGATTTTGGTGCAGAAAAAAAATTGCAATTGTTATTAACAAAATAAGATGAGAAAAAATTGTATTTAGTTTTTCGTTAATAACTCGAAAAATATTAATATTTAAGCAATTTTTCAAAACCCTGCACCAAAATCCTTCAAAAACATTTTTCTAGAGGTGATCCGAATCCAATGAGCTGTCGCTCATATTTTTAGGACCTTTATCTCTACTTTTCACGTTTTTGTACTTGTCGGTTAGACTATGGACAAACAGTAGCCACACTATCTTACTTTTTTAAAATTAACAGGCTTCTGCTTTCTTGCAGAAAAAAAGTCAAAATAGAAATATGTTCCAACTACAACAAATACAGTTCCAACAATATGTAGAATTGTTAAATTATTTTTAAATATTATGGAAGATATCAATAAAGATACAAACTTTCTTATTGTAAGTATAAATGTAACAGTTGTTGAGGTATCCTTGGCAGCTAGATCGTGCACCGACTGTGCACAGTGAAATTGTGATACAATATTCAATATAATCACTAACCAGATGTCCCAGGTGAGATTCAAAGTTATATTCTTAAGTTCCGGAGCAATGACGATGAACAATGGCAGTGGTAGAGCGTGAGTAAAAAACAGCATCTAAAAAAGAGAAATATCTTATAGATAATAGGATATCTTAATATGTACAATGCGTTTTAAAAAAGAATAGGACTGTCAATGGCGTTTTTCTGTAAAATGCAAGGAATTTGTAAGTATTATATACAACTGAGTTGTATATAATACTTACAAATTCCTTGGTAAAATGTCACTTGAAAAGTGCAGTTTGCATAAAAAACTAATTTGCATAGCAATAATATTAGTCTTTCATCGAATTTAAATAAAAACGTTAAATAGTAATAACTCCCCACACCGATCTTGCTGAAGGTAGCCGGTTTCATTGAAACTACGGAGTAATTTTATAGTGCCCAAGTGTGTGCGCAGTACACAAGAGCACTATCTCTTCCTTTACTCATAATTCAGTGGGACGCATAACCGACACGACTGACGAGAGATCAGGCGCAGGTCCGACTTTTTACATGCCCATTCGACGCATGGATCATCTTGTCAGACAATCAGGTGATCAGCCTGCATTGTCCTAACCAAACTTGGAAACATCATTTTTTGTTGTTCTAATGCGGGAATCGAACCCACGACCTCCGAGTCGGGAGCCAATGCTCTAACCACTAGATCACGGAGGCTGTTGGTTAAATAGTAATATATAATCTAAAGATAAATTTAATCAATAGCCTTATTTCGGAGCAATATGGCGCCGACTCGATCCTATTGTCATTTGAATCACATTGTATATATTAGTGATGTAACGAATGTCTCTTTTTTTAGCATTCGCGAATGCGAATGCGAATATCTGCTACCGACATTCGCGAATGCGAATGCGAATATTCAGTTTTTGTTCATATTTGGCGCCAATTTGTCGCGCAGTCGCGTTCGGACAAGGTTCGTTATGGGTTCGCGCGTTACGTTCGTATCTTCCGAGTATTGCCGAGTTCATACGAACTCATCTATGATCTAAATAAAGCGTCATTCATTCCGCTCCGCTCACTCAAACTTAAACTCAAAATTTTTATTTCCATGTAGGTTATGATATAACGCTTAAAGAATAGTCCTAAATTATGCCTACCACCGGTTCGGAAACTAGCCCGGCAAGAAGAACCGGCGTAAGAAACTCGCACATTTGCTTTTGTTTTCTGATCTGGGGGCACGGCAGTGCCCCCATGCCAAGACGTGCAGCGAAGCGCAAGGGCACTACCAAACCACCTTTTCTCGAAGCGTTTCGTCGATTTTTTGAACCCTCATAACTTGGATTTGAAATATACCAGATGAATGAAATTTTCAGGATATGTTCCCAGTAGCGAACTTACTAAACATGTAAAGTTTCGATTGCATAGTTCTTATACTTTCGATTTTATTGATATCTAAAAACCCCTGATTCCGTAACTGACTCACTGATGATCAACAAAATTATATCGTACTTCCGGATGTCCTAGAAAGCTGAAATTTGTTACGTAAAATTGTATTAGTACACAACCAACAGAAAAATTGTCAACATTGGAACTTTTATCTTCCAACCCCTGAAACTAGGGATTAAAAGTTAATTATTTGTGAAAGCGCCATCTATCGTGTTACTATAAACTATGTAAGTAATGTTGTCGTTCATCGCTTGAATTGTAAACTAATTGACGTAAGATTGAAATATTTTTTCCCGAATATTCTGTAGTACCTAATTTCAAGGGAAAATTTAACATCAAAGGTAACATTCTATTTTCTTATGTTAAGAATTATTAAGTTAAGAAGTCTCATAAAACTTTTATCCTTCAACTCCTTAAAATACAGGATGGAAGTTTGTATAAGACTTCCACAAATTTAGCTAGAGGTCTGAAAACTGTTGTTGTAATTATTTTTATTATTAGGGGTCCGATAAAAACAATAAAATTATATAAAATAACCATGTACCTAAACCTTTATTAACAATAAAAAACACAATAAGTATTTTTAATCTTTATCGACATATTTTATTGTACTTGTTAATGTTACATTTTTATGTTTTTCCGTTTCAATTACTTTTTAATACTCGAGAAATAATTATTTGAGTAAGACGTCAATTAGATTCCAATTTCCAATGCAAGCGACGAACGAACACAATATAGATATGTTATTGATTGTACTGTAGGTTCTTGGTGGAAATTCATGTTTCACAGTAATAATACACAATACTTCTTGCACTATTTCCACTTTAATGAGTATTTTACATTAATTTTAATATATTACACGACCGGTTTCGACAACGTCATCATGATACTACACCTGATGATGACGTTGTCGAAACCGGTCGTGTAATATATTAAAATTAATGTAAAATACTTATTAAAGTGGAAATAGTGCAAGTATTGTGTATTATTACTGTGGAACACAATATAACTAACATAATTCATAATGTACAAGATAGATGTCGCTTTTATACAAAACTATAAAAATAATATTATGATTTATCATTAAAACGATTATTAATTAATTATCACATTACAGTTACATGCTTTTTAGAATGTGTATCATCAAAATATTTACAATATCCATGTAAAGAAAAAAATAATATCTAGTAAAAGCGCCACCTAGGATAAACACGAATAGCTTATAAACAATAATCATTTATAATGCACATTCAAGTAGTACTTATTGCTACCGATAGATGTCAGCACATCGACTCGTACTTTAATATTACTCAAGTCATAAATCATAATATATCAATATTTGAATAAACTAAACTCAATTTTACCCTGAAAATTCGGATAGTATAGGTATACGTTGGAGACGGCAGTTAGGATCAGGAGTGACCCGGGTGATCGAGTTTTGCTCGGAGTTATATTAGTACGGAAGAAAACATATAAATGTAATAACCTAACCAAGGGCATGTCTAAGGAGGCTTCCGTAATTACTTACTATAAAATCGTAATAGGTATTTTTTTAAATTACTTACTTCAAACGTTATTGTCCGATTAGTTCAAATAATTTTCCTAAAGAGTTAGTAATGACATCCGTGGCTCAGCGGTGAGCGCAGTGGCGCTTTAGCTGGAGGTCGCGGGTTCGAATCCTGCCAGGGAACAAAAAAGTTTTCTGTGTTCCTGGGTCATGGACGTGTATTAAATATGTGTATAATATAATAATAATCTTAAATATAAGTATAGTATAAAAATTATTAAATATATTTCCGTTGTCTGGTTTCCGTAACACAAGTTCTTCGGATACTTACCACGGGGCCAGACTGACGTGGTGTGAAGCGACCATAGATAATATATTATATTATATATTATATTATATAATAAAAATCTTCAATATAATATGTTACATATTATTGAATATGTTTCCGTTATCCCGGTACCAGTAACACAAGTTCTTCGAAAACTTACCACGAGTGGTGTGAGCGCGTCCGTAGATATTGTTATTATTATTTACTTAGCATGATCTATCAGCATTAAAAAATTGCAAGTTTCTAAGTGTCATGGTTTAGGAATGCAGAGGAGCGGCTTGTAAACCATTTTGGATGCCGGTTACACCAAATTGTTGACTTTGTAAAAAAGTAATGTATGAAACCTTGCCTTTATTTTAAAAGACCTATTCAACGATACCCCACACAATGGCTTACAATGAAAAAATATTTTTCATCCCCACTTCACATTTATGAAGTGCTACCCCTGAAATATATAATAATTATTTTATAATGCCAAAACTGAGATCTATGTAACACATTACATAACTGTACCAAATTTCATTGATTTATATTCATAACTAGCTGTTGCCCGCGGCTCCGCCCGCGTAAATACCGTATCCCACCTTTTCAGAGTCAAAAAATTGTCTATATTTTAATCCAGAGCCTAAACTACTACCATACCAAATTTCGTCGAAATCCGTTCAGTAGTTTTTCGTGAAAGAGTTACAAGCATCAATCCATCCTCATAAACATACACATTTGTAATATTAGTAGTAATTTAAAACAGAAGCTAGAACAACGGAAAGACAGACAGACGGAGACGGACGGACGGACACAGCAAATTTATAAGGGTTCCTCGAGTATTAGAGCCTAATATATACTCGTAGAATAATAAAAAAATATAGAATAAAAAAATCGTCTGACTAGGTTTCGAACCCGCGATCAATTTGCCATGAACGCAAATGTCTGTCGCTTAGTAGCTGAAATACTGAAAGCCGTTTCCGAAATTCTCAATTTATATTACAAGATTTGCTTGTTTGAAGTACTATCCGATAATGAATATTTTTATTACGTACGTTGTAATATACTAAAGTGATATTATTATTGTTTCAGTGTAATATTACAGAAATAAATGATATGTTCAATATGATAATACACCCTAAAAGAAGAAAAAGAAAATAACGATATTGTTATAACAACTTACAAAAAGAAGTGAAATCCCACCAAAAACATTTCAATGTAAAAGAATTATGCCAAGACGATACCATATGACTAGCACTGTCAAAAAGTTATGAAATCTCATGTAAAACCAAGCTTCTTACCCTACAAGCCTTAACTCTACAATCGTAACTCCACAAACTCTACACCTTAGTCAATATATAATGTTTTTGGTGGGATATTCATTTTCATATTCGCAAAACATTCGCAAAAATTTTGCGAATGCGAATGCGAATATACAAAAATGTGCGAATATTCGCGAATGCGAATATTCGTTACATCACTAGTATATATCTCTTTTATGTGTATGTATGTATCTGAGTTCATTGACATAGGAGAAGGAGGAGTTCCTCCTAAACGGCTGGACCGATTCTAATGAAAATGTTTGTTGGCACTGCTGTCAGTACGTCAACAAATTTAATCGTAAGGTGGTACAAAGTTTGCAATTTTACAATTTTACGGTGACAGATATAATACATTATGTATCTCATATTATTGTTAGCACCCTGGATACCAAGCTTTGCTCAAGAGTTCTCGTACAAAAAAAAAAAGAAATTATTGATGCCATTTTCAAGATTCTGATATTATATTTATAAACAACAATTGCTTGTCCAGTTCTTGCCCAGTTAGTGTTAGCTTTATCCTTTACTTCAAGTATAAGATAAGGCTAACACTGACTGGGTTACACCTTAATACTGACAGCAGGTCACCGTCCCCTTTTCCTGCTTGTTCAACAGGTAAAAAGACAAATAGATATAAGAACCTTGTACTGTAAAAGTGGACTATCAAAATCCAATAAATAATTTCTAATGGATAATGTATGCACAAAATTTGCATCGTTACGTCTTGTTTACATGTCAAAAGGTTTTTTAACTGTTTGTGACTACATAGTACATAGTATACATTCTAAAAAGAAGCCCACCTCTTGTGTGTGTTTTCCGAATTTGGCAAATAGTATTTCCTGCTGCAGTCCTGTCAGCGCACCCACAACAAGCATCACTAACAATAGTGTCACACCAAGACACCATTCCAAATAAATATCATTCTGTTTCTCAACAACGCTAGCTCCACCATATGTAGCTAAAATAACACCTACTGTTATAACTATTGAACCAATAATTGCATTAATTCTTGGACGGTTTCGCTTAACACACCATGAAACAAGCATACTGGCTGGCGAGGATGCCGATCTGAAATCAGGTGACACAGTTTAAAAGGTCAAGTATTTATCATGAATAAAAAATAATAGTTATAAAGATACTATTTCAAAAAGAAGGGTTGTGAGTTTTGACTTGTGGTTTACACCCCAAATAAAGACTTTCTTCATAATGTGCAGTTAATTATTATGATTTTGGTACCTAGATGTGAAAGTTAATGGTGATATTAATAACTTCATTGTTATATGTCTTTAACATGAAATGCATGATTTTTTTTGTTTTCTTTAATAAAGTAATAAATTAATACTGGCATAAACTTGTGATGTTTATAAAAGAAAGGAAATTTCTACTTTACCTTTTAATTTAAACACACAGGTAGGAAATTTATAACCAGCAAGTTAATACACAATTGCAAAACATACCTTATAATCATATGAAGCGTGGAGGGCACATGCAAAACATAAGCATAATTATTTGCCACACTTGTAACAAAAAATAAAAACACAAGCACAAAATATTGCAAGGCAGGTATTTTCGGTTTGAGCTACAAGAAAAACCTTCATTAATTCAAATATAATACATATTTTCAATACATACATAGCAAACTGTAATTATGTTATTACTTACAATCTGTGATTTAAGTGTTATAATACCTTGGAGAGCAACAAACAGGAACTGTAGGAATGTTATAAAATTGGCACTATACGGTGCTTTAGCCATTAATATTTCCATAAGGAAGGAACTTACACAGCAGCTTAGGAAAACTTTAGTGACCACTTGAATTAATGTACCCATTTTTGTGAAACTTTCGTTTGCATATTAAAATTATCAATAGTCTATAGAAGATAATTAAATAACTTCTACAAAATATGAATATCACTATATTACGTACTTCATTAATAAGAGAAAACCTAATTTATTCTATATTTTTTCGTAAATTGATAAATTGTTTACGTCTGTAAAATGTAAACACAAACCCACGTAATATTCTTCTTCTTGTTTAAATTTAAATTAGCGTTATATTTTGCCATCAGTCAAGTAAATTGGTGTTTCATTGCGAATGGGGAAGAGTGACGTTGTTGTTTTTGTATTCCTCCATAAATTTGTGTTATTTCGGCTTATAAGTCTGTGTATTTCGGTTCTTAATGTGTAAAGCTGGGTATCTATCTGAGGCAGCCTCGGACCGAGCGGCTGCTTCGACCCGAGGCAGATCTAGTGGAGACCGTGCTGCGAGTCGAGGGCCGAGACTTGGCGCGACTTGAACCAAACGAGGCGGCCGCGCAGCAAGCCGAATTCATGGATATAGTACCTAGGGATAGAAGACTCCGAATTTTGTAATTGCTAAAAAGAACTGTATTACCTTGGTAATAGAGTGTATTTCACAATGCACGTATCATAGAGGCAAATCCGAGCCGAGCGAGATAGCCAGAAGCAAGGCTGTGTGTCTCGTTCTTGCATGTTGCCAACCAGAAAAATGTTGATATTTATAAAAAGTTACATGGAAAATCTTAGATAAAACGAGTGTACTTTATTATTATTTTAACAAATGTTTATAACTATATCATATTCTAATTAAAAAAGTTAGAAATAGTCATTTAATACTAAATAAAAATGCAGTTTACATTAAATCCTTTTCCTTCTTTTTTTATTAGATGGTATCATTCACAAGACAATAGATACGCCATTACACATATTTTATGCTGAACACCGGATAATATTAAAATTGAAAATAGTTTTTATTTCTTACTTCATGTATCTCCATAACTATGTTTTTATTATTTATTTGATGATTTAACAGTCAAAATGGTGAAAAAATGTTGTATATATTCTTGTCGAAGTGAAAGTTATGCTGGTTGCAATATTTCGTTTAGGGGCTAGTTTATACAGCGTGTCCCGACACCTATATCGAAGCCTTTAGTGGTAAAAAATATGGATTTTTTATCGACAAATTGCCCCTCAAATTTTATTTTTCTCTCACGTTTGTAAAATGGCAGCCATTTTATTTATTGGTAACCAAGACCTGGGCTCTCGTACTAATTCGACTACCACTACTCATGTAAATGTCCTAGGAACATTAAAAAGGTCTCATTTGATAGCTAAATATGTGGACAATAATTCACAGTTAAAATGTTTTAATTTTCTTTGAACAGAAAAACAAAAAAAGGTAATTAAAATAAACATACATTTTTTTTTGGTTATTTTTTAAATTATTTGCTTTTTGTGAAAAATCTAGGCCATTAACATGCTTGTTTTTTGTTCTAAAACGATAGAAGAGGACGTTTGCTAAAATAAAATACAAACCCCTTTACTCTCAGTGTAATAGTTTAGAAGTTATAACAATTTGTTGGTATCATCTCAGGCAGGGGGCCAGCCAGTCGTCTTTTTCAAATTGTTATTACTACTTATTATTTGTTCTACAACGATAGAAGAGGACGTTTGCTAAAATAAAATACTAAACTCCTTTACTCTCAGTGCAATAGATTAGTAGTTATTACAATTTGAAAAAGACGACTGGCTGGCCCCCTGCCTGAGATGATACCAACAAATTGTTATAACTTCTAAACTATTACACTGAGAGTAAAGGGGTTTGTATTTTATTTTAGCAAACGTCCTCTTCTATCGTTTTAGAACAAAAAACAAGCATGTTAATGGCCTAGATTTTTCACAAAAAGCAAATAATTTAAGAAATAACCAAAAAAAATTGTATATTTTTTTAATTACCTTTTTTTGTTTTTCTGTTCAAAGAAAATTAAAACATTTTAACTGTGAATTATTGTCCACATATTTAGCTATCAAATGAGACCTTTTAATGTTCCTAGGACATTTACATGAGTAGTGGTAGTCGAATTAGTACGAGAGCCCGGGTCTTGGTTACCAATAAATAAAATGGCTGCCATTTTATAAACGTGAGAGAAAAATAAAATTTGAGGGGCGATTTGTCGATAAAAAATTCCATATTTTGACCACTAAAGGCTCCGATATAGGTGTCGGGACACGCTGTATATATAGCAGCCATTTTAACACTTAGATAATATTATAATAGATTTTGAAATGTGACGTCACAATATTTAGGACCCCTCCCACCCCCTTGTCACACAATGTCACACTTCGTCCACCCCCTCCCTCCCCCTTAACGTGTGACGTTATTTATGGATGGCCCCTTATTAGTAACATTAGTAAATTAATTGTTAATGTTAATCTAGTTATTCTAGTATAAAAGTGTTAACATTAAAGCAACTGACGTTATTAAGAGTTATAATTATTGTACTACGTTTTGTTATAAACTAGTCAGTAGCGACTCGCCTAGAATCGTAGTAAGTACTGAGAAAAAAACGTGTGAAGTCGAGTAAGGCCTTTAATGATAATATAATACAGTTTTTATAGATTTCCCAACAATGAAGAAATGCGACAAAAATGGCTCAATATTGTTTAAGTAAGGCAGAGAATTACATAAAAATCTGTTACATATTAATGTAGCTGTCACTTCAAACCTTCTTGATTTTACACTATTCAATCTAGTCGACTTTTAAAGCCTCAGCTGTATGTCATTCAGTGTTTCACAATTTGTCTCACACAGCTTTGCAGTTTGCCACAGCAGAAAATATTATTGTCACCCTACTAGAAAGGGACACACGGCCTCTCTTCCAACCTCTCGCTCGGCTCGTTTTTTTGCTCACAGTTCTCGGTCCTGTTGATATACTAGGTCCATTGCCGAATTACGTCAGTAAATGGCCATGTTCAAAGATGCCTCAGGCCTCAGCCCTCAGTGTGAGCTTGGTGTGAGCCATGCGTTGAGTGGAGACGTTTGTGTGTGCTCGGTATGCGGCAAAATGGACAAAGATGTATTGTACATGTATGTACTCACGGCCGATATTAATACATATGAAAAAAACAGACATTTGTGGGATCCAACTGCACCGTATCATTATATTAAACTTCTGTCCCGACACATTGTTCTGTCTTATATAAGGTCTCCAAAAATCAATTACGGATACTTCAGGCAAGTGATCTACTGTTTAAGTAAATACGTTTAGGCAGAAAAATAATTGTCATACTCCAACTAAAAAATCATCTAATGTATGGGCGACTCTCCGCAAAACGCAAACTCGCCCTTAAAAAGACAATTTTTTTTTTCGAGTATGACAATTATTTTTCTTCTTAAATGTCTTTACATAAGCAGCAGATCATATTATGCCCGAAGTATCCGTAATTTATTTTACCAAACCTTATATATGACCTGGAATGAATATATGACTATACCTACAATGCAACCTACGTTCTAGTTCTACACCTACAGTCCTACACCTACTGTCTACAACCTACACCTTTTCCAATATTTTAAGACCAAAATTAGCTAAATCGGTCCAGCCACGTTTTATTTCAAGTCCCTCGGGAACGGGATAAAAAGTATCTTAGGCTGGGACTATATGCAACGGAATCCGGTAGGCCGTAGAGAATTATGAGCACTGAAAATAGAACTCTGTGCTAATACAATACAGTTGAAAATGGAAGTTTCGAGTGTCGAACTGTCATATATATGACATTGACATTTGACTCGACACTCGGATGTTCGATTTTCAACTCTATTGTATTAGCACAGAGTTCTATTTTCAGTGCTCATAATTCTCTACGGCCTACCGTATTCCGTTGCATATAGTCCCAGCCTTATGTCTGTCTTCATCCGACAAGCTTTTATATCATATGCTAGCTTTTGCCCGCGGCTTCGCCCGCGTGGAATAGTGTTCTTGGAGAAAAAACTTCTTCAGCTGCGAGAGCGCTTGATATAATATTATGAGTACTAATATTAAAAAGAGGAAAGGTTTGTTTGTTTGCATTGAATAGGCTCCGAAACTACTAGACCGATTTTGATGATATAGATTAGACCACGAAGCACACATTTGGCTACTTTTTGTAGCGGTAAAATGTACTGTTCCTCGCGAGAACCGTAAATTTTTCCGCTTTCCTTTAGTGCGCATGAAGTGGTGGGAAACATCAAAAGAAGAATGTAATGAATATGGCAGGAAATTTATGATACGTAAATAAAGATTAAAGTCTAATTATCCGTTAACTTTACAATAAAAATATTATTTGACATTCCAACAATACTAATCAACTACTTACCTCCATAGATTTTTTTTAATTACTGTTGTAGAAAATATTCGTGAGCCTCATACGTCCAACGTTTTCGATAGTGCGAGGAGAAGCGCGAACCCAGTGCAGCCCATGGACATAGGAATAATAACTGGACCGAGTACTGTGAACAAAAAACGAGCCGAGCGAGAGGTTGGAGGAGAGGCCGAAGTTTTTAGTAGGGTGACAATAATATTTTCTGCTGTGTGAGACAAACTACAAAGCCAATATTGTGAAACACTGAATGACGTATAGCGACTTATGGCTTTTAAAAGTCGACGAGATTAAATAGTGTGAAAGCATGAAGGTTTGAGTGATGGCTGCATATTATAATATGTAACAGATATTTATGTAATTCTCTGCCTCACCTAAATACTTGAGTCATTTTTGTCGAATTTCTTCATTGTTGGGAAATCTCACTGTGAGTAAAAAATAAAATCAATTTTTTTTTTACTTACAGTGCTTGCGAAAAACGTAAATATTTTGCAGTTATTTTAGTTGTCAGATCGAAATCTTTCCTTTAATATCATAGATATATAATATTAATAAGAGGGTTATCACTGTTTAATATCTAGACAATAGGCAAGCGGACTGATTTTTTTTATTGCATAAATGAATAGTACTCTTAAATATGAGTAACTTCTCAGAAGAAACCGTATATCAAAAGTCAATATTTTCAAAGGTACACAGCGATTTGTATACAAAATTTCGCGAGTCGTTATACCAAAAAAATTTTTTTTTTTTTGCGAAATTGGTAAACAAAACCTACATCATTAGTTTACTCACATCATATACAAAATCATTCATTATGGTAAGTATGAACTTAAACGCACAAATATCGGAGATATTTACAAATATATTCTTGCGGCCATATACTTCATATACTAATTCATATACTATAACCTACAAGTGACGTCATTTGTAGGTCGACTTTAGTATGGAGCGTTTTTAGGAGGCTCGCGAATTTTTTTATAAAAATCGCTGTAGGTACCTTTGAAAATATTGACTTTTGATATACGGTTTCTTCTGAGAAGTTACTCATATTTAAGAGTAGGTAACTACTATTCAATTATGCAATAAAAAAAAATTAGTCCGATTGCCTATTACTTTCTGATTTAGTATAGCTAACAATATATTGTACCTACTTTTTTTTCTCTTTTTTAATTTTTTTTCTTTCTTTCTTTAATCTGTAAATAATTTAAAGTAGGTAGGTAGTTATTATTGTTACTAAATATGTATATTGTTATAAATACACATTATTACAATATTATAGTTTAATACTAAATTTAAGTGCTAATAGAAATGGCTGACTACCTACTGGAGTTACTTTTTTCATCAATTTGCCAGTGCTGAGCCAGCCTGGCCGAGTACCTAGTGGATTATATAATCACTAGATGACGCCCGCAACTCCGTTGCGCCAAAATTCGTTTATCGCGGCGTACATTTTTCCGGGATAAAAAGTATCCTATGTCCTTTCTCGGGTCTCAAAGTATCCCTATACCAAATTTCATCAAAATCGGTTCAGCGGTTTGGGCGTGAAGAGGTAACAGACAGACAGACAGACAGACAGACAGACAGACAGACACACTTTCGCATTTATAATATTAGTATGGATTATTTTAATTTTACCAGTAGTCGGCCGCCTCAAATGATGTTAATTTGCAAGTGGCCGACTACTAGATTTATTATACTTCAGTAGCCATGTGACAATTTTTAGTAATTGATTTAGTTTTGATGTTTTACAGTCCAGTTGAATATTTTCTTAGTAAATATTAAATTTACCTAATTATATTTATTTCAGAAAGATTACATTGCAATTAATTAGGAGTCTGAGTACTGTGCCAAAACACGGCCGAGTTATAGATTTTTGAGGCCGAGCACTGGGAATTAGGGTGTATTTTTTTTGTAATAGGTAGCTTTTATTTAATTTTTGTAAGGGGAATTTTAACAATGTTGATTTTATAAGGAACTTTAATACATGACTGATTTACAAAACACATTATATTACTTAATACTCTTATAAGCGAAAAAAGCGACTAGATTTTAGATAACCACTAAAAGGCTAACTACTGGTTCCGTTACTCTACATAGTAATTAAGTAAGTACTAAGTAAGCATCGCATCGGTACCTACGTCCAAAATTCTAGCGCAGCCAGTGGCAGAAAAGAGAACTTAAGATCTGGGTTTATTATTGTGTACATGAATACCACGAAGTATAGATAACAAGGAGTCCGAACGTAATGTTAAAATAATGGTCTCAATTACGGGGACAGATTTTTGCCGGTAGAGCGCGCGACGGTCCGACATGCACTCGTTTGAAATTACGCGGGAAGTTTAAAGTTGCTATTGACAGCTCTGGAAAGATTGAAATCTTATTAAATAAAAGTTTTAGGAAATTCTTAGAAACTGTTCTCGAAAAATAGATACCGTAGAACACGGTAATTGCCTAACGGTAATTTAAAAATAATTGTAATAAATAATAGTATTGGCAACACTCGGTATAATAGTATTGGCAACACTTGGTACGCGTCGGTCTCGCACGCCTAGCGGCAGAAAAGAGAACTAAGATCTGGTCCTATTATTGTGTACATAATTATTATTAAAAAGCCTATACCGTTCGGACTCCTGGTATCTATGCTTCATGATGAATACTATGGAAAAGAAAAATACTTACTTATACTTCGTGGAATAAAATATTATATGTATTTAATTTTGTAATAAGACATCTAAGTTGGTAACATCAATAATTCTGCACTGAGCTGACAATTCGCTGTGTGGAGTTGTGGACCATGGGCGTAACCAGGGGGGTGGTTTAGGGGGTTCAAACCCCCCCCGAAATGGGCCAGCTGGTATATATAATACAGAGATCTGACCAATATACAGAGGCGTATTTAGAAATTTTGCGCCCGAGGCCAATTAACATATTTTGCCGCCCTATTAACCCTATCTGAAAGATGATTTTGTTATTTTAGAAAAATAATCAACAGCCTACATCAGAACTTTGATACTACCCCCCCCCCCCCCCCCGTAATCGTTTTATTTTCTTGAACCCCCCCCCCCCCCCCCCCCCCGAAACTAAAACCTGGCTACGCCCGTGTTGTGGACAAATCGCTTCAGTCAAAGAATATTATAATATTTATTACTAAATCCAGGGAGAAGCTACCGCCGTATCTGCCGTATCAATTATACGGGGCGCCCGGGCCATGGGGCCCCGAACGTTACGCATAGGGAATGTTATTATTCGACAAATTTTACTATTAGAATAATTCGAATAATGGCTAAACACTATTCGAATAAATTCGAATAATACGAATAATGGTAATAAACTTTAAATACAAGTAATATAATGCGTCTACATATACCTGCATATTTAATAATGAAGTGTTTAACAAATTACTCTTAAAAATTCAACGTCTTTTTAATAAAAAAAATCTTTTTCTTTTAGGTTTCAAACTTAAAATACTAAATTCCCATAACTTTTTAAAACTATTAACACATGAGCGCTTTAGGTCTGGAGCAGACCATGGATTGGTTGCCTTCTAAGGGATTTCTCCCAAAAAATAAGGAACAGATCCTCTAGGGGGGAGAATTTTTGGGGTTTGTTTTAGAGGTTCGTATTTTCTAGTTTTTAATTGAGTTAAGCTATTGATCGATTCAACATAGACAATCGATTTTAAAACTCAGACCTACAGTTTGAATTTTTAAATTAAGCTTTTGGTATATAATTTAATGTATAAAGAACACTAATAATATTACATAACATATTTTTATTATTTACATATCAGTTTATTTAAGATTGGAAAGAAATATATTTTCAGAGTTGGAACACTGCACAGATATCGGAATGCACTGTAAATAGTGGTATTTTCTAATATAATGCAGATGAAAACTCTAAACACACGAGTATCGTGCTATCATAATAGTATGCTCCAAACCTAATCGCTACATGTGTATATAAACCGTATTAAGAATAAATAAACAAGATAAACCGTGAAAATAAAAAAGCACTCATAAATAATTTTAATGTTGTGTTATCATAACAAAAAACTTCATAGTTGGTAAAAAGTTTGCCATTTTCAAATTAACCATGTTTTTGGTCTCTTCATATTTTTAATTTTTTTCTTGAACGATGAGTCTTATAACAAAAAGGAAGTTAGACTACAGTACATTTAAAATTGTATCATAGGCTGAAGAATGTGTTAATGATTTTTCTGAAACTAGGCATCAGTACAGAGGTAGGTATCAAGCGTTGTACTGCAATAACGGTGTGTGTAATGTTACAAACCGTTCAGAAGATGAAGCGACGGTACAAAGAGACTAAAAACCTTTGACAAGGCCGTGCAAGACTTTGATGGCAGACTCAGCGCTCGGCAAGACCGTTAAATTGTTTCCACTTGTTGAAAATCAACACTTAAAGGCAGTTAAGTTCAGAAACCGCTTCTTCAGACCCGAAGGGACTATGTTACTGACAGCGCAGTGAAGAAGACTTGCTTAAGTAAATCTGAAACCCTAAAGACCGAGGCGAAGGGCGAGTGGCCTCACCTCGAGACCAAACTCGAGAGCCATGTATCGAGTAGCAACACTGTGGATACGTCCGTGAACACATACAAAAGGATGAACGAGTATGGTCCAGAATTTTTGGTACCAGATTAGTGATTTTACTTACTTTTACTTCACAAGTTTAAGTGAACTTCTGAAGGGAGACGTGACCTGGTAGGCGATATCTTCAAGCCTACTTTTCAGATAGAGTCCAGTATGCTTAGGCAGAGTACATATACAATGGGCTGGCATACCTTCAGGAATCCGCACTGAGCATGTGGCCATGGTAATTCTACCTCTACGTGGAGAAAGAGATTCTTAAAGATTCTCTTTAATGTCCTCAGTTCAACTCGATTAAGTATACCCTGAGAATAGCTTACAAGGCTAGTCAGAAGCCGCAAATTGTCATCTACAGTTAGTACCCTCACAGCACCAAAACACGCCCTGATATAGGAATGGGAGAGAATATTGCATAATTCGGCTCCAAAACCTCGTTTTCAGTATGACAAACCTCCTCCAAGTTGTTGTGAGGCCTTGAGGAGTTATTCAAAAGGGGCCATCCATAAATAACGTCACACGTTAAGGGGGAGGGAGGGGGTCGACGAAGTGTGACATTGTGTGACAAGGGGGTGGGAGGGGTCCTAAATATTGTGACGTCACATTTCAAAATCTATTATATCTAAGTGTTAAAATACGAACTATAAACTATTACTTTACGAAAACCTTGTGGCGGACCAATCAGCGCACAGTCCTGAATCGCGCTATCGAAGTTTCTGAGCTCGGAAAGTATATATACGACAGCTGAAATGAATACAAGTGGGCTTCGGCCTGACCGGGCATACCACCTCGCTCGGTCGGAGATCTCCCTTTGGGGCTTGCCACCACACATCCCACAACCTCAAAAACATAATATATGCCAGTTATAAATAATTTAAAGGAGTGGGTTCAAAGTCTATGGATTGAATATTATTAAGTTTGTATCTTTAATTTAAAGATAATTCTATTAATATTATTTTTTGTTTTGTTAATTCCTTTAATTAATATACTTAGTCAATCATTTTTTGTTTTGTTAATTGTTTCGTTTGATGTAAATTTTATTAAAAATAATTTAAATGGAAATAAAACTGATTTTGGAATCGATATTTTTATTCAATAATTTCTAAATGTAAATTTGCAAAATATGTGACGTCACACTAGGGAGGGAGGGGGTCTCACAAATGTGACCAACTGTGACAAGGAGGGGGGTAGGGGTAAAAAATCGTGAAATTCGTGTGACGTTATTTTTGTTTAAAGATAAAAGTAATATACTGATATATATAATTTAATACTTTTAAAGAAAGCTGATAAATATTGTTACGAACAAAGAGACTAGCGCCATCTAGCGTCAACCAATGAAACCACTTGGTGTGAACAGGGACAACGTGAAACCGTCTACTCAGTACTAGATGGCGCTACTGTGCGAATATTTCGGAAGAATCCAACCAGTTCATGCGAGTCGCGAACATTTCTGGAACGGTCTGGGACTCGTGTCATCCGATATAAATACGCCCGAGAGGTTGGGAACGAGGCGAGTTCACTTTGAGCTTCCAACGAGGCGAAACAGGCGATACAAGTGAAAACTAGTGATCGGGAGTTCGAGTTGAACAGCGAAACGGGCGATATCGATGTGAATACTAGCGATGTGATGATACCGTGAGTGAAACCCACGACTTGGCTACGACATAGGACACCGTTAGTGCTTAGTGTTTGCACTTAGTGTTTAGTATTTGGACCTAGTGCTTTAGTAGTGTGTGTGTGCTAGTAAATAAAGTCTTCAAAAGAGTCAGCAGGCTTTTTCTCCAAATCCTTCGAACCCCAGCACGTAACAATATTGTTATAATATTTTGAAAAGTATGAAATTTTAAACGATTTGTACTTAGTTTTGCAGGCCAGTGTAACACTGTAATAATCAACTTAACTAGGTATCCTTTATCGTTTCACTCTGTTCGTCCGACTGTATCTCTGTCTATCTGCTCTTCTAGCTATATTGCATATAGATATAGTAGGTTTGATAAAAAATGTATGGAAAGCCACCCCGGCTTTTTTTTTTCTTAAATTGTTCCCCCAGCCATCAGCCAGGCCAATTGTTTGCATTTGTACTGTTACATACCCGTTGTTTTATGTTTGTTTACATTTCTATCGTTACCTTACATTTACTTTACTTTATGGTACATTCTATTTCTATTACATTTATTTGATAGTACTATTCCTTACATTTCCGTTCTATTACATTTATTTGATATTTTATACATTTTGTGATTTTCTATCTTTTCCTATTTTTCTAATACATTTATTGTCTTGCATGTTTTTACTATTTTTGTACAATTTTATTTCATATCTACTTTTAATTTTATGATTTTTTTGTGAGAAATCTTTACCCTTCCTAAGGGCCCCCAAACAACTTTTTATAAGGCATGTTACACTTCTGTTAAGGCTCCCACAGACGAGAGACCGATCGTTTCAGTTAGAACTGACGTCAGTTCGGCCTGAACGGATTCGAGCACACACACGGAAAAAATCGCATCCAACCCAATTTACGTCAGTTCGGTCTGGTCTGATTCGGGCCCACACACGGAACAGTCGCACCAGTCCATTCTGGTTTTACGGTAGTGTTTATCAATTTTGTATTTAAACACCGCGAAAACTCATACAACGCTTGTACACGATTAGGGAATATTATTTTAATATTCGAATATTCGTTTTATTCGAATATTCGACGATTTTATTATTCGAATATAATTGGGTTCAATATTCGAATATTTCGAATAAAACGAATAATAAAAATATTTTATATATTTTTCAAAAATATGTTAATAACAGTAATAAACTTGTTCATAAACTGGAAAAGTTTCGTTATTTAATACATTATTTATATTATTTATTAATATTGTGGTCAATAATCTCCTAAAACAGATTTTACTACACTGTTTGTGAAAGAATACAAAACTGTTTTTAAATAAAAAGAATATTTAGGATGAATACTTCCTTCAGGCCTCAGCGAAAGAAATCCATACTCACACGCTTGTCAAAATAACCTAACCAAGCGCGTGTTAGGACGTGTCTAAGGAGGGTTCTGTTACTATAAAGCGTAATACGATTTTTAGTTTCTTAATCTTACTGTTCGATTTCGTTCAAAATAACTTTCCTAAAGAGAATTTACTATGATCTACCAGCATGGAAAATTGTAAGTTCCTAATCTATGAAAGTTCATAAATGTCAGAGGGGGTGAAACCAATTCGGAGGCCGATTATTTGGGAATGGTTGACTTTGTAAAAGTCATGTATAAAACTTTTCCTTTATTTTAAAAGACATAGTATTCAACACATACTTCACATGTATGGAAAGCCCATATAATTATGTGAAGTGTACATAACTATATAATAAAATTGTATTTTTTATCAAACCAAAACCGATATCTAGATATATACCTAGAAGATCAGATAGAGAAAGAGAGACAGGCGGACTAACAGAGTGAATCGATAAAGGATACCTAGTTAAGTTGATTATTACAGTATTACACTGGCCTGCAAAACTAAGTACAAATCGTTTAAATTTCATACTTTTCAAAATATTATAACAAGATTTATCAGCTTTCTTTAAAAATCAGTATATTCTTTTTATCTTTAAACAAAAATTAACCATTTTAATCTTAGTCTTAAAGACTAAATTTACATTTCACACAACTCCTCGAGGCCTGACATCAGCTTGGAGGAGGTTTGTCATACTGTAAACGAGGGTTTTGGAGCCAAATTATGCAATTTTCTCTCCCATTCTTATATCAGGGCGTGTTTTAGTGCTGTGAGGGTACTAACTGTAGGTGACAATTTGCGGCTTCTGACTAACCTTCTAAGCTCTTCTCAGGGTATACTTAATCGGGTCGAGTTGAGGACACAGAGAATCTTTAAGAATCTCTTGACCATATCTTTCTAAAGGTAGAGGTCCAATTGTCATGGCCACATACTCAGTGCGGATTCCTGAAGGTATGCCAGCCCATTGTATATTATGTACTCTACCTGAGCATACTGACTCTATCTGAAAAGTAGGCTTGAACATATCCCCTACCACGTTTACTTAACCTCCCTTCAGAAGTTCACTTTAACTTGTGAAGTTAAAGTAAGTAAATCCACTCATCTGGGACCAAAATTCTGGACCATTCTCGTTCATCCTCTTGTATGTGTTCACGGACGTATCACAGTGTTGCTACTCGATACTAGGGTTCTCGACTTTGGTCTCGAGGTGAGACCACACGCCCTTTGCCTCGATCTTTAGGGTTTCAGATTTACTTTAGCAAGTCTTCTTCACTGTGCTGTCTAAAAAATCAAAGAAGAAGGCCTGAAGAAGCTGTTTCTGAACTTAACTGCGTTTAAGTGTTGATTTTCAAAAAGTGGAAACAATTTAACGGTCTTGCCGAGCACTGAGTCTGCCATTAAAGTCTTGCACGGCCTTGTCAAATGTTTTTCAGTCTGTTTGTACGGTCGCTGCATCTTCTGAACGGTTCGTTACATAACACACTCCGTTCTTACAGTACAACGCCTGATACCTACTTCTACACTGATGCCTAGTTTCAGAAAAAATCATCAACACATTCTTCAGGCTATGATACAATTTTTAAATCTACTGTTGTCTAACTTCTATTTTTATAAGACTCATCGTTCAAGAAAAAATTTAAAACATAAAGAGACCAAAAACATGGTTAACTTGAAAATCATAAAGGTTATTTTTGTTTTAAAAAATTTCCACCCACTTTTTACCAACTTCATAGTTTTTCTTATGATATTTTTCGTTATATTGTAATATTTACCGTGCCGATTGGCTTAACGGCAAGTACCCCGCGCCGCCATATTTGTTTGTTCTTTCATAATAATAATTACAACAAAAAATAATGCGTACAATTGTAAGGTGAAATGTTTATTTGAAAATCTATCCACATATTCTCTACAATAATATCTCTACAATCTATCGGTTTTTATAATTTTACGGTGACATATACACATTTACCGATTAGGCCTGGAGAAGACTATTATGACAGCACGTTACTCGTGTGGTTAGAGTTTTCAGCTGCATTATATTAGAACAGAGCACTATTTATAGTGCATTCCGATTTCTGTGCAGTGTTCCAACTCTGCAAATATATTTCTCTCCAATCTTAATCAAACTGCGGGCCTATTCGCTATCGTACATTTTGTGAGTTAATCACTGAGTTAATAACGAAACGGAGGAGTGAGTAACGGAAAGTGTCACTTTTGTATTCACTATGCACAAGTTATCAACTGAGTTGGTACGGTTTTTAACCAAATCTTAGTTGATAACTTTTAGGGAAGAGGCATGCATTTTGCCATAAATTTTTTATCGAAAGTTCTTAACTATCAATAAATATGTATTCACTAAAGCAAAATGACAGTTCATAATTACGAACTCAATGAAGTGACTAACCCATTTTAACAACTGCTATAGAGTAGTTGTTTTCGTGCGTTGATAATAAAATTTGAAGATTTTAATTGAAATTACAGCTTGGCAAATAAATCGTGAAATTAATAGGGGCGCCAGCATCGTTCGGATGGTCACCTCACCTCATTTCCTATATATTATATAACTATAAAATATACTTTGATTAAATTCAGTTTTGAAAAATAATTTATCCATTAATTAATTTAATGAGTTTGCATATAGGTACATTTTTTATTATGTCCAAATTTAACTAGCCATAAACATAATAACAAATAGTAGCATTAAAGCTCGCATTTGTATCTTTGTTTACGTTGCTTAGGTCAAATTGCATCTAAGCGGATTTCATAAAATAGTTTTTTTAGGAATAAATAAAAGCAGTATATTTATTTTGTTTATTTAACCAGAGTCAAAAACACCCTCATCCAAATATTCTATATCAGAAAACCAAGTTATAGCTTGGCTCGAGCCCTCCCCAGAAGTCTAGCTCGAGCCCTCCTCAATAGCCTGGATCGAGCCCTCCCCAAAAGTCTGGCTGTTATTAGAATCACTGTCACTAATGCTGCAGCTGTCGTCTCGGAGGTTTACGACTATTCTGTCAATGTCATCATATAATGATTAATGTGTGTCCTCTATTAACATATCCGTCTTCTATTTTTATCACATGCTGGCATGCTTTTCTCCAGTCCTCAGCAGATACATCTTCTTCAAACACACACCTTGAAAAATAAAACACATATTTAAAACAAATATTTTTTTTAATATACTAATCCATAAGTAAAGTACATAATTCACAAATAAAGTTAGTACTTTGTAGTACCTACCATGATATCAACTGATCCCACATTGTGTGAGGCGATTTTTTGTTTTGCTATGCCCCAGATCAACTCAATAGGGTTAAGGTCACAGTGGTAAGGTGGGTTACCACCTAACAGTTTATCGATCTTGTAGATAGTCTCGGGCTTGTGTTAACAAGCATTACCAGATTTGGCTTTTTCGCTGTTTCGTTAAACATTATTTTGATTTTCACCAACCACTGCTGTAGGAGCTTTATTTAGTAAAACAGAATGGTAAGGAGCATTATCCATTACAATCATCAATATGGCTCTGACAAATTGGGAATTAATCTTTCCCTAACCCACTTTGTAAAATTATTTTTATTCATTTCTGAATGATAATCCTCATTTTTATTTTTTCCACAAAAAAATTAGGCTCTGATAAAGGTTTTGTACCAAATTCATTATTTGGTACAAAACCTTTATCAGAGCCTGCATGTATAATTATTATGTATCTGAAAAAATAATAATAGAAATAGGTAATCATGAAAAAAAATTGAAATAGGTAATCAAAGATCAAAATAAATATAAAATAAAAATAGAAAAATCAAAATAAATCCATGGGGTCCTAGCGCTATAAGGCTTTTTAAGGAAATAGGAAAAAGGTTAGTCGACATCACAGGAGACCGAAGAGCTGGCGGCTCGGTTCACCTCGGACAAAGAATTAGTCTAGCTATTCAAACGGGGAACGCTGCCAGTATCTTGGGAACCTTGCCTAAAGGGACTCCTTTTAATAATATATTTTAGCCATTACATTATATTTTTAAGGTTTTTAGTTTTAGGTTCTTTGTTCTAGTTTAAATATATTTTTTATTCTATTGTATATTATTATGTATGTTGAATAAATAAAGAGAATATATTATATTAAACAATAATTAGGTTTAATGCTTGAACATTAAATAAATACATTAAGAAAGTGGAAGTTTATTAAAAATAATTAAATTAATTCAGTTAGGACTACATACCTTTTGAAATATTTTCTTAATTCCACTGGGCACTGACTTCCAAAGATTGCCAGCACTTTTTTAATTTATATGATGTATGAACACAACTCTCATCAAAATAAAATATAAATAATATTCTTCTTCAGCTCCTCTGGCAAGTTTCTGTTTTTAATATCTTTTTCCAGGTAGACTTCACTGGTTCTTCTATGAAAGCCGTTCTATCGTTTTGGCATTTTTTGTATCTAAAACCTAGGGATATTAAAACCTTCTGTAAATGTTCACGGCAGTAGTAAACGTTCACGGCAGTAGTAAATCGCTGTAAGTGCGATTTAGGTACTACAGAAATTGTAAGTACCTCATAACATCGATGTTAACTTAACAAAAACATTTACATTGTTGACTTTACCGCTGAATAATTTTCCTCTAACCTATTTTTGGTTTCACGTAGGTAAAGGTATAGATGGCTCACACTCTAATAATGGTATATGCTGCAGAAAGTTAGGAAATATTAATTTATTTTGAAAAAGTTGAGAGGAAAAACTTATAATTCGAAATATTTATGTAGGTACTCGTCTCATTGACTTGACAAACAATAGTTGATAACTTAGTCCACAGACAACAAAATAAATAGTTATCCGAATAAATTAAAAGGTTCTCACATTTTATAATGTACTCCTCCACAGACGGCACTATTCAATTTAGCCGAATTACAGTCGAGAACTTTGCGTCAATTGAGTTATTCACTTTGCCATCAAAAGGTACTGAATACAAAATTATGGAACTGGTCGGTTACAAACAAAAGCTGGTTAATAACCATTTTCAAAGTGATTAACTCAACTTGTATTTTAGCGAATAGGCCCGCTGATATAGAAATAATAAAAAAATATGTTCTGTAATATTAGTGTACTTTATAGGTATACATTAAATTAAACTACCAAATCCAATTTACAAAGTCAGACTGTAGTTCTGACTTTTAAATTGATTGTCTATGTTGAATCGATCAATAGCTTAACTCAATTAAAAACCAGAAAATACGAACCTCTAAAACAAACCCCAAAAATTATCTTCCCTTTTCCTTAATTTTTAGGTGAAACCACTTAGTTGGCAACCAAATCCATGGTCTGCTCCAGACCTAAACCGTTCATGAGATAATAGTTTAAAAAAGTTATTGCAATTTCGTATTTTAAGTTTGTAACTTAAAATATTTTTTATTTATTTAAAAAGACGTTGATTTTTTAGAGTAATATGTGAAACACTTCACATTTTAATATTATTAAATATGCAGGTATATATAAACGCATTATATTACTTGTATTTAAAGTTTATTACCAATATTCGTATTATTCGAATTTAGTCGAATAGTGTTTAGCCATTATTCGAATTATTCGAATAGTAAAATTTGTCGAATAATAACATTCCCTATACACGATACACGCCCGCACGGCCGCGGCTCGGGCAAGAACTGAAGCGATTTGTCCACACACGGTCCGGACAGGCCGCGCGTTCAGGCCGCTCGGTCAGGCCAGAATTAATGTTGCCAACTTAGTTATTTTACAAAATTTTACTAAATAAGGTATTTTATTCCCTCCTTGGTAGAAATTTAGTTATTAGTAGTGTTTTAGTAGGAAAGAGCCAGATAGTAATCATATGCAAAATGGCCAAGGTTAAACACAAAAAAAAAACCTATCATAATAATACATTTGTCCGTAATTTTCTTAAAACTACCCGTTTAATTACAATATACGTAATATTTGCTAGTACATTTTAATTTAATGGTAAAATTTATAGTAAAATTCAATGAATGAAAAAAATTTAATATAACAAAACCTAAAATGTAATGGTTTTTGGGGGGCTTCTGGAATTCCTAAGTAGCTTCTCTAGTATTTTTTACTAGAATTCAATACGAGTTTAGTAGTTTCACAAAAACAGAGCTGGCAACACTGGAACGAATCGCTTCAGTCCGTACGGCCGACTGACGCGATCTCGAAATTGCACACAGACGATACAATTTTGCATCCGTTCAGGCCGAACTGAAGGCAGACCGGATCATGTATGGGACCCCTTACTAATGTACATACTTCAGTTCTCGCCACTTCGCTAGACTCCAGGAGCCGCGGCCGTTCGGGCGTGTATACAAGCATAGTGAGTTTTCACGGTGTATCATTGATAAACACGACCGTAGCTTGCGGAACGAACGAGCGAACAAACCAAAACGAACTGATGCAATTTTTCCGTGTGTGGGCTCGAAATTCGAATCTGCCTGTCTATTCTCTAACCCTAGGGTTGCCATCCGTCCGGGTTTCCCCGGAGTTGTCCTAGTTTAAAGGGCGTCCGGGGAGCATCCGGGCCGGATTTTATTTGCTATCCGGGTTTTTGTAGGCAGAATTAGGAAGGCCTTAGTTTTTTTTAATTTGCAGCAATAATAAAATATCTTCCTTTCTTTTTGACATTGCCGTAGTCGGGTAAAAACTGTTCTATATCCGGGTTTCGTACTCCAAAATCCGGGGTTTTCACGCGTCTTGTCCAGGGAGTCATATGTAAGAGATGGCAACCCTATCTAACCCCCTTACTAATAAACGCTGTATAAGCTTTGAATAGTTACACAGTGTTTTGTCTCTTCTATCGAATTAAACATGTCACTTGTGTGATGTGAACAAAACACTGTATAACTATTCAAAGCTTATACAGCGTTTATTAGTAAGGGGGTAAGAACATTTTCAAATCTCGAAAGCTGAATCCGCGGTGAGTGTCAAATTTGTATAGGTAATATGATATTTGACACTTGCCGCGGATTCAGCTTATTTTTTTTTTTATGAAATAAGGGGGCAAACGAGCAAACGGGTCACCTGATGGAAAGCAACTTCCGTCGCCCATGGACACTCGCAGCATCAGAAGAGCTGCAAGTGCGTTGCCGGCCTTTTAAGAGGGAATAGGGTAATAGGGGAGGGTAGGGAAGGGAATAGGGTAGGGGACTGGGCCTCCGGTAAACTCACTCACTCGGCGAAACACAGCGCAAACGCTGTTTCACGCCGGTTTTCTGTGAGCCCGAGGTATTTCTCCGGTCGAGCCGGCCCATTCGTGCCGAAGCATGGCTCTACCACGCTGTCGAGATATTTGAAAATGTTCTTAGAGAATAACACTGCTGTTCAGGCCGAAATAACGTAAGTTGGGTCGGATGCGATAAGCTATTTTTATCCTTGTATGTGCTCGAATCCGTTCAGGCCACACTGACGTCAGTTCTAACTGGAACGATCGGCCTCTTGTCTGTGGATGCCATCCCTATAAATCTAAGATAAAGTACCTATAGATCCGCAGCTCTTGTAACCACTAGAGTGCATCTCGCTCACCCACTATGTGTTGCCATGTACAAACATAGCCTTCAATCGTAGTATTTTTGTCTTGATCTTAGGATGTACACGTAAGTTTTCTCGTCGTAGTCAGTAATAAATAAGAATCGTAGAACGAGTTTTTCCCTGCACCACTCATTATTAAAATAAGTAAATTTCAATATTTTCATACTGGCGATTAAATTGTTCTAGTTATTTTTTATGAGTCAGAGGTTATAAGAAAACATGCGATTAGAGTACGATCGTACCTGGATTCTCAGTCTAGATCGAGACCTATTAATAAGTTAACTCTAGGCCAAGACCGAGAGTAATAGTTAAATTAACAAAATATTATGAACGTGGTAAAAATATTTATAACTCAAGAGCGGCTGAACCGATTTAGCTGAAAATTGGTGGGCTATCTTAAAACCAGGAGAAGGACATAGGATACTTTTTATTCCGTTCACGTGGGACTCAAAACTCGAGAACGGCTGGATCGATTTGGCTCATTTTGATTTATATTGAAAATAATTGTGGAAGTTTAGGGAAGGCTTACGCACTGAGAAATAATGAAAAAGGTGTAGGTTGTAGGTGTAGGACTAGGACGTAGGATGCATTATAGGTAAAGTCATTTATTCATTCCAGTTCATGTTTATGACAGAACAACGTGTGTCGAGACAGCTAGCTATATTATATATTACTAGCTGACCCCGACAGACGTTGTTCTATCTTAAATATGAACTGGAATGAATAAATGACTACACCTGCTCCTACACCTACTCCTACACCTGTTCCTACTCCTACTCTTACTCCAACACCTACTCGTACATTAACTCATACACCTACTCCTACCCATACTCCTACACCCACTCAGACACCTACGCCTACACCTGCTCCTACACCTACTCCTACAACATACACCTTTTCCAATATTTTAAAAAAAAGGTCCAGCCCGCGCCCATTATGCCCGCGTAAGTACAGTAATCCACGGGTATAATATATCCCATGATATAAAGTAGCCTATGTCCTTCCCCATGGTCTACTCCAACTGCACTCTGAACCTCATCATAATCGGTTTAGTAATATTTACGTGAAAGCGTAAATAAAGTATCGTACAGGAACCGTACATTTTTTTCGCGATAAAAAGTAGCCTACGTCCTTTCCCGTGGTCTAATTTATATCTGGGCCAAATTTCATGATAATCAGTTCAGTAGTTTTAACGTGAAAACGTTCAGGTTTACTCTTTCATTTTTATGTAAAAGGTATTTCTCTTAATATAAAAATTAAACAATGTCAAAAAAGTCAGTAGTTTTTTTATTTAAGTAGATGTTTCAAACATTCTTCATTCACTTCAACACACTTAAAAAGTTAAACAGTTAAAATACATATATCAATAAGAAACTGGCCCGTCGAGAAGAACCGGCGTAAGAAACTCGCACGGGGCCACTTTTAAGCAAAAAGATGGAAAATTTGTTCTTTGATTAATTACCTATGTATCCATAATTTATGTTTAGTGAGGTTTGCGATTAGGGTTAGCTGTCACCCTATTACTCAACTATGTTTACCACTCCAAATTACAACTAAACTAGTCGTTTAGTTTATAACCCCAAACTTAAACCACTAATATCTCAGTTACTGTGGGTTTCCTGATGAGGGGAGTGGGGGTTCAACCCTCCCCCTCCCCTTCCCTCTTAACTCCCTCCTCCCCAAATCGTGGAATCGTGGGATATTATACTAAATTTTTACCGAAAGAACTTTAGTCAGTATATTTTGGTACTAAATTAAATAGCAACACTGAACACTAAGACAAATATATTTTTAGAATATGTTTCGAATTATGTAAAAAATACTGATTTCATCTCACTTTCTATGGAAAATATGAATGTATTTACATCCATAATATATCATCATTCTTATGTTATATGCAATCACAAACTAAAAAAACACGAGCTATAGCTAATTAGGTACGAGCGAAATGTTACGGCAGCACATTTTCGTTCGCTGCGAATTTTGCACCTCAAAATACTGCATCCACACATTGTTAAAATACTTAAAACTACACGGAGTCTCTATCTTAAAAGAGTATATAACATAAAACACTCCAAAAAACACAAAAGAGTTCAATTAAAACGAAACCTCAATCTTCACAGTCATTTGTTTGGCACAGGAATGTCAAATTTGACAGCTCTGTGCCAAAAACCCGGTTACAGCGAAAGGGACAAAACATAACATTTTTGTCTCGTTTCTTCACAAGTTCACAAGTATTGACCGATTTACGTTCTCTCTCTAACAAGCTGTGACGTCAGGAGCTATCCTGCCCTGCTATAAATCAAGCACTTTTACTGTCTTTTTTATAATAATAATTATATCTATGGACGCTTCACACCACGTCAATCTAGTCCCGTGGTAAGTTCTCGAAGAACTTGTGTTACGGGTACCAACTACCAAACAACGGAAATATATTTAATACTTTTATATTATACACATTACACATATTTAAGATTTTTATTATTTTATACACATATGTATTTAATACATATCCATGACCCAGGAACACGGAAAAACTTTTTGTTCCTTCGGCGGAATTCGAAACTGCGATCCCTGGCTTGAGCACCAACACGCTCGACCACTGAGCTACAGAGGTCGTCTAATTTTTCCTATACTATGAGTATAATTAGGTGGGCCCTAAGTAGTATTAGCCAAGGCTCCCTAAATTCGCGGTCCGGCCCTGCTGTCAAGTGATATTCAAGTTCCAAAGTATTAGACAAGCAACATTGAATCTTAATCAGTGTGTGAATATTTTTATTAACAAAAAGGGGCTAATGAAAAAAGCTGTAACTTTAGGATTGTGAGAAGATGCCCTTGGGAAGTAATAGCGGATAAAGTCTACATTCGCGGACTTGCTACTGCTCGATTGAGGTGATCAATTAGCAGGCACTTGGTTCCATAGTACACCATTCTCGCAATCTGTTACTACGAGCGATGTAGAAATATTACATACGCCATAGCCTATGGGCCATAGGTAGGCCATAGCACATAATAAAGCGCTAGTCTACTAATGTTTGCCCCACCGCGCGAGGTTGCCGCTTGCCCGTTGCCGCCGTCCGCTGCCGGCCGCGCCGTCCGCTCTGTCGCGTCGTACCGATTGGACGTGTTGCGTGTTCGCGCCAAACATGTTTCAATATGAGTTGAACTATCGTAAGTGGAGTGAAACAGTATACGAATGAAAAAACTACATAATTTTAACTGAAGATTAAAATTTTACAGTTTTTTTGTGTTGTGTCAAAGAAGTGTGCTGTGAGTGTATTACTTTTACATAGTTTTTAATAGACCACACCATGCAAACGGTTCTAAATTTTATTTCAACGTTCAGAGTGTATGAATTTGGATTTGAAGAAAAATGTTGACAGGGTTTCTAGTATTTTCACTTGCAGTCTCCTATACATTCCATATAGGTAAGCTACAAACATTTAATCATACCGTCTTTAGTTATTCGAAAAGGTTTACGAATACCTGTTTTGAATACTTTATGTATAGCATAAAATTGATTTTAAGTTTCTGTTTTGTAAGAAGTACTTAATATTCGTAAGTTTGGTGTTTTACCGCCGCACAGTGTTTTATAAACCCACAAAAAGTGACATCGTTTTTTTATTGCAGTTCTTTAAAGATTAGATCAAAATAAATGCGAGAGTAGAATTCCCGATTTTCTAGTGTGCCTAAATCCGGAGATAGAAGCCTTCGAAAATGCGAAATTTTTCACCCGGATTTACAGATAAAAACATAGACGTATATTATAGACGAGGCATGTTGAGGCAAAAAGTGTCTCCAAAAAAATGGCCCCAATTTTTAAATTTTGGGGCCATTTTGACAGTTGAGGTTTGGCACTTGTGATCTTACCATTTCTACATTTGCTATATATGCAGTTTATCCAGTCCGCATATAATTCATAAAATGCCGAGTAGTTGCGTAATTAAAGGCTGTAAAAATATGACAAACTTGTAAAAAAGATAGACGGGATATCTTATCACAGGTAATTATCACAATATTTTTTGTTACAATTAAAATACTTATGGAATTTTAAATAAATATTCAAAAAATGGCGGCCAACTATGAAATATAACACTGGTTATTGTATGCGCAACAGTGAAAAGGTAACTTTGTAGGGACGTCACTTTTATTATTGTAAATTACAGAAATAAGAGATTCAGTTTTTTTTATTTCAGTACCTAACCAAACCTAACCTTACCCGTCAGTATTCACATTTTTGATTAATTTAAATAAAATGAAACTAAGGCTTACTATTTATTTGATTTTTACATATTATATTTAAAAATATTATTTACTATCTGGCCTGACAGGTAAACAGTAGTTACCCCACTAAAAACCTACAAGCTACATCTACTAGATGTAGATCACCTATAACCTGCACCTACTGTCTATTCTACTCCTAAACAACCACCTACAATGTTCAGGGGCCAGCCGTTTTAACATTATGTACTTTTGGAGAAAAAAAAGTAATATTTCTGAAATATTACTATGTTACTGGAAGCACCTTTATACCGAGTGATTTTTTAATCCGTTTCAAGAGAAACAGTGTATAATAGTTACACAAAATAGAGTACTTTGGCATACTTAGTTTATTATTTTTTTCTTTTGTCTAATTTAGTGAACATTTGTTGTAAACATCGCAGAAATTTATAGTATTTAAATTACAGATTTCCCAATAATCCAGAGCGCAAAGAGATTTGGACTCGCCTTATTCGAGAACAACGAAATGAGCCTAACAAAAAAGTTACTCATAGATCTAAACTCCCCTCCCGCTCGCGCCTTGGTGACACCCACTTCGCAACGGGCCGTGCAGCAGAAATCGTAATATTTTAATTTCGCCATAATTTCAAAACCAAACATCCAATTTGAATAATTCAAAGACCAAATATTATCTACATAAACTGTACTTAGTGATGAAATAATTTATTTTGATAAGGATTAATAGCATGAGTAAAATAAATGCGTTTAAATATAGTCCAAAAAAATTCAAGATTTCTAAATAAAAAAATGGTTGTTATGCCTCACTTGACATAGATAGGTATAGTGTGTCACGGACTTTTTTGTAGATATTTATAAGATCTACAATTAATTAGAACATTTTATGGTTCTATCTTTTATAGTATAGGCAGCGTACGCAAAATAAGTAACTTTTCTGGTTGATTTTTACACCTCGTGTCCGAAAAACCCAAATATCTTACGGAACCCTATTTTTTCCAAAATAAAATTTAGCCTATGTTCCTCGTGAATAATGTAGCTTTCGAAAGGTGAAAAAATTTTTGAAATCGGTCCAGTACTTTTTGAGCCTATTCATTACAAACAAACAAACATACAAACAAAGTTTTCCTCTTTATAATATTAGTGTAGATGTAGATTATTACTTTCAAACTGAATTAGATTATGTATAAGTTTTTATAAATTATAATTCAATATTCTTTTTATGGTACTTAATATAATTAGTTTTGTTTTTAATGAGTCTTGTTTTATTTATATAGGTAATAAAGGAATATTAAGTGCTGTTGCGCTAGGATTTGTATGTAATTTTTGCTGCAGCGCTGGCTGTGAAACGTCACAGCTCCTACGGCTCCGCCCCTTCTGTGGCGCCGCTGGAGCTACGGCACATGTGTAAAAACAAATTTGTTGTCTGGTCTAGGTCCATACGCCGTATAGAAGAAAAAATTGGTTTTCTTGTAAAATCCTTTAAAATATCTTGCTTAGAAAGCAAATGTCGAAATGTCAAGATGACATAATATGAAACCTCGACTGCCCCAAAAAACCCCAAAAGTGGGGCAGTTTAAGTGTGGACACTTTTTGCCTCAACACGCCTCGTCTATGCTTTATGATAATGAGAGTAATGTATAAAGAAATATGAAATATTTAAATTACATTACGTACCTGTAAAATTTATATTTGTTTGTAAGCCTTATTGATTTATTGTTGCTAATATTTTAGTAATTCCAGTATTAATGCGAGCTAAACTTATATTAAATACGCCGGACAATTTTATTAACATTTCTTTAGTCAAGATATGTATTTAAAAAAAATGTATGCGTTGTACGCCCTTACAAAGTTATATCATACGACTAGCGACTGTTCCATCGGAATGGTAAAATCGTAAAATCAAAGGAACATCGAAGTTCCGTTGATTTTACATAGATGGCGTAATTTTTTCTTGTATGAAAATTTTTTCGGCTAAATGTACGTGATAGCCTATCTTGAGTTGAAATCTTTACTGGTGCATATTAGCATCAACTGGATTTATTTCATCGATGAAGACATTAAAGACGCACATAATTCAGTTACAAAATTTATTTTAAGTTTATTAGAAAATACTTTACAATCACTTTTAACATTTTAGATTTTATTTAATAGTCCGCAAAATCGACACTTCTTTCTAATTCATAAATTTAGGTATTAACTTGGTCTACACACATAAAAAAAATCAAAGGTCGATCTCGTGAACTAACAGAGTTAAAAGCATTCAAATATTTTCCGTAGGGTTGTCACTTAAACCCGGATTAGATAATATTATGAATTGTAATATTTTAAACGAAGTTTTAAAACTTTATGCATGAGCCAATATTATCATAACGCTTGCATGATATATTAACCAACAAAAAAAAGAGATTATCAATTTGATATTATAGGGATTGCGTCATTTTCATATAATATGGTGATCTAGGGTAAGTTCGCCTTTTCGCGTCCATCGCCCAATTCGCGTCCATTTTACGGATCTCCCTTTGAAAACTCTCGAAATTAAGTATACTAACACACCAAAAAGCCGAAAATTTATTATCGCCAATACCTCAATGTATAAGAGGCACGCATATATAGAGAAAAGTTCCGTTCACCCAACCAATCCTGTGTAGAAAAAATATTTGGTGACGGCTGTTCAACAAGAGAGTGGGGACGCGCTGGATTATAAGACAAAAATAGTGGGCAGCGGTGCGTTGGAAGTTAAGTATTTTATTATTTTATGTGTATTTTGGATACATAGCAGTTTCTAGACGTTGGTAATGATAGAAGGAATCATATTAATTATGAATTTACTTATATTTTTTATAGTTAATAGTTAAAATAAGGTGGACGCGAATTACTACACCGAATTTATAAAACTTCCACTTTGCGTCCGCAATGGACGCAAACTATACCTACAGGAAATAATAACAAAAGCAAATCGCGTCCACTTTTTTAATTAATTATTTACAGTTAATTTGTTTGTATTTTTAATACATTTTTGATTATGACTACAAGTACCTTAGTAAAGTTTAATACCTTTTCTACTTTGAATGAAATGAGTAATTTCTTTATTTCTTATTTTTTTCTGTTTAAAATGAGTTCTTTGGAGATAACAAAGAAAAAGGAAAAAAGAACATACACAGAAGAAGATTTAAAGAAAGCGTTAAATGAAATTCGAGAGAAAAAGAAATCAGTAAGACAAATATTTAAAGAATATGCTATTCTCGAGATCACAATATTGGACAAAATCAGTGCCGGTTTCTTTACTCCATCTGGTCTGGGCGCAAACCAGATGGAGGATGGATAAAGAAGCCGGGCCCAGAACCTGCGCCAGGAGTAGGTCACCTAGGTCACCTAGATGGTGAAAAAAAAGACTAAATTATTGTATTGTTTTGTTGCTACAATATAGCCAAAAACTTATTAATATTATTAATCAAGGCTAATCTTTAGCTTATACATTCCTTCTGATTTTAGGGTAAAATTAACAGAACAGATTATTATTGAATTTAAAAGGTGAAATTATTATTTACTTACTTACTACATAGATACCTAATTTGTTTTAAATTTTAAGTTCTATCAATTTTTAGAAGAATAAATATGTGTTTTTATTTTCTTTATATTGATTTATTAATGTTAATATGTTGATTTTTAAATAACTATAATCCTTTAATAAATAAATTATTAAAATCCAATCTCTCTTAACATTATCATGAAAATATCACCCTTAATTCCTTTTCTAAGCTGGTGGACGCCAAGTGGTCCAGCGGGTGGACGCAAATTGGATTTTATGGACGCAAAGTGGGTAAATCGCCTAATTTTGAAGTTTCGTCTTTTAAAAAAACACACACAAGATTTTTTGAACAAAACTAAAAGTAACATTAAAATAGACTATTATAATGACCACATCACATAAACTTTTCATTGAAATTAGGGCTGGAACATTTTTATTTTCGCCTTCAAACTTGCCAACTGCACTAAGTGGACGCGAACAGGCGAAATGACCCTATAATGTCTTTCGAATAATAGGTTGGGGAAAAAGTCTTTTCGCATTATAGTAATGTATGAACTTGTCATAAAATATCTTGGGCTATACCAATTGTATCTGGCTGATTTTGGTATCATTAAAAAGTTTTAATTTTACAGAAGACAATTCCAAATTCAAATTAGGTAAATTTGAGATTTTCATTTCTTTTTCTTATTGTTAAAATGAGTGATTCTTATGAATTTAAGAATCTTAAGAATTTCGATACATTTTAAAATTTTATTACAAAAAAGGTAAAAATGCAACACAAGCCGCGAAAAAAATTTGTGATGTTTATGGACCTAATGCAGTATCTGTGAGAGTAGCGCAAATTTGGTTTAAGCGTTTTCAATCCGGAAATTTTGATATCAAAGATGCACGTCGCTCTGGTCGCCCTGTTACGGACAAAACTGTTGCCATTTTTGAAAAAGTGGAGCAAGATCGGCATATTAGTAGTTACGATGTAGCTGAAGAACTGGGGATTGACCACAAAACGGTTTTGGCGCATTTGAAAAAAGCTGGGTACACAAAAAAGCTCGATATTTGGGTGCCTCATGAGCTCACTGAAAGAAACCTAATGAACCGTGTACTCATTTGTGATTCTTTATTACGACGTAATGAAACCGAACCATTTTTGAAGAAGCTGATAACTGGTGATGAAAAGTGGATCACGTACGACAAGAACGTGCGAAAAAGATCGTGGTCAAAGGCCGGTCAGGCTTCACAGACTGTGGCGAAACCCGGGTTAACTCGCAACAAGGTGATGCTGTCTGTGTGGTGGGATTGGAAGGGCATTATTCATTATGAGCTGTTACCGCCAGGCAGGACCATCAATTCTGAACTGTACTGCGAACTACTGATGAGATTAAAGCAAGAAGTTGAGAGAAAGCGGCCGGAATTAATCAACAGAAGGGGTGTGGTTTTTCACCATGATAACGCTAGACCTCACACATCTTTAGCCACTCAGAAAAAAATACGGGAGTTTGGCTGGGAGGTGTTAATGCATCCGCCGTATAGTCCTGACCTTGCACCTTCAGATTTCCACCTGTTTCGGTCGCTGCAGAATTCCTTAGGCAGTGTCAGGTTGACATCACAAGAGGACTGCCAAAACCACTTGTCGCAGTTTTTTCATCAGAAGCCCCAAAAATTTTATAGCAATGGGATCATGTACCTACCAACAAGATGGCAAAAAGTTATCGAACAAAATGGCACCTATATACTTTAATCACTTGTAAATAAACTTTATAAAAAAACCTTTTGAATTTTTATATAAAATGCGAATAAACTTTTTCCCCAACCTAATATTTACGCATAATTTAACACAATTTATGCATAATTCGAGTAAATTAAAAATGATATTTTTTTTTTTGGTAACTCACATATCTTTTGTTGTTAAGTTGTAACTATTTAATATAAACGTCTGTCATAGGCAGAATTGTTTTTAGTTTACTTATTATACTTATTTGTTTGCATTTCGACCACTTTTTTGCAACAGACGTCCCACGCGTTTATGAAACTCTAATTTATAAACCCAAAAATGTGACATCGTTTTTTCTACGGTTTTACAATTCTTTAACCCTCTACTACCTGACCCTAATTTCTCATACGTAACTACCTACCCGGAGTCTCTCAGACTCCCGTATTTTGAACTCTTAATATACAAAAAGTATGCTATATGAAAATAAATTAAAATAAACTTGTTATAGCTTAAATACTTCTTTATTTATTAAAAATAATAAAAACACTATAACCTTATGTATGATACTTAAAAACTACACATTTTTTCAAAATGAACAAATTTTTTTCAAAATTCTAACACTTTTGCTAAACGAGATCTTAAAAAAAATGAACAAAAAATAGGAACTTTCTTTATAAATTATATAAAGATTAGTGACTAATAAACAAAATGTGACATACATATTTGGCAAAAAATATTTTTTTAAATAAAATTGCAAGGCTCGAAGTTTACAATTTTTCACGGCATATTGAGCACGTCGTGTGGGAGCACTCCAGGCAAGTAGGCTTCTTACATATGAAACATAAGTATTGTGCCTTACGTTTCTTCTTTGAGTCACATGTAAAGCAGTAGAATGCGTATTGCCAACTTTTCAGGTCCTTCATAACTACATCCTGCAGCACATGAAAGTGCCTCTTGGTCAAGTTTCAGTACTCGACGAATGGAAAATCTCAAATCACGAGAAATCAATGTTTTTTTTTACGCATCATATGTGGTTTCGAAAGCTGTTCAGCCAACTTCTTCATATTTACTTCATTTTTATTATTTGACGTCATTTTCAACTAAAACAAAAAAAAATTGTTCTTGAAAAAGTCGCGTAAATACCTACCTGGAGTCTCTCAGACTCCACGACATAGTTTTTTACTCACCAAAATGCAGTGCGCGGGCATACGACCTCGACGAGCGCAGGCGCGGTACTGCGGGTAGAAAGGCGAAGGTACATGGACGCACGACCGTCAACGAACCTTGCTTATAAAGATATGAACAAAAATAGAACTGCTGGAGTCTGAGAGACTCCGGTCAGGTAGTTAAGGGTTAAAATATATTAGATTTCGTCTCATTATATTTACTAGCTTTTGCCCGCGGCTTCGCCCGCGCGGAATAGTGTTCTTGGAGAAAAAACATATTCAGCAAATAACTTCACTCACTGCTGTATACTTCTGTATACAATATTGAAAATGTTATTACGGTTTCGTACCCGATGGGTAAAAACAGGACCCTATCATATCAATGCGATAACGATGCGACGTGTGAGACCGATTGATATATTATTATATTAAAAGGATGAGTATATCTATACTAATAAGTAATAAGTAATATTAAAGAGGAAATAAAGAGGAAAGGAATGTTTGTTTACATTGAATATGCTACGAAACTACTGGACCGATTTAGATGATATAGATTAGACCACGAGGATGTGAGGATCCATATTAGGCAACTTTTTGTAGCGGCAAAATGTACGGTCCTCACGGGAACCGTACATTTTGCCGCTTTCCTTTAGATGATATAGATTAGACCACGAGGATGGATATATTAGGCAACTTTTTGTAGCGGCAAAATGTACGGTCCTCACGGGAACCGCACATTTTGCCGCTTTCCTTTAGCGCACACAAAGTGGCGGGAAACAAGATGAATGTAATGAATATGGCGGGAAATTTAATTTTAATAAAGTCTATTGTTCATCTACAGTTAACAATATTTTCTGATCATATCTCGTCAATAAATCCCAACATATATTCATTGGCTTTCAGTAAAGCTAGAGTCTGCAACTCTATATAAAGCTAGAGTCAGGCAATGTCTGTTTTATTTTTATTTTTTATTGAGCTGTGAGTGTGCAGCAATTATTGGATCTGATGACATGAGCTATATGGAAAATATCGTGCATAAATTTATTTCTATCAAATTTTCGATATAACATCACTTACAAAAAAATGTTCCTTGCTAGCAACACTTTCAAATGGCACAATAATATAGGACAATATTATTTTTTTAAACTTTTTTTTGACTTTCAATGTATAATATCCCCGTTCATACTGAGTTTAAAGAACAATGGCTTTAGCAAATTTGATTTCTTACATCAGTCTAAAACGAATTACAATGTTTGATTTATGGCCGCCCGAAAACGAAAAGACTACAAAATCGGCATTCGGCATTGCTATTTGACAACCCTAACCTCAATCCGACCTGGTAATATGCCGGGTGTACGTATAATCGTCATAACTCTGTTAGTTCACGAGATCGACCTATGATTTTTTTTATACGTGTAGACCAAGTTAATACCTATATTTATAAATTAGAAAGAAGTGTCGATTTTGCGGACTATTCGAGTTATTAAATAAAATCTAAAATGTTAAAAGTGATTGTAAAATATTTTCTAATAAACTTAAAATAAATTTTGTAACTGAATTATGTGCGTCTTTAATGTCTTCATCGATGAAATAAATCCAGTTGATGCTAATATGCACCAGTAATTTTTAATTAATTTTTATCTGTAAATCCAGGTGAAAAATTTCGCATTTTCGAAGGCTTCTATCTCCGGATTTAGGCACACTAGAAAATCGGGAATTCTACTCTCGCATTTCTTTTGATCTAATCTTTAAAGAACTGCAATAAAAAAACGATGTCACTTTTTTTGGGTTTATAAAACACTGTGCGCCGACGAATACAAAGAAGAGCCATGAGTTTGTATTGTCTGTGTGTCTGTCCGTATGTAGTACTCCGTAGCATCTTAGCCCCGCTTTTATTCTAGTTTTTTTAGTTTCAAATCTGACGTGATCGAGAGACGTGTTCTTAACTATAATTCGTCATCATAAGCTCGCTCAGTACCTACTTGACAATTCGGTGGTTAGGTACTAAAAAAAATCTTTTGAAGGTGCATTATTCATATTTCGTATGCAATATATGGACAAAATATAGGCACTTGGCCTTAATTGGCCCTTGGTAAAAGATGTTTGAACATATTGTTATAATAACTACGCAGGCTAATTTATAATTAATATTATTTTATAAAATCAAGCATCAAGTTTCATAGATATTTAAAATTAGTTGCATATTATCACATTATTATTTTTTTCATTTATTTACATAATATACAACAGCTCACTTCGAACTGGGCACGAAAAGGGTTAAGGCGATTTAAGGCACGGATTCAACTAGCAGGGCACCAGGGGCACTACCCCAAATACATACATGGTTATAACTTTATTACAACTTACAAGTTACACATGCAAGTTATAAGTACCTACAGTTTACAAACTACCTACAATGTCATATTGATATTATTACATATTTAAAATAATAATTTAAGATGTAACGGAAATTTTTGAAATTATATTAATAGGCTATTTCAAAATTCAACCTAGTATTTAGTACCTACTAATTTAGGTGTATACTCACTACTGTCTAGGACTGGGGTTCCTAAATTTCGAGGAACCTAAGGTTCCGTAGAATAGTCATAGGGTTCCGCTATAATTTTTAATTCCGTTACAAATATTGTTTGAAAATAGCGCTTTTATTAAAAATTATGATGAATGAAATAAAAGGTACTTCATACTTGATTGGTGTTCTGTTATCCTTAAAGCTTAGGAGCCTCCGGTCTAGGAGACCGTACAAGTAAGCAAGTACCTACCTACTTATATAAATAAAATAATGATATTATGATACAATAAAATTCTTATCTGTGTTAAGATTAAACTAAAAATAAAAACAATATTATGCTTAAGTTACTTGGTTTTTCTTGCAGTATTTTTTTAATATTATTCCTACTACCTTGTAGTTTTGCTCTAAATTATATAAAATATTGGTTCAAGTACTGTAGTAACACGCCATATTATCACGATAATTTTATTATAAATAAAAAGTTACCTTTACATTTGGACCCAACCCTATTTTTCTGTGGATTCCGAATATGAACGGAATATTACCGTTGATCTCTCAATAAAGTGTCGTGGACCTTGGCTGATTATCACGTGGTTCTCCCACTCACCGACAAAGTGATTTAATTGTAAATGTCAACGAGTGACGACTGACGACGGTTTTTAACTTCACAAAGAGATAATACGGTGTAACCCTCGCCTGCTAGACAAAAACATCATAGTTAAAACTATTTGCAAATATTTTAAGACATGTCGTCATAATCTTTTCTTCTCGTTAATTTATGGATACTTCCAGACCACTCCACTTTTAACAATGTTCACTTGTTTCCTGACTCCTGTCATCCTGTGCTGTGGCAGGGATCCATGGGCGGACGTAATCGCTTACCACCACAGAATGTATCTGCTAATATATCGGTACAATGCCTTAACCAAAAAGATATTAATATTATTTTACTCCCAAGTAATCCCAAGTACTCATTATGTCGTTGAAATATTTTTTCATACACCAGTCTATACTGGTGGGTAAAGTTTTGCTCTAGATCATAAAGAATAATACTACAAAGTATATTCGTGACAATTTAATGTTGGTAAATTAACCATTGTGATTCGGCTGTCGATAATAACAGCTGATTTGATAATACTCTTGAATAATAATGATCTATAATACTTAGGTAGTACATCAGCAAATTACTAGTGTTCGTTACGTGATAATATATTGCTATTAACTGGTTATAACAATTACATTATGAGTGGCCATTGTTTCTGTCACGAGCTTGTGTAGTTCCTGGTACGATAATATTTACATCGACTATTTTTTATTGAAAGATTTTGAATACTATGAGTTCACGTACAGAGATAAACAAGAGTTAATTTCTCGTTTCTAGACGAATGTCTATGTATAAATAAATAAATCTTGGAACCTCCAAGATTTGATGACGGCTAATGAATATAAAGGACGAAAATATAAACATCATTTGGTAGAGCAAGTGTAGCAGCTGTGCATCATTTTAAATAGATCGCATTAAGAATGATGCACTCTGTGTTAGTTTTTTAATAACAAAAATAATAAACAAAAACTTTCATAAATAAACCTACCTTGAGATTACCTCTACAAAAAGACTATTTGAACGCGTGCCAAAAGCATCGACACTCAAAAGTGAAACCTATGGTGAACTTTCAACACTCAATTTTAGCATTAATTTTCTTAAAAAAGACGTGTTTGCAAAATGTGTTGTTTGACAGAGGCCGATTACGGACTGATACGGATATTTATTTAGTAATGTTTTGTACAATTAATCCAGACAGTGATGAGTAATCAAATAAAATAAACCTTAATGCCATGCATTAATATTCAGAAATAATAGCAAAATACGTAAAAATATTGAGGAACTTTTTATACTTTTTCCAAATAAATTTTTAAGTGTTGGATATTATTTTTTATCAAATTTTAAGGTGACTATATCAGTGAAACTTTGGGTATTTTAAAACAAACAAAATAAGTAATAACCTATATTAAGTAATTCCCGAATTGTCAAGCAGTGAGCGAGCTGCCTGTCTATTCTGTAAGAACATTTTCAAATCTCGAAAGCTGAATCCGCAGTGAGTGTCAAATGTTTGATATTTGACACTTGCCGCGGATTCAGCTGTCGAGATATTTGAAAATGTTCTTAGAGAATAACACTGCTGATGATGAATTATATCTAAGAACTGTCTCGATTGTGGCAGTTTTCAAACAAAAAAAAAACTAGATTTTGGTTAATTTATTTGGGATCTACGATCACACGAACAGACACACACAGACAGACACGTCAAGTTATAAATCCCCTGTTTTCGTCGGGAGTTAAAAATTATGATTTCGTAAAATAGTTAATTTTGTTTTTTATATTTTTTAATAATTTTACAGATAAAGATAACTATTTGTGAGTCAATTGTTAGTTTTGTAGGTTTTGGTTTCATTCGGTTGCAAAGTTGACAGAAAAACAGTCAATTTCTGTCAAATTTGTAAACGCGTCCTACAGTGCGTTTTCGCCCATTAACTGCTTCTACTTCATACAAATAAATATAGTTAGAGACCCATAATATTGCAAATATTTGCTGACCTGATCCACAAAAAACTTTCTAATGTGATAAAAAATTGCCTTACCAACGGACTCTTACTTTTAACCTGCGCTTTTACTTTCCGATTCAGAAAAAATAACTGAATTGCTTTTTTAGATTTTAGGTTACATGCCAAAAACACAAAACAAAGCTTCTATTCTATCATCAAAATGGTGTTTATCCACCGTAGCGCGTACACTACTGATCGGATTTTAATAACTACGGTGCCAATAGATTTGTAATAATTATAATTTAGGTAACATAGGCTATATAATTTATTTTGTTTGCGAACATTTTTATTAAAAAATGTTCGCATTGATGTACTAAAATCTTCTTGTATGAACGAAAATGTTTTTCGGCCTTTGGACCTATGAAAACGATTTGACTCCGTTTAATCCCATCAAGAAAGAATTGATATGGCAATCATGGCATTACGGAAAGATCTCTATTCGAGGTGCGATCAATAATGATGTAGGTCGTTCGCATCGGCATGAAATTGCTCGCTGTAATAAAACGCTGGCCTAGCACTCTTTAATTGACCCCATCTTCAATTAATTGGGTGTTAAGGTCGAAATCGAAAACAACAACCGAATCGCCGTCATCATTCCTTATATCTTCCATTATTTCACAAAGAATTTTCGAGAATATCTACTTAGAGTCTAATAAATAATAAAATAAAATACTTTTTACATGTAGGGAAAAAGACACAATGGTACATAAGAGTTTCAATGGCTTAGCTTTAATAAATACTTAAAATAAGTATTTTATGTTATTATTTTTATTTTTCTATTTCTATTTTGTGTCGATCCTTGGTCACCCGCGCAAGTTCAACGTTCGTTTTATTGCAGACGTTAAAGCTCTTGTATTTATTTCTATAAAAATACTACCGCGCTTTAAAATAGATATATAACCTAGTTAAATGCTATTTTAAAATAAAAATAATGCCGTAGACATTTGGAGGCATATGTTTTTTATGTGGTAAGAATTAAGATGGTTTGCTAATAAAAATATGACTAACTAAAATTTACTATTTGGCTGGTTTCTAGTATAGTAGGTAACTCGCTAAAAATTAGATTGGCCATGCCCATAATATTACATCTCTCCCATTTCAGGAATACTACAATGCAATTAAAAATATATTGCTCCAATGTACCTACATGTATTAAACTAAAATGATGGCATACTGTTCACTCGGACATACTTAATAATAACTTGATATTCTAAGACTTGTTTTTAAATTATGCAAATTAAAGATTTTATGCGAACAAAAAATGTGGTTGCATAAAAATCATGAGCAAAACAAGTAACAACCGACAGTGTTATTTCAAGATATTGTTAGAATTGAAACGTGTCCATAAAATTTTATTTTCTTATTTTAATTATTTTTCTCGAGAGTATTTTATGATGTATTTTTTTGCAACTCGCATCACTTAAAAATAAACTAACCAAAAACTTAAAGCAATTAAAGTAGCCCTTTCAAGTAAATTTACACCACTGTGCGATTTTAATTGCGAGGGCCTTTTTGCTGGTACCTTAAAAAAAATTAACTCTAGCTACGCTACTTGTTTTTTCTAAGTTTTTCTATATTAAGTAGGTACGCTCAGTCGTACACATAATATTTTGTTTCCATTAATAATAAAGAAACTTAAGCTTTATTATTTGCCATTGATATAAAAATGATGATTTTTTCCTCTACAACACTTATTTTTCTCATATGGTTTGATAGCTGTAGGTAGGTAGGTGGTAACTAGTGTTGCCAGACGTCCAGTATTTCCCGGGACGTCCCGTATATAAGGTATTATTTTAAACGTCTTATTTTAAACGGCGCGCCGTCAAAATATTATGCCGAAAGTCGCTCGCTCCTCAGAAGAATATCAAAAAAGCATATTAATTAAAATTTTAACAACCCCCTCCCACTTCCGTTAAACTTGTCCCGGGTAAAAACCTGAAATCCCGTATTATTTGGCTTATATATGTCACCGTAAAATTGTTAAAATCGTTAGATGAAGAATATCAAAAAAGCATACTAATTAAAATTTTAACAACCCTCTCCCATTTCCGTTAAACTTGTTCCGGGTAAAAACCTGAAATCCCGTATTATTTAATAATAGCTCCTCACACCGATTTCGGTGACTGGTGGCCGGTTTCATTGAAAACCAGGCCAGCTACGCAGGAGTTATATTTTAGTGCCCAAGTGTGTGCGCAGTACACAAGAGCACTCTCTTTTCCTTTTACCCTCGTAACCCAGTGGGACGGAAGACCGACACGACTGGCGAGAGATCAGGCGCAGGACCGACTTTTTACATGCCCATCCGACGCATGGATCATCTTTCTTATCAGACAATCAGGTGATCAGACTGCATTGTCCTAACCAGACTTGGAAACAACATCTTTTGTTGTTCCCATGCGGGAATCGAACCCACGACCTCCTAGTCGAAAGCCAAGCTCTAAACCACTAGACCACGGAGGCTGTTAAATTTTATTTAGCTTATATATGTCACCGTAAAATTGTAAAAACCGTTAGATTGTAAAATAACTAATGAGATTGTAAAAATATGTCGAAAGATTCATTACTATAATATACATAGGTATTTATAATCTAACGAAAAATAATGTGTTGAATTTTGGACAGAATATTCGCGTTGGAAGTCTATCAACATTTTACAGTTCCACTTGTTATATTACAATCTGTTTTTACAATTTTACGGTAACATAGGTATATAAGTATAAAAATAATCTGGCAACACTAGCTGTAGGGTCCTAGAGAAACACCAGCATGCCTTATGTCATAACGTTTTACTATAACCGGAACTTATTTGCTTGTCCCACATTTTCTTTCACAGAAAATATAATTTGTGCAACGCGGCCAGATTCCCATGTGACGATTCTCATTTCTCAGTGTGTAGTTTGTACAAGTGTACAGTATATGTATAGTCAGTACCGTTTCGTGGCACACTTGATGACGGATGCACTTATAGAAAAGATCACTTATCTAAACTACCTAAGTTTATAACGACAGAAAAGTGCTAGAGATTTTGATGGAAGTGGTCAGATCACGCACACCGACACGAGACGCGGCGCGTCATTTTTAAGACTTAGGTACAATACTTGTACTATTATTTATTCTGTGCTTAAAGCGCGTAGTTGCGCTTGCAACTCCTTCGGTGTTGCGGGTGTGTCCATGTGCGATGCGACGGTAATCACTTTCCAATTTCCATTACGCGATTCAACTGCTCGTTTGCCCAGTGCATTTTATTTTAAATAATCCAAATCTATCAAGGAAAAAAATTACAAATAAAATGTGATTAGTTCTTACCACAAGGGTAAGAAAATGTATTTGAGATTTTGGGATTATAGTATTCCCCGATTTCTAAATAATATGCTATAACTACAATTTTTATAAAAAAACTTTAATAATCCAACGTGCGTAAATTATTTAGCCTATGTTACCCTGGCTATTTTGACGAATCTATTGCAATACCTCATTCATTTAAATCCGAACAGTTGTAGTCGTTTAAGCGCAACGGTGGAACAAGTATACATACATAGACTGCCAAAATCATTACCGTTCTTTTTGACTTCGCCGTCGTCGAGTAAAATGATATAGCAAACATTTAATTAATAAGCAACTTTAATGATGAGCACCAAGCATCTGCTTACCTAGAATCTATATTCTAGATGTTATGTGAATTAGGTCTTTTGCGAAACCTACATATCTACCCTAAGTATTACCTATTGTTTGCCAATAAATGTGTCAGTAACTTAGAAAAGCTCTGAAAAACTTGGGAAAACTGTTTTATTGACTCGATGTACCACATTGTTTGAAAACGAGTTCCAAATAAAACACAAAGATGGTTAGGTTTTTTTTTACAGCTCCAAGTGACAGTAGACCTGGGTATTTGATATAAATTCCAGCTTGATACCTCCACGCGTTCCTAAGTAAAAGGGTCTTGACAGACAGACGGACGGACATCAAAGTGATCCTATATGGCTTTCGGTTTTTCCTTTCGAGGTACGGAACCCTAAAAATTGAAGTGTCTGTGATTTTAAAACTTATAATTAAAATTAATTAAATTAAATAATATGAAAGTATAGGATATAATACCGACTACTGACAACAGTATTTTTTTTTTAATTTTTGTCTGTCTGTCCGTCTGTTTGTTTCGGCTAATCTCTGAAACGGCCAGACCGATTTTCACAGGACTTTCACTGGCCGATAGTGACGTTATAAGGAGTAGCTAAGGATACTTCTTATCCTTATCATCATCATCGAAAAATGTTTGACGTCCAACGATAATTCTATTACATACATATATTGCACTCTTCGAAATCACGCTTCGCCATGAATATGGCTTTTCCATATTAGGTATTCCGTATTAGCTTACGCGACTCTGGGCTTACAATTCCTCCGAAGAGTCCAAAACTGCTAACTCACGCTTCGCTACTGTTAGCCTGCGGGTGTGACTACGGCCGGCCATTTTTACCCAAAAGGAAGGGTAATGATTTTTGTTTGTGTTTGTGAGCATATTCACCAAAATATAATGTACAGGTAGTAGTCATTTCAATGTCATCAGGTAATGATTACGACTGGCACATCTCTCATCACCGTACATACACAAAAACCGTTTATTTTCGTTCAAGTCGTCATTAGTAAGGAAACATTGACGTACTTTTCATTCAAAAGCGTAAATGCTAAAAAATATCCTAAAAGCTATATACTTAGTACTAAAGTTTTTTACGGTTCTTTTAGGGTTCCGTAATAAGGATAACTTATAGTTTCGCTCTGTCCGTCCCGTCTGTCATTTTTCATAATTATTTTTTTTGCTTGTTCGTAGACGTACCGACTTCAAAATTATGAAAATTGAGTAGAGAAATATGTAGTTAAAACAAGCCGAATTTAAAAGGTGAATTACTAAAGAAAATAAGTAAAAAATTTTTGTTAAGTAAAAAATGGTTTTCATTTTTTTTTGTTTATTATCCAACTACGGCGAAGCCTAATAATATGATTTTACCAGTCTATGTATGTTGGTTCCACCGTAGCGCCTAAACTACTGATCTGATTTTAATTAATGAGGGGTCAATAGACTAGTACCAATAGCCCGGGTAACATAGGCTGTATAATTTACATAGCTGAGTTTTAGTTTTTTTCATAGACTAATCATTGGTCTCGCTGGGCGCTCTCTTTGGGTTTTCTTATAAAAAATGTAGTTATTGGCTAGCATAGATGAATAATAATTGGTCTCGCTGGTAGAGCGCTCAGCGAGACCAGTGATTAGTCTATGTTGGCTAGCCGCACACACGCAACATTATTGATACAATAAATATGTCAATACTAGTCAACACATACAAAGAAAACGGCAATATGGCCCGCAAATATGCAATAGTATTGTCAATATGAGCATTATTGCCAATAATATGGTGTGTGTGGCTACCTAGCTATTCAGAAATCAGAATCAATTCATATACCGTGTTTTACATTGCGTTGTTTTCTATCACTCTAAATTTAGATCCATGGACGAAGTTCACGCGAAAAAGTATTCCGGATATTTTTAAACGTGTTGCTATTGTCAATTAACAACGATAAGATTAACAACTGGAAGCATAGATGTATTCAATTAAAAAATTAATCAAAGACTATGTTCAGAATTTAGATCACAATTTAATATAAACGTTAACAAAATACAACAGTCTTAAAAGGCCACTTTAGGTGTTTCATATTATGTTTCATATAGGTACAAGTTTTTATTTCAATTGAAAATTAATTTCTATGGCTGGCCGCACACGTGCAATATTATTGTCAATAATGCTCATATTGACAGTAATATTCCTCGTGTGTGGGGGGCCATATTGGCGTATTGTTCAATATAATTGAGAAATTTCCGGAAATTCTGAAATACGCCGTCAATATCGGGGGGCGGCATGGGGGAGGCAGGGTTATTGCCAATATTTTTGTTTTTTTTTTCTAATTCATACATGACAAATGACAATGGATAAGTACAAAGTCCTTCAGCCATATACATTTTGACTTAATTTAAAGACATTAAAGAATCGACAGAAACCGCTATCATAAGAAGTGGAAGAACGCTAAGAACGAACATTACACTTTATCCTTTAAAATAGACATCTTTAACCATCGTTTTGTTTGCTTTTTTTATTTATTAAACTAATTTCCTTACACAATACAACATTTTTCCTTTTGTCTATACTTCTCTTCATACTGATTTCCTATTTAATTTCCGCGCAGTTAGAGTTTGTACATAACTGAGCCTATATAAAAAAATAAAATATTGACAATTAAATTGATACGTATGCAGGCACCTTTTATTGATGAAGAAAATTGACAAATCTATTGCATAATATTGCACGTGTGCGGCTAGCCTATTGAAAACTGACAAAATTTATGTTTTCTAATATAATATGATGACTAATCTAATCATGTATCCATTTTACCATGTAATTTTCACGATTGTCGTATGGAAAAAATATATGCAACACCTAAAGTGGCCTTTTTGGACCCTCAGGGGGTCTAAGAAAAGTTATCGAATGAGAATTGTATGAAAATCTTGACAGCGCCCGCGCCGCTACAAATTTCAGCGATACTTTTTTTACTGCTTACAGCCGCTAACCCCACAGTACTAGATCAGCAAGAGCCTTTTACAGAAAAAGAAGATAACATTCCTCGTATGTACACGTCCTTAGCCTAAGTCTGCATATGCACGGCATGCATAGCAATTAGCGCATGCGCGACAACGTGAGATGTGTAGTGTGGACGTGACAGACATACATAAACAACAGGGAACATAACAATTAACAGATAAAAATACTTATCAATTAATATTTTTAATAACTTGTAGGTACATGTTGAGGCAAAACAGTCACATTTTATGGAATCTAAGGTACATAAGTCATACAAACTTCAGAACCCCAATTATTATTTAACTCTTACCCCCTTACTAATAAAAGCTGTATAAGCTTTGAATAGTTATACAGTGTTTTGTCTCCTTCTATCGAATTAAACATGTCACTTGTGTGATGTGAACAAAACACTGTATAACTATTCAAAGCTTATACAGCGTTTATTAGTAAGGGGGTATGGTGTTACACATTCCGTTTTTTTCTACGTCCATGACATTCAATTAATTAATATGAATCGTCTTACTCTTGATATTATTAACTGATTTTTGGAGGAACTTAGGACCAATCAAAACGCGTTAGTTTGATTTCACGTTCAAATGAGAACACCATTTAGCCGTTTTTACATATCGAGTCTGCACCGAAACTGTATTATTGTAAGATTTGATTAGCAGAATCGACCTACAGGACTCAGGACTCAGAAGCCCAATTCTCGTAACTATTTGTGATCATAATCCAGAGCCTTTAGTCAAGACGCATGCGATAATTTCCACCGCGAAGTTCGAAATCAAAAATGTATGGGATTTGACATGAGTCATCTGTCATAATTTTCATAGAATTCCTTTTCGATAAAGTTAGTATACCTACTTGTCAATTGTTCGTGCCAGTTAGCCACACCCCAAGCAGGAACATTTTGCGGTATCGTTACGTGTACGTAAGCGAGAAATATTGTATGAAAACCATGAAAGCGCCTCTAGCGGACGTAAAAGTAACTAAAATTTTCATACAATATTCCTCATATTTCACGACTGTACGTAGTCGTGAAATATGAGGAATATTGTATGAAAATTTTAGTTACTTTTACGTCCGCTAGAGGCGCTTTCATGGTTTTCATACAATATTTCTCGCTTACGTACACGTAACGATACCGCAAAATGTTCCTGCTTGGGGTACTGATAGCTCGATTTACGGAACAGCGCGGCGCTTGTCCAGGATAGACGTTTAAAATAATACCTACCTAAAATATTTTATCTAACTATACTCACGTGTTCTGTTGACATAATTCAGATGACAATACTATCATAAACATAAGCGTGTCTTATCGGTAGGTCATTCCTGATGAGTCTGATGACTAATGAGCTTGTTGACACCTGATTGTATTTCTTCACGTGCTAAACGTTGTCATTGTTTCCAAAACATTGTACCGCGCATGTCTTTTTGTCCCCCGGCAATCATCGTATTTCTATGGCAGGGACAGACGATGATGTTATGGAAAACAAAGTTTCCCGAATTATATTCCAATTAAAAGTAGATCCTTTTGGTGGTTTTTATTATGTAATGAATCAGGAAACGAGCAGACGGATTGCCTGATGGTAAGCAATTACCACCGCCCATGGACACTCGCAGCACCAGAGGAGTTACACTTGTAGCTCCTCTGGTGTGGCGACTTGCGTTCCTGGTCCTTAAAATCCCTAAACCTCACTCACTCGGCGAAACACAATGCAAGCGTTATTCACGCCGGTTTTCTGTGAGGTCGTGGTATTTATCTGGTCGCGCCAGCCCATTCGTGCCGAAGTGTGGCTCTTCTACAGGTACTCGTATAAGGTATTTGTTTTAAGGATTCGTGCAGTATTTATGCAAGCAAAGTGTTATGTGAAACTATTGGAAAAAAAAATAGGAGAGGAGTTAGGTTATGAGTTATGAACTTATGACGTATAAACCTATGCCAATTGGCACTCTTGTTTTTTTTTTGTTATGACGAAAGACCATGCGCACAAAACGTTTGAAATGATATTATTCTGCGATGAATATAGCAGTTAATTTAATAATTTCTTATGTAGTTCCGGAAGAAATTAAATATCATATTATGTATCTACTTATTCTTATTTTAGCCGCTAATCTGAAGAACTACAATATCCCTATAGTTCTTCCGTATCAGTTATCACATGCTACAAGTACATACATGTTACGTATTATACTTCTTGTTTGTAATAGTGAAAACATAGAAATGATTCTGATATTGCTGCTAGATATTTTTGCATAACCCTTGCTTTAAAACTTGTTCATCGACCTGAGGGTTTAGCCAAGTTGCCATCGATAATTACGACGACGAACGGGAAGTTCGAAAACAAAGATGTGCATATGTCACCCGTCACCGTAAAATTGCAAAAATCGTTAGATAGTAAAATAACTAACGAGATGATAAAAATATGTCGAAAGATTAAAAACTATATAATTTATAATCTAACGAAAAACAATGTTTTAAATTATAGGCAGCGTATTCGCGTCGGAAGTCAATCAACATTTTACAATTTCTCTAGTTTTATTACAATCTAACGGATTTTACAATTTTACGGTGACACATAATATATGGCATTTGACAATTTAAGCATCGCAAAGTGACAACGATGCACAAGTCACATATTGATGCACATGTCAGATCCCCTAATTGTTTTCAACACAGTATACGTTTTCAATCTTCGTCGTCGTAATTAGCGATGGCAACTTGGCTGAAGGCTTAGTCTAATGTTCCTTATAATATTTCATATCGTGAATCGCAAGTCGTAACTAATTTGTCTTGTTTTTTTTCCTTAAACCAGTTTTGGAAGTCGTTTGGAGTTGGTTTTTTTAGTTACTTTTTGCTAACGAACTAATGAATAACATGAACTTTTGAACACAACGAATTTTTACCTAAAATTTTATGCATATTACTGGTTGTGTCTGGAAGAAACCGCTTTGAGCAGTTAGACCGGCATTTTGCACCTGTTTTTAAATAATACCTACTGTTTTATTATTTCAATTTTATGTGCAAATAAAGGATTTAATAATAATATTGCCGTTTTTTTTTGTATGGGTTGACTAGTATTGATAAATTTATTCTGTCAATAATATCGCAAGTGTGCGGCTAGCCATTTCGCCGACTGTACCTACTACCAGGCACCAGCTACTCAAGATGTTAATTATTATTAAGGAAACTAAAAACTGGCTATAGAAAATTAGCCATTTTAAATGAGGTTGACAGTTGACACCATATCCTGATAACGGTGTTCTAGAAGCGGTTTTGCGACGAGTAAAAAGCTAGTTTTTCCGTAACACTTTAATATACTTTATGCAAAATTGTTAAAATTTTTAATTAACAATTAATTGAGAGAACATTGAAGATATAAACTATAAAATTTATGAACTGCGAAGGTACCAATTTACCTCTATAGCTATACTATTAATAATTTCATTATATATAATTACTCTATTCTCTATATATCACACATGTATGAAACATGAAATTTTTAAGATACTCTTACAGTAACTTCTGATAATTCTCTTAGTTCATAATTCTTATTAGATACATGTGTAGTGTGTAACCATGTGTGTAACCATTTTACGCAATTCTATTGAAAACTGACAAAATAAAAATGTTAGAAGTTAATATAAGAGCAAAAGTTGATGTTTCATAGTACGATTTACTAAAATAGCCATTTTATAGCCCAAACTTTATAATAATACAAAAATATTGTTATAATAAGTACCTCTATTATTATTATTATTCACAAGATTTTCCTTTTTCCTTGAAACGTGTTAAATTGTGATGAATTATGCAATTATTAATTATTATTATCGTTCTTGGGCATTTTTAAATGACTTAACATTGGAATTCTTTTGTTATGTTAATGAAATTATATTTTTTTCCTATAGTTATCGATGCGTAGATTCAAATTAATATGCCATGGCCCGGGTATTAAATGAATATACTATCGCCTTAATATACGAGTATAGTAATGAATCTTTCGACATATTTTTATTGTATAATCTCGTTAGCTATTTTATAATCTAACGGTTTTTACAATTTTACAGTGACATATATATCCCACCAAAAACATTTTTATGTAAAGTGATGCCAAGATCGCACTGTCAAAAAGTTATCAGATCTCATGTAAAACCAAGCTTCTGACTCTACACGCCTTAACTCTACAAGCTACATTCGCTACATTCGCTTGGGAGTAAGGTGAAAAATTTACTGACTGTATTTCTGTTATACTATTCTTGTAGGAACGATACGGCCAAGCCACATAAATTGACTGTGGTGTAGACTGTAGAGTTTGTGAAGTTAGGCTTGTAAAGTTAAGGCGTGTAGAGTCAGAAGCTTGGTTTTACATGAGATCTGATGACTTTTTGTAAGCAGTTATGTAAGATCGTCTATTTGTAGGTACCGTCGCGTCGATCCTATAATTTCGTAATTATTGCTATAATGTTTTATATGAGTTTTGCAAATAGAGAGTTTTTGTCCACAGCTCAATGCTCCAGCCTGCTGTGCGGGCGGACGAAGGAGGTGGAGGTTGGCACGGGCAGCGCCAGCGCGGCTCTGGCACTAACGCTGCTGCGCTCCCCGACCCAGACGTCTGGCAATGCCAACCAGTCAGCGCCGTGCCAGCTGCGCCTTACCGCGCCAGACGCAGCCGCCTTCACCGTACGACTTATAGATGTTAAGGTGAGAAGTTAGAATGTAATTTACACTCGGAAAACGCTGCTGCTTACCCCATCGCGCTTAGCATAGCCAATAGAAATGGTTTGTTTCTACGGAAGAATAGACAAAATGTAAATTTGACAAAGGAAATATTCCATTTTATCCATATTATCTGTCGGTATGTATCTTCTTGTATAGACAAAAAGTATTTCTATGGTGGTCATTGTTGCGTGCATGTCAAGGATGCAATATACAATAAGTAGATAATAAAATTAGGTATTACAATCGGAAATAAGTACACATCCCTAATTAATGTAGTGTCAAGTGCGTACCTTTTTTCCTTTTTTATGGAAGGGCCAAAAAACGAGCAGACGGATTGCCTGATAATGGGCAGGGCCCATAATCAGTTACATAGAAGTAACACAGTACACTTGTAATTCCTTTGGTCTTTCGCACTTGCGTTCCTGCTCCTTAAAATTCCCATACCCTCTTGGGCCTTCGGTACCTCACTTGAAACACAACGCAAGCATTATTTCACGCTGGTTTTCTTTGAGGCCGTATTTATCCGGTTCAGCCAGCCCATTCGCGCCGAATTATGGCTTTTCCAGTCCCACCTAAAATCTTGCTGCCGCCTGTCACCCTCAGATTGGTACGGGAGAAGAGGGACACATGATCCTTATGAGCTATATGGAAATAAAAAAATTGTTTTCAATTTCATTAATTAGTTTATAACATAAAACTACTCCCGGTTACTTAAGATAGTTTTTCGGGGAGACCTATTCCCTCTGGATCAAGTCTCCCTTAAAATATTATTTCTTTTAAAATATTTTAATAATTATTGATTAGTTATTGAATGTTTCCATAGTTTTGATATTTAAAATACAAGACAAAGTAAACATGGAGGTGCTTCAAACCATAAAAAAAGTTGCGTGAAAAATATTATGGTGAGATTATACTGAAACACCGCATGTGAATGCAATGATTTATCATAGTGGTCTAAGGAATAAATAAAAGTTAACATCAACGTTTTTAAAACTTTTTAGATCTCTAGTAATTGTAGAGGGAATCAAAGATTAGGTTGGATTTAAAGCTCTAAGAAAATTAGTGTCCCAATATAAAGTTTATGGGTCACTTGGAAAGATGGGATGTCTTTAGTTTTAGAAGGTAAATAAGTATTTTTAACTGATATTCTGTTGGTTTTCACAGGTTATTTATCAATATTTTTGAAGTAGGACCTATGTTAAGAATTTTGGGTTAAAAAGGGGGATCAAGTTTCCTCATGATGATGTGAACTACCAGTTGGACTTGGCCATAGGCTATATTTTATGGCTCATATAAGTTAATTACAACAACAATTTGATATAGTATACGTAATTTAGAATGGACAGGCCTTGAAGCAAGTATTTTATTTACAAGTACATATACTCTTGTTACAGTATTAATACCATACACATAGTACGTACATACTACATACTTATAAATATATAGTTTTAGTAAAAAAACATTAATTTGAAAAATCTGATTTAGTAGCTTTAAAATTCTAATCTCCATCTTTTTCCCATTTTCGTCACAGTTCATGTAGTAAGTACTCCATAGATTTAAAGCGTATTCTATGGTGGACCCAATTTTATATCGCGTATATTACTATCCGGAAATCGAAATCCGGTGGGCTTTGAGTATCCAACCATTGGATACTCAAAGCCGGTGGGTTCAGGACAATTTAGAGCACTGAAAATTCTGGATTAATACAATAAAGTTGAAAATCGAACACATGAGTGATCGAGTTGTCAGATTAGACATTGACATTTGACTTGACACTTTCGTTCGATTTTCAGTTTTATTTTATTATTGCAGAGTTCTCTTTTCAGTGTTCTGTTTTTTCTCTAAGGCATGGGCGACGCGACGTGGCTCCGCCTGCAGCCTCGCGCCTCAATTATGTACACATAACTCGGAATTAAGATGTACCGAGGTTCTGTTTTAGGTTGTTGCTTTTATTGTATTTTTCCTTGTTTACATACATTGTCTTTCGGGGTTTAAAGTTTAACCTGTAAAATAGACAAAAAAAATTCTAGTTCGCTCCGCTCGCTCGCGTTGTAATTAAAAATATGTATTGGATGACGTTTCTATGTAGGTTTTAATGGGCTTCCAACGCATAGCAGTTTAGAGTCTTCACCAGTTCTTATGAGCAAATAGATTAGTTTTTTATAAAAAAACTTTACGCTAGAATTTATTTAATTATTGTGGTCATGAAAAAAAATTATGGCTCTTCAAAAGCTTAGAATTGTAATTTTTGACTCTTCCGACTCAAAAGGTTGCCGACCCCTGATCTAGACTATTTATAAATTTTGCGTAGTCGGGTTATATTTTTTTACAAAAAAATATAGTTATTTTGGCCCTTTTTTTACGTCCATGTTTTGACGTCTAATAATTACATACCTAATATGTGTAGGTATTGCTGATTGCGTTTGCGAATCGATTCCAGTTCCAGAAAATCGATTTACTTATGACGTTCGATGATTCACATTTTGCGTAGTCGGGTTATATTTTTTACAAAAAAATATAGTTATTTTGGCCCTTTTTTTACGTCCATGTTTTGACGTCAAATGATTACATACATAATATGTGTACCTATTGCCGATTGCGTTTGAGAATCGATTCCAGTTCCAGAAAATCGATTTACTTATGACGTTCGATGATTAATATTTATCGATATTTTTAAATAATTCATGAGTATAGAAAAATCATAAATTATAATCGTTTAACTAGAAACGGAAATTTAATTGTACCTACAAATAATGATAATTGTCGTTAATAGACTATAATAATTATGTAATAAATATTATTGTTATGTAATAAGAAGAGTAGTTAGGCATAAGTTGTCACTGCACATATTTAAGACATAGCCGAAGCCCTGGTTTTTATTATATGCAATTAAAATATTTATGGCAGTGTCACTTAGCGAGCGTTATGTCAATCCCGTATTACGTTTCGAAGATCGTCATTGTAATTAACGATGGCATGTTGGCTAGGCCCTCAGGTCAGTCACAAGAGCCCCAAGTAAAACGATTTCGTATTTCGTTGAATGTTTTCTAGGCAGGGTCTAAACTCTTAACTAATTGCTTATTAATAATAATTATTAAGTATATAATACTCCGTATAGCTTTATTTAATTAATATCTAAGAAAGCTCCCAGAATGGTCATCGTTTATAACTCATAAAACCTTTGACACCTTTCTAAATTTTTTCTAGAAGAAACAAAACGCCTGCATAAAGACTCACTTCAAGTTAATGTTGAAAAACAAAAGATGATAATTGAACATTTCAATGATGGTTATTTATTATAATGTACCAATTATGTATTTGCCCAGCTCTAGAATAACAATAGGACGGACAATTATTATAACCGCCTATATAATGTTGACATTAGCACAGTCAATATGTGAACAAAATTTGCTTATTGCGCGTATTAGTAATGCCTATACGGTGATAAAATATACCACGTCACACGTGCGCCAAGGTTGCTACTTGTAAAACTAATTGCCCGCGACTACGTTAGTGATATATATTCTTTGCCGCGACTTCGTTTGCGAAGAGAAAACAGAACCTTTAGCCAAGTGGTCATCGCTAATTACGACGAAGTTCGAAAACAAAAATGTATGGGATTTGACAAAAGCATAGTGACATAGCCATACTTATGTCATAGCGATGTTTTCGAATATCGTAGCCATAGTTAGCGATGTCAACTTGGATAAATTAGTACATTTTCTGGGAGAAACTCTCGCAAACCGAAGCGCTATTATTCGCCGGTCTTGTCGGTATTCTGAGAAACTTACTACACAGACGCACGCGTTATTTTCTGCTGATTTTCAAGAAGACCGCAGAGTTAATTGATATATCAGCTATATTCAAGAATAAGCGCCAGTTCACAGTCTAGTGATGGCAGTTGCAATTTGATTAAAATCGGGGCAGAAGGCCAAAGAAATCGGGATTTGAATCTATCAATCGGAAAAAAACTGCACATTAGCGACGAGCTCTCTTTATATCTCCCTTTTCAAATTATCCTTTCAAAACGGAACGTATGTAAAATATTTTTTTTAAATCGCTAGGTAGATCTTTACGCGTATAAGTTAGAATATTATATTTTAGTTAGACGCGATGCAACTATAATTTTTTTTTTCTAATTTTTTTATGGATAAATATTAACAAAATCTCTATCTGAAAGATATTTGGAAAAATAAACACTAAGGCAATATATGTTAAAAGCGAGCGAGCGGAGCGAGCGAGCAAATTTTTTTCCTATTTTGTAGGTTGAAATTGAATTAATTCCAATTTTATGACTTTGCATCGGACAATATTCTTTCTGTAATTGCCGCATTTGCTATTTTGATAATTATGATTTATCGGGACATTTAGAGCCCCACTCAGGTGCAAATCGGAGCGCGTCCTCAGACCCCTTAAAATCGGGACGTCCCGCAGAAATCGGGACACCGGGTTCGATCCTAGACATCCTAGTTCACCTTCATACCGAGATGCGGCGCGACATTTTTAAGTTATTCAAAGTTGAACTTTATTCACTACACAATACACATGAAGATATTTATGTGAGCTGACCCTTAAATTAGCTGACGACAATTAGTCAACCCTTCAAATGCAGATTGGTAATTTAAGCATCATTTATAAACTTTCACTGTAACTTAATCATTACGTTACCAAATAGCATTACAAAAACAATTCTATGCAATATCAATACGTGGTTTGGGTATATATTGCTGTAAATAAGTACTAAATATGCATAGAAAAGGACATCACGAATACAGCATTAATCAACTCACAGTCTTCGCATTCAGGTCACAACTCACAACTGTGTAAAAAAATGAATTCCCAAATAAAACCTAGCCAGTAAAAACCTACACAGTACAAACTATCCAGTATATAAGACTGTCGGCCAAAACACTGTCAAATTCGGGTAGAAGATTGTGATTGCTTTTATCAAAAACTCCACAACAGACATTCTCTACAAATGACAGCTTAAGCACCGTCGAATGTCAGCCATGTTGACGTAAGCCTGAGGTTGACACCGGCGTCTCGTCAGACAAATCTATCATGTAAATTGTCAATTGTGTCAAAGCACGAAACGACCAGTGGCCAGTCCCGTGAGTCATAGTCCAGGCTGAGAAAAGTTCCTCTCCACCCACCTCCGTATTCGCCGAGCCGCACAGCCGCGAGCTGTAATTCGCGTAAATCGGTGGAATGACGCTTCTTTACGTTAGTAATATATATTCTTTGGATAAGAGGAACTAAAGTGACCTCAAATGACGTAGCGATTCACTAAGCGACATTGAGTGTTTAAACAACCAGACAAAAATATACGACATTGCGGTGTCAATGGCGGGTAGATGAACCGGTCTATAAATAAAAACTATCACTTACTGCTGTAGGGTTAGAGTTCAAGTAATTACATGATAGCAGCGTGATAGGGTTGATTCACCCTGTCTGTGTACATATTGGGCTTTAATCGATATGAAAAAGGAAATTAAAATAAGGGGTCTTAAAGACCTGCTAAACTTTTTTTTGGAAATTAAGTGTTAATCTTAGCCTGGGTTTTCTCGAGACTTGATTATAGTATGATCTTTATTGGTCCATGATTATAGCAATCCTTGTTTTGTACTAAGACCGAATTCTCAAATTGCTGTCGGAACTGTAATATCATTTTTAGGGTTCCGTAATACTTAAGGAACCCTTATAGTTTCGCTCTGTCCGTCTGTCTGTCTGTCTGTCTGTCTGTCTGTCTGTCTGTCTGTCCGCGCCTCTAGCTCCTGTAATTATGAATATAAACTGATGAAATTTGGTGCAGTTATAGATTGTGTATAGATCACGGTTTCGGGGTCATAAAAAAATAAAAATTTTATATTTTAAGGGTGGCTCTCCATACATGTGAAGTGGGGATGAAAAATATTTTTTCACTCTACCCCATCGTGTGGGGTATCGTAGAATAGGTCTTTTAAAATAAAGGCAAGGTTTCATACGTTACTTTTTTATAAAGTTGACCATTTTCGAGTAATCGGCCTCCAAAGTAGTTTGTAAGTTGGTCCCCCCCCTAGCATTTTTAAACTAAAGGAGATAGAAACTTGCAAATTTCCATGCTGATAGATCATGCTAAAAACTCTTTAGGAAAACTATTATGAACCAAATCGGACAGTAACTTTTGGAGTAATTAAAAAAAAGCATATTACGCGTTTATAGTTACGGAACCCTCCTTAGACATGTCCTGACATGCTCTTGGTTAGGTTTTTGTCTGTCACGTAGACACGTATCTCCGTCACGGCCCAAAGGACCGCCACTGCAAGCCATTGTTGTTTTTGCGCTCTGCACTTGAACTTGAGTGTGCCCACCAAATAATATGACTTATGTCATAGCTGTAGTACAAAACTGACTCAATAAATAAATTCAAGTATTACCTTTTAACGTAGGTATACACATAACTGTAGTTGGAAACGGGCATTGCTTTTCCTAGCCCTTTTGTTTTTCAATGCAAATTTTTCTCGTTCGCTCCGCTCTTCGATCAAAATTGTGTCGTTTTCTTTGCATTTTGTGTATTTTAATTTGCTTTTTACAAAATACAGTAATCTATAAGTAATATCTATACTATATAATTTAAGTAATATTATAAAGAGGAAAAGTTTGTTTTTTGTATGTTTGTTTGCATTGAATAGACTCAGAAACTACTGGGTTGATGAAATTTGGCAGATATAGAGTAGACTACGGGGAAGGACATAGGCTACTTTTTATTGCGGGAAATGTACGATTTCCGAGAGATTAACTTTTGCTCGCACGAAAGCGCCGGCAACTGTGGTAAATAATAAATTAAACTAATTAATAAACTAAACAAACTAATAAAGAACATATATAATTATATACAACCTTTGGTTAGTAATCATTTAGTAATATGTATATTCTTTGCCTTTGGCTTGTTTATTTTTAGATTGAGAGTTTATAAACGCTAAATACCTGAATTAGAAATCTATTTGTAACCGGCATACACATACATTATACATGAGCTTGTGCAATCGAACCTTCGAGGCTAATTTTAAACTCTATGTCCTAATAGGCGTTTATGGTTTGTTACTAAACACTCAGTGCTTAAACACAGACTTAAATACTTCACAATACGTTCTTAAATTGCGTAGCACATCGCTTATCGTACTGGCAGATGCATATTTGCTTATCGTATGTCTTTAGTCTTATACGGCTAAAAGGCCTTTAAGTTTAAATGCCCATGAAAAAGTTTAAATACGTTTCAATACGTGATCAATAACTAAGTAGACTGCCCGCGACTGTGCTCGCGAAAAGCTCCGGGGAACTGTACGTTTTGCCGTTATAAAATAGCCTATGTTCTTCCCCGTGACCTAATCTATATCTGTGTGAAATTTCATCAAAATCGGTTAAATAGTTTCAGAGCATTTCAATGCAAACAAACGTCATCTTTATAATATTAGTATAATTATTAGATAATATAGTAAGTAATTATAAAAAAAGTGGAAGAAACTAGCACACCACAGAAGATAGCTGGTCTTTGTTTAGTATATTCTGTCATCTTTTGAAAGTATATTTAGCAATTGAAAAGGTTCAAGGTACTTACTTAGAAATTGAAAAGATGAAAAATGCAAAAGAAGCAAATTTTAAAAATTTTAGTTAGGTAAACCCTAATTATTGTCAGCAGTGAGCGAGCTAAGAACACTCGATTTTGTCAGCTTTCAAACAAAATAACTAGATCAAAATCGGTTTCGCCTGGGAGCTACGATGCCACGTACAGACACACACACATTCATACAGACACGTCAAAACAAAAACAAAGTGGCTTAAAATTGAAAAAAAATTGAAGAAACTTCATAAAAAGAGTTCTCAGTTCACCAACCGATAGAAGCCTTACTGCTACAGGGCTTCAGTATCAGATTAGATGAGACTGATTAAATACGCATACATACAAACTTGCAATAAGATACTCGCACATACATAATATTTTACTTTAAAGTTGAACTTGATTTACTTACGGTACATTATAAACTACCGAATCAACCTTATCCTCCGAAGAAGAACTAAACAAAAAATCCGTAGGGCTGAAACTACAAGTCTTTCAGTTTTTATTTACGTTATTTATTGATGACACAGGGGCTACAGATAATATGCAAAATTATTTAGACGAATCAGACAAAAATAATTACCTAATAAGTTTAAAAAAAAAATCAAAGTTTCTTTTTTTAAATAAATAATTTTATTCGTGACAACTATATTAATTTCTTGCCAGTACTGTCCAAACTCCAAACGTTTGACATTTCCTTATTTGAATACTAGAAACCTGCATAGGTAGTTGTTTAGCTGGTGTTTTATGGAGCAACATAATATTTAGACATCTCTCATCGGAAATTCTAGAGTAAAGGATACCACCTACTGGTTGTACCCGCCGAAAAGAAACTACGCTCTAAGAAACTCGCACGAGGCCTTTTAGCAAAGAGCTGATGGAAAATTGTTATTTTAAAAGCAATATAATATGTTTTGGTCTTATAGGGTAGGAGGTAGGTATTCTATCTGTACTGAATTTACTGTAAATTGATTGTAAATTGTACTGAAACTATGGATGCAGCACAACCGTTGCTAAACTTGTCAATTTCTACGTCATTATTATGTAATTTCCTTATGATATGATGGCTAATAAATACATAATACCAGATGGCAGATATTGCATAACAATAGTTTGCGTAGTTACCTCGTGGTTGTACCTAATACCTACTTGGTATAAATCATCTCAATATAAGAACTTAACAACTGGGTGATGTCTACGTAAGAAAACCAATTGTATATAGATCACCTATACCTAATAAGCATCTATGGACCGCCGCCGACCGCTGAAAGTTCAATCAACTACGAGTGTTCTTAGAGTTAATTTTGAGCGATTCCTAAATTGAATATTGCGAAATAACTCTCTACGGCTCCGGCTATGAATTACGATTACGACTGCTTACGATTTGGACATTTCGGTGTGTTGGAAGACCAGAGCTATGTTGGTGTGGAAATTCGTAGCGAATAAATTCCCTCAGAGGAAACTGGCGTTTCACTCTGACTACCGGACTGTAACAATACGAATTTTCGTTTTGATAGAATTCCTTTCCAGCCAATAATATTAAACAATCAGCATTATTATTGGCTTGAAAGGAATCGACTTCTTCGAGTTTAACCTATCAAAATCAAACTTACTTGTAAATTCGATTACCTTCCTAATTCCTATAGTCAATTACTACGAGTAATGTCACCACAAACTCAATCTGGGACAGTTTACTCTTTTTACGACCCGGAAGGTTGCTATGGAAACGACAGCCAAAACAAACAGCATCGATCTTATTCCAACGTATTAAGAGTCTAAACTCAATTTGACAACAAGGACATTAGTACAAACAAAACTGATTTAATAAGTGGCTATGATTGGTTAACAATTGTTATTCAATAGGTTGTTTTGCTGTATTCAGTAATTTAACCACCATTACTAGTAAATGTTATATTTTTATGGCATCCGAGAATCACGTAGGAATTTTTTAAATGGTTTCTACTATTAATATTTCAAGGTTCTTTTATTGTATGAGTCGCTTAAATACAAGTAATAAGGATGATAATTAATAATACATATGAGGCCGGGAACCAACTAGGACACCAGCCAGTCAAGTAGTCACCACTATAGCCCAACCATGGTAAACCTGTTGGTTGGTGTGGCAACCAAATCGACCAAACTAAAATCTGAAAAGGCAAGTTAAACATTAATTTGCTAAGTTTCGGCTACAGACTTAAATGATGCCGGTACCGTCGATAAAGTCAACTAACAACAAAAGGCGAATAATAATAAGTCCCAAGAATTTCAAAGAACCAAGCTTATAGAACCTTGTACTTAAACTGGGGATTCCTATCAATTCTTGCTACAATTATTAGCAATTACTATTAAATATTTATTATTCATAAGAATGTGTAGAATAGACCTCACGTAGGTGAGGTGTCTTACCTTATATTATAATAATTCAAAAGCAATATAAATACAATTAAATTAGTATGAAATATGGATGTGTATAAAATATTTAAAATAAATGGAAATTGATCTAGGTATGTACCTAAATGATAAACATGATCATGAAAAAAAAACATTAAAATCAATTAAGAGCACCTCATATTGATATACCAAGAATAATTTTAGAAAGTTACCTACAACTTTCACTAAGCCATCAGTCATAAGTTTTTCGATGAGACAAGATCCATTGTTATTGTAGAATACAATAAGAATACATAATAGTATCTGGTAGATATCTAAACATGAGAAATGTGTACAAAACTTAAATAATAAGTTACTTAGTTCTTTACTAGAATTACTAAAATATAAAAAAAAGTGATAACAGCAAATATACATGTGGTAATTAATAGCTTTGACGCAACTGCACATAAAATAGCTTTTTGTAAAGATGTCTATATAAAAGTATTCAGTATCAACACAGACGTAGTAAAATTAGTCATTTGATATTTCTAGTTATGGTCTTATGAAATAATACTCAGACTTAATGATGTCAGAAGATCTTTGAAAATCTTTGGATAAACAAACATAATATTATTATTATCAAAATAGATAATTAAGATTTCATTGGCAAAGTTAATATTAAATCTGATATGTTAGTGGCTAGTTTACTGTTAGCGTTTCCTCAAAAACATAAAACTTGGAACTGCGAATTGAAATTCCTACTTAATACAAAAAACTTGCTTGAAGATTGCAAACGCTTAAAATCTTAAGACAAAAAAAGGTTGCAAATCGGCCGGTTAAAAATACAGCGGCATTTCAGAGAAAAACTAACTTGAAGTTAGCAGATCTAAAAATGGATAAGAACCATGAAGGCAGAGAAGGTTGCAAAACTGGACCCTGCCGCGCAGGTTCTGTGGTCCAAAAATAGACTGCGATTCTGAGCCTAACGGTGCGCACGCGCAGAATAACACGTACACATTTCTCCTTTCGCTGACAACGTAATTTGCGCTCTGGTCATATACAGTAGAACGGAGTTTACTACAAAATGCTATTAACATAATATTTTGTAACAAAACATAACCAGGTTTACTGTAAATGTGAAAGTTGGAAGGACGGCGCCATTTTGATGTTAATTGACGTCGACATATTGGAATGAATAATGACGATTAATAAACAAAATATTTGGTATTTTTAAACGACTTCCAAAAAGGAGGCGGTTATACGTTCGGCTGTATATATATATTTTTTTTTTGTATGTTCGCGGATAACTCCGCCGTCTGTTGGCCGATTTTCAAAATTCTTTTTTTGATGTAAAAGGTATAATCCGAAGTTGGTCCCATTTTCATAAAATTGGTGACCTGATGATGGGATCCATGAGGAAACGAGGGAACTCCTCAAAATTTATATGGACACATATGGTGGTTTTGACTTTTTCTGAAGTAGTCCAAGCATATGCTACCAAAAAGTAAGATTTTGCTCCAAGGTATACCCTGGATCAAAAAGTACAGAACAGAACTCCTGACTCCTTATAGATACATGTTTGGGGATTTTAGCGTTGTTTAAAGAACTGCAAGCATATGCCACTTTGTCAATTAGAGTAATCATCATCATCACCACCACTATCACAGCATACATCATCACATTATGATGATATAGAAGGTACTTCTCATAGTATTTTACACTAACACGGAGATCTTTGAACATTACTCTGCCGTTTATGGACCTATTTGCAAAATTATTTTGTTGTTGTAAAGGGTTTAATTCGAAATTGGTCCTTTAGTCACTAAAGTGGAAACGCGATGATGCGATCCATAAGGAATCGAGGGAACTCCTCGAAATTTATATCGACACATATAGTGATTTTGACTTTTACTGAAGTAACACAAGCATATGCTACCAAATAATAAGACGTTGTACCAAGGTATACCCTGAATCCAAAAGAACTGAACAGAACTCCTCAGTCTTTAAAGATATGCGTTAGGAAATTTCGGAATTGTTTAAAGAACTGCAAGCATATGCCACTTTGTAACTTACAGTAATCATCATCATCATCTTAATAACAATACCTAATGGAAGCTTGGCACGTATTCAGTTATACATTCGATCGTTTATTTTAGACGTTTTTAAGACGTATTAATAATAACTTAACAAGATATATCACTAAAAAGGGTGAAATTATTATTTTTAAACAAAAAATTAAACCGACTTCCAAAGTAAAAATACACAAAAAAGTATGAAATAAAACTTATTTTATAAATAATTCCCCTTTTAAATTTGTCTATTTCTCTACTTAATCTTCTTAATTTTGAAGTCGTTACCAGTAAATATGAACGTGAGTTCTATAAAATATTGTAGGATATCATTTGGGCTGGTAGCGACTTCAAAATTAAGAAGATTAAGTAGAGAAATAGACAAATTTAAAAGGGGAATTATTTATAAAATAAGTTTTATTTCATACTTTTTTGTGTATTTTTACTTTGGAAGTCGGTTTAATTTTTTGTTTAAAAATAATAATAAGTTAAATATGAAAGAAAATAGTATAATTTAATAAACGGTTAACATAATAAAAAAACTACTTTTATAGGAATTTCTTAAGGAATAAATTTGATCCAAAATATTGCATATAAACAACATATAATTTAATTCATGGAACGACGTATCGAGACTCGAACTTCTCAGAAATTTATGAGGTATAAATTTTTCTCAAGTAAAACTCAGCACTGAAGTATCCATTATAATAATAATAATTATCCTTAGTCTATTATGTGCAATATGAACACAAACTAAGTTTTTAAAACATACGTTGGCATGAGATATATGAATTTTATGTAAATAATGACGAACATCACGGTCTGATGATTTTGATCATTAAGTTCGAAAGCGTTACATTAATACCAAAGTCCGAAATGTTATAGAAAACAACCAGTTTTGCGAATTTGCAATGAAGAAATATGTAAATTCTCGAAACCGACAGGTTTTAAGGTCTCGCCTTGGTCGTGCACGTTCTTGTAACTCATCTTGTTTCGCACGTAATCTTGATTTCTGGAAATTGTATTTTATTCTGATATTACCTTACTTTCACCTATTTAAAAGGAATGATTTCTTTTGCATTTTAAAGAGGAGGCCATATACTTCCTTCTGTCTTCCTTCACCCGAAACTAGATCATGTTAAAATTAGATTATATTATTACATTACTGCAATATTGTGTAATACCTCTGCTAGTAATTAAAACACAAAATATTGCAAATTAAGTAAAAACCAGAGATTCTATGATATCACCGGTGTGCGTTAAAGTGTCTAGTTTAAATCCTCGACGCAAAAAGAGGGGTTTTATAAGTTTGCCGTGTCTGTCTGTCTGACTGTCCGTGGCATACAATACAATTCATCATTATTAGCTCGCTAACTACTTGACAATTCAGGCATTATTAAAAATGTTTAATTTTGTTTTTCATTTTAATTCTTTCCTCTATTCGTGATCATTATATGCATTATTTCATCAGACAATTTAAAAAGGCATCATTTATGATCACACAACGAAGGCGCAAAACCTGAAAACTGCAGCTTCGTGCCTATAATTATTGTGCATAACCAGAGTAACAAGTAACAACTTTCTTATTTCTGGATCCTTTGGTTACATCAAATCTATAGATAATTTATCGATTAGTAAAACTGGCAAATTGTTGGTTACTTAACTAGTCTAAGTATGCCGATCACACATGCTGTAGACGCATTTTAAATAGTTTACATTGCTCAATATGTCGTCGGCATCTTTCCTAATATTATTCACTGATTTTATTTCTATTATGAAATTAATTGACACAAAAATCGCTTTTAATGTTTTTGTCGATCACTATTGACATTTCTCTAGTTATTTTAGACTCTAATGATAAGTGTTTTAGTTTCGTTTGGTTTAAATCTGTTTGAACATAACCTTAATGCCACATTGCATTCAATTCAAGGTTAATGACTATACGAAACGGACATAACGACACATATGAGATAAACCATTTTTACTACCCGGGTGTGTACGTAGGTTATACTTCTCTCGTCTAATTTAACATTAGACTAAAAAAAAATAAGTTGCACAAAGGCAACAAACTAGATTGATGATAGTGTGTCTTTTGCTTATCTAAAAAAATGAAAAAGTTAAGTGTCAATGGCATTAAAGCAGAAAAAAAATTCCCAAAGGTGTAATACAATTTCATGCAGCACCTCCAAATTCCTTTAAAGTCGGCCAGTAGGACGGGCTTTAGTCACGCATGTGGGAAATACCTCATTACAGTTCACGCTATTGAATAGTAATTATTAACTACCAGTAGAATTTTATCAGTATTTAATCTGTTTAATTAACATTAGGGATCAATTTCTGGTTAGTCGTTTTTCAGTAAATCAACATTGATTAGGTGTTCATCCAACATAACATATTTTTATACTGTTGGATCTGACAATTCTGACATATCTTTATACACAGCTTATATAAATAAAAATAACTATATGTGTTAAGCACAATGCCTTAAATGTACTTCTTTCGAGTACCTCTCAGATCTTAAAACAAAGCGTTTGAATTTGAAATACCAATCCTAGTATTAAAGGTATAAATTTACAAAAAAACTCGTAAAGGCCACCTGAAACCCCAGAGGTACTTGGCTTAAAGAGTTAGTATTGCCAGCCAGCGAGGAAACTCTTTAAGCCTACTAGGATCTCTGCCTGACGGGGACGACCTAGGGGTTTCTTTCATTTAAGTTTTTTGTAGTTTTAGTTTTCTTTTTTAAGTTTTTTTAGTTTGTTAATATTGAAAAGTAGTATTATTATTGTTTTCAAAGATAAATAGGTATCTATTTTTAGATAATATTTGCTGTATCATCGAGTTATCATTCCTAGATAATCTTATGTGATAGCATATTATCACACTCGATCTAAAGGGCCATTATCTTAATTACTAATCATTACACAAGATACTGTAATACAATGATTTGACTTATTTGATGACGATACAGTAAGTGAATAATGGAAATAAGTGGATATTGGCTTGACGAAGACTTCAATGCTACTGTATTCATACCATGTAATGGATGCAAGAGAGGCCAGTGGTTTAGAGCTTAGCACTCGACTCTGAGGTCGTGGGTTCGGTTCACGTGTTGGAACAACAAAACAAGTTGTTTCCAAGTTTCGATAGGGCTATGCAAGCTAATCACTAGATTGTTTGACAAGAAAGATGATACATGCGTTGGATGGGTATGTAAAAAGTCGGTCCTGCGCTTGGTCTCTCGCCACTCGCCAGTCGTGTTGTTTCAATCTATCCAGTTGGTTGGTTATAAAGGAAGAGAGGAGTTTCTACTATAAAAATAACTCATGTTTAAAGTATGTGGTTGAAATCTAACTATTGGTCCTGAAACACCTGAAATAGTATTTAATTTCCTTAGTTTTACATCATTTTCATAAGCATCTTTTATAAATAAACTGCTGTAAGTTGTACAGTTCTCTTACTATATTATGCAAATGTTATAACTTTATATTTCGAATGTGATCTTGGCGAGTTTTCAAGAATATTTACAATTTGTTTTTTCTTCTGGAACTTACAAAAAACAATACTTGTTTTCCTCAAATGTCTTTAAATGGGAAATCAATGAGTCACAGCCATTGTTTTAAAACCCTGGTTCTCGTTTGTTCTACTATTTGTATGTGAGCGTGCATAATACGGCCTACTTCCACACACCTTATGTGCTAAATTTCCGTTAAATCTTCTAGAATTGCTTGTTTACCACTTGATTGTTACGTTTGTAGGTCATGGATTGTGAAGTAATGTTTTAACAACAGTCCTTAGTGTGTTACATAGATCCTTTACAAACGACTTCAATGCTACCGTGGCTACCTCACAAGCATTTGTTTATTATTATGGTTCTATTATTGTAGTTAGAAATATAACTTAAGTAAACACGATGTATCTCTAAGAATCACCATGCATAGTTTTTTTTATGTAAAAGGTACCTAGCGAGCTCCGTGGCCTAGTGGGTATACCGTTTGATTCGCACTCGAGAGGGTGCAGGTTCGAATCCCAGGTCGTGGCGTGTACCAATGAGACTTTTTCAGATCTCAAGTACATTATACGGACGCTCTAACGGTGAAGGAAAACATCGTGAGGAAACCCGTACATGGTTGGCCCCAGACGTATTGACCAGTCATTCCTCTGGACTAGGCTGACTGTGTTGTGAGGATGCCGTATGTGCTTGGGCAACCATACGACATTTAAAAACTGACTGTCCCAGACACTGCAGTATTTCAATGGTGATAACTTCGCTCGGAGAATACCGTATAAATCATCCGATAAGGATGAAAAGGCCTAAGTAGGTACCTAGTTAATTATTGAAGGTTGTAGGTACTTTAACTCAGGTATTTTTTGGCACTTGTACAAGAAAGGTATCTTAATGAAAGTTATTTAATCTAATTTTAAATGAATAAAATTTGAGTAATTATTATTAAACACACAAGAAACACAAAGGAAGACAAAATTGCAAATCAAAATAATTAAGATATTAATTAAATTAATTTAAAATGTGTCATCAGAATTGTATCAGTCATTACATAACACGATAAAGATTTTCCTAATTAAATAATCGTTAGTAATTGTCACGATATCAAGATAATGATGACACTAGTTTAGTGGTATTACCTAACTTTGTGAAATTGATAATATTGTCATAAATATCACAAACCAGAAATGAACGTGCTGATCGCCACATAGAGTCAAGAGACACATGTCCAGAAATAAAAATCTTAGGGAGAAAAACATACGCTTGTAAACAGCAAAATGTGTCTATTATTTTATCATCATCATCACTATCAACTTACTATTGTTTTTACTAATGATTAAGTTTTCACGTAATGAGAAGGTGACTAATGGCTATAGTCTACCACGCTAATCTTCGTCTTTATTATCATCACTACTTTATTTTTTTGAAATTAAATTAATCTTGATTGTAAAACCGGCGTCTGGGTTTAAATCGCCGTTTACCCTTTCAATATATTGAGGTGAGAATTAGCATGTTATCGCTATTCATATCCGTGATCAAATTCTGCGCATATATGACGATAGCTAAAAAATAGGTTACGTAATGTCCACAAGAATATCAAAAGTTCAGAGGCCCACGGTCGCAAATCTACAGCAAAACCAACACTCATTAGCATTACCTGCATTGATCCAAATTTTGGAAAGGTAACGTTTTCAGTTTAAAATTATTCAAAGTGTAAAACTCATCAGAATTACAATAACAATTACATATTACGAAAATCAGTGATTTTCGTAATAATAATTGTTATTTGATATTTAAATATTCTTATACCAATTCTATTATAACACCAAGGATATTTAAATATTCGTTTTGAAATTACCTTTTAATGTTATAAAATCTTGCGAACAAAGAAAAAACGGAAAAAGTCTTTGCCCTGCGATTCTACACGATCTCGGTGCAATGTAAGAAAATGCAAATGAACCAAATGTCACACATCTGGGCGTTATAATAATTGACCTGCTGTTAAAAAATAAATTGTTAATCATATGTAATTCATATCTTATTTATATGAAATTATTTTTAAAATATCACAGTAATAATTATCTCACCAGCTAAGCTCATGCAGATAAGCGACATATGCTGTTGCCATGAGAGTTTTTAAATTCGTGACAGCTTTTTGACACGACAAGGACCGTCGGGCTACCGAGCGCCGCCTGGTGACGGAAAAATAGTCGGAAATTCTTATCGACCGTTTTGACCAGATTCTGCTTCTGTAGATTCTTCTGATTCTGATGCTGCTAAAAATTAAATTGACCAATTCTGCTAAATAAAACCTGCATTAATACAATTACAATCAAGTACCGATATGTACGCTTAAACTGTTAAACGGTATTCTCGTAAACGTTAAACCAGCATGAAACGCTCTCTGATTGGTCGAAACTTCATAAAATCAGTTCATGATAACATCTCGCTTCACTTACAATACAATCAATGTAAAGTCTACTTTAAATACGAGAATTGAGGTTCAGATGACGCGTTGTGTGAGTTGCTTCTGTCCCCAAACGGTTGAAAAAATATCAAAAACCATTACGCTGACCTCTAACTTAAATTATCTTTGGTCGCCGTGGCTAATCGTTCCATAGTAAAATTCCCATTTCCCTATATTCTTTAATTTGAAATTGATAATAATAATCATCACCAGTATCATAATATTTTAATACGTCTTCGCCACCGACCACTAATAATATATGGCTTAAATTCCTATGCAAAAGTCAATGAGGAAAATTAAAACTAAACCAATAGTTTTGTTTGAATAAAAATGACATATCGCTAATGTCACAAAAAACACTGTCTCACGTCCACAGACTTCTATTGATTTCTGAGAATAATTATTTTGTTTCTTCAATAATTCTGGAAAATATATAAAATTCCGATATCGTCGTCTAAAAGTGTTAACCTGCTAACTCCAAAAGTACAAATTTTCAGGAGACAAATAAAACATTCCTATTTTAACAGTAGGCAGTAAAATGAAAAACTGAAAATACCGTTGGCGGGGAATAATTTGTATTAATTATTTTAATTACAAACAACATGCTGACTTGTATTTTGATAAAGTTATCGATAAAAAAAGGAGTTATAACAATTTATTTTCATAATAATACCATGGAGGGCAACCCAGATACGGAGTTATCATCTTTTATTTTTTACAACAGTCTAATTAAATTACTTTGGTATAACAAATTTTACTTAAAAACAGTATTTTTATAATTAAATTTACGATAGAAATTTTCAGAAAAACTTTTTTTTTCTGATTAACTTATAATATTATAACCAAAGCCTAATGTGGCAGACTATCATAAAATTCATGGTACTTTTGGAAGAACTAATTTGATCTGTTGTAAGTCCTGGAACTTGCGATCTTTTATGGGTAATCGATTTTCGTGTAGATTTTCCAATTCATGGTAGTATTTAGGATTGACAGTGGTTTTTCTTTGTGGCAGCTCTGACCACAGTTCAGCAAATCTCAATTTGTAAGAAATAATACCGGTAGGGCTGTACTGGAGTGCACGAATATCATTTACTTTTGCATCTCCAACTGACCTTCCTGGTCTTATAGTTTTGTAGGATTGGACCGTATCAAACTTTTTGAAAAAGTTGTGACTCAAATATTGGACATAGTATGGCTCCTTTCGAGCACTTTTGATGACGTCAATGTAATCTGCAGGGACAATGGACCTAGTATAACAACAGGACAGACTACTGTGAGCAAAAAAACGAGCCGAGCGAGAGGTTGGAAGAGAGGCCGTGTGTCCCTTTCTAGTAGGGTGACAATAATATTTTCTGCTGTGGCAAACTGCAAAGCTGTGTGAGACAAATTGTGAAACACTGAATGACATACAGCTGAGGCTTTAAAAGTCGACTAGATTGAATAGTGTAAAATCAAGAAGGTTTGAAGTGACGGCTGCATTAATATGTAACAGATTTTTATGTAATTCTCTGCCTTACTTAAACACGATTGAGCCATTTTTGTCGCATTTCTTCATTGTTGGAAAATCTATAAAAACTGTATTATATTATCATTAGAGGCATTACTCGACTTCACACGTTTTTTCTCAGTAACTAGGTACTTACAGCTTACTACGATTCTAGGCGAGTCGCTATCGCTACTGACTAGTTTATAACAAAACGTAGTACAATTATAACTCTTAATAACGTCAGTTGCTATAATGTTAACACTTTTATACTAGAATAACTAGATTAACATTAACAATTAACTTACTAATGTTACTAATAAACGAAATATTGCAACCAGCAGAACTTTCACTTCGACAAGAATATATACAACATTTTTTTCACCATTTTGACTGTTAAATCATCAAACAACATAGTTACGGAGATACATGAAGTAAGAAATAAAAACTATTTTCAAATTTAATATTATCCGGTGTTCAGCATAAAATATGTGTAATGGCGTATCTATTGTCTTGCGAATGATACCATCTAATAAAAAAAGAAGGAAAAGGATTTAATGTAAACTGCATTTTTATTTAGTATTATATGACTATTTCTAACTTTTTTAATTATAATATGATATAGTTATAAACATTTGTTAAAATAATAATATAGTACACTCGTTTTATCTAAGATTTTTCAAGTTACTTTTTATAAATACCAACATTTTTCTGGTTGGCAACATGCAAGAACGAGACACACAGCCTCTCTCCTGGCTATCTCGCTCGGCTCGGATTTGCCTCTATGATACGTGCATTGTGAAATACACTCTATTACTAAGGTAATACAGTTCTTTTTAGCAATTACAAAATTCGGAGTCTTCTATCCATAGGTACTATATCCATGGCAGGGACGTTAATCACCTTGTTTTTCAGACGTCTTTCAATAGCAGAATGCATAGAATCCACTTCCATTTGGGTGTGACCCACTTCTAAATATTTTTGTTCTATCCATAGATTATGTTTTGCGGCTGTATTAAGCAACGCGTTTGACATCACTGCATTTCGGTTCTGGTACCCACAGCCATCAGAATAAAATATAATTCGATTACATCCAGCTGGCAAATTTGGTATAACATATAGTAACGTATTGTATAACTGATTGATGTGTAAAAAACACTTTTTATGGTACTTACCTTTCATAAATAGTACGAAAACAGACGTATTAACCTTGTTTTGTATTTCTTTTCCAATAAGATAGTGCGGACAACTTGTTCTAGCAAGCGCGTTCGAACAAAATGGCGGAGTTGTCAACTTTTACGCGCGAAAAGTTGACACAGTGGAGTTATCAGATATGATTGGGCGTGTTTTTTGTTGTTTTGTATTAGTCTGGTGGATTTATCACTTTCTACAATTGCAGGGCTTTTTTTTATCTTTCCAACGATACCAAAAACTTAAAACTGATAAAAATGGAGTTAACAGCTTAACACTTTTAGACGACGATATTCAAAGTCACGATGAATGTAATATCCGGGTCCAAAGTTAGGAAATAATATCTTTCAATTATAATATGAATCGTAGTCAAATAGATTTTTTCATTGAATTTCATTGAATTTGACTAATGCTTTTGATTGCATCGCACATCGTACTAAGAGCTCAATGATGAAGAAACATTTTAGGAAAATCATCACAGTTCTGATGTCGTACCTATAACTATAAACTAATGTAATATAGCTTTTAAAATTAGTATGTATCGTAGTAATGACCCTGACAAAGTCAGCTACCTACGACTTAAAATCTTAGCTTAAGTGGAGAGTGGTGTAAATTATGACTCCATGTACTGAGGTGTGTAAGTTACTGATTATGATAAATCACGCCAGACTGACGTATGTTTACTGCTAAGATGAATCAATATTTATGCCTGGAGGACCAAATGAAAGTCAAGAGAGAGAGAGTTAAATAAATTTAATATAAATTACGTACAGACGACGAAAATCATACTAAGATTTTAACGACTAAAGTCTCAGGTGTAGTGCCTAGGTCAGGCACCTTTCAGAAGTACACCGTCAGTTTACGAAAGAATAAAAAACAAAGTTATTGGAGAAATAAGGATATGTCCATTGTAGCTTGCCTACAGTACATTGTACAACATTACGAATAAATGTAAAAGAGTATTAAAAACTTAAATTATTATTCGAAATTTATATTAAAAAAATATTTAAAGCAGGTTAATAAAACGGAGTTGTTTCTTGTCCATTCTCCAAGTGGCGTGATCACATTCCGCGTGTAAAGGACTAATTCTAGAAGGACGAATGAGCTAACAGATCGTTCAGGTGATGTGGACGATACATAATGGTTGGGTTATCGTATGTTGACCATTTACATAGGGCTACCCCAAAAAATCTCTGCATCAAACTATTATCTAATATAATAAAACAGCTGAAAAGTTAACAAACTCCTTGCAGGCAAAATAAAACGAAGAGGACTGCACATGATAGTAATGAGACTAAAAATAATCTGTATTAAAAATATAGAATAACTAAGTTATAGCATGCAAAAAGAACAAATAAAGATGAAATAAATGATGCTGTTCAACCGGTTGCAATAAGAAAGGACATATAATATCTGTGGACGCTTCACACCAAGCCAATCTGGTCCCGTGGTAAGTTCTCGAAGAACTTGTTTTTCGGGTATCAGCGGAAATACAATATATTTAATACCTTTATATTTATACATATATTTAAGATTTTAAATCCTTATTGAATATGTAAGGAAAATGATAAGTTTTCATTTGAAGACACTAAAATATCTAAAGTTAGTAGCAAATCCGGTCTAGAGTCTGAACCTTCCTAATCGATTATGAAAAGTCTTTTATGATCATTTATTTGATACATCGCCATTCGCCATTCCAATTTATTTGTTGTACTTATTTCAACTGCCTGGCGTCCCACGAGCGACGGCTTATTAGTTCGTTTTAATAATTGTCTTGTGGCAGCCCTGATACCAATCGACGTGTAGAGCATTACACATCGTAAACCTGTTTCTTGTTGACTCAATCACAAAAGAACTTTGTACTGACGCCACGTTATGTATAACATAGTGATACTAGTTCCGTCCTCTAACGGACAAAAACTCAAACGCTTATCAAAGAGGTTCCTAAGTCCCAAATTACATGCAGAGATTGGGTCAGCATGTGACATAGAACTTAGAAGCCTTTTAAGTCTTAACTTTAAGAAGTCAACACTTCTTAAAGATAAGAATTAAAAGATTCAAATACTTATAAGAATTTAGACAAACTAGAAAGATTCGAAGGCTGTGGGAACTATGAAGTAATTGTTACTTCCAAAAAGTATTCTTTGAAGCCTATCATTAAAAACTACGTACTTTCGTACCTATTGCAGAACTTCGCAATAAGTAAGAACGTAAAATAATGAAAATAATTAGCAATGCTAAACTCTCAAAATAAGTTAAACAAATAACAGCTAAAGCTCAAAATTACAACTGTTATACGCAGTCAAAGGCTTGTCGTGAACCGCCACGACGCGACACACCCACTAGAATAATTGCATAATGAGTGGGTATTGTCAACATCCTTAACCTGATACGACGTGGATCACTTTACATAGAAAACTTGATAATACGCGGAAAATAGAGAATGTTACTAGATATATCATAGGTTAATTGCTTGAAACTGCTATTACAGATACACTAGTTAGCAGTTTTTGTTTTATTCAAAAATATTAAGTAGGATTTTCGCGCGTTCAAGGTTCCGAAAATTCTCGATTCCCGCTAAAAGTAGCGTGACGTCACGACTCACGCTACACCTCAGCCCGGAGTAGTTTTGTATGGGCCGTTTACACATGACTCAAGCACAATACAAAAGTGCTTCAAGAATTCCTCAGTTATTGGATTTAATATACCTACTACTCCTTTTGTAGACTGTTCTATTTTTAGAGGACTGTTCAGTTAGTTCCTTTCATTGAAAATTACGTGCCTTGTTGTAGGGAGCTGGTAGTTAGTGTAGTTACTTCTAACTTCTGAGGCAATTCATCTTATGACGCACTGCGTTGTGCACACAATCTCGCACATGAACTTAACTTTGTTAGTTGTTTATCAGCTAAACACGTTGTTTCTAAATATAGTATGTTGCCTGCATTCTACACCCACGAGTTCTATAGAAATTTGCATACAGGTAACATAATTGAACCTACGTGCATAGTCTAAGATCCAAGAACGCGTATGTGCCAATTACTGTTCATGAATTTTTTGTTGAATAATAGTAGTTATTTTCCAGTTATCTGAATTTGCAGTATCTGCCACCTTTTTTGGCCTAATCCTCTAAAGATCAAGATTACCAAGGTCAAAGTATTTGCTTAGCTACAGCGCCTAATTAATTTTCACCTTATTTTGACTTTGGAGTCTAACGACCAAATGACGTGCATATTATCATTTAAGGCTATATATTTACAATATTCTAATGTCCTTTTGTATTTTGTTTCAGGTAAAGATCTTTATGAGAATCAGAATTCAGAGGTAACTTGGTAGAGTTTTTTTTCGTTGTATCTTAAATTGTACGAGTATTAATTAGAACAACTAGTTATTTATTGATTTTGTAACAGTATGTATTTGAAATAGGTCCAGGTAATTTATTTAAATAAAATCGCCCAATTGCGAGTCGGTACAAAACGACAAACAAAATGTTTTTGTATTGGAATATTTGTGAAGATTTAATCGCGGTTAAGGAGATTGCCTACGGACAGACGCGTTGACAGATAGACAGATCTTTGGGCACGGAACCTAGAAATAGTCGCCTTACCAAGAGTAAAGTTAGAATCACGTCTACTGACATAAGATTTTCGTTCGTTTAACACTGGTGGTGTTTTAAACTATAATTTATACATTGTACAGAATGTCGTCAAAACAAAAACAGATATTCAAGGGGCGTAATCAGTATTCGATTTTCTTGCCAAGAAATTAAATTATCCTATAAAATACTTGAATTCTATTCACAACCGCGCGGGCGATTTTTACATATAATATGCTTGTGTTAGTTAGTGTTGCAAACTAGTGTAGGTAAGACCTTCGCGATGACGTCTCGTAAAAATTAGGATCAGCTGTCGCTTCCACAGCTGACAGGTCACAGGTGTGACCTCAGCTGTTACTTAGTTCAGCCACAGATTAAAGAAGACGAACAGATAAACAGCTACATAGCTAGCTTTCGATTTTAATGCACTACTACAAGCGTACCGCATACGTGTCGTACGGTTTGTCCACGATTGTGTGGAAAAATTGTAGGTCGTTGAAGAGGACGTCAAAGTTGCGTCCTTTTGGAAATTTGGATCGTTTCAAATATGGATCGTTGTATGAAAGCTTTTTCTACACTGTGTTTCAGCTTAGTTTACTTATGAACGGAAATGTGAAGTTGTCGGTAGGTACCTACATAATTTATCTAGTCACAGATAATCTAGACCCGCGGGAACCTCATATTTGCTGCGATGAAATGTAACCTATGTCCTCCGTGTTTTCCGTTCTCTAAGTATGTGTGTGCCAAATTTCATCAAAATCGGTCAAGTAGTTTTGAAGCCCTATCTGGAAATCTAATTCATAAGCCATGAACGTAAAAAAAAGACGGACACCGCTTCAGTTATATGAATAGTGAAGCAATCAAAGTAAGACGGCCGTATCGTACCGACACGTGCCGCACGCACACATTCACAGCAGAGTAAGACGATCGGCCGCCAGTACGCCAATGGCAATTATCCAGAAATCTTACACAAACGTAAGTCGCCGCCATTGTTGGGCTTCACTCAATACTTAGCTCACAATCCGTCCGCCTTTTTTACGTCCATGTCATAAGCAGGTAGAGTGTTCTCAATCTTCAAATGACGACAAGCAATCACGAATCACAATAGATTTGTCAATGACACATCAGTTTGATGCCATAATACATTCTCGGCGGGATTCGAACCTGCGACCTCCCGCTTGAGCGCCGACGTGCTAACCACTGAGCCCACAGAGGCCGACATAAATGTCTAGAGGTATAAAAAATAATACTATTGTTATTCAAAACTTAGAAGGACCATCGTCCCTCGCCTAAGATCTAACCACAATATTTTCTATGCATTTTCAAATGATAAAAGCTGAGATTAGATTAATATGATCAGAAAAGCGTTCTCTCAGAAACTAAAAGAGGGAGCTGGGACCTCTAGCTGCATGGTGGACCAGTATGACCAAAGCATTAGCTGTAAATAAATTGCCAAAAGCGACAACCGACCCAAGATGGAGTTTCTTGTCGCAAATTTACTAGGAGAGCCGACCCTACGTAAATTGGAAAAGAGCTAAGAAGAAGAATAAAAACTTTAATTATGACCCAGACGGATAGCCGACTACCCGACTCGACTCTCGAGTAGTGATAATCCATCATTTTCAAATCATGTTACGATCATTCTGTAATCACTGTCGATGTGGTAAATCGTCACCATGATAACACTGATAAGAATTGCGTCGCCACTTCACTGATAACACGATTACCGTAAAATGTCGTCACAGCTATAAATATTATGCACTTTATAATGTGTCCAATTCGTCTATTTTATGGCTCATAAAAAGTTTTTTTTTTACATAAATTAATAACGTTTAATAACCTTTCAATTTTAACCTCTCAGTCTCAATCACACTTGCATCTTGCTCATTATAGAAAAACTATCCGATCTCTAACTATCCTATATTATAGGAAAACTTATACTATCCTATAATATAAAGTTTGTGAGGATGGAGGATGTTTGTTACTCTTTCACGCAAAAACTACTGAACGGATTTTGATGAAATTTGGTATGGTAGTAACTTGAGCTCTGTATTAAAACATAGGCTACTTTTTATCCCGAAAAAGTAGTTCCCGTGGGATACTGTATTTACGCGAGTGAACTCAGTGAAGCCGCGGGCAACTAGTTTTGCATGTAAATCAATGCCTTTAGTAATTTACTATTAGTATTAACGTCGTTTACTAAATTGTCCATCTCAACTATAATAATACATAAGTAATGGTCAATTTATTAGCTAAATGTCAAGGTTGTATAGGTAGTACAATGTAATAAACAAAATATTGTGATTTTTTCTATTGGTCACTTTATATCAGTTCCACCAATCAAATCTGTGTGTTTTTGCGCCTCCAGTTTACGTTTTTGCTTCAAATTAATCACATTTTACTTGGCAAGACTTGTTACGCCCACAATTATTTTGAAACCGTTCAAAACTCACGTGGGATTTTCGCCGTTAGTTCCTAGACTTTATTGTTGGGTTTTAGGCTTTTAGGGCCTGTTTCACAATTTATGTCTTAAATGTGTCATTCAGATACCTGATTCGGAAGTTTTGTCGGAATTCGGAAGCTCTCAGAGTAGGTAATTGCCTAAAGCAAAAGCTTTTAGTTCACTGTTGCCCACGTAAATACAGTAAGTATCCGACGGGAACTACTTTTTCGGGATAAAAAGTATCCTACATTTTAATCCAGAGCTTAAACTTCTACCATACCAAATTTCATCGAAATCCGTTCAGTAGTTTTTGCGTGAAAGAGTAACAAACATCCGTAGTCCATGCATCCTTACAAACCTTCTTCATAATAGTAGAAGGATAGTAGGATATCGTTGTTATCGAGCAAACGAGACAAAACATGCAAATAAGCAATCTGATACTTATCAGCATAACGCAACGCGACGCGGCGCGGCAGTTTAAAGATAACATAAATATTATTTTTTATTGTATTCGGTGAAGGAAAACATCGTAAAGAAACCCGCACATAGTTGGCCCCAGACGTATTGACCAGTTCATTCCTCTGGACTAGGCTGACTATGTTGTGAGAATGCCGTATATGCTTGGGCAACCATACGACATTTAAAAACCAATTGTCCCAGGCACTAAAGTATTTCAAGAGTAGTTACTTAGCTCGGAGAATACTGTCTGTCTGAATATCTGTCATACTGAATCATCCATTAACGAATTTAAAGGTCTAAGTTAGTTTTATTTTTAACCGACTTCCAAAAAAAGGAGGCGGTTATACGTTCGGCTGTATATATTTTTTTTATTTTTTTTGTATGTTCAACGATCACTCCGCCGCCTGTGGACCGATTTTCAAAATTTTTTCTGTGATGTATAGGGTGTAATCCCAAGTTGGTCCTTTTGATATCAAAGTGGTGATCTGATGATGGGATCCATGAGGAATCGAGGGAACTCCTCGAAATTTATATGGACACATATGGTGATTTCGACTTTTTCTGAAGTAGTCCAAGCATATGCTACCAAAAAGTAAGATTTTACTCCAAGGTATACCCTGGATCCAAAAGTACAGAACAGAACTCCTGACTCCTTATAGATACATGTTTGGGGATTTTGGCGTTGTTTAAAGAACTGCAAGCATATTATGCCACTTTGTCAATTTGAGTAATCATCATCATCACCACCACTATCACAGCATACATCATCACATTATGATGATAAAGAAAGTACTTCTCATAGTATTTTACACTAACACGGAGATCTTTGAACATTACTCTGCCGTTTATGGACCTATTTGCAAAATTATTTTGTTGTTGTAAAGGGTTTAATTCGAAATTGGTCCTTTAGTCACTAAGGTGGAAACCTGATGATGCGATCCATGAGGAATCGAGGGAACTCGTCGAAATTTATATCGACAAATATAGTGATTTTGACTTTTACTGAAGTAACACAAGCATATGCTCCCAAAAAACAAGATGTTGAAACCAAGGTATACCCTAGATCCAAAAACACTGAACAGAACTCCTCAGTCTTTAAAGATACGCGTTTGGGAATTTCGACATTGTTTAAAGAACTGCAAGCATATGTCACTTTATAACTTACAGTAATCATCATCATCACCTTAACAACAATATCTAATGGAAGCTTAGCGCGTATTCAATTATATATTCGATCGTTTATTTTAGACGTTCATGACGTATTAATAAGAACTTAACAAAATATATAACTAAAAAGGGTGAAATTATTATTTTTAAACAAAAAATTAAACCGACTTCCAAAGTAAAAATACACAAAAAAGTATGAAATAAAACTTATTTTCTAAATAATTCCCCTTTTAAATTTAGCTATTTCTCTAGTCAATCTTCTTAATTTTGAAGTCGGTACCAGCAAATATGAACGTGCGTTCTAAAAAATACTGTAGCTTTACGTTTGGGCTGGTAGCGACTTCAAAATTAAGAAGATTGACTAGAGAAATAGCTCAATTTAAAAGGGGAATTATTTAGAAAATAAGTTTTATTTCATACTTTTTTGTGTATTTTTACTTTGGAAGTCGGTTTAATTTTTTGTTTAAAAATAATAATTTATTAGAGTTTTCTGACTAAAGTTAAACATTCGTCAGTGTTATTTTTTCTTTATCTTACTATGTAGATGCTATAGCTGTACTTCACTTCACTTTACATTATAAACACACTTAAGTAGGTAAATATTTTCTCCGCTCAAACTTATATAAAGGCATGTCTATAAATAGATTTAATGGCTGCCTTTCGCGCGCTTTATTTAGAAAACCAAACGCAGAAAATTCTAGCACGCCATTCCGATACCGGAATCCCAAAGCTGTAAGAAAATTCCAGAGCCTAATATTTATCAGGGTTTGGAAAGAACGTATGTAAAGTAATTGGTATTCAAACATTTTTATACATTACACAATAATTTTTATAGGTACCTAATATTAGCGACTATTTTTATTTTTTGCGGCTTGTTAAGCTGTTTTTATGATACCCAAAGAGTAAAAACGGGCCCCTTTTACTGAGTCTTCGCTGTCACCGTCTGTCCGTCTGTTTTTCACCTCTGGTTGTATCTCGTGAACCGTAAAAGCTAGACAGTTGAAAATTTCTCAACTACAAATAAATACTAAAAATAGAATAAAATAAATATTAAAGTGGGGTTCCCACTTCCCATACAACAAACGTGTTTTTTTTTTTTGCCGTTTTGTACGGAACCGTTCGTGCGCAATTCCGACTCGTACTTCGCTTTTTTTACGACAAAATACGACAAAAACGGAATGGAAGGTGTTTGAAGGACGGTCTCAGTAACTATATACAGGAACTGTGGCGGTCGAACCCAGAACCACCGCTGTGACCGATCGGCTCCAGTGACGATAACATACGATATACTATACGTAGCTACACGAGTATGTCCAAGCAATATAATATAAACCTTAAGTTATTTCTAAACAATTTTTAAATACACCAATTTGAAGTAAATATGCTGCTTGAGTAGGGAATAAGCGTTACAAAGCTTGTAACTTCCATTTAGAAACTTCCAAACACTTCCATTTAGGCTGGGACTATATGCAACAGAATCCGGAAGGCCGTAGAAAATTCTGAGTATTGAGCGCGCCCTGCGTTAGAGCAATAGAGCTGATTATTATTTTTAAACAAAAAATTAAACCGACTTCCAAATTAAAAATACACAAAAAGGTATGAAATAAAACTTATTCTCTAATTAATATCCCTTTCAAATTCGGCTAAAATTTTTACTATTTCTCTACTCAATCTTCTTAATTTTGAAATCGGTACCAGCCCAAACAATATCTTACAATATTTTATAGAGCTCACGTTCGTATTTGCTGGTTTTCTACAATTTCTACAAAATTTAAATTCCAGTAGGCACCAGCCCGTCATGACGCGAGTAATGAGGCATCATTCGAAGGTTCTTTACAATCACCAAAGATTTCAAAACTCAAGATAGGCTATGAATTCATTTTATAGAACAAATTTTCATACAATAAAAAGTTACGCCATCTAGGTTTTCACCATACTTCAAATGTCAAAATGGCCCCAAAAATCACAAAAGTGGGACTCAGTGCCCATAAATCACAAAAATCACAAAAGTGGGACTCAGTGCCCTGTAGACACTGTGGCAATAGTGGCAAGCCCCAAAGGGAGATCTCCGACCGAGCGAAGTGCTATGCTCGGTCAGGCCGAAGCCCACTGTAGTGGTTTTCAGATGTTCTATATATATCGCCGATCTTAGAAAACTTCGATAGCGCGATTGGACTGTGCGCTGATTGGTCCGCCACAACACTTTTTGCCTCAACATGCGCCTCGTCTATAAAATATAGGTACTGTGATTGTCATAGGACAATCACAGTTTTTCCACTTTAGTGACATAAATCACAAATCTGATGAAAAGTGATGAGTAAACACAATAAATAATAATATTTTATATTGTATAACGATAAAAGGCTGTTCAAGTTTCTTCTTCTTCCTTACGTAAGATTATTGTCGTTGGAGGAAAAAGGGAAAACGCAACGGCACTTAACACTAATTGATGCCTTATATAATACACTATAATATTGTTTTATTACGACGACAATGTCTATGTAATATCATCCGTTATCATTTATCCTCTCAGAGTACCTTAAAAGTACAGCCGATGGTTCTGACTCCTGATGCAGAGCGGTGTAAGGCTGGGACTGTAGGATCCGGAATCCGGAACGCCCGCGCCAGTGAAAATTCAGAGCACTGAAAATTTATGAGCTGAAAATGAAAGCTGTCATATTTGACATTGACATTTGACTCGACACTTGTGTGTTCGATTTTCTGAACCTCAATTCTCGTATTTGAAGTTGACAATTTAAAAAGTCAATTTTACTTTCTTTGGATTGAAAATTCATGTTACCGTGAATGGATTTCATGACGTTTCGACCAATCAGAGCGCGTTTCACGTTGGTTTAACGTTCATAAAAACACCTATTGGGAGTATAAGCGTATCGAGACTTGATTGTAATTGTATTAATGCAGGTTTTATTTAGCAGAATTGCCCCTCAGCTCTATTGTATCAGCGCTGGGTTCTATTTTCAATGCTTTGAATTTTCCACGGCCTTCCGGATTCCGGATCATATAGTCCCAGGCTCCCTAGCCTAAGTGTACTTATTAGTCCCAGCACTCCCAGTTTTTAATATTATATATCTATGGTCCCAGCCTAATAAGTGTAGGCTAGCTTATTCGGAAGCTTTGTCAATTGTCGCTGCTAGCTTAATATCGAGCGACAAGGCAAAACTTACAAATAATATGTCTAACAGTTATCAGTAAATTATAAAACAGATCCCTAGTGATATATAACTTTTCATTATTTCAGTTCAAATTGAACGTACAGCTATGTTTAAATATCTCAGATTGCTTAAATCTCTAATAACTTCTAGATCCAAGAACATCTAGTTGTGAAGTTATGGTGTCATAATTGTTATAATTGACAGTATTTACTATTTATGTCAGTAGAGGTGGGCGTGTACTGCCTATGGACCTTGCGTTCACCTTGCTCGTTACTTTACCTAGATATTACGTTCGAGGTATCTACAGAGTACAGACGGAGAGTATTGTACTTCTTAAGTTATATGAAGTTATTTTAGTGTTCTTTAGGTTCTTTTTTTTTTTATGAAATAAGGGGGCAAACGAGCAAACGGGTCACCTGATGGAAAGCAACTTCCGTCGCCCATGGACACTCGCAGCATCAGAAGAGCTGCAAGTGCATTGCCGGCCTTTTAAGAGGGAATAGGGTAATGGGGGAGGGTAGGGAAGGGAATAGGATAGGGGATTGGGCCTCCGGTAAACTCACTCACTCGGCGAAACACAGCGCAAACGCTGTTTCACGCCGGTTTTCTGTGAGCCCGTGGTATTTCTCCGGTCGAGCCGGCCCAATTCGTGCCGAAGCAAGGCTCTACCACGTTCTTATATTTAAGCCTTTATTACTGCTCTATCAAAAGTCAATACTACGTAGAATGATACGAAATGGTATGTTTAACTAACATTTATCAACTAGGTACTTAGTAGCTCGGGACATTACATATTATTAAGGATGTATAAATTATAATACATTATACATTACACCTTAACTACGAAATCAAAGTTTGCTCTAAGCTTTTTAGTTTATAAGGCTAAGGGTCTATTCACACCGAAACGAAACGATACGTGATATTGCGTTTAGCGTTAGGACTACAGTTGCCAAATGTCCCGCATTTGCCGGGACGTCCGGTATTTTAGGCATTATTTAAAATGTCCCGCCGCGCCGGGACAAGCGCTGTCCCGTAAATCGAGTGATCTAGGGTTATCTATACAGTGCCCGCAATATACCATAAACATCAATATGAGCTCAGGCAAAAAACTATTAAAAAATGCAAAACCTCGCTCGATCCTTAGTAAAATATCAAAAATTTATCACTTTTTTGTCCCGGGTAAAAAAATGAAATCCCGTATTTTTTGGCTTATGTAAGCATTTGTCCCTTAAAGGGTGAAAAAAATCTGGCAACCCTAGTTAGGACTTAGGGGGTTCCGTATCAAAAATCCGAGTGTTGAGTAATAATAATTTGCGTGAGATCCATAAGGGACCGTCCATTAATCACGTGATGTTTTTAACAACTTTTTAGAGCCCTCCCCTCCCCCTGGTGATACGTGGTGAGGTTTTATACTACCCCCCCCCTCCCCCACCTAAGATCACGTGTATTTTTTTTACATAGTAAGCAGGTCATGTTTGAAGAAAAACTTTAACTTAAAAAACAATTTAATCGAATAATTTATGCAATTAAAACTATACGAGTCATTTGTTTTGTAAGTATTTAAACAACACTACGAATATACAACCAATAATAATTTCGGTATGCATAGACTAGATTCGAAAATTAATACACGTGATGTCTCCTTATACCCCCTCCCCCCCCTTGGTGATACTTGGTGATTTTTTTTCGGACCCCCCCCTCCCCCTTTAGGCATCACGTGATTAATGGACGACCCCTAATTATATAATGTAATTGATACGGCTGATATAGCGGTAGCTACGCCCCTGCGGCTTAGTGCCAATTTTAAATATTATAGTGTTATCTCTCTCTTGTTCGTCTTAATGAAAGAGAAGGCATGATATTAAAATTTTGTGAAATTGGCACAAAGTAGCTAATAAGTTCCTTGTAAAAAGGTATTATTCATTTGAACATAGAACCAACCGGAAGCGACTCTATCACGATTTGTCTAATGAGACAACCGGAAGGAGATGCTGTCAATCACTCGTAATTGTTATTTTTTATCAGCTGTGATCTAGAACACTATGATAAGGGTCATGTGATACACGATCTCAAAACTTCCTTGTACTAGAACCTAGCTAGGTATTGAAAGTAAAGAGCTGGTGGAAAAAATGTATAAAGTCGGGTGTTAAGAGCCATTACATATTGTTGTTAATTAAATTTATAAATAAAAATATTTTTGTTGATAACTAGCTGTTGCCCGCGGCTCCGAATTCGTAAATACAGTATCCCTAAGGAACAAGTTTTTCGGAATGAAACGTGGCCTATGATTTAATCCAGAGCCTAAAGTACTACTTATACCAAATTTCATCGAAATCCGGTCAGTACTTTTTGCGTGAAAAAGTAACGAACTAACGAACATTAATCCATCCGTCCTCACAATTTTTCACATATTTATAATATTTACAATTAGTAAGTAGGACAGATAAAATATGTAATGTAAGGTAGCTTGGTGTCAGTGCAGAAGTAAAAGACAACTAAAGTCTGATAAGTTTATGATGAAATGGATAAGACAGCACGCGAACCTAGGCGGCTTGACGTGAACAGGTTAACATATTCAATATATAATAACATACTAATATTATAAATGGGAAAGTGTGTGTATCTGTCTGTTTGTCCATGTTTCTCGCTAAAACGACTGAACCGATTTAAATGAAATTTGGTACACACTACACACATAGTCTAGAGCCCGAGAAAGGACATTTTATCGCGGGGAAATGTACGGATACTTTATTAACAGTTTCACGTAAAAACTACTAAGCCGATTATCATGAAATTTCGCACAGATATAAAGTAGACCATGGGAAAGGACATAGTCTACTTTTTATCGCGGGACATAAAAGGTTCCCGTGGGTTACTGTACCTACCCTGGTAGCCGCGGGCATCAGCTAGTTGAGAGATAAATCAGAGTATTTTAGCTAATAGCTTTGTTATATTAATGTGAATCTGCGTCAGACTTCTAATTATATCTATTCTAATTATATCTAATAACAGGTGTAATTAAGTGACACATGCTCATTAAGATTATTATCTATTGTAATAGAGTAGGTAGAATACATTTAGGTAGAATCCATTAATACAACTTAAACCACTGATTACGCAATAGGGTGGACAGTGGCGTAGCTACAGGATGGCAAGTCGGCAAAATGCCACGGGTCCCCAGCCGGCAAAGGAGAATAACCAACATTTATTATTATAACACATTTAGTTAAAAAAAATTAGTTTTGTTTTTAATTTATTTAAGTTGCATACACAAGTACTTAATGTATAAAAATTTCAATGAATTTGTAAAAAAAAAAACTTGAGAGTTGTCAAGGGACACCCGGATGGAACGAAGTTCCGGATGAAAATATCTGGCTTGCTTTCTATAAGAGAGAGAGAGACAGACAGAGAAACATGCGACGCCGCACAGCTTACAATAGCTTACTATAGCAAAAAAAAAAAAAAGACATACAGACAGACAATTGTGCATGTATATATAAAATAAATAATAATACAATATCCGAACCGATATTATCCATACATACATTACATACATACATACATACATACATACATACATACACACATACATACATCAATATAATAAATGTATACGCGTAAATATTTAATTTTTATAAAAAATAAAATTATTTTTTGTAATTAAAAAAGTGTCGTGACAACTTTTCGTAAGAATTTTTTCCGTCTAGCCCCCTTTCACAACGCGCGATAAGGAACTTCGTTCCAAAAATTGTAACCCAGTTTTAGAAAGAAAGGTTACAATCTTATTAATAATTTCGATCTCTATATTATTATGATTATATTTAAGAGCATAATATTCAAACCTTAAAGTTTGGTCAATGACTGATAACAACCCTGTGTGTAGGTATCCGATGAATTTGCCAGGGGCCTCGAACAGTGTAGTTACGTCACTGTCAGTGGTTTAAGTTGTGTTGACTGTGTTGTTGTTTCATCTTTCGGCGTACCTAGGGTTGCCATCCGTCCGGGTTTCCCCGGATTTGTCCTAGTTTAAAGGGCGTCCGGGGAGCGTCCGGGCCGGATTTTATTTGCTATCCGGGTTTTTGTAGGCAGAATTAGGAAGGCCTAAGTTTTTTATTTTTTTATTTGCAGCAATAATAAATCTTCCTTTCTTTTTGACATTGCCGTAGTCGGGTAAAAACTGTTCTATGTCCGGGTTTCGTACTCCAAAATCCGGGGTTTTCACGCGTCTTGTCCGGGGAGTCATATGTAAGAGATGGCAACCCTAGGCGTACCCAACATCCAAGATGATACGCGGAAGAGACGTAATACATATTTAACTTCTGTGGCAAAAATCACGATTTGTTAAGTTAAACTCTTATTCATTATTTAAGGTTGAGCTGGGAAGATTTTTGCACCTGCTAAGAAAGGATTTTCTAATATTCTCCCTAAGACTAATCGTTAAATCGTGGCCCTCATACGAGATAACGTGATCGAACCTACTACATGATATTTGCAAAAAAATTATTTATCTTCTCCGGATACAATTTTAGTGCTGTTCACATATTTCTGTAAAGATGACGTCAAATATAGTTGTTGAACTTGATACTTGTAGTACTTTGGAATGAAGTTAAAAACAAATGCTTACTTAAGCATTTGTTTTTAACTTCATTCCAATTTCGTATATATATATGAGACGTAAAAAATCTTGCGTCACAATATTTTATGAGCATTTTTGGTAACACGTAGAAAAATATTACGTCGCGTCGGTATTTTATATAATAAATTTAATAGGAATTTGAAAATAAGAACTTTTATAACTTACATTCTAGTAAATAAACCACCTTCGGATCTAATGGGGAAAACCGGGCCACTTGCCCCGGGCGGCAGTTTCTTGGGGCGCCAAATCCTTGAGTAGGATTAGTAGGATTATCTACTATTTTCACAAATAGTCACAAAAATGTTACTCATTTGTCAGTTTTTCTCAAACACTGGAGGACTTTGCTGGAGCAAGGCGGCGCGGCGCCACTATCAAGCTATTGCCCCGGTTCGAAATAATCGTAGATCCGGGGTTGAAATAAACGATTATAATTATAAAACATCGGTACAATTTTATAATTGAACTTTACCTAAAACTCCTACGAAAAAATCTCTGACTCTGTTTCCTTTTTTTAAATCAGAATCTTAATTCTCGTATTTAAAGTAGACTTTCATTTTACTTTGATTTTATTGTAACTTGTAAGTGAAGCGACTTGTTATCACAAACTGATTTTGTAACGTTTGGACCAATCAGGACGCGTTTCACGCTACTTTAATGTTTACGAGAATACCGGTTTGACAGTTTTAGCGTATCGGGACTTGATTGTAATTGTATCATTGCAGGTTTTATTTAGCAGAATTTACCCTCTTAAGCCCAACTCTCGTAACAATTTTTGATCACAATCCTGACTGTCTCACTGTGTGTGAATGCGACACCTACCTATATGGAAATTGGGCTTTTAAATTTCTCTCATTTATGTTATGGTGTAAAAACGGCACTGATGTAATGTGGATACCATAGAGACTAGAGTCCATAAACTTATTCATCCTTTCCTAGCCGATTTCGGCTACGGCGACTAGCTCGTTCTTTGGGCTAGATGTTTCGCCCTTAGGTGGCTGACATAACCTATTTTGTGGGAGAACGTGCGGCCACATCATGCGCACGTCGGGACACCGTTGACAAAATTAAAGGTTATGTCAGGAGGCGGTTTGCTTTTAAGATGGTCTCGCTTCAGGTCTAGTTGTCGCCTCCTTTCATTTTCAAAATCGTAGACCTTCGGCTGTACGTGACTCCTCCATTCTGTACGTTTAGCCGCAAATGACTCCCAAGAGGATGGTTCTATTTTGCATCTTTTCATATTATGTCCTTTCTAAACATCTTTAAAGCGTAGGAACTGGCCACCGCGCTTCCGCTTCTGCTTCCATATACTTATTAGACATAATATTAAATATAGACTATGCATGTTGAGGCAAAATCTGTCTCCACTTAAGGCGCTCCCCCTACGGAGACGCTGCGCTAGGCTGTAATTTACCGTTTTTGAGAGACTTATAACTCATTATTTGAAAGCTACAAAATTATAATAAAAATACAGCAGTAACCTTCCTTATTTGAACATTCTTTTCCCTATAATTCATTTCCTATTTTTGTTTAATATACAGACGATAGGAGCTTCCAAAGTATTATTAAAATATTAACATTCAATTATAGTTTCAGCGTCTCCATAGTATTTACAAGTTAATTTTATCTGGGACACACACCAATAGATAGGCAATTTCATTAGCTAGATATTCGCCGTTAACATTTTTTTTGGTCAATTTTGAACTAAGTTATGTGAAAAATTTAATATTTCGGTGCGAACTCGGCAATGTGGCTGACCTCCTCAAGGTCTTTTGCTCGGGGGACGGCCTTAAATGACCCCACTTTTAGGATATTTTGGGGCCATTTTGAATTTTTAACATTTCAGGTACCTATAGTAAAATCAAGATGGCGAAACTTTCTTGTATGAAGATCTGTTCTGTTAAAATATGTACTTCATCTTGTATGTATCTTTAGTTTTGAAATCTCTGGTGGATACAGTAATTAAGTAAGATGCCATTGTTCTGACTTCTGACACTATTGTTTCGCGTTCTAAATTTCTTGCCGTTGGTTATTTTAAGCGTTTCATAAGATATGAAGCGATTCAACGCAATAAAGTGTAAACTGTTAATAACTGTACTGTATGTCTAAAGTGGCCAAATGAATCGTATAACGCGTTTCAAATGAGAATAGGAACGTCAATGACCTTTTTCTGTCAAATGTCACTTGAAAAGTGCGATTTTCAGAAAAACTTATGTGCATATAAATATTAATAAAAACGTTAAATAGTAATCAATTATCTAAACGTAAATTTAACTATCATAACAGTCTAAATTCGAAACAATATGGCGCCGACTCGTTCCTATTCTCATTTGAATCGCGAAACTTTTAATTTCAATACTTAGTTGATTTTTGATAGTACCATATCTTCTGGTGTTGTTCTTCAAAAATTTCTCCCACAATCTATTATGAACATTGTTGAAAATGAAAATTTAGGTAAAGCGCCTTACTCACGGTCCAGCCTGCAAATCCAGTATCGCGGCCTTGAAGCGGACTGTAGGCAAACATTTTTTAATATTATTATGATTGAGACTTTGATTAATTATTACATAGATATACGTTATATCCTTACAAAATTGACAATATTTCTGTGCCACAACACACATTGACATGGGACGCGTGTCAGTGTGTCAACGTCGCATAGTAACTCAAACTTTGAGTGAACTCAAAAGACGCGAGTAAGACTATGTCCAGAAACTGCGTATTCTTACGCACGCAAGGTCTACGCACGTAGTCGAGGTACTAGGGCCCCATACATTGCGTCCAGAAGCTACGTGCGTATTATTTTAGCTATGCGCGTATCGTACAAAATTGACCTATTAAACCGCTTTGGTTGATTCAGGCACGGATCCAGCTCTCAAAAGAAGATGTGGCCCGAAAATTTTGATTTTATTATTTCCTTCATAACATGGTTATTAGAATTTTTAAAAAGAGTTGTATTATTTTCTTTATAATATTATGGTAATTAAAAGCTAACGCGCGGAGTGAGCGAGAAAATTTTTCGCTTATTTAGCAAAAAAATTATTTTGTTTGGTAAAAAAAAATAAGCTTTCAATACCTTAAACCTTAAACAAATTAACATCAACTAAGATTATAAATTAATTAAATAAAATATATATGCATATATAGTATAGAAACATACACAAATTATAGATTATATTATAACATCGGCAGGAGTAATTCCTATCGGTTCAAACAAAGTATTATTTTTTCTTAAATCTGTTGGTTAGTAAATAAAAAAGGGTCGAAAATTTATGGAGAGGTGACAAATTTTGCGCTTTCTTCAATCTACCTGACTAAAGGTCCGCTTAACACTAAATCCACTACTATAAATATGTATTTTAACAATAATGTAAGTATGACCAGCAGGTAAAAAGCACCAGATAAGACTCAAAAGGTTAACAATACCAATACAACTACCCACTGAACCTATTTTGATTATAAATTAATAGACCTTGAAAGTATGCACTCACAAGGCTGTTGGGATTGTGGGTATGCCCATACTACACGTATAGGTGCTCCGCTCCTGACTCAAATAGGAGTAGCAATTACGCAGTAATACGCAGCTACCTCGAGTACGCGCTAGACACAAAGTGAAAGAAAAATGTTTTTCTCGCTCCGACTGTATGATTCAGAGTGAGACAGAAGTATTCAGTTCATTCGTTACACAGCATTTAGATCGGTTGACACTGTTGGCATTTTGCTTTACAGAGTGTTCCGAAATTTTGTGCTGTCAATGTTTTGTCAAAACCAATTATTTCTGAAGACACTTTATATTAAAACCTTCAACACACAATTGATATCGATTTGAAATAGTCAAAAGTGTCATCCCCTGTATTTTGGAGTGCAATGAAAGCGTAGTAAGATCGAGTTGCCAAGTTTCAAAAAATATTTCTCCCTAAAACAAATAGTACGGTTCCCGTGGATTTTACCTAGCATGCGAATACTCTCAAATATAATTATTAAAGTACTTATGCCTCATCGAAACTTCATAAAGTTACATAATACGATAAAATATATAGGTACTAGTGATGTAACGAATATTCGCATTCGCATTCGCATTCGCGAATATTCGCACATTTTTGTATATTCGCATTCGCATTCGCAAAATTTTTGCGAATGTTTTGCGAATATGAATATCAGAAAACAAAAGCAAATGTGCCAGTTTCTTACGCCGGTTCTTCTTGCCGGACTAGTTTCCGAACCGGTGGTAGGCATCATTTAGGACAATTCTTTAAGCGTTATATCATAACCTACATGGAAATAAAAATTTTGACGCTTTATTTAGATCATAGATGAGTTCGTATGAACTCAGCAATACTCGGAAGATACGAACGTAACGAACCCATAACGAACCTTGTCCGAACGCGACTGCGCGACAAATTGGCGCCAAATATGAACAAAAACTGAATATTCGCATTCGCATTCGCATTCGCGAATGTCGGTAGCAGATATTCGCATTCGCATTCGCGAATGCTAAAAAAGAGACATTCGTTACATCACTAATAGGTACCGTTAAAAATCAAAAAAGTTACATACCAAATATGTAAGTATTACCTTTTTAGAAAAACATACCTATAAAGATACTTTATACAGTAAAACTACTTTGCTAATATCTTTCGGAAGTCCCACACATGCTTTCCAACATCCGTCATTTCCGTAGAAAAAAAAAACGATGATTGCCGAAGGCATTAGTTAGTTGCACTGTACGCAGCACGTTGAATGACGCGGTCGCATCCTATTCGTGTCATATAAAGTCTATACTTTAGCCTATTCACGTTATGAAGGCAGTGAATCATGCGTATCTACATACTATTGACGACCTCTGTGGCTCAGTTGGTTGAGCATGTTGGTGCTCAAGCCGGAGGTCGCGGGTTCAAATCCCGCCGAAGGAACAAAAAAGTTTTTCTGTGTTCCTGGGTCATGGATGTGTATTAAATATGTGTATAATATAATAAAAATCTTAAATATGTGTATAGTATAAAAGTATTAAATATATTTCCGTTGTCTGGTACCCGTAACACAAGTTCTTCGAGAACTTACCACGGGATCAAATTGACGTAGTGTGAAGCGTCCATATATATTATATTATTATAATCATTATATTATATGTCAAAATGGCTTACTTTAATAGGTAAATTAATGTAATCACAGCTAATGCGTCAATTTTGACATTTGTATGCATGATTTCTTAACACTTACAGACTATAAGTTATTTCGTAGATATCTAGAGGGTAAAAACTGTATGTCTGTCACCAGGCTATGTCTCATGAGATCATAATCCTTGATAGCTAGACAGTTAAAATTTTTAGATCTGGGGGCACGGCAGTGCCCCCGCCAAGTCGAGCGCGAAGCAAACACTGCCGTACCATCCTTTACTGGAACCATTTCGCCGCATTTTCAGGCCCCTATTTGAGAACCTCTGGATAAGACCAGAACGCAGAAATTTTCGTCATCCAATAAGCTATAATCACGTACTTAAAATCCAAAATTTCAAGTCTGTAGGTCATTTAGTTCCGAAGTTAAGCGAAAGCAAAGTTTCGCATTTTCGACACTCACTCACTCACTCACTCACTCATGATCATCAAAATAGAACTAGTACTTCCCATAAACTTAGAGAGCTGAAATTTGGTACAGAGTTGGGGTTTAATGGCCACATAAAGGGAAAACTATAAAAACTAGGATAATCGATCTGGGGGCACGGCAGTGCCCCTGCCAAGTCGAGCGCGAAGCAAACACTGCCGTACCATTCTTTACTGGAACCATTTCGCCGCATTTTCAGGCCCCTATTTGAGAACCTCTAGATAAGACCAGAACGTCGATCTGGGGGCACGGCAGTGCCCCCGCTAAGTCGAGCGCGAAGCAAACACTGCCGTACCATTCTTTACTGAACCATTTCGCTGCATTTTCAGGCCCCTATTTGAGAACCTCTAGATAAGACCAGAACGCAGAAATTTTCGTCATCCAATAAGCTATAATCACGTACTTAAAATTCAAAATTTCAAGTCTGTAGGTCATTTAGTTCCGAAGTTAAGCGAAAGCAAAGTTTCGCATTTTCGACACTCACTCACTCACTCACTCACTCACTCATGATCATCAAAATAGAACTAGTACTTCCCATAAACTCAGAGAGCTGAAATTTGGTACAGAGTTGGGGTTTAATGGCCACATAAAGGGAAAAATATAAAAACTAGGATAATCGATCTGGGGGCACGGCAGTGCCCCTGCCAAGTCGAGCGCGAAGCAAACACTGCCGTACCATTCTTTACTGGAACCATTTCGCCGCATTTTCAGGCCCCTATTTGAGAACCTCTAGATAAGACCAGAACGTCGATCTGGGGGCACGGCAGTGCCCCCGCTAAGTCGAGCGCGAAGCAAACACTGCCGTACCATTCTTTACTGAACCATTTCGCTACATTTTCAGGCCCCTATTTGAGAACCTCTAGATAAGACCAGAACGTCGATCTGGGGGCACGGCAGTGCCCCCGCCAAGTCGAGCGCGAAGCAAACACTGCCGTACCATTCTTTACTAGAACCATTTTGCCGCATTTTCAGGCCCCTTTATTCTACTCCAACTTTATTCTACTCGAACATTACACAAATTAAATAAACAAATTACACTAAAATCTAGGAAAATCAATCAATATGCCCACGTTTCTACAAAAAGAAGTGAAATACCACCAAAAACATTCTGTAAAAAACTAGCCAAGTCTCGATGGAGCTGCTTGTTTATCTCTAAAAAGTAATGAAATCTAGACAAAATCGTGCCAAGTCTAAGGTTCCTTACTGCGGTTTCTTTATTATTATAGTTAATGTTGTGTGACTTGGCCGTTGAAGGGCACACAAGGGTACAAAAGGGGCTCCATGACACCATTGCTCCAATACGTGTGTTGTACAATCAACAACAGCCTAAAATGAGACACTAGCGTCCAATTACCAATACCAGTATGGGCTATTATCTCGCTTAACAAACATAGGTAGTTACAAATGTAAACAAAATTGACTTGTACCCACTAAAGTATAAAGAATGTTCAACGGCCAAGTCACTCAACATTAACTATAATAATAAAGAAATCGCAGTAAGGAACCTTAGACTTGGCACGATTTTGTCTAGATTTCATTACTTTTTAGAGATAAACAAGCAGCTCCATCGAGACTTGGCTAGTTTTTTACAGAATGTTTTTGGTGGGATAACCTTTACTAAAAATAGTCGATTTCGTAATAAAAATGAACTCTTATAGTTTTGCTCTGTCCCTCTGTCTGTCTGTCTGTCCACGCCTCTAGCTTCTGTAATTATGAATATAAATGGATGAAATTTGGTATAGTTTTTTGTATATTATATTATCTCGGATTTAGCATCGTAAAATAATAATAATTTTATATTTTGAGGGTGGCTCTCCATACATGAGAAGTGGGGATGAAAAATATTTTTTCATTGTACCCCGTTGTATTGCATAACGTTGAATAGCGCTTTAAAATAGAGTCAAGATTTCATACATGACATTTTTTCAAAATTTTCGAGTAGTTGTAGAGTAGTTTTCTAAATTATAGGTTAAACTTGTAAGTTTCCATTCTGATATATGTATAATGCTTAAAACTAAGGGAAAATTATTTTGAACCAAACCGGACTGTGACTTTTGAAGTAATTTGAAAAACGTATTACGCGTTGATAGTAACGGAACCCTCCTTAGACACAACAAACGTGAATTTTTTGACGTTTTTGGCGTGATTCTTTAATGGCAAGTTGGCAACAGGTAGACGCTTGCAATAAGAATTTTGGTTTTTTATACAATACATTTTTATACCAATAAGTGATAGGTCAGCTGTAATTAAATAATAATAGTATATTATATAACTTATCGTCAAGCAAATCAATTGCATATTTAAATAAAACAAGCATAAAACCCCTTCAGATACCTTTTCTCCCTAAATTTAGGGAAAAAGTCCCAAGTTGGCATCACAGATAGACCGGCAGAAATTTTGTTGTGATAAGATAAGAATCTCTACGTACGTAGGTTTACGCAGGCTTACGCACTTTCTGGACAGAGTCTAATACTCGCGGAGCACACTAACCAAAATTGGCCCGACTCGGGCCAATTCGAGTCTTCATTTTTACGCGTTTATAACATATCTACCTCTTTTTAATATTATATATCTATGGACTGTAGGCAATTTTTTTTATTATTATTATGATTGACACTAATGACAGCCATTCGTACCGGTGTTAGATTTGCAGGCTGGACCGTAAGGCGTTTGATACCTATTTATCACCAAGCTTATTTTTAGGGTTCCGTAATACACAAGGAATCCTTATTGGTATAGTTATAGATTATGTATAGGTCTCGGTTTTGGCATCATAAAATAATAATAATTTTATACTTGCTATCCATGCCTGTTAAGTGGGGATGAAAAATATTTTTTCATTTTACCCCATCGGTGTATCGTTGAATAAAAAGGTCTTTTAAAATAAAGGCAAGGTTTCTTACATGACATTTTTACAAAGTCGACCATTTTCGAGTAATCGGCCTCCAAAGTGGTTTGTAAGTTGGTCCCCCCCTAGCATTTGTAAACTATTGGAGATAGAAACTTATAAGTTTCCATGGCGACAGATCATGCTAAAAACTCTTTAGGAAATTTATTTTGAAAGAAATCGGTCAGTAACTTTTGAAGTACATAATTTGATAAAAACGTAAATTGGTTTTATAGGCGTTGATGGTTAAGGAACCCTCCTCAGAGATGAATCGTGATATGCTCTTGGTTAGGTTATTTGAAATAAAATCGTTTGAGTTGTACCCAATTAAGGTCTTAAGAGTCGAATAAGAATTGGAAACAAATTGAAGGATAATATTCAACCTTCTTGAAAATTATTATTTTCATATTCAAATTTTCGACTAAGACCTTAATGAAGATAAATTACTTATTACCAATAGCTTTTATTAATAGTTCTTATTTGTAATTAATCTAAATAGGAATTAAAGTTTTACTTAAAAATTACATTGTAATTTAGAAACTAGGAAGTCTAAGAAGGACACCTGCATTGACAAGCAGATGTCCTTCTTAGACTTTCTAAGCAGGCTATGCAAAATATAACATTTCAATTAAAAAATGCAAATAAAGAAATGTTTATACTATTTTATATTGTAACTAATATGAGCTGTTGAATTTAAAATTTAAATATGCCACTAAATATCAAGGCAAACTTAAAGAGGTGAAATTCAAGTGAATTAAGTATACTAGTCATAATATTATTATTATTGTTATGTAGTCCTAACCATATAATAAACACGGTGGTAACAAAATATATTATGTACAAGAGGTATTGAAGCGTTCATAATTTTAATTCTAGACTGTAGTTTGAATATAGATTATAATTTGAAGGTCAGATTCAGATTTAATCAATCCTCATCCAAAACTGCACAAGAACAAAGGAATTTGCCATTCATACAAAACATTTTATATGCGCGGTACGTACATATAGTACGTCTGACTTATAAGTTATAAATAATTAATAATTTGGACTTAACAGAGTTATGTCCCTGGAGGATATAGACTTGTGTCGTCAATGTTTTCAAAACTACTATGAGTTATGCTTATGACGTAAATTTAACAGAAAAAAATCTTTTATAAGAAAAAGTAACGCCATTTTAATTTCAGAAGATTTTGTCTATTATATGCGGACTGATTATACTGCGGAAAGCAAAAGTCAAACCTCGACTGCCCCAAACAACCCCAAAAGTAAAGTAAGTTTAACTGTGGATACTGTCAAAAACTAGCGTAATTTCTCTTACGTAATAAATGAATGGCGCCTATTGTATATAGTCAATATACAAAAAGCCTAAAAAACATGTTTGAGGCAATTTGAAATTTTGATGTACTGTTAGTATTATAATGTCCGTCAGTCACCCACCAAAAACGTCCCTACTGGCAAGTTTCTCCTCAATGTAAGTCCACATAGGATGGACAAAGCGCTGTCTTCACTTTTTTATTTGGGCTTGGTTTGTGGCCCCGTCGCTCGTCGCACAAATGTACCTAATACTTTGAGTATCCAACCATATAATACGATATTGAATAAATATTATACGGATATATTTTAAAAACAGTGAATGACCATCAATTTAGCCACGCTACTCAAAATACCTTTTATTCCTTCGTCAACAAGCTGATCAATGATTTGTTGTTACTTGTTTATCATATTAGAAATACCCGGCAGGTGATTATTACTGGCGTACTGCGAAGGTCTATCGCATATCTATAGTATGTAGGTATATCCGGTACTTTCGTGTTGCGTAGCCTCAGGCGATTTTCCTACTTGTTGCATAATATGAGAATCGTATTTATTCACGGGTCATATGAGTGATTAGTATTTAGGGTCTGCTTTATATTGAGCGAATGAGACAAAACATGCAAATAAGCTCTCTGACACGTATTAGTGAATAGGGAATATGCACGTATTTTTTTTTTTTATATATAGATCTATCTTGTTTGGTAAATAGTATGGTAAAATCAGTTTTTTGATATCATTAAAAATAACGAAGATATGAACGTTTAAAGTAGTCTATTAGACAGAGAGATCGGACGTGTATCGTGACGTCACATAACACGACCTCCATAGAAAGTTCATACTAAATTTCGTTTTGCTAGAAAGAGATAGATTACAAACTTTGACCGCTCCTATCTCGCTCATTTATCAACAGATATTGAAATTTTTTTCGCCATTTCCTTTATTTTTCAGTCTAGTATCATATTATTATATTTTAAGCTATTTTTTTATTTTATGCATATTCCCTATTGGATTGAAATAGGCTCTCAGTGAACTGCGAAAATATTGCATCTGGGGAGTCCTGCACTCCCGCACAATCAATAATTTCGAAATTATTTCTGCCGCTAGAGGGCAGACCTGTTTCAAAGTGCTGTCTGGTGGCTGAAGTGGTATCGAAAGTGGCGCGTCGTTTAATTCGGATTCAAGTCGTGTCAACTGTGAAACAGCTGTCAAATGTCACGAATTTAAAAACCCTCATTAGGCTGGGACTATATGCAACGGAATCCGGTAGGCCGTAGAGAATTATGAGCACTGAAAATAGAACTCTGTGCTAATACCTTTGGCTAATACAATACAGTTGAAAATTGAAGTGTCAGGTGTCGAGCTGTCATATATGACATTGACGTTTAACTCGACACTCATGTGTTCGATTTTCAACTCTATTGTATTAGCATAGATTTCTAAATTTCCAATGATCAGAATTCTCTACGGCCTTCCGGATTCCGGTGCGTATATCTCTACCCTTAGTCCTTCAGATTCAAAGACTTAAATCACTAACATTAACACGACGTAAATCCTAACGTCCTAGAGACAGGCCTACTACCAAGTACCAATACATAAAAAGATTTTCAATCTCACTCTGGAGTTATCCTCTTTAAAACCTGAATCACGCTATTGATGTTGCGCACATCCTTGACTGATGGATCCCATGACTTCGGCTTAGCCAAGCATACTTTGGTCTTTGAGCTGTATCTGTGATTATCCCCCGTGAACCAACAGGATGAACCTTGCTTATCAATATGCTTTTTTTATTTCAGGAATCCCCATCAGAATGGGAGCGGGGTCTGAACGGCGTGCAGGCCCCGGCGCCGGTGGCGGGGCTGGGCCGCAAGTGGAGCAGCCGCAGTGCGCACGCCCAGGACACCGCGAATGAGTCGCCTGCGCAGGTCACCAACACCACTGATGCGTGTAAACTGCTCGTGGTAAGTGTTGATGAAGTTTGAGCACGCTTTGTCGAGAAGAAGTTAGCTAAAATTAAATAGCCTTTCCATTTTTTTGGCTTACTTCTAAATATTGATTAATTGACAACTTGTTTTGAGTAAAGGTTGTATTTGTGATTTGGAAGTAGGATTAATGAAATGAAATGAAATGAAATGAAATGAAAATGAAATGAAATGAAAATGAAATGAAAATATACTTTATTGTGCACAATCAGCTGTTACACAGACATATTACATATACATACAAACAATATTATATAAGCGATAGTACACAAAGGCGGCCTTATTACTAAACAGCAATTTCTTCCAGACAACCTTTGAAAGAAAGGATCAAATTGCTGGAGAAGGGTAAAATTGTGCTCAAAGTATACATATTATAAACATAAAATATATAATATGATAATATATATACTTAAATACATACATACTAGGGCTTAATATTAATAAACATAATATAAATATATACATATTATACCTACTATTAATAATACTATAATTCATAACACTATAAATATAATATATAATTATTATCATGAGCAATTGAAGAAGCCTACAATATGATTTAAGTTTGGCACATACTAAGATAGTAGTCTTTTAGGTGAGATTTAAAAATATTTATAGATTTAGCTTGCTTTATTTTGGTATGGAGAGAGTTCCAGAGTAAGACGGATTGGACGGAGTAAGAGGAGTGGAAATACTTAGTGTTGTGGATGGGGATATCGAGAAGGAGATTTGTATAAGACCGCAGCTCTTGCCTGTCGGAGCAACGGAAGCTAAATATGTCTTTGAGGTATTGAGGACTATTGGGATCAAATAGGATGTTATAAAGGAATGAGAGTACGCGGGCATTACGACGAAATCGAATCGGTAACCACTTAATTTTTTTGCGGAACTCGGAAACATGGTCGAATTTGCGCAACCCAAAGATAAATCTTAAAGACAAATTCTGAAGGCGCTCGAGTTTGTCGAGTTGGTCTTCGGTCAAGTTGATGAAGCTAACATCGGCATAATCCAGGAGAGACAGGAACAATGATTCAGCTAAGGCCACCTTTGTGGGTATCGGCAGCACATAGCGAAGTCGTTTCAGGGAGTGCCACGTTGAGAATACCTTTCTGCCTATCTCTTTCAGTTGGTGAGACCAAGAAAGATGCTCATCAAAGTACACACCAAGATTCTTCACTACTTTACTGTAAGGTATTGTTGTACCATTGATGAGCACCGGAGGTAAAGTATGCCAGTCAACTCTAGAGACCAGCCCCGGGCTGCCGATAATTATTAATTGAGACTTAGCGGGGTTAATAAGTAATCCATGGTCTTTGCTCCAGTCACATATGGCCGATAGGTCTCTGTTCATAACACCCACCGCCGCAGGCAACGCATCCAAAGTCGACTGGGTATAAATTTGCAGATCGTCTGCATATAAATGGAATGACGAAACTATATAAAAGGTGACGAAGTTTATAAAAAGGGCAAAGAGTAAAGGGGACATAACGCCACCCTGAGGGACACCGGCAGTTGTAACGGTCCAGTCTGAAAAAGATTCTGAAATTTTGACTTTCTGTCGGCGACCTACAAGGTAGTTTCGGAGGAACTGAATCACAGAAGGTGAAAGGTGAAGGGCCAGCAAACTGAGAAGGATATCATGGTCAATAGAATTGAATGCGTTACTAAAGTCGAGCAAAGTTAGGATGGTGAGCTTCTTGTTGTCCATACCAGACCGAATATCATCTGCCACCTTGACTAAGGCCGTAGTAGTACTATGACCCGTTCGGAAACCAGATTGATACCTACTAAGGAGATTATTGCGCGTGATGTATGTAGTAAGTTGGTGTAGTATAAGTCGTTCTAGAACTTTTGATAAGAAAGGAAGAATTGATATAGGACGAAAATCAGAAATAGTTTTAGGGCGAGAGGATTTAGGCAAAGGGATTATGTGAGCGGCTTTCCAGGTATCAGGAAAGGAACAGGATGATATACAAAAATTAAAAATATGTAAAAGGATGGGAGTAATTATGTCTAGGATCGGGATAATCATTTTGCGACTGATACCATCGTCACCAACGGAGTTCGACGCAATCGACATGATTTGTCTTCTAACCTCGCACTCAGTGAATGATATGAAGGAGAACGGCTCGATGTTTGAGTTAGGTAGTAGGGTAATTTTACTTAAAGTTTGCAACTTTATAGCCGGATCTAAGTTAGGTGAACAAGCAAAATGTTTATTGAGTAAATTAACATCAACCTTACAGGAATCACTAAAATCAGACCTTCTGCCAATACCAAGAGTTTTGAGGAATTTCCATGTTTTACTTGGATCGCCATTTTCAACTGAAGCATGGATATGTCGCCGTTGAGCATCTCGACACATAGTGTTGCATCGGTTACGCAATTTGATATATTTGGCCCGATGCTCATCGGAGTTACTTTTTTTATATTTTGCTTTGGCAGAATGTTTGGCATTAATGAGCAATTTTATTTCATTTGATAGCCATGGGGCTGGTAAATGCTTAATCCTAACGGGCTTAACGGGAGCATGCTTGTCGTAAAGAGATTTAAGTAAGCTATTAAAAGTCTCAATCTTATCATCAACTGATTCAGCTGTGTACAGTGCTGACCAGTCTGTGCGGAGTGTATCTTCCCTCAAGCCATCTAGGTCCATGGAAGAGAAATTCCGTTGCAGAAGTGTTCTACGTTTTGGTTTATGTGTGCGAACGTTAAACGCGACATAGATAAGGTCGTGGTAGGAGAACATTTCCGCTGAACTCTGACCATGTTTACTAACAGAATTTGGCGAAGATACTATGATCAGATCAAGCCATGAAGGACGGCAACCTGGAGAACAGTGTGTTGCGTTAAGGGGTAATAAGCTCATATTACATGAATCCAAAACAGATTGTACGAATTATTGTAATTATTGTACGAATGGGGGACGCTTATGTCTTGCAGACAACCTGTCAGTTGTCACAATAGGGTGGCGTTATAGGTCTCTAGAGTCATAGTCTATAGTTATAGGACATAGGTTATGCTCTTGAGGACTATGTGTTTCTTAAATCTGCTAATATACAGGCTAATGTTAGCCTTCCTTGAGGTTGACGGTCAAGGGACCGTCCAACCACCAACGCCCTTATCCTGTAGAAATGTTTCCTGACTCAAGGGCCTGTCAAGGGGTTTTGTAATTTTTAGTCCATTAAGAAAGAAATTGTGTTCTATGTGACACAGTAATTCGAATATTGCATCGATTCGGTCGACGCAGTCTCAACTCTTAAGCAGGAAACACCGTCTTTATCAATTTATGTGCAGGGTTAATTGGTGTTAATAAAAGCTCTAGATCTTTCCATCGTGTTCCATCGTTCGCGTTAGTACAAATGTAATACAAACAAAGCGATACAAATAGATGCATATCACTAGCCTTAATATGGCCAAATTGTCGAAATGACGTAATTGTCTCGATAGTCTAACATGATTTTAACATGTGATGAAGATTGCAAAATATTAGGCATTTCAAATTTTGGATAAACAGTAAGCCTTTGTGGGTTTAAAATTTTCGTCAAGCATTCGATGTATGCTGAGTGCGAGTTTTTGTTACTATTCGTCTTGAAGAAGTTGACTACAATTTGTATGGCATCAAATTAGTGACCATTGTTTGCCGCTAGGGGCGTAGTTTCTATGACATACATATTGTAGTATAAAATAAGATTGTGGTTAACTTCTTCACGTCGAGCAGTGGCAAAATCTCGCACTCGGCATACAGATGATGGGTTCTGACAGATGATGAGCACCGTGTTGTATTTAGCGAACCAAAACCTTGCCGCCAGCTTGATTAGTGATCATAGTATATTTTTCATGGCTTTTCCTCAATTTCTAATAATAATTAGACTCCCCACACCGATCTTGGTGACGGTGGCCGGTTTCATTGAAACCAGGCCAGTTACGTAGGTGTCATTTTATAGTGCGCAGTACACAAGAGCACTCTCTCTTCCTTTAATCTCGTAATCCAGTGGGACGGCTAACCGACACGACGGACGAGAGATAAGGCGCAGGTCCGACTTTTTACATGCCCATCCGACGCATGGACATCTCTCTTGTCAGACAATCAGGTGAACAGCCTGCATTGTCCTAACCAAACATGTAAACAACATTTTTTGTTGTTCCAATGCGGGAATCGAACCCACGACCTCCGAGTCGAGAGCCAATGCTCTAACCACTAGACCACGGAGGCTGTCTACATTGGCGTAGCTAGGAATTTTGTCTAGGGGGGGCAGCCGTCCGTGGCGTGGGGGGGGGGGGGGGTTGGGGGGGTTAATTAAGTTAGTAATTAGGGAATGTTATTATTCGACAAATTTTACTATTCGAATAATGGCAAAACACTATTCGAATAAATTCGAATAATTCGAATAATACGAATATTAGTAATAAACTTTAAATACTAGTAATATAATGCGTTTATTTATACCTGCATATTTAATAATATCAAAATGTGACATGTTTCACAAATTACTCAAAAAAAATTAACGTCTTTTTGATAAAAAAAATCTTTTAAGTTTCAAACTTAAAATACTAAATTAAATTACTTTTTTAAAACTATTAACACATGAACGGTTTAGGTCTGGAGCAGACCATAGATTTGGTTGTCAACTAAGTGGTTTCTTCCAAAAATTAAGGAAAATATCCTCTAGGGGAGAGAATTTTTGGGGTTTGTTTTGGAGGTTCGTATTTTCTGGTTATTAATTGAGTTAAGCTATTGATCGATTCAACATAGTCAATCGATTTAAAGAGTCAGACCTACAGTCTGACTTTTTAAATTAAACTTTTGGTAGTATAATTTAATGTATAAAGAACACGAATATAACAGAACATATTTCTTTATTATTTATATATCAGTTTGTTTAGGATTGGAGAAAAATGTATTTGCAGAGTTGGAACACTGCACAGAAATCGGAATGCACTGTAAATAGTGCTCTGTTCTAATATAGTGCAGCTGAAAACTCTAAACACACGAGTATCGTGCTGTCATAATTGTCTGCTCCAGACCTAATTGGTACATGTATAATAAACCGTAATAAGTAAACAAGATAAACCGTCAAAATAAAAAGCACTCAAAAAAGATTTTAATGTTATATTATCATAACAAAAAAACTTCATAGTTGGTAAAAATTGGGAGGAAAATCTTTTAAACAAAAATAACCTTTTTCCATTTTCAAATTATCCGTGTTTTTGGTATCTTTATGTTTTAAATTTTTCTTGAACGATGAGCCTTATTACAAAAAGGAAGTTAGAAAACAGTAGATTTAAAAATTGTATCATAGCCTGAAGAATGTGTTGATGGTTTTTCTGAAAGTAGGCATCAGGCGTTGTACTGCAAGAACAGAGTATGTCATGTTACGAACCGTTCAGAAGATGAAGCAACGGTACAAAGAGACTGAAAAATATTTGACAAGGCCGTGCAAGACTTAGGATTGAATGGCAGACTCAGCGCTCGGCAAGACCGTTCAATTGTTTCCACTTGTTGAAAATCAACACTTAATTGCAGTTAAGTTCAGAAACAACTTCTTCAGACCCGAGGGAACTATGTTACTGACGGCACAGTGAAGAACATTTGCTTAAGTAAATCTGAATCCCTTAAGACCGAGGCAAAGGGTGAGTAGTCTCACCTCGAGACCAAACTCGTGAGCCCTAGTATCGAGTAGCAACACTGCGATACATCCGTGAACAAATACAAAAGGATGAACGAGAATGGTCCAGAATTTTGGTCTCAGATGAGTGGATTTACTCACTAACTTCACAAGTTAAAGTGAACTTCTGAAGGAAGGCTAAGTAAACGTGACCTGGTAGGGGATATCTTCAAGCTTACTTTTCAGATAGAGTCTAGTATGCTCAGGTATAGTACATATACAATGGGCTGGCATACTTTCAGGAATCCGCGCTGAGTATGTGGCCACATAATGACAATTGGACCTCTACCCGGAGAAAGATATGGTCAAGAGATTCTTAAAGATTCTCTTTAATGTCCTCACCTCAACCTGATTAAGTATACCCTGAGAAGAGCTTAGAAGGCTAGTCAGAAGCCGCAAATTATCACCTACAGTTAGTACCCTCACAGCACTAAAACACGCCCTGATATAAGAATGGGAGAGAATATTGCATATTTCAGCTCTAAAACCTCGTTTTCAGTATGACAAACCTCCTCCAAGCTGTTGTCAGGCCTCGAGGAGTTATTCAAAACTGCAATTTTATATAACATGTAAATGTAGTCTTTAAGACTAATATTAAAATGGTTAATTTTTGTTTAAAGATAAAAAAAATATACTGATATATATAAGTTTTGCAGGCCGGTGTAATACTGTAATGATCAACTTAACAGGTATCCTTTTTCGTTTTACTCAGTTCGTCCACCTGTCTCTCTTTCTATCTGCTCTTCTAGCTATATTGCGTCTAGATATCGGTTTTGGTTTGATAAAAAATATAATTTTATTATATGTATAGTTATAAACACTTCACACACTTCACATGTATGGAAAGCCATCTCGGCTTTTTACACATGTGAAGTGTGTGTTGAACATTATGTCTTTTAAACTAAAGGAAAAGTTTTATACATGACATTTACGAAGTCAACCATTTCCAACCATTTCTGAACTATGAAGATTAGGAACTTACAATTTTCCATGCTAGTATATCATGGTAAATTCTCTTTAGGAAAGAACAGTAAGATAAGGAACCAAAAATCGTATTACGCTTTATAGTAACAGAACCCTCCTTAGACACGTCTTAACACGGTCTTGGTTAGGTTATTTTGACAAGCGTGTGAGTATGGATTTCTTTCGCTGACGCCTGTAGGAAATATTCACCTTAAATATTATTTTATTTAAAAACAATTTTGTATTCTTTCACAAACAGTGTAGTAAAATCTGTTTTAGGATATTATTGACGACAATATTAATAAATAATAAAAGTAATGTATTAAATAACGAAACATTCCGGTTTATGTACAAGTTTAATACTATTCTTAACATATTTTTGATAAATAAATAAAATATTTTTATTATTCGTTTTATTCGAAATATTCGAATATTGAACCCAGTCATATTCGAATAATGAAATCGTCGAATATAGGAATAAAACGAATATTCGAATATTCGAATAATATTCCCTATTATAGGTGTACCAGAATCTCATGGCAAATAGGGAAATAAAATTTTGTAGTGTGCAATACTGGGGAAATTGGATTAAACGATCTTGATACTGGTTAATTTTTAATTATGTCTTTAGTATTATTGAACATGAATTATAATAAGACTGTGTGAAGAATGTTCGGTGTATAATATAGAAAACTAGCTTTTGCCCGCGGCTTCGCCCGCGTGGAATAGTGTTCTTGGAGAAAAAACTACTTCGGCGAATAACTCTCTACCTACTTACAGCAATATACTTCTGATACAATATTGAAAATGTTTTTAGGTTTACCCAATGCAAATTGTTAAAAATGGGACCCTATCACCTCGACACGACATGCGCGACCACTTGATAATATACTTACATAATATTATATTTATTGCACTTGAATATAAGTTTTACCATAATCTTAAAGACTATACTTAAAGACTATTATTTTAAAAACTCGCATCAAAATCCGTTGCGTAGATTTAAAGATCTAAGCATACAAGATTAAGCATACAATATACTATACCTACATAGGGACAGACAGATAAAGCCACTTGTTTTATACTATGTACTATGTAATATTATGTAATAAGTAAAGTTATTTGACATTCCAACAAAACTGACAAACCACCTCTGGATATTCCATAAGAATTAAGAACTGCAGTTACTATTATGTATTCTGTGCTGCAGTTCAAAATATTCGTGTAATATCTTCGAAAATATTCATTTAAATAACATGCCGTAAAGGGCAGTATTGATCTATCTTAAATGCACTATCTTAATGTACTATGTATCTTAAATGTACTTAATTGGATAAGGATTAATACTGTATTGCTTAAAATCGGTTTGTAAATAACCTATTTAATTCAAATCAAAGTAAAGGATAAAAAAATGGTTATTGTGGGTTATCCCTAAGAGATAGACATATGCCATCGCGGACTTTTTTGTAGGCTTTTTAAAGATGAATACAAATATAGTACATAATTTTGATCTATCTCGTAGTGTTCAGCCAGCATTTTCAATGTAAGCGCAAAATATGTGATTTTTTAGGACTTTAGAAACCTCTAAAATTATTTGTGTACCTCTACTATGTTATGCATGTTATATACCTAAAAACCTTCCCGTTAAATCACTCTATCTGTTAAAAAACCGGCATCAAAATCCGTTGCGTAGTTTTAAAGATTTAAGCATACATAGGGGACAGACAAAAAAGGGACTTTGTTTTATACTATGTAATGATAATGATATTTCATGGAAAATAAATGAATCGTGAATTACTTTATATACTTATTTATTACGAATAACATACAAATAAATTGGCAACAGTTTATTTAATGTTGGAATTTCCTTCCGAACTGTATAGAACTCGTTTACTTAATTCTTAATCAACTATAAATCGAAACTGTCTTATATTGATTTTCTTTTTTCCTCCTCTCCTCCTTTTACCAGGCATGGAAAACAAACCATCATTCGATGTGCCATCAGCTACGATTCACCTTATAGTAGTACTGGAAACACATTTAAAGAAGTCACAATAATTACCTAAGAAGATATAAAAAAACTAAAAGTATCAAAACAGCTCACTCTAACTTACCGGTCAACTCTACCACAAGCTTTAAATTATAAGATTGAGTTCGATTTACACCTTCTTCTTTCTGTATTTTACTATAGACATAGAAAATTATATTTCTCGCTTGAGATCGAATTGCCTTTTTGGATATTTTCACAAAAACAACAAATTCCAAGAACATAATCACAAAATTTTAACAGCGGTTGACAGATCACGTACTTTGATTTGACGGGACATACTTGACATTGCCATATAAAAATCACATTTTTTATTTTTTTTAAAATGCCATCAGATTCTGGTAGACCTATAGTAATTCATTAACACTGTCTAGGGTGGGCAAAGAAGTTTCTAGGGTGGGCATTGCCCACCCTCGCCCCCCCCCCTAGCTACGCCTATGGCTGTCTAATAATATTACGAATTCTCAATTTCCAGTACATAGGGGACGCGAAATCTCCAATATGGCGGCTGTCACTCTGCGGCGGGAACGCAGCGGCGGTGGCGGCGCGCGCGGGAACCAAACTCCTTCCGCCAAAAATACGCATCGTCTGGAATCCTCCTGTCACCCCCTACCACCACACCGAGAAGCTCCGGCTGGTCGTCACCGCTGTCAATAGTGGTAAGTCACTCGGAGTTAGGCTGGGACTATATGGTCCGGAATCCGTAAGCCGGGGAAAATTCTGAGCACTGAAAATAGAACTCCGCGTCAATTAAATACAATAGAGCTGAAAATCAAAGATTTCAAAAGTCAAGATAGGATATGACGTAGGTACATTTGACAGAACAAATCTCCATGTACAAGAAAAAGTTACGCCATCTTGATTCTTGGTTTTCAAAATATTTCGAATGTTAGCCATCTCGTTTTCACCATATTTCAAATGTCAAAATGGCCCCAAAAAATCTAATAATTGGGGCCATTTAACTGAAGACACTTTTTGCTTCAACATGCCTCGTCTATAATATACGAGTATACGTCTATGCAGAAAATCGAACACATGAGTGACAAATCTAATCTGACAATCCGACACTCATGTGTTCGATCTTCAATTCCACTGTGTTAGTGTAATTTTTTTGGTTTTCTGGAATAAATTCCAGAGAACCAAAAAATTTACACCAACATCAACCTTAGAAAAAAACAAAGAAAAACATAATTTGCTTTCTCTTTCACTCTTATGGGTATTGCTAATAACGTTTTGTAAGACAGGTGGCTGCTTACAGCTTCAATTTTAGTACTCCTTACATGTTTTATTCTTCTTCTATACATTATGAGGGCCTAAAAGAGTTCAATAGCAATAAGAGTTAGTGACGTGGTTACCCGCCATCAATTAGGTAAAGGTTATGATCAAAAGTCGCTTGCTACTTGCTAGGAAGTAGGAACTAAAAGTTCTTTCATGTTAATAAATATTCTAACTAAGAGCATGTCAGGAGTCAGGACATGTCTAACGAGGGTTCTGTAACTATCAGCGCGCAATGCAAAATTTTCGTCTATTTAAGTATAATATTTATAATAACCGAAGTTATTAATCCCGTAATAGACTGATCGACTGACATGACAGAGCGAAACTTTAAGGGTTTCTTGTAGTAACTACGGATTACGGAACCCTAATAAGATAATGAATGGTCTCGTGGCCAAATGATCTTTTTTTTAATTAATGGGTACTGTCACATAAATTGCTAATGTATTTCCTTGTATTATAAGGCTACTGAAATAGACCTATCAGTGTCCTTACCTCCGTAATAATATTGAAAGAATAGTTTTGAATTTTGATAACCTTCACATGAATTGCATAAAAAGAAATTACTTCTTTATTCTGTTTCATTAAAATTAGTTCTCGTGCCGAGTTTGCTGTTTTAAAAAGGGCGTTGTTTAAAAAAAACAGTTTTTAAACCAGGAAAAAAGGATTGTTATAAATAAACAAATAAGAATTCAACTTTTCGCAAAATATGGAATCCAGTACAATGAGTTACATATATATTACCTACCAAATCAGTTATTACAATGCAACTGTGTCATAATTTGAAAATTATGATACTATTTTTCATAGATGAATAATTGGTCTCAATAGTAGAGCGCCCGTCGAGACCAATGATTAGTCTATGCTATTTTTAAAGTGTCTTGTTCTAGCTTAATTTATCTTAATTAATTTACTATCCAAAACATTAAGATCCGAACCCATCATCCAGTATTCTAAAATAATATCAAGTGAATCTTTCTATTAACATTGTATTCATCAAACAGTTTAATGCTTCATCTTTGGCTTATAAGAAATATGAAAAAAAAACCTCTGTTTTTACCCGACTACGGCAAAGCCAAAAGGAAGGGTCATAATTTTGGCAGTCTATGTATGTACGTACTATGTAAGTATGTATGTTTGTTTCCACCGTAGTGCCTAAACTACTGGACCGATTAAAAAAAAATGGTGTCAATCTAAGAGCCACCGCGCACTTACGATTTTTAGTCGTCCGACAGTTTGATCGTTATGGCCTTATGGGAATCAGTATGGGGATGTAAATTGAAAATTGAAATAAAATAAATATAAATATATAAATAATAATAATATAAATAAAATAAAAAATACATCCGCATACTGATTCTCATAACGATCAAACTGTCGGACGACTAAAAACTGTCGGACGGCTCTTAGAGCATCCAACCAAAGCGTCAATAGATTCATAATAATAACCCGGGTAAAATAAGTTTATACCTAAGTGTAGTTACTTTATTACCATGTCAATATAAAATATTATTTTATTTTCAAGGTCAAGTGTGCAACGACGAGTCCCAGTTTACGTGCGGCATGACGTCCCTCTGCATATCCTCGGAGCTGGTGTGCGACGGCGTGCGCCACTGCCCGGGCGGCGAGGACGAGGACTCCAGCGCGTGCGCCCACCGCCGCGACTACCCACTGCTGGAGATGCTGAGGAGGTTCGCGGCGAGGAACCAGGAGCTCCTGGGCCTGGACCAGCCGGAGACGCAGAGCAAACCGTCTGTGATAAGTGAGTAGTTAGATCAAAAACATTAATTTATGTTAGGTTAGCACTTATCACGTAGTTTTTCTTTTCCATGATAAGTGAGTAGGAAATAGGAATGAACTTTAGCAAGTCATTATGTAAATCAAGTCCGTATTGCTAATGGAATACAGCAAACATTTACTAACCGTGTGAATTATAGGTAGATCGAGTCTTAAAGGACAAAATCCATACTAAAAAAATGGTGTCGGTTTACGGACGATAATTTTACGTGATAACGTCGCAACTCGCATCATCACAAGCCGAATGCTTAGGCCGATCGTGCCTCTCTATCGCTTGTTCCGCGCTCTCGCTTGCACGCTCGGCTCAGGCAGAACGTGACAATTTTTCGTGCGTGCAGCCGGCGCGCGGCGTTGAACATTTATAAAAGGCATGTATTTAAACTTGCGACAAAACAATTAAATTTTGGATGTGAAAATACCCAATATTGAATACTAAATTACCAAGTTGGCGAAAGAATGTAAGGAACAAAAAAATTACTAATCTGGTGACTAAATAATACCACTGAATTTTCCAAACTGGCAGACAGATTATGTTTTAGCGACTAAATAACCATCTTGGCGACAATTTGTGAGTACACATTTAATTTAAGAATAGGCACATATATTTTCCCTGATGTAGGTAACTCAAAAACCATACAAGCAGCGAAAGGAGCGCACACAAAAAAACCATAAAGGAGCGTACAAAATTCCCAATTTTTTATTTTTCTCGGTTTTAGGGAGGTGTAGATTATTGTGTAGATTAATTTTGAAATTTAAAAATGGCGGATATTTATTCTTCGTAAAATTGATATGGGTGTCGTTTACCAGGTTTTTGGGAGTGCTGGATACGAAAATGACATTCGTTTTGAAATTCCAATATGGCGGACATACTTAATTTCATAAAAATAATATGGGTGTCCTTTTATTGGTTTCTGGGGGTGCAGATTACAAAAAAGTCATCCATTTTAAATTTCCTTAGTAACTCAACAACCTCATATTTTCTTCATGATGGGAGAAAAAGAAATTTGAAAATCCTGAATTTTCCAACATTTCTATAGCTTTATACATCTAGGAATGTATCTCAATGTAGAGCATTTACTATGTTTTTATAAAGTTGATTCTATCTCGGAAACGGTGCATCCTATTAAAAAAATAATGAAAATTTCGACCCCCTTTGGAACCCCGCAAGATCATATTTTCTTCATGATGGGAGAAAAAAAACTCGAAAATCCTGAATTTTCCAACATTTCTATAGCTATAAACATCCATCGTATCTCAATGTACAGCATTTACTACTTTTTTTATAAAATTGATTCTATCTCGGAAACGGTGCATCCTATTGAAAAAATAATGAAAATTTCGCCCCCCTTTGGAACCCCGCAACATCATATTTTCTTCATGATGGGAGAAAAAAAATTTCGAAAATCCAGAATTTTCCAACATTTCTATAGCTATAAGCATCCGTCGTATCTCAATGTACAGCATTTACTTCTTTTTTTATAAAATTGATTCTATCTCGGAAACGGTGCATCCTATTGAAAAAATAATGAAAATTTCGCCCCCTTTGTAACCTCGCAACATCATATTTTCTTCATGATGAGAGAAAAAAAAATCGAAAATCTTGAATTTTCCAACATTTCTATATATTGATACACCCCTCGTATCTCAGTACAGCATTGTCATATTTTTTTCTATAGTCGCTTCTATCTCAGAAATGGTGCATCCTACTGCAAAAGTAATGAAAATTTGCTCCCCCTTATTAATCTAGAAATCGCATATTTTTTTCATGAATGCCAGAAAAGTTCATGAACCCTGAATTTTTTAAAATTTCTATACCTACATAGCTGGTACTTTGAACTACATAACATACTGTAATAATAATCATCAATCCTAATTAGCATCCCAAAGATCTTTTAATTTAGTATTCATATTAATTTTCCGAAGATTGAATATTCTCCATTTTGGAAAATGAAATTGGAAGACAATTTTGAAATCAGAACCCCCAGAAACCGGGAAAAGGACAACCTTGTTAATTTTAATAACAAAAATTTACGCCATTGTGGAATTACGAAACCGATTTTATTTTCATATTATTCTGCACCCCCAGAAACCTAGAAAATGACACCCATGACAGAAAAACATACTCCAACAGTATCCAAAAATAGGATTTTCCGTAGCCTGCAAATTGAATATTTAGCAGCCATTAATTTATCAACCAAATCTGGCTTTATAGCTGCTTATATGGTATAATGGTCACCAACTCGGAAATTAAGTCACCAACTTATAAATGTCGGTGCTAATTTTGGATTAAATTTCGCCTCTTTTTATCTGCCGACTTTAGAATTTTTTGTCACCCGAGTGTTTTCGCCAGTTTAGTAATTTAGTCGCCAACATATTAATTCGCTGCCAAATTCAGTAATACAGTATGCTCACATGCAGCCGCCAACTTATTTTTTGTTCGCTCGATTAATTATATCCCTTTATAAAACTTTATCACGTCAAAAAACCTTGAGTCAACAGTTATTAGATGTTTACCAATGAGTTCACTTTAAATCACTCAGCCTATGCCCATTAGCCGTAGGTATGTAGTTACCGTAGTCTAGCTAGAAAATTATGAAATGTAAAAATATTAGATAATTTGACTGTATTAGAGTCCCAAAAGTCTAGGGGACAATGCCGCTAAGACGGATGTAATTTAGAACAGGTGATCTAAAACTTTCAGTGAAGATCAGCGAGGGGGAGAAGTCGTCGAACGCGTTCATGGAGTTCGCGGCCGCGCTCAAGCCGTACGGGCCCTGGAGCTACCTCGTCGTCGGCATGCTGGTCTGCGCGACCATACTCATGTTCTGTTTGGCTTGGGGTGAGTTCAAAATACGTAAACATACTTTACGCACCTTACCGTCCATCCTGCAAATCCAGCATCAGTACTTAATGGTCGTCATTAGTGTCAAAAGTTTCAATCATTTAAATTTTTTGCCTACCATGGAGAATAGAGGTAAAGAGAACCAGAGAACCATCTCGTGTATTAAAAAGTATCCGTTGAAAGGGAGCAAGATAAGATGGCGCTGTAGTACTTAGCATGTGGAATAATTTTAAAAAGAGCGCTACAAAATGGCCACAATTTATTAGAGTAACTAACCAATAACCAACTTTCAAATAACCTCACTCCATCTCTTATTGCTAACTTTATATCATACTCTCTTCTGACTCTAGCGCTATTATGGCCAGTTTTGGAACTATTATTTGGTTACTTTTGTCGGACATTTTTAAGCTTTTCGGCTCTAGTGAGATGGTCCTCCTTAACTCTATCCTCCATGTTGCCTACAAGTCCGCTTCAAGGCCGCGTTATTAGATTACTACTCGTATTAAAAAGTAGTTAAAAAAACCTTTTTTTGACATAACAAGTGACGGTAGCTTGAATTTCGAACTTTGATGACAGACATCGAAATTCAAACAGGAAAATTACAATCAAGAGTCATATAGCTTATTGCATGTTTCGTCTCTGTCGCTCAATATAAAGAAAGAAGCGACAAACTTCCGAATAAGCTATCAGACACAATAGAAGGTTGTGAAACAGGCCCTAAATCGAAAATCTATTTCTTCCAGAATGCTGCTGCAAGCGGTCCAAGCCATCCGACACGCCTATCAACATACCAGCCTCGTGCATCGACCTATCACCGACCGTCACCGTCACCGCAGCCTCGCAGCAACTCTTCACGCAACCACTACCGCCGTCACCGCCGGAGTACGAACCTCCACCAACCTACTCCTCGCTCTTCCCCAGAGCGTTCAAGTCATCACCGTCACCAGTACCACACTGCTCCCACCAGGAGCAGCCTCCGGATTGAGCTAAACAAACCAAATACGCTTCCTAGACCATTGAAATCATTAGCGTTTAAATTAGTGTATTCGCTGCATTTCGACGAGAATGTAGTTAAAAAGTATAAAAATCTGTTGAGCCTACTAATAATGGGTGTGTTCCGATATGCACTGCGACCACTGTACTGTGTGACGTCAATTCAGTATACTGTGAAGCCGTTCCTTTATAGCCAGTTATACTGCTGCCCTATTACCTAATTTTATGGAATTCAACTGACTAGCCTGCTAGGAATGGTCATCATTTTGACGTTCGAACTTTTTAATTACGTGATCAAAGTACAGCGAGTAATTTACCTCGAAAAAACCAGTGCTCACAGTAGAATATGGCGGTGTTTTATGACGTCATAAGGAACTGCGGCGGTATACTGCCTATACTGGCAGTCCATAACGGAACGAATTTTTCTACAGTCATAGCACTATGCAGTGCTCGCAGTGAATATCGGAACATGCCCAATATGACAGCTAAGTGTTGCAACACTAAAAATATAAGCTTCTTATAGACTTTCATCGAATATTATAATAAATCATTGACATTTAAACTAATATAGAAATTGTACCTAATTACTGATTACATAATATATATATATATAAATGCAGTACCTAATTTATACTAGAAATTGACACTTGTTTGATTTTCAGCGCTAATTTTTTAACGCAGTGTTCTAGTTCCGAATCGGTAATCTTACGGATTCCGGACAATATAGTACTAATATAGCCTCAAATACAAAATAATAGCTCGTCATATTGATGGTACCTATGAATAAAAATTTTTACACTTGTTGGTGAAACTGTATTTATATATTTAACACCTATAGCTAAAAAGTCTTCTATCAATTTACAATCGTGATGAGATTCAACAATTGACCTAGTTATTTATTTATTTGCAATTTATATTCAAATAATTGTATGTACCTTTATTGTATTTATTATATTATGACCATATTATGTAATTATTTTGAATGGTTAGTTGTGTTGTAAGTATTAAATAAAATATTAAAGAACCAAGGAGGTAAAAAAATACATTTTGGAATGATCGACGAATTTTTCTATAATACCTATGTCTTATTCAATGAAAAAAAAAAAAACAAAAACTAAACATTAAAAATTAGAGAGATCATTTGTTTTCTTGATCATTATCAAACTGTGTTTGTTATGCCTGCTAAGATGTCTGTGTTTGTGAATATATATGAGTGACTTGCTTCTGGTATACGTAAAATCACAATGGAAATGATAGGTTTTGGTTTTTTTTATAACGATTGTATGGAGGGCCATTTATTTTAAGTACAATATTCTTAAGTTCTTTAGTTACTTTGGGACCAAGCTTTGTATGACGCGAAACCTAGAAATGTCTGAATATTGTGCCTTAGATGTATGTATTTATGTTTAAGATATTTTGTTACTGGACTTAAAATTACATTTGAATATTTTAGGTACTATTATTAATTAATACTATAAACGAAGCTATTTTGTAAAATACACAACGCCCCCTGTCGTCATTATCTGACGTCACAATAGTCTTTAATTTTTTTTTTGTTACCTACTCTTTAAATTTTATCTCAGTATGAATGCATTTTTAATAAAAAATCTCTGCAAATAAAAAATCTCTCTAGCTTTTATCAAACTTTTTGTGACTTTGATTTACTGGTCGTAAGTATATAGATTTTTATTTTATATGTACCTAGTAACCATTTTTGATGTTCAATAGGTTTTTACTTTTTTTTTATTAACCAGATACTAATTCTAAAAGGAAAGTATTGTACGTAATCAAAATTACGGAATATCATTATGAAAAGTAATATTATGTATTCGAGAAAACTGTAGAATCTTTTTTTTGTTAGCAATGTACATTTAAAAATACAACTGCCTAAACAATAACCACTGTGTTTAGGCGCAAGTAACAAATCACTATACATAGTATTCGCTTTTTATTACTTTAAAAAATAGCATTTTGTGTGTATGTCACCGTAAAATTGTAAAAACCGTTAATTGTAATATGAAATTGTAAAATGTCGATAGACTTCGGACGCCAATATGCTGCCTATAATTTAACACATTATTTTTCGTTAGATTATAAATATATAGTTATGAATCTTTCGACATATTTTTAAAATCACGTTAGTTATTTTACAATCTAACGGTTTTTTACAATTTTACGGTGACATGTACAAACTGACCAGTATAATAATCATGTGAGTCATCTCTTTCGAAAAGAAAAGAACTAAGAAGCACAAAATATATTTTGAATAAACTTCTGACCTTATTTTTTGGGTTAGCTTATTTTGTATGCATACTTGGCTTTCAATAGTTTTCGCATTTAAATGAATGAGTTTTTATAAACAATAAATTTTATTATCAATCTCTTCAAAAAGTGTCTTAAAGAAGAATAAGCAGATGTTAAATATATTATTTAAGTGAATAAGTCTCACTCGCAACTATCATAAACACGTTAAACTAGTCTTAGTTCTTAATTATGTATTATTTTTATGTAATTTGTAACTTTTCCATATATATTTTTTAGTTTCCTTTGTATTAAATTTAAAAAAATCATCAAACTAGTGTACCTTATATAAATAAAAAGATGGTGATATGTAATATGATAAAATAAATCATTTTTTAAATGCTTAATGTTGTTTCGTTGTAGTTTAACAAGTCTAATGTTGTAAAATTACGTAAGTATATCGAAAAGGCTGGTAAAATATTAAATACGTATATTTTACGAATTTTATATAAATTACGGTAAATAAGTATGTATTGATTTTTGAGTATTGAAGTCATAGACGTATATTATAGACGAGGCATGTTGAGGCAAAAAGTGTCTCCAGTAAATTGGCCCCAATTTTTAAATTTTTGGGGCCATTTTGAAATTCGAAGTATGGTGAAAACAAGATGGCTGACATTTGAGTTATGGTGAAAACCAAGATGGCGTTACCTTTTCTTGTATGATTTTTTTTTCTGTTATGCTACGGCCGCACCTGCGTAGTGCTTCGTGCTTAAAACGATACCATTGGACGATCTGCGTGTATCGTCCAATGGTATCGTCTCATAGCACGAAGCTTCGTACGATAGACGCAGGTGCGGCCCCAGCATTAAATGTACGTGATAGCCTATCTTGAGTTGAAATCTTTGATTGAAGTGTTAACTTGATAAGGGAGGGTAAACAGCTTCATTCCGTAGCGCGTTACGGTGCCAAAATACAAAGATATTTTGAATACTAATGTCAGATACGCGTAACGTGGTTACGTAGGCACTTAGAATTTTTACTAATTGGTCTCGAGTTCGAATCTCGGTCAGACGAAATATTTTTATTTTTCTCTCTACTATTTTTCATTTTTCTATAGAATTTAAAGACTGTGTCCTACTTACCTTTTTGTTTTACTTTAAGTTAACTTTTCTGTCGGCTGTCCCGAGACGCACGCGTTTTTTTTTATTACAGTTTCGTAATGGAAATAAAATGGTTATTTTTACTGCATTACAATTTACATCCGTACTTACAGGTTATATTTTACACAATATTCTCTTTACAAATTATCTAAATTCTAAACTATCAAAAACGTTACGTTTATATTTACGCCTCTGTGGCTCAGTGGTCAGCGCGCGTTGGCGCTCAAGCTAGAGGTCGCGGGTTTGAATCCAGCTGATGGAACAAAAGTAGTCGTTTTTGGGTGAAAGAATAACAAACTTCCATCCATACATTTTCACAAATTTTCACATTTATAATATTAGTAGGATTCTATATCCTCTACGTTAGCTGTTAAGGTTAGACTCTGTCCAGAAAGTGCGTAAGCCTGCGTAAACCTACGCACGAGAGATTCTTATCTTATCACAACAAAATTTCTGCCGGTCTATCTGTGATGCCAACTTGGGACTTTTTCCCTAAATTTAGGGAGAAAAAATATCTGAAGGGGTTATTAGGGGGTTTTTATATTTGTTTTATTTAAATATGCAATTGATTTGCTTGACGATAAGTAATATAATATACTATTATTATTTAATTACAGCTGACCTATCACTTATTGGTATAAAAAATGTATTGTATAAAAAACCAAAATTCTTATTGCAAGCGTCTACCTGTTGCCAACTTGCCATTAAAGAGTCACGCCAAAAACGTCAAAAAATTCACGTTTTTTGTGTCTAAGGAGGGTTCCGTTACTATCAACGCGTAATAGGTTTTTCAAATTACTTCAAAAGTCACAGTCCGGTTTGGTTCAAAATAATTTTCCCTGAGTTTTGAGCATTATATATCAGCATGTAAACTTACAAGTTTAACCTATAATTTAGAAATCTACTCTACAACTACACGAAAATTTTGAAAAGAAGTCATGTATGAAATCTTGACTCTATTTTAAAGCGCTATTCTACGTTTAACGTTATGCAACACAATGGGGTACAATGAAAAAATATTTCTCATCCCCACTTCTCATGTATGGAGAGCCACCCTCAAAATATAAAATTATTATTATTTTACGATGCTAAATCCGAGATAATATAATATATAAAAAAAAACTATACCTCATACATTTATATTCATAATTACAGAAGCTAGAGGCGTGGACAGACAGACAGACAGACGGAGGGACAGAGCAAAACTATAAGAGTTCCTTTTTATTACGAAATCGACTATTTTTAGTAAAGGTTATCTAAAAATTTTAACTGTCTAGCTATCAACGATTATGATCTCATGAGACATAGCCTGGTGACAGACATACAGTTTTTACCCTCTAGATATCTACGAAATAACTTATAGTCTGTAAGTGTTAAAAAAAGCAGTGAATCATGCATACAAATGTCAAAATTGACGCATTAGCTGTGATTACATTAATTTACCTATTAAAGTAAGCCATTTTGACATATAATATAATAATTATAATAATATAATATATATGGACGCTTCACACTACGTCAATCTGATCCCGTGGTAAGTTCTCGAAGAACTTGTGTTACGGATACCAGACAACGGAAATATATTTAATACTTTTATACTATACACATATTTAAGATTTTTATTATATTATACACATATTTAATACACATCCATGACCCAGGAACACAGAAAAACTTTTTTGTTCCTTCGGCGGGATTTGAACCCGCGACCTCCGGCTTGAGCACCAACATGCTCAACCAACTGAGCCACAGAGGTCGTCAATAGTATGTAGATACGCATGATTCACTGCCTTCATAACGTGAATAGGCTAAAGTATAGACTTTATATGACACGAATAGGACGCGACCGCGTCATTCAATGTGCTGCGTACAGTGCAACTAATTTGTTAATGCCTTCGGCAATCATCGTTTTTTTTTTCTACGGAAATGACGGATGTTGGAAAGCATGTGTGGGACTTCCGAAAGATATTAGCAAAGTAGTTTTACTGTATAAAGTATCTTTATAGGTATGTTTTTCTAAAAAGGTAATACTTACTTACTTACATATTTGGTATGTAACTTTTTTGATTTTAACGGTACCTATATATTTTATCGTATTATGTAACTTTATGAAGTTTCGATGAGGCATAAGTACTTTAATAATTATATTTGAGAGTATTCGCATGCTAGGTAAAATCCACGGGAACCGTACTATTTGTTTTAGGGAGAAATATTTTTTGAAACTTGGCAACTCGATCTTACTACGCTTTCATTGCACTCCAAAATACAGGGGATGACACTTTTGACTATTTCAAATCGATATCAATTGTGTGTTGAAGGTTTTAATATAAAGTGTCTTCAGAAATAATTGGTTTTGACAAAACATTGACAGCACAAAATTTCGGAACACTCTGTAAAGTAAAATGCCAACAGTGTCAACCGATCTGAATACTTACTGTGTAACGAATGAACTGAATACTTCTGTCTCACTCTGAATCATACAATCGGAGCGAGAAAAACATTTTTCTTTCACTTTGTGTCTCGCGCGTACTCGAGGTAGCTGCGTATTACTGCGTAATTGCTGCATCTATTGAGTCAGGGGCGGAGCACCTATACGTGTGGTATGGGCATACCCACAACCCCAACAGCCTTGTGAGTGCATACTTTCAAGGTCTATTAATTTATAATCAAAATAGGTTCAGTGGGTAGTAGTATTGGTATTGTTAGCCTTTTGAGTCTTACCTGGTGCTTTTTACCTGCTGGTCATACTTATATTATTGTTAAAATATATATTTATAGTAGTGGATTTGATGAGATGGAAGAAAACGCAAAATTTTTCACCTCTCCATAAATTTTCGGCCCTTTTTTATTTACTAACCAACAGATTTAAGAAAAAATAATACTTTGTTTGAACCGATAGGAATTACTCCTGCCGATGTTATATAATCTATAATTTGTGTATGTTTCTTTACTATATATGCATATATTTTTTATTTAATTAATTTATAATCTTAGTTGATTTTATTATTTATTTTATTATTTATTTGATTTTATTATTTCCTTCATAACATGGTTATTAGAATATAAAAAAAGAATTTTATTATTTTCTTTATAATATTATGTTAATTAAAAGCTAACGCGCGGAGTGAGCGAGAAAATTTTTCGCTTATTTAGCAAAAAAATTATTTTGTTTGGTAAAAAAAAAAATAAGCTTTCAATACCATAAACCTTAAACAAATTAACATCAACTAAGATTATAAATTAATTAAATAAAAAATATATGCATATATAGTATTGTAGGTGTACCAGAATCTCATGGCAAATAGGGAAAAAAAAATTGTAGTGTGCAATACTGGGGAAATTGGATTAAACGATCTTGATACTGGTTAATATTTAATTATGTCTAGTATTATTGAACATGAATTATAATAAGACTGTATGAAGAATGTTCGGTGTATAATATAGAAAACTAGCTTTTGCCCGCGGCTTCGCCCGTGTGGAATAGTGTTCTTGGAGAAAAAACTACTTCGGCGAATAATTCTCTACCTACTTACAGCAATATACTACTGATACAATATTGAACATGTTTTTAGGTTTGCCCAATGCAAATTGTTAAAAATGGGACCCTATCACCTCGACACGGCATGCGCGACCACTTGATAATATACTTACATAATAAGTACTTGAATATAAATTTTACCATAATCTTATAATATCATAAAGACTATTAAATACTTAAAGACTATTATTTTAAAAACTCGCATCAAAATCCGTTGCGTAGTTTTAAAGATTTAAGCATATTATAGAGGACAGACAAAAAAGGGACTTTGTTTTATACTATGTAATATAATGATATTTCATGAAAAATAAATCAATCGTGAATTACTTTATATACTTATTTGTTACGAATAACATACAATTAAATTGGCAACAGTTTATTTAATGTTGGAATTTCCTTCCGAACTGTATAGAACTCGTTTACTTTATTCCTAATCAACTATAAATCGAAACTGTCTTATGTTGATTTTCTTTTTTCCTCCTCTCATCCTTTTACCAGGCATGGAAAACAAACCATCATTCGATGTGCCATCAGCTACGATTCACCTTATAGTAGTACTGGAAACACATTTAAAGAAGTCACAATAATTACCTAAGAAAATATAAAAAAACTAAAAGTATCAAAACAACTCACTCTAACTTACCGGTCAACTCTACCACGAACTTTAAATTATAAGATTGAGTTCGATTTACACCTTCTTCTTTCTGTATTTTACTATAGACATAGAAAACAATATTTCTCGCTTGAGATCGAATTGCTTTTTTGGATATTTTCACAAAAACAACAAATTCCAAGAACATAATCACAAAATTTTAGCAGCGGTTGACAGATCACGTACTTTGATTTGACGGGTCATACTTGACATTGCCATATGAAAATCACATTTTTTATTTTTTTTAAAATGCCATCAGATTCTGGTAGAGCTATAGTAATTTGATTAGTCTATGATAGTATAGAAACATACACAAATTATAGATTATATAACATCGGCAGGAGTAATTCCTATCGGTTCAAACAAAGTATTATTTTTTCTTAAATCTGTTGGTTAGTAAATAAAAAAGGGTCGAAAATTTATGGAGAGGTGACAAATTTTGCGCTTTCTTCAATCTACCTGACTAAAGGTCCGCTTAACACTAAATCCACTACTATAAATATGTATTTTAACAATAATGTAAGTATGACCAGCAGGTAAAAAGCACCAGATAAGACTCAAAAGGTTAACAATACCAATACAACTACCTACTGAACCTATTTTGATTATAAATTAATAGACCTTGAAAGTATGCACTCACAAGGCTGTTGGGATTGTGGGTATGCCCATACTATACGTATAGGTGCTCCGCTCCTGACTCAAATAGGAGTAGCAATTACGCAGTAATACGCAGCTACCTCGAGTACGCGCTAGACACAAAGTGAAAGAAAAATGTTTTTCTCGCTCCGATTGTATGATTCAGAGTGAGACAGAAGTATTCAGTTCATTCGTTACACAGCATTCAGATCGGTTGACACTGTTGGCATTTTGCTTTACAGAGTGTTCCGAAATTTTGTGCTGTCAATGTTTTGTCAAAACCAATTATTTCTGAAGACACTTTATATTAAAACCTTCAACACACAATTGATATCGATTTGAAATAGTCAAAAGTGTCATCCCATGTATTTTGGAGTGCAATGAAAGCGTAGTAAGATCGAGTTGCCAAGTTAAAAAAAATATTTCTCCCTAAAACAAATAGTACGGTTCCCGTGGATTTTACCTAGCATGCGAATACTCTCAAATATAATTATTAAAGTACTTATGCCTCATCGAAACTTCATAAAGTTACATAATACGATAAAATATATAGGTACCGTTAAAAATCAAAAAAGTTACATACCAAATATGTAAGTATTACCTTTTTAGAAAAACATACCTATAAAGATACTTTATACAGTAAAACTACTTTGCTAATATCTTTCGGAAGTCCCACACATGCTTTCCAATTTCCGTTGTCTGGTACCCGTAACACAAGTTCTTCGAGAACTTACCACGGGATCAGATTGACGTAGTGTGAAGCGTCCATATATATTATATTATTATAAGAGCTCCGTAGCCTAGTGGGTAGACCGTTTGGTTCGCACTCGAGAGAGTGCAGGTTCGAATCCCAGGTTGTGGCGTGTACCAATGAGACTTTTTCAGATCTCAAGTACATTATACGGACGCTCTAACGGTGAAGGAAAACATCGTGAGGAAACCCGCACATAGTTGGCCCCAGACGTATTGACTAGTTCATTCCTCTGGACTAGGCTGACTATGTTGCGAGAATGTCGTATGTGCTTGGGCAACCATACGACATTTAAAAACCACTGTCCCAGGCACTACAGTATTTCAAGAGTGGTTACTTCGCTCGGAGAATACTGTATAAATCATCCACTAACGGATGCAAAGGCCTAAGTTAAGTTATAATTATTATATTATATGTCAAAATGGCTTACTTTAATAGGTAAATTAATGTAATCACAGCTAATGCGTCAATTTTGACATTTGTATGCATGATTCACTGCTTCTTTAACACTTATAGACTATAAGTTATTTCGTAGATATCTAGAGGGTAAAAAGTGTATGTCTGTCACCAGGCTATGTCTCATGAGATCATAATCCTTGATAGCTAGACAGTTAAAATTTTTAGATAACCTTTACTAAAAATAGTCGATTTCGTAATAAAAATGAACTCTTATAGTTTTGCTCTGTCCCTCTGTCTGTCTGTCTGTCCACGCCTCTAGCTTCTGTAATTATGAATATAAATGGATGAAATTTGGTATAGTTTTTTGTATATTATATTATCTCGGATTTAGCATCGTAAAATAATAATAATTTTATATTTTGAGGGTGGCTCTCCATACATGAGAAGTGGGGATGAAAAATATTTTTTCATTGTACCCCGTTGTATTGCATAACGTTGAATAGCGCTTTAAAATAGAGTCAAGATTTCATACATGACATTTTTTCAAAATTTTCGAGTCGTTGTAGAGTAGTTTTCTAAATTATAGGTTAAACTTGTAAGTTTCCATTCTGATATATGTATAATGCTTAAAACTAAGGGAAAATTATTTTGAACCAAACCGGACTGTGACTTTTGAAGTAATTTGAAAAACCTATTACGCGTTGATAGTAACGGAACCCTCCTTAGACACAACAAACGTGAATTTTTTGACGTTTTTGGCGTGATTCTTTAATGGCAAGTTGGCAACAGGTAGACGCTTGCAATAAGAATTTTGGTTTTTTATACAATACATTTTTTATACCAATAAGTGATAGGTCAGCTGTAATTAAATAATAATAGTATATTATATAACTTATCGTCAAGCAAATCAATTGCATATTTAAATAAAACAAGCATAAAACCCCCCCTAATAACCCCTTCAGATAACTTTTCTCCCTAAATTTAGGGAAAAAGTCCCAAGTTGGCATCACAGATAGGCCGGCAGCCATTTTGTTGTGATAAGATAAGAATCTCTACGTGCGTAGGTTTACGCAGGCTTACGCAGTTTCTGGACAGAGTCTTAGTTGACAAGTTATTTAGTGTACAAATTTTCTTCGTGGCATTGATGTTCTAGAAACATGTAAGAAAATAATCATGCTCCGTAATTTTTTAATTTTTGACAGAAAGAAACATTACAAAATGGTGAAATAATTAGAGTCCGACCGAAACTGGTTTTCCGGCCGAAACCGAAACCGAAACCGAACATTCGGCCGTGGCTTCAGTTTCGGCCGAAACCGAAACCGAAACCGAAACTCACGTGGTCAAGTAGAAAATTCCTTAAAATACTGAAATTTGGTGCATTTTATCCATTACTCTGCATTAATTAGGACATGAAATGGAAACACGGTATATTAATTTTGTTGTAATCATTTATTTAATGTAATATTAAAAAATATTAATTATATCTGGGGGCACGGTAGTGCACCCGCCAAGTCGAGCGCGAAGCAAACACTGCCGTACCATCCTTTACTGGAACCATTTCGCCGCATTTTCAGGCCCCTATTTGAGAACCTCTGGATAAGACCAGAACGCAGAAATTTTCGTCATCCAGTAAGCTATAATCACATACTTAAAATCCAAAATTTCAAGTCTGTAGGTCATTTAGTTCCGAAGTTAAGCGAAAGCAAAGTTTCGCATTTATTACACTCACTCATTCACTCACTCACTCATGATCATCATAATAGAACTAGTACTTCCCATAAACTCAGAGAGCTGAAATTTGGTACAGAGTTAGGGTTTAATGGCCACATAAAGGGAAAACTATAAAAACTAGGATAATCGATCTGGGGGCACGGCAGTGCCCCCGCCAAGTCAAGCGCGAAGCAAACACTGCCGTGACATTATTTACGGGAACCATTTCGCCGCATTTTCAGGCCTCTATTTGAGAACCTCTGGATAAGACCAGAACGTTGATCTGGAGGCACGGCAGTGCCCCCGCCAAGTCGAGCGCGAAGCAAACACTGCCGTACCATTATTTACTGGAACCATTTCGCCGCATTTTCAGGCCCCTATTTGAGAACCTCTGGATAAGACCAGAACGCAGAAATTTTCGTCATCCAGTAAAGTATAATCACATACTTAAAATCCAAAATTTTAAGTCTGTAGGTCATTTAGTTCCGAAGTTAAACGAAAGCAAAGTTTCGCATTTATGACACTCACCCAGTCACTCACTCATGATCATCAGAATGGAACTAGTACTTCCCATAAACTCAGAGAGCTGAAATTTGATAAAGAGGTAGGGTTTAATGGCCACATAAAGGAAAAACTATAAAAACTAGGATAATCGAAGATCTGGAGTACCTGTTGACCCTTATTAGAAAACACAAGAGCCCAACCAAACTATTAGAGATCGACATACTGCCTTTACAAAAAATATTCAACTTGGTGGGCCACTTCATTTGATGTCAAAAATCGAAGGTCTGAATTATCTGATGAAGAACCCTCAGCTGGTCTCAGCTGATTAGAGATATGGCAATGTCCCCTTCTACTATTGGTACATAAAAAAATCGACTGTCATTGCAAAAATCCAGTGAAGTGGGACACATCTTCTAATTTAATCTAGCCGGTAGCGTCCCACTGCTGGGTGAATGCCTCCCCTTCTGCTTTTAATACGCATAAAAATAAAATTAAAAGAAAACTCTGGATAAGACTAGACTGGCTTTTATGCTTATACTTACAAGTTTACAACAAGAAATAGTCGAACAATTAACTTTATTCTACTCGAACATTACACAAATTAAATAAACAAATTACACTAAAATCTAGTAAAATAAATCAATATTCCTACGTTTCTACAAAAAGAAGTGAAATCCCACCAAAAACATTCTGTAAAAAACTAGCCAAGTCTCGATGGAGCTACTTGTTTATCTCTAAAAAGTAATGAAATCTAGACTAAGTCGTGCCAAGTCTAAGGATCCTTACTGCGATTTATTTATTATTATAGTTAATGTTGTGTGACTTGGCCGTTGAAGAGTACACAAGGGTACAAAAGGGGCTCCATAACACCATTGCTCCAATACATGTGTTATACAATCAACAACAGCCTAAAATAAGACACTAGCGTCCAATTACCAATACCAGTATGGGCTATTATCTCGCTTAACAAACATAGGTAGTTACAACAGAATCTGATATAACATTACGTGTAAACAAAATTGACTTCTAACGTATAAAGAATTTTCAAGGGCCAAGTCACACAACATTAACTATAATAATAAATAAATCGCAGTAAGGATCCTTAGACTTGGCACGACTTAGTCTAGATTTCATTACTTTTTAGAGATAAACAAGCAGCTCCATCGAGACTTGGCTAGTTTTTTACAGAATGTTTTTGGTGGGATTTTAATTATGTTTTCAAATTCAGTTGCGTTGTCAAAGCGTTGCCGCAAGAAACGAAGTTAGGCGAGCGTGCACGAAAACTTCCGAAATCAGTTTCGGTTTCGGCAAAAGTTTCGGCCACTTTTGGCCGAAACCGAAACTGCCGCCGAAACTTGATTTTTGGCCGAAACTCGGCCGAAACCGAAACCGAACTTTCGGTCGGACACTAGAAATAATGTATTGTGCGTATGTTGTACAAGTGGTTTAGGATCGAGAAAATAGACTGAAAAACAATTTGCGTTAATCATCGTTATTTAAAATACCAAAGGTAATATCTTCATACGTTATCGATTTATAGCTGCACATTCAAAAATTGAATATTTAAAATTATTATTAGCTTAATTAATCATGTTTTTTTTTTAAATAAATTAATATTTATTTAACTTTTAGGATGTTGTTGAAATTAAATTTCAAATCCAAATCAGTTTGTGTGTGAGAAGCACTTTCGCGAAGAAGATATTAAAAAAGCTGATCGATTGATTATATTATATTATTACGTATGGAGCTGAAACTACCATCCCTCGCGATAGATGGACTCTATTTATTAATAAATAATAATTATAATTAATAATTTTTTCGTTATTTTCTTTTTTCCTTTTAATGATATTATACACATGTTGATAGAAAATTTCAAATTAGCGCACAAAAGCCCGCTTTTATTGAGACAACTTAGCGATCGCAGAGCCAACTCACTTATTTTGTCCATATTTTTGGGACACTATTTTCTACAGCGATCGTTCTCCTGTTCTCTATTCTCCATGCTAGGAAGTTTCAGTAAAACGTCTACCACTTTACTGAATCGACTGACTTGACTGATTGACTGATCTGACTACTGAAAGGACTAGACTTTGGACTTGACGATTTAGAAATATACGGTGATGAAAATTTGAACGAATATTCTATTTCCCGCCTTTTATACTTGACACTGGCAAATTGTTATAAGCCGACGCCATCTATGAATGACAAAAAAAAACCTTATGTCAAAATGTCAAAAAATCGGTTCGATGTTCGATTTCGCCAAGATTTCGCAGTTGACAGTTCGGTTTAGATTTTCGTTTTTCGTTTAAACTAATAATAATTTAGTTAAAAGTTTCAAATGGTTATAAGTTAATAAAAAGCCAATATTTTTTTTATGTAAAAAAGTAATACAGTATAATGTATTAAGTAATGTAAAACTATGAATGTATGTTATTTGTGTGCCGATTTTGTATTTGTATGAAATGGGTGAAGAAATTAAACACTCTTGGACGTGTCGTGTTTGCCTGGAACCGAGACGAATAGGCAGTAGATCCATACACGAAAAATACAAAGAATACTGCATTATGGAATATTTAAACAAACTGACCAATGTCAATATAAAAAGTACTGATGGTTTACCAAACAAGATTTGTAACAATTGTTTCTCGGAGTTAGAAGTTGCTCTAAGCTTCATAGAGAAATGTGAAAAAGCAGACAACTTTCTTAAAAATTACTATAAAAGTTCAATTCTACCCGATAAAGTCAATGTAAAACTTGAATCAGATCTAGAAATAAAGTCTGAAGCAAATGTAAATAATGGAGATTTAGAACAATCAGACGATTTTCAATATTCAGTTGTAGAAGAACAAGAAAACGAGGAAGAACAAGAAAATGAGGAAGAACAAACAAAGCAGAAAACACCTAAATCACAGGTGGAATGCCATGACTGTGGTAATTTATTCAAATCAAAATGCAAACTAAGAGTACACTGGAAACAAACTCATATGCTCGATGCTCTCATCTGTTTCTACTGCAAACGGAGATTTAAATCCTATAAAGCGATGCATCGACATCTCAAGAACAAATCGAAGGCATGCTCCGCTGCCTGTAATCCAAATATAACAATCGAAGGTGAAGGTAAATTGAGGGTTTTCTATTGTAAGGAGTGCGGTTACAAGTCTCGCAGAATCAAGACTATGGAAGCCCACTTGAGGACTCACAGCGGAGAGAGACCTTATCAGTGCAATTTATGTCCCATGGGATTTGCGCAGCAGTCTGCGTTACAATGTCATAAGGAGGGCAGTCACAAGAAATATGTAGTTCAGATAACATGTCAATATTGTGGAAAGATTGTTAAAGGAAGAACTACTGTGTACCGCCACCTTCGTAGGCACCGGGAGGGAGCCCTCCCGTGTCCAATCTGCGAGAAACCGGTTTTAAGTCGTAATTTGCGAAAGCATATGCTTCGGCACACCGGAGTCAAAACATACACTTGCGAAATCTGCGCCGCTGCATTTTACTCGAGCTCCGAACTGGCCAATCATAGAAGGTTCGTTCACATAAAGTCGGAGATATATAATTGTGAATTGTGCGATTACAAATCAATTAGAAAGGAGAAAGTTAAAAGACACCAAAGCAGACATTCGGATGAAAATATTTCTTGCTCTGTTTGCGGTGCATTCAGCACAACTGCAGAGAAAGCTATGGCACATCAAAGAATACATTTCGGTGATAAGCAGCACGAGTGTCTACATTGCCATAAAAAGTTTCTGAAAAAAGACTCCATTAGAAGGCACATGTTGACAAAACATGGCAGTCTCGTTGACCATAAGATGCCTGTAAAATGTAAAAATGTCCAAAGCAAAATTGAACCTATCATAATTAAAACACCTAAAGCATCACCTAGTTGAGAAATAATTAATGTTAATTCTTAAATGTTTTTTGTAACAATAAATAATGTTCATTGCCACTTATCCTTATTTTATATTTAAAAAAATCATGTATATGTTACAGCCAAAGTAATAAATCCGGATATTATATATACTATCCAGCCATTATTTATAATGTCTACTCAATTTAGACAAAGTGATAAATGACACAGAATTAATCACATTGACTGGCAATTTTATATAATATCTTCGAAGAATTGGATAAAGTAATAAAAAAGTAAGAAAGATTATAAAATTGTATTTCAATCTGCATTTATATAATAATAATTATAATGTTTATCATAATAATATTGTCATAGATACAATTTTAGTAGTAAAGTAATTTAACTTTATGAAGTATTTTTTTTAATAATAATTTTACCCTTTTTAGTGATATTAGTTAAATTATTAACTAACGTTATAAATAAACAATCGAATATATAATTATTGAATACGCGTCAAGCTTCCATTAGGTATTGTAAATAAGATTAAGTAAGTTACATAGTTACATAGTGGCATTATGATTGCTGTTCTTTGAACAATGCCGAAATTTTCAAACGCGTATCTTTAAAGACTGAGGAGTTCTGATCAAAGCTTTTGTGATCATCAGGTCACCACTTTAGTGAAAACGGGACCAACCTCGGATTATAGCCTTAAAGGTACGCGCACATTATGCCGGGGCGGAGCGCAAAAATCCGCTTAAATCGTTTTCATACAATTTGTATGAAGTATCGCACACTGTGTCGGGCCGCAGCGGCTCGCATTATGATGGCTCGCGAGGTGGATTTGCGTCCATGCGATGCGGCCCGCCCCGCCCCGCTGCGCCCCGTCAACAGTGTGTTATAGCAAGCGGATTTGTTTTATGTAGATCCTTCTTTATTATTTCAAGTAATTGAAAATATCGATCAGGAGTCATCTGAAAATATCCCCAAAACAAAAAGGTATTCGCCAAATACCTTTCTCTTATGGAACAAATTGGATGTACCTATATTTTACATTTTCTTTTTTTTTTTACGAACTTCTTGTCTATGTTGTTCATTATCTTCTTCTTCTAACCGCAGTAAAAAAAAAGAAAGTTCTTCGTCGGAGCTATCCATAACGTTAGTTGCACACAAATTCTAGCAGTAGGTACACTGTACTCAAAATACGTGGTAGAGCCATGCTTCGGCACGAATGGGCCGGCTCGACCGGAGAAATACCACGGGCTCACAGAAAACCGGCGTGAAACAGCGTTTGCGCTGTGTTTCGCCGAGTGAGTGAGTTTACCGGAGGCCCAATCCCCTACCCTATTCCCTTCCCTACCCTCCCCTATTAACCTATTCCCTCTTAAAAGGCCGGCAACGCACTTGCAGCTCTTCTGATGCTGCGAGTGTCCATGGGCGACGGAAGTTGCTTTCCATCAGGTGACCCGTTTGCTCGTTTGCCCCCATATTTCATAAAAAAAAAAACTGTCAATGCGCTGCGACCCGGCCCATCACCAGTGTGCTAAGTTAGCATTTTGCGCTGCGTGGCGCTCCGCCCCGGCACGCTGCGGCCCGGCATAATGTGCGCGTACCTTTAATAAACGAAACTTTTATAGCCAGCTGAAATTCACCTCTCTTCCCATTGTAAACTTCCGTTCTGTTATAAAGTTTGCGGAACCAGAAACGGAAAGGAAAGTGAAAAGACATGCAGAACATCCGCGGAAGAAGCGGAAGCAGAAGCAGAGTTCTGTTGCATCACTAAGTTGAATCGTGTTTATTACTTTAGCTAACTTTGGCCCGCTATTATGAATAATATCCGGACAAAGTGATTAATTTATCACATTATCTAGACAATATAGTTATTATATATAATGACCAGTCATTATGTATAATAGCTAATTAATCACAATGACTGTAACATATATATGTCACCGTAAAATTGTAAAAACCGTTAGATTGTAAAATAACTAACTAGATTGTAAAAATATGTCGAAAGATTAAAAACTATATATTTATAATCTAATGAAAAATAATGTGTTAAACTATAGGCAGCATATTCGCGTCAGAAGTCTATCAACATTTTACAATTTTACTAGTTTTATTACAATCTAACGGTTTTTACAATTTTACGGTGACATATATATCCTTCTTCCTTAGGTGTTACTTTGCGGGAATCCATAGCATACAATTTATTAATACATAATAATATTATATCCAATATATGCTTTACGCACTCACACATCTGCTTGCAGGTTGTGGGTATTTTTTCTATGTTGTGTGCATTATTTTAATTGTATGTGTTTTTTTTAACTAGCTTACCCGTTCTGGACACTTGGTACAGCCATTCTTGGGTTTTATTATAATAGTCTTTATTGTACACCGCAAAAACATACAATTATGATAACAATAGTAACATAATATAGTACAATTTTGGCGGTCTTATCGCGATATTTTAGTGAGTCACAAGAAGTGAAATTCATTTTTATTTAAATAAAAGGATTGTTATTCCCCATCAAGTACCCTATTATGCCCTGAAAGTACTGATTTTTATTTATTACTAGCTGACCCGGCAAACTTTGTTCTACCTTAGAGGCAATAATAGATATAATTAAAAAGAAATCAATTATTTTAATGATCGTTAAAATGGGCCATGTATTTTGTTGCATGGGTTGCAATCTTCAGTAAAGCATCTTGTAATAGACGACATTTTTCGTTTTAATATCAGGCGCAAGAATAAATAACGCAGAGGTCTTCCGATCCGTGAATATGCCACATATAACCACAAACTGTCAAGGATTGATTGACCTTGTGACTTATTGTGGTCAAGGCGAATGCAAGACGGATCGGAAATTGAAGTCGTTTGAACTCAAACGGCATATCGGTATTCGGTAGGGATCATCGGGATCTTCGGAATGAGAACTTCCTCACCTTCGAATTTTCCTTTGAGTATCGTCGCGTAAATCACATTATTTGTAAATCTCTAAATCCGTTAATTACTAAATCTCCAAACATATTTTTCTGCGATAAATAGTAGCCTATGCTCTTCCTCGTAGTCTACTCTATGTCTGTGCCAATTTTCATAATGATCGTTTAAGTAGTTTTACGTAAAAGCGTAAATACATTTGTCCACAGGAACCGTACATTTTCCGCGATAAAGAGTAACCTGTGTTCTTCCTCGTAGTCTACTTTATATCTGTGCCAAATCTCATGTTGATCGGTTAAGTGGTTTTTACGTAAAAGCGTAAATACAGTATTCCACGCGAACCGTACATTTTCTGCAATAAAAAGTAGCCTATGTCCTTTCCCGTGCTCTACTTTATATCTGTGCAAAATTTCATGATGATCGGTTAAGTAGTTTTTACGTAAAAGCGTAAATACAATATTCCACGGGAACCGTATATTTTCTTGCAATAAAAAGTAGCCTATGTCCTTCCTCGTGGTCTACTTTGTATCTATAGCAACTTTCATGATGATCGGGTAAGTAGTTACGTTAAAGCGTAAATACAGTATTCCACGGGAACCGTACATTTTTATGCAATAAAGAGTAGCCTATGTTCTTCCTCGTAGTCTACTTTATATCTGTGCCAAATCTCATGATGATCGGTTAAGTAGTTTTTACGTAAAAGCGTAAATACAGTATTCCACGGGAACCGTACATTTTCCCGCGATAAATAGTATCCTATGTCCTTTTCCTGGTTCTAAGCTACCTCCCTACCAATTTTCAGCCAAATCGGTTCAGCCGTTCTTGAGTTATAAATGGTGTAACTAACACGACTTTCTTTTATATATAAATATCTGTGCAAAATTTCATGACGATCGGTTAAGTAGTTACGTAAAAGCGTAAATACAGTATTCCACGGGAACCGTACATTTTTATGCAATAAAGAGTAGCCTATGTTCTTCCTCGTAGTCTACTTTATATCTGTGCCAAATCTCATGATGATCGGTTAAGTAGTTTTTACGTAAAAGCGTAAATACAGTATTCCACGGGAACCGTACATTTTCCCGCGATAAATAGTATCCTATGTCCTTTTCCTGGTTCTAAGCTACCTCCCTACCAATTTTCAGCCAAATCGGTTCAGCCGTTCTTGAGTTATAAATGGTGTAACTAACACGACTTTCTTTTATATATATAGATATAGTTTATACTACCATAAACTAGTAAAGTATACTTAAACCAAAAATAAATCATATTATTAACTAAAAATCTTATTACATAATATAATAATAATTATTGTGGTCACTATGTAGTTAAAAAAAGTCTCAATATATCACGATAGATGGTGTTAAAAGCAATATTCGCTGCGCTTTTAGAACGATATCCTTTTGATTCTTTTTGCTTAATACATACTCTTGTTAGTTGTTTGCACGTGTACGTTGAGGTGTAGATAGTAAAATTTATTGTTAAATAATTTTTATTTTAAAAAACACGGCAGCGAGCATTATAATAACATAAGGGGAAAACGGGGAGAATACCCTTCGTATACTACAGTTTGTTCAGAGTTCTTGACCTCTGGGCTCTGGCAGGAGTCAGGATCTTTATGCCTTGACGACACAAGGATCTAGATCTCTATCATAGAAATCAGTCATAACTCTGAAGTACTTCACGGTTTCACCTCTTTAGTCGTCTTATAAGTTAACTAAATTATCCGTTCAGATCCAATTGAATCAAATGTAAACAAAACAGGCTACCTAGTAGGCTAGTACGTCTAACTACCTACCGATTTACATGTCACATATATCAGGTGTCCGGTAATTAATGGATAACCTTAAAATGTCTTTATAGTAGAACTTATGGCCGTTCAAAAAAAATCTATCATAATTAGTTCCTAAGATAAGTTATTTTTAGAGAAAGGTCTATTTTTTTAACACAATTACCAGAAATGAATGAATAACATCGGTTTTTTAATGTTTTCATATTGTAGTATAAATAACTATGCTGATAAATAGAAAATAAATTGTATCACTAGCTATTGCACTTTTTTTTTAAAAATGTATGCAAGTTTTTTTTTATTTTAGAAAAAATTGCATAATTTATTTTTTCATCGAATTTTAAACATTAAGGCCACGTGGACCCAATTTTACATGACTTTGAATCGATAATAAACAAACAAATAGTAACTTTAAAAAGCCAAAAAAAAACACATTGTTGTTTACTTAATGTTCTTTAACAATTTGTGGTTCGAAACATAATATTGAAAACTTCACTCGATCAAAAATAATTCCGAAGAGGAGGCTAAATTTGAATATTTTTCTTTTTGTTCATGAAGTTCATGATAGTTTTACTTTCAAAAATCATATCTACGAAAAGCTAATAACTTAAAAAAGAATAATTTCTGGTTACATTTTGCATGTTGGTTTAATTATTTTAACAATAAATTAATATTGAAATGCAGCGTGCGTAAGCCGCTAGAGTCGCCCCACAGTCGCCCGCTAGGCGTTGACGAGGACAGACCTATGTCAGTTTTGCTAGCGCACGCCTTACCCGCGTATTTATCGAACAATTCTTTCGTTTCTAACGCAGTGTACGAAAGTCAGTTTCTTTTGTTTCTTTTTATTTTTGAACATATCATACACAATAACATGTTATATTTTATCGTCGCCGCGTCATTGCTTTTGCCAGATGAGACGACCTCTGTGGCTCAGTGATTGAGCGTGTTGGTGCTCAAGCCGGGGGTCGCGGGTTTGAATCCCGCCGAAGGAAAAAAAGTTTCCTGTGTTCCCGGGTCATGGATATGTATAATACAATAAAAATCTAAAGGAAAGTCAGTTTCTTTGTATTTTTTTATGTTTCTTTTTATTTTTGAACTAAATCTATACATCTATACATCTATACAGATAAATATAATTGAAGTGTCTGTTTGTAATGTCAAATTAACAGCTTATCACTTGATGCATATGAAAGTATATTCGATACTAACAATAAAATATCAATTTTAAAAATTTTGTCTGTCCGTCTGTCTGTCTGTCTGTCTGTCTGTTTGTTCCGGCTAATCTCTGAAACGGCTGGACCGATTTTCACGGGACTTTCACTGGCAGATAGCTGATGTTATAAGGTCTAACATAGGCTACTTTTATTTTAGGGTTCCGTATAAAAAATAGGGATCCGTTTTCGTTAGTTGCGGGTAACGAAGTTATGCAAACGAAGTTGCGGGCATCAGCTAGTTATACATATAACCATACACAATAACATGTTACATTTTATTGTCGCCGCGTCGTTGCTTTTGCCAGATGAGACGACCTCTGTGGCTCAGTGATTGAGCATGTTAGTGCTCAAGCCGGGGGTCGCGGGTTTGAATCCCGCCGAAGGAACAAAAAGTTTCCTGTGTTCCCGGGTCTTGGACATATAATACAATAAAAATCTATAGGAAAGTTTGTTTTGTATTTTTTTATGCTTCTTTTTATTTTTGAACTAAATCTATAGGTACAGATAAATAAAAATGAAGTGTCTGTTTGTAACCTCAAATTAACAGCTTTTCACATAATGCATCTGAAAGTATATTCGGTACTTACAATAAAATACCAATTTTTTAAAATGTCTGTCCGTCTGTCTGTCTGTCTGTCTGTCTGTCGGTCTGTCTGTCTGTTTGTTCCGGCTAATCTCTGAAACGGCTGGACCGATTTTCGCGGGACTTTCACTGGCAGATAGCTGATGTCATAAGGTCTAACATAGGCTACTTTTATTTTAGGGTTCCGTTTAAAAAATAGGGTTCCGCTTCCGTCAGTTAGGCGCAAACGAAGTTGCGGGCATCGGCTAGTTATACATATTATAACCATACACAATAACATTATCGTCGCCACGTCGTTGCTTTTGCCAGATGAGACGACCTCTGTGGCTCAGTGGTTGAGTGTGTTGGTGCTCAAGCCGGGGTCGCGGGTTTGAATGCTGAAGGAACAAACATTTTTTCTGTGTTCCTGGGTCATGAATGTGTATTAAATATACTAAAAATCTTAAATATGTGTATAATATAAAAATTATTAAATATATTTCTGTTGTCTGGTACCCGTAACACAAGTTCTTCGAGAACTTACCACGGGACCAGATTGACTTGGTGTGAAGCGTCCATACATATATTATTGTGTTGTGTATTATGAGAAAAAAGTAGCTGATGCGTGGAGTAGCCTTAGTACATTATTGAATAAGCCAGTAAACGGTTTTTATGAATTTGTAACATCTACCATCTTCTTTGCCGTACTTTTCGTTTCTTTTTATTTCGATTTCTGTTTTTACAATAATAATAATAAATAACTCCCCACGCGACATCCGAGTCGAGAGCCAAGCTCTAACCACTAGACCACGGAGGCTGTTCTATTTACAATAAAATATAAGGATACGAGCTCAACATCTGTCATGCTTGCCTTTGCAGAACACACCAAGTCACTCGCAAGTAGGGGTTGCAATCCGGATACTTCGAAATTCGAAAAATTCGAAAAATCCGGATTTTTCGATTTTTTCAATCTTGGTTACTACTATGAAAATTACATATTTTAATTGTAATTAGTATGTACTCTAGACGTACAATATTTGAATAAGGGATATAATTAATCGAGTGAACAAAAAATAAGTTGGTGACTGCACGTGAGCATACTGTATTGCTGAATTTGGCAGCGAATTAATATGCTGGCGACTAAATTACTTCAATCAATCTTGGTTACTACTATGAAAATTACATATTTTAATTGTAATTTGTATGTACTCTAGACGTACAATATTTGAATAAGGGATATAATTAATCGAGTGAACAAAAAATAAGTTGTATTGCTGAATTTGGCAGCGAATTAATATGTTGGCGACTAAATTACCAAACTGGTGAAATCACTCAAGTGACAAAAAATACAAAAATCGGCAGATAAAAAGTAGCGAAATTTAATCCAATTAGCACCGATAAGTTGGTGACCATTATACCATGTAAGTAGCTTATAAAGATTTGATTGATAAATTAATAGCTGCTAAAAATTCAATTTGCAAGCTACGGAAAATCCCAGTTTTGGATACTATTGGAGGTTTTTTTTTCTTTGGTATGGGTATCGTTTTCAAGGTTTTTGGGGGTGCAGAATGATATGAAAATAAAATCCATTTTAAAATTCCAAAATGGCGTATATTTTTTTTTTTATTAAAAATGGATGTCTTTTTCCATGTTTCATATGCTGATTATAAAATTGTCTTCCAATTTCATTTTCCAAAATGGAGACTATCCAATCTTCGTAAAATTAACATGTAGTTTGTAGAGGTACCAGCTATGTAAGGTATAGAAACTTTTCGAAATTCAGGATTTTCAAATTTCTTTTTTTGGCATTCATGAAAAAAATATGCGATTTCCGAGTTAAGGGGGAGGAAATTTTTATTATTTTTCCAGTAATAGTATTATTTTTCCGTTTCTAAAATAGAAGCGATTTTAGAAAAAAAATATGGCAATGTTCTACTTTGACACGAACAGTGTATAAAGCTATAGAAATTTTGGAAAATTCAGGATTTTCAAATTTCTTTTTCTTCCATCGTGAAGAAACTATGGTGTTGCGGGGTTCTTAAGGGGAGGAAATTTTCATTATTTTTTCAATAGGATGCACCGTTTCCGAGATAGAATCAATTTTATAAAAAAAAATTAAATGCTCTACATTGAGATACGAGGGATATATAAAGCTATAGAAATGTTGGAAAATTCAGGATTTTCGAATTTCTTTTTCTCTCATCTTGAAGAAAATATATGGTTACGGAGTTATTAAGGGAGAGGTAATTTTCATTATTTTTCAAGTAGGATGCACCGTTTCTGAGATAGAAGCCATTATAGAAAAAAAAATACGATAATGCTCTACTTTGAGACACGAACGGTGTAAAACGCTATAGAAAATTTGGAAAATTTAGGATTTTCAGATTTTTTTTCTTCCATCATGAAGAAAATATGATGTTGCGGAGTTTCTAAGGGGGAGGAAATTTTCATTATTTTTCATTAGGATGCACCGTTTCCGAGATAGAATCTATTTTATTAAAAAAATATAAATGCTCTACATTGAAAAACCGGGGCCGGGATGCATAAAGCTATAGAAATGTTGGAATATTCAGGATTTTCGAATTTCTTTTTCTCCCATCATGAAGAAAATTTGAGGTTGCGGGGTTACTAAGGAAATTTAAAATGGATGACTTTTTTGTAATCAGCACCCCCAGAAACCAACAAAGGGACAACCATATTATTTTTATAAAATTAAGTATGTCCGCCATATTGGAATTTCAAAATGAATGTCATTTTCGTATCCAGCACCCCCAAAAACTTGGTAACGACACCTATGTTAATTTTGCGAAAAATGAATAACCGTTATTTTTAAATTTCAAAATGAATCTACCCAATATCTACACCAAGTCGAGGAAAATTAAAAATTGGGAATTTTGTACGCTCCTTTGTTTTTTTTTATGTGCGCTGGTTTTGCTGCTTGTATGTTTTTTGAGTTACCTACATTACGGAAAATATATGTACCTATTCTTAAATTAAATGTGTACTCACAAATTGTCGCCAAGATGGTTATTTGTTCGCTAATATAATATCAGTCTGCCAGTTTGGAATATTCAGTGGTATTATTTAGTCACCAGATTTGTAATTTTTTATTCCTTACATTCTTTAGCCAACATGGTAATTTAGTATTCAATATTCGGTATTTTCACATCCAAAATTTAATTGTTTTGTCGTGATTGTTTTAAACACTTACGGATTTTGTCACGGTTTACGTTTTACGGTTACGTTTACGTAACGCGACAAAATCCGTAAGTGTTTAAAACAATGAACAATATTCGCGTAAACATAAGAAATAAATATGTTTTGTCGTGAGTTTCAATACATGCCTTTGGATAATTTTTGGATTATTTGTTGTCCTGTTGAAATTGTTGACACATTTTTCCATTTATTCAAGTTATTTGGTAGAACATAGTCAATCCATTAAATCGAAATGCGAGGGATGAAGATCTGTTAAAATATTATGGCCGCTATATATGTATACTAGCGACCCGCCCCGGCTTCGCACGGGTACAATACTGATACTAATACTACAGATAACAGAATGTCTTTAAATCTCTAACAAAACGGGTGAAATTTAGTCAAAACAAACAGAAACAAATTAATATAGGTACCTACTATGCTAATACTTAATGAAATAAGTAAGTGGGTATACTTTTATCGTATGAAATACCTACACTTTTCAGAACTAACAATACAACAATCACTAAATAAATAGTTACTCAAGTATCTATCCATCATAGTTACAACGAACACAAAACAAAAAATTTACTCATAGATCTAAACTCGCACGCCTTGGCGACGACGCGACGCCCACTTCGCAACGGGCCGTGCAGCAGAAATCGTAATATTTTAATTTCGCCATAACTTCAAAACCAAACATCCAATTTTAATCATTAAAAGACCAAATATTATCTACATAAACTGTACTTAGTGATGAAATAATTTATTTTGATAAGGATTAATAGCATGAGTAAAATAAATGCGTGTAAATGTAGTCCAAAAAAAATTCAAGATTTCTAAATAAAAAAATGGTTGTTGTGCCTCACTCGACATAGATAGGTATAGTGTGTCGCGGACTTTTTTGTAGATACTTATAAGATCTACAATTAATTAGAACATTTTATGGTTCTATCTTTTATAGTTTAGGCAGCGTACGCAAAATAAGTAACTTTTCTGGTTGATTTTTTACACCTTGTGTCCGAAAAACCCAAATAGCTTACGGAACCCTATTTTTTTCCAAAATAAAATTTAGCCTATGTTACTCGTGGATAATGTAGCTTTCGAATGGTGAAAGAATTTTTGAAATCGGTCCAGTACTTTTTGAGCCTATTCATTACAAACAAACAAACAAACAAACATACAAAGTTTTCCTCTTTATAATATTAGTATAGATGTATGGACTGTTTCTAAGATACTTACAATTTTATATTTTTTCAGTAGTAGTACAGTTCATTAATAGGTGATCCAATTTATAAAAACACTGAATATGGTTTCAGTTTCAATTGCACAAGTAGTAAGAAGTATAATAAGCAAATCCAAACCCAATTAAAGCTTTGTATTTTTATATTTATTGAATTCTTACTAACGAAAGTCGAAACATATTATTGCAATTTTAATTTCTACAATCATAGAATGCCAAATTAATATGACAGCTTAAAAAGAAATGTAGTGGTTTAACTATATTTAATTATCTTCTAAATAATGAATATCTAAGTCCAAATACCTAAATATTATCTCTATGATATCAGGAAGAAGTTTTGGAGTCGATAATACCTGACTGGTTGGTTTAAGATTAGAGAGAGTTTTGCCGAACGAGTCAGTAGCAAAACTAAATGAAAATCAACGCTCCTGTTTTTGCGTAGAAATAATTATTTTTAGATAATATTTTAAAGATAAGATATAGGTGTCAAAAATAGCACCAACGATTTGTGTAAACCACTGTTATTTTTTTAAGTAATGTAGTTTTCATCTTATAGCGGAAACTTCAAAGTGCAATGAAGAGTAAGATGTTACTGTTTATTTGTAAGTAAAATGTTAAAATAAAGATCTTACAACAGTTATAGGTTTTAAATTGTGCTTAGAATTGCTTATTGTACTTCTGTTAGTTACCGAGGGAATTAAAAGCACCATTTACGTGTTTAATTATTACCCAAATAGGTGGGTGATTTTTACTTTCAATAACTCAAAAGTGGTCCAATTTCGTCCATACAAAATTATTTGTTCAGCCCCATGCTTCAAATGATTTGTCTTCACTCCCCGGATCTCGATTTAAAGGATTTTCAGTTTCCTACGTTTTATTAAACTGTATTAATTTTCCTACGTTAGTACTTTCACATAGAAATGGAACTTTACGAAAACGGTAGTGGTGAATATGTAAAAAAAGCGTTAAAAAGATCACAGGCTATTCCAATTTTTTATAATTCTTTCTGCTGGAACATTTAGTAAATAACAATATATACGTACCTTATTTAAAATAAAATACTAACTATAAAACTGAACATTGTAGGATTTGAAACGTAATCAAAAATATTTCTAAAAATAAAAAAAATTAATATAATTAAGTATATAATTTTGATATAATCTCATTATGTTTTTATTTATTCAGATTGTAATTCTAATACTTACAACTTAAAATCAGAATTTATTTAAATTAAATTATAAAAAAGTAACTCTTTTTTTTACTGATGAGTGTAAGTTTTGTTACAACATAGTAGTAAAATAAACATTAAAGTTTTATAATATGCAACAAATTTACAAAAAAAAGAAAAAATCTGAATTATCCGGATAATCCGGATTTTTGGGAGAAAAAATTCGTAAATCTGGATTTTCAAAAAGTCAAACGTTTGTGGAGGTTTGGATTTTGCGGCAAGTGGCAAACGTGCGGACTCGGCAGTAGGAATACATTTTTTGCAAGTGCCTGCCTAAGTAGTTACCATCAAATCGTCAGCGCCTACCTGATACAGTATTATTATCTCACGAAACGACACGTACTTTAGTGACCACACGAGCTAACGATAGGTACTCGTCTCCATGCACACATCGAACACAGCGTGTTTTTATACTTGTAACAGAACACACTGCATAGAAACTGTCAAAATAATTGAATATAATTTAATCATTTTTTACTTAGGTAGGTACCTACCTATAATATCTATTCAAATTATGTGTGCTATGTGTTGCATTAAAACAGTTATCTATGAATTTTATTATCTTTTTCAATACAAATAATAAAATAAGATGACCTACTGCCGACACGTCTACACTGTAACACTTTGGGTTCATGTAAGTTCACGCCGGCGACGTAGGCGCGCGGCTCGCTTTGCGGCAATTGCGGGCAACTCTTGGAAGCGTTAAATGCCTATTTCGCTTGGTCTTCGTGGCCTTAAGTATGGGTAAGTATAAAAAATGTATGAAGGCATGAGTGACCAATAATTTTTAAATAATGCTGGTTTTAAGTAGATTTTATAATGGTACAATTCATCATTGTATCTACCATAAATAGTGAATTATTGCTATTAATGTAGGAAAGGAGAAAAATTTACTAAAGAAAGAAAGTAGGTAATTGGGGAACTTTAAGAAAAATAATTGTACCTGACCATTGGGGTTTAATAAAAACATCGTTTAACATTAAGAATAGGTACTTAATTTTACACGTATTTGCAATAAATGTTCAAATTGTTGGCTTCCCACTCTTATGCAGGCCCTACATCTACGGATACATGGTCTTCTGAGCAATCTAGTACCCCATACCCTCTTACTTATAAACGCTGTTTAAGCTTTGAATAGTTATACAGTGTTTTGTTACCGTCACACAAGTGACATTTTTAATTCGATAGGGGGCCGTCCATTAATCACGTGATGTTTTTAACAATGTTTTTAGACCCCTCCCCTCCCCCTGGTGATACGTGGTGAGGTTTTTTCCTACTTACAACCGATAATAATAATTTCGGTATGCATAGACTAGATTCGAAAAAAATTAATACACGTGATGTCTCCTTATACCCCCTCCTCCCCTTGGTGATACTTGGTGATTTTTTTTTTCGGACCGAAACCGATGTAATTCATTCATTTCTGGTCATAGTGGTCAAAAAACTAAAAAATAAGCTAAAAAAATAGACTTTTCTCTAAAAGTAACTTATCTTAGGTACTAATTATGATAGATTTTTTTGAACGGCCATAAGTTCTACTATAAGACATTTCAAGGTAATCCATTAATTACCGGACACGCTGTATGTATATTAATATTATAAATGCAGAAGTGTGTCTATCTGTCTGTCTGTCTTTAACTCTTCACGGTTTAACCGCTGAACCGATGAACCTCACATTTACAATATTAGTAGGATTGTATGAGACCAGGGGACATAGCAGGAAGATATGAAATTATTAAGGCCGTGTAGACCCAATTTTACATGACTTTGAATCGATAATAAACAAACAAATAGTAACTTTAAAAAGCCAAAAAAAATACACATTGTTGTTTACTTAATGTTCTTTTACAATTTGTGGTTCAAAACATAATATTGAAAACTTCACTCGATCAAAAATAATTCCGAAGAGGAGACTAAATTTGAATATTTTTCTTTTTGTTCATGAAGTTCATGATAGTTTTACTTTCAAAAATCATATCTACGAAAAGCTAATAACTTAAAGAAGAATAATTTGTGGTTACATTTTGCATGTTGGTTTAATTATTTTAACATTAAATAATTATTGAAATGCAGCGTGCGTAAGCCGCTAGAGTCGCCCCACAGTCGCCCGCTAGGCGTTGACGAGGACAGACCTATGTCAGTTTTGCTAGCGCACGGCTTACCCGCGTATTTATCGAACAATTATTTCGTTTCTAACGCAGTGTAGGAAAGTCAGTTTGTTTTGTTTTTTTTTATTTTTGAACTAAATTATACATATCATACACAATAACATGTTATATTTTATCGTCGCCGCGTCATTGCTTTTGCCAGATGAGACGACCTCTGTGGCTCAGTGATTGAGCGTGTTGGTGCTCAAGCCGGGGGTAGCGGGTTTGAATCCCGCCGAAGGAACAAAAAGTTTCCTGTGTTCCCGGGTCATGGATATGTATAATACAATAAAAATCTAAAGGAAAGTCAGTTTGTATTGTATTTTTTTTATGTTTCTTTTTATTTTTGAACTAATTCTATACAGATAAAAAAAATTGAAGTGTCTGTTTGTAACTTCAAATTAACAGCTTTTCATATAAGGAATCTAAAAGTATATTCGGTACTTATAATAAAATACCAATTTATAAAATTTTTGTCTGTCCGTCTGTCTGTCTGTCTGTTTGTTCCGGCTAATCTCTGAAACGGCTGGACCGATTTTCACGGGACTTTCACTAGCAGATAGCTGATATTATAAGGTCTAACATAGGCTACTTTTATTTTAGGGTTCCGTTTAAAAAAATAGGGTTCCGCTTTCGTTAGATCTGCGCAAACAAAGTTGCGGGCATCAGCTAGTTATACATATAACCATACACAATAAGATGTTACATTTTATCGTCGCCGCGTCGTTTCTTTTGCCAGATGAGACGACCTCTGTGGCTCAGTGATTGAGCGTGTTAGTGCTCAAGCCGGGGGTCGCGGGTTTGAATCCCGCCGAAGGAACAAAAAGTTTCCTGTGTTCCCGGGTCATGGACATATAATACAATAAAAATCTATAGGAAAGTTTGTTTTGTATTTTTCTTTCTTCTTTTAATTTTTGAACTAAATCTATATACAGATAAATAAAAATGAAGTATCTGTTTGTAACTTCAAATTAACAGCTTTTCACATAATGCATCTGAAAGTATATTCGGTACTTACAATTACAATAAAATACCAATTTTTAGAAATGTCTGTCTGTCTGTCTGTCTGTCGGTCTGTCTGTCTGTTTGTTCCGGCTAATCTCTGAAACGGCTGGACCGATTTTCGCGGGACTTTCACTGGCAAATAGCTGATGTCATAAGGTCTAATATAGGCTACTTTTATTTTAGGGTTCCGTTTAAAAAATAGGGTTCCGCTTCCGTCAGTTAGGCGCAAACGAAGTTGCGGGCATCGGCTAGTTATACATATAACCATACACAATAACATTATCGTCGCCACGTCGTTGCTTTTGCCAGATGAGACGACCTCTGTGGCTCAGTGGTTGAGCGTGTTGGTGCTCAAGCCGGGGGTCGCGGGTTCGAATCCCGCTGAAGGAACAAAAAAAAATTCTGTGTTCCTGGGTCATGAATGTGTATTAAATATGTGTATAATACAATAAAAATCTTAAATATGTGTATAATATAAAAATTATTAAATATATTTCTGTTGTCTGGTACCCGTAACACAAGTTCTTCGAGAACTTACCACGGGACCAGATTGACTTGGCGTGAAGCGTCCATAGATATATTATTGTGTTGTGTATTATGAGAAAAAAGTAGCTGACGCGTGGAGTAGCCTTAGTACATTATTGAATAAGCCAGTAAACAGTTTTTATGAATTTGTAACATCTACCATCTTCTTTGCCGTACTTTTCGTTTCAATTTATTTCGATTTCTGTTTTTACAATAATAATAATAAATAACTCCCCACGCCGATTTCGGTGACGGTGGCTGGTTTTATTGTAGCCTAGCCAGTTACACAGGAGTATTTTTATAGTGCCCAAGTGTGTGCGCAGTACACAAAGGCACTCTTTTTTTTTACTCTCGTAATCCAGGGGGACGGATAACCGACACGACTGACGAGAGATGAGGCGCAGGTCCGACTTTTTACCTGCCCATCCGACGCATGGATCATCTTTCTTGTCAGACAATCAGGTGATCAGCCTGCATTGTCCTAACCAAACTTGGAAACAACAATTTTTGTTGTTCCAGTGCGGGAATCGAAATTAGAACCTACGACCTCCGAGTCGAGAGCCAAGCTCTAACCACTAGACCACGGATGCTGTTCTATTTACAATAAAATATAAGGATACGTGCTCAACATCCGTCATGCTTGCCTTTGCAGAACACACCAAGTCACTCGCAAGTAGGGGTTGCAATCCGGATACTTCGAAATTCGAAAAATTCGAAAAATCCGGATTTTCATTTAAAAATCCGGATTTTTCGAGTTTTTCGAATCTTGGTTACTACTATGAAAATTACATATTTTAATTGTAATTAGTATGTACTCTAGACGTACAATATTTGAATAAGGGATATAATTAATCGAGTGAACAAAAAATAAGTTGGTGACTGTACGTGAGCATACTGTATTGCTGAATTTGGCAGCGAATTAATATGTTGGCGACTAAATTACCAAACTGGTGAAATCACTCAAGTGACAAAAAATACAAAAATCGGCAGATAAAAAGTAGCGAAATTTAATCCAATTAGCACCGATGAGTTGGTGACCATTATACCATGTAAGTAGCTAATAAAGATTTGATTGATAAATTAATAGCTGCTAAAAATTAAATTTGCAAGCTACGGAAAATCCCAGTTTTGGATACTATTGGAGGTTTTTCTTTCTTTGGTATGGGTATCGTTTTCAAGGTTTTTGGGGGTGCAGAATAATATGAAAATAAAATCCGTTTTAAAATTCCAAAATGGCGTATATTTTTTTTTTTATTAAAAATGGATGTCTTTTTCCATGTTTCATATGCTGATTATAAAATTGTCTTCCAATTTCATTTTCCAAAATGGCGACTATCCAATCTTCGTAAAATTAACATGTAGTTTGTAGAGGTACCAGCTATGTAAGCTATAGAAACTTTTCGAAATTCAGGATTTTCAAATTTCTTTTTTTGGCATTCATGAAAAAAATATGCGATTTCCGGGTTAAGGGGGAGGAAATTTTTATTATTTTTCCAGTAATAGTATTATTTTTCCGTTTCTAAAATAGAAGCGATTATAGAAAAAAAATATGGCAATGTTCTACTTTGACACAAACAGTGTATAAAGCTATAGAAATTTTGGAAAATTCAGGATTTTCAAATTTCTTTTTCTTCCATCGTGAAGAAAATATGGTGTTGCGGGGTTCTTAAGGGGAGGAAATTTTCATTATTTTTTCAATAGGATGCACCGTTTCCGAGATAGAATCAATTTTATAAAAAAAAAATGCTCTACATTGAGATACGAGGGATGTATAAAGCTATGGAAATTTTGGAAAATTCAGGATTTTCAAATTTCTTTTTCTTCCATCATGAAGAAAATATGAGGTTGCGGGGTTACTAAGGAAATTTAAAATGGATGACTTTTTTGTAATCAGCACCCGCAGAAACCAACAAAAGGACAACCATATTATTTTTATAAAATTAAGTATGTCCGCCATATTGGAATTTCAAAATGAATGCCATTTTCGTATCCAGCACCCCCAAAAACCTGGTAATGACACCTATGTTAATTTTGCGAAAAATGAATATCCGTTATTTTTAAATTTCAAAATCAATTTACACAATATCTACACCCCCCTAAAATCGAGGAAAATTAAAAATTGGGAATTTTGTACGCTTCTTTGTTTTTTTTTTATGTGCGCTGGTTTTGCTGCTTGTATGTTTTTTGAGTTACCTACATTAGGGAAAATATATGTGCCTATTCTTAAATTAAATGTGTACTCACAAATTGTCGCCAAGATGGTTATTTGTTCGCTAATATAATATATGTCTGCCAGTTTGGAATATTCAGTCGTATTACTTAGTCACCAGATTTGTAAATTTTTATTCCTTACATTCTTTAGCCAACATGGTAATTTAGTATTCAATATTCGGTATTTTCACATCCAAAATTTAATTGTTTTGTCGTGACTTTAAATCCATGCCTTTGGATAATTTGATATTATTATTTTTTTGTCCTGTTGAAATTGTTGACACATTTTTCCATTTATTCAAGTTATTTGGTAGAACATAGTCAATCCATTAAATGGAGGTGCAAGGGATGAAGATCTGCTAAAATATTATGGTCGCTATATATGTATATGTATGGACTGTTTCTAAGATACTTACCATTTTATATTTTTTAGTAGTAGTACAGTTCAGTAATAGGTGATCCAATTTATAAAAACACTGAATATGGTTTCAGTTTTAATTGCACAAGTAGTAAGAAGTATAATAAGCAAATCCAAACCCAATTAAAGCTTTGTATATTTATATTTATTATTAATTGAATTCGTACTAACGAAAGTCAAAACATATTATTGCAATTTTAATTTCTACAATCATAGAATGCCAAATTAATATGACAGCTTAAAAAGAAATGTAGTGGTCTAACTATATTAAATTATCTTCTAAATAATGAATATCTAAGTCCAAATACCTAAATCTTATCTCTATGATATCAGAATAAATTCTTAAAAAGTTTGGGAAGAAGTTTTGGAGTCGATAATACCTGACTGGTTGGTTTAAGATTAGAGAGAGTTTTTCCGAATGAATGAAAGTAATATATTTTTTTATTATTAAAATTAATTTGATTGAACTAAACTAACCTAAACTAACGAGTCAGTAGCAAAACTAAATGAAAATCAACGCTCCTGTTTTTGCGTAGAAATAATTATTTTTTAGATAATATTTTAAAGATAAGATATAGGTGCCAAAAATAGCACCAACGATTTGTGTAAACCACTGTTATTTTTTTAAGTAATGTAGTTTTCATCTTATAGCGGAAACTTCAAAGTGCAATAAAGAGTAAGATGTTACTGTTTATTTGTAAGTAAAATGTTAAAATAAAGATCTTACAATAGTTACAGATTTTAAATTGTGCTTAGAATTGTTAATTGTACTTCTGTTAGTTACCGAGGGAATTAAAATCACAATTTACGTGTTTAATTATTACCCAAATAGGTGGGTGGTTTTTACTTTCAATAAATCAAAAGTGGTCCAATTTCGTCCATACAAAATTATTTGTTCAGCCCCATACTTCAAATGATTTGTCTTCACTCCCTGGATCTCAATTTAAAGGATTTTCAGTTTCCTACGTTTTATTAAACTGTAATAATTTTCCTACGTTAGTACTTTCTCATAGAAATGGAACTTTACGAAAACGGTAGTGGTGAACTGTGGCGTAGATAATTATGTAAAAAAAGCGTTAAAAAGATCACAGGCTATTCCACTTTTTTATAATTCTTTACTGCTGGAACATTTAGTAAATAACAATATATACATACCTTATTCAAAATAAAATACTAACTATAAAACTGAACATTCTAGGATTTCAAACGTAATCAAAAATATTTATAAAAATGAAAAAATAAATATAATTAAGTATATAATTTTGATATAATCTCATTATGTTTTTATTTATTCAGATTGTAATTATAATACTTACAACTTAAAATAAGAATTTATTTAAATTAAATTATAAAAAAGTAACTGTTTTTTTTTTACTAATGAGTGTAATTTTTGCTACATAATAGTAGTAAAATAAACATTGAAGTTTTATAAAATATGCAACAAATTAAAAAAAAATGAAAAAATCTGAATTATCCGGATAATCCGGATTTTTGGGAGAAAAAATTCAAAAATCCGGATTTTCAAAAAGTCAAACGTTTGTGGAGGTTTGGATTTTGCGGCAAGTGGCAAACGTGCGGACTCGGCAGTAGGAATACATTTTTTGCAAGTGTCTGCCTAAGTAGGTACCATCAAATCGTCAACACCTATGTACCTGATACAGTATTTTTATCTCACGAAACGACACGTACTTTAGTGACCACACGAGCTAACGATAGGTACTCGTCTCCATGCACACATCGAACACAGCGTGTTTTTATACTTGTAACAGATTAACACACTGCATAGAAACTGTCAAAATCTATACCAATATTATAAAGCTGAAGAGTTTGTTTGTTTGTTTGAACGCGCTTATCTCAGGAACTACTGGTACGATTTGAAAAATTCTTTTTGTGTTGGATAGTCCACTAATCGAGGAAGGCTTTAGGCTATATAACATCATGCTAAGCTCAATACGAGCGGAGCACCATTCAAGAATGTTACAAAATCGGGGGTCTTTTTTTCCTTTTGAGAGCTTTCGCTGCGTACGCTGCGTAAACGGTTAAAGTTTCGCTAAAATGATGTATGGCAGAATTGTTCCCCTTTAAAAGTTCTAAAAAAAAGTCCGCGACAGTATATGTCTATCTTTTAAGGTTGGCTCACTATTTTTATTTTTGTACTAACCAAATTTGTTCTAAAAGTAAGCATTATTTCTGAAGGTGTTTTCATAAAGATGATATTAATCCTTATCCAAGTAAATACGTTATTCATTACAAGCATTTAATCTAGAAGAAATTTGCCGTTTACATCATTTGATTTCAATAAGTATTTTAGAAGATATCGCAGTAATAAAATAATCATGCGCGCTATAGTACGGCGCGCGGCGCGGGCGGGTAGTCGTGAGGTGAAATCGCTTCTCCTTCTACGTAAATGAAGTCGCGGGTAAATATTAGCGATATCCTAAAGTAACTATTCCACGCGGACGAAGTCGCGGGGAAAAGCTAGTAATTGAATAAAATTTAAGCATTTTTTACTTAGGTACCTATAATATCTATTCAAATTATGTGTGCTATGTGTTGTATTAAAACAGTTATCTATGAATTTTATTATCTTTTTCAATGCAAATAATAAAATAAATTGACCTACTCCCGACACGACTACACTGTAACACTTTGGGTTCATGTAAGTTCACGCCGGCGACGTAGGCGCGCGGCTCGCTTTGCGGCAATTGCGGGCAACTCTTGGAAGCGTTAAATGCCTATTTCGCTTGGTCTACCTGGTCTTAAGATGGCATGCTCAATTATGATGACACACCAACAGTATTCGTTAAATAATTGGCGGGATAGGGGAGCCCTTGATGTTATTGGACAGCGTCATGGATGTTGCTACCTATATCTATACATCTATACAGATAAATAAAATTGAAGTGTCTGTTTGTAATTTCAAATTAACAGCTTTTCACTTAATGCATATGAAAGTATATTCGGTACTTACAGTAAAATACCAATTTTTAAAATTTTTGTCTGTCCGTCTGTCTGTCTGTCGGTCTGTCTGTCTGTTTGTTCCGGCTAATCTCCGAAACGGCTGGACCGATTTTTACGGGACTTTCACTGGAAGATAGCTGATGTTATAAGGTCTAACATAGGTTACTTTAATTTTAGGGTTCCGTTTAAAAAATAGGGTTCCGTATCCGTTAATTCTATGCAAACGAAGTTGCGGGCATCAGCTAGTTCTAATATATAAAATTTACATGTCAATTGTTAGTTACCGTACTCCTCCGAAACGGCTTTACCGATCTTTACCAAATTTTATATGCGTATTCAGTAGGTCTGAGAATCGGCTAATATCTATTTTCCAATAAGGCAAAACAACGTTTGCCGGGTCAGCTAGTAGTACATACCTAAATGCAGTTTGGCGGACAGTGAATGCACATTGCAAAGTAGTGAACGTTTTCGTGATATTAATGTGACAAAAATTTTGCTAAGGGGCCCCATACATGGTCCGGTCTACCTTCAGTTCGGCCTGAACGGATGCAAAATCGTATCGTGTGTGTGCAATTTCGAGATCGCATCAGGCGGCCGTACGGACTGAAGCGATTCGTTCCAGTGTTGCCAGCTCTTTTTTTGTGAAACTACTAAACTCGTATCGATTTCTACTAAAACTACTAAAAAACTACTAAAGAGGCTACTTAACTTAGGAATTCCTGAAGCCCCCCAAAAACCACTGCATTTTAGGTTTTATTATATTAAATTTTTTTCATTAATTGAATTTGATTATAAATTTTGTCATTAAATTAAAATATACTAGGAAATATTACGTATTTAGTAGCTATTTTGCATATCATTACTGTCTGGCTCTTTCCAACTTAAACACTACTAATAACTAAATTTCTACCAAGGAGGGAATAAAATACTCAATTTAGTAAAATTTTGTAAAATAACTAAGTTGGCAACATTAATTCTGGCCTGACCGATCGGCCTGAACGCGCGGCCTGTCCTGACCGTGTGTGGACAGATCGCTTCAGTTCTTGCCTCAGCCGCGGCCGTACGGGCGTGTATCTTGTACGAGCGTTGTATGAGTTTTCGCGGTGTTTAAATACAAAATTGATAAACACGACCGTAGCGCGCGGCAAACCAGAATGGACTGATGCGACTGTTCCGTGTGTGGGCACGAATCAGATCAGGCCGAACTGACGTAAATTGGATTGGATGCGATTTTTTCCGTGTGTGTGTGCTCGAATCCGTTCAGGCCGAACTGACGTCAGTTCCAGCTGAAACGATCGGCCTCTCGTCTGTGGGGGCCTTATCGCTTTGTTTGGTGGTGAAAATGCACGTAAGATAAGAATCTTCTGTTACCTATCTAGGTACCTATTAGGACATTGAAAAATTTTTGTTACCTACATATTGCGCAAAAAAACTTTGAATTTTTCACGTAGGTAACTAGGTACTAGGTAGGTACCCACTTATGGAAGATTTTTACTTCGATACGGTTTTTACAATTTTACGGTGACCTATATAATACAATATACGTCTAATGTCTATGAATCTATAATGGAGCTGAAATAGCAACTCCAGCCATGATCCAGCCACACGTAGAGTCGCCAGACTATCTGTCGCCAAACCCCGAAACTTTGTTATCTTCAATCTTGACTATTATCAGAAGATATCAAAAGCCCGTTCTCAACTTCAAAAGTTACCTTAACTAGATAAATCATAAATGCTATGGTCTGAGAAATTATAATAATGCTATCATTATTGGAAGTTTAATTTATTGCCAGCAAGATTGTGAGATATAGCCTATTTAGAAGATTATTTTAGAAAAACCTTTTCATCTACACAATCATTTTGAGGAAAGATTTGTTTGTTTGTTGGTTTATTTGCATTGAATAGGCTCAGAAACTACTACTGGACCGATTTTGATGATAAAATCATCATAATTATGTTACTATGATAATATAGACATAGGCTACTTTAATCGCGGCCCAATGTACGGTTTCCGCGGGATAACGTAATTTGTTCAGTATTTCGAGCATTTTTTTAAAATTTAATAATATATTTTAACAACAGATAAATCGGCGTCGACTTACAGCTTAATTGTTATATCTACACTAATATTATAAAGAGGAAAACTTTGTTTGTATGTTTGTTTGTTTGTTTGTTTGTTTGTTTGTAATGAATAGGCTCAAAAAGTACTGGACCGATTTCAAAAATTCTTTCACCATTCGAAAGCTACATTATCCACGAGTAACATAGGCTAAATTTTATTTTGGAAAAAAATAGGGTTCCGTAAGATATTTGGGTTTTTCGGACACAAGGTGTAAAAAATCAACCAGAAAAGTTACTTATTTTGCGTACGCTGCCTAAACTATAAAAGATAGAACTATAAAATGTTCTAATTAATTGTAGATCTTATAAATATCTACAAAAAAGTCCGCGACACACTATACCTATCTATGTCGAGTGAGGCACAACAACCATTTTTTTATTATAAATCTTGAATTTTTTTTTGACTACATTTAAACGCGTTTATTTTACTCATGTTATTAATCCTTATCAAAATAAATTATTTCATCACTAAGTACAGTTTATGTAGATAATATTTGGTCTTTGAATGATTAAAATTGGACGTTTGGTTTTGAAGTTATGGCGAAATTAAAATATTACGATTTCTGCTGCACGGCCCGTTGCGAAGTGGGCGTCACCAAGGCGGGGTGCGCGTGCGGGTTAATGTTTAGTTTAGTTTAGTTAAATAGTTTAGTTATTTTATAAACATCAAATTGATAATATCTTAAAATATAATTCATTATAATATCTATACATCTATACAGTTAAATACAATTTAAGTGTCTGTTTGTAACTTCAAATTAACAGCTTTTTACATAATGAATCTGAAAGTATATTCAGTACTTACAATAAAATACATTTTTTTTTAATTTTTGTCTGTCCGTCTGTCTGTCTGTCAGTCGGTCTGTCTGTCTGTTTGTTCCGACTAATCTCTGAAACGGCTGGACCGATTTTCACGGGACTTTCACTAGCAGATAGCTGATGTTATAGGGTCTAACATAGGCTACTTTTATTTTAGGGTTCCGTTTAAAAAAATAGGATTCCGCTTTCGTTAGTCATAAATAAAGTCGCGGGAAAATTTCAGCGATATCCCAAAGTATTGTTCCACGCGGACGAAGTCGCGGGCAAAAGCTAGTTTTTTATAAAAAGGTAAATACCTACTAATGTATAGTTATAGAACGGTGTGTTGCCTTTTTTATAAAATATACCAGGAAACAAGCAACGGATCGCCTAATGGTAAGCGACTACCGCCGCCCATGGACACTTGCAGCAGTCAGCACCAGAGGAGACACTTATAGTCACTACACTTGTAACTCCTCTGGTGTTGCGCGCTTGCGTTCCTAGGCCTCTAGTCAAGACGCATTCGATAATTTCGACGGCGAAGTTCGAAAACAAAATGTATGGGATTTGACAAATTGCATCGCAAGCCACATGTCAAATAACGATGGCTTAAGTCAAATCATATACATTTTTTATTTCGAAGATCACCGTCGAAATTATCGAATGCATCTTGACTAGAGGCCATGGTCCTTAAAATTTCTAACCCCCCTTTAGCCACCGGTAACCTTACTCACTCGACGACCCATAACGCAAGTACGCCGTCGCGTCGCCGGTTTTCTGCGAGGCCGTGGTATTTACCCGCCATATTCTTGCTGAAATGGCTCTCCTAAGTAAAACTATCTACTTACCTACTACTTGCCTACCTAGAGTACCTACTACATAGTTCCATCTCCCAAATGAATTATGTATGTGTCATTAGGAATAGACAATTTTGAATATTTAAACGCGTTATCTAACATACAAACTTTCCCTTTAAATAATAATTAAAAAATAACACACTTATTATGTTTATTTTGCATAATATTTGAATTAAATGTTCTTTATTATAAAATTATTACAATAATGAAAAATAAACTTGAAAGTCGGCAATTATATTTCTAGTGTGTATTGCGAATAATTTATCCCACCAAAAACATTCTGTAAAAAACTAGCCAAGTCTCGATAGAGCTGCTCGTTTATCTCTAAAAAGTAGTGAAATCTAGACAAAGTTGTTCCAAGTCTAAGGTTCCTTACTGCGATTTCTTTATTATTATAGTTGATGTCGTGTGACTTGGCCGTTGAACATTCTTTATACGTTAGTGGGTACAAGTCAATTTTGTTTACACGTAATGTATATCTGTTGTAACTACCTATGTTTGTTAAGCGAGATAATAGCCCATACTGGTATTGGTAATTGGATGCTAGTGTCTCATTTTAGGCTGTTGTTGATTGTAGAACACATATATTGGAGCAGTGGTGTCATGGAGCCCCTTTTGTACCCTTGTGTACCCTTCAACGGCCAAGTCACACAACATCAACTATAATAATAAAGAAATCGCAGTAAGGAACCTTAGACTTGGAACAACTTTGTCTAGATTTCACTACTTTTTAGAGATAAACGAGCAGCTCTATCGAGACTTGGCTAGTTTCTTACAGAATGTTTTTGGTGGGATTTCACTTCTTTTTGTAGAAACGTTGATATTGATTTATTTTACTAGATTTTAGTGTAATTTGTTTATTTAATTTGTGTAATGTTCGAGTAGAATAAAGTTAATCGTTCGACTATTTCTTCTTGTAAACTTGTAAGTATAAGTATAAAAGCCAGTCTAGTCTTAACCAGAGTTTTCCTTTAATTTTATTTATATGCGTATCAAAAGCAGAAGGGGAGGCATTCGTCCAGCAGTGGGACGCTACGGGCTAGATTTAATTAGAAGATGTGTCCCACTTCGCTAGGTTTTTGCAATAACAGTCGATTTTTTTATGTTAAAATTTCTGCGTTCTGGTCTTATCCAGAGCTCCTCAAATAGGGACCTGAAAATGCGGCGAAATGGTTCCAGTAAAGAATCGTACGGCAGTGTTTGCTTCGCGTTCGACTTGGCGGGGGCACTGCCGTGCCCCCAGATCGACGTTCTGGTCTTATCCATAGGTTCTCAAATAGGGGCCTGAAAATGCGGCGAAATGGTTCCAGTAAAGAATGGTACGGCAGTGTTTGCTTCGCGCTCGACTTGGTGGGGGCACTACCGTGCCCCCAGATCGACGTTCTGGTCTTATCCAGAGGTTTTCAAATAGGGGCCTGAAAATGCGGCGAAATGGTTCCAGTAAAGAATGGTACGGCAGTGTTTGCTTCGCGCTCGACTTGGCGGGGGCATTGCCGTGCCCCCAGATCGACGTTCTGGTCTTATCCAGAGGTTCTCAAATAGGGACCTGAAAATGCGGCGAAATGGTTCCACTAAAGAATGGTACGGCAGTGTTTGCTTCGCGCTCGACTTGGCGGGGGCACTGCCGTGCCCCCAGATCGACGTTCTGGTCTTATCCAGAGGTTCTCAAATAGGGGCGTGAAAATGCGGCGAAATGGTTCTAGTAAAGAATGGTACGGCAGTGTTTGCTTCGCGCTCGACTTGGCGGGGGCACTGCCGTGCCCCCAGATCGACGTTCTGGTCTTATCTAGAGGTTCTCAAATAGGGGCCTGAAAATGCGGCAAAATGGTTCTAGTAAAGAATGGTACGGCAGTGTTTGCTTCGCACTCGACTTGGCGGGGGCACTGCCGTGCCCCCAAATCGACGTTCTGGTCTTATCTAGAGGTTCTCAAATAGGGGCCTGAAAATGCGGCGAAATGGTTCCAGTAAAGAATGGTACGGCAGTGTTTGCTTCGCGCTCGACTTGGCGGGGGCACTGCCGTGCCCCCAGATCGACGTTCTGGTCTTATCTAGAGGTTCTCAAATAGGGGCCTGAAAATGCGGCGAAATGGTTCCAGTAAAGAATGGTACGGCAGTGTTTGCTTCGCGCTCGACTTGGCAGGGGCACTGCCGTGCCCCCAGATCGATTATCCTAGTTTTTATAGTTTTCCCTTTATGTGGCCATTAAACCCCAACTCTGTACCAAATTTCAGCTCTCTAAGTTTATGGGAAGTACTAGTTCTATTTTGATGATCATGAGTGAGTGAGTGAGTGAGTGAGTGAGTGAGTGTCGAAAATGCGAAACTTTGCTTTCGCTTAACTTCGGAACTAAATGACCTACAGACTTGAAATTTTGTTTTTAAGTACGTGATTATAGCTTATTGGATGACGAAAATTTCTGCGTTCTGGTCTTATCCAGAGGTTCTCAAATAGGGGCCTGAAAATGCAGCGAAATGGTTCCACTAAAGGATGGTACGGCAGTGTTTGCTTCGCGCTCGACTTGGCGGGGGCACTGCCGTGCCCCCAGATACGAAATTCCTCCTCAATTTAGAAAAATACTGTAGACTCAATGTGCTAGAAGTTAGAACTTATATTAAGTCATTAGTCCTAACATATGAAATTGGCGTTTTGTCGTTAGTGCCGTCCTAGGGCCAATTCTCTTAATTAACTTAGACTTTCAACTTACCATCAATTCATTATAAATTTTCCTGTTATCATAAATTGACCGAAAGTCGGTATTCTACTACACTATTTTCGTAAATTTAAAATCCCAACACAGTCATTTTGCAATGATATTGATTACAATTTATAAATAAAGCGAGCACAAAGCATGTATAGTGCGTTTCATCAAATAGTTCCTTTGCCGTTATGTTGGTAATAGTGTTTTCCAGTGTTGCTAATTCCATATTTAATCTTACCTATAATATTTAGGGAAACGCATATTTGAAAATTTTAATTACTACTTTGATTTATTAAAATTCCTAACAAATATTAATCAATACATAGTATAAAACAAAGTCGCTTTTTCTGTCTATCTTTATGTATGATTTTTTAAAACTACGCAACGGATTTCGATGCGGGTTTATGAATAGATAGAGTGATTCAAGAGAAATTATCAGTGTATCTCTACTATATTGTGCATCTTATATACTATATTATATGTATATAACATGCATATTATAGTAGAGATACACTGATAATTTTAGAGGTTTGTAATGTCGTAAATAAACACATTTTTTGCGCTTGCATTGCAAACGCTGGCTGAACTCTACGAGATAGATCAAAATAACATTAATTTGATCTATCAGGAAAAGGTCTATAAAAAGTCTGCGATGGTATTTATGCCTATTTTCTATCTCTTAGGGATGACCCACAATAGCCATTTTTAACCTTTAGTTTTTACGAGAAATAATGGCTTATTTCCGAAGTGATTTTAAGCAATACAGCATTAATCCTTATCCAATTAAGTACCATAAATTCATTGTAAATTTAATATCGGTAAATATTATCCTATACAGCATTTAATTAAAATGAATATTTTCGAAGATATTACAGATTTAAAATGCAGGGACATAGTAAGTACAATGCGCGGCACTATTGGCCTCCCAAGTTAATTGCTAAAGAAGTTTTTTCTCCAAGAACACTATTCCACGCGGGCGAAGCCGCGGGCAAAAGCTGGTTAATAATAAACAACAATAATATATAATATTAGAGGAAGGGTACCTACTGCATATGTATGTGTCAAAACTACTGCACCAATTTTGATGAAATTTGGTGCAGTTATAAAGTAGACCACGGAGAAGGACATAGGCTACTTTTTATCGCGAGAAAATGTACGGTTCCCGCGTGATACTATATTTACGCAGGTAGAACCGCGGGCAAAAACTAGTTTCATACAAACTAACATCTCAAAAGTTTTTTTTAATTGACAGGAGAGTAATAAATACTAAAGAATTTAAGTAACATTTTATTAAGTAAAGGTATTATAAGGTACTGAACGAGTAATTATTCTCTGCAGCTGGTAACCCTATTTAAAAGCGGCAACACGAGCTTGAACACATCTAAACCGAATTATCGGCGACTCATTACGTTTTTCACGTTCACAAAAGTCTTTCACCTTCAACACCATTCTTCGTTCACCACTTTTCAACGTTTTGGGCATGATTAACGGTTAGAAAACAAAGTAAAATCGCTAAAAACAGGAGGAGCTCCTTCGCGTGTTTATATCTTTGACAGACAGTGGTGCCAACCTTACGGCAAAGGAACTATTCGATGAAACGCACTTTATAAAGACAGCTGTTGCTTGACGTTTGTACGATCCAGTGTTGCCAATTATTGTCAGTTAACCTGCCAAGCGCCTTGACACTCTTTGACAGATTAAGGGGCAAATAGCCCCTAAAGCTTAAAAATCGCTCAGTTTGAGTCGGAACTACTCCGAAAAATGGGAATAAAAAAATTCAAAAAAATATACATTTCACACTTCAATCCTCCATATTTAATATCATCGTTAATTTTTTTAATAGGACGAAGATTAATATTAAATAAATTAAAATTAAAAAGCCCTGTTTTCAGATTTCTTTTTCTATCTATGTACTTACTACCTACTACGGCTATAAAGATGGTTCTTTTACGAAAATGTGAAGAATATATTTATCTAACATTTCATCGTTGGGTTTTTCGAAATACCGTTATGTTTTCAAAATATACGTAAATAACTATTATTTTGTGAAAATATTTGTAAGCGGTGCGTGCGCGGGCGCGCGGGACAGTGAACCGCTGACTTTCGTATGAGGAGGTTGTGTCACTCTCCGCGGTGCCGCTATTTCGCAATCGTTTATTTTACTCTTGAAATAATAGGGAACAACATGCCGTAAAAAATAAATTATGAAAACCTTAGCGAGCACTCTGCCTGCGATAGAATGAAAATGTTCGATCGTTGAATGTACTTTTTTGTTCCTTCAACTTCTTACTTGAAATTTTAATAATATATTAATATAATATTATATAGTATATATTATAGTATAATATTTTATTATATAATATGTACTTGTAAATTTCACAGAAAGTGTATAGTTCTATTTCTATGACGACCTCTGTGGCTCAGTTGGTTGAGCGTGTCGTTGCTCAAGCCGGGGGTCGCGGGTTCAAATCCCGCCGACGGAACAAAAAGTTTTCTGTGTTCCTGGGTCATGGATGTGTATTAAATATGTGTATAATATAATAAAAATCTTAATTATGTGTATAATATAAAAGTATTAAATATACTTCCGTTATCTGGTACCCGTAACACAAGTTCTTCGAGAACTTACCACGGGATCAGATTGACGTGGTGTGAAGCGTCCATAGATATATTATATTATTTCTGTTTTAATTGTCTATTTAGTATATCAACGTTTTGAGGTATATAGTATATGAGGTAAAAATGCCTAAGCGACATTTATTTATTTATTTAACACACATACAACTACCATTACAGACAAAATCCAATTCGATAGCGTAGGAGAGCAAATTCATATTTTATATAATACATATTATGATATTTCCAGTTTAAATAATAATAATTGATAAAAAATAATAATTAAAGAAAATATAATAATTAAAGAAAGACACATATGACGCATAAATTTAGTAAACTTTATAGAAGAGTGATTTAACGTTAAAATTTTTAGAAAAAAAAATCATTAAAAATCACAAAATAGTCGGATTTAGATGGTTTTAACTTTTAACATACATCTATATATCTATATATCAATAAGATACAACGTGTATCTTATTTTTATAGCAATTTTTGATATTAAAACGAGTCATATAGCTTTCGAATTACAGGCAGTTTATGTCGCTTAGGTAAAAAAGCCCTAATTCGAAAAATAGGTAAAATTATCTAAGCTATCAGCGAAAGTTATGTAATAGCAAGTAAAATTGCCTACATTTTATTTTAAAGGTTTTCAGCAACATGTAAAAATAGATAAGCTATAGATACATTTTCTGTAATAACAGGTAAAAATAACTAATTCCAAACACTTTAAAAAAATTATAGGAGTATTCATCTAAATGGCCTAAGAGTTTATAAAATAAAACAAGATAAGTTACATAAATGTTGCTTACATTAAGAATTTTCTACGGCTAAAGTTATCTTAGTAAATTTATTATTCAATGACATTGTAAATTTTTGCTCCTAACTGACAATATTCTCCATCTTCTTGTTTATAAAAATTAATTGCAGTTCCCTTGTCTGACTAAAACGAGCTAAAACGTTAGCTAATTTTGATCTTGAAATAATAAAAAATATAGAAGTAAAAACTCAAGGCCTAGGATTGAGGCCCATTGCTTTATACTTAAGCTGCGGCCCCATTCCTTGAGTTCTCTCTTGGTAGTGCTGGGAGATATTCCACATACCGATTCTGGGCATGACACCGTGACACAATTGGCCCAAAGCCTACCCAGCTCATCCGCGGTTTTGTTGCCGGAGATATTGCCGTTGCCTAGAACCCATACCAGACTGATGCTGTTATCTCGTCCTAGCATGTTTAGCGTTTGAACACAAGCCATAACTAATTTAGATGAAAGAAGAAGGGGCAAAAAGTCCCCATCCTTGTAGCACTATAAGACATATATCAAATGAAAGGGCTTAAAAAAAGTGTCATTGTTTTGTATGACGAAAATCCTCTAAACCATGGGAGAAAAATCGAATGGTGCAATAATACAAAATGTATTTTTTTCCTAATTTGCGGATTCGAATCCTGGCCTGGAAAAGTGGTTTATGTAAAATCAAATAATTCAGATAAAACAATTACATTAAAATACATATAATTAAATAGCAAAAATAATTTTAAAACGATTAGGTACAGAAAAAAAGTAAAAAAGATATAGTACATGGTGAATTATTCTTCTGGGCGTTGTAAGAGAAGTCAAAAAAATTAGCAATAGCAATTTAGCCCTACGGAATATCGAGGCCGACTTGATGAAAACTTAAACTGCATTTTTGATAACTCATTTTTCCTAGACAGGATTCGAACCCATAAATTATGAAAAAAAAAATACATCATGTGTACTGCACCTTTAAATAGTATCGCAAGTAAGAAACAATTTCCATAATGTAAGTATGTGACAAAATTGAGGAAAGAGCTTATTTTAGCATTTTATTATCATTCCATACATTTCTTCAAAATATGGGACAATTTATCAAAATATAACACTTTTCTGAAGCTTGCTGTATACCATTACTTCCCGAAATTTTTTCCTTATTAGTAACACTATGAAATGGTGCAATAATACAGGTGATTTTTTAAACTTTTTTTCACTTATAACTCTCATTAACTTTTTTCTCCCATGGTTTAGAGATTTTTCGTCATACAAAAAAATTACACGCTTTTTAAGTCCTTTGATATATGTCTTGTAGTGCTACAGTAGTGGGGACGGGATCCATACAAAACTGCCCCTTCTTCTTTCTGCTGCTGTCAGTGCCTTCAGCGCAGTGTGATTGTTCTGACAGACTGCGCTGAAAGCATTGACAGTAGCAGAAATATCATCTAAATTATCCTAATCTTCTCTATAAGATTAGGATGTTTTATGGACAAGGACAATCTGTAGGCTCTGTAGTGAACAACTCATCACAGCCTCAAACATGGTTGTAAATTGTCCTAAGCAAGTATATAGGCAAGCCTGTAGGTGGCATGCCCCCGTAGAAGGTCCGTCCACCCGGTTGTCTTTCCTGGATCCGTCCGTGTACCAGACTATGTCATTGGAGTGAACATTGATTCCTATCCTCTACTCTCCCTAGACGATAGGAAAACCTGGTGTTGCTTTAAGAAGCTATGCACCTTGATCATATCGTCTGATGGCATGGCCATGATAGGTGTCTTAAGAAGATACTATTGCATCTGTCCATGAAGGGTGGAAGTCCATTTGGCTTCCTGGCCTTGAAAAACGCTACTACCGCCATATATTTGTCATTAAAAATGTACGGTGATAGCAGCTTTTGATGTAACAAAAGAGATGAACAATATTTGTTATATTCTGATAATTTTTTTATGAACATCAACTTGGCAAAATCGCTTTAAAATTTTATCATAGTAACATATTTTGTCGGCAGCGTTAATTCGTTAATCGTTGAAGTTAATTCTTAACCCCAGTTAACGTAATTTTTCCAAGGAATCTACGGAAAACTTTTTATTCTCTTATGGATTCGAACCCACGCCCTCTGGCTTGAGCACTAAAGCGCTAACCACTGAGCCACAGATATCTTCATCTAAACTGATTCAATTTAAGTCTCTATAACTCCTGAATTTATGAAGTTTTTTGGACCGTTATAGTTTTCGTTCAAAGTTTATTACATGGACTACCATCATGAATTTTTCACATTTTTAGAGCCAGCCGTTTGGCTTTTAGAGGGGGGGGGACGCCGTATTTTAACAAGAAATGCGCTTAAAAGTGGAATATCGCGCAAACGAATACGTACGTACATCAAAATTTAATCTCAGAAACCTCTCAATGTTCTTATAATGTCTATGTACCTAATTATATCTCCCCTTTTCGTATAGGTGTAACCAAAAATTATCTTCATTTATTTTAGCACTATGTCGACGTGATAAATAAACTTATCCATTCAAAGTTTCATATTTCAAGCACCACCGTTTGGATGGACAGACGGACGGGCGGACGGTCGGTCGAACGGAAGGACAAGACGAAACTATAAGGATTCCGAGACATGAACTACGGAACCTTAAAAAAGGAATAATAATGAAACCACACCGATTCCAGTGACTGTTGCCAATTTAATTGAAAATAGACCAGCTATAGGAGCTATTTTATTATGTCCAAGTATGTGCGCAAAGTTTACTCCCATAACCTAGTATATTGATATTTTCTACTACCGATAGGACTAACTAGCGAAACATTAGGCGCATAAATATCTACACTAATATTATAAAGAGGAAAACTTTGTTTGTATGTTTGTTTGTTTGTTTGTTTGTTTGTAATGAATAGGCTCAAAAAGTACTGGACCGATTTCAAAAATTCTTTCACCATTCGAAAGCTACATTATCCACGAGTAACATAGGCTAAATTTTATTTTGGAACAAAATTGGGTTCCGTAAGATATTTGGGTTTTTCGGACACAAGGTGTAAAAAATCAACCAGAAAAGTTACTTATTTTGCGTACGCTGCCTAAACTATAAAAGATAAAACCATAAAATGTTCTAATTAATTGTAGATCTTATAAATATCTACAAAAAAATCCGCGACACACTATACCTATCTATGTCGAGTGAGGCACAACAATCATTTTATTATTTACTAGCTTTTGCCCGCGACTTCGTCCGCGTGGAACAATACTTTGGGATATCGCTGAAATTTTCCCGCGACTTTATTTATGACTAACGAAAGCGGAATCCTATTTTTTTAAACGGAACCCTAAAATAAAAGTAGCCTATGTTAGACCCTATAACATCAGCTATCTGCTAGTGAAAGTCCCGTGAAAATCGGTCCAGCCGTTTCAGAGATTAGTCGGAACAAACAGACAGACAGACCGACTGACAGACAGACAGACGGACAGACAAAAATTAAAAAAAATGTATTTTATTGTAAGTACCGAATATACTTTCAGATTCATTATGTAAAAAGCTGTTAATTTGAAGTTACAAACAGACACTTAAATTGTATTTAACTGTATAGATGTATAGATATTATAATGAATTATATTTTAAGATATTATCAATTTGATGTTTATAAAATAACTAAACTATTTAACTAAACTAAACTAAACATTAACCCGCACGCGCACCCCGCCTTGGTGACGCCCACTTCGCAACGGGCCGTGCAGCAGAAATCGTAATATTTTAATTTCGCCATAACTTCAAAACCAAACGTCCAATTTTAATCATTCAAAGACCAAATATTATCTACATAAACTGTACTTAGTGATGAAATAATTTATTTTGATAAGGATTAATAACATGAGTAAAATAAACGCGTTTAAATGTAGTCAAAAAAAAATTCAAGATTTCTAAATAAAAAAATGGTTGTTGTGCCTCACTCGACATAGATAGGTATAGTGTGTCGCGGACTTTTTTGTAGATATTTATAAGATCTACAATTAATTAGAACATTTTATAGTTCTATCTTTTATAGTTTAGGCAGCGTACGCAAAATAAGTAGCTTTTCTGGTTGATTTTTTACACCTTGTGTCCGAAAAACCTAAATATCTTACGGAACCCTATTTTTTTCCAAAATAAAATTTAGCCTATGTTACTCGTGGATAATGTAGCTTTCGAATGGTGAAAGAATTTTTGAAATCGGTCCAGTACTTTTTGAGCCTATTCATTACAAACAAACAAACAAACAAACAAACAAACAAACAAACATACAAACAAAGTTTTCCTCTTTATAATATTAGTGTAGATAAATCTTGATTTTTTTTTGGACTACATTTAAACGCGTTTATTTTACTCATGCTATTAATCCTTATCAAAATAAATTATTCCATCACTAAGTACAGTTTATGTAGATAATATTTGGTCTGTGAATGATTAAAATTGGACGTTTGGTTTTGAAGTTATGGCGAAATTAAAATATGACGATTTCTGCTGCACGGCCTGTTGCGAAGTGGGTGTCACCAAGGCGGGGGGGTGCACGTGCGAGTTTAGATCTATGAGTAAATTTTTTGTTTCGTGTTCGTTGTAACTATGATGGATAGATACTTGAATACCTATTTATTTAGTGTTTGTTGTATTGTTAGTCCTGAAGAGTATAGGTATTTTATACGATAAAAGTATACCCACCTACTTATTTCATTGAGTTTTAGTAGGTACCTATATTAATTTGTTTCAGTTTGTTTTGACTAAATTTCGCCCGTTTTGTTAGAGGTTTAAAGACATTCTGTAGTATTCGCTATCTATCGCTATAGCTATCGCTAGTAGAAATATATTTAGCAATGTTTGCGTTCATTAAGGTTCCCACACACTGTACATTTAATACTTTTAGTTACATTTTATCTAACCGACGACAAAAAAATATCTAACCGACATACTTAAAAACAAAAGTTTTCAAGTAAAAATATCTACATAGCACGAATAGTTATTGTGTCAAATATGTAAAACTATCTTTACGCCAATATTGTTTTATTTCACTATGGGTAAAATTCTACAAGTTGCACTTTCGTAAAATAATGGTATCAAATTAAATGCACTGTAAGGACAATTCACAAATAATTTGTATGGAGAAAATGTACAAAGTGTTCACGAAAAGAATGTTTTAAGCAAGTAAAAATATTTTTGTGCAAACAAAAGAAAAGTAAAAACATGAAAAATAGACTAAGTAGATTTTTAAAATTCTTCAAAATATCCAAATGAATTTTTTTATAAATAGCTTTTTGTTGTCGCTTAGTGAACATAACATTCATGATTTTGTATAAATTTCACTATATCTGAGCGACAAAAAAATCGTCGTAGGAAGACGACGATTCGACCAATCGACACAGAAAAAAAAAACAAACTCATTGATATAACTCATTTTCGGTATTTTTGTCGCTTAGGAAAGCGAAAAAACACCTAGTGGACATTTTAGTGATTCTGTCAATAGCACTAAGTATTGCATTTTGGTGGGCGTAGAGGTGGAAAATGAAATCAAAAGTGATGGGTTGGAAGCCGCATTGCCTACCAAATAATTTCTAGATTTCGGGAATAACCTCGACCGGCTTCTACAGAAGAAGGAGAAGCGGCTTATACATTCTACGTTTTTTCTTTGCTCATAGACCAGAAATAAATTAATATTTTCAAGTTGCATTTAAATCAATCCTAAAGTCGTATAAAAGGGCCGTTCCTCAGTTTATAATTTGAGTCGCGACGCGGCCGCGCGCGGAGATCGCGAGCGCAGCGGGGTGTATGCGGGTGGCGCGGCGGGAAGTGTTAGGCCACGCCCGAATCTGTGACGTCATCTACGTATATTTTCGCCTTAAGGCGCGTCTCCTGCTCGTGTTTTTTGAAACATTACACAAAATCATCGAATTTGAGGCATGGCTATGCACATATTTTGTGTACGCATACACGATTTTATCTTTTTCTGAGACGGACGGAAAATTATTTCCCGCGTGGTTAGAGAGGGGAAGGCAAAAAAGAGATTTTTGCGTAAAATAAATATTTTTATGTCATGGCATCCCCACATGTCAAAGTGAAAAAAATATCCGGCTGACGGATCGGTTCAAGTCAAATTGGAGTTAAGTTTATAAACATACGAGAATACCATTTTCTATGGATAAGTGGTTCGCTCAATCTATAATCAAGCTGTGATACAATGATAATCGCATCGCGGTGTAATTCGTCGTTTTATGTTTGTTTGAAGTTTAGTTGAATACCATTTTGCTGTTTGATAGGTTCCGGACTGTATCGAAACAGTTACGAAGTTGTGTTGGATTAAAATAGCAGAATCGACCTTCTGGGCACTGAACGACATTTTCGTTATCAGTGTAATTTTACTTAAAATTGTAGTTTTTGTCTTATTTCTTACGAATTCATCAATACATCTGCAATCAACTATAGTTATTCTAACAGTATGATTGATTTTATTATAAGTATATTATACATAGGTACTTCAATAATAAAAAATATTTGTTTTCGTTCTAAGAATTAAAAAGGACCATGCAAAAAATATATATGTATTGTGCAATGTTGATAACAGGGGATCGGACAACATCAGAAATATTTAGTTTCATTAATATATTCAGAAATATTGAGGCATTACTAGCTGGTAAATGTAAAAAAATATATTATTTTATGTGTAGTTTACTAATTAAATACATTTAAAAAGTACAAAAAAATGGTAAAATGGCGTAATATGGGATCGGACTACATCTGAAATATTTGGTTTCATTAATATATTCAGAAATATTGAGGCATTACTACTTGGTAAATGTAAAAAATATATTATTTTATGTGTAGTTTACTAATAAAATACATTTAAAAAGTACCAAAAAATTTTTTTTTTTGCGAAATCGGTAAACAAAACCTACATCATTAGTTTACTCACATCATAGGGGTCGTCCATTAATCACGTGATGCCTAAAGGGGGAGGGGGGTCCGAAAAAAAAATCACCAAGTATCACCAAGGGGGGTGGGGGTATAAGGAGACATCACGTGTATTAATTTTCGAATCTAGTCTATGCATACCGAAATTATTATCGGTATATTCGTAGTGTTGTTTAAATACTTACAAAACAAATTACTCGTATAGTTTTAATTGCTTAAATTATTAGATTAAATTGTTTTTTAAGTTAAAGTTTTCTTCAAACATGACCTGCTTACTATGTAAAAAAATACACGTGACCTTAGGTGGGGGAGGGGGGGTAGTATAAAACCTCACCACGTATCACCAGGGGGAGGGGAGGGGTCTAAAAAGTTGTTAAAAACATCACGTGATTAATGGACGGTCCCATATACAAAAACATTCATTATGGTAAGTATGAACTTAAACGCACAATTTATATGGGAGATATTTATAAATATATTCCGGCGGCCATATACTTCATATTATACTGCTTCATATTATACTATAACCTATAAGTGACGTCATTTGTAGGTCGACTTTAGTATGGAGCGTTTTTAGGAGGCTCGCGAAATTTTTTATACAAATCGCTGTACCTTTGAAAATATTGACTTTTGATATACGGTTTCTTCTGAGAAGTTACTCATATTTAAGAGTACTATTCATTTATGCAATAAAAAAATCAGTCCGCTTGCCTATTGTAAAAAAATAGATAATGTAACTTGTAAGTACCTACCTACTGTTCTAAAAATTATTTCTTTCACTTTCCAAATTTTGCCGCCCTGGGCACTAGCCCCGACTGCCCCTAGTGTAAATCCACCACTGGGTCCGTGGCACCAGTGCTGCAGAAACGGCTTGATGTGTATGGCGGCGGTGTCGCAAAAGAAAACACAGTGCGTTTTTGGTTTCAACGTTTTCGTTCTGGAAATTTCGACCTGCAGAACAAGCCCCGTGGACAGCCAGAGCCACAAGTTGAATAATGAAGAATTTAAAGGCTATTGTTGAAGCGAATTCGACGCAAACCACGTCCTAGCTGCAGGCTGCGGTGTTAGTGATAAATTGTTTTAATCCACTTGAAGCAAATAATTGGTAAGCTGAAAAAGTTTGAAAGGAAAGCATCATGCGGTATAAATTTGAAATGAGAATTCCTAACCAAAGAAGATAATAAGTATATTTGAGATCAAAGTGGCCAGTACGACAAAACGCCAATTTCATAGGTAAGAACCTAATATATTATTATATTCTTTGCCAAGTACCTACCCGTACAGCTACAGACAGAATGATGATACTAATTCTAATTTTATAAAAATATAAAAATATTTCATAACTAGGTACATACCTACATATAAATTTAATTGAATAACTTTCATAACTCATAATAAAATTCTATTTAAAAAACGAATTCATGTTCATGTTTTATTCACAATCGTAATTTCAATTTAATTAGGAAAAAGAAATATTTAGTTTTCAAGAACTTCGTGAGTATTCAAGTAGACGCTATTTACATTGTTTCGCAACTTTTACTGTGTACGGTGTATTACAAAAAAAAAGCAATAAAACTTGGCAGTAACTAGTAAGTATATCGCATAAAAGTTTAAATTGATATTTTTTTTTCTTGATTTACCTCAGGAATCAGGAAATATCCTGATTCATAACATCACGGTAACATCACTAATCACTATACAATACAATAGGATAGTGATGTTATGAATTAAATTAGGTACCTATATCGAATTTCAGTAAATCGGTTGCGCTTTTCCCTTTTTTCTACAACCTGCTTTATTTTTTACAAATTAGAATACTTACTAATTTTTTTTAGATATATGTATAGGTTATTATGAATTATGAATTAATGCAAAGATTTCAAAACTCAAGTTTATTAGACAGAACAAATCTTCATACAATAAAAAGTTACGCTATCTTGGTTTTCAGTTTTCACCATACTTCAAAATATTATGTCAAAATGACCCCAAAATCGCAAAAGTGGGGTCATTTAACTGGAGAAACTTTTTGCCTCAACATGCTTCGTCTATAATATTATATACGTCTATGAATTAATGACAATAAACAAATTAAAATATAAAATTTGGTTTTAAAATTTTTGTGAATTGTGATTGTGAGTCATGTCATTACAGTCACCTGTGCGTTCGCCGTTCACGCTGCGCGTACCGGTCCGCGACGCAACAGGCGCCAAAGCGCGGGCTGCCGCCTGCCACTCGCCGGTCGGCGCACAGTGGGTCGAAAATCGGCTTTCATAGACATAGAAATGAAATCTCGAAAGTGATAGATTTTTTGATGGATATTGCTTCAGTTTAGTATTACTATGTAGAAAATGAAGTTTGAGATAATTTGGCCCAAAAATGAGGGAGTAATAATTTTTTTACGAAAAACTTGTATGGAGCCAACATGAAAAATTTATTTTTTTCAAAAACGGCAAGTTTAACCGTAATATCCTGACAGATGGTTATAGTACCAATTATTCATGATTTTTTGGCATACATCATATAACGGTTTTAGCTGCTCTTTTTTTTTAAAAAATCGTCGAAATTTTTGAAAAAAAGTCACCCTGTATTATTGCACGATTCGATAGTGTTACTATTAAGGAACAATTTCTGGAAAGTAATGGTATACGGCAAACTTGAGGAAAGCGTTGAATTTTAATAAACTCCTTCATATTTTGAACAAATGTATGAACAATTATATAAAATGCTAAAATTAAGCACTTTCCTTAACTTTCTCACATATAGTTACTTCCCAGCAATTGTTATTTACTAGCAAGACTATCGAATGCTGCAATAATACAGGGTGGCTTTTTTTCAAAATTAACGGATCGAATCCTAACCAAGAGGTTGATTTGGCTATAATCTGATAATGCAGTTATATTCGTCGTACACTGTGAAGTGAAGGAAAATTATGTCAGAGTAATTTCTTCCCAAAAATACTGGATTTATAACTTTTTTATAGAAAATTTCTATGGAGCCAATGAGAAAATTCCAATTATCTTCAAAACGGCGAGATAAATCCTAATATCCTTACACGTTATTATAGTACTATTTATTCGTGATTTTTTGATATAGTTCATGAAACGGTTCTATTTGCCATTTTTTTTATTCATCGAAATATTAATTTTGAAAAAAAAAGTCACCCTGTATTCTTGCACCATTCGATAGTCTTGCTAGTAATGAACAATTGCTGGGAAGTAATTACATATGAGAAAGTTGAGGAAAGAACTAAATTTTAGCATTTTATATTATTTTTCATACATTTGTTCAAAATATGAAGAAGTTTATTGAAATTTAACACTTTCCTCAAGTTTTCCGTATACTATTACTTTCCAGAAATTGGTCTTTACTAGCAAGACTATCGAATTGTGCAATAATACAGGGTGACTTTTTTTTCAAAATTAATATTTCGATTATTAAAAAAAAATGGCAAATAGAACCGTTTCATGAACTACGTCAAAAAATGACGAATAAATAGTACTATAACAACATGTAAGGATATAAGGATTTATCTTGCCGTTTTGAAGATAATAATTGGATTTTTCTCATTGGCTTCATAGAAATTTTCTATAAAAAAGTTATAAATCCAGTATTTTTGGAAAGAAATTGCTCTGACATAATTTTCCTTTACTTCACAGTATACGACAAATATAACTGCATTATCAGATTATAGCCAAGTCAACATCCTTGGTTAGGATTCGAATCCGTTAATTTTGAAAAAAAGTCACCCTGTATTATTGCAGCATTCGATAGTCTTGCTAGTAATTAACAATTGCTGGGAAGTAACTATATATGAGAAAGTTAAGGAAAGTGCTTAATTTTAGCATTTTATATATAAGTTCATACATTTATACTAAATATGAAGGAGTTTATTAAAATTCAACACTTTCCTCAAGTTTGCCGTATACCATTACTTTCCAGAAATTGTTCCTTAATAGTAACACTATCGAATCGTGCAATAATACAGGGTAACTTTTTTTCAAAAATTTCGACGATTTTTTAAAAAAAAAGAGCAGCTAAAACCGTTAAATGATGTATGCCAAAAAATCATGAATAATTAGTACTTTAACCATCTGTCAGGATATTACGGTTAAACTTGCCATTTTTGAATTATTTGAATTTTTCATGTTGGCTCCATACAAGTTTTTCGTAAAAAAATTATTACTCCCTCATTTTTGGGCCAAATTATATCAAACTTCATTTTCTACATAGTAATACTAAGCTGAAGCAATATCCATAAAAAAAATTGTCACTTTCGAGATTTCATTTCTATGTCTATGAAAGCCGATTTTCGACCCACCGTGCGGCGTCGCCATTTTTGCTCAGTCCACTTATAACCGGCTAGCGTGATGTACGTGTATTAATAATATTCCGGACCGTTACGATCGTAATTTTAAATCGACTCGCATTTTGTGTTTCAAATTAATCCGCATCGATTTTTTTATTGACGATTCATACGAAACAATGTTTTTACGTGTTAATATTCATGTGATTGTTCGATAGAAAGTGCGCGTGAACTTTGGTTAGTGAAAACTTTGTTTATTCGTAGTTAATTTTGTGTTGTTTCGTTTAACTGGATTGTACACGATTCGTTACTGTTATACGAAGGTAAGTTTGACTTATTTAAATGTTATGTTGTAAGTTCGAGAGCTTAATAATTTGCAATTTAAACGAAATAGAAATTATGTAAATAAATTACATAAAACTACTAAAAATTCAATATTATGCCCAATAAAAAATACCTATATGATAATCGAGGAGGAAGTGAATATTAATCCTAACCTTACACATAATTATATAAAAAAAGCAAAAATCTTTACGACAACCGTATTTTATACGTAAAATTCATAAAATATCCGTCTACCTACCTCGTATTTTTGCGATCATTCGCAGATATACTAAATAGGCTATAGAAGTACCTAATTAAAAATGTATGGAGATTAGAGATAGCAACTAGCGTAAAATCTGCTGTACGTAGGTTCTATTCCTGTTTGAGCTGTGGGAAGCTATGCCTATGACCGGTTTCGTTCATCGTTTAGGTCAAAGGCTCCGCGATGACCGCTTCGCTTGTCCGCTAATTGATATACGTCTTGATGTTTTCACTTCACTGTACGTACACGATATGAATTTGGAATTAATGCATATAATAATGTGCTTGCTCAATGAATTGTTTAGTTTCATAATCGTTTTGTCTTCTTGTCACAAAGATACATCGATAACTTAACTGCATGTTAAGTTGTCGATGTTACTTTGTGTTTTCCCATCACTAATCTGAAATCTGAATTCTGATACTGAATTTTGACAGTATTTTGTAGTGTTCCTATTTTGAAAATTGGTTTCAAAATATAGAGTACCTATAGAGTGGACTATAGCCAGTCCCTTATTTTTCCATTATTCATTTATTCGAAATATCTAAAACTTAAAAGAGTAAATCTATAATATACCTAGCTATTATGTATGATTTTTTTTCCTTTTTTAAGTACATAAAATTAAAAGCTGATTGACTGATACCTATATTATTGATTATCGACAACGCACAAGCCAAACCCGTTAGAATTTTGAAATTTTGGGCACGTGTAATTCTCATAAGACGTAAGGAAGGATTTTTCAAAATTCAACGCCCAAGGGGGTAAAAAGGGGATAAAAGTTTGCATGAAACTTTTTATTCCTTGGACATATTGGACATATTTGCATGCATATGAAATTTCGTGTGAATTGAGTACCTACCTACGGAAAAATAATGAGTAATGTACCTATTTCAACGTTTTCTAATATTATGAGAGTCATTAAAATAGGGCAGTGTTTTTCAACCTGTGGGTCGCGACCCCCTGGGGGGTCGCGAAGCTTCTGTAGGGGGGTCGCCGTAGGTCGAGAGAACTTTAGTAAAAAACAATAAAGATTAAAAATATTGATTTATTAAGTAAGAGAATTTTAACAAAAGGATATACCTACTCATGAATCGATCATCGATGAAATTGCCGTTCTGCAGTACTGGCCATTTCAAATCAAAATAATTTTTGTTTGGCTAAGAATTCTAACTTCAAATTAATTTTATTTAAAAAAAATGGAATTCTTTTTCCAATAGTAGTCATTTGTTTATTGATTAGTGTTACATTTTCATCGAATTTCAATCTTTTTCGTCACGTTAAAAATTCGAGTAATTATGGAATATGAGTAGTGAGTACAGTCGTGGCAGCAACGCGGCACAAGCGGCACGCAACATCAACGACGTTTACGGAGCTAACACTACAAACCAACGCACCACCTGTTATTGGTTTGCTCGCTTCCGTTTTGGAAATTTCGAACTGAAAAATGAACCTCGCGGTCGTCTTTGGTCGACAATGACAAATTAAAGGCGATTGTGGAAGCTGATGATACACAATCTACGGCTGAATTAGCAGCAGCTTTCGACGTTAGCGTCAAAACAATATTGGTCAATTTGCATCAAATTGGCAAGGTAAAAGCTTAACAAATGGGTGCCCCACGAACTCAATGATCGCCAGCGCTAAATATGCGTCGAAACGTGCCTTGCACTGCTCAACAGACACACAAATGAAGGAATTTTGAACCGCATTGTTACCTGCGATGAAAAATGGATTCTTTTTGCTAACCGCAAGTGCTCAGCAAGTTGGTTGGATCCTGGTTCAGCACCTAAACAATGTCCTAAACGAAAACTTACTCCTAGAAAAGTGATGGTCACTGTTTGGTGGTCTAGCGCCGGTGTGATTCATCACAGCTTCTTACCAAACATGGTGAGCATTACTGCATATGTGTACTGTGAAGAATTGAACACAATGATTGAGAAGCTGGCACATCTCCAACCAGCATTGGTCAATCGCTCGTCTCCGCTGCTCCTGCACGACAACGCGCGACCTCATACTGCACAGCAGACGGTCTCCAAGTTGCAAGAACTGGGGTTGGAAGCTCTCCGTCATCCGCCCTACTTATCAGACCTTGCGCCTACAGACTACTACTTTTTCCAGAATTTGGATAACTTCTTGAAGGGGAAAAAATTCAATACCCGAGAGGCAGTACATAATGCCTTTGAAGAATTTGTTGCGTACCGTCCAGCTGATTTCTTTAAGAAGGGATTTCTTTTCTGATTTCATCAATAAACTGCCACTGCGTTGGCAAAGATGCATTGATTGCATGGGTGATTACTTCGATTAATACAAATAATAAATACATGAAAAAATATTTTTTTTTCTTACAAAACGGCAATTTCATTGGTTTACCCATGAAATTGCCGTTTTGTAAGTACCTAATATATGCCGGACCTAATATATTATGTACTTATATATCCGAATCCTAATTATGGAGACGCATAAAACGTCGTATGGAATGAATATTTGAAACACTGTAACATACACATACATACATGATACAAAACGAAGGTTCGGGGGGTCGCGAAATATTTTTTTCATACCAGGGGGGGGGTCGCGTCATGAAAAAGGTTGAAAAACACTGAAATAGGGGATGAGAGTTTTGAATTAAAAGATATCGTTTAAAAGCCGCGCTTAAGAGTTCAAAATACGGGAGTCTGAGAGACTCCGAGTAGGTAGTTACGTATGAGAAATTAGGGTCAGGTAGTAGAGGGTTAATATTGATTAAATATTTTTACAAAATACTGAAGAATTGCAAGAAAATTTAGAAATTTCAAATGCACTTTTCTCAAAAACTATACATTTACTCACGCAGGGAATGGTGGAGGGGGGGTTAGGTAACCCTCCCCCTTCCCTCCCCGCCCCCTCCCCCCTATTTAGGCTACCCTTATTCTAAAGCAACCCCCTATCTATGTATCTTAATTACAAAGAAAATTGTAAAAGTGGCCTGTGAATTTTAAAATAAGTACATGACTTTATCATGGCGCTTTAAAAACCCAGGACGCTTTGTAACTATCCAGAACATGTCCTGAGAAAACAGGACGGTTGGTAACCCTACTTTAAATAAGTCTTTTATGTTATAATTCTTGGAGTTAAGCCTCAATCGACAGTCTCACTCTCAAATATGATTATGTTCGTTACTAAGCAATTAATGTTAGTAATAGTTCAAGTTTAAAGAATGTATGTGGTGTTTTATAACTAGAAGACTCGTTTTTAGATTTTAATTACCAACATCAAGTTGGCAATATAAAGTTATAAATTATTTCCCACAAAAACGCTGCGAAACGTTTTCGCTATTTACGCCCAGTCCACATGTCCATTGTCCACGGTACGACGACGTCGTCGTCAACGTTAAACTGTGTGGTGTCAAGGCACGGTGCGTTGACACAAACGTGCAAATCACGTCGTCACCGTAAGCCTGGGACTGTATTGTCCGGAATCCGTATGGCCGGGAAAAATCCAGAGCACTTAAAATAGAACTCTGTGCAAATACAATAGAGTTGAAAATCGAACACACAAGTGTCGAGTGAAAAATGTAATGTCATATTATATTATGACAGTTCAACACTCGACACATCGATTTTCAACTTCAGGCTTAATTCTAATAATAAATTTAGTATTAGCGCAGTTATTTATATGTATTTATAAAGATCTGAAGTTTCCCTGGCCTACTGGATTCCGGACAATATAGTCCTGAACCTCAATTCTCGTATTTAAAGTAGATTTAATTTAACTTTGATTGGATTGAAAGTGAAGCGATATGTTACCATGAACGGATTTAATGACGTTTCGACCAATCAGGGCGTGTTTCACGTTGGTTTAACGTTTATAAAAACACCGTTTGAGAGTTTTAGCGTATCGGAACTTGATTGTAATTGTATTAATGTAGGTTTTATTTAGCAGAATTGCCCTCTGGCCTAAAAATGCACGTCCCGACGCGACGCGTCACGCGACGCCGGATCGCCGTTCCATATTATTATACAATTCCGGTACAGCGATGTTACAGTGCCGTGAAAAATCACAACGCTTGCCGCGTTTCAGGTTTACGACGTCGCGTCGTGACGTGGACATGTGGAAATCTTGGCTTCGTTTCCACGAGCGTTTTTAGTGGTCGCGTCAAAAAACTAGCACAGTAAATAGAACTGTGCGCTAAGGGCCTTATCATACTAGCGGTTTTGGAGCGGTTGCGGAGCGGAGCGGGCGCGCGGCGAATGCGTTGCGAACACGCCGCGGCTGCGCAGCGAATGCGTCGCGGACGCGTGGCAGATTCGCAACGAGTTTTGTTTAATTAACGAAACTTAAACGAAAGTTAAACACTTGCTATTCGTTTCTCATGCGCGGCGAATTCGTTGCGCGTCCGCAACGTATTCGCTGCGTGCCCGCTCCGCTCCGCAGCCGCTTTCGAACCGCTAGTATGATATGGCCCTAAATGCTAACACAACAGAGCTAAAAATCGTGTAGAGTTGTCAAATCTGACATTTGAAACTTGACACTTCGATTTTCAGCTCTATTGTATTTAACCCAGAGTTCTCTATAGGTAGCCTTTCGATGCACGCGTGACGCGACGCGAGATCGCGACGTGAGACCGAAATAAAGTCGTGGAGCCGCTGCTCAGTATATATTCATAACACTAAACAATCCCCCCGACCGTTGTCAAGTTCATTGACATAAGGCATCGCAAGTGACATGTCTCGATGATTATGATGATTATGCCCAGGTTCTCTGGCTACGTAGCACATACGCTCAACGGTTTTTGAAATCCCATACATTTTGTTTTGTAACTTCGCCGTCGAAATTATCGAATGCATAACTAAAGGCTCCGATTGGCTGGTTTGCTGGTCGCGGTCGATTAGATCGGAAGGCTACCTTTAGTTACATTTTCTGTTGTGACCATAACTCTCGTGGGTACGAGGGCTTAGGATAGCCGAAGCGCTAAACTTTGGAGCACCACTTGCCACTTGGTCGCGCTCCGCTGCACCCAATGTACTTTGCTATATTTTGTACAAAGTACGCTGTACTCAATTAGGTACTCATTTATTAAAACTTGCTGCTAGCTTATATTTTAGGTTAAGAGCGTTGATCGGCGCGAGACTCAGATTTCACGAAATACGCTACTTTTCAAATGCGTCTATATCTAACAAAAACTGGTTATTCTGATTTTTACATGTAGAAAAACACTAGAAAATATTGTATTCTAATTTTTCACTTATCATTTATTTTAAAATAATTTCAAACTTTTGAATAAAACTGACAAAACTAACCAGAAGTTTTTACAACTTTAGGTTCAGGGGCAATTTCAAAACATATAATAGCTAAAACCGCTTACATTTTTTAAAAACAAAAAATCTTTACAAACTTATTGGATCCTCTTCTAGATTATTTATTTGTCAGATTATTTTTATATACGTTTCTATCTCATAAAAATAAAATTTAAAGAATGCGAAATTATCAGGAATTATAGTTATTTAAAATGATGATATTTATGTATTTTACTTGCTCCTTTTGTTTCTTACTTACATAATCTATGAGAAGAACCTTTTATCTTTAATATGCTATTTAAATTTTTAAGTAAATTAGTTTGACGAATTTTATATGAATTTTTAAAACTACTAAATAAATCGAGGCGCACGAGCGTAATAAATATCATCATTTTAAATAACTTTAATTCCTGATAATTTCGCATTCTTTAAATTTTATTAAATTTTATTTAAATTTTAAAACTACTAAATAAATCGAGGCGCACGAGCGTAATAAATATCATCATTTTAATAAAATTTAAAATGATGATATTTATTAGCTTTAGCTATTATATGATTTGAAATTGCCCCTGAACCTAAAGTTGTAAAAACTTCTGGTTAGTTTTGTCAGTTTTATTCAAAAGTTTGAAATTATTTTAAAATAAATGATAAGTGAAATATTAGAACACAATATTTTCTAGTGTTTTTCTACATGTAAAAATCAGAATAACCAGTTTTTGTTAGATATAGACGCATTTGAAAAGTAGCGTTTTTCGTGAAATCTGAGTCGCGCGCCGATCAATGCTCTTAACAAGTTAAGTTGTCGCAGGAGTTTTCAATTTTTTCATCTAGTAATCCGCCTAATTTAGGCAAAACTTTATCTCAATTGACAACTTTTACCCGACTACGGCGAAGCCAGAAGGGTAATGATTTTGGCAGTGCATGTATGTATGTATATTTGTTCAACATAGCGGATAAACTAGTCCGATTTTAATGAATGAGGTGTCAATAAATTGGTACCTAATAATCGGGTTACCTTCACCAGTCACCACTCTTGGACTGAGTCGCGTTACGGTGTCTTCCTCTTTTTTCCTTCCCTTCTAATCTAATTCTTTATCGCGGCGAATCCTAAACGGAGAAACGTACTAGAAGTTGGAAAATCGAAAATTTATGATACAATACAATAGTAGATAAACTACCTACTTACCATAATTGATTAATTGTAATACATAGTAATTAACCTACATACAGACCAAACTGATAAAACATAACTTCTAAGTCAATTACATGTAATGTGCTCTCAATGCGAATTATTTTCGGTTTAACTGACGTGTGTTGGTTTTGAATTAAAAATGCACTAACTGTCGGGTTAAGGTCAATAGAATTAGGGCACCTAGGTCGGGATGCCAGGCTTAATTCACTTTCAGACTTTTTGAATCCAATTTAGTCTATCTCTGATGTGTTTGTTTTGACATATTTTTCATTTGAAATTCGAAATCGCTTCTCGATACATGAAATGTTGTTTGTCAATGGCATACCGTTGTTATGATCTGAAATTCGGTGGGCCCGGGAAAATTCAGAGCACTGAAAACAAAACTCTGCACTAATACAATAGAGTTGAAAATCGAAGTGTAGAGTGTCGAGCTGTAGCCTGTAATATATGACACTTGTGTGTTCGATTTTCAACTCCATTCTATTACCGCAGAGTTCTATTTCAATGCTCTCAATTTTCCCCGGTATCCCGGATTCCACACAATATAGTCCCAGCCTAACTGATAGTAATTTAGTTAAGAATGCACCTGACCCTAACTTGACTATCTACTTAAACCTAGATCTCAAAATCTGTAAGGTCTAGAAAACTGATTTTTTTACACAAGTAACTTCAGTTCATGAAGATTTAATGCTCAAGACGAAAACACGATTACTGAAAAAATGCTCGATAGTTTTTTTTTTACAAAAAACCTTGTTTTAATCACATTTTTGCTTGGATCTTCGAAGTTTGCTATCTTTTCTTTAATATTTTTTAATATCTAAAAAGGCATTGATAAAACCTAAATTTGCTCAAAATACTTTTTTCATAATCATTATAGTTCGTCTTTTATTCATAGTTTTTATTTTGTCGCTTACGTCAAATTTTTGTGAACGCGCACTAGATCAGTCCATCTCTTTCTGTTACTTGGAACGTGAATAGCGCTGTCCTGCAATCGAGTCCTTTTAGTCTGGCTGAGCGCTTGTTAGGATGCGGACCTGTGTTCGATCGCGCCCACCGAAAATACAAAAGAAGATCGATTGACTTTTTGAATTGCGAACATTTTAGTTGTTGAAAATATTAGCTTATTACATAAAGGATATTATTTTGTTTGTATAATAGTGTAAATAGTAGATACTAGATACATAATATTAGAACTATACCTGTAAGTGTAAATATGAAGCCCAAAAAAATGAATAAAAAGGCACGTAAAAAATATTTACAAGAAGTCGCCTTCAAAATGAGAAATAAAACAAGGTAAGTACCTATGTAGTGATTATACTTACATTTTTTTAATATAAGTAGGTACCTATCTTGTACATTGTATTAATTATATAAAATGTAAAATCAATTTATCGGGCTTGTATATTATTTTACTTTACTATTTTTTTATAAATGTTTCTTTAGTTAATCCAACAGACTTTCACAATTATATAATATTATGTACCTACCTATTCAATAATTTTTAATAAATACTTTACTTACAGCAACAAGAGAAATACACAGACATTGCCGCCAGTACAAGCACTGAGTCTATGCGGGAACAAAGTACAATGGAGTCGTCTTGTTAATTTATAATTTTGGACACGCTGTAAGTTTTTAAAGTTTTTGTCGTGGTGATATTTTTATTAACTTAATATATTATTAAAATTATATATAATATTCATTTAAATGTGAAAATAGGTACTACAAATTAGGTCGAAATATTTTAAACGGCCAGTAAGAACATTGTATACGTTAGGTTAATGCAAAAAAAAAATGTAATTAATTTAACACTTAGGTACTTACTATTTATGTTATCTATCAGTCACGTTAGATTTTTTTTATAAACCCAATGTATACAATGTTCTAAATGCCCTCTTAAAATATTTCTACCTATTTTTGTAGGACCCTTTAAATAATTATTACTTGCAACAAAAAGCGATTACAACAGAACAGAGTTATCTAATACACAATAAACAATGTTTAATAAATTTACAGGAATTCAACACCACCTATCTTAAAAATGAACACTGATAACAGTGAAATTCATAACGGGGAACAAGAAAAAATCAGCCAACAAAGTAAATCATTACAATCAACTGAAAATTTAGATAACGAGTAAGTTTATACAACCCATTTTATGGCATATTTTGGTTAGAGTTTCATTGTTACTTTCGAAAGTATGTGGGTACATACATATATGTGTGAATATGAATTTATGCATATGAGTTTTTAATTTTTTTTTTCTTTCTTGTTTTCAGGTTTACAGAACAAGAACATAATTTGAATGAATGTGCAAATGAAAGAAGAATCGTATATTTATAAAATTTTCTAGCTTAAAAGAAATCAGTTCTCACTCAACTATGTATATATTTGTTTTGCTTTTTAATAAAATAATTAAAACCTGTTACTGTTATTGTTTATTCCGTCTAAAAATTTATCCATTCCATCCACTTAGCTAACCTGCATCCACACTCTAGATCTATTCTCACAATAATTCATTTAAATGTCAAATAAAAAATGTATTAAGAACTCTTTAGTCTCTTAATTGTTAATGACATTATTAGACTAGACAGTCAACCATTAATTCAATTTAAAATATCATAATATTAAATTATAATATACTAGCTTTTGCCCGCGGCTTCGCTCGCGTGATATTTAGTTTCTATACACATCCTTTTAAATCGACCAGTCACAAACTCCACACTCAGCGGACCTCTACTACCTATAAATTTTGTCACTGCTATTTTATTTTTACAAATTTCATTCCGGAGTGTGAGTTTAAAATGTCATTTCTTAGTCTGAGACTATATGACCCGGAATCCGAAAGGCCGAAGAAAATTCAGAGCGCTAAAAAATACTTTGCTAATACAATAGATTTGAAAATCGAAGTGTCGAGTGTCAAACTATCATATTATATGACATTGACGCTTGTGTGTTCGACTTTCAGCTCTATTGTATTAGTCCAGAGTTCTATTTTTAGTGATCTTAATGTTCCCGGGCCCGCCATAATCCGGATTATATAATCCAAGACTTAGCGGACCCAAAAGTTACCCAGCCAAATTTATCGTTATACGTTGGTTTTCGATACGAACCGTTCTTTTTTACCATATAAACCCTTAGAGGATCAATTCAAAAAAACTTTCTTAGCGAGTGTTCTCCATATAATTATACGATATTATTATTTTTAAACAAAAAAATTAAACCGACTTCCTAAGTAAAAATACACAAAAAAGTATGAAATAAAACTTATTTTATAAATAATTCCCCTTTTAAATTTGTCTATTTCTCTACTCAATCTTCTTAATTTTGAAGTCGCTACCAGCCCAAACGATATCCTACAATATTTTATAGAATTACTCACGTTCATATTTGCTGGTACCGACTTCAAAATTAAGAAGATTAAGTAGAGAAATAGACAAATTTAAAAGGGGAATTATTTATAAAATAAGTTTTATTTCATACTTTTTTGTGTATTTTTACTTAGGAAGTCGGTTTAATTTTTTTGTTTAAAAATAATAATTTCACCCTTTTTAGTGATATATCTTGTTAAGTTATTATTAATACGTCTTATAAATGTCTAAAATAAACGATCGAATGTATAACTGAATACGCGCCACGCTTCCATTAGGTATTGTTATTAAAATGATGATGATGATTACTGTAAGTTATAAAGTGGCATATGCTTGCAGTTCTTTAAACAATTCCGAAATTTCCTAACGCATATCTTTAAAGACTGAGGAGTTCTGTTCAGTGCTTTTGGATCTAGGGTACACCTTGGTACAGCATCTTATTCTTTGGTAGCATATGCTTGTGTTACTTCAGTAAAAGTCAAAATCACTATGTGTCGATATAAATTTCGAGGAGTTCCCTCGATTCCTCATGGATCGCATCATCATGTTTCCACTTTAGTGACTAAAGGACCAATTTCGAATTAAACCCTTTACAACAACAAAAGAATTTTGTAAATAGGTCCATAAACGGCAGAGTAATGTTCAAAGATCTCCGTGTTAGTGTAAAATACTATGAGAAGTACCTTCTTTATCATCATAATGTGATGATGTATGCTGTGATAGTGGTGGTGATGATGATGATTACTCTAATTGACAAAGTAGCATATGCTTGCAGTTCTTTAAACAACGCCAAAATCCCTAAACATGTATCTATAAGGAGTCAAGAGTTCTGTTCTGTACTTTTGGATCCAGGGTATACCTTGGAGCAAAATCTTACTTTTTGGTAGCATATGCTTGGACTACTTCAGAAAAAGTCAAAATCACCATATGTGTCCATATAAATTTTGAGGAGTTCCCTCGTTTCCTCATGGATCCCATCATCAGGTCACCAATTTTCTGAAAATGGGACCAACTTCGGATTATACCTTTTACATCAAAAAAAGAATTTTGAAAATCGGCCAACAGACGGCGGAGTTATCCGCGAACATACAAAAAAAAAAAAAAAAAAACAAAATATATACAGCCGAACGTATAACCGCCTCCTTTTTTGGAAGTCGGTTAAAAACTAATACGGAACGATATAGGCTTTCCCGCGCGTTAGACGGACGGACAAAGTGATGGGAAACATCTAAATCATATCTCTAATTAATTTAATATTATAAATGTGAAAGTTTGTGAGGATGGATGGATAAATAGATGTTTAGATGTTTGTTACTCTTTCACACAAAAACCACTGAACTGATTTTGAAAAAAATTGGTTAGTAGTTGGAGCTTTGGATTAACACACAGGCTACTTTTTATCCAGAAAAAGTACAGTGCTCCCGTGGTACCTTGTAATTAGGCGGGTGGAATTGCGGGAAAAATCTAATTATCTACATAAAAATTTGACTGCGTAAATTTTAATAAAAAAGTGTTTGCTCCGTTGGCATAGTTTACATAATCTTTAAAATTCTGTAGCCCAACCACGAACAATTTGAGAAAAAGTATTCGTAATTCTAATTATAATCTGTCAAATGTAAATTGTATGAATATCTGTCAAAATTATGATAATAATTATGTATTCAATTTTTATTCGATAACGATACCTACGAATGCATAAATTGTTCGTGCTTGAACAGGCCTACCTTTAGACCTCATAACATCAGCTATCTGCCAGTGAAAGTCCTGTAAAAATCGGTCCAGCCGTTTCAGAGATTTGTCGAAATAAACAGATAGACAAACAGACAGACAAAAATGTTAAAAATTGATTTTTTATTGTATGTACGTGTAAACTTTCATATTATGAAATAAAAATTTAAAATTACAAACAGACACTTTATTTTATATAATTTGTATAGATTATGTATAATACAAAATCAATATCTTGTTTAACTATAAAATACATAATACAGAATGTAAAGTCGACTTTTATAATTTTAAATAATATCTTACTACTCCTAAAATGACTACTCCATTGTTTAGCTGTTCGCTCTGTAGGAGCGATGACGGCAGGTTTACGCGTGTTGCCGCCTAGCGCGCTGACCGCGCCGATCTTGCGCGCGTAGTGTAGGAAAGGGGAGCGGGGTGCAGCGGTATAGAATCGTGCGAATTGATTAGCGTCAGGTGCATTCTTAATGGTACTGTAAACGAGCAAACAGACCGCCTGACCGAAAGCTTTGAGGTACTTTGACACTCGGCCGCGCAGATACGAGATAAGATACTAGTATGTAATCTGGTAAAGGAGCAGACATGTCGTCTGATGGTAAGCAATAAAAACCGGCCAAGTGAAAGTCGGATGAACTAATGGTTCCATACACGGCAAAAAATCACATTTGTCGTATGAGAGTCCCTTAATTAAATATTTATTTTATTCTGTTTTTAGTATTTGTTGTTATGCAACAGAAAATCATCTGTGAAAGTTTGAACTGTCTAGCTAGTAGCTATCACGGTGAAGGAGATACAGACGGACGGACAGATGGGCAGACAGAGAGCGATGTCTCAGTATCTATCCCGTTTATACCCTTTGAGTACGGAACCCGTAAAAGAAGCTTTAGTCGTGCACAGGAGCGCTAATTTGCGCTTATCCTATTAATCTCAGAAGTAATAATAAATTATGTTAATAGAATCAGGCGTTACTTTACGGAAATCCATAGCATACAATAAATTAATATTAAGATTTAAATTTTAAAGCAACTTTCCGCCAAATAATTTCCACAACCTGCAAGCAAATGTGTGAGTGAGATTTTTTTTGCACGATATTGCTGACATCGTTGCTTGTGTGGTGGTGGTGTTTGCACGATCTTGCTTCTGAGTGTACACATAAGCAGTGGAAGAGGGTGGTGCTTTACGCATGCTTATGCGTGCACTCACACATTTGCATGCAGGTTGTGGGTTAATTTTGGCGGAAAATTGCTTTAAATCAAAATATTAATTAATAAATAGATTATGTCCTTTATCGTACCAACATAAGGGTGATTTTGCTATTTTAAATTTCAGAATTTCGCTTCGTCTCTGCGCTCGCGCTAGTAAGAATTGAGTCTGAATTCGCCGAACTACGAGCGCAAATGTGAGAGCTAGTAAAACAGATACTTAAGCGGTTTCACAAGACCTCGCGACGGCGAACTAGATCAATAGAATACTAAACAAATAGTTCTCGCTTGCAGCCTTTATTTGGCTACTATATTGGAAATAGCAAAGATCTAGGTTGTGTAAAATCTAGAATATTTATGTTTTGAATAAGTTTTCAGGTCGTATCGTTTGGTTGTGCTTGTGTTATGTTGTTGAGTTGGAAGAAGGCCCATTTATCAGAATCAGACAACTTTATTTCAGAAAATTGGTACATTGGTTGTTGTTACATTGTATGTAACTAGATAATTTAAGGTAACGGTAACGTGTTAGTCTACAATGCACTAAACAGAGCATTTTGGGGGATGTATGTATGTATGAATGGATGTTTGTTAATTGTTACTCTTTCACGCAAAAACGTTTAGTTTTTGATGAAATTTGCACGGCCGGCCGGCACATCGTATGTTCCTATCTGATTTGACTGTCATTACATAACCTATTTCATTCTTAAAGATACGTATAATATGGTAATAAGATACTGGGTTTTGAAGATAAAACACGTATAAATTCCCTTCCTCATTTCATCCCATTAAAACGTGGAGGGGGTCCTGTCAAAAAGCAACTCTGATGATGGATTATCCGTCATTTGGTTCCAGTCAATGTTTTAATATGGTTTTAATAATAATTTAATGATTTAGCTGGAAAAGCGAGGGCTAATATTCTTGTGTATTTAGTATGGTTTCAATTAACACTCAACTATCAACCAATGCTACTGGTGTTCTTCTTGCGTTCTTGCTCGATCTAATAAAAAACTCTATGTAATTAAAAATATGTAAGTATGTACCTACTAGTACTATTATTTAAAATGTGAAAGTTTTGTGAGGATGGTTGGATGTTTGTTACACTTGAATCACGCTTTTGCTTCTGAACGGATTTTGATGAAATTTCGTATGGTAATAGTTTAAGCTCTGGATTAACACAGGGTACTTTTTATGCTGAAAAAGTACAGTGTTCCCGTGGGATACCAGATACTGTATAGTGTATTTACGCGGACAAAGCAGAGGGCAATAGCTAGTTTAACAATATAATTAAGTTAATATTGGTTGAAGAGGACTTGTTCGGTCACGACTAACGAAGGATCTTTAATCCGGACTTGGGATCACAAACAACTAACGAGGACTTAGATATATTCAGATGTCTGTACATTTTACCAAACATCGGGAATATATTATATACTCGTATATCCGATGAATGATAAGATGTTTTGGAATTTTCGATTTGCTGTTAGAAATTAAATTTTGCGAAGAAATAGGTACCTATTATCTTTTTACTCGACTGCTACGGCGAAACCAAAAGGAAGGGTTTGATTTTGACAGTATATGTAATACGTATGAATGTTTGTTAAACCGTAGGGTCTAAACTGCTCATCCGATTGTAATGAATGATGTGTCAATAGATTTGTAATAATAGCTCGGGCAACATAGGCTATATAATTTACGTAATCGGGTTATAGTTTTTAAGATTTGACTAGGTATTTCGTAAAAAAAATTATAAACACTATTAAACAAAAAAAAAATACAAATACTTTTGTTGCTTAGCAACAACAACGATCAAAACATCCTTCATCCGGGAAACAAACCTTGGTTGGGTCCGCGCTCGCTTCCGTGCGCCATTTTTCGGTCCTTCGAAACCGGATAAATCGCTTTTTAGTTACGGAATCGAAACGTTGTGTGGTCCACCGGTTTGTAACCACCAAGCGTGAGAAAAGGAGCAAAGTAACACCGTTAACAGTATTATCATAACTGTTATTAATTATTATTATTGGTATTTAGTGCAATCTCTTACCTGTCATACAAGTTTTGAACATATTGAAATGCGTAGCCCTTAAATACCTAATATAATGACGATCAATTAAGAAATAATTCGTCACGCGTTGCAAAAAGCTCTGTGATCAGATAATTGTAAAAAAATTTGAGTAAATGAAATAATTTATTTAAATGAAAAAAAAAAATAATTAAATGTTAATTTATAAGTGTGATAAATATTAAACGTAATAGTCACGTAACTGTCCCTTTTGGAGCTTGTCCTGAACAATCGCTTATGCAACGACACTCGACACAGAAACCGTTCAATACCCAATAAAATCTTGTCTTTGTTAATTTGTCAAAAGTAGGTTGCTTTTATTATGAAGTGGAAAATCCCCACGAGCACCGGAGACTGATTTTTTTCAAAGCGGAAACGTAGGCATGTTCGTTGATAAATATGTGTTTTTCACATGGAGAATAGAGTAAAATTCTCCATGAAGTGCCAAGTCTATAGACATAGGTAGTTGCACTCAATAACTTGGCTAGTTTTTTGCATCCAAAAAAATAGCCAACATTAATTAGATACCAACATTTTTTGATTACCCAATTAGCTGACTATTTTAACCAGAACCTCAATTCTCGAATTTAAAGTAGACTTTCATTTCACTTTGATTGTATTTTAAATGAAACGACATGTTACCATAGACTGATTTTGTAAAGTTATGACCAATCAGCACGCGTTTCACGTTAGTTTAACGCTCACGAGAATACAGTTTGACAGTTGTAGCGTATCAGGACTTGATTGTAATTGTATTAATGCAGGTTTTATTGAGCAGAATTGACACTTTCATGCGACATATCTACAGAATATTCGACTAACGAATATATCTGAACGAGTTAGGTAATAGGTTCTACAATATGTAAACCTCTCACGTCCGCGGTATAACTTATTCTGCAATCTGCTTATTGGCATTTGGCACAAATGGGACCTTTTGTTCCGGGCGTCTGAGTGTAAACTGTAATATCCTCTTAGATCGATGTAAGCTTGATCTATTGCTAGAAGGTCGTATTATTAAATATTGGCTATATAGGTTCGTTAAATTACAAGCTTTTAGCCGTGGTTTCGTCCGACCGTCGACCATGGATATTGGATACATACAACTAGGGTTGCCAACTTTGAGCTGGTTGTAAGGACCAACCAGGGAGACTTTTATGGATGTTGAATCGAAAGGGGAGTGTACGTGGAAAGAAAATTTTAATCTTTTTAATACTATATAAAGTTCTCGTGTCACAAATCTTCCGAAACGGCTTGATTTTTTTGCATATTCGGTAGGTTTGAAAGTCGGTCGTAACTCGTAATATATTTTTTTAACCTATAAATGATAAGGGTGACCAACCCCAAAAAAATTTATTTTGACATATTTTTTATTCTCATGAATTACATCTATACAGATTAATATAATTGAAGTGTCTGTTTGTAATTTTAAATTAACAGCTTTTCACTTAATGCATATGGAAGTATATTCGGTACTAACGATAAAATATCAATTTTTAAAATTTTTGTCTGTCCGTCTGTCTGTCTGTCTGTCTGTTTGTTCCGGCTAATCTCTGAAACGGCTGGACCGATTTTTACGGGACTTTCACTGGGAGATAGCTGATGTTATAAGGTCTAATATAAGCTACTTTTATTTTAGGGTTCCGTATAAAAAAGGGTTCCCTTTCCGTTAGTTGCGGGCAACGACGTTATGCAAACGAAGTTGCGAGCATCAGCTAGTATTATATAAGTATGATGTGGCATTAAAAATACATACAATAGCAAAACAACGTTTGCCGGGTCAGCTAGTTAAATCTTTTGCTTTCGGGCACGACGACTACGAGGCGCAGGCGGCGGGCGTGACAGAGGCAGACACCTTAGAAAAACCGGAGAAATTATTGCTGACCAGGGAGGTCAGGATACTAACCTGGCAATCCAGGAGATTTGGGAATCCCACCCGCAATACGAGCATAGTTACAAGTGCGTTCGCGATCCTTAAAAACCAACCGCCCATCGGGCTCAGGCCTCACTCACACACACACATTTTTAACTGGAGTAGGTACTTTGCGGCCATGGAGTGTGGACTTGTTCTGGTCGAGCCGACCCATTCGTGTCGAAGCATGTTCACCTCTCGTGATTGAGCTTACCTGTTGGCTGTTACACTAAAATATTATTTATTGTTCTGCTTCAAGATCGTTTTGTGATAAAAAATATTAAGCGCTAACTGCAAGGGCCGACGCAGACTAGAATTTAAATTTCGTTTCGCGTTGTGAATTATCTTTTATTCATTTCGTTATTTCCCATTTATGACAGTGAAATTAATATTTTATTTAAAAACCTTGGCATTTAGCATAATAAAGTTATGTTAATCTCAGTGGTAGGAATAACCTATACTAATATAATAAAGAGGAAATATTTATTTGTTTCTTTGCATCCAATAGTACTTGACTACTGGACCGGTTTTGATGTAATTTGGCACATAATATATAGAGTAGGCCACGGGGAACGATGTAGGCTACATTTTATTAAGGCAAATTCTACGGTTCCCGCTATATTTCCTTTTACTCGCACAAAGTCACGGGCAACATCTAGTATGAGTTAAACAAACTGAAAAAACGCTCGTTCTTACTCTTAGCCATTTATCACCGACATTCGTCAACGTAAACGCGAGTGTGCGCCGCCCCTTACCGTTTAACTGTTATTACGAGCTGATAAGTTAACTGATTGTAAAATCACGACTGCTGGTTATTTCGTTTTGTTATTTACTAAGCCACGAAATTACGATAAAATTGGAGAATAACTGTTGTCTCGAAAGTTTTTAATAGCTAATAAAATATTGTATTTAGTGGACACCATTCGCGTTGAAAATCTATTCGTATAAATGCCGTTTTATATCTTCTCATTTGATAAAATCGTCTATGTAAGTATGTACAAACGCGACGCGACGCCGCATAAAGATAGCTATTCAAATTTGAACTTTATTCGCTACACAAAAAGATTCGTCATGTAAGTTTCCATGCTCCGGACTCTTTAGTAAAATTATTTTGGGTGAAATCGGACTTTTGAAATAATTTAACAAAACAATCCTTAATAATCCTGACATGCTCTTTGTAGGTTTTGTCTGTGTTTAGGTAAATAAGCGTTGGTAGCGGATATGGCACCGTAAAATTGTAAAAACCGTTAGATTATAATAAAAATAGTAAAATTGTAAAATGTTGATAGACTTCCGACGCGAATATGCTGCATTTTAACACATTATTTTTCGTTAGATTATAAACATACTTATAGTTTTTAATCTTTCGACATATTTGTACAATCTTGTTAGTTATTTTACAATCTAACGGATTTTACAATTTCACGGTGACAGATATAGTATAAATGGAGTTTAAGCATAAAAGTAATGGACAGTGCATTCTGCGAAGTTCCTTTAATTAGTGAATACCTCGCAGCGACGACAAATTTCATTCGTTCCTTTGAAGGCATTCCTTTATACATTGCTAGCACTTTTTGCTGACGATATTGAAAGAGGTTTAAATTAAAAATGTAAATATTAATGCAAAAATATTTGCATATTGAACATAGATGTATTATATTAAAAAGAGGCATGCGCGTAAAAAGTGAAGAGTCAAATTTGCTCGACCGCGACGTCGGGCCAATTTTAGTTATGTGCTCCTCGAGTAATAGTGTTCTCGTTCTGTTCTGTGTTAAAGCTCCCACATACGAGAGGCCGATCGTTTCAGTTAGAACTGACGTCAGTTCGGCCTGAACGGATTCGAGCACACACACGGAAAAAATCGCATCCGACCAAACTAGGGTTGCCACCCGTACTTTATAATAAATAAAGTATTGTACGTTATTTCAGGTAATTGTACTCTATACTTTATGAGAATAATAAAGTACACGAAAATGCTTTATTTTCACGATTTGGTTTTTTAGGATTTTGAAAACTTTAGTCATATTATGATTTTTTTCGTACATATAGCGAAATACATCGATTGATTGCATGTTAAGATAATTGAAAATATAAATCTGCATAAACTTTATGTAGATATGGATGATCTATATGGAACTTTTTTTTACTAAGTAGCTAACAAATTATAATATACTTTAGAACTATCAACTGCACAATAAAGGCAGCAAGTGTTTAATAAGAGCAATGACAATTTTTTAAACTTGTATAAAGTCATTTAATTTTTATTATATATTCCAAAAATGTTCTGTGATCAATAGCAAATGGAGAGACGAAAGAAACAAAGTGTCTCTGAATTTGATTAAAAATGTATTGTAAATGGTTTGTAAAGGTAGATATTATACTAATTTGATACAAAGTGCAAAAAACAATAAAAAGTAGGTAGGTATGTATTTAAATATATAATGATATTAAATACAATGTACTTTTTTTCCTACCTATATCCATTGTACTTTATCTGTAAAAAAAAGAGGTGGCAACCCTAGACCCAACTAACGTCAGTTCGGCCTGAACGGTTTCGAGCCCACACATGATACGATTTTGCATCCGTTCAGGCCGAACTGAAGGCAGACCGGACCGTGTGTGGGGCCCCTTAGGGGCCCCATACATGGTCCGGTCTACCTTCAGTTCGGCCTGAACGGATGCAAAATCGTATCGTGTGTGTGCAATTTCGAGATCGCATCAGGCGGCCGTACGGACTGAAGCGATTCGTTCCAGTGTTGCCAGCTCTTTTTTTGTGAAACGACTAAACTCGTATCGATTTCTACTAAAACTACTAAAAAACTACTAAAGAGGCTACTTAACTTAGGAATTCCTGAAGCCCCCCAAAAACCACTGCATTTTAGGTTTTATTATATTAAATTTTTTTCATTAATTGAATTTGATTATAAATTTTACCATTAAATTAAAATATACTAGGAAATATTACGTATTTAGTAGTTATTTTTCATATCATTACTGTCTGGCTCTTTCCTACTTAAACACTACTAATAACTAAAATTCTACCAAGGAGGGAATAAAATACTCAATTTAGTAAAATTTTGTACAATAACTAAGTTGGCAAGTTGGCAACATTAATTCTGGCCTGACCGATCGGCCTGAACGCGCGGCCCGGCCTGACCGTGTGTGGACAAATCGCTTCAGTTCTTGCCCGACCCGCTGCCGTGCGGGCGTGTATCTTGTACAAGCGTTGTATGAGTTTTCGCGGTGTTTAAATACAAAATTGATAAACACGACCGTAGCGCGCGGCAAACCAGAATGGACTGATGCGACTGTTCCGTGTGTGGGCACGAATCAGATCAGGCCGAACTGACGTAAATTGGATTGGATGCGATTTTTTCCGTGTGTGTGCTCGAATCCGTTCAGGCCGAACTGACGTCAGTTCCAGCTGAAACGATCGGCCTCTCGTCTGTGGGGGCCTTTAGTGTGCGATGAGCCGGTTGACGAGTAGCACGTATTACGCGTCCCGTGTCAATGTGTGTCGCGGCACAGAAATATTGTCAGTTTTGTAAAAATATAACGTATCTATATAAATATATTGCATATAGTCCCAGCCTTAAAACTTATAACTAGTTTTAAGGCTGGGACTATATGCTTCGGAGAACCGGTGAAAATTCAGAGCACTGTAAATAAAACTCTGCGCTAATACAATAGATTTGAAAATGGAAGTTTTAAGTGTGGAACTGTCAAAATATGACATTGACATTTTCTCGATACTCATGTGTTCGATTTTCAACTCTACTGTATTGGCGCAGAGTTCTATTTTCAATGCTCTGAATTTTCTCCGGGCTTACGGATTCCAGACACTAGTCACAGTATAGTGTATACCGCCGTTAGACACCTTTTGAACTGTCTCGCCCTTATCGCAGCGAATTGTATTGTGCTAGTGGGCATTATTATTTCTTCCAATTGTCCCATTTCATTTGTCGGCCATCTCTTTTAGGGTTCCGTACCCAAAGGGTGAAAACGGGACATTATTACTGAGACTTCGCTGTTTGTCCTTCTGTTCGTGATTCGTCCGTCTGTCTGCCACCAGGCTGTATCTCCTTAACCGTGATATAATTTTTATCCCGAAAAAGCACAGTATTCCCGTGGGATACTGTATTGATGCAGGCGGAGCCGCGGGCATAAGCTAGTAAAATAAACATTTTAAAGTTACTTCCTAATTCCTATACAACAAACTTTATTTTTTTAAATAAAATAAAATTAATAAACGTTTATTAGACACGATGAGACATTTCACATTAGACCACAAATAATACAAAGACTTATAGTCTAAGAGCCGGTGGGAGGTCGACCTTCACCGATCTGATAACCAGATGAGACATATTTTTTATCAAATGTAATTTATAAACAAATATGCCTATAATTACTTGCCTATCTAAAAGTGCTCATGGCTATTTTTAATTAAATTAATTTTAATCGATTTTTTTTCATCACTTTCATTCTTTTGATAACCAAATGAATTTTATTTCACTGTTAGTTTTTAACACACAGAATATGCCTCAGTAGGCTTGCCTACTCATTTCTATGTATAGCTACCTGGCAAGCCGATGTGAACAGGTAAGTCAATATAGGTGACTCCATCGTTCTGCTAACTTATCGAAAGTAATATCAAATTTTAGATTATTTCATTACAAAATCAGTCATATAGACTTGCCTGCAAAAAATCATACTTAAAGTACTGTTGCCTAGCTAAAAACTTTTAGAATTTTAGCCATCTGATAGGTGCGAGAGAGAAAGTAGAGCGTCCGAAGTCCGTGTGGTAAAACAGGACACAACATAGCAGCTGCAAGCTACCTGACCGTTGAATGTATCCGAGTACGCATGCTCGTGTACACGTGAGTGACAGAGACAGCATTTATTTACACTTGTCATTAATTTTGAACTCCAATTTATTATACCTAATTTCAATCACAATTTTTATATTATTTCACACTATACGTACTTACAGCTATGCAAAAATCAAAAATAAATAAGTTAAAACATTAATATAATATTATTATATTAATATATTGATAAATAAATAAAAAAAACTAATTCAACAAAACCTTTTATAATTTTAAAGCTAAATTGTAAAATTAAAAAATTATAAAAAATTCTATATTTTTTATTTAAGATTAAATAGAGAATAATTTATTTATTATTTTAAATTAAATACGCCGTAAAGCGGGAAAGAATAAGTGTTACTTTTAAATATAAAAAATAATAATCAATATAGAAAAAAGTAATTAATACATAATATTTTATGTTGTTAGAACCGTTTATTACAAAGCATAAAAAATACATAAAAAATGAAATTCAAATATTTAGCAGCTGCTATGTTGTGTCCTGTTCTACCACACGGACTTCGGACGCTCTATTTTCTCTCTCGCACCCATCAGATGGCTAAAATTCTAAAAGTTTTTAGCTAGGCAACAGTACTTTAAGTATGATTTTTTGCAGGCAAGTCTATATGACTGATTTTGTAATGAAATAATCTAAAATTTGATATTACTTTCGATAAGTTAGCAGAACGATGGAGTCACCTATATTGACTTACCTGTTCACATCGGCTTGCCAGGTAGCTATACATAGAAATGAGTAGGCAAGCCTACTGAGGCATATTCTGTGTGTTAAAAACTAACAGTGAAATAAAATTCATTCGGTTATCAAAAGAATGAAAGTGATGAAAAAAATCGATTAAAATTAATTTAATTAAAAATAGCCATGAGCACTTTTAGATAGGCAAGTAATTATAGGCATATTTGTTTATAAATTATATTTGATAAAAAAAATGTCTCATCTGGTTATCAGATCGGTGAAGGTCGACCTCCCACGGTCTCCTCTACTATTATAGGGCAGAAAAATCAACATAACATGGATGATGGAATAATAAAAAAAATAAAAAAAACTCTAACATAAAATTACGTACCGTGAGTAGGAGTACGTACGCAAGAGGTAGGTACTATTATTTTCTTACCATTTTGTAGGGAACCCTTCCTGCGCGAATCGTCTCGCGTTCGGTCGGATTTTTCTATTCTTCCTCTGTTGTAATATTAAATCGTGACATTCGCAGGAGTCTCGGGAGACGTGGGCGACGAGGCCGACGAAATAGAATAGCTTATCACATTGTACCAACTACCAATGTATGTAAGTATAAGTACCTAAGATTGTCATGGGATACTCATCCCAACTTACCTGTCCGGTAGTTGTGGTATAGTATACGGGTATGCGACCCCGGCTTCCCTAGCTATTACTGTCCTATCCCTTGCCCTCCTGGGCAGTAATATCCTACATTTCCTATTTCCCACCCTAACTTACCAATCTTCCTTGCCACACCACCTATTCCCTTCCCCTATCCTTTCCCTATTCCTACCCTCTTCGCCAATCCGTGGAAACGCAATGGATAATCATAAAAATAATTTAATTATCCAAAATGGCGGCGATGTGGTTCGCCACCCATCACGTCTTGTTTCTCGCGGAGGGAAAAGTGGCCCATGGAGAGCCGCTTCGCTACGTTGAATGTAAGATGAGGAATGGATGGTAAGAATGAAAGTAGACGAAGCGAAACAACTATGTAAGGATCGTAGCAAGTGGAAAGAAGTGGTCTCTGCCTCTTTCCCGTAAGGGTTTACGGGAAAGAGGCGGTCTCTTCCTACCCCTACGGGAAAGAGGCGTGATTATATGTAGGTATGTATGTATGTAAGTACCTAAGTATCTGTTATTTCATATAATATACCTGCTCCAGTGATTTAAACTATTATAATACATAGCTATGACCTGCTCTGTTCATGACTTCAGGGCTTAGAGCATCCAACATGGGGTCTAAAAAGTATATTTAAAATATTTTTTTCCATACAAAAATCGTGAAATGGTAAAATGATGATGACATGATTCATCTGATTTCATCACATTAGAAAACATCAATTTTGACAGATTTCAATAGAAGTGCGTAAAATAGCGCACATAATTATTAGTCGAAAAAAAACATTAAACACGTAAAGTGGTCTTTTTAGACCAGATCCAATTTAAACGTAAACAAAACGACAATAGTACACTATAACGCTTTATGCTACCAATTTGAATGTCACGCTAAGAATGTCTAATACATACAACACATTATTTCTGTCGAATTTAATCTTTTTGTTTACTTATTAATATTAGTCTGCGACTATATGATCCGGAAGCCGGCGGTCCCGGGAAAATTTAGAGCACTGAAAATAGAATTCTGCGCTGATACTAAGTTGAAAATCGTAGTGTTGAGTGTCGAGCTGTCATATATGACACTAGCTTTTGCCCGCGACTTCGTCTACATGGACTTTGGTTTCCAAACAAAGTTTTAACCCCTTTTTCACTCCCTTAGGGGGCGAATTTTCAAAAATCCTTTCTTAGCGGATGCCTACGTCATTACAACTATCTGTATGCCAAATTTCAGTAAAATTCTTTCAGTAGTTTCGGCTGTGCGTTGATAGATGAGTCAGTCAGGTTTGCCTTTTATATATTTAGAAGATTGACATTTGACTCGACATTATGTGTTCGATTTTCAACTCTATTGTATTAACGCAAAGTTCTATTTCCAATGCTCTGAATTTTCCACGTCCTTACGGATTCCGGTCCTAACTCCCAGACCTAAACCTATTTCGTGATAGGTAATATTTAGATTTCATTACTTAATGTTTCTTTTGAACGCTGGAAAGCTTTAATCCAACCTTTGTAACTCTTTGTAAAGAACTCATAATACGAAATAAAAAGAAAACTACAACTTAATTCTCTTATTAAACTTTTTGAAAATATGTATTCTTTTGTGTTGTATTAAGAGTTCAGAAATAAAAGAAATATAATCGGATTGTAACATTATATTTTTATAAATAAAAAATAATCCGTCCCATGAAGCCTTTCAGATCTAAAACACACTTTTTAGTCACAATTATAGTGTGCGACAGTCCTTATGTTTCACACTACGGCATTGTTTCTCAACCATTTTATGTCGCGACCACGAAAAGGCCAAAAAGTTAAGTAAAATGTTTGCGACCCCGTCGCGTCGCTTTAAAAATATCATATAGGTACGCAACATAGCGCGCCTTCACTGGCTCTAACTTTCGAATGATTTTTTCGACGTTCAATACAAAAGATTCGTTCGAAAAACGAATATTTTATACCTGTTTGTATTTATTAGTTTTTAACAGAATGCTACCCTCTTTAAAAACAAACTCGACCCCCCCAAGGGTCGCTAGTTCGCAACCCACCGGTTAAAAAAACGATGCATTACGGCGATGTGATTTTGCTCTAATTGATAAATCGATACTATATTATGGTTTTGGTGATACACCTTAAGGCTACGTTCCCACGATCGTTTTAATTGGTAGCAACATTAAATACAGCACTGTAAATAGAACTGTGCCCAAATACATGGAGCTAAAAATCGTGTCGAGTTGTCAAATCTGACATTTGACACTTCGATTTTCATCTCTATTGTATTAGCGCAGAGTTCTATTTACAGTGCAGTTTTTCTGTCGCGACCACAAGTACTCTCGTGGGCGCGAGAGCTAAGACTTAAGTCATAGCTAACTGCTAACAGAATTGTGGTCTGTTCGTCGCAGCAACCACTTCAATTATGATACAGCCTGAATGCAAAGTGAAATAGACCCTTATACCTCCTATTATGGTCTAAATCAGTGTTTTTCAACCTGTGGGTCGCGACCCCCTGGGGGGTCGCGTAGCTTCTGTAGGGGGGTCCCCGGAGGTCGAGAGAACTTTAGTAAAAAAACAATAAAGATTAAATTAAATCAATATTTGATTTATTAAGTCTCTCACTTAATAAATCAATATTTTTAATATTTTATCTTATTATCTATCTATTTTCTCTATTTTAACAAAAGGATATACTCATAAATCGATCATCGATGTATGTAATTGTAAAATAATAATGTATTTGACGTACTATATTATGTATTTATATCCGAATCCTAATTATGGAGACGCATAAAAACACTGTAACATACACATACATACATGATAAAAAAAGCGAAGGGTCGGGGGTCGCGAAATATTTTTTCATACAAAGGGGGTCGCATCATGAAAAAGGTTGAAAAACACTGGTCTAAATTAACACTACGCAAAACCTCCTCGTCTATTTCATTCATTCAATATTCTCATTGTGTAGTTATAAGTGTTATGCCCTTTAAGCGATGGTAATAGGGGTTATTATCGCGTATCCAGGTCGGACAGGACGTTTAATAGGTGTACGATAGGATTATAACGAGGTGCAGTATCGTTCTAGATCTTTTGTATTCTAGTTCCTGTTCGTCTATATCATCATCAGAATTCAGACCTAACCTACTGGGTTGAAAAGGTCAAGGTTATGTCTTTAAAGTTGCTCCCTCATCGAGCATTCGCTTGTAATGTAACGTTCCATATCCGAACATTACATCAGTGAAGGTGGATTACCGAGCATTACAGTGCGCACCTTGTAATGATCTACTCCGCTCGGCGCCTAAAGTCGAATCTATACGTTACATTACACGCGAATGCTCGTCAGTCAGGGACGTATAATTGTAATGTAATGCTCAAAGTTGAATCTATAATATTACAGTACCTACACGCGAATGTTCCAGGTGAGACCACATTTAGGCTATGTACTTTCATTGGTCCATCAGTTTTTAATAAAACGTATCTAGTATAAAAAACGACCACGCGACGTCAAATCAGCTGTGTGTGGTCAATGACCTCAGTGTCGCGTGTCGTAACGAGTAGGTTTTTTTTTATATAGTTGTCTTGCGTGGACTATTAATTATAAAACTAGATACGTTTTCTTGTAGGTAGGTAATTTTCTTAAATATTTTTTTAGTTTCATAATTATTTTTCTGCCTTCTTCATAATATTATATTCTTAAATCTCACTATACTTGGTTCTGCTCTAGAAAAATGCGGACAAACAGACAGAGCGGCATATTTCATGTTAGAAATAATCTAACGTTTCCTTTGATCAACTAGCAATTATGAGCCGTGAGAACGATATTTGCATAAGTCATTGACTCCATGGACTGTAAAACACAGAGTACAAATAATAAAATATGTACTGGCTGTGTTCCGCGGAAAAAGGCACAAGTAAGCGCTTGTAAGCAAAATGGAGATTGCTAAGCGGTAAGCGCTGGCAATTTTAAATGCTATTTTCCTGTAGGACACGTTATCCTCTAAAAACACTACTGATTTCTAAATAAATAAGTAAAATGGCGGATTATGTCAGCGCTACTGAAGTTAGTAAACGTGTCTTGGCCGACAACTTTCATTTTCTTTTTAGCGCTAGTAAGCGCTAACAAGCGCCATTTTCCGCGGAATACAGCCATTATAATATTATGTACTTACCTACACAGAAACAGTTTTCATAGAAGCTTCGAAAATCGAAATAGATTCCAATTTTGTCAGGGTTGTCACAGAAGATAAGGGTAAATTAAACAGAGTTTAGCGTCAGGTTATGAAGAAAGTCTAATCAGTACACACGACAACTCGCCATCGAACCTGCACCATCACGTGTGAGACCCTAGAGGTCTATTCACTTGTCCATGGACGCTCTTATTATAAAGCAAGACACAGATGCTGACCCGGCACACGTTGTTTAGACATTGTATGTACTTATTTTATATTGCCATATCATATAAAATTTAAAAAAGAATTAAGGGTGGGTCATCCTTATCATTTAGGGGTTGAAAAAATAGATTACGACCGATTCTCAGACCTGTCGAATATTCAAAAAAAATTTCTAAGAATTCGTCAAGCCGTTTCGGAGGTAACACTTATGAGTTATGACACAAGAATTTTATATATGAGACTAGGAATGACTATAATCCTTATAATATGTATAATTCTTCTAATATTATAAATGTAAAATTTTCTGAGGATGTATGGATGGATGGATGGATGGATGTTTGTTACTCTTTCTCGCAAAAACAACTGAACGGATTTTGATGAAATTTGGTATCTTAGTAGTTTAGGCTCTGGATTAAAACATAGGCTACTTCCCGAAAAAATACAGTGTTCCCGAAGGATATTGTATTTACGCGGGCGGAGCCGCGGGCAACAGCTAGTTTTATATATTAGACTAGGTATGACTATATAATATTTATAAATAGCTCAGAGCTCTATAAACCTAATTTCGATGAAATAAATACATTTTGGAATGGTTTCAGCTAGCTAGCTGGTCAATACATCTGCATATTATTAGCGGCTTAGTTTTATTAGGGCGGATGACGACGGTCGCGAACTTTTGGGATAAGCCCCAGATCTATTCGTGGGCTTAAATAACATGTCCATATTTTGAAATATCCATCAATTCCATACTTAATAATAATTTATGCAAGCGTTGACTAGCTTTTGTCCGCAGCTCTGTACGCGTAAATACAATATCTAACGGAAACTCTGTAGTTTTTGGGGATAAAAGTTAGCCTTTGTGTTAATACAGAGCGTAAACTTACTACCATACCAAATTTTGTCAAAATCGATTCAGTGGTTTTTGCGTGAAAGAGAAAAAAAAACATCCTCACAAACTTTTAGATTTATAATTTTATATCGCTTATACTAAATGCTTAAAGACTGACCGAATATCGGTTTGCACCATAGACATGTATTACCAGACCATAGAGTTGAAAAAAAAAGCAAGTTTCGAGTGTCGAGCTGTCGTAAATGACATTGACGTTTGACTCGACAGTCGACACTCGTGTGTTCGATTTTAAACTTTAATACATTAGTGCAGAGTTACTTTCTTTATTTTCAATACTCGGAATTTTCTACAGCATTCCGGATTCCAGATCACATAGTCCCCGCCTAAGGGTCAATTCACACCGATTTTTTTTTTTTTTTTATGAAATAAGGGGGCAAACGAGCAAACGGGTCACCTGATGGAAAGCAACTTCCGTCGCCCATGGACACTCGCAGCATCAGAAGAGCTGCAAGTGCGTTGCCGGCCTTTTAAAGAGGGAATAGGGTAATAGGGGAGGGTAGGGAAGGGAATAGGGTAGGGGATTGGGCCTCCGGTAAACTCACTCACTCGGCGAAACACAGCGCAAACGCTGTTTCACGCCGGTTTTCTGTGAGCCCGTGGTATTTCTCCGGTCGAGCCGGCCCATTCGTGCCGAAGCATGGCTCTACCACGTTTAAACGTAAAATGAAACGATACGCGACGTGACGATCATTTTAAAGATCTCTATTCAAGACTCAACATTATTCCTTACACAAGTAGATACACGTTTCATTGTAACAGTTCTAATGTCAGGTTCACCACGCTGCACCGCGCATGTGCAGTGTATGGGGCCCCATACATGGTCCGGTCTACCTTCAGTTCGGCCTGAATGGATGCAAAATCGTATCGTGTGTGTGCAATTTCGAGATCGCATCAGGCGGCCGTACGGACTGAAGCGATTCGTTCCAGTGTTGCCAGCTCTTTTTTTTGTGAAACTACTAAACTCGTATCGATTTCTACTAAAACTACTAAAAAACTACTAAAGAGGCTACTTAACTTAGGAATTCCTGAAGCCCCTCAAAAACCACTGCATTTCAGGTTTTATTATATTAATTTTTTTTCATTAATTGAATTTGATTATAAATTTTACCATTAAATTAAAATATACTAGGAAATATTACGTATTTAGTAGCTATTTTGCATATCATTACTGTCTGGCTCTTTCCTACTTAAACACTACTAATAACTAAATTTCTACCAAGGAGGGAATAAAATACTCAATTTAGTAAAATTTTGTAAAATATCTAAGTTGGCAACATTAATTCTGGCCTGACCGATCGGCCTGAACGCGCGGTCTGTCCTGACTAGAGATGTGATAAACGGCTTAAAATTAAAAGTTAACTTATCCGTTATTAAATATTCAATAGCAGCTTTTTTTAACTGCTTAGTTGCTTATTTGATTATCTACTTATTGCCACTTATAAGTTATAATATTTTTTGCGCTTATGTTACGTTTTTCGATCGCTTAAACTGATTTAAATTAACTTTCCTTCGTACTTTGCAGGCTTAGGACTGTCTGAAATCTGAATAATTATTAATATAATAATATGAACTCATAAAAATGTTTTTACATGTTGATAATATGCATTAATCTTAAATGTTGCTTATCATTAGTAATAGTTGATTTATAGGATAACAAACATCGCCACTTTTTCCACCTCATTTCTTTCAAAGTAGTTCCATAAATTACTGTTCCAATTCACGTCGTTTATTCGTCATCTTACGACAAAAACTTAATAAACTTAATACTAAAACACTACACGAAAAGTTTATATTACGTCCATATGGACCATTATTATATTTATTATTTACATTAAAACTTCACGGTAAGCCACCAAAGCACCACTATTACGATTAAAATACGAATTATTGCGTAACGTAATATAACGTGTTTTCGTCAACCCGCAAAGCGCAACTAACAAAAAGTGAATAAACACGAAAAAGCTTAATAGTTATAAGTACAAAAAATAACCCGTTTAAATAAGTGATGAGCTACATTAAAGAATTTTCACTCTTATTGCGCTGTCATAAGAACTATTTTTCTTTGCTCATACCACACTTATGGCTTTATGACTATAAACGATATGAACGATAATTATAAGTGATAAACGCTTAAATTTTTAAACGACTTTACAACTTATTTATAAAAGCACGCTATTTTAAACGCTTTACGTTATAACGGCCATCTCTAGTCCTGACCGTGTGTGGACAAATCGCTTATCGCTTCAGTTCTTGCCCGAGCCGCGGCCGTGCGGGCGTGTATCTTGTACAAGCGTTGTATGAGTTTTCGCGGTGTTTAAATACAAAATTGATAAACACGACCGTAGCGCGTAGGGAATGTTATTATTCGACAAATTTTACTATTCGAATAATTCGAATAATGGCAAAACACTATTCGAATAAATTCGAATAATTCGAATAATACGAATATTAGTAATAAACTTTAAATACAAGTAATATGATGCGTTTATTTATACCTGCATATTTAATAATAACAAAATGTGACATGTTTCACAAATTACTCTAAAAAAATCAACGTCTTTTTGATAAAAAAAAATCTTCTTTTAAGTTTCAAACTTAAAATACTAAATCGCAATTACTTTTTTAAATCTATTAACACATGAACGGTTTAGGTCTGGAGCAGACCATGGATTTGGTTGTCAACTAAGTGGTTTCTTCCAAAAATTAAGTAAAAGATCCTCCAGGGGAGAGAATTTTGGGGGTTTGTTTTAGAGGTTCGTATTTTCTGGTTTTTAATTGAGCTAAGCTATTGATCTTTTCATAGTCAATACATAGTCAATCGATTTGAAGAGTCAGACCTAGTCTGACTTTTTAAATTTAACTTTTGGTACTATAATTTAATATATATATTATATAATTTAATATATTATTTATATATCAGTTTATTTAGGATTGGAGATAAATATATTCGCAGAGTTGGAAGTGTTGGAACAATGCACAGAAATCGGAATGCACTGTAAATAGTGCTCTGTTCTAATATAGTGCAGCTGAAAACTCTAAATACACGAGTATCGTGCTGTCATAATGGTCTGCTCCAGACCTAATCGGTACATGTGTATATAAACCGTAATAAGTAAACAAGATAAACCGTCAAAATAAAAAGCACTCAAAAAAGATTTAATATTATGTTATCATAACAAAATTTCACAGTTGGTAAAGAATGGGAGGAAAATCTTTAAAACAAAAATAACCTTTTTCCATTTTCAAGTTATCCGTGTTTTTGGTATCTTTATGTTTTCAATTTTTCTTGAACGATGAGCCTTATTACAAAAAGGAATTAGAAAACAGTAGATTTAAAAATTTTATCATAGCCTGAAGAATGTGTTGATGGTTTTTCTGAAAGTAGGCATCAGTGCAGAAGTAGGCATCAGGCGTTGTACTGCAAGAACAGAGTGTGTCATGTTACGAACCGTTCAGAAGATGAAGCGATGGTACAAAGAGACTGAAAAATATTTGACAAGGCCGTGCAAGACTTTGTATTTAATGGCAGACTCAGCGCTCGGCAAGACCGTTCAATTGTTTCCACTTGTTGAAAATCAACACTTAAATGCAGTTAAGTTCAGAAATAACTTCTTCAGACCCGAGGGAACTATGTTACTGACGGCACAGTGAAGAAAATTTGCTTTAGTAAATATGAATCCCTTAAGACCGAGGCGAAGGGCGAGTGGTCTCACCTCGAGATCAAACTCGAAAGCCCTAGTATCGAGTAGCAACACTGTGATACGTCCGTGAACATATACAAAAGGATGAACGAGAATAATCCAGAATTTTGGTCCCAGATGAGTGGATTTACTCACTAACTTCACAAGTTAAAGTGAACTTCTAAAGGGAGGCTAAGTAAACGTGACCTGGTAGGGAATATCTTCAAGCTTACTTTTCAGGAGTCCAGTATGCTCAGGTATAGTACATATATAATGGGCTGGCATACTTTCGGGAATACGCGCTGAGTATGTGGCCACATAATAGCAATTGGACCTCTACCCGGAGAAAGATATGGTTAAGAGATTCTTAAAGATTCTCTTTAATGTCCTCAGTCCTCACCTCAACCCGATATAAGTATACCTTGAGAAGAGCATAGAAGGCTAGTCAGAAGCCGCAAATTATCACCTACAGTTAGTACCCTCACAGCACTAAAACACGCCCTGTTAAAAGAATGGGAGAGAATATTGCATAATTCAGCTCTAAAACCTTTTCAGTATGACAAACCTCCTCCAAGCTGTTGTTAGGCCTCGAGGAATAATGTAGTCTTTAAGACTATGGATTAAAATGGTTAATTTTTTTTAAAGATAAAAATAATATACTGATATATGTAATTTATTACTTTTAAAGAAAGCTGATAAATCTTGTTATAATATTTTGAAAAGTATGAAATTTGAAACGATTTGTACTTAGTTTTGCAGGCCAGTGTAATACTGTAATAATCAACTTAACAGGTATCCTTTATCGTTTCACTCTGTTCGTCCACCTGTCTCTCTTTCTATTTGCTCTTCTAGCTATATTGCGTCTAGATATCGGTTTTGGTTTGATAAAAAAATATAATTTCATTATATAGTTATAAACACTTCACATGTATGGAAAGCCATCCCGGGTTTCCATACATGTGAAGTGTGTGTTGAATATTATGTCTTTTATACATGACATTTACGAAGTCAACCATTTCCTATTAATCGGCCGCCAAATTGGTTTCACCCCCCTCTGTCATTTCTGAACTATGAAGATTAGGAACTTACAATTTTCCATGCTGATAGATCATGGTAAATTCTCTTTAGGAAAGTTATTTTAAACGAAATCGAACAGTAAGATTAAGAAACTAAAAATCGTATTACGCTTTATAGTAACAGAACCCTCCTTAGACACGTCTTAACACGCTCTTGGTTAGGTTATTTTGACAAGCGTGTGTGTATGGATTTCTTTCGCTGGCGCCTGTAGGAAATATTCACCTTAAATATTATTTTATTTAAAAACAGCTTTGTATTCTTTCACAAACTGTGTAGTAAAATCTGTTTTAGGATATTATTGAAGACAGTATTAATAAATAATAAAAGTAATGTATTAAATAACGAAACATTGTGGTTTATGTACAAGTTTATTACTATTATTAACATATTTTTGATAAATAAATAAAATATTTTTATTATTCGTTTTATTCGAAATATTCGAATATTGAACCCAGTCATATTCGAATAATGAAATCGTCGAATATTCGAATAAAACGAATATTCGAATATTCGAATAATATTCCCTAGTAGCGCGCGACAAACCAGAATGGACTGATGCGACTGTTCCGTGTGTGGGCACGAATCAGATCAGGCCGAACTGACGTAAATTGGATTGGATGCGATTTTTCCGTGTGTGTGCTCGAATCCGTTCAGGCCGAACTGACGTCAGTTCCAGCTGAAACGATCGGCCTCTCGTCTGTGTCATATGAAACGTGTATCTTGTGGCGCGCCTCGGTGTGGCTGACCCTAATACATCGGTACAGTGCGATTCAAACGGGAATAGGATCGAGTCGGCGCCATATTGTTTCGAATTTAGACTGTTATGATAGTTAAATTTGTGTTTAGTTAATTTATTACTACTCAACGCTTTTATTTTAAGCCTAAGTTTTTCTGCAGATCGCACTTTTCAAGTGATATTTGACAGAAAAAGGTCATTGACGTTCCTGTTCTCATTTGAAACGCATTAAACACAATACAAGAATTCCGTACAAACGATGGCGCTGCGTGTAAATAAATGTAAATACCAACAATTGCCGTATCATTAGCAGGCAAATTGGAGCAAATCATCGTCACACGCTTCGCCGAGTCCACGAGAGCGGGTAATTACCCATCCTCCCCTAGAGAATGGGGTGTTTTGTTGATCCAAGTGATAATCTTATTTAATACCTACTTTAAACGAGACAATCTTGTATATATATATGTGTCACCGTAAAATTGTAAAAACCAATAGATTGTAATATTACTAGAGATATTATAAAAAGTCGACAGATTGTCAAATAAACATTTCTCCTTACAATTGTACGCATTTTTTTTCGTTATATTGCAATATTTACCGTGCCGATTGGTTAAACGGTAAGTATGTGTCCCGCGCCTCCATATTTGTTTGCTTTTTCATAATAATAATTATAACGAAAAATAATGCATGCAATTGTAAGGAGAAATGTTTATTTGACAATCTGTCGACTTTTTATAATAACACTAGTAATATTACAATCTATCGGTGTTTACAATTTTACGGTGACATATATATTATATTATAATCAGTTTCTCGAAAACGGCTGCAAGCATTACCATGAAAATTATTATAAGTAATACTTATAAAAATTTTCATGGAGTATTGGGGGTGAAAAATGTATCTAGCCTGGGTCTGCTCCCTGGAAAACTGCGATTTTTTAGGCTATATGTTTTTTGTTTCGTCGTGCAACAATAGGTATTAAGTATATATATCTTTAAGGCACTCATGTCAGTCCGATTAGTAGTTTGGTATTGCGTATGTTACATAATTTTTGCTTGGTACAAAAAATTCAGAATGTGTTGGGTTTCTAATCCCGCTCGGATAAATTATTGTTTTGGGTTCTATTTCGTTCATAAAGCTGCCCTATAATAGTTTTTCTTATACATAAAGTAAACTTTATTCTCCAGGTACAGCAGCGACCGGTTATGATTTTACTATAGGTAAGTATTGATTTTGTCTTATAACTTTCCGTCACAGAATATAGAAATCATCCAGAAGCCGTCAACACGCTTGAAAGTGAGGCCGTCACAACCACTCCAAATTGGAATGGTTATCCACACATAATATGTTGCCACAGAATAACGGAATATTTTACCCAACTTTTTTTCAATTATTTTTTATTGAATACCTAATTGTCGTAATATAACAACGCGTTTTGTTTTGTAAGTGTAAAGAGTAAAAATTAAAAAGTGCGGGTGGGGCAGTATTTCGCCATGGTTTTGGACACAGTGCGCTGCATACAAATGTGATCGAACACTCATTCTGCATGTTTTGAATTCTGTGCTTTCCGTGTACCTTCGTGTATTCTATTTTTCGCATTAAAACAAAAGAATAGTTTTCGCGGCAAAATTCCAATATGGCGCCGCGTATGTCAAAGCTCCGTGAAAAATGATTTCCGCGCTTTGTTTTGTGCCGTGTGTGAGATAAACAGATCACATAATTTTAGTTTTATCTCTAGCCGAATATTCGTATATATGAAATGCCTACATTGAATAAAACATGGTCTTTGTTCTCTAATATTCTCTTTATGAAAAATCCTCTACATATTGTTGTTTATTGTTTATGTGACTTTTATAATAAACGCAACAAAATATAATTCCACAAAATTATTCTTTTATTTAAAAACTTCAACAAAAAGAGAAAATATTTATTCTAAAATTAATATTTAACGAGTGATTGACTTTTTTTTTAAATAGGTAACATAAATGTTTTTATCCGTAACGTAGATAAATATTTTTGTATGTAGGCTTTGAAAATTAAACAACCTCGAAAAATATTAATTTTCCCCTTAAACTTAAAAGGATCAACATCAACTATAACCCTGTACATATACAAGAATTGCCCTTTTACCCCCTTACTAATAAACGCTGTCATAAGCTTGGAATAGTTACCTATACCGTGTTTTGTTCCCGTCACACAAGTGACATTTTTAATTCGATAGAAGAAGACAAAACACGGTATAACTATTCCAAGCTTATGACAGCGTTTATTAGTAAGGGGGTTAAAGTTTAATATAAATAATTTCAATGATTGCCTAAGACGTGCCGAAAACGTAAAAAAGTATTAAAGATTATAAACAGTGTTGCCTTTTCGACCGTTTGTGTTCCTTGCAACATATTTCCCACACGTTGTGTCATACACAACTCGTACACGACCATACATGATGTGATTGTGGTCATACAAAGAATACAAAAAGACGCCATGTTGGTACATCATTTTGGTTTGCGGCTTATGAATAATCATGATTTAATTTGACGTTCTATAGAACTTATTATACTTTTAGTTGTATGCCCTCATTCCATGCCGAAGCAACGCGAACGTTATTCGCGGATCTCTGTGAGGTCGACTGGCCAATCCTGCAGAAGCATGGCACGGTGAAATATTAGTTCTTACGTAGATCTACTCGCGGGTCTAACCTTATTGGAAGTTTCCATCCAATACATTTTATATTAAACAAAATTAAAACATTTAAGTAACCTCCGTCATTGTCAAGCAGCTATACTGTTTAATTATAGAGTTGATGATAGTGAAATATTAATATTACAGCTCTCAAAAAAAAAAACTAGATCAAAATTGGATCACTCATTTGGGAGCTACGATGCCACGGACAGACAGATAGACAGTCAAGTCAATCACACCCCTTTATTTTTTTTTGGGGGTTAAAATTAATAAAAGTCCATATCCTCATTCCTCTTGTTGCAAAATGTGGGAGAGCCACGCTTCGGCATGAATGGGCCGGCTCGACCGGGTGAACACCACGGCCTTACAGAAAACTGGCGTGAAATAACGCTTGCGTTGTGTTACGACGAGTGAGTGAGGTTACCAGAGGACCAAAGGGGGGATTGGGGATTTTAAAGACTGGGAACGCAAGTCGCAACACCAGAGGAGTTACAAGTGACCATGGGCGGCGGTAATGGCTTCATGTAATCCGTCTGCTCGTTTCCTGGTTCATGTCATTAAAAAAATTGGCAGTTTTACACATCTCCCGGCGGAAGTTTGAAGGCTGCATTACATAATTAAGAGGTGAAGAAGCCTTTTGTTAAGTTATAATAGGTTTTACCCAACTTTGTAGATGATGTGGGAACAGTTAACGTCTTTCAAACTTGTACTTGGGTTAGGTTACATGTATTGCGAAGTTTATAGTTAAATGCTACAAGTTAATTGTTAATGTGTTTTAATTAGACAGAATCACAGAAGTCAGATTACTAGAAGATGTGTAAGAGCGTTTAACAGAAACAGTAGCGTTAATTATTGTCCTTACTTATATTGTAACGTGATAGTTTGTATTGATGTTTGTCACTCTTTCACGCAAAATAACTATCCTGATTGTGATGCGTATGATAGTATCGTAGTTTAAGTTTAGGATTGTGTTTAGGCTCCGGATTAACACATAATTATGCTACCTTTTATCCCGAAAACTGACAGTGTTCCCTCGAGAATTGAGATGCTGTATTTACTTATGTACAATACGGCCGATGTATCTTGGCGAGTCTGAACTTCGCGCAGAAGGTTGCGCAATAACTGTTTCTAAGTGTTTTCGTATTTATTTTATTTGTACTAATTGGTCAACTGTATTAGGGAAATTTTATTAGTACATAGGTATATAAAAATAATACAATAACAGTTTTCTTCACTAGTTGTACATGCGCTAAAGTTCGCAGAGCCTATGTTCAGACCCGTCAAGATACAGCGGCCGTAGTGTACGCGGATGAAGCTATCTAGTATCTACCTAATATCTATACACATACCCCCTTACTAATAATCGCTGTATAAGCTTTTTTTTATATATTATCTATGGACGCTTCACCCCACGTCAATCTGATCCCGTGGTAAGTTCTCGAAGAACTTGTGTTACGGGTACCAGACAACGGAAATATATTTAATACTTTTATACTATACAGATATTTAAATATTATAACACATATTCAATACACATCCATGACCGAGGAACACTTTTTGTTCCTTCGGCGGGATTTGAACCCGCGACCTCCGGCATGAGCACCAACACGCTCAACCAACTGAGCCACAGAGGTCGGCTTTGAATAGTTATCCTGCTTTTGTTCACATCACACAAGTGACATGTTAAATTCGATAGTAGGAGACACAACACTGTCACAACACACACTATTCAAAGCTTATACAGCGTGGCTTGGCTCTCGACTCCGGAGGTCGTGGGTTCGAGCCCCGCGTTGGAACAACAAAAAATGTATTTTTAAGGACAATGCAGGCTGATCACCTGATTGTCTTACAACAAAGATAATAATTCATGTGTCAGATGGGCATGTTAAAAGTTCCGCCACTCACGCCAGTGCTCTCGTGTATTGCGCACACTTTAGGGCACTATTAAAATAACTAAAAAAGTTTAAATGAAACTGGCCACCGTTACCGAAATCGGTGTGGGGAGCTATTATTATTAATTATTATTGTAGGTATAGAAGGATGGAACTGTTTTTTCGTTGGAACTTGAACTTGCGTTCAACAGAATAAACTTGTTAAATAACCACTAAACCATTTCTTTTTCACTACTGACTACAGCAATAAGCTTAGCTTAAGTAATGAAATATTTTATTTCATAAGAGCTTCTAGCTTTTAAACAATTTGGAGGATTTCTTACTTGAAAGACAATTTGAGAAGATATTTTAGAATAGAGAACATCAAAGAATCAAAGAAATTATTCATTAAGGCGCTGTGAGTAGTCAACTATGAAGTATTCGAGGGGGTGAAGGAGATGAGTGGGGGACGTGCCGCCCCCGTTACTGCGGGGGACTTCATGCGAAATACGTCAAAGTGATGTGTCTATAATGTATAAAAGCGTAATTTCGATAAAATTGTAATGTGCTTCATAGCCTAGCGGTATCTTGCCCGCCTAAAGCAAAGCGTAGCGTCTAGGTTCAAATCTCATTACAATTTAATATATTTCAAAATGTCTATTTTCTGTCTAGGTCAATTATAATAAGTCTAATTCCTTATTTTGTGCCAAATTTAGCCATTGCGATTTGAGAAAGTTAAGCTTTTTAGTAAGTAGTTAAAGGGTAAAAAAATCTAAAAAAAAGCTCAATTTAGTCACTGAACTCCTAAACGGCTGGGCCGATTTTAATAAAAAAAATTGTGTGTCTTCAGGTTGATTCGAGAATGGTTTAAATTTGCAATTGGACCTGGTAGGTGGCGCTGCTGTCAGTAGTCAGTACGTCAACAAATTTAATTCTAAGGCGGTACGAAGTTTCCCGGGATAGCTAGTATTATTATAATATGCGGTCGAAGTACTGCGGAATACGCACTACAACATGTAACACATTATGCTATCTACAGACACACGAATATGGTACGGAGCGTACAGCGAACCATATCCGGAGACCAAATTCGGTGTCGCTACACACGCACGAATTTGGTACGGTGCAGTATAGCGAAACGCTCGACACTCGTGTGTTCGATTTTATGCTCTATTACATTAGCACAGAGTTCTACTTACAGTGCGGTTTTTAAACGACGACGATGATTCCCGCAATTCATTGATAACGGGCAGTGATACCAACACTTTAAAAAATATTTCTCCCCAAATTTTACCCCTGATTACTTATACCATTGACAGGTCTAAGAGATAACAAGCTAGAAAGAAAGGTTATGTGTTTAACATAAAGACTTACGCGTGAATAACATAAAACTAACTTGTCTTAATCTGATTTCACTCCCAATACATTTTCATATCCCTGGCTATATACACACATTAAAATAATTTTTATTATAACATACAAATTGATTCATAAGGAGTAAACTCTAAACATTCTGTCCTCTAGTAAACCCCGGAGATATTTTCCCTAATTTTGGGGGGTACATCCCTAAGTTGGCAACACTGATACTGTTGTACGGCCAAACCGCCGGACTGCTCTACACACGCACGAATATGGTACGGAGCGTACCAGATCCGATGCGGACAACGGTGAACTCTTCGCCTTCTTCTTATGTTCGCCGGACTGCCTTATACACGCTCGGATCTGGTACGGAGCGTACCAGATCCGCTGTACGCTCCGTACCAAATTTGTGTGTCTGTAGACACCATTACACAATACACATTATGACATCACACACATTGACGTTTCTTCCTAGGTCGACATTTCAAAATTTTATATATTTCGTATTTTTCAGCGGTTACAAAATCTAAACTTGCTTTTGCCCGCAACTTCGTTCGCGTAGCACAAAGCTAAATTTTATCGACTGATTTTATACAATACATAAATACACAATAAAATTCAATATCAAATATTCCCATTCTACATACATGAAACTTCGGCTATCTGACAGCAAAAAAAATACAATTTCAAATACCTAGTTTCTGACATTTGTGGTTTAACCAAATAGTCTCTTCGGCTTCATCATATTAATTGTAAATATTGTTTTATTTAATCTATTACTAATATAATACAGAGAGAAGGTTTATTTGTTTGTATGTTTGTTTGTTTGCATTGAATAGGCTCCGAAACTACTGGAATGATTTTGATGAAATTTAGGACAGATGTAGAATAGACAACGGGGAAGCACATAGGCATACTTTTTATTGCCGAAAAATGTACGGTTCCATCGAGATTTCCTTTTGCGCGCATGAAGTCGCGGGCAACACCTAGTCTAAATATATAAAAGGCAAACCTGACTGACTCATCTATCAAAGCACAACCGAAACTACTGAACAGATGTTGCTAAAATTTGGCATACAGATAGTTGTAATGACGTAGGCATCCGCTAAGAAAGGATTTTTGAAAATTCGCCCCCTACGGGTGTAACAAATTTTGTATGGAAACCGAACTTTACGCGGACGAAGTCGCGGGCAAAAGCTAGTAAAAAATAAACGTAGATTACTGAATAAGTACATGTTCCTAATATCTGCTCATGGTGATTAGAATTAGAATTGATTATAATAATTGATATAACTTTACAAACCAACAGAATAATAATATTTAGGTATATATATTATATTTACTTATTCTGTTGTCAATCAATGTTGTCAATTTTGAATCAAATATGTTTTTTCTTTCGTCGTGTAATAAATTATATCAATAATTTCGGTCATTTTACGTCAGTCTGACTGGCAGCTCGGTTTGCATACCGACGTTTGATTTTTGGTGGTGAGTTCAAATCCCGGTAAGATAAATATGATTTTTGTGATTCTTATAATGTCTTTGTTTTTCTTTAATATTTTTTTTATTTATTTTTTATAAATTTTTATCGTTGTACTAAAACTACGACCAAAGCTCGGTCTCCCTAGTACCTACTTATAAAGAGTTTTTGTACCTCCATCTTAAAACTTTGGACTAAAAATTTGGACATTCATCGAATACAATCTTTTCATATTTTATATAATATAATCTACACTAATATTAACAACAACTTAAAGTAACTAATAATAAAATAAGTACATAATTAACCATATACTTTTATTACTGCGAAAACAAGCATCGCTCGGAGTTTTATTGTGCGACAAAAAAAAACGAAAAAAAAATCGTCTGACCGGGATTCGAACCCGAGACCAATTGGTCGCAACAACGCAAAAAGCCAAAGGGCTACCAAGCGTCTTACGTCAGATAGCGAAATTATGTATATATTATAAGTATTACACGACGAATGAAAAACTAATATGTAAATATTGACTTGACCCCGACTTGACCTTTATGCAGACGACATAAAGGTCCATTCGGGGGTAAAATAAATTTGAACGGACTTTCAACAATAAATTCGAATAATTTTTGAGCAGAAAAGGGGGGAAAAATTTGACATACGTCTCATTAGCAAGAGGCCTAAGCCGGTACTGTCTTATTCAATAGATATGAAAGAGAAGGAATGACAGGTCGCCATTTCGCGATGTTTCATTCGACTCGTACGAATTATTTATCATTGAAATAAATTAATACTAACAAATATCACATTCTATACGAAAAATCAAAACAACAATTCCCTTCCTTTTATTATATTTTACGAAACTGCAAATAATTTTCTCATTTCTGTTCACAAATAATACAGTTACAACTCCAAGAATTTCTATTTTAATGGTAACTTTATGATTTTTTTTTATCGAGAAATTTTTCAGATAACGTGTTTTGAAAATGAAGGTCCCCTAGCAAATATGATCAAAATTAACATATATTTTTTTGCTGCACTAAAATGTATCCATTCGTCTCAAAAAATTTTTGAAAGAAGCGCATTTCTAGGGTAAGAGCGCCTTAAATGTTTATTGTATTTTTTTTGTGTTTCGTAATTGAATTTTGCGTAGAAATGTCCTAGAAATCGCACTTGTAACTCCGCTGGTGCTGTGGCGTCTGCTTCTTTGTCGGTCTACGTACAGTCGCGTGCACTAATATAGACACATTGACAAATTTTGGAATAATATGTCAACGTATCATACTTCAAAAACACGGATACCATGTTGTATTCATAATAATGTAACCTACAAACTGTTTCAAAATTATGAACACAATTTTTTATAATAAAGTAAACAACATTTTGTCAATGAATACTAAACACCCCCAAAGCTAAAATGATGTATACGTGACAATGTCAATAACATGTAAACATTGTTTTTTCAATATAATGTAAACATGATTGACACTGGATTTTAATGTATTCGTTAGTAATTTTAAATTTTATTTTTTATTTGAAACCAATTGACTTATTTTAAATGTAATGGTCTATAGGATTTATCTCAGCTAGAAAATGAATTATTTTAATGTACAAGAGTTGACATCCATTAATCTAGAACAGAGTTTTTCAACTTGTTGGTCACGACCCCCTGGGGGGTCGCGAAGTTTCTGTAGGGGAGTCGCCGGAGGTCGAGAGAACTTTAGTAAAAAACAATAAATATTAAAAAGATTGATTTTTTAAGTAAGAGAATTTTAAGAAATGGATTTACCTACTTATAAATTGATCATCGATCGATCATTGATATCATCGATGTATGTAATTGTAAAATAATGTGTTTGAGGTACTATATTCTGTACATATATCCGAATCCTAATGATGGAGACGCATACAAACGTCGTATGGAATGAATATTTGTAACACTGTAACATACACATACATACATGATAAAAAAGCAAAGGGTCGGGGGGTCGCGAAATATTTTTTCATACAAGGGGGGGGGGGGGGGTCGCATCATGAAAAAGGTTGAAAAACACTGATCTAGAATATCTACTATCATATCTGTTTTTTTTTTACTAATATTTGCATGTCAATTGACGAAACATTTTGGAACCAAATTTTTTGTAATAACAACTATATTGTACCATGTTTCATGTGAATAAATGAATTGAATTGAATGAATTGAATTGAATTGAATTAATTTTGTGTATCCGAAAATGTAAAACACAATTTCATTACAATGTAAACAATAATTGTGTCATTAATATGTATACACTCATAAAAGTTTAGCACTTTTTACTTTTCTGCCAATATGTTTAATAATTATCAAAAAAATGTAATCATTGTAGGTTTCAAAACAATGTATACATTCTTTTTTAAGGATAAGGGTCCCTTGAGTATTACGGAACCCTAAAAATGAAACCTACACCTACGACATACATGATAATTACAATTGACTTCTCAGATTAAAAACACAATGCGTTGTTTTGGTTCGGTTTTTATTATCTACCCTCAACTTTCATAATGTTATAAACTAGAATGACAGTCGCAGCGGAGTTCATCATTCGCACTAATATTTCGGTGATTGCATATTATGGTGTTCGTTTGAAATTTGAAAATTATGGATAGAATGGAGAACATTCCTTATAGAATATCTTCCTACGAAAAACATAAAATTATAGTTTTAAAAGAGCAGGGGTCCTCTGTTACAAATTATATAGCAAACGAAATGGTACCCCCCATCGAGTATTATTCCTTAATATTTATTATTAATTAATGTTACTTATTATTGTAGTATTGTTTGCAACAAACCCAATCAGTCTAATTGGGTTTGTTGCAGACTGTGTTGATTATAACATTTTTTTGTTAGATAGATTATTATCGTTTCTATTTAAGATTTTTCAACATTGTTATAACTTAGGTATTAATTTTTGTTTTCAGACAAATATGGGTCAGTTTCAGAGGCAGTTTGAGAGTGGAGATTATAGATCATGAGATCAGGAGGTTATAGATTATAGATCATGAGAAAGTATTAAGCAAATATAAGAACGATTAGGAACAATGGCGAACAAGCTTAGGAAAAATTATTGGGAGAAAGATTTAATGGAGAGTCGAGAGAGAGACAAAAGGAGAAAAATAAAACAAGGAAAATTATGATAATATTTTGAGCTTAGTTAAGTTATTTTTAATTATTTTTTATATACGAGGAGTCGAGTTTTAATATTTACCATTTTAATTTTGTTTATTTAATGTTATTTAAGAGTTGGTTGAGCGCGTTGGTGCTCTAGCCGGTGGGTCGCGGGTTCAAATCCCGCCGAAGGAACAAAAAAGTTTTTCTGTGTTCCTGGGTCATGGATGTGTATTAAATATGTGTATAGTATAAAATGATTAAATATATTTCCGTTGTCTGGTACCCGTAACACAAGTTCTTCGAGAACTTACCACGGGATCAGATTGACGTGGTGTGAAGCGTCCATAGATATTATTATTATTTTTTTTTCCGTACTCAATTCATGAAAATATGTCCAAGGAATAAAAAGTTTAACACAAACTTTTATCTCCTATTTTACCCCCTTGGGAGTTGAATTTTGAAATATATTTTAACTAGCTGACGCTTCTTTAAACAAAAATACCTACCTATATGTAACTACCTACTTACACATACCAATAGCCTTCAGCACCGCTTACAAGCGGTATTAAATTTACGTATCTATAAATTTGACTATGGGAGTGAGTACTATTCATTGATACACTCTTGTTTACGTTATTACGACAAAAATGTTTCCCTATTTTTGCCTCATATTGTAGTATACATAATATTGAACACAAGATGAGATACATACATACATACATACATACATATAGTCACGCCTTTTTCCCGTAGGGGTAGGCAGGACCGCCTCTTTCCCGTAGGGGTAGGCAGAGACCACTTCTTTCCACTTGCTACGATCCTTACATACTTCTTTCGCTTCGTCCACTTTCATTCTTAACATCCATTCCTCCTCTTACATTCAACGTAGCCAAGCGTCTCTCCATGGTCCGCTTTTCGCCTCCGCGAGAAACGAGACGTGATGGGTGGCGAACCACATCGCCGCCATTTTGGATAATTAAATTGTTTTTGATTATCCACTGCATTTCCACGGATTGGTGGACAGGGTAGGAATAGGAAAAGGGAAGGATAGGTGGAGTGGAAAGGAAGATTGGTAAGTTAGAGTGGGAAATAGGGAGTGTAAGGATATTACCGCCCAGGAGGGCAAGGGATAGGACAGTAATAGCTAGGGAAGCCGGGGCCGCATACCCGTATACTATACCACAACTACCGGACAGGTAAGTTGGGAAAAGTATCCCATGACATATTATGATGATGAGATGAGATACATACTATTGAAATTTAGAATGTTTACATATTTTTGGAAATTTGTCAATGTGTCTATATTAGTGCTGTGGCGTCTGCTTCTTTGTCGGTCTACGTACAATGAAGTCTGCGTATACAATTCGTCAAGTTATAATAACAATATTATTATATCTATGGATGCTTCACACCACGTCAATCTGGCCCCGTGGTGAGTATCCGAAGAACTTGTGTTACGGGGACCACACTACGGCAAGTATCTATAGGTATTAGGTACTAATATAATAAAGAAGAAAATTTTGTTTGTTTGTTTGCATTGAATAGGCTCCGAAACTACTGGACCGATTTTTATGAAATTTGGTACAGATATAGATTAGACCACGGGGAAGGACATAGGCTACTTTTTATCGCAGCAAAATGTACGGTTACAGCGAGATTTTCTTTTGCGCGCACGAAGTCGCGTGCAACATCTAGTTTTTAATATTTTCTATTTAAGATTGTGCAAAAAAGTAAAGTCGAACTTTTAACTGCTCCTTAGTAAAATTTGTTATTTATCAGTTTTATTTAAATATTATGTAATAATTATTACCTGCGCCTACTAGTGTCACGAATTCCTTTAAATGCTAATATAAAATAAAGCATTTAAACACTGTTTATAATTATTGGCACATCCATATTTTACGACAAGCACTTTTAACACCAAATATTTACTTGCAATTAGTAATTTATTATGGAATCCTTACAACAGTCAATAACACAAATGAATGAGTTGTTTAACACAAGAATGACGGAGTTCCAGCAGGAATTGCAATCATCCCAAGCTACAACCACTTCTACACAACTGGCATCTGACTTCTGTGAGTTTAAAAATTTTGTACTTAATGCTCTTAAGACAATGCAGACTCAGCTACAATTGATGATGGATGCCAATGATCAAACTGAGATGAGACACAGGAAAAAAATTCTCCTTGTACACGGAGTTCCCGAAACCACAAAAGATGTGCAAGAAGCTATTGCATCTGTGTTATCTGCCCAGTTGAGAATCCCTGACATAGATATCTCTTCTGTTAAATATTGCCACCGCTTGGGTCGCTTAAAGGAGTCAAAGCCCAGACCAATCTTGGTTAAGTTCCGGGACCTTGCAGACCGCAATTTGGTATGGGGGGCTAAATCCAGCCTCAAAAATTCTGGTATAACACTATCAGAGTTTCTCATCAAGAAGAGGCATGAAGTGTTCCTGGCTGCCAGGCACCGTTTTGGTGTTACAAAATGTTGGACATATAACGGCTCTATTTTTGTTGTGGGACCGGATGGCTCCAAAAACCGTGTTTGCAGCATGGTGGACCTGGATGCCATTCCTGGTCCTTCTGGTGATCTGCCGGCAGTTACACAACAAGCAACTATCACATCCAAAACCAAAAATGCAACTGCAACAAGACCAAGGAAGACCAAAAAGTAAATAATATCTTTTTAAATTTGTAATTTTATGTTAATTTTGTTTAATTCTAGATTATAATCTTCACCTTTAACTGTTAAACCTTAGTATATTTTTGGCTTTAACGTTGCTAATAATGTATGTACTATGTACTCAAACATAGTTGCTTAAATACAATACTTGTATACTTCTTCACTCTGCTTACTCTCTTCATATTAGTAGTTTAAATTGTCGGTAGTTGGTAATGCATTTATATTAATTGTTTCCTTATTTACAATCTTTTTCTTGTACTTGCTTTTACAAATACCGCTTTTATTTATAAAAATTACACTGCTTTTGAGTTTTTGACAAATAATAAGACATCTGACAAAACAGGTGACAGATGTCTCTCCTTCCTCTTCTTTATTTTTATTATAAGTTGATTTGCGATGTTTAGACGCACTTGACACGTCTTATCCCTTGACAGATGTTATGTGCGCCAATAATTGTAAATACAAATAATGACAAATGACAGTCAGTTTTAGTTGCTAATATGCTGTTTTTTTTTTTAAATAGTTAAAGATGTTTATACATTGTATAAACTAAGTTTTTTATTATTTTTATTTATTTATATTTTTTAAATTACTGATTGTTGTAATTTCACATGTACTTTTATTTGTTTCTCCTCCTTCTTTTTGTTAAAATTTTAAATGCAAAACTTTAATTTATTTCATGACACAGTAGGCCGTAGGCCAATTATTATTATTATTTTTTTTTTATTATTATTATTTTATATTGTTTTATTTATTTTATATTTGTTTACATATTTATATTAATATAATGAATATTAGTGTTGAGTCACAATCTGATGATTTTGTCTCTATCTCGTCAAACAACAGCGATGATAGTTTTCAAAGTGCTACATATATGCCCCTCAGGGAGACTATAATGTCAAATTTTTCCTCAGTTAACAAATGTTTTAAGGCCGTGCATATTAATGCGCAAAGCATTCCGGCTCATTACTCTGACATGCTTTCTTCTTTCGACCGGGTAAAAGTTGACGCCATTTTCGTTTCGGAAACGTGGCTTAAGCCATGCTTACCATCAACTTGCTATAGTTTACCTGGATTTAAATTAATTCGTAACGATCGCATCGGGAGAAGTGGAGGTGGTGTTGCGATCTACTTACGCTCCGACCTACCTTACACTATTATTAGCTCGTCAGCGCAGCCCCCACCGTCTGATGCGCTTGAGTTTTTGCTTATAGAGGTCCAGGTATCTTATAATAATAAAATATTACTTGGTGTGTACTATTGCCCGTCAATGCACAATGACTATTTCCCATCTTTTGAGAACACACTTGAAGTATTTACGCCTAATTACAATCACTGCATTTTAATGGGTGATTTCAACACATGTATGCAAAAAGGCGATAATCGATCCACTAAACTTTCTTCTATTTTAGAATCCTTTAATATGAAATTATTGCCACTCGATCCAACCCACTACTCTCCAGGTTGCCGCCCCTCTCTGCTCGACCTAATTATAGTCTCCTCACCTAAATTTGTTTCCAAGCATGGCCAGACTTCAGCTGAAATATTCTCATATCATGACCTCATCTATGTAGCTTACAATGTTCGCACCCCTAAATCTAAAGTGAAAACTCTGCTCCAAAGAAATTTTTCTGCCATGGACATTGAGAGCTTAAGGGAGGATGCGCTGAATATAGATTGGTCGGAATTAATCGCGGTTGACTCCGTTAATGACAAGGTTGATATATTTAACACCACTCTTATATCACTTTATGATAAACATGCACCTGTCAAGCCTGTCAAGATAAAACATCTCCCAGCTCCCTGGCTATCAGATGATATAAAAGCTCTGATCAATGCGAAGCATGCAGCCAAAGCCAAATATAAAAAAAGGAAGACAGAGGAATATCGTAATAAATATGTCGAAATACGCAACCGCTGCAATATGATGTGTCGTGATGCTCAGAGGCGTCATATTCATAGCTCTATTGAGAATGGCGATCCAGCTAAGACTTGGAAATTCCTGAAATCGCTCGGCGTGGGTAAACGCACTGAGCCACAGGATTGTTGTAGCATTGATATTGATATTCTAAACAATAATTTCACATCTACATGTAATCTTGACCCTAACATAAAATCTCGTACGTTAAACCATATCTCTTCGTTACCTAGCCCTAATTTTGATCAGTTTTTTACTACTCCAGTTACCGAATGCGAGATTAAGAAACATATCATGTCTATATCGTCAAATGCGGTGGGTGATGACGACATCAGTCGTAGGATGATCGTTCCAATTCTAGATATAATTTCTCCTATTCTTTTACACATTTTTAATTCCTGTTTAGAGTCCTGTACCTTTCCTGATGCCTGGAAGTCTGCATACATTATTCCTTTACCTAAATCTGCCCATCCTAAAACCGTGTCTGATTTCCGTCCTATTTCTATCCTACCCTTTTTATCTAAAGTACTGGAACGGATCATTCATCACCAGCTTAGTGATTATGTTATGAGCAACAATTTACTTAGCTCGTTTCAATCAGGCTTTCGGGTTGGACACAGTACGACAACCGCCTTAGTAAAAGTTGCTGATGATATAAGATCTGGTATGGATAACAAGATGCTTACCATTCTCACATTACTGGATTTTAGTAATGCTTTTAATTCCATCGACCATGACATCTTGCTAAGCAGACTAGCGTCTTTTAACCTCTCCCCCTCGGTAACTGCTTTGCTTCATAGCTACCTTGTGGGACGTCGGCAGAGAGTTAAGTCATCCGACTCATTTTCCAACTGGAGTTATGTTTCTGCCGGTGTCCCTCAGGGTGGAGTATTGTCCCCTCTTTTATTCGCTATCTTTATAAATTCTATCATAATGTCTCTTTCTTCATCTTACCACCTTTATGCGGACGACTTACAAATTTACGCCCAGTCGACATTGGACAATCTGCATTCTACTATTAATTTAGTGAATGACGATCTGTCAGCGATTTGTCAATGGAGTAGGAACCATGGACTTCATTTAAATCCCGTTAAAACACAACTGATTATAATCGGCAGTCCGGGATTGATTACCAGGATTGACCGGAATTCCTTACCTTCTGTCCTTATCAATGGTACAACAATTCCTTATAGTAAAGTAGTTAAAAACTTAGGCGTGTATTTCGACGAACATTTATCGTGGACGCAACAACTGCAAGAGATCAGTAGAAAGGTATTTTCGACCTGGCATTCTCTAAAACGTCTACGATATGTTCTTCCAATACCGACAAAAGTGGCCTTGGCAGAATCTCTATTTCTTTCGCTTCTAGATTATGCAGACGCTTGTTTTATAGATCTGACTGAAGAACAACTTAATAGGCTTGAGCGCCTTCAAAATCTGGCATTGCGGTTTATTTTTGGTTTACGCAAATTCGACCATATCTCCGACTATCGTCTCAAGCTCAAATGGCTACCAATCCGGTACCGACGCAATGCTCGCGTTCTTTCCTTGCTTTATAATATTCTGTTTGATTCTCGCTGCCCTACTTATTTAAAAAACAATTTTAATTTTCGTAGCTCTGATAGACAAGAGCTGCGATCTTCTACTAATCTCCTCCTTGATATACCGGTCCACCGCACTAAATACTTCAACTCTTCTTTTACTGTTAAATCCATTCTGCTCTGGAACTCTTTACCTGCCCAAATTAGACGAGCTCAAACCTTAAGTAGCTTTAAAAACTCACTTAGAAATCATTACCTAGAAGTTGTGTCTCAACCCTAAATTGTAAACTATTTTAAATATTATATGTAAGTATGTATTTTATTTTATTATTATTATTTTATTTTATTTTAGATAAATTTGTTTATTACTATGTGTACTTTATGCACTACACCCATTTCCCAAAACATTGTTCTTTCCAACATTATAAGGTTGTCTGGAAGAAATTACTACTTAGTAATAAGGCCGCCTTTGTGTGCATATCTGTTTTTTGTAAAGTTTGTGTTAATGTATTGTATCCATGCTATTTGTTATGTGCACAATAAAGTATATTTGATATATTATACACATACCTATTTAATAAACATCAATGACCGAGGAACATTTAAAAATTTTTGTTCTATCGGCGGGATTTGAACCCACGACCTGCGGTCATTTATCACAATACTACGTGGACTTCATACGTCTCAATCTCTCTCTTTATGCATGGCTCACTATAAAATTTAGTTATAACTCATAAACTAATGACTAAACTGTCAAACCAAATGTTGAATTAATTGAAAGCCTCCAGGAATCCGATATTTGCGAAATTATTCCAATAGTTTCTGCGGATTGTATTCTCTTAGGATTTGAAATTATTACTTCTGTATTATTACTTTACAGCTTTTAGATTTTTTTTATGAAACGGACCAGGAAACCAGCAGACGGATCGTCTGATGGTAAGCGATTACCGCCGCCCATGGACATCCGCAACACCAGAGGAGTTACAACTGGTCCTTAAAATTCCCAACCCCCCTTGATTGTATGCATCCAAGGCCGATTATTTTCAATGCCAAAGTAAAGGGGTAGAATGGAGAAGACCACATAAGTACATACAGCGATTAAGAAAAGGAAACTAGTATATTTCGGACATGTAAAGCGCAACACCAAAAAGTATGAACTCATTCAATTGATCATGCAAGGCGTTGGGGTAGGTTCTGGCCGCAGACGGTTATGATGGCTCAAGAAGCTTCGATTGTGGTTCGGGAAAAGCACCAAATCACTTTTTAGAACAGTGGTCTCCAAAATAGAAATAGACAAAATATCGCCAACCTTCCAAAGGAGACGCCACAGTAAGAAGAAGAAAGGGGAAGTTTCAAAATAGTTCAGTTTATTAAAAAGTCGAGAATTAGACGATGCCGTTGTTTTTCGAGTTCCACGGAACCCTAATAAAACTACCATTTCATTGAATTCGTAAGCACCTTTATGCCCCGTCGAGGGCTCCAGACTGCTCGCAAAGTAGGCCGAGGAAGTGCATCCCACACTGTCTTAGGGGCCCCATACATGGTCCGGTCTGCCTTCAGTTCGGCCTGAACGGATGCAAAATCGTATCATGTGTGGGCTCGAATCCGTTCAGGCCGAACTGACGTCAGTTGGGTCTAGGGTTGCCACCTCTTTTTTTTTGCAGATAGAGTCTGGCTACTGAAAGATGAGACTGGAAAAAGGCGGCAAATTCAAAAACTCGACGTATGGCAACCTTGTCTATAGTCGGAATTATAGTTTTAATACTTAATTATATTTAAGACAATAATATTATATTTTGTTGTCATAAATAATCAAGTATCAAAACTATAATTCCGACTAGACAAGGTTGCCGTACGTCGATTTTTTGAATTTGCCGCCCTTTTCCAGTCTCATCTTTCAGTAGCCAGACTCTAAAGTACAATGATTATTATAGGGTAAATACGCCAAACGTCGGCCCCCCTCCAATCCTCGGCCGTCTGCACATTTTCAGCTTGCATTCATTCAAAAGGTAATTGAGTGGTAATTTTGCCACTGAAATTGCAAGCTTAGTTCATACTCTTTAAGTGCAAACCGTTACTATCCGATTACGTCACTTGCTCTTCGCACACTGAGTGTCAGTAGCGATAGCGCCGTTGAAGCATTGAATTTCGTAGTTAAAGCAGCTTACTTGCTGTGAATACCCACGATTTGGGGATTGATATTACAACGGTAAGACATTTCTTTTTTTGGTTTTCAGCTTTGCTATCACTAAAAAGGTATTTTTACTATATTTTGAGATAGTTTTTTCAACGTTTTGCGTATTGGTTTTAGGGAAAAATAGGGGGCCGTCATTAGAATACCAGTTTCGACTAAAAATCGGAATCTCGGCCGGGGCCGACTTGAGGGTAAATGCAGTATGTTTTATAAAGTCCAATACTACGAATTCCATTGTGTTAATAGTAAAATTTGTAACGCTTTTATGTTAATAAATGTATTTTACGTTCAATCGCTAAATGCCGGCCGGGGTGGTATAAGCTGAATCTCGAGAAATAAGCTATACAAAACAGGGGCCGACTTTGGAAATATTAAAGATCGTAATGTCGGCCAGCCTGAGAATCGAATGCTTCTGTACAGGCTGATCGTTTTTGTATTTTTCATTGTTTGCGTAGGTACTGGGTAGTCATTTTTTAATTTATTTATCAAACTTGCTGTCTCAAAATTGAATTATGTATTATTATAATTTAATAATATTATAAGAGGTTACACGCTATGCCCGGCCGACATTTGGGAAAAACGCGACCGACCATTGGGCCGTGAACGGCCGACTTTAAGGTTTTTTCGTTTTCGACGCATTTAAACCTTAATACTTTTTCCGTGTAGTAGAAAAGTCAACCATATACCTATAAATATAAAATAGATTTATCAACCTATCTAAAACCGTATAACAAGCTATGCTTTCGTTTCAAACTGATGGATCCGGAGCGATCTAAAGTTAGGAAATCCGTAAGTGGCCGACATTTAGCGTATTTACCCTAGGTAGGAAAAAGTACATTGTATTTAAAATGAAGCACAATTTATTTATTATCATTATGATGTTGAAATACATACCTACTTTTTATTGTTTTTTGCACTTTGTATCAAATTAGTATATCTACCTTAACAGTCCATACCTATTTAAATAAATCACTTTTATTGGTAATTTACTCACACTTACTAATGCATAACTGAATTAAATTAAAATTGTTAAAAAGAAATTGCTAATGAGATGGATGCTGTTGTTTGGCCTCAATGAGCACTTTAAGTTGTGGGATTGTCTTCGTTAAGCCAAGGCGCATGTCATGTTTGACATCAATCGATTGTGATTTTTTGTTTTTAGTTTCTTTCGTTGGTAATTCCCCGGCGCCTCGCGCTGCTCAACAGTAACCAGCGAGAGTGGTCAAGCAAATGATGTGTTAGTTTACTGCATTTTTTTCTTCAGAATACTGCGGACCCCTGGCACACATATTACGGACCCCTTGGTGGTCCGTGGACCCCACTTTAAGAAACCCTGGTCTATGGACACATAGAGTATAGACCCACGGATAGAACACACGAGCAGACTGCGCGGCGGTCGGATCGAGTGTCATTATATCATGCGGGCGTCTCTTAAGAGATGGACCGCCTAGGGTGACACGTGGAGGTTGAGCCGAGGATAGCAAGTAGCAACCTCACTGGGAGCTCGAAAGCCCAATATCATCGCGGTTAAAGAGGGGATGGAGCGATCTGGGAGCGCTGACCCGAGCAATTCACACCTTGCGAAATTTTGTAAGTACGGGTGACATGGCTAGTTGAGGAAGTTGCCGGTAAACTAGGACTTCTGATAGGCAGGGTCCAGTCCACATGAGCCCAGTAGGGAGGTAGGGACACTTGAACTACCGGCTTATCCATGATGATTAAGCTCCTCTAATAGAGATTAGAGGGTCACTGAACGATGGCATGTGTTTCAGGCTTACAATATACCTGCCTATTCTAATAATTTTGCATTTTATGAAAAAGTCGCCTTTAAATCTATTTTTGCGAATGTTTTTTTATAGTAGTCAATGTTACATGCTTGTGTATTATGCTACATTAAATACCTTATGTAATCTTATGCATTCATTTCCTGTGAAAATCTGTTTCGCAAAATTGCAAATAAATACAATAATATTAAGGATTTCCTCATTATGTAATATGTATGTCGTTAAATTATAATTGCACAGAAGTCTTTGTTAAACGTTACCTACAGAAGTTACAAAAACGTTGACAAAAACCCACGTTTCTAAATTACATACATGTTTTGTTTGACCTTGTTTCGCAAATACAAGGAAGATGAAACATCAAACAAGTTGCTCTATTTCAAAACTGCGACAGTTCTTGATTTTTATAATAATCATATGAGAATTATAATATCTATAGACGCTTCAAAACTACGTTTATTTGGTCCCGCGCTAAGCATCCGAATAATATGTGTATTATATTAAAAAGAAAAGAAAATTACTTTTATACTATACATATATTTAATGCAAATCCATGACTCAGAAACAGAAAATCCCTTGGCGGGATTCGAATCCGCGAATTCCGGCTCGAGCGCCAGCCCGCTAATCACTGTGCCACAGAGGTCCTATATAATAAAGACGAGGCATATCGAGGCAAGGTGTCTACACTTAAACGAGGGGATGTTGCATTTAAAACAATGATTTCAAAAGTGAGAGTGGGCTATGCATTTGACAGAAAAAAATCATCGTACAAGAAATAGTTACGCCGTCTTGATTTTAGAAAATTTTGTCAAATAAATGCGGACTGAATAAATAGCGGAAAACAAATATCAAATTGTCAAGATCACAAAATGTCAAATGCCCCATACGGCCCATACAACCCCAGAAGTGGGGCAGTTTAAGTGTGGGCACTTTTTGCCTCGTCATGCTTCGTATATAATATAGGACCAGTGCCGATGATTATTGAAACAAAAAAATATAGTAGGATGAATCCCATTGGAAAAGGAAGGGACTAAAAATAATTTACAGTCGGTACGATTTAAGGTCGGGAAGTGTAGGGGGGTGAGTTTTGAAGGATAAAAAGCACACGCTAGACAAGCTTGTCGTAAAACTGGTGTGTTGTGTGTGTGCTGGCAACCAGCTATTGTGGGTCAGAAGCGGAAACTTTTAATTTGTTTTCGAATCGAAAACCGTTTTTCCTCTTAACTCTTAAGCGCCGCTCTAGGCTGTACATGGTTTCGAATCCCCAAAAAATTTGCACCCTGGGGCGTTCTGAAACAAACCTGTCATAGTATGCTAAAAATACTAACATTTTATACACATTGTTTTGACACAATGTACAAATTCACGAAAAGGTAAGAGGTAAAACCAGGAAAACATACGAAAAATGAAAAGGTATGTTTAATTATTAATGTCTGCTACATTGAAGAATATTTTCATTCTAAAAATATAATGTATGCTAGTAAGGCATCGCGTAGTTTTCTTTTTCTGGCCATAACAAATAGGCATTTGAAATAAGTTAAAGTAGTAGCTACGTTGATTACATTTTTTAAGATACTTAAGTAGAAAACTCTGAGAATAATATTTTCTGAATTATATTATATATAATTTTATTCATATATTTATTTTATCTATATATTTATTACAATAGCCCTTGTTAGTAGTTCAGAAAAAATTCTTGCGTGCAAAAGTTAATTTCGCGGAAACTATATTAAGTATACACTTTTCCGCGATAAAAAGTAGCCTACTTATGTCCTTCTCCATTTTTTACCAAATCTGTGCCAAATTTCATCAAAATCGGTTCGGTACAGTAGTTTCGGAGCCTATTCAATGCAAACAAACAAAGTAACAAACTTTTCCTCTTTATTATATTAGTATAGTTACTTAAAACGTTAGTTGTTGTACCTAGTTAGTAATTGTCTGTAATCGTGATTATCGATTGTTTTATAGTTAGATAAATACACTGTAATACCACAGCCTATAGAACTATTACCTACAGTCAAAGAATATATATTACTAACGTAAAGAACCGTCACTCCACCGATTTACACGACACCGCGCTCGCAGCTATGTGTGCGTGTCTGGGCGAATGCGGGGGCGGGTGGGGTGTAACTTTTTCCCAGCCTGGACTATGGTTCACGGGGCTGGCAGTTTCGCCGACGCGATAGTGTAATTTCCTAAGAAAGACTTGTCGCGATGTTTATAAAAAATATTTGTTTTTTGTTTCACTAGTGATGTAGTCATGCAATAATTTGATTTTATCGATATTTTTAACGAAATATGCTTGGGTTGGGTAAAGTTTATAGGAGGTTAAACTCGAACGTATATCGAATTTTTATTAAAACCCGTTCAATAGTTATTGCGTTAAAGAGAAACAAACGTGTGGTGTGCCATTTGCCCGTTTAAGATTCATCCGTCCATCCATTCATCCATCCATACATCCTCTCAAACTTTCATATTTATAATAGTAGTAAAATATTAGTAAGGATTACCGCATAATACTTTAGATTGAATATTAAATGTAGTAACTACTTAATCGCATTTAAATCTGTCGATACCTATCGATATTGTGCGACGATCTTAGTTGTGTTACAACACTTATTGAGTGGTAATAATAATTTAAAATTGCATTGATATTATTCAAAATATAGTCTTTAAACTACTTAAGAATTAAGTACAAATTCAACCCAATTGCTAAGGACACAAGGTATATTTTTCCAATTTATGGGCCAATGGCTGAGTTTATTTTTGATTAAAAAATATGGCTATTATTCGTTTGCATTTGGAGACTATTTTGAATTTTTATTGTAAATATCAGTATCGTTCAAAAGTTTAAATCGCACGCACCGTGTACCTAAAATAATAGAAATTTCCTGATCGGCATTAAAATGGGTGGGCTTAATTGTGGTTATATAATTGGTCGCCAGCCGTAATAACCAAGAAGAAAATTATGACAAAAGCTTCTTCCGCTTGCCTAATAATCCAGAAAGGTAAGTACCTACCTCGATAATTATTACTTATTTTTTCTAACCTAACCCTTGCTTTTGTCACACGCAGTAGGTACAATAAATAACTGAGACGTGGATTAAATTAGTAGGTAGGTAAAAAGTATTATATTGACGCGGGCGTAAAAAATATTTTAAATTAATTCGATGTCAACCCTAGGCTTAAGTCAACATAGCTGACATTTGTCGGTGCTCGAACTGTCATTTGTAGAGAGTGTCGCCCCTGTGCTACAGTCGTCCAACGGACAAGTCTAGACAGAGCAATCGTGCGGGGCGTGCGGGGTGAGAGAGGGGCGGTAGCGAGCTGCAAGCTGCCATACACTCGCTTGGGACACGTCAGCCGGGGTTGACGCTTTTTAGGGTTCCGTAATACTTAAGGAACCCTTATAGTTTCGCTCTGTCCGTCTGTCTGTCTGTCTGTCTGTCTGTCTGTCTGTCTGTCTGTCTGTCTGTCTGTCTGTCCGCGCCTCTAGCTCCTGTAATTATGAATATAAATTGATGAAATTTGGTGCAGTTATAGATTGTGTATAGATCACGGTTTCGGGATCATAAAAAAATAAAAATTTTATATTTTAAGGGTGGCTCTCCATACATGTGAAGTGGGGATGAAAAATATTTTTTCACTCTACCCCATCGTGTGGGGTATCGTAGAATAGGTCTTTTAAAATAAAGGCAAGGTTTCATACGTTACTTTTTTATAAAGTTGACCATTTTCGAGTAATCGGCCTCCAAAGTAGTTTGTAAGTTGGTCCCCCCCCTAGCATTTTTAAACTAAAGGAGATAGAAACTTGCAAATTTCTATGCTGATAGATCATGCTAAAAACTCTTTAGGAAAACTATTATGAACCAAATCGGACAGTAACTTTTGGAGTAATTAAAAAAAAAGCATATTACGCGTTTATAGTTACGGAACCCTCCTTAGACATGTCCTGACATGCTCTTGGTTAGGTTATTAATTTGATTGTTTTAAGTGGTTTGCGACAGTGTTTCGTTTGAGTTGTATGTAGGTACTTATTTACAATGGTCAATTATATGAACAGCTAAAGAAGATTAATTTTAATACAAAACCATGCGCCTGTTTCCCGTCAGAATTTTTAATAAAATTGTATCTACGTATGAGAATTTACTAACTACATCGTCAAATTCAACAATCGCAATCTAAAAACTAGTAAATCCAAATGTCGAAAATACCTTTCAGTTTCGCATTTGTGGCTTTTGCAGGGTTCGTAAATATCCGATATTTATAACAAATATCAAAATATCAGATATCTTTGATATATATACGATATTTTTGATTTTTTGATATTTTCAAAATTACATACAAATCTCATAGGTACTCTGATATGTTTTTTCGTAATAGTTGAATCGAAATAATTTGTATGTCTGATAATTTGAAGATAGGGAAGTAAAATTAAACTCATTTATTTATTATTGATATTAAAAGTTTTCAAATCAATTAAAAATCAACGATAGATACTTTTGAGTATCAATTTAAATAAACCATAAAACCATAAAATGACTTTTGTTTATAACCAGAAGAAAAAAAAGTGTATTAATTTTATCAGTCGAATTAATTTGACACATGGTATAAATGGTATAACAATAGTATAATAACAAACAAGGAATTTTCTTCCGAAAAACAGGGGGTCACGTGGGTGTCATATGCCGTTACAAGCCGCGTCGACGGCTATGATTAGTAATTAATGTCGTGTCAAATAGCAAGTTTTTGATGACCTAGGCTTGTGAAACTCTCGGAAAATAAGACCTGTGTTGATGTAAGATTTTTTACATTTAAAACATTATTTTACATTTTTAAATATAAATATCAATTTTGATATAATATATCAAGCATAAATATCAATTGATATATATCATGCTAACCCTGAGCTTTTGTATACGCATTTGTATTTTTTATAACAAAACTCTTCATTAATACCTTCTATATTTTTTTTTGTTTTATTCCTAGTACTCTACATACACATACTACGAATACCTACACAAAATGTAGAACAGATTATAATAAAACACATTATTGTGACAACCCTGCAGCAATGACGAATACCTACACAAAAGCGGCATTTCGCGCGACTTCAAACGCGTTGGACCACTGTATCTCTTTATTACACTGTGGTAATACCTACATATATGTAGGTATTACAGTGTATTTATTACATTCATGATATTACCACAGAATAAATAATAGTACCTAGAGGTACAGAAGAACCACTCCGACAAATGGTTAGAAGAAATAGGGACTCTTTCTGCGATGCGATAAGGTTCAATTCAGCTAACACAACGCTTGATTACCTACGATTATATTTATTTACCTAGAAGTTGCGTCTCTTTCTATCGCGTAATTCTTATCCTTTCTAATGTCATTAGGGTTGTCTCATTTTAGAAAATTATTAACCGACTTCCAAAAAAGGAGGCGGTTATACGTATTATATATATTTTTTCTTAATATTTAATTACAACTTTTTTTACCTACTTTCTAGTACCTACCTACTGTACTTTACTGAACAAATTGCTTTCCAAATAAACCTAAGGTAGGTGTTAATAGTACTGTAATAATTTGACGACCTCTGTGGCTCAGTTGGTTGAGCGTGTTGGTGCTCAAGCCGGGGGTCGCGGGTTCAAATCCCGCCGAAGGAACAAAGAGGTTTTCTGTGTTCCTGGGTCATGGGTGTGTATTAAATATATGTATAATATAATAAAAATCTTAAATGAGTGTTAAATATATTTCCGTTGTCTGGTACCCGTAACACAAGTTCTTCGAGAACTTACCACGGGATCAGATTGATTGGTGTGAAGCGTCCATAGATATTATTATTATTATAAATTTGCGCATACCTATAAGTATATACATACTTATGCGTAAACGTAAGCATTTTTTATACCTTCACGGCCTGATATTACTCGAAGAAGTTGAATCACGCCGCCTTATTTTTATTTATATTTACTACTAGGTACTACTAGGTACTTTTGTCAATAAATGATTCTTCAAATCGTATCACATCGGAATAACATAAGACGCGAACAGATAGTTCAAGTGGACTGTGGAGCCAACACCTAAACACTAAATATTGGTTATCAAGTAATTGCAGTAGCAGTAGTAGCTCAAACTATATTTTTAAATATTGTTATACATTATGTTATATGGTATTATAGTTATAGCTGGCCGGGTGATTTTTACCTAACTTACACAGTACCTATCGTAATATTATATGCACAGATTGTAAGGTATTAAATCCAATCCATAAAACATTGCGACGAACAAATCTCACGCATACGTCGCTCACTGCTCGCGCGCGAGTCCCTCGTAATTGGCCCGTTTAAGGAGGCCGCCGCACGTACTTACATTTTTAATACCTACACGGGGAGTGGGACAGGCCTGATATTACAGAAAATAATAACATAGCAAGTAGCAAGTATTCAAATAACACTTAGCTCTGAAATAAATTGCTATACATCACGTATTTCGAAGCGCTCATACATGGCGTTGGTGGTGTAATGGTCAGCATAGTTGCCTTCCAAGCAGTTGATCCGGGTTCGATTCCCGGCCAACGCACACTTTTTACATTTTTCAATACAATTTCTAAAAAAATATTGATGCTTTTTTTTAAATTTTGTTATAGCTTGGTATTTGCATTGGAATTTTAAGAAGTTTAATTTTTAGCGAAAGTCGGATCTTAGGCAATCAAGCAAATACCTCCACGCTTCCCGCAACCTGTTTGCTTAGCGTATTAAATATCAATGCCATTTCATCCAAAGACTTCAAAACTAAAGATTGACGTACATTTTACAGAACAAGTCTTCATAGTAGAAAAAGTTACGCCATCTTGATTTCACCATACCTCAAATGTCAAAATGGCCCCAAACAAAAGTGGGACAAATAGGAACAGTTTTTGTTTCGACATACCTTGTCTTTAATAAATAAGGTTCGGTAAAACCAATTACGGATATTTTGGGCATATGATCTACTGCTTATGTATTAGACGTTTAGGCAGAAAAATAATTATTAAAGAAACTTTTTTTATCGACAATTATAATTGTCGATAAAAAATCTTACTTTATATGGGGGAGTTTGCGTTGAGCGGATTATTCATCCATTATGAGATGATTTTTTTAACTTTGAGTATGACAATATTTTTGTTGCCTAAACGTCTTTATATGCTACGGCCAGACTTGAAGGCGAAGATTCGTGTTCGCGTTGTCACGATAAAAGTTCGTGTTCGGTCCATGACGAAGTGCTTGGCTACATCAAAAAAAAAAACTTCATTGCGTCGCGATAATCTTGAATGTCGCGATTTTAATATTATATATCTATGGTCGCAATACTTCATTTCGCGGGAAACATGGAAGAGGCGGTTGCGCTGTGTCAAATGGCGGAAGTGTAGCCAACCGCACAAACTTTGTCGCGACAAACCCCTTTGATCTGCGGCAATATACCGCCAGTGGTGCGAAGGGCATTCGTATTTGCGAAGATGATTCGCGATAGGACGAATTCTTTGGCCAGACGTGTCGCGACAACGGAAATTTTCGCGTTATCGCGATAGTGTGGCCCCAGCAATATGAGCAGTAGATCAGATACCCAAAATATCCGCAGTTGATTTTACCAAACATTATCCCCCTTACTAATAATCGCTGTATAAGCTTTGAATAGTTATACAGTGTTTTGTCTCCTTCTATTAATTAAAAATGTCACTTGTGTGACGGTGAACAAAACACTGTATAACCACAGCCTATAGAACGTACAGTCGTCCAACGGACACGTCTAGAGTCTAGACAGAGCAATCGTGCGGGGCGTGCGGGGTGAGAGAGGGGCGGTAGCGAGCCCAAGCTGCCATACACTCGCTTGGGACACGTCAGCCGGGGTTGACGCTTTTTAATTTGATTGTTTAAGTGGTTTGCGACAGTGATTCGTTTGAGTTGTATGTAGGTACTTATTTACAATGGTTCATACTACATGTGCTGTGAGAGACTGCATGTCATCATCTCGTATTAATAAGAATTTCCGATATTTATAATAAATATCAAAATATCAGTGTATTAATATAAATATCAAAATATTTTTGATATATATATCCGATATTTTTGATATTTTCAAAATTACATACAAATTTCATACTCTGATATGTTTTTTTCGTAATAGTTGAAAATTTGTATGTCTGATAATTTGAAGATAGGGAAGTAAAATTAAACTCATTTATTTATTATTGATATTCAAAGTTTTCAAATAAATTAAAAATCAACGATAGATACTTTTGAGTATCAATTTAAGTCCTAAATCCATAAAATGACTTTTGTTTATAACCAGAAGAAAAAAAAAGTATATTAATTTTATCAGTCGAATTAATTTGACACATGGTATAAATCGTATAACAATAGTATAATAACAAACAAGGAATTTTCTTCAGAAAACAGGGGGTCACGTGGGTGTCATAAGCCTAAGTTACAAGCCGCGTCGACGGCTATGATTAGTTAATGTCGTGTCAAATAGCAAGTTTTTGATGACCTAGGCTTGTGAAAGTCTCGGAAAATAAGACCTGTGTATTTAGACTGACTTGATGTAAGATTTTTTACATTTAAAACATTATTTTACATTTTTAAATATAAATATCAATTTTGATATATATATATATATATATATATATATATATATATATATATATATATATATATATATATATATATATATATATATATATATATATATATATATATATATATATCAAGCATAAATATCAATTGATATATATATCATGATATATACGATATATATCATGATATATATACGATATATATCAATTGATATATATCATGCGAACCCTGAGCTTTTGTATACGCATTTGTATTTTTTATAATAAAACTCTTCATTAATACTTCTATATATTTTTTATGGTTTTATTCCTAGTACTCTACATACACATACTACGAATACACAAAATGTAGAACAGATTATAATAAAACATATTATTGTGACAACCCTGCAGCAATGACGAATACCTTACACAAAACCGGCATTTCGCGCGACTTCAAACGCGTTCAAAGCTTATACAGCGTTTATTAGTAAGGGGGTATACGTATTACGTATTACGTAGGTACTCATATGTCCAAAATTTAATTGATTTCTATTTCTACTTTTCCGTGAAAAGATTACTCATTGAAATGATATGAAGTGTGAACTGTTGGCACCCTCTGTATGTCCTATCTAAATGACTGATCTACATGATTCATGAACGTGACAGTTAAAGCCCTAAATCAGCTGATAGGTCCATTCAGTGAAATTGTGAGCCCAATGAGAATGATCTGTAGCTGTAAATGGACTTTAAACGATCATTCATCATCATCAGGCTCGACTGACGATGATAAACATCCTTCTACTAATATAAAATATATGAAAGGTTGTGAGGATATTTGTGACTGTCTAGTTAAAAATTGTAACCCGACATATTTTATTATGGTCCATTACCCGGGATATTGTTACGAATTTATTGACACCTCATTCATTAAAATCGGATCAGTAATTTAGGCACTATGATAGGACATATATATATATATATATAGACTGCCAAAATCATTACTAACCCCTCTTTTTGGCTTGGCTTGTAAAAACCCATCGTACAAGTATCGTAATTTATACCATCTGCATCACACAAACTTGGACTTACTATAACCACACACATCTATTTACTAGGGACATGGCATGTCGACGCTAAAAAGTAAAAACATCCTTACTTTAAATGCCCCATTAGAGCTCTCCAGTTATACATTTGACAAAATATATAAACGTCAGCGTAACGCTTAGTGAAGGGCTTACGGCAAACGAGTAAAAAGACGTGGTTAATTATAGAAAAAATGCATAATTTTGATTGTTTTAATTAAAGTACGGTCGCACACAGACCTGGTGTACCACTTTTCGACATCATTACTCGGCAATAAGGCTATTTGGACGGGATTTCCACTATTGAATGGCACATTTATCAGGTAAGGTTAATCCCACCAAAAACATTCTGTAAAAAACTAGCCAAGTCTCGATAGAGCTGCTTGTTTATCTCTAAAAAGTGGTGAAATCTAGACAAAGTCGCGCCAAGTCTAAGGTTCCTTACTGCGATTTCTTTATTATTATATTTAATGTTGTGTGACTTGGCCGTTGAAGGGTACACAATGGTACAAAAGGGGCTACATGACACCATTGCTCCAATACATGTGTTCTACAATCAACAACAGCCTAAAATGAGACACTACTCACTAGCGTCCAATTACCAATACCAGTATGGGCTATTATCTCGCTTAACAAACATAGGTAGTTACAACAGATATACATTACGTGTAAACAAAATTGACTTGTACCCACTTGTAACGTATAAAGAATGTTCAACGGCCAAGTCACACAACATTAATTATAATAATAAAGAAATCGCAGTAAGGAACCTTAGACTTGGCACGACTTTGTCTAGATTTCACCACTTTTTAGAGATAAACAAGCAGCTCTATCGAGACTTGGCTAGTTTTTTACAGAATGTTTTTGGTGGGATTTCACTTCTTTTTGTAGAAACGTGGGCATATTGATTTATTTTACTAGATTTCAGTGTAATTTGTTTATTTAATTTGTGTAATGATCGAGTACAATAAAGTTAATCGTTCGACTATTTCTTCTTGTAAACTTGTAAATATAATATAAGTATAAAAGCCAATCTAGTCTTATCCAGAGTTTTCCTTTAATTTTATTTATATGCGTATCAAAAGCAGAAAGGGAGGCATTCGCCCAGCAGTGGAATGCTACGGACTAGATTAAATTAGAAGATGTGTCCCACTTCGCTAGGTTTTTGAAATGACAGTCGATTTTTTTATGTACCAATAGTAGAAGGGGGGCATTACCATATCTCTAATCAGCTGAAACCAGCTGAGGATTCTTCATCAGATACTTCAGACCTTCGATTTATGACATCAAATGAAGCGGCCCACCACCATGTTGAATATTTTTTGTAAAGGCGGTATGTCGATCTCTAATAGTTTGGTTGGGCTCTTGTGTTTTCTAATCAGGGTCACCAGGTACTCCAGATGTTCGATTATCCTAGTTTTTATAGTTTTCCCTTTATGTAGCCATTAAACCCTAACTCTGTACCAAATTTCAGCTCTCTGAGTTCATGAGAAGTACTAGTTCTATTCTGATGATCATGAGTGAGTGACTGAGTGAGTGAGTGTCATAAATTCAAAACTTTGCTTTCGCTTAACTTCGGAACTAAATGACCTACAGACTTAAAATTTTGGATTTTAAGTATGTGATTATAGCTTACTAGATGACGAAAATTTCTGCGTTCTGGTCTTATCCAGAGCTCCTCAAATAGGGGCCTGAAAATGCGGCGAAATGGTTCCAGTAAAGAATGGTACGATAATGTTTGCTTCGCGCTCGACTTGGCGGGGGCACTGCCGTGCCCCCAGATCGACGTTCTGGTATTATCCAGAGGTTCTCAAATAGGGGCCTGAAAATGCGGCGAAATGGTTTCAGTAAATAATGGTACGGCAGTGTTTGCTTCGCGCTCGACTTGGCGGGGGCACTGCAGTGCTCCCAGATCGACGTTCTGGTCTTATCCAGAGGTTCTCAAATAGGGGCCTGAAATTTTTTTTTTTTTTTTTTTTTTTTTTTTTTATCAAGAAGGACACCAGCAGTACATACATTTTTACATTAACTTAAATACACTCAAAATATAGGGTTCAGATGTATGCACCTTATAGGTGACACAACAATTACAGAAAGCTTTACTTACTTATATAAACAAAATATACTTATCATGCTACACAAATCGAATCGAATCTAAGGTTAAAAATCGTCAATCGAAGTTGAAAACATACATAATTTGAAAAAAAAGAAAAAAGAAAAACATAACGACATAATTGTCACAAAATAAATTCTGTGTACTAATATTTAAAGTGCGGCGAAATGGTTCCAGTAAATAATGGTACGGCAGTGTTTGCTTCGCGCTCGACTTGGCGGGGGCACTGCAGTGCCCCCAGATCGACGTTCTGGTCTTATCCAGAGGTTCTCAAATAGGGGCCTGAAAATGCGGCGAAATGGTTCCAGTAAAGAATGGTACGGCAGTGTTTGCTTCGCGCTCGACTTGGCGGGGGCACTGCCGTGCCCCCAGATCGATTATCCTAGTTTTTATAGTTTTCCCTATATGTGGCCATTAAACCCTAACTCTGTACCAAATTTCAGCTCTCTGAGTTAATGGGAAGTACTAGTTCTATTTTGATGATCATGAGTGAGTGTATAAGTGAGTGAGTGAGTGTCATAAATGCGAAACTTTGCTTTCGCTTAACTTCGGAACTAAATGACCTACAGACTTAAAATTTTGGATTTTAAGTATGTGATTATAGCTTACTGGATGACGAAAATTTCTGCGTTCTGGTCTTATCCAGAGGTTCTCAAATAGGGGCCTGAAAATGCGGCGAAATGGTTCCAGTAAAGGATGGTACGGCAGTGTTTGCTTCGCGCTCGACTTGGCGGGGGCACTGCCGTGCCCCCAGATATTAAAACGAAATTGAGGTCTAATATGATTAATTATAATACTCGTAAAACGAAATTGTCTAATGGAAAAATAATTAAAATATGTAGGATACTTTATTCATGTTTCTGTGTAAAAATACAGTTTTATTTCGCCTTTGTACACTTTAATCAAAATAAGCTAATAACTTCACTTTGTCTCTCATTTTAATCTCGTTAAAACACGCTCCAATATGGCTGTAGCGAGTACAATACTGTTACGTGAAAATTGTATTTTATATTTTGTTGAGCCCGCCATTTTCTTTTTTATTTTTTCCTTCCGAGCTGGCCCGTTCGTGCCGACGCATAGTTCTCCCGCGGCTACTCCAGCATCATTTAATCGCTGTTGTGATTATTCTGGATAGATTACAGTCGGAGCTTGTCTATTTTAACCAAATTTAGAAGTCGTGGAAAAGATTTGGCGACTGAACCGTGCTGAAACTCTCAACTAACTTATCTCAACTCTAGAACTTCATCTAGTTGGGAGGCTGAAGTTGGTTAGATTTGTAACTTGAATTCAAAGTTACGGCCAAGGATACATACAGTTGTCTGTTGTTTACTATTATGTAATAACTAAACTTGAGTTAAGTTGAGATAAGAGGGCATACTTCATGAAATATAAATACTATACAGTAGACCATCTTCATTAGACCGCTCGAATCGGCGCACGCACACATAGGCGTCATTTACACGGCTGCTAACGAACCCTCAAATAGCAGAAGCATGTACAGTGGTCCTGAGGGGTATCCCTATCCGCGGCTCTGCCCTGTACTGTAACTGTACAGTACAGGGCAGAGCCGCGGGCAACAGCTAGTTATTTATATTGTGGTGCCTCGACACCCTGGTTGACAACGCGAACAAATAAAAGATATGAAAAGTAGAGGACATATTTAGGTATACCCCAAATCCCAATGATTTCAAAACTACGGATGGGCTATGAATTATGACGTTACATACATTTGTGATATGATAGAAAAAATCTTCATATTATCTGAAAAGGTTACGCAATCTTGTTTTCAGAAGATTTCGTCAATTTAAAGCGGACTGCGCACCTCAGTACAGCGGAAAGCAAATGTCAAATCTCGACTGCCCCAAAAACCCCAAGAGTGGGGCAGTTTAAGTGTGATCTTTGCCTTGGCTCTACAAGGATAATATCGAACTCATAAGAAAAGTGTTTGCTCTACTTTTTAACGACACTAAACTATAAAAGAACTTTAAACGAGTGAACAAAAAGTGCTTTTGTATAAAACTGTTTCCATATGATGTACACAAGTTTAAAATTTTGCGTAACTGGAGCTAGGTAGAAATTTAGTTAACCGTATACCGAGTTAGTGCTTTGAATGCTAACTTTTATAACTAATTTATATTATAACCCTCTCTGTTATGGGGGATTTACATGGGTGACTAAAGCCGCACGATTTCAGCCGCACGGCGAAAATCGACCGTGTAAATGGCAATTCGGCGAGGCCGCAAGTGACTAAAGCAGCAAGCCCCAACTTTTGTAGCGTTTACACGGGTGACTAGCCGCACGATTTCCGCAGCACGGTGAAAACCGACCGTGAACTGCGAAGCCGCGAGTGACTAAAGCCGCAAGCTCCAAAGTTGGGTATCATTCGACTTTCGCAGCACGGCGCTCAGCTCGGCGGAACGCGGCGGGCAAAGAGTAAAAAATATATGTATAGGAACGTACATAGGAACGTACAGGATACGTACAGAGGAACAGCTTTCATAGAAACTTCTAAATCGATACAAATTTTGTAAGGGATGTCATAGAAGAAAAGGGTAAATTAAAGTCTAGCGTTAGTACAGTTATTGAGAAAGTCTTATACACACCACAACCCAGCATCGAACCTGCACCAGCACGTGTGTGAATCAAGGGGTCTTTTCACTAAACTGTAATAATTATAATAAAGCAAGCCTATTATTGTTTATATATTATATGAGACATTTTAAATATTATTTTAATGTTACCCGACTGCGCGACGCAAAGGAGTAGTAATGTGCTTATTAGCCTTCGAATGTATATACCTACATAATATGTATGTGGATCACGGGCGTAGCCAGGTTTTAGTTTCGGGGGGGGTTCAAGTAAATAAAACGACTACCTTGGTAGTATCAAAGGTCTAATTTAGGCTGTTGATTTTTTTTTAATAACTTCAAAAATCATCACAGATAGGGTTAATGGGGTGGCAAAATATGTTAATTGGCCTCGGGCGCAAAATTTCTAAATACACCTCTGTATATTGGTCAGATCTCTGTATTATATATACCAGCCGGCCCATTTCGGGGGGGGTTTGAACCCCCTAAACCACCCCCCTGGCTACGCCCATGATGTGGATTGTACCTTTGGCCACTATTTAGACCAAACGCGTATTCGGGTTTGAATAAATAACAAGCGTTCTCACTTTATAATGTATATTAATTATAAAGAAAACACTTTTTGCACATGTACAGAACACAAATGGCGCAGAGAAAAAAAAATACCATTCCGAGTATAGACTATAAACTAAAACTTTTTTATCCTAATAACGCGTAGGCTCATTTCTTTACTAACTACCGTATACTTTCTATATATTATTTATATTTTTTATACTAGAAACTTTTTCATTGTTAGGTATTCAATATAATTATATTTAGGTCAAAAGTCCCGACTACTGGGACTGATTTTTTCTTTTCGTTTTTACGCAGTCGAGTTTTCTTTTATTTTTTCATACACTTGCCATTTGCAAATTTTAAATCATACAAAAGTATATGATTTTTAGGGCCGATAGTTTAATAAAGCACTTATTATACTCAGATACAAAAAGAGGTCATGTTTAGAATAATTTTTCTGGTCTTCTGTACCTTAGGGGTCGTCCATTAATCACGTGATGCCTAAAGCGGGAGGGGGGGGGTCCGAAAAAAAAACCACCAAGTATCACCGGGGGGGGGGGGGGGGGGTATAAAGAGACATCACGTGTTTTAATTTTCGAATCTAGTCTATGCATACCGAAACTATTTTTGGTTGTAGATTCGTAGTGTTGTTTAAATACTTACAAAACAAAGGACTCGTATAGTTTTAATTGCTTAAATTATTCGATTAAATTGTTTTTTTTAAGTTAAAATTTTTCTTCGTGATCGTGATCTTAGATGGGGGAGGGGGGGGTATAATAAAACCTCACCACGTATCACCAGGGGGAGGGGAGGGGTCTAAAAAGTTGTTAAAAACATCACGTGATTAATGGACGGTCCCTTATTTGGTGGCTTACTCTGTGGCTCAGTGGTTCAGCGCTTTGGTGCTCAAGCCAGAGGTCGCAAGTTCGAATCCTGCCGAAGGAACAAAAGTATTTCTGTGTTCCTGGGTCATAGATGTGTATTAAATATGTGTATAATATAATAAAAATCTTAAATATATGTAAGTATAAAATTATTAAATATACTTCCCGTTGTCTGGTATCTGTAGCACAAGTTCTTCGCATACTTAGCACGGGGCCAGTTTGACGTGGTGTGGAGCGTCGATAGATATTATTATTATTTTTGTTTAAATTTACCCAATAACAGCGGATTTATTGACCTTAAAATTGTATTAAAAGAATCTAACAATACACAGTGTTTTAGAAATCCTCAAAATCGGAATTCGGACATTTCTAAACTAAGCCCATAGGTCGATGCCGTCTTGTATTCTAAACTTAAGAGTAGAACACCCGTGTACTAATTCTACTTAGTTTTTGAGATAAATAATTTGGAAGATGGTCATTTTTTCAAGTCATCGATTCATAAAATTAATTTATTACGTCAATTGCGAGGCGTTGTAAACTTGTTATATACTTTGTTCGATACACCAGTTAGATGCGCATTTATTATACTTTATTACGTTTCTTCCACTTGAGTCCTTTTAGAGATAATGAATTTTTTTCACTTTTCAAACTTTATTTTTTTTCTTCGATACTAAGTTGTTTTCGCAATTGTTTTTTATACTAAACCATACTTTGTCATAGTTTCTTTGTTCAGGATTTTTTTCTATTGCCAATCAAACTAGGAATGGGAGAAATAAGCATTCTTTTATTTTTAATTAGCCCCTGACCTATTTTTAAGAGCAAAGTTTCATATACCATAGATTTTACGAAAATAAAAAATTCATAAACTCCGATGAAAAGTTGTGTGGAGCGCGGGAAGGGTCCACCCTAGTTAGGCAATTGCTAAAACCCCGTGGTTATACATACAACCCGGAGGAGCGGAGGTGAAGCATCACGGAGCCGATTAGGACTTTCAGGACCCATGCCGCCGCTAGGCAATATATTGTATATAATATATTGTAAAGAAAATAAAGAATGTTTGATTTTGATTGAATATTAAAAATATGTTATTTGTCGTCATGACAACCAACATTAATCAGTTACAAGTTGTACACATCATAATCATCATCATCACAATTCTCAATCTCACATAACACAAGAAAATTTTTCGTACGTAATTCACATCGTGATTGAAGTATATTGTTTAACTACCATGAATAAAAATAACACCATCGAGTTTTTGGAATGCTATGAAAGGCATCCATGCTTATGGATTTATTGATTGGTTTCAATTTCGGCACGAACACCCATTCTGCTCAACATTTTCGAAGGAAATAACCAAGCCGCATGCTGCTTTAGTCACCCGTGTAAACGGGCTTGCGATTCGGCGAGGTGAGGCGATTTCTCAGACGGCTCGCCGCACGGCGAAAGCAGTCCCGTGTAAATGGCTCATTATAGAGACTCTATCTTACTAATATTACAAATATAAAAATTTGTGAGGATGGATGTATGGATGGATGGATATTTGTTACTCTTTCACGAAAAAACTGTAACGGATTTTGATGAAATTTGGTATGGTAGTAGCTTGAGCTCAGAGGGTCAATTCTGCTAAATAAAACCTGCAAAAATACAATTACAATCAAGTCCCGAATCCCGATACGCTATAACTGCCAAATGGTATTCCCGTCAACGTTAAAACAACGTGTAATGCGTTCTGATTGGTCCAAACTTCGCAAAATGAGTTTATGATAACATGTCGCTTCACATATAATACAATCAAAGTAAAATGAAAGTCTACTTAAAATACGAGAATTGAGGTTCTGGATTAAAATATAGACTACTTCTTATCCTGAAAAAATACAGTGTTCCCGTGGGATACTGTATTTACGCGAAGCCGAGGGTAACAGCTAGTAAGAAATAATTACTTAGCTAGTAAGAAATAATTAGATTACAACTGTTGTTTAAGGCCATTCTTACCTAATGCCCGGTTTTTGAGTTCTTTGTCAGTACTTTATCTATTCAATAGCTTTTTGACGACTTCTGTGGCTCAGTTGGTTGAGCGTGTTGGTGCTCAAGCCGGAGGTCGCGGGTTCAAATCCCGCCGAAGGAACAAAAAGTTTTTCTGTGTTCCTGGGTCATGGATGTGTATTAAATATGTGTATAATATAATAAAAATCTTAAATATGTGTATAGTATAAAAGTATTAAATATATTTCCGTTGTCTGGTACCAGTAACACAAGTTCTTCGAGAACTTACAACGGGATCAGATTGACGTGGTGTGAAGCGTCCATAGATATTATTATTATATATTATTATTATATAATAGCGCATTTGTTTAACTAACCAAAAAAGGTGATATTGAACCGATAAACTACCGACAAAAATCTCACAAAACGGGCATTAGAAGTGTAACCATTATTATTTAATACTATCATCTACTTAATATATTTTCTTTAAACAAAAATAAATTAGATAATATAAATTTTGTCGTAGAATTACTAAAGCAAAATATACTGCAAACTGCACATTATGTACCAGCGTATTATGCAAATAACGCAGAAGACTTACCATAACTTACTGCAATAACTTATAAATAGATAAAACAAGCGTAAGTGCATTTTGCTAAGAAAAGTTGTTAGGGAACAGCATCGACGTACCATTATTGAGACGTCGCAGTCGTAGTAAATGAGTGGCCGACAAAATTAAATTCACGTAAACAATTTTGTTGAAATCTCAGTTGGGTTTTAAGATAAGCGTATGCACGCACTCTTTGACTGATTAATGCCTGGTTTCTGAGGTGAATTTGACATTAGATTTTAAATAGCGCTTTTGATTAGTTAATGCCTTTGTCTTTAGAGCTCGCGCCGAAACGCGATGCGACGATTCAAACTTGAACTTTATTCACTAGACAAGAAGATACAGGTTTCATTGCAAGAGCGGCGCCTCGCTACGAAGACCGGTGTAGCTCAAAATTCTGTAAGGTCGTGTCAACGGAGATATTAAACAACTTGATTCATTAGAATATGATTTATTACTGAACCATCAATATAAGACATAACACATTTTATATACTTACTCATACACACTTACATTACTATATATTCTACTCACACACCACACGCCCACCGGCAAAAAAAAAATAAAAATAATGAAACAGTTATTTTTATTTAAGAAGGTAAGTAATTAAGTATAATAATTTTGTTGAGTAAAAAAAAAATTAAAAACTAATAATAATAACTATTAATACATATTAATATTATAGTATTGATTATTTTTAATATTCGAAACGTAGTTAGAAACAATTTAATAAATTTACTTAACACAAGTACATACATTTTCAATGGCAAAATAATAAAAAAAAAATCATTTAATATATGGTCTAGTTCTATTTTTATGTACTATTAATTCTTTACCTTTATATTGTATTTTTAAATTAGGATTACAATCTTCTATTACTTTATATGGTCCAATGTACAAAGGGTCTAATTTGTTTACATTTTGTTCATTCTTAAGTAGTATCATGTCACCTGTATTATATGTTATAGGATTAGTATAGGAATCATATTTACATTTTCTAATTTGTTTACTGCTAATTAAATGCTGTCGTGCATCATACTGTGATTTTTGAAGTAGAAGTTATATAAAGGTGCAACATCGGATGTTAAATTACTAGGTAAATTACATATTTTTCCGAAAACGAGTTCGTATGGAGTGTACGTGGTTGACGTGTGTACGGTCGTATTAAAAGCGAAGCACCAATATGGTAACCATGAACTCCAATTTTGCGGTTCATTATCCGTTTGTATGCGAAGGAATGACATTAAATGTTTATGAGTATTTTCTAAGCTTCCTATTGACTGATGATGATACGCTGTCGAAGATATTTGATTGATTTTAAGAATTTTACACACTTCATTCATTACGTTCGAAATGAACTCCGTGCCCCGATCAGATATTATGTTTCTTGGAATGCCATAGCGTAAAATAAAGTTATGAATGAAAGCACTTGCCACTGAAATTGTATCCTTATTTCTTAAGGGATAAGCTTCTACGTACTTACTAAGATCACACTGTAGTGTGAGAATATATTTGTAACTATCATTATCCTTACTTAAGGGCCCAACTAAATCTAAATATATCCTATCGAAAGCCGAATAGCCCGTATCGGTGAGGACCATTGGCTCTTTTATATACTTAAAATGTTTCTGACGTTTACACTTATCGCAGCGATTTACGAAGTCTATGACGTCTTTTTCCAATTTTGGCCAAAAGTAACGTCGTTTTATGTTACTTATCATGCGGCGTATGCCGGCGTGACCACTACTCGGTAGTAAGTGGTAATCATTTAATATTACACGTTTTGTATCATGATCATTTATAACTTTTACACCTTTTAAAATATATAAACGCGGTCCGGACCAATTAGGTGTAATATCTATACTTTGACTTAAGTCTTTTATTAATGTGCTATTCTCATCATTTTGTATTATACACACATTATCTATTTTTATTTTTTTACAGTAATACGCCAAATTCCTTACAAAGGCATCTCGTGCACATTGTAATCGGAAATAAGGGTTTACTCTTATAATACCATTTGATGCATCATAATTAAATAAATTTTTATTTTGTTCGTCTGAGAACTTTAAACTTTTCCATTGTTTTTCATTTAAAAATCGTAACTCAGTACACTCCTTTGGTTTTTTAAGCAACTCCATAACTCTTGGGTGATCAGTCCAATCGTTAGCAGTTCGCTCGCAAACCTCTGGGTTGTCACTGACATCCTCTAAACCATCTTCATTTATTTTTCTTCTTTGAGCTCTCGTCAAAACTGACACAACATGTTGATTTATTTCCTTCAATTCCTCACTAGTTATTCGGATACGTGACAACGCATCTGCAGCTACATTGTCAGCACCTTTAACATATTCTATTATATAATCATACTCCTCTAAAAGTAACCGAAATTTCGTCAAACGACTAGATGGATTTGTTTGATTGAATAAATAAATCAACGGTTTGTGGTCAGTTCTTATAATAAATTTCCTTCCGAAAAGATATGGCCTAAAATACTTTACGGACCACACGATAGCGAGCAATTCTTTTTCTATCGTGGGGTACCTAACTTCCGATTTATTGAGACTACGGCTAGCAAAAGCTATGGGTCTGTTGTCATTATTACATAATACGGATCCGATTGCAAATCCCGATGCATCTGTTTGTAAAATAAACGTGTTGTCGTCGTCGAAATTCGGATATTGCAATATTGGCGGAGATATTAATGACTTTTTTAAAGATTCAAAAGATTTTTTACATTCATCTGACCATTCAAAATGAACATATTTCCGACACAACTTATTAAGTGGTAAACATATTTCCGCAAAATTTGGAATAAACTTTCTATAAAAATTTACGAACGCTACAAATCTTTTTGTTTCCTCAGCATTTTTTGGAACGGGATAATTTTTTACTATATTGATTTTTTCTAAATCTGGTTTTATTCCTTCAGAAGAAACAATATGACCTAAAAATTGCATTTCTTTTCTTAAGAAATCGCATTTACTTGGATTAAGTTTTAAATTAACTTTTCGCAGTCTAATTAAAATATCTATCAAATTTTTGTTATGCATTTCTAAATTACGTCCGAAACAAATTAAATTATCTAAATAAACAAATAATTTGTCGTATGTGAGGCCTGACATAGCAATTGTCATTAAACGGGAAAAAGCACTAGGGCTAATTTTTAAGCCCATGGGTAAGCGTGTCATTTGATATTGCCCAGAAGGTGTAGTAAATGCTGTGTACTTTCTGCTTTCTGGGTTTAATTTCACTTGATAATAAGCTTGTGACAAATCTAACTGTGAAAAATACATTGAGCCTGACAAAGAATCTAAAATATCGTTAATATTTGGGAGAGGAAATTTATCATCTAAAATTCTAGTATTTAATTTTCGGAAATCTATAACAAGCCTCCATTTCTTAGAATTATCGTCGGATTTTTTAGGAACCAATAAGACAGGGCTCGACCACTCGCTTTTGGCTGGTTCAATTATATTTTCGGAAAGCATTTTCTTAACTTGTGTTTCAATTTCCTCGCGTTGGGAAAATGGTAACCTGTACTGTTTAGTATAAACTGGGTCTGCGCCTGGCTTTAGCAGTATGTTTTGGTCGTAAAGATTAGTGGTAGATAATTTATCATTCGGCAAGTGAAAAACATCGGAAAATTTTGCACATATGTTTTGAATTGATGACATTTCTTCGCTATTCAAATGATCAAAATTTATTAGGTTCAATAAAGTGCGCACCCTATCTCCGTCAATGTTACAATTCCGTTCAAAGTTACAAATTTTATAATCTGATAACAAATGTACCTCTGGTCTAAAATAATTAATATCCACTTGCATTTCGCGTGTATTTAATATCTGTATATTAACTTGTCCATTTTTCGGCCTACAAATGCTTCCGGCTATAAAAACTCCATCGCATAATTGATACGGCAAAATTACACAGTCCTCGTTAAAACTACTGCCTAATGTAAATATCTTTTCACATCTCGGTGGAATGCTCAAAAAACAGCTTTTATTTCCTGTACAATTATTTATCATAGGTAAGGTTATAATATTATTATTATTACTAATAGTAAACGTATTATTTTCGAAATTTAAAATAGCGTTATATTTGTGCATAAAATCTCTACCTATTATACCATGTCTAATACCAGGCAAAGTGTGCATGACATAAAATTTTTGTACAAATTCCTGACCATTTATGGTCAAAGTAATGAAAACATAGCCTAAAGTTTGCACTTTGCCTCCAATTCCATTTATGGAAATGCATTCCTTATGAATTGGAATGTTCCACTGTGCTACCGTGTTGTATTTCAATACGGATAATGATGCTCCGGAATCTATAAGCAAACCATATTTGGCACCTTGTATTAAGAATTCTACCGAGCTATTATTGTTACAAGCATAAATGAAATCATTATCGAAAAAACTGCAATGAATTTTCTTTACGTTCTCCCAAATTTGCGTTGGTACAATGTTCGTCATTAACACTCATATTGTTCATGCCTGTTTCAATAGCGTGTACATTATTAGTACGTGTATATGTACGTTCAGGCCTGCCACGATTTAAGCGAGTTGCTCCGCGTTGCATATTACGATAATTTCCAGACTGATTCTGAAAATAATTTTGTGTTCGCCTATTAAAAGATACTCTATTATTGCCCCTATGTATATATCTATTGTTCGTACGATTAGGGCGGCCATTATAAAATCTGCGGTAATTTCCTCGATTATTATAAGAATGACCTTGATACCCAACATATGCCATATCGTGCGATTGAGGACGATTGTACGACAACTCCTCGTCCTGCGCAGCTCTGATGGTGTCTTTCAACGTGTCATAATTACGTGCCGACAGAATAGTGCGGATTTCACGGTTCCGTAACCCGTCTATAAAACTTTTAATGGCGATTTTCTCATTTTGGGGGCGCAAAATTTTATACGCATTTTGATCGCCATCCGCTTGTGCGACCGTCAAATCCACAAAAAGTTGTTCAACTTTAGACCCATACTTGTCTAAAGTCAAACCATTTTGGCTAATAAGAGACAATTCCTTATGGATAGCTGTACTCGACTTTTTGGTGAGAAGATGCTGGCGCATGTCTCTAATAAGCGAGTCACAACTATTATACGAAGTCGACATTCGTAATTTTGCATTTTCGTGCAATCTAGTCTTTAAAATAAATTTAACAAGCATTTGATTACCTTCTGTATTGAGTGACGAGCTATACAATTCTATGGCATCTATCAAAGATTTTGTGACGTTTTCATCACCATTCATAACCGGTAATAAAGCGACAGCAGTTCTATAATTAAAAGCCTCCATAATTGCTTCGGTTTGCATTTCGACCGTACACTCAGCACTAAAAGACTGACAATTATATGATTTTGAACAAAATGTTTCTATATCTATAAAATATTTTTTAATCAAATCACAGTATGATTGAATTTCTTGCAAAATATTAGCACTAAATTCTTTATTTTCAATCTGTTTTGACAAAATTTCAGTACATTCATCAAAATGGCATTTTAATAACGTAGCCTCTTCTAACTTTTGTTTTAAAACATTTTCTGTTCTCCTAGCATAACTAAGCTTCGTTAAATTATCTTTAATATTTTTTAACTTGTCATATATATCTTTAAGTTCATTTGCCATTACATTGTATAAAAAAAAAGTATATTTATATAAAATTTAAAATACTACATAATTATTTTAAACATGATAAAAAAAAGGCTAAAATAAGGTCCCATTTTAATTAATTAACGATAGAACACTCGTCACTCCACTTTTTACTGAATGCCTTTTGGTTTTTTATGTTAACAATCACAAATCACTTACTGCTCGGGAGTCTCATACCGGCCTCCTGGTGGTGGTGCTCGGGCTCCTGGCGCTGCTGGCGGCACTCGTAGCAGACACGAGCCTCCGGGGTGGATCGTCGAAACGACCGCGTGAGGTTTTGGGCTAAAACCTCATTACGAATCCACGAATAATGGCACCTTTGGTACAGTCTATAAATAGCGTAGAGTACCGCGATACCGAGTATCGTACAAATTATGAACATAACAATACTAATGTTCGATAAATGATAGTCTGTCATCGAAGCCGAATTTTGCGCACCACTTTGAGTAATAAATACGTTCTCTTTTTGAATATTTGACCGGCACATCGCGAAAATTCACTGAATGTCTTTATAATTAAACTTTCAAGAATTTAAAATTTCGCGACCGGACTCGGCAGCCCGTCTCGGGTGGCAGGGTCGCCATGTAAGGTCGTGTCAACGGAGATATTAAACAACTTGATTCATTAGAATATGATTTATTACTGAACCATCAATATAAGACATAACACATTTTATATACTTACTCATATACACTTACATTACTATATATTCTACTCACACACCACAATTCGAACTCTTCTGAAGTTCAATTTTGAATCAATATTTAAAAAATGCAGCGCCGACGCGGCGCTGCATTTGCATCTCTGTCTGAACTGACCTATGCCTTTAGTCAGGATGCATTCGATTATTTCGACGGCGAAGTTCGAAACCAAAAATGTATGGGTTTTGACATAGTGACATGTCGCTTGCGATACCATATGTCAAATTCCAAATTTTGTTTTCGAACTTCGCCATCCAAATTTTGGAATGCATCTTGACTTAAAGCCCTGGTATTAGGGGTCTGAATTAAGGGAACTCTTTCACTAGGATGGAGACTAACAGAGAATATGTATCTGTCACCGTAAAATTGTAAAAACCGTTAGACTGTAAAATAATTAACGATAATATTTTTACAATTTTACGGTGACATCCACTTATTACTATACTACTTTGCAGCTTCACCATTGGCAGCTATACTAGTGGTGCCAGCACTAATGTCTGAGTGAAGCTTTAGATTTAAAAGCTTCATGATTTCGAGCATATACGTATATATTTATACTTATATATTTATACGTATACTTTGAGAAGGAGGTGAGTAGAAGAATACGCTTGGGCTGGGCTGCATTCGGGAAGCTCCGGGACATCTTTGAATCGTCGATCCCACAATCCCTTAAGACCAGGGTCTTTGATCAATGCGTTCTACCGGTAATGACATACGGAGCCGAAACGTGGACACTCACCGTAGGCTTGGTTCATAAGTTTAAGGTTGCTCAGCGTGCGATGGAAAGAGCAATGTTAAGGGTATCTCTGGTGGATAAAATACGTAACGACGTTATTCGCCAGAGAACTAAAGTCACCGACATTGCTCAACGAATTAGCACGCTGAAGTGGAAGTGGGCCGGCCATGTCTGCAGACGGACAGACAATCGATGGAGCAGATAAGTATTAGAGTGGAGACCACGCTTAGGCAAACGTAGTGTAGGACGTCCTGCGGCACGATGGACCGACGATTTGAAGAAGGTGGCTGGCAGCGGATGGATGAGGGCTGCCCAAGATCGGGATGGTTGGCGCTCATTGGGGGAGGCCTACGTTCAGCAGTGGACGGCGATAGGCTGATGATGATGATGATGATGATGATGATGATGACGTATATATTATAGACATGTTGAGGTAAAAAGTATCTACTGTCTCAAGTTAAATGCCCCCACTTTTAAGATTTTTGGGATCATTTTGACATTTAAAGTATGGTGAAAAGAAGATGGCTGACATTTGAAGTATGGTGAAAGCCAAGATGGCGTAACTTTTTATTGTGCATGAAGATTTGTTCTGTCAAATGTACGTTATATGTCGATTTTGTATGAAGTGTGATGTCCAAAGATATGGTACGTCATCGTGAATGGGTTTTTAGTATAATCTGTGAAGTTAATCGTCTGCCGCGGGGTAGTCGGAAATTGTTTAAGCTGGAATAATTTGTTTCTAGTATTTTAATGGGAAAATAATAAGTACTCGCTTTTATAAGTGTTGTGGAAATTAAATATCGATGGGTAAATGTTTTTATCGACGTTATCGAGTTAAATATAAAAAAAAATGAATTTTAAGTAGTAGGTAAGTATTTTAATAATAGTTTTAATTGCAATTTGCAAATAAATGAAATTAAACCTCAGTAAGAAAATCATTGAAAATGTTTAACAATACCTTCGTTGGCTGTCGGGAAAAAATTGCAAGTTTTTCAGTACCCAGTATAAAGAGTTACCCACTATGAAATATTTTTTATAGTACAACCGGTCTAGACCAGGGTCGATAATTTTTGAAACCAAAAAAAATAGTAGTAGGATGAAACCCATTAGAAAAGGAGGGGAATATGATAAAAATGAAAGGAAAAATAAATTACGGGCGATCTGAGTTCGGGATGTGGGAGGGGGTGACTTTTTAAGGGTAAAAAATGGTTTATTTTGATTTCCGGTAAAACTACAAGTCCTATGAAAAAAAGTTAAATGGCAAAGTTGTAGATAATAAAAAGATCTACAACTTTTATATTAACACTCTTTTCACATAACCTCAAAATTTATGTGAAAAATTCAAATAACCAAGTTTTTGGTTTTTAATTTTTATCTTGTACAAAAACAAAAAGAAAATTCACGAAATTTAGTGAAAACTTACCTTTTTATGTCCTAAATACACTGTAATTTTTGTGATTTAAAATATTTATTTTTTCACCTTATTTTGTCTTAATATCGAAAAATTAACCCTAATTTTCAATCGAAAATTCTCCTGTCAAAATATCAGCTTTTTTTTAAAAATTGATGGGCTTCTTGTTTGTTGAAATCTATTCTTTCTGATAATGTAAAAAAATACATACATTACCATAGTAAATGTTCTCAGAAAATGCAAAGAAAAGAATAGGTAGTAAGGCCTAGCCCCAATAAGACATCTACAATATTTTGAGTAAGTTGTCGAATCTTCTTTAAATTATGCGCATACATGTCTATTTATTGCTATTTTAAGATGACCTGCGGATTGAGTGACCTGCGGATAATTTTAACCCATCAAAAGGTATTTCATATACAAGAGGGAAAGGGGCTAGGCGACCTGAGCCTTACTACTTGTTCTTTTCTTTGCATTTTCTGAGAACATTTACTATGGTAATGTATACATTTTTTTACATTATCAGAAAGAATAGAATTCAACAAACAAGAAGCTCACCAATTTTTTTAAAAAAGCTGATATTTTGACAGGAGAATTTTCGATTGAAAATTAGGGTTAATTTTTCGATATTAAGACAAAATAAGGTGAAAAACTAAATATTTTAAATCACAAAAATTACAGTGTATTTAGGACATAAAAAGGTAAGTTTTCACTAAATTTCGTGATTTTTTTTTTGTTTTTGTACAAGATAAAAATTAAAAACCAAAAACTTGGTTATTTGAATTTTTCACATAAATTTTGAGGTTATGTAAAAAAATTGTTAATATAAAAGTTGTAGATCTTTTTATTATCTACAACTTTGCCATTTAACTTTTTTTCATAGGACTTGTAGTTTTACCGGAAATCAAGATAAACCATTTTTTACCCTTAAAAACTCACCCCCTCCCACTTCCCGAACTCAGATCGCCCGTAATTTATTTTTCCTTTCATTTTTATCATATTCCCCTCCTTTTCTAATAGGTTTCATCCTACTACTATTTTTTTCACTTTTTACCATTTTTGAAGGCTTCGACCCTGGTCACCTCGACACAGTGTGAATACGGTCTTCAACTACGTCTGCAGTCGATGCGGTCACTTCCTTTGTGTTTAAATATTTTGAGGCGACCTAGTGCAAAGGAAAATGTTTAGCAACTTTTGCAGGTTTGCCGATATTGTACCTAAGCTATCTTAGAATAATTTTATTGTGTTTATTTCACCATTTATTTATTCATTAAAATAGTTACTTATTTAGACTTAATTTATAGTTACTTAAATTAAGGCTGGGACTATGTTGCCCGCAATCCGTAAGACGGGGAAAATTCAGAGCACTGAAAATAAAACTGAGCTAATAATACAATAGAGCTTGAACACATGAGTGTTAAGTCAAATGTCAATGTCAAATTGACAACTCGACACTCATGTGTTCGATATTCAACTCTATTGTATTAGGCCAGAGTCCTATTTTCAATGCTCTGAATTTTCCTCGGCCTATCGGGTTCCGGACAATATACCTAGTCCCAGCCTTAGACTTTTATTCCGATGTGGTACACACCACAAGAATGTCGTAATAAACATTATCATGTACATTTGTACAATAACCTGAATATTTATCGAGAATTTGGTTACATCACTACGTTGCGAATGTTGCATTTGAAGTGAAGATTTGCAAAGAATTTGCATTTTCTTTTGCCTCAGCATTGCATAATGTCGCATCACTATTCACTATCGAGTTGTGACTCCTGCCAAATGCTAATATTGTAAATGTGAAAGTTTGTGAGGATGGACGAATGTTTGGGACTCCTTTACGCTAAAACTAATGAACGGATATATGGTATGCTAGTAGTTTAGGGTCTGGATTAACACATTAAAGCTACTTTTAATCGTGGCGAAATGTACGGTTTCTTGCGGGAAATTCGGATTCCCTTTAGCGCGCACGGCGTCGCGGGCAACATCTAGTAGGTAGCTTATACAGTTGCGTGACGACGCGTTACTAGCCACGTTAGTCGAACAAACAGTCGGTCTATCGTAGATGAGAAATCGTTTCTATCATGTGAATTCTCCGCGAAAAGTAAGGCGAGAGAAAAAGCAGAGGCAAAAAAAAACTTCTAAGCATTTTAATTAAGGTAATTTATGTAAACGAAGGAGTTACAAAGTTCTGTATTGTAAAAGTTTACAAAGAGCATAATGTGGGCCCTTAAAGTTACCCACAGGTAAGGACTATCCGTTAACCGCGAGGGTACTTAAACTTTCAAATAACTCAATTTTGTCTTTTACGGGTTGTAAAAGCCTAGGCCTATGTTATAATACTAAATGTTGTCCGCGACTTCTTGAGGGAGACGTAAATTAGCGGCAATAAAAAGTAGCCTATGTCCATCGCCGTGGCCCGTGGTCTATTCTATGTTTGAGCCAAATTTCATCAAAATCGGTCCAGTAGTTTCGGAGCCTATTCAATGCAAACAAACAAACATGCAAACAAAAATTGTAGTCGTCCTACTACTATTATAAATGTGAATGTTTGTGAGGAATTGAGGATGGATGGATGTTTGTTACTCTTTCACACAAAAACTACTGAACGGATTTTGTTAAAATATGGTATGGCAGTAGTCTCTGGATTAACACATACGCTAGACGAACACGGTCGGAGCCGCGGGCAAAAGCTAGTAGGTATTTAATTATTTATTGTAAAAATTAATTTACTTTAGTCAGTGGCAAAAAGCCCAAGCAATCTTCCAGCCCCAAGACACAAGCAGTCTTATTAATAAAATTATTTACACCACGGATTAGCTAATCCAACATGGCTGTCTCTGTCAGATACTTTGGAACAGTCACTTGATAGACAAAGAGAGCGACTTGGATTTGCTTATCCATGGTGTAAATATTTTTATTAATAAGGGTGAAGGTGATGCGAGATATTATATGTCTACGTCGCGCCCTCAACAAAACATTCTCGCGTCTATATATTTGCTTGGCGTGAAAAAGCTCGTGCTATAAAAGCCTATGGATATATCTGTAAGTGCGTTGTCTATCTTGCAAGTTACATTTTTACACCGAGTCTCGCTGTAACATGGTACCGCTGAACGTAAGCTGATCGTTCACACCAGCCTCCGGGAATGTGCAGACAGTGTGCTCAGAATTGACGTGTTATTAAAACCCATTTTGTTTTTATTTGACTCCACGTTGACATGAAATAGACTTTAGAGTGACCATGATATTGGGAAATGTGGGATACCTATTGTACGTATAAATAAAATATTACAAATGTCAAATAGTTGTGACTTAGCCTTGGTATTCAATATTTGAAGGAGTATAATTGAGGACTCAATTTTGTGTATAATGTTTAATATTAAAAGAAGTACTGAAATTGTTAAAGGTAAATATGAGGTAAGCTCAAAATTTAACCTCATTTTCCACAAGAGGTAAGGTTTGGTTTTAGTTCATCCAATATTGTTTCATAATTAAATTTATTAGAAATGGAGTTTAGTATTTATAGTTTTATCAGTTCAAATATTCACGAAACATATTTTCATTCGATTAACAGTTAACATGAATAATATTTATATTCTTACGTCTATAACCCAAGCGTTAGAGAAAATTATTTTTTGAAACAGTTACAAAATTTTAAAATTTTTGGCATATTTAGGTATTCAAACCTTAAATTGGAAAATAAAAAATAAGGCATACGTACTGGTAGATCAAATGCTGAATAGCTTTTGCCCGCTGCTCCGCCCCCGTAGAATTGTGTATTTTTTTTCAATTTTTCATGTTGGCTCCATACAAGTTTTTCGTAAAAAAATTATTGCTCCCTAATTTTTGGGCCAAATTATCTGAAACTTCATTTTCTACATAGTAATACTAAACTGAAGCAATATCCATCAAAAATCTAACACTTTCGAGATTTCATTTCTATGTCTATGAAAGCCGATTTTCGACCCACTGTGCGACGCGACGTGTTTACACAAATTCCTTAAAAAACGTAAAATATGGTGCACCTAACTGCAGCTAGTAGGTGAAGGCTGTATAAAAACAAATGTGAGATGTCTTACATATACATACATTATACAACACAATATGTATTATGTTAGATCAACGTCCTTGTGCGTTTGTGTCCTGTTATAGTCGTGGACCTGACAGAATATTTTAACAATTTTATGGTTGAAGAGCTTGTAGAGTAGTTTATAGTTAAGTACATAATATTTTTAATTTAAGTTACTAATTTAAAGGTGAGTTGAATAGTTACAAACGTAACTCAGTTAGTAGAATAAAATAATACAATACTGTCTTTGTTCATATGTATAATTTTTCTAGTCGTTGTAGTTTTCCAGGATTATTAAGCTGCGGCGACCGAATCAAGAAATTCCGTAACGAAAAATAAACCGAACACCGCTGAGCTGGGGTGCGAGTCTGATTAATTTGGTTACAATCGAGCCGCTGGTACTGAACGCTTTCCGTCTAGTGCCGCTATCCCCAACCCGCGGCCCGCGGGCCGCATGCGGCCCGCCGGGCCTTTATCTGCGGCCCGCGTGAAATCTGTAACTTAAAAATCAGCCAAGGAAAAGCCATTTTAGGAAAAAAAATAGACAAAAATTTTATTTTTTATGAAAACCCCTTTTATACTAATTTTTATTTTGAATTATATATTGGAGTAGAAATCAATTTAGTATCTTGTGAACAGTGATAACTAAGGATACGTTATACCCATGAAGCATAGATACCAGGAGTCCGAACGGTATAGGCTTTTCCATAGTAATTATGTACACAAAAATAGGACCAGATCTTAGTTCTCTTTTCTGCCGCTAGCTGTGCGAGACCGACGAGTACCGAGTGTTGTCAATACTATTATACCGAGTGTTGCCAATACTATTATTTATTACAATTATTTTTAAATTACCGTTAGGCAATTACCGTGTTCTACGGTATCTATTTTTCGAGAACAGTTTCTAAGAATTTCCTATAATTAGATTTAAATCCACGTTTCTCTTAATATTTTCTTCCAGAGCTGTCAATAGCAACATTTAAACTTCCCGCGTAATTTCAAACGAGTGCTTGTCGGACCGTCGCGCGCTCTACCGGCAAAAATCTGTCCCCGTAATTGAGACCATTATTTTAACATTACGTTCGGACTTCTGGTTTCTATACTTCGTGGTTATACCCTTACAAAAGTGACAAAAATTTTGTGCCGCGTCACACATTGACACTTTTAATTATTGTGACATTTCACTCACAGCAAAAATTCGTGACAAGGATGGCATTCCTAATTCAATAGCAAAGAAAAAGATGACTAGTGTTTGTCACTACCAATTACATACGATTCCACATTTAAAGGTTGGAATCTCTGACATAGATTATTTAACGACGCAGAAGGTACAAAATGCGTATAAATTCTATTTCGTTCATAGGTACTATTAAGAAGTAATTTATTAAAATTACCTCTTATTAGTAACTTTGATAATGGCATGAACGCCTATTATTATTTACATAAAACATATTTAGTTTTTTTTTATGAATGTCAAAAAGGAATTGAAACTTGATATTTAAAAACATGTTTCTATTATTGCACTCTTTTACAGTGCGATGTTGGGGCACAAATTCTGCAAAGAACGGTACAGATGAAGAAAAAGCTTATTTTTTATAAAAATACAACTTGACCTTTACGTCAAAAAAGTAGTTTATTAAAAGTTAGGTTATTGTCAAGAATTTGTTCATAATTAATATTATATATAATATTATTAATATTATATATCTAATGCTTGTGAATATTTAAAATATTGCCATCGACTAAAGAAAGGACAACAAATCGCGTTTTGTTGTCATAAAAAGGGCTTCTCCTTATATTATTTGTTTTATCTTGTTTTTTAGATATGATATTATGTTGTTATAGCGGAATCAGAATTAAGACTTATGAAAATATCAGCTTTCTAGCTAAAGTGGTTCTTGAAATACAGCCTACGATGTAATAATGATAGCATGCAGCGACAAGCCAGCTCTAGATAAAGTTGTGAAAAAGCGTTCACAATTCCAAAAATCTCACTGAGTGAACATAATTATTATACATAATACATATTTGTTATTTTATTTTTTTTAGTTTGTGTCGTTATCTCATCTTAAATGTTTAGTTTCACTCTTTTAACTACCTTGTGTTTTTCTATTATTAAATTGTTAAATTTAAACACCGTATTTTTTGTCCCTAAAAATCTTGGTTGCGGCCCGCGACACCAGGAGTACAACGGGTTTGTGGCCCGCGTAAAAAAAAGGTTGGGGACCACTGGTCTAGTGTAACGTGAGCTATGTGTTGAATTATTACAATGATTTCGCTATCTATGTGTTCAAGCTTAAACTACGATGTGTGTATGTTCCCTACACATTGCTGAAGATAATCAAGTACTTGATTGGTAGATGGCATTGTACTTTTAAATAATATGTATTTTATTTTAAAGTACAACGGAATGGAAAAAATGCTATACTATTGTTGTATTTATATTTTATGCAATAGCTTTACCGCGGCAATCCCCGAGTGCCACACATCTTTTTTTTTACACAATATCAATATTTCAATACAGTAAACTGCGATTTTATCGGTCAAAAGTTATTTTCATTATCATAATGGGTACATAACTTTTTTAATTAGTTTTTATAATTTGTTTAAGTATTACAATTTAAAAATACTGAAACAAACGATCTAAATTATTCGTCTTGTTCTATTTGTTAAACAAAACTATTTCTGTAGATAAATCTAATCGCCGATATCTTGCAGCTTACTTAACATGTTAATTTACTTTGTAATCTTATTCGAAATTTAATTAACTGTTGCGCCAAACTCAACCTTATTGTGTTTGTAATAAAGATTGTTTGCACAATATTCGAATTTGAATCTAGTGTTATAGGTCACTGGCTCTTTGGCTATGCTGGCTGTCGAATTATTTTGGACGTTATTACTTTGGTGATAAATATGAGTTTTATGCAAGACGTCAGCTTGCAAAAACTTTAATTAAAACTGACGGGAGGTCGTTACAGTGTCATTGTTTTTGTTCATATTTTTGTCAATTTGCCTTTGTGACGTCCATCATCATCAGCTATAAAGACCGGCTTGAAGGCGTCGGTACAATAGGGGATCGGACTACATCTGAAATATTTAGTTTCATTAATATATTCAGAAATATTGAGGCATTACTAGCTGGTAAATGTAAAAGAATATATTATTTTATGTGTAGTTTACTAATTAAATACATTTAAAAAGTAACAAAAAATGTTTTTTTGCGAAATTGGTGAACAAAACCTATATCATTAGTTTACTTACATCATATACAAAAACATTCATTATGGTAAGTATGAACTTAAACGCACAAATATCGGAGATATTTACAAATATATTCCTGCGGCCTTATACTTCATAGTTCATACACCTTAACCTATAAGTGACGTCACTTGTAGGTGAAGTTATGTATGGAGCGTTTTTACGAGACTCACGAAATTTTGTATACAAATCGCTGTACCTTTGAAAATATAGACTTTTGATATACGGTTTCTTCTTTCTTGAGAAGTTACTCATATTTAAGAGTACTATTCATTTAAGCAATAAAAAAAAATCAGTCCGCTTGCCTATTAAGCACTGGTGCCTAGCAGGAATAATTATTGCAAGCTGCATGAACGTAACGTTATCGAAAGAGATTTGTATGAAAATTATGACAGCGTCCATACATTTGATAACGTTACTTTACGCAGCTGTCAATTATTCTTGCTAGGCTCTCAGAATGTAGAACTAGGTACAACCTCTCCGTATTTGGGTGTCAGTAATGACATACCAGCAGTGCTATTCTCTAAGAACATTTTCAAATCTCGACAGCTGAATCCGCGGTGAGTGTCAAATTTTTATACTGATTTGACACTTGCAGCGGATTCAGCTGTCGAGATATTATATGAAAATGTTCTTAGAGAATAGCGCTGCTGATACCATTAGGTGACGCTCAGAACCCGGGAGTTCGGGGAAGTTTCACTGGGAACACGAGGGCCAGGACTCAGGTCCTTTGGGACAAGGAATAATCTATAGAAGTATGTAGTATCAAAATAAAAAAGCTGTAAAAAAAACTGTTAAAGAACGTTTGTGTGCTAAAGCTTATTATAAAGTCAGTAATTTCATTAACGATTGCACACCTTGGGAATAAGATGGCCCCCTGCAAGGCTGCTTTTATGTACTTAAGTATGCTCTATGTACTTATGACTAATGTTATATATCATAGATTAAGTTACAAAATTGTAAAAATATTTTTTGAAAAGAACAATTTTACCATCTTTTTGCTAAAAGGTGGCCCCGTGCGAGTTTCTTACGCCGGTTCTTCTCGCCGGGCTAGTTTCCGAACCGGTGGCACAGAATAGATATTAGTTACCAGAATAGATATTAGTGCCGGTGGTAGGCATCATGTAGGACAAACTCAAAACTCAAACTCAAAATTTTTATTTACATATAGGTTATGAAATAACGCTTATAGAATTGTCCTACGTAGAAACTCGCAAAGGACAATAGGCATGTTGCCGAAAAAAATTTTTTTCGTCTATTCGATGTTAGTCAACATGTTAATAAACAATCCAGAACCCATTTTTGTATATCTGAAAAAATAACGTAGATACAAACCATTGAAATTTACAATATGAAAGAGAGCGATATATCGGCCTGTGACGTCACAACCTGCTACCGCCATACATTTGTCATCACAAAATGTATGGCGGTAGCAGGCTGTGACGTCACGAATCGTTTTGCGAGAAAGGGATGGACAATATTTTTTATTTGCTTATATGTTTTAATTGCGTCATCCTAAATACCTATTTCTTTCAGATTTATGTATCTTTAATCAACAATTATAAAATTTAATTTGTAAAATTGTGATATTCCACAGAAGGCAACATCCCTATTCTATAATAAGCGTTATTTCATAACCTATATAGAAATAAAAATTTTGAGTTTGAGTTTGATAAACCATGTATATTATGTCACCGTAAAATTGTAAAAACCGTTAGATTGTAATAAAACTAGTGAAATTGTAAAATGTTCATAGACTTCCGACGTAAATATGATATAATTTAACACATTATTTTTCGTTAGATTATAAATATTAGTTTTTAATCTTTCGACATATTATTACAATTTAACGGTTTTTAAAATTTTACGGTGATATATTATACATACTGTCTGTATAGTAACTAGCAGTTACATAGGTGCGCGTCAAATATTTTCCCGACTACGGCGAAGCCAAAAGGAAGGGTGATGATTTTACCAGTCCGTGTTTATTTGTTCCATCGTAGCGCCTAAACTACTGATCCAATTTTAATGAATTAGGTGTCAATACATTCGCAATAATGGCCCGGGTAACATAGGCTATATAGTTTGCGTTGTCGTGTTAAAGTTTATAATACCTAAACAAACATACGAAAACAATTCCGACCAAAATCATTACACTTGCTTAAAGATTTGGCATTTAAAACTAGAATCCAGGCAGTTCACCTTTCTTGTAGAATTGTAAAACCAATGATAAATATCATTGGTTTTACAATAGGCTACACGACTACATCTAAAATATTTAGTTTCATTAATGTACTCAGAAAATTTGAGGCATTACTACTTCGTAAATGTAAAAAATTATAATATTTTATTTATAGTTTAGTAATTAGAGACATCTAAAAAGTACAAAAAAATTAATTATTTTTTTGCTAAATTAGTAAACAAAACCTACATCATTAGTTTACTTACATCATATACAAAAACTTTTATTATGACATGTATGAACTTAAACGCACAAATATCGGAGATATTTACAAATATGTTCCCGCGGCCATATACTTCATACACTTAACATGGACGTGACGTCACATCTACGTACGACTTTAGTATGGAGCGTTTTCACGGGACTTGCGAAATTTAGTAAACAAATCGCTGTACCTTTAAAAATATTGACTTTTGATATACGGTTTCTTCTGAGAAGTTACTCATATTTAAGAGTACTATTCATTTATGCAATCAAAAAAAATCAGTCGTGTAGCCTATTCTACAACTTCCAAGAAAGGTGAACTGCTGGATTCTAGTTTTGCAGACGGTAGGTCCCCCCACACCGATTTCGGTGACGGTGGCCGGTTTAATTGAAACTAGCCCCGTTACGCAGGAGTAATTTTATAGTGCCCAGGTCTATGCGCAGTACACAGGAGCACTCTCTTCCTTTACCCTCATATTCCAGTGGGACGCATAACCGACACGACTGGCGAGAGATCAGGCGCAGGTCCGACTTTTTACATGCCCATCCGACGCATGGATCATTTTTCTTGTCAGGCAATCAGGTGATCATCCTGCATTGTCCTACCAAACTTGGAAACATTTTTTTTTGTTATTCCAATGCGGGAATCGAACCCACGATACGCTACATATTACGACATATTCTATAATGTTTGCTTTAAATACGTCCAATGAGGACTATATTACTACCCCCTTACTAATAAAAATATTTATCCATAGAGAATAGAGATGTGATAAACGGCTTAAAATTAAAAGTTAACTTATCCGTTATTAAATATTCAAAAGCAACTTTTTTTAACTGCTTAGTTGCTTAGTTAAAGGGGATTTTATATCAATATGCCGCAAGTCGCAAGAAATGGGCGCAAATAGAATGCAAACCTTCCTTCCTTCCTTTCTTAGGAGTTAAAAATAATTTGCGAAGGATAACATACAAAAAATACTTTATCACCGTTTAAAAATTACAAGGGAGTGAAAACCACACCGCGCCGCAGAGAACAACTTTCTTTCTCATTTTCCCCACTAATCACCCCTTTGTTTGAAGCTAACGATGTTTTAACACATTAATTAAACTTTTTACATACAGATCTTAAAAAGACATTAAGGGCAACTGCACACTGGGCGTATTCCATCGCGCTTTACCAAGCGAACTCTCATCTGTAGAGATGGCCGTTATAACGTAAAGCGTTTAAAAAAGCGTGCTTTTATAAATAAGTTGTAAAGTCGTTTAAAAATTTAAGCGTTTATCACTTATACTTATCGTTCATATCGTTTATAGTCATAAAGCCATAAGTGTGGTATGAGCAAAGAAAAATAGTTCTTATGACAGCGCAATAAGAGTGAAAATTCTTTAATGTAGCTCATCACTTATTTAAACGGGTTATTTTTTGTACTTATAACTATTAAGCTTTTTCGTGTTTATTCACTTTTTGTTAGTTGCGCTTTGCGGGTTGACGAAAACACGTTATATTACGTTACGCAATAATTCGTATTTTAATCGTAATAGTGGTGCTTTGGTGGCTTACCGTGAAGTTTTAATGTAAATAATAAATATAATAATGGTCCATATGGACGTAATATAAACTTTTCGTGTAGTGTTTTAGTATTAAGTTTATTAAGTTTTTGTCGTAAGATGACGAATAAACGACGTGAATTGGAACAGTAATTTATGGAACTACTTTGAAAGAAATGAAAGGTGGAAAAAGTGGCGATGTTTGTTATCCTATAAATCAACTATTACTAATGATAAGCAACATTTAAGATTAATGCATATTATCAACATGTAAAAACATTTTTATGAGTTCATATTATTATATTAATAATTATTCAGATTTCAGACAGTCCTAAGCCTGCAAAGTACGAAGGAAAGTTAATTTAAATCAGTTTAAGCGATCGAAAAACGTAACATAAGCGCAAAAAATATTATAACTTATAAGTGGCAATAAGTAGATAAGCAAATAAGCAACTAAGCAGTTAAAAAAAGTTGCTATTGAATATTTAATAACGGATAAGTTAACTTTTAATTTTAAGCCGTTTATCACATCTCTACTCATCTGAGACACGACAGTCTCAAGACAGTCTCATGCGTTACAAAATATATGAAGATGCGCACATTTGAAACAAAATGTCCCATAGACAAAACTGTATAGAAGCAACACAACTGGCTGTTAAAACTAAAGCTGTAGCAAACCGGATGTATTCGGTACTGAGTAACGGGTTCACCATCTAGTAACGAAACATTACACACGAATCGAATTTTTCGTAGTATCGTGTTATAACTTATAACACGATACTACCTACACCTGTCCGCGCCGCAGGAATCGATTCCTGCAGCGTCGATGGTGGCTGCGTGCGCGGCGTTCCATACGATTTCATACAAAGATTTATAAAATTCGATGACTTCGGCGCGTGCGGCTCGTGCGGCGCGTATAGGTGCGCGTTCAGATAATATAGTGTTCAATAGCTTTTATACCGGGTGCACCCGCTTAGCTAGAATCTACGGGGGTATATCGTAAGCTACTTTAGTCTAACAGGTGGCACTAGTCTGACCCTACGTTAGTCTTGCGCGAGTTCGAGCACGTGAATGCCGTGTAAAATGCGACGTTCACGGCGCGTGTCGCAGCGTCCTCGCAATGTTTTTCACGACCAGTGTATAGTCAGCCTAAACAATCCCTGCTAATGAGCGCAAAAAGATTCCAAACGAATGACGTAGAAATTCAACACTGAAAGAGAATTCTCGGAACAACCTTCACGCTTTTCAGTTTGAATTTCAAATAAAGTTTTCTTATTGGGATGGGCGAGAAAAAATGTGTTCGGTATTATATTATATACGCCACTAAATTTGTTCTACGAAAAGAAAACTAAATTCTATATATCCCACGGAAATCGTACGTATTCCTGACGTAAATACATCCAGGCTATAAGGCATAAAGTGTGCGCCAATTTATTCCATCGATCTCCTATTATAGGAAAATCGTATGCATGTCATGAGACCTTAAATCGGGTTAGATTTCCGAAATCGTATGCATGTAATGGGACCCTTAATATCCGATGATATCCGGGATATTCGTGAGATTTACATTGACACGCTCACCGCGGGCTTTGCGGATCATACGCTCAAACAACGGACCGGTACACTCACCTGTGTTAATAATGTACAGATTTTTTTTGAATTTCATGAGTTACTGCTCATGTTAAACGTTCAGGCAGAAAAGCAAGTAAAAAAACGGGCTGCTCCTAGGGAGTGCCGGCAGAAGTGAAAACTTGATCATAAACGTCCGTCTTATGAATTTTCGATCAGACGGACCTCCGTGTCCTGACGCGAGTTTAACATTTTTTACTTATCCCAAGAAAAGTGCATTGTGCACAACGCCGCTAAAGAAGTTTTCACTTCAGTAATCTAATATCTAGTAATGAAACGATTCTACGGATCATTTATACCTCACAATTCACATTGCGACACAGCTGATTTCGAAATGCAAGTTTTTTAGTAAAAACTTGTAGGAATCTCAAATCTGCAGGATTGAGTATAGGTCTAGGTTGTTGTTATAATCTTCTTAAAGCTTAATTAGTGCATTTTTTAAATATGTGATAAATAATAATTGTATTTTGTTACATTGCTATGGGTTGCGATTTGTGGATGTAATACTGTATGTCTTCTTTTTAATATTATACATCTATGCTGTATGTACATACTGTGTACATGCAAATTCATATTTTATCTTACTAGTTTGGCTAAAATGTATATAAGGTCTCCGAAAATCAATAACGGATACTTCGGGCACATGATCCACTGCTTATGTAAAGACGTTTAGGCAAAAAAATAATTGTCATACTCAAAGTTAAAAATCATCTCTTGTATGGGTGACTCTCCGCAAAACGCAAGCTCGCCCATATAAAGAAAAAAAAATTGTTTTCGAGTATGACAATTATTTTTCTGCTTAAACGTCTTTACATAAGTAGCAGATCATATGCCCAAAATATCCGTAATTGATTTTACCGAACCTTATATAATTTTATAGCCATGATAACATTAATTCATTGTAAACAGTCAACAGTGCAATAATTATTCAAAGGTAAACAGCCAGTATGTTACAAAAATAAATAACAAAATTGAATTCTTCAATGTTTTACGTCATGCCATTCACTTCATAAATGTCATCTTGGCTTGGAGGGAAAGACCTTGTTTTAAAATATTTTCAGACAAAGTGAATGCTTATCTTGTGACTTTGCATTCTAGCTAAAACAATGAAAAAGATAAAGAGCGTTATTAAAACCTACCTTTGTATGATTTAACAGTAATGTTATTAAGAAATCTCTTAATAAGATCTGTCTGTGTCTTTCAATATTTGATGTAAAACCTAAAAGCTTAAAAAGCTCTTTAATCTTAGCTAAATGTATTAAAATATCTGATGTAAAATTTAAAAGCACTTTTATATTATGTTCTAAGCTTATGCTTTCAACTTATGTCTAATAATAAGAGCTGTAAAGAGGCAAAATTTCAAATGTCTAGTCTTAAGGGTTTGGTCTGTGCGTTGAATTGATACATCAGTCAATCAGCTTTGCCTTTTACATTGAGATTATCTCAACGAGATACATAATATGTCGATAGATTACATAACATCAGTTTATCTAGTTGCTCACTATTTTGGTGATTTGTTAGAATAACTGTTAATTTTCGGGTTATGAATAATAGTATTTTGTACGGACTGTACCTAATAGGCAAGGCAAAATAGAGAATACAATAAAAAGGCAGAAAAAACGTGATGGATCTGAATCTATTACAGAGAGGTAACAAAATTGAAACCTTTACTATATTAGGTTCAGACGGGCCACAAGGGCATCTTTTCTCAACCATTTTTATGTCGCGCTCGCGACCCACGAAAAAGGTAAAAACTCTTGCGACCCCGTCCCTATAATCACTATAAAATTATAATAATAATAAAATTATAATAGCTCGCTATTTTTATCAGCTTAACGTTATATTACTTATTAGCCTTCCTTGGTTCGAACGTTCGAACGATTTTTCGACGTTCGATAGTAAAGATTCGTTTGAAACTTTGTACCTATAATAATATGTAGTTTGTGTTTGTAGTTTCAATAGTGCTAAGACAGAACAAGTAGGAAAGTTAAGTCTATACTCTATAATGAAAGTTGCTTATATTCAAGAGTTTATTTCTAAATATTTGGGCACTAATAATTGAAAAGGCATTCCTAATAAAGTTTATGAATAAGCCTATCAACCGGTTGTCGGTCGGTCACTTGTAGCGTTTGTAGTAAAAATATAACATATATTTTCCTCCTTTTTATCTGTGCTTGTAGCTCGTCTGCACCGTACCTTGTAAAAAACCTTTTAGCAACCAAAGTTTTCAGATTTGAAATTCATTTGGATGCGGGCTACGTCTTAACTTAAAAACCCGCGACGAAAACAGAGGGGTGTTACATGTTTTACGTGTCTGTCTATCTGTCCGTAGCATCATAGCTCCCAAACAGATGAACTTTTTGTTTGTTTGACAGCTGATATGATCTAGAATGTTTTTAGCTATAATTCATCATCATCAGCTCGCTCACTGCTCGAAAATTTGGGGGTCCTTATTTTTTTAAATTTTGTTTAAATACAAGAACATGAATGCGATATAACGACATTTTATTTAAAAACTAGCTGGTGCCCGCGACTCGGCCCGCGTAAATATAGTATCCCTCGGGAACACTGTCTTTTTCGGGATAAATAGTAGCCTATGTTTTAATCCAGAGCCTTAACTACTAGTCTACTACCATACCAAATTTCATCAAAATCCGTTCAGTGGTTTTTGCATGAAAGAGTAACAAACATCCATCCTTCCATTCATACGTCCTCACTTCAATCACTTCAATCATAGATAAATCATTGGTCTCGCTGGGCGAGACCAATGATTTATCTATGGTCTTCACAAACTTTCACATTTATAATATTAGTAGGATTAGTTTCATTTATATTTTCGTTTTTGCACATTTGCCTATCATTTCCATAATGAGATTGTTATAAATTTATGTTTTAATAGTTTTATCTTTTTACAGGTAATTATCATGTTTGAATCGGCGCGCGGCGTCATAATCAACTGTTGGTATGTCATTATACAATAATATAATGTTCTCATTATAATTGTCTAGACCCGGTCTAGACCAATTAAAACGGTGAAATAATATTACATTTGAATATGTAATGTATCCACCTATTTATAGTAGGTAATTAATCTAAGGTATCCATTTAATTAACTTTAAACGAGCTATTCTTTCTTGTATAATGTTGTATATTGCATTTAATAATCAGGATCTAGGAAACGGCTTCAACAATTTCCACGTTTAATAGCAGGGGGTTTTGGGGTGAAAAATCGATATAGCTAGGTCTTATCCAAGGCAATTTTTTAAATTTCTTTGTTTTTTTTTTTCGTTGCTTAATAGATATGAGTTTTTCGCTCTTTAATTGTCAAAGCTCGTGGCTCAGCGTATGCGTTGTTGACAAATTGGTGTCTCGGGTAATCGGGTTCGAGTCCCGGTCAGACTATTAATGTTTTTGTGATATTTTTTAATAAAGAGTAAAGACCTACAACAACTACGTTAAAAACCTATTTTTTCGCTCCCACATCTGCAATACCAGTAGGTACCCAAGTGAATTTTAACATTATAGTATGTTAACCTAATTATATAAAAGGCAAACCTGACTGACTCATCTATCTACGCACGCCGAAACTACTGAACGGATTTCGCTGAATTTTTGCATATAGATAGTAATGACGTAGGCATCCGCTAAGAAAGGATTTTTAAAAATTCGCCCCCTAATTTTTTTATTGTTGTAATTATCACTCCTTTACGACATATTTAATAAAAAAATGTCAATTTAGATTTTAGACATACGAATTAAATAATTACTTACAACACAAAATTGATGATTGTTTATTAAGGGGGTAAAATAAGGAATGAAAGTTTAAAACCTAATTTCACGCGGGCGAAGCCGCGGGCAATTAATACTAGTATCATGATATATCTTTAGCAGAGACAAAGTTATAATAAGCCTTGACTGACTGCAGTCGGCAACCTTTGCGTTTGTGCTGAATGTCAAACTCACAAGCCGGTGACGCAAGTACGGCGACAAGGCATAAGAGGCTAGCGGGTGAGAAATAACTATGATCCTTACGCTTACTTGACGTAAATAGCAAAATAATTTTATTCACTACCAGCCAGCGATGGAGCTCCGTAACCGTAAAACTATAGGATATCCGAAACAAAAAAAAAATCCGTAAACGAATCAGATATAAAATATTCGGATAATTTCGGATATAGTAGATATGACGTGTTTATTTCATCAGCCAGCCGTGCCGTATCTACTTTTTAGGCTAAATGAGTACCAAAACTTGTAATGTCAATAAGTTTTTGCATTTTTCTAACATTAGTCATAAACCTAATATCCGTAATTCCGTATCAGAAATTACCCGAAACTGACGGACAATCCGAAATAATTTAATATCCGTAACTGTAATCAATATTATGTATGAAAATAATTTTAAATGAAAGGTCTGACTTACTCAGGATCTATTTCATTTATAAACTATGCTCAATTATCTAAAGTGTATGAGTTTGAACTTGAGCCATTTGTATTGGTCTAACGCCGTTTATCGATTCCGACTTACTTGAAATTCACTTTAATGTATAAACTAACGAAACTAACATACTTATGTGTTTTGGATTATTCTTCCTTGTGGCGATGGCTAACTTTGGCTAACTATGAGCATCGTTCGAGCCACCTGCAGCCTGCAGCATCAAAGAATCTCACAGTTTGAAATATAAATAATTTTTGATGTTATTGTTACATGAATGTTTTAGAATTAAGATGCATTATTTAAACTGGAAATAAATTATTATTTTTAAACAAAAAATTAAACCGACTTCCAAAGTAAAAATGAACAAAAAAGTATGAAATAAAACTTATTTTATAAATAATTCCCCTTTTAAATTTGGCTATTTCTCTACTTAATCTTCTTCATTTTGAAGTCGCTACCAGCCCAAACAATATCCTACAATATTTTAAAGAACTCACGTTCATATTTGCTGGTACCGACTTCAAAATTAAGAAGATTAAGTAAAGAAATAGCCAAATTTAAAAGGGGAATTATTTATAAAATAAGTTTTATTTCATACTTTTTTGTGCATGTTTACTTTGGAAGTCGGTTTAATTTTTTGTTAAAAAATAATAATTTCACCCTTTTTAGTGATATATCTTGTTAATTTATTATTAATACGTCTTAAAAACGTCTAAAATAAACGATCGAATATATAACTGAATACGCGCCAAGCTTTCGTTGGGTATTGTTATTAAGATGATGATGATGATTACTGTAAGTTACAAAGTGGCATATGCTTGCAGTTCTTTAAACAATTCCGAAATTTCCTAACGCATATCTTTACAGACTGAGGAGTTCTGTTCAGTGCTTTTGGATTCAGGGTATACCTTGGTACAACGTCTTATTCTTTAGTAGCATATGCTTGTGTTACTTCAGTAAAAGTCAAAATCACTATATGTGTCGATATAAACTTCGAGGAGTTCCCTCGATTCCTCATGGATGGCATCATCACGTTTCCACTTTAGTGACTAAAGGACCAATTTCGAATTAAACCCTTTACAACAACAAAAGAATTTTGCAAATAGGTCCATAAACGGCAGAGTAATGTTCAAAGATCTCCGTGCTAGTGTAAAATACTATGAGAAGTACCTTCTTTATCATTATAATGTGATGATGTATGCTGTGATAGTGGTGGTGATGATGATGATTACTCTAATTGACAAAGTGGCATATGCTTGCAGTTTTTTAAACAACGCCAAAATCCCCAAACATGTATCTATAAGGAGTCAGGAGTTCTGTTCTGTACTTTTGGATCCAGGGTATACCTTGGAGCAAAATCTTACTTTTTGGTAGCATATGCTTGGACTACTTCAGAAAAAGTTGAAATCACCATATGTGTCCATATAAATTTTGAGGAGTTCCCTCGTTTCCTCATGGATCCCATCATCAGGTCACCAATTTTCTGAAAATGGGACCAACTTTGGATTATACCTTTTACATCAAAAAAAGAATTTTGAAAATCGACCAACAGACGGCGGAGCTAGCCGCGAACATACAAAAATAAATAAATATATATACAGCCGAACGTATAACCGCCTCCTTTTTTTGGAAGTCGGTTAATGAGAAAAAAAAATTATCCGCTTCCGCTTATCACTTGCACTACACACCGATCATAGTGTACGTATAATTTTGGTCGAACAAGTGAAAGTGTGTAATGATAATGATTGGGAATTGCATGTGGGTATTAGACTTGATTCCAGCGTCTAAAGTTTACACGTAATATTACACACGCACACTCGGCCTTAGGCAAATCCTGTTATTGTTCTTATAACCGAATTGACATATATTTTTAAAGTAGCTGTTTCCCGCGGCTCCGCCCGCGTAAATACAGTATCCCTCGGGAACACTGTATTTTTCGGGATAAAAAGTAGCCTATGTTTTAATCCAGAACCTAAATTACTACCATACCAAATTTCACCAAAATCCGTTCAGTAGTTTTTGTGTGAAGGAGTAACAAACATCCATCCATACATCCTCACAAACTTTCACATTTATAATATTAAGTAGGATGTACGATTCTGCCAGGATTTATTTATGCGGTACAAGCGTGTGAAGTCGCGCTCAACATCTAGTTTATTAAATTAATTAGGCTTCCACGATGAAGCTACAAAATCTTTCTCTGAGAATTGAGATACAAATTATTATTATTAGTCCAGGACAAGTACACTTGTATCGATGAGTGTAAGTGCTCTAGACACGAATATTACGATAATTAATTAATTACCGACATAACGACATTAGGGACGAATTATCCTCGGCGATTGAACAGTGATATAGAGTAGCGGAGCGGACAGCGTGGCGATTAAGTTTGTCGTATGTAGAGTTACCATCTGACCGGATAAATCCGGTCTAGACCGGATTTTAAGGATATATACCGGACTCCGCCCGGATTTCATTCGAGGCCGGATTTTTAATCATGTCAGTAAATAGTCAATGATGACCATTGCCAATCATATATACTGACAACGCTTGAAAAGTATAATTTAAAAGAAGTGCGTTTCTTTCACTGGTGATAACGCTAATGTAATTTTTGAAGTTTCTGCTAGAAATGTGAGTGATCACATTCACACATTTTAATAGCAAGTTTGATCAAGAAATTATTGCTGTCGGTTGTCCAGCTCATATTTTACCGGACCGGACTTTTTAACAGAACGGCAATTCTGCTAAATAAAACCTGCATTAATACAAAATTAATAAAGAAAACCTATTGCGCGTTGATTGTTGTGGAACCTTAAATATGTCCTGACATTCTCTTGTTTAGATTATTTTTACTAGCAACACTGTAAAATGGTATAACAATATAGCGTGTGTATTTTTTCGGAATCAGTCATTTAGGGTTGTATTACACTTATCAAATATTATCTTGGTCCATTCTTGCTTCAGTGTCATTATTGTTGGATCAAATCTCTTTTCCCTTTTTCTTTCGTTTGTATGTTTTGTATCTCCTTTCCCTGTTTATTTGATCTTGATTTGATGAAGTCGTCATTTTTTTTTGATCCAACGAATATATTATTTATCAGCGTAATACCACCCTGATCTAATAGATACTTGACTACTTATTAATTCATATTTATCACAAAAGTTATGATGCAGTTTTGGTTCTTTTAAAATTCGGACTCGGTAAGTCGTAGGTAATTTCTTTCAGTTTTTTATAGTTTCGGATATGGTCTACCACGAATTCGATTCTGCTTGTTAAATTTTACAATAATACAGTTTCGATGTAGTCTCGATATGTATAAACAGCATAATTAATGATATTCTCATAAACTCCAAACCAACGTAAAAACGTCTAAAACTACTATTGTAGTGCATAATGGTTTTAAAATCGCTCCGCCTATCCGAATTCTCTTACCCACACCTGTTTGATGAAGCGCGCTGCCGCTTCCTGCAGTCTGCATATGGCACACAAAGGCATTCAGGTTTAATGGCCCATCACAATATATTTAATTGTACATTGATTTCATGACGTCACTCTCGGCCTAATAAACGAAAGATCAAGGAAAAGGTGTATTGTTAGCGTCCGTGGCGTCCACCTACGATTGGACAGACCATTCAGTGTTTGTTTGATGGGTATCCTCCTACGTATTTGTTGATAGGCTCTTTATCTAGTAACCCAAGGGTTTTTCATTGAAGAAGGCCGAAGACAATGTCTCAAAAATCCTTGAAGTCTTGATATCGCGCCGCGCCGTCGCATGCTACACTATGACGTCATTTATTTATACAATACATTATATTAAATAACAAATCTATAGGATTCCTAATTAAATTAACACTTCCAAAATTCAATTGCGGACTCTTGGGGCAAACGATTTACTGCTTATGTGAAACGCTAAAGAAACATTTTTATAGAAAAAAGTGACATGCTCGAAAAAATATCATGTCATGTGTCGTAGACTATAGCTAGATAGATTGGTAATAAATAATTGTGCTAATTTACAAAAGAAAGTCATAAATCCGCTATTGTACACAGTGCCAAAATCACGGTATTATGTAAAGCTGAAATAAACGTTCACGGGACATTACACACGCCGCGTGATGGTTATGTCAGCCATTTTGTATGCCATTCAATTTGATGCCTAGACCGATTATATTGCATCCAATGAAACTTCTCATTTCATTGGATGCAATATACAATATCGTTAGTTATTGTTTCAATGTACGATTCACTAAAGGATGTGGCCAACCTGCAGAAATAACTATATGAGAGAGTATATGTTTTACATATCTGTTCAAACTTTAAATCCTAAAATACTGTGAAAATGGGATCATTTTGTTTTATTTTAAGTTTTTTCTATACATTAGAAACGTAAATGACTATGTAGTTTTAGTCTCAGCTTAAAAACTAAACAAAACGAAATATTTAAACATCTCCAATCAGAGTAGAGATATAACTTAAGTTTAACAAGTGACATAGATTTAGTGGTGTGTTACCGCGGTTTACTACAGCAGTTTATCAAGGTGAGGGGCTGGGATTTACCGCAGAACATTAAATTATTCAACTCAACTGACGAGCCACAGTCCGTTCGGAGTTACTTTACTTGACCAGCACCTTATGCCGAGGACATAAGGCTCATTATCGTAGACAATCCGAGGTATACTGAACGCACTTGAGGTAGCTGTTTTTGGGGCATTGCTCGAATCGAAGACATTTGGCTCCCGTTGTTAAGGGCGCTTTTACGATTTTGACTTAAATTGGCTGTTTTTGTGTCGATTTTTCGGCCAAATGAAACCAAACCCTACATAACTAACAATTGTCACAAATAGATAGAGAATAGTCTTCTTTGACAAAAAATCTGTTAAAAATTTATGCCGCAAATTTTCGACACTCGCAGGGAATCAAAACCTACAGGGTGAACCGTGAACTCAGAATCTTGAAATTTGGTACCAATCTTTGGTGGTCTTATAGCGCACATAAAGGAAAAGTTGCGATAACCGTAAATTTTTAGTTACATCATATAATATAAATATTTTTAATAATTGTAATCTTACTAAACTTACTTACTTACTACTTTTCCTCATGAACGCGTAGAGGTATTAAATTGAAATTCATATCAAATACTTTTAAGCTGTAACAAAATCACTACAGGTTTGTACGGAACCCTTCGGTGCGCGAGTCCGACTCGCATTTGGCAGGCTTTTTTATTTATTTCCTTGCAGGATTCGGGATTGACATTGGCTGAGCCACAGATGACAGAGGTTGTTTTTCATACATTGTCTCTCATTTCCATAGAAAAACTATATTTGCCGAGCAATTACGTTCAACACGTGGTCGTACTGTAGTCTGTAATACAGACTAGTACTAGAGGTAGTTATTTATGTCACGTCATATTAACCCTTGACCCTACTGAACCCGTGACTTCTAGAGTATCCAGGTATTTTGTTGTAACCTTTGCTTGCGGGATATCAATTTTCTTGGCTAACATGTCTAATCCAACTTGTCTCCAAGTTATTAAAACTTAGCTGTAAGGTCTCTCACGCGCGAGCGAGTCTCAAAGCTAAAAGTTTTGTTTGTATTGTAGCTTAATAGAAACTATTTATATACTAAATATTACTAAATATCACTACTGTTATAGTTCTTTAGTATCCTTAGGACTTGTTTCACAAACATCTAATAAGTGTTTTTAAATTTTTGTCTAAAGACTAAAGAATCAGGCCCTTCAGCCATAATGCCATCGCTAATTACGATGACGAAATTAAAAATCAATATGGTATTAACGTATTGCAACACTATGTCACTCAGCGCGCGTTATTTCAATCCAATATATTTAAAACTTCGAAGATCGTCATTGTCATTAACGATGGCAGGTTGGCCAAGCCATCAGAAAAGAGTATTGCTGAAAGGTGTCGTTCTAGCTGCGTACCTTTTCTGCCACACGATGTTTTCTTAACACTAAGGCCGGTGCTTCGAATTTTGCGGTGAGCATCGCGGTGGCGGGCAGAGACAGCCACAGAAAGAAAGAGGAACATATAAACAGCTACATAGTTAGTTTTCGATTTGATTCTAATACAATTGTGGGCAAAGGCCCACATCTAAATTGAAAATTTTGACGTCCGATACAAAGGTATCGGACGTTAAAATTTTCAATTTAGATCGATGTGTATCGTCCTATGAAAGCGGTTTCTCTGTACTTATGTATAGTACCTATCTGGGTAACCGAGCATACATTATGGTAACATAACATTTCATGGTAATACTTGCAGCCGTTTTAGAAAAACCGATGATATATACAAGATTGTCTCGTTTAAAGTATAAGATATTATCTACTGGTCACAGCAGCGGCGAAGCGCGCAGGAGGGGGCCAAAGTCACCACTTGGGGGCCATCCACATATTACGTCACACAAAATTTCGACTTTTTGAACCCCAACCCCCCCTATGTCACGCTTTTTAGTATGCCTGTACCTGTATTTAACGCGTACTGTCACATTTAGTATGACCCCCCCTCCCCCATAACTGTGACGTAATATGTGGATGGACCCTTGTCAGAAATGCACTCCTGTCAAGCGGTGACTATTGGGTGATTAATGAGTTCATGTAGGGCTACCAGGATTTTTTTAAAATTATTATCTTTATTTTATTTAAGAGGCTTCTGCCACACAAGCCATACAAGGCATCCCCCATCATTACCAGGGGTTGAAATCGAAAATCCGGTTGCAAGTATTTAAAAAAATCCTGATTTCAGTTAAAAAGTCCGGTCCGGTGAAATATGAGCTGGACAACCGACAACAACAATTTTTTGATCAAAGTTATTATTTAAATGTGTGATAACATTGTTATTTGCTACCCACATTTCTAGCAGCTACTTCAAAATTTATATTAGCGTTTTCACGTGTGTGAAAGACACTCACTTTTCTTTTAAATTATACTTTTCAAACGTTGTCAGTAGATGATTGCGATAGTTATCATTGACTATTTATTGACGTGATTAAAAATCCGGTCTCGAATTAAATCCGGATGGATCGTAAAAATATGGTATAGATCGGATTTATCCGGTCAGGTGGTAACCCTAGTCCTATGGCGCGACGCCCGCCGCTGTCTGCCCGCCGCCCGACGCGCCGCTCAACGCGAAATTCGAGGCAGCGGCCTTCAAGTTCTACTCAAGGCACCTATGTACAGTTGCAGACACCTGCGTCGTAAAACTTCTGGACCTAAAAGCTATAGTAATAAGGTCGAAATGTGGCACCTACACCGAGTTGAACTGTACTTTGCTAGAATTACTATGCGTATTTAGAACAAAGGGTAGGGCTTTTCATTAACTTGGCCCATTCTGCCCTTAGACCTTTATACTCGTAGTTGTTAATTACTTTAGGGTGCAGTTTTGTTAATATGCCGGCCATTTTTACTTTGTTTCAGTGTCGTAAGTTTTGAGTTGAAAGTCAAGTTGAAGTATAAAATCCCTCTTTTTAATATATGTATCTATGATAAAATCAGACAAATACCTATCAGAAACAGAAATGGGATTTTTTTTTAAGTGAAAAATCCCTTAGCGGCGTTATGCACTTTTCTTGGGATGGGTAAAAAATGTTAAATCCACGTCAGGACACGTGACCAGGGGGTCTAAAAAGGCCACTTTAGTTGAATATTAGATGAATCATATCGCACACCGGCAACAAGAGAGTCATAACACATAAAAATACGAAGTTGAGATAAGTATCCCATGAGGAAGGCAATCACAAACTTTATCTGCTAAAAAAAAGTCATAATTGTAGTGTGATTCCTCGCCGAGAGATGGCATTTAATACCCTTTTTCACCGAGCCACTTTCCTACCTCTTGCAGTATACTCAAAGTCTTGCAGCGTAAATAGTGTCACATCAAAGTTGATATCTGTATCAACTTTGATGTGACACTATTTACGCTGCAAGACTTTGAGTATACTGCAAGAGGTAGGAAAGTGGCTCGGTGAAAAAGGGTATTAAATGCCATGACGTGCATCTAGTGTGTGTAGAAGTGTCATAACCTGTGTAACGACCGTTTTACGGTAAGTAATATTCATATGTATGCTTTAATTTCGGCAAAAAGACTGTCTCATCATGTGAAATGACTATATTGTTGACTTATTCTCATTATGTATTATAACATTGAAGAATAGGACTGTCACATTATGTGAAACGACACTTTTCTTGCTTTGGCGTTGTTTGCCACCGAGTTATTATATAGATAGAAGTGTTTTAACATGTGATATAACTGTACTGCCGAATAATACAATTATTTGATTGGGTATTAATTAATAATGTGTCTTTAATTCTGCTTTATAAAGTGTTTATAATTTATCTTAGTTCTAATTACAACTGTCACAACTATGCTTATTTTTTTAATTTATTAGGTCAAAATGAAACGGAATTCAAGAAACAAGTTCATGATTGATTTAGTTTTACGCAATGATACTCCAGAAGTATCCTTTGATATGGATGAATCTGAAACTTATAAAGAAAATATCAACAATACCAACACACTTTCTCATATTGACGACGTATTTTTTATCAAATACATGCTTACTAAATTTTACATAGTTAAGTATATTAATGTTTTCTTCACATCAATTTTCAGCACCTGCATCTAAAAGTTTTAAGCAATTAATTTAGATGAAGTACATGAAGATGGATATTTAATTAAGGAGGATGGAGTGTGTAAGTATAAATTATTTATTTTACTTTTGTAATTTTTATTATGTCTTAATATGTAAATAATATGTAAAGATACTAATCCTGACATTTTTTAATTTCAGGCACACATACCTTGCCAGTAGAAGCTACAATTACTTCAAATGAAGATGATTTCGTTGAGGATAGTGATGATAGCATCAAGAATCCCGATTTTGTTATTGGTCATGGTATGCTCAGAAGCTTTCTTCTTAATAGTCAGGCTGAAGCAATAACTAGTAACTCATCTTCTGAATCTAGAAGTATAATACAGCAGGAAGTGGATCATAATAATCCCGTTTTGAATTACGATACGGCTTCACTTAATTGCAATTCTGAAAACATAGTTAGTTCTAATCTTATTCCAAAACCAACACGTCTGGTTACTAATTATGACTCCGATTCATCTTCTTCAAGCTCACCTTCTAGCTCCAGTTCATCCTCAAGCTCTAGTTCATCTTCTGGTTCAAGGTCCAGTTCTTCGCGTTCAAACTCCGCAATATTACCATCAAGCTCTACGGCCAATGTCTCATCCCCACCGATTGCAGTTTCTCTTCAAGACGAAAGGGAACTTGAATCCAATTCTTATCCTGAAATTAGTAATACGTCTTTAAGTAATAACGAAACAAAAAAAGCAAAAAAATAAGGAAAAAAGCGTTTATGTCGAAGAGAAGAGTGGTTGAGTAATAAATCTAAAAAAGCTAGGAATTTAGGTGAAGCTTATATTTCAAGAAACAAGGAAAGAAATGTAATACCGGCTAGATCAATGTTGCCTCCATGCAATGAAAAATGCAAATTAAAGTGTACCGAAAAAAATAATGAAAGCCAGAGAGAAAACAAATTTGATACTTACTGGAAACTGGGCGACATTACTTCACAACGAAATTTTATTCATAAATCTATCAAACCTATTATACCTAAAGATTAGATTTACTGCTAAAGAAATACCAAGACGTGTCAATCACGCTTTTTATTTAACATTCAATCAAGAAACTATTTGCGTCTGTAAACTCTTTTTTTAAAATACCTTAATTTCATTTTGTATCTGTAAAATACTGTCTACTTATTTTGTTATTAGTTTTCTACTGTCTGAAAATGTGCAATATTGTTCTTATATGAATAGTTGTGATACTTTGTTTCTAATGTACCTAATTGGTAATAACTACTTACAAATATGTTTAATATTACTAGATTTATTAAAAAAAAACAATACAAACTATACCCTAATAAAAGTGTTTTATTTCATGAATTCTAAGATAATTTTGTCTAAAAAAGTGACACATTAGAGGAATTTTAAAATAAAAAAATTATATAAAATGGAAAAAATATCTTTAGATTTTAATTTCTATAAAAATATAATAGAGCATTTAACAGTCTTCTTAAATATATATTAAATTCACCGATATGCTCTCTCAGAAAAAAATAGCGGAATTATAAGTTATAAAAAAAAAGAAAATAGTGATTTCCCAAAAACTACATTCATTGTGTTGTGACACTCTCGTTGCCGGTGTGCGATATTATGCAATTCATATAATGTGCGCCATTTTACGCATACGATGTTTAACTGTCAAAGTAATATAATATGAAACATAATAAAAACACAAGTGGTCTTTTTAGATCCCCTGAACGAAAATTCGTAAGATGCAACATGCAACTGTTCGCTGTCTTTGTTCACTTACGAGAGCATTAAACTATTTTTGTTCTTATTTTTTAACCTAGATGGCGGTTTTTCCAATTTAATGTAGGTACATGTTTTCATTTCTGCCGGCACTGCCGGAGTGCAACCCGTTGTTTTTTTGTTCACCTGTATTCTGACTCTTCTACGTAAAAGCAGTTAAACGAAATTACAATAGATAGATACGTCCATAAATTACGTGAGACGAATTTTTTGTTTGGATTTTGAGAAGAAAAAGTTCCATCGTGAAGAAAATAATCTTTAATTATGGCAGTTGGCTTTACGTTTTACGTTTTCGACATCTTTCATTACAAAATTGACGAAATGTATTCTCATGTTTTCAAAATACTATAACTCACTATATAGCTGACTAGCGACCCGCCCCAGCTTCGCACGGGTACAATACTGATACTAATACTAAAGAATGTCTTTGAACCTCTAACAAAACGGGCGAAATCTAGTCAAAACAAACAGAAACAAATTAATATAGGTACCTACTAAAACTCAATGAAATAAGTAGGTGGGTATACTTTTATCGTATGAAATACCATAGATCTAAACTCCCCCCGCACGCGCACCCCCGCATCGGTGACGCCCACTTCGCAACGGGCCGTGCAGCAGAAATCGTAATATTTTAATTTCGCCATAACTTCAAAACCACACGTCCAATTTCAATCATTCAAAGACCAAATATTATCTACATAAACTGTAGTTAGTGATGAAATAATTTATTTTGATAAGGATTAAAGCATGAGTAAAATAAACGCGTTTAAATGTAGTCCAAAAAAAATCAAGATTTCTAAATAAAAAAATGGTTGTTGTGCCTCACTGGACATAGATAGGTATAGTGTGTCGCGGACTTTTTTGTAGATATTTATAAGATCTACAATTAATTAGAACATTTTATGGTTCTATCTTTTATAGTTTAGGCAGCGTACGCAAAATAAGTAACTTTTCTGGTTGATTTTTTACACCTTGTGTCCGAAAATCCCAAATATTTTACTGAACCCTATTTTTTTCCAAAATAAAATATAGCCTATGTTACTCGTGGATAATGTAGCTTTCGAATGGTGAAAGAATTTTTGTAATCGGTCCAGTACTTTTTGAGCCTATTCATTACAAACAAACAAACATACAAACAAAGTTTTCCTCTTTATAATATTAGTGTAGATGGTGATGGCCCAGGTGTGCGGTGTGATATAACAATCACAAGATGTACAGATTCCCGGGGGGGGGGGGGGGGGGGGTGTAAAACGCCCGCGATGTACGTGGTGTGTACGGATCTAGTTAATAGTTAAATACATAATATATTGCATTTAGTAGAGTGATTAGCACAATAGGAAGGTACATAAAAATCAATAATTCAGGCACCAGTAGATCAAGATTCCTATATTTCCATTCCTGTCGGCTTCAGTTACCACTTACTTTTTGAAGACCTTCATCCAAATCCCTATCATACAGGCTAGAGCTTTCCGTACAAAGGTGAACCAGCCTTCGCCACTGGTAGTAAGCGCAAGGGCACTACACACGGCACACCACACATCAGACTACCTTTTCTCGAAGCGTTTCGTCGATTTCTTGAACCAGGACCAGGAGGAATCAGGAAACTATGTTATGGCCTCCCACGTTCACGCGTACTTATTAAGATTCGAGAGATTCAAAATTGGAACTTTATTATTTTACTCCACGAATTAGCGCGAACTTTTAAATATAGCAATAACTAGCTGTTGCCCGCGGCTCCACCCTCGTAAATACAGTATCCCTCGGGAACACTGTACTTTTTCGGGATAAAAGGTGTCCTACGTCCTTTCCCAGGATTTAAAGTATGTCTGTACCAAATTTCATCAAAATTGGTTCGGCGGTTAAAGTGTGAAGAGGTAACAGACAGACAGACACACTTTCGCATTTATAATATTAGTATAGATTACATTTTTAATTGCTATCATAATATAAAAAGTCGTCGCGTCGTGTCTGGGACAAGCTGACCTGATTAATACGTGTCTTCGACAAACGTAATTTATGTAAATATTCGGATATTTACATTTTGTAACAGACCCAATAAATGTCTCCTAAAATATTATACATACATAAAACGGATAATTTTCAAAAGCATTATCTTGTTTCACCCGTGTGAAAATTAATTAATTTATAATTAATGCTCGATAAGATGAAATAACAAGATGAACGGAAGATTATAATACCCCTTTAAGCCTTGAATTCGTTCTTATTAAACTTAAATAGGGCATTATGTACGCGACTGAGAATTAAAAGGTTTTAATACAAATTAATTAATTGAATGAATTATGCTAAAGAAAAGTAATTAATTATTTTGCATTACATTGTGCATTTTAATGAAAACTATTATAGGTATGGACTATCAATGCCCGGTTTCTGATGTGAATTTGTCGGTAGTTTATCTATTCACTAGCCTTTGCCCGCGGCTTCGACCGCGTGAAATTAACTTTAGTTTAGTTCAATTAATTCCTAGGCGCTGAATTTTAGAAAACACTGAAATACGTAACTCGTTTTTTTTACTCAATTCATATGAAATATGCAAATATGTCCAAGGAACCAAATGTTTTATACAAACTTTTATCACCTTGGGGGTTCAATTTTGAAAAATCCTTTCTTAGTGGATGCCTAGGTCATATTTAAAATACGTGTGCAAAATTTCAAGTTTCTAGCTTTTAAAGGGTTTGGCCTGAGCGTTAATACATCTGCAGTCAATCAGCTTTACCTTTTATGCCGTTATTGGTGGTAAGTTCTGATGTCTAACCAAAAATACAAACTAAGTTTTTAAATGACCATTGAAATCCGTTTACCGAATCTATAATTCGTTATTGACAATATGACTGTTGGAAATGGCGTTAGAAAGGAATTAAAAAAAGTTACAGAAAATAATACCAAAGTATTTTTTTTTTTCATAAAGCTCTTACCTTTATGCTAGAATTTTAGATCTAGACCACTACATAGATCATTTGGGACTCTGCGCACGACAAATTTTGTTTAACTAGAGATTATTTAAAATATCCAAAAACCGAGCATAAATGATCAGCAGGTTTAAAATGGCCTAACAGGTCTAAAAAGAATTATATTGTGGCCATTTTAGACTTGCTGAAAGCTTCATTCGGTTTACAAGTTTACAACACGATAACACAAAATATTAAATAATATTTAAAAAAAATAAAAATGCTTTAATAAAAACCGGCCAATTGCGAATCGGACTCGCGAACTGAGGGTTTCGTACAAACCTGTAGTGATTTGTGTTAGGGGTCGTCCATTAATCACGTGATGCCTAAAGGGGGAGGGGGGGTCCGAAAAAAAATCACCAAGTATCACCAAGGGGAGGAGGGGGTACAGTGGCGAAGCGTGTATAGAAGCCGATTCCCATCGGCTTCCCTTTTGTGTTGGATACATTTCAGTAACTATGACAAATCAGTTCGAAAACTAATTCACTACAGCAATGACTTATTGTACAAGCTATAGCGTGATGTAGGGCCGCGCGAGCGCCATCTATGCAACGGACATCACAATATCACATAACCCGATGAATAACGGCTTATCGCATTGTATAAAAGATCTTATTTCGTTCGAAATAAAGTTGAAATTTAAATATGCCGTCCTATTGGATGGCCAGTTCGAATTTTGAAAATCGTAATACGGTGTATGAGTGTTTCAGTAATGAAATATATGTTTCATTCTATAATAGTCATTATTTCGTTTGTTTTAAGGTTAAATTCAAACTGTAGGCCTAATGGCTCTTATTACGTTTTGGAAATGAATGACAAAGTATTTGTACAATTTTATTGGTCGAAATTATCATTAAATAAGCCGCTCGGAGACCGGTTATGGTCTCTCATTGGTTGAAAATCCCAAACATTAGAAAATTTCTTTTTCCATTTTTATGCAAACGACAGTCGACTACATTCCATATTATGCGTTGTAATTTCGTTATAAATTATTCGCTAGTTTCTTGTATTATTGTAATTTGTAGTGTATACTGTAGTGTAAAATATTATATTTATATTGTGAAGTGTACTTCTTTGGATTGTAAATTGCATTATTGTGGTGAGTAGATTCTTGTAGGCATAGTATTTACATTATTGAAACGATCGTGAATTTCTTAAAATGGCGTTAATACATATTGAATCAAACGAAACTCTAACTCTGTACCGAAATAGATAGAATCCCACGAAGCAGCCTCTAGGTATGTATTTACTATGTACTTGTTTAATATGCATAAAGACCATAGTGGCTTCCCTCTGCGGAAAAACCACCCTTCGCCACTGAGGGGGTATAAGGAGACATCACGTGTATTAATCTTCGAATCTAGTCTATGCATACCGAAATTCTTAACGGTTGTAGATTCGTAGTGTTGTTTAAATACTTACAAGACAAATGACTCGTATAGTTTTTAATTGCTTAAATTATTCGATTAAATTGTTTTTTAAGTTAAAGTTTTTCTTCAAACATGACCTGCTTACTATGTAAAAAGAAATACACGTGATCTTAGGTGGGGGAGGGGGGGGAGGGTAGTATAAAACCTCACCACGCATCACCAGGGGGGGGAGGGGTCTAAAAAGTTGTTAAAAAACATCACGTGATTAATGGACGGTCCCTTACTATATTTAATACCTCTACGCGTTCATGAGGAAAGGGAAAAGTTTAAAATTATTAAAAATATTTTTAATATAATATGATGTAACAAAAAATTTACGCTTTTCGTAAATTTTCATTTACCTGTGCTATAAAACGTTGCTTCGTGCCAAATTTCAAGGTTGTGAGTTCACGGGAAGAGTACCCTGTAGGTTTTGAGTTTGCGAGTGTCGAAAATTTGTGGAAAAGAGATGTTTGATCTTGGGCCAGTTCTATGTACACTACATAGGTAAATAGGAAAAAAATATGGGAATATCATAAAAATATGAAAAAAATAATTTAAAGAACATGCGTACAAAAATGATTATTTGAAGAGTTTTTTCTTGCGAGAACACTATTTTTAGGGCGGCCATGACAGTTGTTTTGACTTGACTTTTGACGTAGTAGATATTTTTACGAAGAGACGTCGTCTTGAATGTCATACGTCTTTCTTTGTCAAAAGTCATGTCATTGACAAAATGACATTCTTTAATCTGATCCGCCATGTTTTATTTTACTTTGTGTTGCTCTCCTTGACGAAGTTAATTTAAATGTACATGGAAACGAAGTGAAGTCAAAGTCAAAAAAAATTTATTCAATGTTGGTATTTTTATACACTTATTGAACGTCGGTATACATGATGCCTACCACTTGGGAACTAGCCCGGCGAGAAGAACCGGCGTAAGAAACTCGCGCGGGGCCATCTTTTACCAAAAAGATGGAAAATTGTTATTTTAAAATAAAAAAATGTATAACAATGTTATGACTAAAACTATATAACTAGAGTACAATAGTATATGGAAGTAGCCTTGCAGGGGGGCCACCTCATTCCCAAGGTGTGCTATCATTAATGAAATCATTAAGTTTATAATAAGCTTTACTACACAAACGTTCTTTGATTACTTTTTTAAATTTATTGATTGAAAAATGTTGAACGTTTTCTGGAATCCTATTATATATGCGTATACATTGGCCTTTAAACGAATTCTTTACTTTACTAAGTCTAGTCACTGGTACATCAAGCTTATTCTTATTTCGAGTATTTCTATTGCGGTTGTCACTTTTTTTTGAATAGGCTTACATTTTTTTAACATATAGTACATTTGATAGAATATACTGAGAAGCTACAGTTAAGATCCCAGTTTGCTTAAACTTATCTCTTAATGAAGTGTTGGGGGCAAGCTTGTAGATTGCCCGAACAGCTCGCTTCTGCAGCACAAAGATAGTATTTATATCTGCAGCATTGCCCCATAGCAGAATGCCATAGGACATTATACTGTGGAAGGACATTATACTGTAAAATTAAACAAAATAAAGAATAGGAAACGGTTACTATATTATGTAGCTATATTTACATATACTGTACATATGGCTGGCCCAGGCCTCATACATTTCTTGAACATCTCTTTTGCGGCATTGACGGCTGTATCTTTTGATTTTTTCACAGCTCCAAGGGACCGTAGACCTTAGTATTTGATATAAATTCCAGCTTGATACCTCCACGCGTTCCTGAGAAGGGTCTTGACAAACATCTAGACGGACAAGAAAGTGATCCTATAAGGGTTTAGTTTTCTCTTTTCGAGGTACGGAACCCTAATAATACGGACTTGATTGATTAATTATTGTACACGGGAAAATTTAAAAGCAGCACGTTTGACAAAACCATCATTAAATTCTGTAAATGTCCTGCGGTTACGTGTTAATTAGCTCCTTTGAGCTGTCTCTGACATGGGGGCATATGGGAGAAGTCGCCTCTTCCCCTTTGCACAAAGGGGGTAGTCACCCCTTCCCCTTTGCAGAAAGGGGGTAGTCACCCCTTCCCCCGTGCACAAGGGGGCAGGATGCGCTGTAGTTAGTGGCTTACGCAGGTAAGTAAACTGATATTAAATAGATTAGCATGAAAAGATGGCAAATAATTCTAACAATGGCTGTGTTCTGCGGAAAATAGCGCTAACAAAAAAACGTAAGCAAAATGGCGACCGCTGGCATTAAAAAAGCAAAATGGCAAGAAGTTAGCAAACGTGTGCTGGCCGATAATCTGTTTTTTGTAATCTGTTGTGACAGATTAATAATGGCTGTTTTCCGCGAAAAAAAAACGCTAAGAAAAAAGCGTAAGCAAAATGGCGATAGCTTAGCCTTATTATAAACAAAATGGCGGATATGTTAGCGATATTGAAGTTAGCAAACGTGTCCTGGACGATAATCTCTTGTTTTTCTTTCAGCGCTAGCAAGTGCTAACAAGTGCTTTTTTTCGCTGAACACACCCAATGTAACAAAACTGTGTGACTTAACAATCTGAGGTAGTGTAATTATGTTGTTGTTTTTTTTATAAATTGTATGTATTTATAAGAATTATTTAAAATAATACCTATTAGCTTTCTGCACACCTTCCTCCACATAAACTATAATACCTACCAAATTTCATACTCCTCCGGTTGCTCAATTCTCGTAAAACTGTACTGAAAGTTTTTAAATTTAATAAAATATTGTACTTTTGTATTCAGAATAGCACGACTGATGCCATAAAAACTAGGTAAATAAAAACCTCTTTGAAGCGACAGTAGTTCTGTGTTGAAAGTTTTTTAATATTCACCGCACGAACGGGAGGATTGAATGGAGATTACTGCACTAAATTACACTTCAGTGCTGCACTAACTACTAAACTAAAAGTTTTGTTAGTGAATTTGTTTTTACGCGTGTATTTACCACGTCGACTAAGTGCTGAAACAAAATCACGAAAACATTAGTGCTGAAATAAAATCACGAAAAACATTAGTGATGAAATAAAATCACGAAAAAAAAATCATGACTGTAGTCCATGTGATGAACTTTGAAGGAAATCGGCCTAAATCACTTTGTTAGCTCAAGAGTTATAGATTCTTAACTTGTATTTAAAATGCGCTTACTTGGAAAACTTCGCACAAAATTAACGAAATAATATGTAAGTAAACATGTAAAATACTGGTATGGTACGGAACCCTACGTGCGCGAGTCCAACTCGCATTTGTCCGGTTTTTTTCTAATGCAGCAGCTCAGATGGGTTACTGTTCTTTACATAGTGATTATCTACTGGTTGTGTAAAAGTTTGGTCTCGATGTTTCACATATTCCGGCATACCGCAAGACTTATTGAAATAATTTGCTACTTGCGCTACAAAATAATGATTATTGGTGTTTATAAAATATATTTTGTAAGTAGAAAGTGTCCTTGATTTAACTGTCTGGTCTAGACTGCGAAAGCGAACAATGGTCAGCTTTCTCCTGAAACAAACGGCTGGACGTTACAACTTAGCCGAGATCATTGTGATAAGAATTACAATATTAATAAACTCATTTAAAGAGGTTCCATTACTAACTAGCATTGGCATTTGGTTGAGTTCAGTTCAGAACTTCTGTGTGTGTACTGTGTAGGTAATTAGGTAAATAGGTGTCCATACTAATATTATAAACGGGAAGTGTGTGTGTCTGTTTGTCCGTCTTTCACGCCAAAACTACTGAACTGTTTTAAATGAAATTTGGTACACAGATAGTCTAGGGCCTGAGAAAGGACATAGGCTACTTTTTATCGCAGGGAAATGTACGGTCTCTATATTTGTCATAGAGACTAGGGGGGGGGGACCAACTTACAAACTACTTTGGAGGCCGATTACTCGAAAATGGTCAACTTTATAAAAAAGTAACGTATGAAACCTTGCCTTTATATTAAAAGACCTATTCTAGGATACCACACACGATGGGGTAGAGTGAAAAAATATTTTTCATCCCCACTTCACATGTATGGAGAGCCACCCCTAAAATATAAAATTATTATTTTTTTATGATCCCGAAACTGTGATCTACACACAATCTATAACTGCACCAAATTTCATCAATTTATATTCATAATTACAGGAGCTAGAGGCGCGGACAGACAGACAGACAGACAGACAGACGGACAGAGCGAAACTATAAGGGTTCCTTAAGTATTACGGAACCCTAAAAATGACGTAAACTACACCTGCCGCTTGCGTCGTTTTTCGCCAAGTGATCGAGACCCAAGGGGGTTGAGGTTTAAAACCGGCCCTTGCACTTGTAAATTGGAACTTTTTGATCAGACGAATAACCGATTTGCTTGTAAATAATGTCCAATTTCTTATTTCCGATTAAAGGAAGCCGAAGTCGAGAAAATTTTGTAAAAGCTATTTCATGAATTCGGCTTGAAAATGATGACGCCAAACTGTTACATGGTTGGAATAATGCAGCAATCCCCGGGCAACAGGTTTCAGCTGTTTATCGATTTGACCTACGTTATACGTATTTAGTATTTGCGAGATATACTCGTCGTATTTGACTACGTATTACCAGATATAGCACTAAAACACAGGACCGGGCCGTAAGCTTAGGGGCCCACCTAAGTACTCAAAGTATAAGGAAAAATAAGACAGTAAAATACTAACGATCTGTTATTATGATGATTATTTTAAAATTTGTAAATGAATGTTTTTATTAAATAAATAAATAATAATTCTTTGAAATTAGTTATAATATCACAGTATTTACTTATCCTCCTGCAGTTATGTGACATTAATTTTGCTATTGTAATCCAGATTATTAAGTAATTGCGCTCACATTTAATCTAATTTTATCATTAGTTGCCATGAATACTTGTTCCATAGTAAATTCCCACTCTCCTTTTCAAATCTTACCAAGACGCTTATAAATATTTATCGCTTTTAAAACAACATTAACTTTCCCTGATCTGTTATGCCTACGCTATAAATACATTTAATTTATGAAAATTTATTACGATTAATGGCAACTTTTCATCTCAACGCCACAGATTATAAAATTACCTCCCTGGCTGTGGTTAGAATTTTATTTCTTTAATCTGATTCATATTTTTTTTGAATTAATTTTTATCGACTAAAAAGAAGAAATACTGCTAAACGCTGCTTAAGATTTTGCAAAAGCAATGTTTGCATTTGACATGATATTACTTTAAAAATATCCTTTAAATGTCTTTAAAGTTTGAGGGAATGTAGTTCCAAAGAAGGTAGCTCAATGTTGAACATAAGAATAAATCCTCATTCCCACGAGAGTTTCTATAGAGCTGAAAATCGAAGTGTCAAGTTCTCAAATATGATAGTTGACACTTTGTATTAGTTCTATTTACAGTACCTACTGTTTTTCTGTCGTACTTTATATCTATATACCTTATTTACTATTAACTACTACTACTATATTTTATTTCTTGGGCAAGAGAAAATAATATTTGCATGGTAGGGTAAATACGCCAAACGTCGGCCCCCCTCCAATCCTCGGCCGTCTGCACATTTTCAGCTTGCATTCATTCAAAAGGTAATTAAGTGGTAATTTTGCCACTGAAATTGCAAGCTTAGTTCATACTCTTCAAGTGCAAACCGTTACTATACGATTACGTCACTTGCTCTTCGCACACTGAGCGTCAGAAGCGATAGCGCCGTTGAAGCATTGAAGTTCGTAGTCAAAGCAGCTTACTTGCTGTGAATACCGACGATTCGGGGATTGATATTACATCGATAAGACATTTCTTTTTTTGATTTTTAGCTTTGCTATCACTAAAAAGATATTTTTACTATATTTTGAGATAGTTTTTTCAACGTTTTGCGTATTGGTTTTAGGGAAAAATAGGGGGCCGCCATTAGAATACCAGTTTCGACTGAAAATCGGAATCTCGGCCGGGGCCGACTTAAGATAAATGCAGTCTGTTTTATAAAGTCCAATACTACGAATTCCATTGTCTTAATAGTAAAATTTATAACGCTTTTATGTTAATAAATCTATTTTACGTTCAATCGCCAAATACCGGCCGGAGTGGTATTAGCTGAATCTCGAGAAATAAGCTATACGAAACAGGGGCCGACTTTGGAAATATTAAAGATCGTAATGTCGGCCAGCCTAAGAATCGAGTGCTACTTACAGGCTGATTACTTTTGTATTTTTCATTGTTTGTGTAGGTACTGGGTAGTCATTTTTCAATTTATTTATGAAACTTGCTGTCTCAAAATTGAATTATGTATTAATATAATTTATTAATATTATAATAGGCCCGGCCGACATTTGGGAAAAACGCGACCGACCATTGGGCCGTGAACGGCCGACTTTAAGGTTTTTTCGTTCTCGACGCATTTAAACCTTTATACTTCTTTCGTTTAGTAGAAAAGTCAACCATATGCCTATAAATATAAAATAGATTTATCAACCTGTCTAAAACCGTATAACAAGCTATCCTTTCGTTGCAAACTGATGGATCCGGAGCGATCTAAAGTGAGAAAATCCGTAAGTGGCCGACATTTAGCGTATTTACCCTACTAGCAATCTTTACCCAAACCAAAGACCAATCTCCTATCTGACAATCATTATAATTTATACATACATACATACATATAATCACGCCTTTTTCCCGTAGGGGTAGGCAAAGAACGCCTCTTTCCCGTAAGGGTAGGCAGAGACCACTTCTTTCCACTTGCTACGATCCTTACATTCTTGTTTCACTTCGTCCACTTTCATTCTTACCATCCAATCCTCCTCTTACATTCAACGTAGCGAAGCGGCTCTCCATGGGCCACTTTTCGCCTCCGCGAGAACGAGATGTGATGGGTGGCGAACCACATCGCCGCCATTTTGGATAATTAAATTATTTTTATGAATTATCCATTGCGTTCCCACGGATTGGCGGAGAGGTTAGGAATAGGGAAAGGGAAGGATAGGTGGTTTGGAAAGGATGATTGGTAAGTTAGAGTGGGAAATAGGAAATGTAGGATATTACCGCCCAGGAGGGCAAGGGATAGGACAGTAATAGCTAGGGAAGCCGGGGTCGCATACCCGTATACTATACCACAACTACCGGACAGGTAAGTTGGGATGAGTATCCCATGACATATGATAATTTATAGGTACAGAAAAATGCTCCAGGTATTATTTACAAAAACATATTATAAAAAGTAACAGCATCTAATCGCTTGATGGCACTCAAGAGCCGTATTGCCTTTTGTGCGAAGGTCGGAATGACCTAATAATGTCGATGTGTCACAACGAGATAACCGCTTCCGACCCTCGAGCGAAGGTTTGTAGAGTTCCTTAGGGCCTAAAAACCTATAAAATACCTACGTCGGTTTATAGGATTCCGTAGGTTTCAAAATACCTTTCATCTCTTCGGATGTAGCAAGTCTCCCATACCTGCGCGCGGTAGGAATCCCCACGGCAGAATGCGTAAATGCCATTTTCTTAACGAAAAATATAATCTAAAAAGGCCTTGAAAAATAAATACATAGGTACAAGTAGGTATGGGTTTCGTGTGGTATAATTCGTGGATTATTTCCCCGCGTTGATTTTAAGTCTGGTTAGGACAATGCAGGCTGATCACCTGATTTTCTGACAAGAAAGATGATCCATGCGTCGGATGGGCATGTAAAATGTCGGTCCTGTGCCTGATCTCTCGCCAGTCATATCGGTCATCCGTCCCACTGGATTACGAGAGTAAAGAAAGAGAGAGTGTTATTATGTATTGCGCACACACTTGGGCAATATAAAAATAACTCCTGCGTATCGGGCTTGGTTTCAATGAAACCGACCACCAGTCACCGAAATCGGTGTGGGGAGCTATTACTATAGAAGTGCGTTTTGTCTACACAAAAATAGACATACTGACAGATAATATGGACAAAATGACAGCTTTCATGTGTCAATTTGTCATTTGTCATTCTTCCGTAGAAAGAAACACTTCTACGGCCTCTACGGGGGTTGTCCTAAGCGTGCTGCAGCTCGTGTTAATACGTGTCTGTTGGTGGCAGTACTTATTGCTTACCTACCCTCGTGCATCTATCTGCTCGTCTGCCGTTGACTATAAAAACGGTCAGGCGCGAGTCGGACTCGCGCTCTAAGGGCTCAGTACAAAACGAAAAAAAAAAATCACGTTTGTTGCATGGGAGGCCCGCTAGAATATTTGTTTATTCTATTTCTAGTATTTGTTGTTAGTAGCGGCAATAGAATACACCTTCTGTGTAAATTTCAACTGTCTATGCCTATGGCTATCACGGTTCGTAAGGTACCGCCTGGTGGCAGACGGATAGACAGATAACGAAGTCTCAGTAATAGGGTCCCGTTTTGCCCCATGGTACGTTAGTAATCTACACTAATATTATAAAGAGGAAAACTTTGTTTGTTTGTTTGTTTGTTTGTAATGAATAGGCTCAAAAAGTACTGGACCGATTTCAAAAATTCTTTCACCATTCGAAAGCTACATTATCCACGAGTAACATAGGCTATATTTTATTTTGGAAAAAATAGGGTTCCGTAAAATATTTGGGTTTTACGGACACAAGGTGTAAAAAATCAACCAGAAAAGTTATTACTTATTTATTACTTATTTTGCGTACGCTGCCTAAACTATAAAAGATAGAACCATAAAATGTTCTAATTAATTGGAGATCTTATAAATATCTACAAAAAAGTCCGCGACACACTATACCTATCTATGTCCAGTGAGGCACAACAACCATTTTCTCATTTAGAAATCTTGAATTTTTTTTGGACTACATTTAAACGCGTTTATTTTACTCATGCTATTAATCCTTATCAAAATAAATTATTTGATCACTAAGTACAGTTTATGTAGATAATATTTGGTCTTTGAATGATTGAAATTGGACGTGTGGTTTTGAAGTTATGGCGAAATTAAAATATTACGATTTCTGCTGCACGGCCCGTTGCGAAGTGGGCGTCATCAATGCGGGGGTACGCGTGCGGGGGGAGTTTAGATCTATGGTATTTCATACGATAAAAGTATACCCACCTACTTATTTCATTGAGTTTTAGTAGGTACCTATATTAATTTGTTTCTGTTTGTTTTGACTAGATTTCGCCCGTTTTGTTAGAGGTTCAAAGACATTCTTTAGTATTAGTATCAGTATTGTACCCGTGCGAAGCTGGGGCGGGTCGCTAGTATATTATACTTTGCCTATGGTACGGACTACGGTAACGGAACTACTAGCCTACACTCTACAAGCTACAGCCGCGGCGTAGTTACCAGTGGCGTATTTAGGGCATAATTATGTTTAATTCCTAAAACTAGATTTTTCTTTAGTAATTTCACTAACATTGTCGAATTGTGATTTGCGTGTTGTGTATAGCGTGCCAGTAATAGCCTCGAAAGCTTTTTCTAGGATTTTCCTGAAAACATGTTATTATTTTAATACCCCCTTATTTACCTAGGCAGTAAACAACACAACCATTAAAATTTTATTGTTCTATAAATTTAAAGATTTAAAGATTTCTTTGTTTATTCAAAGTAGGTACCTGGGTTATGGGAAACCAAGCTCGGAGCTCTAGTAGATTTAAATAAATAAAAAGGTTCGAAGTTCGAACCTACCGCATTCCGAATTTTCTAACAACGCAAAAATTAACCAAACTGCTGTTTGCAAAAATCCGACTGATATAATAGAGTCGAAATCTTATACTGTATATATAAAATTAATGAATTGCTGTTCGTTAGTCTCGCTAAAACTCGAGAATGGCTGGACCGATTTGGCTAATTTTGATCTTAAAATAATTGTATCAGTTCAGGAAAGGTTTAAACGGTGAGAAATTTCAGTTCATAGTTAAGACAGAATAACGTTGTCGGGACAGCTAGTTATTGATATATTGTTGCACGAAGAAAGAAAACCATATTATATAAGATAAAAATGTACAGTTTCCAGGGATAAAACATAGCTGCTACACTTTTCTCCCCCAAATCTCCCTGCCTGTGCTCCCTGCATACTAACTTTCATGTAAATACTTGCAGCCATTGCCGAGATTACGATTATGTATATATTTCAAGATTGTCAAGTTTAAAATATAAGATAAATTGTAATTCCAATATATATTCAAATTCAAATTTCAAATATATATGTAGGTATATACTGGCCTGCGAAATGGTAAGCTTAGTCAAATATGTATATTCTAGAATCTAGATTATTCACACAAGTTCAGTGTCTGACGCAAGACCTAGACTAGATTATCTGTTACCTAACACAGGCCCCTGGGAAGATAACACTGTGGCATGTAACTACGTTGCCCAAGCGTTCCGGGTTATTTGCATACAGACGAACTGTTGTTATACTGGGTGTAGTTTTATCCAAATTCTATAATATGTTATCCAACAGTACGTAAGTTATTATAGTGTAGACAGCTAAAAATTGTCGCAATTTACAGAAAAATAACATTATTAACAAATCCTGACAAGTGACGACTAGGGAATGTTATTATTCGACAAATTTTACTATTCGAATAATTCGAATAATGGCTAAACACTATTCGAATAAATTCGAATAATACGAATATTGGTAATAAACTTTAAATACAAGTAATATATTGCGTTTATATATACCTGCATATTTAATAATATTAATGCGAAGTGTTTCACAAATTACTCTAAAAAAATCAGCGTCTTCTTTTAAGTTTCAAACTTAAAATACTAAATTGCCATAACTTTTTAAAACTATTAACACATGAATGGTTTAGGTCTGGAGCAGACCATGCATTTGGTTGCCAACTAAGGGGTTTCTCCCAAAAATTAAGGAAAATATCCTATAGGGGCGAGAATTTTTGGGGTTTGTTTTAGAGGTTCGTATTTTCTGGTTTTTAATTGAGTTAAGCTATTCATCGATTCAACATAGAGAATCGATTTTAAAAGTCAGACCTACAGTTTGAATTTTTAAATTAAGCTTTTGGTAGTATAATTTAATGTATAAAGAACACTAATATTATAGAACATTTTTTAATTATTTATATATCAGTTTGTTTGAGATTGGTGAGAAATATATTTGCAGAGTTGGAACACTGCACAGAAATTGGAATGCACTGTAAATAGTGCTGTACTCTAATATAATGCCAGCTGCAAAAAATAAACTCTAAACACATGAGTATCGTGCTGTCATAATAGTCTGCTCCAGACCTAATCGGTACATGTGTATATAAACCATAGTAAGAAAAAGTAAACAAGATAAACCGTCAAAATAAAAAGCACTGTTATGTTATCATAACAAAAAACTTTATAGTTGGTAAAAAGTGGGTGGAAAATCTTTAAAACAAAAATAACCTTTTTCCATTTTCAAGTTAACCATGTTTTTGGTCTCTTTATGTTTTTAATTTTTTCTTGAACGATGAGTCTTATTACAAAAAGGAAGTTAGACAATAGTAGATTTAAAAATTGTATCATAGCCTGAAGAATGTGTGAATGATTTTTCTGAAACTAGGCATTATAGGGGTAGGCATCAGGCATTGTACTGCAAGAACGGAATGTGTCATGTTACGAACCGTTCAGAAGATGAAGCGACGGTACAAAGAGACTGAAAAACATTTGACAAAGCCGTGCAAGACTTTAATGGCAGACTCAGCGCTCAGCAAGACCGTTAAATTGTTCCACTTGTTGAAAATCAACACTTAAATGCAGTTAAGTTCAGAAACAGGTTCTTCAGACCCGAAGGGACTATGTGACTGACAGCACAGTCAAGAAGACTTGCTTAAGTAAATCTGAAACCCTAAAGACCGAGGCGAAGGGCGAGTGGTCTCACTTCGAGACCGAACTCGAGAGCCCTAATATCAAGTAGCAACACTGTGGATACGTCCGTGAACACATACAAAAGGATAAACGAGTATAGTCCAGAATTTTGGTCCCAGATGAGTGGATTTACTCACTTTAACTTCACAAGCTTAAGTGAACATCTGAAGAGAGGCTAAGTAAACGTGACCTGGTAGGCGATATCTTCAAGCCTATTTTTGACAAAGAGTCCAGTATGCTCAGGCAGAGTTCATATACAATGGGTTGGCATACCTTCAGGAATCCGCACTGAGTATGTGGCCATGACCCATGATTGGACATCTACCTGGAGAAAGATATTATGGTCAAGAGATTCTTAAAGATTATCTTTAATTTCCTCACCTCAACACGATTAAGAAATTGAAAAGATCTTAGAAAGCTAGTCAAATTGTCACCTACAGTTCGTACCCTCACAGCACTTAAACACGCTCTGATATAAGAATGGGAGAGAATATTACATAATTCGGCTCCAAAACCTCGTTTTCATTATGACAAACCTCCTTCAAGCTGTTGTCAGGCCTCGAGGAGTTATTCGAAACCGCATTTTTATATAACATGTAAATTTAGTCTTTAAAACTAAGATTGAAATGGTTAATTTTAAATATATGTGTGTGTTGAATATTATGTCTTTTAAAATAAAGGCAAAGTTTTATACATGACTTTTACAAAGTCAACCATTTCCAAGTAATCCGCCTCCAAATTGGTTTCACCCCCCTCTGTTATTTCTGAACTATGAGGATTAGGAACTTACAATTTTCCATGCTGGTAGATCATGGTAAATTGTCTGTAGGAAAGTAATTTTGAACGGAATCGAACACTAAGATTAAGAAACTAAAAATCGTATTACGCTTTATAGTAACAGAACCCTCCTTAGACACGTCCTAACTCACTCTTGGTTAGGTTATTTCGACAAGCGTGTGAGCATGGATTTCTTTCGCTAAAGCCTGTAGGAAGTATTCACCTTAAATATTTTTTATTTAAAAACAGATTTGTATTCTTTCATAAACAGTGTAGTAAAATCTGTTTTAGAATATTATTGACGACAATATGAATAAATAATAAAAAAAATGTATTAAATAACGAAACTTTTTCGGTTTATGTATAAGTTTATTACTATTATTAACATACTTTTGAAAAATAAATAAAATATTTTTATTATTCGTTTTATTCGAAATATTCGAATATTGAACCCTGTCATATTCGAATAATAAAATCGTCGAATATTCGAATAAAACGAATATGCGAATATTCGAATAATATTCCCTAGTGACGACTACTACGCATGGACACACTTAAACTGCCGTACAACGCGTCGGCTTTTAAGGTTACGCGTTCGCTGCGCAGTATCGGCCGCGCCTATGAATTTATGTTTAATGTTTTACATTTATTTTAACAAAAAAAAAAAACTCTTTAAAATTGAATATCTCGCAAACGGATCAAAAAAGTTCGCGTCGTCGTCGTGGTTTTATTTTTTGTCGGTAAGCCGTAACAAGGGAATAGGGATATATGAAATAGATAGTTTTATTTGCATAGAATAATATAATAATTACTAATTAGATGTAACAATGTTTTTATACCCTTATGTATTCCACCTTACGGCATACAAAAATTTCACAATTATTATAAAATAATTATTATTAAATATATATAATTATTATAAAATAATGAAAATTAGTACTACTTAGTACCGAAAAAACACAGATTGATTTTTGATTTTTTATCTAGTGTAATTATTTTAAATTACTTCAAAATTTTTAAGGTATTATTATTCACAATTACAAACCAAATAATAATAATAAATGTAACACATAGTCCGAATGTATTAATATAATAAAATTCAGGAATTTCCGAGAACTCTAATAAACGAAAATCATAGTTTCGCTACATAACTAACTATTTAGTTTACTGTATTTTAGCTCCCAAACAAAAACGGTGCGTGCTTTATTATTTGTCGGTATGTGACTGAAATAAATTTTTATGGTCAGAAACAATGGAATTCACCTGAAACACAGGTCAAATTGGGAGTGTGGGCGAACATGCCGTAGGAACTATATATTGTATAATATGACTACATTTATGAAATTCTAGCAGTGAAATATTAAACTAACCAATTTAGGACGAACGCTTTCGTCGTTAGAACTCTCTGAGGCATCGGTATAAGTTTAAAAATAGATGTAGCCACTAGCCATTTGATCTTTAAACGACTTTTATAAAAAATTCAAATATTAAGTCGAGTTTAAAGTCGGTCAGGCGCCAATCAATTCTTAGGCCTCTCATTCACTGAAATAAAAGGTACTCGTAATTTTTCTGTGAGGCGGTAGTATTTATGAAGACCTCTGTGGATCAGTGGTCGAGCGCGTTGGTTGGCGTTGGAGCTCAAGCCCCCTCTTTCTTCGCGGGTTTGAATCCTGCGGATGTTAGAAAAATCATTTCTGTGTTCGTAGGTCTTGATGAGTGTTAAATATGTATAAAATATAATAAATATATAGGTATAGTATAAAATTATTAAATATACTTCCCGTTGTCTGGTCCCCGTAACATAGGGTTGCCAACCCCAAATTTAAAAAACCAGGATTTGAAGTTAAAAAACCAGGACAATTCAGCTTAAAAACAGGACGCAAGTATTAGAGTTGTAGCAGTTAATTTATTAACTTAAATGAAATACATGTTACATCGCATACCCGTATACTATACCACAACTACCGGACAGGTAAGTTGGGATGAGTATCCCATGACATATGATAATTTATAGGTACAGAAAAATGCTCCAGGTATTATTTACAAAAACATATTATAAAAAGTAACAGCATCTAATCGCTTGATGGCACTCAAGAGCCGTATTGCCTTTTGTGCGAAGGTCGGAATGACCTAATAATGTCGATGTGTCACAACGAGATAACCGCTTCCGACCCTCGAGCGAAGGTTTGTAGAGTTCCTTAGGGCCTAAAAACCTATAAAATACCTACGTCGGTTTATAGGATTCCGTAGGTTTCAAAATACCTTTCATCTCTTCGGATGTAGCAAGTCTCCCATACCTGCGCGCGGTAGGAATCCCCACGGCAGAATGCGTAAATGCCATTTTCTTAACGAAAAATGGTTATGGTCAGAAACAATGGAATTCACCTGAAACACAGGTCAAATTGGGAGTGTGGGCGAACATGCCGTAGGAACTATATATTGTATATGACTACATTTATGAAATTCTAGCAGTGAAATATTAAACTAACCAATTTAGGACGAACGCTTTCGTCGTTAGAACTCTCTGAGGCATCGGTATAAGTTTAAAAATAGATGTAGCCACTAGCCATTTGATCTTTAAACGACTTTTATAAAAAATTCAAATATTAAGTCGAGTTTAAAGTCGGTCAGGCGCCAATCAATTCTTAGGCCTCTCATTCACTGAAACAAAAGGTACTCGTAATTTTTCTGTGAGGCGGTAGTATTTATGAAGACCTCTGTGGATCAGTGGTCGAGCGCGTTGGTTGGCGTTGGAGCTCAAGCCCCCTCTTTCTTCGCGGGTTTGAATCCTGCGGATGTTAGAAAAATCTTTTCTGAGTTCGTAGGTCTTGATGAGTGTTAAATATGTATAAAATGTAATAAATATATAGGTATAGTATAAAATTATTAAATATACTTCCCGTTGTCTGGTCCCCGTAACATAGGGTTGCCAACCCCAAATTTAAAAAACCAGGATTTGAAGTTAAAAAACCAGGACAATTCAGCTTAAAAACAGGACGCAAGTATTAGAGTTGTAGCAGTTAATTTATTAACTTAAATGAAATACATGTTATGCTAATAAAATCATATTTTTTTATAAAAGTTTTTGAACAAAATTTAATTACAAAGAAAAATTGTAAAAGTGGCGCACAAATTTTAAAATACACATTATCAGGGCGCTTTTAAAAACCCAGGACACTGCTTTGAAACTAACCAGGACAACCCAGGACACTGTAAAAACCAGGACATGTCCTGGTAAAACAGGGCGATTGGCAACCCTACCGTAACACAAGTTCTTCGGGTGCTTACCACAGGGCCCAGGGTCAGATGGACGTGGGTATGGTACAACTTTGCACCGGGCACCGACCATCGACCGTTTTTGGGCGTGGATTTGCATGACAGTTTTTACTGTAATACTTACCCCCTTACTAATAAAAAAAACCAGTAGATAAGCAATACAATGTTTTATCCTTACCTTATGCGTCGGAAGTGTCGCTTGACAGACAAAGACAAAACATTGTATTGCTTATCCACTGGATAAATATTTTTTCTAGTAAGGGGGCTACTGTTTGTCGATACGGAACTGTCGGTCTCGCAAGGACATTTGACAGTGGCGTAGACACAACGATACCGAATAATTCTCATTCGAAAATTTGACAAAATCATGACATCCATGAAGTTTCCATGAAGGTTAGAGAGAAGGAGAACGATCGCTGTAGAAAATAGTATTCCAGAAATATGGACAAAATAAGTGGGGCGCTGCGATCGCTAACTTGTTTCGATAAAAGCGGGCCACCGTTGCCGCGAAGATAATTTGTACACTATTCAACTAACTTCATCTACTTGTACTCAGAAACAGCTAACTTCGCAGATACTACTTACCGACAGCAGCGCGGCTGGTGGCTGAAAAATGAACTATAAATTCTACAAATTTTCAGGGACAGGCGGGCTAAGGCTTATTTACAGGCATATTATAGGATACTGGATAGGCAAGTTTCATTCGATAACGCTAAATAACGTTAACGTTAAATGTTCCTGCTAGGCCCCCTGATGGACGATAGGCAGTATTACGTTGTCATTCTTACCCATGTATGTCGTATAGGTAACAAGGTATTTTCAGTTCCGTGCATGATGACCAAAGTTTTTCAATCTACACACGGGACGTAAGTACACCCCTTTGAGAGTAAAGTCAATATTAAACTATGCGCGGTGCAAACTGCAAAGCTCCGCTATATTTATCGCAAAGTAAATGTATGCTGGGTTTATTTTAATTGAAAATGTACATTTGATTTATGAAGAATAGTATAAAATAAAACAGTCCGTAAATTTTCCTCCTTACGGCCAAAATGTAGCGACCCTTACTTCCAGGTCAAATTAAATTTAACCAAAACTCCATCGACAATAACGACGCTAGTTAACCCAACAAGTAAGTATTGTATTAAGAAAATGGAGCAGAACAAACTGTTTTCGATATTGCAGAGGTTTCATTAAATATTTCCAGTAAATTTAATTTGGGTTCGAAGGTTAATCTTGTGGTCAATGTATTCGACATGGCTATTTTCGTGATCTTGAGTTGCTAAGAAATTGGTTGTATCCGCTAAATAGCCAATTGCTCATAGAAATTGATTAAATAGTAACTATTAAACCTAAAAATAAGTTACCTCTTTGTAATAGTTTGGTAACTGTTGGTGGTAGAGTGGTGTAACTATATGAGGCGAGGCAAATTCTTTGGATACAATTTTTATTTTGCTTTCATTTCGGTGTGATTGACCCTTAAATATAATTCCTGCAAATCAACTGCCTGTAATGGACGCTTAAGACCTACTTGTGACCTTTCCCTGCCCCATTTCTCTATTTATATTCGAATTTAATTAAATTTATTTTGAACAAATCGTGATTCGGAGGAGAAGATAAAGCCACTCAAAATATTAAATGTTATCAAAACGCCCCGGAATTTGTGATAACGCACATAAAGCACTTAAATTTATGTACAAATTATGCAAAATGTAATGAAATCTGATTATTTTGGAAACGTTGGAAATTGGGTTTAACTCAAGTCCTCTAAAATACATGAAATACGAAATGTGACATTTTTCTTTAAGTAAAAAAATAATCTTCCGCAGTCCGGATACTTTACTGCAGTGTGCATGAGGGAAATTGCAGCATCAACCCCATAATCCCACCAATACAGGAATTTATCGACTAAAGATTTCAAAACTAAAGATGAACAACTAAAGATGATGAAGGCTATTAGTTATGACGTACATTTGACATCTTCATACTCGAAAAAGATACGCCATCTTGATTTCACCATACCTGTCAAAATGGCCCCAAACAACCCCAAAAGTGGGGCCATTCAATGGGGGCAGGATTTGCCTCGACATGCCTTGCATGCATCTATAATATATACGTCTATGTCTATACTAATATAATAAAGAGGAAAAGTTTGTTTGTTTGTTTGCATTGAATAGGCTCCGAAACTACTGGACCGATTTTGATGAATCGTGTTTATCGCGGAAAAGTCGCGGGCAACATCTAGTTGTATAATAATTATACGTCTATGTCGATGTCACCGTAAAATTGTAAAAACCGTTAGATTGTAATATAACCCGCGAGATTGTAATATAACCCGCGCTCGATAGAGTTATCGTGCGCCAATATCCAGGTTGTTTTGTTCTACAAATGTGTTGGTGCAAGACCCCCTCGAGAGAGTCTACAGGTAAATGTATGCTTGAGGCTGGGGATGTTCATACTATGTGAAATACGAAATGATGACGACGAAACACGAAATGACGACGACAAAATACGAAATGATGACGACGAAATACGAAATGATGACGACGAAACACGACATGATGACGACAAAATACGAAATGATGACGACGTAATACGAAATGATGACGACGAAACACGAAATGATGACGACGAAATACGAAATGATGACGACGAAATACGAGATGATGACGAAAGTGTGCTTCGTCCTACTACTATTACAAATATAAAAGTTTGTGTCGATGGATGTTTAGATGTTTATTGTTTATGCTAATTTTACGCAAAAACTACTTACCTAACGGATTTTGATGAAATTGGATATTATAGTATTTAAGGCAATTGGATTTACAAAAAGTGCAGCGTCCCCCATGGGAACACTGTACTTTTCCTATAATAACTCGGGCGGAGCCGCAGGCAAAAGCTCTGCCAGCTTTTGCTCAGTTGGTAGTAAATAAAAGTAAACGGGTTTCACTTCGAAGTGCCGGCAGAAGTGAAAACTTGAACATTAAATTGGTAAAAACGCCATCTAGGTTAAGAGATACGAACTAAAATAGTTTCATGCTCGCGTAACTAAGACTGAAGGAAAGGAAACTAAGACATCAAAAAGTTGCAAGTTGCATCTTACGATTTCGATCTTGTCACGTGTCCTGACACGAGTTTAACATTTTTTGCCCATCCCAAGAAAACTGCACAACGCCGCTTGAGAAGTTTTCACTACAAAAAGAAAAAAAAAGTTACCTCTCAAGTGCCCATTTGAGGTTTTGGTTATTTCGACGTAAAACGTGACGATCGGCCTACATTGCTGTTGTACTCAAGCTTTGTTATTTCAGACTAAAAATAGCAGACAGCCTAAATAAGTAACCTCTTTTACTGCAGTAATTGGCATTGTAGAAATATTTTACTGTCAAAGAGAGAATTATTAAGTAGGCGAGCTGTAGCAAACCGGATGTATTCGGTACTGAGTAACGGGTGCGCCATCTAGTAACGAAACGTTGCACATGAATATATTCCGTTACTCGCAGTTTTCGTAGTATTGTATTATAATTCAAAAAGTAGTTAAAAACGTTTGGATCCATAATGTCCCTTTCCCAAAATGTGCCCTGGTTCCAGAATGTCCCTTTCCCAAAATGATACTGAAAGTGAAAAAATGCACCTTACGCAGCTTGATATATTAATGTATTTAAAGTATGTTTTCTACAAATTACGAATGTTGTGAACCCGCCACATCATACTATATGCGTATGCAATACGACTTGTGTCGTTGCTCTAATATAACATAGCATGTTAGGAAGTAACGAGAATCGTAACGATACCATCGTAACGAGTACTACTGTTATAGTAACGAATACATACCGGTACACTTTTTTCGTTACTTTTACACCTCTATTATTAAGTGTAATATTTTTATTTTATTTTTACGATTCGAATAAAACGCCGCCTCTTGGGGAGAAAATCTGACTTTATTAGTTCATCCAACGAAAAAACAAATGTACAAATGTTTCTCGCCAGAAGTAAAATAAAAAATTCACAAGCTTTTGCCGTTTTTGTATCAAAATATTATTATGTTCTTTTGTTACGACTTAAGGTATTGTTTCGTTTTATGCGACCGCGACCTTAGAGATGCTCTAAGCGTGAGGCCACACGGCGCGGCGCCGCACCGCACCGCAATACTCCGCACCGCACTGGCGGCCACACGAGCAGTGCGGCGTCGCAATGTTCTTACGGCGTCGCTGCGGCACCGCAACAGGGTTGACTTGGCTAATGGCTTGCTCTGTTGACGACAGTCTACAATAGTCAATGGAAATTTAATTATTTATATAATTGGTATCGTATCACGTAATTATACGTTGATTCTAACGAGCGTACACTTCTCCCTACGCCGTACATACAACTAAGCGGTGCCGCCGCGGCACCGCACTGCTTGCACCCCTCCCCGCCTCATCTGCCTCGCGCCGCTGTCCGGTGCGCCTGCGGTGCGGCGCCGGACGCGCCGTGTGGCATACCATACATTTTTATATGTAAAAGACCCGTTGCGATACCGCTCAGGCGCCGCGCCGCAGCCGTACCGCACCGTGTGGCCTGGCCCTAATACTGCGACCCGCAAACCAGCGAATCAGTGTGCTGACTGCTAAATCATGAGTAGCGAGTGCGAGTTTTGGTCACTACTTGCCGTGAAGAAGTTTAATACAATTTGTATTACATCGAATTTGTTACCATTGCTTGCTACTAGGGGCGCTGTTTCGATGCCATACAAATAATTGTAGTTAACTTCTTTCATATAAGCAATGGCTCTGTTCCGCGGAAAAAAGCGCTAAGAGAAAATCGTAAGCAAAATGGCGACCGCTAAGCGTTAAATAAGCGAAATGGCGGATATTTTTGGAGCGTGGCTCTCCCACGTATGGTTTTGTCCGTGACACACCCACACGCCATTTTTCAGACTAGTTTTGAATAAAGTGACAATTGTTTAGACATTTAACATAATATATCTTTTACATTGGCTTCCTTAAATGATGATTAAAATCGATATTATGTTGGTCCATGGGACCCCGTTCCCGGTCCCGGGACCGACGGAATCCTCAATTCTCGTATTTAAAGTAGACTGTCATTTCACTTTGATCGTATATTATGTGAAGCGACATGTTATCATAAACTGAATTTGTGAAGTTTGGACTTTTGACCAATCAGAGCGCGTTTCACGTTGGTTTAACGTTTACGAGAATACCGTTAGACAGCTAAGCGTATCGGGACTTTATTATAATTGTATTAATGCAGGTTTTATTTAGCAGAATTGACCCTCTGGTATGGCCGAAAGGTTGTTTAAGGGTTAAGACATCTTAGACTTATTTTACTGTGTAACAAATACATATTGTAAACTCGACTTTCATAAACACATTACATAAATATTCGTGCTTAAAACGATTAGCAAGTAAAGGTGCTAGAAATGAAAATTACTTTATTTCTCGCTAACTACGTAATTTGTAGGTTTGTTTTCTATTACGGCTTTCCTTGCTATTAACAGTGTGGTTATAGTGTGCTAAATGACGTGCAATTTGTGTGTGGAAAATGGGATAAGAAATAAGAATATTATTTTGTTGCTTAGAAATCATAGTTAGGAATGGTATATTTATTATGATCATAGGGGCAATTCTGCTAAATAAAACCTGCATTAATACAATTACAATCAAGTCCCGATACGCTTACACTCGCAAACTGTGTTTTTATGAACGTTAAACCAACGCGAAACGCGCTCTGGTTGGTCGAAACGTCATAAAATCCGTTCATGATAACATGTCGCTACACTTTCAAATTTCAATCCAAACAAAGTAAAATTAAGTCTACTTTAAATACGAGAATTGAGGTTCTGGTTTATTTCTTATAGTTAATAGGCCGTATCATTTACCAACTTTGTACTATCACACGTCACGTCATTGTAGTCACGTTAAAATATTTTAAACTCTAAATTATTGTAATAAGCACACCACAAAAACATACTATTATCACAATACAGATAATAGATATACATAATATAAACATAGACTAATGATTGGTCTCGCTGGGCGCTCTACCCCAGCGAGACCAATCATTCATCTATGCAATATGCATATAAAATATGTACAAATCTATACTAATATTATAAAGCTGAAGAGTTTGTTTGTTTGTTTGTTTGTTTGTTTGAACGCGCTAATCTCAGGAACTACTGGTACGAATTGAAAAATTATTTTTGTGTTGGATAGTCCACTTATCGAGGAAGGCTTTAGGCTATATAGCATCATGCTAAACTCAATACGAGCGGAGTACCAATCAAGAATGTTACAAAATCGGGGGTATTTTTTTCCTTTTGAGAGCTTTCGCTACGTACGCTGCGGAAACGGTTAAAGGTTCGCTAAAATGATGTATGGCAGAATTGTTCCCCTTTAAAAGTTCTAAAAAAAAGTCCGCGACAGTATATGTCTATCTTTTAAGGTTGGCTCACTATAACCTTTTTATACTTACCAAATTTGTTCTAAAAGTAAGCATTATTCGTGAAGGTGTTTTCATAAAGATTATTATTAATCCTTATCCAAGTAAATACGTTATTCATTACAAGCATTTAATCTAGAAGAAATTTGCCGTTTACATCATTTGATTTCAATGAGTATTTTAGAAGATATCGCAGTAATAAAATAATCATGCGCGCTATAGTTAGGCGCGCGGAGCGGGCGGGCAGTCGTGAGGTGGAAGCGCTTCTTCTACGTAAATGAAGTCGCGGGTAAATTTTAGCGATATCCCAAAGTAACTATTCCACGCGGACGAAGTCGCGGGGAAAAGCTAGTATGCATATAAAATATGTACAAATTTGGTGGCTATAAAAAGCGATGTCTTTCAGGCAACCATTCTAATGAATAACAGAACTCGGAAGAAACCACATCATGAAGAAACATAAACCCTAAAGTTTGTAGGACGTTCAAAGTAAACAACAAGTACAAAGGAAAAACAGAGTAAATAAACATTAACCCCCTTACTAATAATCGCTGCATAAGCTTTGAATAGTTATACAGTGTTTTGTCTCCTTCTATCGAATTAAAAATGTCACTTGTGTGAGGTGAACAAAACACTGTATAACTATTCAAAGCTTATACAGCGTTTATTAGTAAGGGGTTAAGAGAACACGTAAATAATAATTAAAAAAGAAAACGTACTTGCAACTTCCATACAAAATAGTTCAAAACGATTCATTTATAGATCCAAAGGAACGCTTGGACAAAAGAGAAAGTATTTTGAGACTCGTCTGGAAGTAACAATCTTCATAAGCATGTAAAGTAAGATGCAGTGAACTAGTCTATAGTAAATACCATGAGAAAAAATAATTTATTGGTTACATGTAAATTAATCAATGAACATCTGTAAAAATCCTGTCAATAATTCACATGAAGCTGGGATTACATCATTATTGAACATTTGGTGCACCACCGGGCCCGGCAGTTTTAAAGTGAATTTGACAGATTTGTTAATTAAGTCTATAACAGTGACGAAACTGTTTCTTCAAATTGATCCAAAGTAAAAAAAGAATTGCCCCAGCTGTGGTCGATGATGATGAACAATGTTTACCACAAGTACCAGGGACACAGAATAAGGTAGGAGCTTCTATCGACATCGACACTGTGAAACTGGGTTGTAGTCGGATTAGCCCCTTTAAACTGTCACTCAAACGCCACTCGAAAATAGTTCGCTACATTTCTTTTTAGAAAGAAATTTACAAAGAAACTACATAGTTTCTAGAAAATCTAGAAATTGTGTTACGTTGCTCGTTTTAGATTTCATTTTCTTTTATAGGTTTTATAATATTTAAGTAAGGTTATTAGATGCAAATAAGATTGTGTCTATGAAAAGGCATACTAAGACAAGACTTGTCAGAGTATCAACTTTTTCTCGTGTCTCCCGGTAAGTTGTGCTAGGGAAAAAGTTATTTGCTTGATAAAATGTGATAATGTAATATATTCGAGTTCATAAACAAAACGTTTAAACAGTATGCTAGAATTGATGCTAGAATCTAGATGGTTTAACTTAGCGTTGTTTGAATTTAAAATTATTTTCATTTTGACAGAAGATCATTGTTTACATAAATCATTCTCTCCAGGTTTTTAGTATAGACATAGAGTAACGTTTAAAAATAACCCATTTTAGAAGAATATTAATTATGACGTACAAAATGTGAAATTTTGAAGCTCCCAAGTATTGATTTTGTAATATAAGCCGCGGGATAATGAATGCCGTGTAAACCCGATAATGACTGCGAAATCCCGCTGCAGTAACGATGTTACAGCTGGCCTTTGATGTGCTCCTAGTACGCCAATCCGATTTATCTAATAGTGCTTTTCATGGCTTGCACGTGTTTGACGTAAACGTGAATAAGGATGAGATTATCTACAGATACTCCGGAATCCGAAACGCCGGTGAAAATTCAGAGCACTGAAAATAGAACTCTGCGCTAATACAATAGAGTTGAAAATGGAAGTGTCGAGCTGTCGCCTGTCATATAATAATATGAGTTATGACTTTTTTGACTCGATACTCGTGTGTTCGATTTTGAAGTCTATTTAATTAGTGTAGAGTTATGTTTTCAATGCTCAGAATTTTCTACTGCCTTCAGGATTCCGGATCATATAAACCAGCCTAACAAATGCTTCTTTAATTAAGGCGATATAGAACCATCATCTATGACTGTCGTAAAGACAGGCTGTCTTAAGTTGTAAAAATGTCTCCGACGTGAGCGCCCCGTTGGGGCCAACGCGACTTGCCAATAGGGGATCGGAATACATCTGAAATATTTAGTTTCATTCATATATTCAGAAATATTGGGGCATTACTACTTAGTAAATGTAAAAAAATATATTATTTTATGTGTAGTTTTACTAATAATGAAATACATTTAAAAAGTACCAAAATTTTTTTTTTTTTGGGAGATTGGTAAACAAAACCTACATCATTAGTTTACTTACATTATATTCAAAAACGTTAATTATGGTAAGTATGAACTTCGCACAAATATCGGAGATATTTACAAATATATTCCTGCGGCCGTATACTTCATACACTTTAACCTACAAGTGACGTCACTTGTAGGTTAAAGTGTATGAAGTATAGTTTAGTATGGAGCGTTTTTACGAGACTCGCGAAATTTTGTATACAAATCGCTGTACCTTTGAAAATATTGACTTTTGATATACGGTTTCTTCTGAGAAGTTACTCATATTTAAGAGTACTATTCATTTATGCAATTTAAAAAAACCGGCCCGCTTGCCTATTGCTAGAGACTGCCGTGAGACTCAAGAATGTAACACGTTACACGACATTATGCATTCGTTTGGCTCCTTAGTTTCAAAATCATTGCATTTTGGTCCTTGTCCAAACTTTCTTATTTTATTTGTTTAGTTGTGAGTTGTGACCTTACAATAGGCTTATTTCTCAACACGATTGTATAACGGAATTTGCATATCTGTATAAATATAACATTAGTTCCCAATTAAATATTTAAATTCCCCATTTGAGCCACGAAATAAACAATAAAAATGCTAAAGGAATGGTAATTTTAACAATCTGCAACCAATAAGTGTTATGTAATATTGAATTTTCATCATAGGGTATCAGTATCATAGGTATACGTATATACCCTTACTAATAAAAATATTTATCCAGTAGATAAGCAATGTAATGTGCTGTCCTTGTCTATCAAGCGATTTTTTCAACGCATAAGACAAGGACAAGACATTGTATTGCTTATCTACTGGATAAATATTTTTATCAGTAAGGGTATATACGTATACCTATGATACTGATACCCTTTTTTATTTTTTTTTTGTTTCCGGGGGGGAAAATGCATTACGCATACCACCCAGGCGCAGGGGGCACCCGAGTGGTGATGTGGGACTCCCGTATAGGCTAATGAGACCCACGGTATACCCACTAAAAACCACCCCCCACCTTCCTCCTCTCCGCCCTGTGACGGGGCCACGGGAACGATAAACACATCCGCGACCCCGCCGGCGGCAGCCGCCCACAAGCGGCTCCATACACGGCCCGAAGGCCCCAGGCGCACCAGATGGTAAGGTGCGCCTCCCTCCTCGGCCTCCACCAGTACTGTAGCAGACTCCCCCCGAGTCTGCTACTAGGAGGCCACGGATACCAGCCTCCATAACCGGTACCCGGTGGCAGATCTGAGCTATGGTTCTGCCACCGACCACACCTCGGCCGCAGAGGATAGGGCAAGCGGCGCACCGTAATACCAACTTGCCTCTTCCTCTGCGGCCCCACCAATGCCGTTACCCATACGGAACGGCCCCGCCAGCTCGCAGGGGGGTAGGGAGAGTGGCACAATACCACCACGCCTCTCCCCCTGCGATCCCTCCACGGCCGCAGAAGATAGGGAGTACGGCGCACCGTAATACCGGCACTCCTCTTCTTCTGCGGTCCCACCTCTAAGCGCGTCTGCAGCGGACTCCTCCAGCCCGCTGGGAGCGCCCTCCTCGGGCCAGCCGTTGGCAAACAAGCCGGCCCTGGTTGCCTCTTCGCTTCACTGTGGGTGTCCAGTCCACGGTTACTAAGCCCCACCGCCACGACAAGGCGTGCAACCATCGGGGGGTGATACTGATACCCTATGATAATGTATAATATTAATCATTATACAGTGTACTGTTCTACAGGACCAATTTTGATGAAAATTGGCACAGATGTAGAGTAGACCACGGCGGGGAAGGACATAGGCTACTTTTTATCGTGGAAAAATGTACAGTATTTGCGGAATTAAATTTTGTGCGCGTGAAGACGCGGGCAACGTCTAAGAAAGATGATCCATCCGTCGGATGGTCGGTCCTGACTAATATTGACTCCAGCCTGTCTATTCTCAAAGAACATTTTCAAATCTCGACAGCTGAATCCGCGGTGAGTGTCAAATATCATATACAGTATGTCCCAGAAGTCGACGTCGTCCCTTCGAAGGATAGACCAGCTCATGACTCACCAGAATATCGTAATATGACCTTAGTAAAAAATCTTTAGTTTTCGAGATATTGGCACTTTTAATAATTTCTTAAAACTTACACCTCATGTCAGTGTTTAGGCTGCCGCAACTACAATTTCCCGTATTGTGGGATACAAATTGGTATTACGGAATCCTGACCAGTTCTGCTATTGATCACGGTTATAAACAAAGCTAATAGAGTTTGAACTTTGTAGAAAAAAAGAAAACTTTTCCCTAATCGTGATTTCAAAAACTTTTTCTCCTAACTTTCACTATCCATACTGAACAAAAAATATACCACACTAACCTGGGTTGTTACTTTAACTTTACTTTCTAAAACTAAAGATTTTTTACTAAGGTCATATTACGATATTCTGGTGAGTCATAAGGTGGTCTATCAGCCTTCGAAAGGACGACGTCGGCTTCTGGGACACCTGTATATACGAATCGTCGAGATATATGAAAATGTTCTTAGAGAATAACACTGCTGCGCCTGATATCTCGCCAGTCGTGTCGGTCATCGAAAGAAAGAGTGCTCTTGACTCTTGTGTATTGTTAATTATAAATTACTCTGCGTTCTCTGATTCTCCTTTCATAGGTAAGCCCCAGCCTGTTAAATAGGTAGGGATTTGGATGAGGGTCTTCAACAGGTAAGTGCCACTTACCTGTTACCACTTACTAAGTGGTAAGTGAAGTCGATAGGAATGGAGTTATAGGAACCCCACGCCACTGTTATGGGCAGATATTATTGTTAAAACCATATTATAATTATTTAGGACATACATTGTCAAATAATTACACTCCTACTTTCTTCTTGTAATTAATTTTATTACAGTCTATGGTAGACTACTCTAACTTCCGAGTCGTGGCCCACCGGCCTATATCGCCTTTTGAATTGATGACACCTTTTAAAATTGCAATTCTTCTTTCACAGATAGACAGTGGCGGCTTTCCAGGGATTTTCTACCTTGCAGCAGTGTAATGAACGAAAGGTATGCTGCTAAATATTTCGGTACTAATTTACTATTATTATATAACGTTTTGCTAAATCAATTGCTTAAACTTTGGGCACATGATTTCCTGCTTATGTTAAGTCGATAAGGGGTCGTCCATTAATCACGTGATGCCTAAAGGGGGAGGGGGGGTCCGATAAAAAATCACCAAGTATCACCAAGGGGGGGGAGGGGGTATAAGGAGACATCACGTGTATTAATTTTCGAATCTAGTCTATGCATACTGCAAATATTTTGGTTGTAGATTCGTAGTGTTGTTTAAATACTTACAAAACAAATGAATCGTATAGTTTTAATTGCTTAAATTTTTCGATTAAATTGTTTTTAAAGTTAAAGGTTTTCTTCAAACATGACCTGCATACTATGTAAAAAAAAATACACGTGATCTTAGGTGGGGGAGGGGGGGTAATATAAAACCTCACCACGTATCACCAGGGGGAGGGGAGGGGTCTAAAAAGTTTTTAAAAACATAACGTGATTAATGGACGGTCCCTAAGGCAGAAAAAAAAGTAAAAAAAATATCTAGTAATAAAAAGAGCGTTTGACCCACGAAGTATAGATACCAGGAGTCCGAACGTGATGTTAAAATAATGGTCTCAATTTAGGGGACAAATTTTTTGCCGGTAGAGGGCACACATTAAAAGAAGCACTCGTTTGAAATTACGCGGGAAGTTATGTTGCTATTGACAGCTCTGGAAAAAAATATTAAAAGTTTTTAGAAATTTTTAGAAACTATTCACGAAATATAGATACCGTAGAACACGGTAATTTGAAAAAAATTTTGCCGGTAGAGCGCGCCACATTAAAAGAAGCACTCGGGGAAGGACATAACATACTTTTTATCGCGGCAAAATTTTAAATAATAAATTTTGCCGCGATAAAAATGTTTACAATGATAATATCATCATGTTAATAATAATCATGTCAAGGACATATCTGCCGTTTCCAAACGCACTGGTCTCTTCCATCAAGTTAAACATTGCTTTAACTTAATTATAAAGGTTTTACTCAAAGAAGCAGTTAAGAGATCTCCAAGAGTACAGGTAAATAAATTACGTTAATACAATTGTAACCTTTGACTCAATTTTATTAAAATTTAATTTTATTATTACAATTTATGTTTCCATTTTTATTAGCTTTAAAATCAGACAAGTAATGTTCTTTTATTTTCTTGGTTTTTCTTTTAAAGCAGCGAAGCTAAAGCGTTCAAAAGAGCTTCATTTTCTATTCAGCGTTTTTCATTTATTTTTGCTTTTACCAATTTGAAATTTCCATTTTCTTATGCGCATTTACAGCATTGTGAAACTTCCTTATTCATAATAAGTCCTTTTATATTTTAATGGTTAATAAAAGCAGATGTATGTTACGCGCATAAATTGAGGCATCGCCGTTTGGGATAATCTTTCATGCGTTTGGTAGTTTGACGCTTATTTGTATTTAACGGCACAATATTTCCCTATGTTTTCTATATAACATATTATCTCACAAACATTTGGTATATGAAAAAAGCCAAGTCTTCCTTCGCAAAAAGTTATGAGTTGTCGTAGAGACCAAGTCCAATTCAAGATAGTCCATTTAATTACTTACTCATAAAAAATTTGTTACCGTATGTAGATATATTTCCGTCGTCTGGTGGTGTAACACAAGTTCATCGAGATCTTCCCACGGGATCAGATTGACGTGGTGTGAAGCGTCCATATATTATTTTTATTATTATATCTTGGTAATGAGCAGTTTAATAAATCAATCTATAAATATAATTGTGACAGTTAATCTTACGAATACTTTACTGTCAATACTCCGTGCTTACCCCACTGACTAAACAGACGTAAACTGTGAATAGATACAATTTTTATAAAAAAAATAATAATTTAAAAAATTTAAAAATCCGACTGCGTAAAAAGTGAACCAAACTAAGTACATAATTAAAACTGAAAAGAAAAAAATAATAATTTAAATTTTTTAAATTATTATTTTTTATTTTTTACTTTTTAGTTATGAGTACCTAGCTAGCTATTTACCAGACTGGATTTCCTATCAGCATCAGTACTACATCACAATTGCACTGGAATGTGAGAATGGTTGTTACGCAACTTTAAATCGATATAGATCCTAAACGGTCAGTCGAATCGAAAAATGTTGAGAGAAAACTAACAATGATTTTTAAATACCTATTCAACGATACCCCACTTGATATAGTTTGTTGACTTTCATTTTTTTCATTTTCACAATATGGCGTCCAGTAGTCGCCATATTGAATTTTTGCTAACATCATGTCTTTAGTGACACTCGCCGGACTAAGAGGAATCGATTGACGTGTGAATCATAAAAATCGGCCCAGGCGTTTGGTCTGTATAGTGCTTCAAAGGAACATACATACATACATACATACATACATACATACATAGGCTGTTAAACACATTACCACTCCTTTGCGTCGCGCAGTCGGGTAAAAAAACTGTAACCCGAGTATAGCCCATGTTACCCGGGCTATTATTACGAATCTATTGACATCTCATTTATTAAAACCGAACCAGTAGTTAAGGCGCTACGGTGAAACAAACATACATACTAAGACTGCCAAAATCATTACCCTTCCCTTCGCTGTAGTCGGGTAAAAATTTTAAGTCCAATCCTTCAGAAAAAAATCGGAAAAATCCTTCGCACCATTTACTTCGATTCCTAGAAGCTTAAAAGTAATTCCCAATATTTCTCCCCCTGTTGAATTAATAACACTATGAGATCGGTTCACAGTTTATCCGACAATTGCAGATGGCGAGTGTATTTTTCTCGATATTGTACTCTTCGAACAATTTTCCTTTATATCAAAGTCTGTTTTTGCAGTAATAAACAACAGACGTTCGGTCGTGCTTGTAGCGATATTAATGTTGCAATTTCTTGTTCATTTGAAATATGTTGGTAATGTGATTCTCTTAGCTATTCTCTTAGCTATGAACAAAATTGTAATTATCCTCTGGCTCAATGCTTGACCAGCCAGAGACCGAGCTGATGATTATAATTTACTAGCTGTTTCCCGAGGCTCGGCTCACGTAAATATACTATTGAGTATCCCGTGGGAACACTGTACTTTTTCGGGATGAAAAGTAGCCTATGTTTTAATCCAGAGCCTAAACTACTCCCATACAAAATTTCATCGAAATCCGTTCTGTAGTATTTGCGTGAAAGAGTAACAAACATCCATCCATGCATCCATACATCCTCACAAACTTTCAAATTTATAATATTAGTAGGATAGCTCAGAACACTCGATCAGGTGAGTTTTGAAACAAAAAAATCGGTTCCAGATGAACATTTTTCATGTATTTTTATTTTTACTTCAAGCTTCCCGCTGTAAACTGGGCCTAGCCCGCTTTCCGCTGCAAGCTGGTCTACGTCCGCTTTCGCTGTGAGCCGTGAGTGTTTCCCGCTGTAAGCTGGGCTACGTCCGCTTTCCGCTGTGAATCGGGCTCCGCCCGCTTTCCGCTGGAAGCTAGGCTGCGACCCGGGCCTCGTTAGCCATTACCTTTCATTGTAATGGCTCCATTCTTTTCACTTAGGCGCAAAAGCTCTATTGTATGAATTAACAAATGTTGCGATCCTCTTTAAGTGTCGATTTCTTTCTTTGTTTGTTAAATTTGTCCAAACAAAAACGGTTAATTAGATCATCATCATTATCATGACCGATCACTAAGTAGGTAAAGGGCGGTCGCGGAGCACGGAGAATTTTGTACATTGTGCGCTACTTTATATATTCGTGCGCAAGTGAAAGAGTCCGATGGTAATTTATGCCGGATTTAATTAGCAGAATCTACCTTCAGGACCTCAATGAAGTTAACCCTGGGACATTTATTTCGTCGAATACGTTAGCTACAGGCGCTACAGCCGTCTTCAACTTCAAACCCTAATTTCGAACAGAATTAATCAGCACTTAGTATTCTGAATGAATGAATAAAATGTAATTTATATCTTTTGTGCCGGGCGTACTCGCGCGTAATTCAGTGAATTATGATTTTTACTTTTGGACCATTTCGAATTTGTAATGAAACCGTACTAAGCGGACTTTTGTTAACTTTTCCAGAAGTAATTAAATGGCTTAGACTGTATTTTAACTTTCTGTAACTTTGTCATAGGAAATTAAATCCTTTGGGTACCAGAGTTCCAAGTTTAATTCGATTTTTGGTGACAGCCCATGGACACCCCAAAACTCGGCGGCTTTTATAATCACTAATACAAGGGTCTTTTGTCTCTTGAATAAAAATTGTAGCGTAAGGCGCCCGGTATCATCATAATAATTATGCACGATGGTTTTCTGTAAGACCGTGTTATTCATACCAAAGCTTTTTCAAGTAAAACCTGTAATTTTTAAATAAGATCCTTTGCAGCCAATGATTGTTAAAATAATACTTTTTTAATACAAAATCCTGTGCAGCCAAGGTTACTAATATTTAACTAAACATCCCCTTGCGAAATAAACAGGTTGGTAGATTTCCCCCGTGTGAAAGTGTGAGAAAATTAGATAGTTCTTTAGCGAAGATTGTTGCAATTGAAAAAGTTTCTGTACCTTGGAGGATGAGATCCGAAACTAATTCAAGTAAGAGTTTTATTAGATCAACTAGTTTTTCTCGCGGATTTTCGCTTGAAATTCAGTTTCTCTTTGAGTCCCGTTTCTTTCTCACTATGAGATTTTTGGATTCTACTTCGAGATTGGCAAACGATCATAACGACATAATCAGGATCGACTGGTGGTAAGCGACTTGATCGTACTGTAGTGGAAATTGTGGCAGCCGCAGAGGGAGATCTCCGACCGAGTGAGATGGCATGCTCGGTCAGGCCGAAGCCCACTGTAGTCGTTTCGCTAGAGCTTGGCTCACGACTCGGAGGTCGTGGGCTCGATTCCCGTATTGGAACAACAAAAAATGTTGTTTCCAAGTTTGGTTTAAGGACAATGAAGCCTGATCACCTGATTGTCTGACAAGAAAGATGATCCATGCGTCGGATGGGCATGTAAAAAGTAGGTCATGCGCCTGATCTCTCGTCAGTCGTGTCGGTTATCCGTCCCACTGGGTTAGGAGAGTAAAGGAAGAGATAGACCATCACTGAAATTAGTGCAGGGAGTTATTTCTTACATATTGAAACATTTTGTATAATTTTAGTTGAATAATAAATAAATAAAAGAAGATAGATAGATTATCACAATCCAGTCGATACATCCCACGGTAAGTCTATCCACGTCATAACAACTATCTCTAAAAATTCGTAACTAAGAGCTAGTTCTTACAATTAAGTGTATTAAAATCCGTACAGACCATTGAAGCTCGCAGTTAGTGCTAACGAGTGGCAATTCCAGCGTGCGGTGAGTCGGTGACTCGGTGGTCGCTCTGTAGCGGGCAGGGACTGCCAACCTTTCACGTGAAGCTGCAAATTAATTTAATTAGTCGTTGACTTTGATTGATTGTAGTCACATGGGCGACACTCTCAACAAATAACAGCTCGAGCACCGGCGAATGTCAAACATGTTGACGTAAGCCTAAGGTTGACACCGAAATAATTTTAACGACTTTTAAAATTACTCCACATAAATCTGTCATAAATATTATGAAATTATATTGTCAATTTTGTCAAATCACGAAACAACCAGCGCCAGCTCTGTGAACGAAAGTCCTGGCTTGAAAAAACGTTCCGCTCGCCACGCGCACTCACCGCATAGTCTAGCCACACACACATAGCTGCGATCTGCCTTTTGTAAGTCTATCGAGTTACGGTTCTTTACGTTAGTCATATAATATATTCTTTGCCATAGCCGTGTCTCGTGAGTCTCGTGATATATCTCGTAGTTGGCTGATAAAGCTCTGCTTGCAAGTGTCTAATATGAAACATCTGGGTTAAGACTTAAGTACCTAAAGAAGTTTTGTGTTACGACACGGATTAATTAGGTTGCATTTGACAAACTGGGTCTTGGTCTGAAATTTGAAAATTTACATTTTTAATAAATAATTTTGCACAACTCTTTAAATAATAAGGTCAAGGGCTGTTTAAGGAATGAAGAAGAATAAAAAGAATGTAATTTATTAAAATAAATATATATATAGTTTATTTAATTAGAAGGATATACAATATTTTGAAATGGAGCTGACCTGCGAGAAAATAGTATAAATTATAGGTGTAGACAATAAAATTAATAGACAAAAAGATGGACAATATAAAATTAATTTAAATAATTTGCCCCACTGGTTGAGAAACCCTGGCTCAGTAATGAGCGCTATAACGGCAGATTGAATGGAGTCGGAATAAAGTTTTAATTTGAGGTACGTCTGCTCAATTTAAATAATTATTACGGTGTCATTTACATATCTCGTAGAAAATGGACGGACGGTAAAGCATCATCATCTTCGGCTGCCTTATTAGTCCCCCGATACATTTGACGACCACTGTGGCTCAGTGGTCGAGCGTATTGGTGCTCAAGCCAGGGGTCGTGAGTTCGAATCTTACCAACGGAACAAAAAAAGTTTTCTGTGTTCCTGGGTCTTGGATTAAATATGTGTATAATATAATTAGTATAAAGTGTTAAATATATTTCCGTTGTCTGGCACCCGTAACACAAGTTCTTCGAGAACTTACCACGGGACCAGATTGACGTTGTGTGAAGCGTCCATAGATATTATTTAACTGTGGGAGAGCCACGCTTCGGCACGAATGGGTCGGCTCGACCGGATAAATACCACGACCTCACAGAAAACCGGCGTGAAATAACGCTTGTGTTTTGTTTCGGCGAGTGAGTGAGGTTACCGGAGGCCCAAGGATTAGGGATTTTAAGGACCAGGACCGCAAGTCGCAACACCAGAGGAGTTACAAGTGTAACAAGTGTAACTCCTCTGGTGTTGCGAGTGTCCATGGATGGCGGTAATCGCTTACCTAATTTTGATAAAATTTGGTGTTACTTGTTTGTAGTTTAAGCTCTGAATTAACACAATATATTATACTAGTTTTTATCCATATACTGCAAGTTGTAACACATATTACACTGTGTTTACGCGGTCGGAGCTGCGGGCAAAAGCGACTAAGAAAATATTATAATATCATAATAGCTTTATAGAAATCATATTCCCTTTGAGTATTAACATTGCTTTGTTCATCTAATCGAGTATTCCTACTTCCTAGAATAGAACATAATTCCATCTGAATAAAATAACGTGCACCTTGCACAGGGGTATTAGCAAAATGGAGCGTACCCTACTTTTATATTAGAGAATGCTATTTTGCATTTATGTTTTTAAAGAGATCGTATCGTTAGTTTTCTCCGCTCTATTCGCAATGTGCACACGTTTATTTTATATACAAGTATGTTATATATAAACATAGTGTTCTAGTTTTGTTAAATAATCACCATCAGCCCCCATGGCACTATAAGATTGATTATATAAATTGGTCCCGCCTTTTCGAATGAGTTCAACGAACACCATGGTCTGTGACACACGGTTTTGAAATGTCCGTTTGTCCATATGTCCTTTCGTCTGTCAGCACTCACCAGGCTGTATAGCTACTTAAATTTTATTTTTTACTTCTCGCGATGCTTCTGCCGTCTGGATGACGTATATTCACAGGAATCGTTGTCGGTCGGGAATAGTTGATAAAACCCCGAGCCCTGTCGAGAATAGTTAATGATAAAACCCCGAGCCCGGTCGGGAATAGCTGATGATAAAACTCCGAGCCCGGTCGGGAATAGTTGACGATAAAACTCCGAGCCCGGTCGTGAATAGTAATTGATGATAAAAAACCCTGAGCCCGGTCGGGAATAGTTGATGATAAAACCCCGAGCCCGGTCGGGAATAGCTGATGATAAAACTCCGAGCCCGGTCGGGAATAGTTGACAATAAAACCCCGAGCCCGGTCGTGAATAGTAATTGATGATAAAAAACCCTGAGCCCGGTCGGGAATAGTTGATGATAAAACCCCGAGCCCGGTCGGGAATAGCTGATGATAAAACTCCGAGCCCGGTCGGGAATAGTTGACGATAAAACCCCGAGCCCGGTCGTGAATAGTAATTGATGATAAAAAACCCTGAGCCCGGTCGGGAATAGTTGATGATAAAACCCCGAGCCCGGTCGGGAATAGCTGATGATAAAACTCCGAGCCCGGTCGGGAATAGTTGACGATAAAACCCCGAGCCCGGTCGTGAATAGTAATTGATGATAAAAAAACCCTGAGCCCGGTCGGTAATAGTTGATGATAAAACCCCGAGCCCGGTCGGGAATAGCTGATGATAAAACTCCGAGCCCGGTCGGGAATAGTTGACGATAAAACCCCGAGCCCGGTCGTGAATAGTTGATGATAAAACCCCGAGCCCGGTCGGGAATAGTTGATGATAAAAACCCGAGCCCGGTCGTGAATAGTTGATGATAAAACCCCGAACCCGGTTGGTAATAGTTGATGATAAAATAGTTGATGATTTTTGTTTAAAATGACATGATCGAGAGTATTCTTAGCCTTGATTCATCATCATTAGCTCGCTCACTGCTTGACAATTCGGAATTTTCTTGATTTTTAATTTTTTTTATAACATAATATCGAGACTACCTACTGGCAAAGATTATAATTTACAATCGTAGAGAACCATTTCGATAGACTTACACGATTGACAGCTCGCTTTGTGTGCGTGGCTAGATCCATGCGGGGGGTTCGCGCGGCAGGCGGGACGTGAGCTTTTTCAAGCCAGGACTTTCGTTCATGGGGCTGACCGCTGGTCGTTTCGTGCCGTGACATAATTTACAATATAATTCCTGAATAGTAGAGTTATCTGACGACACGTTTGAAATTATTTCGATGTCAACCTTAGGCTAATGTCAACATGGCTGACATTAGCTGGTGCTCGAGCTGTCATTTATAGAACATGTCGCCCATGTGCTACTGGCTCGTACTTTAAAATTAAATCTAATAAAACTTTAAAGTACTTTAACTGTATTTCCACGTTAGGTTCCATCTAAGTCAGGAAGAGTAAAGTCTTTTACTAACGATAATAACTACTGTCTTATAACTTTATTAGTGTTTAACTGCCATATTAAACTTAACTACTTAACTGCCCGTTAAATTCTACTCACTAAAGTGGCTTTTAACTTCATGTTAACTTTTAAGTGTTTGATGTATTTTTAACCATACCTAATGTCTTACGAGGCAAGATTTGATATTTGAAAAGTTTTATTACAATCTAGATTTTGGTCCACTCCACGACTGATTCGCGTTACTATTTTCATTTTTATAGCCAACTAGATGTTGCCCGCCACTTCGTGCGCGCAAAAGTTAATTTTGCAGAAACCGTACATTTTTCCGCGATAAAAAGTCTATGTCATTCCCCGTGGTCTACTCTACATCCGTGCCAAATTTCATCAAAATCGGACCATTAGTTTCGGAACCTGTTCGATGCAAACAAACAAACAAGCAAACTTTTCCCCTTTATTATATTAGTATAGATATAACCGCAAAGGCCGCAGAAAAATTAGGTAAATATTATGAAGATAGTACAATAATAATTAATTAATTAATAGACGTTTGTAAACCGTACATACTGAATCGAATTGATCGATTCGATACATTACGTTGTTTAATTATTGTTTCAAATTTCTATCTCAGTTTCAAATCTGAGATCCTTATAATCTTAAATGAAAGTATATTTGGTATTAGCATTCGCCTACTGTCGCTGGTTCAGTGATATTAATCTGGCATTGTTTTATAATTTTAATATGGGCAATCTGATGTTATCTTATGAATTTAAAACTCATGACTTCATTTTGATATTTGCTCACCATTAAAACCCCCCACACCGATTTCGGTGACGATGGACGGTTTCGTTGAAACCTGGCCAGTTACGCAGGAGTAATTTTTATAGTGTCCAAGTGTGTGCGCAGTACACAAGAGCACTCCCTCTTCCTTTACTCTCATAATCCAGTGATTATGGATCACTGGATTCGGATAACCCAGGCGGATAACCGACACGACTAGTGAGAGATCAGGCGCAAGTCCGACTTTTGGTGCCCATCCGACGCATGGATCAATTTTCTTGTCAGATAATCAGGTGATCAGCCTGCATTGTCCTAACCAAACTTGTCAGTTGAAGTTTATAATCGGGCTGCTGTCATCCTACTAATATTATGATTATAAATGTGAAAGTTTGTGAGCATGAATGGATGATCTTTTTATCCCGAAAAAGTGCAGTATTCTTTGGGATACTGTATTTACGCGGGAGAGCCGCGGGCGGAGCCGCGGGCAACAGCTATTATAATAATATCATAATTCATAGGTAAGTCATCAGTGAAGTGTAATGTGCCAAAAAAGTTACCAACCCAGTCGCAACTCGTACATATCCTGGCCTGTCCTTACGGCAGTAACAAGTCAATGCATTTGTACTAAAAAAAACTTAGGCCTTTTCATCCGATAGTGGATGATTTATACAGTATTCTCCAAGCGAAGTAATCACTCCTGAAATACTGTAGTGCCTGGGACAGTCGGTTTTTAAATGTCGTATGGTTGCCCAAGCACGTACGGCATTCTCACAACATAGTCAGCCTAGTCCAGAGGAATGACTTGTCAATACGTCTGGGGCCAACCATGTGCGGGTTTCTTCACTATGTTTTCCGTCACCGTTAAAGCGTCCGTATAATCTACTTGAGATCTGAAAAAGTCTCGTTGGTACACGCCACAACCTGGGATTCGAACCTGCACTTCTTCACGATGTTTTCCTTCACCGTTAAAGCGTCTGTATAATCTACTTGAGATCTGAAAAGTCTCGTTGGTACACGCCACAACCTGGGATTCGAACCTGCACTCTATCGAGTGCGAACCAAACGGACTCTACACTAGGCCACTGAGCTCTCTGCATTTGTACATACTGTATGATATGCCCTGCAAATAGCAATTGATCACACAACAGTCTTTGATATTGTCGTAAAAGGCCCATTTGAAATTTCAATGGCTCATACAATTAAATGCGAGGCTAGCATTTGTATGGATCGCTGCTAAATGTCACAGTGACAGTACACGTAAATTATGGCCCATTATTGTGTCCGGGTCTAGGAACTGGCCCAGATAGGCAGGAGACTTGACTAACACTCTACTGTGATTCTAATTGCACTAGCAGTAGGAGCTGAGGGTGGTATTACATCTATCAAAGATTTTTGTCCAATGTTCAGTCGAAGACACATCCGGTGTACAACTTTCCGACCTGGATTCCGTAATATAACTAACATCCTAACATTGGCGTGAGGTTCCTATAACTCCATTCCTATCGGCTTCGCTTATCACTTGCCTTTTGAAGACCCTCATCCAAATCCCTACCTATTTAACAGGCTGAGGCTTACCTATGAAGGAGAATTAGCCTTCGCCACTGCAGCCTAATACTGTTACAATCCAGTCCCGAATCAATGGATAAGATAAAATTGCAAAATGGGTATTCTCTTAAACGTCAAATCCATTTTGATTGATCCGAACTCCAAAAAATTTTTAAGATATCAAGATGATTTATTTATCAATATATTCTATGCTAATATTATAAAGATGAGAAGTTTGTTTGTTTGCATTGAATAAGCACCGAAACTACTTGGCCGATTTTTATAAAATTTGGCCTTAATATAGAAGGGGAAAGAACATATCCCACTAAAAACATTTTCATGTAAAGTGATGCCAAGACGATACCATATATCTCGCACTGTCAAAAAGCTATTAGATCTCATGTGAAACCAAGCTTCTGACTCTACCAAACTTCTAACTCTATACGCCTTAACTCTACAAGCCTAACTCCACAAACTCTACACCTTAGTCAAAATATGTGGCCTGGCCATTTCGATACATTCGCTTAGGCGTAAGGTGAAAAATTTACGGACTGTTTTTCTGTTATATTATTCTTGTACGAACGAAATGGCCAAGCCACATAATTTGACTAAAGTGTAGAGTTTGTCGAATTAGGCTTGTAGAGTTAAGGCGTATAGAGTTAGAAGTTTGGTAGAGTCAGAAGCTTGGTTTCACATGAGATCTAATAGCTTTTTGACAGTGCGAGTTATATGGTATCGTCTTGGCATCACTTTACATGAAAATGTTTTTGGTGGGATTTCACTTCTTTTTGAAAGACAATTTTAGACCTCTAGAGTAAACATTTACATAGGTAAGTCTCCTACAAATTTTGATCCCCTAGTTTAAGGGGTTGGAGGATAAAAGTTCCAAGTTTGTTAATTTTTATGTTGGTTATGTGCTAAAACTAGCTTACATACCAAATTTCAGCTTTCTATGACATCCGGAAGTACCCTATAATTTTGTTGATCATCAGTGAGTCAGTGACGAAATCAGGGGTTTTTAGATATCAATAAAATCTAAATTATTACACTGATATTATCAAAACTTTACATGTTTCATTAGTCCGCTACTGGGGACATATCCTGAAAATTTTGTGTATCTGGTATAATCCAAACCCAAGTTATGAGGGTTCAAAATATCGACGAAACGCTTCGAGAAAAGGTAGTCTGGTAGTGCCCTTGCGCTTCGCTTAGCTCGTCTTGGCGGGGCACTACCGTGCTCCCAGATTATGTACGGCGGGATTTACTTTTGCGCGCGCGAAGTCGCGGACATCTAGTTTTTCTATAAAAGTAAAATGAAAGTTACGAGAATTGGAGTTCAGATTTCCCCCAGTGGAGATGTTTGCGGTCGAATGGCGTTGAATGCAAAGATTTCAAAACTCATGATAGGTATGACCTAGGTGCATTGGATAGAACAAAACTAGGTACATACAATAAAAAGTTACGCAATTTTCGTTTTCACCATGCTTCAAATGTCAGCCATCTTGTTTTTACCATATTATATCAAATATCAAAATGACCCCAAAAATGTCAAAAGTGGGTCATTTAACTGTAGGCACTTTGCCTCAACATGTCTATTTAAATATGTAAGTACGTCAATGGTTGAAAGCCGTAATGAAAAACGAAATACATTTCATAAACCTTGTATTTTTATGCAAGATTTCAATTTTATCGAATTGTTAAAATCAACAAAACTCAATCGAACATGTTATTTCAATTGTGAAGCAAAACATCGAATGTTGTCTGTCGCCGCGGGTGTAGAAAATTGTTTTAACATTGATTTGTGCGAGAAAAATTGCTTTCCACACATTTCAATACAATGGTAAGCTTTTTTAGGGTCGTCATTATTCAAACTGTTTAATACTTTTAAATGTCTGTTTTCTGAAAATTGTTCGGGGATATACGAATTTCTGCACGAAGTTGTGAGCAACATTAAGTGTAAAATTACCGCTGTAATTGAAGCGTCTTTTTTTGGTTATTTCAAGCAGTTTTAAATAGAATCACCTATTAGTAGAGTTCGTGAGAAGAAAAATAACCACACGACTGAAGTAAATCTGCTTTAGCTGCACCTTTTGATTGTAAAAACTGTTAGATTGTAATATTACTAGAGATATTGTAATATGTCGACTTATTGTCAAAGAAAAACTTCTTACAATTGTACGCATTATTTTTCGTTATAATTATTATTATGAAAAAAGAAAACAAATTTGGCGGCACAGGGCACTTGTCGTTTAACCAATCGGCACGGTAAATATTACAATATAAGAGCGACAGAGCGAAACTATAAGGGTTCCTTAAGTATTACGGAACCCTAAAAACAGTTTCGTCACGTGTGTCATCTTGAATAACAATTCTTTCACATTTACTTAAAAATGGCGCCGCGCCGTACTGATGGTTGGTGGTTGGTGATGGTTGACAATTCATGTGTCAAACGCTTTAAATAATAAAACCAAGAGAAATTACCTATTAGATTCGAATGACACGTATGTGGTTTGATTGAATTAGGAATGATTTTCATTTAGACAGCATTCAGATGATCGTTTGCATAATTTATTCTCTCTCGTGGTTTCACTTTACAGTTTACTGGTACTCTTATATAATTTTATCCTTTGCTTTGACAGGCTAACGTTTAGCAACAAAGTGAAGCTATTTCTGGATACAACCATAGTTTTAGAGCTGGTTTCCCGGGCCCACGCTGGCCGCCATTAGTGGCCCACGCACACAATTATAGTTTATTGAGTAATATCTGCGGTATTAGCTCATTAAAACTTTGTATTTTTTCTCGTAACGTTGCAAAAAAAAAATCTCGCTTTGCGAACACGAAGGATCAATTTACACCGAAACCAAATGAAATGATAAAAAAAAGAACTTTTCATACCACCTGCTCGACAATGTTCGATTATATATCACGCAATCTCAACGTAAAGCATGTCATTGACTCCCAAGGGAGATAATGTTGTATGAAACTCCCAAGGGATTAAAGTGATTTGAATTTGGAACGTTAAAATTCGTATGAAAATTCCTAGTAGTAGTAGTATCTATCATAGAGTTTTTCAATAATATTATGGTATTGCTGAGAGTTTATTCGAAAATCAAACTGGCCACCTATAATTTTAATATTCTCACGTGTCAAAATCGTCAGTCACAAGTTCCTGAATCTTTAAGTACTGCTCCACCACAACTTCCATAAATGTTCCTAATAAAAATATTACTCTGTCCCTCCATAACTGGACAAATGTGTCGAATATCAATATAAATTTTTAACAAAATAAATGTTATATTTTTGTAGCCCTGGGGTTTTATTGCCTCGCAGTAGGTATGAAAAGTAGAGTATGTACCTCTGGGATAAAGCCTGTCTTCGTCTTGGGCAGCTTGAACCCCTCGCTTTACTCAGGACTCTACATAACTCCCTCGTGAAGTTTTAACTCCCTCGCTACACTCGGGAGTTAACTCTAGAGTCCCTCGTTACGCTCAGGGTCCAATATGCTACCCGTGACGTAAGACACTGCTTTATCCCCTTGGTGCATAATCTACTATTATTCATTACAGAAAATGCGCGATTCATTATGACTTCGAATGTCAGGTTGCACTGCGCTGCAGTGTATGACTGAATGTATGTTTTTGTCACAGAATTCAAAACATGCAGAATGGGTATTGAGTATTCGATCACATTATTGTATGCAGCGCACTGTGTCCAAAAACATGGCGAAATACCGCCCCGCCCGCACTTTTTAATTTTTACTCTTTACACTTACAAAACAAATCGCGTTGTTATATTGCGACAATTAGGTATTCAATAAAATATATTAATTGAAAAAAAGTTGGGTAAAATATACCGTTATTCTGTGGCAACATCATATTATGTGTTGATAACCATTCCAATTTGGAGTGGTTGTGACGGCCTCACTTTCAAGCTTGTTGACGGCTTCTGGATGATTTCTGTATTCTGTGGTTTTTGTGTAGTAAATAAAGTTCAATTTTGGACAAAGTTCATTTTCGTTACATTGAAAATTACTTACGAGTTACGACGTTTTGTATTCGTAAGTGAAATGGACGAATCCTAAACTTCCACTTTTTTTTTCTGTTCCGTAGTTGTAGTTTGTCTTTGTACCATACGGATTACGTAATGATTACAATATTATGTTTGTTATAAAAATGCAAATAATGCCCTATTTCCTTGCCGCTCGTGACTTGGGTCAGTTGCCGCTCGTGACTACACCCATGGGTAAACCACACCAGGTGATCCAGAGTTCGTCGGTTCCCCATAAACCGTGGGTCCGTGGCCCATCAACTGACTTCCTGCACCCTCACGAGTCACGACCGATAATGCTCCAAGTGACAAGCTTTTGAATTTCGAATGAAATAGTGCGGATAGCGCAAAGGGATAGCGGGTGGAAATTTTGAATTTAGAATGTTTTTTTTTTTGGTTTGGAGTTTTATGGCTCATAAGAAAATTCGTTTGGTTTTATTAGAGCACTCAATTTAATTTTGGAAAAATGTATGGTTTTGAATAAATCGTCGGATTAAATTTAAGCGAACGGAGCGCAAAAACAAACCATAATAAAGGGACACCAACGAAAAGCTCCAATTACTGAATCTAAAAAATCTTCAAAGGAACAAAATTGCACATTAAATTTAAATTAACAAAAATATTTTCAAGTAATACGACTTCTTTCTTAAGTAAATTGTGTAGACCGTACTAATTAGCTATTTATTAAAATAAATACTGAAAAACAGAAAATTAATTTTCTAATTAAAATACGTCGGGCCCCAAGTTCCAACATCAAAACCATTTTGTACAAATCATCAGCAGGACTACTGCAATGGCCACATTTAGTAAATGGTATTGAATTTCAAAAGCACTGGCAACAAAATGGTCTCCTTATCCCACCGTTTGTATTCCGCGCGCTTATTCCGTATCTTGCAAAAGCCAAGCAATAGCAAAAATTGCGCAGTTTTTGCCAAAAAATCGCAAATTCGTATTACGTATCTGCAAAAATCTAGCAGAAGCAACCTAGCGACAGTACTGCCTCTACCGTACAATCCAGGAACTATAAATTGCAATCAATCGTTCGATCTCTTAACTGCTGTCTAATTTTTCGTATTATGTAAGACTTTTACAGCAAAGCGAAAGCAATCAGCAAGAGATTTGAAAGCAATAATAAGCGAAAATGAAGCAAAGTGCATTCAAACACAACAGCGAGCGATTAGCAATCGATCGCAAAGGTAATACGATTTTATTTGATGTTTTGCAATCGATTGCGCGTCTATCGCGCGATGACTGCAAGATTTTTGCTTATTATTTTTGCACTATTTTACGTAATACGGCCGCCGATTATCGACTTTAGCGCACGCGATTACAGTCAACTTTTTCGCAAAACATGACCGTATAGGAAAACAATCAAGTTTTGCGGAAAAGTTAACTCTATTTTACGTGCGCTTATGCTTATAAGTAATGCAAATGGCTAAAGTGGGGCGTGTGCGAGTTGCACAGAATACAGAACATCAGAACATAATGATTTCTGTATTCTGTGGCGAGTTGCGACAGAGACAATTTTATTTATTGAATCTTAAATTTATTGTTTTGATATCATAAACTGATTTGTGTACATTGGACCAATTAAAACGGGTTTGACGTTGCGCTTTGGTACGTTTAAGAGAATACTATTTTGCAGTTTTAACGAAATTGTCGGGAGTGGATTGTAACAACTGTATTACTGCAGGATTTAATTATAAGAATCGATCTTTAGTTTAACTATTTACACCTAATTAATAATAATTGACAACCGAACTTGAACCACACAATGCGGAGGCGTGTACAAAGGTATAGCTGATAGCTCAAAGCACAGATATAGCTAGTTCAGTTAGCTATTAGATAGTTAGCTATTGACTCCTTTGTGATTCAGCTTTGTGCTCGCTGTTAGTTCTGTTTAGTTTGATATTGTTCCTGTAAATAGAACTGAATTGTTATGTAATTCTATTACTATTGTAAATGTGAAAGTTTGTGGGGATGAATAGATGGATGTATGGATGGATGTTTGCTACTATTGCACTCAAAATCTACTGAATGGATTTCGATGAAATTTGGTATGGTAGTAGTTTAGACTCTGAATTATAACATTACTACATAGTACTTTTCATCCCGAAAAAGTACAGTATTCCCGTGGGAGACTATATTTACGCGGGCGGAGCCGCGGGAAAACGCTAGTATTATTATACACTGCAAATAAAATTTGCATGTAATCAGTTGAAAGGTAAAAGCAATCGAATTTCGACATCAGTCACAAAATTAACTATAGTCTATTCGGGTTAAGATTGCAGTGAGTAATTAGTGTAAATGTCAAAATTGACCAATGAGCTGTGTTTACAGAAGCTATTTTGACAATTGCACTCACTGCAAATTGATCGAACACATAAGTGTCGGGTTGACAGATTTGACATTGACATTTGACTTGACACTCGTGTGTTCGATTTTCAGCTCCATTGCATTAGCGCAGAGTTCTAATAACAGTGCTCTAATTTTCTCTTGTCACATTGAATGTTTTAGTATGTCATGTAAATAAACTAATTATGTAGGTTTTGAACTTTTGACGCTAATTATGTAAAAAAAATATTGTAAACTTTTTTTGTACCTAATTTTAAAGATTTTGTATCTTACATATTATCTTTTTTTACATTTATCAAGTTAATATAATACCACAATATTTCCGAATCTTAGATGTATTATATTTGTTCGGAATATATAAATTAAACTTAACATTTTACATGCAGTCAACACCCATATATGTAAAATCCTACAGGATGTGTGTTTCTGTACACAATTTTTGTCTTCTATCTACATTACAGTACATACTTATTACTTAATAAGTCCTGTCAGATATATCACTTGTACAATACTAACACAGGCTGTTACGATATCGCAATATTCCCACTACAGGGTGCTCTAATTGCGAAACGGTTTAGAATCGAGTATTCCCACTGTTTTTGTCGATGCCTCGTTCGATTGTTGTAGATGTAGAAACTGGTTCAGTTCTCATGATCTTTCCAATAATAAATCACGCGGTGCCACTCCGATTTGGACTCTATTCTCACTTCACAGGGTATGTTATTGCGTGATGACTTGTTCGCGGTCTGTATCGAATAGTTAATTAGTTTTGCACGATGATACGGTTGTAATTATGTTTTGTCATGTACAGGACCAGATGTATGGCTTATATTGAGTCGATACTGCCCGTTTGTGAAATGCCGACAGGTTATGTAGACAGTCGACATATTATACTTAATAAACAATATTAAGTCGTTAGTCGGATGTGGTTAAAGGACCATGCAATAAGCTGTTTGAGGAGTGTCCCCACCCACCAACAGATTTCAAACCTATCTCAGTTAATAGCTCTTGCCACGCTGATTTTTTTATATATATATTTTTTTATATTTATTGATAAAAAAACAAAGTAGGTACAATAATAATATTATGCACTGACAGAAAAACCATATAGGTTTAAGAACGCAGTGCTATCTAGGCGTTTACGTCTGAATCCAATTAATATTAATTAATGTAAGTTCCGTAAAAGTAAACATGAATAGATATTATATTAAAATTTAAATTTTAGTAGTTAGGTGAGTGCATTAGTCGTATCATATCCATATTATTTAGAATGTCTCATCTATATTTTGAAAAAAAGTATGAATTAATATGATGGTATCCGACCTCAGGAGTTTTGATAGAAATTAGATTTTTTTTTGTTTTTTATAAGCGACCCACTCCAGTTTCGACGGTTGCAATGTATTATTTTACATACATATAAAGCTTTCTCTTGAATCACTCTATCCATTGCTGGAAACTGCATGAAATCCGCTGATTAGTTTAAAAGATCTAATCGAATAGGAAACTGAGCGACTTCATTTTATACTGTGTAAAGATTTTTAGTGATATTCTGTTAAAGTAAGTTTACTTTTTGTAAAAATAAGGTAAAAAAGAAAAAGATGATTAGTTGGATACATCTGACATTACACAATATAAATTGAAGTCGCTCAGATTCCTGTTTGCTACTGTTTGCTACTACGTAGTACAGTCGCGTGCACTAATATAGACACATTGACAAATTTGCAATAATATGTCAACGTAGAATATTTCAAAAATATCTACAGCATGTTGTATTCACAATGATTTAACCTAGAAAGTGTTTCAAAACATTTGTTTCACAATAAAGTGAACAACAGTTTGTCAGTGAATAGTAAACACCCACAAAGCTATAATTACGTATACGTGACAATGTCAATAACATGTAGGCATTGTTTTTTTCAATATAATATAATACATATTTTTGAAATATTCTACGTTGACATATTATTGCAAATTTGTCAATGTGTCTATATTAGTGCACGCGACTGTACATAGTAATATTTGATTTTAAATGCAGTGAATCACGCGTACATAATATGCCTTATTTAAATTGGTTAATGTGGACACAGCTTACGCGTCATTAGTCAGTTATGACATTGGTACGCATGATAAACGCCTTCATAACGCGAATACACTATAGTTGTCTACTAATTACCAAAATAAACTCGAGTCGAGTACCTAAGCTTAAACGATCACATTCGAATCAGGATTATTACGTATTAAACAGAACAATACAAATCCTCGTTTAAATATTCAAAGCGTAGTCATTTAACGAAATGACAGATTTATTATACGAGATACAAGACCATTAAACGGCGATCAAAACAAAAGAAGTTCGAGCGCGGCAATTGTCAACAAAATGTCCGCCATAATAAAATGGCGGATAATGGCGGGAACAGTGTAAAGTGGACTAGATGTTATCTGAACGAGGAAACGTATCGATTATGTATTGTTATAGCTTCGTCGTGATTTTATATCGAAAGCTATTTTAGATACTAAACGAGAGAGTAAATATACCTTTTCCTTGCCAGTATATTTTTGTATGCCTACCTACTTCAAATTAAAAAATACAGCCTTTGTTTTTTGGCCCTATATCCTATTACTAAGAGTCAGTTTACACCGCGACGATACTCGACGCTACGCGACGCTGCATTTTTAAGATCATTATTCAAAGTTGAACTTTATTCGCTACACAAAAAGATAATACGTTTCTTTGTTTCGTTGTGCAGCCTGGTCAAAGAATATATATTACTAACGTAAAGAACCGTCACTCTACCGATTTACACGAATTGCCGCTCGCAGCTGTGTGTGCGTGTCTGGGCGAATGCGGGGGCGGGTGGGGTGTAACTTTTTCCCAGCCTGGACTATGGTTCACGGGGCTGGCAGTTTCACCGATGCAGCGACGCGACAGTGTAATTTCATAAGAAATATACGTTTATAAAAAATATTTGTTTTTTGTTTCACTAGTGATGTCATGCAATAATTTGATTTTATCGATATTTTTAATGAAATATGCTTGGGTTGGGTAAAGTTTGTAGGACGTTTACCTCGAACCCCGTTCAATAGTTATTGCGTTAAAGAGTAACAAACGTGTGGTATGCCATTTGCCCATTTAAGATTCATCCGTCCATCCATTCATCCATCCATACATCCTCACAAACTTTCATATTTATAAGTAATAGTAGTAAAATATTAGTAAGGATTTCCGCATAATATTTTAGATTGAATATTACATGTAGTACTTAATCTCATTTAGATCTATCGATACCTATCGATATTGTGCGACGATCTTAGTTGTGTTACAACTTACAACACTTATTGAGTGGTAATAAAAATTTGAAATTGCATTGATATAATTAAAATAGTCTTTGTACTACTTGAGAATTAAGTACAAATTAAACCCAATTGCTAAGGACACAAGGTATATTTTTCCAATATAAGGGCCAATGGTCTAAGTACATTTTTGATTAAAAAAAATATGGCCATTAGACGTTAGACATTTGGAGACTATTTTGAATTTACATTGTAAAAATCAGTATCCTTTAAAAGTTCAAATCGCACGTACCGTGTACCTAACATATTGGGAATTTCCTGATCGGCATTAAAATGAGTGGGCTTAATTATTGTGGTTGTATGTATATGGTCGCCGTAATAACCAAGAAAAAAATTATGACAAAAGCTTCTTCCGCTTGCTTAATAATCCAGAAAGGTAAGTACCTACCTACCTCGATAATAATTATTACTTATTTTTTCTAACCTAACTCTTGCTTTTGTCACACGCAGTACAATAAATAACTGAGACGTGGATTAAAGTAGGTAGGTAGGTATGATTTCTCTTTTCATATTAAGTATTTAGCTCTTGCCTGCGGCTTCGCCCGCGTAAAAATTATTATATTTAGGCGGGCGTAAAAAAATATTTTAAATTAATTCGGTGTCAACCCTAGGCAAAAGTCAACATAGCTGACATTTGTCGGTGCTCGAACTGTCATTTGTGGAGAGTGTCGCCCCTGTGGCCTGGTGCAACATCACATACGAACACATACAATAAAACGTGTATCTGCTTGTGTAATTAATGAAGTTGAATTTTGAAGCTATTTTAAAAATGCAGCGCCGCGTACCCTCGCGTATCGTTTGGGTGTGATTGACCCTAAGTTACGTACTACGTAGTAAACTAGTAACCTTCGATCAATATATTATGTAGTTAATAATGTCGATGGCGGTGACCACTGACCACTTATTTAGTAATCTGTGCATAAGTGTTTTATTTCGCGACTTCGTCCGCGCAAAAGGTAATCTGACCTATCTCTTGGGGACCATACATTTTGTCGGGTTAAGGACCGTATTCGGAGACGCGCCGCGCGAAGTTTAGGTTTTTAGCGCTACTCTCACAACGATCGAGCCTCGCGCCACAGTATAAAGAACAGTAAACCATCTGCATACAAACGTGCCGCGTTTCGGTTTAAATCCGCAATTCCGCACGCATGCACACACCTCGTATAATAATTTTCAAGAACACCAGCCAGCGGGCTTAGCATGGCGATCCGAAGAAATAAATTTAAGGAAAAAATATTTTATCCAAATAGTGAGTTGCAAAATAGTTCTTAATCCTTGGCGACAAGGTTGCCAATAGAAATCAACATTTCTAAACAGACATATTATCTAGTTTTAAAATGGCTGTCGGGAAATCTTCTGTGAGAAAAGAAAGAGAAAATTCGGGAAGAAAAGAAAGATTGTTTCCAAACGACAATGCATCGACCTTGCTGCCTTACAATAAGACCTATTTTGCTACAAATGGTATTAATGTTTCTTCAATCTCTCATTTTGTCGACTCTCCGATGTTTCTGCGATGTGCATGCTAAGCCTGCTGCTCCTTAGCAGAACCGGTAAACCTTCAGGTACCATCGACGAAGTGTCCCAACCCAACACCATACATTTTTTGACCAGACCAATAGTCGTCACCAATACCCCAAAGACTTCGAGAGTCAATTTTCAAAATGGCCCCAAAAATCTCAAAAGTGGGGCCATTTAACCGGAGACACTTTTTTCTTCATAGTGTTTTCACCATACGTCAAATTTCAAAATGGCCCTAAAATTCAAAAGTGGGGCCATTTAACTGGAGACACCTCCATAGTATTTTCAATTTCAAAATGGCCCCATTCACCAACGTCAAATTTCAAAATGGCCCCAAAAATCTCAAAAGTGGGGCCATTTAACTGGAGACACGTTTTTCTACATAGTATTTTCAATTTCAAAATGGCCCCAAAAATCTCAAAAGTAGGGCCATTTAACTGGAGACACTTTTTTCTCCATAGTGTTTTCACCATACGTCATATTTCAAAATGGCCCCAAAAATCTCAAAAGTGGGGCCATTTAACTGGAGACACTTTTTTTCTCAATAGTGTTTTCACCATACTTTAAATTTCAAAATGGCCCTAAAAACCTCAAAACTGGTTCGCGGAAATTGAACGTGCTTAGTGCACAACGCCGACCGCATTTTCCTGTCCTGTTCTGTCCTGTTGACCTGTCGCGAGTTTAAGTCGAGTCACTAGTCCTGATCGAAATCCATTCCACAAGTCCAAAAACAATTTTCGAAAGGTTTCGTGAGAAGGCTATTGGAGGGGTTAAAAAAATTTTTTGAGGGGGGGGTGTCTTGACGTTTTTGAGGTATTTAGGGAATCTGATGGAGCCAAATTATAGGGCTCCCGATTCCAATGATACCTCACTCGGGGGGTCTAGGGGTCCAGATGACTGAGATATGCCTCGAGGGGATTTGGGAGGGGGAGGGGGAGGGGGAGGGGAGGGGAGGGGGGGGAGAAGGTTTCGTGAGAAGGCTATTGGAGGGGTCAAAATTTTTTGAGAGGGGGAGGGGGGTTCTTGAGGTTTTTGAGGTATATCCCGGGTCCCGTTGGGAATTTAGGGGATCTGATTAAGCCAAATTATAGGGCTCGTTCTCGCGATTCCAATGATACCTGACTCGAGGGGTCTAGGGGTCCAGTTGACTGAGATATGCCTCGAGGGGAATTTTTGGGGGGTGGGGGGATGGGGGGAGGTTTCGTGGGAAGGCTATTGGTAAGGTCAAAAAATTTTAGAGGGGGAGGGGGGTTACATTGTATAGGGGGTAGGGTTTTTGGTGTGGAGGGTTGTTGGGTTTGGTTGATTGATGATGAGAGAGAGAGAGAGACAGAGAAACACACCACACGGCTTACAACTATGGCAAAAAGTGTCGTTACAACTTTTGGTCTTAATTTTTTCCGTCTCCCTTTTGCAACGCGCCATAAGGAACTTCGTTCCAAAAGAAATATTTACTTGCTCAACAGAACAAATGTACCTACTATTATTAATTATACTGTGGTTCGATCGCGATCTGTGGATGCGGCGTAAAGCGACGTGCTCTCTCCTCGGAGTTGCGTGGCGTACTGACCGCAGCGGGCGCTCGCACATGTATTTGTGGAAACTCGCCAGTTCATAGTAATTTGTATGAAGAATTTGAGCGAAAAAATTGGGCAAGTTTATGATTTCTTAACACAAAATAATAATATATTTACTAAGAAATAAAGATTTCATCTACTTCTTTATATTTTTATCTTTATTATTTGATAAAATTAGTTTAATAATTCTTGATAATTACGACTCAGTTATTATAATACGGGAGTGCGATTTACACGTTTTCAGTGATATTCAGATTTTTTTTTACACTTATCCATAAATATTATCTTAAATTCGAATGTTTCAGCGGCTAGTAACATTCATTAACTAGCCGTGTGATTTTTTTCAAGGTTGTGGAGTATCTTTTTCTGTATAATTCTCTTATATTCCCGACCCTCGATTGCCGTATAGGGCCCTTAAAAAGTAATATACCCTCAGAATACAGAACAAATCCACCATACAGGCTACCAAACGCGCCAAAATTCATCCAAATTACATTAATTACATTTAGGTACATTTCAAAATTACATTTACAATATTAGTGTGATTTAGATTAGGGATGTTGCGGATGCATTTTTTTTCACATCCGCGGATGCGGATGCGGATGCGGATCTGTACATAAAACTTAAGAGTTGGTTTGGTAGGGTAAAAAAACACGGTAATATTAATACTTATACTAAAGCCCCCTTACTAATAAACGCTGTATAAGCTTTGAATAGTTATACCGTGTTTTGTTCACGTCACACAAGTGACGAATTTGATAGAAGAAGACAAAACACTGTGTAACTATTCAAAGCTTATACAGCGTTTATTAGTAAGGGGGTAATATTATAAAGCTGAAGAATTTGTTTGTTTGTTTGAACGCGCTAATTTCAGGAATTACTGGTTAGAATAAAAATAAAAAATTTGTTGGATAGTCCATTTATCGAGGAAGGCTTTAGGCTATATAGCATCATGCTAAGCGCAATACGAGCGAAGCACCAATCAAGAACGTTTCAAAATCGGGTTTTTTTCTTCCTTTTGAGAGCTTTCGCTGCGTACGCTGCGGAAACGGTTAAAGTTTCGTTAAAATTATGTTTGACAGAATTGTTCCTCTTTAAAAGGTCTAAAAAAGTCCGCGACTATATAATTATGTCTATCTTTTAAGGTTGGCTCACAATAACCTTTTTATGCTAACCAAATTTGTTCTAAAATTAAGCATTATTTGTGAGGGTGTTTTCATAAAGATGATATTAATGCTTATTCTTAACAGCCTCCGTGGTCTAGTGGTTAGAGCATTGGCTCTCGACCCGGAGGTCGTGGGTTCGATTCCAGCATTGGAACAACAGAAAATGTTGTTTCCAAGTTTGGTTAGGACAGTACAGGCTGATCACCTGATTGTCTGACAAGAAAGATGATCCATGCGTCGGATGTAAAAAGTCGGACCTGCGCCTCATCTCTCGTCAGTCGTGTCGGTTATCCGTCCCACTGGATTACGAGAGTAAAGGAAGAGTGAGTGCTCTCGTGTATTGCGCACACACTTGGGCACTATAAAATTACTCCTGCGAAACTGGCCTGGTTTTCAATTAAACCGGCCACCGTCACCGAGATCGGTGGGGGGGTTGTTATTAATCAATGCTTGTCCAAGTAAATACGTTATTCATTACAAGCATTTAATAATTTAGAAGAAATTTGCCGTTTACATAATTTGATTTCAATGAGTATTTTAGAAGATATCGCAGTAATAAAATAATCAAACGCGCAATAATGTACGGCGCGCGGCGAGCAGTCGTGAGGGGGAAGCGCTTCTCCTTCTACGTAAATGAAGTCGCGGGTAAATTTTAACGACATCCCAAAGTAAATGTTCCACGCGGACGAAGTCGTGGGCAAAAGCTAGTTTAATAATAAAGTAGTGAGTTATTTTAATAATTAAATTTGAATATTAGAGCATTATATTTAATTAAAAGTAGAATGGCTGCCTTTTCGGACTCCAGTTTCTTTTGCAAGGGTTCGTATATTAATCCTGCGCTACTAAATAACTGTTTCCCTTTCTTTCTCGTCGCGACCTGCTTACATCCGCATCCGCATTAGATCCGCATCGATTTATGCGGATGCGGATGCAGATGCGGATGCCTAATCGATGCGGATGCTCCGCATATGCGGATGCGAATATTCGCAACATCCCTGATTTAGATCACCTATTTTACAAAATAGTTATTTCATAATAATATTATTAAATTTTAATGTTAAAGTTTTTGCGGATGGATGGATGGATGTTTGTTACTCTTTCGCGCAAAAACTACTTAATGGATTTCGATGAAATTTGGTATGGTAGTAGTTTAGACTCTGGATTAAAACATAGGCTTCTTTTTATACCGAAAAAGTACAGAATTCCCGTAGGATACCCGATACTATATTTACGCGGGTGATGCCGGGGGAGAAAATCTAGTAGGTATTCAATACACAAGCCACAAAATCTTGAAAAGACCTTGGGGCGTATTAAATTTGTATTCCAGCGCGGCAATACCTCCCAAGTCCCAATCCAATCGAACTGGCTGGACCAACTTTGTGAAGATGGTCCAGCCAGTTCCATTAAAATATTTATTTCGTATGAAACGTCGTACTTTATTAGTATATATTTCTTAAGAAACTTCCAGTTTATGTACTTTTCCTGCGGCACTTTCAATTGGGTACACGACTACATCTTAAATATTTAGTTTCATTAATGTAATCAGAAATTTTGAGTCATTACTACTTCGTAAATGTAAAGAATTAAAATATTTTATTTATAGTATATATATATAGTACATCTAAAAAGTACATTTTTTTTTGTTAAATTAGTAAACAAAACCTACATCATTAGTTTACTTACATCATATACAAAAACTTGTATTATGGTATGTATGAACTTAAACGCACAAATATCGGAGATATTTACAAATATGTTCCTGCGGCCGTATACTTCATACACTTTAACATGGACGTGACGTCATAGCTACGTACGACATTAGTATCACAGTGTAATAAAGAGATACAGTGGTCCAACGCGTTTGAAGTCGCGCGAAATGCCGCTTTTGTGTAGGTATTCGTCCTTGCTGCAGGGTTGTCACAATAATGTGTTTTATTATAATCTGTTCTACATTTTGTGTAGGTATTCGTAGTATGTGTATGTAGAGTACTAGGAATAAAACAAAAAAAAAAATATATAGAAGTATTAATGAAGAGTTTTATTATAAAAAATACAAATGCGTATACAAAAGCTCAGGGTTAGCATGATATATATCGTATATATATCATGATATATATCAATTGATATTTATGCTTGATATATTACATCAAAATTGATATTTATATTTAAAAATGTAAAAGCATGTTTTAAATGTAAAAAATCTTACATCAGCACAGGTCTTATTTTCCGAGAGTTTCACAAGCCTAGGTCATCAAAAACTTGCTATTTGACACGACATTAACTAATCATAGCCGTCGACGCGGCTTGTAACGGCATATGACACCCACGTGACACCCTGTTTTTCGGAAGAAAATTCCTTGTTTGTTATTATACTATTGTTATACCATTTATACCATGTGTCAAATTAATTCGACTGATAAAATTAATACCCTTTTTTTGGTTATAAACAAAAGTCATTTTATGGTTTTATGGTTTATTTAAATTGATACTCAAAAGTATCTATCGTTGATTTTTAATTGATTTGAAAACTTTTAATATCAATAATAAATAAATGAGTTTAATTTTACTTCCCTATCTTCAAATTATCAGACATACAAATTATTTCGATTCAACTATTACGAAAAAACATATCAGAGTACCTATGAGATTTGTATGTAATTTTGAAAATATCAAAAAATCAAAAATATCGGATAATATATTATAATCAAAGATATCTGATATTTTGATATTTATTATAAATATCGGATATTTACAAACCCTGCAAAAGCTACAAATGCGAAACTGAAAGGTATTTTCGACATTTGGATTTACTAGTTTTTAGATTGCAATTGTTGAATTTGACGATGTAGTTAGTAAATTCTCATACGTAGATACAATTTTATTAAAAATTCTGACGGGAAACAGGCGCATGGTTTTGTATTAAAATTAATCTTCTATAGCTGTTCATATAACTGACCATTGTAAATAAGTACCTACATACAACACGAACGAAACACTGTCGCAAACCACTTAAAACAATCAAATTAAAAAGCGTCAACCCCGGCTGACGTGTCCCAAGCGAGTGTATGGCAGCTTGGGCTCGCTACCGCCCCTCTCTCACCCCGCACGCCCCGCACGATTGCTCTGTCTAGACGTGTCCGTTGGACGACTGTAGGTAATAGTTCTATAGGCTGTGTTAGTATGGAGCGTTTTTACGAGACTCGCGAAATTTTGTAAACAAATCGCTGTACCTTTAAAAATATTGACTTTTGATATACGGTTTCTTCTGAGAAGTTACTTATATTTAAGAGTACTATTCATATAAGCAATAAAAAAAATTCAATCGTCTAGCTCTAGCCTATTCTCAATTTTCGTAGAATTGCAATATTGATGTTGCTACATTGCTGTCGATTTATGTCGCGTAGCAAGAGTTGTTTATCAGTAGCGGCGTGTGCATATAACACAATTCACGCCGGCTTCACGTTTAATTCAGATACAATTACTATGACAGTACAGTTTGAAACTTCGTAACCTACAGTATTGATTTACGGTCTGTTTCAATAACCTACCAATAACTATTTGTTAAAAACGTCACATTTGTATCGCAAAAAACCGGCAATTGGTACCAAATGAGACGTTTTTAATAAATATAGTTATTGGTAGATAGGTTATTGAAACCAGCCGTTATAGATCATGAATACCTAGATAAGTTTGTACTTATTTACAGACTTTTTTGTCCGAGTTACTACAGTTTTAAGATTTGATGGAGAACCAGCCTTCGCTGCTGCTGTTTATCCTGTAGGATCTGTTGAATCTGCGTAATAAAAAAATGTGTTAGACTGGGACTACATTATCTCTCCGACGACGGTAAAAGACAGCGCTGAAATTAGAACTCTGCGCTAATACAATAGAGACTAGAGTTGAAAAATCAAACATACGGCAGCAATTTTAAAACTCGACTCGTGTTGGTGGGTTGTAAATCTGGCCAAGGGCGAGTCGGTCTCGCGCACAAAAGGTTCCATAATACCAATATTTTACATGTTTATTTTTTACCTATTTCGTTATTTTTGTACGAAGTTTTCCAAGTTAGCGCATTTTACAAACTAAACGTAACTAAAACTCCGGAATTACAAAAGTTATAAAAGCCGTTATAGTTTTTCTTCAAAGTTTATCACATGGACTACCATCTGGATGTATTTTTAGATTTTTCAAGCCAGCCGTTTAGCTTGTAGAGGACACGCCGTTTTAACATGATAAATATAATGCGCTTTAATGTTGAATATCTCGCAAATGGATACCTAAATCATAAAAACGTTTTATGTATCTCTCAATGTTTTTAAAATATCTATCTAATGATACCCACGCCATGGGGTTGACGCGAGAAAAAGATCATCCATTTACATGTAACCCCAAAAAAAGATATTTTTCATCATTTTATTTTAGCACCTAGTCCACGTGGTACATACACATATCGGTGCAAAGTTTCATATTTCTAGCACTAACCGTTTGGACGGTAAGCCGAGAATGGACGGACGGACGGACATGACAAAACTGTAAGGGTTCTGGGACGTGAACTACGGAATCCAATACAGAACCCTAAAAACCATACCGGCAGCTTGCAATATAACTGTCCTACATAAAACAATCCAGCAATGATACTGTTTATTGAAACAAGAGCATTTGGAGAAGTGCCAGGAACAACTTCTTTCTAAAGCATCTATCTTTTATTTGTCAAGACTCAAGGGACAAAATATAAAAGTTGTACATTTTGTGTTTCTCCATCACTGTTTTAACTTTTACACAATATTTTAGCTCGTTATCATGATTATTACAAACTAATCCGTATCATCTTAAACATAGAAGCATATTATATTCTTACTTTGTTGTAAAGTTGTATTTATATAATAATAATAATATATAATATCTATGGACGCTTCACACCACGTCAATCTGATCCCATGGTAAGTTCTCGAAGAACTTGTGTTACGGGTACCAGACAACGGAAATATATTTAATACTTTTATACTATACACATATTTAAGATTTTTATTATATTATACACATATTTAATACACATCCATGACCCAGGAACACAGAAAAACTTTTTGTTCCTTCGGCGGGATTTGAACCCGCGACCTCCGGCTTGAGCACCAACATGCTCAACCAACTGAGTCACAGAGGTCGTCGACCGTTTATATAATCGAAATCTCGGAAACGGATGAAATTTTAGTATGCATGTATGTATGGGAGTTTTAGGAGAGAAAAATCGATCTAGCTAGGTCTTATGTAGGGTTGCCAACTATACTATTAAAAACAGTACTGTTTTTAACTACATTATACTTTTTACTGTTGAACAAAAATAAAGTATACAAAATACTGTTTTTAGCATCAAATATCGGAAGACAAAGATGTTAGTACTGGCCAAATGTGGAAAGGTTAGAAATAGAGCAACAGCTATTAATTTAATAAAAAATTAACTCCTCGTTTATTTTAATTTTTATGATTGTGGTGAGGCGTATGAAGTTTTTAAAAAAGGCTGTTAATTAATAAGTCGCGCAATAAGCTCTAAAATATGTATTTAAAACATTAAATACATAAAATACTTGTTCGGTCGAATTTGTACATAATAATATTATTATCTTTGATATTCATATTTAAAAGTAAAACTAATTGGCTCTGTAACAGAAAAATGTAGAAGTCTCAATAATATAATTTTAATGCAATTCAGTTCGTTATTATTTGGGAGGACCTTTTAGAAGGCAATTAGAAGGCTGTTCATTTTTCTAAAATACTGTTTAATATTTTTCTCAGACCTTAATATACTTTATTTCTCGTAAAAAAAAGTTGGCAACCCTAGTCTTAGGTCGTAGGTCCTAGGCACGAAAAAAAAACATATTTAACTTAAAAAGTTAAATTTTTTTTTTCGCCGCGTAATAATTTAATAAGTGATTTTGATTTTTAAACGTCAAATCAGGTTGGCGCATTGGTTAGCGTTGGACTTTTTTGGTTATTGGCAAATTGGTGTCTCGGGTTCGAGTCCCGATCAGACGATGACACTTTTTATTTCTTCGTCTTTTATAATTATTTATTTACTTTGAATTATTTAATCGTTCCACCAAAACTCCGAGCAAAGTCTCAAGAACTGTATACCTAACCCTCCTACGAGAATCGTATTTTTTTCCAGAATAAAAAGTAGCCTATATCATAATCTTACCTATTAAAGTAATGGCTAGGAGGAGCCCATGATGCTAATTGTGTACTTAATCGAGCGTTTAGGTAATAGGTGTGAAGATAACTATTCTGAAAGTTTTTTTTATTTTAGTGGTGCGATAAGCGAGACAGCTTTAACCTTTGATTAATTATTACATAGATACGTTATATCCTTACAAAACTGACAATATTTCTGTGCCACGACACATATTGACATGGGACGCAGTCAATGTGTCAACGTCGCATAGTAACACAAAACACGCTATTACTCGCGGAGCACACTAACCAAAATTGGCCCGACTCGGGCCAATTCGAGTCTTCATTTTTACGCGTTTATAACATATCTACCTCTTTTTAATATTGTATATCTATGGCTTTAACTTAGAAAAAATAAAATGATTTAAAAAGTTGCTTTTGTAGATAGGTAATTTATCATCAGATTTTTAACAAGAATGCTGAGTTCAATGTTAAATAATCTCAATTATTTAATTGTTATAGTTACTAGTGTTTTTTTTTTTTAAATAATAAAGATAATCCTTCATTCAAATCGTCGTTTCTTTGAAGTCTAATAAACATCTCCCATCTTAATCTGACAGATTCGATTAAATTTTGTTTTTTTTTTTAAGTTTCTTTTTATAACGCTCCAACCCAAGCAATAAACTGATTTTTACACTTTTTTGGTTACCAGAGACATGTGGGGATACATACTATCTTATTCTGTCGCGCTCGAGTTACCACAAGAACCTTCTACTAGGTCTCCCCTACTTTATTTGAACGCATTTAAATATTGTCTTGTTTGTTTCAGATTGTAACTCCGTAAAGCTGGCGTCCATCTAGTCATCATGGATTCTGAGAGGTAAGAAATGTATTTTAGATAACTCAATACATCAATACGAACTCAGAGGCCAAGAAAAATGCCAAAAACATAGACGAATATTATAGACGAGGCATGTTGAGGCAAAAAGTGTCTCCAGTAAATTGACCCCAATTTTTAAATTTTTGGGGCCATTTTGAAATTCGAAGTATGGAGAAAACAAGATGGCCGACATTTGAGTTATGGTGAAAACCAAGATGGCGTAACTTTTTCTTGTATGAAATCTTTTTCTGCTAAATGTATGTAGGTACGTGATAGCCTATCTTGAGTTAAAATCTTTGGCCAAAAACCAAATTGTTCAAGACAGAAGTTATAGCATAATAATTATGATCGCTGTCCACACTAAAGTTCACGCCTGTTCACACCTATCTGTATGTTGAGCTGGGAAAAGATTTCGTACCTAAGGAACCTCACATTTTGACTAATACGGAATATTACGTCCAAATATATATTTTACTATTTTATTACGTTTTGGGCATGTTTGACAATAATCTAAAAGTGTCAGATAGCTTATTTGCATGTTTTGTCTTCTTCTCTCGATATAGGTAAAGTAAGCAGCGACAAAACTTCCGAATAAGCTATCCGACACTTATCAGAAAATTGTGAAACAGTCAAACAGCCCTTAATCTATAAACGTAATTTATGAATGAAGATGAAAGTTGCTTAGAATTTAAACTTAATAATTCGTTTAAGACGAGCTTTCATTTTAAATAATAACTAGGGTTGTAACGGAGCTCCGCCTCCGCCTCCGTTACTGCGGAGCCTCCGCAAAAAATTCCACCTCCGCCTCCGCATCCGCCTCCGCCTCCGCATCCGCCTCCGCAAAATTGACGCGGAGTTTTAACGGAGGTTTATTTACGATTACATACAACGCGCAAGGAGCGACACTGGGAGAAGTGGCCGCTCTGTGCCTCTAGTCAAAATGCGTTCGATAATTTCGAAGGCAAACTTCGATATCAAAAATGTATGGGATTTGACATAAATAATGCCGAAATTTAAAATAAGTACAGATTTTTGGTAGTTTCGTTTAATGCAGAAGCCAAAATAATGCGTAAATTTAAAATACAGATTTTTGGGAGTTTCGTTTAATGCAGTGTAGTTAAAAGTTTAAAAATTAAATTACCATTACACATTAGTTGTATTCGCATCATTAATTTCTTCATCGACTTCTTTAAATATCGCTTTTGTATTTTACTGCATCGTTTATTTTGTTAGTTGGAATGAAATGCAATCATTATATTCACTGATGCCTTGTTTTACATGTAAAACCTAAGTAGCTACATGTAAGTACCAACTTCAAAATTATGAAGATTGAGTAGAGAAACAGTTAATATTTTAGCCGAATTTGAAAGAAAATAATTCCCATTAGGTACTTATTTAAAAAATTAGTTTTATTTCATACTTTTTTGTGCATTTCTACTTTGGAAGTAGGTTTTCGTTTTTTGTTTATTATGATGTTGATTTGCGAGAATCAACATCATAATAAAAAAAAATCGCAAGATGAGTTCGAGATTGACAAGATATTTTACGGGGAATCCTCTACCCCCAAAGAGTGTTGCCATAATTACCTACTGATATTTAAATTAACACATTTTTTATCGTTACTATTTCAATACTACAAATAAACTTCTGAATCTTTGAATTATTTTACTTAAGCGTCAACAAATACTGCCAGAGGCTAAAATTATGACCAAAATGGCAGGATCCTGCCACATATGGCCACACTGAACAGGAATCAACTTGTCGAATCGTTCGGTACCGCGAAGTTGTAATTGAGTCGTGATTGTTTTTGAGAAGTGATTACGTGCATAATTAATAGTGATTTTTATTTAAATCACGTGAAATGTTTCTGACTTTAATAAATCATGAATTTATTTAATTTATTCCACTTCAAATTTCACCTCCGCCTCCGCCTCCGCTAACCTCCGCATCCGCGGAGGTGAACCTCTTCTCCTCCGCATCCGCCTCCGCCTCCGCTAAAATGACCTCCGTTACAACCCTAATAATAACCATTTGTATTTCCTAATTCCTGGACCCGAGAATTTCTATCTCTGAAAAGTAAACAAAATGCCGTTTATGCAAAAATAGACTTTATAACAAGTAATTTAGAATGAATATTACCCGATGGAAAATTTGCAGCTGCACCACTGCACTCGAATTTTAAATATTTGAACATACGTTCGGGAATTAAATTAGTTTACTTAGGTAATCTATGTAATGCCGCCAAATTAACGTTTTGTTTGGAATAATTTAATTTGCTATAAATTGTTTGTCGAAAGTTTATGCTTCACGTATCCATTGTTTAAGATGACAATATTTGATATACGGATAGACTTACAAGTAACAACAGATTTCAATCAGCAAGATACAGTAATCAGTTGAGTTTGCATAATATGTGCTATATTTAAAAACTAAATATTGCCCGAGACTTTGTTCGCGCAAAAGTAAATTTTGCGAAAACCGTACATTTTCCGCGACAAAAAGTATCCTATGTCCTTCCCCGTGGTCTACTCTATATCTCTGCCAAATTGGCAAATTTCATTAAAATCGGTTTAGTATTTCGGAGTTACAGTAGTTTCGGAGTAGTTTCGGAGCCTATTCAATGCAAACAAAATTTTCCTCTTTATAATATAAGTATAGATTAGAGCGTATATGAGAGTATTAAATATATTATATTATGTAATATCATAAATCATAATACATAATAATTATACTGGAGTTCTGGGATCTGTCGCATGGCATGGCTTGCACACAAAAACTGCGAACATGCGCGATATGAATTCGCAACAACGCCGAAACTGCGACGCGAAAAGCTGGGAAAATTGCGATTCGATTCTATTCGACGACTTTCAACCGTACTGAAGATCTTTTGTAACCTGAGTACTTTTATCGATTTTAATGTTATGAGTAGGTACCTATTTTAAACGTTGCTTTCTCTCTAATCATAAAGAAAATATAACAAACAGAATTATTGAAGTGAAACTGCTTTAGCTCGAAGGCACTGAGAGTGAAATTTCACGACACGATTTGGGATATATAAAGCCATCAATATAACACCATCGCATCAATCGGAAGCTACCTATACGTTTTCATAACAAGTTAACAACGTAATTTTCTAAAATCTAAAGTTGGTACGGCTCCATACTATATCCATATTATATCTAGTGCTAGGTATTATACAATTTTTTTTCTATTTTTTTTTTTTTTTTTTTTTTTTTTTTTTTTTTTTTTTTATGGCGTCGGCTTATCACCATTTGCCAATGTCAAGTATATTATTTTCATCAACGTAGGTACTGTATTTCTAAATCGTCAAGTCCAAAGTCTAGTCAAAGTCCAAATAAATAGTCACGGTAGTCAATCAGTCAAGTCAGTCGATTCAGTAAAGTGGTAGACGCTTTACTGAAACTTCCTAGGGAGTTTTGGCGGGAAACCCAATTTAGCACGCATTTTGTAGAATGTATCACTTTTCCACACTAATGCACCTCAACGAATAATTAATGGTTAATATTCCACCACTATAACACATTAAAAACCGAATTAACACGAATTTAGAAAAATAATACAGAAACCTTACAGAAACACAACATTGCTGATTGACTTTCCCGGCAAAACTCTTCTATTATTTTATGAAGTGATGTTGAGGCATAATCAGAGATCTTCTTCTTCTTTTATTTAATGGCAATCACGGTTGCAAGGGTTTCGCACTATTCTGCCAGTGTCGAGTATAAATTACATATATAAAGATTTTTTATATATTTATTTTTGGATTTTAAATGATACATGATGTTTCACATATGTCACGTGTACTCTGTGTAGATATACGTCATGTTTTTTTTAATAGAGCACTGAGCAAGCAGGGATTGCGTTGCGATGGCCGATGAGTCGAGCGAGTTCATGAAAATGTACGATGCGACGTCGTAGTTTTGTGTGCAAACTCGTGAAATGTACGGCAATACGGGTACGACGTAAATCTAATGATCATAACGTGCAATTGCCTGCGACGTACGGAGTTACGGACTACGTGGTGATTACGTTTGGAACGCGACGTATGCTAATTGATATATATGATACGTCATGATGTAGAGTGCAGTTAGACTCATTCAACTTGCAGTAGACACGGCGGTACGGTGGCATATATCCATGAGATTTAATCTTATGTGGATACAATATAGTTTGACGACCTCTGTGGCTCAGTGGTTAGCGCGTCGGCGCTGAAGCCGGAGGTCACGGGTTCGAAAGTCGAAACCCGCCGAAGGAATAAAGTGTTTGTATGTGTTCCTGGGCCTTCGGTGAGTATTAAATATACCCAATAAAAACCTTAAATATGTGTAGATATGGTACAAAATTATTATACATTTTTCTGGTATCTGTGAAACAAGTTCTTCGGATACTTAGTACAGAACCAGATTGACGTGTGGAAGCGTCCATAGACATTATTATTATATCTAGTTGTTTTATATAGAAATGCGAAAGAACAAAAATGGTGAACATTTGTTATTTAAGTTATGGTGACCCTTAAATAGGGTTGGCTCATACTAGATTTTTTTTCAGCTTTTAAGGGATACAGTCTTGTTTAGTTTACATTTTTTAAATTCCCTAAAATACGGTACGTTTTGGTTCCATACCCTTAAATCATAGGATTTCACTTTGTTTGTTTGGTTAAATGCCAAGGAATTAGGACAGCATGCGACCTAAGAACCTCTTAATTTTGAGAATCGCTTGAAAATTGGGAGTTAGTATTTTTATGGCATAATAAAACTCGTGAACGTTTCGAAATTCAAAACCGAAATCAATTTTTCTTTTGCAGCCGGTAAACTGTAAAATTACAATTAACTGTTACAGATGCCAGACAATTTCACCGAAGTAATATATTTCAAATTAAATTGCACAAGTTGGTAGACCATTATTTACATTTGAAAGGGCGAAAGGTCTTTCCATAAATTAAATATTTCTGGTTGAATGGAGAGTAAGGGTGGTAAAAGGTAAGAGCCAGTTATCACTAAAAGTAATTCGTATTTTAAAACGTCTCATCGTTGGAGATTCGGTATCCTTACAATGTCAGGACTCAGGACTCAGGAGGGTTGGAAGTAAGAATCAAGAAGTGTGTAAAGTACTTTCACGGACTTTATAATAATACTAGATGTACAGATACCGTACATTTTTCCGCGATAAAAAGTAACCTATATCCTTCCCCGTGGTCTAACCTACATCTGTGCCAAAATCGTTCATCAAAATCGTTCCAGTAGTTTCGGAGCCTATTCGATGCAAACAAACAAACAAACTTTTCCTCTTTATTATATTATAGTATGGATATATAATAAGTGATCAAACGAACTTACCTTAAGTGAAGTTCGATCATTATTATATGAAACATTTCATTTCGAAGATATATATTTTACCATGTAGTATATCCATACTTACGAGGCAATCCACGCATATTTCATAGCTAGAAATCAAGAAAAAAGTTACTTCTTGTCTATGATTCCTAGTTCCATAGATAGGTAGGTATGTTTCCTGTCACGCCATTCTGTTTAGAGCTTTCCACATGTACACAACTCCCAGGGCTACGCATGTAAGGCTTATAATATACTTATAGCCTTATGTGCTTGGGTTGGGTGGGTATATATCTTCGAAATGAAATGTTTCATATAATAATGATCGAACTTCACTTAAGGTAAGTTCGTTTGATCACTTATTATACTACACATTTCATTTCTCGATATATATTTTACCATGTAGATGTTCAGAGCGTATGGGAGTTGTGTAATGTGTTAAACACTAGAATAATAGTATGGTATTAGTCTTGTTATAATATAATTATACTTCCGGTTTATTTTACCTGTTGGTTTAAGTAAAATAACAAGCATTACTAAATTATGATACCTTCTTGCATGTTTAAGCTTATATCAGTTATGTAACCGATATTTAAGTATCTACTTACAATTATAATATAATATTTGTATTTTATAACTGTTATTTTTAAATTTTCTCAAATCAAAATTATTCAACTAAATAACTATGCTCATACCCTTCATACTTATCGCGCCAAGAACCCATCATATAACTGAAATAATTAATTTCAAAATATTTATCCTACTTTTATGTAAAAGAGAAACGATAATTGTGTCTTATGGAAGTCACATCACTTATTAAGACTAATATATTATGAAGGATAAATAATATGATCTTAAACCAAATACAGACTATATTTTATTAATATAATGTAACTAAAATTGTTAGGGTAAGACGTATGCCTAATAAAGAATTTGGTGAAAGATTGTGACAACCGTGTTTTACAAGCATCCATTGACTCTGTATTTTGTTTTGATCTGGAACAGCTTTAAAGTTCCATAAAGTAAGTACTTCTTAAAACAGCGACTTAGTTATCTTTATCTGTATTTATGGTTTTAACCAGAATTTATGTCTAAAGTAAATTTATTCAGTTTTATTTAATTATGTGTAGGACATAATACAGGTTCACTAAGTATGTTTTTGTTTTGGATAATAAATTTTGATTAATGGTGAGTTAAGTTAAATTATTGTTATTGAGACTAAACACTACTGTGTTATTATATATATGATGATATACTTATCAACAAGATATTATCAAGATGAATTATATTTTTAATACCTTTTCTTATGTATATTGCTGCTAATATAATTTTTTTTTTTTAATATATTTTGGTAAAATGTATAGATACAGAAATCCCCCTAATGATTCAAATTCATTATTGACTACACTATCGTCAGCTTAGATATTTTCTATTATCTAGATTCTAGATGAATAAGTACAAGATAACTTAAATTTGAAAAATTATCTTGATTAATCATTGCCACCCTATTCTATGTTGTGCTTAGTGCTATATTGAAAAAAGGTTACAAATATAAAAAATATTTGAGTAAATTCAAAGTATACCTTTGTTACCGTTTTAGGATTACCAAAATTCACGATACAAACTGATAAGAAATAGGTTCACAAAAATGTTATATCTCCTAATTCAAGATATTTTATAATTTCAGACTCAATGTTTTGCGTCTCATGCTTTGATTTATTGGTTATGCTTTGCTTGTGGAGCAAGCTTGAAATAGTGAAGAGTAAAATTCAAACAGATATTGTAAATTTGAAACGAATTATGCCAGATTTTAAGGAGAATATGAAGTTTTAATAAATTAATAAATTGTATTATATGATAGATTTTTCCAAATTCAAATTATGATATTTTTATAGTAAGGGTGTAGTATGATATTTTTATATTGATAAAAAAAAATATATATATATAAATTCAAAGGCATTAGTTGGTATAAGAAATAGAGCTCTATTAAAAAAAACGGGTAGGTATAAACCCTGCCTCAGTTGTTGATTATCATTTATTTATTTATTTCTGTTTTAATACTGTCTGTCACACTAAGTAAATTTGAAACTTGTTTATTGATGCACCTTGAAGGATTAATATTGAGTTATTTAAAATAAGTTTTGCTAGATTTCCATTTTATATTGGGTACTTAATTGTGTTTTTCCTTTAAAGTTACACTGTGTTTATCTTATATCGGATATAATCAACTTCTGTTAATATTTCTTTGTCCTGTTCTTGTTCATATTCCTCTCCAGGTCTTTTTTGGGAATAAGTCTGTCATTTTATTTTTAAATTTTTATCGATTTTTGGGTCATAGAGATTAAGCGTTCATATATGTATAATATTACATGAACTACTCTTGTATTGCACCCCTCCTCTTTCTTTTTGTGGACTCATCTAGAAGGAGTAACGTGTGTTGTACAGACACAAGTACCTTCTTGTATATATCGTATACGCTCAATGATTGTATAAAATATACCTACTGGTGCTTCACATAGTAGGTACACTAATTGTAATAAGCAACATATCAATGAAAATATCACCCATGGATAATGTAAATTGTGCATTGCTATGTTATTTTTGTTATAGCTTGTGCGTATCCAGATTGAATAAAGTATACCATTGTATCTAGTTCCCAATTATTGTATTCAGTAACACGTCAATATGTCTCACATATTACCCATGTAAAATGCACCTAATGTAATTTTAGGGTCTTGTTCTTGTTCATTTTGTTGTGGCCAAACAAGTACATCTCGTTCTCGCTTGCATTCAGCAACACGTCAATATGTCCGTGTATGCTGTAATCACGCCAATATGTCACGCATATCACTCGTGTAAAATGCACCTAATGTATTTTAGGTTAATCTTATTATGGCAAAACATGTACATCTCATTGTCACTTGCATTCAGCAACACGTCAATATGTCTCGCATATCACCCATGTCAGCTGTTATCACGTCAATATATCACGTATATCACCCGTGTACAATGCACCTAATGTATTTTAGGTTAATCTTGTTGTGGCAAAACAAAAGCATCTAGTTCCCACTCGTGTTCAATAAGACCTCATATTATCATCTGTATTATTGTCCATGTTTCAATTTTTTATTTCTTATTCTCTTTTTAAATATTATTCTTATATTTGTGTCTTACTGTTAACAGATTTTTTTTTTTTTTTTTTTTGCAAAAAACTTTCTACTGGTTTATCTGGTCAATCCTTAATTCATATCTTGATACAAATTTATCATTCATCAGATACAAATTGTTGCTTTAAACTGTTACTTGATAATTAAGCTATCATGGTATCTAAAGAGATACTTGGCTTTGCTTGTTCAACGTTGTTTGCCAATGGCCAATAAAATGTACAATGAAATATTATCATGTTCCAAATACCATACTTGTGCTGTGAACATTTAGCAAGGTCTATGTGTGACCATAATTTGATTTTTATAAACTGAAATATTCTGTATATAATAGAATATAAATTAAGTATATTTTCCAAAAAAAATATAAATAGCAATAGACTGTTTTTCACACTTTTCTCATACACATGTATACATTGTTGTAGTGGGATCCGTCCCACTCCGGGATCCGTCCCACTCCGGGATCCGTCCCTTAATCCGTTATGAGAGTAAAGGAAGAGAGAGTCTCTTGTGTACTGCGCACACACTTGGACACTATAAAATTACTCCTGCGTAACTGGCCTGGTTTCAATGAAATCGGCCACCGTCACCGAAATCGGTGCGGGGAGTTATTATTGTTGTAGTGTGTAAGCCCTCAACTTACCACCCAATAAATTTTTGGTTGAAGTTTTATTGCTTATATTTTATTTCATTAAATTTATTATATTTCTATTTCTTTATTATTATATTTGTATAATAATGTTTGTATTGTAGTTTATTTATAGCCAGAATAGTTTACAAACAGATCCGTTTCAGTTCAGTTTTTTTAAATTAAAATTCCTGTTGTTTCTATATACCAATGACTTTTTAAGTATTACACACAATCTAAGATGCTTTGTATAAATTTCAAGATTAAAATTATTATTAGATTCTGAAACTTTTTCAAAGGTTTCTACCCATTTTGATCCATGAGTATATTAATTTCTATTATCCATGAGAAGCAATGTTATGCAATAAGCAAATAACTCTATATGAACTGCTGGGTAAGCCAATACCTAACAGCTGAGTTAAGCCCCAAATATCATGACTTTGATTTTTGGATTATTTACCTACTAACTTTTACAATGAGTATCTTCATTTAAATAGAACCAGTATTATAAATAAAACCTAAAAACCCTTACAACTTTCCAGATTAGTATTACTAACAAACTTCAAGGATTCTAAAAATAATCCTAACACCAGGTAGGTATACACTATGCCAATGTATTATAATGACAACTTTCCAGTTATATATTCTTATTTCTTCTTAGGAAGAATAAACTAAGCAAATTTATAATATTAGATCATGTTAAAAAACAACTCGTGTATTTGCAATATAAACTAATCTTGTACTAAGGACAGTTCCAGCGTTAAATTTGCCTGAGATACAGGATTACCTAGTTCAGACACTACTTTAGATTTTCTGTAGCAACAGATGCAAATCGCATACTGTTTCATGTGTATATGTGGTTCTATGCAAAAAATGAATAATAAATTATTATATTATACAGAGAGAGAGAGCGGATTCCCGACAAATACGTTCTTTGTATAATGTTCCTTTATGAGACTAAACTGACAGAAATTGCGTTTGATTTTTGGAACTAATGTTAATTGTAGAAAATATATTATAATCTTGGCATACCTGGATTATTTATTAGACATTGTGATTGTAATGGAGCAATTTTAACGCCGGCATTTTTTCTTTGACTTACGTATTTTCGTCCTAAATTTTGCAATTTCTTCCTCTATTGTTAGTTTTTGTCTCAGCATTTCTCAAATGACTTGAAATCACATTTCGTATCATATTTCAACTTATAGATCAATTATTTTCAACTTTTTGGAACAAAAATATGCGTGGATTGCCTCGTAAGTATGGATATACTACATGGTAAAATATATATCGAGAAATGAAATGTGTAGTATAATTATTAATCAAGAATTGTAGCAATAAGACTCTATAGCAAAAGAACAAAAGAAACAAAAAGATAAAACAATATTTATAAAAGTGTGAAGACAAGCTGAGGATTGTCTCAGTACACGAAACTTCGCCAGCGCCACAGAATAGATATTAGTTACCACCAGCGCTACTAAATTATACAGTTCATAGTATAGGAGCTGGCAGTATAGTCTGTAAACTAGATAATTATTTTATTCTATCGCCTCCGTGGTCCAGTGGTTTAGAGCTTGGCTCTCGAGTCCGGAAGTAGTGGGTTCGATTCGGTAATCGAACATGTTGAAACAGCAAAAATGCTGTTTTCAAGTCTGGTTAGGTATTGCAGGCTGATCATTTTTTGGTCTGACAAGAAAGATGATCCATGCGTCGGAAGGACATCTTAAAAGTTGATCCTGCGCCAATCGTGTAGCTCATCCGTCCCACTGGGCTATGATGGAAAGGAAGAGAGTGTGCTCTTATATACTGCGCTGTGCGCACACACTTGGGCACTAAAAATATCTCCAGTCACCATCACCGAAGGAGCTATTTTTCATATAATTTAGTACTTTTAGAATTTTGTTGTAACATTCTAGATATAATACGTCGTAGCCTCTGGACGTCTACTAATAAAATTACAAATAACTTTAAAGGAAAATAAATTGATTTTATATTAAATATAAATTAATAAAGACTTTATATTTCATCGAATTCAATTTCCTCAAGTTAATGCAAATACGAGAAAACCTCCAGGCGTTCCAGAATTGACTGGTCTCGGGGGGACTGCGGGGAAAAATATCCAATTGGCCATATTTTGCCCTAACGATAATATCGCTTTCAGCTGTATAGCCGCCATTTTTTTAATGAAGCTATTAAGTTAATTTTTTTAATTTAGATTTAATTTAATCTACACATAAACAAAAAGAAGAACAGTAATCAAAACGCTACCAATTAAAATGACATTTATTTACCGCGCGATAAAGAAGTACAGAGCCACATTATTATTTTTTAATCGTTTATTGGGTAAACAAACAATATTACAATAAATATAACAATATCACAATAAATTATAATTTGGTCGCATTGTGCCTAAAGATGCTCTGGGTATTTTCACAGTAACGCCTTGGTCTATAATTCGTACCTTTACTGTAAATTGAGCTATAAAAGCATAACAATAAAGTTCGGTATCGAATACCAGCTTTGTGGTCAGTTAATATTAATGTGTTACGGTAGGGGCTAACTTTTAATTAGTTTATAAGACAGGTTAATATTTATACCACGATAATAATAATACTCTGGGCGTGGATTTAGGGTTAATTGTAGGTTTTTACTGCTGACGGTTCGTAGTTAAAAGATAATGTTATTATGAGGGGTAAATTGTTATACTACCTAATACTTTAAACGAGACAATCCATACTAATATTATAAATGGAAAGTGTGTGTGTCTGTTTGTCCGTCTTTCACAAAAAAACTAATGAACCGATTTAAATGAAATTTGGTACATAGTCTACAGGCTCTAGACTAGAATAGGCTACTTTTCATCGCGGGGAAGTGTACGGTTCCCTTGGGATACTTCATTTACAGTTTCACGTAAAAACTACTAAACTGATTATCATGAAATTTGGCACAGATATAAAGTAGACCACGGGAAAGGACATGGCTACTTTTTATCGTGGGACATATACGGTTTCCGTGGGTTACTGGACTTACGCGGGCGGAGCCGCGGGCATCAGCTACTCTTGAACATTTAATTAGGTTCTCTAAGGCCCACTTGCGCTAAGGTTAAAATTAACCTTGGGTTATATTATGCTTTCGTATTTGTGAAAGAGAAAGCATGATATTTTAACCCAAGGTTTAAACGGCTTCAAGTATTGCCGTAAAAATTTAGTATGAAGGTAGTTTTGGGGGAGAAAAATCAATCTAGCTAAGTCTTATCCCTGAGAAACAGCTCATTTTTAAGCTGTTTATGTTTTTTATTTCGTTGTGCAACAATATAGATATCAATAATTTCAACTCTATAATGTCAGTCCGATTGGCAGTTTGATTAATTTTGGCGTTGTTCGGAAATTCGAAATGTGGATTGTGTTCGACCCCGGTAAAATATTTCTGTGATTTTTCTAAAATGTATTAGAGCTTTGAGTAAAGCTCGGTTACCCACGGAATACGAGAGTAGCTGGTATATTAAGAGTTACTGAGTTCGAGACGCTGACTAGCGCAGTCAGCGTCTCGAACTCAGTCCGACACTCCGACGCGCGGGGAAAATGCTTGTTATTCCCCCGAACTTCGGGGAAAAAAGGATATAGCCATAAAATAGTAATCTAAACTTATAAGTTATAACTTTAAGTGAAGAATGCACACATTTATACTGTTTTGTAAAGTAGACTAGATGTAGCCCGCGATTTCGTGCGCGCAAAAGTTAATTTCGCAGGAACCGTACATTTTTCCGAGATAAAAATTAGTCTATGTCCTTCCCGCCGCCGCGACCCCGCCGGCGGCAGCCGCACACATGCGGCTCCATCCACGGCCCAAAGGCCCCAGGCGCACCAGATGGTAGGATGCGCCTCCCTCCTCGGCCTCCGCTAGGACTTTAGCAGACTCCCCCCCGAGTCTGCCACTAGGAGGCCACGGATACCAGCCACCATAACCGGTACCCGGTGGCAGATCTGAGATATGGTTTTGCCACCGACCACACCTCGGCCGCAGAGGATAGGGCAAGCGGCGCACCGTAATACCAACTTGCCTCTTCCTCTGCGGCCCCACCAATGCCGTTAACCGTACGGAACGGCCCCGCCAGCTCGCAGGGGGGTAGGGAGTAGAGATGGCCGTTTAAATGAAAAGCGTTTAAAAAAGCGTGCTTTTATAAATAAGTTGAAAAGTCGTTTATAAACGTAAGCGTTTAACGCTTATACTTATCGTTTATATCGTTTATAGTCAATAAGTCATAAGTGTGGTATGAGCAAAGAAAAATAGTTCTTATGACAGCGTAATAAGAGTGAAAATTCTTTAATGTAGCTTATCACTTATTTAAACGGCTTATTTTTTGTACTTATAACTTATATGCTTTTTCATGTGTATTCACTTTTTGTTAGTTGCGCTTCGCGGGTTGACGAAAACACGTTATATATTACGTTACGCAATAATTCGTATTAATATTATTCAGATTTCAGACAGTCCTAAGCCTGCAAAGTAGGAAGGAAGGTTCATTGAAATCAGTTTTAGCGATCGAAAAACGTAACATAAACGCAAAAAACATTATAAATGGCAATTAGTAGATAAGCAGATAAGCAGTTAACATAAGTTGCTTTTGAATATTCAATAACGGATAAGTTAACTTTTGATTTTAAGCCGATTATCACATCTCTAGTAGGGAGAGTGGCACAACACCACCACGCCTCTCCCCCTGCGATCCCTCCACGGCCGCAGAAGATAGGGAGTGTGGCGCACCGTAATACCGGCACTCCTCTTCTTCTGCGGTCCCACCTCCTAGCGCGTCCGCAGCGGACTCCTCCAGCCCGCTGGGAGCGCCCTCCTCGGGCCAGCCGGCGGCAAACAAGCCGGCCCTAGTTGCCTCTTCGCTTCACCGTGGGTGTCCAATCCACGGTTACTAAGCCCCACCGCCACGACAAGGCGTGCAACCATCGGGGGGCCATAACCTAAGTCCTAACCTAACCTTAAGCAGGTCTATTATTGTCAATGTAGGTTATAAATAACCAACATTGTTAAACCCACTTCTATCTCGATATGGTGGATTATGGTTATTGTATTGGTGACCTTTATATAGGAATAACGGTGCACAGGACAATTTGCATAGAAGATAAGATCTCGATGGAGTTCGTGCAACAGCTATTAGCTATCTTTGCATTAAAGTTTAGCCAAGGAGTAAAGAAATGAATGAAGAATGCCATGCTCCATATAAAAATGGTTCGTTTTTTTTAAATAAATTCGGCTCGGGTGGTTTCAGCGTAAATGATTAACAAACACACACATATAGATATTTCATATAGACATACATCACATTTATAACATAACAAAATAATAAAACCTAACCAAGAAGCATACAACTTAGAATTTGGGAAAAATCCTCGAGGGGGATCCTTGTAATGCTACGGGTACGGAACCCTAAAAGCAATGGTGAAGTTAGTAAACCATAAAATGTATAAATTTCTCTCGCTAAATCACAATCCCATTAAAACATTCAATATCTACTTTAGCGTTCTATAACAGTTTGAATTTATTTAATTTTACACATCCGGTATCAATGGCATAGGCCATAGGGTATAGACAATCATAGACACTCACAGATAATATAGTACAGTATATTTAACAACTTAATTCTTTGCTATTTTCGTTATCGTTTTGATATTGCACTTTGTCAAAGCCCCCGTGTTAATTTGGTTCCACAACCATCAACTTTCTCCCATATGCATATACGTTACATAAAATATTAACAATATAATAATTGCCCAATCGTCCGAAGTCCGCACTGATCGGTAGCGCGTGAATTCATTAGTAACAGCGTATCGTTTAATTACTCATGTTACGTCACAAGTAGGAAGATTCGGCACAATTAATGTTGGCTAGATTTGATAATGTACATGCAAGTTGCGGCTTTACAAAGGAGGATGGGGAGAAATATATTATTAACGTTGGTCCGTATGTCATTGAAAAGGACATTTTTGTACATTATTTTTTTCGTTGACTACATAACATGTAAATAACGGGGTTTTCGTTTAGCGAGCCAAAAATATAAGGATTTTTCCTCCATTTACTGTGAATACGCCAAAAAAAAAAGGAGGATTCCTTTAAAACGAAGTGTGAGTAACTAGAATTAAACTTTTTCGCGAAGCAATAAGTTTAGTACCGCGGTATATAACGACGACCTCTGTGGCTCAGTGGCGCATTGCGTTGGTGCTCAAGCCGGGGGTCACGTGTTCGATCGCGCCGAAGGAACAAAAAGGTTTTCTGTTTTCTATGGATGTGTATTAAAAATGTGTATTAGGTATATAATAAAAATCTTAAATATATGTATAGTATAAAAGTATCCCACCAAAAACATTCTGTAAAAAACTAGCCAAGTCTCGATGGAGCTGCTTGTTTATCTCTAAAAAGTTATGAAATCTAGACAAAATCGTGCCAAGTCTAAGGTTCCTTACTGCGGTTTCTTTATTATTATAGTTAATGTTGAGTGACTTGGCCGTTGAACATTCTTTATACTTTTGTGGGTACAAGTCAATTTTGTTTACATTTGTAACTACCTATGTTTGTAAAGCGAGATAATAGCCCATACTGGTATTGGTAATTGGACGCTAGTGTCTCATTTTAGGCTGTTGTTGATTGTACAACACACGTATTGGAACAATGGTGTCATGGAGCCCCTTTTGTACCCTTGTGTGCCCTTCAACGGCCAAGTCACACAACATTAACTATAATAATAAAGAAACCGCAGTAAGGAACCTTAGACTTGGCACGATTTTGTCTAGATTTCATAACTTTTTAGAGATAAACAAGCAGCTCCATCGAGACTTGGCTAGTTTTTTACAGAATGTTTTTGGTGGGATTTCACTTCTTTTTGTAGAAACGTGGGCATATTGATTTATTTTCCTAGATTTTAGTGTAATTTGTTTATTTAATTTGTGTAATGTTCGAGTAGAATAAAGGGGCCTGAAAATGCGGCAAAATGGTTCTAGTAAAGAATGGTACGGCAGTGTTTGCTTCGCACTCGACTTGGCGGGGGTACTGCCGTGCCCCCAGATCGACGTTCTGGTCTTATCTAGAGGTTCTCAAATAGGGGCCTGAAAATGCGGCGAAATGGTTCCAGTAAAGAATGGTACGGCAGTGTTTGCTTCGCGCTCGACTTGGCGGGGGCACTGCCGTGCCCCCAGATCGACGTTCTGGTCTTATCTAGAGGTTCTCAAATAGGGGCCTGAAAATGCGGCGAAATGGTTCCAGTAAAGAATGGTACGGCAGTGTTTGCTTCGCGCTCGACTTGGCAGGGGCACTGCCGTGCCCCCAGATCGATTATCCTAGTTTTTATAGTTTTCCCTTTATGTGGCCATTAAACCCCAACTCTGTACCAAATTTCAGCTCTCTAAGTTTATGGGAAGTACTAGTTCTATTTTGATGATCATGAGTGAGTGAGTGAGTGAGTGAGTGTCGAAAATGCGAAACTTTGCTTTCGCTTAACTTCGGAACTAAATGACCTACAGACTTGAAATTTTGGATTTTAAGTACGTGATTATAGCTTATTGGATGACGAAAATTTCTGCGTTCTGGTCTTATCCAGAGGTTCTCAAATAGGGGCCTGAAAATGCGGCGAAATGGTTCCAGTAAAGGATGGTACGGCAGTGTTTGCTTCGCGCTCGACTTGGCGGGAGCACTGCCGTGCCCCCAGATTAAATATGTATACTTCCCGTTTTCCACAAGTTCTTCGGATACTTAGCACGGAGCCAGATTGACATGGTGTGAAGCGTCCGTAGATATTATTATTACTATTACTATCATCAAATTATTCCAACATGTTCCAAACATTATAAAAAGAAGCCTTTAATCAAACTAACACCCATATCATTAATTGTTTCCTCGAGATTTCCTCCACTCGACTCAACCTCAATCCACAAAAGTTGTATCATTAGTTCAACAAAATGCCCTCGACTTGAGGAATTTCCTTACGCAAGTCGAGGAATCAACTGTCAAACTTAAGGTACCTCAGGACGTACCTTGAGGCTCCCTCGAGCGTCTATTTCGACGCGAAAATCAAACGTCTATTTCGAGTAGAAGTCATTTTAGCACTTTTAAACCTACCAATTCGTGGAAATAACAGGGGCTACCAATGGGTGGGCCATTAAACGATTATTTAAAGCGTTGCGAAAACGATTACAAGATTAACGAAGGGTTATATTATCGTTTTGTCAAATTCGGATCCAGTTTTATTGCTAACTATTGGTGTTAACAAAAAAAATATATTTTCTATAATTATTATATGACGTCATAACGTCATACCTCCACTCAACCTTACTGGAGGAGCAAACAGCTGAGGTAGAAATTACGTTTAAGAATACCAAATTCGAGGAACTTCTCAAGGATACCTCAGTTGAGGTTGAATCGAGGTGGATTTGAGGAAACAACTAATGATACGGGTGTAAGTATATCGTATAAGTCCCGTAAAATATACAATGTGCGGACATTAAAATTAATTATAAAGCTATCTTGTATTTAATGTGCCTCTAATTAAATACCCTCGGGCCAAATTTTAATATTTTAATTATTACGACTTTGCGGAAATCCATAGCATACAATTTAATTAATATTGTCATTTATAGCAACAATAATAAAATTAAACCTTCTTAAACTTAAGAATCGTCAATTTAATTATTATTGTAAATTATAGCAATTTTTCGCCAAATAATACCAACAACCTGCAACCAAATGTGTGAGTGCACGCAGAAGCATGCGTAAAGCACTCATTTTTTAAAATGAGTGCTTTAAAGCACAATAATTAAATTGACGACTCTAAAGTTTGAGAGGGTTAAATTTTATTACTGTTCTTTGATTGTTCTGTGCTGTATGCAAGTTTTTGTCACGACTCGCTGTAAAGAAGTTATCTACATACCTACAATTTGTATGACATCGAATTAGTTACCATTGTTTGCCACTAGGGGCGTTGTTTCGGCGAGTAGTGTCAAAACTCGCACTTAGCACACTAACAAACTAATGGCTGGCCGCACACGTGTAATATTATTGTCAATAATGCTCATTTTGACAATAATATTCCTTGTGTGCCGTTTTTCTCTGTATGTGTTGACTAGTATTGACAAATTTATTCTGTCAATAATATTGCACGTGTGCGGCTAGCCATTGAGATTGTCTCTCTAATTGATTTGATTCTGGGATTTGAGAGTACTTACATAGATATAAGTTACTTACTTGCATTACTGAGTTGCATATTATGTAGGCTATTGAGATTGTCTTTCTAATTGATTTGATTCTGGGCACAATTAAATGTGCCATCAAATCAAACTTGAACGGCACCACAAACAATAGTTAACACAATTATGTAAGGCTTTCTCCTATTGACATGCCGAACACTGCCGCATGACGTCACAACTCACCACTGACCACACAGACGTGGTTTTAGTATCAATTGCATATTACTGATGAAAACAGTAGGATAGGTTACAGGAAATGAGCCATGAGGATGCTTTAAAAACCCAGGACGCTCGCTGCTTTGAAAGTATCCAGGACAGCCCAGGACACATGTCTTGGGAAAACAGGATGGTTGGCAACCCTAGCCTGATCGAGCACTGGCACACCACCTCGTTCGGTCGGAGTCTCCATCTGCCCTCTTGGGCTCCTACTATTTGCACGTTTTTCGAGAAATTTGCATGGGACTAAAGCGTGGTGTTAAAGCATCTATCGTGTCTCAACTCTCAAGTGACCGCTCGTCCTAACTCCTAACAGTGACAAATTAATTTATGGCAATAAATATTTTTTATTGGATTTTATGTTGCGTCGCGTCGCGTTTGTCACAAGTCTAAATATTCTGTTGTTGGCTAGGAGGTATTTTTAGGGTTTTTTCCGTTATATTAATTTCCAAAATTTTCATAATTTAGATTCTTTAATATATATCTCATTGATTATGACTTCGTCCGCGTTGGACACCTGTGGGGAATGAATTTCGAAAAATCCTTTTTAACGGATTTCTACATCTTAATAAATTAATAACTATCTGTGTGCCAAAATTTAACGCAAACTTACCCTTGATGATATTAAATAACATTTATTTTAATCTTAAAATTATACGAAGAAATTAAAAGAAATATTTCAACTGTAAAAATCTTCTGACTACTGTGCGCTATATTGTAAAATATTCACCGTTTATTATTTTGTATGTGCACATTCATGGTGCAAAACATACAGCATTAACATAACGTATACGCCATACGGTATATCTATCCTACTGGGAAAAATCCCCTGTCGTTTTAAATGAAACGTCCTTCCCCGAGATGCGGGACTGAATAATGGTAGCACAAAAGGCTGCACAGTGTGCAATCTCGATCAAAAATCGGACATCGTCTTTTTATCGGTTAATTCGAAAGAGTACTTAATTATAAATACCCGAGTAAAACACCCATGAAGCTCGCTTGCATAGTTTTAAAATTATCTCAAAGTGAAAATTCGTATCCCGCATTGATAAAAAAGTGAAAAAATGTTTTAATTAAAAATTCTTAAGGAATAGCCAAAAATATGTTATACATTATTTAAAGAACATACAAAAACCTACATTTTGAACCCTTTTCAAGTCGGCTGTGACTTATGGGGGCCATAAAAACAAAGAAAATCGAATTTTAGTTTTTATTTTTTCCTTACTAATTTTCGAAAAAGTTGCCGCTAGAATTTACATTAAAAGGAAGCTAGTAGTCACTACTACCACTGGTAAAATAATCAAATTCTAAAGAGGTGGAGAATCGTAGAAAAATGGTTTTGAAAAAATGCGGGATGCGCGGGATTCATCTTTAGAAAATTATATACTTTTTCGATACAAAAACTTCTTTTGGACTGTTCACAACTTGAATAAGAACAATAAAAATGGATAATATAGATAAAATGTCACATTTAAACCCTTATTAGCGTGTAAAATAAAAACTGGTTATACAATTTTAGTAATTATTTTTTTCTGAGCAAGTTCCGCTGAAGTAGCAGATTTAACTAACATTTATATAAAGCTAATACACGCCACTACTATGCTAAGTTCGTTAAATTGGAGCAAGTGAGCTAACAAGTTGCCGTAATATCTTAAAATACTACTATATTTAATAACAATATTTAAGTACAAGTGATATGATTATTATCAATGGAAAAATTACATTGTTTATAATTCAATATTTTTGTCGTCGAAGAATTCATTAATTGAATAATACATTTTGATGAGGAGCCAGGTGTTTAGTTCACTTTTATATCTTTGTGTTGTTAGTCCTTTAAAATAGTAGGTAGTTTGTTATAGATGCGAACTGCCATACAGTAATGCATCTAGTAAGAATCCGAATTTTGTAATTGTTAAAAAGAACTGTATTACCTTGGTAATAGAGTGTATTTCACAATGCACGTCTCATAGAGGCAAATCCGAGCCGAGCGAGCTGTTCGTTAGTCTTGCTAAAACTCGAGAACGGCTTGACCGATTTGGCTAATTTTGATCTTAAAATAATCATTTCAGTTCAGGGAAGGTTTAAACGGTGAGAAATTTCAGTTCATAGTTAAGGCAGAACGACTTTGTCGGGACAGCTAGTTCTAGTATAAAAGTGTTTACATTAAAGCAACTGACGTTATTAAGAGTTATAACTTTTGTTATAAACTAGTCAGTAGCGACTCGCCTAGAATCGTAGTAAGTACTGAGAAAAAAAACGTGTGAAGTCGAGTAAGGCCTTTAATGATAATTTTATACAGTTTTTATAGATTTCTCAACAATGAAGAAATGCGACTAAAATGGCTCAATAGTGTTTAAGTAAGGCAGAGAATTACATAAAAAAATGTTACATATTAATGCAGCCGTCACTTCAAACCTTCATGATTTTACACTATTCAATTTCATAGACTTTTAAAAGCCTCAGCTGTATGTCATTCATTTCACAATTTGTCTCACACAGCTTTGCAGTTTGTCCACTCAGCAGAAAATATTATTGTCACCCTCCTAGAAAGAGACACACGGCCTCTCTTCCAACCTCTTGCTCGGCTCGTTTTTTTGCTCACAGTACTCGGTCCTGTTGTTATTCCTAGGTCCATGCATACAGTACGCATTTCTGCTAAAGATGTTAATTCTTTGGTAAGGAATAACTAGCTTATGTTCATCTCTGCTGCTTTTAATAGCTAAGCTACAATTTTTAGTAAAGAAACGATCTATATTTTTATATACAAAAACACACATTTTAAAAATATACTAAGGCAATGGTAGTATTTTAAGATATTACGGCAACTTGTTAGCTCACTTGCTCCAATTTAACGAACTTAGCATAGTAGTGGCGTGTATTAGCTTTATATAAATGTTAGTTAAATCTGCTACTTCAGCGGAACTTGCTCAGAAAAAAATAATTACTAAAATTGTATAACCAGTTTTTATTTTACACGCTAAAAAGGGTTTAAATGTGACATTTTATCTATATTATCCATTTTTATTGTTCTTATTCAAGTTCTGAACAGTCCAAAAGAAGTTTCTGTATCGAAAAAGTATATAATTTTCTAAAGCGCATCCCGCGCATCCCGCATTTTTTCAAAACCATTTTTCTACGATTCTCCACCTCTTTAGAATTTGATTATTTTACCAGTGGTAGTGGTGACTACTAGCTTCCTTTTAATGTAAATTCTAGGTGCAACTTTTGCGAAAATTAATCAGGAAAAAATAAAAACTAAAATTCGATTTTCTTTGTTTTTATGGCCCCCATAAGTCACAGCCGACTTGAAAAGGGTTCAAAATGTAGCTTTTTGTATGTTCTTTAAATAATGTATAACATATTTTTGGCTATTGCTTAAGAATTTTTAATTAAAACGTTTTTTCACTTTTTTATCAATGCGGGATACGAATTTTCACTTTGAGATAATTTTAAAACTATGCAAGCGAGCTTCATGGGTGTTTTACTCGGGTATTTATACTTAAGTACTCTTTCGAATTAACCGATAAAAAGACGATGTCCGATTTTTGATCGAGATTGAACACTGTGGGCTGGTACTATATGCACCGGAATCCTGAAGGACGTAGAAAATTTTGAGCATTTGAAAATAGAACTCTACGCTAATACAATAGAGTTGAAAATAGAACAATTGAGTGTCGAGTTTAACGTCTATGTCATATATGACAGCTTGACAGGTACATTTCGATTTTCAACTCTATTGTATTAGCGCCAAGTTCCGGAATCCGGAAGGCCGAAAAAAATTCTGAGCATTGAAAATAGAACTCTGTGCTAGTACAATAGATTTTAGGCTTTTTGATATTTGATTTATGAAGGCTTAACGAACACCCTGAACACTGAACAGCAACCAGTGCCATGTAAAACCGCCTTTAGAAGCCTTTATCATGTATAATGCAAACAGGAAAAGTGGCAGTTGCGGTACCAGAGTTGATAGCTCTTATTACCTTTTACATAAGTTCGATATTATGAAACAATAAGTATCTCTTTTATCCACTTTTTTGCTTAAAACTTTTTTGCCTTAAAACCGACAAAGCCACTGTATTTTGTGTCAACATTAAACCTTAATTGCGCAGAAGGTAGGAATAGGGATAGGGGAGGATAGGTGGTTTGGAAAGGAAGATTGGTAAGTTAGAGTGGGAAATAGGAAATGTAGGATATTACCGCCCAGGAGGGCAAGGGATAGGACAGTAATATCTAGGGTAGCCGGGGTCGCATACCCGTATACTATACCACAACTACCGGACAGGTAAGTTGAGATGAGTGTCCCCTCGACAAAAAAAGCGCATGTCAGACATATCTAAAGAGGGTTCCGCAGCTTTTAATTACTACGCAATAGGTTTTCTTTAGATTACAACAAAAGTTATTGTTCGATTTCACTGAAAATATTTTTCCTAAAGTTTTTAGCATGACCTATCAACATGGAAACTTACAAGTTTCTTTTATAGTTAAGGAATGCCAGAGGGAGACCAACTTTTGCGGCCGATTACTTGAAAATGGTAGACTTACTAAAAAAGTCATACAGTACAAAACCTTGACTTTATTTAAAAAGACCTATTCGACGTTAGTGACGATACCCCACAGGCCACACGACTAGGTAGAATGAAAAATTTATAACTAGCTTTTCCCGCGGCTTAGCCCGCGTAAATATAGCATCGGGTATCCCACGGAAATACCTACTGTACTTTTTTGGAATAAAAAAAGGTTCCCTATTTTTTCGCATAAAATCATATGTCATAATTTTACTTGGCATAATTTAATTTGACCTAATAGTAGTTTCGCATAATATTCATTTGGCATAACTTTCTTAGCATAATTTTTTTTCGCATAATTACATATAAAAAGCATAATAATTGTTAGGCATACTTATTGTTAGGCATGGCATGTACATTTTTTCACGCATAATATTAATTAAGAATAATATTTTCACGTATAATATTAAAAAGCATAAATATATTTACGCATACTTATTTGTAGCATTTTTTTTTCACATACTAATTAATGATAAATTCTACTGGGTGTGAGTTAAGACGAAATAACAATTACAATTGTAATTTTCGACTGATTACGAAATTAAACTCGGACAAACGACACGAACTGCTATCTAAGAATATGCCGAGCCATAACCACGAGCCCAATGAACTTAAGGATAAAGAAAGTTTTGTTTTTGCATTACATACATACATACATACATATAATCACGCCTTTTTCCCGTAAAGGGGTAGGCAGAGACCACTTTTTGCCACTTGCTACGATCCTAACATACTCGTTTCGCTTCGTTCACTTTCATTCTTACCATCCATTCCTCCTCTTACATTCAACGTAGCGAAGCGGCTCTCCATGGTCCGCTTTTCACCTCCGCGAGAAACGAGACGTGATGGGTGGTGAACCACATCGCCGCCATTTTGGATAATTAATTTATTTTTATGATTATCCATTGCGTTTCCACGGATTACATAACCTTTCGTATTATTTATTTTAAACATGTTAGCGGCTTACGGGTGGCCCAAGGGCCACCCCGCCGCAACTAAACCTACTGTTACACTAGGTATAATGAGTGTAATACCTGCTTTTAATGTTTCATAAATATGCGTTTAATTACCTTTATGTCCTTCCATTTTATGCATATTTGTGCCTTGTGACAGAATGCCTTGAATTTATTACCTATGACAAAAAAATATGCCTAACGAGTTTATGCCAAAAACAATTATGCCAAAGTATTATTACGAAAAGAAAAATTATGCCTTACGAGTTATGCCTCATTAAATTAGGACAAAAAAGATTAGTCTAAATGATATTTATGCCTAATGATGTAGTACGCCAAGAAACCATTATGCTAAAGTAATATTATGCGTAGTAAAATTATGGCAAGGCAAGTGAAGTATGCCAAATGAAATTATGTCAAATAAAATTATGCGAAAAGAGGGCATACCATTAAAAAAATGCCTATGTTATACCTAGAGCCAAAACTACTATACCAAACATTGAAACTCGTTCAATAGTTTTTCCGTGAAAGAGTAACATCCATCCATACATTCATCCTCTCAAACTCTCACATTTATAATAGTAGTAGGATTACAGAAGCTAAAAGGCAGAATCTGGCGCTGTATCCGTCCGTCCGTCTGTCTATATTATAGTATTAGAGTTCCTTGAGTATTACGGAACCCTAAAATATTTAATGGGGGCAAGATGCAAGAATAATATAATATGTATACTATGCTATGGTATATATTATGTAAAAAGTAAATTATGTTCTCTCTTAACGCAAAAAGAAAGAAATAAATTGCTCCTTTTGCCCTAACTAATCTAGGCGAAATGAGATAGGTATACTTTATCTTTCTTTTGGTTCAAGAGTCTGAGTTATAATATTAATTTCAAGCACTTTGGCGTGGTGACAAGTTACTTCGCTACGCAGATCAGCTACGTCAAAATATGTTTGAAAATCCCTCCATTATTATATGACCCAGTTTTGTAAAGACAATGTCACATTCTGTGGTTATTTTTCATTAAAATCACTGTGTTAATAAATTTAGCCGTGGACACATAATAAATATTAATCGCAGCTTTTTGTCATTGGCTGCTTTCCACTTACCGGCACGGCCCGGCACCGGCGCCGGCAACTTCCCGGCGACTGCTGGACCCGGTTATTTTCTGGGTGTTTTATTACCAGAAAGAAGAAAGAAAGAAAAATATATGGCATTTTATATTATATTAACGATTGAATATTATATAATATACAAAAGTATTTGCGTTAAAGCTGAAGTATTTGTAAATTGAAAATTTTTAAAAAGGGCCTGAATTAAGTTCGCCCTACAGATCGATTAAAGCTGAAATTGAACTCGCGAGTGTCATGTCAAATCTGACAAAATAGACAAAATTATGGACTAATACAATAGAGTTGAAAATGGAGTGTTGCACTATCATATAATTATGACACTGACATTTGACTCGACACTTGTACGTTAGTAATATATATTCTTTGACACTTGTGTTCGATTTCCCAGCTCTATTGTTTTAGCGCAGAGTTTTATTTTAAGTGCTCTTAAATTTCCCCTTCCGGATTCCGAATCATATAGTCGGTCGTCCATTAATCACGTGATGCCTAAAGGGGGAGGGGGGGTCCGAAAAAATATCACCAAGTATCACCAAGGGGAGGAGGGGGTATAAGGAGACATCACGTGTATTAATTTTCGAATCCAGTCTATGCATACCGAAATTATTATCGGTTGAAGATTCGTAGTGTTGTTTAAATACTTACAAGAAAAATGACTCGTATAGTTTTTAATTGCGTAAATTGAATTTATATAAGTATATTAATAATAAATATTCTTTCGATTAAATTGTTTTTTAAGTTAAAGTTTTTCTTCAAATATGACCTGCTTACTATGTAAAAAAATCACGTGATCTTAGTGGGGGAGGGGGGGTATTATAAAACCTCACCATGTATCACCAGGGGGAGGGGAGGGATCTAAAAAGTTGTTAAAAACATCACTTGATTAATGCACGGCCCCTAAGTGAAAAAACATGCCATTTATTTTCAAACACTCCTGCTTCATTCGGCCGGTTGCCGGTGCCGGGGCCAGGTAAGTGGAAAAGCTTTATCCGAGAGCACATACCTACTGCATACTACACAACATTATTAATTATCTATGACGTAAACACACGATGTAAAATTACGTGCGTATTTTGAAAATAGTGAACATCATAAATAGCAATTATAAATAAGTATAAATGTGAAACTTTTGTAAGTAGCATAGTACCTAAATGGCTGTGTTCCGCGGAAAATAGCGCTAACAAAAAACGTTATCAAAATGGCGACAACTGGTTTTAAATAAGCAAAATGGCAGATTATGTTAGCAGTATTGAAGTTAGCAAACGTGTCCTGGACTCCTGGCCGATAATCTGTTTTTCCTTTAGCGCTAGCAAGCGCTAACAAGCGCTTTTTTTATATTATTTTTTTTATGAGATATGGGGGCAAACGAGCAAACGGGTCACCTGATGGAAAGCAACTTCCGTCGCCCATGGACACTCGCAGCATCAGAAGAGCTGCAAGTGCGTTGCCGGCCTTTTAAGAGGGAATAGGGTAATAGGGGAGGGTAGGGAAGGGAATAGGGTAGGGGATTGGGCCTCCGGTAAACTCACTCACTCGGCGAAACACAGCGCAAACGCTGTTTCACGCCGGTTTTCTGTGAGCCCGTGGTATTTCTCCGGTCGAGCCGGCCCATTCGTGCCGAAGCATGGCTCTACCACATAAAATTTTCCGCGGAACACAGCCATTGTATTGGGGGTCAATAATTATCCAGCATAACCACCATAGAAACGGTTTCTATCTACGGAAGAATAGACAAAATGACAGATTGACAAAGGAAAGCTGTCATATTTGTCCATATTATTTTGTCTATTGTTGTGTAGTCAAAACGCATTTCTGTGGTTGTTTTTACCGATATTATGTTAGTTGTGACTTGTGAGTTTCTCCTTCTATTACCTACATTCCATTCCATTTGATTATTTCCAGTGCCAAAATTTTTCAAAAAGGATCAGTTACGTAGACTGGTTCTCCTACATAGGGAAGCCCTAGCCTGAATAGTAGGTAGGTAAGGTGAGATGTGAAGCCGATAGGAATGGATTTATTTAGGGTTAAAAACTAAAAGGGTGAAAAAAAAGTAACTTAAAACTAGAGTCCGACCGAAACTGGTTTTCCGGCCGAAACCGAAACTGAAACCGAATATTCGGCCGTGGCTTCAGTTTCGGCCGAAACCGAAACCGAAACCGAAACTCACGTGGTCAAGTAGAAAATTCCTTTAAATACTGAAATTTGGTGCATTTTATCCATTATTCTGCATTAATTAGGACATGAAATGGAAACACGGTATATTAATTTTTAGTCTATGCAACAAGTTGAAAATGGTACAAAATAGAGATACTGCTCTTATAATTATGTGCGATAGCTCATTGGATCCGGAATGACGTCTAGAAAAATGTGCCAAAAGCGTGTATTAGCACATAAAATATTGTAAAAGTTATAAACAATTAAAGATGAAAAAAAAATGGCATTTCGTTTTTTGCCAATATTTAATAAACTATTAATATTTAAGAAATTTCAAAAAAAGATTCTGAAAGAGGAGGAAATTTCCAATAAAAAACTCCTAACTCCCGGAACTCTATCTCCATTATTTATAATTTTAATTTAACGCTGAAAATAGGTCTGCGCGTAACATTTTTAGGGTGCGCGCGTGGCGTCAGTAGTGTGTATTCGTGCATTCTGGATCACGATTCTGGATCCCCCTCCCTCTACCCCCGTCCTGTCCCGCGTACCTACTCTACTCTACATTCGGGCGGCGATGTCGGCTAAAAAAAAAAAAAAAAAAGTTTGGTGTCAAAATGGGGGTTTTCGGCCACGCCCGATCGATCGCGCTCATCCGTTTTTCAATATCTCTAACGGTTACAAAGATAGACTTTTGCAATCACAAGTCCCATTAGGGTCTATTCATTACTGATTACTCCATCCGGTGATAGATAATGGAGGGTGATAAGCTAAGGACCATTAGTAAAACAAAGTTGGTATTTATTGTAAGTGAATCATTTTATTGACAAAAAAGCGTTCAAATAAACTACATAATTTCAAATCGTTGTGTAACGTATTCGCACCAAAATGTACCAGGAAATCATTCAGTGACTTATTGTTATAAATATAATACAGATACATTATACAATATTCTCCGCAAACCATGGTATAATCATTTTGTACTCGTGCTGTATTATATGACCATATTCTACAATTTCGCTCTAGAAACTCTCGGTGATAACCTCGTGGAGGGCGACCATATGAATCAAAGTATTGTCCAATATGTTGTTTATCAATATGTATGGCAATCCAATGCGAACCTGGTTTATTATCAGTATCCAAATTGCTCACGATGTAGCATGGAACTGGAACACGAATCGGTAATCGGTTAGCTGCGTACACATATTTCAATGCGTGCATCAATTTTATTCAAACATTTCTGTATGTCTAAAGTATCCATGAATACTGTTTAGGTATATGGGGGGGGGGGGGGTCTTATCTGCTCTAGTGATTGAATATTAATGCGCACCATCTTAACCAAACTTGATATAAATCATGCTATTTAAACTTGATATCAATATATACTTAATATTATAAATGCAGAAGTGTTACCTCTTCATGCTTTAACCGTTGAACCGATTTTTATGAAATTTGGTATAGACACACTTTGAATCCCGAGGAAGGATATATGATATTTTTTATCTCGAAAAAGTACAATGTTCCCGTGGGATAATGTATTTACGCGGGTGGGAAACATCCAGTGTTAAATGAAGGAGAAAAAATATACGTTTTTGTTGTACATTTTTATTAAATACACATATAAGGTATACAAACATAAATCTACGAACTTACCTACTATAGTCTACTGAAATATTACGATTTTTATTTATTTCTATAACATTATCGAATTCTGCATAGTGTGTTAACGCTGAGTCAAAGTGCATCTTTTCTTTTATTAAACTTGGATGAATCTTTTTTAAGTATGATTGTAGTTGTAAAGTATTCATAATTCTTTAAAAAAATACTTATTCATTCTCTCTATCATACGCAAGTGAAATAAATAAAATAAGACATTCTTAATTAACATGCAATTGACTGGGGTTTTAAATTAAAATGAAAGCACAAGTTTAAAATAATCATTTACTTACACATTAAAACATATTACAGATTGAGAACTTAATAATACTTAGAAAGATAATACAATGTTTGTTTCTTAACTACTATAGTCAACGGTTACATTACGATTTTTATCTATTTCAATAACATTATCAAATTCTGCATAAACAACACAATTTATCGTTTGAGTCAGAGCAGATTCAAAGCGAACTTCTAATCTAACACTACCGTGTCTAATTAGATTCCAATGACTAGAAGAATTGGCTGATAAATCAGGTGTGAGATCAAATGCTAGCAAACAATAACCTTTCGAATACTTATCATGAGATATCCCATTCCCTTCGTTAAGAAAATGTATTCCTGTTCCTGAGAATAATGTATGATAGGTTGTAGTAAAAATATTATTATCAAAAGATGGTTGTAAAGCTTTTGAAGGAATTTGCTGACCGTCAATATATAAACAAAAAGAATTCATTTTATAGTTCTCAAAATTAAACGGATTTTTAGACAAACAACCATTAAATGCTGCATTATTTACAAAACCCACTATGCATCTCTTAGGTACTTGACCCAAAAATATATTGTCTAATGTCTTGCCCTGAACCCCTGACGGTATCGTTAAAACTTTTACTTCGGCTCGAGTTATTGGATATTTTGCAGTTGTGGTGGCTAACACTTTTTGGTGGGCAAGTAAGACGGAAGGGTTAATTTTTGTCCTTCGAACAAGGAGAGTCGCATCAGTAATATTTATTTTGTATTTAACATCATCTGTTGCTGCCATAAGGTGAAATGTTTCACGTGATCTTACCAATTTAATATTCATCTCAACACCATTAATTAAAAACTTTGACTGATTGAATATGTCACCATGAAGGTGTCCTATCATTTCAACTTCCTTACTTTCTGAAACTAATTTTTGTCTTGTAGTAAAACCTGCATTTTTTTCTTCGGTTGAATCCATTTTGCCAGCTGTATCTTCATACCAAAGGCCACAAGTTAAATGAGATTGTTTTGCCTCGGGTGAGTAATTCAAAAGAGTTTCAATGTAAGCTCGATAAGCATATGTATTGTTTGGAGGTGAAACTAATTTTTGATTTAAGTAAACGTCGAGTTGACTAAAAATTGAATGAAGCCAATTGTTTACAGGTGCTACAACAGTTGAAGCTGCCAATTTTGAAGAATCTTCGTTTAATACTTTTGCTTTTAATTGAACGAGTGTATGAGATAAGTCTATATAATCATCACCAGTTCCAGGGACTTGAAATTCTATGGGTCCATCGTCGGCTAAAGATGATATTGGTTTGTAGTGCACCCACATGCCACTTTCGATGCTTGTTTGTGTTGATGGTAAAGCAAACAAATCTAATTCAGATTTTATACATTCACAAGAGTGACTATGTAAGAAAGACATTTTTTTTAATTTATGAAAATATATCCCCTTTATATTGACGAGTTGGTTTTCGTTTTTTAACACCTCTTCCTTTACCGTTCGATGAAGGAATGACTGCTCCAATACATTTTCTTTTAGTTATATAGCCTGAACCAGACATGTTTAATTTATCAATTTTTTGATCTGCCCTTCTTTTCAAATTTGAACTAATTTCCTTAAGTCGCGATTTTATTGATTCGTCCATGGGTCGTGCTTTCGTCATATCAGATAGAAATCCAACACCCGCACTCAAAGCTTCCTTTCCTATTGCTTTCGCGCCACTTGAAAGCAAAGGTAAGACGGATCGAAACAAACCTCCCAAAAAGCTTCCAATACCATGACCACGTTGATAAGGAGCTCCTTTGTATATTACTCCTATTCCAGAACCAGCTTGATGTGTATAATAATTTTCGTATGGACAAATTATATTATTATTGTGATGATGCATTATAACTTTCTAAAGTGTAGTTTAATACACACTGTTCCAAACTGGAATGGTATCTTTTGACCAGTGCATGATCTTATATCTATTTCAAGTGTATCGAATTCTCTGCGCATGACTGGTAAGTAGTGAGGAGGAGAAAATACATGCATCTTATTTGCCCCATATATATATTTTGAGGGATCTAGTGGTATAATTCTAAGTAAAGAGGTCATAACATCTCCAACAATTTGCGGTTCCACTATATCACAATAAACAAAGAGTTGTGATGGAAGTCCCAGATGTAAGTTTGCAGGACGTTTGCCAAACGTTTTTTCTACCAAATTCCTATTAGGCTCAAACCCTAATTGAATACCTAACTTAGGTGATAATGATACGGACTTCAATGAATCATCTGCGATTGTTACAGATACAAACTTAGATATTTCATCGTAACGAAAGGTAACATTTTCTCTTATATTATTTAAAGCTTTTAAAATGTGATTAATATTATCATAGTTGGTTGCAGGAATGTGTTTTTTATAGTGAACAATAGAAGGATTTTTTTCATTAGGCATTATCATATTCTTAGAAATATAGACTATATTTTCTTGTTCTTGAACAGTAAACATTGTACACGGATATTGAAATTCAACAACACCGACAACCCATTCGCCTTCTAATTTAATTGATTTTGGTAATTTTGTTGAAAACTTTGTTGTCATATTATCCGGAAAATATTGTATTGAGCTGTTGCTTAGTAATGTTAAATAAAAACTTTCTTTCATTATATCTGTTTTAAATGGGATGACAAAATCCAACTATTAAATTTATCAGGATAACCTTTCCACTTGACAAGCACTTGCCTTCTGCTACCAGAATATCGAGAAGTTATTATTTTATCTATTTTGTGATACGAAGTCGGGCTAGGAGGAGTAATTTTTTGTAATTCTCTTTCATAAAAAGTACCTTCTATATCTTCATTTTGTAAATCCTTCAAGGTATACACAACCCATGGTGATCTAGGGATGACAGTTGAAATAATAAAAATTTCATCGCTCCAGTTAGATTCGTATCCCTTTTGGAATATATGTTTATATTTTGTGATTCTAACATAATCACCAACGTTAAACTTTGGTAAGAAGATATCTTGTGGTGACTTTTTATTTTCTCGAGCATACAAATTATTCCAAACAGTCATAATGTTACTAGAGTTTACATCACATGGAGACATTTTAATACTTGAATGAAAACTATGGTTATATGCATATAATAAATCTTGTAAAATGTCTATATATCTGTATGTATTTTTATGTGTAAAATAGCGCCACATTTTTGACTTAAGTGTTCTTTGAAATCTTTCTACAATACTAGCCTTAATATCAGGATTATTTGTCGTGTAATAATTAATATTTTTACTCTTAAAATATTGGCGAACATCTTTGGAAACAAACTCAGTACCCTTATCAGATTGGACGTGGGTAGGAACTACATGAGCTTCCTCAAAAATACTCTCAAAACAATTTTTGGTTGTTAAAGAATTTTTATTTTTCATAGGTCTAGCATAAGCATACTTACTAAATACATCAATAACACATAATATATAATTATAACCATTATTATATTTACTATATGCTCGCATGTCACTTAAATCTGCTTGCCACAGTTTATTAAGATCAGATACGATATATTTGTTTCGAGGAAACATTTTGTAAACCGGTTTATGAAGTGTGTACGTTTCTTGTGATTGCAACCATTTCTTGACATCATTTTTATTCATTTTTCCTTCCATAGCTCTTGCAAGTTTATCAATGCTGCTGTAACCAGCGGGGTGTGATACATCATAGTAAATATTGTGAATTTCTAGTAGGGGGTCCATTTTTCCCAATCAATTTTCTTTTTTATTTTATTAATATACTTGTTTTCAGATGCAGATGTAGAATGTTTCTCGCCACCAGATATTTTACCAAAATCTTTCAACTGAAGTTGGTTAATATACTCACTTCTCTTCGGATTACCAATATAAGTGAGTGGTACTTTTATCTCCTTCAATGCTTTAGCAAATTTTTCCCATCCTATTGGACCACTTTTTTTTAATGGTCTTAATGAATCATTGACTAAATCTACAATATTACTACCAATTATTTTGTTATTATCCACGAGCACTGTACCATCATCATCCCAGTGTACTTTGTTCTGTCTTGTCAATAAGAAATCTAACAATGGCTCACCTTTTTTAATGTAGGATTTAGGTATTAAACTTAATATTTGTTTTTTCGAGTATATATATTTATTTTGAACAATATCACTTTCTTTGCACTCAACTTCTTCATTCCATGTCTGATCAACAATAGGATCTTTATTGTTTGAAACACTACTTTTATCCATATATTGTCCTTTTTTCAAAAGTGTTTCAGATAAATCATTATTTGAGGTAATTATTGGAAGTTGATAAGGTTGGCGATCTTCACTGGTGAAATGCAAATACCTTTGTAATGTTTGTAAGTATAAAATCCATTTTTTTCTGTCATCATCGTTACTTTCAAGAATATTTTGCATTTCGGTATCTAATCGCGATTTAGGATTTTCATGGCTCTCGTTCTTTCCGTTTATTTTATCAATCAAACTTGGTTCGACCAGTAACATTTTCTTAGTGTGTTCCATTTTAGACAAGACCACTAACTAACCCACTTAGTATAGAACCTAAAATAATAGGTAAAAATGCACCACCTTTTTGAACAATTATATTTTTTCTTACTTTGGTTGTTGTTTTACGAACAAGCTTGCGGAGTATCTGTATATATTGTTTTAAAGATTTTTTATCCTTTTCTTTTAGTGGTACTTTCCCTTGTAACACATTATGAATACACTCACATAAACAATTTATTTCATCTTCATCACATGATTTTAATAAAGCTTTTTGATACTTTGGTTTTAATGTTTGCAAAGCGATGAGTAGATTTTTATGCGTCTTTAAGCTTCCAAGCATTATTTGTAAATGATATAACTTTGTCAGTTCTTGTTGTATTTAAACCCTCTTTTCGGTACATAAACAGAACAATTTTTATCAGGGGGGAATATATTCGTCTTAAAACGAAACATATCATTGGTATTTTGTTTAAGATCTATCATTAAATAGCCATGTGCCTCTGTTGTTGCATCTTTGTAAGCTTCTTGAACAAATTTTACATTATCTGGTGAGACTTGACGTGCTAAATATCGAATTTGAGTTTTATCACGAGGGTTCTTAAAATAAATAATGTAGCTCGAATTTAGAGAAATATCTCTTTGGCCTTTTCCTTGATGAAAAAGATTTTGAGTTATATAAAATACGCTTAAATTTCTGTGGTGACTACCTTTTGTAAATATATCTACAATTCGACCATCAGATTCTCTCATGAGATCATCTATTATAATCAAATTAGCCTCTTTACCATCAAACATGTTCAAGTCAGGTAATCCTTGAAAGTAGTTAACATTTTTTAAATTGTATAAGGGTTGCATTTCATCAAAACACCATGTTACTTGGGCAAAAGATACATTACATATTTCTTCCATATTATTAATAAATTTTGTAACAAAATTTGATTTCCCACAACCACTAGGCCCCGCAACTATTGCAGTGAATGGATGAATAAAATGTTTCATTTTTCCTTACGTGTGTATTAGACGAGATACAAGAAAACAATAATTATTTTTTGCTTTTTAAAACTGTTTTATTGATTCTTAAACTAAACATTACAGTAAATGGAAGTAATAAAACAATGTAAATACATCTAAAAACAGTAAAAAAATTACATTAAAACCTTATTTATAACTTACAAAATAAAATACAAATAACAAAAAATCTCAAATTATTATCAACTAAATAAACTTTGTACCTATAGTAGTTTTTTTAATCTGTAATGGCCCCACGCCAATGTATCGATTTGATTTGGTAATATGTAGCGCTTGGTATCTTGGTATGACAAAGAAGTTTTATTGATTTCCTGGGTAAATATTGTGTGTTTAAGCGATCTAAATCTACACATACTATGGTGTTGAATATTTTTATTAAAAAGACAAGATTTGTAATTTTCTAATTCTAACTTTTTTGTAACACTTTTGTTTACACCTTTGGCTTTTGCAACGAATTTTTCACCTACTGTAAACGCATACATTTTTGATCGGAGTCCTACAAATTCCTCTAAAATATCACCGTTATTTTCATCTTTAAAATATCCTAACTTTTTTTTGTTTATTTTAGGGTAACCAAATAAATTATTGGGAGGATAATCAGATGTATCGAACCTGTCCATCAAATCAGGTTTGAGATCTTCATATAAATTATTAGTAAAAAATTGGTATATAAAACTATCAGTATCAGTGTACAATAATTTTGTATTTTCACCAAACTTTTTTAAAATGTAATCATAATGAAAATCATACATAAGTGTTTTTGAAATATCTAATATACAAAATCCTAGATAAATGGGTTTATCGTGTAAAATCTTTGTTTTCCGTAATTGAATTGCTACTAAGTTTTCTGAAAATATTGATAGACTGTGGAATTCTGGTTTTGCTATCAAATCTTGTGCTCCTAGAGACTTTCCCCGATTTTCCCAATGTGTTAAAAGTTTTACATTAACTCTTTTTTCAATATTTTCCATTGTTTTACCAAAAACTGAATTATTCATAAGTTTGTAAAAATCTTTTTCAAAATCTGAGGTTGCCTTCATTCTGAGTTGAGTATTTAAATCAATGTATTTTTGCAACCAAGGACTTTGATTGAATTTTAAAATTCTGTGAACTTTTTGTAGTTTAATACCTAACTTTAGACATTGTTTCAAATTTCTATAGTGAATTTTATATTTTGATTTATTGTTTAAATTTGGAACTAATTTTATATTTTTCGTATCACCTACACAAATATTTTCAGGACAAAGAGGTAAATCAGAATGCAAATCGTGAAGTTCTTCAGGATACTTTAAATCAACTTCTAAAATGAAACCATATTCAGATGTGTCAGGAATATCAAAGTTGGTGTCAGGATCTACCCACTCAAACCCTCCCACAGGAAGATGTTGTGACATTGCCCAACCATAGAGATTATTAGCATCAAAATATGCAAGGAAGGATTTAGGTTTTGTTTCATCATAACTATTCAAATACTGATTATTTGCCTTAGCATACCTATTGCTACATTGTGACACACCACCTCGAATACCTGCCCTGATAAACGCTATTTTGTCAAAGTCTGTTAATAACTCTAATTCTATATTAGTGTACTTTAACATAGCATCCCAGCTTAAACCAGGTGCAGTATAATAATATGCTGGATCTAAATTGTAAGTATTAATACAAAGATCTCTGAAATTTTCAAATATGTCTGTTAAAAGTAATACGTCAGTTTTTTGGTACAAATTTGAATAATCTAACATGTTTGAACATTGGAAATGATCCCAAACATCTTGTGCATGATGGTAATCATCATCAGAAACATTTGAATCTGTAAGTGTGTTATAGAAATGTTTTTGACTGGGTAATGATGTTAGTTTAAAACTGTCATTAGATGTCATGAATTCATAGGGATAAATACCTTTTTTCTTTAGACGAACAAAATCTTCATTGTTAGGAAAATTTTTTTTGAGTGTGTGAAACTGTTCGTCCTTAAGATTTTTAGCTAGTTGATCAAGGCTACAAGGCAAAAATTTTAGCGAATCGACAAATCTCAATTTAAACATCTGATTGTTAATAAATAATGTTTTAGTAAAGGAAATGTATCTCTCTTTGTTTTGAGGTATTAAATCAACTTGTCCCTCGACAAAGTTAAGCGCATGAACTATAAAATGTGAATCATAGTGACTTAAATTATGAAAAAACACTGGAACGAAATTCGGAGCTCTAAACTTTTTTGTGCATAGTTCATGTGCGACACCTCTAAAACTTCCTGTATACCAGTCAAAGTCTAAAATTCTATCTTTGTCTAAAACAGTTTCACAAATATGACAAATGGAACAATTATCAATTTTGTTTTTATCTTCATTAGACAGAGTATTAGGAGCTTTCTGGAAGTTATTTTTACTACAAATTGATCGTATATCCATGTATAATCTATCCATAAAGATTTGCACACAATTTGACCCGCTGTAAAATTCATATTTTGATAAATTATCATCATAAGAACACTTTAAATAATATCCAAAACTATAAGGTTCGTGTTTATGAATATTTTTAGTATAAGACATAGACGGATCATTAGAACATGAATTGATCGGGTTTAAAAAAGCTTCAAAATCCGCATAAATTACAAACGGGATTTTTAATTTTCTTTCAAAGTGATCAAACTTGACTTTATCGTTAGATGTTGGCTTTGCAAACCAATTTTTAAATTTTTTCTGACTACTCGGCAATTCGATAGTAACATGAGAACAATCACTTTGTTGGTGATTAGATAATCTCTCATTTGTAGGAAAGTATAACAAACACCCGTCACAAATGTAAACCGTATGATGTTGATTAGAAAGTTGTTTGCTTACCAAACGCGATAAATTCTTTATATAACAATAGTGACTATTTGTACCGTTTGTTAAGTATAATAAGTTGATGTGTATGCTTTTGCGGTTTTTGGTAAAATACAATGGACCTACGACACTATTTTGTTTAGTTTCTCTATTAAATTCCAACCCATAAACATTGATACTTATGTTATTTAAATTTTCAACTTTACGGATATCGGTTAATTTCATTGGAAAAGATAAACCATCAAACTTTAATTTATCCGCGTGTGCGCTGTATGAAGATACCCGTCCAACATTATTGTTGACTGGGAATAAAGCTGAGAGCAATGCCCACTTAAAACACATATAGTCGACATTTTGAACGTTAATAACAGCCTTCTTTGTTTTAATATCATGAGGTAAATCAATATAAGAAGTACCACGAAGGGGATTAAACTTATTAACATTCATGTCTAAGCTTATAATTTGTTTGAGGCTCCATCCACTGTCTTTTCTCTCAAAGCTACTTACTTTATTTGTTAAAGTGTTACTAAGTGACAAAAAAAAGATATCTAAGTCATCTCCACGAAAAATTATAAAATTGTTAGTTTGAAAATCAAAAGTATTTTGTATATTATTTTTGCTTTGTTGTACAAATTCAGCTTGTAAAATAAAATTTACTTTAAAAATGTTATGATTTACAATTGAACGTTCAATTAATTGAAATATGACGTCTTTGATAGAATTCATGAATATTTCTGGCGTTTGGAAAGTTGTTTCAAGAGTTTCATTAGATTTATTACAAATTCTATACGTGATAATTCTTTGACCGAAAACAGATTCAATTACGGAAACATTTTTTAGCGATCCCTCCATTCTAAGAACATTGTTTTTGTGTACATTGCTTTTTAAATGATTTGTGTGTTTACGTACATCTTTTTGACAAGCGCTACAAAAAACATTATCTGAATTATTGGTACCTGTGTGGGGCTCTGTGTGTATATTATCCGGATATGAAGCAACTGCGGTATGGGAACCTTCCGTTGCAATACCCGAAGTTGATGTTGCTTCAGTACAAGATTCTCCAGTTGTGTTAGACGAAGTTGATACTGTTTTATCCATTTTTCGATGTTTAAGATATTCTGAGTTGATTACACTTTCAGACTTCCTTTTTAGAGCTCCCCCGGCTTGTAGTTGTGGTTGACTAAAACAAAGAAGAAAAGTTGTTAGTTACAATAAATTATAAAGATAATATTATAATTATATTTTTACTAGGGTTCACTTACTTGTTATGATTTTCAACTGCTACATGTTGATCATCGACATAATCTTCAAGGAAACAATGTGAGAACAAATCAGCTTCTTCAACTTCTCTGCACAGTCGGATTGATTCTATGTCTTCCAGAATTTCATCTATTTGTGAATCAAAAAATATACTCGTACATGATTCCATCTTTGTTGTATGAATGAAAAATAGTCAGATCTTATCCTTTAAAATATCCTAGTTCAACTGATGAGATATATACAATTTATAGAGTATTTGTAGAGAAAACACAGTTAAAAAATACATTAACAAACCCTTTTTAGCCTATGATTAAGAATATAACGATGGAGTAGATCTTGTTAAAGTTAATTATTGTTAAAATGATACTTTTTGCAACTGTCAGACGTGCAAATCTCTTTTGTAAAATCAAATATTAAGTTTTGAATACATTCGAAGTTTTTGCTTGTCTGAGATGTGTATAATTTTATTCTGGTTTCAGTATTTTTCCAGTGTTCATTTGCTGGAATCTTTGAAATCTTCTTCAAATCATAAACCTCAATTTTTATTAGATGTGAGGAATTTTGATCTGCATTAGTAGAGACGAATGCTGTGCCTCCACTCTTTTGCACTCGTGAAACTGACGATGATAGCTTTTTCTTTTTGCTTTTCTGGACGTCAAATAGATCATCTAGCCTTGCAAGCGGTGACGGTGATCTTTTTCTACTTAGATCGGATACTATTTCCAAGTCCGTTGTTTCACTATCAGGAGATGCAAAGTAGAAAGATTTGTATGTATTTTCTTCAAAATTGTTCTGTAAAATTATTTATAATAACTGTTAGAATATTAAAATTAAAAAACACATGATTCTAATAAAACAAAAAAAATATAAAAATATCTTACCTCCATATTTATGACCACTAAATATTCACAGAGTTACACAGGAAATAATAACTTCACCACAAGATGACTGACTGTGATAATACTTAAAATTTCGACCATTATATACAAAACTTGTGGAATGCTGATTGCATATTATCACAACTGTTATCGCTTGGTTAATGGAGGCACACATTCCACCCCTAACTATCACTAGAAACTATTTCCTCCAAAATAACATTGTATTGATAACACATTAGTATCTGTTGAACAAGTAAGAACTTGCCTATCAAAAAGTGTTAGCCACCACAACTGCAAAATATCCAATAACTCGAGCCGAAGTAAAAGTTTTAACGATACCGTCAGGGGTTCAGGGCAAGACATTAGACAATATATTTTTGGGTCAAGTACCTAAGAGATGCATAGTGGGTTTTGTAAATAATGCAGCATTTAATGGTTGTTTGTCTAAAAATCCGTTTAATTTTGAGAACTATAAAATGAATTCTTTTTGTTTATATATTGACGGTCAGCAAATTCCTTCAAAAGCTTTACAACCATCTTTTGATAATAATATTTTTACTACAACCTATCATACATTATTCTCAGGAACAGGAATACATTTTCTTAACGAAGGGAATGGGATATCTCATGATAAGTATTCGAAAGGTTATTGTTTGCTAGCATTTGATCTCACACCTGATTTATCAGCCAATTCTTCTAGTCATTGGAATCTAATTAGACACGGTAGTGTTAGATTAGAAGTTCGCTTTGAATCTGCTCTGACTCAAACGATAAATTGTGTTGTTTATGCAGAATTTGATAATGTTATTGAAATAGATAAAAATCGTAATGTAACCGTTGACTATAGTAGTTAAGAAACAAACATTGTATTATCTTTCTAAGTATTATTAAGTTCTCAATCTGTAATATGTTTTAATGTGTAAGTAAATGATTATTTTAAACTTGTGCTTTCATTTTAATTTAAAACCCCAGTCAATTGCATGTTAATTAAGAATGTCTTATTTTATTTATTTCACTTGCGTATGATAGAGAGAATGAATAAGTATTTTTTTAAAGAATTATGAATACTTTACAACTACAATCATACTTAAAAAAGATTCATCCAAGTTTAATAAAAGAAAAGATGCACTTTGACTCAGCGTTAACACACTATGCAGAATTCGATAATGTTATAGAAATAAATAAAAATCGTAATATTTCAGTAGACTATAGTAGGTAAGTTCGTAGATTTATGTTTGTATACCTTATATGTGTATTTAATAAAAATGTACAACAAAAACGTATATTTTTTCTCCTTCATTTAACACTGGATGTTTCCCACCCGCGTAAATACATTATCCCACGGGAACATTGTACTTTTTCGAGATAAAAAATATCATATATCCTTCCTCGGGATTCAAAGTGTGTCTATACCAAATTTCATAAAAATCGGTTCAACGGTTAAAGCATGAAGAGGTAACACTTCTGCATTTATAATATTAAGTATATATTGATATCAAGTTTAAATAGCATGATTTATATCAAGTTTGGTTAAGATGGTGCGAATTAATATTCAATCACTAGAGCAGATAAGACCCCCCCCCCCCCCCATATACCTAAACAGTATTCATGGATACTTTAGACATACAGAAATGTTTGAATAAAATTGATGCACGCATTGAAAATAATGTGTACGCAGCTAACCGATTACCGATTCGTGTTCCAGTTCCATGCTACATCGTGAGCAATTTGGATACTGATAATAAACCAGGTTCGCATTGGATTGCCATACATATTGATAAACAACATATTGGACAATACTTTGATTCATATGGTCGCCCTCCACGAGGTTATCACCGAGAGTTTCTAGAGCGAAATTGTAGAATATGGTCATATAATACAGCACGAGTACAAAATGATTATACCATGGTTTGCGGAGAATATTGTATAATGTATCTGTATTATATTTATAACAATAAGTCACTGAATGATTTCCTGGTACATTTTGGTGCGAATACGTTACACAACGATTTGAAATTATGTAGTTTATTTGAACGCTTTTTTGTCAATAAAATGATTCACTTACAATAAATACCAACTTTGTTTTACTAATGGTCCTTAGCTTATCACCCTCCATTATCTATCACCGGATGGAGTAATCAGTAATGAATAGACCCTAATGGGACTTGTGATTGCAAAAGTCTATCTTTGTAACCGTTAGAGATATTGAAAAACGGATGAGCGCGATCGATCGGGCGTGGCCGAAAACCCCCATTTTGACACCAAACTTTTTTTTTTTTTTTTTTTAGCCGACATCGCCGCCCGAATGTAGAGTAGAGTAGGTACGCGGGACAGGACGGGGGTAGAGGGAGGGGGATCCAGAATCGTGATCCAGAATGCACGAATACACACTACTGGCGTCAAAAGCGAGTACGGCACATTAATTAATTTATTTAAGGTATTAATTTTTTTTTTTAATTTGAAAAAAAAAATGGTGTGTTCTGAACACTATAAATAATTTATTCCCGTTGGAAATTTTACTTAAAGTAAATTTTTAATGAGTTAAACAATTGTTAACTAACGAAATTTTCTCGAACGAAACTCTCTATGAAGCGAAAATTTTTTTCGACCATTATTTAAACATTTTTTTTTCACTTACAATTAAGACGGTAGTTCGAGAAAATTTCGTTAGTTAACAATTGTTTAACTCGTTGAAAAATTAACTTTAAGTAAAATTTCCAACGGGAATAAATTATTTATAGTGTTCAGAACACACCATAATTTTTTCAAATTAAAAAAAAAATATTCAATACCTTAAATAAATTAATTAATGTGCCGTACTCGCTTTTGACGCCACGCGCGTGTCAGATTAGTTGTTACTAGTTCATTTACTGATATTTCAATTTGAATATGTAATTATTAAAGCAAATACATTTATATCAACCTACCTCAGAAATTAAAGGTAGGTAGATATAAATATACAATTTTCTATGAGGATCTTCATACAGTTGAAAATACAAAACCAAGATAAATCAACATTATTTATTAATTCGGAAATAACAAAAACATGTGGGTAGCTATGTTATTTTATAAGTCTCACTTTCTATTAGCAAAACACTTATTCTAAAGGTACATGAACTATAATTTATCACTTACTAAGTACAGAATAATAATTGAGATTCAAAAGTAATAATTATATCCTAACAGCTAGAAATAAACCATACATCAACTAGACAAAACAATCGTGAACAATACTAACTTTAAACAATTATAATAATTATTAGGAAACAACATAATACCAAAGGCTACAGCCATAAAATAATATCAAATAATATTAAACACAATAATTAAATGAAAAACAATAAGTAGGTAACATCACCTGGTATTTCAGCTTCCCGTGTAAGAGACCGACTGGGCCTGTCTCGCCTTTTTATAGGCCTCGGGGTTGCTACAGTTGTCACAGACCATATTTTATATACATTTAGTCTTCACACTTAATTATTTTACAATAATATTAATCATTACATCAACGACTCTTAACTAACTAAGGTTTACCTAATATTTAACATATCTTTAAAATTCGAACAGTATTAATATTGGTGTTGCCAAATATTTAACGGAACTTACGAAACCAAATCAGACTTAAGTACAAATACTTCACATATATCTATACCTCTATAGTATATTTCCATATCTAAAACGCGCATCCTAAAAATGTCACGCGCAGACCTATTTTCAGCGTTAAATTAAAATTGTAAATAATGGAGATAGAGTTCCTAGAGTTAGGAGTTTTGTATTGGAAATTTCCTCTTCTTTCAGAATATTTTTTTGAAATTTCTTAAATATTAATAGTTTATTAAATATTGGCTAAAAATGAAAAGCCATTTTTTTTCATCTTTAATTGTTTATAACTTTTGCAATTTTTTATGTGCTTACATTATGGCACATTATTATATACACGCTTTTGGCACATTTTTCTAGACGTCATTCCGGATCCAATGAGCTATCGCACATAATTTTAAGAGCAGTATCTCTATTTGGTACCATTTTCAACTTGTCCCATAGACTATTTGTTGTAATCATTTATTTAATGTAATATTAAAAAAATATAAATTATATTTTAATTATGTTTTCAAATTCAGTTGCGTTGTCAAAGCGTTGCCGCATAGAAACGAAGTTAGGCGAGCGTACACGAAAACTTCCAAAATCAGTTTCGGTTTCGGCAAAAGTTTCGGCCACTTTTGGCCGAAACCGAAACTGCCGCCGAAACTTGATTTTTGGCCGAAACTCGGCCGAAACCGAAACCGAACTTTCGGTCGGACACTACTTAAAACTAACCAAGTGTCCCCAGTTTTCCCTATTCATTAGAAAACGCCCGTTTCAGCGTCAAAACGTCGGACCGTGAGCACCAGTCCTAAATTATAATTACAAGAACGCCAGATGTGTTTTACGGCACGGGGAGATGTTACTCATGCAACTCCTTACTCCCAACTTACTCCACTCTCCAGGCTTCACGCGTGTAATCAAAACTCAACCCGCTGTCATCATAATTTAGTGCTATTTGCAAGTGTACGTTAACGTTTATTGTTTGATGTGGAGTTCAACCAAAGTCCCAGGTACAAAAACTTCAATTTTTATAAAAACCATAACCCGACTGAGTAAATTATATTATAGCCTTTGTTACCCGGGCTATTATTACAAATATATTTATAGTAATAAAATATAAATATAACATACATACATAGCCTGTCAAAATCATTACCCTTCCTTTGGCTTCACCGTAGTCGGGTGAAAAGTATTTCGTGGTCTTTCGGAAACCCCAAAAGTACGTTGTCGACCGACGTAAAGGATACCTACCTTTCACTTTCATATTTGTGGTTAGCAAAAGTAAAACAAAGGCAATGTTTATACCTATAGTGAGTATAGGACATTTGGGTACGTTAAGTTTGCTGCAGTCATCGGTGCAAATGACAAAAGCTTACTTTAATTGGTGAATGACGAATGTGAATACGATTAAGCGACTAGCTGTTCCTCGCGGCTCCGCCCGCGTATATATTATCCCACGGAAATACTGTACTATTTTGGGATAAAAAGTACCCTATGTTTTAATCCAGAGCTTAAACTACTACCATACAAAATTTCATCAAAATCCGTTCGGTAGTTTCTGCGTGAAATAGTAACAATCATCCACCCATCCATCCATATAGGCTATATGCTATATATGTTACTTCTAATACCTCCAAAAATATGTGTACAAAGTTCCATGATGATCGGTTAAGTAGTTTTCGCATGAAAGCGTAATAAACAAACTTACATTCATTTATATTTTATAATATTAGTAAGGATACCTTAATTTTCCAGAATATATAAATTAAATGAATTATTTTACATGTAGTCAACTACATTGCCAAAAACGCGACGCGTGGTGTATCACGCGCAGTCGACAAAGCTATGTCGCGCTAAAATAGAATCCTTGGCGCGAGATAGCTTAGGAACCGCGAAATTTCTGGAACGTGTAATAATGAGCTGCAGTTTGCCCTGCTCGTAAGTGCTCCGTCTGCGCCCTGCGGAACGGAAACCACCTGCCGCCGCCTCCAGCTCATTTTCACTCAGCCGTGACCGCCCCTAACCGATGTACGCTCACACACAAAAGTGCGATCGCGATAAATGTCCAAAATTTTACAGCAATCCAACGGCATTATTATCTTACTAATATTATAAATGTGAAAGTTTGTGAGGATGGGTGGATGGGTGTTTGTTCCTCTTTCACGCAAAAACTACCGAACGGATTTCGATGAAATTTGGTATGGTAGTAGTTTATGCTCTGGGTTAAAACATAGGCTACTTTTTATCCCGGAAAAAAGTACAGTATTCCCGCGGGATATCCGATACTATATTTTTGCGGGCGGAATCGCGAGAAACAGTTAGTAAATTGATATTTAAAAATATCTAAAGGAGCTTGTCAAACTTACGTAGGCAATTTGATTTTCCACATTTGCTAGGCTTATTCAAGTTTCTACTCGTCACGACTTTCGCTTTAAACTGAAGATTTCGAAACTCAAGAACAAATCTTCATACATGAAAAAGGTACGCCATTTTGGTTTTCACCATACTTCAATTGTCAAAAAGACATCAAAAATCTCAAAAGTGGGGCCATTTAACTGTAGACACTGTTTACCTCAACATGCCTCGTCTATAATAATACGTCTATATTATGCTTTAAGATATATCTCTATTGACTATTCCACAGTAACATTAATTTGTTCGGGATTTTATTATATTTTATCAATGCGATAACTACTTAGCTATACTAGACTATAAACTGTGCCAAAATACCGGCTAGACATTCTGTCGCTGCTCCTAAAATGATTTATTAGTAGCCAGATAGTTCTAATATTATGTTTGACCTCGAAACATTTGTCGCATTGATTAAGCTAAAAGGTCTGAAATTTTTGGGGACTGTCCTTTAAGTTGCAAATTGAGGTTAGAATTACGCTAATGAGAGAGACCTTTAAGCCTTTTGAATTTATTATTCATGTTTTAGACATTTCAAGCGAGTAGTTATGGAATTCGGTTAAATTAGGAGTTCTCATTTTCATTTGTTTTGTTTTTGGTTAAAATATTTTCTTAAACGTGTTAAGTAACTCAATTAAGCTAAAATAATAATAATTTATTGAAGACCAAATCATAACAAAAACTAAAACCAATCTCAATTTATTATGAACTAGATGTTTACTGCGACTTTGTGCGCGCAAAAGTTATATCCGCGATAAAAAGTAGCCTATATTCTTCCCGGTGGTCTACTCTCTGTACATATAGAGTAGTTTTGGAGCCTATTCAGTGCAAATAAACAAACTTTTCCTCTTAATCATTTGTATTAGTACCTATTTAGTATAGACATATCTATTCTGTGGTATAGACTAGCTCTTCCTCGCGTAAATACACTATCTCACAGGAATACTCTACTATTTCGGGTTAAAAAGTAGCCTATGTGTTATTTGAGAGCTAAAGCTAAAACCATATCAAATTTCATTTCAAAATCATTCAGTATTTTCTGCGTGAAAGACTAACAAACATCCATCCATCCATCTATCCATCCATCCTTACAAACTTTCACACTTATGATAGTAGCAGGATACCTTTTCATAGCGTTACCAGTGAAAAAAAAGTTTTACTTAATTTAATTTCTTGAATCACTTTTTCTTGCGATTGTACTTTATCACTTCCGTTAAAACGAGTTCTGTAGACAAAATGTCGACTTCACTTTATTAGTGTACCCCAGGTGTACCCTATTATCCTGCGAGTAACCAGGCTTACTCCAGAATATTGAAAATGTTTTGAAAAAGTGTTCAAGTGTCAAAAAAAAAGTGAAAAAGTGTTGAAATGCTGTGATTGACGAATAAGAGCCATTTTAGCCATTGTCATAATTTTGGAATATCTTTTTACTAGCTGATGCTCGCAACTTCGTTTGCGTAGATCAAATTGAAACGAAACCCTATTAATTTTAACGGAACCCTAAGATAAAGTAGCCTGTCTATATCTAGTAACTATCTGCCAGTGAAAATCCCGTGAAAATCGATCCAGCCGTTTCACAGATTAGCCGGAACGAACAGACAGACGGACAGACCAACTTTGATTTTTTATTGTAAGTACCGTTTGTACTTTAACATGTATTTAGTGCAAGCAAAATTACAAACAGACACTTCAATTTAATTTCTTTGTATAGGTATGAATCAAACAATGGGGAACATGCATTTGTTTTAAATCAGCAAAATTCTTATATTTTCCGAAAGGCAACTAATTATGCAAAAAATATAGTAATGTAGTTAAATATAAAAGTTACAGGACTAAAATGGACTAAAAAACATCGATATTTTGCTAAGGTTAAAAAACGGAAATGACTGTTCAAATCCCTATGTTATTTGTGACATTAATAAAATGAATTTTGTATTTATTTTCAAATATTTTCAACTGCTGTGACGTCACTCGTGTATATTTTTTTAAATGCTTTCCAACGATCTCACTTTTATGATGATTATTTCGTCAACGGTTGATCGTAGATATGCCATTGCAAAGACAATATTTCCTGGATTATTATGTACTTTTCGAAAAGCTTAAAAAACTATGCATGTTCCCCATTGAATAGAGACTACTAGAGAATAGGTTAGCTGGGAGACTCCCAACTTGGGATCGGAGTCAGGAGTATATTAACATTTTGATTTCTGGGACAAGAGAACCATACATTTTGTATGCCACTGGACATCTATAATAATCTATACTAATAGAGTTGGACAATCTTGCGCATCTGGCAATATTTAGAGTTTTGTGAAAACAAATGCTGCTGTTGTAAATGTTAGGTATGAAATGTGTGGACCGCCTGAAAGTGAAACTTAAACTTTTGGAAAAGTGCATGGGTTCATATCTCGGAGAAGTTAAAAGAAACATGAAGTTACGGTGAGTAGTTTTCTACTTGTTGCTAAATTAAATAATGATTTTTAGGGTTCCGTTGTCCGTTCGTCAGTCCGTCTGCCTGTTACCAGAACCTCAATTCTCGTATTTAAAGTAGACTTCATTTTACTTTGTTTGGATTGAAAGTGTAGAGACATGTTACATGACGTTTCGACCAATCACAACGCGTTTCACGTTGGTTTAACGTTCATAAAAACACATTTTGAGTGTAGGTAAGCGTCCCAACTGGTTGTATTTAGCAGAATTGCCCCTCTGGCTGTATCTCCTAAACCGTGATAGCACGGATGATGTATTTTTGTTGCCCCTATAACAATAAATATTAAAAAAATAAAAAAAAATGAAAACTTTCAAGCAATGAGCGAGCTGATTGATATTGATGAATTGTAGCTAAGAACGCATTCGATCACGTCAAACAATATTAACCGCATTCAAATCGCTCTTTTTGTTTAGGAGCTACGATGCCACAGACAGACACGGACAGACAGGCAGACAGACACATCAAACTTATAACACCCCTTTTTGCTTCGGGGGTTAAAAACAATAAATAAAGTTATGTGTGGCTCCCATGCAACAAATGCCTGAAACGGTCCAATATCGGCCGTACCTAGGGGGGTTCAAAGGATTTTTCTTCACCCCCCCGGATCTATATTTCACGGATTGACTATGTTCTACCCTCAGACCAAATAAACATTTTATTTATTTCGTCTGAAATTCTAATAAATTTTAAACACCCTAACAGCCAGTTTCAGTATCCTATCTATCTATAACTATCTGTTAGAAATCGTCTATCGTCAAATTTGTACCGCGAAAAACCGGCAAATGATTTAATGACGACGATTATTGAAACAGGACGTTAGTGTAGTTTAATATGTGTAGATATTTCCTTCGTGGATACGTTACTTCGAAAATACGAAATACGGTTGACTTCACAAGTTCACAGTATCGCTTCGAGAACCTTCGAGTAAGTTGACAGTTGAATTCCCAATTTGTGATACGTCTCCCAAACATTTTGCTTACCGGTGACAGCACAAGGATTTCGAGTTTGCTCTATTTCTGAATTTACGTAGGTTTCGACGCGGATAAATATTCTCAGTTGTATGTCGGTATAAACTATAGAGTATAGTACCTACCTGGAAGACCGAGCTTTGCTCGGAGTTTTAGCAAGACGTTAAAATAATTAAAAGTAAATGTAAAAAATATAAAAGAAAAATAGATTAAAAGAATCACAAAAATATTTTGTGATTCTTTTACAATGTGTAACACATAAGGTATACCAATCCGAAACCCAGTGATAATACTCATGAAATTGAATAACTTTCTCCAGGAACACAGGTCGAAATATGAAAAAAAAAAAATTTGACCTCCCATACAATACGCACGGCCAGCAAATCAAATTAGTATGGGAAGTCCAAATATTTTTTTCATATTTTGACCTATATTCCTTGGGGAAAGTTGTTCAATTTCATGAGTATTATCACTGGGTTTCGGATTGGTATACCTTATGTGGTACACGTTGTATTATGTAAAGACCGGGATTCGAACCTTACAAATTTCCAAACAACGCAAAAATTATACATGTCCTACTAATATTATAATTTATAAACGTGAAAGTTTGTGAGGATGGATGGATGGATGTTTGTTACTCTTTCACACAAAAACTACTAAACAGATTTTGATGAAATTTGGTATGGTAGCAGTTTAGGCTCTGGATTAAATAACTAAATAAATAAATATATAAAATAAATAAAAAAAAACTTAATAAAAATAAATAAATAAAACAGTATAGTATAAACTATATATTTATATTTACGCGGGTGGAGCCGCGGGATGTAACAGCTAGTAATATTATACGCATATTATATATATATATATATATATATATATATATATATATATATATATATATATATATATATATATGGCGTAACTTTTATGAATATTTTTTTCTGTGGAATGTAGGTCCTGCAATCTTTGTTTTGAAGTCTTTGCAAGTTCAGCTCAAATGAAGAAGTTATGACGACTTCTATTTGCACTAGAGCTAAATGTAATGAATTTGGGGAAGAAACGTTAACATTTTATGGACCGGACATAAAGGACAGCAATAAACGTGGACAATGGAGGATGGACGTCGCCAAATTGGATCTCATGAGGACATTTTGACACCTTTACTTTATATAATCTACACTAATATTATAAAGAGGAAAACTTTGTTTGTATGTTTGTTTGTTTGTTTGTTTGTTTGTTTGTTTGTTTGTTTGTTTGTAATGAATAGGCTCAAAAAGTACTGGACCGATTTCAAAAATTCTTTCACCATTCGAAAGCTACATTATCCACGAGTAACATAGGCTAAATTTTATTTTGGAAAAAAATAGGGTTCCGTAAGATATTTGGGTTTTTCGGACACAAGGTGTAAAAAATCAACCAGAAAAGTTAGTTATTTTGCGTACGCTGCCTAAACTATAAAAGATAGAACCATAAAATGTTCCAATTAATTGTAGATCTTATAAATATCTACAAAAAAGTCCGCGACACACTATACCTATCTATGTCGAGTGAGGCACAACAACCATTTTTTTATTTAGAAATCTTGAATTTTTTTTGGACTACATTTAAACGCGTTTATTTTACTCATGTTATTAATCCTTATCAAAATAAATTATTTCATCACTAAGTACAGTTTATGTAGATAATATTTGGTCTTTCAATGATTAAAATTGGACGTTTGGTTTTGAAGTTATGGCGAAATTAAAATATTACGATTTCTGCTGCACGGCCCGTTGCGAATAGGGCGTCACCAAGGCGGGGTGCGCGTGCGGGTTAATGTTTAGTTTAGTTTAGTTTAGTTTAGTTTAGTTTAGTTAAATAGTTTAGTTATTTTATAAACATCAAATTGATAATATCTTAAAATATAATGCATTATAATATCTATACATCTATACAGTTAAATACAATTTAAGTGTCTGATTGTAACTTCAAATTAACAGCTTTTTACATAATGAATCTGAAAGTATATTCGGTACTTACAATAAAATACATTTTTTATTTATTTTTGTCTGTCCGTCTGTCTGTCTGTCAGTCGGTCTGTCTGTCTGTTTGTTCCGACTAATCTCTGAAACGGCTGGACCGATTTTCACGGGACTTTCACTAGCAGATAGCTGATGTTATAGGGTCTAACATAAGCTACTTTTATTTTAGGGTTCCGTTTAAAAAAATAGGATTCCGCTTTCGTTAGTCATAAATAAAGTCGCGGGTAAATTTCAGCGATATCCCAAAGTATTGTTCCACGCGGACGAAGTCGCGGGCAAAAGCTAGTTTGTGATATACAGCGTTTGCTGTCTCGAGATTTTAACAGCAAATAAAAGGCTTAGATGTGCTTGGGCAACCATACGACATTTAAAAACTGACTGTCCCAGGCACTACAGTATTTCAAGAGTGGTTACTTCGCTCGGAAAATACTGTATAAATCATCCAATAAGGATGAAAAGGCCTAAGTTTTTTTGTCTTGAGGTTAAGAGATTTTAACAACAAATAATAGGCTTAAATATTGTCTACAAAACACCCCCCTTTTGTGGGTCGCCAGTCGCAACACACAAGCAATTTAATATTTTATGTTTTGTTTAGTTTACTACCTTACGTTAAATAAACATAAATAAAATTATACAATATAAAAATATGTAAGGAAAAATTTCTTACTTTTTAGAAACTATTTTTTTTTAGATTTTGTTCTCAGCAAGTAATAAAAAAATATATTTAATAATAATAAAAATGTTCTTAAGTTAAAATGAGTCATGAACATATTTATTGGGAAGCTCACGTTAGTAAGCGTTAAGATTTATATAAGTATATGTAGACGAATAACTAAAAGTTACATCGAAATTCGAATGAAACATTTTTGTTATAGGTTAAATCCCTCTTGTTAATATCTTTGGTTAAATCAATTTGGAATAGACTATTTATTATATTTTGTTCTGTGCAATTTAATAAACTCGCGAAGGCATGTAATATGTCACATAAATAAGGTTTCTGCAAGTAATTGGAATGTATCATTCTCCGGGAAAACTCGATTTCCTCGAGTCAGGGCTCAGGAGGAAAATTATGGGGCGCTGCGGCGTAGCTTTGTTGGCTGGTTGCACATCGCTGGCCCAGGGACCAGGGACCAGGGTACAGGAGATGGCGAGAATGGCAAGGGGATTTGTCTTTTTATTAATTCGTTCAAAAATTTATTACGCTAACAGGGCGGGCGACACTCTCTACAAATGACAGCTCGAGCGCCGGCGAATGTCATCAATGTTATGGGCCATACTCACGCCGCTTCCAGCAAATCCAGCACCAGTACTAATAGCCGTCATTAGTGTCAATGGTGTCAATCATTTAAAATGTTTGCCTAAAAATCCGCGGCCTTGAGCTTGCAGGCTGGATGGTCAGTATGGCCCTTTAGGCTTACCTACACTCCTCTTTTTAATATAATACTTCTATGCCTACACCAAAATAATTTTAAATGTCGCGTCAGACAAATCTATCATAAATTCATAAATATTATGAATTTTTAATTGTTATGACAATTATATCAAAGCACGAAACGACCAACGGCCAGCCCCGTCAACCATAGTCCAGGCTGGAAAAAACAGCATACCATCAATATACAAAATGTTTTCTTTGAAACAAAATAGATATTTAAGCGTTTAGTAAAACTCGCTAAACGTCTATTCCTGATGTTCTGTGTCCCCCGCCCCAACTATTTCGTCGGGAAAAAGGCCTCGCAAATGCTATCTTTCGTTACCAGTCAACAAGCTCTTATGACTTATCCCACACAATGTAGCTTATAAAAGTATCGTACTGTTATAAACGCGGCGTTATGAATACGAGATGTAGATCTGACATTTACCTAACGTTCTCTAGCGTTTTCATATCTCACTGGAGGCCACTTATTGTGTATAAAAACTTCCCAGCTATGCTCATAATATAGTCTTACTTTACTTATTCAATGAAGTGTACTGCTTTTTTCTTTTTAGACTATATGAGACAATTTCTGAATACGGATGCCATATGCGATTTTGGGAAGTTTGTAAAGGATGGAAAGATGTTTGAAAGTTTGTCGCGTTATTTAATGGCGCGTTTTATGTGGTAGATATAGGCTTTCGTTTAGGTTTTTTTGTGAAAAAACGTTGACAGTGAAATGTCAAGGTCATGTCACGAACTCACGACTGCACGAGCGTCACGATTTTGAATTAAACGCCACCTGTTGAAAATTGTAACTAAAATCCACGAGAGGTAATAATATTTTATGTAATCAATGGCTGTGTTCCGCGGAAAAAGGCGTATGTAAGCGCTTGTAAGCAAAATGGCGATTGCTAAGCGGTAAGCGCTGTCAATGCTAAATGCTATTTTCCTCTAGGACACGTTATCCTCTAAAAACACTACTGATTTCAGAATAAATAAGCATAATGGCGGATTATGTCAGCGCTACTGAAGTTAGTAAGATGTGTCCTGGCCGACAACTGCCATTTTCTTTTTAGCGCTAGTAAGCGCTAACAAGCGCCATTTTCCGCGGAACACAGCCATTGATCATCTTATATTATATCTTATATCGCTGAAAAATTTAAGTCGCTCAGTTTCTTGTTCGCTTAGATCTTTTAAACTAAGCAGCGGATTTAAATGCAGGTTTGAGCGATGGATAGAGTGATTCAAGAAAAATATTTTTATGTATAATAGTACATCGCACCCTTGCGAAGCTGGTGTAGGTCGCTAATATAAAACAATAAAAAGATAAAATTCCAATTACTGTCAAAACCCCACGCCTGAGGTGGATATCGCCATACGAAATAATATTCAGCATGGCAAGAGCTATTAATTGAGATAGGTTTAAAATCAGAACCTCAGTTCTCGTATTTAAAGTAGACCTTCATTTTACTTTGATTGGATTGAAAGTGAAGCGACATGTATTCGCCCAGGGCGCTGGCTTTTAGTATATATCTGTATAATCTATGGCATTGGCAGTGCTTGCTAAATCCGGCACCGTTACGAACAAAGACCGGACTTTTTAACAGAAATCAGGATTTTTTAACACTTGCAACTGGCTTTCGATTTCAACCCCTGGCACAGAATAGATATAAGTTACAACCCCTGGTAACCCTACGCGCCGCGCTGGTCGCTGCACCCCGAGATGCCGCTCGCAATGCGAATGCTTGCAACAAAACGTGCATCTTTGTAGAAGAACGTGTGCGCAGTGAACACTGAGCATAGTTAAATTTTGAATCATTATCTCATAAGCGATTTATAAGTAATTTACACTCTCGCGCGAGTGGCGAGACGAGACCCGAAGTGAGTCGCGAGGCGAGTGTGTAAACGCATACCCCCTTACTAATAAACGCTGTATAAGCTTTGAATAGTTTATACAACGCTGTATAAGCTTTGAATAGTTTATACAGTGTTTTGTTCACGTCACACAAGTGACATTTTTAATCCGATAGAAGGAGACAAAACACTGTATAACTATACAAAGCTTATACAGCGATTATTAGGCGAGTGTGTAAACACTAAACGTATACTCTAACCCCCTTAGGGTTAGAGTATACGTTTAGTGTTTACACACTCGCCTCGCAACTCACTTCGGGCTTCGCCTCGCCACTCGCGCGAGAGTGTAAATCGCTTAACAAATAAAAATCGCGTCGCATCTCGTTGTGAAATGACGCTTACATATAGCACTTCACAACAAAACTTCGAGTGAATAAAATCAATATAAAAACTTGTATAATCTCATTACAATACATCTCAGTAATTACTAAACTCGGGAACTCGTATTGTACTCGACAAGCTGCGACAAACTTCCCGAACTTTCCTTTTATTTATCGTTTCCATTTCAAACTCCAACATTTGTACCAATGGTTGATATATTCACTTATTACAATTATGTTTTGGAGAAAAAAGTAAAATTAAAAATTTAAAAAACCCCCCGACACAAAAAATAAACTTTAAAAACTAATAAATAATATTTTTAACCTAATATAATTATTATCGTCACATAATAATATTATGTTAGTTGAAATATTTTTATTTTCCAATCGTCGCCTCTTCGGGGGACCGCTAAAGTTTATAAAGTGTTTTTCCAACAACAGCTACCTAACTAATTATTACGAATTACATTTAGGTACGTTAGTAATATATATATTCTTTGATTTAGGTACGAGCGAATTTTTTCCCGGAGTAAATTCTTTTGTTGCAATCTGCGACTACACCTCGTTTTCTCACATAGCGGTCCCCCGACGAGACGACGATTGAAAAATAAAAAGATTTCAACTTACATAATATTATATGTGACGATAATAATTATATTAGGTTAAAAATATTATTTATTAGTTTTTAAAGTTTATTTTTTGTGTCGGGGGGTTTTTTAAATTTTAAATTTTACTTTTATTTTTTCCTTTTTAAAGTCGGTGTAAATAATGGTTACCTTACCATATACTTTCAATATCATTAAAGTAACACGTTACCGAATTTCGAATCGATAGAACATATGGAAGATAGTCAGATCCCCTCATCAACTATTAAAGAACTGATAATCTTCAAACGGCTAATCGGGTCATGGTTACCTTACCATGTTCTTTAAATATCGTTTAAGTAACACGGTACCAAATTTCGAATCGATCGGACATAAGAAAGTTAGTCAGATCCTCTCATCAACTAGAAAAGAACTGATCATCTTCAAACGGCTGATCTTCCCACCACCAATTTTCTCATCAAACGAAGCTAAGAACACTCTCGATTAAGTCATCAATATTCTATTACAGTGCGCTTTCATTTGAGACTCCACTCGAGTATATTTGCAGACATTCAGTTATTCTTCCCCACTTTCACCCCCACAACTTTTAAACGGCTCAACCGATTTTCATCAAACATGTCTAAAAACACTCGCAGATAAGTCACCTTCAATACAAAAAAAAACTAAATTGAAATCGCTTCATCGGTTCGGGAGCTATGATGCCACAGACAGACAGACAGACCGACAGACACGTCAAACTTATAACATAATCTTTTTGCGTCGGGGGTTAAAAATCACAGTAATACTTAATTTATTTTACACCATCACATCTTTTATTTACCTACGAGACTCCTCTAAATGGCTACACCATATACTTCGATACATTCACAAACTGAAAACTTAATTGTTTTTTTTTTTTTGGCTTTTCGGAAAATACATAAAAAGCCGGGAAATATCTTTGTAATAGCTTAAATATCTTCAATCAACCATGGACGAGATACAGTCCTTACAAAATTTAAATTATTGGACGATAGAAAAAATCAAAAAACCCCATAGATATATGTATATTATATTATATCGACACGAATAAGTCGCATTGATTTGATTTTATTCGTATCTTTTATTTTGACTTCGGTTTACTAATAGTCAACTATTTGTTAACAGTCGGAGCGAGTCGGCTCTGAACAGCCCAACGGAGCCCGACGTATCGCTGGCCGCTTCGCTCACGGATCCTCTGGAGGCCCACACCCTCGATGAAGCAAGGAGGACTATCAGGTGAGCTATTCTTGTCACTTATAGCACAGACTAAGTATTAGGTACTGGCGTACAGAAGGATCACTTTCTCTGACAAAAGTCAAGTTTAGTCTTTCCATAATATGAAGTGTACCATTAGTACCCATGAGTTATGTTTGTGCTATAGTTATTTTATGCTATAAAAGTAGATTTTGATTAATACAGTTTTTTCTTTTTATAAAACGAATGACACAGATAATTAAGGATTAATTTTTAATTATAGTTTCTAAATAACTGTTCAAACAGAATAAACACTTACAAAACAAAAGTTGATCTCAACAAAAACATTTTTTATTGTTTTTATTGCGATCTAGTATAAAGTGCCACATCTGACGATTCTACTCTATTACAACTATAGATGGGCACGTACCCGGGTATTTACCCACCTACCGGGTAAATACCCATACGTACCCGGTAAATACCCATATCTACCCAAAATGCTGGGTAGATAAAATTCAACATTTTGTAACAATTTTTGAGCATATAACTACCTCTGATTAATGTTGTATTTGCTATTAATCACTAATATTCCACTTCTATAGCTTTTAATTATATATTCATAGAGGAAAAAGGCTTTTTTATATTTTTTTCTTTTTTGTTCTTCATACATTCTTTTGGAATTTAATCTTTAAATCAAATTTTAGTAAACATAATAATGTAATGGTAAGTAGAAATCGTACTGAACTTTGGTTTTTACAATCAAGCGCATTTGTTATGTTGGTAATCAAAATCGTACTGAACTTTGGTTTTTACAACCAAATGCATTTGTTAAATTGGTTAGTATTTGACTCAATCTACTGTCTTTTACGACCTAATCTTATATAATATGACATTACACCAAATAGTCAAAGCAACATCTATATTTTGAATCTTACATCATACATTTCAACAAAAACTATGTTGAGATGTTGAAGTCATATACCATTTTTTGCGAATTTAAAAGTGTTACATGCACCAATCCATGCCGGGGTAAGAATATCACCTCCCCATATACTATCTCTTCCTGTGGGTGTCGTAAGAGACGACTAAGGGTTTACGTACCGAAAATGGGCAGCAAAGTTTCCGCAAACTTTATTATTCTTCTTATCTTTATCTTGTTCTTCTACTGGGAAGGCGACCAACAGTCCCGAGGTGGAATCGGGTTTTTCATCCACAAGTCTCTTGTCAACAACATCGTGGCCATCGAAAGTGTGTCGAGTAGGGATGCGTACCTTATACTCAGAATATCTCAAAGATATTCGTTGAAGGTCATACAAGTTAACGCTCCTACCTCGTCTCACCCAGATGAAGAAGTAGAGGTTATATTATGTATGAGGACATATCTAAGGCCATACATAACTCGAAAACTCACTTCAATGTTGTTATGGGAGATTTCAACGCATAGTTAGGCAAGCAAGGTGAAAACGAGCTGAAAGTGGGAAAATTGGTTTTGGTCAGAGGAATCCCAGGGGTAAAAGGCTGGCTGATTTTATGGAAAAGGAAGAACTCTTTATGATGAATTAATTCTTCCAGAAGCCACCTCACAGGAAATGGACCAGGATGAGCCCTGAGAGACAAAAAATGAGATAGACTTCATCATGAGCACCCAGAGATAGATATTATAGGATGTTTCCGTGATACACCGAGTGAAAATCGGCAGCGATCACCGAATGGTGCGAGGCACATTAAACTTAAATATCAAACTCGAAAGAGCTCGCTTGGTAAAGTCTACGCTCCGACCGTCTCAAACTGGAATTAGAAACCCCGAAAGCTTTCAACTCGAGCTACAAAACCGCTTTGCTAGCCTGGAAAACTACGCTTCAGTAAACGAAATCTATGACAGGTTCGCAGAGACTATCCATGCGGTTGGATCAAAGTACTGTGAAACCCGCCGTAGAGGTATAAGCCACAGAAAATCTCCAACCACACGTTTACACTAATGGCTAGTACACACCCTTATTCTTCAAACCTCTGACGATGGTCTTATGGGCAGCTAAACAGACAGATGTCAAAGTCTTTGCAGCACGATATTCGTCTCTTTAATACTTGAAGTATTGAGGACAGGATACAGCGAAACAAGGGCTGAAAAGTGTTTGCAAGAGACACGTCTGTTGGGCAGAGCCGGTTGACGAAGCTGAAGACAGAGGATGGGAAAGTTGTGTCAGCCAGGCCTGAGTTGGTCGCAGAGGTCGAGAGATTCTATGAGCAACTTTACACCTCACTTGCCGAACCTGTCGTTAATCTGGCTAAGGATCCTAGAGCTACTAAATCGACATCACACGGAAGATATCCCGGACATCAGCCTATACGAGATTAGTGTGGCTCTTAAACAGCTTAAAAACAGACGCCGGGCAAGGATGGGATCACCTCGGAGCTGCTGAGGTCTGGTGGAACACCAACACTCAAAATGCTCCAGTGACTGCACGCATCCTGCGTTCAAACTCCTAGACTGGCAAGGACTTGGGATCAATATAAATGGCGACTACATCACTCACCTTCGATTTACCGATGACATCGTGATTATGGCAGAAACTCTGGAAGACCTTAACACTATACTAGAAGACCTCTGTAGAGTTTCACAACTGGTAGGACTTAGTATGAACATGGATAAGACAAAAATTATGTTTAATGCCCATGTTGTACCCACCCAAGTGACCATTGGAAATTCTACGCTCGTTGTTGACGACTATATATACCTGGGGCACAAAGTCCAGTTAGGTAGGTCCAACTTCAAAAAAGAGGTCAACTGTCGAATCCAGCTCAGCTGGGTAGCGTTCGAGAGACTCGGAAACATCTTCTCATCAAAAATCCCTCAGTGTCTGAAGACAAAAGTTTTATTAATACGTGATAGAATCAGAAATGAGGAAATCCGCAGCAGAACTAAAGTTACCATAGCCCAGCGCATTAGCAAGTTAAAGTGGCAATGGGCTGGACATATAGCCCGTAAAATCGATGAACTGGGGCTTAAAGGTTCTTGAGTGGAGACCACGAACTGAACGTCGAAGCGTAGGACGGCCTTCCACCAGGTGGACAGATGACCTGAGAAAAGTCGCAAGGAGTCGGTGGATACAGGCCGCGAGCGACCGGTCGTACTGGAAATTTATGGAGAGAGTCCTGCAGTGGACGTCACCAGGTTAAAACGAACGAACATGCACCAATCGATAGAGAAAATTTGAAATAAAACTGCATTCATAACTTATTTTGGGTAAAATGGTTTATACGACCTTTTTACCCCAAGGTATCGATATTATATTCTTACGTACTTCGAAACAGCTTTCATAGAACGTCAAAATTGAAAATTTTGACGTCCCCTTTAACGGCCCACGATTTTTTCACATAATCGTGGTATATATGCTTGTAGTTGTTCAATCATCGATAGATAACTATGTAGCTGTTTATCTGTTCCTCTATAATCTGTGCATAGAAGTTATACGCCGTAGATCCAACACGATTATTACGACTATAATTAGCATCATTAGTGTCGATAATTTTAAAAAAACTATATTTACCAATTAATAACAGCTTACTATTGACGGGCTACTGGACCTACGACGCCGGACCATGAGAAAGAATTGAGTATGGCCCTGAATATTAATATTTTATTTTTTATAATATGTATTTCCATAGAGAAACATATTCTATTTTTCAAAACTATATTGGTTTATGATTTTACGGTGCGTATTTTAACTAATATGAATTCGTTAGTAAATATGCATTATATTAGGGAGGTTTTAAAAAAAAACGGGAGTTGCAACAAATGCTAAATTTTATATACCCACCCCTTTTGGGTATTTACCCAATATACCCGGTATTTACCCAATCTACCCGGTATATACCCAAATGGGTAGATTGGGTATTTACCCATCGCCCATCTCTAATTACAACCGACATAGCCGCTGTAAATGTAGGTATTGCCCATACAGGCTCAGTAAATTAAGTGTACCTAGTCTCCCGTAAGGATATAAGGATCAAGTGATCCACCCTCTCCCCCCCGTGTCTAAGTTTATAATAATTTATTCAGTAAAATTTTTTAGATATAGATTATTTGTAGGTAAGTCTTCTTTTTGTTAGTACTAATTTTTAGTTTTTCTATTTCCCTCTAGTTTTATTGTTAATTTTATGTTTGTTGTATTATTGTAATTTTTATTAAATAAAATCATTCAAATTCAGTAAAAATACAATATGGTAAATTACAGGTAGGTTAGAGTAGGTAACAATTTATACTTAATCTACATAAACTTAACAATAGCGCATGAAATAGGATAAACCTGTGTTTCAGGCAAAAACTAGTGCTAAAATAATTATAATACAAACTTTTAGCTTAGAATAAATAAATAAAATGTATGATTTATTTTGATATACAATAAAATATAGTATACAATTTAACTTATAAATTACATTAATATTCTTTCTACAATAACACTATTTTAAGACTAAACAAGTTTTCTGTTTCCTCTTACGTCAATTTTTGAAGTGAGTTCTTTAGGTTCATTTTGCAATGGTGATAGTTAAGGGCATATATTTTGAATAAAGCATGAATTCTATTGTAAAGAAGCACCGTAACGAGCATATAAATACCAGAAATTAGTAATCTATGTATGTTTCTTTGCATTGAATAGGCTCCGAAACTACTAGACCGATTTTGATGAAATTTGGTACAGATAGCCCACGGGCTATTTTTTACTGTGGCAAAACGTATGTTTTCCTTGGAATCTCCCTTTTGCGCACACGAAGTGGCGGACGACATCTAGTAATAGTTAAGTTAACAGTAAACACTCAGAGGAACTTAGGACATATAATATAATATATACGCAGAGAAATAGGCCGTATTTGACCTTCAGCCGTAGCCATCCAAATTATTTATGACCGCTGCCCAGATAAATACTTCTTCAAGGATCTTCGTTATTGCTCTTACAAACATATTTCACAAAGTTTTGTTGATAATTCTTGCCAATGACATTGCCTTTCGGACTTTCTCCCAAGTTGATAATGAGTTATTTGGTCGAAGTTTTTTGATATTCTATTTTCCTTAAATTGAATGAAATAAACCATTTAAAACTTTTTTAACGATTAACCGAAAGGTTTTATATATAATTTTTTTTCATTACAGGGATCTCAGAATGAAGTACAGAGCTCAGGCGCATCAGCTGCTGACATGGCGTCGTGCACACAGAACACAGGAGGAACTAGTCAGTCGTCTGCAGAGGGAGAAAGCAGAACAGCTCAAGTCATTGTCCAGCCAACTCCTCCTGTTCGAGTCTAGACTAGTCCGCAAACAGAAGGAAATTACCAACATGCTAGCGATACGGGAATCCATCATAATGAAGCAACAGAAAGTAATAGAAACCCTCCAGGCGAAACTACTGGATAACGGCATAGACATGTCACAAAACATCCCCGATTTCAGAGACATGCTCCAAGATACACACATAACAGGAGACTTTGATTCCCTAAATGACTCAGATTCGGCCGTCATAATGGAGGACGTAGACTCCGACTGCAATCTCCCCCATGTGCCAAGATTCAGGTCCCACAGTACCGACAGTGTTACCATAGTGCGATCCATCTCGGACGCTATAGATCCAAATCTTAAATACACCGTAGTTAGACGATCGAATGGTTTCCTGCGGCGACCTGAAATATTGGAAACTGTATATAGCGTCGAAGAGGAGGCCGATGGAGATTCTACCAAAGGGTTGAGCGCTCAGAACAGCACAGAAAAGGAACTAAAAGACGCCAATAAAACTGACGAACAGAAGTATAAAGAAACTAGTCTTCTAGCTCAGAGGCGTGATAACTTCCGGATGCGCAGCGTGGTCCTAACCGCCGAAGTCAAAAGTATAGATGGAGACAAAGATGTCAAATCCAAATCAAACGACCTATGGTCCTACAGTTACGTGCCAAAAAGAATGATGGGAGCCCCCGACTCTGACGATGAAGTCACTTCCAACGCTGAAAGCGACGAGGGAGATCCAGAAACAAAGTCAAACCATGTGGTCACATACAACAGAGTGATGTCCAATCACAGGAATGTGACGAAGCCGAAAGACGTGAAATACAAGAGGATAAATAAGGCAAAATCGAAAAGTCTCGAAGAATTGAGAGGGAGATTAAAAAATTGGATGGATAAAGGAAACAAATTGTCAGACATTCCTTTGGAGCATGCTCAGAGTTACGCCTGAATATTATTTTAAGTGTATTGTCGACTGCATTTTTAGCCCCCGACGAAAACAAAGGGGTATTATAAGTTTGACGTGTCTGTCTGTCTGTGCGTGTATGTGTGTATGTGTTTGTGTGTTTGTCTGACTGTGGCATTGTAGCTCCCAAATGGGTGAACCGATTTTGATCTAGTTTGTTTGTTTGAAAACTGACATGATCGACGCTTGACAAAATCCGGGGTTACTTTAAAAAATTAATTTAGTCTATAATAGTCACGCACTGTAGGAAATTGTCGCTTCAATAAATAAACACAAATAAAACAAAAAAAATGCGCAAAGGATATACAAAATACATTAAATTATACCTCTAATACATGATTATACATGTTAACTAATTGTAAATTGTTATCAGCACTGTTTCTACCTTTTGAATGTTATTGAAAATGACAAATATTATGTCTCCAATTTAAGATAATATTGTAAGCTTAATTTCTATATTGCCAAAATGATTACACCTCTATCTTGTGAAAAATATCTATTTTCATACCACATTTATGCCCCAATGTTGATAATTTTAATACCACAAGTTCTATCCCAGTCAAATAGGTAAGAGGAAAATTATTTTGTCTTCATATTATACAGCGTGATATTTTAAGTAACTTACGTAGGTATTCGCTTGAAATGTTAGCAAATAAGTAATATTCCTAATAAGCTATTCTTGATACTGAAAGTATACATCATAGGATTGTACTGAATACTAATTAAATGTTGAAAACTTACAATTTCTCAGTCAATACTTTGTAGTTTGTAAAATAAATTGGTGTTCTTCGGTAGATATAAATGTACAGCTTTTGATGTGATCATATCATAAATAAGGTATTCGGCTGAAAATAATGTTCAAATTGATTTCTTATATTTAAACTATTTGTTTTGTTTGTCACTCAACCTTTTTTATTTCGCGACCCACGAAAAAATCAAAAAGTTAAGTAAAAAGTTTTGCGACACCGTTACAAATTTTTCGACGTTCGATACAAAAGATTCTTTTGAAAAACGAATATTTTGTACCTAAAATTTGTATTTCTGCCGTCCTCATACTAAAAGGCGGCTAAATGACAAAAAGAGTTTTTGAGATAGAGCCTAGTGATTTTGTATAAACAATTGTTAATGTTATCGTGAATGTCTTATGACAACATTAACAATTGTTTATCATCAATTTCAAAATAATCCCATGTTTTTAGCTCTACCTCAAAAACTCTTTTTGTCATTTAGCCGCCTTTTAGTTTGAGGACGGCAGATTTATTGTTTTTCAACAGACTGCGACCCCCTTTAAAAACAAACTCAAACCCCCCCCGCCCCCCCAAGGGTCGCGACCCACCGGTTGAGAAACGATGCTCTAAACATTTTAAAACATTAAAATCTAAAAATATTGAATCTTATATCAAAACAGTGTGGCGTTGAACATTTTACGTATCAACATTCAACACAAGCACCCTTATATGTAGCAGAGGATCTTAGTTGGTCCCTTTGTCGTTTAAGTGGTCAATAAAGCCCAATTACTAGTTAGGTTTCATTAAATAATTGTTTATTACCACTAAAATGTCTATTAAGCTTCAACCAAAATATTAAGGACGATGTATTTTTTGGAATTATATTCTGCAATGTACAAAATTGTAAAAATCTTAAATTGTATAAAAATAGTGTTGTGCGTGTAACATATCGATGAAAATAAATAAAAAGAGATATTTTAGGATATCGTTGTATTGAGATTATCGAGTGATGATTTGGGGCTAAAAGGCAATTAATGCTTACAAAATGCGCCGTTGCCAGTCACATAAAGCAGAATTCTAAAGTAGATAGTTATAAGCGAGGCCGAGGGGGCTTTAGACGGTAGAACTAGTAGAAGACGCTTCAAACCCTATGCATCTATTTTTCCTCATCACAAACAAAAGGCACAAATGTAAATATTAAAGAGCTAGTGCACAAAACTTTAATTTTAATGTCGATGGGGCGATTTGGGATTAGAATACTTTTTATTATTTAAATGATTAAAATTAATAATATATCAATCACAAAATACAGAAGCTTTATTTTTATGAAATTGTTAGACAAGTTGTTAATATATATATTTTTTCTATTATTCTTAAAATTTATCGATAAGTATCTATTATAAATAAAATGTTAATCGCCTATCCCTTTTTTTGATTAATAGGTGTTTTTCATTTTTAAATAATTCTTTAAATAATGTTTACGAGCTGTGTTTTTACAATAAGATAGGCTGTGTAGGTAGTTTTGTTAATAAGTAATAGTGTTTTTCAGATGTATTATGTACCAATAGATGATGTCTTTTAATTAAAAAAATCAAAAACCTGTGCTCAAAAAAATATACGAAGAAAAATATTGAATAGTCACCATTATTCTCTTCATCAATATATTTTTTATTAAAATTCGTCAAGTCGTTTAGGGCGTGCCAATTTTTTTTGAAAAACATTACCCTCCCTCGGATGAGGCAGTCGAAAAAAAACCGCAAACTTGTCACTAAAATTTGATCACAATTATAGCAAGAATCGTTGTAAATTCTTTAATAATTGTAACTACATTTCGTAATATGTACAGAACGTTGCAAAATATATCTAATGTAATATTGTCTATTCCTGTTTTAGTAAATATGAATTCACCTTTATATCATTTACACTTGCCTTAAATTAAACAAAAATTTAGAACGCTTTAAAAAAACTATACTGTGTTTTGCTGGACAATTATTTTTTAGAATCATTGTATATTCTGTTAGGTAATTGCAAATTTCAATTATATATACAGGGTGAAAATTAATCAGTAGCCTAGTTTTTCATTTTGTAATTTACAATATTACTGTCTAAATTCGAGCTTCACTCGTTTGCATAATTTGAAGCAATTTAATTATATATTGTAGGTAGTTGAAAACGGCCTAATGTTTTTGAAATTAGTCTAAAATATGTAAATACTCAGCCTAACATTGTATTTCAAACTATTTTGCTCATACACATATGACCCGAAAGAGTTTTAAGTAAAAATGGTAAAAATGGAAAATATAGCTTTTTCCAGTTTTACTAAATAATATTTCATTCAATAATTATAAATAATCTTATGTTCGCATATGTGTAACATGATTATTATACTTAATTAAAAAGCAAAATGTGTTTATCTATCTCAGTACGAGTAAAAAAATATGTTTTAATTTAAAACGTCGACACCCTAATAAAAGTCATTCTGTATTCTGTTTCTCTACACTCACTTTGCAAGATAGATACTTAGTCAAATTAATGTATGCGTATTGTGTAAGTTATTTTAAGGCTCTCTGCACATTTAGGCGACTTTTTGTCGTTGTATCAATGTCGCATGTGTGTAGAGGGCCATATGCTACAATTTCCTGAAACTTGTGAAACTCGTAGTTCAAATGTGAACAAACACTATATTTTGTGATTTAAAACAATATTAAAGAATCTAAAATCACATTCCTTTCTTTTAATTATCCTCATTTAAGACTACCATTAGGTAAATAGAGTCAGCATAAAATTTCTACTTACTGACTATGACTGTAGAAGTTATTAACTTTTAACACCATCCGACTAGCTACTGTGGGAGAGCCACGCATAGGCACGAATGGGCCGGCTGGACCGGATAAATACTATAATATAATTTTTTTTCGAGTATAACAATTAGTTTTCTGCCTAGAGAGAGGAGATCGTATGCCCAAAATATCCGTAGTTGATTTTATCGAACTTTATAAACACACTCATTACCTTTTTTTTTGCAAACTGATTTATAAAATCATTTATAGTTGATGATAAAATGAAGATGAAATTTGGGAAGTTTTTATTTAATTTTTGCTTACGCACGTTGGGGACCCCCGTGGCCCGGGGGACCCGTATAATTGATACGGCGGTAGCTACGCCCCTGCTTGTAGTAGTGCAACTGTGAAAGCTAATCGATAGCTAACTATGTAGCTGTTTATCTGTTCCTCTTTCATTTGTGGTGGGCCGCAGGCGGCAGCGGCCTTCTGACTGACGATCAGCGAGCGTTCAACTTTAATATCTCAAAAACTCTACTGGGCACTGGCTGATTTGCTTGACCCTAATAATAGGCAATCGGACTAATTTTTTTTTATTGCATAAATGAATAGTACTCTTAAATATGAGTAACTTCTCAGAAGAAACCGTATATCAAATGTCAATATTTTCAAAGGTACAGCGATTTGTATAAAAAATTTCGCGAGCCTCCTAAAAACGCTCCATACTAAAGTCGACCTAAAAATGACGTCACTTGTATGTGAAGTAGTATGAAGTAGTATATGAAGTATATGGCCGCAGGAATATATTTGTAAATATATTCCTGCGATAATATAATCCGATATTTGTGCGTTTAAGTTCATACTTACCATAATGAATGTTTTTGTATATTATGTGAGTAAACTAATGATGTAGGTTTTGTTTACCAATTTCGCAAAAAAAAAAAATATTGGTATAAAGACTCGCGAAATTTTGTATACAAATCGCTGTACCTTTGAAAATATTGACTTTTGATATACGGTTTCTTCTGAGAAGTGACTCATATTTAAGAGTACTATTCATTAATGCAATAAAAAAAAAATCAGTCCGCTTGCCTATTACGCAAAAAAAAGTACTTTTTAAATGTATTTCATTAGTAAACTACACATAAAATAATATATTTTTTTACATTTACCAGCTAGTAATGCCTCAATATTTCTGAATATATTAATGAAACTAAATATTTCAGATGTTGTCCGATCCCCTATTATACTTGAGTACCTACTAAATTGCCGTGGTGCGTTATGCCCGCGCCCGTAAATATTGACATCAGCGTACCTGCTGGGATTGAGTTGTCAAGTTTTATGGACGTACAGTCGCTCACAATCCGCACAAGTTACGACGCCGTATAACCGTAAGTATGTAACAGCCTTATGTCTAAGGGCAAGCGCACACTTTACGTGAAACACGGGTCGAAGCGTGTCTGGACAGTTCTGTGGCCTGTGGGATGTGGGCCTAGCAGGAACGTTTGACAACGGCGTAAACGTAACTTTAACGAATAAGAATTGTATGAAAATCTGTCAAAATCATGACAGCAGCGCCATTAGAGCATCAGCGCCCATACTATCATTCATTCGATATCGTTACGTTTACGCCGCTGTCAAATGTTCCTGCTAGGCCCCCCTTTATTAGGGTTCCGTAATACCTGAGGAACCCTTATAGTTTCGCTGTCCGTCTGTCTGTCTGTTTGTCTGTCCGCGGTAAAAAAAACCTGAAATGTTGACCTTTTGTCCCGCATAACTTTGTAAGCTCACATGTGATTGAAACTTTATTTAAGAAGGTATGTGCTGTATGTATGCGTAGTATATTGTATTGTATAAAGAGCTTTGTGGCCTAGTGGGTAGACCGTTTGATTCGCTCTCGGGAGAGTACAGGTTCGAATCCCAGGTTGTGGCGTGTACCAATGAGACTTTTTCAGATCTCAAGTACATTATACGGACGCTTTAACAGTGAAGGAAAACATCGTGAGGAAACCCGTACATTGCTTGGCCTCAGACGTATTGACCAGTCATTTCCCTGGTCTGCGCTGACTACGTTGAGAATGTCGTATGTGCTTGGGCAACCATACGACATTTAAAAACCGACTGTCCCAGGCACTACAGTATTTTAAGTGGTTATGAGGCATTTACACGGGACTGCTTTCGCCGTGCGGCGAGCCGTCTGCCAAATCGCCTCACCTCGCCGAATCGCAAGCCCATTTACACGGGTGACTAAAGCAGCATGCGGCTTGGTTATTTCCTTCGAAAATGTTGAGCAGAATGGGTGTTCGTGCCGGAATTGAAATTGTTAAGTACTTATACAATTATTCCAGAACTGCTTGAATAATTGCATATATATTAGTGATTAATATTATATATCTATGATATATATAATAAATAAATAAATAAATCAATCAATAAATCCATAAGCATGGATGCCTTTCATAGCATTCCAAAAACTCGATGGTGTTATTTTTATTCATGGTACCTAGTTAAACAATATGACCTCAATTACGATGTGAATTACGTACGCAAAATTTTCTTGTGTCATGTGAGATTGAGAATTGTGATGTGTACATGCTACTGATTAATGTTGGTTGTCATGACGACAAATAACATTTTTTAATATTCAATCAAAATCAAATCAAAATCAAAAATTCTTTATTTTCTTTACAATATATATATATATTGCCTAGCGGCGGCATAGGTCCTGATCGGCTCCGTGATGCTTCACCTCCGCTCCTCCGGGTTGTATGTATAACCACGGGTTAGTTATTGCCTAACTAGAGTGGACCCCTTCCCGGGCTCACAAAACTTTCATCGGAGTTTATGAATTTTTTGTTTTCGTAAAATCTATGGTACTTACCTATATGAAACTTTGCTCTTAAAAATGCTCTTAAAAGGCTAATTAAAAATAAAAGAATGCTTATTTCTCCCATTCCTAGTTTGATTGGCAATAGAAAAAAATCCTGAATAAAGAAACTATGACAAAGTATGGTTTAGTATAAAAAATAATTGCGGAAACAACTTAGTATCGAAGAAAAAAAAATAAAGTTTGAAAAGTGAAAAAAAATTAAATATCTCTCAAAGGACTCAAGTGGTAGAAACGTAATAAAGTATAATAAATGCGCATCTAACTGGTGTATCGAACAAAGTATATAACAAGTTTACAACGCCTCGCAATTGACGTAATAAATTAATTTTATGAATCGATGACTTGAAAAAATGACCATCTTCCAAATTATTTATCTCAAAAACTAAGTAGAATTGGTACACGGGTGTTCTACTTTTAAGTTTGGAATACAAGACGGCATCGACCTATGGGCTTATTTTAGAAATGTCCGATTTTGAGGATTTCTAAAACACTTTTTATCTTACGTTAGATTCTTTTTATCCAATTTTAAGGTCAATAAATCCGCTGTTATTGGGTATATTTAAACAAAAATAATAATATCTATCGACGCTCCACACCACGTCAATCTGGCCCCGTGTTAAGTATCCGAAGAACTTGTGCCACAGGTACCAGACAACGGGAAGTATATTTAATAATTTTATACTTACATATAAGTATTTAAGATTTTTATTATATTATACACATATTTAATACACATCCATGACCCAGGAACACAGAAATATAAGTGCTTTATTAAACTATCGGCCCTAAAAATCATATATTTTTATATGATTTAAAATTTGCAAATGGCATGTGTATGAAAAAATAAAAGAAAACCCGACTGCGTAAAAACGAAAAGTAAAAGTCAGTCCAGTAGTCGGGACTTTTGACCTAAATATATATTGAATACCTAACAATGAAATAGTTTCTAGTATAAAAAATATAAATATATAGAAAGTATACGGTAGTTAGTAAAGAAATGAGCCTACGCGTTTGGTCTAAATAGTTGCCAAAGGTACAATCCACACACATAATATTATGTAGGTATATACATTCGAAGGCTAATAAGCACATTACTACTCCTTTGCGTCGCGCAGTCGGGTAACATTAAAATAATATTTAAAATGTCTCATATAATATATAAAAAATAATAGGCTTGCTTTATTATAATTATTACAGTATAGTGAATAGACCCCTTGAGTCACACACGTGCTGGTGCAGGTTCGATGCTGGGTTGTGGTGTGTATAAGACTTTCTCAATAACTCTGTACTAACGCTAGACTTTAATTTACCCTAATCTTCTATGACATCCCTTACAAATGTAATTAATATTAGGTAATTTAAATAAATTGTGTGTAATGAAATGAGTTAATTTTATTTTAATATAATAATTGTATGGCTTAATTTATATTCATGTAATAATATAATATTTGCATGTCAGTAATTATGACGAAACATTTGTGACTAAAATAAATATGTAACAATATTTGTTCCTACAATGTTTTAAGCAAAAAGAATTTATTTATTTATAAAATTTGTATCGATTTAGAAGTTTCTATGAAAGCTGTTCCTCTGTACGTATCCTGTACGTTCCTATATACGTTCCTATACATATATTTTTTACTCTTTGCCCACCGCGTTCCGCCGAGCTGAGCGCCGTGCTGCAAAAGTCGAATGATACCCAACTTTGGGGCTTGCTGCTTTAGTCACTCGCGGCTTCGCCGAATTGGAATTTTCACGGTCGATTTTCACCGTGCTGCGGAAATCGTGCGGCTAGTCACCCGTGTAAACGCTACAAAAGTTGGGGCTTGCTGCTTTAGTCACTTGCGGCCTCGCCGAATTGGCATTTACACGGTCGATTTTCGCCGTGCGGCTGAAATCGTGCGGCTTTAGTCACCCATGTAAATCCCCCATCACTTCGCTCGGAGAATACTGTATAAATCATTCAAAAACGGATGAAAATACCTATTAAAAGGTTTATGACGTAGGTCGTCGGTATTGTATTTGTATGCCGAGTTTCATCAAAATCCGTTTAACTGTTTAGGCCTCACATTGTGTAAACTTTCGCATTAGCATGGAGCTATTTCGTAAGAATTTCGTTCAGTCATCGGACACAAAGGAATTTGATAGATGGGCACAAGTTGTTATTTATGGAAACTGTCCCAGATATTATGCTTTAAGTTATGAAGGTTGAATCATCATAATTGATTTAGCTATTAGCGATTTTTTTTAAGTTTATTCAATCGGTCCAACATCCCTCTTTAGTTTAAATATGGAGCAAGCACACAAAAAAGCGCCTGATAGAAAGCGGCCTACCGTCGCCCATGGGCAAACATCGGAGAAACTACAAATGCATTTTCGTTCATTAAAACCTGAAACGGGGGGACCTGGTTTTTGTTTTATGAGGTCGTGGTGTTCATCCGCTCAAGCTCGCCCATTTGTGCCGAAGCTCTACGGTTTTAGCACAGACTGTGCACAATATATCAGTACACAGTATATGAGTACTTCTTACTACCAACTACCAGAATAATAATTATAAACTCATACGAGTAACTCAGGCACCAGATACGCGACGTATTCCAAGTTCCAACTTACAGCTAGATGTCCTAATAATTAGGATCTAAAAAAGAAAGCTTCTTCGGATTTAGGATGCTAATAATATTATGATCCTAACTTCCTAAATGATATTTCACTTGATTAAGTTCCTGAAACAATTAGGACGTCTGAATTTAGTGAGGTGAAATACGCTCTTTAATTAAGACTAGCTGTTGCTCGCGACTTTATCCGCGTCAACTGAACACGCAATAATGCATTAATTTCGACCAAATTTGATTATAAAAAAGGTTATACCTAGTGAGTCAATCTTAAAAGATAGACATAATATACTATCGCGGATTTTTTTTAGATCATTTAAAGAGGTTAAAATATAAAAGATTTTAATTCTTTCATACATCTTTTTTTGGGTAACTTGAACCGTTTACCCGACGCACGCAACGGAAGATAATTTTCCCCGTTTTTGCAATATTTTTCACTGATGCGTCACTCCTATTGGTCGCAGCGTAATTTTATATAGCTTAAAACCTTCCTCTACAAATGGACTATCCAACACAAAAATAATTTTTCAGTTAGATCTAGCAGTTCCTGAATCCTGAGATCAGCGCGTTCAAACAAACAAACAAACTCTTCAGCTTTATAATATTATTATCTAGTATAGATTAGTTTGCCAGAAACGTTCTTATAACATTAACACGTGTTTATATCACAAGTCAGATTAGCTAGCAAATGATAAACGCGAACTGTACACCTGGATAATAAAAATGTGTACAAATTCTAAAAAATGATAGCTAGGTAAACTTTTCGCCGTATTTGATATGCAAAAGACGTGATGTTTTACTAAACTGCTATCTTGTATCTACGCCATTTTGAAATCATGTCACAATATTCAAGAATATTTAATTCTTATCGCATTATACCTATATATTAGAACTCGCATTTATTGAAGTAGGTTAATAGAGCAATACTTTAACAATGGATTTCCGAATAGTTTTCGCTTTGCTACTGTGTTTGTTTAAGGTAAGTACATTTCCTTATTTCTGGGACCACAAATAAGAGTATCCTGCTGTAGGAAGCTTACTTCCCTTCGGCTGGGACTAATAGGGAATTTTTTTAATTACATAAATGAATAGTACTCCTAAATATGAGTAACTTCTCAGAAGAAACCGTATATCAAAAGTCAATATTTTCAAAGGTACAGTGATTTGTATACAAAATTTCGCAAGTCTCGTAAAAACGCTCCATACTAGTAGTCGAACCACGAGTGACGTCACTCTTGGGTTAAAGTGTATGAAGTATACGGCTGCAGGAACATATTTGTAAATATGTCCGATATTTGTGTGTTTAAGTTTATACTTACCATAATTAATGTTTTTGTATTAGATGTAGGTTTTGTTTACTAATTCAGCAAACAAAAATTGAGCAACAAGTGATTTTACTTGACACATCTCGCCTCTCTGGCTTTTTCACATAATACAGCAAATTATGCAATGACGATTGACGACAAAATTGTTCAAAATTTTTGATAATGTAAAAATTAGTGTGATAGAAGTATTTTAAATATTTAAAATTTTGTTTACTTACAGTACAACTACGGGTTGTGTCGGGACAGATGTCTCCCGTATCCCGTCCCGTTTGAAGTGGGATGTCCCACCAGTACTTGCAGCCCTACTAGCAGTTGCAGTTGTCCCACTAGCAGTTGCAGTACCGCTAGCACTTGCAGCTCCTGGTTTAGGGACGTCCACGAGCCATGCAACACCGTGGACGTGATCTACTTCCCCGAAGTGCAGTACCCCTGTGGCATGGAGTGGGATAAGCCGTACTACTATGGCACGTGTTGGTGTACGTAAATAAATGTCAGAAAAAGTGTTTGTTATTATTATTGACTTTTACCTGACTACGGAGAAGCCAGGAAGGTTAATGAGTTTTGCAGTCTATGTTTGTATGTGTGTATGTTTGTTCCATCGTAGGCCTAAATGATTAAGATTTAATGAATAACGTGTCCCATGTCAATAGGTTCGTCATAATGGCCCGGGTGACATTGCATGGGTTATATGATTTGCGTAGTTGGGTTATAGTTATTAACTTTTTTAAATTATAAAATCGTAAACCGAATCTACCGAATCTTGCAGATGTGTGCCATTGCCTTTGGGTATTGCGAACGTCTCAGGAAAATATTACAGTCAGTAGAGCTTTTTATGTATGTAATTGTGTGAAGTGGGATGTGTAGTCAGTGTTTGCGGCTGTACTAGCATTTGCAGTCCCACTAGCAATTTTAATACTAGCACATGCAGCATGTCCTAATTCAGAGACGTCCACGAACCATGCACCATCCCTGGGGGCTAGGTCCAGGTCACTTATTAATTACAACCACGAAGCTCGAGCCTCGAAATCAAAAATGTATGGTATTGATTATTATCGGTGTATCGCCCGCTATGTCCGTTTCAATAACCTATCTACCAATAACTACAGTCTGACAAGGATCTTTTGGTACGTGGACAAAATCAGTACTAACATCGCCGTCTTGTAAAATTTCATTTTTAGCAACTATTATTTATTCTGTGCTTTTAGTAATAAATATTGTTCTTATTTGCGACACTCACGCCCTCATCCAAGTGCCAAAAGATCCTTACATCCGACTGTATATTTTGTTAAAAACGTCCCGATTGGTATCGCTGTCACAGACAAAGATTCCTCTAAGTTTATTTTATTGAAACGCAAAAAACCGGCAAATGATATTCTACCAAAGGTGAAGTTTTAACAAATAGTAATTATTGTTATTTGTTAGATAGGTTAGCGAAACCGGTCGTTAGCGAACGTTATGTCCAATGACCTTCTAATGTTATGTCGATCCCATAATTATTTATTATTCATTAGGGTAAATACGCTAAATGTCGGCCACTTACGGATTTTCTAACTTTAGATCGCTCCGGATCCATCAGTTTGCAACGAAAGCATAGCTTTTTATACGGTTTTAACAGGTTGATAAATCTATTTTATATTTATAGGCACATGGTTGACTTTTCTACTAAACGGAAAAAGTATTAAGGTTTAAATGCGTCGAAAACGAAAAAACCTTAAAGTCGGCCGTTCACGGCCCAATGGTCGGTCGCGTTTTCCCAAATGTCGGCCGGACATAGCCTGTAACCTCTTGTAATATTATTAAATTATAATAATACATAATTAAATTTTGAGACAGCAAGTTTGATAACTAAATTAAAAACCTAACCAAGAGCATGTCAGGACATGTCTAAGGAGGGTTCCGTAAATGTTGAATGTTGATTAATAATCAAAATATATATAAGTGAATAGTAACCAGATGTTCTTTAAGAATAAGTTTTATTCGATTTCTATTTAATATTCGCATTTCGCTAATCACATAACATTTGAGCATATTATTTTAGTCTATTACGATACCGCCTATCACAATCAAGGAAAATATTTACTCTAGCGCACTCTAGCGACACCTCAAAGTAGGTACGAAGAATACAACCAGATACTTATAAAAATTTTAAAGTGCGACACCAGAGAGGTTATACATATCAGCGAGGTTTTCGAAAGCGTGATACAGAATTTAAATCCAATAACACAGCGACATCTAGTATTATTTTTCAAAAACAATCCACGATTTAAACAGGAGACTAGCGCCATATATGATATACCTAGTTTTCGTAAAGTTACTAGCAAATTGAAGCTTTTAATATTAAAGGTAGGTATTAAATTATAATAAAAAACAATAATACTATGGTAATTGATAACATAATTATATTCATGTGTTTTTAGTGTTATTAAATTATTGTAATAATTGGTAAAAGAGGCACATATTCGTAAAATTAATTATTAATTAAAATTTTACGTGTTTCAAAACTTAGCTCTAATTCTGGTAAAGAAACGTAAATTCGCAATAATCAGTATAATTACTGTAGCTCAGTTAATCATAGTGTTTGTCCTTGGATGTAGGTTCAAACCCGACAGCATGTTTTATTTATTTAAATTTAAGTTATTTTTATTAATTGTTAATTTCAGTTTTTTTTTAATTTTGCAACCAGTTTTGAAACATTATTTTAAATGATAATTTCACATGATGTATAATTATTCTGATTTGCCTTAATATGTTAATTTGTTTTTCTATAATTGCTCTAGAAATAGAAATTATGATGCGATTTCGTTCAAAATAGTTTTCCTAAAGAGTTTTTAGCATGATCTATCAGCATGGAAATTTGCAAGTTTCTATCTCCTATAGTTTAAAAATGCTAGGGGGGGACCAACTTACAAACTACTTTGGAGGCCGATTACTCGAAAATGGTCAACTTTATAAAAAAGTAACGTATGAAACCATGCCTTTATTTTAAAAGACCTATTCTACGATACCCCACACGATGGGGTAGAGTGAAAAAATATTTTTCATCCCCACTTCACATGTATGGAGAGCTACTCCTAAAATATAAAATTATTATTTTTTTATGATCCCGAAACCGTGATCTATACACAATCTATAACTGCACCAAATTTCATAAATTTATATTCATAATTACAGGTGCTAGAGGCGCGGACAGACAGACAGACAGACAGACAGACAGACAGACAGACAGACAGACAGACAGACGGACAGAGCGAAACTATAAGGGTTCCTTAAGTATTACGGAACCCTAAAAATGACTATCCAGTACCTACACAAACAATGAAAAATACAAAAATGATCAGCCTGTACAGTAGCATTCGATTCTTAGGCTGGCCGACATTACGATCTTTAATATTTCCATTAAACACATTTTGGCTCCACACTCGATCGCGAAAATTAAAACAGAAGTCGAAAAAGTTCCTTTTTATTAGGGTTCCGTAATACTTAAGGAACCCTTATAGTTTCGCTCTGTCCGTCTGTCTGTCTGTCTGTCTGTCTGTCTGTCTGTCTGTCTGTCTGTCTGTCTGTCTGTCTGTCCGCGCCTCTAGCTCCTGTAATTATGCATATAAATTGATGAAATTTGGTACAGTTATAGATTGTGTATAGATCACGGTTTTGGGATTATAAAAAAATAATAATTTTATATTTTAGGGGTGGCTCTCCATACATGTGAAGTGGGGATGAAAAATATTTTTTCACTCTACCCCATCGTGTGGGGTATCGTAGAATAGGTCTTTTAAAATAAAGGCAAGGTTTCATACGTTACTTTTTTATAAAGTTGACCATTTTCGAGTAATCGGCCTCCAAAGTAGTTTGTAAGTTGGTCCCCCCCCTAGCATTTTTAAACTATAGGAGATAGAAACTTGCAAATTTCCATGCTGATAGATCATGCTAAAAACTCTTTAGGAAAACTATTGTGAACCAAATCGGACAGTAACTTTTGGAGTAATAAAAAAAAAAAGCATATTACGCGTTTATAGTTACGGAACCCTTCTTAGACATGTCCTGACATGCTCTTGGTTAGGTTATTATGGTATTTCCACTGCTGATACAATACTTTACGGAAAAAGAAGGATTGAAAATTAAATTACTAAAATTAAACTCATTGCCGAATGAAACATCTGATACCTACAATCACTTCATTTTGTATAAATGCAATTGTGCAAGATCAAAACATCCCTTTGCAAAATATTGTTGCTTTCAGTGCGGACTGCGGATAATACAAACGCTAACTTTGGAGGAAGAGATAGGCGTGGAGTTAATAATGTTTTTTTTATTTTATTAAAAAAGATTTTGTCTAAGGATATTGAATGCATCGTTTGCCCAGCGCACATTCTGCACAATATAGCTTCCACTGTAGGCTACCGATGTGATGTCTGAAAAATATGATTGGGTAAAGAAAAGTGTAGTGTAAGAAGATTTCGTTATTTTTTGGTTCAATTTTCTTAAATATTACTAATATTACTAGGTACTGTATTTTTTAATAATCTATGGTTTGCCCTATTTCTGTTCTAAATGTCCCGGTCGGCGACTCCGAATTTATGGTAGCCCTATACTAACGTAGTATTTACTACTATGATACTTATTGGTGAACGCCTTTTTTTAATATTATATATCTATGGGTGTACGTTTTCTAATATATACTGATTTTAAACTATTATGTAAACTGAACCCTACAGCAAAGATTTTATATGTTACTCGGTTATCCAATATAATCCTAACTTTAACAAAGACTACTATAGCCCTCTTTATTGCAACCAAGTCCAAGTCTTATTTAACGGTACACTAAATTATAATTTGGGCGAATCTTTTTCTTACGTTTATATTTAATTGAAGCCCCCAAAACCCCCCCCTGGCTACGCCCATGATTGAAACTGAACAGATTTCATATTATACCTATAAACGTGTTAGGACTTAGGTCGTATTATGATAATATCGTTACAAAATTGTGAGATATTTTTAATCTATTTAAAAGCACAAAGGCTTTGCAATATTTACACAACTAAGGGGTCGTCCATTAATCACGTGATGCCTAAAGGGGGGGGGGGGGGGGGGTCCGAAAAAAAATCACCAAGTATCACCAAGGGGAGGAGGGGGTATAAGGAGACATCAAGTGTATTAATTTTCGAATCTAGTCTATGCATACCGAAATTATTATCGGTTGTAGATTCGTAGTGTTGTTTAAATACTTACAAGACAAATGACTCGTATAGTTTTAAATTGCTTAAATTATTCGATGAAATTGTTTTTGAAGTTAAAATTTTTCTTCAAACATCACCTGCTTACTATGTAAAAAAAAATACACCTGATAACTAAGGTTAGGGGAGGGGGGGGGGGGGGGTATTATAAAACCTCACCAAGTATCACCAGGGGGAGGGGAGAGGTCTAAAAGTTGTTAAAAACATCACGTGATTAATGGACGGCCCCTAATGTGATCATAGCGAGACTCGGTTTAAATATTCAGGCTTTTAAAACGATAAAATATTTTCGTTTTTTTCGATATATATTTGTGGATTATTAATATGAATTTATGAAATACTACGACCTTGCAGAAAAACGGCGTGAACTCGCTTTGGTAGTACACAGTTCTCCGCAGTGAAGTCTACATTATAAAAAATAATCTTATGTACTTAATTTAATTGGTAGCCTTTCCAGACTCCAGTGCAGCACCTTTTTTTATGAAATGAACCAGGAAACGAGCAGACGGATCGCCTGATGGTATGCGTAAAGCGATTACAGCTGCCCATGGACACTCGCAACACCAGAGGAGTTACACTTGTAACTCCTCTAGTGTTGCGACTTGCGTTTTACAATACTTAAAATCCCCAACCCACTTGGGCCTCCGATAACCGCGCTCACTCGGCGAACGCGAAACACAACGCAAGCGTTATTTCACGCCGGTTTTCTGTGAGGCCGTAGTATTTATCCGGTCGAGCCGGCCCATTGATGCCGGTGCGTGGCTCTACCAGGTAATAGTCGAAACCGGTTGTGTAATATATTATTATATTTACCCCCTTACTAATAAACGCTGTAATAAGCTTTGAATAGTTACACAGTATTTTGTCTTCTTCAATCGAATTAAAAATGTCACTTGTGTTGTATAATTATTCAAAGCTTATACAGCGTTTATAAGTAAGGGGGTTAGTAAATTAATATAAAATACCTATAAAGTGGAAAAAGCTCTGAAGCTCGTGATCGTGGCCAAAAAAGATGTACAGGTACAATAACGACAAACTTCCTGCTCGATCGGTTTCCAAACATTTTCCTTTGCACTAGGACGCGTTCAAATATTTAAATATAAAGGAAGTGACCGCAACGACTGCAGACGTGGTTCGACTACGTATAAATACACGTGAGTATAAGCGATTTCCATCTGATGCCTAGTCGAGCGGCAACTTGTCCAATAGTACCTACCGTTGTTATAATGTCATAATTTCTGAGAGACACAATAAGGAAATACGGATATTTAAAAAGCCATTCCAACCTTCAGGGCGTAACAGTTATTTCTTCAACCTCTGGGGTATTTCTTATCTGTACGGGAAATTAAAAAGAAAGAGGCTTACCAAGTTAGGTCGGCGCAGACCAGCGAATGCCACGCGACTATTTATAGCCATATATATAGCTTTTGCTCGCGGCTCCGCCTGCATAATTACAGTATCCCACGGGAACACTACTATTTCGGGATAAAAAGTAGTAAGTACTAGTATTCATCTTCAAACCATACATCTTGACAAACATTCACATAGTAGTAAGATATTATACTTTTTCTTAATATAATATATCTATGGCTTTTTCATACTTTTTTCACAGGCTGTTGTTATAAAAAATATTAACTTTCTTGATCAATAATTAGTTCATGATAATTTTTTCAACGTTTGGAAACCCATACATTGACGTACAAGTAGAGATGGCCGATTAAACGAAAAGCGTTTAAAAAGCGTGCTTTTATAACTAAGTTGAAAAGTTGTTTATAAACGTAAGCGTTATACTTATCGTTTATATCGTTTATAGTCATAAAGCCATAAGTGTGGTATGAGCAAAGAAAAATAGTTCTTATGACAGCGCAATAAGAGTGAAAATTCTTTAATGTAGCTCATCATTTATTTAAACGGCTTATTTTTTGTACTTATATGCTTTTTCATGTTTATTCACTTTTTATTAGTTGCGCTTTGCGGGTTGACGAAAAAACGTTATATTACGTTACGCACTATTTCGTATTAATATTATTCAGATTTCAGACAGTCCTAAGCCTGCAAAGTACATTGAAATCAGTTTTAGCGATCGAAAAACGTAACATAAGCGCAAAAAACATTATAAGTGGCAATAAGTAGATAAGCAGATAAGCACTAAGCAGTTAACATAAGTTGCTTTTGAATATTCAATAACGGATAAGTTAACTTTTGATTTTAAGCCGTTTATCACATCTCTACGTACAAGTAAGCCGCGAGCTTAATTGTAGATTATGCACCAAGGGGATAAAGCAGTGTCTTACGTCACGGGCAGCATATTGGACCCTGAGCGTAACGTAACTCCCGAGCGAAGTGAGGGAGTTATGTAGAGTCCTGAATGAAGCGAGGGGTTCAAGCTGTCCGAGACGAAGACAAGCTTTATTCCAGAGGTGCATACTCTACTTTTCATACCTACTGCGAGGCAATAAAAACCCAGGGCTACATAAATAAAACATTTATTTTTTAAAAGTTAATATTGATATTGGACACATTTGTCCAGTTATGGAGGGACAGAGTAATATTTTTATAAGGAACATTTATGGAAGTTGTGGTGGAGTTTATTTGAGCAGTACCTACTTAAAGATTCAGGAACTTGTAGCTGACGATTTTGACACGTGATAATGTTAAAATTATAGGTGGCCAGTTCGATTTTCGAATAAACTCTCAGCAATACCATATTATTATTGAAAAACTCTATGATAGATACGTATAACTATTAGGAGTTTTCATACTATAGGAGTTGGTCAAGAAAACACTATAATATCTTCCGATAAAACTTTTATTCGATTGCCAGTACACTTTTATCCACTAGTAGTTCACGCTTCAATGCTCTGTCGGCAATTGTGTCAAAATTGACAGGCATCGCCTTATAAAGCAGCCGCCATCTCTACTCTTACGTCGCACCGGAAGTATAGAGATGGGGGCACCGGAAATTTGATAAAAATAACTATTTTTCAAAATTAGAATCCAAATTAATTTATTAATATTACAATCAATTGTTTAATGATTTACTTAATCTGTTAAATTACTCTTATTCACACCAATAAATCATAATAACAATCAGTAACCGGAAGTTCAGTAATACAAAATGTAATGATATAAATCTTTGCGAAAATAATTATTAATTAATTCATAATATTATCGAGTATCACTAATTACAATTATAATTATTATAAAAATCAATTTATAATTTTATTAAACCTTAGCTGCCAGAGACATTTCCGCCAAATCTTTTACGAATCCGGAAATGTGTCTAACAATACTAATTTTAACGTTCCAAATTCAAATGACTTTAATCCCTTGGGAGTTTCATACAACATTATCTCCCTTGGGAGTCAATGACTTGCTTTACGTTGAGATTGCGTGATATATAATCGGACACTGTCGAGCAGGTGGTATGAAAACAATTTTGTATCTCTATGCAAACTAAGATTATTAGCTACTTCTTTGAAGCTCCCATCCACCCCGCCACGCATCAAAAACAAAAAACAGCTCCTGTGCACGGCGGGGTGCGAGAGAGCCGCTCGCTCTGGCAGCAGAGAAGATCTTGTGCAGAAAGGCGAATTACGCGTATCTACCTACGTGCGTAATAAAAAATATGTCATACGCGCATAACGCATTAGTATAAAAACGCACGTAGCTTCTGGACACAATGTATCCCCATTGGCGTAGCTAGGAATTTTGTCTAGGGGGTGCAGCCGTCCGTGGCGTGGGGGGGGGGGGTGTATTTAAGTTAGTAATTCATTAACACTGTCTATGGTCTAGGGTGGGCAAAGAAGTTTCTAGGGTGGGCGTTGCCCACCCTTGCCCCCCCCAGCTACGCCTATGTGTATCCCCCACCTGCTCTCGCGCGTCGGCCGTAAGTGCGTATGATTTAGCGCTTTTGAACATAGTAGTACAGTACCAAATATCTATTCTGTGTTAGTACAGCGGCGTAGCTACCGCTGTAGCCTGTATCAGTCGTGGCCCGTGGCCCTGTTTAAATAATATTATGTAAGAGTTAATTATTTTGTAAGTTAACCTCGTCAAATTTACGGTCACATTGTAGCCAGGTTATAACATTTTGGGATCGTGAATCGAATATTGAACACGCTTCTCAAATATTTTAACTTTTCTTTGACAAAGGTCGCGGGCTCGCAGCAACTTAAAAGTATGACGATTGTTTAACGAGGACGACCGGTCGCGGTCGCTTGTGGCCCATCTGGTCTGAGCCTAACGCTGTTTCACCGTTTGTGGACAAACCACCGTCAACGGGACGTCAACGAGAAAAACATGACAGCGTGGCGCCGAAATAGCGATACAATACATTTAAGAAGAAGAAGAAATACTTTATTTTGTTCATCACACAACACATAAACACAAAAAAAAACAAGAATAGTCTAAAATGCCACTGACCATCCAGCCTGCATGCTCAAGGCCGCGGACTTGTAGACAAAAAATTCGACACTAATACCGGTGCTGGATTTGCTGGATGCGCCGTGGTATGACCTTTATGAACTTTATAGCCTATATGTTGTATGATGCCAAAAATTGACCCTAGCTCAGCATTCGCAGCAAGCAAGCTCGCTGCACTGATATTCTGCCAGGACGTGGTTATATACTCAAAGGCCAGGACCAATATGTGACATCACAACACAACAATTTTTTTTATTACATAATATAGCCCAACGATTACAGTGGTCTGCATTTTAAAATTAAATAACATTAAATAAATAAGTAAAATATAAATAAAATAAAAAATAGAGATTAAAATATCTGCGCTGATACAGCCTGCTTTTAAACAAAAATAAGCTTTGAAAGTTGAAGGAGAAGTAGGTAATAGTTATTTTGACATTTTGCCATCAAATATTTCATACAATACAATTTTTAGCTATAATTTACAGTACATTACTGTTAGATTGCTAACTTTTTTAATAATTTTTTTCACGAGACACTGGCAGGAATTGTTGAAGTCTTCGATTTTGGCAGGTTGCCAATAATTAATTATAAATAAATAAATATAAACAGTACAAATAAAAATAACAAATATCATCAAATCAAATAAAAATCATGAAACTAAACAAAAAGCCAACGACCAACAACAGTGCGCCATGGACTAGCACGTTTATCTCGCCGTTCGACAGTCCTTTCAGTGTTCTGTGGTCCTTTCACTACGCTCCGACGCGAGGTGCTTACATCCCAGGTATTTATACATTTTGTATCTGAATAGAAAGTAAGTGTATTTTGTAACGTCGACTAAATGTTTTTTTGGTTTTTAGCACCCGAAGAGGAGGTGGAAGGTTGTTCCAACAGCGGGACGCCGCGTACTTGAATGACCCACGGAATGCTGTCGTTCTGTGCCTTGACATCAGAATCTGATACTGGAAAGCTCTGGTACGAGTGTTTACATCACTCGCTCATGTAATTTTCTCATATAAGTATGATGGCATATGGGTGAGAATAATGTCAAAGAGGAGTGTCGCGAAATGAAGTTTTCTACATTCTTTCATTTTGAGGAGGTTGGCGTTATTGATGAATGGTGTGGTATGAGCACGCGGTGGAATAGAGAAACACTAACGCGCACAGGCATTCTGGACCCTTTGACAAGCTTTTCTGTTCTAGCAAGTAGACGTTGACCTATAACTGTGTCAGCATAGTTTAACTTCGATAAAATTAGTGTCTCACAAAGCCTGACCCTGAGATCCTCACTCAGGTATGCCCGATAATTGTATAGGGTTTTGAGCCGGAAGAAACAGCCACTGACAACCTCTAACATATGTTGTTCAAACTTCAAATTTGAGTCGAATATATAAAAAACGTGCTACATGAACATGTTCAATCTGTTGACCGGATACCATGATAACAGGTTGTTTAAGTAGGATGTCAGCAACTTGCTTCTTCGAACCCAGTATGAGAAATTTTGTCTTAATTGGGTTCAAAACCAATCCAGAAGATTTAGACCACTCCACTATATGTTGAAGGTCCTCATTTAATTTTTTTAGAGCCTCAACCATGTCTCGTGGGTAAAAACTTATGTATATCTGGGTATCATCTGCGTACATATGATATTTGCAATGAACTATCTTTTCCGATATGTCCGCACTATACAAGATGTATAATAGTGGGCCAAGAATGGATCCCTGAGGCACACCCCTTGTGACATTGCTACATTGAGAATAAGACTTACTACCATTGCGAGCCGTGATCTCTACCTTCTGTGTCCTATGCATTAAGTAGCTATAAAACCACTGGACAACAGAGGGCTCAAAACCATAATACGTAAGTTTTGATAGGAGAAGGGGAATACTAATTGTATCGAACGCCCTTGAGTAGTCCAATAGTACAAGGATAGTACCCATACCCTGATCCTGTGCTGATAGTATGTTATCCAAAACGTCAAGTAAGGCAGTAACTGTGCTATGCTTTTGTCGAAAGCCAGACTGAAACTTTGGTAAGATACTATTTTTCTCAAGGTAATTTATAACTTGATTGTATACTGCCTTCTCTACTATTTTGGATAAGCAAGGCAAAATACTAATTGGACGAAGGTCTTGGGGGGAAGAAGGATTAGCTTTTTTAGGGATAGGCTTAATTAGTGCAGTTTTCCAGACTGAAGAGATTTGTTTACAATGTTAGTAATAGTTCTTAAAGTATTAGGCAGTGTAAGGGTTAACATATTTGCAGAGAGATATTATCCACTCCTAAAGCATTAGACTTGAGACCTCTTATTATAGTCATTACTGCATCTTCTGAAACCGGAGAGAAACTAAATCTATTCGGACCAACGGTGTGCGACTCAAAATATGTTTAAAAGGAGGGACAGTGTAATGGAATGCCGGGAATATTAAGGAAGTGTTGATTTAGGATATTAGGGTTATTGCAAAAATCAGGATAAAAAGGATCTTTTTGTTTTGAATAGTTTAGGTTATTTTTTATATTTTTCCACAAAATTTTCGGGTTGTAATAGTATTGTTTATGTTTTTGTTGAAATAAGCACGTTTTTCAGAATGAATGGCAGACACAACTAATGTTTTTAAATCTTTGTATGCTGTTTTATGAGTAATGTTCTTTGTAGCTTTCCATTTTGAAAAACATCGGTCTCGCAGATCCATAATTTCTCTAACTGTATTAGTTAATTGTTTTAAACACTTACGGATTTTGTCGCGGTGCACTTTTCTTTTACCTGACGTTATCCGTAAGTGTTTAAAACAATGAACAATATTCGCGTAAACTTAAGAAATCAATATGTATTAGTTAACCAAGGTGGAGATTGTTTTTTAATTGTGATAGTTTTGATGGGTGCATGAAGATCAAACAGTAATAATATAAGTCTGTTAAATTCCGAAATAATTTCATTAATGTCGGTGATGTTCTCCAGGTATCCCCAGTCAATTCCGTCCAAGTCGCGAGTAAAAATATCCCATAATATGTCTTTGAACGGTCTGTAAGAACTAACATAAGGAGGGAAACTGGGCTTTTTGAAGTTAAACTCTGCTGTAATAACCGCATGACTCCCTAAGTCAGGTATGTGGCTTACCAGAACAGAACGTGCCGTTGAGTTAGTACACACTACATCTATAAGTGTTTCAGAATGCTCTGTGAAGTGTGTATTTTTTACTATAGCCGTCACTCGTCAGGCCTTACCTACTATTATGAACTTTGTGTTGATTATGAACTTCAACTGACAACTGGGAATGGGCTTCATTTTGACATTTTAACTTTTTAAAACACAATTTAAAAAGTTTAAATTTCGAAATGAAGACTATTCCCAGTTGTCCGTTGAAGTTCATAATACATATAATTAGGTAATAGGGCAGCCGTCTATCTAATCTCGACCAGAAATAATCTCGTTCTCGTTGACGTCTCGTTGACGGCGGTGGACAGCGGTGGACAAACAGCGCAAAGTATATAAATGTATTTCGGTGTATTACGAGATTTAAAAGTTGTCATTCCCCCGCATTCACCTGCCTTTTACTTTTTTAATAAAAACGTAATATACGAGTAACTTTACAATCTCTGAGCTCTTTAGGCTTCTATTGTCAAGGTTTGACATAGTTAAATCGGGTAGGCATCAAACGGCACAAAATTCTGGGACACTTAGTACTGACAATTTTAATACAATTTTACATTTGATAAATAAGCTGTGACTTAAAAAAAAAGTTGTTTAAGGCTGGAAGTATATTATCCGGAATCCGCAAGGCCGTGAAAAATTTAGAGCATGAAAATAGAACTCTGCGCTAATACAATAGAGGTGAAAATCAAACACACAAGTGTCGAGCCAACTGTCAATGTCCTATATGACAGTTCAACACTCGACACTTCCATTTTCAACTCTATTGTATTAGCACAGAGTTCTATTTTCAGTGGTCTAAATTTTCCCCGGCCTTAAGGATTCCGTATCATATGGTCCCAACCTTAGGGATGTGTATTACTGACAGTCTTCCACAGAGTCCATATTATTAAAAACATAAATTTACTAGCTGTCCCGACTCCCGACACACGTTGTTGTGTCTTAAACATGAACTGGAATCAACTGGAATGAATAAATAACTACACCTACAATGCAACCTACGTCCTAGTCCTACGCCTACATCTAATCCTACAACCTACACCTTTTCTAATATTTATCATCGCTTAAACCTTCCCTGAACTTCCACAATTATTTCAAGACCAAAATTAGCCAAATCGGTTTAGCCGTTTTTGAGTTTTGAGTCCCTCGAGAACGGAATAAAAAGTAGCATATGTCCTTCTCCTGGTTTTAAGATACCTCCCCACCAAATTTCAGCCAAATCGGTTCAGCCGTTTTGAGTTATAAATAGTGTAACTATCACGATTTAAAAAAAATCATTGTCACCCACTGATGCCACCCATCTGAAAAAGTTTCAATTTGACAGCACATCCCCATTAACAAATGATCCGCCATTTATTGAATTCATTTGTTATAAAAAATGTGATAAATGAAGAACCGCTCGACCAATTTTGTGCAAACTTCACATTAACCATCTACTAAACTACTAAATAGTCCGAACAAAGCTTAAACTTTTGGTTTGGATAGGTGAGCCCGTTCTTGAGTTATAAAATTAACACGAAAAGTAGCATTGATTTTTATATATACATATTTGTCGGCGCAGGTGTTGTTGAACATGCTGTTTGTCATGCCCACGTGCAATATTACTCATAGAACCACTCTGACAACTCATGAACCCGCAAAGTGGGGATACCCCGCCATTCGCCCTTTCTATGAAGTGGGGACTGCTGCGTGTTCGCCAGGAAGATTATTATTACCGGGACGTTGGTCCAAGCAACATCTCTTTATTAAAATTGTTATTAATTAGCTCGTCAGAATCATTATATTTCTTTTGTTATAATTATTGTTGTTCAAGTTTAAAAGTTAAGTAGAGTTTCGTGTTTTAAGTGTAAAAGTTATTCTAAATGTTGCAAGATGGATTTTGATAATTTCAGTTATCCTATGAATAAATGTTATTAAAATAACTAGAGTTTTAATCAAAATAAACGAGTGAAATGTCAAAAGGTAAGTCTGGTGTTGACCTTCCGCAACACCAGAAGATGAATGAATGCAATCAAACCTGAGTCCCTCCGAAATATTACATATAGATAAAAACTATTAAGTTACAACCCTAGAGTGAGCTCCGTGGCCTAGTGGGTAGACCGTTTGATTCACACTCGAGGAATGCAGGTTCGATTCCCAGGTTGTGGCGTGTACCAATGAGACTTTCAGATCTCAAGTACGTTATACGGACCCACTAACGGTGAAGGAAAACATCGTGAGGAAACCCGCACGTGGTTGGCCCCAGACGTATTGACCAGTCATTCCTCTGGACTAGGCTGCCAGTGTTGTGAGAATGCCGTATGTCCTTGGGCAACCATACGATATTTAAAACCAACTGTCCCAGGCACTACAGTATTTCAAGAGTAGTTACTTCGCTCGGAGAATACTGTATAAATTATCCAATAAGGATGAAAATGCCTATGTAGAGTTCAACCCTAGAGCGTACAGGGTGCTTAAACAAATCAAAATACGCGGCAGACGTGTTCCACGATATTGCAAACTGTTTGACAAACGATATCTCTCGATCGTGTAGACGTAACAACAAAATGCCTTTTTAGGGTTCCGTAATACTTAAGGAACCCTTATAGTTTCGCTCTGTCCGTCTGTCTGTCTGTCTGTCTGTCCGCGCCTCTAGCTCCTGTAATTATGAATATAAATTGGTGCAGAAATGGATTATGTATAGATCACGGTTTCGGGATCATAAAAAAATAATAATATTATATTTTAGGGGTGGCCATACATGTGAAGTGGGGATGAAAAATATTTTTTCACTCTACCCCATCGTGTGGGGTATCGTAGAATAGGTCTTTTAAAATAAAGGCAAGGTTTCATACGTTACTTTTTTATAAAGTTGACCATTTTCGAGTAATCGGCCTCCAAAGTAGTTTGTAAGTTGCCCCCCCCCCCCTAGCATTTTTAAACTATAGGAGATAGAAACTTGCAAATTTCCATGCTGATAGATCATGCTAAAAACTCTTTAGGAAAATTATTGTAAACCAAATCGCACAGAAACTTTTGGAGTAATTAAAAAAAACATATTACGCGTTTATAGTTACGGAACCCTCCTTAGACATGTTCTGACATGCTCTTGGATAGGTTTTATGGAATATAATAAATCGAATAATTTTAAATGAGGTTTCATATTAAATTAAATAGCACTATTTATAAATATTACCCGAATATTATACATCTATGAATATTACTTAAACCGTGGTGGTAATTTACTTAAACCGTAGCCGTGGTAATAATACCTGTTGCAATGTAAATTTAAGCAGATAATTTTGGTGGAACCCAGTTTAGAAATCCCTGATGTACTGGACTGTAAAGAGATCGTAGAACAATTTTTGTCATAGGACTAAGAACTCTGAATTAGAAGTATTTTAAATGTCGATAACAGCTATACTTGTCAACCCATTTTTAATTTCCGGCTAGAGCGGATTTTAATCGATTTATTTAAAATTACCAAAAAGGCCGTTCAAGTATTACGTAAGTACTATAGGGGGGCAGGGGGGTCTTTGCCTTGCTTATTACGTCAGCAGTAATTATTTATTTTTTTACACGTATGGCAACCCACACATTGTCTATGCTTAAAAACAAAATGCATTTTCGGTTATTCTTCCAAATAATGTTTTTTTATCAAATAATGAATTCCTCTATTCCTTATTTCTAGTCTTATAGTGCTACTCATAAATCAATCAATTGTAACAATGTTTACGTAAGCATGGGGGAGGGGTAAGAGCTTTGCTTACTTTTGCTACTTGTACTATTATATTTTATTCTGTGCTTTTGCTGGCGAGAGGGAAGGGTGGGTTAATAATTGCAAAAAAATATGCTTACGTCGTAACACTTTAACGGCCCCAAAACGACAATTTGTTTTTTCTTAAGTTCTACCGAGAGACTTCGTAATATCTAATCGTGATTAATTTTGATTTCGATAGATGAAGACGGAATCCATTAAAGTTATTTAACACTAAGAATAAGGGCCCTTTCAGAGCCTTAATTAGCCAAGTTACTATCGATAGGTACGACGACAAAACTGTATAGGATTTGACATCGCATCGCTAAATGACAAGCATCGCTATTTGCTCTCAAACTACACTGTAAATAGAACTTTGCGCTAATACAAAAGAGCTGAATATCCAAGTGACAAGTGTCTAATGTCAGATTTGACAGCTCTATACGATTTTCAGCATTATTGTATTAGCGCAGAGTTCTATTCCATAAACAAAAAACGCTCGTGGGAACATAGGCTAATGGCATATATTTGCAAATACCCCATTATAGTGAGCTAGCGTCCGTCTTCTTCAAACAACAAGTATATCTTTGAAAGTGTCGTTAGTGTCACAACTTTATATCATCATCTGAACGTTAAAATATGTATATTTTAATACTTAATTTATATTTTCGTCGTGTTCATAAGTGGATAAGTACAACTTACAATTCATGATCTTTATGGAAATGTTGTAGGTTACAACTTACGAAGTTTCAAACTGTACTGTCAGAGTATTTTCAGAAAAGTTCCCCTTTAAAATTCTGCAAAATTTTTAACTATTTCTCTGCACAATCTTCACAATTTTGAAGTCGGTACCTACCAGCCCAAACATATCCCGATAAAAACAATATCTTTGAAAACTGAGGAGTTCTGTTCAATAATTTTCGATCCAGAGGACCTAGTCAAGATGCATTCGATAATTTCGACGGCGAAGTTCGAAAACAAAATTTATGGGATTTGACATAAGGCATCGCCAGCGACATGTCAATGACTTGTGCCAAATCCCATACTAATTTCGCCAATTTTGAAGTTCGCCGTCGAAATTATCGAATGCATCTTGACTAGAGGCCCAGGGTGCGCCTTGCACCTTGGTGCAAAATCTTACTTTTTATGCAGCCGCGGGCAAATAATGCTATTAAAAATATATTTTGTAACGAGTGGCAACCCTATTTCATATGAATAGGTACGTATCCACTATCGATCGTGTAGGCTGTATCAAAGGGCGCAGTATTCAGCTTTTGAATACTTAATACTTTCATCAGAGCCCTATAACAGCTTCCTCTTCCAATTTAATATTAATACGCTATATTTACGTATAGTGTTAAAGATGTTAAATTAGGTTTTCGAAGGAAATCTGTCCATCCCATAGGATATTTATCGGGATAAAACTTGGCCTATAGGTCGTCAAGACTACAAACTATCCGTGTGCTTAATCTTAATATATTTTAATGAGGGTGTTTGATATTTTTTCTGCCGCTAGGGGTGCATTTAAATTGGGTGATATTTTTAACAAATGAATATAGTATTAGCTTAAATAGTTATAAAGGTGCTCTACAGTCTACAGAACATAAATAAAATTATTTTATCGCACCGACAATTTTATTACTTACTAGCTGATGCCCGCAACTTCGTTTGCGCAGAACTAACGGAAGCGGAACCCTATTTTTTTAAACGGAACCCTAAAATGAAAGTAGCCTATGTTAGACCTTATAACATCAGCTATCTGCCAGTGAAAGTCCCGCGAAAATCGGTCCAGCCGTTTCAGAGATTAGCCGGAACAAACAGACAGACAGACCGACAGACAGACAGACAGACGGACAGACAAAAATTTAAAAAATTGGTATTTTATTGTAAGTACCGAATATACTTTCAAATTTACTATGTGAAATGCTGTTAATTTGAAGTTACAAACAGACACTTCAATTTTATTTATCTGTATAGATACTTTCAAATTTACTATGTGAAATGCTGTTAATTTGAAGTTACAAACAGACACTTCAATTTTATTTATCTGTATAGATTATTCAGAAGAAAAGTTATGAAAGCAAAGTGAAATCTGTACTGCGTATCATTTTATTATTTCCTGGATATCTAAAAACCGTGTATTACTGTGGTATTACGGAGAATTTCACGAGAAAATAATTAAACTTTAATTCGAAGCACTGCAGCGGCCATTTTGAAATGAATTCTCTTTTCAAAAGCTGTACAGTAATAACTTACTTCCTTGCACGAGGTTTTAAGTGCATGCATATATTATGTGACCTTGGCACAGAAACGAAATAAAATTGTGCTTAAGTTGTGTACCTATCTACTACATACGTATAAGTACTAGGTATAGTCGTGGATTGTTCAAAATCTCTTACGGATATTTCGAGCATTTGATCTACTCTTGGAACAAATAAATGTTATGTCAATTGACTTATCATTTATTTGTTCCATGAGTAAGTAGGGTAAACACGCTAAATGTCGGCCACTTACGGATTTTCTAACTTTAGATCGCTCCGGATCCATCAGTTTGAAACGAAAGCATAGCTTGTTATACGGTTTTAGACAGATTGATAAATCTATTTTACATTTATAAGCATATGGTTGACTTTTCTACTAAACGGAAAAAGTATTAAGGTTTAAATGCGTCGAAAACGAAAAAACCTTAAAGTCGGCCGTTCACGGCCCAATGGTCGGTCGCGTTTTTCCCAAATGTCGGCCGGGCATAGCGTGTAACCTCTTTTAATATTATTAAATTATAATAATACATAATTCAATTTTGAGACAGCAAGTTTGATAAATAAATTAAAAAATGACTACCCAGTACACTCACAAACAATGAAAAATACAAAAATGATCAGTCTGTACAGTAGCATTCGATTCTTAGGATGGCCGACATTACGATCTTTAATATTTCCAAAGTCGGCCCCTGTTTTGTATAGCTTATTTCTCGAGATTCAGCTAATACCACCCTGGCCGGTATTTAGCGATTGAACGTAAAATATATTTATTAACATAAAAGCGTTACAAATTTTACTATTAAGACAATGGAATTCGTAGTATTGGACTTTATAAAACATACTGCATTACCTTAAGTCGGCCCCGGCCGAGATTCCGATTTTCAGTCGAAACTGTTATTCTAATGACGGCCCCCTATTTTTCCCTAAAACCAATACGCAAAACGTTGAAAAAACTATCTCAAAATATAGTAAAAATACCTTTTAGTGATAGCAAAGCTGAAAACAGAAGAAAGAAATGTATTACCGTTGTAATGTCAATCCCCGAATCGTGGTTATTCACAGCAAGTAAGCTGCTATAACTACGAACTTCAATGCTTCAACGGCGCTATCGCTACTGACGCTCAGTGTGCGAAGAGCAAGTGACGTAATCGGATAGTAACGGTTTGCACTTAAAGAGTATGAACTAATCTTGCAATTTCAGTGGCAAAATTACCACTCAATTACGTTTTGAATGAATGCAAGCTGAAAATGTGCAGACTAGGGTATGGGACCGGGAAATCCCGGTCCCGAAATTCCCGGGAATTCCCGGAATTTTGAATCGCTCTGAGAACCGGGAATCAAAAATTGAGAACCGGGAATTTCGGTACTTTCGGTACCGAACAGTTGTATTAAAATTTATAAGTATTTAAGGCCCACTTGCGTCAATCCGGGTTAAAGTTAACCCTGGGTTAAAATATCATGCTTTCTCTTTCACAAATACGAAGAACGAGAGAGATAACATGATTTTTAACCCAGAGTTAACTTTAACCCGGATTGGCGCAAGTGGGCCTAAGTAAACTCTGTACCTCGGAGGTATACAATAGTAACTCCATTTTTTTTGAAAATATGCTTTTTGCACCATTAAAATCGCGAGAACCAGTTCCACTTAATGGTATACGACATTAAATCCTATTACATCTATGAAAAGAAATATCCAAGTGTATATGACATTAAATCCACTAAAGTCTAACTGGTAAAGGACCTCAAATGGCCATAAGATTATTTACCTCTACGCTTTGCGCGAACTTAATGTTATTCATTGGACTTAATGTTCTTTACCTCTAAATGAAAACTCGCGCGCGCCGCATTATTTATCCGTATGAACTGTCACTTGCGTCAGTGCGTCTATCGTCGTACCTACCCTACTGTCCGCGTGATTTTAAAAATTGTTATAAAGTGTTTTAAAGTCATGTTTAAACGTGGAAAATTACTGTGTGACCTGGTGTATAACGGAGATCAACATGATATAACTTCAGAATATGGTAAGTACTTTATAATTATAATAAATTAATAGTTCAAATATTTCAGCGATGTTGCAAGCTCTGAAGTCACACTAATATTATAAATGTGAAAGTTTGTTTGTTTGGATGTTTGTCCGTCAATCACGCTGAAACTATTGAACGGATTTTGATGAAATTTGGTATATAGACAGGGTTATGAGCTGACTTGGGCGATAGGATACTTTTTATCGGGGTGCGGGAAATAGTTCCTTCGGGATGTGGGTGGAACTGCGGGAAACAGCTAGTATATTATAACGAATAAATATTAATGGATACAATATAATGCGAACCATTAATTTATTAATTAGATTCTGCTACAAAAAATAATCTTTCTCGCCTAGTATGGATTTGTTTTTCTATGTTATAAATAACGAGCTATTGCCCACAATTGATAGCATATGTTCGTAGCTAATGTAGAAACTTTTGTTTTAGGATCACAGACAGAAGAACAGCTTTTCTTGGAAAAGCCCGAAGGTTCGTTTTCAAGGCCACCCCAAGACACAGACGTGGTTCCGGCTCCAACCGAAGTGATACATACCGTCAGTGATGCTACTGACCATGATACACAACTGTCAACATCTGCTTTGCTCACTGACATTTCAAATAATCTCGTGCCATCAAATAGCTTTCATCGCATGAGAACTGAAGATGTGAGCTCTGAGGAAGATTTTTCACCATCAAATGAAGAGTATGTTCCAAAAAGTGATGAAGACTCTATAGATTGTGAATATGGACAACGAAGACAGATATATATACCAGAATTAGATAGGTCATCCATCGATGATCTGGAAAATATTAGACATAACGGAACGACACAATCACTGAACAATACTCCCTCAGATATTCGGACAGAGCTATCACATATTCAGCCACAGCTATCACCTCAAATTTGTGTAAAGAAGAGTCGTAAAAGAACTTTAAATAAATTAAAATGGAAATGCAATTTAAGAAAACAAGGCGCAATCACAGGCAAATCTTATACTTCTAAGAAAGGAAAAGTTGTTCCAGAAAAGAAGATGAAACCAGCATGTGATTGCAGATTGAAATGTAATGAACGTATAAATGACTCTATTAGACAATTCATTTATCAGAAGTATTACGCGGAAGAGATGACGTGGGATTTAAAAAGACAATTTATTATATCTAGAGTCTCAGAAGTTCAAACTGCTAGATCCAGACGCCGTGACCCTGATCAACTACCTAAAAGAGTATACACATTAAATTACACATTTTTAATTGATGAAAAAGTCGAGAAGGTTTGCAAAAAGTTTTTTTTGAATACCTTGGCTATTTCAGAAACTGTGGTGAGGAACGCGGTAAAAAAATCTACACAAGGATTTGTTCAAGCAGATAGACGAGGAAGACATCCACCGCCTAATAAAACAGCAGATATAGTTAAAGAAACAGTACGAAAACATATTGGCAAGGTACCTAAATATGAGAGCCATTATAGTCGAAACAGAACAGAAAGACATTATCTTGGAAGCCACCTAAATATTGATAAATTATATTCTTTGTATTTAGAGTTCTGTGCTGAAGAGGGTATACCGAAAGAGAATATAGCAAAGGCGTGGCTATACAGACATATTTTTAATACCGAGTTTAATCTCGGTTTTAATCCTCCTGCTAATGACACTTGTGATGATTGCGATACGTATGTTATCAAATACAAAAATGCCACAGATGAAACTGAAAAAAATAATATAAAAGCTCTACATAATAAACATCTTGAGGAAAGCAGTCTACGATACACGTTGAAAGGATTTGATAAAATTGCAGCTATAGAAAGCCACGGTGCCAAAAAAATGCTGACAGTGGACCTCCAAAAATGTTTACCTACACCCTATTTAACTAATGGACAGAGTTTCTATTACAGAAAGTTGTGGACTTTTAACTTCACAATTATGGATTCAGTACCCAAAGAAAGTTGGTGTTTTATGTGGGATGAGACCGTGGCAGGACGAGGCGGAAACGAAATGGCATCAGGAATAGTTAAGTTTTTTGAGCAGCTAAACAATAGCGCATTAAAAGAAGTAACAGTATGGAGCGACAACTGTGCGGGGCAAAATAAAAATATTTATTTAATGATGGCTTATTTGTGGATATTGTCACAAAAAGAAAATATAGAGGTAATAAACCACAAATTCTTATTAAAGGGCCACACTCACATGGAAGTGGACGTTGTTCACTCTATAATAGAAAGAGAGAAAAAGAAGATGCAAGAGTTTTCAATCGTGACTCCTTGGGACTGGCAACAGTTTATAAAGAGCTGTTCAAGAAACTGCAAAATTAAAGTGGTGAACATGGAAACTATGAATTTCATGGATTTTTCTGCCTTCTGCAACGGGTCATCAGCTCCTTTTGTGCATAGAAAAAAATCTATTGCGGGAGAGTCTGTACCATATTCTGCTATTGTATGGATGCAATTCAGAAAAAATGAGATTGGCTCGATGTTCTACAAAACTTCTTTTGACCAGGAAACATTCGAAGAAGTTAGTTTCATACGATATAAACGGAGAGGATTTTTTGTACCCACACCGAAACCTATTCGAGAAACACAAAAGCCTATTTCGAGACTCAAATATAACGACTTACAAAAATCGTTGCAGTGGATACCAGCCATGTTCCATGACTATTATAGGAATCTTCCATGTGCAGATGTCCCGGACTTACCTGAAGCGTGCGAGTAGCTGTGTTGGTTATTTAAAATAAATTGTATTTTGATTTTAGCTTTGTGAAGTAACTTTTGTTTCATTTTGCTAGTAAACCCCTCAGAAATTCTTTAATAATTCCATTACGCTACATACTGACTAGAGACATAATGTTTCTAAATGCCGAATTCCAATAACATCCACGGTTTATTTAGAGGTAAACAGAAGTATGATATCTTAATGCTTTCTTAAAACACCTTACTTAATTTATGTTGCAAGGTAAATAACCTCAAGTCCACAAAATCAGACAAGAATTAACTTTAACCTAATATTGTGTAATACAATATAATTTCAACAAATAATAATAAAAAATAATGTTAAGTTTGTTGCAATATCTTTAAAGCTACTATGTCAAAATTGCATTCAAAGTTTCGCTCCGCGCATTTTTGCCTGTCCTGTAAAATTTTTGTTTTATCAGTTAATGTTGTATACCTCTGAGGTACTGAACTATCATCGGCAATTGTAAATATTAGCTAAAAATATTTTTTTAACATTTCCGAAAGAGAATTAAAGACAAAAATGAAAAATATTACACGATAAAGGATAGAATTAGTAGTTCATATTAGATTCTATATTATACTATATAGACATAGTAGATATTACACCAGGGATAGCAGGAATATTCTTATGGCTGATAAAATATGTGGACGGAATGATCAAACCCTAATAAATACCCTTTAGTTCGGGAGCCAAAGAAGGGAGTATAAGTAAAGATACCTTACTAAAACATTGATAAGTACCCCCAGCGAGAATGAGATCTTAATGTTAAGCTTTCAGTAAGCTCATCTGACGCACTCGAGTAATGTCAAGATAACATTTTTTTACAATTAAAAAAACTCGCTACGAGCTTCCGGCACTTCTAAATCGTCAAATTAACAAATTGGAGCATTTGTAGGATTCACTGAACATCCCCTTTGAAATTCTGACACTCGAGTATTTTTTTATTACTTTCACCCACCCATTATTTTCCCCACCTTCACGCAAATCGTCAGATTAATATTATTTACTTCATATCAGAGACTTTTGGGTGCATGAACAATACTAATTATAATTTGACGCGTTCAGTATGTCCACGTCATGGTCTTTTTTACAACTTTGCAGGACGACGACTGTTAAAAGCTGACACACTCTTCTTATAGTGTGTCAGCTTTTAGTGTGCTTGTTGCTAGTTGTAGTGCTTTAGTGGCACTACAACCATTTGATGTTTTGCAAAAATTAAATAACTCGAAGTAACATTAGCATTTACTGATTGTTTTTCAATAGAAAAACTATCAATAAATGCTAATAAACTAAAATGACCTACGGTTCTTTACTATCGCCAGTAAAGTTGTCGTTATTATGGCGATGACAAGTTAGCTGATGTGTCGAGTTTGCCATTAAAACCTTATTTAATTTGTAATTGTACTATAAATTTTTATTCTTATATTTTGAATTATTTTGAGACAGTAATTACACTTGGATTTCATGCTTTAACACTGGTCCCGAAATTCCCGAATTTCCCGGGAAATCCCGGTTCCAAAATTGATTAGTCCCGAAATTCCCGGTTCTCAAAATCAGATCGGTTCTTCCATTCCCTAGTGCAGACTGCCGAGGATTGGAGGGGGGCCGACGTTTGGCGTATTTACCCTAGATCAAATGCTCAAAATATCCGTAATTTATTATCTTTCTGCCTCTTGACAGTTAAAATTGTCAAGACATTTAGGCAGAAAGACAATAAATTACGAAAAAAAATATACTAAATAAAATTACATTAATGACTCTTTTTATTAAAATACATACCTACATAATATATGGCGCTGCATGCTAAGAACTTTAACTCACGCAGTTGATTGTATTGATGTTATTTAGGCAGACTTTAAAAAACCTGGGCCTCTAGTCAAGATGCATTCGTTAATTTCGACAGCGAACTTCGTAATCAAAAATGTATGGAATTTGACATAAGTCATCGTTATGTGACATGTCGCTTGCGATGCGTTATGTCAAATCCCATACATTTTGTTTTCGAACTTCGCTGTCGAAATTATCGAATGCATCTTGACTAGAGACCCTGTTTCTGTGAGGTTAACGACCTCAGTGACTTCTAAAGGCCCCCACAGACGAGAGGCCGATCGTTTCAGCTGGAACTGACGTCAGTTCGGCCTGAACGGATTCGAGCACACACACGGAAAAAATCGCATCCAATCCAATTTACGTCAGTTCGGCCTGATCTGATTCGTGCCCACACACGGAACAGTCGCATCAGTCCATTCTGGTTTGCCGCGCGCTACGGTCGTGTTTATCAATTTTGTATTTAAACACCGCGAAAACTCATACAACGCTTGTACAAGATACACGCCCGCACGGCCGCGGCCAGGGGGGTGAAACTCTCATACATGCACAAATTAACAGAGAACAGAGACATCTAAAAATGACTATCCGGTACTAACAGTTTGAAAGTTTTCGGATAGTCACAACAGATGTCACTAAGCGACTTCTACATCGCGCTATCGAAAACACAAGGCGTATGTATAAGAACTCGCGAACATTTTACTATGCAGTAACCATATCCCACTATTAAAGGGAAACTTGGTCGTTGTTGTGTCTATGACTTTCGATAAAACTTAATTTGTCCATAATTCAGTTCAATAAAAATTATCAGGCGGTACTACTTCCATCTAGCGGGTTTGATAGTAGCTAAAACGGTACAACGCCATCTAAAAACGACATTCCGAAACTTTTGCAAGACTCAGTTTCAATTTTAGAGTTGCGCATCTATACTAATATATATCTGTATTATCTATGGCCGCGGCTCGGGCAAGAACTGAAGCGATTTGTCCACACACGGTCAAGACAGGCCGCGCGTTCAGGCCGATCGGTCAGGCAAGAATTAATGTTGCCAACTTAGTTATTTTACAAAATTTTACTAAATTGAGTATTTTATTCCCTCCTTGGTAGAAATTTAGTTATTAGTAGTGTTTAAGTAGGAAAGAGCCAGACAGTAATGATATGCAAAATAGCCACTAAATACATAATATTTCCTAGTATATTTTAATTTAATGATAAAATTTATAATCAAATTCAATTAATGAAAAAAATGTAATATAATAAAACCTAAAATGCAGTGGTTTTTGGGGGGCTTCAGGAATTCCTAAGTTAAGTAGCCTCTTTAGTAGTTTTTTAGTAGTTTTAGTAGAAATCGATACGAGTTTAGTAGTTTCACAAAAAAAGAGCTGGCAACACTGGAACGAATCGCTTCAGTCCGTACGGCCGCCTGATGCGATCTCGAAATTGCACACACACGATACGATTTTGCATCCGTTCAGGCCGAACTGAAGGTAGACCGGACCATGTATGGGGCCCTTAAGTCACTGAGCTCTCTAGAGCGCAAGTTAGGTAATTTAATTTCTAAATGATAAGTAATTAAAAAAAAAACCGTAATCCGTGCGTGCGTATTGTCAAATCATGACATTGCTACTATCGTTATTTTTTTTTCAAAACATTATGACAATAATTCCTTTTTATCGTACCTAGTAGTAAGATAAGTGACATTCGTTTCGTCAATTATTTTCTTAAGTAGTAGTGTTTTTAATGTTTGTTTTATGTAAAAAATTTCAATTTTTTTTTATTGATTAATTAAGTACCTATTGATTGGCTGTGTATTCTCTCCAAATGCGTACCTCTAGTTTATATAACTTTAGAACTAAAATAAAATTACCTACTGCGATCTGCTAGGTTTAGTTACATGACGCATATAAAGTAGGTAGGTATGTTATAAAATATTTTAATCATTTTAGAGCGTGCACTCTCCAAATATTTGGTCTCTTGTCGCTTGATATGACAGGTAGAGCCACAAAGCAATTTAATTAGGTATAGACGAGGCATGTTGAGGCAAAAACTGTCCACACTTAAATATTATGGCCTTACTTTTGGAGTTTTTTGGGTCCACTTGACATTTGAGGTTTGGTGAAACCAAGATGGCTGTTATTTGAGATATGGTAAAAACAAGATGGCGTAACTTTTTCTTGTATGAAGATTTGTTCTTTCAAATCCTCCTATCTTTAGTTTTAAAATCCTTGCTGACTATGGATTGGAGCATAATTTATTATATTATTATTAGATAATATAACAGCCTGTTAAAAGTGCGCTCATCAACGGCTCGAACTCAGTCGGCGCGCGGGGAAAATGCTTGTTATTTCATCTAATATCGGGGGAAAAAGGATATAGCCATAAAATAGTTATCTATATTCAAATGAGAAACTATAGTGCACACATTTATACCGCTTTGTAAAGTATTTTAGACAAGGCGTCCTCAAATTACGCAAATCGACACTCAGCTGTTGGTGGGAACTTATATATCTTTATTACGCTGTGGTTTTATGATAAAACTAAAATTTTTGTCTGAAGTAAAGTTAACTCAATTGCTGAATAATAAAACTGTATGTGCTTGTTTTTTATTTTCATTCTTCGTTTGTTTTATATTAACGTCATAGTTGCGCTAAAAATCCGCTGTTTGGAGGCTATTATCTTCTAAACTAATTTAAATTTTAGAAATATAAGCTCATACCGACCTAGATAAGTGTTATAAAATTGATAGTACACAAAAATTTTTTGTACACAAAATCGAGATAAACAGTTTTCTACCCTTAAAAACTCACCCCTTCACTTCCCGACCTCAAATCGCCCGTAAATTATTTTCCCTTTTATTTTTGTTATATTCTCTTCCTTTTCCAATGGGTTTCATCCTACTATAAATTTATTTTACTTTTGTCCATTATCAAAGGTTTAAAAGCACTAATTACGAGAAATACACGAGAATTCACTTAACAATTTCTACTATTGATATACATATATCCAAATTCCGAGCGTTAATCTTTTTTAAATTATACATTTCCCGCTCAGCAATTACGATTTATGATTCGATTCTATCAATTCTATATTTGTACTCTCAAGTCTCATGAACTGATGCCACTTATTGAGGCACTAGAATGACTAGATGTTGCCCGCGACTACGAGAGCTCAAAAGAAAATCCCGCGGAACAATACATTTTGCCACAGTAAAAAGTTGTCTATATCCTTTCCCGTCGTCTACTCTATATCTGTGCCAAATTTCATTTAAATCGGTCCAGTAGTTTCGATACATACAAACAAACAAAAAAAATGTTTTCTTCTTTATTATATTTCTAGTTTAAATAAAAATCACAAATTATGTTTTATTACAAGATTGTTTCTTCAGGTTCCGACTTTTCAAATTCAAGTCAACATAGCAGTTCAGTGACGAAATAAAAAAAAGTAAATAAAAGCCCCTAAAACCCCCCCTGTATTTCTCCTAAATTTATGTGAAATGCTCGTAACTTGTCACTGGTTTAGCATATTGCGGAATGCTCCTCGGCAGTTTACTGAGTAGAATTTCCAAAAGTACTTGCACTTGATTATTCAGTTTGTCGAAGAACTCGCCCGCGAGGGCCGATATAACTTTTTGGATTTCGAGCAATATTTTAGGCATGTTCAGTTTCACGTCGGTCTTCAGAAACACGTAGAAGCTTTCTAGAAACTCCGTGAAAGGTACCGAGGACTGTACCACGTAAATTATGTCTAAATCTGACAAAATGGCGTGTATCAGATCGACGTGTCTCGGCGACTTCTCCGTCGCGCTAGTTCTATTCACGTGATCCTCCAGAATCTTCTGGAGGTCCAGCAGAATTCGTCTGTTCGGATTCTCGACGAACTCATAGAGCTGAAATTGCACCTGATGTGCGAATTCATCGTTCATGAGGGAGTACAATTTCGTATCGAACAACGCTCTGTAAAATGAGTTTAGGAAAGACTTGATTTTTTCATACGGAGCCTTCGTCAGCTCCGCGAGTACTCCTAGTAATGCGGATGTAAACTTATTTTTAGCTAAGCACACGTCGTGTTCCACGCATAGGATATTCAAATAATTATTCTCCATTATGACCGTTGCTAAGATTGTTTTGTGGCGCAAATCATTCTTATCAATATTTGGACTTAGAGATTCACTATAAACGGCGCTCATTTGTTGAAATTTGGAATTTATTATTTTTATTGTGACTATCCAAAACGAAGGGTTCTTGTCGTTGGTACTATCGAGGAGGACCTCCTTGACATATTCTACGTATTCGTTCACTTGTTTATGGTAGTCTACTTCTATAAATTTTGGACCTAGAGCTTTCTGTAATACTCTGCCCATCGTTTTTGCTAGAACTATAATGTATTCTTCGATAAATTTGTACAAGGAGCAATTTTCACAGCTGTTTGTTATTTTAAATAGGGAGTATCGGACCATTGAAGTTATTTTATCCTCCTGCACGGGCAACAAACTTCTTCTAGAATTTCCTAGGGAGGACACCACACGATCTGCTAACGAGTCTAGGAGCTCCTTGCCGACATTTAAGGTGCCTTCAATAGACACGTTCACCGCAATTGATGATGGCATGAACATCGCTAAAATAATTAAAATTGTCTATAAAATCTTGATATTATTATACGTGAAACAATAACTTTCAGTACAAGGCACTGTGCAACGGGAGGGTTGTGAAATTTGGAGGGGTAAATTAAAGTTTATGTGGAGGAAGCGCAGAAAGCTTATCTTGTCTAATATATTTTAATTAATACTTAAAAATACCTACATAAAATTAATAAAAACAACAACATGTACTATCACAGATCATTAACACTGAGTATCATCTATTGTGACGATTTATTTCAAGAGTATATGATACAATATTCAATATAGAGCCAAATAATAAACTAAAAATTAATACTAAAAATAGAATACCTATCTAAGATTATATTCTATTTTTATTATATTCCAGCAACTGTGGGAGAGCCACGCTTCGACATGAATGGGTCGGCTCGACCGGATAAATACCACGACCTCACAGAAAACCGGCGTGAAATAACGCTTGCGTTGTGTTTCGCCGAGTGAGTGAGGTTACCGGAGGCCCAAGGGGATTGGGGATTTTAAGGACCAGGAACGCAATTGCGAGTGTCTATGGGCGGCGGTAATCGCTTACCATCAGGCGATCCGTCTGCTCGTTTCCTGGTTCATTACATAAAAAAAATGTAGAGTTGATCCCCATCTGGCAGAGTACCTAGCGAACTGATAGCATTGCCTCGTTCATCGTTGGATAGCAATGGCTATCCGTTGTGCCAGATAGTTCCCGGCTCTGGGGTCTCGGGTGGCTTCAGTATTTTTTTTTTATATTTCTATATAGGTAAAGCTTTAATGTGCGCCGGACCCCATGCGCCATTGGGTTTCCATAGGGTTTCCATTATTGGTTTTGGTTTCCATTGTTTTTTTCTATTGTGGATGAACTTCGGCGTTTCGGTGGCAACAGGCAACAAGCATAAATAAATACATACCTACCGATTAAAAACACAAAATATTTTAAATCCATATTTGTACCGTTGCATTTGGTTCCGCAATAGTAAAGCAATTACATTATGTTGTAAAATCATTATAATACACGTCGTAATTTTTTTACGATTGGAAAAAAATATTACAATACGCTAGCCATGAAATTTGAGAATATCAGTAGGTAATATTATGTTTGTAGGTATTCAATCATATTATTTAGTTCCAGTACTACTTATATATGGATGTTTTGGGTAAAAATGGGTAATAACTAAAAAGCAAAAAAATTACTTTCTGAGAATGCCGTCCGTCGCATTGCCTGGCATGGCGGTGAGGAGATTCCCTAGCGGAAAGGCGCAGAACTAACGTATGAATGATAAAAGTACTGTTAGATCAGTATTCTGTGGGTTAGACGTACGATTTTAAATGATTCTGAAAATAATTTGTAATTCTTCAAGAATATAAAATAAACTGTGCTTTAAATTTAATTCAAAAATGACCACAAACGTTATGAAAAAGAAAGGAACTGACTGTTGCGTTCCTCAATGTTTTAATTATTATAATATAGAAGATAAAAGCTCATATAAGCTGCAGCTGTACAGCATGGGCGTAGGTTCAACCCCCCCCCCCCCCCCCCCGAAATGGGCCGGCTGGTCCATGTGGATGACCCATATACAGAGGCGTATTTAGAAACTTTGCGCCCCGGTCGAATAACATATTTTGCCGCCCCAATAACCCTATCTGAAAGATGATTTTGTAAAGTTATTTTAGAAAAAATAATCAACAGCCTAAAACAGAACTTTAATACTAACTTGTTCTATATGTATGTGTTTATGTTAAATGCGTTCAAACTGAGAGAGCGAGCGAATGTTTTTACGCTTTAACCTGTTAAAATCTTTTTATACTTTAAGCCCTGAAAGAATGTTGTACTTTAAAAAATAAACAATAAAATCAGTAGCCTACAACAGGGTTCGCGAATCTATGGCACGCGTGCCATCGAATCCTCGAACGTATAACATGCGACACAATATTTTGGGCACGTCACTGATACAAAATTTTGTAATTATGTACCTACTACGAAAAAATTGTGAAATAGGTAATGACAAACCTAACTTAATAAGTTATTTGTCATCTATTTTGCAACATCAGAAATTACACTAATTTTACTTGAATTTAAATTACAAAATGAGCCTATTTTCACGGTCTTTTAGGGTTTAAAATTTGAACAGGTTTAACCTATTAAATAGGAAAAAAATTTGCTCGCTCGCTTCGCTCGCTCGCGTTTAGCATAAGGAACATATTATATTATTTAGTAGCGATGTTTTGGTTTAGCCAGTTCATTTTATGATTTTTTCCGAAGTTCACCGTTAATCAGTATTTAAGTTTAACGATTGACTAGGTTTTAACCTATAGAATGGGAAAAAAATTTTTGCTCGTTCGCTTCGCTCACTCGCGGTTAACATAAAGGCCATTATATTATTTATTAGCTGTTGCCCGCGGCTCCGTCCAAGTAAATATAGTATCCCTCGGGAACACTGTACTTTTTTGGGATAAAATCCAGAGCCTAAACGACTATCTATCATACCAAATTTTATCAAAATCCGTTCACTGGTTTTTGCGTGAAGAAGTAACAAACATCCAGCCATCTATATCCTCATCCTCACAAACTTTCAAATAATATAAGTAGGATTACCGATGTTCTGCTTCAGCCGGTTGATTTTATGGTGTTAATATTTTAGTTTAACGTTTGAACAGATTTAAACGTTTGAACCTGTAAAATAGGAAAAAAAATTTGCTCGCTCGCTCGTTTCTGGCTTAAAAAACGTATTATAAAATTTAGTACTGACGTTTAAAGCTTTTCCGGGTTTAAAGCTTACTTAAACAGATAAAAACGAAAAAAAAATCGAATGTGCCTTGGGCCTCTAATAGGTTAAAGACGACCTTGGTTATTTAATGTACTTGTAGTCGTTTTATTTTCTTGAACCCCCCCCGAAACTAAAACCTGGCTACGCCCATGCTGTACAGTGTACACTGTAGTCAGGGCTGCCTTTTTATACAGTTCCTTTGTGTTGTTACAGTCTGACAAGGATCTTTTGGCACGTGGACAAAATCAGAACTAACATCGCCGTCTTGTAAAATGTCACTTTTAGTATTATGTATTGTTTTGTAGTTGCAACACTTACCTTTTGGCACGTGGATAAAATCAGTACTAACATCGCCGTCTTGTACAATTATTTCACTTTTAGTAATAAATATTGTTCTTATTTGCGACACTCACGCCCCCATCCAAGTGCCAAAAGATCCTTGTCCGACTGTATGTGTGTTTTTTCAGGTGCAAATAAAGAGTTTTCTTTTCTATTCTATATGTTTTCATAATATTTATTTATATATATTTATAATCACAAAAGATTTAAAATCGAATTTAGATTTAAAGAAATAGGACCTCAAGACATTATTAAACATTTTAATTTGTTAAATATCAAGAATACTTCAGATTTATGGGGCCTATCTATGAAAGTTATTAAATCTATAATCGATATTATTGCACCTTACTTAGCAACTATCTTTAATGATTGTATAAAACGTGGCGTCTTTCCTGATCTAATGAAACACAGTAAAGTTTTACCTCTCTTTAAGTCTGGTAGTAAGTCGGATCCATCTAACTTCCGACCTATATCTATTTTACCAACACTAAGTAAAATTTATGAAAAAATAATACTTAATCAGTTGCTAGCACACTTCAATATAAATAAAATTTTACATAACAAACAATTTGGATTTACAAAGGGACGCTCTACAACAGATGCAGGCGTCGATCTAATTAGTTATATTTTTGATGCTTGGCAGAGATCGCATGATGCTCTGGGAGTCTTTTGCGATCTCTCTAAGGCATTTGATTGTGTGCAACACTCAACATTGATCAGGAAATTGTGCCACTATGGAGTATCCAGCACTCGTTCTCCTAAAATCTTATTTACCAAATAGGATTCAGAGAGTTGAGATAAATGGAAAAAGATCCACAGGTACTAAAATTGAGATGGGGGTCCCACAAGGGTCAATTTTAGGACCCTTTCTTTTTCTGATTTATATAAATGACCTACTTACCATACCTTATTAATGAAAAAAAACGGAATAGTATTATTTGCCGATGATACGTCACTTACTTTTAATATTAATCGCCAAAACTCGTGTTATGACGAAGTAAATAATGCTCTTCTAAAAATAGTACACTGGTTTAATGTCAATAATCTTTTGTTAAATAGCAAAAAAACTAAATGTATAAAGTTCACGTTGCCGAATGTACGGCAAACTAAAACCAATGTGCTATTAAATGGGGAAGGTATGGAACTAGTAGATACAGCCGTCTTTTTAGGTATTACATTAGACGCGAAACTTCAATGGGGCCCTCATATTGCTGGATTGGCCGACAGACTTAGTTCAGCAGTATTTGCAGTAAGTAAAATAAGACATTTTGCAGACGAAAACACAGCAAGGCTTGTGTATTTTAGTTACTTCCACAGTATAATGTCCTATGGCATTCTGCTATGGGGCAATGCTGCAGATATAAATACTTTCTTTGTGCTGCAGAAGCGAGCTGTTCGGGCAATCTACAAGCTGGCCCCCAACACTTCATTAAGAGATAAGTTTAAGGAAACTGGGATCTTAACTGAAGCTTCTCAGTATATTCTATCAAATGTACTATATGTTAAAAAAAATGTAAGCCTATTCAAAAAAAAAAAGTGACAACCACAATAGAAATACTCAAAATAAGAATAAGCTTGATGTACCAGTGACTAGACATTAGTAAAGTAAAGAATTCGTTTAAAGGCCAATGTATACGCATATACAATAGGATCCCAGAAAACGTTCAACATTTTTCAACCAATAAATTTAAAAAAGTAATCAAAGAACGTTTGTGTAGTAAAGCTTATTATAAACTTAATGATTTCATGAATGATAGCACACCTTGGGAATGAGGTGGCCCCCTGCAAGGCTACTTCCATATACTATTGTATTCTAGTTATATAGTTTTAGTCATAACATTGTTATACATTTTTTTATTTTAAAAGAACAATTTTCCATCTTTTTGGTAAAAGATGGCCCCGCGCGAGTTTCTTACGCCGGTTCTTCTCGCCGGGCTAGTTCCCGAACCGGTGGTAGGCATCATGTATACCGACGTTCAATAATAGTTCAGTTAAATTGTATTTTTGCTAGGAAAGTTTTGGGGTAGTTCTGATTTTTTCATTCCATATGTGTTTTGGGGTGCTAAATCCGAATCTGAGGTTTGCGGACAAAATTTCGTGACGCAACTTTAAAGAAACCAGAAAAAAAAAACGGTTTTTTTTTTGCTTTTTTCCGGTTTTTTGCTTAAAACTCGAAAACTATTAACTTTTGGTAAATGGTCTGTTTAGAGAAATTAAAGTACTTGAAATTCTCTACAAATAGCAGTATTTAGTTTTTTTTTTCAGTCGAATCGTTCGGTTTCTAGTGCGAGTTGAAAATTGTAAATTTTTAGCAGTTTATGCAAAACCCACTTTTTACATTTCAATATTTAATTTTTATGGATGCTGTCATTTGATAAATGTCACCTGGTTTTCCACACAAGTAATTAAAAAGAAAAAAGGCAAAAATTATGCATATTCAGTAGGTATCAAAAAAGGTAGAACTCGTAACTAAATAAAACTTAAAATCTCGTTACTTACGATCATATAATATTATTATGATTTTATATTATAATATGCAAAATTTATATGAGCCATAGATATATAATATTAAAAAGAGGTAAATATGTTATAAACGCGTAAAAATGAAGACTCGAATTGGCCCGAGTTGGGCCAATTTTGGTTAGTGTGCTCCGCGAGTAATAGCGTGTTTTGTGTTACTATGCGACGTTGACACATTGACACGCGTCCCATGTCAATGTGTGTCGTGGCACAGAAATATTGTCAGTTTTGTAAGGATATAACGTATCTAAAGATATGAGCCGTTGTCTTTTTACTTTTTACATTTACATTTCATATAACTAAATGTAAAAAGGGCTGTCAACGCAATTGTGGATGCAGGAAGGCGGGACTCCATTATTCCCCAATATGCACATCATGCAAAGGACTGTGTAACAATGTTGAGCCCCCAGAAGACAGCTCTGACATAGACGTAGAAGAAACTGAAGAAAGAGAGAGAGGTATATTGGATCTCACAAGTTATTTTTGTAGTCATTCATCTCTCCTTGATATATGATATGTGTCTCACCTCTTTTTATTTTCCAGGAGAACGACTCCCGGCGCTGACGATGGAGCAATCAGACCCTGAGCCAGGACCCGATGCCATCGAAGAACCTCAGTACGATGCGGAAGGTATGTTTAATCTCACAATCTATTTTGCAATCTTCATCCCTTCTTGATAAATGACTTAACGTTAAACTTTTATTTTCCAGAACAAGCAGAACCAGGACTCATCGTTATCGAAGAACCTCAGCCAGGGCCTTCCAAAAGACAACAGCTCATATAAATTTTGCATATTATAATTTATAATCATAATAATATATGATCATAAGTAACGAGATTTTAAGTTTTATTTAGTTACGAGTTTTTTGATACTTACTGAATTTGCATAATTTTTGCCTTTTTTCTTTTTAATTACTTGTGTGGAAAACCAGGTGACATTTATCAAATGACAGCATCCATAAAAATTAAATATTGAAATGTAAAAAGTGGGTTTTGCATAAACTGCTAAAAATTTACAATTTTCAACTCGCACTAGAAACCGAACGATTTGACTGAAAAAAAAACTAAATACTGCTATTTGTAGAGAATTTCAAGTACTTTAATTTCTGTAAACAGACCATTTACCAAAAGTTAATAGTTTTCGAGTTTTAAGCAAAAAACCGGAAAAAAGCAAAAAAGAACCGGGTTTTTTCTAGTTTTTTTAAAGTTGCGTCACGAAATTTTGTCCGCAAACCTCAGATTCGGATTTAGCACCCCAAAACACATATGGAATGAAAAAATTCAGAACTACCCCAAAACTTTCCTACTAGGGTCACTTTACAATACAAATTTACTGAATTATAAGTGTATAAAAATACCAACATTGAATAAAAATTTTTGACTTTGACTTGGGTCGGTTTTGCCGGGAAAGTCAATCAGCAATGTTGTGTTTCTGTATTATTTTTCTAAATTCGTGTTAATTCGGTTTTTAATGTGTTATAGTGGTGGAATATTAACCATTAATTATTCGTTGAGGTGCATTAGTGTGGAAAAGTGATACATTCTACAAAATGCGTGCTAAATTGGGTTTCCCGCCAAAACTCCCTAGGAAGTTTCAGTAAAGCGTCTACCACTTTACTGAATCGACTGACTTGACTGATTGACTACCGTGACTATTTATTTGGACTTTGACTAGACTTTGGACTTGACGATTTAGAAATACAGTACCTACGTTGATGAAAATAATATACTTGACATTGGCAAATGGTGATAAGCCGACGCCATAAATAAAAAAAAAAAAAAAAAGAAAGACTTTGACTTGACTTTGACTATTTTTACTACAGTAGGTAGATACAGTTCTATTCGTCCCTCTGGTTTTGATGTGTTCAGATTACATTCCACTTCATGGATTTAAATCAAATAGGTACACCAGAAGTTTGTGTAGAAACGTATTTGTAAGTAAACAACTTTAAATTAACAAATTGATTTAAATTTAAATTAACAACTTTAAATTTGTAAGTTGTTTACTTTATAAATTCCTTGTACCCGGGCTATTATTACGAATATATTGACACCTCATTTATTAAATTCAGACCAGTAAAACTACTGTTTGTTCCATCGTAGTGTCTAAACAGACAGTACGATGGAACAAACATACGTAGACTGCCAAAATCATTACCCTTCCTTTTGGCTTCGCCGTAGCTAGTTAAAAAAGGATAGATACTAGGTAGGCGCAATAATATTTATTATAGCTCTACCAGAATCTGATGGCATTTTAAAAAAAAATAAAAAATGTGATTTTCATATGGCAATGTCAAGTATGACCCGTCAAATCAAAGTACGTGATCTGTCAACCGCTGCTAAAATTTTGTGATTATGTTCTTGGAATTTGTTGTTTTTGTGAAAATATCCAAAAAGGCAATTCGATCTCAAGCGAGAAATATTGTTTTCTATGTCTATAGTAAAATACAGAAAGAAGAAGGTGTAAATCGAACTCAATCTTATAATTTAAAGTTCGTGGTCGAGTTGACCGGTAAGTTAGAGTGAGTTGTTTTGATACTTTTAGTTTTTTTATATTTTCTTAGGTAATTATTGTGACTTCTTTAAATGTGTTTCCAGTACTACTATAAGGTGAATCGTAGCTGATGGCACATCGAATGATGGTTTGTTTTCCATGCCTGGTAAAAGGAGGAGAGGAGGAAAAAAGAAAATCAACATAAGACAGTTTCGATTTATAGTTGATTAGGAATAAAGTAAACGAGTTCTATACAGTTCGGAAGGAAATTCCAACATTAAATAAACTGTTGCCAATTTAATTGTATGTTATTCGTAATAAATAAGTATATAAAGTAATTCACGATTGATTTATTTTTCATGAAATATCATTATATTACATAGTATAAAACAAAGTCCCTTTTTTGTCTGTCCCTATGTATGCTTAAATCTTTAAAACTACGCAACGGATTTTGATGCGAGTTTTTAAAATAATAGTCTTTAAGATATTATAAGATTATGGTAAAATTTATATTCAAGTACTTATTATGTAAGTATATTATCAAGTGGTCGCGCATGTCGTATCGAGGTGATAGGGTCCCATTTTTAACAATTTGCATTGGGCAAACCTAAAAACATGTTCAATATTGTATCAGTAGTATATTGCTGTAAGTAGGTAGAGAATTATTCGCCGAAGTAGTTTTTTCTCCAAGAACACTATTCCACGCGGGCGAAGCCGCGGGCAAAAGCTAGTTTTCTATATTATACACCGAACATTCTTCATACAGTCTTATTATAATTCATGTTCAATAATACTAAAGACATAATTAAATATTAACCAGTATCAAGATCGTTTAATCCAATTTCCCCAGTATTGCACACTACAAATTTTTTTTTCCCTATTTGCCATGAGATTCTGGTACACCTATAAGTGAAATCGTGTATTTCTTTGATAATAAATAATGAGGATGATAATGAGATTAAAGAGTAAACTAATTATTTGTGCCAGATTTAAACAACTTTAGAGATTTTAACACAAATTCTAATAATTATTTTACTCCGTACATCTGGTCTACTCTCTACTATATTCACACAGTGGCGCACTCTATAAAGTATAAACTTTAACTTTAAATTTTATTATCTGTAGATTTATTGTCTGTGATCCGAATTGACGTTTAGTTTTCCTCTTTCTGTCAAATTCTGTCACTACCTTTTTGTTTCGGCCATTTTTGCCGAAAGTTTGGTGTTCCTCTACGGTCGCGAATCCGTTCGTGGCCTTTAGATCACACTAATTAAAGTTAATCAAGATGGTGCAGAAGAAGGTAAAAACCATGTGCGTTTATTATAAAATATTATTTTTGCCTCGAAATATTTGAAAACAGTGAAACATCCATATTTGTGAGTGAGGTTTAACTTGTTGTTTTTGTCATTGAAATCTTTGAATACACGACTACGTTTTGCATTTAGTTAGTTTAGTAATGTGCACCTTACCGTGAACCGTAAGTATTATAAGTGTAAGTGATGTGCAGAAGTATTTTAAATGAAATTAAAACTTTAGCACAACATAACCTCTAACTTGCCATGATGTGAACTTATCAATGAAGTTTTATGATTACATGTAAAATATCACCAAGATCGCTGATGCTTCTATGCATCGCAAGTTGCCCGATGCATTATTTCTTGGGAATTATGTTAAAATTACTTTTTAGCCCAAGAAGAAGGTCGGGAAGAAAGTCGCGGCCGCACCTTTGGTCGTAAAGAAAGTAGAACCCAAAAAGATCGTGAACCCGCTGTTCGAGAAGAGGACAAAGAACTTCGCTATTGGTATGTGCAACAATATTTATTTCTCTTTTATAAAATACGCATGACCAAAGTGATGTAAACAATTTCCCTGAACCACCATGTGGGTGAAAATATCGAGCTTTTTAACACTGATACTGGTCTAATCATCACAGGAAAGTTTAACAAGAAATAAAAAACATTGATCTAAGAAATTCCATATTGATTGAACATGTAATTTCCCAATTCTTTGAAGTCAAATCTAAATTTTAAATGGGACAGAACTACTGTACCTAAATGCTGTTTATAATCTAACGAATAATTTTACTTCTCATCAAGTCTTACAGTTATTACAACTCTGTGTGTTATTTAACAAACTAATGGTACTTCCTAGGTCAGGATATCCAGCCAACCCGTGATCTGTCCCGTTTTGTCAGATGGCCCAAATACATCCGCATCCAGCGGCAAAAGGCCGTCCTGCAGCGCAGGCTGAAGGTGCCACCACCAATCAACCAGTTCACGCAGACACTCGACAAGACTACTGGTTAGTTTTTGCTGTTAGTTTTAGTCAAAAATGAAAAAAATATAATATTACTATTGATTTATAGGAAAGTACCTGCATTCTTAATGTCTTTTATTACTAGTTCATGTATCATGGATCTGTTATTGACATTGAAATATGATTGTCAAGTGATATTAAGAAAGTAGTTGTACTGTATTATAATTTAAATTTATTGTTGTGTGAAAAGCAACTAAAAAATATGTTCTGTTACTTACAATTTAATCAATAGAAAATGTTTTTATGATGAACTCCAAATGCAACTATGAATACTATGATTATCAACAAAATATACGAGCTTTTTAACTCTGAATTGCTTTTTTTCTATAATCATTATACACCTTTATGATAATGTTTATTTAATCAGAAAAATATGTCTTTCAGCTAAGGGCCTGTTCAAGATCCTTGAGAAATACAGACCTGAGACTGAGGCGGTGAGGAAGGAGCGCCTTAGGAAAGCCGCTGAAGCTAAGGTATGTTGTTGGTATTATTTCTGCAGTGCTAATAGGATAAAGATAATATTATTTTATCTTTACTAATGTTATAAATAGGGAAGATTTGTTTGTTTATGTCACTGTAAAATTGTTAAAACCGTTAGATTGTAATATTACTAGAGATATTATAATATGCTGACAGATTGTCAAATACAAACTTCTCCATACAATTGTACACATAATTTTTCGTTATAATTATTATTATGAAAAAGCAAACAAATATGGCGGAGTGGGGCACATACCGTATAACCAATCGTCACGTAAATATTACAATATAACGAAAAATAATGCATACAATTGTATGGAGAAATTTGTATTTGACAATCTGTCAGTCTATTATAATATCTCTAGTAATGTTACAATCTTACGGTTTTTACAATTTTACGGTGACATATACATTGAATGGGCTATAATGAAATTTGACATGGATATAGATTATAGAGTAGACCATGGAGATGGAATATTTTATCATAAGAAAGTATAGAGTTCCTGTGGGATACTGTATTTACACAGGTGGAGCTGCGGGCAACTACTTCTATTGATATATAATTATATTTGAACCAAGTAAAGGAGTATAATATTATTTAAAATTTTAATTTAAGTTTTGATTTACAAACTTGTCCACAAAGTCTTACTGGGTATTGTAAATTTTTCAATGGTTCTCAGCAAAGCAAGAACATTTAATTTGAACCATGAAATAATATTTACAAGTACTTTCTAGTTCAAGTTCTACAAATAGAAGTTAATGTTTTCCGATAGCTGCTGTAGGATTTGGAATGATGCATAAAACAATACTGAGTGCCATGACGACCTCTAACCACCAAGATCTCTGATAAACTACATCATACCAACGAATACATTTACTTAAATTTGCCAATATTGAAATGTAGTTTTGTCTAGGTCGCCAAAAAAGACGAGCCTCCAGCGAAGAGGCCCAACACAATCCGTGCTGGCACCAACACTGTGACCAAGCTCGTGGAGAAGAAGAAGGCACAGCTTGTGGTCATCGCTCACGATGTTGACCCTATTGAGGTAAGTCTAAAATATCCTAAAAGTAATGGTAAAATGGTATAAGAAGAGTCCACACTCTTATTCTGTCACCTGTCTAGATTACAGTGTGCAAATTATTAGCCAGGCTTTACTGTAAATACAACGAAGCACTTTATTATTAAAAGGTATTTTATTTTAATTTAAAAATTAAATACATTTTAAGATTAGATTAATGTTGTACAATGCTCTCGCTGACTCCATTATTAATTATGGCATAACCAGCTGTGGAAGAACCTACAAAACTTACCTTAGTAAAATTCAAAAGAAAATTTCAAAAATTTTGTGTGACGTAATATTGAGATGGGCTCCAACACATTGTAGCGTTTTCACGGCTTTAATAATTATTTAAACTTTTATACTAATTTGCAAGGAAAGTGTTAATAATAATATGATTTCTAATGATGTTAGAATTTCTTCACCTGAGGCTGTAACTTTTATTGTTAACAGTTGCATGAAGACAGTTGACTCTGAATGGTTCACTTATATTCAACTTGTATAAATATAGTTATAATATTATTAACATAACATGTTACTTCCAGCTGGTACTTTTCCTGCCCGCCCTCTGCCGTAAGATGGGCGTCCCATACTGTATCGTTAAGGGCAAATCTCGCCTCGGAGCCCTTGTACACAGGAAGACATGCTCGTGCTTAGCTCTGACACATGTAAGTAAAGTTATAATAATATTTTTCTAATAAATAAGTGCAAGCAATAGAGAGAAGTTTGAGTTAATGTGACTACTTCAATGTCATACTTTAGTTCGTTTATTTTAGCTAGCTAATACGAGTTACTAAACATCTTGTGAGTTGTGGTTAGATGTAATAATAAATTCAACCAATCCCAAGTAAGCGATATGAAAATATAATCATGCATAATTAACTGCTGTAAAAATGCACTATTAATATCTTACGGGAAACTTTTCCATACATTGTCTGTCACTGCCAAGTGCAATGAAATAAGATGATTGCCAAATGACGTTAAGAAGGTAGTGCTAAAATAAATTCTACTATTATATTTGTGATGTTTGTGAGGAGGGATGATGGAAGGTTGGATATTTGAATGTTTACACTTCACCTTAAAACTACAGAACAGATTTTGATGAAATTTAGTATGGTAGTAGTTTCGAGCTCTGGATTAACATAGGCTACTTTTTAGAGCCACAGGGAAAATCTAGTATACCATAGTTTGGCATGTAATGATGATATATTTGCTATCCAAACGCCATGAGGACAACCCTCTTACCACCAAATAGAGATATCTGAGTGTGCCAAATGCCAACATTATCATTTTGTTATCCTTTGACCAACTCGATAACGGTATAACCTATTATGTCTTCTTTCTAGGTGGAGTCCGGTGACCGCGCTGCCTTCTCCAAGGTCGTGGAAGCCATCAGAACCAACTTCAACGAGAGATACGAGGAGCTGCGCAGGCACTGGGGCGGCGGCGTCCTCGGCAACAAGTCGAACGCGCGTATTGCCAAGCTCGAGAAGGCTAAGGCACGGGAGATTGCGCAGAAGCAGGGCTAAGCCAATAAAACTTTATCTGTATTAGTGCATTTTATTTGTCAACATTTTCAATGTAGTTCAGATGCATATGCAGCAAATTTTGTTATAGTAACTATGGACGCTTTCACGCCACGTCAATCTGTCGTAAGTTATCGAAGAACTTGTGTTACGGGTACCAGACAATGGAAATACACATTCAGTGCCACTAACACGCCTAGCGTGTCCACATTAATCTTTATATCCATGCCGCGAGCACGCCGGGCGTGCTCTCCGTTTTTCATCAATATCTCAAAGATAAGACAATATTTTTCACCGAAACGCTCAGAGCATAAACTTTGTGCCGTAAGCTATTGAATTCTTAAGTGGTTCCATGATCTAATATTTTTTTCATGTTATCGAAAATACTTTATTATGTAATGCCGCGAACATGCCAGGCGTGATCATCTACACGCGTTCTCAACCTTTTATATTGTTTGGTCAATTTACTAAATTTATAATACGAATAATAAAATATAATGTTTTTTTATAATTTGAACAAAAAAGATAAAATAAATTACATAAAACATTCACCTTTCATTCATCTGTAGAAGACAAAACACTGCCCGCTATATATAATACTACATATATGTATATGTAGTATTATAAAGCTGAAGAGTTTGTTTGGTTGAATGTTTCAGGTAAAAAACCAAATTTTTGCTTTTTGTAAAGCAGCTCAAATATTTTTGGAGATACGAAAATTTGATTTCATTTGAACCAACTTTGATTCAAAAATTTTTTTGCGTATCTCCAAAAATTATTGAGATACTTTATAAAAACAAAAAAATTGGTTTATTTGATGGGGGACTATCTGCTTGCGTCGCATCATTATCATATTCCCCTGTTTCCAGCTCATATTTTCTATTCTCTAAAAAAATCATAAATAAGTAACCAAAGGTTGACATTCACTGATCAAATTACGATAAATACTTACCTCGGAATCTATTTACTGCCATAATTAAACCTTCAAAACCACAAACACTGCTAAAAACAAAATATCCCTTCAGTAACTCAAGAAGGACTACTGAATAACCACAGTTGAAGTCGAAATAACGCTTTTTATGATTTTACCTCTTTACAGTGCCAGTGAACACACTTAGCGTTCTACGTAATTTCATCCTGCAGTGCCGAGAGCACTCCTAGCATGTTTGCGTTTTTTATACGGCGACATCGCTGGGAACTACTAGAAAATGTGGTGGCATTGAATGTGTTAATACTTTTATACTATACAATATAATAATTTAGGATTTTTATTATATTAGGTTGGGGAAAAAGTTTCTTCGCATTTTATATAAAAATTCAAAAGGTTTTTTTATAAAGTTTATTTACAAGTGACTAAAGTATATAGGTGCCATTTTGTTCGATAACTTATTGCCATCTTGTTGGTAGGTACATGATCCCATTGCTATAAAATTTTTGGGGCTTCTGATGAAAAAACTGCGACAAGTGGTTTTGGCAGTCCTCTTGTGATGTCAACCTGACACTGCCTAAGGAATTCTGCAGCGACCGAAACAGGTGGAAATCTGAAGGTGCAAGGTCAGGACTATACGGCGGATGCATTAACACCTCCCAGCCAAACTCCCGTATTTTTTTCTGAGTGGCTAAAGATGTGTGAGGTCTAGCGTTATCATGGTGAAAAACCACACCCCTTCTGTTGATTAATTCCGGCCGCTTTCTCTCAACTTCTTGCTTTAATCTCATCAGTTGTTCGCAGTACAGTTCAGAATTGATGGTCCTGCCTGGCGGTAACAGCTCATAATGAATAATGCCCTTCCAATCCCACCACACACACAGCATCACCTTGTTGCGAGTTAACCCGGGTTTCGCCACAGTCTGTGAAGCCTGACTATAGATGCTGGCGGGAAAAATTCCGAATCATTCCCGTCGAATACTTCGGAAGTATTCCGAAATATTCCGAAACTTTGGGAATATTTCAACTAAAAAGAAACGAGAAAAATTGCGCTTGGAAGTTGTAAACTAATACCCCCTTACATTAGTACTATGGTATTAGTTTACAACTTCCAACTTTACAACTTTATTAAAACGCTGTGACACAAGTGACATTTTTAATTCGATAGAAGAAGACAAAACACTGTGTAACTATTCAAAGCTTATACAGCGTTTATTAGTAAGGGGGTTTATCTTCAGTTGTGTTGTGAGCGGTAGTTATATTTGAGTTTATGGTTGTGACTTGATTGCACGTCGCATCATTTAATAAAGTCGTCAGAGCTGAGAGCACCTCTTCAATAAAGTCTTCGCTTGGTGGTGGTTTGAGGTCAATTGAGGTGTTCCGGCTTCATTGAAGTCGGTTCTATTAGTATCTACAAAAGTCCAATTAATAAAACCTCTGTATTGTATAACAGTTTAAAAAGTGAATTAATACTTTGACTTATATTGTCAATAATTTTATCTTGATACTAGCTTTTCCCCGCGACTTCGTCCGCGTGGAATAGTTACTTTAGGATATCGCTAAAATTTACCCGCGACTTCATTTACGTAGAAGGAGAAGCGCTTCCACCTCACGGTCACGAGCATAGATAATACAGATATATACTAGTATAGATGCGCAACTCTAAAATTGAAACTGAGTCTTGCAAAAGTTTCGGAATGTCGTTTTTAGATGGCGTTGTACCGTTTTAGTTACTATCAAACCCGCTAGATGGAAGTAGTACCGCCTGATAATTTTTATTGAACTGAATTATGGACAGAAATTAAGTTTCATCGAAAGTCGTAGACACAACAACGACCAAGTTTCTCTTTAATAGTGGAATAATATGGTTACTGCATAGTAAAATGTTCGCGAGCCCTTATAAATACGCCTTGTGTTTTCGATAGCGCGATGTAGAAGTTGCTTAGTGGCATCTGTTGTGACTATCCGAAAACTTTCAAACTGTTAGTACCGGATAGTCATTTTTAGATGTCTCTGTTCTCTGTTAATTTGTGCATGTATGAGAGTTTCACCCCCCTGGTCACGAGTCACGACTGCCCGCCCGCGCCGTGCGCCGTACTATAGCGCGCATGATTATTTTATAACTGCGATATCTTCTAAAATACTCATTGAAATCAAATGATGTAAACGGCAAATTTCTTCTAGATTAAATGCTTGTAATGAATAACGTATTTACTTGGATAAGGATTAATATAATCTTTATGAAAACACTTTCACAAATAATGCTTACCCTTAGAACAAATTTGGTTAGTATAAAAAGGTTATAGTGAGCCAACCTTAAAAGATAGACATATACTGTCGCGGACTTTTTTTTATAACTTTTACAGGGGAACAATTCTGCCATACATCATTTTAGCGAAACTTTAACCGTTTCCGCAGCGTACGTAGCGAAAGCTCTTAAAAGGAAAAAAAGACCCCCGATTTTGTAACATTCTTGATTGGTGCTCCGCTCGTATTGAGTTTAGCATGATGCTATATTATAGCCTAAAGCCTTCCTCGATAAGTGGACTATCCAACACAAAGAAATTTTCAATTCGTACCAGTAGTTCCTGAGATTAGCGCGTTCAAACAAACAAACAAACTCTTCAGCTTTATAATATTAGTATAGATATTGGAATACATATTCTAATTCGAGCTAGGTACACGTATTTTTATTTCTCGTCCTTACTACAGGTTCCATCTTTTTACTTATTTAAACATTATTTATTTCAACATTTTTTTATGTCACGTATACATATAGTAGGTACTAAATAATATTGTTCTGAAAACTGCATCAAAATCTATGCGTACAGAGCTATTGTACATACAAAAAATATCAACATTATATACTTAATAAATCCCATTTATAATAAAATAAACATTTATATTTTACTTACGTATGTGCCACTGAACAAATAATTCATTCAACCACCATACAAAGAGAATATAATCACTACGTTTTACCACCATACACCATAAACTAACACCTAGGTACCTATATTACCATTGAATTATTCCGGCGAAATATTCCACGGAAACATTCGGAAACATTCGATTACGGGGTACGAATGTTTCTCGCGCGGGGGAAAACTTCTCCGGGGGGCATCTCCCTCCCGCGCCGCCGCGCCCCGCCGTCTCGCTCGTGTGGCAGCGGTCGGCGGCGGCGATCGACGATTGATGCAAAATACGATTTTTCAACAAAAATAAAAATCTTAATTAAATTCATTTTGAATAATTCAAATTTAAAGAAACTTTCCTAGAAGTATTCCGGAATTATTCGGAATTTTTCAGAAGTTTTGCAACTATAAGCCTGACCGGCCTTTGACCACGATCTTTTTCGCACGTTCTTGTCGTACGTGATCCACTTTTCATCACCAGTTATCAGCTTCTTCAAAAATGGTTCGGTTTCATTACGTCGTAATAAAGAATCACAAATGAGTACACGGTTTATTAGGTTTCTTTCAGTGAGCTCATGAGGCACCCAAATATCGAGCTTTTTTGTGTACCCAGCTTTTTTCAAATGCGCCAAAACCGTTTTGTGGTCAATCCCCAGTTCTTCAGCTACATCGTAACTACTAATATGCCGATCTTGCTCCACTTTTTCAAAAATGGCAACAGTTTTGTCCGTAACAGGGCGACCAGAGTGACGTGCATCTTTGATATCAAAATTTCCGGATTGAAAACGCTTAAACCAAATTTGCGCTACTCTCACAGATACTGCATTAGGTCCATAAAGATCACAAATTTTTTTCGCGGCTTGTGTTGCATTTTTACCTTTTTTGTAATAAAATTTTAAAATGTATCGAAATTCTTCATAAGAATCACTCATTTTAACAATAAGAAAAACAAATGAAAATCTCAAATTTACCTAATTTGAATTTGGAATTGTCTTCTGTAAAATTAAAACTTTTTAATGATACCAAAATCAGCCAGATACAATTGGTATAGCCCAAGATATTTTATGACAAGTTCATACATACTATAATGCGAAAAGACTTTTTCCACAACCTATTATTATAATGTCTTAAAAAATCAATTTGTACCGCGTCAAGGATTTGAACCCGCGACCCCGACTAAGCACCACCACGCTCAACCACTGAGCCACAGAATTTTTTTTGAAGTGTCTTGTTTGTAATTTTGATTTAACTGCTTTTCACTTAATGAATGATTATGAAAGTATATACAGTACTAAGTAGATATGTAAATATATATTTTTACATTTTTGTCTGTTTGTTCTGGCTAATCTTGGGAAACGGCTGGACCGATTTTTACGGGGCTTTCACTGGCAGATAGATGATGTTATATTAGGAGTAGGATACTTTTTACTCTCATCGTCATCATCATCAAAAGTTTTATAACGCCTAACAAAGTGGGCACGGGTCGGCTAGTTATATTTTAAAAAGTATGAAAAAACAAGCTTTTCATACTTTTTAAAATATATCAATCTTATTTTAATAATAATATTAAAAATTATTTGTAACTTATAGCTATCTGAGACCAAGATTTCAATTAACTTCAACTATCCTAGGAATTTACGTCAATTTTTGTTTGAGAATCTAATATTGAAATTAATTTAATATTTTAAATTCCTATCCATAGATTATACAGATATATACTAGTACTAGCTGTTTCCCGCGTAAATATACCTAGCATCGAGTATTCCGAGGGAACACTGTACTTTTCCGGGATAAAAAGTAGCCTATGTTTTAATCCAGAGCATAAACTACCTACTATCATACCAAATTTCATCCAAATCCGTTTAGTAGTTTTTGCGTTCGATCCTTCATCCTCACAAACTTTTACATTTATATAACACTAGATGACGCCCGCAACTCCGTTGCGCCAAAATTCGTTTATCGCGGCGGAACGTACATTTTTCCGGGATAAAAAGTATCCTATGTCCTTTCTCGGGTCTCAAAGTATCCCTATACCAAATTTCATCAAAATCGGTTCAGCGGTTTGGGCGTGAAGAGGTAACAGACAGACAGACACACTTTCGCATTTATAATGTTAGTATGGATTCCTATCGACGTTATTAATTTCGGGCGTCTGGGTCGCGACGAGTAAGATTCAATTTTGCTTTTACAGTGCCATCTATGTAATTATCTGTGTAACCGGACGTCAATATGTTTACGAACCATAGAGCTAGTCCATGTTACGAACATATTCGATGCCTGTTCATAGATGTCGCTGTTATGTTTTAAAATGTTTTTTTTTGAAGAAAGACAAAATATTTAACCACATCTAAAGATGCCTAAAAATACAGTTTGTAACTTCAAAATAAATACCTTTCGGAAAACCGGTAGCAGATTCTGTGTTAATAATAATGAAATTATTAAAAAAGTCGCAGTTATTAATATGTATGTAGTTATATCTTATAACCTGGTTATAACATTTATGTTGATTTGAATTTAATTATGTACGCTGTTTATGCTTATAATAGTTACACAGTGTTTTGTCTCCTTCTATCAAATTAAACATGTCACTTGTGCGATGTGAAAAAAACACTATAAAATAAATATAACAAAACACTATTAAATAATAAAAAAACAAAAAAATAATTGTATATAACTATTCAAAGCTTATACAGTGTTTATTAGTAAGGGGGTAAAAGTAATTTATTCAAGTAACCTTATTTTTACTGTAGAGTGTAGACTGGTATTGAAATATTGTTGCTAAGTCATGTAAGGTTGGTTGCAAAAATATTTCGTGTTTTGTGTTTATGAAGTGTCGCGCGTCGCGTCGTACGTGTGACGAACTGACGACAGCCGCCGCGTCTCGTTAGCACAAGAGTGCGTTGTACACTTGCACGCAAAAATGTTTACTTTTTTACGTTGGTGTATAATTTTATTGACTGTAGCCGCCAATCGCTGAAAAATAAAATAAGGCACATCTACCTACCTATACTGATTAATACAGAGGAAAGGTTCGTTTCTTTGTTTGTTTGCATTGAATATACTCCGAAACTACTGGACCGATTTTGATTAAATTTGGCACAGATATAGAATATACCACGGGGAAGGATATAAGCTACTTTTTGTTGCGAAAAATGCACGGTTCCCTCGAGATATCGCTTTGCTCTGAATTCCGGACAGAAAGATTTCGGTAATATATTCCCAGCCTAAGCAGTGGTTTTGCGACCCTCTTTCGGCCCCGGGTCGCGGTCTGGAAGGCTACCCAGGCTAGGCTTAACATTACCCAGGTTCTCTAGGTCTCTACTCCGGTATTGCGTTCATAAGGTGAAAATCGTTTTCTCAGTAACCTAGCACTTACATATCTCGTTGGGAGTCGTCAAAGTCAACAATTTTTATTCAAAGTTTGCATTTTTATACACTTTCTGAACGTCGGTAGGTATATATGATGCCTACCACTATATGAACACTAGATGTTTCCCGCAACTTCGTACGCGCAAAAGAAAATCTCACGGGGACCGCGTATTTTGCCGCGATCTAAAGTAGCCTTCCCCGTGCTCTACTCTATACTTATCTGTGCCAAATTTCATCAAAATCTGTCCAGTATTTTCATCTGTCAGATGTAAACAAACAAACAAACCTTTCCTGTTTATAATATTAGTATCTATAGATATATTTATTATATTATCGCTGATATCTAATGTAAGTAAATAAAATCTAGAGATTCAATTGGTGCTTCATAATACAAATATTTACTGCCTTCAGAATATAAGTCAATCAAAACAGATCTCGTGCAAATACTAGCAAAAGGTGTTGGTGCAACTGTACCTGATAGTAGCATGTACAAAGCGCCCCTCAGCCTCAGACCAAATAAAAGAGTGGAGACAGAGCTGTTCTGCGAACTACACAGTGAGGCAGGTCTAAATCTAAACTACGCCTCGCAGTGTAATTACAGTATCACGCACACACATGTAACGACACTACGCCTTACCTTAGCGGCGGCGCTGAGCACTTTTCTTGGGATGGGTAAAAACTATTAAACTCGCGCGACAGGTCACGTGTCCTGATCGAAAATGCGTAAGATTCAACTTGCAATTGTTTGCTGTCTTGGTTTACGCGAGCATGTAACTATTTTAGTTCGTATTAACCTTTGACCCAAACTTCCCAACACTTTGACATTTGACATTGACCTTTGAACTTTACCTCCAATCGTCTCCCTACGAAACTTGTGATGTTATTTTTGTGTAGGATAGCGCAATAAATGAATATTGTATTTTACCAAATGAATGATAGTACTTTTATACTGCAATTCGTGCAAAATTATTCCCTAACCATTCCAAAATATAAAAAATGCACAACGTTAATATTCAAGTTTTTACTTCTGACGGCACTCTTAAGTGCAACCCGTCTTTTTTTTTTGTTTGACAAAGCTCTGTCTAGTGTCATTTTTTTTTGGTCTGAGACCTTAGGCGTGCTGTGAGCTATCACTCTCTAGTCTCTACTCAGCCCTAGCCTCGGGGAACCGCGTTAGTGGTTACATGTTACATACGGATGTTATTGTTTGTCTGACAAGTTCTCTACCGCGCCTGTAGACTCTATTTAGTTATAGGTATGCTTGTAGAATATTTCACACTAGCTCACGACTGCGAATTTAATTATGTACTATCGAACAAGTTGCCGCTCGACCAAGGCTTCTAGTCAAGAATCAATATGCATTCGATAATTTCGACAGCGAACTTCGAAATAAAAAATGTATGGGATTTGACTTACGTTATCGCTAAGTGGCATGTCTCTTGCGAGGCCTTATGTCAAATCCCATATATTTTTGTTTTCGAACTTCGCCGTCGAAAATATATAGCATCTTGACTAGCCCAGGACCTTAAGTCAAGATGCATTCGATAATTTCGAAGACGAAGTTCGAAAACAAATTGTACCTATTAGTGGCGAATGCTGGTTCTCCTTCATAAATCATAGAGAAGCTCTCTCTACCTAGCAGGGGCGAAGGCTGCTTCTCCTTCATAGGGAAGCCGGATTTCTATGAAGGTTTGCAAAAGGTATGTGACAAGGGAAGCCGATAGGAATGGAGTTATAGGAACCCTACGCCACTGCTACCTAGATAGAGATTTGGATAAGGGTCTTCAAAGGGTAAGTGGTAAGTGAAGCTGATAGGAAGGGAGTTATAGGAACCCCGCGCCACTGATCACTCATCAGATTTTAGAAATTGTATAGTAAACTTTTAAACTAGATGTTGACTTCGTGCGCGATAAAAGAATGCCGAAAACACATGCCGCAATAAAATGTAGCCTATGTCCTTCCCGTAATCTACTCTATATCTGTGCAAAGTTCACGCAATACATAATACATAAAATCGGTCCAGTACTTCCTCATTATTATATTACAAATTACAATATAAAAGTGTAGACTAGCGATAGGTGCAATGTATAATATACGTAATATATTGCTAAAAAGTGAAAACTATATTAAAATCCGTTGAGCAGTTTAAACGATCTAAGCGAAAGGCATTTCATGAAAATCGGCCCAGTAGTTTCATAGGCTATGCGATGCAGAAAAACGAACCTTTCTGCTTTATTTTATTAGTATAGATGACATGATGACCTCAACTTTGTATGTGTAGAACTAACGGAAACGGAACTCAGTTTTTTAAACGGAACCGGAAGATAAAAGTAGCCACAAGCCTATGTTACTCCTTATAACATCAGCTATCTACTTGTCCGGCCGTTCTAGAGATTAGCCGGAACAAACAGACAAACAGATAAAAATTGTTCTTTATTTTTATTTTAAGCAAAGTATTTACTTATTTACGTAAAAGCTGTTAATTTAAAATTACAAACAGACACTTCAATTTTAGTTATTTGTATAGATGTAACTATCCTCGATGTACTTCCTAGAATAGTTACTTCTAAGTTCTACAGTCGAGCCAATAACGTTGAAAGTTGAAACATATCTAATAAAACAAGTCGTTTGCTATAAAATTGTCCATAATATTGGACAATTTTATAGCAAACGACTTTTATCTTACCAGTCAGTGTGAACATAGAATTTGTTTTAGCCCTTAGGGCCACCGGGAGACCTAACCTGATTCTGGAGTTAACGAGGTTAACGCTCACCGTTTGCAAAGTTTCATACAATACTAGCTGACCCATCGCATCATCCAGAAAACGTTGTTCTTATATTCTATGAACTATGATAAATAAACTACCTACGTCTACTAACCCTATACTTAACTATTACCTACTGCTAAACCAACACCTAGGTACAACCTACATCTACAACCTAGACATACTACCTACCCCTACAATCTACATACGATGTATGAAAGAGTAGTACACAATATAAGAGTTATCTACCACTAAGAGTTGAAGATTACATGCCTACCTAATGCTAAACCCTACAAAACCTACGTGCAAAATTTCATAAAAATAGGTCAAGCCGTTTCGGTGTTCTGTAACGGACACAGAAACATGCAACAATTTTATAACATATTACCTACCTACCTACAGGATTTTCAGGATTTTCATAAAATATTGAATGGTTCAGGAATAGAGGTACCCTTGAGTTGTACTCAAGAGGGTGCAGTTTCGATCCTTAGTAACGATATATGTTTATAAGGACGCTAAAGCGGTGAAGGAAAACATCAAGAAAATCAGCAAACAACCAATACACGTGAAGGTAGAGCTGGGACATTTTTCCAGCTCTACCTTCACATGTATTTGTTGTTTGCATAGGTCGGTTTAGCGAATTATTCTTAATAATATGTCACCGTAAAGTTGTAAAAACCGTTAAATTGTATAACCATAACTAGTGAAATTGTAAAATGTTAATGTGATAAATTTTGGGAAGAATATTCGCATCGGAAGTCTTAGATACTTCCGACGCGAATATTCTGCCCAAAATTCATCACATTATTTTTCGTAAGATTATAAATATATAGTAATTAATCTTTCGACATATTTTTACAATCTCATTAGTTATTTTACAATCTACATCTCGATAGTTTTTACAATTTTACTCAGGAATAGAGGTACCCTTGAGTTGTACTCAAGAGGGTGCAGTTTCGATCCTTAGTAACGATATATGTTTATAAGGACGCTAAAGCGGTGAAGGAAAACATCAAGAAAATCAGCAAACAACCAATACACGTGAAGGTAGAGCTGGGACATTTTTCCAGCTCTACCTTCACATGTATTTGTTGTTTGCATAGGTCGGTTTAGCGAATTATTCTTAATAATATGTCACCGTAAAGTTGTAAAAACCGTTAAATTGTATAACCATAACTAGTGAAATTGTAAAATGTTAATGTGATAAATTTTGGGAAGAATATTCGCATCGGAAGTCTTAGATACTTCCGACGCGAATATTCTGCCCAAAATTCATCACATTATTTTTCGTAAGATTATAAATATATAGTAATTAATCTTTCGACATATTTTTACAATCTCATTAGTTATTTTACAATCTACATCTCGATAGTTTTTACAATTTTACTGTGACGTATTATATATTCCGAGTTATTGAATTAAAATTTTTATTATATGTTTATGTAGGTAATATGATTATCTAGTAAACGGATAAAGAGCTTATAGCATTTAATTTTTAATCTATTTGCAGAACCTTAATTATTTTAACTCGTAAAATCGTGTAATGGATCCGTGCCCTGTACGCACGCGCTACCCCATCAGGTATTCCTTTACGTTCAGTCGGTCTACTACATCGGATGCAAGCGCGTGGCTACACACGCGGTATTCCAAAGCATTCCAATTTATAAATTAAAAAAATGAAACGTCTAATAATCCCGGCATTAAATAATTCGAAATTCAAACATGGAATAGAACGAGTGGGATTCAACATGGCGGAAATCGGACATAGTGCATAAGTTTTTCTGAGTGCTGTGTATTGACTTTTCGTGTTTTGTTTAGTGATAATTGTGATAGCGAGTGATGCCAAGCTATGGGTGTGATAATGACAACTGTTTATGGAATTGGATTAAACACTGTAGCGGAGTTTATGGTGAGTTTAATTTTATAATTTTTTTATTCAAAAATCAAATTTAAACGGCTACATAATGGTCCTATTAATTACATATAGAAACAATAATTCACCAACTTATCAGTTTTCGGTTAGTAAATATTAATCAGGTAACAAACGTATTATAAGTATTTTAGGAAGAAAGTACTATATTCCATTGAAAATGAACTAAAACTTTTATTCTAGTTTTAATAAAAAAAAAAAATATTTATTAAAAGAAAATTCTGAAAACGAAAATTGTATGGGTTCTTACCTAAGTAGAACTTACCTATGTTTATTATATTAAGCGTGATTCCTTATCGCAGACGAAATTTTTCACGAATAGCATTTTCTTCGAGACGTTATCTTAATTAATGTTATTCAGAAGACAAATAGAAAGGAGAGGATAATTGAAAATTATTATCATAAAGTTTTTTTTGTTTTACTCGTGGCCAGTAAGATTTTAATTTCATTGCTTTTACTCATTTATTCTGTTTCTCTTATATATGTAGCTGTCTAAACTAGATACAAACCACTTTAAATAATTGTGATGAACTGATGTACTTACCTCTTGAAATTCGTCACATAAATCCCTCAAATTTTGAATCACTCGCTTTTGCCCGCGGCTCCGCCCACGACGTAAATAGGACGTACAGTATACCACTGCAAGAGCACTACTTTTCGGGATGAAATGTAGATTGTAGCCTATGTTTTATTCGAGAGCCTAAACTCAGTTTCCTGAGAACATCCATCCATTCATCCATCCATCCTCACAAACTTACTTACACATTTATAATAGTAGAAGGATTAATAAACTTTAACTGGGATGCGGCAACCCTAATTTTATGCAGATGAAATATTGGATTTTTTCGCAAGTTTTCCTTGAAAATTAGGATTTTCACGAGGTGCGATAATTTTATACCGCCGTTCGTGTTTTATCGATGCCCTAAAAAGAAGCAAACTTGTTTCTTTAAGAGACAAGTTCGCTTCTTTTTAGGATCCTATAGTTCATAGAATCACGTCTCGGAATCCCTTATTAGTTTCGTCATGTCCGTACTTACTTCCTTACTGGCTGTCATTTGGCTTACTGTTCAAAGGAAAGATGAAATTTGGATATGTGTATTGTGTATTTACCACGCCGACAAAGTGCTGAAATAAATTCACGAAAAATATTTTTTGGGGTACACGTAAAGTGATGATTTTTTTCTCGCGTCTGGGGTAGACGTGTGGGGTATCATTAGTTAGGTCTCGAGAGGTTGCAATTTTGATTTAGGTATCCATTTGCGAGATATTCAAGCTTAAAGCGCATTTTTTAGGGTTCCGTAATACTTAAGGAACCCTTATAGTTTCGCTCTATCCGTCTGTCTGTCTGTCTGTCCGCGCCTCTAGCTCCTGTAATTATGAATATAAATTGATGAAATTTGGTGCAGTTATAGATTGTACATAGATCACAGTTTCGGGATCATAAAAAAATAATAATTTTATATTTTAGGGGTGGCTCTCCATACATGTGAAGTGGGGATGAAAAATATTTTTTCACTCTACCCCATCGTGTGGGGTATCGTAGAATAGGTCTTTTAAAATAAAGGCATGGTTTCATACGTTACTTTTTTATAAAGTTGACCATTTTCGAGTAATCGGCCTCCAAAGTAGTTTGTAAGTTGGTCCCCCCCCCCTAGCATTTTTAAACTATAGGAGATCGAAACTTGCAAATTTCCATGCCGATATGCTAAAAACTCTTTAGGAAAATTATTGTGAACCAAATCGGATAGTAACTTTTGGAGTAATTAAAAAAAAAGCATATTACGCGTTTATAGTTACGGAACCCTCTTTAGACATGTCCTGACATGCTCTTGGTTAGGTTAATTTTGTTAAAAAGGGTGTCCCCTCCTCTAAGGCTGGGACTATATGCCCCGGAATCCGGAAAGCCATAGGAAATTCTGAGCATTGAAAATAGAACTCTACGCTAATATAATAGAGTTGAAAATCGGACAATAGGCATGTTGCCGAAAAAAATTTTTTTCGTCTATTCGATGTTAGTCAACATGATAATAAACAATCCAGACCCCATTTTTGTATATCTGAAAAAATAACGTAGATACAAACCATTGAAATTTACAATATGAAAGAGAGCGATATATCGGCCTGTGACGTCACAACCTGCTACCGCCATACATTTGTCATCGCAAAATGTATGGCGGTAGCAGGCTGTGACGTCACGAATCGTTTTGCGAGAAAGGGATGGACAATAATTTTTATTTGCTTATATTTTTTAATCGCGTCACTCTAAATACCTATTTCTTTCAGATTTATGTATCTTTAACCAACAATTATAAAATTTAATTTGTAAAACTGTGATATTCCACAGAAGGCAACATCCCTATTGAGTGTCGAGTTTAAGGTCAATGGCATATATTATGACATCTTGACACCTGACATTTCGATTTTCAACTCTATTGTGTTAGCGCCAAGATAAATTTTCAATGCTCAGAATATTCTACGGCATTCCGGATTCCGGTGCATATAGTACCAGGCTTAAACGAACGGCTGGCTCGAAAAATCTGAAAAAAGTCATGATGGTAGTCCATATAGGTAGACTTTAAAGGAAAACTAACGGTTCATATATCTTTGTTAGCTCAGGAGTTATAGCGACTTGTAAAATGCGCTTACTTGGAAATCTTCGTACAAAAATATTGGTATAATGGCACGGAACCTTACGTGGACGACTCGTTTTTATTATGTAACAAGTAATTAGTGTATAATATCCGGAATTTTATTCCATCTCTCTGTAGGACTGCTATATTTGTGTCGTTTCAAATTGTAATGTCACAAATGTAAGTAATAAATTGAAAAACAAAAAAGTAAAAACTAAACAAATTTACTTATCCCCTTACATATCCCTGAAAAATAGCCAAATTTAATATTTAAGGAGGTAGAGGGTAGAGAATTTGACACAATTATGACAGGCGGTACGTATTTACAATTGCGGAGAAATGATAAATGTTACTGTAATCTTTTGCATATCAAATTGTTTTGTATCAATGTCTTACTATGCAGGGTTGCCAACGGAAAATTTATTTAAAAAAAATGGATTTGAAGTTGGAAAAACCAGGACAATTCAGTTTAAAAATAGGACGCACATAGAATTGTAACAGTTAAATTAATATGTAGTGAAAATAGGTTAATTGATATAATACATTATACATGTAATGCTAATAATAATCATATTTGTTTTAGGCATGTATTTAAACTTGCGACAAAACAATTAAATTTTGGGTGTGAAAATACCCAATATTGAATACTAAATTACTAAGTTGGCGAAAGAATGTAAGGAACAAAAAAATTACAAATCTGGTGACTAAATAATACCATTGAATTTTACAAACTGGCAGACAGATTATATTTTAGCGAACAAATAACCATCTTGGCGACAATTTGTGAGTACACATTTAATTTAAGAATAGGTGTACGATAGTACATAAGAGATAAATGAAATTCTGATTACTTTGGACTGATTATATTCAGGTTTTACAAATGTTAAAATAATACTATATAAAAAAGGCAAATTAAAAATGTGAGTGTCCACGAGTAGGGTTGTAGGCGTAGTGGGATCGCGTCGGGTATCGCCGCGAACGTTCTCGTGCGTGTGAGTAGGACGGAGGAGCGCCGTCGTGCGCGCTCGTATAGGAACTCGCATATGTTCGGAGCTAACGCGCGAACATGCACCCGGCCCTGGAAAGCTCACAGCTTTACAGCTTCCTCACAAGTATCTGGAGATACCTTTGGCTTGCTTTGATCGTCAGGATTAGGGAGCCAACATACTCGGTTGAGAGCGCGGCGGACTACACCTCGGGAAGTAGTAATGTCGGCAACACGGGTAGCACCATCTGGTCCAGGGAAAGTTCGCTCCACCCGTCCGAGTCGCCAATATAGGGGTGGAGTTTCCTCCTTCAATATCACCATGTCACCAGCTTGCAAATCTCGCTTCCTTATGCGCCATTTGGTGCGTGCCTGTAGCTCGGAGATGTATTCTTGGCTCCAGCGATTCCAGAAGTGTTGTTTAATTTGTTCAATTCGCTGGAAACGGTCAAGACGATTGGTATTAGTCTCAAGTAGAGATGGAGATGGTAGCGCCTTCAGCGGTCTTCCGATTAAAAAGTGGCCCGGGGTTAAGGGGTAAAGATCATTTGGGGAAGAACTTAAAGGAGATAAAGGGCGGCTATTAAGGATAGATTCTATCTGAGCGAACAATGTCGAGAGCTCTTCGAAAGTTAAATGAGTACGGCCTAATATACGCGCCAAATGAAATTTTGCAGACTTGACGCCGGCTTCCATTAACCCATTGAAGTGAGGCGCATATGCAGGGGAAAAGCAAAATTCGAGGCCTTCTTTGGTTGCAAAATCAGATAGAGCGTTCGCGTTAGAATTGAGAAATTCTTTAATTTCTTTAGCAGCCGCTACAAAATTGCTACCATTGTCGCAATAGATTTTGCGTGGAATGCCTCTACGAGCAATAAAACGACGGAGGCACAATATAAAAGCATCTTTAGATAATTCAGAAACTGCTTCTAAATGTATACATTTATACTTAAAACAAATAAATATGCATAAATAGCATTTTGTAATTTTACAACCACGACCTTTACGATCCGTGATCATAAATGGCCCAGCAAAGTCAGTTCCAACAACAAGGAAAGGGAAATCTGGCGTGATTCTGTCGGATGGTAAATTACCCATTATATTTTTAGCTATTTCACCTTTAAACCTTCTACAAACATTACAGTTTAAAACTGTCCGGCGCGCTAAGTCTCTACCATTGATAGGCCAGAACCGCGTTCGTAGAGATGCTAAAAGAGCTTGCGGACCAGCATGTAAGAGCTTGCGGTGTTCGTGTTCGAATAACAGTTTAGCAAAGTGATGTTTTGAGCTCAGTAACATTGGATGTTTCATATCAAAACTATAGTTAGAGTCTTGAATTCGACCACCTACTCGAATAATACCATTATCTACAAATGGGTTAAGTGCCGCAACATTAGACTTAGGATTTAGAGATTTTCCTTTAATTAACAAGTTGAATTCTTTAGAGAACGACTCAGACTGGGAAATATAAATTAGATTTAGTAGGCCTTTATCAAGTTCTGAAATTGTTAAAGGACCTGTAATTTTATTTTTTGAGTTTTTACAATTATACGTAAATCTATTAATGTAAGCAAATATGTTTTGTATAGTTTTAAGTTTCGAAAATTTTTCAATGTTAAAAATAGAATTATTTAAACTATTATTCTGTTCTATTAAATTAACTTTAACCTCTGGTAAATCGTTCGTCTCAATATTAGTCTGAAACTGTGATGGAGGCCATTCATTCTCCGGTGATGACAGGAACTCCGGTCCAAACCACCACAAATTGCAATTAGCAACTTCCCTAGGATCTACACCGCGTGATATAAGATCCGCAGGATTGTTTTTAGTGGAGATATGATGCCATGAAGTAGTTTCAGTAAGTTCCCGGATTGCGGCTACTCTATTGGCTACAAATGTTTTTAGATTTTTAGACCCGACACGTAACCAAGCTAAAACGATACTGGAATCGGTCCAGTAAAACGTTCTCGTAATTTTACAACGTAAAGCTTGCGTTACAGTAGAGCAAAGCTCAGCTGCAAGTAGAGCGCCCGAGAGCTCGAGACGAGGTATAGTAGTTGGAGTAGATGCAGGAGCAACGCGTGATTTAGCGCAAAGTAAATTTACGTGTACCTGACCTTCCGCGTTTATCGAACGAAGATAAATACAGGCACCATAGGCGCGTTGTGAAGCATCACAAAAACAGTGAATTTCGTTGTTTATAGAGTTTGATATTAACACCGGCCTAGATATAGACAAGGAAGCAATAGACTGGAGACCATTGATAAAAGTCTTCCAGGATTTGACAACCTCTTTAGGGGCTGGTTCGTCCCAATCAAGTTTTAGAGACCATAGAGTCTGTAGCAAAATTTTGGGAACGACAGTGCACAAAGATAGGAGGCCCAAGGGGTCGAATAATTTGAAAGTAGTAGAAAGTATGCTTCGCTTAGTCACAGAATTAGGAGACTCTATAGCGACTGGAAATTTTAGAATGTCCGACGAAGGATCCCAGCTCAGACCTAGAGTATTAGTTGTCTCGCTTACAATCAAATTATCATTGGATTGCAAAGATTTAGAAGGCAACAGTGTAGGTGAATTAGAGCGGTACTTACGTAAATTAGAACCTGCCTGAGCAAGATTTTTAGAAACCGCTTGTTGGATAAATCGGAGCTGGTTTTCATCATCATGGCCAGTTATAAGATCATCGACCAGAAAATCATTCTGTATTATATTTTTTATAATAGAGTCGTTGCATTCCTCACCAACCTGCCAAAGACAACGCGTTGCAAGGAAACTAGAACTCGCTAAACCATATGTGACCGTATTTAGTCTCAGAGTTTGCAAAGGCTTGTCCTCCGCGTCACGCCAAAGGATTAATTGGAAATTACGATCAGACTCTTCTAACCATATTTGTCGGTACATTTTCTCTACATCGCTACATAACACAAATCGGTATTGACGAAATCGAAGTAGAATATTAAAAAGAGAGTCTTGTATTGACGGTCCTACCATTAGGATGTCATTTATAGATAAGTTAGACTCTTTCGTGCGAGCAGAGCCGTCGAAAACAACACGAAGTCGAGTAGACTCGCTGTTCTCGCGGATAACCGGGTGGTGAGGGATAAAATAGCCATTTACAGGTTTGTCAATTTCTGAAATTGAAAGATGACCAAGTTTAGCGTACTCGTTTATGAAATCAACGTAGGCAGATTTAATTTCGGGCTGCTTTTTGAATCTACGTTCTAAGTTAGAAAATCGTTTTTTAGCCATGAAGTAGGTATCTCCTAAGCACTCAGGAGACTCAGAAAATGGTAACTTAACGCAAAAACGCCCGTCTGCAGTACGTTTAGTATTTTGTACAAAATGACTTTCACAATCTCTTTCTTTATGTGTTAGTAAAGATTTTTGTGGCAAACTTTCTAATTCCCAAAACTTTTTAAGATCATTGTGCAATTCTGTTAATTGATTATTACTATTTTCTAGAGTAATATTGGAATAATTACATTGTATAGTATTACTTTTATTATAGGTGTCATGAGTATAGCGCATGGGACCTGCAATAAGCCAACCTAATTTTGACTGCCGTAAGATGGGATTTCCGGTCCCTATAGAGTGCTGATTGGGCAGCAAAATGTCCCAAAAAATATCAGCACCGATAAGTAGTCCTACGTCAGCGGGCTTGTTAAAGCTGGGGTCTGCGAGCTCGAATGACTTTAAGTTTAGATTTTTAATATTAATATAGGATTTAGGTATTTTACCCGTTATTTCAGGGATAACTAAACATGTAATATTAGCTGTAAATGAATTTAATCGTGATTTTAATGTAATATTGCAACGCTCAGTATTGATTTGCAAGGAAGTGTTACCTATACCTATAACATTTTGAATATTAGAATTGAATGAATTTAAATTTAATTGTTGTTTTAATTTCGCAGAAATAAATGAACACTGACTACCACAGTCAAGAAGTGCTCTAGTAGTTATAGAATTTTTTGTTGTAGGATTGATGACTTCAATAAGCGCGGTACATAAAAGAACCTCCGATGAAGTCATCGCGGACATCGCGATTGGTTCCGTTTGCTCGGAGTCCGTTTTAGACCTACAAAGTAGTGTACTGTGCCGATCGCGACATATTTTACACGAACCATTGATTCTGCATCCACGTAAATTATGTCCGACGCGTAGACAATTTGTACATAGTTTTAATTTAGTTACTAATTCAGTCCGATCATCAACCGATTTATCTAAGAATTGTGGACACTCATAAATTCGGTGATTTTTACTACACACAACGCATCTGTAAGCAATTGAGCTATTAGAATTATTCGCTTTTTCTGCAAGAAACGATTTAGTTGATTGGGATATTTGTGAATGTTTAGAATTATGAGAGAAATTAGGAGTTGATTTTACGTTTTTATTTTGGCAATCTTGATTGTTACGAAAAACTGACTCAAGTACATCGGCGCGAGCCTTTAAAAACGTCATAAAATTGTCAAGAGACGGCATCTCTGAAGAATTAACGTTAGCATGAATGTATTCCTCCCATTTAATTCGAGTATTGTTGTCTAACTTTGCGGAAATTAAATATATAATTAATGTGTCCCAGTGTTCTGTGGGCTGGTTTAAATTATTAAGGGCACGCAAATTTTTTGTGACATGATCAACAATAAATCTAAGTGACTTGTCAGATTCGCGAGCTTGCTCAATATTTAATAAAAGTTTTAAATGATTATTTATTAATTGCCTAACATTGTTATACCGTTCACATAAAAGATTCCAAGCTTCAGGATAATTACTGTTAGTTACTTGTAAATTACTAATGACTCGAGCAGCTTCACCTTCCAAATATGAATTTAAATAATGGAATTTGTGTATGTTTTTAATCCTGGAATTGTTGTGAATGAGCGAGCTAAACGTGTCTCTAAACTCAAGCCATTTATAGTAGGTACCATCAAAGTTACTAATTTTAATTATAGGCAAACGAAAACCAATGACCTCTTGGTCATCGTCATCTGCGCTAACAAAACTGTTTTGACCTTGATCGTGGCATGATTTTTTAGAAACCGAATTTTGGTCAATAATTTCCTGAGCGGCAGCTATAGAAGTATAAAATGCTAGTTCTATAGATTCCCTGGTATCCAATTCGTTACTTAAATTCTCTGCGTCTATCCCCTCTATTTGACTTTGCACACCATCGAATTCAGCGAATAAAGCCTCAATTTTTACTAATCTTTGTGCTAATATGTTGACATCTGTTTGTGTGATTTTAGAACTAGTTTTTAAGTCGTTAATTTGATTAGCGAATTTAGTAACGCGACCTTTGATTGAGGCCCGTTTAACATTTAAAACTTTAAGTGATGCCTCCATTGCACAAAGTTAGCACGCAAAGTAAAGAATAGGTAAATTAATTATAAAAATAAAATGTATACAATACGGCCTCGCTTCAATGAATAGAACAGCTGGCTATACTGATAACGCAGGAATGCAGGATCAGTAGGTACTGCGCTGTAGGCAGCCGGCGTCAGTCGATGCACACTCCAGTTCGTATGCGCCCTCGGATGTGTGACGTAGCTGTGACGCGCCGCGCTGTCACCCTGGAATAGAATGTTTCGATCTTCTGTAATATCGAGATATTATACTCGTAGGTATATACCTATAGTGAGGGAATGAACTATGAATATGCAAAGCTTTTGAATCACTAAGAATTCAACTTTAGGATGTGAAATAAATAGTGAAATGTGAAATTATTTTTAAAATTAATAATTATTATTAATGCAAATTGAAATGAAATAGTGATTTTCTAATGCAATATAATGAATTGATACGCGTGCGCAGGTAAGCATATATAACCTTAAATATTAGGCCAAATTGGTTTAGCAATTCTAAATAAATTTGAATGTAGGCAAATAGGTACGATTTTATTGCAAATTTAGACTTTCAAGTCGCAAAAATAGGCATAAATGCAAGGGTTTAGGGAATCTGAAAGCGACAAATAAGGTCTTGACTTTCAGATTACAAAGTGTCAAATATGCAAAATAGGCAAATTGAAAGCAAATGATTGTTTGATAATTATGAATTTAGACTTTCAAGTCGCAAAAGTAGGCTTAAATGCAAAAAATAGACAGTCTGAAAGCGACAATTAATAGTCTTAGACTTTCAGACCGCGAAAGTAGGCAAATATGCAATAATAGGCGCTTAGAAAGAAAATGAATGATTAAAATGATGAATGAATGTACCTAAATGCATTTACGAGCTTCAACAATTATTGCAAACTCATATAGAATGTGGATGAATATGGAGATGAGTGAATAAAAAAGGAACGGACTCACTTTATTTCGGCGAAAATACCAAAATCTTCTTCTTAGTCCTTTAATTTTGTTGGATATTGTCATAAATCTCCAATAGATTCCAATTATTAGTTGAAATATTGCCTCTTCGTTGGCCCAGAATGACTCGGCAAAATGGCCGGAACTTTCCAGTGACTTCGATCCGATATAATTTGTATTTGCTGAAAATCTAGAAATCTTCTTTTTTCACGGTCGCCACTTTATGTACGATAGTACATAAGAGATAAATGAAATTCTGATTACTTTGGACTGATTATATTCAGGTTTTACAAATGTTAAAATAATACTATATAAAAAAGGCAAATTAAAAATGTGAGTGTCCACGAGTAGGGTTGTAGGCGTAGTGGGATCGCGTCGGGTATCGCCGCGAACGTTCTCGTGCGTGTGAGTAGGACGGAGGAGCGCCGTCGTGCGCGCTCGTATAGGAACTCGCATATGTTCGGAGCTAACGCGCGAACAATAGGCACATATATTTTCCCTGATGTAGGTAACTCAAAAACCATACAAGCAGCAAAACGAGAGCACACAAAAAAAACATAAAGGAGCGTACAAAATTTCCAATTTTTAATTTTTCTCGGTTTCAGGGGGGGGGGGGTGTAGATTATTGTGTAGATTAATTTTGACATTTAAAAATGGCGGATATTTATTTTTCGTAAAATTGATATGGGTGTCGTTTACCAGGTTTTTGGGAGTGCTGGATACGAAAATGACATTCGTTTAGAAATTACAATATGGCGGACATACTTAATTTTAGAAAAATATTATGGGTGTCCTTTTATTGGTTTCTGGGGTTGATTACTTTCTGGCGAGTTTCTTACGCCGGTTCTTCTCGCTGGGCTAGTTTCCGAACCGGTGGTAGGCATCATGTAGGACAATTCTATAAGTGGTATATTATAACCTACATGGAAATAAAAAAAATTGAGTTTGAGTTTGAGATTACAAAAAAGTCATCCATTTCAAATTTCCTTAGTAACCCCGCAACCTCATATTTTCGTCATGATGGGAGAAAAAGTAATTTGAAAATCCTGAATTTTCCAACATTTGTATAGCTTTATACATTCCTAGTATCTCAATGTAGAGCATTTACTTCTTTTTATATAAAATTGATTCTATCTCGGAAACGGTGCATCCTATTGAAAAAATAATGAAAATTTCGTCCCCCTTAGGAACCCCGCAACATCATATTTTCTTCATGATGGGAGAAAAAAATTTCGAAAATCCTAAATTTTCCAACATTCCTATAGCTATAAACATCCGTCGTATCTCAATGTACAGCATTTACTTCTTTTTTTTATAAAATTGATTCTATCTCGGAAACGGTCCATCCTATTGAAAAAATAATGAAAATTTCGTCCCCCTTAGGAACCACGCAACATCATATTTTCTTCATGATGGGAGAAAAAAAAATCGAAAATCCTGAATTTTCTAACATTCCTATAGCTATAAACATCCGTCGTATTTCAATGTACAGCATTTACTTCTTTTTTTTATAAAATTGATTCTATCTCGGAAACGGTGCATCCTATTGAAAAAATAATGAAAATTTCATCCCCTTTAGGAAACCCGCAACATCATATTTTCTTCATGATGAGAGAAAAAAAATCGAAAATCTTGAATTTTCCAACATTTCTATAGATTACAACCCTCGTATTTCAGTACAGCATTGCCATATTTTTTTTTATAGTCGCTTCTATCTCAGAAACGGTGCATCCTACTGCAAAAATAATGAAAATTTCCTCCCCCTTATTAACCTAGAAATCGCATATTTTCTTCATGAATGGTATAAAAATTCATAAATCCTGAATTTTGAAAATTTTCTATATATAGCTGGTACCTTGAACTACATAACATACTGTAATAATAATCATCAATCCTAATTAGCATCCCCAAGATCTTTTAATTTGTTATTCATATTCATTTTACGAAGATTGAATATTCTCTATTTTGGAAAATGAAATTGAAAGACAATTTTGTAATCAGAACCCCCAGAAACCTGGAAAAGGACAACTTTATTAATATTAATGACAAACATTTACGCCATTGTGGAATTTCAAAACAGATTTTACTTTCATACTAGCTAATGCCCGCAACTTCGTTTGCGCAGAACTAACGAAAGCAGAACCCTATTTTTTAAACGGAACCCTAAAATAAAGTTAGCCTATGTTAGACCTTATAACATAAGCTATCTGCTAGTGAAAGTCCCGCGAAAATCGTTCCAGCCGTTTCATAGATTAGCCGGAACAAACAGACAGACGGACAGACAAAAATTTAAAAAAATTGTATTTTATTATAAGTACCGAATATACTTTCAGATTCATTTTGTGAAAAGCTGTTAATTTGAAGTTAAAAACAGACACTTCAATTTTATTTATCTGTATAGATTATTCTGCACCCCCAGAAACCTAGAAAGTGACACACATGCCAAAGAAAAACTTACTCCAACAGTATCCAAAAATAGGATTTTCCGTAGTCAGCAAATTGACTTTTTAGCAGCCATTAATTTATCAACCAAATCTGGTTTTATAGTTGCTTATATGGTATAATGGTCACCAACTCGGAAATTAAGTCACCAACTTATAAATGTCGGTGCTAATTTGGATTAAATTTCGCCTCTTTTTATCTGCCGACTTTTGAATTTTTTGTCACCCGAGTGTTTTCGCCAGTTTAGTAATTTAGTCGCCAACATATTAATTCGCTGCCAAATTCAGTAATACAGTATGCTCACATGCAGCCGCCAACTTATTTTTTGTTCGCTCGATTAATTATATCCCTTTGTTTTATATAGTATTTGAATAAAATTAAGTTAGATTTTTTTTTTAATTAAGTATAGCGCGAATTTCAGAATACATGACCTTATCAGGGCGTCTAGTCAAGATGCATTCGATAATTTCGTCAGGGGGACCCGGGGGTATGTGGGACTCCCGACGCGACTCGCCGGTTTACCCACTAAAATGCAGCATGCAGCGATCCACACCCGAGAGCGAGAGGTCCCGCCCAAGCACTGCCACGAGATCGTGGCGCTGCACGGCCCATCGGTCGCACACCTCTAAGGTGTGCTGGGCCGTGTCCTCCGCAGCGCCACATTGGTGGCAGGCTGGCGTAGGCTCCCTCCTGGCGACCTTACACAGGTACGAACCGAAGCATCCGTGCCCGGTGAGCACCTATGTAAGGCGGAAGGCGAGGGATTTCCGCTTGCGGCGCGTCCACGCCGCAAGGACTGGACGCAGTGCTGCGGCCGTATGTTGGCCGTACGGCGACTGCTCCAGAACCTCACCCCACCTCCTCAGCAACCACTGCTCTCCCAAGCCTTTGGAACCGCGTTTGTGATGCCCCTAACACAGTGCATCCTAATTCCTAATAAACTTTCGAATTTATCACAATAAAATATAAAGCATCTCCCGAGTCCCGTGTAAAAGAAACCTTTAATCCGCAGCTTTTACCGGCAGCAAAATAAATAAATTAAAGCTTTTCCTTTACGTGACCATTAGCTTTTACTTGTGTTGAAAGCTTTGTACTAAAGCTGTTTGGCTTTAAAGTGGCTTTACTGCGGCACCTGATGCTCCATGCCATGCGTCACTCCGCGTATGCGCGCAGTAGGGAGTGTGAACGCACCAGGGCTGCCGCAAACTAATAAATTAAATGTAAATTGAAACAAGTGCTTGAATTGTTCGAATTGTAAATTTCCAAAAAAATTAAATTGGGTATCTACTCATAATGTAAAGTAATTTTAATTTTATATTTTGTGACGGAGACTGTTATTTCATATTAGTGCGACGTTTTTCGAAATTTATAATTACTTGTAGCAATTAATGGTAATATAGGTTTTGTTGTTATCAAATTTGTAAACATTTTTGTAAAAAACTGTTTTTGCCTAAATAAATAAATAAATAAAAAACAAATAAAATAAAATAAAAGATGACACTTTGCATTTTATGTGTATTTGTCACGACGACAAAGTGTCAAAATAAAGTCACAAAAAAAAATGTTTTTGGCATATCCCCTACACATAAAATGGATGACTTTTTAACTTCCCGCTAAGAAAATCTAAGATTTTCAAAAATCGGGAAGTTATTGGTTTTACCCCGTTTTGCGAAAATCGAATTATCATCAGATCTCGACGTTCTGAGGTCACAGGAAGCTTCACAGGTCACAGGAGGGTGTCACTATGTCTGTATGTATGTGTGTGTTTGTGTGTGTGTAGATAAGTATGTAAACCTCTTATAACTTTTGAACGGTTTGACCGATTTTATTGCGGCTGGCGCCATTTGAAAGGGCTTGGCCAAAAAAGGTAGATTTTGACTACAATTTAGACCGATTGGGACAAATAGATTTCAAAGTAATTTTAATGTCGTTTTTTTGGAATAACTTTTAAACGGCTTTATCGTTCAAATTCAAAAAACTTATCAGCTCTTAAACTTAAAAAATCACGTCGATCGCCGCTAATCCGGTCAAAATCGGTTGATTAATTCGAGAGATATCGTGAAGGAAAGAAAACCGAAAAAAGTATATTTTTTTCGGAGTTCTCCGTTTTTCACCTAAAACATTTTTGCTGTCGAATTTTGGTTGAGGTTGAGGACATGAAAAACTGCATCGATTGCCATTTGCCGCCAATCGCGTGACAATCGGTTGATTCATTCCAAAATTATGACAGTTTGAAATTTCCAAAAATAGTGTTTTCTTAAACTTTCATCAGACTTTTGAGACAGAAGTTATTTTCCTCCTTTGTTTTCTCGAGCTTGTTAGAACGACCTATTATAAAATCATAAAATGTTTATTACGAATTATTTTGTACACATAATTATATTTTTGAAGTTATTCGTTTTACGAGCAACCTTGTCTAATGATGATTAGTCATGTTTTTTGAAAGAAAATTATCAGTGAAAATTTTTAGAAGCACTTTTATTTTTGAGAAGCTCAAAAATGACGCATTACATAAATTTTAAGCGCTTAGCGGGAAGTTGCACGGTAGTCTTTAGGTCAACTGTTTTCCTAATTTTTTTTCTCCAGTACAGCCAATGCCAGCCTCATAAGTTAGGTCAGTTATTATAGAATAAATCATGATGCTGATCTTTGTCACGAAAGACAATACGATGTTTACGCAAAATTCAGTTAAAGAAGTTGGTTTCAAAGTATATTATTACATTGAAAAATTAACGCGCAACTTTGTTAGTGCTTGTGGCCTGGAAATTCTCAACATTAGGTACATACAAGAGCGTAGGCCCAGAATTGCGTCTGTGTTTAACATTAACCTTAATTAAAATTCGTTTTGAGCTAAGTAATATTTGAATACAGCGCTTGAAATGTCTTTAGCAATATGAAAGTAAAGAAACAGATTTAACTCGGTACCATGGTAGATTGTAGAGCATTTATTTTGTACAAGGCATTTTAAACGAAACTCGCAATAAGTTTGTGCCTGCGGCTGCAATAACTTACGACAGAAAATGTCCGTTTGACGTGTTCCGCTAAACGTTTATTGAAATATCTGCAATCGTGTTTTTGTTGGATTACCATTTTCCCGCGGCTAAATATAGTATCCTATGGGAATACGCATTTTCGGTATAAAAAGTAGCCTATATAATATGTTTTAATCCAGAGCCTCAACTATTGCCATACTAAATTTCATTTAAATCCATTCGGTAGTTTTTGCGTCAGAGTGTAACAACCATCCACCCTCACTAACTTTCACATTTAGAATCGTAGTTAAAAAATTAATATAATAGTAGTTAATGGTTACGCATTAGTTAATCCAAGGAGGATGAACGACTTTAAGGACTTCTGCTCGTTTCCCGTTTCATTTCCTAAAAAAAATAACAAAAATAAATATCCACCTCTGAAAAGAGATATTCGGTCATCTTTGTCGGCATTGCTAATTAAATCTTACAATAATAAATTTTCGATGCAGTCTCGATATGTTAAAACGACTAAATAGTATCAGGTATTCTTATAAACGTCAAATCAACGTCAAATGCGTTTTGATTGGTCCAAACACCGAAAATCAGTTTTTGGTTTATCTGATAGCGCGGCAGCAGTATCGCTATCTTTTCTCAAAGCATCCCGCTCTCATCTCTCATCAATTTACTATCTGATGAATTATAAATGTAACGTCATTTGTAATTCATTGATGGTAAATTGATGGTAAGTTAAATACAAGTATTTGATTCTGATTGCGTGTAAGAGGAAACGCTGTTAGCCTACAGTAGTTGAATACTAACCTTTTTTATAGATTTAAAACGTAGAGCACGTTAGAAATTTTCAGACGCCTCTTTTGTAGATTTTTGTATAAAAGATATTCTACTATCAGCGAATCTATTTCATAAGCAGGCAGAGTGTTCTTATAATTTATTTGTTTTATAATAATTATGAAATGCAGTCGCAATACAATTGTCAGTGACATGTCAGTTTGATATTAAACAAATAATTATATAGATGGAGAGCTAGCTACTAGGAAATTTAAAGCAGGTGTTTGAAGCAAGCTGAAACCTTGTCCTGTACTTCTCCTATTGTACCTCAACACGAGACTGCAGGTCTGGCGATAAACTTAGGCAATATACAAATTTTTTGAAAAGTGAGTTTTTTACCCCCCAAAAAACATGCTTGAGGCAATTTGAAATTTTTATATGATTTTAGTTTAATGTTTAAGAAGTTGTGATAAAAAAAGCCAGGTCATTTAGTCGGGGCTTTAACGTTGCCTTTCCAGTGTAAAGGTAAATTGGAAAAAGGTTTAATAAAGGTGTTCGAGGTACCTTGAAATTTAAGTAGGATATTATTTATTATTAAAAAAAGATTGTAAAAAATATAGAAAATTTTAATGGAATTTTCCTGAAAGTATCTATTGATATCAATTATCAATAGGCACTTTCAGGAAAACTACAACATTACCAGTGCGACTGCTGTGTGTAATAAATAGTCCAAATTCACAAAATCACTCTCATTTAAAATGAGAGAAATCGAAAAAAATCTAAAAATAAAGTAACATTTTGGCATCCCTACTTCAGACGCAATTTGTGCCAGGTTTTATTGTATATATGAATGGGAATTGGGAACTTGTTTTTTGAGCTGATCGTTCAGTGTTTAGACTCTTATGCCGTTGACATAAGTTTATTAATCCTATAGCACAATACCTTCAATTATGCAGTCAACTCCGAACATTTCGATTGGATATTTTTAGCTCTGTTTATAGCAAATGATTTTTTTTTGTCATTAAAATACACAACAGCTTTATAATGCTTGCTTATTTTGAATGAATAATTTAGGTTTCAGCTAATTGCTTAGAGCATTAAACCAACGATTGCTAAACTTTAATTAGGTAGGTAAGTTAAAAAAACTACACCATAAACACAACTGGGCCATTCTTGGAAACTACCCCTAGAAAATATTATGTCAACGGCACTCTATCTAGGGTTACCATATCTCAGGATTTGTCCTGAGATTTCAGGATTTTTCGACTCTTCTCAGGATTCCGGCCGGATTTAGCAAATCTAGTGATAGCTCAGGATTTTCAATAAAACACAGGTTACATTTTAAAGATCTCTCTTATTAAACTACTAAAAATAATTTTCTTTTAGTAACAATTGCAGTTAAAATCAATACGTATTTATCAAAGTGAAACAAACTAAAAATAATCTTCTTTTGGTAACAATTGCAGTTTAAAATCAAAAAAGTCGCGTAAAACGCGTGCGCAAGATAATAATACGTTTTTGAGAGAAAATTCTCAAGCTGTATAAAATCTCAGGATTTTTCCATGGAAATCAGGCCTTTTCTCCGGACTTTTGTTTTTTTCATCTGGTAATCCTAACTCTATCAATCCTTCCTTCCTTCCTACTACTACTCAATATAAATGTTAAAGTTTGTGAGGATGGATGAATGGATGTTTGTAACTCTTTCCCGCAAAAACTACAGAATGGATTTGGGTGAAATTTGGTATGGAAATAGTTTAGGCTCTTGTTTAAAACATAGGCTACTTTTTACCCCGAAAAGTACCTATCCTTTAGGATACTGTATTTACGCGGGCGGAGCCGCGGGCATCAGCTAGTATTAATTATATACTTACGTAGTAGTAGGTAAGGCTCTGGGCCTTTATTAACGCTTCAAGTCACATAGGCCGCTTTTTATGGCAGAAAAATGTATGGTTCCTGCGGGTTACTATAAATGGTTAGAACGAATAAAATTTTCAAATCATCACCATAATCACAACGTATACATCTGTAAAACGAATTGTGCCAAGTCTGTAGTCGTTGAATAAAACATTCGGTGTAGTAGAGGACTTTCCATTATCTCTCATCACGCCAATTACCGCTGCAGTGTGTGCGAATTTTTAACACACTTTGTACTGAACAATGTTTCAGTGTAAGAGTTTAAAGGGCATCTTTTTAATATCCTAAATGCATTAAATCGCACACGGCTTTTAATTCAAATCCTCTTAGTAACGGTACGTTAGTACCTAATATATTATATATTCTTTGGTAACGGTGAAGGAAAATATAGTGAGGAAAACATCTGTGATAACAACCTCAGAGCAATAAAAAGTAAAGACAAAGCTTTGTCACTTATAAACTGAGGCCGCTTTTTGAGGTTCCGAGGTTCTCTGTCGTCTATAATATATATAGGTTTATCTCCTAATACTCTATTTAAAAGTAAAACACAAAATGTATCTTAAAGACGCTTATTAAACGTAGTTAGTTGCTCTCCTCTTGTTAGTTAAAAAGTAATGTAGGTGTTAATGTTAATTAAGAGTAAATAATTACTCGTTAAGCGCTGAGATCTGACGACTTTGCTCGCCTGTGTAATGTGTTCAATAAATTACAGTACTGTTAGGTGCTTTATTTGGTTGTTTAGTGCAAGCATATTTAATTATTTTTAGTTTCAAGTAAGTTAGTAAGTACAGCTACTTAAAGACTGTCTTGTAAAGGTAAGTTAGAAAGATAATGTGGTATTAGTAGTAATTAAGAAGTAGGTATGTAAAGATAACATAAAGTTTGTTGAAGATAACATAAACTAAAAGTCACCCTGTGGTCGAAATTCGCCGACAATAATTCTAATATTTTTTAGATTGAAATTTACGCAGCTTAGGTAAAAAGATCCTTTTGCCTCTTAGATAGAAAAAAAAAAATGACAATCTAAACATCAAAAATATATCAAACGCCCATGAATTCTTGATGCGTTGCTGTCCTTTGAGCTGCCCTATTACCTACCTAATATTATGGACTTCAAATGACAACTGGGAATGGTCTTCATTTTGACGTTTGAACTTTAAGACCATGTCCAGAAACTGCGTATTCTTACGCACGTAAGGTCTACGCACGTAGTCGAGGTACTAGGGCCCCATACATTGCGTCCACGGTCCAGGAGCTACGTGCGTATTATTTTAGCTAGGCGCGTATCGTACAAAATTGACCTATTAAACCGCTTTGGTTGATTCAGGCACGGATCCAGCTCTCAAAAGAAGATGTGGCCCGAAAATTTTGTTTTAATTATTTCCTTCATAACATGGTTATTAGAATTTAAAAAAAAATTGTATTAATTTCTTTATAATATTATGTTAATTAAAAGCTAACGCGCGGAGTGAGCGAGAAAGTTTTTCACTTATTTAGCAAAAAATTTATTTTATGTTTGGTAAAAAAAATAAGCTTTCAATAAAGGTACCTTAAACAAATTAACATCAACTAAGATTATAAATTAATTAAATAAAAAATATATGCATATATAGTATAGAAACATACACAAATTATAGATTATATAACATCGGCAGGAGTAATTCCTATCGGTTCAATCAAAGTATTATTTTTTTCTTAAATCTGTTGGTTAGTAAATAAAAAAGGGCTGAAAATTTATGGAGAGGTGATAAATTTTGCGCTTTCTTCAATCTACCTGACTAAAGGTCCGCTTAACACTAAATCCACTACTATAAATATGTATTTTAACAATAATAATAGATTGGGGAAAAAGTCTTTTCCCATTATAGTATGTATGAACTTGTCATAAAATATCTTGGGCTATACCAATTGTATCTGGCTGATTTTGGTATCATTAAAAAGTTTTAATTTTACAGAAGACAATTCCAAATTCAAATTAGGTAAATTTGAGATTTTCATTTGTTTTTCTTATTGTTAAAATGAGTGATTCTTATGAAGAATTTCGATACATTTTAAAATTTTATTACAAAAAAGGTAAAAATGCAACACAAGCCGCGAAAAAAAATTTGTGATGTTTATGGACCTAATGCAGTATCTGTGAGAGTAGCGCAAATTTGGTTTAAGCGTTTTCAATCCGGAAATTTTGATATCAAAGATGCACGTCGCTCTGGTCGCCCTGTTACGGACAAAACTGTTGCCATTTTTGAAAAAGTTTTTTTTTTATGAAATATGGGGGCAAACGAGCAAACGGGTCACCTGATGGAAAGCAACTTCCGTCGCCCATGGACACTCGCAGCATCAGAAGAGCTGCAAGTGCGTTGCCGGCCTTTTAAGAGGGAATAGGGTAATAGGGGAGGGTAGGGAAGGGAATAGGGGATACGGGATCCCTACGGGATTGGGCCTCCGGTAAACTCACTCACTCGGCGAAACACAGCGCAAACGCTGTTTCACGCCGGTTTTCTGTGAGCCCGTGGTATTTCTCCAGTCGAGCCGGCCCATTCGTGCCAAAGCATGGCTCTACTACGTAACACGTAACGTAAGTGGAGCAAGATCGGCATATTAGTAGTTACGATGTAGCTGAAGAACTGGGGATTGACCACAAAACGGTTTTGGCGCATTTGAAAAAAGCTGGGTACACAAAAAAGCTCGATATTTGGGTGCCTCATGAGCTCACTGAAAGAAACCTAATGAACCGTGTACTCATTTGTGATTCTTTATTACGACGTAATGAAACCGAACCATTTTTGAAGAAGCTGATAACTGGTGATGAAAAGTGGATCGGAACCCGGGTTAACTCGCAACAAGGTGATGCTGTGTGTGTGGTGGGATTGGAAGGGCATTATTCATTATGAGCTGTTACCGCCAGGCAGGACCATCAATTCTGAACTGTACTGCGAACAACTGATGAGATTAAAGCAAGAAGTTGAGAGAAAGCGGCCGGAATTAATCAACAGAAGGGGTGTGGTTTTTCACCATGATAACGCTAGACCTCACACATCTTTAGCCACTCAGAAAAAATTATGGGAGTTTGGCTGGGAGGTGTTAATGCATCCGCCGTATAGTCCTGACCTTGCACCTTCAGATTTCCACCTGTTTCGGTCGCTGCAGAATTCCTTAGGCAGTGTCAGGTTGACATCACAAGAGGACTGCCAAAACCACTTGTCGCAGTTTTTTCATCAGAAGCCCCAAAAATTTTATAGCAATGGGATCATGTACCTACCAACAAGATGGCAAAAAGTTATCGAACAAAATGGCACCTATATACTTTAGTCACTTGTAAATAAACTTTATAAAAAAACCTTTTGAATTTTTATATAAAATGCGAAGAAACTTTTTCCCCAACCTAATATAAGTATGACCAGCAGGTAAAAAGCACCAGATAAGACTCAAAAGGTTAACAATACCAATACTACTACCCACTGAACCTATTTTGATTATAAATTAATAGACCTTGAAAGTATGCACTCACAAGGCTGTTGGGGTTGTGGGTATGCCCATACTACACGTATAGGTGCTCCGCTCCTGACTCAATAGGTGTAGTAATTACGCTGTAATACGCAGCTACCTCGAGTACGCGCGAGACACGAAGTGAAAGAAAAATGTTTTTCTCGCTCTGATTGTATGATTCAGAGTGAGACAGAAGTATTCAGTTCATTCCTTACACAGCATTCAGATCGGTTGACACCGTTTGGCATTTGGTAATTTTGGGATTTTCACAGTACTCACTTGGTACTCACACTAGTGAAATTTTACTTTACAGTGTTCCGAAATTTTGTGCTGTCAATGTTTTGTCAAACCCAATTTTTTCTGAAGACAACTTCTATTAAAACCTTCAACACACAATTGATATCGATTTGAAATAGTCAAAAGTGTCATCCCCTGTATTTTGGAGTGCAATGAAAGCGTAGTAAGATCGAGTTGCCAAGTTTAAAAAAATATTTCTCCCTAAAACAAAAAGTACGGTTCCCGTGTATTTTACCTAGCATGCGAAGACTCTCAAATATAATTATTAAAGTACTTATGCCGCATCGAAACTTCATAAAGTTACATAATACGATAAAATATATAGGTACCGTTAAAAATCAAAGAAGTTACATACCAAATATGTAAGTATTACTTATTTAGAAAAACATACCTATAAACATACTTTATACAGTAAAACTACTTTGCTAATATCTTTCGGAAGTCCCACACATGCTTTCCAACATCCTTCGTTTCCGTAGAAAAAAAAACGATGATTGCCGAGGGCATTAACAAATTAGTTGCACTGTATGCAGCACATTGAATGACGCGGTCGCGTCCTATTCGTGTTATATAAAGTCTATACTTTAGCCTATTCGCGTTATGAAGGCAGTGAATCATGCGTACATACTATGTCAAAATGGCTTACTTTAATAGGTAAATTAATGTAATCACAGCTAATGCGTAAATTTTGACATTGCTTTTTTTAACACTTACAGACTATAAGTTATTTCGTAGGTATCTAGAGGGTAAAAACTGTATGTCTGTCACATGGGCGTAGCCAGGTTTTAGTTTCGGGGGGGCGTTCAAGAAAATAAGACGACTACAAGTACATAATAATAACCAGCGCTGTCTTTAACCTATTAGAGGCCCTGGGCACATTAGAATCCTTTTTTTCTTTCATTTTAACCTGTTTAAGCTTTAAACCCTAAAAGACTGTGTAATTCGGAAATTTTATAATACGTTCATTAAGCCAAAAACGAGCGAGCGAAGCGAGCGAGCAATTTTTTTTTCCTATTTTACAGATTCAAACGACAAAATCTGTTCAAACGTTAAACTATAATATAAACACTGAATAACGGTGAACTTTGGAAAAGTACCATAAAATCAACCGGCTAAAACTGAACATCTGTAATAAATAATAAATAATATAATGTCCTTTATGTTTTTCCTATTTAAGAGGTTACATCTGTTCAAACTTTAAACCCTAAAAGACTGTGGAAATAGGATCATTTTATAATATACATTAGAATAATGGGCGCCCATTTTTTTCGTTTTTACCTGTTTAAGCTTTAAAGCAAAACCCCGAAAGACTGTGTAATTCGAAAAATACAAATATCAAAAGTCTAAAACTGAACTCGGTATCTAATTTACTAAATTTTATAGTAATATGCTCTGTAAGCCAAACACGAGTGAGCGAAGCGAGCGAGCAAAATATTTTTCCCATTCTATAGGTTAAAATCTATTCAATCGTTAAACTTAAACACTGAATAACGGTGAACTTCGGAAAAATATCATCAAATGAACCTAAAAACAGAACATCGCTACTAAATAATATAATAATATGTTCTTTATGTTAAATGCGAGCGAGCGAAGCGAGCGAGCTGAATTTTTTCCTATTTAATAGGTTAAATCTGCTCAAATTTTAAACCCTAACCCCCTGGTTGAACCCCCTAACCCCCCCCCCCCTGGCTACGCCCATGGTCTGTCACCAGGCTATGTCTCATGAGATCATAATCCTTGATAGCTAGACAGTTAAAATTTTTACATAACCTTTACTAAAAATAGTCGATTTCGTAATAAAAAATGAAACCCTTATAGTTTTGCTCTGTCCCTCCGTCTGTCTGTCTGTCCACGCCTCTAGCTTCTGTAATTATGAATATAAATGGATGAAATTTGGTATAGTTTTTTGTATATTATATTATCTCGGATTTAGCATCGTAAAATAATAATAATTTTATATTTTGATGGTGGCTTACATGAGAAGTGGGGATGATAAATATTTTTTCATTGTACCCCATTGTGTTGCATAACGTTGAATAGCGCTTTAAAATAGAGTCAAGATTTCATACATGACTCTTTTTCAAAATTTTCGAGTAGTTGTAGAGTAGATTTCTAAATTATAGGTTAAATTTCCATGTTCCAAAGTCTCCATGCTGATATAATATAATGCTTAAGACTCAGGGAAAATTATTTTGAACCAAACCGGACTGTGACTTTTAAAGTAATTTGAAAAACCTATTACGCGTTGATAGTAACGGAACCCTCCTCAGATACAACAAACGTGAATTTTTTGACGTTTTTGGCGTGATTATTTAATGGCAAGATGGCAACAGGTAGACGCTTGCAATAAGAATTTTGGTTTTTTATACAATACATTTTTTATACCAATAAGTGATAGGTCAGCTGTAATTAAATAATAATAGTATATTATATTACTTATCGTCAAGTAAATCAATTGCTAATTTAAATAAAACAAGCATAAAAACCCCCTAATAACCCCTTAAGATACCTTTTCTCCCTAAATTTAGGGAAAAAGTCCCAAGTTGGCATCACAGATAGACCGGCAGACATTTTGTTGTGATAAGATAACAATCTCTACGTGCGTAGGTTTACGCAGGCTTACGCACTTTCTGGACAGAGTCTAAGGCAGCAGTTCCATGGTATCATTAGTGTGTGTTAAAAAATCGGTACCTAGTTGATATATTTTTTAATGTGTTTCTACTTTCTAAGCATTATTTAACAAAATATTAGCTTTCTACACGCTTTCCTCCACATAAACTTGAAATGATCCAAATATCATATGAATTGATTGATGGATCATAATTCTCGTTAAACTGTATTAACCATAGGTAGATGTATAATCCTCTTTTTAATATTATACATCTATGTGTATAATATTAAAAAGAGGGTATTAACAGATTTTGCTTCACGTATTAAAAAACATAAAATTACATAATATGTTACATGAAAGGACTAATCTTCAGAATTTACATGCTTCCTATAGTAACTACCAACTAATAACATCAAAAACTTTTCCGCCTACCAACAGTCTGATGATGTCTTGGCTCTAGAAGTTTGAAGTTGTTGTAATGCGGGCAGACGTCTCTCACAGGACAAATTGAAATATTGCCAAAACATCAGCCTCTCCGAACTTCGAGGATGTTCTGTCGACCAAGTTTAATTAATTTCTGATAATGTCCATTGTAATAGTATTTTGCAGTTACGAACCACTTAAGGTGGTTCGTTTCCTATACAAAAAAACAATGGACATTTATTAGGTAATTTCATACTATTACTACATAAATTTATATGCACATCTATGTATTTTGCAATACAATTGTCGCAAAATATATTTAAAATACTTTATTTCACACAGAAGTCACATTTTTATTGAATTTTCGACAAAAAGTGACATAAGTTACAAATGTCACTTTTTGTCGAAAATTCAATAAAAATGTGACTTCTGTGTGAAATAAAGTATTTTAAATATATTTTGCGACAATTGTATTGCAAAATAAATAGATGTGCATATAAATTTATGTAGTAATAGTATTAAATTACCTAATAAATGTCCATTGTTTTTTTGTATAGGAAACGAACCACCTTAAGGTTCTTTATTAACAATCGTTTTTTGGCCGCGGCAAGGAAAAATGCGAACTACATCCTACTTTATAAATATAAAAGTTTGTGAGTATGGATGGATGTTTGTTACCCTTTCACGCAAAAACTACTGAACCGATTTCGATGAAATTAGGTATGGTAGTAGTTTGGGCTCTGGATTAAAACAGGTTACTTTTTATTCTCTGCTAGTTTTCTAATTTCAGGTAAAAGTACAGTATTCCCGTGGGATACTGTAGTTACACGGGCGGTGCCGCGGGCAACAGCTAGTAAGCTGTAAAGAACTAGGTTTGCCCGTGGCTCTTTTTACCGTATCTTTTCGGGATGAAATGTATCCAGGGCCTAAACTACTATTTAATTAAATTATATCAAAATGCGTTCAATATCTAGTTTTTGCGTGAAAGAGAAACAAATATCTATCCATCCTCACAAACTTTGTTAATAGTAGTGACTAGGATACTAATTCCATATGTATTTATTTTGTAAGAGTTTTTTACTTTTTAGTTTTTATGTATCCTAAGTCGTAAAATCTTGTGCTCACCGTAGTCATAATGTCGCGTCGTGCTTAGTGTTGCGGGAAAGCACTTCGTGGGAAATTCATTGCAGTTGCAACATTAATGACGGATCTTGTATGCCGTCAAACGCACGTTGTTGGATAATTAACGCCGAATACGTCTACGCGTTCTTATGCGGCAGCAACTCTCTGCGAAAGTACTGCGGTAGCGAAACATTTTTAGTATTTTTAGTAGCAGTTTTTTCGTAAAGAAATGTCTTTGTAATTTTCGTAGACAACGGGTGCAGATTTCGTTTCAGAATATCATCCCAGTCATATGTACACTACATATCGTCGCCCCTATGTGAACAGATCGCATGCGAACGCCTTGCTGGGATGCGAAACGCGACAATTAAATAAATGTCTGCATCTGCAGTTCCTTGCGAAACTATACCGGCTAGGATGCAATCATTTAAATTTTAATGTAACTTAGTACTAGTAGACGGAGAGACAGCTTAATATGCAACTCTGCTATAGTACCTACTTACAGTTTTTTTAATTTTTTTGCCAACGCATAGATACGAATGCGTTGGTGTATAAGGACATTTGTAATGTAAATATTTTGACATTTGCTTTCTGCCATATAATGTTCGCATTTAATTGACAATTGTTCTGAAAACAAGATGGCGTAACTTTTTCTTTTTTAAAGATTGTTTCTGTCAAATGTAAGTCGTAACCAAGGAATTTGTAAGTATTATATACAACTGGAAAGAGCTCTCGGCATCAAATCTGTGCCGAGAGGGAGATACAATACAAACCGCTCCGTCTCTTTTTAACAAGGGTGACAACAATATTTTTAATTTGGGGACAAATTAGTTGAAGTTTGGAAACATATGGTGATTTCAACTTTTTCTAAAGAAGTCCAAGCACATGCTATCAAAAAGTAATATTTTGCTCCAAGGTATACCCTGGATCCAAAAGTATAGAACAGAACTCCTGACTCATTATAGATACATGTTTGGGGATTTCGGCGTTGTTTAAAGAACTGCAAGCTGCAAGCATATGCCACCCTGTCAATTAGAGTAAACATCATCATCACCACCACTATCACACCATACATCATCACATTATGATGATATAAAAGGTACTTCTCATAGTATTTTACACTAACACGGAGATCTTTGAACATTACTCTGCTGTTTATGGACCTATTTGAAAAATTATTTTGTTGTTGTAAAGGGTTTAATTCGAAATTGGTCATTTAGTCACTAAGGTGGAAACCGGATAATGCGATCCATGAGGAATCGAGGGAACTCCTCGAAATTTTTATCGACACATAATATAGTGATTTTGACTTTTACTGAAGTAACACAATGCAGCATATGCTCCTAAAAATAAGACGTTGAAACCAAGGTATACCTTGGTTTCAACATCTTATTTTTGGATCTAGGGTATACCCTAGATCCAGAAGCACTGAACAGAACTCCTCAGTCTTTAAAGATATGCGTTTGGAAATTCCAGCATTGTTTAAAGAACTGCAAGCATATGCCACTTTGTAACTTACAGTAATCATCATTATCACCTTAACAACAATACCTAATGGAAGCTTGGCGCGTATTCAATTATACATTCGATCGTTTATTTTAGACGTTTTTAAGACGTATTAATAACAACTTAACAAAATATATAACTAAAACGGGTGAAATTATTATTTTAAAACAAAAAAATTAAACCGACTTCCAAAGTAAAAATACACAAAAAAGTATGAAATAAAACTTATTTTCTAAATAATTTCCCTTGTAAATTTGGCTATTTCTCTACTTAATCTTCTTAATATAAACTTTAAGCCACCACCACGGTACCGGCAAATATGAACGTGAGTTCTATAAAATATTGTCGAATATCGTTTGGTCTGGTATCGACTTCAAAATGAAGAAGATTAAGTAGAGAAATAGCCAAATTTAAAAGGGGAATTATTTAGAAAATAAGTTTTATTTCATACTTTTTTGTGTATTTTTACTTTGGAAGTCGGTTTAATTTTTTGTTTAAAAATAATAATACGTCATAAATAATAATACAAGTTGCTGAAACGTATATTATAGAGTGACTTTTAATTAGTGTAAAACACTTTACCACGTGATAATGCTCATGATAACAAACATCTTACCCAAATAAACTTTTTAGAGCATTTATTATAAGTGAAAATTCCTTTAGCGGCACTGTGCATTTTCTTGGGATGGGTAAAAACTGTTAAACTCGAGCAGGACACGTGAATCTGATCGAAATGTCATAAAATACAACTTGCAATTGTTTGCTGTCTTGGTTTACACGAGCATGAAACTATTTTAGTTCGTATTTACTTTTGACCTTAACTATTGAGCTTTGGTCTTGACCTTGACCGCCAATCATCCCCATCACATTTACCCTTACATTGGCCTTTACCTCCAATTGTCCCCCCACGAAAATTGTCTCCAGTTAAATGGCTTGACTTTTGAGATTTTTGGAGCCATTTTGAAATTTGACGTATGGTGAAAACACCATGGAGAACAGAAGTGTGTCCAGTTAAATGGCCCCACTTTTGAGATTTTTGGGGCCTTTTTTCAAATTTGACGTATGGTGAAAACACTATGAAGAAAAAAGTGTCTCCAGTTAAATGGCCCCACTTTTGAAAATTTTGGGGCCATTTTGAAATTTGACGTATAGTGAAAACACTAAGAAGAAAAATGTCTAGTTAAATGGCCCCACTTTTGAAATTTTTCACTTCTACCGGCACTCCCGGAATGCAACCCGTTGTTTTTTATTACTATTTAAGGCCACGTAGACCAAGCGAAATAGGCATTTAACGCTTCCAAGAGTTGGCCGCAATTGCCGCATAGCGAGCCGCGCGCCTACGTCGCCGGCGTGAACTTACATGAACCCAAAGTGTTACAGTGTAGACGTGTCGGCAGTAGGTCATCTTATTTTATTATTTGTATTGAAAAAGATAATAAAATCCATAGATAACTGTTTTAATGCAACACATAGCACACATAATTTGAATAGATATTATAGGTAGGTACCTACCTAAGTAAAAAATGATTAAATTATATTCAATTATTTTGACAGTTTCTATGCAGTGTGTTCTGTTACAAGTATAAAAACACGCTGTGTTCGATGTGTGCATGGAGACGAGTACCTATCGTTAGCTCGTGTGGTCACTAAAGTACGTGTCGTTTCGTGAGATAATAATACTGTATCAGGTAGGCGCTGACGATTTGATGGTAACTACTTAGGCAGGCACTTGCAAAAAATGTATTCCTACTGCCGAGTCCGCACGTTTGCCACTTGCCGCAAAATCCAAACCTCCACAAACGTTTTACTTTTTGAAAATCCAGATTTCCGAATTTTTTCTCCCAAAAATCCGGATTATCCGGATAATTCAGATTTTTTCATTTTTTTTAAATTTGTTGCATATTTTATAAAACTTTAATGTTTATTTTACTACTATGTTGTAACAAAACTTACACTCATTAGTAAAAAAAAGAGTTACTTTTTTATAATTTAATTTAAATAAATTCTGATTTTAAGTTGTAAGTATTAGAATTACAATCTGAATAAATAAAAACATAATGAGATTATATCAAAATTATATACTTAATTATATTATTTTTTTTTATTTTTAGAAATATTTTTGATTACGTTTCAAATCCTACAATGTTCAGATTTATAGTTAGTATTTTATTTTAAATAAGGTATGTATATATTGTTATTTACTAAATGTTCCAGCAGAAAGAATTATAAAAAATTGGAATAGCCTGTGATCTTTTTAACGCTTTTTTTACATATTCACCACTACCGTTTTCGTAAAGTTCCATTTCTATGTGAAAGTACTAACGTAGGAAAATTAATACAGTTTAATAAAACGTAGGAAACTGAAAATCCTTTAAAACGAGATCCGGGGAGTGAAGACAAATCATTTGAAGCATGGGGCTGAACAAATAATTTTGTATGGACGAAATTGGACCACTTTTGAGTTATTGAAAGTAAAAGTCACCCACCTGTTTAGGTAATAATTGAACACGTAAATGGTGTTTTTAATTCCCTCGGTAACTAACAGAAGTACAATAAGCAATTCTAAGCACAACCTATAACTGTTGTAAGATCTTTATTTTAACATTTTACTTACAAATAAACAGTTACATCTTACTCTTCATTGCGTTTTGAAGTTTCCGCTATAAGATGAAAACTACATTACTTAAAAAAATAACAGTGGTTTACACAAATCGTTGGTGCTATTTTTGACACCTATATCTTATCTTTAAAATATTATCTAAAAATAATTATTTCTACGCAAAAACAGGAGCGTTGATTTTCATTTAGTTTTGCTACTGACTCGTTCGGCAAAATTCTCTCTAATCTTAAACCAACCAGTCAGGTATTATCGACTCCAAAACTTCTTCCTGATATCATAGAGATAATATTTAGGTATTTGGACTTAGATATTCATTATTTAGAAGATAATTAAATATAGTTAAACCACTACATTTCTTTTTAAGCTATCATATTAATTTGGCATTCTATGATTGTAGAAATTAAAATTGCAATAATATGTTTCGACTTTCGTTAGTAAGAATTCAATAAATATAAAAATACAAAGCTTTAATTGGGTTTGGATTTGCTTATTATACTTCTTACTACTTGTGCAATTGAAACTGAAACCATATTCAGTGTTTTTATAAATTGGATCACCTATTAATGAACTGTACTACTACTGAAAAAATATAAAATTGTAAGTATCTTAGAAACAGTCCATACATATACATATATAGCGGCCATAATATTTTAATAGATCTTCATCCCTCGCATCTCCATTTAATCTATCTCGGAAACGGTGCATCCTATTGAAAAAATAATGAAAATTTCCTCCCCTTAAGAACCTCGCAACACCATAGTTTCTTCACGATGGAAGAAAAAGAAATTTGAAAATCCTGAATTTTCCAAAATTTCTATAGCTTTATACACTGTTCGTGTCAAAGTAGAACATTGCCATATTTTTTTTCTAAAATCGCTTCTATTTTAGAAACGGAAAAATAATACTATTACTGGAAAAATAATAAAAATTTCCTCCCCCTTAACCCGAAAATCGCATATTTTTTTCATTGATGCCAAAAAAAGAAATTATAAAATCCTGAATTTCGAAAAGTTTCTATACCTTACATAGCTGGTACCTCTACAAACTACATGTTAATTTTACGAAGATTGGATAGTCTCCATTTTGTACAATTAAATTGGAAGACAATTTTATAATCAGCATATGAAACATGGAAAAAGACATCCATTTTTAATAAAAAAAAAAATATACGCCATTTTGGAATTTTAAAACGGATTTTATTTTCATATTATTCTGCACCCCCAAAAACCTTGAAAACGATACCCATACCAAAGAAAAAAAAACCTCCAATAGTATCCAAAACTGGGATTTTCCGTAGCTTGCAAATTGAATTTTTAGCAGCTATTAATTTATCAATCAAATCTTTATAAGCTACTTACATGGTATAATGGTCACCAACTTATCGGTGCTAATTGGATTAAATTTCGCTACTTTTTATCTGCCGATTTTTGTATTTTTTGTCACTTGAGTGATTTCACCAGTTTGGTAATTTAGTCGCCAACATATTAATTCGCTGCCAAATTCAGCAATACAGTATGCTCACGTGCAGTCACCAACTTATTTTTTGTTCACTCGATTAATTATATCCCTTATTCAAATATTGTACGTCTAGAGTACATACTAATTACAATTAAAATATGTAATTTTCATAGTAGTAACCAAGATTGAAAAAATCGAAAAATCCGGATTTTTCGAATTTTTCGAATTTCGAAGTATCCGGATTGCAACCCCTACTTGCGAGTGACTTGGTGTGTTCTGCAAAGGCAAGCATGACAGATGTTGAGCTCGTATCCTTATATTTTATTGTAAATAGAACAGCCTCCGTGGTCTAGTGGTTAGAGCTTGGCTCTCGACTCGGATGTCGCGTGGGGAGTTATTTATTATTATTATTGTGAAAACAGAAATCGAAATAAAAAGAAACGAAAAGTACGGCAAATAAGATGGTAGATGTTACAAATTCATAAAAACCGTTTACTGGCTTATTCAATAATGTACTAAGGCTACTCCACGCATCAGCTACTTTTTAACCGACTTCCCAAAAAAGGAGGCGGTTATACGTTCGGCTGTATATATATATATTTTTTTTTATTTTTTTTGTATGTTCAACGATTACTCCGCCGCCTGTGGACCGATTTTCAAAATTTTTTCTGTGATGTATAGGGTGTAATCCCAAATTGGTCCTTATGATATCAAAGTGGTGACCTGATGATGGGATCCATGAGGAATCGAGGGAACTCCTCGAAATTTATATGGACACATATGGTGATTTTGACTTTTTCTGAAGTAGTTCAAGCATATGCTACCAAAAAGTAAGATTTTGCTCCAAGGTATACCCTGGATCCAAAAGTACAGAATAGAACTCCTGACTCCTTATAGATACATGTTTGGGGATTTCGGCGTTGTTTAAAGAACTGCAAGCATATGCCACCTTGTCAGTTAGAGTAATCATCATCATCATCACCACTATCACACCATACATCATCAGATTATGATGATATAAAAGGTATTTCTCATAGTATTTTACACTAACACGGAGATCATTGAACATTACTCTGCCGTTTATGAACCTATTTGCAAAATTCTTTTGTTGTTGTAAAGGGTTTAATTCGAAATTAGTCCTTTAGTCACTAAAGTGGAAACCTGATGATGCGAGCCATGAGGAATCGAGGGAACTCCTCAAAATTTATATCCACACATATAGTGATTTTGACTTTTACTGAAGTAACACAAGCATATACTACAAAAAAATAAGATATTGTACCTAGGTATACCCTGGATCCAAGAGCACTGTACAGAACTCCTCAGTCTTTAAAGATGTGCGTTTGGAAATTTCGGCATTGTTTAAAGAACTGCAAGCATATGCCACTTTATAACTTACAGTAATCATCATCATCATCTTAATAGCAATACCTAATGGAAGCTTGGCGAGTATTTAATTATACATTCGATCGTTTAGTTTAGACGTTCTTAAGACGTATTAATAACTTAACAAAATATATCACTAAAAAGGGTGAAATTATTATTTTTAAACAAAAAATTAAACCGACTTCCAAAGTAAAAATACACAAAAAAGTATGAAATAAAACTTAATCTCTAAATAATTCCCCTTTCAAATTCGGCTAAAATTTTTACTATTTCTCTACTCAATCTTATTAATTTTGAAGTCGGTACCAGCAAATATGAACGTAAGTTGTATAAAATATTGTAGAATATTGTTTGGGCTGGTGCCGATTTCAAAATTAAGAAGATTGAGTAGAGAAATAGTAAAAATTTTAGCCGAATTTGAAAGGGGAATTATTTAGAGATTAAGTTTTATTTCATACTTTTTTGTGTATTTTTACTTTGGAAGTCGGTTTAATTTTTTGTTTAAAAATAATAATTTCTCATAATACACAACACAATAATATATGTATGGACGCTTCACACCAAGTCAATCTGGTCCCGTGGTAAGTTCTCGAAGAACTTGTGTTACGGGTACCAGACAACAGAAATATATTTAATAATTTTTATATTATACACATATTTAAGATTTTTAGTATATTTAGTATATTTAATACACATTCATGACCCAGGAACACAGAAAAAACGTTTGTTCCTTCAGCATTCAAACCCGCGACCCCCGGTTTGAGCACCAACACACTCAACCACTGAGCCACAGAGGTCGTCTCATCTGGCAAAAGCAACGACGTGGCGACGATAATGTTATTGTGTATGGTTATAATATGTATAACTAGCCGATGCCCGCAACTTCGTTTGCGCCTAACTGACGGAAGCGGAACCCTATTTTTTAAACGAAACCCTAAAATAAAAGTAGCCTATGTTAGACCTTATGACATCAGCTATCTGCCAGTGAAAGTCCCGCGAAAATCGGTCCAGCCGTTTCAGAGATTAGCCGGAACAAACAGACAGACAGACCGACAGACAGACAGACAGACGGACAGACATTTAAAAAAATTGGTATTTTATTGTAAGTACCGAATATACTTTCAGATGCATTATGTGAAAAGCTGTTAATTTGAAGTTACAAACAGACACTTCATTTTTATTTATCTGTATTTTAGTTCGTTAATAAAAAGAAGCATAAAAAAATACAAAACAAACTTTCCTATAGATTTTTATTGTATTATATGTCCAAGACCCGGGAACACAGGAAACTTTTTGTTCCTTCGGCGGGATTCAAACCCGCGACCCCCGGCTTGAGCACTAACATGCTCAATCACTGAGCCACAGAGGTCGTCTCATCTGGCAAAAGCAACGACGCGGCGACAATAAAATGTAACATGTTATTGTGTATGGTTATATGTATAACTAGCTGATGCCCGCAACTTCGTTTGCATAACTTCGTTACCCGCAACTAACGAAAACGGATCCCTATTTTTTATACGGAACCCTAAAATAAAAGTAGCCTATGTTAGACCTTATAACATCAGCTATCTGCCAGTGAAAGTCCCGTGAAAATCGGTCCAGCCGTTTCAGAGATTAGCCGGAACAAACAGACAGACAGACAGACAGACGGACAGACAAAAATTTTAAAAATTGATATTTTATTGTTAGTATCGAATATACTTTCATATGCATCAAGTGATAAGCTGTTAATTTGACATTACAAACAGACACTTCAATTATATTTATCTGTATAGATGTATAGATGTATAGATTTAGTTCAAAAATAAAAAGAAACATAAAAAAATACAAAGAAACTGACTTTCCTTTAGATTTTTATTGTATTATACATATCCATGACCCGGGAACACAGGAAAATGTTGTTCCTTCGGCGGGATTCAAACCCGCGACCCCCGGCTTGAGCACCAACACGCTCAATCACTGAGCCACAGAGGTCGTCTCATCTGGCAAAAGCAATGACGCGGCGACGATAAAATATAACATGTTATTGTGTATGATATGTTCAAAAATAAAAAGAAATAAAACAAACTGACTTTCCTACACTGCGTTAGAAACGAAAGAATTGTTCGATAAATACGCGGGTAAGGCGTGCGCTAGCAAAACTGACATAGGTCTGTCCTCGTCAACGCCTAGCGGGCGACTGTGGGGCGACTCTAGCGGCTTACGCACGCTGCATTTCAATATTAATTTATTGTTAAAATAATTAAACCAACATGCAAAATGTAACCAGAAATTATTCTTTTTTAAGTTATTAGCTTTTCGTAGATATGATTTTTGAAAGTAAAACTATCATGAACTTCATGAACAAAAAGAAAAATATTCAAATTTAGCCTCCTCTTCGGAATTATTTTTGATCGAGTGAAGTTTTCAATATTATGTTTCGAACCACAAATTGTAAAAGAACATTAAGTAAACAACAATGTGTTTTTTTTTGGCTTTGTAAAGTTACTATTTGTTTGTTTATTATCGATTCAAAGTTATGTAAAATTGGGACCACGCGGCCTTAATTCGCTACCTAATGTTAAGTTGAGGTGGATTAAATAAAAAAGTTCCTTTGGGAAAGTTTGTAATCATGAGCACTACCACGTGGTAAAGTATATTTTGCACTAATTAAAAGTTTGACGACCTCATTGGCTTAGTGGTTGAGGATGTTGCTGATCAAGCCGGTCGCTGGTTCCAATCCCGCCATTTTTTCTTTTAAAACTTTTACTATCAACTTATAACGTAATAGGCAAGCGGACTGATTTTTTTTTTATTGCATAAATGAATAGTTCTCTTAAATATGAGTAACTTCTCAGAAGAAACCGTATATCAAAAGTCAATATTTTCAAAGGTACAGCGATTTGTATACAAAATTTCGCGAGTCTTTATACCAAAAAATTTTTTTTTTTGCGAAATTGGTAAACAAAACCTACATCATTAGTTTACTCGCATCATATACAAAACCATTCATTATGGTAAGTATGAACTTAAACGCACAAATGTCGGAGATATTTACAAATATATTCCTGCGGCCATATACTTCATATACTACTTCATACTACTTCATATACAAGTGACGTCATTTTTAGGTCGACTTTAGTATGGAGCGTTTTTAGGAGGCTCGCGAAATTTTTTATACAAATTGCTGTACCTTTGAAAATATTGACTTTTGATATACGGTTTCTTCTGAGAAGTTACTCATATTTAAGAGTACTATTCATTTATGCAATAAAAAAATTTAGTCCGATTGCCTATTACACAATTTATATGTCGAGAAGTAGCTTGTCGAGAATCAAATAAATTGTCTCATAAATCTATCAGATCAAGTTACTTGATTTACTTCTTTGATTTGTTTGATTCTCGACAAGCTTTTATATCATATAAATTGTGTAATTACGTTATAGTAAAAGTTTTAAAGGAAAAAATATTGTATTATTTTAAGTGCATTAAAATAAAAGCATGTTTTTTAAAAAAGTTTTTTTTTTACTTTTAATTTATTTTTTACTTTTAAGTTATCGCTAGATAGGTTTCTCAGTCTGTTCATCTCATTTAACGCATCATTGTTGCAAGGTCGTTTGCCGGTTAATTTAGTACAGTCAAGCTCTTCAATAAGGAGACCTCCTAGAGATTTTACTCTACTCAGTAAGGACCTCAAAAAACCCCAACACACCATACTTTCATTTGATACCCATATTGTACGAGTGCATTAAAAATAACTTGTTGGCCATATTGGGTGTTCCGCCATGTTGGATTTTCGAGTTATTCTCAGCAAGCCCTTTCATTTGATATCCATATTGTAGGATTGCATTCAAATTGACTGTCGGCCATCTTGGATGTTCCATCATGTTGGATTTTTGGGTTTTTCTCAGCAATCCCTTTCATTTGATACCCATATTATAGGACTGCATTAAAAATAACTTGTCGGCCATCTTGGATGTTCCATCATGTTGGATTTTCGAGTTATTCTCAGCAAGCCCTTTCATTTGATACCCATATTGTAGGATTACATTAAAATTGACTGTCGGCCATCTTGGACGTTCCGTCATGTTGGATTTTCGAGTTTTTCTCAGCAATCCCTTTCATTTGATACCCATATTGTAGGAGTGCATTAAAAATAACTTGTCGGCCATCTTGGATGTTCCATCATGTTAGATTTTCAAGTTATTCTCAGCAAGCCCTTTCATTTGATACCCATATTGTAGGAGTGCATTAAAAATAACTTGTCGGCCATCTTGGATGTTCCATCATGTTGGATTTTCAAGTTATTCTCAGCAAGCCCTTTCATTTGATACCCATATTGTAGGATTACATTAAAATTGACTGTCGGCCATCTTGGACGTTCCGTCATGTTGGATTTTCGAGTTTTTCTCAGCAATCCCTTTCATTTGATACCCATATTGTAAGAGTGCATTAAAAATGACTTGGCGGCCATCTTGGATGTTCCGCCATGTTGGATTTTCGAGTTATTCACAGCAAGCCCTTTCATTTGATTGCATATTCACGCCAACCAAGATACTCGTCAAGACGAATCATACGAGCCAAAACTCGATGGAACCCCATCGTCGTTTAATTACAGAGTTCCTATGGCCATATTCTAGCTCCCTGGTTACCATATATAGTATCAAAGTACTCGTCAAGACGAATTAAACGAGCCGAAAAATGATGGGGTTGCGTCGTTTAATTACGGAGTTCCTATGACCACCTTCCAGCTCCATCATCAGATCCTGGTTACCATATAGTATCAAAGTACTTGTCAAGACGAACTAAACGAGCCCAAATTTTGGAATTCCTGTGGCCACCTTCCAGCTCCATCATCAGATCAGCTCCACGTTATAATATTGCATTGTCATGCGGTTTACATATTCGTGCAAAATTTCAACTCAATCGGAAACCGGAAAGTGGATCAAATTTAACTTGCAAGAATCCATTACAGACCGACAACGGGACAGGTGAAAATAAATAAAAGCTTATAAAATTAAACACAAGTTCTTCGAGAACTTACCACGGGACAAGATTGATGTGGTGTCCATAAATATTATTATAAGTCATCCTATACAGATAAACCTACCTAGTACCTACTAATATAGTCAGGGATTAAGATTTTTTCTACCAGTGAAAGAATTTTTCAAATCTGTTAGGTTTCAGAAATTATCAATAACATACAAACATACAATGGTTTCCTCTTCACAATATCATGAAGGTAGGTAAAATAATATAAATGTCCTATATTCCCTATTAAATCATATTGTCACCCGAATATCTAGAATGTTCCAAGGGACATACACGGCGTTTTGTGTTGCAACTATTCTATTTTCATTTCTTCCATTTTACTCTACCAAAATGCAAATAATCAAAAAATAAATAACAAATTTCTAATTATCGGTTAGTAGGTAGGTTCTAAATAACTAGTGATTTTTATTTTACATTTCTCTCTCAGATTATGAATAACATAATATTTAATCGAGTTTATTAGTATTTCTTTCTTATACACTATATCGCACATAAAATCTACCAAACCTGAAATTTAAGGAAAGATATAAACTGGCTACACTAGGTTACTTGTTAGAACGAGACACAGGGATAACTTATAGCTATCTCACCGGGACCGGTTATTTTATTGCGCACGTGATAAGCTTTAAGTCTGAGTAGTAAAGATCATTTTTGATTGAATTAAAAGAAAATAAAGTTTGAAGTACTCTTTCCTGTTGTATATAATACTTACAAATTCCTTGGTCGTAACTCATTGATAATAACCACAGAGTAAAAATATATGTGACTAGCTTTTGCCCGCGGCTTCGCCCGCGTAAATACAGTATCCCACGGGAAGATTGTACTTTTTCCGGATAAAACGTAGCCTATGTTTATATCCAGAGCCTAAACTACTACCATACGAAATTTCATCGAAATCCGTTAAGAAATTTTCGCTTTTGCGTGAAAGAGTTACAAACATCTATCCATCCATCAATCCATCCATTTATCCATCCTTACAAACTTTCACATTATAGTAGGATAGTAACACTACGGACCTTATTCAAACTTCAATGAAAAGCTAGGCAGATAATACCCAGAGGCTGGTATCTTCTAAGAAAATAAGGTATACTTACTATGCTATACTTAATATTGTATCACTTACTTTTAGCCTGGGACTTAGGCTAAAAGTAAGTGATACGTCCATTAACATAGTAAAAACATTTAGGCCAATTTCAGAGATTAAACGAAACGTACAAGATAAAATCCCAAAGCTTGCTCGATCTCAAAGCAAACGAAAGGAAATGTTTTTAAATCTTTCAGCAGGCATTCCGAGTAGCATTTGCCAATGAGATTTTTCTTGAGTACATTTGTAGTTTATACGAACGTTAAAACGTTATAGGAATACTAGATCATCTCCGAAAAGACTTGAATCCTCACTCACACACGACTCACGAGCTACTTCTGGTAATGTTAATAGAAGAGGATGAAGTAGAATACAAATATTTAGTTCCCACCTCTGTTTAATATTATACATCTATGAGTTCCCAATACTCAAATAGCGTATGTGCTCTAGTTCATAAATAAATCATTGGTCTCGCTGGGCGCTCAACCGCCCAGAGAGACCAATCATTAGCCTATGCTCTAGTTGTAGATTGCTTTTGTTACTCGAGAGGATGTGGTTTCAATCCTGGGTCTTGGCTTTCCAACCATAATTTTCTTATTTATCAAGTATTTTTATCATTATTAAAACATCTTTGTTATTAAATATTATCATTGTCATTAAATTATCACATATAATACCACAAGAGCTTCAAAATTATCGGGTATTTCCCGATAGGTTCGTTGCAAACAAATGAAGGATTCAAGTTTTTCAGGTAAAAAAATCACGAGCGCGAAGCGCGAGTGATTTTTCCTGAAAAACTTGACGACTTTATTTGTTTGCAGGGAACCTTGAGGGAAATGCCAGATAATTTTGAAGCTCGTGTGGTATTCGGGGGATTATTTTTCCGTCCCAAATGTCGGCCAATAGAATTGCACCATGAGACGAAATGTACAGATAAGAATTTCATAATGAATAAAACAACATTTAATTAAGATTCAGGCTAGTGCAATTAAAATCTCCAATTTTCACAATTGAATTCAACCTGTCAGTTTGACGTGTGGTTAATTTGACTGGATCATGTTTTGTATAGCAACGACCAGAGAAAATTTTCAAAAAATTATCAGTATAATACCATGTAGGTTGTACCACGTGACGTCGAATGGTGCAATTCTATTGGTCGATATTTGGGTCGGAAAAATAATCAAAGAAATTTATCAATTTGCGATGACTTGACATTACTGTCAAGTCGGCTATGCCGATGTAGGCCAACGTAGATAGCAGCCTAATGTGGGGCATACACCAATCTCGATTCGTGTATGTCCCACATGATCAGTTCCATTGGATCAAGAGAACGGACCGTGTTTGGGCGTGGATTAGCTTGAACTGATCAAATCAGTTTGATCAAATGGATTGGACGATTGATTGTACGGTGTATGTGTGGGAATAGTGAGGGCCAGGAAGGGAGATCTCTGACCGACCAAAGTGCTATGCTTGGTCAGGCCGAATCCCATTTGTAGTCATTTCACTGCAGTGGCGTGCGCTCCATAAAGGCAGAAATGCAGTGCTTTACTTACTTACCATTCACAGATATTTTAATAAAACGTTCGGACGTTTTATATGACTTTAATTAATAGTAAATAAATGAATAAACAAAATATAATAACTTAAAAACGCCTAATATTTTATAATAGCACCTATTTACAAGTACATTATGTTTGGCAGGCGTTTAGCGACATGTTGGTGATGCGACTCCTGCCTTGTCGTGTAGCAGTAGATTTGTTCGCATGTGTGTAGTAATTTTAGTGTCCGTACACAGTTCGCAAACGCACACACCTATGAATATCCCAAGGCGCGAGTCGTCCAACTCCTACGGCATGCTTATAGACTTCGGCGAAGTTCGGCAGTTGTCGGGACACGGAAGTAATCGGGTATATTCGTGGCACGGTGGCCTATAATGCGAGTAATTATAATTGACGTAAAATCTAATTACTCACTACGCACATGATGCGTTTTTGTTTTAGTAAGGTTTTATTTGTTTAAATATCAGATTCAAGGAAGCCATTTTTTCATGTGAAAACGCATTGTTATTTTTCGGTTGCCATTATATTTAATATTTATAGTTTTCTTAAAAGATTTTTCATTTTAACATTTGAAAGTGTGTACATTTAACAGTTTATTACTGAAGTTCTATAAAAAATGTAGGTAGTGATTTGCTTTTTAATTGATTTGAGTGATAATAAGTTCTCACAATTGTCATTCAGTAAAAAGATTCAAATTGTGTCTACTAAAGGTAGGTGTGTATCCGAGTTACAATAATTAAATCAGCAAAAAGGGAATGTAACTCAAAAGTTTCATGTTAAAAGTTATGAAGTTCTGTTAGTTCTGTTGGCATGGTTTCCGATTTAGAAATCCGTCGCTTGGCTGTGGCTATGCTAATTGCAGGGGGGTGAAACTCTCATACATGCACAAATTAACAGAGAACAGAGACATCTAAAAATGAATATCCGGTACTAACAGTTTGAAAGTTTTCGGATAGTCACAACAGATGCCACTAAGCGACTTCTACATCGCGCTATCGGTAACACAAGGCGTATACAGTATAAGGGCTCGCGAGCATTTTACTATGCTGCAACCATATCCCACTATTAAAGAGGAACTTGGTCGTTGTTGTGTCTACGACATTCGATAAAACTTAATTTCTGTCCATAATTCAGTTCAATAAAAATTATCAGGCGGTACTACTTCCATCTAGCGGGTTTGATAGTAACTAAAACGGTACAACGCCATCTAAAAACGACATTCCGAAACTTTTGTAAGACTCAGTTTCAATTTTAGAGTTGCGCATCTATACTAATATATATCTGTATTATCTATGGCTAATTGCTAAAAATCTATAAAAGAAAAAGTTTTTGTGACCGACTACTCTGCCGCATACCCAGTGTCATAACCGTGTGCACGCCGCTGCATTTCAGTTGCTGTATATATAGCGCCAAACTACAGAAACATCGATAGCGCGATTCAGGATTGTAGCGCTAATTGGTCCGCTACATATCGTTACTGTAAATCAGTGTTTTTCAACCTTTTTCATGACGCGACCCCCTTTGTATGAAAAAATATTTCGCGACCCCCCGACCCTTCGCTTTTTTATCATGTACCTATGTATGTGTATGTTACAGTGTTACAAATATTCATTCCATACGACGTTTTTATGCGTCTCCATAATTAGGATTCGGATATAAGTACATAATATATTAGGTCTTTACCTATGAAATTGCCGTATTGTATGAAAAATTCAAACGAATTTTTTTCATATATTTTTTATTTGTATTAATCGAAGTAATCACCCATGCAATCAATGCATCTTTGCCAACGCAGTGGCAGCTTATTGATGCCCTTCTTAAAGAAATCAGCTGGACGGGAGGCAACAAATTCTTCAAAGGCATTTTGTACTGCCTCTCGGGTATTGAATTTTTTTCCCGCCAAGAAGTTATCCAAATTCTGGAAAAAGTAGTAGTCTGTAGGCGCAAGGTCTGGTGAGTAGGGCGGATGACGGAGAACTTCCAACCCCAGTTCTTGCAACTTGGAGACCGTCTGCTGTACAGTATGAGGTCGCGCGTTGTCGTGCAGGAGCAGCGGAGACGAGCGATTGACCAATGCTGGTTGGAGATGTGCCAGCTTCTCCATCATTGTGTTCAGCTCTTCACAGTACACATCTGCAGTAATGCTCACCACGTTTGGTAAGAAGCTGTGATGAATCACACCGGCGCTAGACCACCAAACAGTGACTATCACTTTTCTAAGGGTAAGTTTTCGTTTAGGGCATTGTTTAGGTGCTGAACCAGGAATCCAACCAACTTGCTGAGCGCTTGCGGTTATCAAACAGAATCCATTTTTCATCGCAGGTAACAATGCGGTTCAAAATTCCTTCATTTGTGTGTCTGTTGAGCAGTGCAAGGCACGTCTCGACGCGTACTTCGCGCTGGCGATCACTGAGTTCATGAGGCACCCATTTGACAAGCTTTTTACCTTGCCAATTTGACGCAAATTGACCAATATTGTTTTGACGCTAACGTCGAAAGCTGCTGCTATTTCAGCCGTAGATTGTGTATCATCAGCCTCCACAATCGCCTTTAATTCGTCATTGTCGACCAAAGTCTTCGAACGACCGCGAGGTTCATTTTTCAGGTCGAAATTTCCAGAACGGAAGCGAGCAAACCAATAACAGGTAGTGCATTGGTTTGTAGTGTTAGCTCCGTAAACGTCGTTGATGTTGCGTGCCGCTTGTGCCGCGTTGCTGCCACGACGGTACTCATATTCCATATTTACTCGAATTTTTAACGTATCCATGATGACGAAAAAGATTGAAATGCGATGAAAATGTAACACTAATCAATAAACAAACGACTACTTTTGGAAAAAGAATTCCATGTTTTTAAAATAAAAATAATTTGAAATTAGAATTTCTAGCCAAATGAAAATTATTTTGATTTGAAATGGCCAGTACTGCAGAATTATGAGTATATCCTTTTGTTAAAATTCTCTTACTTAATACATCAATATTTTTAATCTTTATTGTTTTTTTGCTAAAGTTTTCTCGACCTCCGGCGACCCCCCTACAGAAGCTTCGCGACCCCCCAGGGGGTCGCGACCCACAGGTTGAAAAACACTGCTGTAAATCATCACATTGCTTACGAGCCTTGGGAACGTTAGTGGCCGCGGTGATGATGATGATATCTCAACAGGCTACCTACTACCCGGTGCCTACCCTACTCTTCATTATATGTAGGGAATATTATTCGAATATTCGTTTTATTCGAATATTCGATGATTTTATTATTCGAATATGACTGGGTTCAATATTCGAATATTTCGAATAAAACGAATAGTATTTTTTTTTTATTTTTTTTTCAAAAATATGCTAATAATAGTAATAAACTTGTACATAAACCGGAAAAGTTTCGTTATTTAATACATTATTTTTATTATTTATTAATATTGTCGTCAATAATATCCTAAAACAGATTTTACTACACTGTTTGTGAAAGAATACGAAACTGTTTTTAAATAAAAAAATATTTAAGGTGAATACTTCCTACAGGCGTCAGCGAAAGAAATCCATGCTCACACGCTTGTCAAAATAACCTAACCAAGAGCGTGTTAGGATGTGTCTAAGGAGGGTTCTGTTACTATAAAGCGTAATACGATTTTTAATTTCTTAATCTGTTCGATTTCGTTCAAAATAACTTTTCTAAAGAGAATTTACCATGATCTACCATCATGGAAAATTGTAAGTTCCTAATCCTTCAGAAATGACAGAGGGGGAGGGGGGGGGGGGGGGCGTAAAACCAGCTTTGAGGCCGATTACTTGGAAATGGTTGACTTTGTAAAAGTCATGTATAAAACTTTGCCTTTATTTTAAAAGATAATATTCAACACACACTTCACATGTACGGAAAGTCGGGGTGGCTTTCCACACATTTGAAGTGTAATTATATAATAAAATTATATTTTTTTATCAAACCAAAATTGATATCTAGACGCGATATAGCTAGAAGAGCAGATAGAAAGAGAGACAGGCGGACGAAAAGAGTGCAACGAAAAAGGATACTAGTTAAGTTGATTATTACAGTATTACACTGACCTACAAAACTGAATTTAAGAAAATTTTAACGATTTATACTTACAAATCGTTTAAAATTTCATACTTTTCAAAATATTATAACAAGATTTATCAGCTTTCTTTAAAAGTAATAAATTATATATATCAGTATATTATTTTTATCTTTAAACAAAAATTAACCATTTTAATATTAGTATTAAAGCCTTAATTTACATGTTATATTATAACATTGCGGATAACTCCTCGAGGCCTGACAACAGCTTGTAGGAGTTTGTCATACTGAAAACAAGGTTTTGGAGCCGAAATATGCAATATTCTCTTCTATTCTTATATCAGGGCGTGTTTTAGTGCTTTGAGGGTACTAACTGTAGGTGACAATTTGCGGCTTCTGACTAGTCTTCTAAGCTCTTCTCAGGGTATACTTAATCGGGTTGAGGTGAGGACATTAAAGATAATCCTTAAGAATCTCTTGACCATATCTTTCTCCAGGTAGAGGTCCAATTGTCATGGCCACATGCTCAGTGCGGATTTCTGAAGGTATGCCAGCCCATTGTATATGTAATCTGCCTGAGCATACTGGACTCTATCTGAAAAGTAGGCTTGAAGATATCGCCTACCAGGTCACGTTTACTTAGCCTCCTTTCAGAAGTTCACTTTAACTTGTGAAGTTAAAGTGACTAAAACCACTGATTTGAGACGAAAATTTTGGACCATTCTCGTTCATCTTTTTGTATGTGTTCACGGACGTATCAGAGTATTGCTACTCGATACTAGTGCTCTCGAGTTTGGTCTTGAGGTGAGACTACTCGCCCTTCGTCTCGGTCTTTAGGGTTTCAGATTTACTTAAGCAAGTCTTCTTCGCTGTGCTGTCAGTAACATAGTCCCTTCGAGTCTGAAGAAGCTGTTTCTGAACTTAACTGCAGTTAAGTGTTGATTTTCAACAAGTGGAAACAATTTAACGGTCTTGCCGAGCGCTGAGTCTACTATTAGTCTTGCACGACCTTGTCAAATATTTTTCAATCTCTTTGTACCGTCGCTTCATCTTCTGAACGGTTCGTAACATGACACACTCCGTTCTTGTAGTACAACGCCTGATGCCTACTTCTGTACCTACTGATGCCTAGTTTCAGAAAAATCATCAACACATTCTTCAGGCTATGATATAATTTTTAAATCTACTGTTGTCTAACTTTATTTTTGTAATAAGACTCATCGTTCAAGAAAAAGACATAAAGAGACCCAAAAATATGGTTAACATGAAAATGGAAAAAGGTTATTTTTGTTTTAAAGATTTTCCACCCACTTTTTACCAACTATGAAGTATTTTGTTATGATGACATAACATTAAAATCTTTTTTGAGTGCTTTTTATTTTGACGGTTTATCTTGTTTACTTATTATTACTACGGTTTATATACACATGTACCGATTAGGTCTGGAGCAGACCATTATGACAGCACGATACTCGTGTGTTTAGAGTTTTCAGCTGCATTATATTAGAACTAAGCACTATTTACAGTGCATTCCGATTTCTGTGCAGTGTTCTAACTCTGCAAATATATTTCTCTCCAATCTTAAACCAACTGATACTTATATAAATAATAAAAAAACATGTTCTGTAATATTCTTTGTATGTTCTTTATACATTAAATTATACTACCAAAAGCTTAATTTAAAGAGTCAGACTGTAGGTCTGATTTTTAAATCTCAATATAAAACCAGAAAATACGAACCTCTAAAACAAACCCAAAAAATTCTCTCCCCTAGAGGATCTTTTCCTTAATTTTTGGGAGAAACCCCTCAGTTAGCAACCAAATCCATGGTCTGCTCCAGACCTAAGCCGTTCATGTGTTAATAGTTTTAATAAGTTATTGCAATTTAGTATTTTAAGTTTGAAACATAAAAAGACGTTGATTTTTTATTAAAAAGACGTTGATTTTTGTAGAGTAATTTGTGAAACACTTCACATTTTAATATTATTAAATATGCAGGTATATATAAACGCATTATATAACTTGTATTTAAAGTTTATTACCAATATTCGTATTATTCGAATTATTCGAATTTATTCGAATAGTGTTTAGCCATTATTCGAATTATTCGAATAGTAAAATTAGTCGAATAATAACATTCCCTAAATTTATATGCAAGACAAGCCGCAATAAACATTGTCTTTTATAATTTCGCTAGAAGTATAAATCTCAATCCTATAACGGGTAACGTCGACAAAAATAAGATTAACCCGGGTATAACGCCGGGGAAAAAGTGATGATACGACGAAAGCCTTTTGTCAGCGAAGGTTTAAGGTTACCTTGAAGATACATATTGCTGAATTTTCTTTGATTGTTACATTGTTTGAATACCTGAATTAGATTATTATATTGTTTGAGTTGGTAGACTGTTACTTATCTGAGATTTGTTTAGCTTAGAAAGGGCTTTTTGATTTTGCTAGGTTTTGTTTGCAGCTTCGCATGCGGTAGTTTCTAAATAAATAAAGTCTTATGTAGTGTAATTCAGATTTACCAATCTGAATAAAGATGCTCTCGCTAGTTATATTACAATCTAACGGTTTTTTTTTCAATTTTACGGTGACATATATATTACCTAAACTAACTAATATAATATAAGGTTCGGTAAATCAATTACGGATATACCTTCGTTTAGGCAGAAAAATAATTGTTACACTCGAAAAAAAAACTTCCATTATATAGGTATGTATGGGGGAGTTTGCGTTGAGCGAAGATTCCACCCATAAAGAGATGATTTTTTTTTTAACTTTGAGTATGACAATAATTTTTTGCCTGTCTTTATATGAGCTGGAGATCATATACCCAAAATATCCGTAGTATATTTTATCAAACCTTATATATAGATTTATATGGCACATGGTCGAATTAAATCTTTAATTGGGCCGTTTGACCAGATAACTACCACGGCCTTACAGAAAACCGGCGTGAAATAGCGCTTACGTTGTGTTTAGCCGATTGAGTGGAGTTACATATTATAACTTTTCTGGTGCGGTGTCCATGGGTAGCGGTGATTACTTACCCTAGGCGTCTCGTTATCTAGTTAGTTTCATTAAAAAAAAAATGATCAATTGTATTGTTAAATAATTTAATATAATACACTAGTCAGTGAACTCATTTCTATAAGACAGGAAACACCTGGGTTCAACTCCTTTAAATGGTAACCCTATTGTCTCGATACAAGATGGTATGTGAGTTGTGACGCACTTTTAATGCGTTTATTTATTCATAATAGTGGGGCTACACTATAGACATACAGAATAGACAGGGATTGACCTCAATGTAAATTTTAGGAAGAAGAGCACGTGCAGCCACTGTCAGTTTCTTTAGAGAAGAACGTCTCAGTGGTGTGGGTTTCCTATAACCCCATTACTATCGGATTCAGTTACCACTTACCATTTGAAGACCCTCATTCAAAGCCCTACCTATTATTATACAGTCTAGGAGAACTAGAATAGACGACTTTTCTAATGCGATTTAAAATGAGAGGCCCCTAAACCACATGACAACTCTCACTGCTTGGAATAGAATGACAAGGGAAACATGTGACATAAGGGAATCATAATTATTAAAGAAGTGTTTTTAGTATTCGGCCGGTATACTAACATACGACTATATTCTGGCAACTGTATTCTGTGTTAAATCCTTGTGCAATGTCTAATCAAATGACTGCATGCAGGACAGTGTAACTTGGTTATATCGTAATTGTATCAGGTCTAACTCGGCACTCAACTCGAGCAACTTAGCACCTCTAGATTTCTAGAACTTTAGTGTTCAACACATCGCATGATTTGGTTACATAAATTCTGTCTTGTTTCGGTCAGATTTTAGTAGTTATACAGGGTGTATCCAAAACAAAAATCGATAAATAAGATTGGAGAAACTCTGTAAAGGTTTTTCAAGGTTTATATTATTTTAATAATAATCATCACCGGAAAACTTTTATTGGCTCCATGTTAACTATGCTGTCTTTCTTACTGTTATAAGTTGTTGGTTTCCCGAATGAAATAAATAAATAAATAACGGCTTTCATTTAAAAATCTTGAAGCCAATCAGTAAACTGAAATGCTTAATTAGTGCTGAGCACCAAGTATTTCAGGTTACTAAGATTAACGCTAAATTCTTTAATAAACCCAGAATATAGGTAAGACCTAGGTATTAGGGCGTTTAATTATAGCGACCTGTAACCCGGTCACAGTAGGTAATCGTGTAGGCGGATTTGTACGGATTACTAGTCTAGTCTAGCTTCACTGGGATACCTAACTTTAGTCTGATATTGTAAAAGTTTGTACCGAGCAACTGATGCTGGTTCTTCCTTCCATGAATACAGGGCGCCTAGACAAATTACCTTCGTTAAAATTCGAAAAGATCTGTCGTATCGACTTCTCTTTTGAGATCACGACATTTTGTGCCTAGCCAAATGCACTCTGTTGTTCGAATCGCAACGACGAATTGCTCAAACGTTAGTTGTCTACAATTTATAAGAATTTTTCCGTCAGTTGTGAAGTTGTCAAATGTCATAATTTTTTTTTTTTATGATGCCGTTACGGCTTAGAACTATTTGCCAGTGTCAAGTTTAAAAGGCAGAGAAATAGATTTATTGTAGCCTGTATATGATTTCAACACCGTATTATTTTCAAGTCTAATGTCTAGTCAAAGTCCAAAATACAGAGAGTCAGTGCAAGTCAGTCGATTCAGTAAAACGGTACCTAGTAGTTTTACTGAAAGTTCCTAGAATGTTTACAATAAGAATTAAGTAAGTACTTAATTAACACAGGCGATTATTATTGCATTCTTTAATCAGACACACAATTTGACAACTGTTTATTATTTGACATTGACATGTGACTGACCACTCGTGTGTACGATTTTCAACTCTATTGTTTGACTCCAGAGTTTTATTTAGAATTATATTCTATTAAAATACATTATTTAATTAATTATCTTCTATTTTTCATTGATAATACAGATTTTACAGTCGGACAATGATCTTTTGGCACTTGGATGGGGGCGTGAGTGTCGTAAATAAGAACAATATTTATTACTAAAAGTGAAATTTTACAAGACGGCGATGTTATTATAGTACTGATTTTATCCACGTGCCAAAAGGTAAGTGTCGCAACTACAAAACAATACATAATACTAAAAGTGACATTTTACAAGACGGCGATGTTAGTTCTGTTTTTGTCCACGTGCCAAAAGATCCTTGTCAGACTGTATACGGATTGCTTGCCAAATGGTCATAGGAAACACATTTTATACAGATATTAACATGTTACACTAAAGGGCCATACTCACGGCGCGGCCAGTAAATCCAGCACCGGTACTAATAATAATAAATAGGATTTAGGAATAACAAGTAGATCCATTCATTAGTGTCAATCATTTAAAAATTTTGCCTACAAATCCGCGGCCTTGAGCTTGCAGGCTGGATGACCTTTTACAAATAAATAGTGTAGGTAATGATCCTGGTAACACTGGGTAGAAAAAGAAGAAGATGAAGTACAATAATTTTTGTTTGATTATTGATAACAAATTAACAATTTACGTTAACTATTATCCCTAAGTCTATGAGGTAAACACAGATAAGAATAAACAACCTAAATAAGTTGGCTTCAAGTCTTCATATTGGTGGAGAGGTGAAACGAGGAAGCTCGCCGCGAAGCAGCACCGCGCCCAGCGAACTCGAGTCTACTCTCTATAGGCTCTAGCCTAGTCCACCTCCATCTGCACTGGTCCATGAAGGTTGAGGACGTTGTGGACTAAGTACATCCTAAAGAAGACGTCTTTCACTTTTAGGGTCAAGCGTCTGGAGTCTCGCTACAACGTCAACTTCAGTTTCTTTGCGGTGAGAGTACCGACGCATCTTCTACCGACCTTCGAGGTGGAGGAGTTCTAGTCGACGGACGTGTTCTACCGAAGATTTCAAGGAAATGAAACAAAGCGTGCCTCACGTCGTCTAAAAAGTAGCATTTTAATCCAGAGCCTAAACTTTTTGTGTGAAAGAGTAACAACCATTCCACCATCCATACTCACATACTTTTATATTTTTATAATATTAGTAGGATTTTTGACTACTAAAACATTACCATTACCTTATACATAATATAACATAAGTAAAATGTGTTTTAAATCTTTATAATTTGTAGGAATTGTAGGTATACAATAATATTGTTTGTTATGTAGTTTAACCATAGTGATATAAAATCTTCATAATGTACAATACGGCCGATGTATCTTGGCGAGTCTGAACTTTGCGCAGAAGGTTGCGCAATATCTGTTTCTAAGTGTTTTCGTATTTATTTTATTTGTACTAATTGGTCAACTGTATTAGGAAATTTTATTAGTACATAGGTATATAAAAATAATACAATAACAGTTTTCTTTTCAGTTCGCAGAGCCTATGTTCAGACCCATCAAGATACAGCGGCCGTAGTGTTATTAATGTATCAAAACCGCTACCAACCTAAGTTAATTTGTATTCATTCTGTGACAGGCTCAAACTAGTGTGTGTAAATAATAATAATTATTAACTGTGTTGATTTTTAAATTGTATAATGTTATTATTGGCTATAGCCATGACTTATGTAATTCCTTTGCAAGAAATAAAAGTATTTTTTACATTTTAAGTTTATTTTCTTACTAAAACTTAGTTTAAAAAGTAAAATAATTGTGTCGTATCAGGCCAGAGCAGGCTAAAGCTCCACCGACAAGAGCCAAGCTCTTAAATTAGAATGAATGAATAATTCTAGCAAGACAATGCCTATAACAAATTCAAAGTGTTATGGCCGCTTGTAATATTTTGTATACAATATGTAGTAACTGTTAGGTTTTTTATGGCAATAGTACCTTGTACAGTCATGTACTTTTAATATTTTATTACTTCCAGCTAATAACACTTCCTTTAAAGTTATAGTTCTTTAAAATTGCAAAGAATATTTCAATTATTTAGTCATATTTAGTCACAAACATACTAAAGAGATTAAATATGATGTATTTAATGGTTAACACTACTTGACTGTTTATAATAGCAAATATTTCAAAACTATTATGAGGTGTTTGTGTGCTTACATCCCATTTATAAGGCGAAGGTGTTGAGCATCGATATATACAATACAATAAAATATAATTACATTGAAAAACTTATAAATTTTATCTACTAAATACAACTTGCTTATTTATGAACTAAATTTGTTACCTACTATAATTTAGGTAGGTACCTACTATAGGTACACCTAAAGATTGCTATCAGCTGGTATAGTAGCGTGTAAAGGTTACAAACTGCAAGGGCGTTATTAATCTAAGACTGCAAGTAAGCTACAAATTAAGAAATTTATATTTTAACAAAGTGTTAAATTATACTTGAATACAATGAATTAAATATTAGGTACCTACATATTGACAATAATTGTGATTAATTGAATACTTTAGATTGAATTCTTTTGACTTTTTATGCAATATAGACCCTTTAGGCAAATCATTATTATTTACAAATAACAGCTGATCAATAAAAATCCGCCATATTGTTCGTTGAGGCGATAAAGGTAGCTATCTGGGTATCTTTATCGTTAGGTCGATAAAGATAAAGATCACGATCTGCTAAATGTCACTTACGGCCGCTTGTCTAGGCATTGTATGGAGAAACGCGTTAGAGCAATTCGTTATATGGGTGCATCGTTAGCGTATTCGTTCAAAGTGGCTGCTTGGCTACCAATTTTTTTAACGATACGACTGAATATGTCATTTAACGCACGCTTATGTCAATCCCATACATTTTTTATTCACGAAGTTCGCCGTCGATATTATTTAATGCATCTTGTCTAGCCCTCCAGCACATAAATAAATAATTATGTTATTATTTTCTTATATCCATATTTAATATTTAAAATGTGAATTTTGTTTTTTTGTTACGCTTTCACGGAGACACTAATTAGCCGACAATCATGAAATTTGGCAGACATATAATATTGACTACGGGGAAGGACATACTATTATGTTACTTTTTATTGTGGAAATTTTCTATTTTGCACGCACTAAGTCGTGATATGCGTTAAATAGGGAAATTTAAATACTTTTAGACGTATTCAAATTTTTTACTTTTAAGTATTTGTGAAAATGTCAAAAGCCAGAAAGGAGATGGTCTCGCAAAGTGGTATGTTCGGTCAGGCCGATGCCCACATGTAAGCATTTGAAATAGCTCAAAATCAGAATCAGTCCAGAATTGGCTTATTGCTTTGCTAATATGATACAAAGTAAACACATGATAGAACATGTTACATAAGCTTGAACAATATTTACTAAGCTGAGGGCTCTTATACGCTGCCCAAGGTGACAATGATTGACCTAGAAATAAATAGAGATACTTTTTATACTGACCCTGTTATTTATTATAAAATAGAACTCAAGTTCCACCCTAGTGTGTAAAATTGAGTTAGTTTTGTTGTTATAATGAACAGATTTCAATAGGCATGTTGGCTAAAAATATTTTTCGTTCATTCAATGTTAGACAACGGAATAATAATGAACAATCTAAAATCCTTTTTTGTGCCACTTAAAAAAATACAATAAGAAAGAGAGCGATTTATCGACCTGTGACGTCATAATGTGCGATAGTTGTCATTTTCACTGAAAGTTTATGTCGTTAGCAAATTGTGACGTCTCAAAACGTTTTGATAGAAAGAGATTAGCAAATTTTTTTATTTGCGTATGATTTATAATCGCGTCAACCTAACCTGTAAAGGGTAAAATCCCAAGTGGGTCCCGTTTTCAGAAAAGTGGTGACTTGATAATGGGATCCATGAGGAATCGAGGGAAGTCCTCCAAATTTATATGGACACATATCGTCAGTCTAGATTTGATAGCTCGTACATGCAAACTACCCAACATTACAGGAGAGACTTAAAACATATTTTAAATTATAACTATTTTATAAAATGTCACTAAAGGTCGTTTTTACCGTCAAAATATTTTCTAATGCTCACGGCATTTACGGGTTAGCACCGGAAATACTAAATCCGTAATCAAACCAAAATCCGTAGCAGAACTAAAGTTACCGACATAGCCCAGCGCATTAGCAAGTTAAAGTGGCGATGGGCTGGACATATAGCCCGTAGAACCGATGCCCGCTGGGGCCGAAAGGTTCTTGAGTGGAGACCACGAACTGGACGCCGAAGCGTAGGACGGCCTTCAACCAGGTGGACAGATGACCTGAGAAAAGTCGCAGGGAGTCGGTGGATACAGGCCGCGAGCGACCGGTCGCACTGGAAATCTATGGGGGAGGCCTCTGTCCTGCAGTGGACGTCACCAGGCTGAAACGGACCGAAAATACTATTTGAAACTCTCTGCATCATAATCACATTTTACTAAAGATTGTTAGCTACGAACTTACGAGCTATCACATCTAGACCGACGACATGGTGATTTCGACTTTTTCTGAAGTAGTCCAAGCATATTATGCTACCGTATTTATTTACCGTACTATTATGGTATAACCATTATCTATTCCTGAAATCTTGCCTACTCTCACATTAAGATTCGTTCCCCAGTATTAGGGACATTTGTTGTATTTAGATCATGATTCCGGACCAAATTTACCCCAAATTTACGCGATCGAAAATATAATAGCTCAATACAAAACAGTGCTATGTAATTTACCTGAAGAATAAACGAAATAATATTCATTATAATTCGAATAATAAAAAACTATTCGCTGGCATTACGGAGTTGGCACGGCTCCAAACTCATCACTATCATGAGGGATAGAGTCGTAGATAGTATTAAGTTCCGAATGGGTTCAATTTTATCAATATTGTAAGCGAGCTAGCTCCCGCGATTATAGTGTCTTCTCACAAGGCAACTCTTCCAGCACATAGGGACCATGCAAAGCTTTTTAGCTTTTCGAAAAGTACATAATAAGTCAGGAAATATTGTCTTTGCAATGGCATGTCTACGATCAACTGTTGACGAAATACAGTCATCACAAAAGTGAGATTGTTGGAGAGCATTAAACACGCTCTATAGGTAAAATATAAAATGATGCACGAGTGACGTCACAGGCCACAGCAGATGAAAATGTATGAAGATAAATACAAAATTGATTTTAAATAGGTATTATTATATAAAAATGGTTAAATTTTATTTTTATGCATATCATTATTTATACGTATAATGTCACAAAGAACATAAATTTTTCAACAGTCATTTTCGTTTTTCAAATAAGTATAATAAAAAATCGATGTTTCTTGTTTAGTCTTTTTTATTCTTGTAACTTTTTAATTTAGAAATTGATTACTGTATCTACTTTTTGCATTTTTTGGTCCATATTTATGTTGCCTTTCGGAAAATATAAAAAAGCTATTTAAAACAACAGCATGTTATATTCGCCGTTATAAGCGCTACAGACGAGAAGATGACAAAGCCCGACATAGTTCTTAAAGTGTGTCGCTTTTTGGTATATTATGTAACTACAATAAACACTTTATTTCACTCTGTCCGTCCGTCCGTCTATCCTCCGTTGCTAACTTCGGCAATTATAAATATATTATCAATACACGCAATGTTGTATAGTAATAGATTGCATAATATTATATTTTAGCTACATGTAGTAGTACCTATTAAGTGGGGATACTAAGTGGGGATCATGTGGGATATCGTCAAATAGGTCCTTTAAATGAAGACAAGGTTTCGGTCTCGACTTTTTAATAAACTGAACCATTTTCGAGTAATCATCAAAGTGGTTTACAAGTTGCATTTCCCATATAGAGGAAGAAAGTTGTAACTTCCATGCTGATAGATCATGCTAAATATTCTTTAGGAAAATTATTCTGTAGGAAATCAAACAATAACTTTTGAAGTAACTTTTGGAAAAACCTATTGCGCGTTCACATGCTCTTGGTAACATTAATTATTTCATACCTTATTGACACTCTCGATTGCGACTACATAAAATTACGAGATTGTAAAAATATGTCGAAAGATTAAAAACTGTATATTTAAAATCTAACGAAAAATAATGTGTTAAATTATAGGCAGCATATTCGCGTCGGAAGGCTATCAACATTTTACAATTTCACTAGTTTTATTACAATGTAACGGTTTTTACAATTTTACGGTGACACTCAGATCAAATAAAAAACTAGATTGCGCATGGCGCTTGTTTCAACTGAAGCCTCAAAAACTACGCTACTTTGTGTAAACACACGCGGTCACGCACACTCATGCAAAAAAAGTACGCTACTTTTCGTCAGTATCGAACGAGTCGTCGTGCAGTGATTTTGCCACAAAAATGCCGTCCTGCGCTATTAAGTGGTGTAAAAACTGTACGAAGGCGAACAAAAAGTGTCAGGAAATAACATTTCATAAGTAAGTACACACAAAACTGTAGTTTGTTTAAGATAATTTATCACAATTTTGAGGTTACTCGAAACAAATAATGACAATTTCATAATGGCGGATCGAGAGAGTGTTGCCAGGATTTCATATTCTCAATAGCCTATTAATAAGGTAAGTAATTTGTAGGCAAATTTTTAACAAAATTATGAAGTAGAGAGTCAGACTGTGTTTTTATTTTTTAATTAGGAAGTTTTGAAGTTTGAAGCAATTTAAGGTAAATGCCCCTATATTCGGTATACGGAAAATATCGGGAACGATAATTCCGCCGTCTGTGGACCGATTTTCAAAATTCTTTTTTTGATATAAAAAGTATAATCCCAAGTTGGTCCGGTTTTCAAAAAATTTATGACGTGATGATGGGATTCATGAGGAATCGAGGGAACTCCTCGAAATTTTTATGGAAATATATGGTGATTTTGACTTTTTCTGAAGTAGTCCAAGCATATGCTACCAAAAAGTAAGATTTTGCTCCAAGTTATACTCTGGATCCAAAAGTGCAGAACAGAACTCCTGACTCCTTATAGATACATGTTTACATACACCTTATAGTTTGGGGATTTCGGCGTTATTTAAAGAACTGCAAGCATATGCCACCATGTCAATCAAAGTAATCATCATCATCACCACCACAATCACACCATACATCATCACATTTTGATGATATAAAATGTACTTCTTATAGTATTTTACACCAACACTCTTTGAATATTACTATGTCGTTTATGGACCTATTTGCAAAATTATTTTATTGTTGTAAAGGGTAGAAATTGGAAATTGGGCTTTTAGTCACTAAAGTGGAAACTTGATGATGGGGGATCCATGAGGAATCAAGGGAACTCCTTGAAATTTATATGGACACATAATTATAATGATTTAGATTTTTCCTGAAATAACACAAGCACATTATGCTACCAAAAAAAAAATTAGGCAAGTGGTACACTGACTTGTCGGTGACCGTATATTAACTACCCTATTACTTACCATAATATTATGTATTGTTACACCTATTAAATCGAAACTTTTCATCTTTACCTATCCTTTATCTAAATTTATCTATAAATAAATAATAAACATAATTATCACTTTCTGTTTTTTTTTTCATATTTAAAGACGTTTTGAACGCAATATAAATGTTTTAATCTGGAACTATGGAATTCTAAAAATGGGTATTTTTAGAATTCCATAGTTGGGGAGAGTTGTTACAACGTTATTTCGCGCCAGGTTTTTGTGAGGCCGTGTTTACAACTTTTACGTAAAATAGAGCTCTGCAAAGTTTTTTGATATAAAGCTATGGAATACGAAACATAAATGTCACAGAAACGTTAACATGGCCGAATTCCTATACAATTTTCGGAATTTTATTATACTGTTATCTCGAAAACTACGGATCTTATAATTTTGAAAACTTGCGAAATTACTGCTATGATAAAAGAACTTTAAGCGGTAAAATTACCATAAACCAATTAATAATACAAATGTGGGATGTTATTCGAAAGTTTGGCCAACATATCTAGGGTAATGAAAATTTAGTATGGCAACACCGGCTCACGCACACAATGCATAAAAAACCGGCTTCACTATGTTGTTCGTAGAAGTCCATCTATACTTTTTATTTGATCTGAGCGGTGACATATACACGAAGAGGAAGGAAACGCGAGTTTTAATATGTATAATTGTTTTCATGTATATAACAGTCGTGGGAAACAATCACCTGTCGCTATATATTTAAACAGTTAATTGTACTAAATTGTACGTTTGTTTATTGTGGTTCATTTCCGTGAGAGTGGCGCCGGCTGTTGTTCGGTTGAGGGGTTGAAGGTCGAGTTCATCGTTTACGAGCGAGCCCTGCCTCGACACGAACGGGCCGGCACGACTGGAGACAGTCTGAGATACCACACACGTCGCAACTCTACATAAAGTTAGGGGCTAGATGATGATTTTTTTTATTGCCTAAATGAATAGTACTATTAAATATGACTTCTCAACAGTCATAAGAAATAGTCATATCAAAAGTAAATATTTTCAAAGGTACAACTATTTGTTTACAAAATTTCGCAAGACTCGTGAAAAGACTATACAAAAGTCGTATCGACCTGTGACGCGACGTCCCTATTATGTAAAACTGTATAAGTTCCTATTTACCATATCTAATTAAAGTTTATGCATATGATGTAAACTAATAATATAGCTTTTTTTAGTAATTTAGCGACTTCTTTAACCCTTTGAATTATTAGACGTATCTATCTAATATAATTATTTAACGACATTAAAATTGTATACTTTTTACGATTGTAAGTAGTAATACCTCAATATTTCTGTATAAATAAAGAGCTCTGTGGCCTAGTGGGTACCTAGACTGTTTGGTTCGCACTCGAGAGAGTGCAGGTTCGAAGTCCAGGTTATGGCGTGTAGGTACTAATGAGACTTTTTCTGATCTCAAGTACATTATACGGACGCTCTAACGGTGAAGGAAAACATCGTGAGGAAACTCGCACATGGTTGGCCCAGACGTATTGACCAGTCATTCCTCTGGACCTCAGTCGTGAGAATGCCGTATGTGCTTGGGCAACCATACGACATTAAAAAAATCAGTCCCAGGCACTACAGTATTTCAAGAGTGGTCTTCGCTCGGAGAATACTGTATAAATCATCGACTATTATCGGATGAAAAGGCCTAAGCTATAAATTAAACTTAATATTTTACATGAAGTCGTCCTCTGCTGGGCACTGGGCAGACCACAGGGGCAGACTGACAAGGACCGTCTGCCAAGGACACCATATAACTTGAGTAACTTTTAATTGCGTATGTAACTTGAGAGCCTCCTAATTGCGCATGTAACTTGACAGCCTGCGTTTTCCTACCCTCAAGATACTTATCTATACCTACTAATATTATAAAGCTGAAGAGTTTGTTTGTTTGTTTGAACGCGCTAATCTCAGGAACTACTGGTTCAAATTGAAAAATTATTTTTGTGTTAGATAGCCCATTTATAGAGGATGGCTTTAGGCTATTTAACATCACGCCGCGACCCATAGGAATCAGTGGAAAATGTGGAAAAAACGGGGAAAATTATTCATCTTTGAGTGCTTCCGTTGTTTGTTTGAACGCGCTGATCTCAGGAACTACTGGATCGATTTGAAAATTTATTTTTGTGTTCGATAGTCCATTTGTCGAGGAAGGCTTTAAGCTACATAACATTACCCTGCGACCAATAGGAGCGAATCATCAGTGATTGTGTTTTGAAATGTTGCAAAACGGGGAAAATTATTCATATTCCGTTGCGTGCGCTGCATAAACGATTCAAGTTACCCAAAAAATATGTATGAAAGAATTATTCCTCTTTAGATGATCTAAAAAAATGTCCGCGACATATTATATCTATCTTTTAAGATTGACTCACTATAACCTTTTTTATGGTACTCAAATTTGGTCGAAATTAATGCATTAAAGTCCGAACGCACTAGGCGGAACTGCACTTCGGCGGAACTGAGCGACACGTCGCGTCGCGTCAAAATATTCTTTATTATATGAAATTATATGAGATAACACGCACTTAGCGGTAACGGAACTACACTGCAGCGATCTGCGCGTCAAACTTGATCAACTGACCAAAAGTGTCGCGAACTGCAGTTCGGTTTGGCCAACTTCATTTTCATAGTCAGTCAACCGAGATACTTGGGAGCGCGATAATCGTTCGTCAAAAATGTCGATAGATGAATAAAATTTATTGTACTCGTGGGTCAGTACATATCCGGAGACATAATAATATTATGACGTCCAGCATAAAAAGTACATGAACACTTCTATGAAAAAAAAAAAACAACTTTGGAGTGAAACGACCTTTGTGGCTCAATGGTTAGCGCGTCGGCGCTCAAGAAGTCCGGTCGCAGGTTCGAATCCCACTAGGAGACAAAAAGTTTTTTATGTTCCTGGGTCATGGATGTGCAATAAATGTGTATTATATAATAAAATTCTTAATTATATGTATAGTATAAAAGTATTTAATATATTTCCGTTGTCTGGTACCCGTATCACAAGTTCTTCGAGAACTTACCACGGGACCAGATTGACGTGGTGTAAAAGCGTCCATATATGATATTATTATTAAATAATTCTGTGGATGGATGAACGACGACCTCTCCAATGGTAATTGGTTTCATAGTGAAAATTATAATAATAATAATAATAATATCTATGGACGCTTCACACCACGTCAGTCTGGCCCCGTGGTAAGTATCCGAAGAACTTGTGTTACGGGTACCAGACAACGGAAATATATTTAATACTTTTTATACTTTACTTATATATTCACACATTTAATACACATCCATGATCCAGGAACACAGAAAACTTTTTTGTTCCCTGGCGGGATTCGAACCCGCAACCTCTGGTTAAAGCGCCACTGCGCTCACCACTGAGCCACGGAGGTCGTATGTAAATTATTTAGATTGTAGGTATGTAGGTACATATTTATTTAAAAAAAACCTTTTAAATTTCAATCGTCCATTCGTCCATCTTGCTCGGAGGTTGCCTAGCTACTAAATATAATATTTTTGTAGCGCCGCTGCAGTTCAAGTGCGACTTACCAAAACGTGTCGCTCAGTTCCGCTGAAGTTCAGTTCCGCCTAGTGCGTCCGGACCTTTACCAAAACGTGTCGCTACTCGCTCAGTTCCGCTGAAGTTCAGTTCCGCCTTGTGCGTCCGGACCTTAATTGCACCATCAGTTGACGCGGACGAAGTGGCGGGCAACACCTAGTTTTTATATACACAATGTGCTCTTATGAACATATTATGTACAATATCGATTTTATAATAAATTACATTCTGATCGATTACTCCATTCGAATGTCGTTTATTATTCCCAAAATAATGTGTCTTATTTGAATAAAATATAAACGTAACTATATAGCACTTACGATAATAATGCCACCACTTGAGCTTGAGCCGATACTGTATGGAAACCTGTAAAGTTGTGCAACACACGTACCAGTTTACTTGTACAGGCAGACCTTTCAGGTATACCGTTACGTGTATGGCTAGCACTGTAGTCCACCATGCTGACATAATAATTATGTCAGTCGGGCGTAGGCTAGCTGGTGGACTAGATTCTATTACAGCCGTAATGTTTAAAAATGGCTAAATATGTATAACGCGATTCAAATGAGAATAGGAACGTCAATGACCTCTATCTGTCAAATGTCTCGTGAAAAGTACGGTCAGCAGAAAAACTTATTTGCCAATAATAATAGTCGAAATAATTATTTATAAACTCGACATTGGCAGATTGGTGCAAAACCTTTGCAACTGCGATTGCCATAGATAAAAGAAGAGGAATAATAGTCTTACATCGAATTTAAATAATAACGTTAAATTATCTAAACATTTAATTATAATAATACATATTCATAATTCGTTTTTAAAATCATAAAGTAACATTTTGTTTTTACTTTTTCATTGTTGGTGCAAGGCAACTTGCCAAAATTATATTGTTTTTGTTATTGTCATACTCATTTTGCTCGATAATGAGTAAACGAGGCGCTGTGTTACATAGACGACGATGACTACTCGGACAGTAATACAGAGATGAGCGAAATTGAAGAGCTAGATTCAGATTACAGTTTTTTCACTCAAAGTTGTAAATAAATTATAATATAAGAAATACAACTTTTTTTGCTCACCCTACCCAATTGGGTAAAACTGACAGCTATGACGTCACAATATGGCGCCGACTCGATCCTATTCTCATTTGAATCGCACTATATGTATTTAGCCATTTTTAAACATTACAGTTTCCACACCTACCCCTACTACCTATAGCTAGCTACAAACTATCTAACTATCAGGCTACAACCTACACGTGATGTGTGAAAGAGTTATCGACCACTGAGGGTTGAAGATTATTACACTACTAGCTGTTGCCCGCGGCTCTTACCATACTGGTAACTAATATCTATTCTGTGACCATACCAAATTTAATCGAAATCCCTCCTACTAATATATCGCTACTAAACAATGGGGGTTGGTGTTAGAAAGGAGAAAGTTGAATAAATGCGAAATCATAATTTTTTTTTTAATAAAATGGGGTGGACCACCCTTATCACTTAAGGGTATGAAAAGTAGCTTACAACCTGTTCTCATACCTAATATACATACAAAATTTCATTAAAGTAGACAGTAACAGAACTCTTTTGAAATGGCGTCAAGCCACTGTTACTGTTTGTAAAACACACGAGAATTTAATAATACAGGGTGTTTTTTCAGTCACTGTCCAAACTTTTAGGAACGACTTTTACTATGGAATCAACTTTCCTACTTGAAAAAATAATATAAAAGCTGTTTCTTAACAATTCTTATAATTGGGCTACGACATAGATAGGATTTTGTAAGAAACAGCTGATTATTTTTCGAGTAGGAAAGTTGATCCCAGTGTAAAAGTTGCTTATATTCAAGAATGTATTCGATCCGTTTGGGTTTCGGGGTGTGTTTTCACTCACTGTCCAAACTTAATAGTTTGAAATATATTCTTAATAGAAAAATCACCCCGTATATTTTATATAAGTACGTCTACAATATTCAAATCTTACTAAAATACAGTCTATATTACAATACCTACTAAAATGTTGTATCTCGAAAGTTTTTACGAATTCCGGCAGTTGTACATGACAGGAAAAACTTCACAGACGGCTGATGGAAGTCTAGAACGTTCCGACTTTGTGAAGACGTCGACTCTGGCTTTCATCTGCCAACTTGTTTATTATGGCTGTTGTGAGCGGCTTTGTTCGCGTAGACTGTACTATATTTTGTGCCTCAGCGCGCGTAAAAACAGTATCCCATGTTATCCCATGGGAACACTGTACTTTATTACAGGATAAAAAGTAGGCCATGTGTTAAACTAGTAAGTAGTAACATACTAAATTTAATCAAAATCCGTTCAGTATTTTTTGCGTGAAAGAGTAACAAACGATCATCCATCGATTCACACATTTATCCATCCATACATCCATCCTCACAAATCACAATATAACTTTCACGTTTATAATATAAGTAGGACGTTGCGAGATGTTATATTATTAAAGCTATTATGAAATGGACTAACTATCAAATACAAGATTTCAACTCTTCACAGTTCACACCTAAATGAGACGATAGGTACGCGACGCAGCGTTGCATTTTTAAGGTAGTTATTCAAAATCGAACCATATTCACTATTGCATTTTTGTTCGAATGCCAAGTCAATCAAAGTCAATGTAGAATGATCCATCCGAAATGAAACGTGTATATTTGTATAAAGTATAATTTTAATTACTATTTGAAAAATGCAGCGCCGCGTCATATATCGTATTATTTCAGTGTGAACTGACCTTAAGGTAAGTAATAAGACAAGATCTTAAGGCCCTCCCCCGAGCAAATGACCTTGAGGCGGTCAGCCGCATAACTCAGTTGAAAAATTTTCACATAACTTAGTTCAAAATTGACCAAAAAAAAATTTAAACGGCGAATATCTAGCTTATGAAATTGCCTATCTATTGGTGTGTGTCCCAAATAAAGTTTACTTGTAAATACTATGGAGACGCTGAAACTATAATTCAATGAATATTCAAATATAGTTTCAGCGTCTCCATAGTATTTACAAGTTAATTTTATTTGGGACATACACAAATAGATAGGCAATTTCATAAGCTAGATATTCGCCGTTAAAATTTTTTTTTGGTCAATTTTGAACTAAGTTATGTGAAAAATTTTCAACTGAGTTATGTGGCTGACCGCCTCAAGGTCTTTTGCTCGGGGGAGGGCCTTAAGACAAGACAATAAGAGAAGATCTAATATCTTACGTCAATCGTAAATTTTTTAGGAAAAAAATTGCTCAGTGCAGGTTACAACTTACAAACTACTTGTGCCCAACTTCGTCGCGTATTATCGCGATGTGAACCGACCCTTAGTCCGTAGACTTCTTTAATCCGGTCTCGTCGCAAAGTTTTAATCTCGAAAAAAAAGAGTCTTAATATCAACTAATAATCAAATCTCAAAAATCTCGTAGTGTCAACTTTAATATCTAATTTTTACACCCCTATACTCGCAGTTTTGCACCCTGGTCTACATTAAATACACATTACAAGGGAGGAAAAACTTTATCAAGTTCCCGACTGCTCCAATTTATTTTTATTTAAAATTAAAATATGCAAAGTTCTTTGTCTTAGATTTTCCATTCCAACAAAGAACGAACTTGTATCAAGATTTCAGAGCTAATTGTTGGTTTTGTTATCATTCTTTTGTGTGACAGGAAAAAATCTGCAGCCGCACTTTTTTAATGAAATGAACCAGGACGAGCAGACGGATCGCCTGATGGTAAGCGATTGCCGCAAATTGCAACATGCTAAAGGAGTTACACTTGTAAGTCCTCTGGTGTTACGACTTGCGTTCCTGGTCTTTAAAATCCCTAATCCTTGGGCACAGAATTCAAAACATACAGAATGAGTGTTGGATTACATTTGTATGCAGCGCGCTGTGTCCAAAACCATGGCGAAATACCGCCCCACCCGTAGTTTTTAATTTTTACTCTTTACGCTTACAAAACAAATCGCGTTGTTATATTACGACAATTAGGTATTCAATAAAAATTAATTGAAAAAAAGTTGGGTAAAATATCCCGTTATTCTGTGGCAACATATTATGTGTGGATAACCATTCCAATTTGGAGTGGTTGTGACGGCCTCACTTTCAAGCGTGTTGACGGCTTCTGGATGATTTCTGTATTCTGTGTCCTTGGGCCATCCGACGCATGGATCATCTTTCTTGTCAGACAATCGGGTGATCAGGCTGAATAATTGTCCTAACCAAACATGGAAACAACATGGGTTCGATTCCCGCATTGGGATAACAAAATATCTCAATGCGGGAATCGAACCCACGAGAGCAAAGCTCTAACCACTAGACCACGGAGGCTGTTAGTCAAAACTATGAGCAAATAGATTATACATAAGTTTTAAGCGTTAGATAAAAATATTAATAATAGTAGATTATGCACCAAGGGGATAAAGCAGTGTCTTATGTCACGGGCAGCATATTGGATCCTGAGCGTAACGAGGGACTCTAGAGTTAACTCCTGAGCGCAGCGAGGGAGTTAAAACTTAACTCCCGAGTGAAGCGAGGGAGTTATGTAGAGTCCTGAGTGAAGCGAGGGGTTCAAGCTGCCCAAGACGAAGACAGGCTTTATCCCAGAGGTGCATACTCTACTTTTCATACCTACTGCGAGGCAATAAAAACCCAGGGCTACATAAATAAAACAGTTATGGAGGGACAGAGTAATATTTTTATTAGGGAGAATGTTAAAACACGGAACTGTTAAAATAACGTAGTAGGTACCTATTTTAATTTCTGAAAATAGCACCAAACACTGGCTTTTGCTCTGAATTTTTTGAATCGCATTTTTCTTTTGTTATAGGTGGCTAGTTCGATTTTCGAATAAACTCTCAGCAATACCATATTATTATTGAAAAACTCTATGATAGATACGTATCTATTAGAAGTTTTCATACGAATTTTAACGTTCCAAATTCAAATCACTTTAATCCCTTGGGAGTTTCATACAACATTATCTCCCTTGGGAGACAATGACATGCTTTACGTTGAGATTGCGTGATATATATCCGATACATTGTCGAGCAGGCGGGATGAAAATATTATTATTGACTTTAAGGCAATTTAAGGTTTAAATATTCTGATTACATTAGTTAAAAATACTTCTGTTATGCGAGTAAAATTAGAACACTTCCGATTAAAACCAATAAAGTGTTTTATTATGACCCAAACAGATTGGGCCACTCTAAAAAAAATCAAAATGGCCAATGTCTCAGAAATAGTCAAATATCGGCCACACCAAGAAGGGTTCAAATGATCTGCCGCTTTTGCGTTTTATGAGATCTAAAACAAACCGAAACCAAATAATTTTCATTTGAAAAACATTTTTTTAGTTTGAAAAATGTTTCCGATGTTAAAAAAATAGTACAAACTCAGTTTGTCATTGATTGCCGACGGCCATGTTTCACTTTCATCTTGGATGACGTACAGACAGCAAATAAATTTTAATATTTCAAAATCTTTAAATACATATAATAATCAGTAACAAAAGCTTTAAGCATCATAACATATTATGATGCCTAAAACTATTGCATACAACGCTACTTTTTTTGCAGAAATTGCAGCTCTGAATCTGTATCCAAACAATATATTAATATTATTTACAGAGAGATTCAGAGCTGCAATTAAATAAACAAATTCAAAAATCAGATAATCATTGAATAAGTGTATCTAATTACAATTTAATCACGTTTTTATTATGTTAGTTTAAATAACCAATAACTGTTTTAGCCATTGCAATTTCAATTCATGCAATTTCATCAACCGACTTCCAAAACACAGGAGGAGGTTCTCAATTCATGTGTATGTTTTTTTTTCTTTAGATTACATTTTTTTATATTTTATTTTCTTATGGTAACATTATCTTTCAGTATCAATATTTCGGTATCATAACATTTCACGACCTCTGTGGCTCAGTTGGTTGATATATGAGCGTGTTGGTGCTCAAGCCGGGGGTCGCGGGTTCAAATCCCGCCGAAGGAACAAAAAGTTTTTCTGTGTTCCTGGGTCATGGATGTGTATTAAATATGTGTATAATATAATAAAAAACTTAAATATGTTTATAGTATAAAAGTATTAAATATATTTCCGTTGTCTGGTACCCCTAACACAAGTTCTTCGAGAACTTACCCCGGGATCAGATTGACGTGGTGTGAAGCGTCCATAGATATTATTATATAACAGTATCTTTGGTTTGTGTGCCGTATTCGGTGTTGAACGTTAAAAAAAATAGGATTAGGTACCTATTTTTTTTGGTAATGCTACTTTTGTAACTCGACTATTTCCGATCTTTGTCAGCCAGAGCCTTCGAGTTTAAATGGTCATTAGCAACGGAAAATGAATGTCGAAGGCTTTAACTCCAAGTAGCTGTTTTATTATAATGACGATCGATCGAAATTCGATCAGAGATAATGTTTTATGTTGTACTAGATGTTTTCCCACGATTTCGTAGTTCGTACACGCAAAAAGAAATCCAGCGGAAATCGTACATTTTGCTGCGATAAAATAGGTTATATGTTAATCTAGATTCTAGAGCCTAAACTAGATACAATAGCAAATTTTAACAAAATCCGTTCAGTAGTTTTTGAGATTAGCGTGTACAAAAGTACAGAGTTCCTAAAAAAATTATTGTTTTGGGTTCTATGTCGATGAACGACCTTCCATTCCCCCTTGTTATAACATATCTTCCATGTACAGACAGCTAGGGACTGTATACTGTTTCACTTTCATTTGAGAAGTTTGTCATTCTTAAGAGTACCTACCTAGTACCTAGGTATTATTTATTTATGCAAAAAAATCAGTCAACTTTAATTTTCGATTTATGTACTTACCTACTTTGTACCTTGTCAATACGAGGGAGAGGGACGGAAAATGGGTTACGCAATCAATTTTGTTCGTTTTTCTGCCCTGTGCCCTAACTCGCGTTAAACTACCTAACTATTGACTTTTTCCAGTATTGATTTGGTCCGATTTTTACTTTCTCATGCTCACGCTCATTTCCCGACAGGAATAGAAGTATACTGAGGCCGCAGAGCAAATCTTATAACCATAATTTCATAGTACACATTACACCGTATACCGTTAGATGTAACTACTAAGTTCTTCCAGTGTTTAATTTATCAGAAATCGTACGATTGGTTCCTAATTCCGAAATCATAAGATTGATGATTTCTTGCCACTGGTAATTATTGCATATAAGCGTTCGCGTAAGTTTAAAAAAAGATAGGGAATCAGAATTGAACTTTATTTACTAAAAAAAGATACAGTTCAATAATATTGAATCGCTATTTTAAAAAGTGCGCGCCGCATCGTGTCTCGTGTGAAGTACTTAAAAAGTACTTTGTAGATTCATAGACAGCGAGCAACTTAGCATTATTATTATATTGCAGATGCCTGTAATCGACTGTTTATATAGCACAGCCCGTATTTATAACTTTTCACGCGAAAAAGTAACAAAAGCCGCATTTAATCCAATTCACGAAAAATGAGCTGAGAAAATGTACGTTTATTATTTTTCCAATAACGAGGCTGTCTTCAGTATCATACCTTATAAGGCCCCGTGGAAATCTGAGCAAGTTTGTTTCTGAATACATTAACAATTCAGCGCCTTCCCCGTCCGTCTGTAAGTAGGTGGGTTTACAGCACTAGTGATGTGAATGAGTATTTTGCGAATGCGGCTGCGAATAGCTACTGTTGATTTTTGCGAATACGAATATAAAAAAATAGGTGAATACCTATAGAAATCTAGGTCTCTAATACCTACGCAGTACGCACTAAGCGAGTCGACATAGAGTTAGAAAATCTAAAAAAGACCGCACTAAGCATCAGCGGAGCGCCGCGCGTCCCTACTAGTAATTCCTCAGTTTATTATTGGCAATAATGCTCATATCGTCAATAATATTCCTTGTGTGCTGGCCATATTGCCGTGTTGCTAGTATTGACAAATTTATTCTGTCAATAATATTGCACGTGTGCCGCTAGCCATTGGCTAGCCGCACACGTGCAATATTATTGTCAGAATAAATTTGTCAATACTAGTCAATACATACAAAAAAAACGGCAATATGGCCCGCACACAAGGAATATTATTGTCAATATGAGCATTATTGACAATAATATTGCACGTGTGCCGCTAGCCATTGGAGTACGGCATCGCGTAGTGACGCGGCCGCGTAGTGCGTTATATCTCACAACTTTCATACAAACAATATTTGGCCGTGCCGCGTCGCTTAGTTCCATTGCCGCGTAGTTACGCATAATTCGATCCCACCTTTTAACTTTATTTTCATCCCGCCTGCTCGACAATGTATCGGATATATATCACGCAATCTCAACGTAAAGCATGTCATTGACTCCCAAGTGAGATAATGTTTATGAAACTCCCAAGGGATTAAAGTGATTTGAATTTGGAACGTTAAAATTCGTATGAAAATTCCTAATAGATAAGTATCTATCATAGAGTTTTTCAATAATAATATTATGTTATTGTTGAGAGTTTATTCGAAAATCGAACTGGCCACCTATAATTTTAACATTCTCACGTGTCAAAATCGTCAGTCACAAGTTCCTGAATCTTTAAGTACTGCTCAAATAAACTCCACCACAACTTCCATAAATGTTCCTAATAAAAATATTACTCTGTCCCTCCATAACTGGACAAATGTTTGGACACATTTGTCCAGTATATCAATATAAATTTTTAACAAAATAAAATATGTTATATTTTTGTAGCCCTGGGTTTTTATTGCCTCGCAGTAGGTATGAAAAATAGAGTATGCACCTCTGGGATAAAGCCTGTCTTCGTCTTGGGCAGCTTGAACCCCTCGCTTTACTCAGGACTCCACATAACTCCCTCGCTTCACTCGGGAGTTAAGTTTTAACTCCCTCGCTACGCTCGTGAGTTAACTCTAGAGTCCCTCGTTACGCTCAGGGTCCAATATGCTACCCGTGACGTAAGACACTGCTTTATGCCCTTGGTGCATAATTTACTATTACTACACAAAAATATACAAGTTTCATTGCAAGAGTTCGCATTGCGAGCTGCACCGCACTGTATCTTTTTTGTTAAATATAACAAGTAACAACATATTGTATCTTTTTGTTAAATGAATGAAGTTCATGTTTGAATCGTTATCTTAAAAAGTGCGTGCCTTATCGCGTCTCGGTGTGATTGGACCCTAATTCGATAACCAGCGGGATTGTTAAGCGACACACTTGACCCCACTCCGATGACGGTGAGCGGTGAGCGGCGCAGCTGCGGCAGTGAAAGCAGCGGCGGCAGCATTTCAAACACGCGGTCACTATGACGCCACACGCGTCTAGAGCTGTAATCTGTAGCAAATCGAATGTATTCGGTACTATATAAAGGATGCGCCATCTAGTACCGAGTAACGAAACGTACTCACGAATATATTTCGTCACTCGTATTTTTCGTAATATCGTCTTATAATCCAAAAAGTGGTTCAAAATACGGTAAAGTGAAAAAAATGCACCTTACACAGCTTGTGTAGGTATCAGAAGTAACGACCTTCGTAACGATACTATAGTAACGAGTATAAATTATAGTAACGAATACATACGGGTACGCTTTTTTTCGTTACTTTTGCACCTCTACACGCGTCGCCGCTGCTGTCACTACCCGCTGCCGCGCCGCTTACTGCGAAATTCGGGGTAGAGGCCTTAGAGGCTCCTTTTCCTCCTAAAGCAAAAGACTTTCACGGTCTGTTCAGTGGCCTACTTGCCATTTAATTTTCATTCAATTTCTAACAAAAAATGTTCGGTAGCGCAGTGTGGACGCGCCCTTAATTTAGCGTCTTCCCGTCTATCTTTGTGTACTCAGAACCTGAATTATATTACTATTTATAGCTCACCATTATTCCCAAAGAGAAAATTTGGTTACACTTAGAATTACGTTAGTCGTATAAGGTAAGAAAAGATGCAGATTTGGAATTTATTGGATATAGATTTATACAAAATATCCATTAGTTTTAAAGCATTTTGTAACTTTTACCTATTATTATTATTTTATCGATATGAAAAGTGCTGATATAATTAGAGGTCGCCCTGTGGTCGAAATTTCGAGGAGTTCCCTCGATTCCACATGGATTCCATCATCAGGTCACCACTATTTTGAAAACGGGACCAACTTGGGATTATACCTTTTACATAAATAAAATAATTTTGAAAATCGGTCCACAGACGGCGGAATTGTCATTGAACATACAAAAAACACTAATACGTAATAATAAATAATAATCAAGCTTAAGTACAGTTTCAGAAATAAATACATTCGTATCTCCCATTCCATATTTCTTAGATCTCAAATGCGAAGGAAGCCTAAATAGAGTTTTAGCAAACATTCTCAAGTAACCTATCAAGAATGCATGAATTTCAGCATAAAATCTACATTACAATGTTGAAAATCGGAGTATTATTCAAGCTATTTTGCCCGCTGATTTTATGTAGTTTCGTCCGTTTTGGCCTATTTAAGGCGAATGAAATTCTTGACAATATAGCTTGGGCGCTCTGCAAGTTTCATTTTTGAATAGGTTTCGAATATCTTAAACATTTATTTGCGGCGTCATTCCATTTGTATGAGGAAAGAAAAGATTTTTATTGTAATAGAAGGAAGAAAACATTTATATTGTAATATTTAGTCTCTACTCATAATAGGACTATTTTTCATGGCAATTTTTATACTTTTGTAAATGTTTGTAAATTTTTTATGTTTTATTTCATTCCGCTGTACTCTTTCGAGATAAAAGCCTAGCTATATCTATCTACTAATTTTATCAAAATCCGTTCTGTAGTTTTTGAAAGAGTAACAAATATTCTCCATCCGTCCTCACAAACATTCACATTTATAATAGTTAAGACGAATAGTCTCACCAATTTGTCTATAAAAAACTTTAAATATAACGTCTCCGAAAATCAAATACGGATACTTCGGGCACATGATCCACTGCTTATGTAAAGACGTTTAAGCGAAGAAATATTTGTCATACTCAAAGCAAAAAATCATCTCATGTATGGGTGACTCTCCGCAAAATGCAAACTCACCCAAAATTTTTTTTGAGCATGAATTATTTTTCTGCTTAAACGTCTTTACATAAGCAGTACATCATATGCTCAAAATATCCGTAATTGATTTTACCGAACCTTATATGGCAATTATTCTCAGATTACCACAATTTTTCGTTCATTGTGTGACTGCGAGTGACACAGTAATCGATTTTTCAACTACTTATAAATAGGCGGCCGAAAATAGAAGTGTTTCTATTTTTGTGCTTACTCATGTGGAGTAGGAGTAATTGAAGGTTGATGTGTCATGTCTGCCTTTCACGAGGGTAGTTTTAACAATTTATTAGGTACAGTGACAACTTACGAGCATAAGTGGATGAAATTAAGTGTAGGTTTAAATTGTGTATAGATACTGGTTTTGGCATGTATACCTAGGTAACACAGAAAATGTTTAGAAACTGAAAAACGGCTTAATGTAGAAAGTTGCCAATACTTCTATTGTTTTTCGAAGTACTCTCCGTTCCTCTCTACACATCGTCGCATTCGATGGAACCACTGAGAAAAGCAGCGGGCTCATTCTTCCTTAGGGTCTCTTCTATGGCATTTTTGTACGCTTTCACCGCATCTTCAGGGCTCGTAAAGCGAATACCTCGAATTTTATCTTTAGTTCTTGGGAATAAATGAAAGTCGCAGGGCGCCAGGTCAGGACTATATGACGGATGACTCATTATCTTGACACCTGCCATAGTCAAATATTCAACAGTCCGTTTTGCGGAGTGCGCTGAAGCATTGTCGTGGTGAAGGAGGATCCTGCTTCGATGGCGCTGCTGTAGAATTTTTTCCAAGACAACAGGCAAACAGCGATTGAAATACCAGTCTGCAGTAACTGTCCTTCTAGCTTAACTGTCGAGAAATGACCTTTCCTACCAAAGAATGAGGCAATCATCTTTTTTCCTTGACTTTACAGCATTTGAGTCACCGCCGTTGAACTTATCTAACGTTTGGCGACACCAGGTGTTTCTGGTCGTCGGTTAAAGTATGGGGAATCCATCTGGTACAAAGTTTCCTGATGCCTAAATGTTCGTGTAATATTTTTTGAACTTGACTTATACTAATGCCTAGGCTTGCCCGTATCTGCTGATAGGTCACTTTCTTATCTTCCTCTATCACGCGTCGCACAACACTGATGTTATCTTCAGTAGTCGCTGTTAAAGGACGTCCCTCATGCGGATCATCATTGAGATTGCTACGTCCACGCTTAAACTCGTTAAGCCAATTGTAAATAGTGGCACGAGATGGGGCTTCATTAAGAAATGCTAATCGCAGCCTATCATAGCTTTGTTGTTGAGTAAGCCCACAACGAAAGTCATAATAAATCATTGACCGAAAATTTTCTCGCGTTAGGTTCATTTTCACGTGTAACAAGAGTTTTAGATTTGCCGCCAATTCATAAAAACAAATGACGAATGAATGCAATATATAGTCATTAGGTTACCAAAGAGTTCTAAAATTTAATAACATTGCTAATGAAAACTTTTTTTGAATTTAAAAAAAAGTTTTCATTAGCAATGTTATTAACTGGCCAGTTCTAAACATTTTCAGTGTTACCCACGTATAATATTATGTATAATAATAATATTATATTTAATGGGTGGCTCACCAACTCACCATAAATATTATGTAAAGTGGCAATGAAAAATATCCTGACATGCTCTTGGTTAACTCTACCAAGAGCATGTGTACCATTATCGTATCGTATGGAATAGGACGGCATGTAGTCGTTCATGAAATGTGGGTGTCAATTCTGCGAAATAATACCAGCATTAATACAATTACAATCAAGTCCCGATACGTTAAAACTGTCAAACGGCATCCTCGTAAATCTCAACGTGAAACGCGTTCCGATGGATTGGTCCAAACTTCACAAAATCAGTTTACGATAACATGTCGCTTCACATACAATACAATCAAAGTAAAATGAAAGTCTACTTTAAATACGAGAATTGAGATTCTGAACTCTCCTGTGTTAAAATAGTATGACTTTTTTATGTAGACGAAGAACTTCGAAATCAAAAATGTATGTTTCGCCATTGAAATTATCGAATGCATCGACTTGACTAGAGCCCCAGGCGCTGTACATAAAAAATTAAATTTGGAAAATTCGCCGCGCAAAGCCAAAGCGGGTCAATAAGTTTGCAAAAAATTCTGTATTTCTATGTACAATTTTCACCGTAGTAGGTACTAGGAATTGGGAAACCTAAAGTTTTCTACTTTGAATTTGATTTAAGTCTATGGAAGTTTAGATTTTAGAACTTTGAACTGCGGACGTTTAACGCGGAAACTCGTCAGTTAGATAATAAAGTTAATTAAAGCGTTTAGAAACAAAGGTTTAAATATAGAGCAGTTTACAGGCCGCTAGATCTGAAGGCGATTAGCCCATTTCATATTTTAAGAGTTTTTGTGATGTTAAATATCATCATCAGCGTTCATCTACTTGTGGCAACTAAAACAAAAAAACTTTTGGAAGAAACTGCTGCCCCCGATAATTAAAAAGACGCATCCTACAAAAAGTAAAAACTGAGGAAAACGCATACGGGAAATCAGATGTAGGTAGTACAGAAGTGACCTATTTCGTTAAGCTAAATTAAGCTAAAATAGCAATGACACAATGTAGAAAAAACCGGCCAAGTGCGAGCCGGACTCCGCAACCAGGGTTCCGTACAAACCTGTAGGTATATACGCAGAAGTTTTATTTTGTTACAGCTTAAAGGTATTATAGACCTGAGTATTTGATATGAATTTCAATTTAATACGTCTACGCGTTCATGAGGAAAGGGGTAGTAAGTTTAAAATTAATGAATATTTTTTATTTTATTTTAAGATGTTACTAAAAATTTACGGTATTTGCAATTTTTTTCTTTATCTGTGTTATAAGACGTTACTTCGTACCAAATTTCAAGATTCTGAGTTCACGGGAAGTACCCTATAGGTTTTGATTCCCTTGCGTGTGTCGAAAATTTGCGGCATAAACGGCTATATCTTTTGATTGCGGAGGCTTAAAAGTTTGATTTTTTCAAACTCCAAGGGACAGCAGACCTAGTATATCAAGATGGAATATTTGATATATATTCCATCTTGATATCTCCACGCGTTACTGAGAAAAAAGGTCTTGACAGACATTCGGACGGACAACAAAGTGATCCTATAAGGGTTCCTTTTTTGTCCTTTCGAGGTACGGAACCCTAAAAAGTAGAAATACAGAAAGATGCGTCTTTTCTTTGTGATTCCGGCAATATACAGATAACTCAATTTCGAAAAACTGTTAGATGCGCCTTTTAAACTATCGGGGGCAAAACTACTGTAGGTAAGTAATAAGGGTCAGCACTCAGCTTGTGCTGACCCTTATTACTTAAGTGACGGGGCACTGGATTTTTAAAATAGTGACTCAAAATTGAACTTTATTTACCTGTATTTCTAATTCGGACCCATATCGGAAATAGTATCGGTAAATGTGAAAATGATGCCTGTTTCATAATCTCATTAATGACGGATAGCTTATCCATAAGTTTTATCGCTGCTTACTTCATACTGAGCGTCAGAGACAAAACTTCCGGAAGAGCTATTTGTCACTTAGGCGATTGTGAGCCCTTAGAATAGTGCAAATATCATTTACAAGTGTTATTTACCGTGATGTAAGTACTTCGTAAACAGTTACAAAATAATTGAGGTAAATTTATAAATTACCTACCTGAGTATAATAATAATAGGCAAGCGGACTGATTTATTTTATTGCGTAAATGAATAGTACTCTTAAATATGAGTAACTTCTCAGAAGAAACCGTATATCAAAAGTCAATATTTTCAAAGGTACAGCGATTTGTATACAAAATTTCGCGAGTCTCGTAAAAACATACTAAACTTAACCTACAAGTGACGTCACTTGTAGGTTAAGGTGTATGAAGTATTCGGCCGCAGGAATATATTTGTAAATAGGTATCTCCGATATTTGTGCGTTTAAGTTCATACTTACCATAATGAATGTTTTTGTATTTGTATTTAATTAGTAAACTACACATAAAATAATATATTTTTTTACATTTACCAAGTAGTAATGCCTCTATATTTCTGAATATATTAATGAAATTAAATATTTTAGAAGTAGTCCTATCCCCTATTGTCAGATGTGGCTAAAATCCAGCAGTTTGTTTTTCTAGAGATAGTAATATTATAAAGTAGAAATATTTGTTTGTTTAATACAAACATCCAATAGGACATAGGCTATTTTTATCGCGAGAAAAGTACGGTTCCCGTGAGATTTACTTTTGCGCGTACGAAGTCGCGAGAAACTTCTAGTATCATAAAACATAAGACGATAGAGACAGACATCTCACAGTGATTTTTGCTGTATTTCTATGACTACAAACGAGCATTCAAATGCGAAATGTACAGGAATTTTTCTGTAGAGTTTTCTCTACGCATAAGTGAATTCTGTTTAAACTCAATTACATTAACTGAAAAGACTGGCAATTAAAAAATATTTCTGAAATGAAAGGTTTAACGGTCCGCCATAGCCCGTAGGCAAACCTTCGTTAACGCACAACGCTTGGTTATAGTTAGTACGTATGTCTAATGTGTAGCCATGCGTGCTATTGTCGAGGGTTTTAATATTTAGTTCGAGTGAAAAAACCTCGTACTCTGAGCTACCAAACGAAATAAATATGGCGGCGAAGCTAAATGATTACCTTCCTTGAGCTAAATTATACTTCTGCCTCAACGTCTCTGCATAAGCAGTAGAACAAATTGTGCTCAAAGGTTTCGTATTCACTTCATTATGTGGACATTATATAAGGTTGTTCAAAATTCATTACGGATGTTTTGGGCATATGATCCCCTTAATTATGTAAATAGGTACGTTTGGGCAGAAAAATAATTGCAATTTCGAAAAAAAAAACCTACTAAATAAAATTACAGAGCGCTCTCAGGCGCTGAGGTCAATAACAACATTAATATCGATAAAAAATTGGCATGGTAGTAGTGTAAGCTCTGTGCTAACACATAGGCTACTTTTTATCCCGAAAAAGTACGGTATACCTGTGGGATACCGTATTTACGAGGGCGGAGCCGCGGGCAATAGCTAATATAATGTATTACTAACGTACCTATAAGGTGAACAAAAGGTAATGGTTTCTATAAGTATGTAAAATAGATACTATAGCTAGTATATTTATTTAATAGATACACCAACAAGCTAATTCATGTTGTTTATGTCAGCAAAATGTTGCCTTATAGGACATAATATTTAAATCTAAATAATTTAAAAAAGCAAGTTATTATACACATAATATTCTGCATAAAAAAACTGATAATTATAATTACTTTGACATAAAATACCGAAAAAAACATTGTAATTGTTTATTAATAATAATAAATAATATTATAACATAATTATAAAATGTATAACCCTCTATTATATTTTGCATGCCATTATAATAGCAGAATGTTAGATTGTACCTAACGCCAGATAAGTATGACATTCTTGCAATAAATGATTATGATGATTATGATTACAACTTGCATCTTTTATTTCTTTACATAATTATATAATTTCTGGGAGATTAAATATGTTATAAATTTAGTTATGTAACTTACAAAAACTAAATTATTCATGAAGATACCTATTACCCATTTATATTAAGTTCGTTATTAACCTCGTAAGTTGAACGAGGGTAGGTATTTAAGTGTACATTATTACGGTTGATTCTATTTCTGTAATAATCCGTTAAGTTAATAGTCGGTTGTGTTACCGAAGTTTTAATTAATATGAACCCTTTAAAGTTACCAAATAGTTACGTACAGCTGTGGCGAAGGCTGGTTTCTACTTCATAGGGAAGACCTAGCCTGTATAATAGAATTGGATGAGGATCTTCAGAAGGTAAGTGGTAAGTGAAGCCGATATCAATGGAGGTATAGGAACACCACGCCACTGATGTACAGTACCAATGTCTGTCGGCAATCGTCGATTTTAACCCCCGAAGCAAAAAGAGAAGCACGTGTTAATCTAGATATTATATACTAGATGGTGCCCGCGACACCGTGTGCGCAAAAATTAATTTCGCAGTATCCGTACATTTTTCCGCGATAAAAAGTAGCCTATGTCCTTCTCCGTTGTCTACTCTACATCTGTGCCAAATTTCATCAAAATCGGTCCAGTAGTTTCGGAGCCTATTCAATGCAAACAAACAAACAAACTTTTCCTCTTTATTGTTAGTATATATATATATATATATATATAGCCGCCCGTGTATAAAAAGTAGGTATGCCGCAGTTACACCATGGCCTAAAATAATACCATACCAAATTTCAGCAAAATCCGTTCAGTAGTTTTTGCGTGAATTCATCCATCCATCCATATATCCTCACAAACTTTCACATTTATAATAGTACTACTATTAACAATAATAATTATATCACAGAACTCCAACATAATAAACAATACAACGTGTCCCTGTGACGGGAAATTGGACAAATAATTTTGATGCTATAGTGACGTCGTTGTTAGTATAATTATGTTTGATACATACATAATAGTTAATGTGTTGCGTTTAATTATTATTATTTGTGTTGAATTAAACGATGAAATGTGTGTAGCAATTTGTGTAGTTGAAATGCATCTGTATCATATAGATACTTACTACTAATATTGTAAAACTTAAAACTAGCTGATGCCCGCAACTTCGTTTGGTTAAAAGTAACGGAAACGGAACTCTATTTTTTTAAACGGAAGTAGCCTATGTTAGACCTTAGAACATTAGCTATCTGCCAGTGAAAGTCCCACGAAAACCAGTCCAGCCGTTTCAGAGATAAGCCGAAACAAACAGACAGACAGGCCGACAGACAGACAGACGGACAGACAAAAATTGTAAAAATTGGTATTTTATTGTAAGTACCGAATATACTTTCATATGAATTAAGTGAAAAGCTGTTAATTTGAAATTACAAACATACACTTCAATTTTATTTATCTGTGTATAGATGTATAGATGTAAGATATACGAGTATTAAAAAAAATGTTTATTGTCTATTTCCAGTGATATTATACATCTACCGTCAAGTAGAGACGCGACGTGATTAATCTAAAACTTCACTTTGAATCACTTAAAATGGCGCTCCGAAAAATCTAGTCAGCTGAGCTGACCCTAACACATTTTTCTTTACTGTGAGCTAGATAGAATTTCTTTCAACGCACACTCACGATCATTTAATAGACATCCTACTAAGATCATAACTGTTAAAGTTTGTAAGATTGATGTTTGTTATTCTTTCACGCAAAAACTACTGAACGGATTTTTATGAATTTTGGCATACATAGTAGTAGTTTATGCTCTAGATTAACATATTGGCTACTTTTTGACGACCTCTGTGGCTCAGTGGTTCAGCGCTTTGGTGCTCAAGCCGGAGGTCGCAGGTTCGAATCCTGCCGAAGGAACAAAAAAAAAGTTTTTCTGTGTTCCTGGGTCATGGATGTGTATTAAATATGTGTAATAATATAATAAAAATCTTATATATATGTATAGTATAAAAGTATTAAATATACTTCCCGTTGTCTGGTACCTGTAACACAAGTTCTTCAGATACCTTAGCACGGGGCCAGATTGACGTGATGTGAAGCATCCATAAATATTATTATTATATTATTATTATTTTTATCCCGAAAACGTAACAAAAAACTAGTCTATAGGTACTAATATTATCAAGATGAAGATTTGTTGGTTTGAATTTAATAGGCTTCAAAGTTGTATTATTGATCGAAGGCAAACTACGGGACCGATTTTGATACAATTTGGTACAAACATAGAGAACCACCACGGTCACGGGGTAGGACATAAGCTATTTATATCGCGAGAAAATGTACGGTTCCAGCGAGTTTCTCCCTTGCGGGTCTCGCGAAGTCTCGAAAAATATAGTATACAATAATTATTGTTTTATTACTAAATCGTCTCTTTTATAGCCACTCCACTTAACTCAAGTAATACATAAAACATTCGATTGAGCGATTACTTCGTCTCTCATCGGTTACATCGATCTTCGACTATGGGGACCACCCACCATGGGCAATCGGGCGGAAGGGTGACCTTATGTTTCAACTGAAGGTTTTACAATTTATTGCTAGGTGAAAAGAGTTGTTTGCCATAAATGGTTCTTATTACTTGTTAGTTTATACTACTTTCGAGAGCCTATAGTCACACTTGGTGGGAATTGAACCACCGACCTTTTGGCTATTACCATAGTAATATATAAATAAGGTCTCCGAAAATCAATTACGGATACTTCAGGCACATGATCCACTGCTTATGTAAAGACGTTTGAGCAAAAAAATAATTGTCATACTCAAAGAAAAAAAAATCTCATGTATGGGTGACTCTCCGCAAAACGCAAACTCGCCCATATAAAGTAAAAATTTTTTTTCGAGTATGATAATTATTTTTCTTCTTAAATGTCTTTACATAAGCAGAAGATCATATGCCTGAAGTATCCGTAATTGATTTTTCCAAACCTTATATATTCTTTGCTATTACGTAGGTCTTCAATTAATTAGGTTATTTTTACTAGCGCATATATTTTGATCTCATAGAATTTGTGTCAATGGTTTTGTCTTCATTGGGTTATTATTTCATTAACGATTGCACACCTTGGGAATAAGATGGCCCCATGCAAGGCTGCTTTTATGTACTTAAGTATGTTCTATGTACTTATGACTAATGTTATATAGATTAAGTTACAACATTGTAAAATATTTTTTGAAAAGAACAATTTTCCCATCTTTTTGCTAAAAGGTGGCCCCGTGCGAGTTTCTTACGCCGCCGGTTCTTCTCGCCGGGCTAGTTTCCGAACCGGTGGTAGGCATTATGTAGGATAATTCTATAAGCGTTATATTATAACCTACATGGAAATAAAAATTTTGAGTTTGAGTTTTGAGTTTATTGTATCATTACGCATTAAAAGCGCATCCTACTAATATTATAAATGTGAAAGTTTTTGAGAATGTATTGATGGATGGATGCGTTTATGGATGAATGAATGAATGGATATATGTTTGTTCTTCTTTTACGCAAAAACTACTGAAAGGATTTTGATGAAATTTGGTATGGTAGTAGTTTAGGCTCTGGATTAAAACATAGGCTACTTTTTAACCCGAAAAAGTACAGTGTTCCCGAGGGACACTATATTTACGCGGGCGGAGCCGCGGGGAAAAACTAGTAATATAATAAATAATAACTCCCCACACCGATGTTAGTGACGGTGGTCGGTTTCATTGAAACCAGGCCAGTTACGCAGGAGTAATTTTATAGTGCCTAAGGGTGTGCGTAGTACACAAGAGCTGAGAGCACTCTCTTTCCCTTTACTCTCATAATCCAGTGGGACGGATAACGCGCTTCACAGTGTATAATTAGTGTTATATGAAACGTGTACATCTTTCTGTGTAGTTAATAAAGTTCAATTTTGAATAGCTATCTTAAAATGTAGCGCAAAAAAGCATCATAATAACCGGATAAATCTTCACTACGCTATTGTAACCGTTAAAAAGCTTTTTACAATAGCTTTACCCTTGAAACTGTGAAACTTTTACATAACGTAATAGCTACTACTAACTGTACTAGTAAGGGAGCATCCATAAATTGCATGAGACGTTTTAGACTTTAGAGTATACCCCCCTTGCTGAAATATCGTGAGATTCGCCTCGAAACTCGACCCCCTTCCCTTATATTCATCTGAGATTTTTGAAAACCAAAATTTTGTATAAATGTGTTGATTTTTTCAAAGATAAAAATTTGATTTAATATTTTTGTTAAGATTAGTATTTGAGATTATTTTAACAATCATGTAAAACGTGCACAATTGGATATTCCAAACTTTTTAATTTTATCTTATTCAAACCATTATTTCTAGATTCGGCTGGACCCCGTCCCGCCCCCCTAAATACATCACGTAATTTATGGACACCCCTAACGTACATTCTGGTAATAGCTGTTGTTGGCGTCTTCGTTCATGATGAAGATTTATCTACGCCACTGGGAACCGCGTACCCTTAAGAAGCCCTTATGTATCATTAAAGTAACCAACAACATTCGTCCATTTAACTTAATAATTATTAATACTTTAATACCTTGTCAGCGGTTTTCGGTTTTGCTTTAAATAATTATTACACTTCTTTAATCCATTGTCACAAACATATTATATACTAGACTAGATGTTTCCCGTACGCGCAAAAAGAAATCCCGCGGGGACCCGACATTATGCTGCGATAAAAAGTAGCCTACATGTTCCTGTGGGATATATTGTACTTTCCGGGCGGATCCGCGGACAGTTTTCTTATATATATCTTGAATCTGTTAGTATTTTTATATTATATATTGTATTATATATGTTTTGTATATAGTAAATTATTGATGATTTGTTAGTTATACCTATTTAAAGTTTTCCTTTCTACAAGTCCTATAAGCATATATTTAAGATTTTTATATATGCATTTGGTAAGAGCCTGCGTGGCTTCTTTATGCTATGTTACCATGAATTATTGTATATTGAATTAATTATTGTATAAAAGATAAAATAAATAAATAAAAAAAGAAAGAGGGACAGATAAATAGCTACAGCTACAGCATAGTTAGCTTTCGATTTGATTGCACTACTTACTACTAAGTAAACGATGCAGTGTGTCCACGATTTATGGAAAAATTGTGGGCCGTTGAAGGGGACGTCAAAACTTTTAGATTTGGATCGATTTGGTTCGTTCTTTGAAAGTTGTGTCTCTGTACGTACTTGTACAGATCGCAGCGCGTAAGTTGAACCGAAATGGCGGTCGTCGGCGACAACTCATACCGCACTTCGCTTGAGACCTGAACCTCAATTGTCGTATTTAAAGTAGACTTTCATTTTACTTATTTAGTTTTGTAAATGTAGTGACATGTTACCGTGAACGGATTTTATGCCGTTTCGACCAATCAGATTTCGCGTTTCACTTGGTTTAACGTTCATAAAAACACCTATTGGGAGTATAAGCGTATCGGGACTTAATTGTAACTGTATTAATGCCGGTTTTATTTAGCAGAATTGCCCCTCAGATAATGTGTCAATACGCATTCAAGGACATTCAACTTACGCGCCGCGATTTGTAATACGTTTATCGCCGAGTTTTATTCGTTTAACACTATTTTACCTGCGCGGACGACCGCCATTTTGGTTCAACTTACGCGCCGCGATCTGTACATATATTTTCTACTCGGTGCCATAAGAACACCATAAGACGTGGCGGTCTGAGGGGAGTCGGATCGATACACAGGGCGGGACTAAATTGCCAGACCAATCTTCAATTATCACGTAATTGATATTGCACTAGACATAAAGGCTCATAAAGTTGGTGTAAGTTGTAACAACTGAATGCACTATGTAATTACAATTAGGTTTTTAAAGTAAAAAAAAAACCTAATGAATTATTATTACGCCACAACCCTTAATATTAGATTTTAAAAACCAGCCAAGTGCGAGTCGGACTCGCGCACGATGGGTTCCGTACAAAACTGCATTAAAAGTATGTTTGTTGTATGGGAGCTTGAATATATTTTTCAACTGAAAATACATCATCTGTGACAATTTCAACTGCCAAGCTATGAGAGGCGGTGACAGACATATGGACTGACAGCAGAGTCTTAGTAATAAGGTTCTGTTTCACTCTTTGGGTACGGAACCCTAAAAGGATATAATAATTACCATAGGCACGATACCTGGTAAGTTTTAAATTTTTTATATTTTGTGACGGAAAGAAATATATATTCATAATGTGAAATGAAGCGATTTGTTTGTGAACTTTAATCTTGTAACAAAACTGACAAAGATAATGTAAGTTAAGATTGTATGTCTTAGTTTTCAACAACTGTTATGATATGGACTTGTGACCCAGTTTCGCGGTTGTTCTAACGAGAAGCCAACTATTTCAAGTATTTCTCTTCCCCAAATTGAGCCAACGAATTTACTAAAACACAAAAGTATATGTACAAACTTTGTAATAAATATATTATGTTAAAGAAAATAACATCTCTATATAAAAAGGTAAATTACTATGACTCTCGCGCTTTCGATCTTTTGGGTTCCGTAGAACTACAAGGAAGAAGGAATATTTATAGTTTCGCTCGGTCCGTCCTCCCTTGATTAATGTTAAAATAGATAAAAATATGTATAGTTTTAGATTCCATAAGTATATGGATTATAGGCTTTATAATAATTATAATTTTGTATTTTAGGGGTATTATGGGCCTTCTATACATCTGTACCAAATTTCATCAAAATCAGTCCAGTAGTCCCGGAGCCTAAACAATGCAAACAAACTATTAACAAACAAACTTTTCCTCTTTATTATATTAGTATTGAAAACATTTCTAAAGAAATTACAGTCCACACACGGCGCTGTCAAACAACATTTTCCAAACGCCTAATTAGTAGAATAAGCCTTCTGAAAAAAAAAATCCAGCACAAAACATCAAAGCGCATCTAGATCAATAGTTAAGGAGCCAATCACCTATATTACTGCACAGAAAACCGATAGCATAAGATGATTAAAATTGCCTTTGATATTCTGTAAAGCACTTTACTTTTATTGATACTTTTTATATTGCTTTAGTAGGTTGAATCCGTAAAGCCGAGGAAAATTCAGAGCACTGAAAATAGAACTGTTAATTGTGTGTCGAGCAGTAATCAGATTTGACTTTGACATTTGACTTGATACTCATGTGTTCGATTTTCAACTCGATTGTATTAATCCCAAGGAATTTGTAAGGTTGTTTTACTTACAAATTCCTTGATTAATCCAGAGTTCTATTGTCAATGCTCCAAATTTTCTCCGGCCTCCCGGATCCCGGACAATATAGTACCATCCTTCGTCTTTGGGAACGCAATGTTATGGAAGTGTTAAAGGAATCCTGCATTAGGTAAAATTTGATAGTTTTTATTGTAAATTAAATTACACAACAAAATAATTATTTTGGGCATTTGTTTTTTAAATAACAAACTACATAGTCATGTTAGGCTCTGGCAGACCTAGCATAAGGATTATTGCTAAGTTAACATTTTTGGGTTCCCAGCCATATTGTATTACCTGGGAGTACCAGGATTGATGATTAGTTTTAAGACAGAGACATCACATTCGTTTATACGTGTCAATTAATAAAGTTTAAATTGTAATTAGTTAAATAAGTTAATTTTAATAAATTTTATAATATTTTTTTAAAAAGTCTTTTCCGCTCCCGTAAATTTGACTACGTCGTGTTTTTTTGGAAGTTAATATTGTGACTCATGTTTATAAAATCTGTAAAATGCTATGGAGGTATTATCAGGGAATCTAAACGTATAGCAGGTTGATTATTCTCAAAATATCTAATAATTAATAAAAATATATAATAATTTCTCATAGGCATCCACTAAGGAAGGATTTTTTAAAATCCACCCCCCAAGGGGGTAAAATAGGGGATGAAAGCTTAAAACCTAATTTCTGGCGGGCGAAGTTGCGGGAAATTAATGCTAGTATATCTTAACTTCCGTAGTTTAAGTTTCCATAGACTATAGCAATAGAATTTTTTTGTAAGAAAATGTAATTTAATGAATCTCCTATCTAGTTAGGATCAGAGGATTAGCTACTAAGTGAGGCCGCACATTTAATTACCTTATTGTGGCTACGGGAACTCGGATGATAGCTTCATAAAAATATAGCCTTTAATGTAGCCTTATTAGATACTTACCGTCAAATAATGTTATTTTTATACTTACTCGTAACTTCACACTGCAAGTCTTGTCACTATATTATGTAACGCATAATAATAAGTACCTGGGTTCTGATAAATTAAAAAAAAAGAATCATAAAAATATTCGAAATTATTGATATATTATATTATTGCGCGACGAAAGAAAAAAACAAAATATATAACATAAAAATGCGCAGTTTCCGTAGGGCCCTAGCTAGATCAATTTTTCTTCCCCAAAACTGTCTCTGCATGTTTCGTGGTAATACTTGAAGCCATTTTCGAGATACCGATTATATATATACAAGATTGTCTCGTTTAAAGTATAAGATAATAGCTACCTACTCAAATTTCAGTGATGGCCGGTTTCATTGAAACAATGACCGACACGACTGGCGAAAGATCAGGCGCTGGAATGACCTTCATTTATCATCATAATATCTATATAAATAAATAAAATTGAAGTGTCTATTTGTAATTCCAAATGAACAGCTTTACACTAAATGCACATTTCGGTACATACACCAAAAAATCAAACTTCTGTATGTCTCTCTTCCGGACTGATTTTGGCCGTAATTTCACTGACAGATAGCTGATGTTATCAGGTGTAACTTAGGCTACTTTAACATAGGGTTCCGTTTAAAAAATATGGTTTCGTTTCCATTAATAGGTCCGCGAAAATGAAGTTGTGGGCACGAGTTAGTTATAATCTATACATATAATAAATCTGTAGAGGGGTCATGTCTGTACATTAAAGTTATCTAAGTGAAAATCAAAATGGAGGGTCTATAAAGGCCACAGAACCTAAAAATAACGTTTTTGAAAAAAATGTCTGTCTGTCTGTCTGTCTGTCTGTCTGTCTGTCTGTCTGTGTGTTTGTTATCACATCACGCCGAAACCACTGGATGGAATTAAATGAAATTTGGCAGGTAGGTAGCTTAGGACCTGAAGGGTAAAATAGGATACTCTCTATCCCGCAAAATTAAAGGGTTCCCATGGGATCTTCAAAAAACTGTACCTACCTGTTTGACGTTATTTCAGGCAATCTACTCGACGTATTTAAATAAAACTTGGCACAAAGGTAGATTGGAACATGAAATAACTAACAGTATTTTTTTTCTTGGAAACCAAAACAGTTCCCACGGGATCATGAAAAAACTGTATTTTTGAACTTGCTTCACAAACCGTAATAAATCATCATTTTTCGCATGTTTTCTCTTGAAATAAAACTATTAAATTAAAATTTTAAAAATAAATCTATTTTTTATCCTACTCAACACAAATAATAAATAGCGAAGGAGTAAAGCAATAGTACAAGATCTACTTAAATTAAGAATTTGCTTTGAGCGAGAGGTCAACTTATTCGGTGCACTTTAAGGGACTATTTTTTTAGCCGGTAAAAATGTACCTTGATATTATTTCGTTCAGGCTCTTGAAATATTTGCGTTCGAAATTCAAAATTAAGCCGCATACATAGGCTGTGTTCCGCGGAAAATAAAACGTAGGCAAAATGGCAACCGCTGGTATAAAATAAGTAAAATGGCGGATTATGTTAGCATTATTGAAGTTAGCAAAATATGTGCCCTGGCGGATAATCGGTTTTTTTAGCGCTAGCAAGCGCTAACAAGCTCTATTTTCGGCGGAACACAGCCATAGTCTTTTAACCGTACGTATTGATATTGACTGAGCAGAATAGAAGAATAACTGTTTTATAATTTCAAATACTATATTTCTATTCTGTGAAAAAAAAAAATTCAACTTTTATAACATTCGTCTTCCTTAATTTTAGTGAAATAAACTTTAAATTGATGTTATATCTTTGAGTATCCTACCATATTATAGGTACTAAGTAATTGTATATTAGGTTGAACTTGAAGCTTGGTAGGTATCTTATTACGAATAATGGTGTCTACAGACACACGAATTGGTACGGAGCGTACAGCGGATCTGTTACGCTCCGTACCAAATCCGAGCGTGTCGAGCGTGCGAGTCCGGCGAACATAAGAAGAAGGCGAAGAGTTCGCAGCTATCCCCATCGGATTTGGTCCGCTCCGTACCAAATCCGTGCGTGTGTAGAGCAGTCCGGCGGTTAGGCCGTACAACGGTGTCAGTGTTGCCAACTTAGGGATTTACCACCCAAAATTAGGGAAAATATCTACGGGGGTTTACTAGGGGCCAGGATGTTTAGAGTTTACTCCTTATGAATCAATTTGTATGTAATAATAAAAATTATATAAATGTGTGTATATAGTCAGGGATATGAAAATATAATATTGGGAGTGAAATCAGACTAAGAAAAGTTAGTTTTATGTTATTCACGCGTAAGTCTTTATGTTAAACACATAACCTTTCTTTCTAGCTTATTATCTCTTAGACCTGCCAATGGTATAATTATCAGGGGTAAAGTTTGGGGAGAAATATTTTTGAGAGTTGATATCACTGCCTGTTATCAATGAATTTCGGGAATCATCGCGTCGTCGAAAAACAGCACTGTAAATAGAACTCTGTGCTAATGCAATAGAACTGAAAATCGAACACACGAGTGTCGAGCTTTTCGGTCCACTGCATCGTACCAAATCCGTGCGTGTGCAGCGACACCGGATTCGGTTTGCGGATATGGTCCGCTGTACGCTCCGTACCAAATTCGTGTGTCTGTAGATGCCTACTCTGCAGCAAACCGCAAAAGTTTTTATATTATAAATGCGAAAGTGTGTCTGTCTATCTGACTGTTACCTCTTCACGCTTTAACCGCTGAACTGATTTTGATGAAATTTGGTATAGAGTTATAGACATACTTTGAGTCCTGGGAAAGGACACCGTAAGTTTTCGGCATAAAAAGTATCCTATTACTTTTTATGGCGAAAAAGTACGGTGTTTCTGAGGGATAATGTATTATTCTGTGTATATTTGACTCTCTTTCACTGCTAAAAGGTTGATCCGATTTGAATGAAAGTTGGTATGGTAGTGTTTTATGCTTTCGACAAACGCGCAGTCCACTTTTTTTCCAAAAAGATACAGTGTTCCCGAGAGATAATATATTATTTTGTGGATATTTGACTGTCTTTTACTGCTAAAAGGTTGAACCGATTTGAATGAAAGTTGGTATGGTAGTGGTTAATTCTTTGGACAAACGCGTAGTCTACTTTTTATTCCAAATCTATACCTACTTCTATACTAATATACTACTATTATTATACTAATATATTATACTTCTATACTTATTAATATTATAAATGCGAAAGTGTGTATGTCTGTTACCTCTTCACACTTTAACCGCTGAACCGATTTTTATGAAATTTGGTATAGACATACTTTGGGTCCCGGTAAAGGACATAGGATTTTTTTTATCCCGAAAAAGTAGTGTTCCCGCGGAATAATATATTTACGCGGGCGAAGCCGCGGGCAAAAGCTAGTTTATTAAATATAATATGTAGGCCTACTACGTATCGTAGAGGTCTACGAAAATGATCATGCGTAGCCCGCCTACGCGCTACGCCGTAGAGGACATTAATGATTAAGATTTTAAGGCTTTAACGTGCTTGGCAAGTTCGTCATCACCATCATCGACTCGTTTACTGCGGATTTTCGTGTCAGTTGCTACTTAGTTCAAACTCGTCTTCAATTGAATTGGAGTCTCAATAATAAAATTAAAAATGCCTATGGGCTCTTTAATTAATTTCCATGACTAATACTGATATTATGTGATTTATTTAATTATTATTTAATTTGTTATGATTAATAATAATTATCTACCACATTCTTGCAATAAAGGATTGATTGATTTATAAATCTATCACGTAACCTGGCAGCCAATGTTTTTAGGGTTCCGTAGTAACTACTTTTATTGTTTTTATGTATTGTTATAATACTATGCTAATATTATAAAGAGGAAAGGTTTGTTTGTTTGCATGTTTGTTTGCATGTTTGTTTGCATTGAATAGGCTCCGAAACTACTCGGCCGATTTTGATGAAATTTGGCACAGATATAAAATAGACCACGGGAAAGGACATAGGCATACTTTTTGTTGCAAAATATACCTACGGTTGCTTCAAGATTTCCTTTTTCGTGCACGAAGTTGCGGGGAATATCTAGTAATATTAAAAATACGTAATTTTTAGTTTACTTATTCTAATTAAAACTTCTCAACTTGTTGTAATTATAATTTATTTTAAGAATAAGGTTCCTATAGTTTTAGTTCTGAAGATTGTACTTTTTGTTTGGTTTTTAGATAAATGAAATTGAAAAATGAAGGTCCCCTTATAGTTTCGCCCTGTGCATTGTCCGTATTACCTCCTTTGATAACTTCGGTAATAGTTATGAATATACCTAAAACGAAATTTTGTATAGCTATAGACTTTATTTTTGGCATCATTAAATAATTATAATTTTGTATTTTTGGGATAGCTTCCTCTACGTGTGAAGTGGGGATGAGTTTTTATGAAATAATAATATTTAATGGGGCATCATTAAATAGGTATTTTAAACAAATGTATTCCTTTTTTATAAGGAATGTATGAAACCTTTTCGAATAATCGATTTCCAAAATGGTTCACAAGTATCAACTTGTGAATACGGGTTAGATCACTAACCCCCTGGCATTTCTTAGCCTTAAATGTTAGAAACTTGTAACTTTTCATGCTGATTGATCATCATAAAAACCCTTTAAAAAAATTTTTTTGACCAAAATCAGACAAAAGTTGATGTAATTAAATTAAAATCTATTGCGCATTGATAGTTACTGTATCCCCTTCAGACATGTCCTGACATACTCTTGGTTAGGTTTTTTAAACAAAATTTCTGCTGCTGATGATGATGTCTAATGAGTTATGATGTTAGTTTAAAATGTGTTGGAAACCATTTACACTTTTAGGTTATATCAACACGGCGATCGACGGAATTGAAAGGCTTTCCATGCAATTACCGGCAAATGTCGTCACCGTAAAATTGTAAAAACCGTTATATTGTAATATTACTAGAGATATTGTAAAATGTCGACAGAATGTCAAATAAAAATTTCTTCTTACAATTTACACGTTATTTTTCGTTATATTGTAATATTTACCGTGCCGATTGGTTAAACGACAAGTGCCCCACGCCGCCATAATTGTTTGCTTTTTCATAATAATAATTATAACGAAAAATAATGCGTACAATTGTAAGGCTCTAGTTATATGCGTCCACGCGACCGAGCGGCTTGGCCGCTACAGCACGAAATTACATACTGTATGCAACGATTTATATGAGGAGCGGAGCATCTTATGCAAAGATTTACATTTACATTTGCTTGTAATTTCGCGGCGTATTTAACTAGAGCCTTAGGAGATATTTTTATTTGACAATCTGTCGACATTTTATATCTCTAGTAATATTACAATCTAACGGTTTTTATAATTTTACAGTGACATATATATGTAAATGAAGACGAAAACGCACGTTGCGTGACAATGATATTAAGAAAATGCATCTTGTATGGCATTAACTTTAAGATTGGGTTTGAGACAAATAATGTCTACATGCGAATACGATAAGTCAACTGGTTATACAGTAGTAACAGCCTCCGAGGTCTAGTGGTTAGAGATCGGCACTCGACTCGAAGGTCGTGGGTTCGATTCCCACGTTGGAACAACGAAAAATAATGGTTTCCAAGTTTGGTTAGGACAATCTGCTGAATCAAGCTGATCCTGATTAGGGTTACCATCTGACCGGATAAATCGGGTCTAGACCGGATTTTTCCGCCCGGATTTCATTCGAGACCGGATTTTTTTACATTTCGGATAAATAATGAAATAAAGTCTCGATTACTGGACTTTCTTGTTTTTTTTTTTCTTTTCAGTTTTTACGCAGTGGGATTTTGTAGTTCTTTAATTAGTCAACTTCCGTTCCTTTCACAACTCACGATCTGTCAAAGCATACGTCTGTAGTCTGTACCGTGTATAAACGCTATAAAGTAACCAGAATGTTTATGGAATCACAAACCGGATCGAATTAAACTTTCTAAGGAAACGTTACAGGCGACTACACATCAAAGGGATACGGAATTGGCACAAATGAAACAGAGCCGCTGTATACATTTTTATATTATAAATAAATAAATAAATAAAAATAAAATAAAATAAAAAGCCTTTTATTCATTCCAAACAATAATAAGTTACATTGGTATTATTACATCACTGATTGCATGCAAATATTTTTAATTAACAGGTAAGTATATTTAAAATTAAATCATAAAGATATTATGTATTTGATTTTGATTTTGTTTTTTTTTTTTTTTTGTTTTCATTCTTAATCAATTTTAATATATCACATTAAGTTTTTATAATTTCATTTAGATAAGCTCAATAGTACAATTTCATTAAATATAATATTAATATGTTTTTTAATATAATTTTAGTTTAATAATATAATTCCATTTAGACTAGATCAATTGTACAATTTCATTAATTTAGTAATATAATCTTTGATATAATTTAATTCAATAATGTAATAATTTAATTTAGATTTGCTCGATTATACAATTTCATTAATACAATAAAAATTTTATAATATAATTTTAATTGGATAATACAATTTCATTTATATTGTATTATCAATTGTACAATTTTCATAAATATAGTATAATTTTTTATAATATAATTTTAATTCAATAATATACTTTCATTTAGATTAGTTCCAATAATTATTTAGCTTCCTAGTATTAGTCTTACAGTCGTAGTAATAATTTAATTAAGTTAGTAAAATATGATTTATTCTTTTGGAACCCCCGTTTGGGTAAAGGCCTCCTCCAATTTCGACCACCACTCCCTGTCTTGTGCCACATTCATCCAGTGGTTGCCGGCCACTGCACGAACACCGTCTACCCAGCGTTTGAGGGGACGTCCAGGTCGACGTTTTCCGGATCTTGGTCCTTGCCATGCGGTTGTCGATCTTGTCCATCTGCCATCTTTTAATCGTGCAATGTGACCTGCCCATCTCCATTTAAGTTTTCGCACGTGTTCTATCGCATCCCGTATTTTAGTCTGGTCTCTGATGTAGATATTTCTATATTTGTCTCTTAGTTTTATCCCTAATAAACTTCGTTCCATTGCTCTTTGACAGGATTCGATTTTTTTCGTGTTTTGTTCTGTTAAAGACCATGTTTGGCAAGCGTAAGTTAGTGAAGGTAGGATGCACGCATCCATTAGGTCTTTCTTATATTTTATTGGCATTTGAGACTTAAAAATATGCTTGAGACTCCAGTAGCGGTTCCATGCAATAGATATCCTTCTCTCTATCTCTACACCGTCTGTATCATGAAAGGATATTAGTTTTCCAAGATAAATATATTTTGCAACATACGCTATTTCATGTCCATCTATTTGAACCGGTCTTTTCATAGTGTGATTAGTCATTATTTTGGTTTTATCGAAATTTATCTCTAAGCCAACGTCTTTGCTCTTTTGATGTTAAGTATTAAGCATTTTTTCCATCTCAGATGCATTGTTTGAAAACATTACGATGTCGTCTGCGAATCTCAGGTGGCTTAAATATTTGTCGTTTATCTTGATACCCGATTCAAACCAGTGTATATCCTGTAGAACAAGTTCAAGAACAGCTATGAAAATTTTTGGAGATAGAGGGTCTCCCTGTCTCAAGCCTCTACCTATTTCAAAGTATGGTCCGGTCCTGTCCAATTTAACTCTGCTTTTACAATTTTCGTAGATGTTCATAATTATGTCGACATACGTCTTATCAATATCGTGGTAATGTAGAGCTTTTATAATTGATTGGTGCGATATAGTGTCAAATGCCTTCTAGTAGTCGACAAAAGCCAAATATATAGGTAGATTGTATTCTTTATATTTTTCAATGACCTGGCTAACAACTTGAATATGGTCTGTCGTTGAGAATCCAGACCTAAAACCTGCCTGCTCTACGGGCTGCTTGCTATCTATTTTTGGTCCAATTCTTGTCAGGATACACTGAGAGAACAATTTATATAGAGCAGACATCAAACTAATTGGTCTGTAGTTCGCTACATCCATGGGGTCGCCTTTTTTGTAGAGCAGAACGATGTCTGACACGGTCCATTGTATTGGGACAGTTTTTTCTTTTAAAATGTTGTTAAAGATATGTGTTAATATATCGGTCAGTATATTTACCCCGATTTTTAAAGATTCATTTGATATAGAGTCTGACCCAGGACTTTTGTTGTTCTTTAAACGTTTAATAGCCAGGTGTATTTCCTTGGCAGTAAACTGGTTTGCTGTGTCTGTCTCCACGTTAGTCATACATTTTGAATCTATGCTTTCCTTGTATCTACTCTTATACAGATTCTTGTAAAAGTCCGTGGCAACAGAAACAAGCTGATCTCTGTTTCCAGTGCATTTCTCAGAGTCCTTTAATTTTGGAATCCATTGTTTGATGCTATTTAATGACTTCTGACATCTCTTAATTCCACGTGTCTTTTCTATGCATTTTTCTATTTTTCTTAATTTGTAACTATCATATTCGTTTTGAATCTTCAATGCTATATTTTTGTACAACAGTTTTAATTCAGATTTTTCCTCAATTGTCTTATTTTCTAAAAGTCGCAAATGGTGTCTTCTTTTAATAAGTTGCTTTACATCAGCTGATAAATGAAATTTTTCCTTCGAGTTTGTGCTTTTTGTTTCATCCAAGCTATCTCTTATTGATTTTTCAAGAATATTGTAGAGTTGAGAAGTGGACATGTTTATATTTATATCTTTAGTTATTTTTTCTTTTAGTGATTGCCTATAATCTGATTTTTCTTTCTCTGTAAGTAATTTTGATGTTTGTTTAATAAACTTTTTTCTATTTTTCTTTTTTTCTTTTACTTCGAGGGTACTTCTTAGGAGTCTGTGGTCCGAAGGGTAGGGTATTTTTCTTAAGACTTCTATGTTGGTAAAATTCATGTTTGATAATATGTAATCTATTTCATTTTTAGTAACGCCGTCGGGAGATAACCACGTCCATCTTTGACTCTCTTTTTTCTTGAATTTTGTGTTTATAATGGTGAGTTCTTCTTCCATTGCAAACAATTTCAGCCTATCGCCTCTTTCGTTTGCTAATCCTGGGCGCCTAGACAAATTACCTTCGTTAAAATTCGGAAAGATCTGTCGTATCGACTTCTCTTTTGAGATCACGACATTTTGTGCCTAGCCAAACGCACACTGTTGTTCGAATCGCAACAACGAATTGCTCAAACGTTAGTTGTTTATGATTTCAAGAATTTAGCCGTCAGTTGTGAAGTTGTCAAATGTCATATATTTTTTTTTAATTATTGATGGCGTTACGGCATAAAACTATTTGTCAGTGTCAAGTTAAAAAGGCAGACAACTAGATTTAATGTAGGTATCTATATGATTTCAACACCGTATTATTTTCAAGTCTAATGTCTAGTCAAAGTTCAAAATACAAATAGTCAGTGCAAGTCAGTCGATTCAGTAAAACGGTACCTAGTAGTTTTATTGAAAATTCCTGGAGTGTTTTGTATAAAATGGAATCAAATTTCAAGTTTAGAAATTTACAAAAAGAATAAAGTAGGTACTTATTTAACAAGGCCGATTATTACGGTTGTAAGGCTGGAACATGAAGCATAGATACCAGGAGTCCGAACGGTATAGGCTTTTTAATAATAATTATGTACACAATAATAGGACCAGATCTTAGTTCTCTTTTCTGCCGCTAGGCGTGTGAGACCGACGAGTACCAAGTGTTGCCAATACTATTATACCGAGTGTTGCCAATACTATTATTTATTACAATTATTTTTAAATTACCGTTAGGCAATTACCGTGTTCTACGGTATCTATTTTTCGAGAACAGTTTCTAAGAATTTCCTAAAACTTTTATATAATAAGATTTCAATCTTTCCAGAGCTGTCAATAGCAACTTTAAACTTCCCGCGTAATTTCAAACGAGTGCATGTCGAACCGTCGCGCGCTCTACCGGCAAAAATCTGTCCCCGTAATTGAGACCATTATTTTAACATTACGTTCGGACTCCTTGTTATCTATACTTCGTGGGCTGGAACTTCAATATGCACCGAAATCCGAAACACCGGGAAAAATTCAGAGGATTATAAATTAGACACACAATTGGATAACTGTTTATCTATTGTATGACTCCAGAGTTCTATTTTGAATAATTATATTATATAATACATTATTTAATTAATTATCTTCTAGTTTTCATTGATAATACAGATTTTATACAGATTTCTTGCCAAATGGTCATAGGACACACATTATAAACAGATTTTAAGAGATTACACTAAAGGCCATACTCACGGTGCGTCCAGCAAATCCAGCACCGGTACTATTATGAATTTTAATATTATCCGGTGTTCAGCATAAAATATGTGTACAGTCTGACAAGGATCTTTTGGCACGTGGACAAAATCAGAACTAACATCGTCGTCTTGTAAAATGTCACTTTTAGTATTATATTGTATTGTTTTGTAGTTGCGACACTTACCTTTTGGCACGTGGATAAAATCAGTAATAACATCGCCGTCTTGTAAAATTTCACTTTTAGTAATAAGTATTGTTCTTATTTGCGACACTCACGCCCCCATCCAAGTGCCAAAAGATCCTTGTCCGACTGTAATGGCGTACTATTCTATTGTCTTGCGAATGATACCATCTAATAAAAAAGAAAGAAAAGGTTTTAATGTAAACTGCATTTTTATTTAGTATTAAATGACTATTACTAACTGTTTTAATTAGAATATGATATAGTTATAAACATTTGTTAAAATAATAATAAAGTACACTCGTTTTATCTAAGATTTTTCAAGTTACTTTTTAAAAATACCAACATTTTTCTGGTTGGCAACATGCAAGAACGAGACACACGGCCTCCCTTATGGCTATCTCGCTCGGCTCGGATTTGCCTCTATGATACGTGCATTGTGAAATACACTCTATTACCAAGGCAATACAGTTCTTTTTAGCAATTACAAAATACGGAGTCTTCTATCCTTAGGACTATATCCATGTCCTGGTAACACTTTAAACTGGCCAGAAGAAGAAGAAGAAGAAGAAGAAGATGAAGTACAATAATTTTTGTTTGTTTAACAAAATAACAATTTACCTAACTTAGGCCTTTACATCCGATGATGGATGATTTATACAGTATTCTCCGAGCGAAGTAACCACTCTTGAAATACTGTAGTGCCTGGGACAGTTGGTTTTTAAATATCGTATGATTGCCCAAGCGCATACGGCATTCTCACAACATAGCCACCCTAGTCCAGAGGAATGACTAGTCAATACGTCTGGGGCCAACTATGTGCGGGTTTCCTCACGATGTTTTATGATGTGATGTGTAAATATTATCATTACCTTATATATAAGTAAAATGCGTTTTAAATCTTTATAATTTGTAGGAATTGTAGGTATACAATAATGTTGTTTATTAATGCAGTTTATTCATAGTGAGCAGTGGCATAGGGTTCCTATAACTCCATTCCTATCGGCTTCCCTTGTCACATACCTTTTGCAAACCTTCATAGAAATCCCTACCTATGATACAGGTTCCGGCTTCCCTTTGAAGGAGAAGCAGCCTTCGCCACTGATAGTGAGAAGTGATATAAATCATAATGTAATTATTAATGTATCTAAACCGCTACCAACCTAAGTTAATTTGTATTCATTCTGTGACAGGCTCTAACTAGTTTGTGTAAATAATAATTATTATTAGCTGTGTTGATTTTTAAATTGTATAATGTTATTATAGGTTATGTGACTTCAAGATTATTTAAAGAAATCTGCATTATGTAATTCCTTTGCAAGAAATAAAAATATTTTTACATTTTAAGTTTATTTTCTTACTAAAACCATGTAAAACTTACTTAAAAAAGTAAAATAAAATGTAGATACTCTTGTATTGTTATTATTTAATCAATCCTAATACGGACACTTGATACGGCACAACAACTTTATTAGAGGAATAATTGAAGGGATGGTAGTAGAAAACATGGAAGGCCGAGAAGAACTTTTATGGACAGGTGTAGGCGAATGTGATGGTCGTGTCGTATCAGGAGGTCAAGAGAAGGGCGGAGTGTAGAGAGGAATGGAGAAAGCATCACTGACAAGAGCAAAGCTCTTAAATTAGAATGAATGAATAATTCTAGCAAGACAATGCTTATAACATATTCAAAGTGCTATGGCCGCATTGTAATATTTTGTCTACAATATGTGGTAAGTGTTAGGTTTACTTATTTATTGCAATAGTACCCTGTACAGTCAAGGTACTTTAATAACACTTCCTTTAACGTTATAGTTCTGTAAAATTGTAAAGACTTTCAATTATTTAGTCACAAATATACTATAGAGATTAAATATTAAGTATTTAATTGGTTAACACTACTTGACTGTTTATAATAGGTGTAGGTATAATAGCATAGATATATAATATTAAATTTGTAATAATTAATCAAAGTATAATAGCAAATATTTCAAAACTTTTATGAGGTGTTTGTGTCCTTCTAACCCATTTATAAGACGAAGGTGTTGAGCATCGATGACAATAAAATATCATTACATTGAAAAACTTATAAATTTTAACAACTAAATACAAATCTTTATTTCTAAGGAAGTTTCAGAGAAACTTGCTTAATTATGAACTCCATTTGTTACCTACTATAATTTAGGTACCTACTATACACCTAAAGATTGCTTTCAGCTGATATAGTAGCGTGTAAAGATTAAAAACTGCAAGTAAGCTACAAATTAAGAAATTTATATTTTAACAAAGTGTTGAATTATACTTGAATACAATGAATTACATATTAGGTATTGACAATAATTGTGATTTATTGAATACTTTAGATTGAATTCTTTTGACTTTATGCAATATAGACTACTAGCAGAAGGTGTTGTATAGACCCTTTAGGCAACTTTAGGCAAATCATTATTATTTACAAATAACAGCTGATCAATAAAAATCCGCCATATTGTTCGTTGAGGCGATAAAGGTAGCCCCCTGGGTATCTTTATCGTTAGGTCGATAAAGATAAAGATCACGATCTACTAAATGTCACTTACGGCCGCTTGTCTAGGCATTGTATGGAGAAACACGTTAGAGCAATTCGTTATATGAGTGCATCGTTAGCGTATTCGTTCAAAGTGGCTGCTTGGCTACCAATTTTTTAACGATACGACTGAATATGTCATTTAACGCACGCTTATGTCAATCCCATACATTTTTTATTCACGAAGTTCGCCGTCGATATTATTTAATGCATCTTGTCTAGCCCTCCTGAGCCGTAAGGGCCTATAAATGGACATATAGTGTGTTTTGTTTGCACACCTATTTTTGCGTTGAAGTCTCCGAGTATAATTATATTTTTGCTGGCTTTTTGACGTGCTCTAGTGACATCTAAGTAAAAGTTGTTTAGTTCTACATCGGTACTTTGTTCTGTTGGTGCGTATATTTGTATGAGTGAAATTATTAAATTACTTATCTTTATATTGAGCAGCGCTACCCTTTCTGAGATGCCATTGAATTCTAATATATTTGTTCGGTAGTTCTTTTTTATTAAGAACCCAACACCTTTTTGACCTTTATTTTCACCATAGTAACAAAAAATACACCATTCATTTTCTTCAATTTTGTACCCATCTCTTCTGACCTCACAAAGTCCAATAATATCCCATTTCACGTCCATCAGTGCATTTTTTAATTCTAACATTTTATATTCATTTTTCAAAGTTCTAACATTGTAGGTACAAATATAGAGTCCTTTTTTTGTTATACCTAATGGGTTTTTGTATAGTCTAAAATCTAAAATATGATTTTGGATTACATACTATTCTGTCACAATAATTCGGTACTCGGTAGTATGATTTTTATATTTCTAATAAATTATCCGATTCACTTCGGTCTACCCTACATCATTTGTTGTTCATTAAATTATAACAATAACTAGCGGTCGCCCTGCGCGCTAAATTCGACCATGATTCATTTTAATTTAATTTTTTAGGGTTCTTTTGCCTCTTAGACAGCAATAAAAATGTGTAAATTTTGTCTATAGATTTATTGTAAAAGAAATATTGACATTGTGTAAAACCAACACCTACCTTTGACCTACCTACTGTTAGTATCAAAGACTTCTAATCTACTTCTAATACTCAAAGATTATTTACAACGTCATGGTAGTGTGAGTGAGGTAGTGTGTGTAACTTTATTTTTATTTATTTAATGTATTTCTAAGCATTCGTTTTAAAAATTGAAAAAAAAATCGCTTTCGCCACGCCTTTCCCCCACATAAACATCAACTGTGCCAAATTTAACACTTATCCGTACGCATAATTCTCGTAAAACTGTACTTAAAATGTTTGCTTCACGTATCAACGTACCTCATCATAGTTAGAAAGAGGAAGAGATAAACGGCTAGCTTAGTTAGCTTTCGATTTCATTGCAATACTAGTACAAGCATAGGTATGTCCACGATTGTGTGGAATAATTGTGGGCCGTTGGAGGGAACGTCAATATTTTCAAATTTGGTTCGATTTGGATCGTTCTGTGAAAACTTTATCTGTACGTATATATTATTTTCTACTATGTGCTTACAATCTAGAGCTCGAAACCGAATACCAAATTATACCGTTAATTAAAAAAAAAGAACCCGACTGCGTCAAATAATGTTGATGTATCCGGTGCCACTCTCACAGTAAATGCGAATCTAACGACACCTCTCAAACTTAAATCCATCGATCATGCCGCATCTTGAAAAGCTCCAAAAACATAACCCTCCTTCTGGCGCAGTTGGGTAAATATATACTGATTTGTGATTAGTGATTATATTTACATAGTAAGAGGATTTACCCAATATAATAACGGTATTTACATAATTTATAAAATTTAATTAGTTTTAAGATGTTATACCTACGTATTTCCAAAGGCAATCACTTTAATCTTACCTACATAATTCACTGAGGTAACGTTTACAAAGTGATTAATTATTCTCAAGTAATTAGTTTCTTCGTTTAGCAGCCACACCCGTAAGGCGTATTTAATTGAGCTTAACTTATAGGTCTTTTTCGGTGTGAGTCGTTTATAGTTATGATACCACAGCCTCACTAAAAACTAGCGTATAATGACGCTCGCATTTGTAAATTCCGTTTTAAAGTTCCATAGTTCACGCCTCTGAACTTTTGTTTGTCCGTCATGTCCTAAGACGATTTTTTGATTTAGGTACCTGTTGGTGAGATATTTATTGAACTATAAAGCGCATTTTTTGTTAGAATAGGGCCTAATCTAAAAGCTGGCGCGAAAAATCTGAAAAATTCATGAATTAAAGAAATAAATATATGAAATAAAGAATTATTTAGGTATTGCAACTTCATAAAAGTAAAAAGAATTAAGATTTAGTTTTGTTTTTCGATGAATTTGAAAGTTACAAAAATTTTAGTATATTTGTTTACAACATTTGTGTAAAAATACCGACATTATTAGCTTACTTACATCAAATACCAAAAGATTTACTATGGTGAGTATGAACATAAACGCGTAAATTTAAAGAGATATTAGAATTTTTTTGCATAAATTTCGTAGCTACTTACAGGCGTGTGATATCACGGTCTGCTTGTATGGAGCGTTTTTACAAGACTCATAAAAGTGCTTCAAACAATCCGCATAACTTTCTTTGAAAATATTGATTTTTATTAGTATACTATTCCTTTTGTAAACTTATTCTTATTTTTCAGAGCACTTAGCATTTATGTAAAAACAAAAAAATTACAGGAAATCCCGTATTGCACGGGCGTAGCCAGGTTTTAGTTTCGGGAGGGGTTCAAGAAACTAAAACGACTACGGGGGGAGGGGGGGGTTCAAGAATTCACTACCGACACATGTACCCCATGTTTGAACCCCCTAAACCAAACGGCGTAATGATAGTCTAAACGGTGTAATGATAGTACAATACGGCCGATGTATCTTGGCGAGTCTGAACTTCGCGCAGAAGGTTGCGCATTAGCTGTTTCTAAGTGTTTTCGTATTTATTTTATTTGTACTAATTAGTCAACTGTATTAGGGAAATTTTATTAGTAAATAGGCATATAAAAATAATACAATAACAGTTTTCTTCACGAGTTGTACATGCGCTAAAGTTCGCAGAGCCTATGTTCAGACCCGTCAAGATACAGCGGCCGTAGTGTATGTATCAACAAAGGTTTATTTTTATTTTCCACTGACAGATACTTAGCACACGACGTGCCAGGTGCCAGTGACGTTTGTTTAACGCGTTCATCATTTTAACGGCCCGACTTGGCCTGCGTAACCATCAAACTGTTAACAAATCATATTTTTGATATTATCCAAACAAAAATCGGGATAGATAAATCTTGTGTGTTACGAGTTGAGGCGAGTGTTAGGAATTTTCATTTAAAACTAGATGTTGCATGCGATTTCGTGCGTTCATAAGGAATTCCCGCAGGAAACGTACATTTTGCCGCGATAAATAGTAGTATATCCTGCTCCGTGGTCTACATGTCTGTGCCAAATATTATCAAAATCAGTCCAGTTATTTCGGAGTCTATTGAATGCAAACAAACAAACATTTATACCAACAAACAAATCTTTCCTCTTATATTTGTATAGATGTAGAATAGTGTAGACTAGCTTTTGTTCATGACTCTCTCTGTCTTTAGAAAATATTTTTATATTACCTATGTAAATTTAGCTTTTAACAATAACTTTACATTACGTTATAAACTTAGACAAATTATTGGTCTCGGAGCTCGACTAGATACCGCGCTAACTAACAACAACAGCTCCGTGAATTCGGTAACTCATCATTATTTTAGTGTGGGTTTATAATATAATTGTGTGTAGATAAAACAATTTCTAGTGTGCGTGAATTCGGTACGTACATCTGACACGAAGATTTCAATGTGAAGGGCTCGGGCACGCCGGCCTAGGCGTACTATTTGTTGCAACTTGCCGCATTTTTCAATACGCCATCGTTATCTAGTCGAGCTCCGAGACCAATATTTATCTTAGTTTATAACGTAACGTAAAGTTATTGGCAAAAGTTAGATTAAATAGGTAATATAAAAAATATTTTCAAAAGCCAGACGGAGTCATGAACAAAAGTTAGTCTACACTTATCTACAGACTACATCTACACACTACTAATTTACTAAATATAAGAGGAAAGATTGTTTGTTGGTTTGTATGTTTGCATTAGGTGACTTAGGTGAGTAGCGTAACTTAAACTTATTTTAAAACAAGGTAAACGAGCTGAATTATCTCACGCAATTAATTCAGGGGATCCACGTAACCCAATAGGGATACCCGTCGCATAATCTGGTATGATTCATTCTAATCTTGTGTGGAATCCAAAATGTTTGTGACCCATTACGATTTCTTTTTTTTTATTTTTATTTTTTTTTATTAAATATGGGGGCAAACGAGCAAACGGGTCACCTGATGGAAAGCAACTTCCGTCGCCCATGGACACTCGCAGCATCAGAAGAGCTGCAAGTGCGTTGCCGGCCTTTTAAGAGGGAATAGGGTAATAGGGGAGGGTAGAGAAGGGAATAGGGTAGGGGATTGGGCCTCCGGTAAACTCACTCACTCGGCGAAACACAGCGCAAACGCTGTTTCACGCCGGTTTTCTGTGAGCCCGTGGTATTTCTCCGGTCGAGCCGGCCCATTCGTGCCGAAGCATGGCTCTACCACGTGTGAAATGTTGTAATTGTAAATGACCACACAAATGTTATCAATAAAATAACTTTACTATCTGTCTGTTTGTCTGTCATCAGGCTGTACCTCATGAACCGTGATAGCTAGACAGTTGAAAATTTCCCATAAATATTTTCCGTTGCCGCTATAATAATAAATCCTAAAATATAAAAATCCGTGGGAACGCAATGGATAATTATAAAAATAATTTAATTATCCAAAATGTCGGCGATGTGGTTCGCCACCCGTCACGTCTCGTTCTCGCGGAGGCGAAAAGTGGCCCATGGAAAGCCGCTTTGCTACGTTGAATGTAAGAGGAGGAATGGATGGTAAGAATGAAAGTGGATGAAGCGAAATAAGTATGTAAGGATCGTAGCAAGTGGAAAGAAGTGGTCTCTGCCTAGCCCTACGGGAAAGAGGCGGTCTCTGCCTACCCCTACGAGAAAGAGGCGTGATTATATGTATGTATGTAAAATATAATAAAATAAATATTTATGTGGGGATCCCATACAACAGACGTGATTTTTTGCCGTTTTGTACGAAACCCAACGCGCACGACTCCGACTCGCACTTGACCGGTTTTTGGATAGATGCGAAAAACTTTTATATTTTTAACACTTTATCCTTCTAGAATCTATAGCAATGGCATGGGGTTCTATAATCCCCTTTCCAATCGGCTCTACTTACCTTTTGAAGACCTTCATACAAATTCCTACCTATTATACAGGCTAGGAGATTGGTTCGCAAGGCTGGCTCTCCTATGAAGGAGAACCAGCCTTCGCCTCTGATCTATAGTCCAAGGTCCACAACTCACTCACTCCAGACTTTTGGTTTTACATTAATCGTCAATATAGTAATTGCTATCAATACTGTATACTCTGAAACTACTATTTTTATTTTGAATAGATTAAGCGCCTCTTGCTGCAATAAGTGTTAGATAGTTTATTTGTATGTTAGTCTCTATTGCTCGATATATAATGATTAAATCAGTGTCAATCGATATATCGTAAGCAGTGACAAAACAGTGTGAGCAGACCTTATAATACTTTTGCTTCTGAATATGAAATCAAACGTAGTCTATTCGGGAAAAGAAACGTCTCAGTACTTAAATTTCGAGTGTTCCTAGAGTATTATTACCGATAGTCGATATTGAATACATGTGCTCAAGTATCTCCTTCAAAAACTGCGTCTTAAAAATGGGGTTGGAACCCATAGACGCATTTGAAGGGTTCCACAGTGATCGTGAATCGTGATAGGAAGCGTTTACAAATTCGACATAAATTGGCTGTTTTTTGGTACATTATGTGACCAAATGAAACTAAAAATTATCAAAAACAGGCTTCTTTATCTAAAATTTGGTATAATAAAACCTTTTCTTTTTTTTGCATCTTAAAAAAAATAAAAAAATATGTAAATTTTGTGACATTAAAAAACATGAACGTGTAAAAAAATATCTACTGTTAACTGTAAGAATAGTGAAAGCCCCAAAGGGAGCTCTCCGACCGAGCGAGGCGGTATTCTTGGTCAGGCCGATTAACTGTGCCAAATATCATACTTCACCGTTCGCACAATTCTCGTAAAACTGCACAGAAAGTTTTTGCTTGTGTTAATTATCCTAATTAGGCTTAGAACATAAAAGTCGGTTTAATGCTCTAAGTAATTAGGCTAATTTGACAAACGACCTATAATGCCTGTGACAGATGGACGAAGCCTTATATAGTCTACGGAGCCCTAAGCCTCGTATAAACTACAAAGGTGCAAGTGGGGCACTCCTCGCCCTAGCAAAGCGTGGAGCACCCTTGGCACATTGAAACGAATTCTTAGCCAATGAGGCGTCTTGCACATGCAATACCTTGTTGCGTGTGAAGGACGTATTGTATGGGTTTTATTATCATTGCCCAGCGAGGGTATGGAGTATTATAAAGGGTGTTTTATCGTCCTTTTTAGCGACAAAAGGCAGAAAGTATAGGCGTGTGCTTCACTGTCGCTTTCAAGCGGATATGCCAAGTATTATTTGAATTAAAGGGTCTTATATTCGCTTATCTGTAAATAAGGAAAATCCATTGTTTTAAATCAGCAAAACTCTTTTTTGATAGGCAATATAAATATGGGACAATATAACTGTGAGAGAGCCACGCTTCGGCAGGAATGGGCCGGCTCGACCGGATAAATACCACGACCTCACAGAAAACTGGCGTGAAATAAGGCTTGCGTTGTGTTTCGCCGAGTGAGTGAGGTTACCGGAGGCCCAAGGGGGGGATTGGGGATTTGAAAGACCACGAACGCAAGTCGCTACACCAGAGGAGTTACAAGTACAACTCCAAATGGTAAGCGACCATCAGGCGATCCGTCTGCTCGTTTCCTGGTTCATTTCATTAAAAAAATATATGGACCGAATTGGCTGGCTGGATTTTTATTTACGCAAGTTCATAGACCTACCTATATATTATAGTCGAGGCATGTCGAGGTGAAAACTGTCCAGTGTCCACACTTAAACGTACTTTTGGGGTTGTTTGAGGCAGTCTAGGTTTGACATTTTGTCATCTTGATAATTTGATATTTGCTTTCCGCAGTTTATTCAGTCCGCAGATGACAAAATCTTCTGAAATCCATTTTGTCGTACATTTCACAGAAAAAACATTTCACTAACTAACACGATGTTCGTTTTTATTTTTCAGTACCCATACACACCATACTGCATATCGTCCAATCGACTTCACGCTACCGATTGGGTCAGAATTCCGTAATAACAAATGACATAAGTAGTAATGTCATGCTATTCTAATTTGAAATCCATATTTTGAATATTATATCTCTGTCAATCTCTCAGAAAAATCTTTCTTAATTACCAATCCAGTAAACAATAGGAAATAGGAAAAATCTTTTTTGCATAGAATATCTGATGCTTAAAAACATCTTTTGCAAACCGGTCATAGCCGCCCCAAGGGTGTGCCAAGGCAAAGAGTGGCTAATAGGCTAATACATATAAATAAATAAACTGGGAGCTGGTAGCCCTAGCAAGCTGTCCCTGGGGCACAGTCAAAGAATATATATTACTAACATAGTACAGTTCTATTACACTGCGTACACAGTGAAGACATGTGGGTTGATTTATTTATTCATCATCATCTGATATGTTTTTATAAGGATCTGTTTCACAATCTTCTTATAAGTGTCGAATAGCTTATTCGGATGTTTTGTCGCTGCTTACTGTACATAATATATAAAGTGACCGAGACAAAACATGCAAATAAGCTATCTGACACTCCTGAGCAGATTTTAAAATAGAGACAGAGCCTTTAGCCAAAGCTGCCATCGCTAACAACGACGTTTGAAAAGAAAAATGTATGTATAATATTTGATATGAAGTAGGTACTTATAATATAAACAATTTATTGAAGAAACAAAAAAACTCGCATAGTCACTAAAAAAACTAAGAGTTAATACTAAAAAAGAAGACTTATCTACAAATACGACTAGCTCTAAAAATATCTATAAGTAGAAAAACCTTCCCAGGTCGTGCCCATCTGGCAGAGTACCTAGCAAACTAATAGCATTGCCTCGTTGGATAGCAATGGCTATCCGTTGTGCTAGGTAGTTAATATAATATTAAGTACTAGTTAGCTATGTCCCTTCTTTGGAGCGCATAGGAGAGCCCAAGAGTTTCAAAAGTATGACATGCTAACTTTTGACAACGGCTTCATAGTCATTACCCTAGATCGAAAATCTATGCCACAGAAACTGTACATTTTGTCGGAAAAGGTAGTATAAATACCATGTGCCCATTTTCATATGTTCAACAGCTTTTTGTGTGATAAAGTAACAAACGTACATTTATAATATTAGATAGGATATATTATGTATCTTTCCCTCGCTTGTGGCGAGCGGTATGCGTAAACATTTTTTATTTACACGTTCCAGTTATATCAGTTCTAAAGTAAATCATGTATTGTATAAACAAACATAACTGAATTACGATTCTAATTTTAAAGGGAATCAACCATTGCGTAAATAGTATAAGCTGTACATCCGTCCTAGGCATGTTGCATAATGCCTACAACAATTTTTTTCGTCTATTCGATGTTAGACAAATTGTTAAAAAAAAATTAGAAGCTATTTTTGTACATAAAAAAAATAAGATACAAATTACAAACAATTTAAATTTACAATAAGTAAGAGAGCGATATATCGGCCTGTCACGATGTGATACATAATTATGTACTACTAGAGCTAGCGCCCACCGTCGAAAATGGAGCTCATCGAGAACAAGCATTGGACCATTGCAGATCGCTTGGGGCCTTAAAGCTTGATATAAAACCGCCGGTCTGGCGGTTCTAAACCTGGCAGATTTTTTTTTTATTGACCAAAATGTGTGAAGATTTTTTGAGTAAAAAAAGCTCTTAAGGAACAATTAAACTGTTGTTATACACGGCTGCGCGCCAACTAGAAACGGATAAAAATGCAAGTCTGGCAGTCCTACTCTTGACCAATTTCCAGCCAGACCGCCCCGAACGTGTAAGAATTTTGAGTAAAAATAGCTTATAGAGAACAAGGTCAAGGTTTATGTCAATCTGTTCGTCTCCTAATCCTCTTTTAAAAATCGTCGGTCTGGCATGTTCAAACCTGGCCAAAACTCAGCCAGACCGGGATGAAAGTACCTCCTGTGATACTTACTAATAGGTAAATCATGAGTAATTTGCACTAAATGAAGCGTGATTTTGATAGATTTGTATGTATTCTTTCCGAATTTAAAATTTGCTACCCGATATTGCTACCACTCGATCCGCCATCTTAAAGAAATGGCGATACCTTTCAATATTTTGGCTATATCTCTTTACAGACAAACTTTACGATAAAAATATGTTCCACTAATATGAACTATATATAATTTTCTACAATTTATTTTATGAGCATTTTTGTGTGAAATCGATAGTTTTAGCGCTGCAGAGTGTTAGAAGGAAATTTTATTTGTGTTGTTGACATTTTTTGTAATCAACTATATTTTACTGTTTATGTCCTTTTAGATGATATTTATATCGAGAAGTTTGTAAATAATTATAAAGACCGCCAATTTATGAAGGCAGCCATTTTGAATTAACAATAATATTGAATATACCAAATTTTTATGTAAATAAAACCAAAAGTATATAATATACTTAATATCAGATCAGAATATCAAAGATAAATGGGTCAAACTTCTATTCGAAAGTTGACTGCTTACAAAACTGAAAGTTTTGCAAACTTTGGAACTTTGTTTCTTATAAAATTGATTTTATTAGACTAAAATTTAAAAATAAAGCATCACACAAATTTATTTTTTTAATAATCGCTGTACGGAACTAATTTTTCACTAATATTAATGTTACTTATTATAAGATATTAGTTTAGTATACTTTTAGTTTTATTGCTACTAAAATTTGGTATATTTAAAATGATTGTGAATTCGAAATGGCCGCCGTCCTAAATTGGCGGTCTTTATAATTATTTATAAATTCGCGATATGGGTATCATTTAAAAGAGCATTAAAAGTAAAATATACTGAATTATAAAAAATATCACCAACACAGATAAAATTTCACTCTAAGTGTCTGCAGCGCTAAAACTATCAATTTGACACAGAAATAATAATAAAATAAATTGTAGAAAATTGTAATAGGTTGGGGAAAAAGTCTTTTCGCATTATAGTATGTATGTACTTGTCATAAAATATCTTGGGCTATACCAATTGTATCTGGCTGATTTTGGTATCATTAAAAAGTTTTAATTTTACAGAAGACAATTCCAAATTCAAATTAGGTAAATTTGAGATTTTCATTTGTTTTTCTTATTGTTAAAATGAGTGATTCTTATGAAGAATTTCGATACATTTTAAAATTGTATTACAAAAAGGTAAAAATGCAACACAAGCCGCGAAAAAATTTTGTGATGTTTATGGACCTAATGCAGTATCTGTGAGAGTAGCGCAAATTTGGTTTAAGCGTTTTCAATCCGGAAATTTTGATATCAAAGATGCACGTCGCTCTGGTCGCCCTGTTACGGACAAAACTGTTGCCATTTTTGAAAAAGTGGAGCAAGATCGGCATGTTAGTAGTTACGATGTAGCTGAAGAACTGGGGATTGACCACAAAACGGTTTTGGCGCATTTGAAAAAAGCTGGGTACACAAAAAAGCTCGATATTTGGGTGCCTCATGAGCTCACTGAAAGAAACCTAATGAACCGTGTACTCATTTGTGATTCTTTATTACGACGTAATGAAACCGAACCATTTTTGAAGAAGCTGATAACTGGTGATGAAAAGTGGATCACGTACGACAAGAACGTGCGAAAAAGATCGTGGTCAAAGGCCGGTCAGGCTTCACAGACTGTGGCGAAACCCGGGTTAACTCGCAACAAGGTGATGCTGTGTGTGTGGTGGGATTGGAAGGGCATTATTCATTATGAGCTGTTACCGCCAGGCAGGACCATCAATTCTGAACTGTACTGCGAACAACTGATGAGATTAAAGCAAGAAGTTGAGAGAAAGCGGCCGGAATTAATCAACAGAAGGGGTGTGGTTTTTCACCATGATAACGCTAGACCTCACACATCTTTAGCCACTCAGAAAAAATTACGGGAGTTTGGCTGGGAGGTGTTAATGCATCCGCCGTATAGTCCTGACCTTGCACCTTCAGATTCTACCTGTTTCGGTCGCTGCAGAATTCCTTAGGCAGTGTCAGGTTGACATCACAAGAGGACTGCCAAAACCACTTGTCGCAGTTTTTTCATCAGAAGCCCCAAAAATTTTATAGCAATGGGATCATGTACCTACCAACAAGATGGCAAAAAGTTATCGAACAAAATGGCACCTATATACTTTAGTCACTTTAAATAAACTTTATAAAAAAACCTTTTGAATTTTTATATAAAATGCGAAGAAACTTTTTCCCCAACCTAATATATAGTTCATATTCGTGAAACATATTTTTATCGTAAAGTATGTCTGTAAAGAGATATAGCCAAAATATTGAAAGTTATCGCCATTTTTTCAAGATGGCGGATCCAGTAGTAGCAATATGGGGTAGCAAATTTTAAATTCGGAAAGAATACATACAAATCTATTAAAATCACGCTTCATTAAGTGCAAATTACTCATTATTTACCTATTTGTAAGTATCACAGGAGGTAACTTCATCCCGGTCTGGCTGAGTTTTGGCCAGGTTTGAATATGCCAGACCGACGATTTTCAAAAGAGGATTAGGAAACGAACAAATTGACATATAACTTGACCTTGTTCTCTATGAGCTATTTTTACTCAAAATTCTTACACGTTCGGGGCGGTCTGGCTGGAAACTGGTCAAGAGTAGGACTGCCAGACTTGCATTTTTATCGGTTTCTAGTTGGCGCGCAGCCGTGTATAACAACAGTTTTCTTGTTCCTTATGAGCTTTTTTTACTCAAGAAATCTTCACACATTTTGGTCAATAAAAAAAAATCTGCCAGGTTTAGAACCGCCAGACCGGCGGTTTTATATCAAGCTATAAGGCCCCTAGCGATCTACAGTGGTCCAATGCTTGTTCTCGATGAGCTCCTTTTTCGACGGTGGGCGCTAGCTCTATACCGGCATACATTTGTTATAAAAAATGTATGGCGGTAGCAGTTTGTGACGTAACAAATCGTTTCGCGAAGAAGAGAGCTTGGCCTAACAGCCAAGCTCTAACCACTAGATCATGGAGGCCCATGGTCTAGTGGTTATAACTTGGCTCTCGATTCGGAGGTCGTGGTTCCATTCCCGCATTGGAACAACAAAAAATGTTGTTTCCAAGTTTGGTTAGGACAATGCAGGCTGATCACCTGATTGTCTGACAAGAAAGATGCGTCGGATGGGCATGTAAAAAGTCGAAACTGCGCCTGATGTCTCGTCAGTCGTTTCGGTTATCGGTCCCACTGGGTTATGAGAGTAAAGGAAGAGAAAGTGCTCTTGTGTACTGCGCACATACTTGGGCACTATAAAATTTCTCCTGCGTAGCAGGGCCTGGTTTCAATGAAACCGGCTACCGTCACCGAAATGGGTGTGGGGAGTTATTGTTACTATTGTTACGAACCTTTAAAAATCCTGCTAAGTAAACTTCTTCGGTTGCTATAAATGTGGACTACGTAAATTGCTTGTCTTATAGCAATAAGCGATTAAATAGGTAATTCAGTCTGTTTGTCAGGCACGAAATCGTTTAAGTCATGGCCAATGCTGTAACTTGTGTAAAATATGGAGCTCTAAATTACGTCAACAGGTGGTTACGAAAATCGACAACTTTTATTTGATCGTTAAGAATGATTCATTACTGTTTGGCTGGCACGAGAAAACGAAATCTTGAGTTCAATCTACAATTTCAGATACTAATGTAATACTAGCCTTTACTGGCAGCCCCGCCCGCGTAAATACTAGTTCCCATGGGAACGCTGTACTTCTACGAAATAAAATGTAGCCTATGTGCTGTTAATCCAGAGCTTAAACTACGACCATTCCAAATTACATAAAACCTGTTCAGTAGTTTTTCGTGAAAGAGTAACAAACATCCATCCATATATCCATCCTCACAAACTTTCACATTTATAATAGTAATAAGTATGAAAAGCTGTTCTAGTTTTTCCGTGGGCGGCATTAATCACTTACCTTCTGGCGATACATCTGCTCTTTTTCACTTATTCCATAAAAAAGTTAATATAGGCCTTTTCATCCGTTAATGGATGAATTTATACAGTATTCTCCGAGCGAAGTAACCACTCTTCAAATACTGTAGTGCCTGGGACAGTTGGTTTTTAAATGTCGTTTGGTTGCCCAAGCACATACGGCATTCTCACAACACAGTCAGCCTAGTCCAGAGGAATGACTGGTCATTACGTCTGGGGCCAACAATGTGCGGGTTTCCTCACGATGTTTTCCTTCACCGTTAGAGCGTCTGTATAATGTAGGTACTTGGGATCTGAAAAAGTCACAGTAATAATACACAATACTTCTTGCACTATTTCCACTTTAATAAGTATTTTACATTAATTTTAATATATTACACGACCGGTTTCGACAACGTCATCATCAGGTGTCTACCCACTAGGCCACGGAGTTCTAACTACATATCAAGTATTCCAAATTTTCGAATTGCCGGTTTTGAAAAGGTATTCTTAACTTTACTCAACGTTTAACAGCAATTTTTCATTTGACTTCCTTATTTTTGTAGTACGCGGCTTCTTTGTTATTCTTTTGTCGGGGCTTTCCTTGTTAAAAATTACATTAAAAATTGCTTGCAAGGACTTTTGCCATGGCGTTTTCTTGTAGATGGCGAAAAAAATCTTTGACAAAATTTTGTGAAATAACTTTAAATAATATTACTTAGTTAGGATTTGTTTTTAAATATATATGTCGGGACGGCTAAGTTCTGTCTTAACTATGAATTGGAATATATAAATAACTACACCTACACCTCCAGTATTTCTCACCGTTTAAACATTCTCCAAACTAGTTAATAGAATCAGGCGTTACTTTGCGGAAATCCATAGCATAAAATTAATTAATATTATGTTTATAGCAGTTTTTCCGCTAAATAATACCCACAACCTGCAAGCAAATGTGTGAGTGCACGCAAAAGCATGCGTAACGCACCTCCCTCCTCCCACACTGCTTATGCGTGCACTCAGATGCAAGATCGTGCAAACACCACCACCACACAAGCAACAATGTCGGCAAGATCGTGCAAAGCCCCACACCACCATGCAGGTTGCAAAACTCGACGCGCGTTTCGCCCCGAACCCGGAGCATCCTCAGGAAGTGGACCTACGAACAAAGTTCGTTAGTAAAGCTGCCAACTATACCGCCACCTTATATAGACTACTGGCTACTAGTACCCCCACCAAACAGGTTAATGAGCGGTGACGTAGTCAAGCAAGTTTGGTCATTCAACAATGCAAGTCTATTGTTGTTCTTTTCTTTAATTATTTCTAATTGTTCCAACACGCTCAGTCGAAAGCCTTTGTCACATTTATGTAATACTTTATAGGAATGGCCATCGGGTACACTATGACCACTATCTAAAAGGTGTTTAGCAAAATGTGATTTATCACGATGACCATTTCTATAAGCCGCGATGTGTTCTTTGTACCGAGTCTCAAAGTTACGTCCAGTTTGACCTACGTATACACTATCGCATTCAGGACAATCGATTTTATAGACACCGGATTGGTACTTTAAATCAATCCGGTCTTTATTATGACACAATTGATTTTTTAAAGTATTATTCGTCCTGAATGCGACGTGCATATCGTTATTTCTCATTATTTTGGATAAACGTGCAGATACCTCACCCATGTAGGTCAAACTGGACTGGATCTAACCACTTCCTTATCAGGAGTCCCTGCGTACAAAAACTTAACCAATTCCTTTTTAATTTTATTATTTAAAATATTATTAATAATTTTGGGATTATACCCATTCGACTTAGCAATTTGGTAAATTATGTTTAACTCTTTCTGATAATTTTCTTTACTAAGAGGAATGGACATTAATCTGTGAACGTAACTATGAAAAGCCGCGAGTTTATGTTGCCAAGGATGACATGAGGATGCATGAATAGTAGTATTAGTATATGTCGGTTTGCGAAAGATTCCAAAACTGTGTTTATCGTTATCTCTAGTAATAGATAAATCAAGGAAATTAAGTGTTTTATTGTTCACATTCTAATTTAAATTTAATTTTAATATGTTTTTTATTAAGATTTTTAACAAAGACGTCCAGTTGTCTCTCTGTACCGGTCCAACAAAGGATGCAATCATCTACATATCTATAGTAATATAAAATACTTTTGTCATTAACAATATTTCTTTGTTCAAAATCATTCATAAATATTTCGGCCAACAAGGGACTCAGTGGTGAGCCCATTGCTAGACCGTCTTGTTGAACAAAGAATTGATTGTTAAATCGAAAGTAGTTTTGTTCCATGCAGATTTTAGTAAGAGTAAGCAATTCCAGACCTTCACCAGGAGGCAAACGTTTTTCCAATTCATTCCCCAGAATACCCAACGTTTCCTCACACGGAACATTAGTAAATAGACTATCTACATCAAGCGAAACTAATTTGCAACGAGGAGCAAAGTCACATTTTTTATTTGATTTACTAATTGCAAGCTATTTTTAATTGCATAAGGTGGCCGAAATGAAATCCTTTGTTTAATAATGTAATTTAATGACTTTGCCAACTCGTATGCCGGTGCACCTATATATGAGACAACTGGACGCATTGGGATATCAGTTTTGTGAATCTTTGGCAAACCGTACAGTGATGGTGCGTGAGGATTCATTGGAATAAGTTTTCTCTTCGCTGATTCGGTACCAAATAAATATTTATTATTGTTTATGGCTAATTTAATCTTAGCCATAAACTTGTTAGTTGGGTCAGAAGGAACCCTTAGAAATTGATCACACCGAATCACGTTATTTACTTTTTCCAAGTAATCGTCACGCTCCATCACCACTATTGTGTTACCCTTATCTGCTTTAGATATAACCAAGCCATTATTATCTATTGTTTGTTTTAATGACCTCAAAGCTACTCTTTCATGGTTAAATGAATAACCGGAAGGAGTACCCTTGATTTCATTGGCTAGTAAACCCTTAACCATGTTATCCTTTTTATTAACTACAGTTGCTATCTCTGATTCAACCGCAAGCATTTCCAAAGCATTCTGATTAATATTAGGAGTATTATTATATTTAAGACCCTTTTCCAAAAGTGACATGTCATCCTTGGCAAATTGGACATTGGTTAAGTTTTTGACGCGAGGATGAAAAGAAAAAGCTTCAGACTGTGACTCTGTATAGGATTGTACATATCTATTTTTATTTACTAAAGTCTGAAGCTTTTTTCGTTGATTAATATACTTAGCATGCACTTCGATTGATGCGAAATCACGTGCTCTTTCGTTTAACCAATCGAATTCAATGTTATGTAATTTATATGAGAGCTCGGCATAAAGAACTTTGAGATGTAGTTTTAAATTATCTCTAACGGTAAACCAGTGACGTATCTCTTCATTAAGCCAAATGGCTTCGGCTTTTTTAATAGCCCTATTGGCGGCTCGACTGTGCGTGTTGGTTTTAATATTTATATAGTTAGGAACAACATTTAGATGTTTGCATTGTTGATTGAACCAAACATTTTGGGCGGCGACTCGATGTAACTTTGTTAGTTTAATATAGAGTCTTGCCTGTACGGTCATGCTCACCGATTTTAAATAGTTAATAGAATCAGGCGTTACTTTGCGGAAATCCATAGCATAAAATTAATTAATATTATGTTTATAGCAGTTTTTCCGCTAAATAATACCCACAACCTGCAAGCAAATGTGTGAGTGCACGCATAAGCAACCTCCCTCCTCCCACACTGCTTATGCGTGCACTCAGATGCAAGATCGTGCAAACACCACCACCACACAAGCAACAATGTCGGCAAGATCGTGCAAAGCCCCACACCACCATGCAGGTTGCAAAACTCGACGCGCGTTTCGCCCCGAACCCGGAGCATCCTCAGGAAGTGGACCTGCGAACAAAGTTCGTTAGTAAAGCTGCCAACTATACCGCCACCTTATATAGACTACTGGCTACTAGTACCCCCACCAAACAGGTTAATGAGCGGTGACGTAGTCAAGTAAGTTTGGTCATTCAACAATGCAAGTCTATTGTTGTTCTTTTCTTTAATTATTTCGCAAACCGACATATACTAATACTACTATTCATGCATCCTCATGTCATCCTTGGCAACATAAACTCGCGGCTTTTCATAGTTACGTTCACAGATTAATGTCCATTCCTCTTAGTAAAGAAAATTATCAGAAAGAGTTAAACATAATTTACCAAATTGCTAAGTCGAATGGGTATAATCCCAAAATTATTAATAATATTTTAAATAATAAAATTAAAAAGGAATTGGTTAAGTTTTTGTACGCAGGGACTCCTGATAAGGAAGTGGTTAGATACAAGTCCAGTTTGACCTACATGGGTGAGGTATCTGCACGTTTATCCAAAATAATGAGAAATAACGATATGCACGTCGCATTCAGGACGAATAATACTTTAAAAAATCAATTGTGTCATAATAAAGACCGGATTGATTTAAAGTACCAATCCGGTGTCTATAAAATCGATTGTCCTGAATGCGATAGTGTATACGTAGGTCAAACTGGACGTAACTTTGAGACTCGGTACAAAGAACACATCGCGGCTTATAGAAATGGTCATCGTGATAAATCACATTTTGCTAAACACCTTTTAGATAGTGGTCATAGTGTACCCGATGGCCATTCCTATAAAGTATTACATAAATGTGACAAAGGCTTTCGACTGAGCGTGTTGGAACAATTAGAAATAATTAAAGAAAAGAACAACAATAGACTTGCATTGTTGAATGACCAAACTTGCTTGACTACGTCACCGCTCATTAACCTGTTTGGTGGGGGTACTAGTTATAGCCAGTAGTCTATATAAGGTGGCGGTATAGTTGGCAGCTTTACTAACGCACTTTGTTCGCAGGTCCACTTCCTGAGGATGCTCCGGGTTCGGGGCGAAACGCGCGTCGAGTTTTGCAACCTGCATGGTGGTGTGGGGCTTTGCACGATCTTGCCGACATTGTTGCTTGTGTGGTGGTGGTGTTTGCACGATCTTGCATCTGAGTGCACGCATAAGCAGTGTGGGAGGAGGGAGGTGCGTTACGCATGCTTATGCGTGCACTGAGCATTTGCTTGCAGGTTGTGGGTATTATTTAGCGGAAAAACTGCTATAAACATAATATTAATTAATTTTAGTCTCCAAACTTTCACAATTATTTCAAGACCAAAAATTAGCCAAATTGGTCCAGTCGTGCTCGAGTTTTAGCGAGACATTGGAATTGCAATCCATTTTTATTGAGAAGAGAGGGGCTCCTGATCCTTAAGGGAGGCTAGTTACACTCAATTAACTGAGCCTTTATGGGTAATACCTACTTTTACAGTGGCTATGTCGGTACAACACCAGCAAACTTTAACAACAAAAATATGTAAATCATGATGATCATGTATTTACTAGTTATCATGTTATGATGTTAGCTACATGATGATGATGTGTACATGATGATGATGATTTAAGCGTGAAGGTGTCAACAGTCAACAACTCAACACCCCACACGTCTACCTATATCACAGTGTACACTCTGTAGAGTGCAGCCTTTGACAAATTGTAGAACAAATATCGCTTTGGTCTTGTATAATTGATCCCGACCACAAGCAATTAAATTGTCTTTGTATCGAAAGTCTGTTTGATAGCCGTACCGGATCGCTTGCGGCGAATTGTTAACCGCTTATTATATTTACCATGGACTAATAAAACTAATGTTACTAATCCGTGAAGCAAAAACTTTCAGTACAGTTTTATGATAATTGTGCGTTGAGTATGATATAAATAGAGAATATGCATAAAACATAAAAATAACTTGAAATATAATAATATGATTCTAGACTGAAAAATAAAGGAAATGGCGAAAAATATTTCAATATCTGTTGATAATTAATGAGTAAGATATGAGCGGTCAAAGTTTTTAATCTATCTCTTTCTAGCAAAACGAAATTACTTATGAACTTTCTATGAAAGTAGTGTTATGTGACGTCACGATACACATCGGATCTCTCTGTCTAATAGACTACTTTAAACGTTATTTTTAATGGTATCAAGAAACTGATTTTACCACACAGTTTACCAAACAAGATAGATCTATATAAAAAGAATTATAGAAAATACGTGCATATTCCCTATTGCCACAATTATTAAATTTTATGTTGAGGAAGGTGTGCAGAATGGTAATGTTTTTAAAATAATTAAAATAATGCTTTGAAATACAAAAAATAATAAAAATAACAACACAAACGCACCTAAGAATATTAACACACACTACCGTGTGCCTCAGATTATTAACTATTTATTAGCAATTCAGATGCAATTTTGTTACACGTTGACGTGTAACTTCGTTTGCGCAGAACTATCAATGAAAATGGAACATTATCCTACTAATATTATAAATGTGAAAATTTGTGACGATGAATGGATATATGGATGGATGTTTGTTACTGCTTCACGCAAAATCTACTGAACGGATTTTGATGAAATTTGGTATGGCAGTAGTTTAGGCTCTAAATTAAAACACAGGCTACTTTTTATTACGAAAAATATAGTGTTCCCGAGGGACACTGTATTTGCGCAAGCGGAGCCGCGGGCAACATCTAGTTTTTAATATAAACAAAACCCTAAGACTAGTAGCCTTAAGAAAATTACCTAGAAAAGTAGCCTTAGTTACGCTTATAACAGCAGCTTTATATATACTATTGAAAAACCGATCAAAATCGGTCCGGCCGTTTCAGATCCTACTACTATTGGAAATGCAAAAGTTTTTGAGAATAGGCAATCGGACTATTTTTTTTATTGCATAAATGAATAGTACTCTTAAATATGAGTAACTTCTCAGAAGAAACCGTATATCAAAAGTCAATATTTTCAAAGCTACAGCGATTTTTATAAAAAATTTCGCGAGCCTCCTAAAAACGCTCCATACTAAAGTCGACCTACAAATGACGTCACTTGAAGTATTTGAAGTAGTATATGAAGTTAATGGCCGCAGGAATATATTTGTAAATATCTCCGATATTTGTGCGTTTCAGTTCATACTTACCACAATGAATGTTTTTGTAAAATATGATGTGAGTAAACTAATGATGTAGGTTTTGTTGACCAATTTCGCAAAAAAAAAAATTTTTTTGGTATAAAGACTCGCGAAATTTTGTATACAAATCGCTGTACCTTTGAAAATATTGACTTTTGATATACGGTTTCTTCTGAGAAGTTACTCATATTTAAGAGTACTATTCATTTATGCAATAAAAAAAATCAGTCCGCTTGCCTAATCTAGGAGTTTAAGCTCTGGACAAACACGTAGACTACTTTTATCCCGAAAAAGTACAGTGTTTCAGTGTGATCCTGTATTTACACAGCCGGAGCCGCGGGCAACAGCTAGCATATTATATTTATTTATTTATCAATGTGCAAACAGCTTAGAAAATATTTGTTGTTTACAGTTTACTGCCAATGTAACTCTGTTTGATTAACAAAAACTTTAATAAAACTCCCACAAAACTAGTCAACAACAAAAACTTGCATTAAACTTAACCCATCTCTAAAACAACATGGAAAAGATAAAATAGCGCAGCCGAGTGGAGTGTTCGCGTCAGCGGTATAGTCTAGAATCTAGATAGACTTAATGATAGCACGGCTCTAGTGCTCAAGTTGCTGCGCCAGTATACGCCAATCATCGCAGACTATTTATAGAAACAAACATCAACTTGTAAGAAACTTGCAAAAACTGCATTACTAATATTTTATTTCTTTTCACACTCCAAAGTATTTCATTTCTCCAAAGTTTCAAGAATTTGCTCGAAAGACACAAATAAGAAGTTGCATTTTATATTTACCGCAGAAACACATAGACTATTGTATGTATTCAAAACAAAAATAAATAGTCAAAGACAGTATCCGATTCTCGTTCCAAAAACAATTAAAACACCTTACATTTGAACAGACTATCCTACAAAATAGTTTAATTATTACACATTACATAAAATTAATATCGTAGCCCAATGTTGTGTTAAATATATGTACTACCATTCGATAAAAATACAGCCTGTATATACTACGTATTTTACCCCCTTTACGATGAAATTCTTCCTTAGAGAAATACGTGCGCAAAATTTCATATATAAGGTTCGTCGATATTTTGGGCATATGATCTGCTGCTTATGTAAAGACGTTTAAGCAGAAAAATAATTGTCATACTCGACAAATTTTTTTTTCTTTATATGGGCGAGTTTGTAGTTTTGCCTCGGCGTTGATGAATCAGTTAGGACATGTTACTTTATTTAATAGATTATATTATAATAGATAGGTATAGATTTCAAATATGTATCATTTTCTTACTGGTTTATATTATAAGGTGATAAATTTTATGATTTTCCGTTTTAGGAAGGAAACGTAAACATAATCATCACCACCAAGCACTAACGTTTCTTCTTTAATTTTAGGAGCATCATCTGCTTAATAGATTACTATATATCTGTTCTAATATTATAAAAGAAAAGTTTTGTTAGTTTTTTGTGTATTGATTTATTTGCTCGGAATAGGCTCCGAAACTACTAGACAAATTTTGATAAAATCTGGCACGGATATAGATTAGATAGCGGGTAAGAACTTTTTATCACTGCAAAATATTCCCGCGGGATTTCCTTTCCAGACATAAATATGTCTTCGTTGATTACGATGTCCTAGAAAATTAAAAAAAATCCCAATATCTTTGTAAAGTATTTTCCAGGTATTTTCCAATAATACCTCTAATGCAAAACGCAACGTGATCGGACTTTTTAATCAAAATTATTTCTTTCTCTTCCAGGAGAGAAACCATGGCTTCATATCACAAAATACTTAGGACCTTGCTGATGGCGTTTAAAACGGGACACTATATATAGTTTATAGTAACGTTATGGGGTGTGGCCAAAGCAAAATAAACCTTTACCCGAGGAGAAACAAAAATGGCGGCAAAGGGAATAGTGCCAAAAAGTCAGGTAAGATAAATTATAAGGACACTGGTACTTAATATTCGAAGGAAGCGATGAGTGCGAGTTTTTGTCAGAAGATTTTTAGGGATTCTAGAGGGAAATTAAATCCTGCAATAATACAGTTACGATCCTGGGCCTCTAGTAAAGATGCATTCAATAATTTAGAGTGCGAACTTCGAAAAAAAAAACTCCTCCTTTTTGGGAAGTCGGTTAAAAATGTATGGGATTTGACATGTCATCGTTAAGTTACATATGTCGCTTGCGATGCGTTATGTGAAATCCCATACATTTTGTTTTCAAACTTCGCCGTCGAAATTATCGAATGCATTTTGACTAGAGGCCCAGAACCCGATATGTTAAAACTTACAAAATGGTGTTCTCATAAACGTTAAACCAACGTCAAACTCGTTCTGTTAGGTCCGAACTCCAAAAATCAGTTTATAATATTCATTTATATATTTTTTTAATGTAATGAACCAGGAAACGAGCAGACGGATCGCATGATGGTAAGCGATTACCGCCGCCCACTCGCAACACCAGAGGATTATACTTGTAACTCCTCTGGTGCTGCGACTTGCGTTCCTGGTCCTTAAAATCCCCAATCCCCCATGGGCCTCCGGTAACCTCACTCACAAGGCGAAACACAACGCAAGCGTTATTTCACGCCGATTTTCTGTGAGGTCGTGGTATTTGCCCGGTCGAGTTTAATTCACGAGTTGCTAGTTATTTACGAGAATTGGGATTCAGTACACAATAAGGTACACGTTCCATTGCAAGAGCGGCGCCGCGCTTTGTAGAGCGGTGCAATTTGACATTCAGACCCTTGCAATAGGGAATATGCATAAAATATAAAAATAGCTTAAAATATAATAATATGATACTATACAGAAAAATAAAGAAAATGGCGAGAAAATTTTCAATATCTGTTGATAATTGAGCAAGATATGAGCGGTCAAAGTTTGTAATCTATTTCTTTCTAGCAAAACGAAATTTAGTATGAACTTTCTATGAAGGTCGTGTTATGTGACGTCACGATACACGTCGGATCTCTCTGTCTAATAGACCACTTTAAACGTTCATATCTTCGTTATTTTTAATGATATCAAAAAACTGATTTTACCATACGGTTTACCAAACAAGATAGATCTATATAAAAAATAAAAAAAATACGTGCATATATTCCCTATTAAACGTGTTCTTGTGTAGAGATAAAAGTTCAATTTGTATAGCTTTCTAATTTCAAACAGCTATCTTAAAAATGCATCGCATCTAGGTTCAGTGTTAACGGGCGCTAAGAGCTAATAAAACCTTATTAGCTTATCGATAGATAGATAGATAGATAGATAGATAGATAGATAGATAGATAGATAGATAGATTTATTTATTTGCATAGAATGTAGGTAATACAATTAGGTGTTACAATGGTTTTAGAGCCTTATACATTCCACCTTACGGCATGCAAAAATTTAATTGTACCAAAAAACAAAAGTTGATTTACGTAATATCTAGTCCAATTAATTTAAGGTATTATTATTCACAATTACAAACAAAATAATTAGAAATTTAACTCATAGTCCGAATGTATCAATAATTAAAAAGAGAAAAAAAAAAATAGGATATGACGTGTCAACTGTCAAATCTGTAGAGAGGTTAGAACAAAGATTAATAACAAAGGGTTAGAGCTACATTATACATAAAACATTGAAGCATTGAGGCATAGAAACGTGGCATTTTAACAGACATGTGAACAATTACAATTTAACAGTCATTCATACAACATTTATATTCGCATACACTTGGCGAACAATTCGTAGGATGCACAAGTGGATCATGGGCGAGTCAAAGTTCCATTATTCAAACACTAGCTTAATTTTCCCGTGGTGCATACAAAAAAAAGGTATTTCATATTATTTTATATTACAGCCGCAAAATTATAAGTTAATTAATGTCGATAAAGCTCCTTTTTTTGTTTTCAGCACCGCAATGGTTTTTCCACAGTGGATAGGTAATACTGAATAGTTTTAATTAGTACCTATGTCAATTAGAATTACAGCAGCAGCAGATAGATACTGTTAAGATACAGGAAAAATGTAAGAACAAAGTCAGTATAAACATAGAACAAAAATATCCATGACATAATCATTATAAGAAAACATCTCATTAAAATAAATAAATGATTGATTGATTGAATAAAGAAAAAAAAAAATCTGTGTCATAATCATCATAAATACCATGTCATTAAAACATTAATTATAGAACAAAATGTATGTCATAGTCATCGTAAATCAATAATCATTCAAATCATAAGATAAAACATATCCATGACATAATCATTATAAGAAAACATCTCATTAAAAATAAATAAATAAATAAATAATTGATTGATTGAATAAAGAAAAATAAATCTATGTCATAATCATCATAAATACCATGTCATTAAAATATTAATTATAGAAAAAAATATATGTCATAGTCATCGTGAATCAATAATAAATCATTCAAATCAAAGTTTGATAAATATTCAATTAATGTGTCAAAATGTCAAAATCATAATATTATTATTAAACCATTAAAATTATTATTCAATATCATTAGGATCTAGTAATTATTTAACTATAAAGTTTTGTCATTTAAAAATTCAGATATAGAATAATAACATTTTTCAATGAGTACTTTTTTGAGTTTCTTTTTAAATCTACTTAAAGGTTGCTCCTTAATTACTTTTGGTATGTTATTATAAATAAGAGGAGCCATACATATAATACTCTTCTTTAATAATGCGGTTTTGTATCCACCCGTGCACAATTTGTCTTCATATTGAGATCTTAAATTTATAGTCCTAATTCTAGTATGTTTTAAAGTCGGGAATAAGTGATTATTTGTTTTTACAAATATAGCTATTTCCAAAATATATAGGCATGGGAATGTTAAGAGATTATATTGTTTAAATGCAGGTATGCAGCTGTCGGTTACTTTTAGATTAGCAATAGATCTTATACAACGTTTTTGTGCCTTAAAAATATTTTCTCTCTCGCTACAGTTGCCCCAGAAAATTATACCAAACCTCAGTATGGAAACTACAAGACTATGATATGCCATCAATACAGCCTGAAAATTTACTTTCTTTGTTAAATTAAATAATGCGTAAGCAGCAGAACTAAGTTTATTGCATATTTCATCAGATTGAGTTTTCCATGTTAGTTGGCTGTCAATTGTAATTCCCAAAAATTTTGCTGCAGTGACTTTTTCTACTGTTTGGCCATTATAATTTATATCCATATTCATTTCTAATGTTCTTTGATGAAATTGCATAACTTTAGTTTTATCTAAATTAATAATTAATTTATTTTTATTTAGCCAATTTATAAAATTTTGAAGTGTACTGTTTATGTCGTCTTCATAAGAATTTTTATCACGACATCTAATTATTAGAGTGCTGTCATCAGCAAAAAGGATAGTTGGATTTAGCATATGGCTCGGTAGGTCATTAATGTATAAAAGAAACAATAGTGGGCCAAGTACGCTACCCTGTGGGACACCATATTTTATAGTCCTATAAGAAGAACAAAATATCTTCTCTTTTTTTGTTTTTACGCAGACTCTCGGTATTTGTGTGAATTGTTTACGTCCTTTAAGATAAGTTTTTATTAAATTAAGGGCATTGCCTCGTATACCGTATGTTTCCATTTTTTTTAAGAGTATGTCGTGGTCAACGTAATCGAAGGCTTTTGATAAGTCAGTAAATAAGGCACATATTGGTATTTTTTTGTCTACAGACGGCATTATAATATTTAGAAAGTCAAAAATAGCCATGTTAATGTTAGTATTTTTTCTGAAACCCTTCTGTTCATTACATAAAATATTAAATTTAGTTAAGAAATCGTAAATAGAAATGTAAATAACCTTTTCTATAATTTTGGAGAAAATTGAAATTAATGATATGGGTCTATAGTTCGTGATCTCATCTTTAGCATTTTTTTTGTATAGTGGCATAACCTTAACGAGTTTCAGTTTGTCTGGAAATTTTCCAGCTAACATGCACGCATTGATTACATGTGCCAAAGGAGAAGCTACATAACTGTTAACATACTTGATCACCTTTGTGGAGATGCCATCATACCCAAAACTTTTTTTATCTTTTAAAGATTTGATGACTCCAATGACATCTTGCGGGATTACGGGACGAATAAAGATAGAGTGCGGATTTCTTTCTATGACATCGGTGGTAGTATCATCTTGTGATGTTGTCACTACTTGATCTATGAAAAAGTTATTAAATGATTCTGCTAGCTCGTATGGGTCAGTAATTTCTGTATTTTTGTAATTTATTTTATGTATATGTTCATTTATGCCTTTATTATTGTTTATTATTTGCCAAATTGTTTTAGGTTTATTTAGAGATTGATTTATTATGTAATTGTTTTGTGATTTTTGTGTTAATTTAATAATTTTCTTTAGTTTACGCGAATAATTAATGAATAATGTTTTATTTTCTTTTGTCGGTTTTAATCTCTGTTGCCAAAGTAAGTGACGTTTTCTTTTGCTACACACACGTATACCTTTAGATATCCAAGTAATCTTCTTGTCAGATCTTTTTATGACTTTTTTAAAAGGAAAACATAAATTATGTAGTAATTGAAAAATTTCTATGAAGTTATTATATGATTTATCAGGGTCTTCTGTATTGTAAACGTCACAAAATGATAGCCTTTTTATGTGATTCCTAAAGGTTTTAAGATTTTCCTTGGAAGTGTCTCTGTGCATTGCGTGCCACGATTTTGCTAAACGAGGTTTGTTTATTTCAGTAGTTATGATTTGTGCGTTATGATCTGACAATCCAAAATCCCTCACTGAACAATGACATTTTTGTTTAAAATTGTGCGCAAAATTATCAAGACAAGTATTGCTAGCATGTCGGGTTACTTCATTAATTTGTAACTTTAGATTGTAGCTTAAGAGAAAGTATTTAAATTCTTGAGCATGCCTATTATTCCTCAAAATATCTATATTAAAGTCGCCGCATACAATTAGATTTTTATTCTTGATACATATTTTTTTCATTATAACATCAAAATTTTCATAAAATTCATTTAAATTTGTAGGATTAGGGGGTCTATAAACGCATATTATTATTAAATTTTGCTGGGTAAGTTCAATAGCGCTTAATTCAATTATTCCCACTTTAGAATACCTCATAATATCTGGTAATTCTTTATATTCGTAACCGTTTCTTACTAAAATACAAGATCCACCACGTTTTTTATTTCTTGTGTAGATTGCTGCAAGTTTATAATTAGGTAAGTAAAGTAATTTTTCTTGACCAGACATTATGAAATGCTCTGTTATACATATAATATCTATTAATATTCGCTCGCTTGATAATTCATCCAAGTTAACTAAAAGTAGGTCAACTTTCGCCAATAATCCACAAATATTTTGATGCATAATAGATAAGTTATTTTTCACGAAAAAGATGGTCGTTACACTCGTCTAGTCCTTTAAAAGTTACTGGAATATCAGTTACAATATCAGTTGACATATTTTTAGTGTCTAAGTCCATCTTATCCGTTTGTGTGCTTTTATCTAATACAACTATAGTACACTTTTGTTCGACAGATTTATTACAGTTTACGTATCTTTCATAATTATGTTTATAGTTCAATCCAAGCACTACTCTAACCAATGATCTACTTAAACTAATCTTAAAATAACGTCCCTTGGGTATATATCTGCTGTAGTCCATATCCAGATACGTGGTATTATTGTAGATGCTGCACATGTATTCTATAAGTTTGTTTAGTTTTTTCTCATTTAAATTATTATTTCTGGGTACTTCTGATATCAATATGTGTGGAGTTGTATTGTTTTCAAAAATCTATAAAGTACTTTATCTTGCTTTGACGTATTTATTCGTCTAGACGTATGGATGGATAGAATTGAAAAGTCCCATACAGATAGTCTGTATTCTGTAAATGAATAAAGTTATAGTCTGTTTAAAGTTATTTTACCTCGGATTTTCTATGGGAGTGATCTCTATGTGGTCGGTATAAAGGTCCTTTCAGAGGGAAAGTAACTGTGAATAGACTGGGGAGTCTGTCTTACTTTACTTGGATATTAATAACATTTTAAATGAACGTTGCCTAAAAGTGAAGTTACTTATTCCGGCTCATACTAATCACGTACGTACCTACTACCTACATCCATACTAATATTATAAATGGGAAAGTGTGTGTGTCTGTTTGTCCGTCTTTTACGCCAAAACTACTAAACCGATTATCATGAAATTTGGCTCAGATATAAAGTAGACCATGGAGAAGGACATAGGCTACTTTTTATCGCGGGACATATAAGGTTCCCGTGAGTTACTGTACTAATGCGGGCGGAGTCGCGGGCATCAGCTAGTACATTGTACATAAGATACCAAGTAAAAAAGCAGGCGAGTATTTTATTTTTATAGTCTTCACACTTTTTTAGGTTCATGAGTCTTCAAACTATATGAATTCCTCTTCAGGAATTCATTCAATCTTTACACTCAAACCAAATAAAAAAGTGAAGACAAACAAGACTAATTTAACCACATAGCGACGACGCCGGTCTAGACTACGCCTCGCCATGTAATTACAGTGTCACGCACACTCATGTTATGAAACTACGCTTTACCTTTCATGTATGTAGTGCGTAGCCACGCGCTCTACATACATTAAACCAACCTCAGTTTTTTGTTTGTCAACGCTACCCATACAACAGAATAAATATTAGTGCCCATACTTATACTAACCTTCGTACAATTTAACCTTGCAATTAGTCTATAATGTAACGTTATAACAATGAAACCCTATAGTGTCTTGTAATTTAACACCAGTGCAGTAGTGCGAATACATTGCAATAAGTTTTCTTTAAATTTTATTACACTAAGCGTCAGTTCAACCCGTGAAGCGACGCGCGCACTTTTTAGGGTTCCGTAATACTTAAGGAACCCTTATAGTTTCGCTCTGTCCGTCTGTCTGTCTGTCTGTCTGTCTGTCTGTCTGTCTGTCCGCGCCTCTAGCTCCTGTAATTATGAATATAAATTGATGAAATTTGGTGCAGTTATAGATTGTGTATAGATCACGGTTTCGCGATCATAAAAAAATAATAATTTTATATTTTAGGGGTGGCTCTCCATACATGTGAAGTGGGGATGAAAAATATCTTTTCACTCTACCTCATCGTGTGGGGTATCGTAGAATAGGTCTTTTAAAATAAAGGCATGGTTTCATACGTTACTTTTTTATAAAGTTGACCATTTTCGAGTAATCGGCCTCCAAAGTAGTTTGTAAGTTGGTCCCCCCCTAGCATTTTTAAACTATAAGAGATAGAAACTTGCAAATTTCCATGCTGATAGATCATGCTAAAAACTCTTTAGGAAAATTATTGTGAACCAAATCGGACAGTAACTTTTGGAGTAATAAAAAAAAGCATATTACGCGTTTATAGTTACGGAACCCTCCTTAGACATGTCCTGACATGCTCTTGGTTAGGCTTTTACACTAAGCGTCAGTTCAACCCGTGAAGCGACGCGCGCACTTTTTAAAATACTAGATAGCAATTCAAAATTTAACATTATTCACACATAATACATAAACATGTTTCTGTATTCTGTGATTATTCAGTAGTCAGTACCAAAAAGTGTGTGCGTGTAAGTTGTAACCTTTACGCGCGATTGAAGTAAAACTATATGCATATATTTTTGGAAACTAGAATAGACATACATACATATAATCACGCCTCTTTCCCGTAGGGGTAGGCAGAGACCTCCTCTTTCCTGTAGACCCTACAGGCAGGAGACCACTTCTTTCCACTTGCTACGATCCTTACATACTTGTTTCGCTTCATCCACTTTCATTCTTACCATCCATTCCTCCTCTTACATTCAACGTAGCGAAGCTGCTCTGCATAGGCCACACGCAGTGGCCCTAGAATAAACATTCTACAAAATATAACATTTAACATGCAAAATATCAATTATATGATTTCACCGGTAGTGAATTTTTTTGTGTCGGTTTTTGAAGCTAAATTACGGCGAAATACTACAACACACATAACATAGTTTTTATTTAATTAGTTAAATATAATATGTTTAAATAACGATTTATACAAAAATATTTGAAATCTGTAAATAACTTATAACCATAGATAAATCGTGGATAAATCATTGGTCTCGCTGGGCGGTCGAACCAATCATTAGTCTATGCTTATAACATGTTCTATAAATAAAATTGAAGTGTCTGTTTGTAATTTAAAATTAACAGCTTTTCACTTAAGTCTTAATGCATATGAAAGTATATTCGGTACTCACAATAAAATACCAATTTTTTAAATTTTTGTCTGTCCGTCTGTCTGTCCGTCTGTCTGTCTGTCGGTCTGTCTGTCTGTTCGTTCCGGCTAATCTCCGAAACGGCTGAACCGATTTTCATGGGACTTTCACTGGCAGATAGCTGATGTTATAAGGTCTAACATAGGCTACTTTTATTTTAGGGTTCCGTTTTCGTTAATTCTATGCAAACGAAGTTGCGGGCATCAGCTAGTTGCAAATAATATGACAACAGAACCTCAATTCTCGTTTTTAAAGTAGATAATTTAAATAGTCAATTTTACTTTGTTTGGATTGAAAGTGTAGCGTCATGTTACGATGAACGGATTTTATGGCGTTTCGACCAATCAGAGCGCGTTTCACGTTGGTTTAACGTTCATAAAAACACCTATTGGGAGTGTAAGCGTATCGGGACTTGATTGTAATTGTATTAATGCAGGCTTTATTTAGCAGAATTGCCCCTCTGGTGACATTTGTTATCCGACTATTTACTTCCGTCAGAAAAAAAAAATCTGAGTTACTCCCTAGTTGCGCATAAGGAAATTTTACTTGAAAAAATACACAAAGTTCGAAATGCGAGCTGCGCGGCGCCGCTTTTGCAACGAAATGTATTTTTTTGGACTGAATCAAGTTCATGTTTGAATCGCTATCTTAAAAAGTGCGAGCCGCGTCGCGTCTCAATGTGAGCTGGCCCTAAAGAGTTGTTTCACATTATTCTGATAAGTGTCGGATAGAAGATTCAGAAGCTTTGTCGCTGCCTACTACACTATTTTCGTAAATTTAAAATCCCAACACAGTCATTTTGCAATGATATTGACTACATTTTATAAATAAAGCGAGCACAAAGCATGTACAAAGACAGCTGTTGCTTGACGTTTGTACGACCCAGTGTTGCCAATTAATCCAATTATTGTCAGTTAAGGCGCGTCTCCTGCTCGTGTTTTTTTTGAAACATTACACAAAATCATCGAATTTGAGCTAATGGCTATGCACATTTGTGTACGCATACACGATTTATCCTCTTCTGAGACGGACGGAAAACACATCCCTCGTGGTCAGGGGCGGATCGTGAATTTGTGGGGCCCTGGGCTGAAACTACTTAGGGGCCTATCTAAGTACCTACTCAACTAATAGTCATGTCAAAAAACGTTTTCTATAATGATATTATTACATATTCTTTATTGCACAAAAAACATAAATATTACTTAAATCTACGCAAGTAAATAGTTGTACAAAAGGCGACCTATTGCTGTGGTAGCATTCTCTTCCAGGCAACCTTTGGGTGAGAGAGATACCACCTGGGTAACATTGAAAATGTTTAGAACTGACCAACATTGCTAATAAAAACTTTGTTTGAATTTCAATTTTAGAACTCTTTGGTAACCTATTAAATGAGTATATTGCATTCATTTGTCATTTGTTTTTGTGAATTGGCGGCAAATCTAAAACTCTTGTTATACCTGAAAATGATCCTAACGCGAGAAAATTTTCGGTCAATGATTTATTATGACTTTCGTTGTGGGCTAACTCAACAATAAAGCATTTCTTAATGAAGTCCCATCTCGTGCCACTAATTTACAATTGGTTTAATGAGTTTAAAGCGTGGACGTAGCAATTTTAATGATGATCCGCGAGGGACGTCCTTTAACAGCAACTACTGAAGATAATATCAGTGCTGTGCGACGCATGATAGAGTGACCTATCAGCAGATACGGGCAAGCCTAGGCATTGGTATGAGTCAAGTTCAAAAAATATTACACGAACATTTAGGCATCAGGAAGCTTTGTATAAGATGTATTGCCCATACTTTAACCGACGACCAGAAACACCTTCGCATGGACTGGTGTCGCCAAATGTTAGATAAGTTCAACGGCGGTGACTCAAATGCTGTATTTGACATCATCACAGGTGATGAAAGATATATTGCTACGAACCCGAAACCAAAAGACAATCAGCTCAGTGGGTGTTTCCTTTCAAAGATCGGCCAACTAATGTAAAGAAAGGAAGAAGTCAAGGAAAAAGGATGATTGCCTCATTCTTTGGTCGGAAAGGTAATTTCCCGACAGTTGTGCTAGAAGATGGAAGGACAGTTACTGCAGACTGATATGTCAATCGCTGGTTGACTGTTGCCTTGGAAAAAATTCGACAGCAGCGCCCTCGAAGCAGGATCCTCCTTCACCACGACAATGCTTCAGTGCACTCCGCAAAACGGACTGTTGAATATTTTACTATGGCAGGTGTCGAGATAATGAGTCATCCGTCATACAGTCCTGACCTGGCGCCCTGCGACTTTCATTTATTCCTAAGAACTAAAGATAAAATTCTGTAAACGTGTAATCACTCGTTAACACAATTCGTAATTAAAATTAATCTCGTAATAAACTCAACGTATGGATATCTATTAATTAATACGTCAATTTAGACTCGGTCAAGCGATAGCGCGGTCCAGGAAAATCGCGCCTTCGGCATAGTGACATCTATCGTTGGGCATTGAAACTAATAAAATATATCAATAATATCGCAATTTGAGCTGTACAGCGCCATATATCGCAAGACCAGTCAACTACATTTTACATATCTTTTTAAATCTATCTTTAAACAATTATATTTTGGTTTACTTTATTTTAGTTTAAGTATTTATATTTAATTACTTATAATACTTATGATTTTACACAATCATATTTAATATGAAAATAAAATCATGAATATATGTATAAAATAACCAAATAGTTTCAATACATAATATTCATTTTTTTAAACCTTAAAAAATTAATGAAAATCAGCATGAAAACTTCCTTTCACACGTATTTTCCGCCTTAACTCAATTCATAGAAGTATGCAATTTTTTTTTTCAATGTTTCCTTATGACAATATCACGTAAAAATATCGCCCCTAAACCGACTTTACAGACAACCATTTTTTAAATTCAAATTATCGCCTTTTGTTTTAAGCGGGGTCTGGGGGCCCCTTGTAACCTCGGGGCCCTGGGCTGCAGCCCAAGTAGCCCTTAGGTAGATCCGGCCCTGCTCGTGGTTAGAGAGGGGAAGGCAAAAAAAGAGATTTTTGCGTAAAATAAATATTTTTATGTCATGGCATCCCCACATGTCAAAGTGAAAAAAATATCCGGCTGACGGATCGGTTCGAGTCAAATTGGAGTTAAGTTTATAAACATACGAGAATACCATTTTCTATGGATAAGTGGTTCGCTCAATCTATAATCAAGCTGTGATACAATGATAATCGCATCGCGGTGTAATTCGTCGTTTGACGTTTGTTTGAAGTTTAGTTGAATACCATTTTGCTGTTTGATAGGTTCCGGACTGTATCGAAACAGTAACGAAGCTGCATTATTGTTGGATTAAAATAGCAGAATCGACCTTCAGGAGTTCGAACGTAATGTTAAAATAATGGTCTCAATTACGGGGACAGATTTTTGCCGGTAGAGCGCGCGACAGTTCGACAAGCACTCGTTTGAAATTACGCGGGAAGTTTAAATGTTGCTATTGACAGTTCTGGAAAAAAATAATAAGAGAAATGTGGATTTAAATCTTATTACATTTTAGGAAATTCTTAGAAACTGTTCTCGAAAAATAGATACCGTAGAACACGGTAATTGCCTAACGGTAATTTAAAAATAATTGTAATAAATAATAGTATTGGCAACACTCGGTACGTAACAAGTTCTCGCACAGCTAGCGGCAGAAAAGAGAACTAAGATCTGGTCCTATTATTGTGTACTTATTTACTATGGAAAAGCCTATACCGTTCGGACTCCTGGTATCTATACTTCGTGTATCTGACACTCATCAAAAGATACTAGATTGTACAACATTATGGGCCTGCTTCACAATCTACGGATAAGTGTCAGATAGCTTATCTACGGCAAAGAATATATAAGGTTTGGTAAAATCATTTACGGATACTTCGGGCATGTGATCCACTGCATAAGTAAAGACGTTTAGGCAGAAAAATAATTGTCATACTCAAAAAAAATGTTTTTTCTTTATATGGGCGAGTTTGCGTTTTGCGGAGAGTCGCCCATTCATGGAATGATTTTTTAGTTTGAGTATGACAATTATTTTTCAGCCCAAACGTCTTTACATAAACAGTGGATCATGTGCCCGAAGTATTCGTAATTGATTTTACCAAACCTTATATATTATGTCTACGGCCCGTTTTAATAACCTATCTATCTATAACTATTTGTTGAAAACGTCGTCATTCAATCATTTGCCGGTTTTTCGCGATACAAATTTGAGTTTTCTAACAAATAGTTATAGATAGATAGGTTATTGAAACGGGCTGTTATTTGTAACTAGCTTTTGCCCGGGGCTCCGTCCGTGTAAATACAGTATCCCGCGGGAATGCTGTTTTTCGGGATAAAAAGTACACACTACTACCATACCAAATTTCATCGATCCTGTCAGTAGTTTTTGCGTGAAAGAGTAACAAACATCCATCCATTCATCCTCACAAACTTTCTCATTTATATTTTATAGTAGGTAGTAATTTATAGGGTTTAAGGAAACCAATAAACAAATGAAATATCGTTAGTACTTACAACATTAAGGGAATTGTTGCTGAAAGTGTCTAACATTCCAAGCCGTGCTGAAACTTCACGTCAGTGGGGTCTGCACAGTTTATTGCCGTCATGATAATTAGCAGATGATGCGCCGACGACGAGAACAATCACTCGCTAAAGCCAAGTGACCACACGCATTGAACATATTGTAGGACTGAGGACGCTAGCAGACAGAAAATGTGCGCAAATATATTCCCCTTTGAATTAAAATTTCTGTACATCTAAGTACTAGATAGTTACCACCACAGAGCACCACAAGTACCGCTTGTACAGGTATTGAATGATTCTTTCATATGTCCATATTAAAAAATCCACATAAATCCTTTATTTGCATTCCGATTATCGTCTTTAGCGCACGCGAAGTGGAGGCAACTTTTCCGCAAAACATGACATGTATAGGAAAACAATCATGTTTACTGGAAAAGTTACTATTTTGTGTGCGCTAAAGTGCATAATTGGAACGCAAATGGTGTGCGACAGCCACGATGTTATTGCCAGTGCGCACATGCATACTCACATGTTTTCCTACATCCTTTGGGTGACCGCCCTCATTGGTATGTGCAATGGCTCACCGACACGGTGCGCCTTCTCAAGTACAACTAAAACGATCTCTTGTGTCCGGACGTAGGTATTCTTTTCTCATTTTAATTGAAAAAATATGAGAAAATCCTGTAAATCCCCTAAGTATGGTGCTCCTATCTTGGCGCTAAAGCAATAAACAAATGCGGCTACGCTGGGAAGACGGCGCGCGCGACTACGGTACGCGGGGTTTATGTCCGACAATATCTAACACGCTTCCTGTCGTTTACGAGCCTTTAGCCAAGTTGCCATCGCTAATTACGACGGCGAAGTTCGAAAACAATAATATGGGATTTAATAGAAGTCGCTAAGTGACTTAGGCATGGCTAAGTGACATATGCATTCAATATTGCTGTTTAGGTCTGTTACACAATAACCCCCTTACTAATAAACGCTGTACATATAAGCTTTGAATAGTTATACAGTGTTTTGTTCACATCACACAAGTGACTTTTTAATTCGATAGAAGGAGACAAAACACTGTATAACTATTCAAAGCTTATACAGCGTTTATTAGTAAGGGGGTCTATGTACGGGTAAGTGTCAGACAGCTTATTTGTATGTTTTGTCTCTGTCGCTCGATATAAAGTAATCAGCGACACAACTTCCGAATAAGCTATCCGACACTTATCAGAAGATTGTGGAACAGGCCCTAAGTGTAGCAATTCGTACTGTTAAACCAAAAAAATAAAAAAGTCCCCACACCGATTTCGGTGACGGTGGCCGGTTTCATTGAAATCAGGCCAGTTACGCAGGAGTAATTGTACAGTGCCCAAGTGTGTGCGCAGTACACAAGAGCACTCTCTATACCTTTACTCTCATAATCCAGTGGGACGGATGACCGACACGACTGGCGAGAGATCAGGCGCAGGTCCGACATTTTACATGCCCATCCGACGCATGGATCATCTTTCTTGTCAGACAATCAGGTGATCAGCCTGCATTGTTCTAACCAAACTTGGAAACAACATTTGTTAATACCAAGTAATACGGTCAGCTCACTACACACAGAGATGCGACGCGGCGCGCACTTTTTAAGACAGCGACAGTTGCGTGCGTCTCAGTGTGAACTGACCAATTTTAATCCACAATAATTTAACATTTGCATGAATAATATTAAAATTTAAATAATCTTATAATAATAACATTAAAATCTAAATAATAGGTTAAGTGTGAAACAGTAATAGTTCTCACCCGTGCACGTTTACATCTCAACCATCTACACTACAGCCGCTGTATCTTGGCGGGTCTGAACATAGGCTCTGCGAACTTTAGTGCATGCACAACTCGTGAAGAAAACTGTAATTGTATTTTTTTATATACCTATGTACTAATAAAATTTCCCTAATACAGTTGACCAACTAGTACAAATAAAATAAATACGAAAACACTTAAAAACAGTTATTGCGCAACCCGAAGTTCAGACTCGCCAAGATACATCGGCCGTTTTGTACGCAATAGATCAGAGGTAATTCTGCTAAATAAAGTCTGCATTAATACAATTACAATCAAGTCCCGATACGCTTATAGGTACTCCAAATAGGTGTTTTTATGAACGTTAAACCAACGTGAAACGCGCTCTGATTGGTCGAAACGTCATAAAATTCATTCACGATAACATGACGCTACACTTTCAATCCGAACAAAGTGAAATTGACTGTTTAAATTGTCTACTTTAAATACGAGAATTGAGGTTCAGTTTCAATGAAAATTGGCAACTTACTGAATGCATAATAGTCGATTTTATTCAAGCCTAATTTTTTTTTAACCAAGTGTAGGTAAATCATGAAAAAGTTCGCCCCATTATTCAGTTTTCACCCTTCATTTTCCGTTTTCCGTTTTGCTAACGACATCTAAGTAACGCCATAAAAAACTCATTTATTAAACTTCGGGCTTATGCGAAAACCATTTTGCAAATTGTTTATTTATACTGGGCAGGCTCGGATACGCACTTGTAATTCCTCTGATGTCCATAATTGGCAGTAATCGCTTGCCATCAGACGGTTCATCTGCCTGTTTGAAATTTACCTTAGAAATTAGCATGTCAGGACATTTCTAAAGAGGGTTCCATAACTATCAATACGTAACGGGTTTTCGTTCAAATTACTTTAAAAGTTATTGTTCGATTTCGCTTAAAATGTTTTTACCACTAAGAACACAAAGGACACCGCAACGACTGCAGACGTGGTTGAACAACGCATTTATACGTGAGTCACTGAATTACAGACGTGAGTATATTGTGTGCGTGCGACTTCGAAAGGCTTTCGGATTATCATCGCCTGGTCGAGCGGCAACTTGTTCGATCATGAGGTCGGAAGCCCAAATCTCTTAACTGTTTTCGATATAATCTCAGTTCGGACAACACGCTGAATCATTCGGATACGCGTCATATGCGCGCGCGAGTGGGACAGCATAATAATCCAAACGAGATTTAACCGAATCGCGAAAATTGTCCTCCAGATAACACCGCAAACAATATTGTCTTGGCTATATTTTACATGAAAATGTTTTAAAGCTTGCTGTTGAGCTATTTATGGAAAGTAAGATGAATTAGTAACCTTCGCCGCTAACTGTAGTCTCGAGTCACTCCCACTGGAATGTATTAATAGCTAAGTTTCCACATTAATCCCTAACCTGTACTGCTACATAAATTAGGTGTTAAACTCGAACTATAAATACCTAGCCATCATTAGACTTTAACATGTTAATTATTTACAGCTAAATTTTAAAAATATCTATACTATTGAATTGATATAATTAAATAGCGGAAAAATTTGTTTGTATGTTTCTGCTAATTTTGATCATGGCAAAATGTACGGTTTTCGGGCAACATTTAATAAGTAATAAACCTCAAACCCCGCTTCAATAAGATAAGAATACTTTTTTGATATTATCTTTACATTATTCAAAGTAATTATCAGTGCCTTTTCAGCAATTTGTAGCGACAAGTGTGAGAGTGTCGCGAAGGTATCATATTTATTAATTGCTCCACACGCCGATATTTTTGTGACGGTGGCAGGTTTCATTGAAATCTGGCCAGCTACGCAGGAGTTATTTTTAGTGCCCAAGTGTGTGCGCAGTACTTTTCAAACTCTCTCTTCCTTTACTCTCGAAAGCTAGTAGGACGGATAACTGATACGACTGACGAAAGATCAGGCGCAGGTCCAACTTTTTACATACCCATCCGACGCATGGATCGTCTTTCTTGTCAGACCATCAGGTGATCAACCTGCATTGTCCGAATCAAATTTGGAAACAACATTTTCTATTGTCTTTTTGACTGTTTTGAATGTTCTATTGACACCATCTTGACCTCGCTTATAGTTCTTGAGTAAAGAATACATAATAAGTACCTAATGCGACGATAAAAAGCTTTATTCCTTGCTCAACCCCTAGATTTTCAACCTTTGTTTTTATAAAGACGTTACGTAATCGGGGTTGTATAGCAAAATTTTTATCCAAAAGACAAATTCCTAATTTGACATATTGCTTTTTTAGCTAACACGCTTTGATGAGGGTATAATTATCATATTCGGGACTCTATAAGGGACGAATTTTGACACTTTATCAAAATTCAACGGCCACGGGATTGGACCGAGACTTTCAATACTCTTAACTTACGCGCATTTAATGCCTTTTCTTGTATGTTTTTCTAAGAAATATTTAACATTCCTACAATTTAAATGAAACTAAGATGTAATATCACGATTCACGAATAACCATACTAACATAAAAAATGTAAAACTTGGAACTTTTATCCTCCAACCCTTTAAACTAGGGGATAGAAGTTTGTATTTGACGCTATGGTCTGAAAATTAAATAAGGGCTCCTTCTGATAAATTATAAACAATTTTGTCATGACCACCTAACAAAAGACATGAAATACATAAAAATATTTTCATGTAAAATAATGCCAAGACGAGACCAAATGACTCGTACTGTCAAAAAGTTATTATACCTCACTTAGAGCCAAGCTTCTGCCTCTACATGGCCTATCTCGGATAAACTGATTTTGATCTAGTTTTTTTTTTTGTTTGACAGCTGACAGTGTTTCTAGTTATTAATTATTATTCGTCATCATCAGCTCGCTTATTTTTTTATTATTTGTGTATTAAATCCGGCTCGTTGTTTTTTTGAAGTGAAAACTTCTTACCCCGTGAAAAGCTCTTGTAAAAAGAGGCAAATATATTCCACCTAAGGGTATATTTTAAAATTTCTCTTCCATTGTGTGTAAACGGGTCATTTTTTCATGCAGCGTCAAATGTTCAAACAAAGGGCAAGGTCGTTCCAGCCGGCTGGACGTGCACGTAATCGCCTGTACCCGTCTCCAGCTCGCCTCAGCTGTAGTTAATGTACAGCTAAATTAGCCCCATTTAGCTCATACAGTAGACCAATGAAAAGCAGGCATATGTTATAGACGAGGCATGTCGAGCCAAAAACAATCCATACTTAAGCGGCTATTAAAAATAAGTACATAGTAGGGGGGTAGTTAGTCGAGCGTGTGAGTGTGTTTAGTGTTTACCCACCGCGGTTCGAGGATTCGAACCGCGGTGGGTAAACACATCGTGGCCCGTGGGCAATATAAAAGGACCTGGGCCTCTAATCAAGATGCATTCTATAATTTCGACGGCGAACTTCGAAAACTAAATACGTATGGGATTTGACATAAGGCATTGCAAGGGACATGTCACTTAGCGATGACTTATGTCAAATCCCATACTTACATTTTGTTTTCGAACTGCGCCGTCGAAATTATCGAATGCATCTTGGCAAGAGTTGTTTCTCAATCTTCTACAGAATAGTCTTAGTAGAATTTAGTAGAATTAGAATCTTAGTAGAATTTAGTAGAATTTACAGATTGTTTAGGCGAAATTAAAGCTATAATTGAGAGTAATGATATTGAGTCTGCATACATTTTGGGTGATTTCAATTCTCATCCAAATCAATTGTTTTGGTCTGAGCTTTGTAATTTTTGTGAAGACCAATCATGGTTATGTGCGGATACGGAAATATTAGGTGTTGGGTCGAATACATTTACATATAGAAGTGACATTAATGGCAGCTTGCGCTGGTTGGATCACTGTCTTGTGACTCAATCAGCCTGGCGGACAGTCAAAACAGTAAGTGTACGCCATGATGTATATTGGTCTGATCATCTGCCGCTCTCTATAGTGTGTGATTTGGATTTAATAATTCCTAAGAAATACAGTAGTAAGAATAATAGCTTGTCAAATAAAATACTATGGGGTTGTAGAACCATCCGGGTCAGATTAAGAGGTATTATGATGAGTGCCATAGAAAGTTGAGAAATATGCATTTTCCGCAGGTATTTATAGCATGTGGTGATAAGCAGTGCACAATTAGTGAACATAGACAAGAGTTAGATAATATGTATAATATTGTTGCAATTCTTTCGTGAACGTGCTACTGCAAATACACATAAGGGTTATGTCCATAAAAAGCGTCATGTCATAGGATGGAATACTCATGTACATGCAGCTCTCCGTGAGGCTCGGACGAAATATCAAGCGTGGCTGTTACATAACAAACCTAGATCAGGTCATATATGGAATGAAATGTGTAAAAGCAAAAAGATTTTTAAAAGTAGGTTAAAATGGTGTCAAAACCATCAACTTGATATAACAATGAATAAAGTGAACACACATAGAGCATTTAAAAACTTTTCCAAATTTTGGAAAGAGACTAACAAGCATAATGTTCGACCGAGCTTACCGGTGAGTGTGGCTGGCTGCAGTTCTCAAAAAGATATTGCAAACCTCTATAAGGACTTTTTTAGGGTTTCATCGCTATTGGGACCTTCTGTACAGATGGACGATGCTGAGATTTGTCATGATAAAAAGCTAGTTCGCTTCTCTTCAAAGCAAGTGTCTGAAGTTATACGTAAAATGACAAGTGGGAAGTCTCCTGGACATGACAACCTCAGCATCGAACACCTGAAACATGCAGGGTCGCACTTACCGAGAGTGTTGTCGATGTTTTTCTCTTTATGTATCAGTCACTCTTACATTCCTATGGGCATGATGCGAACCATAGTGGTCCCGATTATTAAAAATAAAACAGGCAACATCTCGGATCAGAGCAATTACAGGCCCATATCGCTTGCTACGGTTATCGCGAAAGTACTGGATAGTTTGTAAGACAAAACGCTAGGTGAGAAATTGCAGTTTCATGATGCACAATTTGGTTTTCGACCAGGGCTCTCCACAGAAACTGCAATTTTGAGCTTAAAGCAAACTGTACAGTACTATACGCGAAAGAATACTCCGGTGTACGCCTGCTTTCTTGACCTCTCCAAAGCTTTCGATTTAGTATCTTATGATGTGCTTTGGGAGAAGCTCGGGAGAGCGGGCGTACAACCGGAAATAACCAATTTAATGAAATTTTGGTACACAAATCAGTCTAACAATATAAAATGGGGTCAGGAGCTCTCCGATACGTATAGGTTAGAATGTGGTGTTAGACAAGGCGGTTTAACTTCACCTAAACTTTTCAACCTATATATAAATGACCTTATCGTGGAGCTTAGCAAACGCCATGTCGGATGCTGGATTGATGGCGTTGCAGTCAATAACTTAAGTTATGCTGATGACATGGTGCTGCTGGGCCCCACGGCTGGGTCTATTAGAGAGCTCCTGAACCTGTGCCAAACATATGCAGCTAGACATGGCCTTGTGTATAATGGCAAGAAGAGTGAACTCCTGATATTTAAGGCCCCCCGTAAGAAGGTTGAATATGAGCCTAGAATCACTCTTAACGGAATGAGTTTAAAACGAGTAACTCAATTCAAGTACCTTGGGCACTATGTTACGGACGACCTTAAAGATCAAGTGGATATAGAGCGTGAGCGTAGAGCTCTGGCTGTGAGGTGTAATATGTTGGCCCACAGGTTTGCACGGTGTAGTAAGGAGGCAAAATTAACGCTTTTTAAGGCGTACTGTCAAACTTTTTATACTGCGAGCCTGTGGACCAACTATACACAAAAAAGTCTAGATAAGATTAGAGTTCAATACAACAATGGTTTCAGGATGCTGTTGGGTCTGCCGCGGTTCTGCTCAGCGTCGGGTATGTTTGCAAACGAGCATACTGATGACTTTTATGCTATCATAAGAAAAAAGACATGATCCCTCCTGAGCAGACTGCGATCGAGTACCAACTGTATCCTGAAGATGTTGACTGACAAACTAGATTCGCCGATACTAGAACACTTTTTGAGAGTTCTTGTTAGGTGAATTTTAAAACTAAAACTAAAATAAATTTAATATGTAACCCTAGCAAATAATTCTACTAACATAATATTTAAGTCAAATATGTAATTATTAAAATAAAGAATTTATTATTATTATATTATTAAAAAATGTCGGAAAGCTTATTTGCATGTTTTGTCACTGTCAGGGTTTACTTATTGTTTATACGTGATTGCTCAAACTATGTAAGTTAAAGAAAGTTTTTAAAATTCTTTTTTATTAATAACTAGCTGACCCGGCAAACTTTGTTCTACCTTAGAGGCAATAAATGAGCAGATTTTGGATTTCATTAAGTGCAATTTTTCATTAGGATATCTACCTATATATAATAAAAAGAAATCAATTGTTTTAATGATTGTTAAAATGGGCCATGTATTTTGGTGCATGGGTTGCAATCTTCAGTAAAGCATCTTGTAATAGACGACATTTTTCGGTTTATTATCAGGCGCAAGAATAAATAACGCAGATGGTCTTCCGATCCGTGAATATGCCACATATAATTGACCAGGTGAAAAACATGGATTTTGTCTACGAAACTTCGTCACCTTCGAGTTTCCCTTTGAGTATCGTCACGTAAATCACATTATTTGTAAATTCCTAAATCCCCTATTTACTAAATCCCCAAACATATTTTTCTGCGATAAATAGTAGCCAATGCTCTTCCTCGTAATCTACTCTATGTCTGTGACAATTTTCATGATGATCGTTTAAGTAGTTTTACGTAAAAGTGTAAATACAGTTGTCCACAGGAACCGTACATTTCCCGCGATAAAAAGTAGCCTATGTCCTTCCCAGTGGTCTACTTTATATCTGTACCAAATTTCATGATGATCGGTTAAGTAGTTTTTACGTAAAAGCGTAAATACAGTATTCCACGGGAACCGTACATTTTCTGCAATAAAAAGTAGCCTATGTCCTTTTCCTGGTTCTAAGATACCTCCCTACCAATTTTCAGCCAAATCGGTTCAGCCGTTCTTGAGTTATAAATGGTGTTACTAACACGACTTTCTTTTATATATATAGATTTAACGATTAACTTATCTTGTCTAAATAAATTAATACTGTAATAAGTTGTCATAATTTTTTATTATAATTTCAAGATATTATTCAGCGCCCCAATTCGGTAGGTACCCGCATAAAAATTTACAGCGCTTATTAAAATTAACGGCGATGGTTGGCGGCCATTTTGAAATAAAAAATTCATGGCCAGTCTTTTTTCAGATCGCATCAAAAGAGTTAATGATCTCTTTAATTTTCAGTGTGATTATATAAATAGGTACGTCTAATGTCAGTCATTTATGTGAACTAGCTCCACTGATATGCTTTTAATATTATTCTAACAGCCTCCGTGGTCTTTGGTTCGAGCATTGGCTCTCGACTCGGAGGTCGTGGGTTCGATTCCCACAAGGGAACAACAAAAAATGTTGTTTCCAAGTTTGGTAAGGACAATGCAGGCTGATCACCTGATTGTCTGACAAGAAAGATGATCCATGCGTCGGATGGGCATGTAAAAAGTCGGACCTGCGCCTGATCTCTCGCCAGTCGTATCGGTCATCCGTCCCACTGGGTTACGAGAGTAAAAGGAAGAGAGAGTGCTCTTGTGTACTGCGCACACACTTGGGCATTATAAAATTACTCCTGCGTAACTGGCCTGGTTTCAATGAAACCGGCCACCGTCACCGAGATCGGTGTGGGAGTTATTATTATTCTGAATATTTATATCGGTGAGCTTTTAATAAGCTATCTAACATAAAGAAAACAGTTTTGTAATACGAGTATATTGAATACTAGAATCAAAATAAAAAAAATGTGTAAGTGGCCTCTCGAGCTCTCATACAAAAAACGTGTTTTTGTGCCGTTTTGTACGGAACCCATCGTGCGCGTGTCTAACTCGGACTTGGCCGGTTTTTTAGTATTACTATCTAAGATCTGCTCGGTATTTTGTTAATATGAAAAGTATTAAATTGTTTAGGTATCTTCTTTAAATATAGGAAAAAATCCATGCCGTAAAAGGTCTAGCGGCGTCAGCCGTCACAAGTTAACGAGAAATAGTTAAATTTAGTTTTATTACGTTGGAAAATATTGCCGTTTCCGTAGCGTATTGAACTTTTCCGAGTCGTCAAAGTAGCAGGGGCAAATGTTTAAACTTAGGTACTACGAGGCGAACGTTGTTTTGCCATATTATATAAACATAGATTACTATTTAGGTACGACCGATTCTCAGACCTACGAATATGCAAAAAAATCTTAAGAATCGATCAAGCCGTTTCGGAGGAGTGTGTCCCCAACACTATGACATAGAGGTGGGTTATAACAGGTTCAATACATATTAGGGATAATATGTATCGTGTTTAAACAAACAGGTAGTAATAATAACAGTAACAGGGATGTTATCCAGTGTGATCCAGTGGTTTGCGCGCGGTGGACAACAAGTTACACGTATTTTTGACCACCGCTCATTGGAATCGGGAGAACGAGCTCTACATTTTGGCTCCGACAGATTCCCCAAATTCCTGTCGGGAACCAGGATATACCCCAGGGACCCCGAGAGAATCCTCCCATACAAATTATTAGACCCCACCAAATGTCTTTGCACGAAACTGTTATTTTAATAATTGAATATTGACTTTTATGTATTATTTTTACTATTACCTGTGAGTGTGACGATAAATACGCTTTACCTCTTATACGACACGAGAATTTTATACATTAGATAACATCTCCAAAAAATATTTACGGAACATAATATAATACTAGGTAACAATTTAAATGTCGCTAATAATAATTATACCGAGCAATAAAGAAGTACAATGACACATTTTGGCCGAGTTTAATCTTTTAGTTTACATTTAGTATAAAGTCGATCTAAAGTATACTATAATGGACATATCCATTATTATCCACATCGTCAGGGAAGTTACATGTGTGATGCGGGTCTTAATAGTGTTCGATTGAACCATCGAATTTGCAAACCTTATTAGCATTAGTTAATTAAGCTTTTTACAACTCAGTTAATGTCTTGACTATAGGATATTTAGCCTGTCTATAAAATTTTATGCCACATTCGCGTTTATGTGCTAGAACCGATATTAAAGGAAATAAATATAACATTCGTATGTTACGTCTTTTATCGAGGACCTTAATGCCGATATAAAATAAGTAAATATTTCTAAAGGTGACAAAGACAAGTTTTCGAAGGTTTTTGTATAATAATGTTGCACAGTAACTCGGATTTGTTTAGAAAAAAAAAACAAGATTATAAAAGTAATATCCTTTATTCATAAAATACTTACATTCAAAAATTTAAAACATCCTCGGTACGTTAAAATGCTTAATATTTTTGTGATCTACAAAACGAAAAAAAGAAATTGAATGCCTACTTATTTATCATACTTTGGAAATTGGACATGAATTCATGATTAATGAATGACTGTGACATGAATTACTCAACGGTAAGTTATGTAGTGAAGACTACACTACTTCTTTATAGCAATTTCCATTAGGTACTGTACAATTTACAAACATGACAAGTAAACTAATGAATAAATTAAATAGTAAATAAACAAAATAGGATTTTAGATCCTATACATACTACTACAAGTATTATTATCAATGTGAAAGTTAGTGAGGACTGAGGATGGATGGATGGATGTTTGTTACTCTTTCGCGCAAAAACTGCTGAAAGTATTCTGTTTTTTTTTTTCATGAAATGAACCAGGAAACGAGCAGACGGATCGCCTAATGGTAAGCGATTACCGCCGCCCATGGACACTCGCTACACCAGAGAAGTTACACTTGTAACTTCTCTGGTGTTGCGACTTGCGTTCCTGGTCTTTAAAATCCCCAATCCCCCCTTTAGCCTCCATAACCTCACTCACTCGGCGAAACACTACGCAAACGTCATTTCACGCCGGTTTTCTGTGAGGCCGTGGTATTTATCCGGTCGAGCCGGCCCATTCCTGCCGAAACGTGGCTCTCTCACAGTTATGGTAGTAGTTTAAGCTCTGGGTTAAAACTAAGTTTGACATAGCCTACTTTTGATCCCCGTAAAGTACAATGTTCCCATGGGATGCTGTATTTATGCGGGTGGAGCCGCGGTCGAACACTAGTATATTTATAATGCCGTGATATAGTGTAACACAACCTGCACTCCCATATACGTGACGATCAAAAACGAAGTCCTAAACGCATACCTGCGCGCTGGCTGAGTAGCTGTGACGTATGCATACGAGTATATTATCCGGCTTACTGTAAACACGCGAAACAGAGCCTTAGCCACGAACACATAAGGCCCAGTCGACACATATAGCCCCCCTAGCACTATAAATGGTAGAATGTTCTCCAAGTCATTCAAATGCGCCCGACGTATCCTCTCCACCTTTTCATCTGTCTTCACTTCTTCATTTGAATCCTCTGGATTGACGAACACTCTTCTACTTAGTCGGTTTATAACTGTCAGAAGTGACATGAACAGTATCTTCAACGTTAGTATCCCAGAATAAAGTATGTAGGATCGAAATAATGTCTCAGATATGTCCATTTTGTACGTCTGATATGGATCGAATGAGGAATGAGGAAATTGCTCGTAGATATTTGTACTTCAATTTGACACTGACTTAGCAGATTTGTACACGTTTTTCGTAGGATGATAAACAGTTTTCGTTTGCACGTCAGATGATGACATCACGTATTTAGGTGACCAACAGAAAACTGTAGCCGCGTCTACGGCTGGCTTATCAGCACAAGCGAATATGAACCTAATTGTTTGAATGGCTAGGTATATGGCTTAATTCTCAGTTCCTTTACATTATAATATAATATTAATAATGAAGGGACGCTTCACACCACGTCAGTCTGGCCCCGAGGTAAGTATCAGAAAAACTTGTGTTACGGGTATCAGACAACGGAAATATATTTAGTACTTTTATACTATATTTATATTTAAGATTTTTATTATATTATACACATATTTAATACACATCCATGACCCAGGAACAGAGAAAACTTTTTTGTTCCCTGGCGGGATTCCAACCCGCGACCTCCGTCTAACATATTATCATATATTACATTAATACGTGAAGCGAAAACTTCCTACCCCTTTTTACGAAAATTAGGCAAACGGAGGAGTATAAAATTTGGTACAGTTAAAGTTTATATGGCATTCTATTTGCAGAAAGCTATTTTTTAATAATGATCAGAATTACAATATAAAAATAACACTATAATTATAACGTTTAGTAAAATCAATTACGGATATTTTGGGTATATGATCTACTGCTCATATAAAGACGTTTAGACAAAAAAATGCTTGTCAGTTGTCATACTCAAAGTTAAAAAATCATCTCATGTATGGGTGAATCTTCGCTCAACGCAACTTCTACAAACAAATGAAGATTTTCTTTTTTTAGAGTATAACAATTATTTTTCTGCCCAAACGTCTATACATAAGCATAATATGTCCAAAATATCTGTAACTGATTTTACCGAACCTTATAATTATACACATTACACACACTAGGTACCTCCGAATTCCTATTAATAACTTACAGAATTTAATAGAACAAAAAAAATATCATCAGTGGGGTTAGCAGGAACAATTGACAAGTACGTATTCGTAACGTTATCGAAGGAGTATTTTATGAAAATTGTGACAGCTACTTTTTATTGGGTAGCAAGTAGTATTTAATTATGTATTATATATTACTTGATACCCAAGTAGGAACAATTGACAACTAGGTTCAAAACGTTATCGGATGCTACGGATAACAACAATTCTCGCCATATAGATAGTTAATAGTTATCAGATTATCACAGCTACTTTTTGGGCTACACCGAAGCAGGAACAATTGACAACTAGGTACGTGTTAAGGCTCCCACAGACGAGAGGCCGATCGTTTCAGTTAGAACTGACGTCATTCGTCCGTAATTTTCTTAAAACTACCCGTTTAATTACTATATACGTAATATTTGCTAGTATATTTTATTTTAATGGTAATTAAAATTTATAATAAAATTTAATGAATGAAAAAAAATTATATAACAAAACCTAAAGTGCAGTGGTTTTTGGGGGGCTTCAGGAATTCCTAAGTTAAGTAGCTTCTTTAGTAGTTTTTAGTAGAAATCGATACGAGTTTAGTAGTTTCACAAAAAAAGAGCTGGCAACACTGGAACGAATCACTTCAGTCCGTACGGCCGACTAATGCGATCTCGAAATTGCACACAGACGATACGATTTTGCAACCGTTCAGGCCGAACTGAAGGCAGACCGGACCATGTATGGGGCCTCTAAATAACGTTATCGGCTGCTAAGGATAACAACAATTCTCGCCATCAGTAGATAGTTAATAGTTATCAGATTTCCATTTTATGCTTTTTAATATTTTATGTGAAATATTTCATCCACTAGATCCCTTCTTCTGTTGCTGTACAAAATTTACATGAGCACGCATGTGTGTTGCTGGTTATTTTCATAGAGAAGCTCTAGCCTATATACAGCCCTGTAATAATAGGTAGGGATTTGGACGAGGGTCTTAAAAAGGTAAGTGGTAGGTGAAGCCAACAGGAATGGAGTTATAAGAATCCCACGCCACTGGCACGCATAACGAATTTGCTTTAAAATATTTTGAAACATAATTTTAATTAAAATAATTTTAAGCCAGAATTTTAGTTTCCGTTAACGCGTACGTAAAAAGTCCACGGACAAAAATAAATGAACACTACTCATGTTATAAACTAAACTCGAAATTATACTTTGAAGCTTACAAAGTTATTCAGGGAAGCAGCTCAGATGAAATCCTTTTATTCACTCGTAAAATAAAACTTTCTATTAATGTATACGTACAGTGGCAACGGAAAGCTCTTAACTAAATTGTACTTTATACCATTTCTATTAAATAACTGCCCAGTTTATAGTTGATGGAAATTGAAGGGGCCTTTTAAATAAATTTCGGGTCTTGCATAATATTGAGACCATCTTAGCTGTAAGATTTTACTTCCTCTTTAACATAATAGGGAGTCCCCCCTATTGTGATAAAGAAGCACTGATTGTCGACTACGTGTAAAATCTGTGATTTGACAATTTTTTTTACAAAGTCAAAGTCACATAGGTATTTATTCCTCAGTTACTGATGATTGAAAAATTAGCCCTTAATTTATATATTATATATATCTACCTACTCAAATATATTAAGGTATTACTACATAACAAACGTATAATTATTATTAATGCAAAAAATTTCAAGAAATGTATCAAAATTCAAAACCTATTTTGCGCCATTTTGCCGACCCACAGAATCTCAAATAACTAAAAATATCAACAAGAGGAAAATGCCTTATTTTTTTGTTTATGATTTTGTCTCAGATTTGATAAGCTGATTGGGCGCCTATCTCCCTATATTGTTTATGATTTTGTCTCAGATTTGATAAGCTGATTGGGCGCCTATCTCCCTATATTGTTTATGACTTTGTCTCAGATTTGATAAGCTGATTGGGCGCCTATCTCCCTATATTTTTTATGATTTTGTCTCAGATTTGATAAGCTGATTGGGCGCCTATCTCCCTATATTGTTTATGATTTTGTCTCAGATTTGATACGCTGATTGGGCGCCTATCTCCCTATATTGTTTATGATTTTGTCTCAGATTTGATAAGCTGATTGGGCGCCTATCTCCCTATATTGTTTATGATTTTGTCTCAGATTTGATACGCTGATTGGGCGCCTATCTCCCTATATTGTTTATGATTTTGTCTCAGATTTGATACGCTGATTGGGCGCCTATCTCCCTATATTGTTTATGATTTTGTCTCAGATTTGATAAGCTGATTGGGCGCCTATCTCCCTATATTGTTTATGATTTTGTCTCAGATTTGATAAGCTGATTGGGCGCCTATCTCCCTATATTGTTTATGATTTTGTCTCAGATTTGATAAGCTGATTGGGCGCCTATCTCCCTATATTGTTTATGATTTTGTCTCAGATTTGATAAGCTGATTGGGCGCCTATCTCCCTATATTGTTTATGATTTTGTCTCAGATTTGATAAGCTGATTGAGCGCTTATCTCCCTATATTGTTTATGTTATATTATTTTATCTAGCTAGTAGTTTAATATCATACTATTTTAAACATGTACGAGTTTGTATACTTTTATTTGGTATCTCTCCTATATTTTATTCAGAACATAATTAAGTATTAATTGTTAATTATTAGTATTAAACGTGTACGAGTTTGTATACTTACCTTCATTTTGATTGTATAAAAAGTGGCGTCTTTCCTGATCTAATGAAACACAGTAAAGTTATACCTCTCTTTAAGTCTGTTAGTAAGTCGGATCCATCTAACTTCCGACCTATATCTATTTTACCAACACTAAGTAAAATATATGAAAAAATAATACTCAGTCAGTTGCTAGCACACTTTAATATAAATAAAATTTAACATAGCAAACAATTCGGTTTTACAAAGGGACGCTCTACAACAGATGCAGGCGTCAATCTAATCAGTTATATTTTTGATGCTTGGGAGGGATCGCGGGATGCTCTAGGTGTCTTTTGCAATCTCTCTTAAGGCATTTGATTGCGTGCAACACACAACATTGATCAGGAAATTATACCACTATGGTGTAAGGGGCCCAGCACTCGTCCTCTTAAAATCGTATTTATCAAATAGGACTCAGAGAGTCGAGATAAATGGGAAAAAATCCACAAGCACTAAAATTGAGATGGGGGTCCCACAAGGGTCCATTTTAGGACCGTTTCTTTTTCTGATTTACATAAATGACCTACCAATTAATGAAAAAAACGGGATAGTATTATTTGATGATGATACGTCACTTACTTTTAATGTGAATCGCCAAAACTCATGTTATGACGAAGTAAATAATGCTCTCTTAAAAATAGTACACTGGTTTAGTGTCAATAATCTTCTGTTAAATAGCAAAAAAACGAAATGTATAAAGTTCACGTTGTCGAATGTAAGGCAAACTGAAACCAATGTGTTATTAAATGGGGAAGGTATGGAACTAGTAAATACAGCTGTGTTTTTAGGTATTACATTAGACGCGAAACTTCAGTGGGGGCCTCATATTGCTGGGTTGGCCGACAGACTCAGTTCAGCAGCATTTGCAGTAAGTAAAATAAGACAATTTTCAGACGAAAACACAGCAAGGCTTGTGTATTTTAGTTACTTCCACAGTATAATGTCCTATGGCATTCTGCTATGGGGAAATGCTGCAGATATAAATACTATCTTGTGCTGCAGAAGCGAGCTGTTCGAGCAATCTACAAGCTGGACCCCAATACCTCATTGAGAAATAAGTTTAAGGAAACTGGGATCTTAACTGTAGCTTCTCAGTATGTTCTATCAAATGAAATTTTCAAAAAGAAAAGTGACAACCACAATAGAAACACTCGAAATAAGAATAAGCTTGATGTACCAGTGACTAGACTCAGTAAAGTAAAGAATTCGTTTAAGGGCCAATGTATACGCCTATACAATAGGATCCCAGAAAACGTTCAAAATTTTTCAATCAATAAATAAAAAAAAAATAGTCGAAGAACGCGTGTGTGGTAAAGCTTATTATAAACTTAATGATTTCATGAATGATACCACACCTTGGGAATGAGGTGGCCCCCTGCACGGCTACTTCTTTATACTATTGTACTCTTGTTATGTAGTTTTAGTCATAACATTGTTATATTTTTTTTTATTTTAAAAGAACAATTTTCTTTCTATAATAATCTCTAAAATTTATAATAATAATCTCTAATTTCTAAAATAATAATCTTTTTGGTAAAAGGTGGCCCCGTGCGAGTTTCTTACGCCGGTTCTTCTCGCCGGGCTAGTTTCCAAACCGGTGGTAGGCATCATGTAGGACAATTCTATAAGTGTTATATTTATAACCTACATGGAAATAAAAAAATTGAGTTTGAGTTTGGTATCTCTCCTACATTTTATTCAGAACAAAATTAAGTATTAATTATTGTTACCAACTTAAAAAAAAAGAGTTACCTTTACGTGTGTATTTAAGCATTTCACATACCGTAACTATGCATACTAGAGGTCGCCCTCAGCCGAAGATCGAAATTCGATATTTAAACTCATATTTTATTATAACTCATAATTATTTTAATTTTAAAGTTTCAACTTTTTTAGGTTTACTTTGCCTCTTAGGTACCTACCCAATTTTGTAAATACCAAATTTGTAGATATATACTATTAACATTATTATTACATATTTAACTTTAAAACTTAAGGGTTTTATTATATTTTTCTATTCTACAATGTCTCCGAAAATCAATTACGGATACTTCGGGCATATGATCCACTGCTTATGTAAAGCCGTTTAGGCCAAAAAATAATTGTCATACTCAAAGTAAAAAAACCTTCTCATGTATGGGTGACTCTCCGCAAAACGCATACTCGCCCATATAAAGATTTTTTTTTCGAGTATGACAATTGTTTTTCTGCTTAAACATCTTTACATAAGCAATAGATTTACCGAACCTTATATACTTACAGCACGATATTAGCCTTTTTAGGGTTCCGTACCAAGAAAGGAAAAAACGAAACCCTTATATTTTATAGGATCACTTTGTTGTCCGTCTGAATGTATGTCAAGACCCTTTTTCTCAGGAACGCGCCGAGGTATCAAGTTGGAATTTATATCAACTACTGAGGTCTACGGTCCCTTGGAGCTGTGAAAAAATCACACTTCTAAGCCAACGCAATCAAAAGATACAGCCGTTAATGCCGCAAATTTCTGACACTCGCAAACTCAAAACCTACATAATACTTCCCTTGAACTCAGAATCTTGAAATTTGGCACGAAGCAACGTCTTATAGCACAGATAAAGGAAAAATTACGAAAACCGTAAAATTTTTGTTACATTTAGTTACATACCCCTTTCCTCATGAACGTGTAGAGGTATTAAATTGAAATTCATATCAAATACTCAGATCTATAATACCTTTAAGCTGTATCAAAATCACTACAGGTTTGTACGGAACCCTCGGTGGGCGAGCCCGACTCGCACTGGGCTGTTTTTTTATTTTTTTTCCCCCCAAATAATCGATTCGATCATTAAAAATCGAGTATCGTCCGTTATTGATATAAGTTTGATGTGAAAACTTTCCGAGTAACGCGGAAAGTGCTGAAACGGTATTCTGTTATAATGCTTAACTTGTTAAAACTTTATTGTATTTTTATTGTACTATCTACTATGATAAAACTTAAACATTTTAGGTAAAAATAAGGAGGGTTCATGATAGATCATGCTAAAAACTCTTTAGGAAAATTATTGTGAACCAAATCGGACAGTAACTTTTGGAGTAATTTAAAGAAAATTATTGTGAACCAAATCGGACAGTAACTTTTGGAGTAATTAAAAAAAAACATATTACGCGTTTATAGTTACGGCTATAAACGCGTAATATGTTTTTTTTTTTAAATTACTCCAAAAATTACTGTCCGATTTGGTTCACAATAATTTTCCTAAAGAGTTTTTAGCATGATCTATCAGCAGACAGACAGACAGACAGACAGACGGACAGAGCGAAACTATAAGGGTTCCTTAAGTATTACGGTACCCTAAAAACTGGTCCGAGTGCGAGTCGGACTCGCGCACCGAGGGTTCCGTACAAACCTGTAGGTATATAAGTAAAAGTTTACCCATCACGACAATCGAGTCTAGTCATGGGGGTAGTAAGTTTATAATTATTAAAACTATTTTTATTATAATATGATGTAACTAAAAATTTACGGTTTTCGCAAATTTTTCCTTTATCTCTGCTATAAGTCGTTGATTCGTACCAAATTTCAAGATTCTGAGTTCACGTGAAGTGCCCTGTAGGTTTTGATTCCCTTGCGAGTGTCGAAATTTTGCGGAAATTTGCGGCATAAGCGGCTGTATCTTTTGATTGCGTTGGCTTAGAAGTGTGATTTTTTCACAGCTCCAAGGGACAGTAGACCTGAGTAGTTGATATAAATTCCAGCTTAATACCTCTACGCGTTCCTGAGAAAAAGGGTCTTGACAGACAGACAGACGGACGGACAACAAAGTGATCCATAAGGGTTCCGTTTTTTCCTTTCGTGGTACGGAACCCTAAAAATACTATTAGCGCGGAACATTGATAGCATAATATACAACTCTATTATAAATAACTAGAGTTCGCTCTGTAGTCAAAATTCGCACATTATAATTTCATTTGAAAAAATATTAAACTTCTCCACATCTTCCTCCACATAAACTTTTATTTACGGGCTTAATTTCATACTCCTCTGGAGTGAGTCTGGTTGGACAATTATCGTAAAATAATTAATCTACCATCGACTTATCAAACCTTCGAACGTTAGTACCTAATATCATGGACTAATAAAAGTAGTAATTTTATTAGTCCATGCTAATATATATTCTTCACCTGAGATTAAAAAAGACAAAATATGTTCCTAATTCCTATGATATTATATTATAGGTTAAAAGGCATTATTTGAAGGTTTCAATTCTATCGCATGAGACACTGCAAACCTGCCTATTATGTACTATTTTTAAAATAATCCGACCCACTCCGAAAGCTAGTAACTAGAACTAGAATATAGTATTATAAATGTGAAAGTTTGTGAGGATGGATGGATGTTTTTTACTCTTTCACACAACTACTTCTTACTGAACTGACTAATCTTAACTGACTGCAGTTAAGATACAGTTTATGAAGTAAAGTTATATAATTAATGATTAGCTTTTGCTAGCTCCACCCGCGTAAATACAGTATCCCACGAGAACACTACTTTTAAGGGGTAAAAGTAGACAAATTTCATCGAAAAGCTAGTGCTTTTGCCCGCGGCTCTGCTCGCGTAAATAAAGTATCCCGCGGGAATTTTTCGGAGGTAAAAGTAGTTTTAATCCAGACTCTAAACTACTATCATTACAAAATTTCATCACAATCCATCCAGTAGTTTTTGCGTGAAAGAGTAACAAACATCCTTTCAAACTTCCACATTTATATCCTATAGCTCTATTTCACAATAATATATTCTAAATCGTACATTATGTCTATGATATGCAGTACACAGTACACTGTACAGTCATATCCAGAGCTGTGTCCAGAGGCAGATCTAATTGGACATAGTTAGGGTTGCCATCCGTCCGGGTTTCCCCGGATTTGTCCTAGTTTAAAGGGCGTCCGGGGTGCGTCCGGGCCGGATTTTATTTGCTATCCGGGTTTTTGTAGGCAGAATTAGGAAGGCCTAAGTTATTTTTTTTGATTTGCAGCAATTATAAATCTTCCTTTCTTTTTGACATTGCCGTAGTCGGGTAAAATGTGTTCTATGTCCGGGTTTCGTACTCCAAAATCCGGGGTTTTCACGCGTCTTGTCCGGGGAGTCATATGTAAGATATGGCAACCCTAGACATAGTTGACCCATATGCATAATTTATAAGGATTCTGCCCCAGTAACTCCATATAATATTAGGTCAAATGCATATAATATAAGGTCAAAAGCAAAGACGTGATTTCTGTATTATGCTATATTTTCAAATAAATAGAACCATTTAAGTCGAAAATGCCTTAAAATAAGTTAACTCCAAACCTCTCTAGGGCAAGAAAACGAAAAAAAAAGAAAAGAAAACGAAAGCATAGTTTCACGTCGGTTTTCTGTAAGGTATTATCCGATAAAACCGGCCCATCGTACCGAAGTATGACTTTCAAATATCATGATCCGTCATTATCAACGACCATTAGGAATCAAAATATATATAATCAAAGGTATACCAATATAATAAAGAGGAAATGTTTGTTTGTTTGCAATGAATAGGATCCGAAACTACTCAACCGATTTTGATGAAATTTAGCACAGATGTAGAGTAGACCACGGGGAAGGACATAGGCTACTTCTGCGAAATTAACTTGTGCGCGCACGAAGGCGCGGACAACATCTAGTTTAACCACAGCATAAATTGGCTGTTTTTCGGTTGATTTTGCTACCGAATGAAACCAAATCCTCATGTGTTCCAAACACGAACTATTGACACGAATATAATATAGTACCTACTTCTCTATCTGTAAATGGTTAAAAAACGTTTTTCCAGAACTCTTCAAGTCTTCACGGAGGTCGTGTTTAGGATCATTTTTCTGTTCTTTTATAGCTTATTTTGTTTGTATCAAAATACCCAAAGATAGCGGATATAATCACTTTAAAATTGACTTAAAAATAATTACCTACTATGTTTGGTCACTGTCGGGATATTGTATTGCACAAAACATTTATATATAAGGTTTGGTAAAATCAACTACGGATATTTTGGGCATATCATCTGCTGCTTATTTAAAGACGTTTAAGCAGAAAAATAATTGTCATACTCGAAAAAAAATTTTTTCCTTTATATGGGCGAGTTTGCGTTTTGCGGAGAGTCACCCATACAAGAGATGATTTTTTACTTTGAGTATGACAATTCTTTTTTTGTCTAAACGTCTTTACATAAGCAGTGGATCATGTGCCCGAAGTATCCGTAGTTGATTTTCGGAGACCTTATATAAGTAGAAATGCCAGTCCGTACTCGGCCAACACATTTTGCAAACGCGTTTTTAACGTATAAATAGGGCTCGGGTTCCCCTAATGTGAGGAAGGCGCAGGTCGTCTACGGCAAGGGCCTTACGATAGTCACGTTCAAAACAATATCCAACTAAATTAAAAAATAAAGAAAAACTCGTCCGAATGGTGCAGCAACGGCTGAACTCGTACGAGTTTTTCTTGATTTTCTCGACCGGACTAGAATAATAATAGCTTTATATTTTCTGATATAAAATATTTTCCATTAGGTTTTTCGCGCTAGGTTTTTCCCGGATTATTAAATCGGGTCAATTATTATTAGGGCTGCCGATACGAGGCGGAAAACCTGCAAGATAATTATAATACATTCAATATAATAAAATCTCCACTCTCCAGGGTTAATAATATGAAGTCTTATTAAATAGGTTTATCTGGACGATTATGAGGTCTGTCATACTAGATATTTTTACTTCTTCCTCTCATCATTGTGATAACAATCTACACCCCCATTCAGATTATATTGTCTAACACCCTTGCCACAAATTAAAGAAAAAGGAATAAACAGCTACATAGTTAGATTTCGATTTGATTGCACTACTACAAGCATACGGTGTGTCTACATTGTGTGGAAAAATTGTGAGCCGTTGAAGGGGTCGTCGAAATTGTCAAATTTGGATTGTTTTGCTTCGTTCTATGAAAGCTGTTTCTCTGAACGTAAATATATAGGTATTTTCTATTCTGTGCCCTTACTAATAAAAATATTTACACAATGGATAACTTATGTAAGTACAACGTTGCTGTCTCTGTCTGAAATGAACCAGGAAACGAGCAGCGGATCGTCTGATGGTAATAGATTACCGTCGCCCATGGACACTCGCAACACTAGAAGAGTTACACTTGTAAGTCCTCTGGTGTTGCGACTTGCGTTCCTGGTCTTTAAAATCCCCAATGGGGCTCTTGAGCCTTCGGTAGCCTCACTCACTTGGTCGAAACACAACGCAAGCTTTATTTCACACCGGTTTTCTGTGACGTCGTGGACCGTGGTATATCGCCAAGCCGGCCCATTCGTGCCGAAGCGTAGCTCTCCCATAGATCAAAATATGTACTTTATTAGAATGTTTCTAGTCTCTATCTACTTTCTAGAATAAAATATATTCACAAAAAAAGAATATAATAGTGAATCCAAAAATAAACAAATTCTAAACCAATTTCGATTTTAAGTCTGTAAAATGGAAGTCCATTTACATTATAATACCCCATTGAGTTAAAATCGTAAACACCCTGAATGCTTTACTGGGACACAGTGTGTTCGCACCTTTACAGCTCTATAAAACAGCTTTATTTAATTTGACGACCCCTTATTGGCCTCTTATATAAAAGCTACTTAAATTACTATGAATAATAAGCTGTTCCACTGACCTACTTCTCGATTTGCAATAGGCAATATTTAGGAAATATAATATTATCGGCACTCAGGAATATAATGAACAAATTTGAGTGCCCGCTTTTCTCCAATAAATGCCAGAAAGTTGAATAAGCGAATAATATTAACTCCCACGGCTATTTTGGTGGCGGTGGCTGGTTTCGTTGAAACCAGCCCGGTTACGCAGGAATTATTTTATAGTGCCCAAGTGTGTGCGCAGTACACAAGAGCACTCTCTCTCTTCCTTTACTCTCGTAACCCAGAGGGACGGACGATTGACACGACTGGCGAGAGATCAGGCGCAAACATTTTTACATTACCGACTTTTTACATGCCCAAGATTCGACGCGTATATTATGATCTTTCTTGTCAGCAGCGTTGCCGATTTGTGGGGAATTCCCCAAACTGCGGGGAATTTCAAGTCGATTGGGGATTTATTGGGGATTGGCATTATGTGGGGAAAATGCGGGGATTTTAACATTTTGACATCTTATTCTCATAGGTAAATATTTCATCATTCATTATCGACACGACATCGACCTTTTTTAAAATCATTATGTATGGCATGGCACATCTCCGATTGACTGTTGATAATATAGTTGCTGATATTGCCTTTTTTAAATGCATCCGTCAAGCGCAAATTTTGTGTTATTAAGAATTTTGAAAACTGAAAACCGTAATCGACTAATAGACTAATAACTCTGAAAATGATCAAAAAGAAAATAAATTTATAGTAAGTAGGTTGAAACCCATTGGAAAAGAAAGAAAATATAACAAATTTAGAAAGAAAAATAATTTACGGGCGCTTTGAGGTCGGGAAGTGAAGGGGGTGAGTTTTAAGGGTAGAAAACGGTTTATCTCGATTACCGGCAAAACTACAAGTTCTATGGAAAAAAGTCAAATGGCAAAGTTGTAGCGAGAATTTTAGATTGAAAATTAGGGTTAATTTTTCGATATTAAGACAAAATAAGGTGAAAAAATAAATATTTTAAATCAAAAAAATACAGTGTATTAAGGATATAAAAGGGTAAGTTTTCACCAAATTTTGTGAAAAAATTATTTTTTTTGTACAAAATAAAAAACCAAAAACTTGGTTATTTGATTTTTTCACATAAATTTTGAGGCTGTATGAAAAGAGTGTAAATATAATAGTTTTAGATCTTTTTATTACCTACAACTTTGTTATTTGACTTTTTTTCATAGGATTTGTAGTTTTGCCGGAAAAGGAGATAAACAGTTTTCTACCCTTAAAAACTCACCCCCCTCACTTCCCGACCTCAAATCGCCCGTAAATTATTTTTCCTTTTATTTTTGATATATTTTCTTCCTTTTCCAATGGGTTTCATCCTACTATAAATTTATTTTGTTTCAAAACCTATTGGCACTGGTCTATAAATACAGATACTGTTGTATCATTTAATTTAAAACTTATTGATCATATTAACTGTTTGAGTCTTTTTTTTATTAATTACTTATACTAATGCGAATTATAGTCAGCTAGTAGAATATTGTTTCATTTTTTTAAAAAACCTATGTGGGGAATTTGTGGGGAATCAGCGGATTTTTGTCCCCCAATTTGGGGAATTCGATCCCGATTTTTGGGGAAATATATCAATAAGCATTGGCAACCCTGCTTGTCAGATAATCAGGTGATCAGCCTGCATTGTCCTAGCCACACCTGAAAACAATTTTTTTGTTGTTCCAATGCGGGTATTGAACTCACGACCTCCGTAGCCGAAAGCCACGCTCAATCCACTGGACCACGAAGGTGTGTACGGCAAACTAGCAGATGAATCACCTGATAGTAAGCCGCCGAGTACCCGAAAGATCGGAGTAGTTACGTTTGCTGGTCTTTAAAGCCTCCAATACTTTCAGATACGTACTCTGAGAAACACAAGGCAAGTGTTCACATTGGTTTTCTGCCGAGATAATCGCTGCGATTGAACTGTTCTATTGGTGCCGACTGCTGAAGCAGAGGTCTTCCTCGGACAAATTTTATTGACACGTTTACATTTACTCATATACAGTTTTGTGTGTAAACTATTACCCCTTTTTTGTAGTAGGGTAAAATTGATCACTATAAATGTTTACCCCAACTTCCAATGTCACAGCGTATCGTGTACGGTCCGCCGAAATCGTCTAGACATATAAACTGCGGGGCGCCTTCGGGAAATGACGGATTCACCCAATCGACAAGACATCATCCGATTTCAGTAATTGACTGCCCAACTGACCAGTTGACAGCGAATAGGGATTTATTGAAAATACTCTGCCTCTAGGCTCTATAAGATCCTATTTCCTACTACTGTTATAAATGTGAAAGTTTGTAAGGATGGATGGTTGTAACTCTTTCACGCAGAAACTACTGAACGGATTTCGATGAAATTTAGTATGGTAGTAGTTTAAGCTCTGGATAAAAAAAATTAATCCTTTTTATCCTGAAAAGCGCAGTGTTACCGTTGGATACTGTATTTACGCGGGCGGAGCCACGGGTAACAGCTAGTCTGTTATAAATGTGAAAGTTCGTGAGGGTGGATGGATGGACGTTTGTTACTCTTTCACGCAAAAACTACTGAACGGATTTTGATGAATTCAAATAATTTTTAAATCGGTTAAATAGAAATAGAGATATAGAAATATATCTCTGGATCTAACTTCACAATATACTACAAAGTCACGAACTTTACCTCTTTATAATAATAATATTAGACACATTACACAATCTACTTACAAATGTTTTCGTATGATATTATATCCAAAACTAATACATATCATAATACGATAAATATGATAGAAAAAAATTAGTTTGAATGCTATTTATTTTCCGAGTAAAAATGGAGATTTGAATCAGGAATTCTAGAACTTCTCTTTCTTTCTTACCAGGCGCTGCGGACAAAGAGGCGGACGAGGAGGAGGGCAACGCCGGCTCCGGGCCCGCCGAGGACACAGAGGACGAGGACAACTCCAAGCACATACTGCCTCTCAACGCGCAGCCCAACACTGTGTGAGTATTGTAAACGGGCAATTGGCCCACCACAACCCACCACTGCAACTCCTGTGTAGCCAGGATCGACAGCGGTAACCAACCACATAAAACCCTTTGATATGATCTCAGGGGTGCCCGAGGGACATGCTAAATCTGTCTTACGCAACGAAATTAATCAGATTATAGGAGGAGTAGGAAGTTTGAGTATTACTAGATACTATATATTACCGCCTCTATCCATTAATCCAGTGCTTAAGAGCTTGGCTCGCGTGGGTCGTGGGTTCGATTCCCGCGTTAGAACAAGAAAAAATGTTGTTTTCAAATTTGGATAGGACAATACAGATTGCAGGCTGATCACATGATTGTCTGACAAGAAAGATGATTCATGCGTAGCGTGGGCAGTCTTTTCGGTTATCCGTCTCACTAGGTTACTAGAGTAAAGGAAGAGAGTGATCTTATGTATTGTGCACACGCTTGGGCGCTATACATATAACTCCTGCGTCGCTGGCTCGGTTTCAATGTAACCGGCTACCGTCACCGAAATCGGTGGAGATGTTGTTATATTACTACTGCGTCTTCTCACGACGTTCAGGGGCAATGCCCCTCTACATGGGGGGACAATTTTAAAAGACGCATCCAGTACGATTACTGGACGCAAAATTACATTTTGGGAAAGACCCCCGCGGGAGAAGGAGGGGGAAACCTTAAGCGAGCGATGTGCGAAAGTAGCCTGGCGGACAGGGAAGCGTGTGTGGATCCCGTCTATTCCATAGACATAAGCCTGAATCTCGGCTAATGAGAGCATGTCGAAAGAACACGTGGCAAAGCCGCGCTTCTGCACGAATGTGCCGCGTCGACCGAAAGAAAAAATGCAAGAACGCTATCAAAGCTGTGCGCGTTTCGCCGAGTGCGTGAGGGCCGGCACTGAAAGGGGTGAGATGAGGGTATAAAGATCATAGCAGAGACATGAGGATCCTATACTCCATTTCTATCGGCATAACTTACCTTTAGAAGACCCTCATACATACAGGCTAGGGCTTCCTTATGTAGGAAAACCAGCCTTCGCCACTGGACCATAACAATATTGCACTTTCAACTTCTCTGGTATTGCAGGTATCCATGGGTCTATAATACGCAATAACTGAAAGTTTTTAGATACATACTTTTATGTTAGACGGCAGACCCCCATTAATACTACAAACTTGTAAACTTTTCAATTGCTTTCCTTAACTGGCAATGAAAGCCACCCCAATTGCTATTGGCAACAATATTCATTATATTTGCCTGTAATAGCGCGATAAATTTTTATACCTCTAAAATAAAGTGTAAACTACAATGTAATCTAAAAAACTTAACTGTTTCATTCTCATGTCTAAATTCACTAACTGGTATTTTAACCGACTACAGGGAATTTAAAAGAAAGGGTAGATTAATTTAGATTGGAATAGCATTCTAATGTATATTACATGTATATTTGTACTATCGAACAAGATGCCACTTGATCAGGCATAAGATGAAAATCGCACGCACACATACTCTCGTGTAAATACATAGTTCAATCACGTCTGCAGTCATCGCGCTCACATCCTTTGTGTGTCCTAGTGCAAAGGAAAATTTCGAAACAAGTCGAGTAGGAATTTCAATAAGTGTCAATAGATTCGTAATATGTAATAGCCTGGGTAACATAGGCTACATAATTTGCGTAGTTTTTAACCTTTGATTATTATTTACAGTGAGGTGTCAGCCAGTATGCAAGACTTCTTCAAAATGCTGGACGAGAAAATTGAAAAGGTAAGGTAAAAGATATAAAAATTACTCGTATAAAAATAGTTTAAAGACTTTTTTTACTTTATAAAAATAGTAGTTATTGTCGTGGTATATTTAATAAACTTCGTGTCCACCAGGGAAAAGACTACGACTCGTCAAGCGAGACAGAAGTCCAAATAGAAAAGGAACGTAGAAAGAAATTAATAGATCAATGGCGTTCTGCTTCCCAATCCACACAGTCGTCGTGTTCGCAATCCAGTCCCAACACTCCATCCCGGAGAAGAATGCAGAGGACGGCACCCCAGGCACCAGAGAGACAGAACAGCCCTGGTGCAGTCAGGAGATGCTACAGGCAGCAGCATGTTCCTGAAGGTATGTCTCCGCCAACCCGACGATCGCACAGCGCTCAATCACATCACCCACCAGATGTTAGACCGACCAACGGTGATTGGCAGGACCCAACAAAATCACCAGTCAAACGACCCCAAAGCGCCGGAGCCAACTGGAAAAGCAACCCGAAAGTAGCGCCATACAATCAAAAACCGAAGAAGAACGAAGCGAACGAAAATCAACGAGCGATCCAGAAGGAGGATTCCGGGAACCAATCGGATTCCAGCCAGGATGTATCTCAGATTACATACAACCCAACATTCCAGACGCACAGTCCAGCGCATTCTGTTAAGTCTCAGCAACCTTATATCGCCCAGATCATCAGCTACCCCATGTCGCAGCAAGTCACACCACCGTCCCCGCCAAAATTCATAGCGCCACCGGAAGAGTATCAGGACCCTCAAAACAACGTGGTCGACAACAAGTACACGCAGAAGCAGAGTCCAGGGAGTACTGGGTCCCAGTCGCATATCTACTACATACACGGCAACACGACTAATGCCCACCCAGATTTGGCCCAGCAGAGGCAGCAGACTGCGATGCATTTGCAGCAGTACGTTGCTATGAAACAAGCCCAGCAGCATATGTTTACTTACTTACAGCGTGGTCCACATACCGTGTTCCCAAACGTGGACTACTCCCAAGTTGGCACTAGGATGTACGAGGGGGAGGAATACGCACAGTATGGTCATCACCCAGCGATGCGACCCCACACTGCACCGACTCCAGTGGGCGTGGTTAGGCCCATGCCAATCGCGCCCGGCTTCGGACCCATGGCTGACGGATCCCATATTGTCCAAATGCCGATGTGGCCGCACGTCCCCCCCGTGGTATCCACCATGGGTCCCTGGGTACCTCACGGTCAGGAAATGCAATACTACCCCCAATCTCAGTTCATGCCGATGTATCGAGCCCATTCGGCGGGTTCCGCGGGGACGTTAACAAGATATCATAAGAAGGAGAGTGATAGTGAAATAAAAAACGTGTGCCAAAGCATGAACCTGGTCCGGCAGAAGCAGATCGGGCAGATTGTGTCCAGGCCGGGACAGGAGTTGTCCGTCTGCAACAGCGCCAGTGACACATCCAGCACGGCTACTATGAGCTCCGATAGCGGGACTTCCCCGGGCACAATCCCAAAGAATACCTTCAGCCAGCCCCCCAGTGACACTTACGTGCCCGCAGACAACAAAATTAAAAAAAAATCGGGTCCGTTCAGCACACGGTCGCTAAAGAACTCCAAAAGCATGGACACCTAACTGTAATTATGTAGATTTTGTAAGTGTTAGCTGACCTAGTTCTAGTCATCTGTAAATGGTAGTTTACGCTTTTGTTGTATATGAGGGTCGGTGTTCTTGGATTTCTAACTCTGTGATCTGTTAGACTTTAAGTTGCAAATATTAGCTTAAGTTAGGTCCCATTAGGTTTGAGCTTCTACACTCGTTTGCAGAAAAACGGGCACCTAAACAAATTACCAATTTCAAAATTAGTACTAGTAGTTCAAAAGATAAAATTCCCTAATTACAAAATTAGGGAATTTTATCTTTTGAACTTTTTTAAAATGAATTAGGAAGGAATATTTTAAGTATTTTTCGTAACATTTAATTTAAAATAATAGCAAAAATAAAAAAAGGCTGTACTTTACCTGCACTAATATTTTAAGTATTTTTCGTAACATTTAATTTTCGTAAAAAAAATAAAAAAAGGCTGTACTTTACCTGCACTATTATAAATAATAACTATATATTTTTTTATAAAAACTATAACCCGACTACGTAAATTATATATAGCCTATGTTACCCGGGCAATTGCCCATTCTACTGACACCTATAATTTATTAAAATCAGATGAGTACTTTAGGCGCTACGGTGCAATAAACATACATACATAGACTGGCAAAATCATTACCCATCCTTTTGGCTTCGCCGTAGTCGGATAAAAATGAAAGGCATCCTTTTTAGGGTTTAGTAGCACTATTTATTAATAATATTTTATTTTCCTCCTGTAAATTTTAAATCTGCCCGGATTTTTTGCTAGTGAGTGTATTTGGTATCTAATCTTATAATTAGTACAGTACACTCTGTGATTATCAAAGCAATTATAGCGTATTTCATTACATTGTAACGAAATTCTGATTAAAACAATACATGTTTGAACAATAGTTAATTTTAATAAGCTGTATATTATAATCAGTGTTTGAGATTACATTGAATTAGCTTAACAGAATAATGCATTTGTTTTAAATGGGCTTGGAACACGTAAACGAATAAAAATTTAAAATTCATATGAAATTTTAAACTTTGCAGAATTTAAACTTAAAGCATTGTAATTATTTATTGCTTTTTGTGGTTAACGGTTGGTTTATCTGGTTCACTTACAAACAAAGTTTTTGTGCATATGTCACCGTAAAATTGTAAAATCCGTTAGATTGTAAAATAACTAACGAGATTGTAAAAATATGTCGAAAGATTAAAAACTATATATTAATATAATAACCTAACGAAAAATAATGTGTATTATAGGCACCTTATTTACGTCCGAAGCCTATCAACATTTTACAATTTCACTAGTTTTATTACAATCTAACGGTTTTTACAATTTAACGGTGACACATACATATTATGCAAGCCGTCACAGAACGCCTAGCAGACGTCAAACATCGAAATTATTTTATTATCGTCTAGTACACGCTTTGATCGAATGTGCTGAGTAAGAAAAATCGCTATAATATTAGACGTAAGAAACTCGTTTTGTGGTTGATATTAAATTATTGTATAGATAAAGCAAAATTACGTACTGAATACAATCCCCTAGACATAGATCCTAATAATTTATTGATATGACGTTACGGTCAGCGGTAGGTACAATGATATTTTGTATAAGTTCCGTTAAGTGTTAGAAATTTGTTTTATATTATAATCAAAATGGTTTATATTATAATTTAAAAAATAGACCTTTTTGCATTATTAATATATTTAAAAAAACTTTATCATAGAATTCAGGTCTAGATATACTTAGTATTAAGCATTTAAATCATTTTGTTGTATAAAATGTGCTTAATGTATAAAACAAAGTAGAAATATCATAGTACCTAAGCGTAGTGTGGCGTCGCTTAAGACATTTTGTAAATAGTTTTCTAAGTAATAAGAACTAGACACAAAATTCAAATTCAAATTAAGTTTTTAGTTAAATTTTATTTTAAAATGCTATTTATAAAATAAAGGATAAAATGTTATTAATAAAACATAAGACTTTATCCCTTTTTAGGGTTCCGTGCCGAAAGGGACTCTATTACTGAGACCTCGCTATCTGTCTGCCCATCTGTCCGTCCGTCTGTCACCAGGCTCTATCGCTTAACCGTGATAGCTAGGCAGTTGAAATTTTCACAGATGATGTAATTATTTCTGTTGCCGCTAATACAACAACAAATACTTAAAGCAATAAAATAAATATTTGATACAACCATAGCTCCCATACAATAAACGGGGTTTTTTTTTGGCGTTTTGTGCGGAACCCTTCGTGTGCAAATCCTACTTGCACTTGGCCGGATTTTATTTTTAAACATTCTCACCATGCTTTTTTTTTAATCTTAGTCCCCAATGTCAGCCGAGTGGGACACAAAATATTTGCGCTGCAGGGGAGGCTTTAGATCCCATTAACTATGTTTGCATTATTAATACACCTCTACACACCACGCACGCGTTTGTGGCGGAACTAGGGGACGAAATGATTGGGGACAAATTATGTTTTTTTAAAAATTCAACAGTATAAACATCCTCCTTCCACAAAACGTCCTCACATCGTTGAGATTTTGGCTGTAGTCTCATCAAGCCTCTCACACTGTCTACATATTTGGAGAATTGGAGATGGACACAACATTTATATCCAAATTATAATAGTTAAAATTCTTTTCAAAATGTCATTTATAAAAAGAAAAAAATTATAATAAATCACTTTGTCTCTTTTTAGGGTTCCGAGCCTAAATGGTAAAAATGGGACCTATGACTCCTCTCTGTCTGTCTGTCCGTTTGTCTATCTGTCACCAGGCCGTCATGAACCGTGATGGCTAGATAGTTCACGAGGAAAACTAATAATAAAGTGGGACACCCATACAACAAATGTGACTTTTTGCCGTTTTGTACGGAACCCTTTGTGCGCGTGGTTCAATTGGCACTTGGCAGGTTTCTTAAAGACGTAACTCCCGTCACGATATTTGCGCTAATTATAAGTTGTATAATTAGGTACCCAAAAAAATTGAGTAATATATTCAGGAACTTTATATCTTGATAGTATTTAAAAATTTCATAAATATATAATTTTTATGTATGACTATTTTTTAATAATATAATACAATAATGAATAAAAGATTAAAAAAAAACAATATTGTGTCTAGTTTTTATACATCGAGTATATTTTCCATTCTCTTGTATAAACGGGTATAGTTAGGTGGTCATATTTTGTCGTTCACAACTTAGGGTCATATCACACCGAAGCGAAACGGTACGCGACGTGAGCCTGCATTTTCAAAATTGAAATTTATTTACACAATAAGATAATACATGTTTCACTGTAAGAGGTAGATGTTCGTTATGAGCCATGATTGACGTCATATGAAAAGTGTATCTTTTTTATACGGAATAAAGTTCAATTTTCAATAGCTATCTTAAAAGTAGCGTCGCGTATCGTCGGTATCGTCGCGATGTGAAATTACCCTTAGGCTAAGTATATGTTTAGGCGAATGTACTCCCAGAGTACGGTACGATGCATTTTAAATCCATTAATATAAATAAAAGGTAAAAGTTTATTTTGTTTTATTTCGTCTCCTTATCACATAAAGAATTATTTTTGACGTACGGCCGGAAACGCTAATCAAAACTAAGAGCCCTCCTATTCACAGGCTGTCGCTGTCTCTGCTAGCCAAATCGACAAGGACAGCATGTGTGATGTGACTAGAGCGACACTTAATTTAACTGTCGTTTCAGTGTTCGGCGTCAAGTAGTTATAATATTTTATAGGTGTAAAGTGCATAATATTTATATTTAAAATGAACGGTCCCCGACAGACCAAATATCGATTTTATTGCCATAACCATGGCAAAAAGGCCTAAAATCGGTACACGAACACCAATAAACTTTTACAAGCTTTTATTTAGTTTAATCTGTCCCGTTGTCTGTAATGGATTTTTTTTACTCCTTCAGTAGTAAAAGCTTTTTTTTTTTATAACAATTAAAAAATACTTTTTTTCATTCATTCAATTCAATTTTGCGAACGATAAATCTTTTTATTTTCTGTTTACAAGCATCTTTATTACAGCAAATTACATTTCCCAAAACATAAAAAAGGTCAAAGGACAAGGGTATATTCCGTAGTATATCCTACGGAATATACCCTTGTCCTTTGTACTTTGAAGTACCAAATTTAGTATTTTAGGGTTATACGAAATATCAAATTTCCTAGTTTAGGGTTAACAAATAGTATATTTTAGGGTTACCGCGTTGTCACTATTAGATATCGGCAGTCCGGCCGTCGTTGGAGGCTGAAATTCATTTTCCGTCGATGGCGCAGGGTGAGGGGTCAACGAACTCTCCCCCCGTCTCCGTTACAGCCCCGTTTGAATAGGTTTGCTACTTGCATGGCGGTTCATTCAAGTAAGCGCTGGCATATACATAAAGGTAGTACAAAAGTTTATTTGCGAAATTATTGTACGGTCTCCCAATTACAAGTGTTTTTTGTTACAAAAGTGCAAAAATAATACAATTAATTATAGAAAAAAAATATTGATCACTGAAAAATTAATATCCTCGGATAATCTATCCCTCGCTGGCAATATCAATGATGAGTTATGACGCACATTTGAGTTTTGACAGAAAAATCTTCATACAAGAAAAAGTTAGGTATGGCCATTTTCATTTTAGAAGATTTTGCCAAATATAGGTAAGCGGACTCATTATACTGCGGAAAGCAAATGTCAAAATGCCAAGTTGATAAATTGCCCCAAAAAAACCCCAAAGGTGGGGCAATTTAAGTGTGGACACAATTTGCCTTAACAAGCCTCGTCTTATTATATATAGTACAATATAGTCGCATGTCGGTTTTCGCTTTCGCCAATCAGCGCGACTAATGGAATGACGGTTCGACCAATCAAAGCGCAGAACTCGTGTCTTCGTCTACTACAGCCATACTCAAAGTGTGTTCCGCGAAGCCCCTGTAGGGGTTCCGCGAGAATTTAGAAAAAAAATTAAGAAAACACCTCTCTCTGGCCGAACGTTTTTACGCGTCGTATCATGATGACTCATGAGGCGCAGCCGAACTTAGTCGCCAATCACAACAGTTAGCGTGTTCCACACGGCACTTATTTTGTCCAAAACGCTACGATAATTTCTACCACAAAATGGTGTTTCTTTAGCGAAATAACGTTATTATTGAAAATTTCGAAAATGACGTTTTTAGCAATTTTTGTGACTAGTGGAACAACTGACAGCTGATCACAGCTGATGTTGAAAACGTCAAAAAGTGCTAATTTTAACCCAAGTAGAGAGCTAGGTAAAAATTAGCGAAATGTTGTGATCATTCTTAGCGTTTTTAACAGTTTTTGACAGATGACAGTTGCGTGTGGAACAGGGGTGAAAACAGTTACGAACGATCATAGTGGCGCTAAAGAAACAGAATGTGAATGAAAATAACGAAATATTCGTTCTGACCGTGCTAGTGGAACGCTAGGAGTATTAACAGCCGATCGGGCGATAAAGCGACGATCGGGCCTCGACACTCAGTCAACGATTAGCATTTGGAGCGATAAGTATTTAAGTACAAGCTACCTAGCGAATTGATAACTTTAAAAAAAATATTTATTGTTCTATTGCTGTATTCTGAATTCTGATTGTATCAGTTTTGTACATTCATTCTTGATTCTTCTTTCTTCAACTCTTTTACGCAGTAACGATTGTGCGTTATTTTGACCCAACCATCCCGACATTTACCATTATTAATAAAGAAGAATGGAAAGGCGTTAAACGTGTTGCAACAACGTTTACATTAATTTAAATTACAAAATGATCCTATTTTCACGGTCTTTTAGGATTTAAAGTTTGAATATATTAAATTATTTATTATTAAATATAAAACCTATTAAATAGGAAAAAAATTTGCTCGCTCGCTCGCGTTGACAATAAAGCACATATATTATTTGGTACCGATGTTCAATATAGCCGGTTGATTTTATGATATTTTTCCGAAGTTCACCGTTATTCAGTGTTTTAGTTTAACGTTTGAACAGATTTTGACCTGTAAAATGGGGAAAATTTGACTCCCTCGCTCCGCTCACTCGTGTTTGGCTTAAAAAACATATTATCAATTCTTATGTTTCCGAATTACAGTTTAAAGCAGAAAGAAACAGGTAAAAACAAAAAAATGGGGGACCATAATGTGCCCAGAGCTAAAGAGTTAAGACCCAGAGGTTAAAGACTAGTATTTAATGTACTTTTAGTCATTTTATTTTCTTTTACTTGTTATGTAGTAACTTACTATTAGTATGAAATAAGTTGTAACTGTTACATTGTACTTTTATTATGCTTATTTATATAGAATACATTTATAAAATAATTGTTTTAGTGTAGGGTACCGTCAAGTATTTCGCCTTCCAAAAGGGTTCCGTCACCAAAAAAGTTTGAGAACCGCTGGTCTACTATATTCTAAAACGCTGGTAGAGTCATAGAGTGACATGCCGCAGCGACACTGATGATACAGTGCATATATTTTGGTGGCTGTCGGTGCCTGACTTCTAGTGCGCGCTTGGGTGTAGTAGAACCGCATGGCGACCCAGGCGTATGCGTTTATCTGCTCCCGTTAATAATTTACAATATCAATAGTTATCCGCGCAAAATATAATCCCCAATCTATGGACTATTAGGGAGTTTCACAATCTACGGATAAGTGTCGGATAAATTATTTGCATATTTTGTCTCGGTCGCTCGATATAATATGTATAAGTAAGCAGCGACAAAACTTCCGAATAAGTTATTCGACGCTTATTTGAAGATTGTCAAACAGACCCTCTGTGTACCTACTTAGTGTTGTAGAGAAAGTCACAAAACCCAACGTCATAATTAGTGTTCTCCAATTTTATAGCTAAGTAAGTAGTAACCTACCTGTTTTTCCCATCGGCTCGTCAGCCGCTTACTTAGAGCTTCGACCCTAGTAATAGTAGTCCTAATACATAAGCTCTTGCTAAAATACCAAATACATAAATCTACTATTTAGGCTAACTCTTGCAAGTCGACTGGATGAAACAATCGAGGCATAAGCGAGGGCAAACGAAAGTCATACCCTACACACTAGGAGTTACGAGTTACGGCCTACCTATTAAAAAATTAATTAATTTCTAAAATTTCGTGTTTGTAAAAGGTAAAATTTACTTCGAGACTAGAAAATTAGAAATACGGACAGATGGTGATTATATATACTATTTCCTTAAAATTCATAAACTTACAGGGTTCGCTCAGGAAAAAATTTATGATTTTTTCCTGAGCGAACCCTGATTTTCTGTTCGCGCAGAAACTACTACATATACTAATTAGTAACTATAGTCAATAAATATTCATAATAAATATATTCATAGTAATTAGTAAACCATGCGTAGGTACATTTACATGCTACATGCATGCTACATAATAATATTATGTCAAAATGGGTTACTTTATTTGGGTAATGTGAACACTGCTTAAATGCGTTGTTATCTACTCATTGATAAATTTTTATTAATTTGTTTAGGTAGGTACCTACTAGCTTTGTCTTTAACCCCATGATTGTAAACAAATGTCGTGTTAGATATTATGTATTATATTATGTAGGTACCTAGATATTATGTATTATAATAGGTAATACAAGATAAAATTCCCAATACCCACAAAAAATTTAGACAAAATGGCCAAACCTATATTTTCTTCATCGGTACTTACTTTTATTGGCAAAATAGATAAATAAGATACAAATTAAAAAGTCTCCCCTGTCTAAGAAGGGCTAATAAAGAAAGGGGAAGCCGGCATGCGATATTCGACAGTTGACCTGAGATGTAACAATGGCAATTAAAATTTTCAACTCAGTTGCGCGTTTCTGAATTTTAAATATGTAGGTAGATAACGTTAATTAAATCATTTTTAATGGAACTCGGCTAATCACCTAAACGCATTTATACGCCTATAATATTGACGAAACGCTTCAAGAAAAGGGAGCTTTGTAGTAAGGACGAGAAATAAAAATACGTGTAGCTCGAATTAGAATACCTATGTACCTATTCCAATATATCAAGATAAAATTATTGACAATATAAGTCAAAGTATTAATTCACTTTTTAAACTGTTAACAAGACAGAGGTTTTATTAATTGGAGTTTTGTAGATACCAATAGTCTTCGCTTCGCTTCGTCTTGGCGGGGCACTACCGTGCTCCCAGATAAGATTTAACTTCTACTTATAAAAAGAGAGCTAACATCATCGATGTTATAAAACCTATTATCAAATCGCCACCCCACGTATTTTCAGTTGAGTTTCGAATTAAATCGTACCTTTATTACACGTACAGCTACGTAAAGACAGCAAATGGAAAGGAAACAGATGACGTGTTGAATCGCGGGAATCGCGGATGAATCACGCCCGGGAGCCCGGAGCCGGGAGCCGGAACGCCGGGACACGGGACGACGGGATTGCTTCCGGTGGCCGCTCACTGGCAAATTGAGCCGCCATTGTGCAGACATCACTACAGCACAGACTAGATACCATATTGGAGATTAGAGAGGTACAGTTGTACAACGCATAGGTACTATCGACAATGTTGCCTCTCGACCAGGCACACGATGTAAATAGCTTAACAGACGCACACATACCTACGTGTAAACACGTAGTTCAACCACGTCTGCAGTCGGTGCGGTCACTTCCTTTGTGTTTAATTATTTTTTAAGGCGTCCTAGTGCAAAGACAAAATTATGAAACTGGTCGAGCAGGAACTATGTCGATGGTACATACTATGTACCATCGACATAGGTCCTGCTCTATGTAGTACATAGTTACATACGGACAATCCACATAAATATATAGTACTTATTCGGATACAATACTACGGACTTATTCCACTACTACTAAAAATGTGAAAGTTAGTGAGGATGGATCACTGGATGTATAGATGGAATAATGGATGTATGGATAGATGGGTGGATGTTTAGTGTTTACTTTTTTACGTTTTCACGTTTCACTTTCAAAACGGATTTTGATAAAATGTGGTATGGTAGAAGACCTCGGGCGTGTGTGTGGCGCGAGCAGCGCCCGTATCGCTGATTAGTGTATAAATCTATTTACGTAGGCGGAGCCGCGGGCAAAAGGTAGTGTAAAATCCAGGATAGGATTTTACTTTAAACTATGGGGGAGAGCTGTATCCTAACACTAAGAGTCCTAACCCTTAATGCCCTAGCGCCCTACAGCCCTAACCCTAACCATAGATTTGATGTATAAATAAATATATATAATAAGTGCGGGATGTCTGCACCGTGAGCCCTAAGGTAACAGACGGAAAGTTGGAAGGATATGGGTATAAGTATGGAAATGATTTTCTCACTGTCAATCACCCAGACTCAGGTGACTGTGGTTAGGCTAAGGGTGTCTTGGCCACAGTGAGAGGTCGACGGTATGGATTTGGGAGTCGGTCGGAACACTTCCAGAGAGTAGCCCTGGACGAGTGTTTAAGGAAAGGGGAGATGAGTGAGACACAACAAGAAGTTGGTATCTGATTTATTATTTACAATTCTCCCAATATATAGTAATACATCTTTACACACACAAATATGTAAAGGCTATGTGGTCAGCATATTATTAAGAGTAGGTTAAATTATGTAGAGTAGGAACGTGCTGATTGTGCTTCTACGCGATCTAGTTCATATGTTCAATGCTGAACAGGTAGTTACTTGAATTATACTATTAGGTAGGTTCCTATGTAAAGAAGTAGTAGAGTAGAGTAACATAAAGTCGATTTTTTTAAACATAATATATTATTTATTTAATCAAAGTATAGGTTTGGTAAAATCAATTACGAATACTTCGCGCACATGATCCACTGCTTATGTAAAGACGTTTGGGCAGAAAAATAATTGTCAAACTCAAAGTAAAAAATCATCTCATGTATGGGTGACTCTCCGCAAAACGCAAACTCGCCCATATAAAGAAAAAAAATTTTTTCGATTATGACAATTATTTTTCTGCTTAAACGTATTTACATAAGCAGTAGATCATGTGCCCGAAGTATTCGTAATTGATTTTACCAAACCTTATATATAATACCATTGCTATCTATACACTTTTGCCATTTCATAGGTAGTTCATTGATTGCTTTACTAAAAAACCATTCGGGCAGGCATCAATAAAATCTTTGAAGGCGCTTTGGACTGCCCCATCGGAGTTGAAATTTTCCCTTGCAAGAAGTTATCCAAATTTCGAAAAAACGGTAATCTGTTGGAGCAATTTCTGGGGAGTACGGTAGATGTAGCCGTCTGTTGTGCAGTGTGTGGTCTGTCCTGAAGCAGCAGTGACCTAGAGCGAATGACCAACCTCGGTTGTTTAGCAGCTAGCTTTTCCATCATGATTTGCAGTTGCTGGCGATAGACATCTACCGTAATCGTCTGGCCAGATTTAAGAAAGCTGTAGTGAACGACACCGGCACTAGTCCACCAAACGCTCACAAGTAACTTTTTGACTCAATTTTTGCTTGGGACAGGTTTTCCAGAATGAAAACGTTGGTACCAAAGACGCACTGTGTTTTCTTTTGCGACAACGCCGCCATACACATCATTATTCCTTCGAGCCGTTTATGCACCACTGGTGCCACGGTGGAACTCGTACCTACTCAAAAATAATACGATATTTCAAGTTTTCCATTTTGTAAACAGAGTAACGCAAAGAAAATAGTGTGCGTTACGATTGCTCCGCCAAGTTATCTAAGCAGAAAAAAACTTAGCCAAAAAAATTGTCGAAATTTGTCAAAATCGAAGGGAACAAACCAAAAATTTGTCAAGGTAGAAACAAAGAAGTTATAAGGATTTAAAGTTGGCCGCGCGAACGTTACGTGGAGGATTGCGCGGCCATGAAGATCTCAGGAATCACGTGGGTCAGAGAACTAATTCATTTTGTCATATGAAGACTGAATTTGTCAAAAATTGTCGAAAAACGAATTATAAACTGTAATTCAATATTTTAAGAAATATTTACCTTAGAAGTTATGGCCGCGCAATCCTTCACTTGTAATTTTTTAATGTTGATTATTTCTTTATAACTTAAGACTTAGTACAAAAAACTGTTACTGGAAGAAAGGTCCTAATTTGTCGAAACTAGTGAAAGCAATAAATATTACAAAAGCTTAATTAAACAGACAAATCAGTCCGAAACAAAAAATTCATGGCCGCGCGGTCGAAACGTTACTTTATACGCTGATATCTCATTATCTGTAATTACTGGGATTTCAGTGTGAATACCCATTTATTCGACATATTAACCTGATTAGAATGACATATTGTTTTACCCTCAGAACAGTTTTCAACGCGTGTAATTTCGAAAAATATGTTCTCTCGTACAATGTTCGAGCAGGGTAACCATAATTTTGATTTAATTTGGGAATACCTCTAACTGGAGACTTGCAATTATATTGAACAACATCTAACTCAATTTGCAAAAGTATTAGTATTGTGGCGGACCAATCAGCGCACAGTCCTGAATCGCGCTATCGAAGCTTTCTAAGATCGGCGATATATATAGAACATCTGAAAGCCACTACAGTGGGCTTCGGCCTTACCGAGCATAGCACTTCGCTCGGTCGGAGATCTCCCTTTGGGGCTTGCCACCACTATTCCCGTATTGGTGACCCTCGACAGAACACTCCTTCTGGATATCATCATCATCACTCCCCACCCCTCCGCACCACGCCAACCAGCTTCAGCCTCTTCGGGTACCTCGACCACCGGTCGCAACGCAGCGCGGCCTGGTCGAACCCTCATCGGCTTCAATGGGCAGTCCACTACACGGACCGGTCAGCAAGCAGAGCATGAAGCACCTCTCCTGGTCAGCACACGTAGCTACAACGATCAGTAAGCAGAGCACTCGGCACCTCTCCTGGTCGTCACATGTAGCTACAACTATCGGTCAGCAAGCAGAGCACTCCTCTTATGTTGCGATCCGAATAAACACAATTCACACAGCCAAGTTTCAAACAAGATTAACGGCTCATTTTTTAGGGTTCCGTAATACTTAAGGAACCCTTATAGTTTCGCTCTGTCCGTCTGTCTGTCTGTCTGTCTGTCTGTCCGCGCCTCTAGCTCCTGTAATTATAAATATAAATTGATGAAATTTGGTGCGGTTATAGATTGTGTATAGATCACGGTTTCGGGATTATAAAAAAATAATAATTTTATATTTTAGGGGTGGCTCTCTATACATGTGAAGTGGAGATGAAAAATATTTTTTCACTCTACCCCATCGTGTGGAGTATCGTAGAATAGGTCTTTTAAAATAAAGGCAAGGTTTCATACGTTACTTTTTTATAAAGTTTACTATTTTCGAGTAATCAGCCTCCAAAGTAGTTTGTAAGTTGGTCCCCCCCCCTAGCATAGAAACTTGCAAATTTCCATGCTAATAGATCATGCTAAAAACTCTTTAGGAAAATTATTGTGAAACAAATCGGACAGTAACTTTTGGAGTAATTAAAAAAAAGCATATTACGCGTTTATAGTTACGGAACCCTCCTTAGACATGTCCTGACATGCTCTTGGTTAGGTTATTAAGAATCTAAGCGGCTATCATTCAGTCGGTGGTCCGCTGGCTAGCAGTTGTGCGAGTGAGAAATCATAATCATTATGATTATGATCTAATTATTATATTAGAGTGAGAACCCAAAAGGCAAACTCGCGTCGATCCTTCGCAGATAGCTTTCGCGCGACCGAATGGATCAACCAAAACAGTTAGTCCACCGGCATATTTTGTTAACATCTTAAAACGTTGTCATATAAAAATTTGAAGTTTTTCTCTATGTAAGCTTATTTTATTTATATTAAATCCTTACCCCTTTACTATTAAAAATATTTACACAATGGATAAGTACGCTATACAATGTTTTAGTTACGCGTTTATAGTTACGGAACCCTCCTTAGACATGTCCTGACATACTCTTGGTTAGGTTATTAAGAACCTAAGCGGCTATCATTCAGTCGGTGGTCCGCTGGCTAGCAGTTGTGCGAGTGAGAAATCATAATCATTATGATTATGATCTAATTATTATATTAGAGTGAGAACCCAAAAGGCAAACTCGCGTCGATCCTTCGCAGATAGCTTTCGCGCGACCGAATGGATCAACCAAAACAGTCAGTCCACCGGCATATTTTGTTAACATCTTAAAACGTTGTCATATAAAAATTTGAAGTTTTTCTCTATGTAAGATTATTTTATTTATATTAAATCCTTACCCCTTTACTATTAAAAATATTTACACAATGGATAAGTACGCTATACAATGTTTTGTCCTTGTCTGATATATAGAAAAAGTAGCTTGACAAAAAAACTCTTTTTATTAATTATTAGTAAGGGAGTTAACGTATACCTTTTTATTATTACATTTCCTCCTTCACTGGTCTAGTTGAATATTTCTAAAAATAATAAAGGCTCTTCAGGACGGAAGATATATTTGGGGTTAGTTAATTACCAGGAGGCATAGATGTATTATATGCTGCCAGGAGGTCTCAAATAATAATATTTTTGAAGTGAAATTTTTTTTATCGGCGTTGGAAAAAAATTTTCCGTCACATTTTTCGGTTACGCGTCACATTTTTCCGTTACGCGCCATCTTTTTCAGAATCGTGAGAGGGTCAAGCCACGTTTTTTTCTTGCACCCTTATTTATTTCTGAAACACAATAGCGACGTGATAAATAATATATCAATACTGATGTGATCAACAAAATCAAAGGCTTTATTTTAATTCTAATTCCAGTGGATTTTTAACAAAAGTAAGTAATTATATCTCTTTTTCTAATACTTGGGTGGGATTGTGGTATTTATTTTTTTAAATTTAAGATATTTAAGGTTAACCTCAGTTTCTGATTGTAACTATCGGTCAATGTATATGATTTCATTAAAATAGTATTTATTAATTAATACGACTGCTAATTTAATGAACATCAATTAATTGGCATAAAGTATAAATTCTGAAATATGTTATATAATTTTTGTAAATCAATTAACTAATTTTTGTAGATTCAATGATGGAAGAATCCACAAATCCTGAGGAATCTTCGAATGCAATTACTATACAAGTTGATGTCCATCATCGGCATTATTCACAACTCAGTGCATCAATCGCTACCACAAGCCATGACTTTGTGAATGAACCTGAAACAACGAGTGATCTTCCTTCAATCCACCGTGATTATCCAAAAACAGCTGCACAGCGAATGGCAGAGTATAGAGCTCGGAAAAAAAAGGAAACTCCAATAGTGAATCATCGAAAATTGTTTAAACTTTATCTAATTAAACTTTATTTAACCAATTTCTACAAAGTTGCATGTAGATCATTTTTCGAAAAATAAGGCCATAAAGAAGTTTCACTTCTTACGTGTGTACACTAGTACACGCACACATTTTTTTAAATAGATAAAGTTTATTAATAAGGTACACAAAATTTACAAAATGAATGTGTTTCAATGTGAGATAAAATTAAAAGTTTAAAAATTTGACATTACTGTTCTAAATTTGAAAACATTTAAAAATAAAAATATAATGTGCTAATATGAAAATGATAAAAATTAAAACCAAAATCAATAAGGCAAAAACAAATAAAACAATAAAAAATAACAATAGTCGTGTAGTGTGACGTCACACACGCGCGTCACCATTGGTTGCGACTCGCGACCAATAGTGACGCGTTTCGCAATTTATTTTTTATATATATTTCTTTTCGGTTTAAATAAGAACTAAATTTTAAAAAATCCTTTTAGTTATAATGTGACGACAATAAAGAACAGGGAAAAAATATTTCAGGCAAATTAAATTTTCATGCATATTCCTTATTGTTAACAAAGGCACCAAACCGCTCTATGGAACTGCCTGTCTTTATTACATAATATGGCAGTTAACGATACTGGCCACTTGATAATTAGCAAAAATCAACGCTCATTGACCTGGGTCTGCAATCTTGACAAAGATAGCGATCGCTAAGTTAATGTTTTTTTTTTTAACTCATAACTTACCAAATTTAATTTTACGAGTAAATGGTCGAAATTCGACTATAGGAAATGTCTGTGACCAAATTGATATTATTGATGAAATATATACATTTTCGTCTAGTAGAGCAAAAGGTATTCCCAAATTAAATCAAAATTATGGTTACCCTGCTCGAACATTGTACGAGAGAACATATTTTTAGAGATTACACGTGTTGAAAATTGTTCTGAGGGTAAAACGATACGTCATTCTAATCAGGTTAATATGTCGAATAAATGGGTATTCACACTGAAATCCTAGTAATTACAGATAATGAGATATCAGCGTATAAAGTAACGTTTCGACCGCGCGGCCATGAATTTTTTGTTTCGGACTGATTTGTCTGTTTAATTAAGCTTTTGCAACATTTATTGCTTTCACTAGTTTCGACAAATTAGGACCTTTCTTCCAGTAACAGTTTTTTGTACTAAGTCTTAAGTTATAAAGAAATAATCAACATTAAAAAATGACAAGTGAAGGATTGCGCGGCCATAACTTCTAAGGTAAATATTTCTTAAAATATTGAATTACAGTTTATAATTCGTTTTTCGACAATTTTTGACAAATTCAATCTTCAAATGACAAAATGAATTAGTTCTCTGACCCACGTGATTCCTGAGATCTTCATGGCCGCGCAATCCTCCACGTAACGTTCGCGCGGCCAACTTTAAATCCTTGTAACTTCTTTGTTTCTACCTTGACAAATTTTTGGTTTGTTCCCTTCGATTTTGACAAATTTCGACAATTTTTTTGGCGAATTTTTTTTCTGTTTAGATAACTTGGCGGAGCAATCGTAACGCACACAAGAAAATACCAAAAGAGGTAAATCAAATGAATTAGTTTTCGAAACACAAATGCATGAGTAAATAGCGGTATTCGCTGGGTGCGAAGTACTAGGTGGGGGTATCATAATCGATCGCAGCGCTCATGGTGGCAAAAAGTAGAAATTATGTAGGCTCTGTCATCTGTCAATGCCGAAGCAATCTTTAATTTTCTAAAATTCTAAAAGCGTTTTTTAAGGTATCAAAGTTTTAATATTATATATCTATGTATCAAAGTAACAGATGTTTGTCTGATAATGCAGGCTTGAAGTATAGAACTCTGTCCTTGTTTTGTTCTTACGCTACATCTCGGACATGTCCAGCAGATACCAACAATTTTCCTTTACAAACGGTTTGTGGTTGAAATTTTATATTGAGTGATACTTACAAACCCGGTCTTTAAAATAATACTCATTTTGATCTGAAAACAATATTTAATTTATTACTAAAATTTAATTAAATTAAATTTATTATTATTTAATAAAACCATTAAAGTAGCTTTATCTTCTTGTTTTACAGTAAAACTACAATTAAAAAAGAAGTAAGCAAATCCAGATATAACCAAAATAAAACACATTTTGGATAGATTTTACATACCTACCACATTTTACCTACCTACCTACCTACCATACCTAATTTGAATGCCCAAAAATGATTACACAACACTGTCCACCCAAATCACAGTAATTTTGAAGTTTACATTAATAATACAATAGTATTTTTAGGGTTCCGTAATACTTAAGGAACCCTTATAGTTTCGCTCTGTCCGTCTGTCTGTCTGTCCGCACCTCTAGCTCCTGTAATTATGAATATAAACTGATGAAATTTGGTACAGTTATAGATTGTGTATAGATCACGGTTTCGGGATCATAAGAAAATAATAATTTTATATTTTAGGGGTGGCTCTCCATACATGTGAAGTGGGGATGAAAAATATTTTTTCACTCTACCCCATCGTGTGGGGTATCGTAGAATAGGTCTTTTAAAATAAAGGCAAGGTTTCATACGCTACTTTTTTTATAAAGTTGACCATTTCGAGTAATCGGCCTCCAAAGTAGTTGTAAATTGGTCCCACCCCTAGCATTTTTAAACTATAGGAGATAGAAACTTGCAAATTTCCATGCTGATAGATCATGCTAAAAACTCTTTAGAAAAAATATTGTTTTAATATTTTATCACACTGCCGCCAAAAAATTTTAAAAAATCAGAACGGTCAGAGCCAACAAAGTTGCGTACGCTAGGTGGCGCTGAAGTCGTGCACGGAGCGAATACGCCAATTTCATAATATGCACATAAGGAGGACCTAATAATATATTTTTCGCTTCTTGGATTCTCTGAGTGATTTCGTGCAAATGCGACGGATATTTAAGTTTGTTGGCAGTATTGTTTTTTTCATTCCTATATTCTTTTATGATTTCTAACAGAATAAGACTTCTGATGTGATAAGAGACAACGCCTGATGATAAGCTGTTACCGCCCTCAATGGAGACCCGCAGCCGCAGTACCAAAGGAATTACAAGTGCTTAAGCGGTCTTTAATACAACCAAAGGTCCCCTTTCGGCTTCTAGTCTCTTCTATCCTCACTCACTAGGAAAAACATTAATTTAGCGCTATTTCACGCTGGTTTTCGGAAAATAAATAAAAAAAAGTCCCTAAAACGTTATTTCACGAAAGTTGTGAGACTTTTTCATAACTAATATTTTTAAGGGTGAATTACTTAATATTATAAATGCGAAAGTGTCAACTGTCTGTCTGTTACCTCTTCACGCTTAAACCGCTGAACCTATTTTTATGAAATTTGGTATAGACATACTTTGGGTCCCGGGAAAGGACATAGGATATTTTTATCCCGAAAAAGTAGTGTTCCACGGGATAATGTATTTACGCGGGCGGAGCCGCCTGAAAAAACTAGTAGGATTATAATTCATTATTCCTAGGCTAAAACGATACGATATACAATACATAACATATTTGTTACTTTTCCATTCTGAGTAGGTAGGTACTACTGCTACTACATAAAACGTTTGAAAATGCTTGAATAGACACGGAATAAGTAACTTTTACCGGTGTTTGAAGTGCAAACAAACTTTATACGACTTTGTCTGGAAAAACGTTAACATAATATAGGGGAAGGTGGGGCAGATTCGTACAGTTTTTATATCTCGTCTTGTAGAATGCTCTCTGGTATTGAGATCAATATCAATTCACCAAAAATCTATAGTCTTACTATCTGACTTGATATTAAAAACATTTCTGTAAATACAGTTCTACGACTTTTTGTAACACTTTAAAAAAAAATGTATGAATGTATCCCATATGCGAGGCACTTTCATACAGGCTATGGGGCAGGTTCATACATGTGAAAAAATACACGAGTTGTGCATGAAATGTTTATCAAAATCAAAGTATCAAAACGTTAGTGAAAACAAAAGCAATATTAGTATCTTACGACCATAATACTTTCATAATCATATTATAAAAAAATAATAACAAATAGGTATAGTTAGTTTTTATTTTTATGGTACCAAGAAAACTAACATAAACGATAGTCTTTCTGATCAGTCACATCAATATTCCAATATCTTATCCTATTGCTTAATTCTTATTTAGTAGTAGGTATTATCAACAATAATCAACAATTTAACTTGGACACATGTCAGTCCGTAGTGCATCTTAGGATATATTTATTCAAAAGATCCTCTTCTGTTTTTGTAAAAACTTGGTGCAATGCAAATTTAGATTCGAATACACGAGTTTCGCTACCAGGATCTTGTGTTTTGGGTAATTTTTTGATACGGCTTTGTAGGTTTTATACGTTAACTCATTATTTGGCTGCTGATTTCCGAAAAGAGAGTTTGTTTTTCGAAAACTTCATCAATAGCTTTGAACATTGCCTCTTCGTCTACCTCTCAACTCCTAGTTCCCCTTTTCTTCTAATTCTGACCGGACAAAATTCCTCCAATATTCTTGCATAAGTGTGCTCTCGAGTTATCTCAGCCTCTTCACTTAATTTTTAATATATCGCTTAGAACTGGCGTTTTTCCCACTGCATGGAAAAAAGCCCGTATAGTCCCTATTCCTAAAGGAGATGATCCTAGACTTATTACCAATTATAGACCTATATCTATTCTGTCGACGATGTCAAAGGTTTTTGAGTCTTTGGTTCACCAAAATCTCTCCAAACATGTAAATCAGCTTCTTAATAGTAACCAACACGGTTTCGTATCCGGTAGATCATGTAATACTAACCTTACATCTTACGCAACCTACCTAAGCAATGCAATTGATAATGGTAATGAACTTGACGCTATATATACTGATTTTTCAAAGGCCTTTGATAAAGTCAATCATAACATTCTTTTACAGAAGATAAGGTCTTTTGGCATTGTTGGCTCTTTATTAAACTGGTGCTCTTCTTACTTGAGTCAAAGACCATCATATGTCGGCTTTGATGGTTATCAATCTGACCTCTTTATCGCTTATTCCGGGGTCCCTCAAGGGTCAATTCTTGGACCTCTTTTCTTTGACATTTTCATCGATGACATTAACGATATATTGATAAACTCTAATGTATTTATGTATGCAGACGACCTGAAATTAATTAGGATAATAAAAACAAAACTTGACATAAAAAAGCTCCAGGATGATATCGATAGTCTTGTCTTATGGTGTGCCAACAATAAAATGTACCTTAATACGAAAAAATGTCATCATATTAAGTTTACAAGAAAAAGGGTAGCTACTATCAGCGACTACACGATATCAAATACAACTGTATCTCAAGTACAAACTATTAGAGATCTTGGAGTTGTGCTTGATTCAAAGCTGAGTTTTATTCCACACATAGAGGAATCGGTTAGTTCTGCCTTAAGATCTCTTGGTTTCGTGATCAGAAACTCTAGAGAATTTCGCAAAACCTCTACAATTTTGACCTTGTATAATAGTTACGTAAGAAGTAAACTAGAATACTGTTCTACCGTATGGAACCCATATTACAAAGTGCACATTGATCGAATTGAAAGTGTTCAACAAAAAATTGTTCGTCATTTGTCCTATAGATTCTGTAACTCCTTGCATGGTTGCTCATACGAGCAGAAGCTACAGCATTTTGGTATGGTAACATTAGAATCACGAAGGCACATTTTAGACATGTCATTTCTTTATCAATTAATAAACAATAAAATAGACTGTATGCATCTCCTTTCTTCATTAAATTTTTTCCTCCCCGTGAGATCTTTTAGGAAACAAGTGCCCCTTTTTCGACCTAATTACCATAGAACTAACCTGGGTAAAAATAACCCCATAACTAGACTTACATGTAAATACAATGAGCTATCATCGAGGATAACGGATCTTGACGTAAACCATGATAGTTTTCGCAATTTCAAAACAAAGATCCTCAAATACTATGAATCCACTGATGTTATTTAATTGTGTCATAATTCTGTAATAATTTTTATTTTATTTATTCAAATATTTTATTATTAATCTTGACATCATTAATTTATATTATTAACATTGTTAACATTTTTAATTTATCGCAACTTTGACATTTATTTGATCTGACACTTATTTGACCTAATTTTAATCTGTTTATTTTTTTTTATGACTAAATTTCATGTTCTGTATATTAAAGCTGCTGTTTTTCTGTGCAAAGCGTTTTTTCTATACTTTAATTTTTGTAGTTAATTAATTAGTTATTATTATTATTGTAAATTTAGTACTTATTATTATTTTGTATGCTAATGTTAGTAACTTTAATTTTAATTTTTTCTCTTTATGTTTATGGTTTTTAATTTGCATGATGAAATAACCTATAATTTAAAGTACAATAAGCTCTTTACTTATTCTAATGTATGTTTTAATTTGTATCATTGTAACTTTTGTTGGTTATTCATAGTAAATAAATAAATAAATAAAATAAATAAATAATTTCTGACCATAATAGTTCTGCAAAGCAAAATTATGGTATAATATCAATTTTGCTAACTAAAATAATAAGCAATGGGGCACATTCATACAGTATGAATGTGCCCCGTACACTACTGTATGAACTTACCTCATCACAAGAAAATTAAATTAAAGTTACCCTATTGCCCCTATTATCTTTTAAATAAAATAGAACTGAATAATCTAGCGAGCTAAATCACTTTCCGTGGCACACCGCCGCGCGTTTTGTACCGATTGCTTTCAAACTCCGTCAGCAACCACACGCATAATACAGCTACGCATAGGTACACGTATAAGTCATTCTGTTGATGTGCGCCTAACGTCAGATATATCTAGTGTATGAATCTGCCCCACCTTCCCCTACGCATTATCTACGTTTTTGTTTTTCTTTTTTTTTTGCTTGCTGGTAGTACTTGATTCAAATCGTTAGGACTAAGGACAAAGGTATTTATTAAAACAATAGTAAGTATATATCACACAAGTTAATTTTATTAAGGACAAAATATATTACATGGACATAATATACACTATCAGTCTAATGAAGTTATTTCAATATATTAAATCTTTCTTCATATAAATATATGTTCTACGCCTAACTTTAGGGACCTAACGAATTATATCTCTCTTACATATGCTATTGCAATATTATGGAATGGGTGTTGTGTATTTACAGAAAACTTTAATGTTACCTTACAAATTAAGGTTATATTAAAACAATACTTTTTATAATATAATCCGGGCAAATTATGTAACTATAAAGTATAAACAAAAACTTAAGTCTCAGAACCTAGCAATTTAACTAAAGCCTATTAATTTTAGTCAGCTAGTACATTTCTTGGAATATTAACCGAATATAGTTTAGAATGATACTTAATTCTAGTGCTATGATAACTTGAAAAGAAATTAACATGTTTGAAATAAACTTATTTTTACGCGGTTAAAATATGGCTTGTGTGCCAAGCGATTAGGTATTAGCATTGGTTAAGTGTGCAAAGGTGGGTCTATAGGTGGGTAGTGCATAACTTACAAAATAAACAATTCCATCAGCACAAGTAGTACAATCCACAATTTTTAGATTTTTAAAACTGATTTCATATGTTTAATATATAATATATATATTGTATATTTCTACTAGTTTTAACACAACATTGAAATCAGTTTCTTTACGCAGTAGCCCATAAATTGTGCTATGTGCTGACATTTTAATATGACAGTAAAAACTAAAATATACAGGATTTGTAACTACGACTGAATATACATTTCTATAGCTATTTCTTATATTTTATACAGGCTGTAAGGAGAATGTGAAAATAAATATAAACCGTAGACAAATAGAATAAGTAGAATTATGTGGGAAAAAAATACCAAACATTCTGTATTGTACATTTACATATTTATTTTGTAGAAAATTGTATGTATGGTATATTATTACCAAAAAGTTAGGTCCCGCGAACATATAACTACATTTTTAAGTTGAACAATATCGAAACACAGCAAAATTCGTAGTATAATCAGCACAAGAAAAAACAGAAAAATCTCGTAGTACATAATTAAGGATAGAAAAAAGGAAAAATCGTTTTTTAACTTATTAAATGTGATTATAATTGCAGGCAGAAAAGTTTATCACATTCACAAAATCAGAAACACTTTCAATATTGTCCAACTTAAATGAATTGTTATTTATCGTCTCTTTCTAACACGATAATATAGATAGAGACAAGAACTAACGTAATTTTTTTCAATCACAAAACTCACAATATTTGGTTTTCAAAGTGCCAAACAGTTTGACCTAAATTTTAGATTAAAAAAATTTATATTTTCACCCCATTTATTTCCCCTAACGTTAATACTTACACTGTATATTTTAAATCAGACGAATCTTCCGATTTTATTGGATATATTCGATCGACAATCGATAATTTACATGTACAGTTGTGCCCACGTAAAAACAACCAAATTCCCTCACAAAACAGTCGGGAAAAAGGTTTATTTTTAGGAACACCTGTCGTACATTACATTAATAAGCTCCTACGATATTATCGAACACAATTATCTAGATTGCACAAATCCAATTTATTCGTTATTCTACTTATAACAGGCAATTTATATATATGTACAGGAGAATGCGAAACATCTTAAGAGTAAAAAAAATGTCTTACACAACTTGTAAGACAAAAGCCATTCCTTCATTTTTTTATTGTATTCAATTTAAATCAGCAAGAGTATACTAAAGATTTGAAATAGTACGGTATGGTAAGAAGATTATCTGTAGTATTCACAACAGATTTTAGTAAGTTAAATATGTATAACTAAATACTATTTTATACGATATTTTTTTGTTATCTAGTATTCACTCGCTGAGAAAAGCAGACGGAAGTAACATCATTACACTTGTATATTGAGATCGTAAACGGCTCGACTCATTGCTTCAGTTAATCAATAATAAATGCCAATAATACTACTACAATAAATAGTTTAAACGACAATTTGGCAAGGAAATTAATATTCCTCTACCTAATATAGATACTGTACTTTGATATTTTTTCTTAATTCCTAATAGATATTTTTTTATTCATTTTATAATATTAAAATGAATGAAAATTATCTATTAGGAATTCAATCCAACCAAACATTTTTTTCGATTCACATTAGGAGGATTTTTTTATTCAGTATTCATAAGGTGAGGCAAAACGAGCGCTGAGTTGTAAGTCCTATAATTTCGGTCGGCAGAAAGTCTGCATCATTCGGTTTCATAGAAAAGTCCTATTTGATTCACACGGGATTTTTTATGGAAAAAAAATTATGCGACCAAAAATACACAACTTACAAAATTACTCGCTTGGCGTCACCCTTGTAACCATATTAGATGAGGAATATTGTAGCTGGCTCAAACTTAAAGTAAATCTAAGAGAAATTCATTATTAAGCAGCTAAGAATTATGTTTTATAACACCATATTGCGTTTTTTGTATTACGATTTTATACACCAAATTTATAAGAAACTAAGACATGAGTCCATTAAGAATGTACTTCTTTAATAGGGCATGCTAAATATGTTATATATGTAACTAGTAGACCTGGTCACAGGTTATAACTACCAAGTAATACAAGCTGACACTTTACAATGAAATTATTTACAAAAATATACGAGATAGATATGAAACCATAAAAATATAATATGATCCAAAAACATACTAAAGATATCGCAAATAAATGAATACACAACACAATGTATATGCCATATAGAAACCTGTGTAAATGTTCAAAATCACAAAGTAGGTTACGAAATGTAAATAAACTAAAGACTTTAATTTTATTTTCAAAAAATTACTTGGATTTAGAAAGAAGATTAATTTTTAGCGTTGAATTTAGTAGAGCAATGTAGAAAAATTTTGCAGCATACATTTCAAGTTACCTTGAATGTTTCGTACAAACAGGTAAAAAATAAGAATTAATAAGCTAGGCTATTTAAAAATTTAAAATAACCATATTTTTAACTACTATTTTAACATTAGGAATATTAAATACTTTGGTGAAAAAAGTAGTGGTATGGGAATAGCAAACAAAAAAACATCTTCTTTTCAAACCAAATAGATTATTATAAATAAACTATATTACATAACAATATTATGCCAAATGTTCGCACAAAATCAACATATACAAAGCACAATCTCAGATAGTGCGATATATAAATAAATAGCTATATCTAAAATGCATCTAATTTTCTTACGTTAGTCATGATTGTGTATAAAATAAACCATTTCCAAAGAAACGACTTACAAAACTAGATATAGTAAATCTGCGAACGCACCATAAATATAATCTAACTATAAAACACTTGAAACAAAATTGACTAATTGTCTCTGCTACAGCAGTGAATTGTCTATGCCCGAGTCTTTTGACCATAGTGACACACTTCACTCCAAATATAATCTTAGGCTTTTATTGTCCTTTTTATTTTGCCCAAATCATTGCACCACTAATATTTCACTCAGGCTTTTCAGGTATATTTACCTCATAATTCTTGGAAATATACAACATTAGCAACACTGACATTTCAGGCTGAGCAGGTGATTCCTTTGCCTGCAATTTGACAGCTGTCACGAGTGTCACTGACATTTCTCTTTTATCTTCTTGCCTATGGTTTATCTGAGTGCCGTGTACAAGTTGAGTACACTCTTGTTCTCCTTGTGTGAGGTGGTTTTAGAGAAGACATTCCAGAACCTTAAGGTCTCGTCCCCTGCGCCGGTGACGATCGCTTCGCCGTCGGGCGACAGGGCGAGGTACAGCACTCTGTACGAATGTCCGGTGAGTTTTGCCACCTAAAAACATAGAATAGATCGATCAGGGATAAATTTAATAAACATATGCATGATGTCTCGTTTATCAATATACTTTCTAGGTGACTTGAAAACATTCCCGATACATTGAAAACGGTCCAGGGAAAATTTAGAGCATTGAAATAGAACTCTGGGCTATTAAAAGAGTTGAAAATGGAAGTGTCGGGTGTCAAGCTGTCATAAATGACATCGACATTGAACTCGACACCTTTGTGTACGATTTTCGGCTCTATTGAATCAGCGGATTCCTGGTCATATTATAGTCCCTGGCTTTTACAAACCATATCTTTTGGATCCGAATATTTACCGCATGTATTTTTAGAAAGAGATATACTTATTAAAAATTAACGAAAAATCAATGCTAGCCAAATTTCTATATCCTATATTCGAAGCCAATTTGTCCAGTCCATATCCAAGGTTAACATCCATTACATTTTCTTAAATCTAGCAACACTATTTACAGGTTTTAGTACATACCTGTGTGAGCGAGGGGTACTTCCACACGAGGATCTGGTTCTGGGAGTACCCGTGCGTTGACACCAGCTCGCTCGAGTGCTTCGACCACGCCAGGTTGCACACTTGAGACCCTGAAATTGTAGAACGTAAGCTAAGCCTAGTCGTTAAAGCTCAATTTGATGTGAATTAAAAGTTTTTTTTTTAATTTATTTATGGCGTCAGCTTATCATCATTTGCCAGTGTCAAATATATTTTCATCAACGTATTTCTAAATCGTCAAGTCCAAAGTCTAGTCAAAGTCCAAATAAATAGTCACGTTAGTCAATCAGTCAAGTCAGTCGATTCAGTAAAATAGTAGACGCTTTACTGAAACTTCCTAGGGACTTTTGGCGGGAAACCCAATTTAGCACGCATTTTGTAGTTGTATCACTCTTCCACACTAGTGCACCTCAGCGAATAATTAAAGGTTAATATTTCACCAATATTACTCAATAAAAACCGAAATAACATGAATTTAGAAAATAATACAAAATTACACAACATTGCTGATTGACATTCCCGGCGAAACCGAATTAAAAGTTTGTAGGTATAGTGCGATTCAAATGAGAATAGGATTGAGTCGGCGCCATATTGTGACGTCATAGCTGTCAATTTTACCCAATTGGATACCTAATTAGGTAGGGTGAGCAAAAAAAGTTGTTTTTCTTTTAATATAATTTATTTACAAAATTGAGTGAAAAAACTGTAATGTGAATCTAGCTCTTCAATTTCGCTCATCTCTGTATTACTGTCCGCGTAGTCATCGTCGTCTATGTAACACAGCGCCTCGTTTACAGCAAAATGAGTATGACATTAACAAAAACAATATAATTTTGGCAAGTTGCCTTGCACCAACAATGAAAAACAATGTTAATTTATGATTTTAAAAACATTAAATATGAATATGTATTATTATAATTAAATGTTTAGATAATTTAACGTTATTATTTAAATTCGATGTAAGACTATTATTCCTCTTCTTTTATTTATGGCAATCGCGGTAGCAAAGGTTTTGCAACATTTTGCTAGTGTCGAGTATATAAAGAATTATTTCGACTAATAATATTGGCAAATAAGTTTTTCTGCTGACCGTACTTTTCAAGTGACATTTGACAGATAGAGGTCATTGACGTTCCTATTCTCATTTGAATCGCATTATAACTTGTTCACGGCGAGTACGTAAGTAGCACACAGAGGCGGCGTCACTCACCGGTGTCGACGCACTGCATGGGCTGCGAGGTGAGCGTGTTCCAGAAGCGGATGCAGCGGTCCGCGGTGCCCCCGCCCGACGCCAGCAGGCCGTGCTGGTGCGGCGACCAGGCGATCGCCTTCACCGCCGCCACGTGCGCGGAGTACGTCTGAACCGGTGACGTGGAGTGCTGGAAGAACAGATGTCGTTATAGTCTACATAATAATAATAATATCTATGGACGCTTTCACGTCAATCTGGTCCCGTAGTAAGTTCTCGAAGAACTTGTGCTACGGGTACCAGACAACGGAAATATATTTAATACTTTTATATTATACATATATTTAAGATTTTTATTATTTAATACACATATTTAATACACATCCGTGACCTCCTCAGGAACGCATAAAACTTTTTGTTTCCTGGCGGGATTCGAACTAGAGATGTCACGAATATTCGGCAACTATTCGGTATTCGGCCTATTCGGCCACTTTTTTTGCTATTCGGTATTCGGCCGATTATACGTACTATTCGGCCGAATACCGAATACCAAATCATGTAAAAAAAGACACGTTATATTACTCAAAATTATGTATTTATTTCCGAATTACAACACTTTAGTAATTAAAATTGATCAGTGGTAAGTTGTGATGGATAAAAACAAGCTTTTCAGCATTTTTTGGTAGCAAACGATTACGCTTTTCATTTTAAATGTTACCAGCCTCAGAAAATAACCTCTCACTATACACGCTAATCATCGCCTGCTGCGCCAACGCAACGAGGAAAACAGGTTGAAACAGGAAAATCCAGCTAACGTGCTCCCGACAAGTATGTATTTCGTGCCGAATATTCGGCGCTTCGGCCGACAGCGTTACCGAATATTCGGTATTCGGCCAATTTACTATTCGTGGCATCTCTAATTCGAACCCGCGACTTCCGGCTTTAGCGCCAACGCGCTAACCACTGAGCCACGGAGGCCGTCAACATTATTACATTATTACTATTAATACATGGCTCGTAGAAATTGGCTTTGTGAAGAATATACAAAATGACACATTGAACACTTCCTACTCCCCCTATTCAATATTTGATCAATGCATTAATTTCGTTTCGGGTCCTAAGACAGATTTAGCATGTCCCCGGGCACCCCTGAGATCATATCAAAGGGCGTTGGTTGGTTGCCGCTGTCGATCCTGGCTACACAGGAGTTGCAGTGGTGGGTAAGTGTGGTGGGCCAATTGCCCATTTACAAAAAAATAATGACAGATTGATATAGAATATCTGTCAAGTTTTCTACGCAGGCACAGTGCTTTAAATAGCAGATTATTGTTTAATCGGAGGTGACCTGTGTGTTTAGATTTTTCAATTGTCTAACTTAGGGAACATACCCATATTAATGACGTTTTCTACCCAGTTTAGTATTTTGGACAAGTCCCTTTGGGGATCGCATTTTGTGTTTAGTCGATTAAATGATACCCTAAATTTTAAATATGATATGATAATGGGTATCATTTAATCGACTAAACACAAAATGCGATCCCCAAAGGGACTTGTCCAAAATACCAAACTGGGTAGAAAGCGTCACATAATATGGGTATGTTCCCTAAGTTAGACAATTGAAAAATCTAAACACACAGGTCACCTCCGATTAAACGATAATCTTAATGATTGAAACCATTTTCAGTGTCTTAAGGTAGCCTTCAGAGCGATGAGTGTGATCACTTTTGATAAAAAAATAATACGAATATCTAAAATATCGGCCATACATATATATGGGGATTCAAATGATTTGTCTTCAACCCCAGAATCTCCATTTATAACTGACATTGTTCTACCAAAACACCCGTTACATAAAATTTGAATTATATCACAGCAGGACGCTGCAAACAGTGTAACATAACAACCACAAGGGCTATCGGCTAGCACCGCAAAACCGCTTTCCCACAAAACAACAAAGTTATCATTGTTGAACTTAATTCTATTTATGTAAATTCATTACAACTATTAACCTTCCTCGAATCATTTACCTAATACCTTAGGGCTAAACTCGATAATTCCAAAGGAACCACATTTTTTACATAATAATATTATCTATGGACGCTTCACACCACGTCAAGCTTGTCCCGTGACAAGTTTTCGAAGAATTTGTTACGGGTACCAGACAACGGAAATATATATTTAATACTTTTATATTATACACACATGTTTAATATCTACAAATACATGACCCAGGAACACGGAAAAACTTTTTGTTCCTTCGGCGGGATTCGAACCCGCGACCCCCGGCTTGAGCACCAACACGCTCAACCACTGAACCACAAACGTGGAGAGACATTAAAAGAAGCCTATTAATTAAGTAGCTTATATACAGTGTGAGTCTCGAAATTAAAAGATTTTATAACAGCAGATGTTCTATCGACAAGACACTCCCCCTTTTGGGGGTCGCAACCCCTCCCCAGTATAATTTCAGATGAAACCTAAACTGTATCTAAAATTGTATTAAAAAAATCTGTTCAGCTATTTGGTCGTATTCTATAGAATACATTTAGGTAATTAAATACTAGTATGCCAAAGTAAAAGGTAAAGAACGATTCTTTTACTATAGTAGAGAATTTAACGTGCCATGCTTATAAAAAAGTGTTGTATCCTTATTAAACCATCATTAAAAATACATAAATTACTTTTTTAGTATTTTCCTTTCGTTCTATATTAAACGGCGATGATTTATTTATTATTTATTCGAACGAGGCAGTTAATCACTTTTATTAATTAAGTCTGTCTAGTTATATACTCATGTGAGTATATTAGATTGCATTTACAGCTATCCGTTTATAATTTATGTATTTTTAAAAACCTGAATAAATTAGGAATAATAAATTCCTATGCAGAAATAATAATATTTTAGAATTTATATGATTGTGAAATTGCTGCATGGTTTGTTTCATTATTTGTCAGAAAAAAAATACATAATATAACCCCATTAATTACAGTACAATAATAAGTATATATGTATAAAAATATGTAAGTATTTACTTGTGTAATACATACATTTTATTGCTAAATGTTAAGCGACGACTGAACGACGCATGGTAAAACCCGAAATGAAATGTTTTTGTATTTTTTATTGATAAATAAAGATTAAAAAATATGTAAGATTGGCCGCGATATATCCGAGAAGGAGTCGAGAAGATGACAAGGTGTGACGACGACCTAGCGACCATCAGCGGCCGTGAGCGGCGGTGATTGTCTCAAGCGAAAGTGTGTTTTATAGCATTGAAGAAAAAGTTTAAAATTATATGACAGTTATGCTGCTGGCCGCTCCGCTGCCGTTTCGGTGTAAATTGACCCTGGGACTATATTATTATGATCCGGAATCCGGCGGTCCCGGCAAAAATTCAGAGCAATTGAAAATAGAACTATGCGCAAATACAATAAAGCTGAAAATCGAACACACAAGTGTCGAGTGAAATGTCAACGTTATAATTATATGACAGCTCGACACTCGACACTTCGTAATTCAACTCTATTGTATTGGCGTAGAGTTCTATTTTCAGTACTCTGAATAATCCCGGGACCATATATTATAGTCCCAGCCTTAAGGGGCTTACAACAGCTAATCGACCTTGAGCGATGCTTGCACACATGCATAAAATTTCTCAACGACATCTAGCGGTAAAAGCAATTAAGCGCTTTACACCACGGGATACTCAATTGCAAATGCTTGATGAGATTTTGACACTTTTTTTCCGAGAGATGGCGCTTTTATTATTAAACTTTTTTAATAACGAGATATTAATTATTATGGCCATAATAAATGATGACGACATTTTTCAAGCTACGAGACAGAAATTATAAACTAAATACGTTTATTTCTGTTTCGTAGCTTGAAAAATGATAATTCAATAATTTACATTTTTTAAACAAAATCATTGTTTTGTACTGACTGTTTTGTAAAACATTGCATACGGTTTTTAATAAATAATAAATTCAATGTATTTTGTACAAATATAATTATTTATAATTAACATTAAATAAACATATTAATATCCAATACAAACAATTCAATATCTTGTACGCTCATGAAGTACAAATTCAAATAATATGCAATATGCAATGCATTATCTGGGGGCACGGCAGTGCCCCTGCCAAGTCGAGCGCGAAGCAAACACTGCCGTACCATCCTTTACTGGAACCATTTCGCCGCATTTTCAGGCCCCTATTTGAGAACCTCTGGATAAGACCAGAACGCAGAAATTGTCGTCATCCAATAAGCTATAATCACGTACTTAAAATCCAAAATTTCAAGTCTGTAGGTCATTTAGTTCCGAAGTTAAGCGAAAGCAAAGTTTCGCATTTTCGACACTCACTCACTCACTCACTCACTCACTCACTCATGATCATCAAAATAGAACTAGTACTTCCCATAAACTTAGAGAGCTGAAATTTGGTACAGAGTTGGGGTTTAATGGCCACATAAAGGGAAAACTATAAAAACTAGGATAATCGATCTGGGGGCACGGCAGTGCCCCTGCCAAGTCGAGCGCGAAGCAAACACTGCCGTACCATTCTTTACTGGAACCATTTCGCCGCATTTTCAGGCCCCTATTTGAGAACCTCTAGATAAGACCAGAACGTCGATCTGGGGGCACGGCAGTGCCCCCGCCAAGTCGAGCTCGAAGCAAACACTGCCGTACCATTCTTTACTGGAACCATTTCGCCGCATTTTCAGGCCCCTATTTGAGAACCTCTAGACAAGACCAGAACGTCGATCTGGGGGCACGGTAGTGCCCCCGCCAAGTCGAGCGCGAAGCAAACACTGCCGTACCATTCTTTACTAGAACCATTTTGCCGCATTTTCAGGCCCCTTTATTCTACTCGAACTTTATTCTACTCGAACATTACACAAATTACACTAAAATCTAGGAAAATAAATCAATATGCCCACGTTTCTACAAAAAGAAGTGAAATCCCACCAAAAACATTCTGTAAAAAACTAGCCAAGTCTCGATGGAGCTGCTTGTTTATCTCTAAAAAGTAATGAAATCTAGACAAAATCTAAGTCTCCTTACTGCGGTCTACGTCCTAAGTCTAAGGTTCCTTACTGCGGTTTCTTTATTATTATAGTTAATGTTGTGTGACTTGGCCGTTGAAGGGCACACAAGGGTACAAAAGGGGCTCCATGACACCATTGCTCCAATACGTGTGTTGTACAATCAACAACAGTCTAAAATGAGACACTAGCGTCCAATTACCAACACCAGTATGGGCTATTATCTCGCTTAACAAACATAGGTAGTTACAAATGTAAACAAAATTGACTTGTACCCATTAAAGTATAAAGAATATTCAACGGCCAAGTCACTCAACATTAACTATAATAATAAAGAAATCGCAGTAAGGAACCTTAGACTTGGCACGATTTTGTCTAGATTTCATTACTTTTTAGAGATAAACAAGCAGCTCCATCGAGACTTGGCTAGTTTTTTACAGAATGTTTTTGGTGGGATATTATATATGCAACCCATATTTCCATAAACCACATACATATGAAATAGACAAGACATTGATTAGGATTTTTGAAACGTGATATATTTTTTTATTATTTATATGTAACATAATAAAGGTACTTCGTTCCAAATTTCTACTGTCTGTCTGTCCATCTGTCTGTCTGTCCATCCGTCTGTCTGTCTGTTCGTCCGTCTATATGTTAGTCTATGTGTACTGTAAATCTTCTTTTACAAATAATTATTGTATATACATTTATTATACACTAGCTGTCCCGACACACGTTGTTCTGTCTTAAATATGAACTGGAATAAATAAATGACTACACCTACTCCTACAACCTACACCTTTTCCAATATTTTTACTGTTTTAACCTTCCCTGGACTTCCACAATTATTTCAAGACCAAAATTAGCCAAACCGGTCCAGCCGTTCTCGAATTATTAGTCCCGCGCGCCGCGGGAACGGGATAAAAAGTATTCTATGTCCTTCTCCTGGTTTTAAGATACTTCCTCACCAATTTTCAGCCAAATTAGTTTACCCGTTCTTGAGTTATAAAAAGTGTAACTACCACGACTTTCTTTTATATATATAGATTTGCTTATTTAGTTATCCACAACTCCTTTCCGACTTTTTCATTATACTAGACAATAGTTTTTTTATATGCTTTAAATAGTTACAATTACGTTATATTTACATATTTACAATTAGTTATGCGTTATATTCTACTTTAAAGCTTTAATATCTACAGTAAAATTAACGTTAACGTTTTGAGATAGGCTTCATATAAAACACATTCAATAAAACTTATCTCTAAACATTATTACAAAACCCAATAATGAGTTGGCCACATCCAGTAAAAAATATGATAGGATTATATATCAATGATATTATTCTGTTTACGTGCTATGTTTTTACACAGTTTTACTAACTACCCCCGTTTTTGATAATTAGTGTTAAGACTATTATTTGTGTAATGAATTTGGTTTGTGTAATTGTGACACGTCTCTGTAGCCTGTACGTTCTGAGTCTTTGTAACTTATTGTAAAATATGTTTTCTCATGTAAAGTGAATTATTATTAGTTCTTATGAGAAATAAATGTCTTAAATCTAAAAAAAAAAATGGGAGTGGGATTTCACTTCTTTTTGTAGAAACGTGGGCATATTGATTTATTTTACTAGATTTCAGTGTAATTTGTTTATTTAATTTGTGTAATGATCGAGTACAATAAAGTTAATCGTTCGACTATTTCTTCTTGTAAACTTGTAAATATAAATATAAAAGCCAGTCTAGTCTTATCCAGAGTTTTCCTTTAATTTTATTTATATGCGTATCAAAAGCAGAAAGGGAGGCATTCGCCCAGCAGTGGAATGCTACGGACTAGATTAAATTAGAAGATGTGTCCCACTTCGCTAGGTTTTTGAAATGACAGTCGATTTTTTTATGTACCAATAGTAGAAGGGGGGCATTACCATATCTCTAATCAGCTGAAACCAGCTGAGGATTCTTCATCAGATACTTCAGACCTTCGATTTTTGACATCAAATGAAGCGGCCCACCACCATGTTGAATATTTTTTGTAAAGGCGGTATGTCGATCTCTAATAGTTTGGTTGGGCTCTTGTGTTTTCTAATCAGGGTCACCAGGTACTCCAGATGTTCGATTATCCTAGTTTTTATAGTTTTCCCTTTATGTGGCCATTAAACCCTAACTCTGTACCAAATTTCAGCTCTCTGAGTTCATGAGAAGTACTAGTTCTATTCTGATGATCATGAGTGAGTGACTGAGTGAGTAAGTGTCATAAATTCAAAACTTTGCTTTCGCTTAACTTCGGAACTAAATGACCTACAGACTTAAAATTTTGGATTTTAAGTATGTGATTATAGCTTACTAGAGGACGAAAATTTCTGCGTTCTGGTCTTATCCAGAGGTTCTCAAATAGGGGCCTGAAAATGCGGCGAAATGGTTCCAGTAAAGGATGGTACGGCAGTGTTTGCTTCGCGCTCGACTTGGCGGGGGCACTGCCGTGCCCCCAGATAATAATTATAATAGGTCTATGGTTCATAGTAATTGATCCTCGAATTGATGAAATGCATGTTTCGAACTTTCGACTCACCTGTACTATGAACAAATGTTGCAGAAAACAACTAAGTACCTAATATTTATATCTATTACCAATATTATAATAAGTATTTTTCGTTTATTTTAGGATAATATGGCAGTATGGGTAGGTAATCACTAATTATAACCAACTTACTCGTGATAGTCATCTTTTGATGAATTTATTTCATTTTTATCACCAAGTCTTGGTCGTTTTCTGAAAAATCTAAGTGAATAATAATTATTATATTATTACAAAATAAATAGGTTTATAAACAATAAGTGACGACTGACGAGCTTCGGGTTTTGTTTTATGAAAGTACACATGGGGTACTTTTGACTCATTAGAATTTTGAAGCGTCTTTTTCCTGTAAGATTTTTTGTGAATAGGTAGGTAAATGATAGGTACAGAAATTTAAAAAGTTATTTATTAAATTCGAAAGCCACTAGCGAGGCGCGATCCCAGGACAATTCGATACCGAGGCCCGGAGTGCTAGGCGTACCGCTACGCTACGCGGTCATATGAAAAATTTGCCAAATTTCTGTACTGTCTTTAGCACTGAATACACGTTAGCTCACGTTACACTAGACGGTAAGCGATTCAGTACCAGCGGCTCGATAGTAACCAAATTAATCAGACCCCCACCCAGCTCAGCGGTGTAAGATTTATTTTCGTTACGGAATTAAATAAACGAACAAATGCGTAAAAACATAAACGAGCACAATAAAAATTCGTAATCATTGGAACATACTTAAATTATTCTTTGTACAAAATATTATTTACAAATAAACACTCGATTGACTCAACTGGTTAGATTTATTGGTCGACGGAGCGCAAATACGTCCTCCCCTCACGAGATAGCCGGCGGCACTGTCGCTACAGGGCTCTCACGCACACACGCTTACGCTAAGTCTAGTCGGATTGTGAAAATATGGAAAATACTTGATTACTGCAAATTATGGATTTAATTTAAAAAAATAAAACACTATGAAAGTAGTACACTGGTAGCCAAATATTGTCCATAAATTAAATCATTATTGAGTGCAATTTACTACATATACCGATCATTTTAAGATTTTATTAGAGGTATGTTTGCGATTTTTTCCTATCGAGAAAATTAAGTTGAATCGTGTTTTGAAAACACTATGGATATAGCATATATTCTGAATAATATTATATATCTTTCTCAATACAATTACCGCATTCTATCATATAGATATTCCGTTTAGAAATCTCGCATTTAGGTCTTCTAAGCCCCTTAAGGCGACGAATTGTGTGATGGGCAGACACTTGATTTTCTGGAGGATTACGTCTACTTTTTTAATTTGATAAAATTTACGGTTTCCGCAGACGTCTAATGCTATTAAATATTATAGCACTTACCATCGACCACACGAACAGCTTGTTGTCGTTACCGCCGGACGCGAGGGACTGTCCGTCCGGCGACCACTTCAGTCCGCACACCTCCTGTCTATGCCCCTGCAGCACGCGAGGCGACTGGATCTCTGGAATGAATGGAAATAGATGATGATTACTTTATGGTTTGTGGTGGACGGTGGTGCTATAGGAGACTAGTTTTTACTTTATTATTTTTGATTAAATTCATAGTCTTTAACTACTAACATCCACACTGGAACGCGAGGCCTGCCTCAATTTGAAAAAGAAAAATGTGCAGTCCACATTAGGGTTTTGCTATACAAATATATACGTAATTTATTTTAACAACGTTTTATTACATCATGCAGTATTCTTACATAGAGTATTAAGTAGAAACTAGAAACCCTGAAACGCCAGGCCCTGGTCTTAGCTACGCCCCTGACAGCCACAGAGGCGGGTTTAGCACGAGATACTTACGCGGCGTCCTGGTGTCCCGCTGCCGTATGTGGCGGTCCCGGGAGCCGGAGCTCAGGATGTCGCCGTTCCACGCCAGCGCGCCCACCCTCGCGATGTGGCCCTGCAGTTTCGTCACCTGGGAAGAGAGAATTGGGCTCGACTTAGTTGAGAATTCTCCGACACCAGCTGATAAAGCTATCGATCAATTTCACTGGTGGCGTCACCGCTGTGACTTACCTAATCAACTTCATACATTAAAAACAAAACTTAGGCCTTTGCATCCGTTATTGGATGATTTATACAGTATTCTCCGAGCGAAGTTCATTTAGCCGCCCTTTAGTTTGAGGACGGCAGTATAGTGCCTGGGATAATAATGTCGTATGGTTGCCCAAGCACAGACGGCATTCTCACAACATAGTCAACCTAGTCCAGAGGAATGACTGGTCAATACGTCTGAAGCCAACCATGTGCGGGTTTCCTTACGATGTTTTCCTTCACCGTTAGAGCGTCCGTATAATGTACTTGGGATCTGAAAAAGTCTCATTGGTACACGCCACAACCTGGGATTCGATCCTGCGCTCTCTCGAGAGCCAACCAAACGGTCTACCCACGGAGCTCTACATTATTGTATAACTAGGAAACATTTTCTCGTGACGACATATCAATCATCACGCACTAACCTCCTTATTTACGGCGACGTCCCACACGCTAATGTGGCCCTTCTGGGTACCAACAGCTACGAGGTGCCCGTTGGCGCTCCACGCCACCGACGTCACCGCGTTACCCTCCGAAGAGAGATCGCAGAGTCGCGTCACCTATTGAAGGAGAAGATGGAGTAAAAAAAAGGAATAAAGACAACAAACGTGGAAGGACTTAGATGATACTAAGTATTATCTAATAAGTAGCGCGTAACCCGAAGGAGAGTAGCCTTCAATATAACATTGAGATCCCAGGCACGCCAAACTACCCTTATATTCTCTTACTGATAAAAATCAGATTGTGGTATTAGTGTGTACAATGAACGTATGCATACCCGCTAGTTTGTGCTATGGAGTATGAACCAATTCTCAGGTACAGGGCGCCAAAGCAAAGGTACAAAAAAATTGTAGGTACTCATATTTATTACAGCCTTCGAAATGATTCTACCGTATGTTATAGGTAGTAGAATAATGACATAATTATAAAGTGAAATTTACACCCTTTACTTATTTTTATGTTATAGGTAGTTTTCATTAAAAAAAAAGATGAAAATCATCCACGTAGAATAAAAAATCATTAAACCTCCAAACTTTTTCTGTTCATACTAAGTTTAGAGAAAAATTACTGTAACAAGTTTTGTTCCATACAGTATCATATCAAAGTACCACTACAGCTTAATAAATATAAAATCAATAAACATAAAAAAACTATCGAGCACCGTTAGTATTTAGTATATATTATTTAGTATACAGTATAACAAAAACAATAAGTCATACAAAAACATGCAGCTAGCTGCTAGAGTCATTGGCCCACTGCATGTCGAACACACTATAAATATGCTAATTGCCAAAATCAACACGAATAGAACATATTAATTTAATTATGTACAAAAAGTCGATATGTGAGTGACATTTGGAATCCCAATCGGAAGTGAGGCAAGCGAGTTCGCACAAATTGTTGTAAAATAGTGATGTGATGATATAGGGAACGTGTTAATTATCGATAATATTTTTAAACCATTTACCTAGATAACAACGTTTAAAGGCTTGTTTCATTATTTTGCACATTTTTTTTTTTATGAATAATGGGGGCAAACGAGCAAACGGGTCACCTGATGGAAAGCAAGTTCCGTCGCCCATGGACACTCGCAGCATCAGAAGAGCTGCAAGTGCGTTGCCGGCCTTTTAAGAGGGAATAGGGTAATAGGGGAGGGTAGAGAAGGGAATAGGGTAGGGGATTGGGCCTCCGGTAAACTCACTCACTCGGCGAAACACAGCGCAAACGCTGTTTCACGCCGGTTTTCTATGAACCCGTGGTATTTCTCCGGTCGAGCCGGCCCATTCGTGCCGAAGCATGGCTCTACCACGTAAAAATTTTTGCGAATGGAATTGCAAATCGGAAAAGAGTGATGACGAGTCTTCATTTTCGTTAATCTTGTCATGGGGAACTTTTTAATTTTTAACCGGTTATCTCGTAATACAGCATTCAAACACTAAATAACAATAAGGACATTTTAATTTTTAAATACACCTACAGTAACAATATCACATATTCCTATCACCATATACATTACATAAATTACGACCTTATCTTTATTATCACTAACAACTAACAAGTGACCGCAGTAATTTATTAAAACCTCAAGCGTTAACCAGTACGGCGGTATCATGGGAACATTCTCAGCGAGCCATTATTCCGTTTAGTATCGTGCGAATCACGTTAATGTAGCGTACACTTTATTGTTATAAATATATTATAGTCTGGGACTGTTATCTATACTAATATTATAAACGCGAAAGTGTGTCTGTCTGTTACCTCTTCACCCTTTAACCGCTGAACCGATTTTTATGAAATTTGGTAGAGACATACTTTGGGTCCCGGGAAAGGACATAGGATATTTTTATCCCGAAAAAGTAGTGTTCCCGCGGGATAATGTATTTACGTGGGCGGATCCGTATTTATAAATGTTAGTATTCTCATAAAAACTTGGAACGACATATGGAAAGTGTTTTTAAAAACCGTATTCTACAGCTGGGCAAAAGAGTGTCCATTAGGGTGGGTCACTCTAGTATGGAAAAAAATAAAAGTTGATGAATCAAATTCTAATAGTAATTTTATGTTGTAGTGTTTTTTTTTTTTTTTATGAAATATGGGGGCAAACGAGCAAACGGGTCACCTGATGGAAAGCAACTTCCGTCGCCCATAGACACTCGCAGCATCAGAAGAGCTGCAAGTACGTTGCCGGCCTTTTAAGAGGGAGTAGGGTAATAGGGGAGGGTAGGGAAGGGAATAGGGTAGGGGATTGGGCCTCCGGTAAACTCACTCACTCGGCGAAACACAGCGCAAACGCTGTTTCACGCCGGTTTTCTGTGAGCCCGTGGTATTTTTCCGGTCGAGCCGGCCCATTCGTGCCGAAGCATGGCTCTACCACGTACTATAAAAAGTAGTTTTAGCTAAAAAACGGTTAATTAAACACACATCTTCAGCCCGCGCATGCGTTTCAAAATTATACGTTTTTGAAAAAAACACGTTTTACTAAATGTCATAGTTCTTTATTAGAAATTACTTAAAATACTTTTGAAACACATGGAATAATTAGTAAAAGATATATTTTAACGTTTAAACTAAAAAACTTAAACAAATACACATAAAGGTTATCAAAAAAATTTTTATTTTTATACAAAAAATCACGCCTACTGTCGAATTTCGGCAAAACTTTCCTTGAGGCAAGTTTTGCATAAAATATGCTGCCCCTTGTATTTTTATCACATGCCAACATTGCAGCTTCTGTCACTATCTTTACACTTCATTCAACCGCTTGTGTATGGCAAGGCAGCCTAATAAACAACATCCTTTCGTCACCTTCTTTCTCTATTATCTAGATAAGTTCGTCATTCGTTTGATTTCTTAGAATAGGTGGATCAAAGTTGGTTTTGCCAGTTTATTAGACCAATGTAACATATAGTATTAAAATTAAGTTTAAGCACTTCAAAAGTGCGTGGTAATTTTCCCGTTGTAGGTGAACTACGCGCTTTTAGAATTATTCTAGCTGCAAGTTCTCTTAAATGCTTTTCTCCATCTATTAACATCAATAGTAAATATTCAGTTTAATATAAATATGCGTTTCGTTGAATAACCGGATCTATATTACAGAAACTTTTAATGCACTTGATAAAAATCGCGACCTTTTAGTCAATTTCCAAAGGTATCGTGATCCGTCTTTTCATGATGAAAGTCTTTATTTGGAACCACACGGGGCATATACTTTTACAATTTATTGGGCCAAAATAATTAAATTAGTTGATGGTGTTGGCGTAAAAATGTAAAGACGCAAGATCCGGTTTGCCTCAATCAAACAACGGTCATGTGACATTTTTCCAGGTGATTTTTTTGCTAAGTCATCTGAACAACTTCCAGTAATTACTGCTAAGGTAATTTCATACAAATATTGTTGGTCTGTGCTTAAGTCATCTGGTTTAACGTTGGTAATTGACCTGGTATTGACACTACAGCTAGCGTTTCACACTTATCGAGCAACTTACCAATAGGACCATTCACCATTGTACGTAAATGGACCAGAAGTTTTACCATCCACATAATCAAATATATGCCTCAAAGGGAGTTCATTTAAATGCAGCAATCCAAATATTGGGCACTTGTATGACTGTCTTTTATTTGACATGATAGAAAAATTTAACTTCCAAGTTCTAAAACAATAATTATTGCTCGATTAACAATTTCACAAGGTTTCACAAGAAACTAGCCACATTGATACATGAATTCTCTGAATGTACTTACCTCAAAAAGTTCTCTTTTAATAAAGAATAATATAAAATATAAATAATATAACAAAAGTAACGTGTATTTCAAGGGATACTAATTAAAACATTGAAGTATACCCAACGTTAAACGTGTAACTTAAGGTGTAAAAGTAGGTGCTTAAACTATACTTTTTTCAAAACTTCAACGGCGTTGCGCGGGCTGTTCCACTTAAAATAATTCAATAATATTTTATAGGGTTTATAATGATACCTAACTTCAACATATTTTCGCTATTAGAAATTGATTACTTAAAAAAATTTTTTTTGACCCACCCTAGTGTCCATTTTTTACAAACCACGATCTTTCGACACTATCGACAGTCGACCAAAAACTCTACAAACCGCGATATACCTCTATAATAACTATCGATAGACGATACCGATATAACTTGATGATAACTATCGATATCGACACCAAACTTTCTCAGCACTAACCACATGAGAATCAAACTTCACATCCTTCTTTACCTGAAAATCGTGGGAATCGCACATTAATCTCATGTAGATTCAATCTCATTTCACTTCCCGTGTTCCCCGGGGGCGCTAGCTCGGGTTCAACGACCTGTACAGCTAGTCTAGTACTAGACTCTAGATTCTAGAACTAGTCTTCCCCCGCACTGTCACTCACGCCCACTGTACAGCTAGAATAGCTACCGCCCGCGGTAGCTATAATTTATTATTATTTATCGAACACGACGCGATGGTCGTGCAAGTAATAATTGAAAAGGGATTTTTAGGTGTAAGGTGACTCATAAAAAATCTGCCAAGTGCCAAGTCGGACTCTAGCACGAAGGGCTACGTACCATTATGTTTACTTATTATTTAGGTATTTCTGTTCGAAGTACGAAGACGGACGGACGGACTTGACGAAGTTAACTATAAGGGTTCCGAGACCGGGTTCCGTGAAATACGGTACCTTAAAAATTGTATAAAGAGACTAGCCTGGGGGTAATTCTCGTAAATAAAATAATTTTATTTACGACCATTGGGCCTCTATTGATGAAATTGTAAATGTGACCGTAAAATTGTAAAATAACTAACGAGATTGTAAAAATATGCTGAAAGATTAAAAACTATATATTTATAATCTAACGAAAATTATACTGTGTATTATAATAATTGTATTATTATTATAATAATTATAGCATATTCGCGTCGGAAGTCTTTGATAGACTTCCGATTTTACAATTTCACTAGTTTTATTACAATCTAACGGTTTTCACAATTTTACGGTGACATAAATATACCTAGTTATGCGAGTCCGAATGGAATATTTTTCTACTTAGACGAGGAAAAATCGAGAAAAAAATTGACTAATTTACTTCGATCCAATGTAACTATTATGCTACATTGTTGTATCCCAAGCTATGATTGGTAAGTATTAAATGTATCAGCCATTTTTATCGACAGTACAAAATATCAACAGACTTTCTTCACAAAAAAAAAAAAAAAAAACAAATCAAAATCCAATCGGTTTGGTTAATTTGACGTTTTATTATGTTCTAATTGATCGTTGACGCCAATTATATTCGCCCGACTATAAAAACCTCTTAAATTTAAGGTGCGCTCACACTAGACGACAAAGTTTTTTTTTTCGAAGGATAAATATTGCAAAAAAATGTCGGACTTGTTTTTAGTGAACCTAAAACCTTGTGAGTTGTGTATGTGCATTTTCTCGTATATATTTACCTTAAGACTTTAAATAAATTATATTTTCTGGAAGAAATTGCTATTTAGTAATAAGCCCGCCTTTGTGTGCTATCGTAGTGTTCTTTGTATTGTCTATATTTGTGTGTATGTGTAACGACTGATTGTGCACAATCAAGTATATTTTCATTTTTCATTTCATTTCATTATAAATTTTATAATTATAATTGTTTTGATTTTGGAGTTTGCGCCAATCAAAATGCGTTTAACGTTGGTTTGACGATTACAATCCCATTTTGCTATTTTAACAGAGAAAAAAGAACTCAGGTATCGAGATTGCATTGAAACTGTATTAATATAATATTGAGTTAGCAAAATCGACCTAAAGATTAAATGCATGCGAAAAAACAATCAAAATATAAATTCATAACACAAAAATCATGTCCTCATTAACGTGACCCGTCGCGTCGCTTCCTAGCTGTGTCGTAGTGTGTACGCGCCTTTACACAAGTGTAATAACCTGCATTTCGACTGCATAACCAGTTTCGGTCTAGGTTTTGTACGAGACTTAGGCTATATAAAAAGTCTGGAGATTACGTTTGTTTGTAATGGTTTTTTGGCGGATTAGAGTTCAAATTTTTCATTGCCATCATCAGCATCAACGTACATAGTGCATTGACTTTGCTGCGTTTTTTTTAATATTTAATAAATTGAATACGTAAAACTTACTACGTAAAATAATAAACTACAGGTTTTTTTATTCACCTAATTGTTTCATTATTATAGATGATTTCAATATTATAGACTAATCTTCCTCACATTGAGGAGAGACTTCAGCCTCAGTACGACGTTAGGGGACAGTGATGAGGATGATGCATGAATGTAGTCGACCCTTTAAAAATTGGCCCAAAATACGCAAATTAAGAATTTTTATTACTTAAACAACAGGTTTATTTTCAATAAATTCTTATCGATTTTTGTGATATTATGTCGTATTACTACAAGATTTTCGAACGCAGCGACATCGGCCCATTAGCTCAGTTGGTTAGAGCGTCGTGCTAATAACGCGAAGGTCGCGGGTTCGATCCCCTCATGGGCCAATGACTTTTTACTGCATTTTATTCGCCACACTAAAATTTTACGATCTTTTTTTGTATGTATTATCTTCAAATATTTTATACTTTCGCATGATTTATCTCACTAAGACAACATTAGACAATTTATTTTAAGAATAAGAGATATATTTGACCAGTATCGGCACAAGTCTGGGATACTCATTCCAACTTGCCTGTCTGGTAGTTGTAGTATAGTATACACCGGCTTCCCTAGCTATTACTGTCCTATTCCTTGCCCTCCTGGGCGTATCCTACATTTCCTATTTCCCACTCTAACTATATTTTTTTTCCACACCACCTATCCTTCCCTTTCCCTATTCCTACCCTCTCCGCCAATCCGTGGGAACGCAATGGATAATCATAAAAATAATTTACTTATCCAAAATGGCAGCGATGTGGTTCGCCACCCATCACGTCTCGTTCTCGTGGAGGCGAAAAGTGGATGGATGGTAAGTAAATGAAAGTGCACGAAGCGAAACAAGTATGTGAGGATCATAGCAAGTGGAAAGAAGTGGTCTCTGTCTACCCCTACGGGAAAAATGTAGTATCGGCATACTTATGTTGTAGCCTTGTTGGGCGTTTTCTTTTAGTAGTTTTACCAGCTAGATGATTCTCTACAAAATCTCTAAGTTGGTGTGCATACGTTTCGGACTGGTAAGGTTCTATACGAACTCCTGTTACATCTATTATTTTGACATTACCATGCAAAAGTAGGCTGCCCTCAACTCCGGGAAGAAATTAGAAGCTTCTAGAATCTCTAGAACTCACCTGGCTGGTGCACGCGCTCCACAGGTAGACGCAGCTGCCGAGGCCCACGCTGAGCACGTTCTCGGCAGACCAGTCCACCAGGTTCAGGTAGAAGTCGTCCTGCAGTTCCGGCGCGTCTAGAACCTTCCAGAAGAAACAAAATGTTAATATAACATCACGCAGGGGATTTAAGAAACATTAATACCATTCGGAGCAAAATAGTTATTATTGCAAGGCAGCAAGGTCGATGTATCATCGTTATGAGAAATAACATTTCTTTTCTTCCCGAGCATGAGCTCACAAAATGGCCTCTTTTGACAGCTAAAAAAAGAAACGTTTTCTTATTTCAATCTCAAATAGTCTTACAATAATGTCAACTACTCCACATTGTGGCGGCCCAAGACAAATAGTTTCTTTACGTTCAGTCATTACTTGAAAATTCGATTATTTTTGACAGAATATTTTCCGGCAGCCATTTTAGAAATATGGCTATTTAGAAATATTGACTTCTATTGACGACCTTGTTACAATGGATTAAGAATTGTTTTGCAACGAACTGTTTTGGATAGAATATCTTCGAATCGCCATGCTAAGCCCGCAGGAAAGAAAACTTTCTACATAATATAAGTATAGATACATATAGAAAAGAAAATGTATTATCCCAGATGTCTGTTTATTACCCCCTGAAAATAAATTTAAGCCCAAAGGCATGATATTGCGGGCCTTTCTACTTTTATGTAATAAAAAAAATATTTATTTTTCAAGTTCTATATTTACTAATCAAGTATTTCTAGACTAAAAGAATAAAATAACATACTTAAAACTCAGACCAACAAAATTATGACGCCAACCAAAATTCATAAACTTTATAGTTTTATGCGATCGTAAATAATCGTGACACGTATAGAACAGCTCCATAATATCAATATTTATTTATTTGAGTAGATCACGACCACTATACAAACAAAATATAAAATTGCATTCTGTGGTGTCACATAAAAAATAAATTAAGGCAAAAACGCCAACGACTTGTGCGGTTAAAAAAAAACTGGACCGACGTGTGACGTAAGTGTAGCGATCGATACCACCGCTGCCACCAAAAATATTATAAGCAGATATAAATCAGTGGCGTGGGGTTCCTATAACTCCATTCCTATCGGTTTCACTTACAACTTACCTTTTGGAGACCCTAAGCCAAATCCCTACCTATTATACAGGCTAGGGCTTCCCTTTGAAGGAGAACCAGCCTTCGCCACTGATATAAATAGCTACATTTTTCTCATAGCTCAATTCTCGTATTTAAAGTAGATTTTCATTTTGCTCTGATTGTATTATAACTTTATATGTGAAGCGACATGTTATCATAAACTGATTTTGTGAAATTTCGACCAATCAGAACGCGTTTCTCGTTGACTTAACGTTACAAGAATACCGTTTGACAGTTTTAGCGTATCGGGACTTGATTTTAAATTTAATATACGTATAAAAAAATTTAAATATTTTTGTATACGTACGATTCAATACGTACAGATCTAAACAGAGTAAAGTATTCAAAGATTTTTTAAGGTTCATAATTATTTACCTTAAATGGTAGCCTTGGTATTTTCCTTATCATCTTCTGCGGTGACCGCAGCAACTTCTGTGACTTGGCCGACACCGGCGACAGGCTGTATGGGAAGGGATCTATGTTCTCCTGAAACGAAGAGTTTGATATAAGATTAATTGAATTCTATTGATAAAACAACCAACATAGTACCTATATTAATGTTTATCACGCGTTGATGCTAATTTCTTAAGCAGGAGACGCTTTATAGCTATACATTTGCATTTTCTTTCGTTGGCTTAATTGAAAGATCTAAGCTTTTCTAAAAAGACTATTATAAAGCGAACATAAATCACTGGTGACAGAAACAGTCACAATATTATGTTATAACTTATAGTCAAAGAAAACATTATTCCACAAATACACTATTATAAACATTCAATAGAATTTTAATTTTGCATGTTCGGACACAAAACCGCTACCGCATTATTCAAAAGTATCAAAAGCAATTTAAAATATATTGTATTTATTCATAAAAATGTTATAGAATTAATTGATGTTACTCGGGGACAAGATAAACGAGAATGATTTGCGCATCTAATTACTATCAATCAAATCGAATGGCCATATATTAATGAGAAATTAAAACAAATACCGGATAAATAAAATGCAAAAGAAACATGATATCGGTATCTCTGCAGGTCGTACGGGAGATACTAAATTTAATCTGAATAAGCTAGACCATTTAGACAACATCTAGTGCTTGGAAATCTAAAACCTGTAAATTATGTCCAATATCCATAGATGGAATGATCAAATTATAATTTTAATGCAATAAAAAAGAATTTTACCGCTCGTTCTATATCCAATCAGGATTCGACAGGTATCTTAGATAATAAAATAAATCGACAAAGTAAAAAAGATTCTTGCAAATCTTAAAAATAAAAGACTCGTGTGGTATCTACTTTTTATGCCAGTAATCTCATTACAGACACCGAATTACTCATTAAAGACAAGAATAGAGGCGAAAAGGTTTCTACCATTTATAATAGAGTTAAAAAAAATGAATCAAAACAAGTTTTTGATACACGTTGGTCGTTGAATGGTGTTTCACTCATTAGCTGTTGTATAATAATAAAAAGACAAATGGCCTACTGGCAAAATCACTGTCAGTACAAAAACTTGAGATGAATTGAATAGACTAATTTGGAAGATGTGATTCAATGAATCAACTATCGTATCATTAGTTACATAGCACAGTATATTTTACTGGTGAAATAACAAAGGTTAGAGTACGTACATCGTCTACGACTCAAATGTCTAAGATGTTATAATTAAAAAAGTTTTTTTATTATAATTAGTGACCTCAGAAATTAGTTTGGTCGTTAACATTAACCTAATTTTTAATATTTTAGGGGAATCGCGTTAGTTTTTTTTTTTTTAATAATACATGCTTGGTCCAAATCAACATTTGAAATAATTTTCCAATCCAAACACAAATTATGCAAACGGGACCGGAATAAAAATTCACATCCATATGAAATGTCTTGAACCGCTACTGTTTATGTAAAAATGTAAAGTTATCGTAGAAGCTAAACGTTTTGTGAAAATTTTGAGGCTTCTTGGGTAATTTGCGATACCTCCTGAAGCGTAACGCGAAATCCTTGAAAAGTTCAGCTACCCGAATCCATTGTACGAACAGCAAAAAATCTAAGCAATAGAATAATTGGCTTCTCACGTTTTACTGTTGCAACTTTATTTCCTCTCCGTTTTTAGAGACTTTACTGCCATCCCAAAAGGTATGCCTTAATGTCTTTAACCTTTTGAGCTTAAAATTTTTTAGGAATTAGAGAATTAAGTTTATATTTATATCCCGAGACTCGAAAAATAACACTTAGCTCTAAAATTTAATGGGAATTTTCACACCGAAACAACTTAATATTCTGAGTAAAATGTTGCAAAAAAGTGCACATTTCACATGAACGTGACCGTGAACTCGTTTTTGTACTGTCTGTTGAATCTAGACAAACATAATAAATATTTAAAACAGTATACAAATAAGTCAGAACTTAGAAGCAGCATAGGCTGTGAATAAATTACATAACATTATAGAGTGCCTGCGAGCATCCGTGCCAATAGGCCGAACGTAAGAATTACAAAACAGGCATACATTATAGAATCAAAATATACCTTCTTCCAAACAGGTTTTTTATTTATAGCACTACTGCACACTCTAGTAAACATTTTAGACCGGAAAAAGCAATAGATTTGTTCGTTTCTCATGTTTATAAATAACAGCGACTGGAAAATTATAATTAGAAAAATAGTGATGATGACAGTTGCAGAATTATAATAAAGAATACATTTCGCGACGAAAACGTGGGCGAAATGTATTCAGCCGTGTTTTTCATCTCGAAGGCAGACAAAGGGCAGTATGGTCTGATACCCATTACTACAATTCAAATGTACACAACTGGACTGTGACACCCACGTCAGATGAAAACACAGGAACACCAGGGCACATAAACATAAGCGTTAAGAGTATAAATATTACCGATAAAGAGGATTTACACGAAATACCACAAGATATCGACTCCACGACCGTTATTCTGGATTTAGGTCACTCAGTCATTATAAGAAATGAGACAAAAAATGCTGACCATCACACACGTTAGAGAACTATGAATGTGATCGAGAAGGAAAGTGCATCGGTCGTTCATAATGATTAATTTACAACCACTTAACTGTAGCCCCGCCCCCGTTTCGCCCGTGGCCTTGGCATTGTGGTCGAAAACGAATTCGTATTATATAACCCAATACGAAATTGCCTGAAGGAAATTGCAACTGGTTTTAAAATCGACTGAGCACGTGCGCCAGTTAAGATTAACGATTGTGTATCAGATTGAAAAGGCAGCTTTTTTGCATTGTGTGATGTGTGAACTGTGTTTTAAGTTTAAACCCATAAATGTTTTAATACGATTATAATATTATGTACTAAAATTACTTATAATATTTGTTGTCTCGTTGGGCGGTTTGTCTGTTTAACTATAATTGTTAAATTAATTTTAAATACTGCTTAAGTTAAATTTTAACGTACCGTAGAAGCAACTACTGGGTTTGAATTACCAACTAATATTTCGGGTAGTCTACCTTTACCTTTCAAACCCGGAACTAACAACAACAAAGTGCCTATTCCTATTTTTTCATGGATTAGGTCATATCCACAATTAAGCATTTAGTCTCTCGTCCAAGAGACCAGTACTAATGGTATTTTGATTATACAAATTACACTTTTTATTTAATCCTGTTTACTAAAATTACTTGGCAATTTTCATCACGTTATAATCTCATAAATCTCATAATCATTAGATAATTTACTGGTTTCAAAACAACAGACTATAGCAACAGGCTTTGGACAATTCCTTTTATGTAACTTCATTCTGAAAAAGTCTGAATGCTTATTATGAAACTTCTCACTAAGACAAGTTTATTAACCTTAAGCAGGTAAATTCACAAAAATATTGTCTTGTACTTTTTGTTAGATTAGTTTCGCTTGATAATTATTTTACTACTTCAGCGGCATAAACGGTCGTATATTATCACAATTTATGGCGTGTAATTTTATAATTATTTAAGAACCATCGCCCAAAATATATATAATATAATATATAAGTTCTATCCTTCTTCTAGTAGTAAATAGTTGTAATAGTTACTTTAATTTCGAATATATTTATCTGCTAAATGAATCACCGTGCCTGCGTTGCTTTATATGATATTTAATTTCCGACTGTTTAATTTATCCTTGTGTCCTTCCTTATGTAAGAAAGTCCCTGTATTTGAAATGTTTTATTTAAATCACAGCAAAATTGACTCGCACTTAAATAAGGAAGCGATGCATTTTAATAATGAAGAACTAAACGTGCAAATAAGTAAGGAACATTACTTTATCGTAAAGAGAAATGCCGCTATCAATGGATGATGACCGATAAATGCAACAACGACAGCTCTAACTGCTAATAAGGTGAAAATATCAACTGGCAACATTATTCAGATACAAAATTAAAATTGAATGAGTTACCGAAATGTTTGTACGCGGATAGCTTCCAAACGACTGCACCAAATTGGATAAATATTTATTTTATGTGTTCGTTACTGTCAGGAGAAATATTTAAAAAATGATAGCAAATATTTAAAAAACAAAATGGCAGTACGAAATTCGCCGGGTCAGCTAGTGATTGATAAAAGTCGTAGTCGTAATTACAAAGAAAGGAAGAAATAAGAAGGGTTACTATAGAAGTATAGTTAAAGTTCATAATATATGGCTAGATATAATAGACTTCATACATAGGCCAATCAATTGCCTACTTCCTTCATTCACAATTGCTTCATTTGCTATGAATAGATAAAGTACACAAAAGATCAAAAGGAGAATAATAGAAAGCAATAGACACGTCCTCTATGCAAGGGCATTTCACTGGGAGACCCTTATAACGTTATCAAGTGCTATTCCGGTTATATAATAGTAATTTGCAACCGCGGATATACTTGTTAAAGTTATCGACCCTAATAAACAAACAACAACATAATGGATATAGCTATAAAAAACTAAATTTAGCACCCCCTTCATAGAACGAACAAAAAAGTTATCAATTATTTTTGATGAAACATTCATTTTTGTTTGCAACAACTTTATAGATTAGGCACTTTATTTGTGCTGGCTTTGGTGTTAAAGAAACATCGTAAGATCATTGTGTTAAGATAAAACATCAATAAAACTCCGTTACTCTAAGCCGATAACAAAGTATCCATCCGTTCAACACGAATCAAAGTAATGACATTACACATCAAGAAAAAGGTAAAAAGAAAAATTTCAATAAAACTCAAACCGCAATGATGTAAGATGAATGAGCAATCAGAATCCAAGTTTATTAACCCCACAAGACAGACGCATAAAAAGCTAGAAATCCTGCAGGTAGTGACTAGATGTTAGATAAGAGATTGATTGGTGCTGCGAGCGAATGGAAGACTTAAGGACTTACATACAGCACACAGGTCACGTTAGATGTTCAGCAATAAAAACAAACTGAACCACTGAATCTTAGCCCCTTTTTCGATTGCTGTTCTGAATATCAATTCCGATGAACCGGACTAATTTAAATTAGGAAAAAAAGAATAAGTTTTTTTCATAAACCGCTTTATCCGTCTGAATTGCATTATGTACCGCTATTGATTATTTAATAACATACTAGCTGATGCCCGCGGCTCCGACCAACCCACGGGAATCGTATGTTCCGCGACAAAAACTAACCTATGTCCTTCCCCATGGTCTACTTTATATCGGTTTAGTAATTTTTACGTGAAACCGTAAATAAAGTATCCCACGGGAACCGTACATTTCCGCGCGATAAAAAGTAACCTATGTCCTTTCTCAGTTTCGAGACTATCTGTGTACCAAATTTCATTTAAATCGGTTAAGTAGTTTTGGCGTGAAACCGAGACAGACATACAGAGTTCGTATTTATAAAATTAGTATGGATTATGGTATAAACATTTATAATAACCACATTTTTTATAAAAACTATAATCCTACGTATGTACATTATATAGCCTTTGTTAATCGAGCTATTGTTGCGAATCTATTGACACCTCATTTATTAAAATCGTGGAAAAAACATACACACATAGACTGCCAATATAATTACCCTTCCTTTTGTCTTTGCCGTAGTCGTAAGTAAAAATAAATAATTATCCGTGATTCTCTATTTAAAATTAAACTAAAAACATACATTTATTTGTTTCAATTTACCGCTTGCGAGTGACATAAAAGTTTAATACAGTTAGGACCAGGAAATCTACAAATATTAGTGTCCGAGCGAGGCGGTCTTTAGAGTCAAAAATTCAGATCTTAATTAATACGAATCGTTTCAAGCGAAATCTTTTTTGAAATAAAAATAAATGGATCTCGATATTGATAAAATCAGCAATAGATCAGGCCGACGAAAAGGAGCCGAATGTTTGCAGTGAGTTCGGCTAATTCGAAACTGCCGTCATGACTTTAACCGGTGGACCAATTGACTTAACAGAGACCGGAGCAAACAAACGTAACCCTATCGGGCCTCGATCGCAAAAGCCTCGGCAAACACATTTGTGTACATACTAGAAGAATAATTAAGGCCAAGATGACGCTCGCCAAATTCCCGGACCGGTAGATGTTATGTCTGCAAATACACCACTGCTAAAACACAGAGTTCGAATACGCGGATCAGAAGTGCCCATTGTCGGACTTTGTTTAATGATGTCATTATAATAATTTACAGTTTTTTTTTTCAATTCAATGTATTATTAGCCACATACGTGGGCGTAAACCGTGTTTATGCTTCATTATCGACTGAATATAATAGAGTTAATAAATTATTATTGAAATTCGAATCTAGACAATAGAGTTTCTTACAACCTAACAACAATGGTTGCAAATAAAATGGGACTCCTAAAGGTCAAATCTAGCCGTCTAGGTGCAAATCTAACAGGTATCCAGCTAATATTATATTGTAGTGTTAATCGCAACAACGTCGAACGAGTGTCAATCATCTGTTTAAATTGTAACAGGTTTCAAATAACAATGAGGACATCTGCATAGATAAGTTTGAAAATTGTCATTCATACTCCCAATTATTGTTCAGGTGGAAAAAAATTAAACAGACTATAATATTGTGTATCGATGACATAGATCAATCAAGATACATCATACGGAACACCAGTGGGCAAGGTAAAAAATTGTTCCAATATAATTAACATGAAATATTGACCAATACTAAATTAGTTCGAAACGATACAATGATAGTGACTTTGCCAAAATACAAAGACAATCTAAAACAAGATCTAGATAATACAGCCCCAGCAGCTAGAGTGTATTTAAAAGCTACAAAAGAAATCGATTTCATGCAGTCCAATAAAAACATGCATTCAGAGTTTAATACTGTAAAAATTACAATTCATCCCCGGTCAATGACTGGCACTAGACAGGTACGAGACTTGTTTCTAGACAAATCATAAGTGGCAGTTAAATTATTGCACGTCGCGTCATTCCACGGAATTTTTTGGCAATAAAAAGGAAATTGCTTGTTACAAATCATACTGTTGAAAGTACTACACCTGAGGATTTTAAATGTATGTAGATAAATATTATAGTATTTAGAGAATAAAAACAAGAAACCATGCTAAATACGGTTTACGCCAATTAAGTTGGTTAATTTTTCGCATTTTTGTTCCAAAAAGTCCAATTTTAACACAATTTAATCGATTTAGCTTAATTAATTAATTCGTTCGAATAAGAACAATTGATTAGATATAGCGTGATACAATTAGATTTAAAGCGTAACATTTTTTGCTCTACATACACATTTATGTTACATGGTCGACATTAAAATTATTCACCTTGCGTTAATGTGATATGGTTCGTAATTTTCATTGCAGCCTCTTCCTTAAAAATTCCCAAAGCATTCCCTGTCCGATTTCGATCAATGAACTCTTAAATCGTAAGAATAATTGAAATGCGTTGGCGCAAAATTATAAATTGCAAAAACGTCTAGACTTATCCGTTCAAGGTCTAAAAGAAATAAAGCGTTAGATCCGACCGCGACGCACCGATTCGTCACACCTTCGCATAATCTTTCGTATTGGACTGGTTAAAGTATTGCATGACGTTTTTAAGCAGGCGTTTCTTGAACGTTAAAAAAAGTTTTCCTAATTTTTTTTTAAAGTTCCTTCGTACCTAGATACATTATAAAGTTGTAGGATGTTAAATATATATTGTTTCTCTTATTTAAATCTGTAGCTCTAGGAGTAAACCTATTTAGTCTAACAAATTCCTTGGGTGTTACAGAATTGTCTTTTTACTATTACAGACTATCGACTACCGAGTGACTCATGCAGCGTATCGTTATTTATGGACAGCCATTCATTTTGGACTAAGTCGACGAGAATTTATCGTCTAGAAGAATTAAAATTTCAAAGATAGTCCTGACGATAATCGGCTTCAACTCGAAACATGTCATGACTTATCAAACAAAGACGGAATAGAAATTCGTAAAACAGTACCTGAATATTTTAGTCGCGAATAATCTGCATATGTTTAAACTGTCAAAAATTTTAATAGGGACGCATCAGGATGTAGCCGATGCATTCACAATACCCGAATTTGTATTCAGAGACCAATGCACGAGTAATCCGGTGGGTGGTAGCGGTGGGACCGATCTAGAATTTCATGAATATTTAAATGCTCCTTTAGTCTGGCGCTTATTATTCGCGATCGACACTTTCGGTTCGGCTTTCAAGTCAAAATTCACATGTTTTGTGAATTCAACGCAGAATGGGAATCACGATTCGCGGATGAGTATGAAATAAATTATATCGACAGGAAATTATACAAATCAGTGCAGACGTTATTTAGGTGACATTTAGATTTACACCAAATTTTACTACAGATAAAAACGATTGTAATCCAGAAGATAAGCTAACTAAATATATATGTACTTATTTTTAATCTAGACGCAATAGTATGATATATTTTATAATGACTTAGAAACAAAAAAAACAATCTCAAACGACCTATCACCCGTGAAATAAGATGTAGCTGCTTTTTCACTTAACTTTTTCCAAACAATCCGTTGACGTGAGGTTACGTGAGCGCTCTTCACGTCGTGAACGGTAATCAACAGACTGACAAGCTTCTAATGCACTTAAATGGAAGTTCTGCAAAAAATCCAGCCAACTCCAACACTTAAAATATTTAACATGTTTTTTCACAATAGAAAAAGTTGATTGCGCAAGTTTTTGAGTGTATAAACATGCAAATGGATGATTGATTGAAGCGTGTTGCTGGGTTATAATAGATATTGATTATTCGTGTAATAAGCTTGGTACACGAGTCAATATGCTGAATGGCTTGTAATTCATTTTATAAGAAAATCATTAGAAATGTTGAAAAAATGTTTGACAGATGATTAATGGACGTACTTTATAATACAGATGAGATGACGCAAATGAAAAATTACATCACAGAAGTACCTAAATAATAGAAGCTGAAAAGAAAATTCTTGAAAAATGTTCAAATTTCGAATACTTTCAAATAAAGCAGAGGTTCTATGTTCGTGTGTAGTTATTTTCTCAGTAAACAGTTTTTGAGGACCTAAGAAACTCCCGTAGGTATTAGAATATCAATAAGCCTTCCACTATTATTTCCATAAGAAACGCAGAACATCAGCAGTCAGCACAGAACAGTCAAAGATTGACAACGCTAAAGACGTATCCGCATTTGCATTTGAATAAGAAACAAAACGAGACAAGAAATTATGCAAAATGTTTACATTCTAAGCGTCCGAGCGTGAAATTTTAATAATTTATTATTTTAGGTCGTTGTCACCGTCGAATGACGTCAGACTATAGGATATTGATGAAACAATGGCACATAAAGATTTTGGTAATGCATTCGACAAGAAACACCATGCACAAATTCGTTAATCAGTTATTTATTGCATTGTTCAAATTATTTAAATATATTTTATTGTATCATGTTTAATTTATATTTATTTTCATATCAGCAGCTAACTTTATAAGTATTTAATATACAAAGTTGATATATCCCAAAAAGTTGCCAAAATAACCATGAAATATTTTATTCCTCATCGAAGATGTAGATGACAGATGTGCCACATTTTGGTATGTGGTTGAAATTGAATTGAAAAAAACGGCTTCTCGTGTCAAAACCAAAAAAAAATTACAATATGTTCGAAACAGTTGCTAAGTGCAAAAACTGGTTGCAAAAGTGTGTTCTCATTGTCACCAAACTCGCTAAACAGCGTTAATTGAGTCACAAAGGAAATTCGCCATTTTTGTTTACCAAAATGTTGATTTAGTGTTCAAATGTTTTAGGACTTTTAAAGCGGATACAATCAAATTAAAGTGCACCTCAAAGACAGGATGTGTTTTAATTATTCCGCAGGAAATTCAGACCGAAATATATTCTGATTTGAGGAATAAAATTACGAGTTTAAGCACTAAAATATCGCCAAAATTTTTAAAGAACGGTGCTAAGTAAGCGACGCTCGTGGGAAAATAATTTGGATTCGTTCTTTTAATTTCTTCGATAGCAAATCATCGAAGACCTCTGGCTCGGTGGTTAAGCTGGCCGGTGCTCAAGCCGAAGGTCGTAGGTTCAAATCCCACAAAAGGAACAAAAAAGTTTTCCGTGTTTCTGGGTCATGTACGTGTATAAAATTTGTGTATAATATAATAAAAATCTTATATATAAGTATAGTATGAAAGTATTAAATATGTTTCCGTTGTTTGGTACCCATAACCCGATAGTTCTTCGAGAACTCAGAACGGGACCAGAGTGACGTGTGAAATCTATTCTATACACTAATAATAAAGAGGAATAGTTTGTTTGTTTGTATGTTTGCATTGAATAGGCTCCGAAACTACTACTACTATTTTGGTGAAATTTTGCACAGATGTAGAGTAGACCACGGGGAAGAACATACTTTTTATCACGGAAAAATGTACGGTTTCTGTAAAATTAACTTTTGCGCGCACGAAGTCGCGGGCAACATCTAGTCTTCCATAAATTTCATTATTATATTATTAATATTATCTCTACCTTACAGCCTAAAACTACAGAAATTGCATGATCCAAATGTAATTTAGAGTGCGTGCGAAAATGTACAAATATTTCTAAATCTGTTCTAGGATGGTACATAAAATTCTCCACAGGTTATATTCCCGTATCCCATGAATAATAGATTATGCTATTCACGGGAATCGTTTCAATGCCAACACTACACAGCATTACTAGTTAGATCTCACATTAAGCTTCGAAAGATTGAAAAAGTAAAATAGAAGACAAACTTGATAGTGGTAATGATCAACCAAACATACTTATGAAGTCTAATGGGAGTATGGGGACACCCCGGTGTAAACCCAACGACCTGTCGTTTAATGTCATGTGTAATTAACATACAAAAGAATAAATTAGCACTAAAAGCGGCGCAAATTATATCCAGACAAATGAACCAGAAGTCAATGAATACACATAGGTAATAGGCATATCACACGGGCGTAGCCAGGTTTTAGTTTCGGGGGGGGGGGGGGGGGGGGGGGGGGGTCAAGAGAATAAAACGACTACGAGGGGGGGGGGGGTGTAGTATCAAAGTTCTGATTTAGGCTGTTGATTATTTTTCTAAAATAACTTCAAAAATCATCTTTCAGATAGGGCGCGGGGCGGCAAAATATGTTAATTGGCCTCGGGCGCAAAATTTCTAAATACGCCTCTGTATATTGGTCAGATCTCTGTATTATATATACCAGCCGGCCCATTTCGGGGGGGGTTTGAACCCCCTAAACCACCCCCCTGGCTACGCCCATGGCATATCATTTTTAGGACTGTTTTAATTTTTAAAGTTATACTCTACATCCGCTATCCCCAACCCGCGGCCCGCGGGCCGAATGCCCGCCGGGCCTTTATCTGCGGCCCACGTGAAATCTGTAACTTAAAAATCTGTCAAGTACGAGTGGACAGCGCACGAATGGTTCCGTACCATTTTAGGAAGAAAATAGACAAAAAAATTATTTTTTATGAAAACCCCTTTTATATTAATTTTTATTTTGAATTATATATTGGAGTAGAAATCAATTTAGCATCTTGTGAATATTTAAAGTATTTCTATTATTAACATCGACCAAGGAAAGGACAAAAATCGCGTTTTGTGCTCATAAAAAGGGCTTCTCCTTATATTATTTGTTTTGTTTTTTGGATATGATATTATGTTGTTAAAGCGGCATCAGAATTAAGTGACTTATGAAAATATCAGCTTTCTAGCTAAAGTGGTTTTTGTAATACAGCCTGGTGGCGCGGGCAGATATACAGCGAAGTCTTAGTAATGCGGCCCTATTTTTGCCCTTTGGGTACGTTAAACTTCATAGATATGATGAGAGAACGTCCGTCGTGCCCGAAACAGACGATCGAATTTGGTTCGGAGCGCACCTAGGTCGTGGTTCGGCCCGAGCCCCGAATCAATTTCGATCGCCTGTTTGCTTATATTGTATTTGTGTCGTAATCTCATCTTAAATGTTTAGTTTCACTACCTTGTGTTTTTCTTTTATTAAATCGTTAAATTTAAACAACGTATTTTTTTGCCCCTAAAAAATTTTGGTTGCGGCCCGCGACACCAGGAGTACAACGGGTTTGTGGCCCGCGTAAAAAAAAGGTTGGGGACCACTGCTCTACATAAAGAAGAAAGAATTAACTTCTGCTCACTGTGGGTGTGGTAGGTATTCAGAGAACTATTAGGAGCGATTGAGCTGTGTTTATGGTAACAAGGTTTTTTAACATTATGATAATTTCTCTAATCTATTTTAATGTTTATGTAAAACAACGATTACTTCTTCATTTGTATCATTATTATCCGTTTTGTCGCTTAAGCAGATTTCGACTAATGCAATATACTTAGTAGCAGCGCATTGTTACAGTAATGTGATATTCAGTCGTGCCTTGGTACAATCGACACCGACACGACTCAGCGATCCACAACATGACAGGAAAACCGACGAACACACCGAAATGTGTACAATGCAAACGAAACGTGATATATATTTAGCGAGGCAATTAAAATACAGTTCTTTACCTATTAATATGAAAATAGAAGTCGATTTACAACCGAAATTTGAGTTTTGGCCAGAAATGTAATATTCCAGCTAAGGGGCAAGTTACTACGGCGGTGGACGGTAGTACCTTAACGGCGCGGTATCTATCTAAAGTAATTTTGCGAAATACACCGAAACTACAAACGAAACTATTACTCAAACCTCATATTCTGGAAATAGCTATAAAGGGTGTAGGGTAGCAGGTTTGAGACAACAACGATGGACCAAAATAAAACGCCAACGCATCTCAAGCAAGCAATAAAGATATTATGATAATAACGCTTTGACGTTTTTCCAAAGTTGTACAGGGCAAAACAACAAGAATACCCTACAATAAATGCGAGAATGCAGATCAGCAAAATTCCAAGGCAAAAAATAACAAAACCTGACAAAATGAAATCCCATCTCCATTACTTTTGAAGTTTACGGGGAATGTTGACCATTTATTGGCCAATAATCAGCTAAAATATGGGGTATACGATTAGGAACTACCAGCTAAAGGTGATTGTTAAGGTCAGGACTGAATTTGTAAAAAGTTTTTTGGGTCAATGGGACCCTAAAATGACTATTCATGAGTAAAAGATCGTACGATTTGATATCGAATAAATGCAAATGCAAAAATAAGTATCGTGCACGAATTAAATGGCATTTATTTGCAGAAAGTATACTTATTGAAATTGGAAATTAAATGACACTTACATGAAATTAAATAAAAACCATATTGCCGTTTCCTTAACAGATTAGCGATATTTAATAACGACTTATTGATTACAATAATATTTTGTAGTAAGGGGATTTTTATATGTAATAATATTCCGGATAAAACGTCGAATAAAATTAAAGATTTGGTTTGGTTGCGCATTCAATCACACTAAAACAGTTGTTTTAATAGATATTCTTCAGCAATAACAGAAAGAATTGACTACTTGAATACATTATTTTATCCATAAAAAGTACCTATTTAATAACACAAAATATCAAGATAATTAGTATCACAAAAACTTAAAAGCCCAGCAAAACCAAAAACTCGATGTTTTTGTGAAATTCTTAAATCAATTTGGCAACACCAAAAGTCACGATGCAATTACTTGTCGGATTCGGGTATAGAATCATTATCACACTAAATCAGGTATTGATTTTTATAGCGTCTAGAAATAATTTTAAGGTTATTGTGCTGTTGATTATATTTATTCGTTCTTCCATAAGGATATTGAAAATGAATTCGATATAGCATTTTGTACAGCGATTTTTATAGATAAATTAAGTGGTTGCAAACTCATTGCTGATAATGATATAAGGTTAGATGAGGTAACATAGAAGCATACCTACTATATTTCTCTCTATGTTTACTATGAAGATTTTACTTTTTGTATCGAACTGGCTATCTTTGTCAATAGAACGAATTCCCCCTTCTGACAATAATAATATTCATTCGGCTACTTACGCCTCATCTTAGTGAATTCTCTAAATCTACATCAAAGATTATTATCTTAAATTTATCCTTAGTGGATCTCAAATCTTACTGGACCTGATTTTAGACTGGTAAATATAAACTCCATGAAAACGACCAATAAAAATGTTTAATTACTGTGCCTTTGCTGTTAAAGATTAAATGCATTACCTTAAATCATGACATTAATTAAAATACTTTATGGACAAAATATACAGCCAGGACTTAAATGACGCTATATACTATCGTCGAAGCCTTGAATTCTAACTTGATTTTTGTACCTGGAAGGCAAATGGTAGGGCGAAAAGGGTCTAAAAATTAAAATATAACTTGGACTTTATTTTTATGGCAATATTTCATATAAGAAGACAGTTATAGTATACGCCATATGAGATGAAATCCTAACTTAGAATCGCATTGGCCATTAGGGTATTTTAATTTAAGAGATGAAATCCTACCTGGTGATAAAATTAGCTCATAGAATGGTTATATCAATAGTTTTTTGATTCGTCCAAACTTATTCGAATTTTAAAAAAGCTTAAAGTAGCAGTTTTTAAGAGGACTTTGTCACGTTTAGAGAGATCTTAAGATACCGAGTTTTAACTAATCAACAGTTAGACTAGACTTTAACAGCATGATAACAGCGTCTAAAACAACACTTACCTCAGTTTTATGTACAGGTGCCCTGAACTTGTAGACGGAAGGTGAGTACGCCGTCGTCATGGCGGCCGATGCGGACTGTGAGGATCCCAGGGAGGCTTTATTACTCTCGCAGTTCGCGGGAGGGCCTCTGAGCTCCTCAATCTCAGCGCCCAGGAGTTCGTTGCGGAGGAGGCAGCCGTATGCCAGGTGATCCCTCCCACCTCCCGAACCATCGTTACCGCCTCCATCATTTCGTGCTTTCTTAGCCGGCTGGTTTTCTGAACCTCTCCGTATTGCTGGAAAGAAGGAAAAATGTGTTCAAATATATGAAAATTTATGTAGCATTTCAATTGACGTCTAATAAGAGCCTAATGAATAGAAAGTATGTTATGCAAATAAACTCTTAGGTATAACCGCTTCAGACTTTACATAAATATTTAACTGAAGTAGCCGGACAATTTAAGAGGAACAAAAAATAAATGGTGTAAAAGGTAAAGAAAGCTGTAAACAGTAAAAAACATAAAACAGTAACCACACTAGAAACTATATCTGTATAACACGGCGGTAACAGATCCGTAAATAGAACGCTGCGCACGCGCCGATTGAGCTGACCTGTCAGCCATGTGCGCGCATCCATAAATTAATTAATGGACTATCTTGTATCATAAAACGTCATATATCATGGAGATTTAATAGTAGTTAATGATATTTTAATCTTATAATAAATCCATTATCACTGTTGAAAAATATGATTGTGGCTGTGTTGTGTCAATTACGCCAGTCTTCTAGCGTAGGGTCTATGAGTATTTTATTATAATAGACGATATTATAATAGAGGCTAACGACAATATTTTTATAACGAAAATAATTTTTTTTTTAACTCACAGTCAATGTTATAAAAGTGCATGCATTAAACTATATAGGTAATATTTCATATCCCTGTTGAACTCCAAGGGTCAAAAATTAAAATACAATCTATTGGAAAAATAGATTGCATAAAGGCAAATGAACTCGTCACTATTTTGTCTCTTTTTTACTAAAGGCCTCACCCGCGGACAAAAATGTAATAAAACTGTAATTAGGTAGCATGCAAATTAGTTATTTAGACATCTGACAAAAACTATATCAATCATTAAAGCTATTTCGCGACAAGCCGGGAGGTATTGCCTAAAATATGTTTCTTTATAAATATCCACGCAGTGCTCATATTGATTCACCGGTAAAATGAATGCAATCCTGACTCATAAGTGATTCTATTGTATTTCCAGTTAGCCACTTAGTTTATCCTCTTTATTTAAGACAAAAATCACCCATATAAAAAAATAGGTAACGCAATATGAGACATAGATAAGGAAATAGATGTAAATAATTATTTATATAAAATTTATTTTAAAGGTAAGCAGCCCAGAGACCGTAACATTATTATAAGAATCTCATCATTAAAAATAAACTACATAATAATAATAAGAACCAGACCGTAAAGCACCGTGTGACCACAGTGATGATTTAAAATAAAAAGTTAATCATAAAATTAGTAATAAGCAACATGTTAAAGATATAATGAGAGAAAACCCACGTGAGAAAAAGATCACTGGCTTAGTAGACCATGACAAGTCTACAGTAGGTCATTGGACTTATGTGCCTCGTATACCGGACGTTAATTCGGAAATGCGAACCGAAATTGCATATCAATTGTAATAGAATAGGTATATAATACAATATAGAACTCTAACAACCACGATACAGGTTCAGTCACACTATTTCCTTCCTGAGGGACGCCATACAAGGTGCGTGGACGTTACACCATACATATTCGGTCAGGGTACGTGACGGACAATAATTAATTCAGACCAACGCCAAATTTGACGACATCCTGGCAGACGCGAGTATATGCTGAATTTTTATTGGCATAGAGTTCATTTTCAAATTTCGGGCAATCTAATTCTCTAATGACAACCGCATTTTGCGAGGCCTCCACCTACGGTGCTGCCCACATCCAATTTGGATGTGAATTGCTCCAAATTTCAGTTCACAGCTAAATTTAGTTTTAAAATTTGTGTGTAGCAATTTACTTCATGCAATTTTATTTTCTTTTAAGAGATTGACCTAAGAAACAAAAAAAAAACAAAATCCTATATTATATTCTGAAGAGCTTGTATACTTTCAAATTATTAAAAGCTGACTAAAATACGAGTAGTAGATATACATATACGAATGATACGATATTCTGAATTATGATACACTAGCTGTTTCCCGCGGCCTATTCCGGGATAAAAAGTAGCCTATGTTTTAATCCAGAGCCTAAACTACTACCATACCAAATTTCATCAAAATACGTCCAGTAGTTTTTTCGTGAAAGAGGAACAAACATCCATCCATACATACATCCTCACAAACTTTCACATTTATAATATTAGTAGGATATGAAAAGCAACTTTTAACAAACATTCCAGATAAACACTGTAAAGAGATTGCATTAAAAGAATTGCCACGTAACAGCGTAAATATTCACGTCGATAACACTAGTAGAGTTAAATGAGTAGACAGTAACGATTGGTCTTATCAATAGGAATAAACTGAAAGTGTGTCACGCTTATCAGTGCATTTTTGTGGCAGGTGAAAAAAATATGAGGGCGTTCAAACAAGTATTGGCTGCTTTCAATATGACTACTAATTCTATGAATTGGAATGAAGCGTTACCCTCCGTTTTATCTATAGAACCCGTCTTTATCGATTCAATTTGTATAGAATTCGTAATAGAACAGAAGGGAGTTTTTAATAAAGCCGCTGCACAGTAGCTCCACTTTTGAATTCGATCTTATAACTCATAAGCAACACACTCTTGTGCAGGATTTAAGCGTGTTATCCTCAATTACGCTTTAAAATAGAAATTACATAACACGATTTTCTCGGTAAGGTTGATACTGGTTAACGTAAGGAACTCCATGTAGAAGCCAAGACATCTTATTGCTTATAAAAACGTATCTAGAAAAGTTCATATTTTGCTGTTTTCTGATTGGCGAGTGGGTAACGGTCCCCACTCACGTGCAATACGACATTTTACACACCGTTACGACATTTTTACTAATTAAATACCTGGCAACAAAACTAAAATATCCCTCTAAACACGTGTTCTAAAATTGCTAGTAGCTCTCGGTTTAGCATAAAAATTAAATAAACTTCACTGTGTAAACTGAAAAATTTCAAACCCTTTTCAAAATATTTATTCAGAAAATTCCTAGCTTTATAAAAATGCCATTTCCAATTCAACGGGTGCAAATTTTTGGAAAACAAATGACGTCAATATCAACCACAATTCAAAATTACTCAGCCAAGATAATTCCCCCGATTTTCCTTTATTTCACGCTTTGTATATTGTTTTGAATGCGTCATGAATTAATGGTATTCTATCTTTATAAAATAACGTTTTTTATGTGAAGAAGGGCTTTTTATAACGAGATAAAAGTAATTAGTTTATTCACCCCGCTCCTGTGCCGGACGCTACCGAAGCGTGTTTATTTTAAGTGGATCCCAGATTAGGGATGTCTGGAACGAGATAGGGACACGGTCCTGAAAGTGCGTTAATTATGGAGGACCTAGCCCGACTCACCCGAGTATAATGTCCTGAAAATGCGATAACTATAGTGGCCCTAGCGTAGGTACTCCGCACGACCTAGATTCTCGGCAGCACTAATAGAAACTACCGTTCCACGAAGGACTTTGTACCGTACTTGAATCAATAGTGCAAACACACGCAGTGAATGCGTTTGCAACACAATCTAAATCACTGCACTCAGAGGCAACCTATTTTAGGGTATTTAGAAAGAATCTAAGATCATTCTTAGGTTCTTTCTTAATTTAAGATCTAATTTAAGATCTAAAACATGTTCATCAAATCTCAGCGCAACTTTTGCACAGCCTCATACAAAGTCACCAAGTTATTCTAAGCATTACTAAGTATGGCTTGTCGTTTGACAGGCGTATAAAATCAACTCTGAAATAAACCCAACATTGCAATACCTTGTAACGTCGCTTCTTTACGATCTAAGACAGCTATTAATTTGTAACTAATGTGTGCAGTGTACACTTAAGCACTTGGTCGTTTCTTTGAAATAGAAGTCACTTTTATGTTCATAGAACGAGTTAAAATCAATTCTTCAATGGTTATTGAAAATATAATAAAACTGTTATAACTGTTACAAGAATAGAGTTCTATAAATAATATCCTGTAACTTTTCATTGGCGATTCGTTAAAGCATCTCGGGCACTAGCCAAGATATATTTTGCCATAACCCCTGTACCCTTTCCACACCTCAGAAGGTCTGCTGAAAGCAGAATAGATCAGATTTTGAATTATTTCTATTTCTGGATCAGGGCCTTAAGTCAAGATGCATTAGATAATTTCAAAGGCGAAGTTCGAAATCAAAAATGTATGGAATTTGACATAAGTCATCGCTAAGTGACATTTCGCTTGCGATGCCTTATGTCAAATACCACACAATTTGTATTCGAACTTCGCCGTCGAAATTATCGAATGCATCTTGACTAGAGAGGCCAAGATTTTAGTGGAGCATTTTCCAGAAATAATATTTCACGTTGCACATTTATGTATTGCGACCTGTTAACTGACCTATTTGACACCGACTTAAACGATAACACTGTGCAAACAATTTCAAGTAGATAAGATATGTTCCTATGCAAAAATGTCGTGCAAAGTGCGTTAACACACTTCATTTACTTAGCATTTGCATGGAAAATTCATGTCATTGTGGATCTAAAAAGCGAATAAGGTCCGTTGTCAAGTTTTTTTTTTAAATTAACTTCCAAATATAACCCATGTTTTTATTAATCTGTATTGTTTATATTTTAAAAGACTATCAGTACCTAATAATAATTTTTAATTTTAGTCACTAAAGAGAAGAACTGAGGACCCTATTAAGTACTTTATATTTATACAGGCATTTACGTGATGTTGCAACTTGCAAACCTCCATGTCAGCTAAATGTCAACGCATGTCGCATGCGATCACGTTGCGGACGCCTATGGAAAATATGCTGATATGGCGCCAACAGGCTTTCTGCATTTCATACACTTGGCCTTCGGTCAAGAAATATTAGACGAGAAAATAATTGAATCGAAAGAGGTGAATGCTTTGGCAAATATTTCATAACGCAAAAATGTTCGGGTTTAAATAGAAAATAAAATAATAATAATAGCTCCCACACCGATTTCGGCGGCGGTGGCTGATTTCGTGGAAACCAGCCCGGCTACACCGGAGTTATTTTATCGTGCCCAAGTGTGTGCTCAGCACACCAATCAGTACCTCTCTCTTCCTTTACACTCACAACCCAGTGAGATGGATTAAACGCGCATGTCCGGCTTTTTACATGCCCATCCGACGCATGGATCATCTTTCTTCAGACAATCAGGTTATCAACCTGCATAGACTCCAAACTTGGATCATAAATCAAAAATACAAATCTGTACAAACAATATCTATAAAATTGTCTGTCGATCCTAGTCCAAACGCAAAGTCGTTCGTCCTGAAGATAATCTTAAATCCTGTCGAGTTCTAACGCAGCTTACAATCTGTATATTGCACAGTATTTAAACTTGTTCTGGCGTACGCGAGAGTTTAATCAGTGCCTTCAACCCTGTCTCGTATCCAGAGCTTAGCTCTCAGAGATCCATCATCCATACTTATGAAGTAAAATGTATATTAAAAATTTTAATCAGAGAAAATATAAAACTTTAAAAGATTTCAAATCACAATGCAAAATTACTGTAACCGAACTTGCATTAATCAAAATATTGTGTCCATAAAGGAATCGATATAAGTGTTTATCACAGTATTAAACTTTTAAATTAACTAATGACCAAATAAAAATTCAAGTTAAAGGCAAAAATAAGTTTACGCATTATCTGGACTGCCTACATCGTTTTGTTCTCGGACAATACCCCGATTTATTACTTCAAGAAGATTAACCTAAGGGTTTATCAATAGCAGTATTAATTGGCATTATGCTCGTCTGGAAGTGCACTTAGTGCATTCGTGGCTCAACAATGCCCTCATTGTTCCTGATCTATGCCCTAACGTGAATAAGCTTTAGGATATAGACTCGAGTTCATTGCACTATGAACCTCTATTGAAACATTGACTATAGTCTTTTGTATCTCTATAATATAAACCTAATAACTTTAATGCAATAAAAAAGGGTTTTTAGATTTCTTTTTATTTTCATTATTCACTTTCACCACTTTACCGTATGGAGCCAAGTTTAAATTACACACAATATGTGTATCATAAAAACCAAAATTTAAATTGTAAGAATTTTATTACTCTAGAATTCGCGAAATCTGCGTCTTGCTCTTCCTAGATCGCCTATAAAGGTAAGCTAACGGTATAAAAGAGCGAATGCACTGGAACTAATGCATCTTGCATCATCGTGCATTCCCCCCGGAGTTCCTTCACCTCAGCTATCACAGTTTTCAAACAAGACCATTTTAACCATAGCAAGTTTATTGTTATCGATTGACCGACCCAATTGTGAACAATACTCAATAGTATTTGTTTCTAGTAGCTTATCAGCATTTTTCAATAAACAGTTCGTTACTAACGAAGTTTTCTTTGTTAGGGTTACTGTCAATGTTACTCACTTAGATATCTTTGACTCAAGTAAACCTTTAATTGTCTCTTTGACAACGATATCAGTTACGATATGATTTTAAAAGGAATTCTTGTAGGTATTATTCCACGTTTCTTAGTATGCTATCTATGAATTTGATGACCGACGTTGTGCATTGTCGATAAAAGTACCGATTTAATATAAACAGACTAAATAAAAATATGTTTGCAAAATATTAAACGGCAAGAAATATCAAAATTCAGATCGACAAGGGTGTTAGTTGCTACGCAAAATAACTACAATATATGACACATCCTACCATCTCAGCAAAGCCTAAAGGAGGAATGCCCTTGATGCCCTAGCTAGTATTTAAAATATGCTTCTGCAAAACCTTATAAAGCCTAGAGTCTAAAGTCTAGACCATATTTCAGCCTGGAACAAAGCGTGTTAGTTGTCAGCACGCTGGGTGCTTGTCCCTAAGGATATCCTGGAAGAAATCTTTCTTGCTTAATTGCGTGAGGTGTTAGAACATTATTCTTTACTTTTATTTATTGAACGGTAACAAGTCTGGAATCGGTTTTGCATTTATCATCGGAATTAACTGAGTTTTTTAATCTTTTCGGACTAGTAGGAACTGGAAAGACATATAAAAGGAGAGAGGAATGCTTATTCTCAAAAGTGGAATCATTTTTGAAAATAAGTAATTGGTATATTAAATGGAAAAAATGTTCAAATACTGCAACATAAAGTTGCATTTTAAAAACTCTTCTTAATGGAAACAGAAGATTTCTCGTTCAACCCACGTCGCCAATAAGGTTTACAATGTTACCAACTATTTAGGAATTCTCGTTGCGCTATATGCATAAACATTTGCAACTGATGCGTATCACTATCTCCCCAAAACGAGTCTGCATACTGAGGGACAGGCTTTGACCCGACCAGACCGACTGCAGTAATCTCAGTTTAGAGTATTCGTGAAATTAATTAAAAATTTCGGAAGCAATGTAAATATTCCGACAAAGCGGACGAAAATTATATTAAAAAGAATGTTAACAAGGTTCCTGGACTTTATGGTAATGGTTGGAAAATATGCAGTTCTACAATCATTTATAACGGTGCTAAGTGGGAAATACACGTGAGCTTAAAAGGAAAGATCCAGTTATGAGTTCAATAAAAGTTCAAAAGTATGACATAAGAGTGCAGACTGGACGAAGGAATAACTAAAAAATAAACAATTGAATGCAAAAGCCATAAGAGAAATAACAAAATTGCACAATACCTACATACAGATTTAACGACGAAACAAAGAACATACACGAAATTGATTTTGTAGCGCTATACGAACTTAATTATTTCCATGTTCTTTGAATAACTTTGTAAGGCTTTGTTTAATAGCTTAGGGCAAATGGCTAAGTCTTGTAAGTCGTACCAAGTGCACCACAAACCGCGGTACAGTGATGCAGGTTTGCTCTAAACTAAGTCTATTGACCTCTATTTAATTATTATCTAATGAATGACTCATCGATACATCAGAACCTTATTATTCGGTAGAAATCCTTGAAACAGAATTCAGAACGGGTTGAAGCTGAAATTTAATCACCAAATATAACTTGCAACACATTTTATGATATCAGCTGTTAGGACTTGGGAGTGATCAAGAATTTTCGAATAAATTATTCCTCGCTTATTTTAGCAAAAATGCATTCAGACATACAGTGAAAAATCCAGCAATTGTATTTTATTACCATAAAGTCATCGAAATAGGTTAATCTGCAAATACAATAAATCTAAATGTTTACACCTAAATCTATTAATATCGCAGAAGACATTATACGGCCATTTGTTATTCCAACACATAAATCACGGAGCGGACTAAAAAACGTCCTAAAAAGAGCAAACAAAAAATTGCGGCTACTGTAATCTCAGAGGTAAGATACAAAATACACCACCTAATAGAAGCGGAGATGTAAGATAGAATGAAAGAAATAATACCAACGATTAGATATTCAGTAAAACAAACTTGCGCGGGTGCATTGAACCAAAAACGTGGTTGATTACTTAATAGCTCGTGATTACTTTGCTTGCTACTTTTTGCTCTTAAGTATTTATTTAAAGTTACCTAGCAATTAAATGCAATTTAACGGTGTCTTTTTTAAGTCGAGAAGACTTTCGTGGTTTAACAACAATCAATTAATATAAATATTTTACCAAAAAATACTACATTATTAAATGAAGGTTCTATCACGCTTAAAGTATTACTTAAGCAAATAGACCAAAAGCCATTATTAGTCATCCACAAGCAAGTTTGATTATTATCATGCTCTAGACACAAATCATTACAGGAAAAAGGTGTATCAAATCGGACATGAAACGCCTTCTCTTGTCCAAATTCGACAATCATTATATCGTGATGATGATGTCAGACTAGTAATATCAGTCGACATCGACTGATCACCAAACATAGTTCAACGTCGGTCTACATTCAGCACGTTGACAACTGATTTATGTCCAAGCTTAAGTGTCAAAAGCTGGTATGCGTGAAACTCAACGATTAGACAAAAAGACACTGAAAAAGTTATTGACATCTTTAGAAGCCGGTTCTGTAGCTATATGGGTAGACAATCTTAAAATCTAGACATGGAAGACAGCGCAAAAACTTGACAGCGCAGTGGAAAAAAATTACCAAACTTCGTCAATCATTAGTGCCAAAAATAATCGTCAGCGGCTACTGTTTGGCAAAAAACCTTGGATCTTTAGGCGTAACGAAACTTGCTGTAGTACCCAATGGGGCCAGTGTTGCTGACACAGTAAACAGTACGAAAAGTTTGCGAATCTAACAACTAACAACCAGGTGCTAAGTTGACTGTGTTTGCAGGTGTGAGAGCAATTAAACCGCTAAATTCTTGTGCATTTTCATTTGCTTTTCAGATTCCGGTCGTTGGCTTGTCCGCTTCAGTGGTTCGAGCTTTGGTACCTTTCTCTGACCTACTTTCGAACTTAGACGCTTACTCCTCTATTGTAGTATATTTTCTCTCAATAGTTACTATATAATATTGTGTATACTGCATATATGAAACTTCATTCTTTAAGCACATGTTGGCATAGAGAAAGAAGGATTTGATTAGTGACATTATCATTCTTACGGCTTTAACCAGTGTCTTTGAACCTGAATAACATTCAAGATCAGTCAAAAAAGCGCTATTACATCCCGGACTTATCGTAACACGAAATGGCGATGACATGACAAATGAATCACGTGCAGTATTATGTATCTCGAACAGCTGATCGAGGCAAGGTGAAGGCTGGCTAAAACATGTTGAAACGTGCAAATTTAAGAAATACATTGTACCTACCTACAGTGAAAAATCAGTTAGGAATTCGATTCGGAGACAATGACATCAGAGCGAGAAACTGTAGACAAGTCTATCATTTACAGCGAATAATAAAACGGAAAATGACGTAACAAACGTTTTCTCAACAAAATCAAACTCTGTTCATCTGTTTGGAAGCTGTTGTGTGTCTATCCATGTGTGTCTAAAGCATCGTGCTTTAGACACACATGGATAGACACACAACCAGTCAAACCGATTGACACGTCAAACTTATAACACCCCTCTTTTTTCGTCGGGGGTTAATAAAGTTGAATTTGCTGAAACTTTACGTAGTTAGGTATAACTTAATCATTAAGGTATAAGGTAAAATGAAGAATAAATGAGAAGTTCGATGGCTTTAGATATTTGATAAACGCAACAACTGCTGGACGAATTTTTGGTAATTTGAAATTTGGTATGGTAGTAGTTTAGACTCTGGAATATGGATTTACAATTCGGCTTTTCTATGTTTCATCGCAGCAAAATGTTGTAACTTCTGTAACGCCCCGCGGTCCGCGAAGTTTTTTTTTGCGGGTACGGAAAATGTTCACTTACACATAGGAAATTCGCTACATCATGACGTCCGTAAAGTCTGCAAAATGTAGAAAGCTTCTTTAGGAAACTTGGTCGGAAAATTATTTCCACACACGTCACACACACACAAATTTACGACCGCATGCCACGATACTCTTGCGCAACTTTGTTAGAACTTGGAAGGAGTTAGCCGTTGACTCAGCTGATTGGTGCGTTGAACTTCGGAACAGGAAAACGATTTTTTACTCTACGCTGAAAATTCCACTCATTATGCACGCGAGCCTCTGAATCAGTCAGCTGATCGCACGGAATTTTCGATCGGTTTTTTTTATTACTGCCACTAACGCTCCTTAATACGAATTAATTAGTTCCTTTCGAAACCTGTTTGTGATCACTTTTTCCTTTTTATGCAATAACTGTCCCCGTACGCTAATCTCGGTCTCACGGGAACTGTTTTAAGGCACTGACATTTACTGGCTCAAGAATCAGGATCACCGATCATCTAATCGAAGGGGATTTAAAAAGCCTTCAGTATTGGTACAAGTTCTTTGTCTGTATTAGAATTTTTAAATCAATAATGTATGTAAACGTTCTGCAATTCAATTAAAATCTAATTATCAACCAGCATTCCTTAGTGGTTGCCAAGTAGGTAATTTAATTGCTTTTACAAACATAAAACATTATAGACAAAAGGCATGGCATAGTCTCTAAATCCGGCTAGTAATAAATAACAACAGTTTGTAAAAAAAAACACATTAATTAATTAGGAATATGACAACAATAGCGATTCTTTTACCTGTCACTTGTATCATTTGACACCAATAAAAAAGTAAAAATCGTGAGTGACTAAGGAAACACTAAGTTTTGTTCACATAATATCGAGAATTTATCAAAATCACGGGTCGGGGTCAAATAATAATTTGTCTGAACATTATATTAGACAGTAAATAATAATAATTGATTCAGACAATAAAGCTAATGCCGCAAAAAAGTTATTTTTTGTTTTTGTTTTAACGTTATTGACCACCTTAGTTCCTTTTAATATTCAGAAAAATATCATATATCTATACTAATATAATAAAGAGGAAAAGTTTGTCTGTTTCTTTGCATTGAATAGGCTCCGAAAGTACTGGTCCGATTTTGATGAAATTTGGCACAGATGTAGAGTAGACCACGGGAAAGGACATAGGTTACTTTTATCGCGGAAAAATGTACGGTTTCTGCGAAATTAACGCAGATTCACGCGAAGTCGCGGGCAACATCTAGTAACGAATATTTAGGTTTCTCTTACAAGACAATACCACAATACTTGAAGATAGCCTAAATACTTAAAAATTCTGGATAAGTGACTGATAAATAGCCATTGTTGATCCTTCGAGTCGGATGGATGTTGTTCTGAAAGACTACCTAAAAATCAAAAGTAGACATCACGGCCGCGTAAAAATACAGGCTGTACGGTAATGTAAACTCAATGGGCCTCTTGAACCGACAATTTGTATGAAGCAAACACACATGACATCACATCAGGTTGAAGGCTGGTCGTTACCGCATGTAGGTGTTAGTTCAGAAAACCTATTAGGACCTCAGAAGGCAAACGATTGTAAGGCTGGGACTATAAATGATCCGGAATCCGGAACGCATGAGAAAAGTCAGAGCAGTAAAGTTAGAACTCTGGACTAATACAATACATATACATTACACATATTATTACAACACATGTACTACATTGTATCTGTACAATGTACCTAAAGCAAAGATTTCAACTCAAGATAGGCTATTACGTACATTTAGCAGAAAAAAAAATCATACAAGTAAAAGTTACGCCATCTTGGTTTCATCATACTTCGAATTTCAAAATGGCCCCAAAAATTAAAAATTGGGGCCATTTTACTGGAGACACTTTTTGCCTCAACATGCCTCGTCTATAATATACGTCTATGACCTAAAGTGAAAAAAACGGAAGACTTCGCTGTCTGTCTGCCTATCTGTCCATCTGTCCGTCCGTCTGTCTTTCACCAGGCTGTATCTCCTTAACCGTGTTAGCTAGACAGTTGAAATTGATGATGATGTATTTCTGTTGCCGCTATAATATCAAATACTAAAAAAAACAGAATAAAATAAATATTTAAGGCGAGCTCCCATACAACGCTTTACAAACGTGTTTTCTTTACCCTTTTTAATGGAACCCTTCGTTCGCGTTTCCGACTCGCACTTGGCCGGTTTTTTATACATTAAGTCATACGCTAATAATGTAGCATCAAGCATGGCTCTCCACGGTTCGTCGGTGGTACACACATAATTCATGGTCTGCTGAGATTTGGAAATCAAACAAACATACCTAGTACCTACCTACTGTGTTACCTAACTATAGCATAAATGTTTGGGGTGTATAAGTTTTGACGATAAACCTTTATTTCGACCTATGTAAAGAACAAAGTTACATCTGCAAAATCCTTACTTTACAGTGGAGCGTTTTCGCTCGCAAAGGTTGACTTGGTTAATTTTTGCTCTAACTTTTTTCCTGATTGACCTAAAAATATTTAAATAATAATCTTGTAAATATATAATACTAGCGACCCGCTCCAGCTTCGCACGGGTACAATACTCATACTAATACTAAAGAATGTCTTTGAACCTCTAACAAAACGGGCGAAATCTAGTCAAAACAAACAGAAACAAATTAATATAGGTACCTACTAAAACTCAATGAAATAAGTAGGTGGATATACTTTTATCGTATGAAATACCATAGATCTAGGCCCAATCCCCTACCCTATTCCCTTCCCTACCCTCCCCTATTACCCTATTCCCTCTTAAAAGGCTGGCAACGCACTTGCAACTCTTCTGATGCTGCGAGTGTCCATGGGCGACGGAAGTTGCTTTCCATCAGGTGACCCGTTTGCTCGTTTGCCCCCATATTTCATAAAAAAAAAAAGATCTAAACTCCCCCCGCACGCGCACCCCCGATTGGTGACGCCCACTTCGCAACGGGCCGTGCAGCAAAAATATTTTATTAATATAATATAACTTAATTTTATTATTAATATAACGTAATATTTTAATTTCGCCATAACTTCAAAACCACACGTCCAATTTCAATCATTCAAAGACCAAATATTATCTACATAAACTGTACTTAGTGATGAAATAATTTATTTTGATAAGGATTAATAGCGTGAGTAAAATAAAAAAATAAAAAAAATAAAAATCAAGATTTCTAAATAAAAAAATGTTTGTTGTGCCTCACTGGACATAGATAGGTATAGTGTGTCGCGGACTTTTTTGTAGATATAAATTATAAGATCTACAATTAATTAGAACATTTTATGGTTCTATCTTTTATAGTTTAGGCAGCGTGCGCAAAATAAGTAACTTTTCTGGTTGATTTTTTACACCTTGTGTCCGAAAAACCCAAATATTTTACGGAACCCTATTTTTTTCCAAAAAAAAAAATATAGCCTATGTTACTCGTGGATAATGTAGCTTTCGAATGGTGAAAGAATTTTTGAAATCGGTCCAGTACTTTTTGAGCCTATTCATTACAAACAAACAAACAAACAAACATACAAACATACAAACAAAGTTTTCCTCTTTATAATATTAGTGTAGATAAACGAATGTCTCAAAAATATTATATAAGTAACCATTAAATTTTAATGGTAACTTTACCTATAATATATTTTTGAGACTCGTTATTATAAAACCTTTAATTTTATAGTAAGCTTTGGCCAAATACAAGTATATTATATTATTATGTATCAGATTCCAGCGAACACAAGGGGGGGGCCCCTTGTGTTCGCTGGAAGCCTACAGGAAATCCGTGTGGTCTTCAAAGAGCTCGAGCTGGCGTTGAAGAAAAGAAGTTAGCTGTACGAGTTTTTGTCACTACTTACTGTGATAACTACAATTTGTATGACATCGAATCAACACCCCTAGTGGCCAACAATGGTAACTAATTCGATGCCATACAATTTGTAGTTAATTTTTTTACGGTGAGTAGTGACAAAAACTGACACCAGCGCACAGAATAATAATTTGTATGTTTGCTAAATAGTTTGCCTAGTGTGTATGAGCCACATTACATAAGGGGTCCATCCACATATTACGTCACACCTGATGGGGGAGGGGGGGTTCTTACAAAGTGTGACAGTACATGTTAAATACAGGTACAGGGATACTAAAAAGCGTGACATGGGTAGGGGTTCAATAAGTCGAAATTTTGCGTGACGTAATATGTGGATGGCCCCTAATAAAAAAATAGGTCACCCTTAAAATATTCAAACACGAAGGAAGTGACCGCATCGACAGCACGCAGACGTAGTTGAAGTCCGTATGAGTGTGTGCGCACGATTTATCGCTGTTATACGATTTTGATATATTTCTCTGGTCGAGCGGCAATTTGTTTGATAGTAGGTAAGTACCTAAATGTGATCTATACTAATATTATAAAGAGGAAAACTTTGTTTGTATGTTTGTTTGTTTGTTTGTTTGTTTGTTTGTTTGTTTGTTTGTAATGAATAGGCTCAAAAAGTACTGGACCGATTTCAAAAATTCTTTCACCATTCGAAAGCTACATTATCCACGAGTAACATAGGCTAAATTTTATTTTGGAAAAAAGTAGGGTTCCGTAAGATATTTGGGTTTTTCGGACACAAGGTGTAAAAAATCAACCAGAAAAGTTACTTATTTTGCGTACGCTGCCTAAACTATAAAAGATAGAACCATAAAATGTTCTACTTAATTGTAGATCTAATAAATATCTACAAAAAAGTCCGCGACACACTATACCTATCTATGTCGAGTGAGGCACAATAACCATTTTTTTATTTAGAAATCTTGAATTCTTTTTGGACTACATTTAAACGCGTTTATTTTACTCATGCTATTAATCCTTATCAAAATAAATTATTTCATCACTAAGTACAGTTTATGTAGATAATATTTGGTCTTTGAATGATTAAAATTGGACGTTTGGTTTTGAAGTTATGGCGAAATTAAAATATTACGATTTCTGCTGCACGGCACGGCCCGTTGCGAAGTGGGCGTCACCAAGGCGAGGGTGCCCTGCGGGCGGGAGTTTAGATCTATGACTTCTATGAGTAAATTTTTTGTTTTGTGTTCTTTGTAACTATGATGGATAGATACTTGAATACCTATTTATTTAGTGTTTGTTGTATTGTTAGTCCTGAAGAGTATAGGTATTTCATACGATAAAAGTATACCCACCTACTTCACAGGGGCGACACTCTCCACAAATGACAGTTCGAGCACCGACAAATGTCAGTTATGTTGACTTAAGCCTAGGGTTGACATCGAAATAATTTAAAATATTTTTTTACGCCCGCGTAAATATAATACTTTTACGCGGGTGAAGCCGCGGGCAAGAGCTAGATACTTAATATGAAAAGAGAAATCATACCTACCTACCTAGCTACTTTAATCCACGTCTCAGGTATTTATTGTACTGCGTGTGACAAAAGCAAGGGTTAGGTTAGAAAAAATAAGTAATAATTATCAAGGTCGGTAGGTACTTACCTTTCTGGATTATTAGGCAAGCGGAAGAAGCTTTTGTCATAATTTTTTTCTTGGTTATTACGGCGACCATATACATACAACCACAATAATTAAGCCCACTCATTTTAATGCCGATCAGGAAATTCCTAATATGTTAGGTACACGGTACTTGCGATTTGAACTTTTAAAGGATACTGATTTTTACAATGTAAATTCAAAATAGTCTCCAAATGTCTAACGTCTAATAGCCATATTTTTTTAATCAAAAATGTACTCAGACCATTGGCCCTTATATTGGAAAAATATACCTTGTGTCCTTAGCAATTGGGTTTAATTTGTACTTAATTCTTAAGTAGTACAAAGACTATTTTAATAATATCAATGCAATTTTAAATTTTTATTATCACTCAATAAGTGTTGTAAGTTGTAATACAACTTAGATCGTCGCACAATTTCGATAAGTATCGACAGATCTAAATGAGATTAAGTACTACATGTAATATTCAATCTAAAATATTATGCGTAAACCCTTACTAATATTTTACTACTATTATAAATATGAAAGTTTGTGAGGATGTATGGATGGATGAATGGATGGACGGATGAATCTTAAACGGGCAAATGGCATACCACACGTTTGTTACTCTTTAACGCAATAACTATTGAACGGGTTTTAATAAAAATTTGATAAACGTTCGAGGTTAACGTCCTACAAACTTTACCCAACCCAAGCATATTTCGTTAAAAATATCGATAAAATCAAATTATTGCATGACATCACTAGTGAAACAAAAAACAAATATTTTTTTTATAAACGTCGCGTCATTGTCTGACGCGACGTTTACTTTCTTATGAAATTACACTGTCGCGTCGCTGCATCGGCGAAACTGCCAGCCCCGTGAACCATAGTCCAGGCTGGGAAAAAGTTACACCCCACCCGCCCCCGCATTCGCCCAGACACGCACACACAGCTGCGAGCGGCGAGTCGTGTAAATCGGTGGAGTGACGGTTCTTTACGTTAGTAATATATATTCTTTGCCTACTTATTTCATTGATTTTTAGTAGGTACCACCTATATTAACTTGTTTCTGTTTGTTTTGACTAAATTTCGCCCGTTTTGTTAGAGGTTTAAAGATATTCTGTAGTATTAGTATCAGTATTGTACCCGTGCGAAGCCGGGGCGGGTCGCTATTATGAATAATTTATGATGAGCATTTAATATTATTATTATAATGTTTCAAAACATGTTTACTAAGTACATATTGCACATAAAACAAATGCAATTTCCTGTTATTTGTGGCTTAATATTATTAATATTACATTTCAACCATATTTGATCTCGCAAAACTATTGTCATTTGTCACCATGTTTTGTTGAATTTTCCTATTCACAATATTTCAATAGAAACAGAAAAAATACGTCATGCTTACTAATATTAATAACTTGAAAGTTTGTATGTATGGGTGTTTGTTACTCTTTGATATGATAATTTGGTATGGTTGTGTATTTAAACTATTTAACGTAGAGTTTCATTTTACTTTGATTGTATTTTATGTGAAGCGACTCGTTATCATAATTTGGTTTTGTGAAGTTTGGACCAATCAAAACGCGTTCGACGCTGGTTTGACGTTTACGAGAAACGTTTTGGCAGTTTAAGTGTAATTGTATTATTATCTTAATTTAGCAGAATTGACCCTATGGAATCTGGATTAACACATAGGCAACTTTTTAGCGCAGCAAAATTATTGTCAAATGTCAACTTACAATCCCCGCTGGATTTCTTATTGCGCGTACGAAATCGCGGGCAACGTTAAGTTAAATAATTAAATATTATAAATTAAGATCACGCTTACGTGGGACAGCCATGCTTCAGCAGAAATGGACCGGCTCGACCGGATAAATACCACGGGTCTTACAGAAAACCGGAGTGAAAAGACGCTTGCGTTGTGTTCCGCCGCGTGAGCAACGCAAGTGCGCAACATCAGAGCAGTTACAAATATAGCTCCTCTGATGTTGCGGTTGTGACAATTATCGCTTACCATCAGACGATCCGTCTACTCGTTTCCTGGTCCATTTCATAAATAAAAAAAAAGTATCATAAATATCATGTGATCAAAAAATTCCAGCTTTATTCTATATCTAGAATCTAGATCTATTTACTCAAGTCAGGCCATAAAATAACTGTCTGGAGTCTAGACGCGTTAGAAAACTAGATCCACATAATACCTGTCGGAAATCATGTTATATTTGATCAACATAATTGATTTTATTCGTTGATTTACGAGTTCTACTTATGCCGAATATTAAACCATATATCTTCGCCGGTGTCAGAAGAGCGGCAATGTTAGGAGTCGTCCATTAATCACGTGATGCCTAAAGGGTGAGGGGGGTCCAAAAAAAAAATCACCAAGTATCACCAAGGTGAGGAGGGGGTATAAGGAGACAACACGTGTATTATTTTTCGAATCTAGTATATGCATACCGAAATTATTATCGGTTGTAGATTCGTAGTGTTGCTTAAATACTTACAAGACAAACGACTCGTATAGTTTGTAATTGAAATTATTGGATTAAAATATTTTTTAAGTTAAAGTTTTTCTTCAAACATGACTTGCTCACTATGTAAAAAAAATACACGTAATATTAGGTGGGGGAGGGGGGGGGGGTAGTATAAAACCTCACCACGTATCACCAGGGGGAGTTGTTAAAAACATCACGTTAATGGACGGCCCCTTACTTGTAAGTTGTACCAGACACCAGCTTACTTTATCATTTCAGCCTAAAATCTGCAAACAGAAATAGATAAAGAAGCAACAAATTTTATATTTAAAACTACGTTTTAATTATTGGTCGCGAGTCGCGACAAAGAATTAAAACATAAATCACGATTCGTGTTGGTATAATTAAATAAGAAGAATAAATCTTTATTTTATAATTTTAATATCTGCAAAAAAGTTTACTTCAAAATGTCGATTCTGCTAAATAAATCGAGCAATAATACAGATACGATCTAGTCCCAATATGTTAAAACTGCAAAATGGTATCATGAACGTCAAACGAACGTCAAACCCGCTTTGATTATACCAACTAGCATTAATTGCCCGCGGCCGCCTGTTTGAAATTAGATTTTAAACTTTCATCCCCTATTTTACCGCCTTGGGGGTTGAATATTGAAAAATTCTTACTTAGTGGATACCTACGTTGTATGAGAAATACGTGTGCAAAATTTCAAATTACTAGCCTTAAGGGTTTGGCCTGTGCGTTGAGAAAACCGTTAGATTGTAAAAAAACTAACGAGATTGTAGAAATATGTCGAAAGATTCAAAACCATGTATTTATAATCTAACGAAAAATAATGTGTTAAATTATAGGCAGCATATTCGCGTCAGAAGTCTATCAACATTTTACAATTTCACTAGTTTTATTACAATCTAATTTTACGCATTCTAGCTAAGTTTGGCAAACAGAGATGGAGCTGAGGGCTTTGTCGCCGACACTCAATAAGAACGTTTATTTGATGAATTTGTGACAAAAAAATCCAAACATACGTCACAGTTTCTAACACTTGCACTAAACCGTGCTGCGCCTACGCATGCCAACCAGGTGCAAACTGGCACAAGTGCAATATTGACAAACAAATATGGGTATATCATGTGGTGCTGTTTGCACAAGTCATTTTAACCGACGTTACATTTTTAATTCGACGATTTACTTACATAATAAGTGAGTGGTGTGTCATACTCTTGTTAAATGACTCTCAAAATTAGGGTTAAAATTAGTGTGATGTGTGTTATTTAAAAAGCATACTTTGCAATTTATGCACGTATTCCACGTCTCTAAATTCAGACGTTCTAATAGGGGGACGACTACATGTGAAATTGAAATATTTTTTTAATTGATATACCTACTTAATTCAGAAATCAAATGGTAATCATTCGATAAACGTAAAGAAAATAGTCGGCGCCATGTTTGTTGTTGATGTTTAGATAATTGATTACTATTTAAGGTTTTTATTTAAATACGATGCAAGACTATTAATGTTTATATGTACATAAGTTTCTATAAAAATCGCACTTTTCTAGTGATATTTGAGTTTGACAGAAAATGGTAATTGACGTTCCTATTCTAATTTTAAACGCGAAAGAATTCGAATCAGCGTGCTGCGCGGCTCGTCACGTCGCGTCTCTGTGTGAACTGACCCGTAGAGTCATTGTTTGTGGGTGTATGTGTGTGTATGAGGTTGTATGATATTGGGTATTGTGTCGGTGATAGACAATCGAATATCAATGCTGAAATATGACTACGAAGTTCGAACCCAATTACTTCGAGTTACCAGAGCTGCAGAAACACGAGATGTTAATTTCCTATAGCAGAAATCAAGCAAGACGTAGTATTTATAGAGCAGACAGAACACATAAACCACTGTTTATGTGTTAACCCCACTGGGTTAGCACGAACAATTGATAAGTACGTATTCGCAATTAACGAAAACGAATTTTGAGAGAATGAGGTACTTACCTATAGTTTAAACGAGCTCATCTTGTATAAATAAAAATAAATAAAATATCCCACCAAATACATTTTTAACCCCCGACGCAAAAAGAGGGGTGTTATAAGTTTGACGTGTCTGTCTGTCTGTCTGTCTGTCTGTGGGTGTGTCTGTCTGTCTGTCTGTCTGTCTGTGGGTGTGTCTGTCTGTCTGTCTGTGGCATCATAGCTCCCGAACGGATGAAGCGATTTCAATTTAGTTTCTTTTGTATTAAGGGTGACTTACATACGAGTGTTCTTAGACATGTTTGATGAAAATCGGTTGAGCCGTTTAAAAGTTGTGGGGGGTGAAAGCGGGGAAGAAAAACCGAATGTGCAAATATACTCGAGTAAGGTCTCAAATGAAAGCGCACTAAAAGAGAATATTGATGACTTAATCGAGAGTGTTCGTAGCTTCGTTTGATGAGAAAATTGGTGGTGGGAAGATCAGCCGTTTGAAGATGATCAGCTCTTTTCTAGTTGATGAGGGGATTTGACTAACTTTCCAATGTCCGATTGATTCAAAATTTGGTACTGTGTTACTTCAACGATATTCAAAGAACATAGTAAGGTAACCATGACCTGATCAGCCGTTTGAAGATGATCAGCTCTTTTCTAGTTGATGAGGGGATCTGACTAACTTTCTTATGTCCGATCGATTCGAAATTTGGTACCATGTTACTTCAATGATGTTGGAAGTATGTATATTTATAAGTACCTACTTTAAAAAGGATAAAATAAAAGTAAAATTAAAAATTTTAAAAACCCCCCGACACAAAAAATAAACTCTAAAAAATAATAAATAATATTTTAAACCTATTATAATTATATTATCACATATAATATTATGTAAGTTGAAATAATTTTATTTTCCAATCGTCGTCTCGTCGGGGGACCGCTATGTGAAAAAAACAGGTGTAGTCGCAGAATGAACAAAAGAATTTACTCCGAAAAAAATTTGCTCATACCTAAATGTAATTCGTAATAATTAATTAGCTGTTGTTGTAAAAATACTTTATAAACTTTAGCGGTTTAGCGACGAGGCGACGATTGGAAAATAAAAATAGTTCAACTTACATAATATTATATGTGATAAATGATAATATAATTATAATAGGTTTAAAATATTATTTATTATTTTTTAGAGTTTATTTTTTGTGTCGGGGGGTTTTTAAAATTTTTAATTTTTAATGTAAAGTCATTGCCAAGACGATACCACATGGCTCGCACTGTCAAAAAAAACTGTTTAAAACCAAGCTTCTGACTCTACCAAATTTCTGACTCTACGCGCCTTAACTCTACAAGCCTAACTCCACATACCCTATACCTAGGGTAGCCAACTGTTGAAAGGATAAACCCGGGAGACTTTTATGGATGTAGAGAGATTAACCATTACTACCGGAGTCTCCCGGGCGATCCGGGAGGGTTGGTAACCCTATCTATATCTAGGTACATCATTGTCAAAATATGTGGCCTGGCCATTTCGCTACATTCGCTTTTTTTTTTATGAAATAAGGGGGCAAACGAGCAAACGGGTCACCTGATGGAAAGCAACTTCCGTCGCCCATGGACACTCGCAGCATCAGAAGAGCTGCAAGTGCGTTGCCGGCCTTTTAAGAGGGAATAGGGTAATAGGGGAGGGTAGGGAAGGGAATAGGGTAGGGGATTGGGCCTCCGGTAAACTCACTCACTCGGCGAAACACAGCGCAAACGCTGTTTCACGCCGGTTTTCTGTGAGCCTGTGGTATTTCCGGTCGAGCCGGCCCATTCGTGCCGAAGCATGGCTCTACCACGTCTTGGGCGTGAGGTGAAAAATTTACTGGATGTTTTTCTGTTATACTATTCTTGTAGGAACGAAACGGACGTATGCCTAATACCATCTAGAATTCTAGACCATTCGACAAATAAACGGACGTATACCAAGCGGCATCGAATCGACCGTTAATTGACATTCGACAACCATCCTTGCACTCCGCGTACCAACAGAATTACACGCAAAAGCGTTATCAGTACTATGCGTCTTATCAGTAGTTATAATTTGTACAAGTCAGTGGGACGCGAGGTCCTCACTATCATTTTTACGACAGGTTGCAGAAGCTATCAAAAATTGCATTATAGCGATAAGACCGAGATAAAATGCACGAAAACATTATAAAACATTGTCGAGGTCGGGTATTTTTAAATTATTTCAATTGATACAATACGGCCGATGTATCTTGGCGAGTCTGAACTTCGCGCAGAAGGTTGCGCAATGACTGTTTTTAAGTGTTTTCGTATTTATTTTATTTGTACTAATTGGTCAACTGTATTAGGGAAATAATATTAGTACATAGGTATATAAAAATAATACAATAACAGTTTTATTCACGAGTTGTACATGCGCTAAAGTTCGCAGAGCCTATGTTCAGACCCGTCAAGATACAGCGGCCGTAGTGTAATAATATTATTCATCACTAGCTGGCGCCCGCAACTTCACTTGTGCGCAACTATTACGGCCAGTTCACACCGCGACGAAACGATACGCGACGTGGCGCGGCATTTTTTAAGGTACCTAGCTATTTAAAATTGAACTTTATTCGTTACATAAGAAGATACACGTTTCTTTGTAACAATTCGAATGTCAAGTTATCTTTTTGTATAGTTAATCTTCGATCTATATGCCACCGTAAAATTGTAAAAACCGTTAGATTGTAATAAAACTGAAGTGAAATTGTAAAATATTGATAGACTTCCGACGCGAATATGCTGCCTATAATTTTAAATTTCGAATTTTTCGTTAGATTATAAATAGGTATTATATATATAGGTTTTTAATCTTTCGTCATATTTTTACAATCTCGTTAGTTATTTTACAATCTAACGGGTTTTACAATTTCACGGTGACATATATAAGCAGGCATAAGTAATACTTAATAATGTCGATGTAGTTAATGAGGTTCAATTTTAAAAAAGATAACTTAAAAATGCAGTACCGCGTAGCACTTTAATTATTTTAATTATTATTCATGACTAACTGGTGCCTGCAACTTTGTTTCCGCGGAACTATTACGGTCATTTCACACCACGACGATACGCGACGCTATGTGGCGCTGTACGTCGCGTATCGTTTAATTTCGGTGTGAATTGACCTTTAATGGGAACGGAACCCTTTAGATAAAAGTACTCCTTATAACATTAGCTATCTTCCAGAGAAGGTCCGGTCAAAATCGGTCCGACCGTTTCAGAGATTAGCCGGAACAAACAGATAACAGACAGACAGACGTCGCGGTATGAACTGACCCTTACTCGACTGCGGCAAATGTGGCGTTGGAATGATATGTACTAGTGATGTAACGAATATTCGCATTCGCATTCGCATTCGCGAATATTCGCACATTTTTGTATATTCGCATTCGCATTCGCAAAATTTTTGCGAATGTTTTGCGAATATGAATATCAGAAAACAAAAGCAAATGTGCGAGTTTCTTACGCCGGTTCTTCTTGCCGGGCTTGTTTCCGAACCGGTGGTAGGCATCATTTAGGACAATTCTTTAAGCGTTATATCATAACCTACATGGAAATAAAAATTTTGAGTTTAAATTTGAGTGAGCGGAGCGGAATGAATGACGCTTTATTTAGATCATAGATGAGTTCGTATGAACTCGGCAATACTCGGAAGATACGAACGTAACGAACCCATAACGAACCTTGTCCGAACAATGGACCTAGTATAACAACAGGACAGACTACTGTGAGCAAAAAAACGAGCCGAGCGAGAGGTTGGAAGAGAGGCCGTGTGTCCCTTTCTAGTAGGGTGACAATAATATTTTCTGCTGTGGCAAACTGCAAAGCTGTGTGAGACAAATTGTGAAACACTGAATGACATACAGCTGAGGCTTTAAAAGTCGACTAGATTGAATAGTGTAAAATCAAGAAGGTTTGAAGTGACGGCTGCATTCATATGTAACAGATTTTTATGTAATTCTCTGCCTTACTTAAACACGATTGAGCCATTTTTGTCGCATTTCTTCATTGTTGGAAAATCTATAAAAACTGTATTAGGTATATTATCATTAAAGGCATTACTCGACTTCACACGTTTTTTCTCAGTAACTAGGTACTTACAGCTTACTACGATTCTAGGCGAGTCGCTATCGCTACTGACTAGTTTATAACAAAACGTAGTACAATTATAACTCTTAATAACGTCAGTTGCTATAATGTTAACACTTTTATACTAGAATAACTAGATTAACATTAACAATTAACTTACTAATGTTACTAATAAACGAAATATTGCAACCAGCAGAACTTTCACTTCGACAAGAATATATACAACATTTTTTTCACCATTTTGACTGTTAAATCATCAAACAAATAATAAAAACATAGTTACGGAGATACATGAAGTAAGAAATAAAAACTATTTTCAAATTTAATATTATCCGGTGTTCAGCATAAAATATGTGTAATGGCGTATCTATTGTCTTGCGAATGATACCATCTAATAAAAAAAGAAGGAAAAGGATTTAATGTAAACTGCATTTTTATTTAGTATTATATGACTATTTCTAACTTTTTTAATTAGAATATGATATAGTTATAAACATTTGTTAAAATAATAATATAGTACACTCGTTTTATCTAAGATTTTTCAAGTTACTTTTTATAAATACCAACATTTTTCTGGTTGGCAACATGCAAGAACGAGACACACAGCCTCTCTCCTGGCTATCTCGCTCGGCTCGGATTTGCCTCTATGATACGTGCATTGTGAAATACACTCTATTACTAAGGTAATACAGTTCTTTTTAGCAATTACAAAATTCGGAGTCTTCTATCCATAGGTACTATATCCATGGTCCGAACGCGACTGCGCGACAAATTGGCGCCAAATATGAACAAAAACTGAATATTCGCATTCGCATTCGCATTCGCGAATGTCGGTAGCAGATATTCGCATTCGCATTCGCGAATGCTAAAAAAGAGACATTCGTTACATCACTAATATGTACATAACAATATGTATTATAAATCACATCACGAGACAGAAAATGATTATTCCAGCAATCATAACCTGAGGTCTAGACATTACCTAATTGTTATATTCTAGTACTAGTATTCTAGAGCCCTCAATTATGCGGCAACAATATTATTATACTCGGAGAGTCCAGAGCCTAATTGCGTGACGACAAAAATATTATAGTACGAGAGGTAGCGATGACAATTTGTGAACAATTACCTACTGCTATAAGAGGGAAAGGTCACCGCAAATGCCCATGCAGTTTTATAGTCGGAGAGCTCAGAGCCTAATTGTGTGATGACAAAATTATTATACCTAGTCCGAGAGGTAGCGATGACAATTTGTGAACAATTACCTAGCTATAAGAGGGAAAGCTCACCGCAAATGCAACACCATGCAGTTCACTAACCGAGAGTTCAGTAACTCTGGTTTACACCGAACGCTGAGATTATCTATTCCAATAGGCAATTTCTGCCTATACGCAGTTCCTATCTCTGGACAGCTTCCTATCGATAGGCAATTCCTGTCTATAGGTAATTTTTTAATTATCTCGACGAAGCTGAGGAAATTAATATTCATTTGCTGTAAGCCAATTAGGGAAAAAAAAAAGAAAAAGGTGACAAAATATTAGTAACCAGTTTATGTCTATGACTCCGTTCGATTAGAATTATACTAGCTGTCCCGATAAACGTTGTTTTGTCTTTTTTGTATTTTTGCCCGCAGTTTTTCCAATATACCTCGCCGTTTAAATCATCCCTGAACTTCCACAATTATTTCTAAACCAAAAAAATAAATACAAATCGGTCCAGCCATTCTCGAATTTTATGTTATACATTGGAATAATTGCAATCTATTTTTATACTTAGAAGATTTACTTATTTAAGATAACTCCATTTCTATCGGCTTCACCACTTACCTTATCAAGACCCACATCCAAATCTCTACCTTTTTGTACAGACTAGGGCTTTCCTATTCGCCACTGCTGCCTTTTAATACGATATCTCCATTAATTACCTAATCTAAGTTTTTAAATCAGTCACTTTATAATTGAGACCTAATTTACATCAGACACGCTCAGAGTCACGGTATGGAGCCCGCACGTGTCCAATTACAGAATCTATCAGGGCCCAGGGGCCAGGGTTATAATTGGCAATTGACTTACCACTTGACCTTCGACCTGGGCAGGGGATGGACCCTAATTGTCATATTAAATGTCATGTTCTTGGCTACCAACACCTCCAGTACATTTTCGCATCGTTTCTTAGTCTTACCTAACTTCTAAGACTATCATAAAAATAATAATGTTTAAATAGGCAAAGCGACTGGATTTTTTATTGCATAAATGAATAGTAATTACTCTTAAATATGAGTAACATCTCAGAAGAAACAGTATATCAAAATTCAATAATATACAGCGATCTGTTTACAAAATTTCGCAAGTCTCGTGAAAACGCACAGAATAGATATTAGTTACAATCCATACTAAAGTCGCCCCTAACTGTGAGTAACGGTTTTTTAAGTAGGTAAGTAAGTAATTTAGCAAAATAATAGGGTATTTTCCACGTTTTTGAAAAGTATGTCAAATTGTTCCTAATACCAAAATACATTAGCAGTTTGAACCATTATTTGTGAATTTCTTTCTTTTCCTTGCAAATTAGCCTAAAAGTTCAAATTAATATTATAGGCGCGAAAACGCTATAATGAGTTGTCATGACGTCACATTCTTGTAACATTGTAACTGTCAAGTGTCAAATTACACTGAAAATGCCAAATCCCAGAATACCTACTATTTACATTTTTAAAATAACGTTTTAAGCTTATTAAAAATACCTTATAAATGGTGCGTAGTGCCAAAATGCACTAATACGTCTATTAAAACACCGGGGAAAATCTTTGTGACCATACCAAAGAACACTGAAATGCGGAAAAAGTGGCTATTACTCGCTGACGCATGACGTTAATGATTCGATGCTGGATATTCTTTATGGAAATCGGGAAGACATTAATAAAAGTAGAAGAAGTACAAGAATATGACGTCACATTCCAATCTCGTGCGTTTTTAGTCACGTGGTCAAACGTGAAAAATTCATAATTCTATTTTTGATATTTTATAAAAATCATACATATTTTTGTGTAAAATGTTGGTTAAATTGGTTTAAATTAATGTTAAGCGATAAAATATCAACAATCTGATGTATATTTTCATAATAGGATAATACCCTATTTTTATTTTTATTTTTAAATGTATTTAATTATTTATGTATTTAATTAAAAATGTTATATATTTTTTTACGTTTATCAACAAGTACCTAATACCTCAATATTTGTGAGTATTAAATGAAGTTCTACATATTCTACATGTAGTCGTCTCCCCAATTATATCATATTAATTATTACCGGATATGATGTTCTTAAAATATTCATAAGTACTGTATTTCCTGTAGAGCACGCATAATACCTACATTACACGAGGGAAAACAAATCATAACTTAAATGTATGCAAATATTTTATCTATACACTATGAAAATAATTACAAATGGGTATGCCATCATTAAATCTGTTAAACCGAGCAGATAAAACCACATCATTTTATGCTCAGCCACTTCCTGCGCAATGAAAGCTTTATTAAAGCATGGGAGAAAATAATTTGAAGTATTATTTTTATAGCTGGTATTTATTTATAATTTAAGGGATCCCACGATTAAAGCATTAAAAATTGGCTTTAAGTAATTGTTTTTGGAAACAATTTTACTTTTAAGCTAATTGTAACAATATTATAATTAACAAATTACATAAAGCTAATTGTTTTTTGCTCATCATCAGGCTCCCACCAAAAGAGTACGTATTAAATTAGGAATTAGGATATGGTGGTGGGTTTGGTTCTGGCATGGCCAAAGCAAGTTGCCTATTGGCTAGCTGCACACGTGCAATATTATTGACAGAATGAATTTATCAATACTAGTCAACACATACAAAATAACCTAACCAAGAGCATGTCAGGACATGTCTAAGGAGGGTTCCGTAAATGTTGAATGTTGATTAATAATCAAAATATATATAAGTGAATAGTAACCAGATGTTCTTTAAGAATAAGTTTTATTCGATTTCTATTTAATATTCGCATTTCGCTAATCACATAACATTTGAGCATATTATTTTAGTCTATTACGATACCGCCTATCACAATCAAAGAAAATATTTACTCTAGCGCACTCTAGCGAGACCTCAAAGTAGGTACGAAGAATACAACCAGATACTTATAAAAATTTTAAAGCGCGACACCTGATAGGTTATACATAGAGTCTGGCTAACGAAAGATGAGACTGGAAAAAGATGGGAAAAAGACGTTAAATTCAAAAAGTCGACGTACGGCAACCTTATCTATAGTCGGAATTATAGTTTTGATACTTGATTATTTATGACAATTATATTATATTTTGTTAGGAACAACTAATTTCATGAAAATGAAGTTTATTGTCCTTGTTTACTTACTTTTTTTTTAATTTGCCGCCTTTTTCCAGTCTCATCTTTCGTTAGCCAGACTCTATCAGCGAGGTTTTCGATAGCGTGATACAGAATTTAAATCCAATAACACAGCGACATCTAGTATTATTTTTCAAAAACAATCCACAATTTAAACAGGAGACTAGCGCCATATATGATATACCTAGTTTTCGTAAAGTTACTAGCAAATTGAAGCTTTTAATATTAAAGGTAGGTATTAAATTATAATAAAAAACAATAATATTATGGTAATTTATAACATAATTATATTCATGTGTTTTTAGTGTTATTAAATTATTGTAATAATTGGTAAAAGAGGCACATATTCGTAAAATTAATTATTAATTAAAATTTTACGTGTTTCAAAACTTAGCTCTAATTCTGGTAAAGAAACGTAAATTCGCAATAATCACTATAATTACTGTAGCTCAGTTAATCATAGTATTTGTCCTTGGATGTAGGTTCAAACCCGACAGCATGTTTTATTTATTATTAATTTAAGTTATTTTTATTAATTGTTAATTTCAGTTTTTTTTTAATTTTGCAACCAGTTTTGAAACATTATTTTAAATGATAATTTCACATGATGTATAATTATTCTGATTTGCCTTAATATGTTAATTTGTTTTTCTATAATTGCTCTAGAAATAGAAATTATGATGCGATTTCGTTCAAAATAGTTTTCCTAAAGAGTTTTTAGCATGATCTATCAGCATGGAAATTTGCAAGTTTCTATCTCCTATAGTTTAAAAATGCTAGGGGGGGGACCAACTTACAAACTACTTTGGAGGCCGATTACTCGAAAATGGTCAACTTTATAAAAAAGTAACGTATGAAACCATGCCTTTATTTTAAAAGACCTATTCTACGATACCCCACACGATGGGGTAGAGTGAAAAAATATTTTTCATCCCCACTTCACATGTATGGAGAGCTACTCCTAAAATATAAAATTATTATTTTTTTATGATCCCGAAACCGTGATCTATACACAATCTATAACTGCACCAAATTTCATAAATTTATATTCATAATTACAGGAGCTAGAGGCGCGGACAGACAGACAGACAGACAGACAGACAGACAGACAGACAGACAGACAGACAGACAGACAGACAGACAGACAGACAGACAGACAGACAGACAGACAGACAGACGGACAGAGCGAAACTATAAGGGTTCCTTAAGTATTACGGAACCCTAAAAACGGCAATATGGCCCGCACACGAGGAATATTATTGTCAATATGAGCATTATTGTCAATAATATTGCACGTGTGCGGCTAGCTATTAGGATCTACTGTCTTTTTGTCCCTTGACAATCATCGTGTTTATATGTGAAAATAATTTATTATTTTATTAATTATTGTCATAAATCATAATTTAAAACATACAATTAACATTTAGTCTTGTAGTCATAAAAACATAATATATTACTTATTCCCGTGGTGATTCCTCTTTTAATCCTGACTTTTTGTCATTACAATGTTTGTTGTCTCCCGCTTTGCTTGGGGAGGGAAACTGGAATACTTCCTACTCCTACAAGTCCTACAATCTTCTGATTAATTTCGTCACTATATTTACGCGGGCGGAGACGGGGAAAAAGCTAGTAAAATACATAATGTTATTAATTATATTATCGCCAGAAATCACTGCAATAGGCTAGACAATAATGATTGCTTTAAAGAGCCTAGCAATTAAATACTTAAATAATTATTATAATAATTTAGCATTGCATGCTAACTACTAGGGTAGACATGTATGTACATTGTATAACTATGAACAAGGTATTTAAAATATTCCTTCAATTTCTCTAACAAGTTAGGTCGCTTTATTAAAGATAGCAGGCGCGGATAAAATACTAACGCTTGTACTAGACTCGTATTCGAGGTGACCATACTTTCTTTGGAGAATTCGGACATTAATTTTTCAGGTGTTTTTGTAAGTCTAGGTTACTACCTAGATAAAAACAGTAAAAATTTAATGATAAAGCACAAAACCCACAATCGACTAGTTTTTTTTATTTTATTGACATTTAAATAGGTATCTAAGGTAACTTTAATTTGAAAATAGACTGTACTTTTTTTTAAACTTCAACAAATACCGTTTTACGAAGTTCTCATAAATGTACATAATACTACCATTACAGAGATTATAAAAATTAGTCGAATAAATCAAAACTATACTTATATATATTTATAATCTAACGAAAAATAATGTGTTAAATTAGGTATAGGCAGAATATTTGCGTCGGGAGTCTATAAACATTTTACAATTTTACGATGACATACATTTAGGAACTGTCCTTAGAACTTCCTGACGTGTGGTCACTCGGTTGTTAGGGCGTCGGCCTTTCAGCTCGTCTCCAGTGCAGATTTTGTTCTCGTTTTAATAGAACTTATAGGACCAGGGCATTTACGAGCTTATCCCATCAAATTGTAAGTAATAAAACATTATAACTTCGAATAGAAGCTTTTAAATGTCATCCATAAAATGTCCTGGAATAGAAAACTCTTTCAAATCTCATCCATAAAAATATGATGAAGCCCTCGTTTTCACGAGTTATTTTATCTCGACGCAAGTAAAAAGAGCGTTGAAAATCGAAATCTGCGCTAAAACAATAACAATAATTATAGCTAAAAATCGAACACACGGCGTCGAGTTATTAAACTGCTGCTCGTGTGTTCTGTTTTCAGTTTTATTGTATTAGCATTTAGCGCAGAGTTAAATTTTTAGCGCTAATTTTACTAACTCCGCTTTAAAAAAGCGTGAAAACGAAGGCTAAGGAGTAGACAACCGATTTTCCCAATGTTTTGATAAAGCTTGACAAAGTTGTGCAGATTAATCGATCTTGAGCTTAAGTTTGACTTGTGATAAATCATTGCAAATTATTTTCGTTCACCTTTGACCCATGTACGTGGAAATTTGAACAGTTTAATCGCTACAATAAAACTTTACGTGTGTAAGTAAGACTTTAAGCGGGGATCGAACCTACATTATTAGATTAAGACTGGGACTATATTGTCCGGAATCCGGCGGTTCCGGGAAAATTCATAGCACTGAAAATAGAACTCTGCGACAATATAATAGAGTCGAAAATCGAAGTGACGAGTGTCGAGCTGTCTTATTTGACATTGACATTTGTCTCGACCCTTGTGTGCTCGATTTTTAGCTCTATTGTATTAGCGGCAGTTTTATTTTCCGTGCTCTGAATTTTCTCCAGCGTTCCAGATTCTAGATCATACAGTCCCAGCTTAAGAGCAGGTTCTTAAATCTTAGCACTTAGGGTGTCTTCACACGCTTAACGTTTATCCAGTGAAGGAGTTTAGTGTTTAGAGTGTAATTTAGACACTCTGACTTAAGACGCCGCGCCGTGAACAATATGAAATTCATAGTGTTAGGTCATGCGTAAATCCTAAAACCCTAGCTCACAGATTTAATTGGGAGCACTAGACCGTGAGAGGTCATGCTTGATGGAAATCGTTTCGCGTGAAAAATATAACTTTTTCTGTAATTAAACTCGAGAGACCTTCGAACCTTGGCGAGTTGGCAACTGCTCAGCGAGGCAATAAGCATCAAATATATTCAAGCGAAAGACTACTTTTATTATTCAGGCATAGCTCTATTTTGAACCCTATTGCTATGTTCATAAGGTTCAAAAGTAGTACACGATTCGCGATAAAATTTTCACTATTTCTCTACTCTACTCAAACTTCTTAATTTAAGTAGAGGAATAATTAAAATTTAAAAGGGGAATTATTTAGAAAATAAAGTTTTATTTCATACTTTTTTGTATACTTTTACTTTGGAAGTCGGTTTGATTTTTTTTTATTCGAAATTTCGGAACATTCCATAATTAGACATAATCAAAAACTTGTTCATCAAAATTTTTTTGTATGAATACTAGCTGTTTCCCGCGGCTCCGCCCGCGTAAATATACTATCGAGGCTCCCGCGGGAACCATATTGTACTTTTCCGGGATAAAAAGTAGCCGTGCCGAATTTCATCAAAAATTAAAATCCGTTCAGTAGTACAAGAGTTACAAATGTCCATCCAGACATCCTCACAAACTTTCACATATTTATATAACTAGCCGTCGCCCGCGGCTCCGCCCGCGTAAATACAGTATCCCTCGGGAACTCTGTATTTTTTCGGGATAAAAAGTAGCCTATGTTTTAATCCAGATCCTAAACTAATACCATACCAAATTTCATCAAAATCCGTTCAGTAGTTTTTGCGTGAAAGAGTAACAAACATCCATCCAGCAATCCTCACAAACTTTCACATACTTACAATATATTTATAATAATTATTAGTAGGATTCGATGAAGTGAGTTAAAAATTAAAAAATCATAGTTTTAGTTTTTATCCCACCTCACGCAGACATGTGACGTAACTCGTAAGCCGTTGTGATCCGGGTGTAATTACGCTTACATCTAACCTATTTTATCTTTGATGCTGGTGGCTAATTGTTCCATACATGGACATAAAAAAAAAATTTTTTACGTCCATGGTTCCATAGTGAAACTCCAATAAAGTTGAACTTAACAATAAAGTAGATAGTAGGTGTATTTGTCACCGTAAAACTGTAAATACCGTAAGATTGTAATGTAACTAGCGAGATTGTCAAATGTCGAAAGATTGTGAACCCGAACATACTGCTGAGGTACAATATTTTGACATTTTACAATATCGCTAGTTATGTTAAAATCTTACGGTACTTAAAAGTTTAGGTCGGGGACATATACCTTAAGTTTTAGGTAAAGAACTTTTAGTGCCAATCACTATGTTGCATGTACAGCATTTGCAAACCTTTTTGCCGTGTATCCTACACGTTAGTTACTTTACAGTTATACTACAGGTTACTTAACCCTTAGCTGGTATCGTGGGTCAAATTTGACCCAGACGCAAACATTTTTAGTTATTATTCTTTTAATGTTTATGGTACAAGTGCGCGCTTCTACGTATTCTCAGCACGTCGCAAGCTGCGGCAGGGGGCGGACATGCAGCGTGGTGACCATCATAGGAGCTGAGGTATGGAGCCGGCTGGGTCACATTTGACCCACGACACCAAATACGTAACTTTTTTCACTGAGTGTAATTTCTAAACTTTTTGTTTTTAGTGAATATTTCTACAACAATGGGAGGATTTTTGAACGACAGACAAATTTAGGAGTTGTTGCACGACGTAAATGATGATTTTGAGTCAGAAGATGTTCAAAGGAGCCCAAATATAAATCTACTTTATGATGATGAAGTTATCAGCGATCGAGACAGTCCCGAACCTATTACTTGCTCAGAAGACAGTGTCAAGAAATGCAAACGATAGAGCTGCACTTATATCTGAAATATTCCGTTTATAAATAACGTGTGTACTACTTGTCAAAAAGTATAAGACTGAAATATGACGTCATATTGTTGGCTAGTGTTAAGTCGTTTGTTTTTTATTGTCATTTTTTAAATTATTAGCTGATCTCATGAGAATTATACTTTTTTGTTATTATGAGAATATAAGAAGTGCCATTAATTAATTTTTGTTTAAGTTTTTCTAGAGTTTATATTTTTTTATTTCATTTTAAATACACTCTTACCAAAAGTGCCAAATTCTTAGGTTAGTTACAAATTCATGTTGTACTGAATAACTTTTTAATATTATAAAATTAAACTAAGATAATTTTGTAAAAAATAGTTTTTTTTTATTTAATTTCTATCCCTATTTACATAAATAAAACAAATGCATACGTACTACAACAGATTTTTTGGTATGGGTAAAATATGACCCACGATGCCAGTAGTGTTGCCAAAAATAGCGATACCAGCCAAGGGTTAATATTATTAACTAAAAGCTTGAAACAATTCATTAATAATATGACTCCTTCGCAACTCCCACATAAAAGTTACGACCGTGATTTAAAATTTTAATTAAAGAGCTCCCTGCGATTCCCTAATATAATTATTATTAAAAAACAAACAAGTTTTAGATAAAATGTAAGGCGGTAATAAAGTAAAATACGAGCATTACAAAATAGTCTTTATGCTAATAGTAAATAAGGGTGCACTGATCGTAGGGCTGCCACACGCCGCGCACGCTTAGGTAGCCATGTGAAACCTCATGAATTGCAAATGTGCTATGGGAGCCCTGATTTCTGTTTATTTATCAAAGAAATAAAATATCACAGAGCTCTTACAGGCCATATACCTTGAGTCTATTCCAATATTAAGTCAAAGATAATAATTTTTATGGAGAAACCGGATATAAATTTTTATAATTAGTAATGTAATAATTAGAAGTATTTTAAATGCGTAAAGTATTTATGAAAAAGTTTTTGAACGTTATTTGAAATACTTCGGTACGTCTAAGGTATGGTATCAACTACCAAAAATTAATGAGCGAATATTCTTCTAATCATAACTTTGTATGGTAGGCATTTCATTTCTTAAAATTATTAAAATCACATTCATTGGAGAACAAATTAATATTACTTTGGCATCGCCTCTCTTGTGGGATGCCCGTTTGTTGATTAAATTTTATATATTATGTGTGAAGGGTCATACTTAAATACATTATTATGTCTTTATTAATTTAAATAAAATAAAAGCTGACATTGATGCCAAGTGCACCATAAGCCTCGTCAAATATATTAATTAAATAAAAAAAATCACATTCATACTAAAAGACAAGTACAGTTTACTATAAAATGCTTACTTCCAACTTCCAAGTACATTTACTTACCACCTATAAAATATTCAAAGTCTGGCTCCCAGTGGGCTGGTTATATTCTATTAGCCTAAGCACAAGCTAATGGACATATTAAAAAGCACTACATCAAGAGAACCTATGATTATTTCAGCAATTACATTACAGCAAATCATTGTCATTACTTAGTCAGCAAAAAATAGGTATTTGAGTCACTTTTTAAGTGTATAAAAAAGATGGCGGTTTTATTTTGCTATTACTAGTCAATGACTATTATTTTTTTTGCTTTTTAGTCAAATTTTTGCTATAATAGGCTAGTTGCCTGATTTTTATTGCATTATTTATTTTTAAGGTAGAGTTCCGTGGCCTAATGGGTAGACCGTTTGATTCACACTCGAGAGAGTGCAGGTTCAAATCGCAGGTTGTGGCGTTTACTAATGAGACTTTTTCAGATCTCAAGTACATACTCTAATGGTGAAGGAAAACATTGTGAGGAAACCCACACATGGTTGGCCCCAGATGTATTGACCAGTCATTCCTCTGTACTAGGCTGACTGTGTTGTGAGAATGCCGTATGCGCTTGGGCAACCATACAACATTTAATAACTGGCTGTCCCAGGCACTACAGTATTTCAAGAGTGGTTACTTCACTCAGAGAATACTGTATAAATTGTCCAATAAGGATAATAACCTAACCTAACCTAACCAAGAGCATGTCAGGACATGTCTAAGGAGGGTTCCGTAACTATAAACGCGTATATGCTTTTTTTTAAATTACTCCAAAAGTTACTGTCCGATTTGGTTCAAAATAGTTTTCCTAAAGAGTTTTTAGCATTATCTATCGGTATGGAAATTTGCAAGTTTCTATCTCCTATAGTTTAAAAATGCTAGGGGGGGGACCAACTTACCAACTACTTTGGAGGCTGATTACTCGAAAATGGTCAACTTTATAAAAAAGTAACGTATGAAACCATGCCTTTATTTTAAAAGACCTACTCTACGATACCCCACACGATGGGGTAGAGTGAAAAAATATTTTTCATCCCCACTTCACATGTATGAAGAGCCACCCCAAAAATATAAAATTATTATTTTTTTATAATCCCGAAACCGTGATCTATACACAATCTATAACTGCACCAAATTTCATCAATTTATATTCATAATTACAGGAGCTAGAGGCGCGGACAGACAGACAGACAGACAGACAGACAGACAGACAGACAGACAGACAGACAGACAGACGGACAGAGCGAAACTATAAGGGTTCCTTAAGTATTACGGAACCCTAATAAAAAGGCCTAAGTTTAGTTAATTAAGGTACAGTGATTAGTAATACAGAATTTCGCAAGTGAAAACACTCCATACAAAAGTCTGATGTCACATGTGCCTTTGTATGAAATATAAAAGTTGCAGGAACATATTTGCTAATATAAATTAATGATTAGCATAATGAATGTTTTTGTATTTTATTTATGTACTTAAATTAATGAAGTATGTAGGTTTTTTACACTAATTATGTAAAACCTTATTTTAACTTTTTTTTAAATTACAAAAATACACATAATATATGTACTTACTATATTTTTTAACATTATCAAGTGATAGTACTTCAATATTTCAGAATATATAAATTAAACTAAACATTTTACACAATTATTATAGTCAACATAGGTATTAAGGTAATGCGGAAGATTTGGTCTTGACTTCTTTTTATTCATGCCAAATATATAGATGCCCATGAGATAGAAGCTGTTTTCTCTCTATATATATTGTAGTTGTGTAAAACATCTACATAAAAATATACTCCGTCCTATTTAATCTATTACGCAAACTACTTACATAGACACTTAATATACGAATTTGATAATCTTGTCCATAGCATAAAAAGTTGCAAAACAATAATTACTTAATTATTGTTTTACAAAGAACAATAGCAAATTACTTTCACTGTCTAATTAGCTAATTTCATCATTAACTAGATATTGCCCGCGACTTTGTCAGCGCAAAAGTATTTTTTTTTATTCCGTTATTATTTTATTTACTTACTATTTTATATAAAATAATTAGGCACAAATATTGCATATAATATATATTTAATCAAGATTTAAGTGCACAGTATGCTTGTTTTATACAAGCATACTGTGCACTTAAATCTTGATTTTATCGTACTCATTAAATTAATCACCTATGGACAAAGAAATCAAAAGAAATTGGTTTAATTTCAAACTTTTAAAATTTGTTTTTGGAAAATCACTATTATTGGCTGCTTTTTGAGCTTTTTTTGATTTGATAACTTACAAGTTAAAAGTATTAAACTTTCACCCAAATACTACTTTACCGAAAAGTTATTTAATATACTAATATTAATAAATAAAAAAATTAAAAACTGTACCCTGACTATGCAAATTATGTAGCCTATGTTACCCCATTATTATAATCTATTGACAATCAGTAGTTTAGGGGCTATGATGGAACAAAGATACATATTACATACTTTCATGGGACATAGATTACATACATCATAGTCTTTAGATTTTCATAAATTACAGTAGAACCCGCTTAATATGATCACGTTTAATAAGCTTTTTCGCATAATATGCCATTTTACAAATAAAAAATACGAAATTAGAACATAATATAATGATACTTAGTATGTTTTATTTTGCCTATCCCACATAATACGCTTTCTCGCTTAAGACGCGTTTTTGGTTGGGTCCCTGTAAAATCATCTTAAACGGGTTTTACTGTATTTGTAATAATAGTCCGGGTAACATAGTCTATAAAATTTCTCAAGGTTTAAGATAATGATAAAGTATTATATCAAGCTTAACCTTGTATAAATTTACAGTAAGTTTTTCAGTAAGTAACATTTTGTGTAGGAATATTACAGTAAAAGTAGATTGTAATAACAGGCTAACCTATTGTAATTGGCTGATTATTTGTTTTCATATAAAGCACATGAGGAATTTAACTATGGAGCAATCCATGGTGACCAAAGATGAAATTAGGTTAGATGAAAACGTAATTGCATTTGAATTACAACTGGATAGGTCGCATATCTGCAAGATTTGGGGTAAATGCTGTGATATTTTCACTCAATTCAACATTCGAATATAAAATATGATTCAACAATTTATTGATTATCTCCACTTCTCCATGGATCTCAATGAACATAAATCACGGAAAATGAAATAAGTAATAATGAAAATTTTACAATATAATATTTGCATAATTTACATTCACATTATTGGTTTGTGGTCACTTATTCCTACAACAGGCTAGCCTTTCAACAAGTAAAGTGATAAAGAATCATTAATATGTTTTATTGATCTGAAAAAAGAATCAATAATGTTATAGTAGAAATTTTGATATTCTAAGGTGGGTAAACTATAACATAGATCTTACCTTGGAAACTAGTCTGCCAGTTGTTCTCCAGCCTGCACGGTATAAACCTGTCCATGGGTTCCGGCCGAACCAGCACTGACTGTTTCTTGCTGAGTGGACTGCATTGCTGCAGCAGCCTTCTCTCGTATGATTCACTAAACATTTTGCTGTTCTTTGCACTTGACAATGTCTTTATAACAATATAACAGTTCGCTCACTATATTTGTTAAAAGTAAAAGTTTGTTTACATCTTATTACATACAGAAAATTAGAAAATTGAGGGTAATTTATTGGAAGAACTGGACTAGATTCTTTGCACAAAAGTTTCAACCGATCATATTATCGATTTTTGGAAACAGACCGCGCGGTTGTGCCGTATGTTTTGGTTGTAAACGGAGTAGGGACGAGAGAACTGAACCCCTCGACTGCTAGCAACCATTTGAGTGCATCCGATACGGACATGTTTCGTAACACTCGCTATCATCACTTTTCGGTAACTGGAAACATGACTTTAATGTAAACATGAATGTTTTAGTCACATGAAATTATTTTCGTTTAGAAAGGTTGGTTTACAGCACGAAAATATAAAATTAACAATAATCGATATCGAAAAAATACTGGAAATAGACAATTCAAATATTGTAGCGATGTGCCTTGAGCCTTCAGCCTTGACAGTTGTCATAATCGATTCACAATTTCACACTCTTCATAATCGATATAATTACGCGTAGAATAGTGTTCTTGCCTCTAGGTGAAAAAACTTCTTCGACAAATAACTCTACTCACTGTAATATGCTTCTGTATACAATATTGAAAATGTTTTAGGGTTCCGTACCCAATGGGTAAAAACGGGATCCTATCACCTCGACGCGACGTACGCGACAGCTTGATTTATTAATATATTTTTCTGGCTTGAATGTCAATTTTACGATATCTATAAATATAAGATATTAATTTAAAATGTATGGTTTAAATAGCTAAAGGGGTTCACCCCCCCCCCCCAAAGTTACATCCATACAAAGTGACAATCATTTTATTCTACTAATGTGCTTCAAGCTCACGGTGCTGGATAGGCTGGCTGGTCCATGTGGATATTATACAGACGCGTATTTAGATTAGAAATTTTGCGCCCCAGGCCAATTAACATATTATTTTACCGCTACGTCAAGCAGAGGCGGACTTTTTTTATTATTTATTTTACTTCAAACTCTAACTGAAAGATGATTTTTTTAAGTTAATTTAGAAAAAAAAAATCAACAGCCTAAAACAGAACGTTGATAGTAAGTATATATTATGTTGATTTTAAGGATTTTTTTTTTTAATTCACCGTTATTTAGTGTTTTAGTTTAACGTTTGAACAGATTTACTCCTGTAAAATGGGAAAAAAATTACTCGTTTGGCTTAAAGAACATAATATTATAAAATTCAGTACCGACGTTCAGTTTTAGGCGATTGATATTTATATTTTTCGAATTACGTTCTTTTATTGCCCAGGGCTTTACGTTAATCCCCCCCCCCCCCCCCCCCGGAAAGTAATGTACATTTAGTCATTTTATTTTCTTGAACCACCCCTGAAACTAAAACCTGGCTACGCCGTGATATATAATAATAAGTATGAACTGGGTACGGACAAATAGTTTTAATTAGTAAACAGCTATGTCCCTGCATTTAAAATGCAATTAAATTTCGCTCTGTCCGTTGTATTCGTAGGCCTCTTATAAACGCGTCTCGTGTTTTCGATAGCGCATGCAGAAGCGTGAGACCCCGGCCGGTGCCGCCGCAACACTAGGTATGTCCCTGAATTTTATATAAGTAATATGTAATATCTTAAAAAAATATTCATTTAAATTACATGCTGTACAGGGCCATATTGATGTATATTAAATCTACAATGTATTTTATTGTACCTTATTGGATAAGGATTAATGCTGCATTGCTTAAAATCGCTTTATAAATAAGCCATTATTTCTCGTAAAAAGTAAAGGATAATGTTCATTGTGGGTTATCCCTAAGACCTTTTTGAGGCGTACAATACTGTAGTAGTAATGTAAGCGCAAAAAAATGTGTTTATTTATACCTTTAGAAATCTCTAAAATTAACAACGTTTCTCTACTTTATTAAGCTAGGTTTTATACTTAAAAACCTTTCTATTGAATCACTCTATCTATTGAAAAAACCGCATCAAAATCCGTTGCGTTGTTTTAAAGATCTAAGCATATTTAAGTATAAGTCAGTGGTCCCCAACCTTTTTTTACGCGGGCCACAAACCCGTTGTACTCCTGGTGTCGCGGGCCGCAACCAAAATTTTTTAGGGGCAAAAAAATATGTTGTTTAAAAGAGATGTTTGATTTTAGGCCAGCTCTATGTACACCACATAGATAAATAGGAAAAATATAAGGGAATTTCATAAAAATACAAAAAAGTAATTTGAAGAAGGGTAATTGCGTACAAAAATGATTATTTGAAGTGTTTTTTAATGCGAGAACCCTATTTTAGGGCGGCATTGACAGTTGTTTTGACTTGACTTTTGACGTAGTTGATAGTTTTAGGAAGAGACATCTTTAATTTAATAATTTAATATAATAATCTTTTTATAAAATCTTTTTCTACAATCCGAAGTAGAAACACGAAGATGTCTCTAATTTTCACACGAACGCTGTGTGCTATATTGGTATTATTTAACTAAACAAAACCGTTTGTATTAAGTGGTAATGATCGTTTTGTTAAAATGTAGGTCGTTACTGTACAATCGCCTGGTGTCACTGTCTAACAGTATCATATTAGCGAATGTACAAGTTGGTTACTTATGCATGTCGCATATGGTATATTATATGTATCATAGATTCAACAAAGGATGTTTGTTAGTAATACTTGAGGTATTTTTATGAATAGGCTAAATGTTGCCCGCAACTTCGCAACGTTTATTTCGCAGAAACCGTACATTTTTCCGCGATAAAATGTAGCCTTCCTTTCCTGTGGTCTACTCTACATCTGTGCCAAATTTCATCAAAATCGGTCCATTCGTTTTGGAGCCTATTCAATGCAAACAAACAAACAAAAAACTTTTCCTCTTTATTATAATTATTAGCGTAGACTAGATGTTGCCAGCGTCTCCGTACATAATCAAGAGCTTGTTGGATATGTATAAGGAGGGTTCTGTAGCTATCAAGGCGCAATTGGTTTTAAATTACAAAAGTTATTATTATGTTTTTAATTAATATTTTCATATAGAGTTTTAGCATGGAAAATTACAAGTTTCTGTCTCTTATATTTTAGTAATACCAGGGGGGAGGCAACTTATAAACCACTTTGGATACCATCATGCCACTCTTACTCTTACTCGAAAATAGTAATTGATGTAAAAAAGCCACGTATAAAACTTTGACACTTTTACTTTATTTTAAAAGCAGTTCGACGATACACCACACGATGGGGTAAAATGAAAAGTATTTTTCATCCTTACTTCACATTTATGGAGATTGGAGATTGGTTAATTCTGATCTAATCCGACATGTTTTATTTTACGTTGTGTTGCTCTCCTTGACGAATTTATTTTAAATGTGCATTGAAACGAAGTGAAATAAAATAAAATAAAGGATAGGATACAGTTACTATATTATGTAGCTATATTTACATATAGTGTACATAGGGCTGGCCCACGCCTCATACATTTCTAGAACATCTCTTTTAACGATTTAATAATAGAATAACACAAGGTAGTTTAAACATTTAAGATGAGCTAACGATACAAACTAAAATAAAATAACAAATATTTATTATAATAATTATGTTCACTCAGTGAGATTTTTGGAATTGTGAACGCTTTTTCACAACTTTATCTAACGGTTACACATTTCACGCGGACCGCAGATAAAGGCCCGGCGCACAGTGGGTCGAAAATCGGCTTTCATAGACATAGAAATGAAATCTCGAAAGTGATAGATTTTTTGATGGATATTGCTTCAGTTTAATATTACTATGTAGAAAATTAAGTTTGAGATAATTTGGCCCAAAAATGAGGGAGTAATAATTTTTTTACGAAAAACTTGTATGGAGCCAACATGAAAAATTCAAATATTTCAAAAACGGCGGGTTTAACCGTAATATCCTGACAGATGGTTATAGTACCAATTATTCATGATTTTTTGGCATACATCATATAACGGTTTTAGCTGCTCTTTTTTTTTAAAAAATCGTCAAATATTTTGAAAAAAAGTCATTCTGTATTATTGCACGATTCGATAGTGTTACTATTAAGGAACAATTTCTGGAAAGTAATGGTATACGGCAAACTTGAGGAAAGTGTTGAATTTTAATAAACTCCTTCATATTTTGAACAAATGTATGAACAATTATATAAAATGCTAAAATTAAGCACTTTCCTTAACTTTCTCACATATAGTTACTTCCCAGCAATTGTTACTTACTAGCAAGACTATCGAATGCTGCAATAATACAGGGTGACTTTTTTTCAAAATTAACGGATTCGAATCCTAACCAAGGACGTTGACTTGGCTATAATCTGATAATGCAGTTATATTCGTCGTACACTGTGAAGTGAAGGAAAATTATGTCAGAGTAATTGCTTCCCAAAAATACTGGATTTATAACTTTTTTATAGAAAATTTCTATGAAGCCAATGAGAAAAATCCAATTATCTTCAAAACGGCAAGATAAATCCTTATATCCTTACATGCTGTTATAGTACTATTAATTCGTGTTTTTTATACAGTTCATGAAACGGTTCTATTTGCAATTTTTTTTAAATAATCGAAATATTAATTTTGAAAAAAAAAAGTCAGCCCTGTATTAATGCACAATTCGATAGTCTTGCTAGTAAAGAACAATTTCTGGAAAGTATTGGTATACGGCAAACTTGAGGAAAGTGTTAAATTTCAATAAACTTCTTCATATTTTGAACAAATGTATGAAAAATAATATAAAATGCTAAAATTTAGTTATTTCCTCAACTTTCTCATATGTAATTACTTCCCAGCAATTGTTCTTTACTAGCAAGACTATCGAATGGTGTAATAATATAGGGTGACTTTTTTTTTCAAAATTAATATTTCGATTATTTAAAAAAAATGGCACAAACCGTTTTATGAACTATGTAAAAAAATCACGAATTAATAGTACTATAACAGCATGTAAGGATATAAGGATTTATCTTGCCGTTTTGAAGATAATTTGATTTTTCTCATTGGCTTCATAGAAATTTTCTATAAAAAAGTTATAAATCCAGTATATTTGGGAAGCAATTATTCTGACATAATTTTCCTTCACTTCACAGTGTACGACGAGTATAACTGCATTATCAGATTATAGCCAAGTCAACATCCTTGGTTAGGATTCGAATCCGTTAATTTTGAAAAAAAAAGTCAGCCTGTATTATTGCAGCATTCGATAGTCTTGCTAGTAAATAACAATTGCTGGGAAGTAACTATATGTGAGAAAGTTAAGGAAAGTGCTTAATTTTAGCATTTTATATAATTGTTCATAGATTTGTTCAAAATATGGAGGAGTTTATTAAAATTCAACACTTTCCTCAAGTTTGCCGTATACCGTTTCTTTCCAGAAATTGTTCCTTAATAGTAACACTATCGAATCGTGCAATAATACAGGGTGACTTTTTTTCAAAAATTTTGACGATTTTTTAAAAAAAAAGAGCAGCTAAAACCGTTATATGATGTATGTCAAAAAATCATGAATAATTGGTACTATAACCATCTGTCAGGATATTACGGTTAAACTTGCCGTTTTTGAAATAATTGAATTTTTCATGTTGGCTCCATACAAGTTTTTCGTAAAAAAATTATTACTCCTTCATTTTTGGGCCAAATTATCTCAAACTTAATTTTCTACATAGTAATACTAAACTGAAGCAATATCCATCAAAAAATCTATCACTTTCGAGATTTCATTTCTATGTCTATGAAAGCCGATTTTCGACCCACCGTGCGGCGGGCCGCATGCGGCCCGCGGGCCGCAGGTTGCGGATGGCGGGTATAAGTAATAAGTTTTATACTAGGTATGTAATAATAATAATATTTATTTATTTATTTAATAACAATTGTACAAAGGCGGGCTTAATGCCAGTCATTCTCTACCAGCCCACCTTAGGGTGATGCAGAGATAAGTATTAATGATTATTGTTCAAAATTTTTGAAAATTGAATCGATATTTATCTAAATTAATTACCAAAAATCGAGTATAATGGCGCACGGCACTGTTGTAACAGACTATAGAGCAGAGGCCACAGATTATAAAACATAATATCTTCGTTTCTTCAAAATCTAAATCCATTTCACGTAAAAACTAAAAAAGTCCTACGGGAAACTTTAAATGTAAATGTTTCATATTATGTACAAATTGCGACAAAAGTGTATAAATAACTTTTTAGTATTATAATTTAATTTGCAACAGTTTTCATGTAAATGCACAAGGGATTCCTAATAAAAATTTTATACAACTTTACATGATTCGTTCTTCGATTCTGCGTCTACTCCTCTCTTTTGTAAAAAGGATTTTATTTGTCGTCACTTGTCACTTTGTCAACTCACAAAAGTAGATTCCCAAAAATTCTTACTGATTTTTTTAGATTTAGTCTTTATAATTTTAAGGTAAATGAATAAAATAAGCAGAAAATTCATATTACTTTGTGTTTAAAAACATTTCTGATTAATAAGCTATAAAAGTGTGCGTTACTAACCTTTTTCTTAGATACAATGGACGCTCCACGAAATTCTTCTCGTTACGATGATCGCAATGAAGATTTGCCGATGTATTCTAGATTATTTATTGTTTGCGGTAGGAATGTTGAAGAGGATGACTTTCATAAAGCATTTAAGGAGTTCGGAGAAATTGAAGACGTGCGTTTACCCGCCGATCGTAACACTGGGGAACGCAAAGGGGTAGCATTTGTAAAATTTGCAAAAACATCACAAGCCGCCAAAGCATTGGAGTCGATGAATCACAAATGTATCGGTAACTGTAGCCGGCCCATTCGTATCATGGTAGCGGCGAACAGGTCCGAAATACAAGGAGAAGACAACAATAAAATATACAGACGAATATTTATTCAGGTCTCCAAAACCGCAACCGATGAAACCGAAAAAGACCTACATGAATATTTTAGTCAATACGGTTGTGTAGACGATATTTTAATACAGACAGACAGAAACACAGGACAGAGAAAGGGTTTTGCTTACATCAAGTTCAGGAAATTTTCCGAGGCAGCCATTGCTATTGAAGAATGCGATAAAAAGTATCGGGCTATTTTTGCCCAACCACAAGGGCATAATCAACGAGTTGAAACCACTTTTGAGAGCAACATTAACTCTTTAGCGTCAACTTCAAATCAGAAAGCATCATTAATCTCTATGATGAATGTTAACCCCAGAGGTTTTACAAGTGTTAATTTTATGTGTAATCCATACTTAACACAGCCATATATTGAATCGTTATTTGATATTGTCCCAGGCATGGTTGAATGCCACTATTTTGTTGATTTAGTAAAGAATATTGGTAAAGGTACCGTACATTATGCCAACCCCATATCTGCAGCGTATGCTGTGGAAAAGATTAATGAATTTGAGTACCCGCCTGGACACTGTGTCTATGTTCAACCCAGAGGTGACCCAAGATCAGACAACAACACTCAAATGAACATTCCTAGTGCTTTCAAAAAGCTAAAAAATGCAATAGGTTCAAAGCAAAACTCAGGTGCTCCCGATTTGGCACAGCTAACTGAAGCTATCGCAGAGGCTTCTAAGCTCGTTAAGATAGCCACTGGAGGGGTAGCGGGAGACTCTATCCCCGATAGTAATGATTTAAATTACTGTAGTGTAACATTACCCCCCACAAAACCTTTAGCTGATATTGATGGTAAAGTTGAAAAACGTTTGTTTTTAGTATGTAAACCACAACCACCACCCTTAACAGTTTTAAGGGATGTCTTCTGTCGTTTTGGCAATCTTATCAATGTGTACACACTTCCGAATAAAACGGTAGGTTACGCCAGATATGCCTCAACACAATCGGCCGATGAGGCTATGAAAACGTTGCATGGGGCTGAATTATGCGGTGTTCGTATAAAAGTTTTGGAAGCTGACGAGGAAGCTCCCCCTAAGAGAATGAGATATGATCGTTGATATCTTACGCAGTGACCGACTACATTATAAATTAGACTGACATACTTGTATTGGACTTTGTGTACAGACTAATAAATATTACAACAAACTGACGGACTTTTAAATATTTACTGCCTTTTATATTGATCCACGATCAGAAGATATTGATAAAAAACCCAATTTTCTTAATTAAATCCACAAATCTTGAATTAAGGTAGTAATTATTAACTTAATTCAAGACCCACTGATCTTGAATGAAGTTAATAATGAATCACTATTCGATCCCACAAAATCAAACTTTAAATCCCATAAAATGTTAGCCCCTTGTTAGTAGTAATTTATTAAAGCCAAGGCTATGTACACTATAACTTGAGTACAGTTTTATGAAAATCGTGCAAAGTACTCCGTAGTATAAAATTTGGCACAGTTAGTTATTTTTACTTGCTTATCTAAGAGGCAAAAGACCCTCATATAATATGTAGTTGTAACTTAAAATAGATTTTATGGACGAATTTCGACTAATAAAGCATGATAAAGTTATAAGTGTTATAACACTCACATAGTTCTATTTTCTTTAATTTTTTTAGTAAGAAATTTACATGGAAGTTAACTCCTTAAGAAGTCTAACCCGCTCTTACTATAATGCTTATCATTTATCTTGGTATATTATGTGCTGTTATATAAATTAAAACCCTTTATATTAAACAGAGTGGTTACAAGCAGAATTTCTCTGAATGGCACATCCGTGGAAACAATATTTGTAATATGAAATTTTCAGAATCGTGCCATCTAAAAGCTGTTTGGACGCGAGAAGCCGTGGCCAAAAAATTAGAATAGTGAAACATACAGACTTAGAAACATTACTGAGATGAGAGATCTAATATATTTTTAATAGTACCTATATAATATAAATAAGGGGCCGTGCATTAATCACGTGATGTTTTTAACAACTTTTTAGACTCCTCCCCTCCCCCTGGTGATACGTGGTAAGGTTTTATACTACCCCCCCTCCCCCATCTAAGATCTCGTGTATTTTTTTTACATAGAAAGCAGGTCATGTTTGAAGAAAAACTTTAACTTAAAAAACTGTTTAATCGAATGATTTAAGCAATTAAAAACTATACGAGTCATTTGTCTTGTAAGTATTTAAACAACACTACGAATCTACAGCCGATAATAATTTCGGTATGCATAGACTAGATTCGAAAATTAATACACGTGATGTCTCCTTATACCCCCTCCTCCCCTTGGTGATACTTGGTGATTTTTTTTCGGACCTCCCCCTTTAGGCATCACGTGATTAATGGACGATCCCTAAGTAGAATCTTCATTCAGAGTAAAGAATTAAAAATCAACAATCCTGTATTTTACATTGCTCTATATTTACAGTAATTGACAAAAATTGCTTATAAATTACGATTCTATGATTGCTTGATTTAATAATTGCACAAGGTGTTCCTTGTACAAGATATGTTTCTCCCCGTGTGTTATTTTCAAAATCTTTTGCGCCAGTTTGAATTGCTTTAAAGCCGCATTAAGATCCATTTTGTGCAGTAGAATTTTGCCGTACTTCATATGCAGAAGTCCCAACAGTGGATGGTATTGGCCATAGTAAAACCTGGAACAAATCATAATAAATTATTCTGGAGATGATGGTTTCCCATATAATACATATCGTCATCATTTAAACTAATATGTGACGCAAAAACCAAACGGAGTATGATATTTGGCACACAAAGTTTATGCGGGAATAGGCGTGCAGAAAGCTGATATTTTTTAAAATAAAGTTTAGAAATACATAAAATTATAACAATACATACTACATCAGATTATGAACACATTACCGAGCGTTTGATACAAATATGTTACGCATTGACGTTTGTCAGTCTGTCACAACATTTAGGTATATTGATGAGATAAAGAAACCCTATTAAGTTATTTAAAATTGTATGATTTATTATGAGCTAATTTCGACCATATACCTAATGATTAAATATAAATTAGAACTGTGATATTCACGACATCTATTATCACTAATCACTTAAAGAAATTATCGTAATTCGTTTCAAATTAAAATTGAGACCAGAGGGGCAATTCTGCTTAATAAAACCTGCATTAATACAATTACAAGCAAGTCCCAACACGCTAAAACTCTCAAACGGTGTTTTTAACGTGAAACGCGCTGTGATTGGTCGAAACGTCATAAAATCCGTTCATGGTAACATGTCGCTGTAAAATCCTAACACTTGTAGAAGTTAAAATAAAACACAATATAAATATTTGTCACTAGAAACTTCCACTCTGTGTGGCGGTTGGTAAAAGACTGCCCCCACGCCGCACGTACAGAGTATTATAAAGGCAAGCAATCCCCACCCGCCTTTCCAGTGTGGGCGTGTCTATATTTATTTATCCAATACACTACAGTCGCTACACTTTCAATCCTAACAAAGTAAAATTAAGTACTTTAAATACGAGAATTGCGGTTCTGGACAAATAACGACTAGGTGTGACGTCACAGCTTAAAAGTAAGGCCTCCCCACATTACGCGTTCCTCGGGCGTGTCTGCACTGCGTGCGCGCCGCTAGCATCAGGGGTGGTCGACTCTGTATGAATGACCTTGGACCAAAAAGGGGGCAGTTCGGTGCGACAAGAATGGTTATATTTCAATATATCGCTCTCTGTCTTACATGGTTAATATTACATAAAAGTTACTTAAAACCACAACAGATGGCGCGTAACAGACACTATGCCGCTTCTAGATCGCGCTAGCGAAAACACTAGACGTATGTATATATAAGGGCTCACGAACGGTTTGTAACGTAGTGACTATTCGGTCGTGGAGGTGGTTGCTCGGTTTTGTTGAAATGTAAAATTTAACTCTAAAGAGAAATTTAACTCTAACTTAAACTTGAATTACGTATCTTCAATTTCCCGCCATATTCATATAATCAAATATATAGTCCTCCTTTGTTGGTAGGCGGTTAAAAATTTGAGGGGGCAGCTCACTAGAGGCGCTAATTTGGTCCCAATTTTTTTGTATGAAGTCGACCTTCTTCTCCGCGAGTAATAGTGTTCTGTGGCTAGCATGCTGCGTGTCAGGGAGGAACGCGCACGCTTAATGTGGGGGAGGCCAAGACATTATCGTTTGTCTCAACTCCTACCTCTTTTTAATCCAATAACAATAGACTTGTTGACAAAAAAAATATTTTTCGTCTAGTCAATGTTAGATAACATGATAAATAAACAATTTAAAACCCAATTTTATAAATTTTAAAAATTAACGAAGATACAAACAATTTATAATAAGAAAGAGAGTGATATATCGGCCTGTGACGTCACGGGGTGCTATCGCTATACAAATGTCAATTAAACAATATATTATGTCAGTAATAGTCGTTACGTCACAAATCGTTTTGCGAGAAAGAGATGGAAATTTCAATTTTAGGGAAAAAAGTTATGAGAACAGTTTTATGTAAAATTTTACGCTGTACAACTTTTATTTGAAGATTTTTTTTGCCGTTTTCCCAAAATTAAAAAAAAAACTTTCAAAGTTCGTTTTTAAATTCTTCAAAGTAACTTATAACAAAAATTCAAGTTTTAACTAACATTAGTATTTCAGAGCCTATTTTCTTGGACTCTATCTCTATTCAACAGTTTTAAATTTTAATTTGTATGAATGTGATATTCTAGGACACAACCCTATTGTTACCTGAAGCACGGAATAAGTCTTTCAGCGTACACACACGCCTGCTCCCACAGCTGCACTAGTATGAGGGCGTCGAACGCGTGGTCCAGCGTCTGTGCGTGTAACACGTTCAGGGGGTGCAACACACCCTCCTGTCTCTCTAGACAGTATTTACATACGTCCACATCTGTTTACTTTATAAGGTATTTATTGATAATGAATAGTCATCTGATTGACAATGGCTAGCAACACTAGTCTGGTGTGGACAGTTGAGAGAATTAATGTGTCAATGCAATATGGTTTAAACCAGTCTTTCCCAAAGTGGGCGATAACGCCCCCTTGTGGAAGCGCTGGAAGCCCAGAGGGGGGCGGAAAGGGGCCCAGAAAAAATTGAGAGGGCGCTAATGTAAGCAGTATTATTATTGCTCAATGTTGATTATTGGTTAATTTTGAAGAGATAAAAAATACTCTTCAGGCGAGACTAATATGTTATTGAGATTTTATGGTGAAAAAGATGGGGGGCGCTACAAAAGAACTGATTTTTAAAGTGGGCGTTAGACGGAATTTGGGAACCTCTGGTTTAAATCATCTAACATGGTGGGCATTAGGTGGTATAAATCAAAAATTATATAAAAGGTCATGTATCATAATTGTCTGTACTCTTTCAGACAAACATATCGCAATAGACTTCAATTATGTATTATACCAGCTTTTTCCCCGAGGAGTTCGGTTTTCATACAAAATTTGAACCCCTTTTTCAATCTCTTGGGGGCGAATTTTCAAAAATCCTTTCTTATCGAATGCCTACGTCAATACACCTATCTGTATAATAATAATAATAATATATCTATGGACGCTTCACACCACGTCAGTCTGGCCCCGTGGTAAGTATCCAAAGAACTTGTGTTACGGGTACCAGACAACGGAAATATATTTAATACTTTTTATACTATACTTATATTTAAGATTTTTATTATATTATACACATATTTAATACACATCCATGACCCAGGAACACAGAAAACTTTTTTGTTCCCTGGCGGGATTCGAACCCGCGACCTCCGGCTAAAGCGCCACTGCGCTCACCACTGAGCCACGGAGGTCGTCAATTTCAGCAAAATCCGTTCAGTAGTTTCGGCTGTGCATTGATAGATGAGTCAGTCAGGTCTGCCTTTTATATATTTAGATTAAAATATAGGTTTCCTCTAGGAATTATTGTTTATTTTTATGTGTTTAATTGAGTGTATGTGTGCAAATAAAGCACTTTCTTTTCTTTTGGTCGATTGTTTAATCGAGAGACTTACGCCTAAAAGAGTCAATTCAAGATCAAAAAAGGATACAAGCCACAGAAGTCCCTTTCATATCTTGAAGATGTACCTCAGAATACTCCATGGCATTTATATATGCTTTTTTACGTTCCTCTGTGTACTCAGTGCCACATCGTTCGCAAATATCCCAAATAATTTTATTTTCTGAACTACCCTCAAAATCGTTATTGCTTTCCTTTACTACACTATTATTATAATATCCGTTACTATTGCTTGCTCTTTCTACAGGACTATTGTTTGCTTTTTCTTCACCACGATTGCTTTCTTTAATATCACTTTTATTTTTTACTTTTTCCGGTTTTTTAGCAAGTATAATATCCTTTTTCCAAAATACCTGGACCGGACTATCACATTGAGGATTGAGACACTTCGCCGCATGGCAGTATTTTATTAGGTTCTCATCTGAAATTATAAGCATTAACAATGTTAAGAAAATAATTTTTAATCAATATTGTTTACAAATTTCAAATCGTGAAATGAATAGAATTTTCTACAAATCAAATAAATAACTTCTAGGTATTATAATTAATAAGTATGCACTCGTTTTGATTAATTGGAAATATATTAATCTTTAACTAATAGATATATATGTTTCAAACATCACAACATTCAGGCAAATCGTTCAATAAGAAATCATAAAAAATAAAAGGAGCAAAGAAAAGGTAGGTACAGTAAAAAACAATTTGATGCAAACATAAAAATATAATAATTAACAGTGGCGAAGGCTGGTGCTTCTTCACAGGGAAGCCCTAGCCTGTATAATATAATAATATTAATAATATTTATTATTAATTATGAGAACACTTGGATACTTAACTATAAAAAAGATATTTTGGTGCCCAGACTCTACAAAAATTAGACTCCCATAAAAAAACTTTATAGTTTTCACAATCTATATACATAAATAAATGAAATTGAAGTGTCTGTTTGCAATTTCAAACTAACAGTTATAATGCATATTTAATGATGATATATGATTCTTAGTGTAGAGGTTGCGCTATAAATTAGTTATATCTGTACAATTTTACTGTGTACTTTCTAATAGGCTACACGACTGAATTTTTTTTTATTGTATAAATGAATAGTACTCTCAAATATGAGTAACTTCTCAGAAGAAACCGTATATCAAAAGTCAATATTTTTAAAGGTACAGCGATTTGCTTACAAAATTTCGCAAGTCCCGTGAAAACGCTCCATACTAAAGTCGTACGTAGCTATGACGTCACGTCCATGTTAAAAGTGTATGAAGTATATGGCCGCAGGAACATATTTGTAAATATCTCCGATATTTGTGCGTTTAAGTTCATACATACCTTATTAAAAGTTTTTGTATATGATGTAAGTAAACTAATGATGTAGGTTTTGTTTACTAATTTAGCAAAAAAAAAAAATTTTTTTTTGCACTTTTTAGATGTATGTAATTACTAAACTATAAATAAAATATTATATTTTTTTACATTTACGAAGTAGTAATGCCTTAAAATTTCTGAGTACATTAATGAAACTAAATATTTTAGATGTAGTCGTGTACCCAATTATATGTAAAGGACTTGAAGGGTAATAAACGTTTTTTTAGTACCTACACAAAGAAAAAAATTAAAATAAATTTAGTCTGTCAGTCTGATTGTTCCGGCTAATCTCAGAAATGGCTGGATCGATTTTGACCAGACTTTCACTGGCAGATATGAGATAACAGAATCTGTTATATTATATTATAACATCATTGATGTTATAAGTAGGTTCCGTTGCGGCTGCGTGCACTAGCATAAATAAATCATTGCTAAACTTAAATGCATCCTAGGAGTACATCACATAACCAAAACCAAAATCGCCAGAGGTACTTGAATAAAAAAAATAATTAGTATGCACATCGAAAGCATTACCCATGCACCTGTCACACTGGCAGATGAAGTAGTAATTCTCCTGCAGTTCCACTTGCCTCTCGTATGTCGTCTTCATTAGGTCGATGTAGGTGATGCGTATCTGAAATTGAAAAAAAAAATGTATGACCTACAAATAAAAAAGACCGGAGTGCTTATTCTAAATGTTGATATACTTATCCAGTGTCATTTTCACTGTTAAAACAAGTTTTATAATACTTCCTAAGCCAAAATCCATGAAGCATTTAAGGCTTTAAAGGGTTAAATGTTACAACACAAGCGCGGCTTATTAATTATAGCGACCCGCCCCGGCTTCGCACGGTCTACAATACTGATACTAATACTACAGAATGTATTTAAACCTCTAACAAAACGGGCGAAATTTAGTCTAAAGTTCAAAACAATCAGAAACAAATTAATATAGGTACCTACTAAAACTCAATGAAATAAGTAGGTGGGTATACTTTTATCGTATGAAATACCTATACTCTTCAGGACTAACAGTACAACAAACACTAAATAAATAGGTATTCAAGTACCTATCCATCATAGTTACAACGAACACAAAACAAAAAATATATAATGAATGAAAAAATATATATAATGAAAGAATAATCTAAACTTCGGACGCGCACCCCCGCCTTGGTGACACCCACTTCGCCAGGGGCGGATCGTGAATTTGTGGGGCCCTGGGCTGAAACTACTTAGGGGCCTATCTAAGTACTCAACTAATAGCCATGTCAAAAAATTGTTTCTATAATGATATTATTACATATTCTTTATTGCACAAAAAAACATAAATAGGTATTACATAAATCTACGCAAGTAATAGTTGTACAAAAGGCGACCTTATTGCTGTGGTCGCAATCTCTTCCAGGTAATCTTTGGGTGAGAGAGAAACAGAAATAGTAATACGTGGGTAACACTGAAAATGTTTAGAACTAGCCAGTTCTAAACATTTTCAGTGTTTCTAACTGGCCAGTTCTAAACATTAGCAATGGCTAATGAAAACTTTTTTTGAATTTCAATTTTAGAACTCTTTGATAACATACTGTAGTAGATATATTGCATTCATTTGTCATGTGAAAATGAACCTAACGCGAGAAAATTTTCGGTCAATGATTTATTATGACTTTCGTTGTGGGCTTACTCAACAACAAAGCTATGATAGGCTGCGATTAGCATTTCTTAATAAAGTCCCATCTCGTAGCACTATTTACAATTGGTTTAACGAGTTTAAGCGTGGACGTAGCAATCTCAATGATGATCCGCGTGCGGGGCGTCCTTTAACAGCGACTACTGAAGATAACATCAGTGCTGTGCGACGTATGATAGAGGAAGATAAGAGAGTGGCCTATCAGCAGATACGGGCAAGCCTAGGCATTGGTATGAGTCAAGTTTAAAAAATATTACACGAACAATTAGGCGTCAGGAAGCTTTGTACCAGATGGATTCCCCATACTTTAACCGACGACCAGAAATACCTTCGCATGGACTGGTGTCGCCAAATGTTAGATAAGTTCAACGCACAGAATTTATGACATGCAGAATGAGTGTTCGATCACATTTTTATGCAGCGCACTGTGTCCAAAACCATGGCGAAATACTGCCCCGCCCGCACTTTTTATTTTTTACTCTTTACACTTACAAAACAAATCGCGTTGTTATATTACGACAATTAGGTATTCAATAAAAATTAATTGAAAAAAAGTTGGGTAAAATATTCTGTTATTCTGTGGCAACATATTATGTGTGGATAACCATTCCAATTTGGAGTGGTTGTGACGGCCTCACTTTCAAGCGTGTTGACAGCTTCTGGATGATTTTTGTATTCTGTGGTTCAACGGCGCGGGTGGTGACTCAAATGCTGTATTTGACATCGTCACAGGTGGTAAAAGCTGGATATATTGCTACGAACCCGAAACCAAAAGACAATCAGCTCAGTGGGTGTTTCCTTTCGAGGATCGGCCAACTAAGGTAAAGAAAGGAAGAAGTCGCGACAGTTGTGCTAGAAGATGAAAGGACAGTAACTGCAGACTGTGATGTCAATCGCTGTTTGCCTGTTGTCTTGGAAAAAATTCGACAGCAGCGCCATCGAATCAGGATCCTCCTTCACCACGACAATGCTTCAGTGCACTTCGCAAAACGGACTGTTGAATATTTGACTATGGCAGGTGTCGAGATAATGAGTCATCCGCCATACAGTCCTGACCTGGCGCCCTGCGACTTTCATTTATTCCCAAGATCTAGAGATAAAATAATGTACACGTATAAACACTCGTTATCACAACTCGTAATAAACATTAACATATGGAAATCTATTAATTAATAAGTCAATTTAGACTCGGTCAAGCGATAGAGCGTTCCAGGGAAATCGCCCCTTCGGCATAGTGACATCTATCGTTGGGCATTGAAACTAATAAAATATATCGATAATATCGCCATTTGAGCTATACAGCGCCATCTATCGCAAGACCAGTCAACTACATTTCACACATCTTTTTAAATCTATCTTTAAACAATTATATTTTGGTTTACTTTATTTTAGTTTAAGTATTTATATTTAATTACTTATAATACCTACTTATGATTTTACACAATCATATTTAATATAAAAAAACCATGAATATATGTATAAAATAACCAAATAGTTTCAATAAATAATATTCATTTTTTATACCTTAAAAAATTTATGAAAATCAGCATGAAAACATCCTTTCACACGTATTTTTCGCCTTAACTCAATTCATAGAAGTATGCAATTTTTTTACAATGTTTTCTTATGACAATATCACGTAAAAATATCGCCCGTAAACGAACTTTACAGACAACCATTTTTTAAATTAAAATTATCGCCTATTGTTTTTAGCGGGGTCTGGGGGCCCCTTGTAACCTCGGGGCCCTGGGCTGCAGCCCAAGTAGCCCTTAGGTAGATCCGGCCCTGCACTTCGCAACGGGCCGTGCAGCAGAAATCGTAATATTTTAATTTCGCCATAACTTCAAAACCAAACATCCAATTTTAATCATTCAAAGACCAAATATTATGTACATAAACTGTACTTAGTGATGAAATAATTTATTTTGATAAGGATTAATAGCATGAGTAAAATAAACGCGTTTAAATATAGTCCAAAAAAATTCAAGATTTCTAAATAAAAAAATGGTTGTTGTGCCTCACTCGACATAGATAGGTATAGTGTGTCGCGGACTTTTTTGTAGATATTTATAAGATCTACAATTAATTAGAACATTTTATGGTTCTATCTTTTATAGTTTAGGCAGCGTACGCAAAATAAGTAACTTTTCTGGTTGATTTTTTACACCTTGTGTCCGAAAAACCGAAATATCTTACGGAACCCTATTTTTATCCAAAATAAAATTTAGCCTATGTTACTCGTGGATAATGTAGCTTTCGAATGGTGAAAGAATTTTTGAAATCGGTCCAGTACTTTTTGAGCCTATTCATTACAAACAAACAAACAAACAAACAAACAAACATACAAACAAAGTTTTCCTCTTTATAATATTAGTGTAGATTAAACGGCTCGATGATCTTCATGATTTGAGCCTTCACTTTTTACGCGCAATACCATATCTACCTCCTTTTAATATAATACATCTATGAAGAAAACCTATTGCGAGTTCAGAGTCGATAGCTAGGGAACCCTTAGACATAACTAACATGAAAAAATACCTGTTTCCAATCCAAACTGGGCATATCCTTCAATGCTCTTATAGATATTGTCTTCCCGTCGAAGGTAGCAACTGCATTTGGCTCACAACTATGGTCAACAATGGATGCAGCTAAATAAATACCAGTACCAATGGAGTTCATATCCATGTCCAATATTGTAAAACTGTTTATAACCATCTGAAAAAAAAACAAAATTATTAAAAAAAATCCAAACTTGAAGTATTAATGTAGAAAAAATCCAAAGATCTTTTGAATGCAAATCTTACTATTCAGTCGCATTTTTGGATATATCACAGGCCTTTGATTGTGAGTGGCATTATGGACTGCTAGATAAAATTCGCAAAAATCTACCCATAAACTAACTACTAACTTTTTATAAAGGAATACTTCAGCCAGAGATATTTGTATGTAAAGTAAGGGGACAGTGTCTCAGATCTCCATGAAATTGAAGCTGGAGTGTCGCAAGGCAGTGTGATAGGCCCTAAACTCTACTTATTATACACATCGGACCTTCCAAATACTCACGAAGCACTGACAGGCACATAATATGCAGATGACACTGGAATTCTCGCAGTAGATCAACCCGCCCATGGTGCATCAGCAAAATTATAAAGAAACCTAACAGAAATATTATGAAAGTGGTTAATAGATTGGAGGATAAAAGCCAGCGAAAATAAATCAGTACATGTCACTTTCACCTTGAGACAAGAAACCTGCCCAGAAGTTGAATTTAACCGAATACAAATACAACAGTCTAATGATGTCAGATATCTGGGAATATAATAGGTTGGGGAAAAAGTCTTTTCGCATTATAGTATGTATGAACTTGTCATAAAATATCTTGGGCTATACCAATTGTATCTGGCTGATTTTGGTATCATTAAAAAGTTTTAATTTTACAGAAGACAATTCCAAATTCAAATTAGGTAAATTTGAGATTTTCATTTGTTTTTCTTATTGTTAAAATGAGTGATTCTTATGAAGAATTTCGATACATTTTAAAATTTTATTACAAAAAAGGTAAAAATGCAACACAAGCCGCGAAAAAAATTTGTGATGTTTATGGACCTAATGCAGTATCTGTGAGAGTAGCGCAAATTTGGTTTAAGCGTTTTCAATCCGGAAATTTTGATATCAAAGATGCACGTCGCTCTGGTCGCCCTGTTACGGACAAAACTGTTGCCATTTTTGAAAAAGTGGAGCAAGATCGGCATATTAGTAGTTACGATGTAGCTGAAGAACTGGGGATTGACCACAAAACGGTTTTGGCGCATTTGAAAAAAGCTGGGTACACAAAAAAGCTCGATATTTGGGTGCCTCATGAGCTCACTGAAAGAAACCTAATGAACCGTGTACTCATTTGTGATTCTTTATTACGACGTAATGAAACCGAACCATTTTTGAAGAAGCTGATAACTGGTGATGAGAAGTGGATCACGTACGACAAGAACGTGCGAAAAAGATCATGGTCAAAGGCCGGTCAGGCTTCACAGACTGTGGCGAAACCCGGGTTAACTCGCAACAAGGTGATGCTGTGTGTGTGGTGGGATTGGAAGGGCATTATTCATTATGAGCTGTTACCGCCAGGCAGGACCATCAATTCTGAACTGTACTGCGAAATACTGATGAGATTAAAGCAAGAAGTTGAGAGAAAGCGGCCGGAATTAATCAACAGAAGGGGTGTGGTTTTTCACCATGATAACGCTAGACCTCACACATCTTTAGCCACTCAGAAAAAATTACGGGAGTTTGGCTGGGAGGTGTTAATGCATCCGCCGTATAGTCCTGACCTTGCACCTTCAGATTTCCACCTGTTTCGGTCGCTGCAGAATTCCTTAGGCAGTGTCAGGTTGACATCACAAGAGCACTGCCAAAACCACTTGTCGCAGTTTTTTCATCAGAAGCCCCAAAAATTTTATAGCAATAGGATCATGTACCTACCAACAAGATGGCAAAAAGTTATCGAACAAAATGGCACCTATATACTTTAGTCACTTGTAAATAAGCTTTATAAAAAAAACCTTTTGAATTTTTATATAAAATGCGAAGAAACTTTCTCCCCAACCTAATACTTGGATAGAATGGATAGATGACTAACATGGAGAATACATAAATGGAACAAAAGAAAAGCTCTTGACTAAGGAAACTTTACTGGCTTATGGGGCGCAAGTCACAACTCTCTTTAGAAAATAACCTCTTATTGTATTAAAGCATACTGAAACCCATCTGGATCTATGATTTGCAGTTGTGGGGTACAGCGTCCACATCAAATATAGAAATCCTCCAATGATTCCAATCTAAAACTCTTCGCATTATAGCTGGAGCCCCATTCTGTTACAAATAGACAACTCCATAGAGATCTGAAAATCAACTTTGTTAAAGAAGAAAGAAGAAGGGGCAAACCGTCCCCACCTTGTAGCACTACAGGACATATTATATCAAATGAAAGGGCTTAAAAAGTGTGTCATTTTATTGTATGACGAAAAATCTCTAAGGGGCCCCATACATGGTCCGGTCTACCTTCAGTTCGGCCTGAACGGATGCAAAATCGTATCGTGTGTGTGCAATTTCGAGATCGCATCAGGCGGCCGTACGGACTGAAGCGATTCGTTCCAGTGTTGCCAGCTCTTTTTTTTTGAAACTACTAAACTCGTATCGATTTCTACTAAAACTACTAAAAAACTACTAAAGAGGCTACTTAACTTAGGAATTCCTGAAGCCCCCCAAAAACCACTGCATTTTAGGTTTTATTATATTAAATTTTTTTCATTAATTGAATTTGATTATAAATTTTACCATTAAATTAAAATATACTAGGAAATATTACGTATTTAGTAGCTATTTTGCATATCATTACTGTCTGGCTCTTTCCTACTTAAACACTACTAATAACTAAATTTCTACCAAGGAGGGAATAAAATACTCAATTTAGTAAAATTTTGTAAAATAACTAAGTTGGCAACATTAATTCTGGCCTGACCGATCGGCCTGAACGCGCGGCCTGTCCTGACCGTGTGTGGACAAATCGCTTCAGTTCTTGCCCGACCCGCTGCCGTGCGGGCGTGTATTTTGTACAAGCGTTGTATGAGTTTTCGCGGTGTTTAAATACAAAATTGATAAACACGACCGTAGCGCGCGGCAAACCAGAATGGACTGATGCGACTGTTCCGTGTGTGGGCACGAATCAGATCAGGCCGAACTGACGTAAATTGGATTGGATGCGATTTTTTCCGTGTGTGTGCTCGAATCCGTTCAGGCCGAACTGACGTCAGTTCCAGCTGAAACGATCGGCCTCTCGTCTGTGGGGGCCTTAAACCATGGGAGAAGAAAGTTAATGAGGGTTAAAGGTTAAAAAAAAGTTTTAAAAAATCACCTGTATTATTGCACCATTTTATAGTGTTGCTAATAAGGAACAATTTTTGGGAAGTAATGGTATACAGCAAAATTCATAAAAGTGGTATATTTTGATAAACTGCCTCATATTTTGAAGAAATGTATGGAATAAGGTTTAGAGATTTTTCGTCATACAATAAAATTATACACTTTTTAAACCATTCATTTGATATATGTTTTGTAGTGCTACAGTAGTGGGGACGGTCTCCATACAAAAATGCCCCTTCTTCTTTAAAAGTCACTACTGAACTACTGTAAAAGGATAAAATCACATCCCAACTCATTGGCAAAATAATTGATGAAAACCCAACCAAACCAAACATTTAAAAGACTAAAGAAACAAGCCCCACAAGATCTTCTGAAAATAAAGATAAATAATGATTACATGGACATATTAATTAGTACGTACCGTACGTATGTACCATACATGCCTTCAAGCAGGAGAAATTCATAATGTCTAGTTCAATGTCGACAAAACATGATATGAAAACAGGAGATAAAAAAATGTCTTTAGACATATTGTAATAATAGAGCATTAAAAAACTAATCAGTAGGCAACAACAACTATGAGATCAGAGATGACGAATTTAAAGCCCCAGCAGGGACGAATTGGAAAACCAAGCCGTAGAAAGATGGAAAGAAGAAGTGGGAGACAAAGGAGGCCTTCACCTTAAAAAGGTCGGGACAAGCAACACTAACACTAATAGGGAATATGCACGTATTTTTTTTATTTTTTTATATAGATCTATCTTGTTTGGTAAATCGTATGGTAAAATCAGTTTTTTGATATCATTCAAAATAACTAAGATATGAACGTTTAAAGTAGTATATTAGACAGAGAGATCGGACGTGTACCGTGACGTCACGTAACATGATTTTAAAGTTCATACTAAATGTCGTTTTGCTAGAAAGAGACAGAGTACAAACTTTGACCGCTCATATCTTGCTCATTTATCAACAGATATTGAAATTTTTTTCGCCATTTCCTTTATTTTTCAGTCTAGTATCATATTATTATGTTATAAGCTATTTTTATATTTTATGCATATTCCCTATTGTAAGCAATAAAGTAACACAACTAACAATTAGATACAAATCATAATAAATTTTTTTATTAGAATTTATTATTATTATTAATATTGTTTTTCTAATCAGGAGTGTAAGTGTGGTGTACCTGCATTTATTTTTGGTTAAAAAAAAACAAGAGCGTGTGCTTAAGACCGCACTACAGAACTGAAAACTTCATTGGCAATCGTAATTAATGTATGTGTATATTTCTCTCTCGGATAAACTCGGCGGTCCCGAGCTTACCCGATCGAGCCTTTCATCTTCGAGGGTGACGGATTAGCCTCGCTCAAAAGTCACAAGCTATGAAGAAATGTGTGTGCGCCGTGTTTTCACAGTCGGGTACACTTGGCGGTCCCGAGTTCACCCGATCGAGCCTTTCACCTCAGAGTGTGACGGGTCAGCCTAACTTACCTTTTAGCCTAAAGACAAGTTTTCACTTCAAAAATATTTGATTTTTTATACTCACTCGTCCGTACAACCCCATGAGATCCACAGTGTTGGGCAATGATATGTCTTTCAGAAACTCGTACAACACAACACACAGAGACGTGAAATGATCCATCCTCTTTTTGTCCTTCTTTATGTCTGAATAATCTGAAAAAGTTTTTTCATTTATTTTATTATCTTAAACTACAGAGTGGTTCTGGATTAGAGTAACAAAATTGAGCAGTATAGGGCTGGGTACGGCACTATAATGCGAAGGAGTCACAATAGATCCACTTGGGTGTCACATTATTATTATTATTATTATATGTAAACCACACTAGCAGCTATTGAGCTGATGCGTGTGTATCAAATAGTTTGAAGATAATATTATCTATTTTGTCCAATCGATTTTTAAAACAATTCAATGATGGTGCCATGACAACATTTTCAGGAAGTCTGTTCCAGGCCATCTCCACTCGGTTAGATAAAAAGTATTTCTTTGGCATTTTCTTGCATGGATTTCGGTATATTTTTAAAGGGTGTCCTCGCAAGTGCTTATTAGTATTGAAGGTGTATAGTTCTTGGAGGCAGGGCGCATCATAGAGCTTATTCAGTATCTTGTAAGTCTCAATGAGACTTCCCCTCTGTCGACGCTGTTCGAGTGAGGTAAGGCCAAGGATTTTTAGTCGTTGCTCATATTATTATGGATTGTGCTAATCATTTTTGTAGCTCTTCTCTGCACATTGTCGAGTATTTTGATGTCCTTTTTAAAACATGAACAATAGATCCACTTTGATCGTCTGACATCAGTGATCTGCCTTTGATATGTATACTATGTAATATGTTTACTTTGTTTTTTTTTTCTTTAAAAAAAAACAAAGTAAACATATTTTTTGTAAAAAACGCCCGTCTTAATTTACCTGCAGTTTAAAAAATCCATGGAGAAGTGGAGATATTCACTAAATTGTAATTTAGTGATTAGTATTTACTCTTTACCTTTAAAAAATTGCAACCTATGCTGTTGTAATCCATATACAATAACTAACAATAAATAACAATAACTAAATAATAACAAACTTATTTAATTTATCTTTGGTGGCTAATGGTTCCATTGTAAAATTCCCCATGTCCTTTAGGTTAGCAAAATTTATTACTTTCTGCTTTGGTAGAGACAAAATATTTGCTACGCTTGTTTCTATCATGTATATTTTTAAAAATAATTGAGTGACTTTGGACTAAAAGAAACCTGTTCAAAACTTAAACTGCATTATTTTATCTATGGTTACAAGAACCTACAGTTAAAAAAGACATAATGAACTAATGCTCTTTTCCTAAAAACTAGAAAATTACAATTTAACTTACGAGACATGAGATCCTTCCACATTCTAAAAGATGTAGGAGAATAGAAGGCTTTGTATGAATTTCCATCTCCTCTTTTTAGACGATTGATGATTTTAGCGAGTATTCTAGCTGCATCCGGCACTTCTTTGGGCGATACTCTCTTTATATTTACACATTCCCACTGAAACACAATATTATTTTGTTACACAAGATATTTTATGGACATACCCAGGCATTCATTCGATTTTTTTCATACGTATAAGTATTATTTTCTTTGCATAATTTTCTTCATGTTACTTTAATAACTCCGCACACTGATATCGGTTTCATTGAAACTAGGCCAGTTACGCAGGAGTAATTTTAAAGTGCCCAAGTGTGTGCGCAGTACACAAGAGCACTCTGCCTTCCTTTATTCTCATAATAAACCGACACGACTGACGAGAGATCAGGTGCAAGTCCAACTTCTTACATGCCCATCCAACGCATGGATCATCTTTCTTGTCAGACAATCAGGTGATCAGCCTGCATTGTCCTAACCAAACTTGGAACAACATTATTTGTTGTTTCAATGCGGGAATCGAACCCACGACCTCCGAGTCGAGAGCCAATCCTCTAACCACTAGACCAGGGAGGCTGTTATGGAGGAAATGTTACTTTAAATTAAGCATATGGTCAGCCTATGCTGTTCACAGCTAGCCGCTTTATAATTGCAATACAGTATTTTGAAATTATTTTTTCTTTACCTTGTGATCATTCCAGGCTTCTATTTGACAAACTTTGCCACAGTAATAAACAAACTGGCAACCAGAGCATTTTAAAAGTTTGCTTCTGTAAAAATGATAAAGTTGAGTACATTTTAATGACAATTTTACCAACAGTATAGCAAGAAAACACTAAAGGACCTGTCTATGTTAAATAGTTTACAATAATGATACATTAAAAAAGGGCAAATTAAATGTATACCCACTTTTCTAAACAGTTATCACATCTGATTCCCCGTTCCTTAGACGATAAGACATAAGCAAAGGGCTCCTCGGTCAAAATCAGATCACCGGCTTTAACGGCAGAATCTGACTTCCGAAATACGTTCCTCATTCTTGAAATCCTATAAGATTAATATACAGAGTTGGCAGTTTATTAAAGTCCTTAATGGAATGTAATGATAGTAATAAAATAGTGCTACTGTTCCAGAATCCAGACAGTTTCAAGTGTACCTGGTGGACTCAAATTAGAATGGGTTACATAATACAAGTAGTATTCGACGCCGAAGAAACTTGTAGCTAATAATATCATTAGAAAAAGGTAAAACAAATCGGCCTAAAAATAGACATTTGGAAAGACGTAAACATTTTCATTGGCCAGTTAAATTAAAAATCTTTGGAAAACAAATGTCCAGGGTTATTTTCTGTCTGTCACTGTCAACAGACGATATTTTGACATTTCATCTGACACTTGACAGTGACATGACAGTGACAGCGACCAAAGACTTTTTTTTATTGTTTAATTCGTCCCGAAATGGAACAGGCTAAGGTCTTAGACCATACTGCCTCGTCTGTCGTTTGAGGTATTTCTTTGTCTTATTTCTAAATCGTCAAGTCCAAAGTCTAGTCAAAGTCGAAATAAGTAGTCAGGGTAGTCAATTAGTCAAGTCAGTCGATTCAGTAAAGTGGTAGACGCTTTACTGAAACTTCCTAGGGAGTTTTGGCGGGAAACCCAATTTAGCACGCATTTTGTAGAATGTATCACTTTTCCACATTAATGCACCTCAACGAATAATTAATGGTTAATATTCCACCACTATAACATATTAAAAACCGTATTAACACAAATTTAGAAAAATAATACAGAAACACAACATTGCTGATTGACTTTCCCGGCAAAACTCTCATCCCGACCAAAGACATTTTTTTTTTGTTTAATTCGTCCCGAAATGGAACAGGCTAAGGTCTTAGACCATACTGCCTCGTCTGTCGTTTGAGGTATTTCTTTGTCTTATTTCTAAATCGTCGAGTCCAAAGTCTAGTCAAAGTCGAAATAAGTAGTCAGGGTAGTCAATTAGTCAAGTCAGTCGATTCAGTAAAGTGGTAGACGCTTTACTGAAACTTCCTAGGGAGTTTTGGCGGGAAACCCAATTTAGCACGCATTTTGTAGAATGTATCACTTTTCCACACTAATGCACCTCAACGAATAATTAATGGTTAATATTCCACCACTCTAACACATTAAAAACCGAATTAACACGAATTTAGAAAAATAATACAGAAACACAACATTGCTGATTGACTTTCCCGGCAAAAACTCCCCGACCAAAGACAATGACTGGCTGTCGGCTTTATTTTTTTATCTATCGGAGATTAAAGCAAAAAACTGTCCTGTGTTGTAAAATATATAACAATAGTGGTTAGGTACGGTCTACCTTAGATCGAGAAAATTGATTTTCATAAGGAACAACATATCATAGGTGTACCAGAATCTCATGGCAAATAGGGAAATAAAATTTTGTAGTGTGCAATACTGGGAAAACAGGATTAAACGATCTTGATACTGGTTAATTTTTAATTATGTCTTTAGTATTATTGAACATGAATTATAATTAAATGAAGAATGTTCGGTGTATAATATAGAAAACTAGCTTTTGCCCGCGGCTTCGCCCGCGTGGAATAGTGTTCTTGGAGAAAAAACTACTTCGGCGAATAACTCTCTACCTACTTACAGCAATATACTTCTGATACAATATTGAAAATGTTTTTAGGTTTGCCCAATGCAAATTGTTAAAAATGGGACCATATCACCTCGACACGATATGCGCGACTACTTGATAATATACTTACATAATATTATATTTATCGCACTTGAATATAAATTTTACCATAATCTTATATCTTAAAGACTAAATACTTAAAGACTATTATTTAAAAAACTCGCATCAAAATCCGTTGCGTAGATTTAAACACAGACAGATAAAGCGACTTGTTTTATACGATGTAATGATAATGATATTTCATGAAAAATAAATCAATCGTGAATTACTTTATATACTTATTTATTACGAATAACATACATACAAATAACATATTATAACAAATTGGCAACAGTTTATTTAATGTTGGAATTTCCTTCCGAACTGTATAGAACTCGTTAACTTTATTCCTAATCAACTATAAATCGAAACTGTCTTATATTGATTTTCTTTTCTCCTCCTCTCCTCCTTTTACCAGGCATGGAAAACAAACCATCATTCATGTGCCATCAGCTACGATTCACCGTATAGTAATACTGGAAATACCTTTAAAGAAGTCACAATAATTAATAATAATAATATCTATGGACGCCTCACACCACGTCAATCTGATCCCGTGGTAAGTTCTCGAAGAACTTGTGTTACGGATATTTTCACAAAAACAACAAATTCCAAGAACATAATCACAAAATTTTAGCAGCGGTTGACAGATCACGTACTTTGATTTGACGGGTCATACTTGACATCACATTTTTTATTTTTTTTAAAATGCCATCAGATTCTGGTAGACCTCTACATAGAGTATAAAGAGTAAAGGCTATTAGCAAGAGGAAAAATTATATATCGTACCTTATCCCCCTATATGACACATGCCAATGAGAAAGAAAGAGATATCTAGTTGTTCGTTATTTACAATTTTTGTAGACGGTTACAGGTTTTGAACATATGTAAACAACTTCAGACAGATCAGCTGTCTGAAGTTGGTTACAAATTGCATTGCTCGTATTTATCAGCAACTTCATATGTAAATATATTCCCGTCCGCCAGTGAAGTCCCTAGTCGGCATTTTGTGTCGATAAAAATCAAATGTTAATCTTTTCATAGCATAAAAATTGCCATACCAATTCTATTGACCAGATTTCAATGAAATCTGGTCAATAGAATTGGTATGGCAGTAGTTTAAGCTCTGGATTAAAACATAGGATACTTTTCCCTTGGATACACCTGGTAAATATATAAACAGTAGACGTATAGACTTTTTATGTCTACGTGGAAAGATAAATAAAAACAGGAAATTTTAATAGATATATTTATTATTTATTAACAATTGGACATCATTTATTAGCTTACACGTTACGAAAACACCAAAAAGCTCTTAGATTGTCAGCATGGAGCTAAATATGTGAAGAAAACAGAGCACAGCAGTCCGTTTACGTGGGAGAGCCATACTTTGGCACGAACGGTCCACCTGGACCAGATAAATACCACGGCCTCCGGGTACTCAAGGAGTAGTTGCGGATTTTAAGACCGGGATCGTACTTGTGACTCCTCCTATTGCGAGTATGTATAGGTGGCGATAATCGCTCTCCATCTGGCGATCAGTCTGCCCGTTTTCTGGTCAATTAAAAAAGTACAAAGAAGTATCCTTGCAAAAGGCCACCTAATTCCCTGCAAAACCAAAAAGCAAAGTTAAATTTGAAAATTTGTGACATGTTTTTGTGATGATGTACAACCGTAACTCCATTATAATACACAGGAATTATTAATTAATAATTATAATTAATAAAAAATACACCACACTATTTTATATTATATATTATTATCACTTAGTTTATATTTTAGATCTTACTAATTTGTATAATTGTATGGTGTTTGGTAAATATAAAGTAGGCAAAACATTTTTCTTTCAGATTAACATATTATTTTCTCTTTCGAAGGTTTATCGATATCCAAACATCACTATGTAAATACACAACCTCTGAAATTTATACAAAATTTCTATTATATATTGTTGAAATCCGCATAAAATGGACAATAAACACATTTATCTACAAGAATATAATAACTTCAGTGTAATTGCTTGTATTTATATAACCTGAAACAATTCTCAACATACTGGTGAAAAGTTAACACTTCTTCACGATTTTCTTTCCTCGCAGAGTGTGATTTACAGCCTTCCACCAAACGGGCCATATTAACTTGAGCACAGCTTTGTTTTCTAATAAGACTTTTTAAGATAAACTGAGATTTTTACCAAATAACACACTATAAATTCATGATTTGCTTCTTCTTCTTCTTGTATCATAATGCACACGTAAACAAATGACATTAGCTGTCAGTGGCTAACTTCAGGCCACATCTACTGCTACTAATTCAAAATGTCACTTATTGTTAAAGCAATAAAGTCGTAATTTCAACGTCTAAAATTGGACTCCAATTTGGACTCCAAATTGGAGCAACCTTCGAAAAAAAACGTATAGACATAGAGATGGCTTTCTCTTTCACTCTTATTGGTTTTGCCTTTGATGTTTTGTGAGACAAATAGCTGCCTACGGCTTCGATTTCTGTTTTAGTTCTATGAAACTCCAATTTCTTTGGACCTCTAAGACTAAAATCGAAGCAGTAGACAGCTATTTGTCTCACAAAACATCAAAGGCAAAAACCAATAAGAGTGAAAAAGAAAGCCATCTTCATGTCTTTACAACTAAAAATAGTCATAACTATGATTATTTATTTCGACAAAATAACAATTATATATTATGGTATAATATCTAATAGCTAACTACTTAAAAAATTAAAACTAGAAAAACTTAAAAAGCTACAATAAAAAGAAATCTCCCAGGTTGTCCTCAGTCCCCACCAGGCAGAGTACCTAGAAGGCTCAAAGAGTTTCCCCGCTGAATTGCGATACTCACTCTTTGGGCCAGATAGGTGTCGGCTCTGGGGTCTCGGGTGGCCTCAATTAGTTTTTTGGAAAAATTCTCTGAAAAGTTTGTGCGCACCCGGACCCCATTAACCTAGGGTTCCAACCCGGTTTCAACGGTTCAAATAAGAGATCCCCACTAAGGTTCTCATATTTGCGCCGCTTGAGGTTCTCCGCATGATTGGCGGCCGCACCTGCAGTGCTCGAGGTGCCCTGGACATGGGACGGAGCAAGTGTATCGACGCAAGTAGCGTCCCATACAAGAGCCCGTCCCACTCTTCAAGGGACCAGGGTCATACCGTCTGGTCTCTTGCCATCGTCGCGCGCCAAGCCAGAGGTTTCCAGCACAGCTGGTACTCCGGCGGTGTAATGTCTTTTCGTTTTTTTCTAAGGTTGGCTGGACTCCAGTCTGGCTGACTGGACTCTACAGACGTCGGAATTTCGACTTCATTGCTACACAGCAGTAAAGTCAAAATTCCGGCGTCGTAAAACTGGACTCCAGCCTTATATACTTACCTACAGAAAAAATTACAAAATGACAAATGTCAGTAATTGTTAGGGATGTCGAAAATGAAAGAAAATATCGATATATCGATACATCGATATTTGAAAAAATATCAATATCGGTCTCGATATATCGCGAAAAAAATATCGATATATCGATATATCGGTCAAATTTTTCGACCAATTTGCAACAGATTGTTATGTAATTCTCTGCCTTACTTAAACACTATTGAGCCATTTTCATTGTTGAGAAATCTATAAAAACTGTACCTATAATATTATCATACTCGACTACACACGTTTTTTTCTCAGTACTTACTACGATTCTAGGCGAGTCGCTACTGACTAGTGTAGTACCTACAGCTGTTATAACTAGAGATGTGATAAACGGCTTAAAATTAAAAGTTAACTTATCCGTTATTAAATATTCAATAGCAGCTTTTTTTAACTGCTTAGTTGCATAGTTGCTTATTTGATTATCTACTTATTGCCACTTATAAGTTATAATATTTTTTGCGCTTATGTTACGTTTTTCGATCGCTTAAACTGATTTAAATTAACTTTCCTTCGTACTTTGCAGGCTTAGGACTGTCTGAAATCTGAATAATTATTAATATAATAATATGAACTCATAAAAATGTTTTTACATGTTGATAATATGCATTAATCTTAAATGTTGCTTATCATTAGTAATAGTTGATTTATAGGATAACAAACATCGCCACTTTTTCCACCTCATTTCTTTCAAAGTAGTTCCATAAATTACTGTTCCAATTCACGTCGTTTATTCGTCATCTTACGACAAAAACTTAATAAACTTAATACTAAAACACTACACGAAAAGTTTATATTACGTCCATATGGACCATTATTATATTTATTATTTACATTAAAACTTCACGGTAAGCCACCAAAGCACCACTATTACGATTAAAATACGAATTATTGCGTAACGTAATATAACGTGTTTTCGTCAACCCGCAAAGCGCAACTAACAAAAAGTGAATAAACACGAAAAAGCTTAATAGTTATAAGTACAAAAAATAACCCGTTTAAATAAGTGATGAGCTACATTAAAGAATTTTCACTCTTATTGCGCTGTCATAAGAACTATTTTTCTTTGCTCATACCACACTTATGGCTTTATGACTATAAACGATATGAACGATAATTATAAGTGATAAACGCTTTAATTTTTAAACGACTTTACAACTTATTTATAAAAGCACGCTATTTTAAACGCTTTACGTTATAACGGCCATCTCTAGTTATAACTCTTAATAACGTCAGTTGCTTTAATGTTAACACTTTTATACTAGAATAACTAGACTAACATTACATTTAACTTACTAATGTTACTAATAAACGAAATATTGCAACCAGCATAACTTTCACTTCGACAAGAATATATACAAAATTTTTTCACCATTTTGACTGTTAAATCATCGAATAAATAATAAAAACATAGTTACGGAAATACATAATGTAAGAAATAAAAACTATTTTCAATTTTAATATTACCCGGTGTTCAGCTTAAAATATGTGTAATGGCGTATCTATTGTCTTGCGAATGATACCATCTAATTAAAAAGAAGGAAAAGGATGTAATGTAAATTGCATTTTTATTTAGTATTAAATGACTATTTCTAACTTTTTTAAATAGAATTTAATATAGTTATAAATATTTGTTAAAATAATAATAAAGTACACTCGTTTTATCTAAGATTTTTCAATTTACTTTGTATAAATACCAACATTTTCTGGTTGGCAACATGCAAGAACGAGACACACGGCCTCCCTTCTGGCTATCTCGCTCGGCTCGGATTTGCCTCTATGATACGTGCATTGTGAAATACACTCTATTACCAAGGTAATACAGTTCTTTTTAGCAATTACAACATTCGGAGTCTTCTATCCATAGTTACTAGATCCATTCAGCCGACAGGGCAGTTAGTTACGCTGGTTACGCACTCACTATCACAGATTAGATTAATGGAATTCTGCACAACAATAACTTTTTTTTCAATATTTTACGGCTTTGAATTCTAGCGAATTTAGTTAGATCGTCATGAGATGATAAATAAAAAAAATATCTATTTTGATACGAATTTCGATATTTGTTTTTTTGTATCGATGTATCGATATATCGGAACAAAAAATATCGGCTAAAAATATCGATATATCGAACAAAAAATATCGATATATCGATATTTTTTCAACAACCCTAGTAATTGTCATTTTCACGTGTTTCTCATCTGCAAATCTAAATTCTAAATAAAATAAATGTAAACTTTGCGTTGTAATTATTTATATTTGCATTAGAAATTATAGTAAATATGTATTGATTATTATTTATATAAATTTAAATGTCTTTAATAGTAACGAAAGCGGCTCTAGCGTTAACAAACGCAGAAACTAATTTTCAAGTTGTTAAATATGAATCGCACAAACCTAAAAAGAAAGCTCTCCTGGAAAGCAAGGATGCACCAAGTGATAAAACAGCAAGCAAGAAGGAATTAGACTTAAAGAGAGTTCGTCATGAAATAGTAAAATTTGGAATGTCGGGTTTTGACGCCACTAAGAAAGAAGAAGCAAAAATAGCATTAGCTGTAAGTTTAGGTAAGTCTATTACAAAATAAAATGTGACACTATCATTCAAGCATATCAATTCCTAAATAATATTAAAAAATATGAATTCCTAAATAATATTAAAGAAATCTTAAATATCTTTTTTTAGGTGCAAAACCACCTAAAAGGCAATATGTGAACTATAAAGATTTAATGGCAAATAAAAAAAAAGAAAAAGAGAAGGAACAACAAGAAAAACAACTCATGATGGCCAAAACTGTGTTTGCCAATAAAACGAAGAAAAAGAAGTCGCAAAATAATGATGTTGGCCACTTGTTGAGCAGTTACGGAAAGGTGTGTACCACATACATAATAAAATTACCTACTTTTCTGAAAAATTCGTATAATCATATGCATCAATATGCCCTGTTCTTATGACAGTATCAATATTATACAAGGTAATAATGTTTATAATGGCTATGTTTGGTGGAAAAAAGTACTAGACAAAAATTGCTAGTGCTGATAAAAAAAATACATTTGTGGGCCAAGATATTATGTTGACATAGTGCTAACACACTCCACCGTTTTGCTTATTTACCGCTTAGCAATCGCCATTTTGCTTAGGAGCACTTTCGAGCACTTTTTTCTGCCAAACATAGCCAATGTGTATGGTTAAACATTATAACTAACTCCCCTCACACTGATTTTGGTGATGGTGGCCAGTTTCATTGAAACCAGGCCAGTTACGCAGGAGTAATTTTATAGTGCCCAAGTGTGTGCGCAGAACACAAGAGCACTCTCTCTTCTCATAACCCAGTGGGACTGCCGACCAACCGACATGACTGGCGAAAGATCAAGCGCAGGTCTGACTTTTTACATGCCCATCTGACGCATGGATCATCTTTCTTGTCAGACAATCAGGTGATCAGCCTGCATTGTCCTAACCACTGACTTGGAAACAACATTTTTTTGTTGTTGTAATGCGAGAATTGAACCCATGACCTCCGAGTCGAGAGCCAATGCTCGAACCACTAGACCACAGAATCTGCTCAAACATTATAAACACTAGCCTTGATTGTTGTAATATAACATATTTTTGTTGATATTGTTGCTGTCATTGTCAAACGATTTTTTTGCCAGGACAATATTATGTTGATCTTTGTTAAATAGGTATACAGGTTTTAAGATTGTTGTTATGATAAATATTAAGGGGTCGTCCATTAATCACGTGATGCCTAAAGGGGGAGGGGGGTCCGAAAAAAAATCACTAAGTATCACAAGGGGAGGAGGGGGTATATAGAGACATCACGTGTATTAATTTTTGAATCTAGTCTATGCATACCGAAATTCTTATCGGTTGAAGATTTGTAATGTTGTTTAAATACTTACAAGACAAATGACTCGTATAGTTTTTAATTGCTTAAATTATTCGATTAAATTGTTTTTTAAGTTAAAGTTTTTCTTCAAACATGACCTGCTTACTATGTACAAAAAATACATGTGATCTTAGGTGGGGGGAGGGGGGTAGCATAAAACCTCACCACATATCACCAGGGGGAGGGGAGGGGTCTAAAAAGTTGTTAAAAACATCATGTGATTAATGGACGGCCCTAAGCCCTAAAAAGACCTCCAAGAGTAACATAGTGTATGCAGTGTATATTATCTATATTTAATTCAATACTTTTAATGTTTCAGGTGCAGAAAAAGGATCTTCAGAGCAAAGAAACAAAAGGAAAAGGGAAGAAAAGAAAGAAATAAATTTCAATTTTTTTGTATATTCTACATAATTGTTTAATTTAATTTCACCCTAGAATTAAATATAATATTAAAAAATCTCATTTTTGAATTCTCATGTAAATTGTAAGTTCTTTCTTTAACAAATTTTCAAATTTTATTGGCCATATTTTCTAAATTACTCATTTATTTCTTTTAGTTCCAGAAATAATATTGGATTTGTCAATTAAGTGATAGTGTGTGCATGGGTTTTCATACTAATATTGTAACTATCACTTTATGCGAAAAACTACAATAAGGCAAATTAAACAGAAAAATATTTTTATCATCTTTTATTCAAATAAAAGTATATAGGTATATTAAAATATTATGTACATTATATTTAAATACATTAATATTATGCAGGCAAGTTCATTCTCTTTACAATAAATAAAATTAAAAATAATCTTGTTAACTAAAATATAACAATTTTGATTACACTTTTACATTGATATTATGCTAGACATACGGTTCAAAATATTTTATAGCAGTCGTCATTGGTTTTTCGTTGATTTTGTTCGTTGCAATTGGATTTTTCACACGCATTTTAATGTCCTTAGGTTTCAAAACATTCTTATGGTTGGCACTGGGAGGCCTCATACCTAAATAATTTTTACTAGGCGTAAATATAGACTTAGAACTAAGACCAGATGTCTCAAGGAAGAAATCAAATGCTCCTTTAGTTTTGCTAGCATGTGTCTCTGGATGTATTATCATCCCCGGCTGGCACTTGACTGTATTGTAGGAGCCACTGTTGCTACCAGACGAATTACTGGATTCAATGTCCGAATTCCTTACTGACTCAGTCTCAACATTCTCTATATTTGAAAGGAGATCAGGTTTGTTAGTGAGTTTTGCATTTTTTGATAATGTTTTGTTTACATTTTCCTTACATTCAAGAAATGTCTTATTTTCTTCGTTTTCATTCTCATTATTTTCTGTAGTAATGTACTGTTTTTCTTCTTCAGGTACTGTGGTTAGTGGTTCTGTAATGTCAGTTATTGACGCATCACTGCTCCCAGAACTTATTCTGTACTCTTCTGCGACGACGCTTCCGAGTTCCTCATCAATTTTGAACTCCTCAAAATCCTGTGATAGATCAAACTTGTCTATCTCATCAAAATAATCAGTTTGGCGTATTTCCGTCGTGGTCTGTACTTTAGCGCGATTAAGATTATCAAGTTCAGTTAGGTTAATCTGTTTTCCACTCGTTTTGACACCCTTATTAATCTCTGATAGTATTGATGATACAGTGTTCCCCATTTGAATAGATGCTCGTGAATCGAGCTTAGGTTGTAAGGGATGAATGCTGAAGTTACTCAAGTAGCTATCACCAGCATGTTGAAAGGAACGAATATTCTCGTTAGGCTTTTCGTCCTCTTCTGGAATGATGATTTCAGTGACATGGGGAAGTTTAGGAATGTCCTGGTCACTAATTTTGGTCTGCATCCTCGGTATAGACACGACTTTAGCCACACTGTTCTTCTGATTCAACGTGTGCACTGGGTACTGCTCGTTATGTATCTCAACAGTTGGTTGCGTAAGTAGCAATTCCCTCTTACCATTGCTGACTACTGGAACATTTATCTCTGAAATGGAGCAGTAGTCCGGTTCTAAATTTTTAATGGTTGCTGCTTGTCCCACGCTTCTCGTCTTAACTTCTGCAACCCGTTGATTAGCCGCAACGGCTTCAGAGTCTAAAAGTTCTGTGGCTGGTTTCACGGGGTTCTCCGACTTCCATTTGGTCGATAAGTTCTTTGGTTTTGGTGGCAGTGCAGGTGGAGTCCGAGGTACTTTTCTCTTGTTAAATATTTTCATCGCCCCAGGGCCATTATCATTCTTCGAATCAATGGCTTGATTATTCATATTACGACTTTCAATATTAGCAGCAATATTTTTAACAATAGAACCTCTTATTTTAGGAGCATTGTTTTTTTCAATTGCATTTACAAGCCGGGGTTCCTGATTTTTAGGCTCAGAAGATTTTGTAATAATAGGCTCATATTCGTTGCTGTAAATACTTTGAATTTCATATTGAAAACCTTGAGCGGTGTTTGGGACTTCATAACTGTGTTCCGACGCTGTTTCCAAGCTAAACTTCACAATTTTATTAGCTCTTCGGTCAACTCTAGGCAACGTATGATTGTTATTAGTGGGACTTCTTATTTTATCATCATAGGAGATACTGTTTAGAGTAGAAAACTGAACCCGTTTAGTTGAAGACTTTGGACTCGGGCTCGGCGCCTCGCTTGATTTGGAATTATCGTTGCTACTGTCATCTAAGGAGTTCTGGAGCAATATTTGATTAACACATTCAAGAACTGGATTGTTCTTGTATATTTCGTTCGGTGGGGTATCGTCAGCGTCACTCGTACTAGCGTACCAATTCTCACTCACTTCATTATTATCATTGTTGATATTTGAATCAATATTTGTATTTTCATTAAGTCTCATATTGAAGTCATTTTTTTGCCTTACGCTATTACAAAGAACTTCGTTCCTTGCAGATATGACTTCAGCATTTAGAATACCTTTGCTCAAACCTTTCATCATTAAATCGTGAGTTGATTTTGTTTGGTCATTACTTAATAGGTTATCGTCACCACCGTCTGCATCTTGTTCTGGGTCACTCACGTACCAAGGCTTTTCATTTCCATCATCACTTAACACTTGATTTAAAAATAGTTGTCTATTAGCTTTTATTTCATCAGACGCTTGTCTTTTTATTCCATGCATTCTCTCCATTTTCGTAGAGTAAGTTTTATCAGAATCACTCATAGAACTCTCTTTGTCTTTCTTAGCCGCTTCACCAATTAACTGATCTATTTTAAGAGACGCTCTTCTAATATCATTTGCAATTTGATTTGCTGTTACGATGTTGTCATCTTGATTGACTTTATAGGACATCGCTAGACATTCCTCAGCACTACTGCTGTTGTTAGTGGGATTGTTATAAGTAAATTTTTGTACATTGTCAGAATGCTTGGTGGCATTTTTCCTTCCGCTGTACTTTCGAGATCTTCTAAAGACATCTCGCCTCACAAATGCTTGTTTGTTTTTAATGAATGTTCCTTTGCTCCCTACACTAGTTGTATTACCTTCTTCACTAGAGCTGGTGTTGCCATAGGTGACATCATTCTTAGGCAGCTGAAAACTTTTGCTTAATCTAGTATTCTTTTGGAAGACTGGTGGTGATTTCCTCTCCCGATAACTACAGCTGCGTACAAAGGTATTAGGAAACCTAGAATCTGTACTCTCCAAGCTTTGGAACTCTGGGTCGGTTTCTATATTCGTCTGTTCACTTGTGAACCCTAGCAACTGTTGACAATTGCTACAGTACGACTTCTTTGCTTTTAATTTATTGATCTCCTCTTGCTGGGATTTAATGATCTTCTCTTTTTGCTGTAGAGAAACTCGAATCTGTTTCTGTTCTCTGCTCAACCTCGATTCGAGTAGAACTAGAGATCGTAGAACTATAGCGAGTTGGTCTTGTCTTAGGCGTCTTTCTTGTGCGGCCTCCTTGTCCCTCGCTGCGAGGGTTTGACTAGCTTCGACCAGCTGGTGCCTCTGCTTTAGCACCGACTCTGACTGCTGCTGCAAGGCGCTTCTCACAGCGTCCAGCTCCCGCCGTAACTCCATCGCCTCAGAGCTGCTGTCCATCTGGAAAGAGGAAAGATTTCGTATAAGTATTATATTCTAACTTTGTTATCCAAAATGTTACAAATGGAACTTTAAACACGTGAACTAACATGCATTTTATAATACGTTACAAGGCTGTTTCGGCGTAAGGTAAGTTCATAACTGAGATTTGTAGTAAGGTAAACAGTAGTTATTTATATTCCAATGTTTACAATTTCGCGATCAAAGTCCATAGTTCGATAAGGAGGTCATTGGTAGAGCACATAATGTTATCGATTGCGGAAAAAAATTCATGCAAAATATAGCAGCCTATTATTACAAATTATCATCAACCTTACTCAAGTATAAGTAGGTATACAATATGACTTCCGCAGTCCGCTATGTCATGTGTACCAAATCCAATAATGTTCTCTTAATATTATGTGTACATGTAATATGTAAAAGTCAATATAGAATGATGATGATGAGACTAACGAATGTACAAAGGTGTAAAAGATTATGAGAAATACCTATATCAACATAATATCATGATGTATGGTGTGATAATGGTAGTGGTGGTGATGATGATTAATTATTTAATAGTGACATATGCTTGCGATTCCTGAAATTTCCAAACGTGTAGCGTGAGGTGTATTTGGTAGCTGTGGATGTTCAAAGAAATCGATATACTTACCTATCGGTGTAAAAGACTATAATGATCAACATGGTATTTTTCAACATTATGATGTATGGTGTGATGATGGTGGTGGTCATGATGATTATTATTCAATACCTAGTGACATTTGCTTGCAGTTTTTTAATAACTCTGAAATTTCCAAACGAGTATCTTCAAAGACTAAGGAGTGCCGTTCTGTGCTTTTGGATCCAGAGTATACTTTGGCACACCATTTCACTTTTTTGTAGCTCACGAGCATACGCTACCAAAAAGTGAAATGGTGTGCCAAGGTATACTCTGGATCCAATCCATCTGGAAAGAGGAAAGAGAAATGGTAGACCTGGGTCTACCATTTGATGACAATGGAACCAATTCGGGAGTCAACCCTTCAATATAAATTAAAGAATTTTGATAATCAGTCCACAAACGGCGGAGTAATCGCCTAACGATACCGTAACGACTTACATATAGGGTTGCCAGGTAGTTAGGCTTTTTGTTTGCGTGTCCGGGCAAAATAGACAGTGTCCGGCTTGTCCGGATTTTATTAGGATTTTTACATTTCGCAAACGATGCCAATGAACATGCATTCGATTTATTTATATATCATTTTTTTGGTGAAAATTAAAAAGGTACGATTTTAGAAACTATTTTACCGCCGTATTTATTAATAATACTGAGACAAAATAGTACTCAAGAATGTAGGGTGTCCGGCCTTTTTACTCAAATGTCCGGCCAAACTGGCTGGTCTGTCCAGTCCAGCTAATCCAGCTATATAGCTTTGGCGACCTGGCAACCCTACCTACCTACGTACAAAAACCATACGACACGAATTGAAGTGTTTTGGAAGCCGGTTGAAAATCTTAATAAACGTCATTGGCTAGTATTACCTACTGCTTTTACGTGTTAAAATTTACTGTGTATAGGTAAAATTAAATACATAAGTAATAACATTTTAACAAAACTTTATTTTGACCTTTGTATCTAAACAATGAACGTGGTTTAATGCTTATTACGCTATTTAATAACGTTGAACTTGTTACGTAAACGTAAATAATGCCGTTGTTTATTGACCTATCACATTACCAAATTCCTAGACGAGTTCCAGGTATTCGACAAGGTTATTATGTTAAATTGTATTGTTAAATTTATGGTAGGAAAAAAATATATAGATTTTTATAAGTATAGTAAATAGTTCATACTATTTACTATACTAATAAAAATACTTATTTAAATAAAAAAATCACCCTAAAAATATAAGAAAAAGAAAAAAAATGAACGCCCAACGTGGGGCTCGAACCCACGACCCTGAGATTAAGAGTCTCATGCTCTACCGACTGAGCTAGCCGGGCAGTTGAGGAAACTGTCCAAATATCGCTTCACATAAAAAGTAAGGATTTCTATCAGTTAACTTGAAAATTACACTTCACTTTTGTGTTTGTTAACTTTATTTAAAAAAATATAGCGGCTAGTAAGTTGATTTAGTGCGATTCAAATGAGAATAGGATCGAGTCGGCGCCATTTTGTTTCGATATTTAGACTGTTATGATAGTTATATATATGTTTAGATAATTGATTAAGTACTATTTAACGTTTTTATTTAAATTCGATGCAAGACTATTAATAGGTATTTATATGCACAGAAGTTTTTATGCAATTCGCACTAATTTTCAAGTGACATTTGACAGAAAAAGGTCATTGACGTTTCTATTTATATGGCGCCGACTCGATCCTATTCTCATTTGAATCGCACTATAACTTTTAATATAAACGGCTGATAAATTATACCTAATGTAGGACGGACGTCGCGTAAGTACCTACGCTCGTGACTCGTAGGTACAAGGAATTAGGTAAAGTCTTCGAATATATTAATAATTTAACTTGAAAGGGTTTTCCTTGCGAGTCAACCAGTAAGTAACCTTGTAAGATCGGAACTTTCGTAGAGGTCATCAGGATAATGTTTCCGAATTTAACGATCTTGATAACCAAAAATATTTTAACCTTAGGGGCCCCATACATGGTCCGGTCTACCTTCAGTTCGGCCTGAACGGATGCAAAATCGTATCGTGTGTGTGCAATTTCGAGATCGCATCAGGCGGCCGTACGGACTGAAGCGATTCGTTCCAGTGTTGCCAGCTCTTTTTTTGTGAAACTACTAAACTCGTATCGATTTCTACTAAAACTACTAAAAAACTACTAAAGAGGCTACTTAACTTAGGAATTCCTGAAGCCCCCTCAAAACCACTGCATTTTAGGTTTTATTATATTAAACTTTTTTCATTAATTGAATTTGATTATAAATTTTACCATTAAATTAAAATATACTAGGAAATATTACGTATTTAGTAGCTATTTTGCATATCATTACTGTCTGGCTCTTTCCTACTTAAACACTACTATTATAGGGAATATTATTCGAATATTCGAATATTCGTTTTATTCGAATATTCGACGATTTCATTATTCGAATATGACTGGGTTCAATATTCGAATATTTCGAATAAAACGAATAATAAAAATATTTTATTTAATTATCAAAAATATGTTAATAATAGTAATAAACTTGTACATAAACCGGAATATTTCGTTATTTAATACAATACTTTTATTATTTTTTAATATTGTCGTCAATAATATCCTAAAACAGATTTTACTACACTGTTTGTGAAAGAATACAAAACTGTTTTTAAATAAAATAATATTTAAGGTGAATATTTCCTACAGGCATCAGCGTAAGAAATCCATACTCACACGCTTGTCAAAATAACCTAACCAAGAGCGTGTTATAACGTGTCTAAGGAAGGTTCTGTTACTATAAAACGTAATACGATTTTCAGTTTCTTAACCTTACTGTTCGATTTCGTTTAAAATAGCTTTCCTAAAGAGAATTTACCATGATCTACCAGCATGGAAAATTGTAAGTTCCTAATCTTCATAGTTCAGAAATGACAGAGAGGGGTGAAACCAATTTGGAGGCCGATTACTTGGAAATGGTTGACTTCGTAAATGTCATGTATAAAACTTTTCCTTTATTTTAAAAGACATAATATTCAACACACTTGGCAACCGAGATGGCTTTCCATACACGTGTTTATAACTATGTAATAAAATTATACTTTATTTTTTTATCAAACCAAAACCGATATCTAGACGCAATATAGCTAGAAGAGCAGATAGAAAGAGAGACAAGTGGACGAACAGAGTGAAACGATAAAGGATACCTGTTGATTATTACAGTATTACACTGGCCTGCAAAACACTTGTACTAACAAATCGTTTCAAATTTCATACTGTTCAAAATATTATAACAAGATTTATCAGCTTTCTTTAAAAGTAATAAATTATATATATCAGTATATTATTTTTATCTTTAAACAAAAATTAACCATTTTAATCTTAGTCTTAAAGACTACATTTACACGTTATATAAAATTGCAGTTTTGAATAACTCCTCGAGGCCTGACAACAACTTGGAGGAGATTTGTCATACTGAAAACGAGGTTTTAGAGCTAAATTATGCAATATTCTCTCCCATTCTTATATCAGGGCGTGTTATAGTGCTGTGAGGGTACTAACTGTAGGTGATAATTTGCGGCTTCTGACTAGCCTTCTAAGCTCTTCTCAGGGTATACTTAATCGGGTTGAGGTGAGGACATTAAAGAGAATCTCTTGACCATATCTTTTTCCGGGTAGAGGTCCAATTGTCATTATGTGGCCACATACTCAGCGCAGATTCCTGAAAGTATGCCAGCCCATTGTATATGTACTATACCTGAGCATACTGGACTCTATCTGAAAAGTAAGCTTGAAGATATCCCCTACCACGTCACGTTTACTTAGCCTCCCTTCAGAAGTTCACTTTAACTTGTGAAGTTAGTGAGTAAATCCACTCATGTGGGACCAAAATTTTGGACCATTCTCGTTCATCCTTTTGTATGTGTTCACGGAGGTATCACAGTTTGCTACTCGATAGGTTGGTCTCGAGGTGAAACCACCCGCCCTTCGCCTCGGTCTTAAGGGATTCAAATTTACTTAAGCAAATCTTCTTCACTGTGCCGTTAGTAACATAGTTCCCTCGGGTCTGCAGAAGTTGTTTCTGAACTTAACTGCATTTAAGTGTTGATTTTCAATAAGTGGAAACAAATGAACGGTCTTGCTAAGCGCTGATTCTGCCATTGAATCCAAAGTCTTGCACGGCCTTGTCAAATATTTTTCAGTCTCTTTGTACCATCGCTTCATCTTCTGAACGGTTCGTAACACGACACACTCTATTCTTGCAGTACAACGCCTGATGCCTACTTCTGCACTGATGCCTACTTTCAGAAAAACCATCAACTCATTCTTCAGGCTATGATACAATTTTTAAATCTATTGTTTTCTAACTTCCTTTTTGTAATAAGGCTCATCGTTGAAAAATTGAAAACATAAAGATACCAACAACACGGATAACTTGAAAATGGAAAAAGGTTATTTTTGTTTTAAAGATTTTCCTCCCACTTTTTCCAATTATGAAGTTTTTTGTTATGATAACATAACATTAAAATCTTTTTTGAGTGCTTTTTATTTTGACGGTTTATCTTGTTTACTTATTACGGTTTATATACACATGTACCGATTAGGTCTGGAGCTTATGACAGCACGATACTCGTATGTTTAGAGTTTTCAGCTGCACTATATTAGAACAGAGCACTATTTACAGTGCATTCCGATTTCTGTGCAGTGTTCCAACTCAATCAGACTGTAGGTCTGACTCTATAAATCGATTGACTATGTTGAATCGATCAATAGCTTAACTCAATTAAAAACCAGAAAATACGAACCTCTAAAACAAACCCCAAAAATTCTCTCCCCTAGATCTTTTCCTTAATTTTTTGAAGAAACCACTTAGTTGACAACCAAATCCATGGTCTGCCCCAGACCTAAACCGTTCATGTGTTAATAGTTTTAAAAAAGTAATTGCGATTTAGTATTTTTAAGTTTGAAACTTAGAAGATTTTTTTTATCAAAAAGACGTTGATTTTTTAGAGTAATTTATGAAACATGTCACATTTTGATATTATTAAATATGCAGGTATATATAAACGCATTATATTACTTGTATTTAAAGTTTATTACTAATATTCGTATTATTCGAATTATTCGAATTTATTCGAATAGTGTTTTGCCATTATTCGAATTATTCGAATAGTAAAATTTGTCGAATAATAACATTCCCTAACTACTAATAACTAAATTTCTACCAAGGAGGGAATAAAATACTCAATTTAGTAAAATTTTGTAAAATAACTAAGTTGGCAACATTAATTCTGGCCTGACCGATCGGCCTGAACGCGCGGCCTGTCCTGACCGTGTGTGGACAAATCGCTTCAGTTCTTGCCCGAGCCGCGGCCGTGCGGGCGTGTATCTTGTACAAGCGTTGTATGAGTTTTCGCGGTGTTTAAATACAAAATTGATAAACACGACCGTAGCGCGCGGCAAACCAGAATGGACTGATGCGACTGTTCCGTGTGTGGGCACGAATCAGATCAGGCCGAACTGACGTAAATTGGATTGGATGCGATTTTTTCCGTGTGTGTGCTCGAATCCGTTCAGGCCGAACTGACGTCAGTTCCAGCTGAAACGATCGGCCTCTCGTCTGTGGGAGCCTTAGATAATGATCTAAGATTTTAACAATATGAATTGTCTGAGTGCTTGCCTAATCCAACATACTAATTACTAGCCCTCTTACTAATAAACGCTGTATAAGCTTTGAATAGTTACACAGTGTTTTGTCTCTTTCTATCGAATTCAAAATGTCACTTGTGTGATGTGAACAAAACACTGCATAACTATTCAAAGCTTATTTATACACTGTTTATTAGTAAGGGGGTAGGGGTTTTGTCTAGATAATTTTTCTTATTGTTTTATTAAAAGCCTGTGTCTGCAATTTTTTTCCACAGAAGGCACGCGTTATCACGTTATCACTGATCAAAACATAGTGATATAATTACTGCGGACAAAGAGTAACAAGTAACGTAACAAAGCCGTTATGGTACAAAAGTAATTAAAACTGAGGTTGTTCACATGAGCCGGAATCGAACCCGCGCCGGCCGTGACCGCTGCTCCGCCTTGCAAGGTCGCGGGTCAGATGTGACCAAAATAATTTCCTCATGAACTAGCTTTTTTCCACAGCTTCGCCTGCGTTAATATGGTTTCTATTTAAGGGCGCGTTAACGAAAAGTTGTTTGACAAGTTTCCTAGTTTTGAGAGATAAGATATCAAAAATGTTTTCAATTAGTGTATAGCTCTACCAGAATCTGATGGCATTTTAAAAAAAATAAAAAATGTGATTTTCATATGGCAATGTCAAGTATGACCCGTCAAATCAAAGTACGTGATCTGTCAACCGCTGCTAAAATTTTGTGATTAAGTTCTTGGAATTTGTTGTCTTTGTGAAAATATCCAAAAAGGCAATTCGATCTCAAGCGAGAAATATTGTTTTCTATGTCTATAGTAAAATACAGAAAGAAGAAGGTGTAAATCGAACTCAATCTTATAATTTAAAGTTCGTGGTAGAGTTGACCGGTAAGTTAGAGTGAGTTGTTTTGATACTTTTAGTTTTTTTATATTTTCTTAGGTAATTATTGTGACTTCTTTAAATGTGTTTCCAGTACTACTATAAGGTGAATCGTAGCTGATGGCACATCGAATGATGGTTTGTTTTCCATGCCTGGTAAAAGGAGGAGAGGAGGAAAAAAGAAAATCAACATAAGACAGTTTCGATTTATAGTTGATTAGGAATAAAGTAAACGAGTTCTATACAGTTCGGAAGGAAATTCCAACATTAAATAAACTGTTGCCAATTTAATTGTATGTTATTCGTAATAAATAAGTATATAAAGTAATTCACGATTGATTTATTTTTCATGAAATATCATTATATTACATAGTATAAAACAAAGTCCCTTTTTTGTCTGTCCCTATGTATGCTTAAATCTTTAAAACTACGCAACGGATTTTGATGCGAGTTTTTAAAATAATAGTCTTTAAGTATTTAATAGTCTTTAAGATATTATAAGATTATGGTAAAATTTATATTCAAGTACTTATTATGTAAGTATATTATCAAGTGGTCGCGCATGTCGTATCGAGGTGATAGGGTCCCATTTTTAACAATTTGCATTGGGCAAACCTAAAAACATGTTCAATATTGTATCAGTAGTATATTGCTGTAAGTAGGTAGAGAATTATTCGCCGAAGTAGTTTTTTCTCCAAGAACACTATTCCACGCGGGCGAAGCCGCGGGCAAAAGCTAGTTTTCTATATTATACACCGAACATTCTTCATACAGTCTTATTATAATTCATGTTCAATAATACTAAAGACATAATTAAATATTAACCAGTATCAAGATCGTTTAATCCAATTTCCCCAGTATTGCACACTACAATTTTTTTTTCCCTATTTGCCATGAGATTCTGGTACACCTATAATATAAATCCAAATAGTGACCAAACAAAATAAACCTTATTGCCGCGCATTCAGATTCATGCATAACATCAAAACACGTGATTTTTTGAGGAGACTTTATGCTTTTTCCAAAATTGAATATAAGGGGCCGTGCATTAATCACGTGATGTTTTTAACAACTTTTTAGACCCCTCCCCTCCCCCTGGTGATACGTGGTGAGGTTTTATACTACCCCCCTCCCCCACCTAAGATCACGTGTATTTTTTTTACATAGTAAGCAGGTCATGTTTGAAGAAAAACTTTAACTTAAAAAACCATTTAATCGAATAATTTAAGCAATTAAAAACTATACGAGTCATTTGTCTTGTAAGTATTTAAACAACACTACGAATCTACAGCCGATAATAATTTCGGTATGCATAGACTAGATTCGAAAATTAATACACGTGATGTCTCCTTATACCTAGGGTTGCCATCCGTCCGGGTTTCCCTGGATTTGTCCTAGTTTAAAGGGCGTCGGGGGAGCGTCCGGGCCGGATTTTATTTGCTATCCGGGTTTTTGTAGGCAGAATTAGGAAGGCCTAAGTTTTTTTTTTTTGATTTGCAGCAATAATAAATCTTCCTTTCTTTTTGACATTGCCGTAGTCGGGTAAAAATTGTTCTATGTCCGAGTTTCGTACTCCAAAATCCGGGGTTTTCACGCGTCTTGTCCGGGGAGTCATATGTGAGATATGGCAACTCTACTTATACCCCCTCCTCCCCTTGGTGATACTTGGTGATTTTTTTTCGGACCCCCCCTCCCCCTTTAGGCATCACGTGATTAATGGACGACCCCTAAGGTGATTATATCCGCATTCCGAACTTTGGGTATTTTAAACAAGCAAAATAATGTATTAATATCTGTTTATTGTAATTATCAATCTGTTACTGGTGTAAATAATGTTGTTAACTTCATCTATACTTATACTGTCTATAACATTATGTATATTGTATAGTACAGTGGCGAAGGCTGCTTCTCCTTCATAGGGAAGCCGGAGCCTGTATAATAGGTAGGGATTTCTATGAAGGTTTGCAAAAGCTAAGTGACAAGGGAAGCCGATAGGAAATAGGGTTATAGGAACCCTTCGCCACTGGTATAGTAATATAATAAAAGTTGAGTGTTTGCATTGAATATGTTCCGAAACTACTGGATCGATTTTGATGAAATTTGAATAGACCACGGGGAGGGACATAGGCTACTTTTTATTGCGTCAAAATGTACGTTTCCATCGAGATTTCATTTTGCGTGCACGAAGCCGCGGGGAACAGGTTTTTGACATTTACACAATAAAATATTAAATAACTATTATAGTATATTTTCTATGTAAAATTATAATTCTTTATATAAATAAAACCAGTTGAATTAGTAGAGTTTTAAGAGGTCGAATATCTTCGATTGCTTATTCACGAAAATGTGACATTATTAATTATTATTATCAATCGCATAATAACTAAAACATTGTTTAAAAGTTTAAATTCAAGTTTTTAAGAAAATAATCGATTCAATAAAATGTAAAATTTGGATATTATGAGTAGTTATACCAATTTACATAATGTACGGTCTAACTCTATCGATCTGTGGCGATTGGCGGATCAATTTTTTTTGGGAAAGTTTTGGCGCTATAATGGGTATATATATTATTATAATGTCGTAGGACGTAGGATAATTATTGGAAAATAAGGATTTTTGCGAAAATCCTAGGATTGAGATGAGATAAATAGAGAACATGCATCGTTTTTTTTATGCAATTTTCGAAAAGTACTAATAAGCCAGGAAATATTGACTTTGCAATGGCATGTCTACGATCAACCGTTGATGAAATAAATATAAACAAAAGTGAGATCGTTGGAGAGCATATAAAAAATGTAGTACCTAGGTGTGACGTCACAGTTGTTGTTGTCACAACGAAAATGTATGAAGATAAATACAAAATTGATTTATACTGCGTTAATGTAATCTTTGTAAAAACAAAAAATGACACAAATAACTTATGGATATGAACAGTAGGTTTTTCGTTTAACTGTAACTTTCGTTTCGTTTAACTGTAACTTTTTAATTTAGCACTAATTACTGTACTTTTTGCATTTTTCGGTCCATATTAATTATGTTGCCTTTCGGAAAATACAAGAATTTTGCTTATTTAAAACAAATGTATCTTCCCTATTTCGCCATCTTCCTAATAATTTTCAGAATCTTCGCACAAAACTGGTCTTTTCTACGATGGATAGTTATGCTTGGCGTGCTGATGACATACGAATATCAGCGAAGTCTCAGTAAGACGGTCCTGTTTTTACCCTCTGAATAAGGAACCCTAAAAAACTGCGAAGATATTAATAATACTTATCCCCTGACTCCTGAGTCGAAACCATCCCTATCTTTCTTCCTTATTTATACAACCTTCCTTACTTATTGTATAAGTAATAATATTCAGGAGATTGATTTTGTGTAAATTGAACTCAGATACATAATACTTACTTATTCTACATTTTATTTAAATTAGCCGGTGCGAAGGTGCAAAATTTTAAGTGACAGCTTAGCTTTAAGCTTATACTACTTACTATTTACTATGTAGACATGTTTATTATTAGATTTTACGTGGATAGAATCGGTTTCAAAACTATTGCCATAGCTAAAGGTTGGTTGTTAGTAGGTCAAAAAGAAAGTAGTAAGGGCTGAGCGGTGAGCGGAATGTAGGCCCGAAGGTATCGTAATATTGTCGCTTTATAACCCATTGTGCTCTTATAATGGTCATATTGGGGTCATAGGTTATGTTTGTGCAGTCGCAATAGAAATCAGATTTCTGGCGCCAATCGCCCTTTTCCTTTGTCATGTGTTTGCTGTCGTAACGTGTGTATTTTAGAAGTAAAACATAGGTAGGTTAGGTAGGTATATGTTTTTAGTATGTGGTAAAACTAGATTTAGATAAAGTGTATTTACTTTACCTACTAATAGGGATGTTGCCTTCTGTGGAATATCACAGTTTTACAAATAAAATTTTATAATTGGTGATTAAAGGTACATAAATCTGAAAGAAATAGGTATTTAGAGTGACGCGATTAAAAAATATAAGCAAATAAAAAATATTGTCCATCCCTTTCTCGCAAAACGATTCGTGACGTCACAACCTGCTACCGACATACATTTTGTAATGACAAATGTATGGCGGTAGCAGGTTGTGACGTCACAGGCCGATATATCGCTCTCTTTCATATTGTAAATTTCAATGGTTTGTATCTACGTTATTTTTTCAGATATACAAAAATGGGTTCTGGATTGTTTATTAACATGTTGACTAACATCGAATAGACGAAAAAAATTTTTTTCGGCAACATGCCTATTGAACATACTAAATGAAATAAACAACAGTGTTGCCGGTTGCGCACCATACATATGAAAATAAACTGAGCCATGAAAATCATTCGTCAAAATCAGTTCATTCAACAAATCATCCACCCAATACCCATCCAACCTCACAAACTTTCACCTCAAATAAAACTAGGTTTATTAGTTCTGTCATCTTTGGCTGAGGCCTGTCAGAAGTGTGCTTGGGCAACCATACGAGAAAAAACCGACTGTCCCAGGCACTACAGTATTTCAAGACAAGAGTGGTTACTCCGCTCGACTCGGAGAATCCATAGTCCATACTAATATTATAAATGGGAAAGTGTGTATGTTTATCCGTCTTTCACGCCAAAACTACTGAACCGATTTAAATTAAATTTGGTACCTTTTATTATTACCTTACCTTATCGCGGTACCTTATATTATCGCGGGACATATACGGTTCCCGTGGGTTACTGTACCTACTTAATATATTTTTATAAATCATACAATAACGGATGAAAAGGCCTAAGTTTTTTGGTCAGAAGTAGTCAGACTCAGAACTCAGAGGTTTACCTACTTTAATCTGAACGGACTGTAGCAAGGTATCTAAATGGTATCTTAGTAGGTAAACAGTACTATGTTATATTTTTTTAAACAAGATTTATTACTTCTAATTTGACTTAAATTGGTACCTACTAGAATAACCAATAATCATTTTAAGTCCAATGCCTAAAGCTTAAAAGGTTAAATCATGTCGATGATCTAATACATAATGCTTGCTTCCTTTATGTTCGTAAACAGTAATCTATAGGCATAATAGTTCGACTACCTTTGCCTAATAAAGGAAATAATAAAAAAAAAATGTCAAAACACTAAACAGTTTTCCCACGTATTCGTTTTCCTGTGCCAAAAAAAAGTTAATTTATAAGCATAAATGAGCATTTCTCAAATTTTTTGACCATAATTTTAATAATCTTCTTAAAATACAATAAGTATATTTTGGACATATTATGTTAAATACAGCTAGCTAAAACTAGACAGATTCTGAATTTATGGTTGTTTTTTTGTTTTAATACAGTTTTTATACAAAAAACCTGTAAATTATTAGTTAAGGGCGAAATAAAAGTTCTTATTTTGTTACTTGGAAATTAATGAAAACCATAAAGAAACATGCAGACTGTATTATAAATTTATGTTTTTCTATGTAGATCATAAATTAAACAACATCTGATAAAAGTAAAAATTGTGAAAAAAAATATTTAAATTGTTTTTAGCAGTACTGAGTATTTTTTGTTACCTTTTTTAAACTTTCTAATCAAAATGTTTAGTTTTCCTCTAAAATAGAAAAAGGCATGTTATATTTACTATTTATAATTATAATAATATTTATCATAAAATTGTTTTAAATTATTGATTATAGCATTTCAATTTAAAGAAAAAGAAATATCTACCATTATTATCAGAAAAAATTTGGGACAGTATCAAAACAAGAAACTTGGGTAACAAAATCGGAAATGTAAGGCTAAGCATACACACACTTGACACTCCATTATAAAATGAAAACAAAATAAGTGAAAATGAAAATTATTTAGTTTTATCCTGTGTTATAATCTTCAAATTTAGTAATATATACATAACAAAAGATATATATAACATTATGGGGATTAAACGAATATAGATACCTACCTACCAGTATGGCAATTTTACGAAATGTGTACTTAGCTTTAAAAACTCCTTTTTTGTTACCCCTCGTTCTGGTTATACGTTACCACGCGAAAGTAACAAAAACAGAAGTAACGAAATGACGGGTACAGATTTTGAATAAAATACATATTCTTTAAAACTCAATACTTAAAACAGTATTTTACATCAAATTGTAGCCCATTAAAAGAACTATTTATCAATTTCAACAAGAGTATTAAGTATCTTGAACTTACCTTCACACAGTATAACAAAATCCAGATCGAATTAGTCGCAGTGCAGAGCACTACGTCAAGCCGCGGCTGTTGTCGACACCGAAATGACATCACAACAAAATAGCAATGTGAAATGTCGTCAATAGTGTTGCCAAAGGAAAAAAAATCAATTAACTTTGTAGTTTAAAAAATCTTTCGACACAAAAATCGGTAACAAAATCTGAATTCCGTTTTGGAATTTTTTTATGGGACAATATTATTTTCCTGAAACTGATTAACTTACGACGTATTTCACTATTATACTACATAAAATATGTATTCAAATACTCTAAGTAGTGTTTTAAGACTATAACATATATTCCGTTTCTTAGAATTTAATGAAATAAATGAGTTCAAAATCACCGCGGTCGCAATGGGACAACCTATTTTCCATACTACGAAAATTTTGGTATTTTAGATTATTAATTATTTATTGTAGTGAGAGTGTTTTATTTATAGCTTTGATATTTTCTCTGATAATTAAATAATATCAACGAAGTTACGACAGTCATGTATGTTATTTAAGTTATCGTAGTAAAAAAATAATGAAAGACCAAAACATGGGACATCGACGTTGCGGCTATGGTCAAAAAATTTGAGAAATGCTCAAATAAGAGCAACTTTCTCGAGTAGGTATTTAGTGATGGTGAAATCATTTGCGTACGATTACTGGTGGAAAGTCCATTAATGTTCTTTTGAACATGATACAATTAAATAATAGGTACACAATTATTTGGTAGAGAACCACGGAAAAAGACGCTATGAACCATAGATGTATAATATTAAAACTATGTAGGTACACTCTAGGAAATCGAATGTTGAGCAGATTGACATACTTCTCAAATTGGTCGTATTAATTTCCTGACCAGGAGCGACTGGAAACATAGAAATAGGGAGTAGAGACTAGGAGTAGGGACAGGGCCAAAGATTTCACAACTCAAGATAGGCTATGCTATGACATACATTTGACAGAACAAATCTTCAAACATTAAAAAGTTACGCCATCTTGGTTTTCTCCCATGTCCGTACTTTACAAATTTCAAAATGGCCCCAAAAATTTCAAAAGTGGGGCCATTAAACTGGGGCCACCTTTTGCCTCAACATGCCTCCTCTATAATATATACGTGGACAGGGCATGTCGAGGCTAAAAATGTTCATTATCTTGATGTCGTGTGGGTTGTCAAATAAAAGAGATGGTAGCTCTACTTTTACTTTACTTCCACGTTACTTACCTATTTACCTATAGTTTTACACATAGCTATTATCATCAACACTAACTTAGGCCTTTACATCCGTTAATGGATGATTTATACAGTATTCTCCGAGCGAAGTAACCACTCTTGAAATACTGTAGTGCCTGTGACAGTTTGTGTTTAAATGTCGTATGGTTGCCCAAGCACATACGGCATTCTCACAACATAGTCAGCCTAGTCTAGAGGAATGACCTAGTCAATACGTCTGGGGCCAACTATGTGCGGGTTTCCTCACGATGTTTTCCTTCACCGTTAGAGCGTCCGTATAATGTACTTGAGATCTGAAAAAGTCTCATTGGTACACGCCACAACCTGGGATTTGAACGTGCACTCTCTCGAGTGCGAACCAAACGGTCTACCCACTAGGCCACGAAGCTCTTCATTATCAACACTACGCTAAGTCAAAACCTATGTATGCAGTATGACATTCACCGTTTTCCGTTAATCACTATCGGTTATTATCGGCAAAGGTCATGCGGGCACGTTCCAACTTCTAACCGTCATGTGGTTCGGTCAGACGTGAAACGATGCGCTTTTTGTTTACGTTATCATAATATACGTTATCTTTATGAGAACTTCAATGCAGCTTGTTTGAGTTCATGATACGGTTCACCTGATAGGTATGGCTGGGACTATGGTTCCGGAATCCGGAACGCCGAGGAAAATGTAGAGCATTGAACATTTTTTAGCTCTATGGTATTAGCACAGAGTTCTATTTTCAGTGCTCTAAGTTTTCCCCGGCCTACTGGATTCCGGATCATATAGTTTAGCCTTAGAGACTACAGTAGCACACAAATCATAATCGTGTAATATTATAAATTGAATAGCAGTTTCAAATAAAGAAGTAAAAGTATACTGCCGTACTGAAACTAAAAGGCGGAAATGACAAAAAGAGTTTTTGAAGTAGAGCTAAAAGACACGCGATTATTTTGAAATTGATGTTAGTGATTTTGTATAAACAATTGTTAATACTGTCATATCGACGGGTGAAAGCGGAAGTGGCGTAACTTGAATTTTTGGCAAAATCACTTTTTAATTGATTCTTATATAAAAAAAAAATCTGCGTCGAATGGTCTATATCTCGTCTTCCTACGATAAAATCTAGTAAAGATACGACCATGGATTTTTACCCCCTTTTAGCACAGACCTTAAAAAATTTTGGCGTAACTAGGCAAAAAACAGCAATTTTTTAATAAAAGATAGATACGGCAATGCACGAGAAATTAAAAAAAGATACCACATTGTTTCTTTAACTCTCGACTTTGATTTGAATGAGTTACGACATTTCTGTCGCCTGAAAATCATCATCCACAAAGATACGACAACTTCGCTGCCGGAAATGTGGTGTACTTTTATAGATACGACAATTTATTTCATACTTATTTCATAGTTATAAAAATGTTATTACATTTCAAACACACAATTATAATCTTAAACCCATACTTACAACAAACGAATATAATTGAGTTATGTGTAAAGAGATAAGTAACGCCATTTCATCTCCCTCCCGCCCCTCTATAATACCTTCGCCGGTGCTCCTTATACGCCGTTCATAACGCCTTTCAGTTGCTGCGCGAGAGTCGAATTGTGAAATCGTATTTGTCGCTATATTTTACGTCTTTCTAAAAGTGTGTTTACGATAGTATACAAGCTTAAAAGTGCTTCAAAACAATTTTTGGAGCTAAGGTGAGTAATAAAGTAATATTTAAATAACTATTTCGTTTGTATATTTGTTAAGTAAGTATTGTTAAGTAGGTATTGCTTTTGTTTGTGTAAATAAGAATAAAATAAGTATAAACAGTTCATAATTTTAAAGTTTATTTATTAATGGAAACTTGTTAGTTATGTATTAATGCCTTGAAAGTTGAAACTAATAATTATTTTATTTGAGTAATTAATATTGAGGCATATTTTTGTTTTATACTTAGTTATATTATAGTTTTAATAAGTAAATTTATTTTTATACCTAGTTAAATACTAGTGTAAGTGAAAATTAAATACTTAAGTATTTAATTTTCGCTGACATTTTTGAAGAAACGTAGGTAACTAAAATGTGTTTCAGTTATTTTAAAATCACAGTTAGTAATTAGTGACAAACGTATCTACTTAGTTGATGTTCGCGTTTGTTTGAATCTTTGAATTATAACGAAAACCCGTCTTATTTCATTTGTGCTTAATAAAGTATTTTTACTTACCTTCTTGATTTCCTAGTTATTTTATGTCGATAAAAAATAGTAAAACATAATTATACCTACTTAATCCTTTGTGTTACTTGGTTATAGATGGCAAAACGTCATCGATGGAAGGATGAGTTAAAGACAACGTTGTTAAATGAGGAAGACCGACTTAAAAAGAAACCTAAGATTGAACTTTTAAAGGAAGTTGTGTATAAAGATGGAATTAAACTACGATCAACTTCGTACAGTAAGGAATACCACAAGCGTTCACCAGAAAAAATGCCTCTTCCAACTACTCCTAGCCATTCTAAACCAGCCCAAGTCCAAGACCTTACGCCCACCTTCCGTAAACCAAAAACTTATATGTCTGAAACGAAGCGAGTTATTGAAGATATATTTCCATCCTATAATACACCACAGAAAGACCAAACAAGTGATGATTTTCTACAGATGCCAATTCCAAATATAAGCCACACATCCTGTAATTTTACTTCAAATATTGATTCTGAGGAAGTCGATCAGATATCTAGTTCTGCTATTTATGAAACTACACAATTTTTATCAACTTCCAAAGAAAAAAGTCCTCTTACTGCTGAATGTTTTCATCAATATAAAGTGTCCTCAGAAAATAAGAAATCTTCTTATACAGCTGTTTATTCTTCTGAAAATATGAACCTGAAATCTCCTAGCTCTGTTGAAACTGCTCCTGAAAATAAAGACAACATACTTAACACATACCTGAATTTACCGTGTACTGCTGCAAATACTCCTGAAAATAAAGACTGCCTGCCTAACAAACATGTAAATCCTGCTTGCTCTACAGCTGAAGCTTGTTCTACAAATATGGAAGATACTGATGGTTTACTTACCATACAAAAAGCTACTAACTCTGCTGCAAAAACGTCTATAAATAAAAACATATTTTTATCTCCTTGCACTGCTAAAATAACTGATTGCTTACCTGAATGCTTAAGAACTGCAGAGCAAATGTTGCTTAACGCTACTGAAGGCTCCCGATACGCGATAATAATTTTTCTAAAGATTTTAGAGATTTGAGTTTTTAAGTTTATAAGTTTTAACCAATGGTTTTGTTTACTACGTAATGTATGAACTATATTATAACAAAAAGAGTATTATTATAACAAACCATATTTTTTGTTTTATAATTATAATTACTTATTGTATTTTAAGTTTTATAACAAAATTCATTATGTTATGTATAGATAATAAGTATATGGCTGTGTTAACTCTGTTTTACTAATGTAAAACTAAAAAAGAAATATTGTTTTTAGTTTTATTTTAGTATAATTACTTAAAATAATAAATGTTTAATTACATTAATTTTAGTTTTATTATAATAATTTTATATTTTAATGTTGATTAATACTTAGTTTCCATTCTTCCCTGTTTATTTTCTTATGTTATAAACAAAATATAACAGTAAATAATCGTATTATTTCTTTTGATTAGTCATAATGACATTCTTTTAAAACAAATAATTCATTCAGTTTAAAATACAGCATTTCATTTTAACAACGTCTGTCGCTGATTTTGCACTTGAACCAAAAGTTGTAATGCAAATTAATTAAATAAACAAGATACAGCGAAATGAAATGTGTAGGGACATGTTATATTTAAGATACGACAGATCCGTCACTCAAAAAAATATGCTTTTTTAAGTTATCTATACATTTCCTCTCAGAGATACGACATTTCTGCTGCATAAAATAGAAATATCGATTGTCGTAACTTGTTAAAAATCAATGAAATATCAACTTTAGAACAATTTGAACAAACTCATCGTATAGGCCATAAATTAATATATAAACGTTCCAAATTTTAACGTTCTATCTTTATAAATGTAGAAGTTATGAATTTTTTAAAAAGTTTTTTGGCTCTACTGTAAAGTTGGGTTTTTCGAGATACGCCACTTCCGCTTTCACCCGTCGATATGTCATGAATGTCTTATGACATTCTTAGTTTGAGGATGGCAGTATGGCAGTATAGTTAAGTATAGGAGTTACGTAGTAACAATTTATTAATCTGTGTTAGGACTTAGGAGTAAGGTGGGATTATACTCAGAATTTCAATACGATAAAATATGCTTTCCAAATTTTCTGAGGTTAGAATGCTATAGTCTGTAGCTCTTCACTGGATCAGTCAGCTGCCAATCATAATGGTTGTAATCTTACTTCTATACCTACTAAACTATACTAATATCATAAAGAGGGAAGTTTGTTTGTTTGCATTGAATTAAGACTCAGAAACTACCGGACCGATTTTGATGAAATTTGCCACAAGCAAATAATAGACCACGGGGAAGAATATAGGCTACTTTTTATGGCGGCAAAAAGTACGGTTCCCTCGAGATTTCATTTTGCACGCACGAAGTCGCGGGGAATATCTAGTAAGGTATAATCGGTGTTAGATTTAGGTTTAGATAGGTGTTAAGTGTAGTTACTTAGTGACGTCATGTTACGGTTGCGAAAACGTTACGAGAACCAGATTTACTCATATAACCACAAGTTAAGTAGTTACTATAAATAACAAGCCAGTCACTTGATGACATAAATATGTATTAGGTATTTTATTAGCCTTTAAGCCGTAGTGGGTGCCTAAAATTTTGTCGAAAATACAGATGGAAGAATGACGAATTGTTTCTTTTTGTACTTTGCAATAAGTCTATCTGAACTTCCTACTAATATTATAAATGTAAAAGTTTGTGAGGATGTATGGATGGATGTTTGTTACTCTTTCACGCAAAAACTACTGAACGGATATTGACGAAATTTGGTATCTTAGTAGTTTAGGCTCTGGATTAAAACATAAGTTACTTTTTATCCCGAAAAAATACAGTGTTCTCGAGGGATATTGTATATTTACGCGGGCGGAGTCGCGGGCAACAGCTAGTTGAAAATAAAATAACATTCGAAATTAAAAAAGTTGTTATCGCGGCGTTTTGACTGGCGGAAAATTTAAAAAAGTATTTTAAATATCGAATATGGTTCGATAATTTCCAAAAGTAATTTATCTGTGGTTGACTTATGACGCATCACGTAGGTCGTAGACGTATTGCAGCTGACGTCAGTGGCGGTGCTAGCCCTATTAATATTTAATTACATGGGGGTAAAGTATATCCGTAGGTTTTCAATGACATTGTAAATTGTGATTCATCGTTCATTTACTAATTCAACTAGTATATAATAGTAGTAAAATAGCGTAGGTATCTATTACAGACTTGTAAATAACATTTTAACCTAATTCCATGTAAATTCGAAGCCATACCAATGTGACCAAACACACGGGATTATGTTAAGTTGACAACAGATTAACGGAACGTGACTGACAACAACTTATCATTGTCAGTCACACCATTAATCTAAGTTCACTAAGTTACATAAATGACGTAAGATCTTTTAACTGCTTTTTAAACAATACATGTAACTTTCACCAAAGTTTAAAACAATCTTGTGGATTTAAATTAAAGACGATTAATCATTAGTAAATTGTTAGGTTTTTTTTTTCAGAATGCGAATTACTTTGTTTGGAAGTTATTCAATATGAATATGAAAAGTCATTTTCTAAGTAACTTTACAATGTATTTTTATTTTTAAATTGAAAGAAAAGAATACAGGTTCCAGACAGTTTAAAATTGAGTATTACTTAAAAACAAGTTTGCAAATAAGTAATTCTGAACGATTTCGCGTGTCTGTAAGCGTTAAATATTCCGGTAAATAATATCCCACAAAAAGATTTACATGAAAATGATGCCAAGACGAGACCAAATGACTCATACTGTTAATAAAGTTATCAGATTAAGATCTAGAGAAAGGCTTCTGACTCTACACGGCCTAGCTTCACAAACTCTACATCTTTAGTCGTACAATTTCTTTTAATTACCTCGTAAGTTTTATCGTCCCTTCCTGAATAAGATTACGCCCAGAAGCAACGTTACAAAAATATTTTGTTATAACAATTAAAATCAACATACAGCACGACAACGACCTCAATGTCTTTCGGCAATCGACATTTTTCGTACATCGTCTGTTATTTCCATAGAAAAACGAAAATTTCCGAGGGCCATTAGCAACATGGTTTTACTGTACTTACATAGTAGCTATCGAAATGGACTTAAAAGAGGCTTGTGCTTAAAATTCTTGCCTTATTTTTTTAATAATATTTTGCAATAAACGTGAACGAACATAAATTTAACATTAATGTAACTTAGAATCTTGATTAACAAGTTTACGTTATATCTTTTTAACCGACTACGGCGAAGGAAGGGTAATGATTTTATACACAAAGGCGTAGCTGCTAAGTTTTTTTCATTGAATTGTAACAGACAATTATAAATAATAATTAATATGCGTATTGTAATCCTAGTTGATAAGAATTTACTACGATAAACTATTACAATATGCATACGTAAGAGGGAAGAGGCGATCTAAAGCGTCCGTTATTCCGTACGCAATTCTCGTTGCGTGACGTTACATCTTGCAATTTCCTACGTGTTTCACAAGTCTTCGCCCGCCGCGCCGCTCTATTATTATACCAACGGTGGCAAAATAAGTAAATAAATATTGAGAAAAGCTAAGTAGTGCTTCACGAATTGTCAATGTAGTGCTTCTATTATATTGGCGTTAACTTTACAAACTCTACCTTAGGCTGATCCTAAGGTAGAGTTTGTAAAGTTAACGCCAACGAAAAGAGGCAATACGAGATGCGGCGCTGCATTTTTAAGATAGCTATTCAACGTTGAACTTTATTCACTACACGTTTCATATGACATCTCACATCAGTTTTATGCGCTGTGTAGTGTGGTGCAACTTGACATTCATACTCTTAAAATGAAACATGTATTATATTTTATGTGTAATTTATTAAGTTCAATTTTGAACTTTTAAACAGCACTTTTTCTGAGCACACTGTAGAAAATGGATAGTGAGTGTAATGCAGTTGAAATTTTGCCACATTTCTGTAAAAGAATGTAGGTACTTATGTAAGATATGTATTGGCATTCATCGAATTTAATAAATATATCAATCTCAAATTGTTGATACTAACAAAGTTTTGAAGTCGTTTGTATACTAAAAATATTACGGGCCTAAATAGTAAACCTGAAATATACATACATACATACATATAATCACGCCTATTTCCCGTAGGGGTAGGCAGAGACCGCCTCTTTCCCGTAGGGGTAGGCAGAGACCACTTCTTTCCAGGTGCTACGATCCTTACATACTTATTTCGCTTCATCCACTTTCATTCTTACCATCCATTCCTCCTCTTTCATTGGCTCCATGGGCCACTTTTCGCCTTCGCGAGAACGAGACGTGATGAGTGGCGAACCACATCGCCGCCATTTTGGATAATTAAATTATTTTTATAATTATCCATTGCGTTCCCACGGATTTGCGGAGAGGATAGGAATAGGAAAAGGGAAGGATATGTGATGTGGAAAGGAAGATTGGTAAGTTAGAGTGGGAAATAGGAAATGTAGGATATTACCGCCCAGGAGGGCAAGGGATAGGACAGTAATAGCTAGGGAAGCCGGGGTCGCGTACCCGTATACTATACCACAACTACCGGACAGGTAAGTTGGGACGAGTATCCCATGACATATCTATATTAATACTGCCTAGAGTCTAGACATAATATTAATACAATATTACCTACGTATAATCCATTGCCTAATGCCGCATTAGGCAGTGGATTATACGTCATAAGTTCATAAGCTATAGGTATATAATCAATATGAATATAGTAGTTGGAAGCTATAAGATTTCAATTATTAAGTACTTCTTCGTATTAAGAACAAAACTCGAAAGCTAACAATCAAGTGTTTCCCTGTAAAATATTTTTGTTATTTCAGTGACTAACATTACCATAACAGCTTATTTAAAATATGCACGAAAATACCGTTCTGTTTTCACTTCTTTTGGGGTGCGCATTTGTATGCGTTGTGGTAACGGTTTGGTGTGTAATCACACAAATTATAATAAATATGTTAAATTATCAATAATAAGTTTTAGAAAGTTACATAGCTACTGTATCAGGTGAATATATTTTTTAATGTTTTCCATAAGGTTGAGTATATTTTTGTTGTGAGACTTAATAGTTTTTTATTTGTTAGTTTTACATTTTAATAGATCATGCATAAAATCAGCTATGACATACATATTAAAAAATCAACTCAAAACCTAATTAGGTGTTGACATCAAACATACATTATCGATAATCGTAATCGATTAGCGAATTATTCGGTTATTTTGTATATAATTGGCTAGTCACTAGTTTTACGAGTAAAAAATTACCAGAACGTATGTGGGACGTGCCACACGTTATTTTAAGTCATACCAGTTTCAACACGCAAGTTTGATTTTAACTGTTTAGTAATTTGAGCAAAATATCATACTGAGTGCCCATCCCAGTTGCGGTTTCAAATACATAGTTCCATTTTGTCAATTTTTTTAATGTTTCAGGAGGAAAAAGCAACATAAGACATAACAAATTTTGAAAAAAAAAATGGCGGAGTAATCGCGTAACATTCATAAAAAATATACAGCCAAATTGACAGCCTCCTCCTTTTTAGAAGTTAGTTAAAACGCTTTAAAGTAAACACATCCTTACAGTTTCGAAGCTGAAAATTACAGAATTGGGTATAAACCTTGTCAAAATAATTGAAACTGTAATTAAAATACGATTAATAACCGAATGAAGCTACGGCTTAATCGAAGAATAGGCTGTAATTTACTTTAAAAGCAATTTAATTACAGGTTTACCAACTTACATTTACTGAGATTGCTAATCCTTGACATTTAATTTTTTTTTTTCATTTTAATGACTTTATTTGTACACTAATGACAAGGTAACTTTAATGTAAATATGATAGGTATAGGTATAATAAATGTACTCAAATAACTAAAATATTTGTGTTTATTTCTATTTGTGTCGTTTTTATAATAATAATGTAGAAGGTCGATTGTATCGTCCATTTGAAGATGATATTTGATCATTTAAATAGGTAATTATCAGATTTTATTACGAATCAAAAAGTCACTACACAATTTTTTAGCACCCGGTTCCAATCGAGCCCCTCCGGATGTCATCTTAGCTACGCCCCTGAAATTGTTACATCTTCTTTTATGTAAAATGAATCTTGTTACATTGTATGTTGGACGTTGGTTGTATAATACAAATTCCCAGAAGGAATATTTCTTTTTTAATTCAACCTTAATCAGCCAAAATATAAAAAAAACATTGGTGCCTACTAGGTAACTCAGGTTACAGGCACAGTATACGGATTACGGAATACAAAAAGTAGAAAAAACTCGTAAGTCTATAAAGCTAGCCATACACCATAGTCCATACTGCCTATCATATAATTATATCCAATAGCCATGACGCTGCCAATTATTGGATGATAGGCAGTATGGTGTATAGCTATTGGCTGGTGTGAGGAATAATCTTGCTAGTTTCTTTCAGAATACTTCTTTTCTACAATTTCTTATCTATACTAATAATATTAAAAAGCTAAAGAGTTTGTTTGTGTGTTTGAACGCGCTAATCTCAGGAACTACTGGTTCAAATTGAAACAATATTTTTGTGTTGGATAGTCCATTTGTCGAGGAAGGCTATAAGCTATATAACATTACACTGCGATCAAATAGGAGCGAAGCATCAGTGAAAAATGCTGCAAAAACGAGTAAAATTATTCATATTTGAGGGCTTTCGTTGTGTTGGATAGTCCATTTGTCGAGGAAGGCTATAAGCTATAACATTACACTGCGATCAAATAGGAGCGAAGCATCAGTGAAAAATGCTGCAAAAACGAGTAAAATTATTCATATTTGAGGGCTTTCGTTGCGTGCGCTGGGTAAACGGTTCCAGTTACCCAAAAAATATGTATGAAAGAATTATTCCTCTTTAGATGATCTAAAAAAATGTCCACGACAGTATATGTCTATCTTTTGATATTGACTCACTATAACCTTTTTTATGGTAATCAAATTTGGTCGAAATTAATGCATTATTGCGCCATCAATTGACGCGGACGAAGTCGCTGGCAACAGCTAATATACCATAACCATAATTTTACGAAAACTAACAAAGTAGGTACCTAGATCGTTTTCCAAGCGTCCCGTACTTCCTTCTTTCTTTTCATCTCGAGCGTAAAATAATGCAAGTTTAGTATTTATCAGGCCACGCAGCCGATCGCATGCAAATCGTCGAGAAACTCACGAATCGCACGCAACTCAAAATCTAGATCTGCGCAGACGCAATACTGAGAAGTGAGAAACGTATCGGAGTCACCTACTTTATACTTCATGGTAATGAAATTTAATTTATTTTTGTATTGATCCCAGTAGGAAGACCTGAAGGTATTCCGTGTTGCGGAGCCAAAATTATTATAATATTATTAAAGCCAAGCCATTTCGGAGGAGCTCTGTAAGCAACACTGTGACACGAGTCTGTACCTGTCTTATATATTATATAATATAAGATTATGTTTCTAAATCCGTATAAGCAGGTTAAAATCATAAGTGTTCAAATTCAATAAACAATAATCGAGTTTAACTTTCATAACATCTTATTAATTATGTAGGATGTGCTTATTACATTGTTTTTTTTATTCTTTAGGGCTAAATAATAAGTTTGAGTTCAAATCTATACTAACATTATAAAGAGGAAATGCTTGTTTGTTTGTTTGCATTGAATATGCCCAGAAACTACTATACCGATTTTGATGAAATTTTGCATAGATGTAGAGTAGTCCACGTAGAAGGACAAGGAGATATTTTTGTAGTTGGAGTTACATCACAACTTACAAAGTTAAGGCGTTACAATTACAATATAATTTAGTACAAAGTACAAACTAAATTAAACCAGCCATAAAAGGTAATGGTAAGTGATGGTATGGTACAGTGATCCACTTTAAAAGATACATTTTGATTACATTACAACATACAAAATTATTAAACAACAATACTGCCAACATCTCGGAGGGTATACATTACTCAACATTAAATTATACAACAGAAGTTAGAACCATCTGTTACTTTGAAAATAAAAGTAGAGAAACTGATCTACCCAACTGATGAGAGAAAACTAAGGTTAATTACTTTTATTTAATTAAGATTTATTAATGTTTAGGAAAGTGTTAATAATATTATCTATTCCATATCTAACCCACTTTAGAGGAAAAATAATACTATAGATATCAAGAAAAAAACTCGTTAATTTATCATATCCTCTTTCTAGAACGGTGTTTTTCAACCTTTTTCATGATGCGACCTTTGTATGAAAAAATATTTCGCGACCCCCCGAGCCCCGACTTTATGAGTATATCCTTTTGTTAAAATAGAGAAAATAGATGGATAATAAGGTTAAAGATTAAAAAGATCGATTTATTAAGTAAGAGACTTAATTAATCAATCTTTTTAATATTTATTGTTTTTTTACTAAAGTTCTCTCGACCTCCGGCGACCCCCCTACAGAAGCTTCGCGACCCCCCAGGGGATCGCAACCCACAGGTTCAAAACACTGTTCTAGAAGAAAAGACTAGAGACCAAAAAAGGACTTACTGAAACTACTACCTAGGTTTTTATTTATACCTTGTTTCATACCGTTAGGTAATAAATTTTGGTAAACACTTCCTCGGCAAATATCTACGTCATACCAGCTATTTGCATACCAAATTTCAGAGCAATACGATTTCGTATCAAGTGTTTTGAACTGTGCAATGTCTTGATGTACTTGCTAGCAACACTTGCCTTGTTATACATATTTAACTCGATCTTTTTTTCAAATGCCAGCCCTGTATAACAATAGAGAGAATTTAGACGAGATCTCTGTGATGAGTCTGTGAGTGTGACGTAATGAGCTAACTGCTAAACAATCGTGTTGCTGCGCACGCGCACACCAAGGACGATCACGCGAGCGGAGACACGCTCGTTATGGGGAAATTTTATAATTGCTGCATAGTTTTCTATGCTTAGGTACTAATACATTATAAAAGTAAATATTTAATAACAGCCTCGGTGGTCTAGTGGTTAGAGCATTGGCTCACGACTCGGAGGTCGTGGGTTCGATTCCCGCATTGGAACAACAAAAAATGTTGTTTTCAAGTTTGGTTAGGACAATGCAGGCTGATCATGATCCCTGCGTCGGATGGGCATCTAAAAAAGTCGGACCTGCGCCTGATCTCTCATCAGCCGTGTCGGTTATCCGTCGCACAAGATTATGAGAGTAAAGGAAGAGAGAGTGCTCTTGTGTACTTAAGCACACACACTTGGGCACTAAATTACTCCTGCGTAACTGGCCTGGTCTCAATGAAACCGGCTACCGTCACCGATAACGGTGTGGGGAGTCATTACTAATACATCAGTACTAACTACTAATATAACGATAATATTACCACTCTCCGAAGCACGATTGTCAAACTCAAAGCTATCTCGCGCTAAACTCTATCGGCGCGAAATAACGTTTGTCGATGTCGTACGACATAATATTATTATCTCGACTCGCGTCGCATCTTCTGTTGCGTGGGCACGGTAAAAACGTAGAGATGAGTGGTGAAAGGTATAATAAATTTCTCTTCAAGTTCAACTTATTAGCAAAGTAGCTCGTGATGAACTGATGTGACACATTAAATCTCAGTACCTACATCTATTTCATATAATCTACGTGTTTTACTGACGAAATCAAATGCCCTGAGAGGTTTAAAGATCCATAAAACGTGTGGTGTAATATCTTTATGAAGAAAGATAAAGTTATTTAAAAGAAAATTAAACAGATTTAGAGCAATATACTCGGTATTGAGAAACGAGATACTATCGACATTATCTATATCGAGAGGAATTTCGATGATAATGCTGTTTCTCAATCTGTGGGCGAAATGGATACGATATGAGTAATCGATTCGATAAAAGTATTGATCAGTGATACGGTGAACCAATGAGGTTAATTGTATGCAACCTTCGAAGTTCGAACGCCATTATATAAAAATAGCTTTGTTCCGATTGTTTTTGTTCCGAATTCCGATTGTTAAAGTGAAAACTTGATGAAAAGCTTGAAAAAATACTTGTACAAAATTGTAAGACTAACATAACAACTCCTTAAATTTTTAAAGTAATGATCGCATAATATGATTTTAACTTCTGTTAAAGTTTATGGGAAAGGTTAGCTAAACATGGCTAGACCCAAAACATTTGTAATGATGGTCATTTACGTCTTTGAAATAATTTTGTTAACGTTTTATTTTAAAATTCTGAAACATGTGGTTTCTACTTCACGGTAAAATTAACCCGAATTGTTCTGAAAACATTATTTTTGTGCGGTATTCACAGAATTACTGAAAAATCCAGAAACCGTCAACACGCTTGAAAGTGAGGCCGTCACAACCACTCCAAATTGGAATGGTTATCCACACATAATATGTTGCCACAGAGTAACGGAATATTTTACCCAACTTTTTTTCAATTAATATTTATTAAATACCTAATAATATAACACCGAGATTTGTTTTGTAAGTGTAAAGAGTAAAAATTAAAAAGTGCGTGCGGGGCGGTATTTCGCCATGGTTTTGGACTCAGTGCGCTGCATACAAATGTGATCGAACACTCATTCTGTATTTTTCTGTATTCTGAGGCGGTATTATATTTTTTCAAAAACAAAGCGGCCATTTTGAATAGCCAAATGTCAATGTCAATCAAATTCAAAAATGGAACGCAAAAGAAAATGTCCGTATGAAATCGTATGGTTCAAACAAAAGCTTATAACATAACGTCATGTCACACAAAGGAGCCATATACACATACAACCAGACACATGACAAATAGACATGAAAATGGCGTCATTCACATGGAGTAATTTGAAGACAACATTATTGCAAAAATCATAGCATACATTAATATTAGACTGAGCAAGCATAGGCTGTTTTTCCAGTAGGCTGGCTAGGCTTCTTAGGCTGTATCTATATGATCCGGAATTCGGTCCGGGAAAATTCAGAGCGCTAAAATAAGAACTCTCCGCTAATACAACAGAGCTGAAAATAGAATTCACAAGTGTTGAGTCAAATGTCAATGTGACAGATCGGCACTTGAAACTTCGATTTTCAACTGTATTATATTAGCGCAAAGTTCTATTTTCGACTTCGACTGACGAGGCGTCGATTAATATTTTTGATAAAAAATACCTATGCTGACTTTGTGGTTTGCCCCCCTTTACGCCCCTTAGCGCCCCACTGGTTGGTCTAAGCAATTGACCGCCTGACGAAGCACCCACACGGAGAAAGTGATCACCAGACAGATTAGGAATACCAGAGTGATCAGAAATGAAAGTATCGACACACTGGAACTTGTTTATTAACTGTTTGCTAATAGATATTATCAAATGGCTATAAAGGTTGAACATCAGATATTATCAGTTGCATGATGCATAGGAGAAATGAACATACGTTGGATTAAAGTTTCAAGTCTGTTTTTACTTACGAACATATGGATATCTCACCGTAAAATTGTAAAATGTCGATAGACTGCGGATGCGAATATTCTTCTTTTTAACACGTTATTTATACGTTAGATTATAAATATATACTTAGTAAAGAATCTTTCGACATATTTTTACACTCTCGTTATATTACATTGTAACGGTTTTTACAATTTAAGATATAGTGCGATTCAAATGAGAATAGGATCGACTCAGCGCCATATTGTTTCGAATTAAGACTATTAAGGCTATGTAAATTGTAATTACGTTAATTTACGTTTAGGTAATTTACTACTATTTAACGTTTTTATTTAAAATCGATTTTTCTGCAAACCGCACTTTTCAAGTGATATATGACAGGAAAAGGTCATTGACGTTCCTATTCTTATTTGAAACGCATTATACCTACATAATGTTGACTTGTAATCACTTGTTCATATCTTTACTATTTAATTTGGTACATATTTCCAATTAGCAACAAGAATTGTATTACTCACCAAGGAGCTCTTAAGCAACACTGTATGTGTCGCTATTAACATTAAACAACTCGATTTATAAAGGAAACCGCCATTTACATATTAAATTCGTTTATCACTCGTTCACCTTGGAACTTGGCCGAAACTAACCTAGCCCTGCCGACCCCAGTTTCACTATAACTGGAGTAACAATTGCATAAAGTTGTAGACAAAAAGTCCAATGATATTAGAGAAACTCAGTAAATTCAGTTTGACTTATAAATCTATTATTAAGATATCGCCGACAGAACTACATTTCGATCTTATTTTAATACTCCGGCACCGGCCCAAAATGAATTTTTCGGCGACTGTACCTAGAATATTTTAGAGAGTTCCCAACCAGTGTGACGCACCTTCCCAGGCTCTAGGCGTAGGGAAATGTGAAAGGGGGCAGAATAAAATCTTATAAATAAAAATGAATTGCTGTTCGTTAGTCTCGCTAAAACACGGGAACGCCTGGATCGAATTGGCTAATTTTGATCTTTAAATAATCGTATCAGTTCAGGGAAAGTTCAAACGATGAGAAATTTCAGTTCATAGTTAAGGCAGAACAAAGTTTGTCGGGACAGCTAGTTAAACATAAATTTATTCATTTTACCAATAAAAATAAAACAGAACCCTCTCTGTGATAATTTATTTATCTAAGTATTATTTATAATCCGAGGTGTGTTTATCTAATAATTGAATTTGCATCTTCTTAAGGCTTTAGGATACATTACGCACTTATCATCCTAAATATCGTATAATAATAGCTACTGCACTTAACTACTGCACTATGCAGTTAACCGAGTATTCCCATACGATTCAATAGATTTAATTACCCAACTAATTAAGTTGTATAATGATTTATTTTGACACTGTACAATTTATGGACGTTACACAATTTTCGTGTGAACAATTTGTTTCGCGTCCACGAACTTGCGATTCAAAGTGATATAATGCGTTTCAAATGAGAATAGGAACGTCAATGACCTTTTTCTGTCAAATAACACAGAAAAACTTATGGGCATATAAATATTAATAGTCTTGCATCGAATTTAAATAAGAACGTTAAATAGTAATAAATATTATCTTAACATAAATTTAACTATCATAACAGTATAAATTCGAAACAATATGGCGCCGACTCGATCCTATTCTCATTTGAATCGCACTATATTACAATTTACAACTACAAGACGTTTTATACTGGGTGGTTTTTATCCTGTTTATGTAGTACATGAAATACAGTACTATGGCATACTTAGTTTACTTTTTAGGGTTCCGTAGCCAAATGGCAATAAACGGAACCCTTATGGATTTTTCTTTTTTCTGTCTTGGTGAAAATTTATTTTACAATATCGCGCTAATTTAAAATTATTATTTATTAATAAATTAAACACTTTCCCCCTTACTAATAAACGCTGTTTATTAGTAAGGGGGAAAGTTATACGGATACAGTGTTTTGTTCACGTCACACAAGTGAAATTTTTAATTGGATTGAAGAAGACAAAACACTGTATAACTATTCAAAGTTTATACCTACAGCGTTTATTAGTAAGGGGGTATAAAAGTACTTATTTCAGAAAAAAATATAAACGTATTGAAATTACAAATATTATTGTTACCCTCTTGAATCCTTTTGACCCTATGACTAGGAATGCCAGGTGTCCCGATTTGCGTAGGATGTCCTGATTTTCAGGTGAAAACGGGACTCTACTTTAAGATTTCGTTAAGGTAGAGTCCCGTTTTCACCCATAAGGTACGAACCCTTAAAATCTCAAGCTTCTCGTACCTCGAACCTGCATCTGTATAAGTATATATGTCACCGTAAAATTCTAAAAACCGTTACATTGTAATATAACTAGTGAAATTGTAAAATGTTGATAGACTTCGGGCGCGAATATTCTGCCTATAATTTAACACATTATTTTTCGTTAGATTACAAATATAAAGTTTTAACAACTTTACGGTGACATACAATCGAAACAATCTATTAGGATTCGGGAAGTTAAATATAACAGTCGTTAGTGCTGTAACTATTAACATAGCCCAATTCGTTAGCACTAATTGGCTGTTACTCTGTTAACTGTAGCTGTTTTTCACAGTGACTTACTGCTGTAATCTCGTCAGAATCTGCTGTTAAAACATGCTTTCTGCCAGGGAATGCAATCTCGAGGCGAGATCGCAAACTCGGGAACTCGCGATATTAGAAATTTCAATCTCGCGAATAATCGCCATTTTTGAGATTGCGATCTCGGGTTAAATTTTTACCCGTATTTTTAACGTTGTTTTAGGAATTACCACTAACACAGATTTTTTTTTATAATAATAACTCCCCACACCGATTTCGGTGATGGTGGCCGATTTGAAACCAGGCCAGTTGCGCAGGAGTAATTTTATAGTGCCCAAGTGCGCAGTACACAAGAGTACTCTCTTCCTTTTACTCTCATAATTCAGTGGGACGGATAACCGATACGACTGACGAGAGATTAGGCGCAGGACCGACTTTTTACATGCCCATCCGACGCATGGATCATCTTTCTTGTCAGACAATCAGGTGATCAGCCTGTATTGTCCTAACCAAACTTGGAAACAACATTTTTTGTTGTTTCAATGCGGGAATCAAACCCACAACCTCCGAGTCGAGAGCCAATGCTCTAACCACTAGACCACGGAGGCTGTTAAATAATAGGTATGTAATGTAGAAAGTGATAAGGATTTAACAAAAAATCTCTTACGTATATACTGCACAGTCCCTATTTAAAACAGAACCTCAATTCTCGTATTTAAAGTGGACTTTCATTTTACTTTGATTATATTGTAAGTGAAGCGAGATGTTATCATGAACTGATTTTATGAAGTTTCTACCAATCAGAGTGCGTTTCACGTTGGTTTAACGTTTACGAGAATATCGTTTGAAAGTTTTAGCATGTCGGACTTGATTGTAATTGTATAAATGCCGGTTTTATTTAGCAGAATTGACCCTAGATTTTATCTTTCATTTAAGAGCATGGATCTTATAGGTGTTATGGAAAACTGTTACAATAAAATATATAGTAGAGAATACGAACTAAGGTCGACCTTAGTTCGTATCTTAGACCAATATAATCGCGAGACAAAAATAAGCTGGGACTGTATGATCCGGATTCCAGCGGGCCCGGGGAAATTCAGAGCATTAAAAATAAAGCTGATAACCACCTCCTTTTTTGGAAGTCGGTTAAAAATCAAACACACAATTAGTGTCGAGCCAAATGTCAATGTTATTTATGAGAGCTCGACACTAACATTTAAGATACTTTTTATCGCGGAAAAATGTACGGTTCCTGCGAAATTAACGTTTGCGCGCATGAAGTCGCGGGCAACATATAGTCAGAAAATAAAAATATACTAGTTTATTGCTGAGTATTTAGTAAGCTGAATATGAGGAAATAAATTTAGCATGTGAGCACATTTCAGTTAAATCGTTTGTTTTTTTCCTCAAGTTTTCATTGATTTGGATTGACTGGTTCTTAATGTTACAACAACGGAGTGGAGGCATAAAAAAAAACTTAGGCCTTTACATCAGTTAATGGATGATTTATACAGTATTCTCCGAGCGAAGTAACCACTCCCGAAATAGTGTAGTGCCTGGGACAGTAGTTTTTAAATGTCGTATGGTTAGTATAGAGGCATAAAATACAAGCATTTAAGGACTTTATATGTCAATTTATTTAAGGACTTGATATGCCATTAAGTGGACAGGCTATGTCGCAACACAGCCCTGCAGATGCGTACATACTTTCTCTTACACCCGGACGTTACTTTAAGGGCACTAGGTAAAGATGCTGAAAGGACTGTTTTTATACACGAGAAACTTCTAGATTCTCATGTTGCTCGCATTTACTAGAATGCCTTGTCTAGATTTTCAAAGTCATCTTAAGTTATTCATATTAATTTTAAACTGGTTTTGGCCTAATGTAGAGCAGTGTCGATAATTAAAAAAAAAATATAGTATGATGAAACCCATTGGAAAAGGAAGAGAATATAACAAAAATGAAAGGAAAAATAATTTACGGGCTTGAAGTCGGGAAGTGTAAGGGGATGAGTTTTTAAGGGCAAAAACGGTTTATCTCGATTTCCAGCAAAACTACATGTCCTATGGAAAAAAGTCGAATGGCAAAGTTGTAGGTAATAAAAAGATCTAGGTACACGTTTTGTATTTTACACTTTTTTCACATACCTAACCTCAAAATTTATGTGAAAAATTCAAATAAAAAAACAAGGTCTTGGTATGTTATTTTTATTTTATACAAAAAAATATTTTTTTTTCACGAGATTTGATGAAAACTACCTTTTTATGTCCCAAACATACTGTATTTTTTTTCTTTAAAATATTTATTTTTCACCTTATTTTGACTAAAATCGAAAAATTTCAATCGAAAATTCTCCCGTCAATATATCGAATTTTTTAAAGTTTTTTGGTAGGCTTTTTGCTCGTTGAAATCTTTTCTTTCTGATAATGTAAAAAATATATATAACTACATTACTTTGGTAAATGTTCTCAGAAAATGCAAAGAAAAGAACTGGTAGTAAGGCTCAGACCCGTCTCGTCCGTAGATTAATTATTTTTCCTTTCATTTTTATTATATTCTCTTTCTTTTCCAATGGTTTTCGTCCTACAATTTTTTGTTTCACTTTTTACCCTTTTCAAAGGCTTCTGCTCTGGTCTAATGATTCTGGATGTGATACTTAAAATAAACCTTTCATTTATAATTATAGTTATTGAAAAAAAAAAAAGATTTTGTAGTGTAAATTATAATAAAACAACAATTTACATAACCTAAAATAGATAAGTTATAGAACAATAATCATAATATACCTAATATGAAATCGAAAGTAAAACATGAAAGCGAAATCTTTGCGTGGGATAATTACTGTTTACTCTAGATTATGGCTTCATGATGGATTCTAGGTCTCCGTGTCATTATTAGACACGAAATCATTTTCATTTTATTGAGATGAAAGTTAGTGATTTTACAGAATATACCTACTCACTAGATCTTCCAATTCATTCGTTAAGCTTATGGATGACTGATGAGTTAAGATTGACAGCCTAAGCGAGACGATCCGTGATTCAGTGGTTTATAATATTAAAACCATTGAAATAAGCAAAAATATTGTTACTTGTCTATTCATTTAAACAATAATTAGCTTTTAAACATTGGCTGTTTCGCGAAAAAAAAATTGCTTGTTTAGCGCTTGCTAGCGCTAAAGAAAAAAAAAACATTATCGGCCAGGACACGTTTCCTAACTTCAATACCGCTAACATAATCCGCCATTTTGCTTATGTTTTTTGTTACTGCTTTTTTCCGCGAAACACAGCCAATAATTTAAACAATAAATAATTAGATACTGGAAACGTTTTTCCATATAACGTAGTCAGATAAAATCGAAATTTAATTGTTGTGCTGTCATTTTATAAATCCCCGAGTCCTGACGCTAGTAAAGGAGTTATAATTAGGTTTGACATATCTGTCAAACGGATGAAGCGATTTTGATCTAGTTATTTTTGTTTGAAAGTTAACATGATTGAGAGTGCTGTAATAGGTATATTAACATCAGCTTGAGAATTCGGGAGTTACTTAAAATTATAGACTATGCCTGCAAATGTTTTTGTTTAAGTATTAAAAGGATTTTCTCGATTTCATTACAACCTACTTAAACACTATTCGGTTTAGCTCAATTTGAATAACAGTGTTAAGTGTATTATTTGTAGAGTCCGACCGAAACTGGTTTTCCGGCCGAAACCGAAACCGAACATTCGGCCGTAGCTTCAGTTTCGGCCGAAACCGAAACCGAAACCGAAACTCACGTGGTCAAGTAGAAAATTCCTTAAAATACTGAAATTTGGTGCATTTTATCCATTACTCTGCATTAATTAGGACATGAAATGGAAACACGGTATATTAATTTTGTTGTAATCTGGGAGCACGGTAGTGCCCCGCCAAGACGAGCTAAGCGAAGCGCAAGGGCACTACCAGACTACTTTTTCTCGAAGCGTTTCGTTGATATTTTGAACCCTCATAATTTGGGATTAGATTATACCAGATACACAAAATTTTCAGGATATGTTCCCAGTAGCGGACTAATGAAACATGTAAAGTTTTGATTATAAAGGTCTAATAATTTAGGTTTTAGTAATGTCCAAAAACCCCTGATTTCGTCACTGACTCACTGATGATCAACAAAATTATAGGGTACTTTCGGATGTCATAGAAAGCTGAATTTTAGTATGTAAGCTAGTTTTAGCACATAACCAACATAAAGATTGACAAACTTGGAACTTTTATCCTCCAACCCCTTAAATTAGGGGATGAAAATTTGTAAGAGACTACCTAAATGTTTACTCTAGAGGTCTGAAAATTGTCTTTCAAAAAGAAGTGAAATCTCACCAAAAACATTTTCATGTAAAGTGATGCCAAGACGATACAATATAACTCGAATATATCGAAAGCGAATGTATCGAAATGGCCAGGCCACATATTTTGACAAAGGTGTAGAGTTTGTGGAGTTAGGCTTGTAGAATTATGGCGTGTAGAGTTAGAAGTTTGGTAGAGTCAGAAGCTTGGTTTCACATGAGATCTAATATATTTTTGACAGTGCGAGTTATATTGTATCGTCTTGGCATCACTTTACACGAAAATGTTTTTGGTGAGATCATTTATTTAATGTAATATTAAAAAATATTAATTATATTTTAATTATGTTTTCAAATTCAGTTGCGTTGTCAAAGCGTTGCCGCAAGAAACGAAGTTAGGCGAGCGTGCACGAAAACTTCCGAAATCAGAGGGCCAATTCTCTTAATTAACTTAGACTTTCAACTTACCATCAATTCATTATAAATTTATCATCCTGTTATCATAAATTGACCGAAAGTCGGTATTCTACTACACTATTTTCGTAAATTTAAAATCCCAACACAGTCATTTTGCAATGATATTGACTACAATTTATAAATAAAGCGAGCACAAAGCATCTATAAAGACAGCTGTTGCTTGACGTTTGTACGATCCAGTGTTGCCAATTATTGTCAGTTAAGGCGCGTCTCCTGCTCGTGTTTTTTGAAACATTACACAAAATCATAGAATTTGGGGCATTGCTGTGCACATTTGTGTACGCATACACGATTTTATCCTCTTCTGAGACGGACGGAAAATTATTTCCCGCGTGGTTAGAGAGGGGAAGGCAAAAAAAGAGATTTTTGCGTAAAATAAATATTTTTATGTCATGGCATCCCCACATGTCAAAGTGAAAAAAATATCCGGCTGACGGATCGGTTCGAGTCAAATTGGAGTTAAGTTTATAAACATACGAGAATACCATTTTCTATGGATAAGTGGTTCGCTCAATCTATAATCAAGCTGTGATACAATGATAATCGCATCGCGGTGTAATTCGTCGTTTGACGTTTGTTTGAAGTTTAGTTGAATACCATTTTGCTGTTTGATAGGCTCCGGACTGTATCGAAAAAGTAACGAAGTTGCATTATTGTTGGATTAAAATAGCAGAATCGACCTTCAGTTTCGGTTTCGGCAAAAGTTTCGGCCACTTTTGGCCGAAACCGAAACTGCCGCCGAAACTTGATTTTTGGCCGAAACTCGGCCGAAACCGAAACCGAACTTTCGGTCGGACACTAATTATTTGTAATTTGTATTAGAGTGTATGTTTCATATAAAAAATGAACATATTTCTTAGTAAAATATTTAAAAAAAACTTTGTGAATTATTTTCTCTTTTTTTATATTATACTTATTTTTTGGTTTAAGTTTCGGTCAGCCGACCATGATTTAAGCACTGATAGTGTTTAAATCATGCTAACTTTCAAAATTATACAAAAATATTATGAAACACTTTTAGTTATGTACTTGCATTTAACATGAACCAAAGTCTTCACGTAACCATTTTTTTACTGTTTTACTTCTCACATATAGGATGTTTTGATTTTTTACTTTCATTTAGTTTAATTGCATTTTTAGTCGAAAGCCTCCAGTAAGTATTTTGCGTAATTGCAAAAGGATTTCCGTTACCATTTAGACGACAGGTAATACTATCAAAATATAAAAGTGAAGGTTGACAAGGTAAAGATTTATTCTTACGTAACTCTAGGTTTTAATCAAATACTAAAATACTTAATGATTTATATAATCACTCATTAAAAGCTGGTAAACGTCAATCTAATCTTTTATAGATTTTGACATATTTCTTAAAGCGTTATTTTTTCACATTCATATTACCTACTTGGTCGTATTTAGCAATATTATGTCAAAATCTACAAAATATTTGATTTTTTTATAAGTGACATTTTTAATTAGGAGTTTTTAGACTTATTAAATAGGCAATAGTTAAAATATATTTTACAATAAGATTAAAACTACGATTCTTATGTTTGTAAAATCGTTTCGTAAAAACGCTTCTATACTTTTCCTGTAATTCATACAATTAAATCTATATTACGTTGAGGACACCAGCTTTTATTAGCTGCATTCCTGAGCTGCGCGGGCGACAGCCGACAGTTGATTTCTCCGTCCCATTAATACGGATTGTGAGAATGAAAGTTTTTACATTTTAGCTCATCGTTCACGATCACGATGAATTAAGTTTTTTGGAATTTTTGATGATTTTTAGCGGTTTTATTAACGTCACGACTCACTACTAAAATAATAACATGGTGAATTAGATGTTTCCTCGTACGGACAAAAAAAAATCCGCGGGATTGTTCATTGTATATTTTGCTACGATAAAAAGTAGCATAATATGTGGTAATCCAGAACCTTAAACTATAGATATGCCAAATTGCATTACAATCCGTTCAGTAGTTTTTGAGATTAGCGTGAATAAACGTACAGAGAAACAGACAAAAATTCAAAAAATCATTGTTTTGAGTTATATTTCGTTCGTAAAGCCATAATAGATTTTCTTCATTCCTTTCGTTGTTGCACAGAAGCTACCTGTTTTGATTTTCTACTATATAATAATTAATATGTATATTGAGGATAGGAGAGAAGTAATTATAAAAACAAAGAATATACAATAATATAGCCCTTCAAAGTTCAAAGAAATTTCCTAACTAAAAAGTCCTAAACAACAATATAAGAGCCCCATAAAGGCTAGGTAAATTCTAAATAGATATTCTAACATAGACCTGCTAAGTGGTAGTGTCGTGTCGTTAACCATACTAATATAATACTAAATATCGTACAATAGGAGTTAGCACCTAACACGTAGGCATTCCCAGAGTCCCAGACATTGTATGAGCTACAGACATGCTGAGTTCCTTCCTGAATTTAAGAATCTTAATCCATAGACAATATTCAGATTGTCTTAATTGACATTCTTTAAGAACGTCAAATTCAGGCCGAAGGCAAAGTTTTCACACACGTGCTTAATCTTTCAGATTTTTTAATTTTATTTCGCACTTTAAGAAAATTTGTCAAATTAAGAACGTCTGTGGCCAGGCTCAGCATGTGTGACCTGCCTGTCTATTCTGTAAGAACATTTTCAAATCTCGAAAGCTGAATCCGCGGTGAGTGTCAAATTAGTATATGATATTTGACACTCACCGCGGATTCAGCTTTCGAGATTTGAAAATGTTCTTACAGAATAGACAGGCAGGTCACACATGCTGAGCCTGGCCACAGACGTTCTTAATTTGACAAATTTTCTTAAAGTGCGAAATAAAATTAAAAAATCTGAAAGATTAAGCACGTGTGTGAAAACTTTGCCTTCGGCCTGAATTTGACGTTCTTAAAGAATGTCAATTAAGAACGTCTGTGGCCAGTCTTAAGGCTTCAGGAAATGTTTTTATTCGAATTACAAATTTTATTACTGTTAAAAATACCACAATAATGTGGTCATTGGCAAAACATTATGTTTCATTCTTAATCCGCTTTCCTGTTTTGAATGTATTAAAAGTATGAGTTTCTGTTTAGCAACATCTGCTGAAGATATTTTCATATATCGTGTATGTACTGTGTTCTTATTATTTTAAGATCAAACAATGGTCTCAGCAACTAAAATAATAAGCTTTAACTTATTACCTACTCAAGATTCCAGACGATTACCCATTACTTTACTATCCTTACTTAAAATTATTTTTAACGCTAAAGTTTGGATGTATAGATGTGTGGATTATGGTCTTTCACGCAATAACTACGGAACGGATTTTGATGATATTATGAGTTTAGGCTCTGAATTAACATAGGCTATATTTCGCGTCGAAGTCAACGTCTAGTTTCGTAATAATAAAGATGATAATAATGCTAAAGAAGAAAAAAACTTAAAACTTGCATGTTTTTTATGTAAAACTTCTAATTAAATCAAAACTTCTAATTAAAGTTTTGGTTGACCAGAGGTGTCAGCTCTGGTCAACCAAAACAAAAAAAAAGAGAAAGACAAAAAATACTCACTCTTTCCATCGGCGGCGGCCCAGTATCCACATCTGTATAGATACACAATGTGGACTTCCTCGACAGCGTGTCGCTGGCGAGGCTGCTGGAGCTGGAGCCGGTGGAGAACTTCATCTTCATGCCGGTCTTCTTCCACTCAGGTCACCTCCAGATGGACCAGGTGGCGGGACATCACAACACCGGTGCAGGTCCCCTACAGCATCACTGTAGTTTTGAATTAAAGCCTGGAACAAAGGAAATAACGGTATATTTTTGGTTAACGACAGGCCTATTTTACAAAAAAAAAAAATGTTGAAGCAAGTATCAAGATCGGTTTTGTCGACGTACGGCAAATATTTTTTCAGATGCAAAAATTTGGTGATATTTTTTAAGCAGGTTAATAACAAGACAGATGATGATGGACGATCTTTAGATAAAAAAAAAAAAAAACAATTGGTTTGAAATATTATTGGCCCCTAACTCCCTACCTGAACTTGGGATATTTTTATTACTTGACACTTTTTTGTTTTTAAAACCCCATTTACTTTATCTCTACCTTGTAAGGTAAACCTTAACAGTATCTATTGTGTCCAATTATCTTTATCTTTTATAATTTATGACCCTTTTTTGCAAAAAAGGTTTTACCCATGTTAGGGGTTTTTTCGGTAAACGGTCGCCCAATAATATTTGTTCTGCGATAAAATTACTGGAACGTTTTCGAAGTTACGATTTTTCTGTCACGAAAAAGCGTTATGGCCAATGTAGAGCCTAAAATTGGCTTTTCTTTCGTCGTGTAATACTTAAATAAGATGTGAGTAATTTCGAATACTACTGTCAGATACGCGTAACGCAATTACGTAGGTGCTTGAATATTGCGTTGTTCACCAATTTGATTTCGGTTTCGAATCTCGGTCAGACGAAATATTTTTATTCTTATTATTATTATTATTTTTTATAATTTTTATTTTTCACTTCTATCGGCAGTCCCTATAACTGCCAATATTATTATTATTTTTTTAATTTTTCCTCATGAGTGAGTTTTAGTTTGGGATTCGGATAGGTAAAGAAAATATTAGATGTTCAGCCCCGGAACTTCGTTCACGCACGTCAGAAAACAAACAGAAAACAGTAGATTTTGCAGCGATATGAAGTGTGGTTCTTCCCCAAGATCTAATATATTTATGTAAGAAATTTCAACAAATTCCGTTTAGTAGTTTATGCGTAATTGCGTAATATATAAGGTGATTTAAATTATTTATACAATGACCGTCCAAGTACAAGAACACAGTACAAAACCAATCCAACTGCGTCGAGGAGTAAGACAGGGAGATGTTATCTCTCCAAAACTGTTTAATAACACGTTGGAGGACGTTTTCAAGACGCTCGATTGGAACGGACGGGGACTGAACATAAACGGCCAATACATCTCACACCTGAGATTCGCAGATGACATAGTCATTATGTCAGACTCTCTGCAGGACCTGGAAGAGATGCTGAACAGCCTAAGCGATTCTTCAAGACGGGTGGGTCTCGGTATGAACCTAAACAAAACTAAAATCATGTATAATGAACACGTTCTCCCGAGACCTGTCGTCGTAAATGGCGCTAGTCTCGAAGTTGTGCAAGAATACGTATATCTTGGCCAAACCATTCAACTCGGGCGGCACAACTTTGAGAAGGAGGTGAGTAGAAGAATACGCTTGGGCTGGGCTGCATTTGGGAAGCTCCGGGACATCTTTGAATCGTCGATCCCACAATCCCTTAAGACCAGGGTCTTTGATCAATGCGTTCTACCGGTAATGACATACGGAGCCGAAACGTGGACACTCACCGTAGGCTTGGTTCATAAGTTTAAGGTTGCTCAGCGTGCGATGGAAAGAGCAATGTTAAGGGTATCTCTGGTGGATAAAATACGTAACGACATTATTCGCCAGAGAACTAAAGTCACCGACATTGCTCAACGAATTAGCACGCTGAAGTGGAAGTGGGCCGGCCATGTCTGCAGACGGACAGACAATCGATGGAGCAGACAAGTATTAGAGTGGAGACCACGCTTAGGCAAACGTAGTGTAGGACGTCCTGCGGCACGATGGACCGACGATTTGAAGAAGGTGGCTGGCAGCGGATGGATGAGGGCTGCCCAAGATCGGGAAGGTTGGCGCTCATTGGGGGAGGCCTACGTTCAGCAGTGGACGGCGATAGGCTGATGATGATGATGATGAAATTATTTACGGATATTTTGGACATAATATTTTATATTATGAATTATGACATGCTTATGGCAAGACATTTACTCCCTTATTAATAAAATTATTTACACCACGGATTAGCTAATCCAACATGGCTGTCTCTGTCAGATAGTTTGAAACAGTCACTTGATAGACAAAGAGAGCGATTTGGATTTGCTAATCCATGGTGTAAATATTTTTATTAATAAGGAGGTTAAGCAGAAACTTGAAAATCTTCGAAAAAAAGTTTATATGTACTAAATAAAAATCATGACGCTCTTTATGGCGCTGGTAAGGTCCGAAACCTAACACTGAGCTTATATTGATGTTATTAAGGCAAAGGCTTTGCTTCCCCTTTAAATCGTCTGCTTCTGTGAGGTCGATGACCTCAGTGCCTTAGAGAGCGCACTGTAAATAATTTATTTAGCATAAATGTTTTTTAGTCTTTACATAAGCAGTAGACCATATGCCCAAAATATCCGTAATTGATTTTAACAACCTTGTATTGACAGAAAGAGTTACTTTCGCATTAATTAACTTTAAAGGTGATAGTGATGAATATAACATTAAAAAATCAAGGTGAAATGGCGTCAAGTATTATGAGGGACTCAATTTAGATAAGCGATCACCATTAGCGATACGATAAAGTATGCAATTTGCAAGATATAACGATATATTGTTCTACCTATTGTTACCTGTTGAAATATGTATGTGCAATACACGCATTGTAGAAGTACCTGAGGCTTTTTAGCGGCGAAAAATACTTTGGTAACTTTGGCCTAGTTAGGTACTACTCGATTGTGTTTGAATATTCTACAAAAAACCTATTAAACACCCACACAACAAAAAAAAAGAGTCAGCGATAAAGAACAGAAAAACAAACATGGAAATGATTAGAAACGAATTGGAAGAATCGAACCGATGCGGCGTTAAAATAAATCTGAAACGCTAATCAAAACGCCCTTCTATTCACAGGCTGTCGCTGTCTCTGCTATCCGAAATGACAAGGACAGCATGTGACTTAAGCGACACTTAATTTATCTGTCATTCCAGTATTCGGCCGTAAAAATATGAGAATAACCATAGGCGTAGCTAGGGGGGGGGCAAGGGTGGGCAGCACCCACCCTAGAAACTTCTTTGCCCACCCTAGACCATAGACAGTGTTTATGAATTACTAACTTAAATGACACCTCCCCCACGCCACGGACGGCTGCCCCCCTAGACAAAATTCCTAGCTACGCCAATGAGAATAACTGATAATTGAATAGAAATAAAACATAAGAACGGAAGTTACACAGATTTGGAATAGAAAATCTAAAAAAAAAACAATATACTTAGTTCAGGTAGGTACCCAATATGTACCTGATTACTGATAACCACAAAAATATAACTGACGTTTTGTCAGTTCAATCAGTCTCAAATTCCGGACCATGTAGAGAAGTAAAAACGCTTAAACGAAAAAATTTCGCAACACACTTGAAACTATCAAGATAATGAAACATATGGATGACCTGATAAAGTATAAACGGAGCGTATCGAATCTTGTACAAATATTCCGAACCGTTTCTTCTACAATCTACACTCTACAGCCTTGTGACGTAATGTCCGTAATGATAACACAGGTAAACATACATTTACGTCAGTATTGAGAGTTAACATAATATTTGAATTTTCTCCTATTTATTAGGACTAAAGGTTACTCTGTGGTACTGTATTAATAACTTACATGTAGGTACTAGGCTTGTTTTAAACGTAGGCTAATCATATCCGTGATACGGTTACCATAGGCTTAGGACAGATTTCCTTTCCGCGAGAAGTCGCGTCTAACATAAATGAATATTGAATTAACTCTTGTTACGCATATATCATCTCATATACGTCATATCAAGGCAGTTACCAATATAGAATAACGTATTAAGTAACGCTATAAATAGGCCACGTCCTTCGAACAACAAAAGGAAAGTGAACAATAATGTGAGAAACATTGTTACGACACCAATTAAAATTGCGATCTTTTTTCTCGTTATTTCGCTTTTGTTGAAGGTAATCATTATAGTCGTTTAAATATCAACTTATATTTCAGTAAGAGATTCTAGGACGTATCTAAAATTAAGATGTTGTAGAGCGTATAGACGTACTTATACATAATTCTATATTCAGCTTTACAACCTCTTGATTTTAACACCCGTATCATTAGTTGTTTCCTCAAATCCGCCTCGACTCAACCTCAACTGAGGTATCCTTGAGAAGTTCCTCGAATTTGGTATTCTTAAACGTAATTTCTACCTCAGCTGTTTGCTCCTCCAGTAAGGTTGAGTGGAGGTATGACGTCATAGATAATCATAGAAAATATATTTTTTATATTTATTACACCAATAGTTACCAATCAAACTGGATCCGAATTTGACAGAACGATAATATAACCCTTCGTTAATCTTGTATTATTGTTTTCGCAACGCTTTAAGTAATCGTTTAATGGCCCACCCATTGGTAGCCCCTGTTTTTTCCACAAATTGGTAGGTTTAAAAGTGGTCAAATGACTTCTACTCGAAATAGACGTTTGATTTTAGCGTCGAAATAGACGCTCGAGGGAGCCTCAAGGTACGTCCTGAGGTACCTTAAGTTTGACAGTTGATTCCTCGACTTGCGTTTTTTTTTTTTTTTTTTTATGAAATAAGGGGGCAAACGAGCAAACGGGTCACCTGATGGAAAGCAACTTCCGTCGCCCATGGACACTCGCAGCATCAGAAGAGCTGCAAGTGCGTTGCCGGCCTTTTAAGAGGGAATAGGGTAATAGGGGAGGGTAGGGAAGGGAATAGGGTAGGGGATTGGGCCTCCGGTAAACTCACTCACTCGGCGAAACACAGCGCAAACGCTGTTTCACGCCGGTTTTCTGTGAGCCCGTGGTATTTCTCCGGTCGAGCCGGCCCATTCGTGCCGAAGCATGGCTCTACCACGTCAAAAACGTGCGTAAGGAAATTCCTCAAGTTGAGGGCATTTTGTTGAACTAATGATACAACTTTTGTGGATTGAGGTTGAGTCGAGTGCAGGAAATCTCGAGGAAACAACTAATGATATGGGTCTAGTTATGGAGCTCCGTAACCGTAACCGACACTATCCGATATCCGAAATAAAAAACTGTCCGTAACCTTAACGGGTCCTGTATAAAAGCTTCGGATAATATCGGATATCTAAGATCATACATGTTTTTTTAATTTGCCAACTCACTAGCTTTTTAAGCCAAATCATTACATAAACTTGTAACATATTTAACTTATATTTGTCATAAACCTAATTAAACCGTAACCGAAATTATTTATATATTAACGGATGATCCGAAATAATTTGTTATCCGTAACCGAAACCGACATAAGATACTCGTATACCCGTATCCGTTTCCGAAACGTCATATCCTTAACATCTCTGATTTGAACTAGGAACGATGGATAAAAGATCAGTTGGATCTAATGCAGTCAGGAAATTGAGAAAACCGCAATTCTTGGATTTAAGATTAGCTAACAGTATCAGCATTGAAAATTTAAGGTAGGTAGTTTGAAGATGATGTGTCAAAACAACTCACAAGTCAAAGTTTTTCAATCACAGAACTTCCTCTCATACACAATATGAATTATCACCACATTCTTATCACTTCCGACGTCAAGGAACTGATAGCAGACGAACAACTGACCGTTTGTTGATTAATCGTTGGTATAAATATAGCACTTCCCATCAGGAAGAAGCGACAGTGCATGAAATACAGAGTATATTAGTAACGCGGCCATACTAGCGTTGATTGTCATTACGAGTTTAGAAGCCCGCCCACCTTTAGGCTGGGACTATATGATCCGGACTCCATAAGGCCGGGGAAAATTCAGAGCACTGAAAATAGAACTCTGTGCTAAAATAATAGAGTTGAAAATCGAAGTGTCGAGTTTCGAGCTGTTACATATGACAATGACATTTGGCTCGACACTTGTGTGTTTGATTTTCAGCTCTATTATTATATTAGCACAGAGTTCTATTTACAGTGATGTTTTTTCTGCCGCGACCACTAAAAAAACGCTCGTGGGAACGTTGCCTTAGTCATACAAGAAAACGATCTCATAGTCAGAATATTATGTTTAAAAATATGCTTTTGTAATGTCAGAAAAAACGGCAATAATACAGCAGAGGCCGAATGCAAAACGTTAGTATAGCCCTATCATAATCGCAGCAAATATACGGACATATTGTCTATTGACCGACTGGTCATGTCTTGGTGGTTTCGATTACGTGTGTAGGATATTAATTTACATCTACTTTCAAATCTACTTGCTTCGGTAGATTGAGTGTAATTGTCTATTCATTACTGGTTCCACGGTGGTTTTGGTTTGTATGGCCAAGTAATGACAAAGGAAATTTATTTGTGTTCAATTATGTTTTCCATTCAAAAACACATTTTCAGATGGCTCCTAAAGGGCTTACGGCACCAATGACATTATATTCCACTTGCTACTACTTTAAATGTGAAAGTTGGTGAGGATGAATGGATGGATGAGATGTTTAGTTTTTCTTTCACGCAAAACAGAAAACTAATAGGTATATATTACGGATTTTGATGAAATATTTTCTTATGGAAGTACTAGTTTAAGCTTTGGATTAACACGTGCTACTATTTATTCCGAAAAAGTACAGTATTTCTGTGGGATACTAACATACCACAGTAAAAAAGCACACACATATTTTATACATTATGCCACGGGAACAATGCATTTTTTCAGCATAAAAAATATCCTATGTCCTTTCTCAGGACTCAAAGTATGTCTATACCAAATTTCATAAAAATCGGCGTCAAGAGGTAACATAAGTATGTATTATTAATTTATTACCCGACTACGGCGAATCCAAAAGGAAGGGTAATGATTTTGGCAGTCTATGTATGTAATATGTTTGTTCCACCCATGGAGCTAGTACTTTTTACTACCATGGTTCCAACGTTATATATATTAGCGCCTTACTAATCAGATTTTAATTATAGAGTTGTCAATAGATTCGTAATAGTAGCCCGAGTAACATAGGCGTAGGCGTTCCCGAATTTACGTACGTTGTCGGGAAATAGTTTTTCATAAAAAATATAGAACATATAATTGATAATTAAAACTATTTTATAGGATCTTAGATTACAGGACGGAAGCAGTTAAACTATCCTTCACTTAATACTTAACGATACAATATTAGGTTGCAGGCTTGAGGTCAGTAGAACCTGACACATGTAGAAAGGCTGACACCTTGGCAGCTCAAGCATAGCTGGCCAATCAGATGGAACAGCACGCATCCTCTGATGTCATTGAGACACGCAATGAATATGTATTTGATAAATATTTAGTGAAAACTAATAAGCACTTACACCACGAAACAGGGCTTTAAGCTAAGATGCCATCGCTAATTACGATGACGAAGTTCTAAAACAAAGTGCTAGCTTATTTGTATGTTTTGACTCTGACGCTCGATATAAAGCAATAAAGCGATGACAAAACTTCCGAATAAGCTATCCGACACTTAGAAGAGTAGCTTTTTCCCGCGGCTTCGCTGCGTAAATAAAGCATCCCATGGCAAAACTCTACTTTTTGGGGATAAAAAGTAGCCTGTTTAAATCCAGAGCTTAAATTACCATGAGAAATTCCATCAAAATCTGTTCAGTAGTTTTTGCGTGAATCCGCCCGCGTAAATGAAGCATCCCACGGCAACATTTTACTTTTCGGGGATAAAAAGTAGCCTGATTAAATCCAGAATTTTGATGGAATTTGGCATGGTAGCTTAAATTACCATGCCAAATTCCATCAAAATCTGTTCAGTAGTTTTTGCGTGAAAGAGTGACAAATAAACATCTATCCATACACCCTCACAAACGTTCACATTTATAACAGTAGTATGACAGGATTGTAGGAAACAGGCCTTAAAAGTGAATGGATATGAAAAGAGTTCAAAGATCTCGCAATTTATTGTGGCAATTAAAAGAAGAAGCATAAACGACGAATTATGGCTGCTGATAGTGATAATGAATCATCCATCATCAGATGGTAAATATGGTAACGCATGGGCGTAGCCAGGGGGGTGGTTTAGGGGGTTCAAACCCCCCCCGAAATGGGGCGGCTGGTATATATAATACAGAGATCTGACCAATATACAGAGGCGTATTTAGAAATTTTTTTTTAGCCCGAGGCCAATTAACATATTTTGCCGCCCCATTAACCCTATCTGAAAGATGATGTTTAAAGTTATTTAAGAAAAATAATCAACAGCCTAAATCAGAACTTTGATACTATCCCCCCCCCCCCCCCCCCCGTAGTCGTTTTATTTTCTTGAACCCCCCCCGAAACTAAAACCTGGCTACGCCCATGTGGTAACGGTCCAGTAGCCAGGCAAATAAATCACACAATTCGACAGGAATGAAACGAGAACGTGATTGAAATCGAATACCAGATATTTAATGTCGGTATAAGAGTCAATTTATATCAATTACTTGGTTTTCTCGGATACGTTTTGAATTATAGTATATTTCTTAGTAAGTAGAAAACAAATTAAGGATAGAATATTGAAGTCTAGATTCCAGAGAGTAATCTTAGCTTACAGAGTAAGCTTAGCTTAGTTTTAAACTATTGATATTGGATATATTTTGAATTACGGAAACGTTAGGCAAAAGAACATTCTAGTTATAGTAAAGAATGTAACATGATGACAATGTAAGCTATTTATGACCAAGTTATTACTGATAAGACCTGCATAAACTTGGTAATGAAGTTTTAAATGCGTTAACAGATTTCTTAGAAAACACAAAATTTGCTTGAATTAATATTTATTATTCTGTCGCTCTAAGTGCAGTTATAATAATAATTGTAATATGATGAGGAATCAATCATATTAATTTCCTTTAAAGGCAGCATTAATTTATTTGATCGCACACTTCCTTTCCTATTTAAAAGACTATATTATATATTATTTAGCGTCAGTTCATACTGAAACGAGATGATATTTTTAAAAATAGCGATTCAAAATTGCACTTAATTAACTACACAGTAAGATACACGTTTAATTGCAAGAGTTCGAATGTCAAACTAGACTGTTCAGCATAGAACGGCACGACTCTGGAAGTGAAACGTATATCTTGTGTAATATAAATTATTTTATTTAGGTGCTCTACACAGCATTCTAGCCGAACCAGACTATGATGCGGCTAGTATGCTGGTAGCCTTCCATGTTAGTGGATAGTTTTTATTACTATCATAGTTTTAATAATTATTATGTAAGTTCGTTGTTGTCTTGTGTCAAGCTGCCAAAAAGGAAGACAAAAAAAAAGTTCGTTGTTTTTAGGGATTGGCATAGTAATGTTCTAAAATCCTTAAAATAAATAATTAAAAATATCTTCTTGTGTTCCGAATAACGTTTAATTTTGAATCACTATTTTATCGTCTCGTTTCGGTCTGAGCTGATCATATAATATGTAAATGATTAAACACATACAGGTAAGCCACAGTAAGTTCTTTGTCTCATAGAACGAAAAATGTATTTGAACATAACGGATTTGCTCAAGCTTAGCAAATGGTACATCTATTTCACAATCCAAAACACGTTTGGCATTACAAAGAATTAACTCAGTAGGAATAACTTGGAGCCATTTCACGGTGTTATCTTTGAATAGCGAAATATTTTTTATCAGCCAACCGAGGAGAATTGACTACGTGATGCTGTCATCAATAACTAAAGTTACTAACCATTTCAGTACGCATTCCAGTTCAATGACCAATCCCTGAGGTCAGGTGGCGATGTAAAAAACTACGATTTCCGCGGTATCTAATTTTCGATCGTAAAATATTATTACGTATCTGGTTAAATTAAGTCTTGATTACTTTTATGTTTTTCTCGACTTACTTACCTGCTTATTTCGCTTCTGGGCGAGGCAATCTCGTCTCGGTCTGTACTCTGTACTCACACGGGAGGTAGTATTAAGTACTCTACAGTTTACATACTTCATATTATGAAAGGTCTGTCGCAGTAGGTTCATTCGTTTTGAAAGTTTCTTACATAAAGATAGCTTCAACGATCTATATATTCGTAATATATACATGAGTATGTTCCTTTCGATAAACTTCTGAACCCTTTACTTTGACATGTACAAAAGCGAGTATTAAGAAAATATTTTCTTTGCCTCTTGCTTCGTTTAAGATCTCAATTAATTTCGTAACATTTCAAATTGCTTCCAGATAGAAATCTGTCATAAATATATTACCGAGCGTTACCAAAAGAAGCTCGTCCCACGTATAAAGTTTCTCGACTCGAATTCTTTAACGTTGCAAAATACTTCCATTTATAGGGCGTAAATCTTGTAATTAACACGAAATGAGTTTACAACTCGCCTTGCAATGTTTTGCATGAGGTTTCAACGTTACTAAATTATGATATTTTGTCATGCATTTTTTTTATTTAAAGCTATACCTATATACGCATTCTATTTGTCATTTTTTCTTTAAATCCATTATCCGTTCTTATAACAGCTGGTGAGGCCGAATTCTTGTTTTGGAGTGGGACGACACTTTCAAGCAATCAAAATTGGCCTCAAAATAATACAACTGGTTCATGTGAAGGTGTACGATGGTTTTGTAAGGCTGGGACTATATGATCAGGAATTCAGTGGGCCCGGAAAAAAATCAGAGCGCTAAAAATAAAACTCAGCGCTAATACAGTATAGTTGAAAATCGAAGTGTCGAGCTAGCTTTTGCCCGCGACTCTTATTTTCGCGACGTTTAACTCTTTTTTCGCCCCCTTAGTGGTGAATTTTCAAAAATCCTTTCTTAGCGGATGCCTACGTCATTACAACTACCTGCATTGCAAATTTCAGAAAATCCGTTCTGTAGTTTCATTGATAGATGAGTCAGTCAGGTTTGCCTTTTATATATTTAGATTGACATTTGTCTCGACACTTATGTGTTCGATTTTCAGCTCTATTGTATCAGCGCAGAGTTCTATTTTCAATCCTTTGTATACTTCCCGGCCTACCGGATTCCGGATCCTATTCCAGCCTAAGTGACTTTCTGTTGTTATTTAAGTTCTCATTGCCGCTACATAGTTGCAGTAATGAACGTTGCGTGTGGTCAGAGATATGTATCTTTTTTTTTGCGTACTTTTTTGAGTTCCAACGAAGTCAGGTATGTTGATGGTATTTCGATTACACTGATTTGACATTTGGTTTTAAAACTTGTTCATTGGAAAGCGTGATTTTTGCTATTGTTTTGAAGAATTAATTCTAAAGTAATATTTTAAAATACTAAAGGTAAGACGAATTTGAAAGCTTATAAGAAATAGCGTGTCTTCAAATACAATTTACACGGACTGGCAACTGGTTTAATAAAAAATATAAAATGATTGGATTAAGCCTTGCGGTAACTTAAAGCTTAGTAACTGAAGACCACATTTAGCCCACGAGGCTTCAACCTTTCATATGCAGATGTTACCGCAAAGAAAAAAGAAGGTAATATCTTTACAGTTAGCGATGTAATAAAATCTATGAATACTATCCTTTCTATAAAAAGAAAAATAGTACATAGAAAAACCCATTGCTGGAAACCTAATACTTGCCACGTGGCGGAATATAATAAAGAAAAAATAAAAGTAGAACAGGTTTGCATCCAAGTTCTACTTAAAATTGATTTTGATTAAACCATCTGCAGAACAAAAACCCGGATATGTCTTAGCGTAATAAATCTGCGAGACCAAGTGAATTCTGTCATTGCTCTCACAAGGTTTAAATGTCTAGGTCACGATTGACATGTTGTGGTCCGTAAACGATCAAGCCAAAGGCCACGCAATCAAATTAGACTCTATTGTCTTGAGGCAAAATAGAAATTAGCGTGAACTATTGGTTGACCCTCAAATGGTAAGTCCTTGGATGTGTCATATGTGGTCTTTATTATCTAATCTGTGGTCATTGTTTGACCGCCTTGGATTGGTCACGACTTGGTCTTTACAGGGAGCAATCTAATAACGGTCCATATTAAATGAATTATGCCGAATTTGGATTGCCGTATCTAATCATTAATTCGTTGGTCGGTTTTTTCTTTTGATTGCAATTACTCGATTATTCACAGTTGGAGCGTATTTATAATTCGGCGCATTTCTGGCATTCTTCATCTTAGAAGATCACTTGCATCCGAAATCGTCATGATAAAGAAAAAATTAAAATGTATAGTTATTACATACAAGCTTGGTTACTAACATAATATTTCCCGCTTAACAACATACTTAAGACTTGCGTGTTTCTGCTATTTATGCAAGTTTCAATGTCTAGTAAAACAGGGGTTAGCATCACGCGAAGGGTTTTAAAAATCAATAGTCTGGTCGCATTTTGGTTGGGTCATTACTCATTAGTTCATTACTATGCTTAATTTTATTCTGGTTCTATTTTGGGAATGTCATAGTCACGGAATTTTTTGAACCCGAATTGCTCTCAAGCGGAATTTTGAACATTAAATGCATTTAGAGCGTTATATAAATGACTTTTACATCTGACCATACAGTCATTCATACTTTTTAATTAGATCCCAGATAAATTAAAAGATGTGTGTTAAAAGAAAAAGTGGAAACCAGTTCCAAGGGAGCGTCTACCTGCGCTGTGACTTGTGCATTCCGTACATACTCGAGCAGACAGACAGACAGTGGACCGACACATAAATCTTTATTTGTCAAATGGGTACTTACCTGTATGACAAGTTATGCTTTTTCAAATGAATCGTATTCAAGAACAGCAATTTATCTGTATTAATTTGCAATAGACGTGTTGACTGCAGGTTTAAAACATTTAGTTGAATTTATTTAATCAGAAATATTGAGGTTACTTGATATTGATAAAGGAAAAAAAATATATAAATCAACTAAATATTACAAAATAGTGTTAATTTTTTTTGCTATGTTAGTTAAAAAACCTACACCATTAGTTTACTTGCATAATAAATACTAATTACGGAAATATTAGCAATTATATTCTTGCGACCCTTATTTCATACAACTTTAGGAATAAGTGACGTCATATTTTCCGCGACTTTTGTATGGGGCGTAATCAAGAGACTTGCGAAATTATGTAAACAAAAAGCTGTACCTTTAAAAATATTGATTTTTAATATATGTTTCCTCTGAGAACTTACTTATATTTTAGAGTACTATTCATTTCAATGTAATAAAAAGTCTGTTAACGATCGCGATGCAATAAAAAGCCTATTTATAGCTTTTTTGCAACTATCAAATTCTATTACCGCCTTGATATGTTGAATTTTGATATGTATTTCGCTAAAATATACATTTTTACTTGATTTCCCTTTTACTTTTTCCGCAAGCTTTAGATTTGAAACGACTTGTAGTTTCTATTTTATCAGGTGTATAAAATTGTATACAATACATAATACAAAAACCTCTTATGGAAAATTCAGTTCGTTTTCTCCTTTTTCATCGTCATGACGTTACTGATTAAATATTTATGATCTATTGAATGAGTATTGAAATGAAAGTTTATTTCATACATACATACATATAATCACACCTTTTTCCCGTAAGGGTAGGCAGGACTGCCTCTTTCCCGTAGGGGTAGGCAGAGACCTCTTCTTTCCACTTGCTACGATCCTTACATACTTCTTTCGCTTCGTCCACTTTCATTCTTAACATCCATTCCTCCTCTTATATTCAACGTAGCCAAGAGTCTCTCCATGGTCCGCATTTCGCCTCCGCGAGAAACGAGACGTGATGGGTGGCGAACCACATCGCCGCCATTTTGGATAATTAAATTATTTTTGATTATCCATTGCGTTTTCACGGATTGGTGGACAGGGTAGGAATAGGGAAAGGGAAGGATAGGTGGAGTGGAAAGGAAGATTGGTAAGTTAGAGTGGGAAATAGGGAATGTAGGATATTACCGCCCAGGAGGGCAAGGGATAGGACAGTAATAGCTAGGGAAGCCGGGGTCGCATACCCGTATACTATACCACAACTACCGGACAGGTAAGTTGGGAAAAGTATCCCATGTCAATTTATTTCAATACTCTTATTTATGCGATATCCCTACACTTTCAAACTGTTTCTTTCACTCGTTTCACTTAGGGCCTTTACAATATTCTTATAAGTGTCAGATAGCTTATTTGCATATCTTGTCTCTGTCGCTCGGTATAAAGTTCTCAGCGACAAAACTTCCGATTAAGCTATCAGACTTATTTGAATATTGTGCAACAAGCCCTATATAATATGAGGTTTGGTAATATCAATTACGGAGACTTCGTGCATATGATCTAGGTACTGTTTATGTAATTAGACGTAATAATTGTCGTACTCGAAAAAAATGTTTTTTCTTTATATGGGCAGGTTGGCGTTTTGCTGAGAGTCACACAAAGGTCTTTCATTAAAGCCGTGGATCGTGTGCCTGAAGTATCCGTAATTGATTTTTGGAGACCTTATATTATTAACTTGTGTTTGACTTATTATGTACCTTATTTTTGTAAATTGATTGCATTTGTTCATTAACATCTAACTTTAATTTAGCTGTTATTCTACCATGGTCTAGTTGTCTAACCCACAAACTTAAACACTGTTACATTAACCTCTTCGTACAGAATTAAGCCGTAAAAGTAATTAGGCTTTGAGATCACACCATTATCTTTCAGTTCCAATTACACAGGTGTGGTTTTAATTATATCTTTATTATAATTTATATCTATGATGAAGATTGCAGATGTTGTTGTATCTTCGTTATATTTACCATCAAACATATTTTAACTACTAACCTAACTTAGTGGATGTTGCCCGCGACTTATTGTTGGATGGATATTCGTTACTCTTTCACGCAAAAAAACCCTTAACAGATTTTCAGGCAATTTGGTACGGTACCTAGTAGGTAGTTTAAGCTCTAAATCAAAATCAAAATAAAAAATTAATTTATTCAAAGTTGGTATTATCATACTCATTTTGAACGTCGGTATACATGATGCCTATTGCCTACCACCGGTTCGGGAGAAACTCGCGCGGGCCATCTTTTACCAAAAAGATGGAAAATTGTTCTTTTAGAGTAAGAATTAACACATTTTTTAAGTTTTTGTAAGAATTAACAATTGGACACTGTATTTACGGGGGCGGGGTCTCGGACAGAAGCCCAGAAGCCAGTTATAGCGTATATGGCGTCAAGTTTGGCATCAACACCATGTTCGTTTTAACCGAATAAAGTCACAGATAAAATATTTGAAACGACTCAAAACCGTGAAATTCTACCAACTCCAAATCCGGATTTCATTGCTGATCATTTACAGGATTATCTTCCCTAGTTCCTCTACATCTTCATTAATCAGAGATGAAGAGATTAAAACAAGTTCTTTACCCGGATCATCAGAACATATTCCGTTACAAGCTGACCCGTCTGCGGCGACCGGTTTTGAATCTGTGACTTTGTCTAGAAAGTTCACGGTTAAACAGCTCTTATGGTTGCAACTTACAACAAAAGCTTGTGGCCTAGGGGCGAGCGTTGTTTATTGACCCGAAGGTCATAGATCTGATCCCTTTAATGATAGTTAGGGTCATACCGACAAGCGACGCGTCGCATACATTTTAAGATAGCGATTCAAAATTGAACTTTATTCACTAAACAAAAAGATACACGTTTCATTATAAGAGTGGCGGTGTGGCGGCTTGCAATGAAACTGTCGGTTATTAATATATTTTCAGCCTTTAACCTTACAAAGCTTTAACGTTTTTTTAATCTTTATTTTTAAGAGGCTTTTGCAATAAAAGGCATGCCAATCTAAAAATCCTGGCGTACGGGAGGTCATCTTGTACTCTAGTTTCAGTAGGTCACTTCTAGGGAATGTTATTATTCGACAAATTTTACTATTCGAATAATTCGAATAATGGCAAAACACTATTCGAATAAATTCGAATAATTCGAATAATACGAATATTAGTAATAAACTTTAAATACAAGTAATATAATGCGTTTATTTATTCCTGCATATTTAATAATATCAAAATGTGACATGTTTCACAAATTACTCTAAAAAAATCAACGTACTACTTTTTGATAAAAAGTAGTCCGTTGTTACAACTTTTTGTTTAAAAAAATCTTCTTTTAAGTTTCAAACTTAAAATACTAAATCGCAATTACTTTTTTAAATCTATTAACACATGAACGGTTTAGGTCTGAGCAGACCATGGATTTGGTTGTCAACTAAGTGGTTTCTTCCAAAAATTAAGGAAAAAAACCCCCTAGGGGAGAGAATTTTTGGGGTTTGTTTTAGAGGTTCGTATTATCTGGTTGATTGAGTTAAGCTATTGATCGATTCAACATAGTCAATCGATTTAAAGAGTTAGACCTACAGTCTAACTTGACTGCACAGAAATCGGAATGCACTGTAAATAGTGCTCTGTTCTAATATAGTGCAGCTGAAAACTCTAAACACACGAGTATCGTGCTGTGATAATGGTCTGCTCCAGACCTAATCGGTACATGTGTATATAAACCGTAATAAGTAAACAAGATAAACCGTCAAAATAAAAAGCACTCAAAAAAGATTTAATGTTATGTTATCATAACAAAAAAACTTTATAGTTGGTAAAAAGTGGGAGTGGGAGGAAAATCTTTAAAACAAAAATAACCTTTTTCCATTTTCAAGTTATCCGTGTTTTGGTAGCTTTATGTTTTCAATTTTTCTTGAACGATGAGCCTTATTACAAAAAGGAAGTTAGAAAACAGTAGATTTAAAAATTGTATCATAGCCTGAAGAATGTGTTGATGGTTTTTCTGAAAGTAGGCATCAGTGCAGAAGTAGGCATCAGGCGTTGTACTGCAAGAACAGAGTGTGTCATGTTACGAACCGTTCAGAAGATGAAGCGACGGTACAAAGAGACTGAAAAATATTTGACAAGGCCGTGCAAGACTGGATTGAATGGCAGACTCAGCGCTCGGCAAGACCGTTCAATTGTTTCGACTTGTTGAAAATCAACACAACAAAGACCCGAGGGAATTATGTTACTGACGGCACAGTGAAGAAGATTTGCTTAAGTAAATCTGAATCCCTTAAGACTGAGGCAAAGGGCGAATGGTCTCACCTCGAGACCAAACTTGAGAGCCCTAGTATCGAGTAGCAACACTGTGATACGTCCGTGAACACATACAAAGGATGAACGAGAATGATCCAGAATTTTGGTCCCAGATGAGTGGATTTACTCACTAACTTCACAAGTTAAAGTGAACTTCTAAAGTGAGGCTAAGTAAACGTGACCTGGTAGGGGATATCTTTAAGCTTACTTTTCAGATAGAGTCTAGTATGCTCAGGTATAGTACATATACAATGGGCTGGCATACTTTCAGGAATACGCACTGAGTATGTGGCCACATCATGACAATTGGACCTCTACCCGGAGAAAGATATGGTCAAGAGATTCTTAAAGATTATCTTTAATGTCCTCACCTCTACCCAATTAAGTATACCCTGAGAAGAGCTTAGAAGGCTAGTCAGAAGTCGCAAATTATCACCTACAGTTAGTACCCTCACAGCACTAAAACACGCCCTGATATAAGAATGGGAGAGAATATTGCATAATTCAGCTCTAAAACCTTTTCAGTATGACAAACCTCCTCCAAGCTGTTGTCAGGCCTCGAGGAGTTATTCAAAACTGCAATTTTTTTGCAACATGTAAATGTAGTCTTTAAGACTAAGATTAAAATGGTTAATTTTTGTTTAAAGTTAAATATAATATACTGATATATATATATATATATATATATATATATATATATATATATATATATATATATATATATATATATATATATATATATATATATATATATATATATATATATATATATATATATATATATATATATATATATATATATATATATATATATATAATTTATTATTTTTAAAGAAACCTGATAAATCTTGTTATAATATTTTGAAAAGTATGAAATTTGAAACGATTTGTACTTAGTTTTGTAGGCCAGTGTAAAACTATAATCAACTTAACAGGTATCCTTTATCGTTTCACTCTGTTCGTCTGTCTCTCTTTCTATCTGCTCTTCTAGCTATATTGCGTCTAAATGCGGTTTGATAAAAAAATATAATTTTACTATATAGTTATAAATACTTCACATGTATGGAAGCCATCCCGGGTTTCCATACATAAAGTCTTTTAAAATAAAGGAAAAGTTTTATACATGACATTTACGAAGTCAACCATTTCCAAGTAATCGGCCTCCTAATTGGTTTCACCCCCCTCTGTCATTTCTGAACTATGAAGATTAGGAACTTACAATTTTCCATGCTGGTAGATCATGGTAAATTCTCTTTAGGAAAGTTATTTTAAACGAAATCGAACAGTAAGATTAAGAAACTAAAAATCGTATTACGCTTTATAGTAACAGAAGCCTCCTTAGACACGTCTACGCTCTTGGTTAGATTATTTTGACAAGCGTGTGTGTATGGATTTCTTTCGCTGACGCCTGTAGGAAATATTCACCTTAAATATTATTTTATTTAAAAACAGCATTGTATTCTTTCGCAAACAGTGTAGTAAAATCTGTTTTAGGATATTATTGACGACAATATTAATAAATAATAGAAGTAATGCATTAAATAACGAAACATTCCGGTTTACGTACAAGTTTATTACTATTTTTAACATATTTTTGATAAATAAATAAAATATTTTTATTATTCGTTTTATTCGAAATATTCGAATATTGAACCCAGTCATATTCGAATAATGAAATCGTCGAATATTCGAATAAAACGAATATTCGAATATTCGAATAATATTCCCTAGTCACTTCCTAGCTTCCTAGTTGGTATTAGATTACTTAACTAGGAACTTTGTTGACTGGCGTACGTTTACTACTCTGTCAGTAACACACTCGTGGCAAAAGGCATCTCAACTTGTTACTTTTGACAGTAGGTCAACGGTCATCCATGTGCATGGAAAGAAAGTTTTATAAACATGTTTGTTTGATTGACACACTTGTTCCGATCAACAGATTTATTGTTAGAACAACAACAGAATGTCACAGAATAAAATATAAACAATGCTTTTGTTCTCGAGATTCCGATAATTATTGACTACATTTCATCAAGATGAAAATATCGCAAAGAAAACAATAACAATTCATCTTTAACACAAGAAGGAAGATTACTTTTTTTTAATATATACATGAATGATTAAATTACTCTGAACTTACCACTATACTTAAATTCTTTCACTACCTATCAACCTACCTACCTAACATGTTTTTAGCCAAGGATTATAAAATTTTACCATATTAATTCCTAACGTCTTATCCTCGAGTATCGAGTAAGTAGAGGTTTTTTTCTGTTTGTTTACGTTACTTGGAACGTATAGCAAAAATAAGTTAACGTTATAGCAAATCTCTACGGGTTACATTCTAACTGGACAAGGTCCGAGTTATGCACCCATTGCCCATACTGGAGGCGGACGTCCATACATGAAACAGGTCACGCGACGAGGACAGTTTTTATTGCCTAGAGGCTTTCTAACAATAGACTAGTAATTGCATTATTAGTGATGGAATTTAGTATGTACTGTTTATAGTGATTAGTGATAGCTCATGCCTGTGGTTCCGCTCGCATTTATATAAACCTTCTTCACGAATACATTGTATGTGAGGATAATAGCAACCCAAAGAGAGATCTCCGAAGGAGCGGGTGGTATGCTCGGTCAGGCCAAAGCCTTTAGTCATTTCAGCTGTAATAATGAATTATAGGATAATTGGGAAATTAGGATTATTTGATTCTTAGATAAAGTTTCGCCATCTTCCTAACAATTTTCAGGATTTTCGCAACAAAAACTTGAGTACTGATTGGCTGTTGCAAAGAGTGCGATTAGAGCACATTTATTCAGATTGGTCAAAAATCAGCAGGTATAATCCTATAGAATTTAATTTTAATTAAACAGCCAATTAGCGCGCACTACATAATGTAGAGCGTCAGAGATTTTTCACTATTATCCTAGTGCAGTCGGGTTTTTTTGCGAAGATCTTGAAAATCGTTAGGAAGATGACGAAAATTTATCTCAGAATCAAATAATCCGACTCTTTACAACAATCCTAAGATTTTTGCAAATATCCTAATTTTCCAATTATCCTACGACTAATAGCGCCGAACTACAGAAACTTCGATAGCGCGATTCGGGATTGTGGCTGTAGTTGTTCCAGCCAGTGTTTACAATTTATATAAGTGATGTAAATAAGATTATTCCGTCTGCTGGGCCAAGGCCTGCCCCCTTTAATCTGAAGCCCGACTACTGCGAAGCCGGGGAAGCTGAATTGTATGCACTTGCACCGTAACACTTACTGGCTGCTACCTAAACCTCAATTCTCGTATTTAAAGTAGACTTAATTTTACTTTGTTTGGATTGAAAGTGATGCGAGTTGCGACATATTATCATCGGATTTTATGATATATCGACCAATCAGAGCGCGTTACACGTTGGTTTCGCGTTGACTTAAAGTTCATAAAAACACCATTTGAGAGTTTTAGCGTACCGGGACTTGATTGTAGATATGAGCGCCAATGGGTGGTAGGTCGGCGGCGGCGCGCCGGCTTTTTGGGTCGGCGGCGGCGCGCCGGCTTTTTTGGGTCGGCGGCGGCGGCGTCGGCGGCGTGACCTTGAAAGGGTTGAAGTTTGTACTTGGTAGTAAAGAATTGACGTCGAAGCCATTTATATAACTGACTGCGTAGGCTCTCTATTGAACAACCAATAATAGAGGAGAACTCAGCGAGAAATACGGTGCAAAATCTCCCAAACAAGCATATCTGCCTGTAGGTGGCAGTTGGCATGCCCCCGTAGTCCAGCGCCATCCCGGTTGTCTTTCTTAGATCTGTCCGTGAACCAAATTATGTCCTTAAGGTGAACATTAATTGGGACCCAGTCCTCCCTAGAAGTTATGAAAACTGGGTATAGCTTCTAGAAGCTATGCACCTTGATTATGGCTTCAGATGGCTAGGCCATAACAGGTCTCTCAATAAGAGACTGTTGCAGTTGTCCAAGTAGGGTGGAGGCACGTTTCATCCTGCCTGCCGTCATGGCCCTGAGAACAACCTTCTTAGCCTCCATAATATGAACAGCTTAATTTCTTTGTAGTATGGCATACCACACTACGCATATGTTGACAACGCCTCACTATACCGAAGGCCTCATTTAGAGCTGACAAATCTTGGGCAGGACCACAGAGCACGTCTAGCATTTTTCATAATGTCCTCGGTGTGTTTATTCCAAGTGAGTCCCATAATATCTAAGATCACTTCAAGATATTATGTCTTTACACATGAAATTGGTGTTTTTTCGTACTGGTCACTGATCTCAAATATATATCTTCTTTGGTTAGGAATTCCAATTTCAAATTTATACCACTAATTACTCATGCATTTGTGTTTCGAAAACCGTTATTCATTTGTTTTTTCCTCTTTTTGTTTTTTCTTTGTGTCACACTGCTTACAAAATGAAAAATTTGAAATATGGTATTATTTTCGAGTACGAGTTCCACCGTCGAAACATTAATAATGTGTATGGCGGTGGTGTCGCAAAAGAAAACAAAGTGCGTTTTTGGTTTCAACGTTTTCGTTCTGGAAATTTCGGCCTGCAGAACAAGCCCCATGGACGGCCGGATACCAAAGTTGATAATGAAGAACTGAAGGCTATTGTGGAAGCGGATCCATCACAAACCACGTCCGAGTTAGCTGCAGGCTGTGGTGTTAATGATAAACTGTTTTAATCCACTTAAAACAAAATGGGACGGTGAAAAAGCTCCAAAAGTACTTTATGAATTGAGTGCAGCAAACCGACAAACGCGCGTCAACTGCTGCGTTACATTACTCAAGCAGCACAATAATGAAGGGATTTTAAATCAAATCATTACCTGTGATGAAAAGTGGATCCTGTACGATAATCCGAAATGCTTATCGCAATGGCTGAACCCTGGCGAATCAAAGCCTGCTCTTAGCGAAAAATGACTCAAAAAAAGTTACTTGTGAGCGTTTGGTGGACTAGTGCCGATGTCGTTCACTACAGCTTTCTTAAATCTGGCCAGACGATTACGGCAGATGTCTATTGCTAGCAATTGCAAATGATGATAGAAAAGCTAGCTGCTAAACATCCGAGGTTGGTCATTCGCTCTGCTACTTCAGGACAACTCTAGATCACACACTGCACAACAAATGGCTACCAAATTAGAGGAGCTTCAATTGGAATGTCTTAGACATCCACCGTACTCCCCGTACCTTGCTCCAACAGATTACCATTTTTTATAAATTTGGATAACTTTTTGCAAGGGAAAAAATTCAACTCCGATGGGGCAGTCCAAAGCGCCTTCAAAGATTTTATTGATTCCTGTCCGAATCAATTAACTACCTTATCCTAGCGTATCCTTGAGCATAGAACCTTCTATTGTTCAGTTCTTTTAGCAGCCCATTCACTTCCAGGGAACACTCCAGCGGTGACAGCACCTCACCCCTCTTGGGTCAACCTGCTCCTGAGCGTCAAGCCCATAATAGTTGATGACGCTACTCTGTTGTTTAGCATAGCTTTGATCCACTCTATAGTAATTCTTGAAGCCAGGCTATCAGGGTAATAGATCATTTTGAGGTCTGCCTTTCTAGTAAGCATGTTGTCTTTTATGCAGAAATCTTTCGATGAGATAGGTGGGACTTATGTGGATGTTCTCCTCGTTTAAAGCATGAAAGAAGTAAGGCTTATATGGGTATATATGACTTGGGTAATATGAATGCTCATAGTCACTGACTGAAATTACATATTATGACTATCCCTCTCGCTCACTCGGCGCGCCGATCTATTTTCGCGGCGGCGGCGCGCCGGCGCGGCGCTCATATCTACTTGATTGTAATTGTATTAATGCAGGTTTTATTTAGCAGAATTGCCCCTAAGACTTAGTTTAAGCATCTGAATTTAATTTAATTTTAAAGTTTAATCATCTTAGTTCAAGCTAGATATGAGCGCCGCGCCGGCGCGCCGCCGCCGCCGCCAATTTTTCCGCGCCGCCGCCGCCGCGAAAATCTATCAGCGCGCCGAGTGAGCGGGAGGAATAGTCATAGTGTGTAATTTCAGTCAGTGACTATGAGCATTCATATTACCCAAGTCATATATACCTAAATAAACCTTACTTCTTGCATGCTTTAAAAGAGGAGAAGGTGGTTAACCTCCACATAACTCATCGAAAGGGTTCTGCATGAAAGACACCATGCTTACTATAAAGGCAGATCTACTGCAACGGCGTTGATGGAGCTAGTATATCGCATTGATAAAGCCTATGAGGATAAGAAGTTTGCGCTTAACGCCTTCCTAGATATTGAAGGCGCATTCGACAAAACCTCAACCTGATCAATTACCCTGATAGCCTGACTTCAAGAATTATAGATCCAACTACTATAGAGTGGATCAAAGCCACGCTCAACAACAGAGTAGCCTCATCAACTATCATGGGCTTGACACTCAGGAGCAGGTTGACCCAATGATGCACACAGGGAGGGGTGGGGTACTGTCACCGCTGGAATGGTCCCTGATAGTGATTGGGCTGCTAAAAGAACTCAACGATAGAAGGTTCTATGCTCAAGGATACGCTGACCACCTAATAACAATAAAAGCTCCCAACACTGATTTCGGTAACGGTGGCCGGTTTAGTGCCCTAGTATGTGCGCAGTACACAAGAGCACTCACTCTTCCTTTACTCTCATAATCCAGTGGGACGAATAACCGACATGACTGGCGAGAATGATCTCTCGATCTCTCATGCCATCCGACGCATGGATTATCTTTCATGCCAGACAATCAGGTAATCAGCCTGCATTGTCCTAAGCAAACTTGAAAACAATTTTTTTTTGTCATTGTTCAAATGCAGGAATCGAACCCATGACCTTCAAGTCGAGAGCCACGCTCTAAATCACTGGACCACGGAGGCTGACAACCTAGCGATACTAGTGGTGAGCAAATGCGCATCAGTAGTCGCTGGACTAATGCAATCAGCATTGCAGAAAGTCGTCGAAAATTGGTGCAAAAGGGTCAAGCTAACAATGCTAATAAGACAGTTAGCAAAAAGCAATCTTTATACCTAACACCAAAAAGAGGAAGTTGGAGGGACTAAAACCCCCAACACTCTTCGGGAGAACTACCACGTTTGCAAGCAAAGTCAAATATCTTAATAAGGGACTTACTTGGAATAAGTACATCGAAAACATTTTGAAAAAAGCAAGATGTGCTCTGGTGTTCTGTAAGAGACTTGTCAGCTCTAAATAATGCCTTCGGTCGAAGGCAATGCTATGCATGATTATATACAGCTATAGTGTGGTTGATTGTCGCATATGCGAAGTGTGGTATGCCACACTACGCAGCCAAAAAGCTCTACAGGTCAACTTCATCAAAACATTAAATAGTGTACAGAGGTTGTCCTATCTGATAATCACAGGTGCGCTCTCTTCGACACCTACCGCTTCACTTGAAGCCCTGAATCACCTGAATCTACTTCCTCTGCTTGTTCATATGGAGTCTAAGAAGGTTGTTCTCAGGGCCATGACCGGTAGGATGAAACGGGCCTCCACCCTATTTGGACAACTGCAACAATCTCTTCTTGAGAAACTTGTCATGAGCATGCCATCTGACGCCATAATCAAAGTGCATATGCCATAGCTTTTAAAAGCTATACCCGGATTTTATAATTTCCACAGGCTTAGCATTCGCATCGTTGAAACACCGAAGAATCGACAAAATTATAGATTGAAGAAACATAACACCATTCGGAGCAAAATAGGTATTATTGTAAAGCAGCAAGGTCGTTATGAGAAACATAATTTCTTTTCTTCCCGAGCATAAGCTCACAAAATGGCCTCTTTTGAAAGTAGAAATGTTTTCTTATTTCAATGTCAAATAGTCTTAAAATAAACTAACTCCACATCACGTGAATATTTCTTCTTTAAATTTATTTCTTCGGATCGCCATGCTAAGCCTGCTGGTAAGGATAGGTCCCAATTAATGTTCACCCTAATGATATAACATATATAGTTTACGGACAGATCCAGGGAAGACAACCGGGCTGGCGCTGAATACCCCTGGCATACCACCTACAGGCAGATATGCTTGTTTGGGAGAAGTTTGCACCGTGTTTCAGGCTGAGATCTTCGCTATTATTGGTTGTTCACTAGAGAGAGCCTACACAGTCAGTTATACAAATGGCTTCTGTTGTATGTTGGATCTGTTGACCCAGCAGCATTTATCATAAACTCACGGTGGAGATATTCAATGATACAATGATTGTATATTCTTCTTTATTACATATGTTCTACATATAACATCCATACAGTATATCTTATCATACATATAATATGTTAAGGAGGCCAAATAGACATACACACGTCTAAGCTATACATAGCCTTATGGCTAACTAAATATTCTATCATAGGCATCAAAGTGACACCTGTGAATGACAGATTATATTTTTAATAATGTTACATCATTATGCAACACCTCCCTTTTCAAGATAACGCAACTAATACTACAATATGTACACAACTAAAAACATACTACTATATAACTAATCATATTTTTCATGAATATACAGTTTAGGACGTTTTACATTTCTACCAGATCTGGTTACATAATCGGTATTCACTAGACTCTCCATAGGAACACAGCTTTCATCATTATCACAATTTTGAAAAAGACCGTTTCCGAAATTCACCGAACTCATGGGGTTAGCAATGTCCTGTATGGTAACCATACTGTCATTTTTGCCACTGCTTTCGCCATTACCAGAAGAAGAAGGAGGAGTATTTATGTTTTTTAAATCTCTTTTTCTAGGTCTAATGTGTCCTATATTCCTCCTATACACAGCACCGTTAAAATCTACAATATAATACGACCTACCACACGTCAATTTCTCTTTAATTATTCCCGGAGTCCAAACGGATTTAGGATCTTTTTTAAAATATATATAATCTCCTGGCTGAAATACATATGACTTTTGCCTAACATTCCTGTCAAAATAAAAAGACATTCTGTCTCTGCTATGTTTGTGACATTTCTCATAAGTCGAAAATTTAACTACTCTAGGATATAACTTTTTATTTAGTATTGGTAAATTTACTCGTAAGCTTCTAGACATTAATAATGAAGCAGGGCTGGGAAATTCAAATATGGCTTACTTACAGAGAGGTTAGAAAATATAGTATTTACATGGTACTGTAAATCATGTTCATATGGGGGTATGTAATTTTCAGTAAGTGCTGCTCTAGACAAAGTATCTGCTATATACATAAATTTACCAGGTACATAAACCACATCTAAGTCATAGCCTTGCAAAGAAAGCATCATTCTCTGCAACCTAGCAGGTACTTCATGTAGGGGCTTCTTAAATAAATAAATCAACGGTTTGTGATCAGTTTGCACAGTTATTCTACTGCCATAAATATATTGGTGAAATTTATTACATCCAAATTGTATTGCAAACAATTCCTTCTCAATCTGAGCATAATTTTGTTGTGAGCTGGTCAGTGTTCTTGAGCTGTAAGCCACGGGTCGCTTATTTTGAAATATAGCGGCACCGACGGCATATCTTGAGGCATCTACCGACAAAGTCAAGTGTAAATTACAATCATAATTTGCTAACACGGGCGCTTTAGTTATAATTTCTTTTAATAAATCAAAGCATTTTTGACAATTCTCATCCCAAAGCCATAACACATCCTTTTTTAACAAATTTCTTAAAATATTAGTTTTGTCAGCTAAGTTTTCTATGAATGGTGCTAAAAAATTTATCATACCTAAAAATCTTTGCAAGTCTTTAATATTTTTTGGTATTGGCATTTCTTTTATAGCCTTAATTTTCTCTGGATCAATTTTTACACCATCTTTACTGAAAATATAGCCCAAATATGCGATTTCTTCTGAAAGAAACTTGCACTTGGCCCTATTTAATTTCAAATTTACTTGTCTAGCCCTATCCAGAAACAATTCTAATCTTTTATTGTGTATTTCAATTGTTTCACCGTATATTAAAATGTCATCACACCAAATTATTATTCCCTCAATGTCTCCGAATAAATCTATCATAGTTTTATAGAAAATTTCTGTTGCCGTGCTTATTCCGAAAGGTAATCTCAAAAATTTATATCTACCAAAGGGAGTTTGAAAAGTACAAAGGTCACTGCTCTCTTTAGTTAATTTTATATTATAAAATCCAGAAAATGCATCTAAATGTGAGAAATATGAGGCTCCGGACAATTTAGACCTTACTTCATCAATATTTTTAATGGGATAATGACATCTCAATAAGTTTTTATTTAAATTTCTAGGATCTAGGCAAACTCTTAATCCTCCATACTTTTTCATGGTAATAACTAAGCTACTCACCCAGAGAGTTGGTTCATGGACTTTCTGGATGATCCCCAATCCCTCCATGAGTTCGAGCTCCTTCCGCAACGGCTCCACCAGAGCAAATGGCACCTTCCTGGGTGGATCTATGCACGGCACAGCATCTTTTCTTAACACAATACTGTGTTCATATGGTAAACAGCCTAGACCCTGAAACACATCATTATATTTGGTCACAATTTTGTCACAGGGTTCTTTACACATATTACTTAAATTAAAGTTTTTTATAACTAAATTTAGCTTTATACAAGTGGGCAAACCAATTACAGTAGGACAGTTTAAATTTGTTATAACAAAAGTAACACTTTCAGGTTCTTTTTTGTTTTCAAATATACACCATATGTTTGACACTGACATAATGGGAATTGGTTGCTTTCCCCCATAAGCATAGATATTATATTTTTTACACATTTTTTTACTCTGTTTGTCAAACTTAAGATTTAATTCTTTAAACACTTTGTAAGACATCATATTTATATCTGCCCCAGTATCAATTATGCAGTCTACACATTTGTTATTTATTTTTAAGTAATAATGCCAGGAATTAATGTCATTTTTACTCAAATTTGAACTGGTACTTTGTGACTTTATATTTTTAATATTGAACAACGCCCCAATAGTGAATCTCTCAGTAGGAGCATTGCTTGCTAAGCAAGCAGCACTCGGTTCATCATCGAGATGCATATTGCCTACCCCAGAGACTAAACTCCTGACACTATTTTTCTTAAAGCATAAATGAGTAAAATGTCCATATTTAAAACATGACCTGCATTTGTGCTTCCACGCTGGGCAGTTGCGGTGACCATGGACTGTGTTGCACTTCACACACTTTGTTCTGGATCTAGGCGTAGCTGACCTTGGTTGACCTTGGCGCGACGGAGATTTAGATTTTCTTCTCTTCTGGTGTGTATAAGGACTGTTCTGACGACTTCTGTGTAGCTTGTATACTGTGGCTTCTTCTCTTCCATCTGCTGCATTCATTGATTCTTCACTTTTTTGTGCCATTGTGAGTGTTCTACATAGAAGTTTGGCTCTTTCCAGGGACAGATCTTGCTCGAGTAAGAGTTTTTGACGAAATTGCGAGAAATTTGTAGCCATATTCGCAATAAGGATGTCCCTTACCAGCGAGTCGCGGAGCGTACCAAACTCACAGGCATGACTTGCATTCTCTAATTCCATAAGAAAGTTCTCCAAGGATTCGTTCACACGTTGCTTCAGCGTGAAAAATTTGTGTCTTGCTACCGTCAAATTCTTCTTGGGTTCAAAATACTCGACGAATTTTGCCTTGACATCTTGATATGTGGCTTTCTCCAGGTCCAAATTGAAGGAATTATATATATTTAGACCTTTCTTTCCCATGGAATGCAGCATGATTGCAATTTTTCTTTTGTCTTCTGTCTTCTCCATTCCTGATGCCAGCAGGTATATCTCGAATGATTGCGTCCATTTCTTGAAATTCTCAGCATTATTGTTGATAACTTCGGTAGAAATTTCAAGTTTCTGTACTCCGTTTCCAGCCATTGTTAGGTCTTCAGTCTTCACACACTTTTTTCACCGATCGTTCCTAAGTTCCGACTGCCTTCAAGTTTTTTTTTTTTTTTTTTGTGGTTATTATTGAGTTTTTGATGTACCCTCTTTTTCGTTCATATATTTTTGTATTTACATCCCACTTCTGACACCATGTTGTATGTTGGATCTGTTGACCCAGCAGCATTTATCATAAACTCACGGTGGAGATATTCAATGATACAATGATTGTATATTCTTCTTTATTACATATGTTCTACATATAACATCCATACAGTATATCTTATCATACATATAATATGTTAAGGAGGCCAAATAGACATACACACGTCTAAGCTATACATAGCCTTATGGCTAACTAAATATTCTATCATAGGCATCAAAGTGACACCTGTGAATGACAGATTATATTTTTAATAATGTTACATCATTATGCAACAGCTTCGACGTCAGTTCCTGAAAATATGGACGTTTATAAAAACGAAAATAGAAAAAATATTACATTGATTACGCTCTCTGGACTCAAAGCACAGTTACTGCTGGAACTACTTTGGAATTGTATAATTACGTCGTCTTTTCATCACTACAAAAAGTGCCATAAATTGTAGTGCACTGTAATTGTATGTCATTTAACCCAATAAATAAAATTATTTTATAGCTATGAATGAACTACACTTTTTTTTTTACTACCAAGTACAAACTTCAACCCTTTCAAGGTCACGCCGCCGACGCCGCCGCCGCCGACCCAAAATAGTCGGCGCGCCGCCGCCGACCAACCACCTATCGGCGCTCATATCTAGTTCAAGCCCAAATGCAAGTCTGAAACTAAGTTGACATTAGTGGCGTGAATTATACTGATTATACTCCCTATGAACGATAACCAGCCTTCGCGACTGTACTCGATATACTTCAATTCTATGATTTATCTCATTCAATTGGATGGATTATGGGAGTTGCATATTTAAAACCTTCATTATAATATAATGGAAATAACGCCTAATAACTGCATTGTAATTTGCAACTTAGTGTAAGCTTATAGTTGAAGGTTTCATAAAATACTTCTAATTAACAATATGTAAACGTGCAATGAATGGTTTAAATGTGCATTAATATATAATTATTATTATTTGGTTATGAGATGAAATGATTTTATAGTTTATTTCTTAGGCATAAGAAATAATATTCAGTGCCATGTTCAATTTGTATAAAAAATGCAAGATCAGTATCGTCGCTTGTTTGGTATGGACGCCGGGTTTGGCATTATTACCGTGAGACGGCCATGGAGGCACATGTTATGTTAATTTATGGAGAATAAATCCTGTATGTTATTTATTTGAAGTTTTAATCACTGGATATGAATAAGGATTTCAGAGAGGACTTTACATTTCAGAAGTGGGATTCGAACCCACGCCCACAGAAGTGGACTGCGAAGGGTCACGGGAAGTAGCCTGTTGGTTTTGAGTTTGTGAACTTCAAAAATTTGCGGAAATTTGCAACAGCTGTATCTTTTGATTGCATTGGCTTAGAAGTTTGTTTTTTTCACAGCTCTAAAGGACCGTAGACCTTACCTCTACGCGTTCCTGAGAAAAAGGGTCTTGACAGACATTCGGACGGACAACAAAATGATTCTATAAGGGTTTCGTTTTTTCCTTTCGAGGTACCCTAAAAATGAATAAAAATAAAAATTAAAAAAATAATTATAGTAGTAGGAAGCGCAAGTAGAGAGGCAGATTCCCCACGATGCAGATGGTCAGTTTCAAAATTACTACTCAAATAAGTCCCTATCGGGGAGTGTACGGCAAAGTAAATGTAAATTATGTCATACTAGATGTTCATACGCGCAAAGAAAATTTTGTCACGAAAAGTAGCCTATTTAGATACTAGTGGTGACGATGATGTTTCTGAGAATGAAGAAGTGGTCCTAATAGTTATAAATATATTTTAATAACAATAGTCAGTAAGAAATTCATAGTTGTTATCTTTGAGTATATAACCACGTTGTTATATCTCTACCTCTCAATTGTCAAAAGTGTCCATTTTGTATCTGTCGGACTAGATTTCGGCCTAGGTCTAGAAATAGCGCTCCGTCGCATTAAAATGACGAAAACTTCCTAATTTTGTATGAAAGATATAATTATATAAAACATATTATGTTGTTAGAATCTGTGCAATGTAAACTAACAGAATTAATACAAGTTATATTCTTTTACCCTAAAATATTTTGTAATCCTAAGGAGAAAATAGGTGAAAGTAAGTGAAAGTATACGCGAATATTTCGAGTGATAATATAAAAAAAAATCATTCATTCAAATTTCTTATATTCTTCGTACAAATGGATATACTGTTTTACAATAATTCATTAAAAAAAAAACAACACCTTTACAGACTGTGTTTTTTAAACCACAAGCTTTTTAAAAATATATATTTGGCACATCTATCGATACGCCTGTTTATAAAAACGCCATGAGATGGCATTCGACAGACAAGGGAATATTTCATTAAATTGAGCGTTTTTTTGGTAGTTTCTCACTAGAGAAACTACCAAAAAAATAGTTAGTAAACTATTACTAACTATTGTTGTATGTTATAATATTATGATTGTGTGTAGATAAAGTGTTATCTATCTATATAACTGAAGCGAAGGGACTCGCTTCTTGCAGGAAGGCCGAGCTGTAAGCTTATAGTTGAAGGTTTCATAAAATACTTCTAATTAACAATATGTAAACGTGCAATGAATGGTTTAAATGTGCATTAATATATAATTATTATTATTTGGTTATGAGATGAAATGATTTTATAGTTTATTTCTTAGGCATAAGAAATAATATTCAGTGCCATGTTCAATTTGTATAAAAAATGCAAGATCAGTATCGTCGCTTGTTTGGTATGGACGCCGGGTTTGGCATTATTACCGTGAGACGGCCATGGAGGCACATGTTATGTTAATTTATGGAGAATAAATCCTGTATGTTATTTATTTGAAGTTTTAATCACTGGATATGAATAAGGATTTCAGAGAGGACTTTACATTAGTATGTTCAATACTTTTCAATGGCGATGCTTAAAATATCACTTTAAGTGATGTTTATGTCGAATAATATTATCTATTAGGTTGGGGAAAAAGTTTCTTCGCATTTTATATAACAATTCAAAAGGTTTTTTTATAAAGTTTATTTACAAGTGACTAAAGTATATAGGTGCCATTTTGTTCGATAACTTTTTGCCATCTTGTTGGTAGGTACATGATCCCATTGCTATAAAATTTTTGGGGCTTCTGATGAAAAAACTGCGACAAGTGGTTTTGGCAGTCCTCTTGTGATGTCAACCTGACACTGCCTAAGGAATTCTGCAGCGACCGAAACAGGTGGAAATCTGAAGGTGCAAGGTCAGGACTATACGGCGGATGCATTAACACCTCCCAGCCAAACTCCCGTAATTTTTTCTGAGTGGCTAAAGATGTGTGAGGTCTAGCGTTATCATGGTGAAAAACCACACCCCTTCTGTTGATTAATTCCGGCCGCTTTCTCTCAACTTCTTGCTTTAATCTCATCAGTTGTTCGCAGTACAGTTCAGAATTGATGGTCCTGCCTGGCGGTAACAGCTCATAATGAATAATGCCCTTCCAATCCCACCACACACACAGCATCACCTTGTTGCGAGTTAACCCGGGTTTCGCCACAGTCTGTGAAGCCTGACCGGCCTTTGACCACGATCTTTTTTGCACGTTCTTGTCGTACGTGATCCACTTTTCATCACCAGTTATCAGCTTCTTCAAAAATGGTTCGGTTTCATTACGTCGTAATAAAGAATCACAAATGAGTACACGGTTCATTAGGTTTCTTTCAGTGAGCTCATGAGGCACCCAAATATCGAGCTTTTTTGTGTACCCAGCCTTTTTCAAATGCGCCAAAACCGTTTTATGGTCAATCCCCAGTTCTTCAGCTACATCGTAACTACTAATATGCCGATCTTACTCCACTTTTTCAAAAATGGCAACAGTTTTGTCCGTAACAGGGCGACCAGAGCGACGTGCATCTTTGATATCAAAATTTCCGGATTGAAAACGCTTAAACCAAATTTGCGCTACTCTCACAGATACTGCATTAGGTCCATAAACATCACAAATTTTTTTCGCGGCTTGTGTTGCATTTTTACCTTTTTTGTAATAAAATTTTAAAATGTATCGAAATTCTTCATAAGAATCACTCATTTTAACAATAAGAAAAACAAATGAAAATCTCAAATTTACCTAATTTGAATTTGGAATTGTCTTCTGTAAAATTAAAACTTTTTAATGATACCAAAATCAGCCAGATACAATTGGTATAGCCCAAGATATTTTATGACAAGTTCATACATACTATAATGCGAAAAGACTTTTTCCCCAACCTATTATACAAATATAATAAAGAGGAATAGTTTGTTTGTTTGCATTGAATAGGCTCCGAAACTACTGGACCGATTTTGATGAAATTTGGTACAGATGTAGAGCAGACCACAGGTTGTCACGGGGAAGAACATAGGCTACTTTTTATCGCAAAATCTGTACGGTTTCTGCGAAATTAATTTTTGCGCGCACAAAGTCGCGGGCAACATCTAGTGTCGAATAAATTTGTGTTTCCGAACCTCTTTATCGTAATTAGCGGTGGCGACTTGGCTAAAGGCTCTTTTAATACTACAATAGTTTAGGGTTTCGTGCCCAAAGGGTAAAAACAGGACCCTATTACTGAGACTTTGCTGTATGTCTGTCTGTCCGACTGTCTGTCACCAAGCTGTATCTCCTTCACCGTGATAGTAGACATTTGTCATTTTCACAGATGATGTATTTCTGCCACTATATCAACAAATACTAAAAAAAGAATAAAATAAATATATAAGGGCCATATAGTTAGTAGTTATACGGTTTTATAATGTTCGACTAAGGTTTCATAATGTTCCTTAAGTTACCGGTTATACGGTTTTGCCCACATCATTTGCCCCAAGTCACGCGCAGTGACTATTAGTGTCGGAAGGTGTAAGCTGCTAGTGATAAGGCTTATCAGCCTAATGAACATTTAAATTCAGCTACTATCAGCAAAACCGTTATACTTCTAAGTTCTAATGCCCCGTTTCTGAGGTTTTTTGTCGGATTACGCAAACGCGTTAACCAATCAAAAGGGCTTATTCAATAGACTAGATGTTGCCCGCGACTTCGTGCGCGCAAAATTTAATTTTGCAGAAATCATACATTTTTCCGCGATAAAAAGTAGCCTATGTCCTTCCCCGTGGTCTACTCTACATCTGTGCCAAATTTCATCAAAATCGGTTCAGTAGTTTCGGAGCCTATTCAATGCAAACAAACAAACAAACTTTACCTCTTTATTATCCTGCTAAACGTTGCCCGCGTCTTCGTGCGCGCTAAAGATAATCTCGCAGAAACCGTACATTTTGCCGCAATAAAAAGTAGCCTATGTCCTTCCCCGTAGTTAACATTACTTTCTTGTTTAATTCAGAGTCTAAACTTCTCAAAACTTCTCAAAACTTCTCAAAGCAATTCATCAAAATCCGTGCATTAAGTAGTTTTTGCGTGAAGGAGTAGCAAACATCGATCCATACATCGTCACAAACCTTGACATTTATAAGATACCTATGACACAAAAACCATTGAAAGTGAAATACTTATACCCCCTTACTAATAAACGCTGTATAAGCTTTGAATAGATATACAGTGTTTTGTTCACATCACACAAGTGTCATTTTTAATTCGATAGAAGGAGACAAAACACTGTATAACTATTCAAAGCTTATACTCCATTTATTAGTAAGGCGGACAGCCGTGTACTAGCAAGTTGCATTGCCATCAGGAAACAATTTGCCATAATTATTATAACTTAGTTAAAAAACTACACGTTTATTTTATAGAAAATCTTGAGAAAATCGGTATATTACATAACATTTTCCCCTTTCTAGTACTAGTCTCATCGTTTAATAGAAATAGTTTAATTTATCGCTTCATTATATACCGGAGATAATTTATAACTCAAGTGGATTATCATAATTCGATGAGCTATAATGTTATTTAGATGTTCAATAATATCATCACCTTTAGGCGTAGGCTCTAACTAAAAGTGGCCCATTTACTTGCGATGGATCGCTACGATCAAACCGTATTAAACTGGTTTCGGTAAATGGAAAATAACTTCATTTATAACTTTTATCTTATCTATACCTACCTACTAATATAATAAGAAAAGAAAGTTTGTTTGTTTGTTTGCATTGAACAGACTCCGAAACATGGGTTTATACGACATACACACGAAGTCTCGGGCAACATCTATTTTTTCAATAAAATCTGTGTTTGCCTCTTCCTCCTGAAGCCCTGAACCAAATCCTGGATCTACGCCTTTCCAGGACACGTATATACGCTAGACAAGCAGTTTAGCAATATAATTCTTTTCTTTTCCGGCACCTCCGCAGTCCGCATGGATGGATCCTCCCTGCTTACCAAGATCCTTCCTACCGTGCATCATAGGCATCACTTTTTTAAAGTCAATTGTTTTACCTGCTTACTGAACCATATGCGGCCTTTATTAGAGTGGGCAAGTGCTCCACATTGCGCCACAGTCGTAGTCGTGATCTGCTGGACCGTGGGCCGTCGTGAGTCGGCCATTTTGTTTAAGGGTACGTTTCGAAAGTGACGCGAAAGGTTATAAAGAACATCGAGATTATTGAAAGACATTATGTCGGATCTAACCTTTCTGATTGCTGAATGCTGGCATTTGGCATGAAACCTGTCGCTTTATAATATTCTCATGAAATCATCTCTATTAATCTATCTACAAAATGTCATCTCTTGTTTATGAATTATGACCCAAAAATTTGCAGGATTCCAAATTTGAATTTCCATACAGTTGTCTATGCTTTATTTAAATTCGCTTTAAGAAAAGCGCGTAAAACTCTATTCTAGGCAGTAGGCCTAGGTAGTATCTAAAAAGTGAACGCGGTAAAAACTAATTAGAACATCAACCCATCATACAAAAACTATATTATTTATTATTTATAAACCATAAATAATCATAAAGAAAGTAAACATTCGTGATGAAACTGTGTTGTCATAAAGAATACACAACATTACGAAAAAACATAACAGCGTCTAGGCACGAACTAGTAATGGCATTTTAAGTATTCCGTGTTCCAACGAGAAATTATGACGAAATACATCGAGTAAGAAGTTTTTTCCTTTTTTACGTGCTACTGTCTATTATATTTTTATGATTTAAAATTTATTGCCTGTACTCTGTTTTCGTGGAAAATTAGAAGACAATAGACATGCCTACGCTATGTTTAACATGTCTGTGAGATAAGAGGCACCCATAGTGCCGGCTGCCGTGCGGTTGCTCGGTCAGGCCGGAGCCAAATAATATATACGCATATTATATATTATGTATTACGAACGTACCGGAGCCCCTACTATATAGTACTAGAAAGAACCCTTATAGTTTCAAGTTGATCTATGAAACATAATGATTTATCGCTATTCGCTACACCTCTTTCCCCTAATTTTGACTTACGAAAAATCGCTAATATAAAGCTTGCAGAAAATAAAATCTCTCGATGTTTGGTTGTTTGTTTCGTCCAGGACCCGGGTGTAAATTCTGATTGACGTTGTCCGAATACGCTTATATTATTTTGATTTAAAGGTTGTTCAAAATACAATATTTTAGGCATAATATCTCTATCTCCACTTATGTCAAGATGTTTAGACTGAAAATAATTAACATTAGACTGAAAATAATTAACATTAGACTGAAAATAATTAACAATTTCGAAAAAAAGAATAGTACCTAAGTAAAGTTACATAAAAACTCTACGGCAATGTTAAGGTCATTGACCTCACACAGCTGATTGTATTAATGATTAAGACAAAGTCTTTTCTTCCCCTTTAAATCGCCTGTTTCTCTAAGGTTAATAAAGCAGTAGATCATAAACGTCCAAAATATCCGTAATAGATTTTGAAAAACCTCATATTTTCTACAGCAACAAAACTTTTCAAAGGAATTCCGTACCGCGACCTCGTGGCGCTTATTGTGATGGATTACACAATAGGTGATCGCAGATTCGAATCTCGCGAGACCGTTTAGTTACTCCATTAGGAATATAAGCCAAGGCCTCTACCTGAATCAAAACATCAATAATGCTTTATTAAACCTCATTGATATGTTTTGATACTCACTAATTTTGCGGGTAGACGGAAATATTTTGATACGAGACAGACCAGCTGCTCTATTACATATTACATAATAAAGGACTTCAACTAACAACTGGGAATGGTCTTCATTTTGACGTTTGAACTTTTTAAATTAGGTAATAGGGCAGCAGCTTAGCATGACCACAGTAAAAATAGTTTCATTAATAGACAAAATGACAGATTGACAAAGGAAAGCTTGTCGTTTTGTCCATATTGTCTGTCAGAAAGTCTATTTTTTTTTATTAAAAAAAAACGCATTTCTGTGGTGGTCCTTCTAAGCTTGGTAAAAAAAGATAAACAATGCCTTTAAATTATTATGCCAACTACAGTCTAAAAACTAGTATAGAGGGTTTGGCATATTTTGATACTTAGAAATATTCGTAGACCTACTGTGTAGTTTTACACGAAAAAAAGCGAAATATACCAACCAAATACCAACAATATTTACATGTTACATTCTTTGCATTTAAAATGGGTATAGTCTATGCCCAGGGACACCTTGGGTCTTTACCAGGTAAACAGATTGCATCGTCATACCAGATGTTTTCAATGTCAACAAAGTCTGAGTTTCACGCATTATGACGTCACTATGCCATTGTTTTAATTCACGAAATATTTTAATTGTGTGCGTAATACGAATGTGAAATCTAAAAAGAGAAATCATCAGATGAACTGATGCGCGAATCTCAAGAACAACAGCGAAGCGTGACTTACTCTCCAAAATAAAGGGACAAAGGCTTTAACTTTAAAATTTAATTTCAATTGAGCCATGTATTAAAATATTTAATTTAAATTACACAAAGACATATGGATGCTACCAGTTAGGCTCATTTACTGTTATGATGCTAATGTTTTTAGTAATAAAAGTTTTTATATACTAACTACATGACTAATATTAAAGGTTCTATACAAATTCAGAATAAATTAGAGAACGTGTAATACATTAATATAACTGCGTTCAACGTAACAGGTAATTTGTGTTTTTGTTTCAAATTCTTAATATAGACTTAAATGATGAGAGATTTCAACAATATGTTGACGTTTCATACATTTTTAAAAGACAAACGGGCCATCTTATGTAATACAAAAAATTCTTAATGCTACCTTCTTCTTAATGCTACTAATCAACTTCTTAATGCTTCTGCTAGCAGTAGCATTAAAAAGTAGATTTTTTTTCAAATCAAGTTATAAGTAACCAAATTAAAACCTCCCACAAAAATACTGCTAAATAAAATACGTGAATCAAATATCTTCCAAATAATTGAGCATACATCACCAGTCAAAAAAGTAGATAACAAAACCTACTTGATGAAGTGGATGAAGATCGTGCAAAAACCGTTAAATTCTAAAAGCCACAACATTCCTGTACCACCCATTTAGAAAAAACCGTAGGTGGTCTCGCGAAAACCGTATCAAACGAATATAGGGCATATGCATATCGAAATAGGTGCAAAAATAGAATCTAGGTTAGATAACAACAAAGAAATGTAGGTATACAATATAATATGAATGCTTATTTCCGTTTGAAATTTAAAACCGTGCGATTGTTCTACTTTTCAATTGAACAATAAAAGCATAATGGAATGCAAGTAAATAAAATAAAAAATAAACTGTCAACAAGACCATCATCAGCATCATATTGTGTACTAACTGCTAAACATAAAGTTCAACGAACGATGATAGTGAATCTTAAAAGTATCAATGTTCGTTGATCGTAATACTTAAAGTCACTGTCAGTTGGCGATAAACTTGCAAGAGCTAAAAAGGCAAATTGGGAAAAGGTTACTATTTCCCAGTTTTCGTAATCGGGAAAAAGTATTTCCCGATTTGCCTAATTCGGAAAACGTTACCATTTGCCTTTTTAACATAAATTTTAAGAAATCTTAATACTACTACTTAGATCTTTGTCTTTAAAAGAAACAAGAGTATGATTGGCTATCAAACTTGGATTTCCAAAAGCCACTTTTTCGAAAGAAATATAGGTCGAATATCACATTGCTATGAAGAAAACGAATTGTCTTTTAAATATGGCAAAACCCCCAGCAATTTCCGGCACAACCTACTCGTAGCCTGTACTGGTTAAGTAAGTTTTTTCAACGCCTTGTTTCTAAGGTGTGAATGAGTTCCTATAGTTGAATAGTTCGCATTGTTCGATGTTCGAAAAAGGATATAATAGATAAGGATATCCGGATGGTAAATACAAAATGTTATTTTAGTTATATGTCGTAGGACAAAAAGATTTAAAATTTAAAACGAAAAGAACTCTTCTGATATTAAAGCGATATGTGATATGATATGTGACTAAGCAATTCTGAATTTAAGTAAGGAAGACAATGTCTAGTTTTTAGATGATATACCTCTATTTCCTTTGAACAAATAATATCGTAAATTGCGCTAAAATGAAATAATATACCCGCTGAAACATGCATTTAAAATTTTTGAATCACCAATCGACAAAGAGATGTCAGATGATTAATAGAAACCTGTGGACGATCCTTTGTATGGTAATGTAAAAGCTACCTGCCGATGGGGCTATAGCTTTCGACCATATTCGCATACAATAAATCTTCCACCTGCTAGTGAAAAGACCGGAGAAAGTGTACCAGCGCCATTTGGGTCTCGACCTCAAACCTCAACCGCCACTTTTTTACTTGCAAACTCTTCCAAACCGGTTGAATCTTGCTTGCTTCTTGACCGTGAACTATTACCATTACCACACAATTGTATACCCTATCATGTGTGTGTTAAATATTATTTTACGTTGCATCGATAGAAAATCTCGCGAGTTTTGTCTTCGAAATAAGTGAAACTTTAGTAATTTCACTCGTATAAAAATCATTATTTTTAAACTTTTAAATTTTTAATGTTCTGTAATTCGTCAATTTTGGAGATCGTTAAATTTACAGGAAAAGTTTACATCGATAAATGTAAAAAATTATTTATGATAAGAATAGGAGGTTCTTTATTACTTACCAGTTACCACCACTAATCTGTAGCTAGCTTGTAAATATTATGCTCTAGATTCCAGACCTAGATCTTCAATTCTTCTACTAAATAGAATTAATGAAAAAGAACGCCACATCACTTCCACAAATTCTAACCTAACAAAATTCTTTAGCAATATAAAAAGGTAGAAAGACCATTATTATCCCTTCTGCGAAAGATCAGCAAAGCGTTACGGTAAGGCGCAAGTTTTGAAGGACAAACCAACTGTTATTAACTATCCCACAGTAAGTTGGAAGCAAGTTAAAACTAGGAAGATACGCATCGGTAGATTTTATTACTTTTACGACTAATATTTATGGTCATATCTGAAAGTTGTTTAAGTGTGATGTTGTTGCTTTAGATATATCTAGAATATTTTAGATAGACTCTCCTGTCACTTAATTTGAATATATTTACGCCAATATCTTCATTCTTTTCTTCAATTGTCATTTCTACGAGGTTTCTACACTCTACATTGTCAATATTTACTACGGTAACAACAGAAAGCTTACTACCTTCGTCCTTTTTCTCTTACTTAAATTATTATTACTTACTAAAAATATTGCCTAATTTTGAATGTTTGGGGAAGAGATTTTAGGGATTTTCCTAATGAAAGAACCGACATAACGGAAGTTTGAAAAGTAAACATTGTTTTAGTCAGTGTTGTTTAAACAATTAAAGGATTGTGTGATGTCTTGCACTTGAATTGCGTGATAAGATAACGGTACCTAAGCCTGATATCGAAAAGTTAATAATGCAGTTTATGGTGTATAATAAAATTGCCCTACATGAGCATTAGCATAGATTGTCATTTGTCGTCGAATTCGCATAGAAATGTATACGTAATGCAACACCATTGTGTTGGGTGTGTGTTTGACATTTATGTATCAATAATAAGTATCTAAGTAAACATATTTAGTTAGCCATTTGCTCCAATATATTTGTTTGAAAACTTGTCTTTTCTGCTTCAGATTAAATAAATAATAGCTTTTCTACATAGTTTCTAGTTATACAAAACTGATTCTTCGAAGAAACTGATAATGCAATTTTAACTGTTTCTTTTTACAAGATTGTAAGTGTCGGAAGCATGTATATGAAAACCTGTTAATTTTTGTCGATAGCTATCTTGTTCTAAACCTGTCCGAATATCCACCATTTTGGAATAGAATCAAATTTATCTTATTCTGCCGTATTCTGAGTTATTTGCTGAATTAATTGAATTTGGCTACCTGAACAGGTTTTTAGTGGCAGCTACAAGATCATTGCTAAGAATTAAGAAAGGATTGAACGATTTTATTTTATGTTGTAATTGCCTGGTTGAATGCCTTTACCGTATCCTAAAGATTAACTTATAAACAAAATCGTAATAATATTATGCCTTTGTTGTCTGTAGTAGGTATGCAGTATCTACCTCTATTTATTTTTCTCGTCACTACGTTTACCTACAATGTTATGCTTTTATTTAAATAAGATTTACTTGTACCTATTTTCTCTATTTTTGTGATTATTTACCATTGTTAGGTAGGTATTGATTATTGTATACAAACAATAATACTGTCGATATTCGGGACGTTAGTAATATTATATACCTACCTACCTATTAGTTGCTGTCGACTTACTAACTGTTCATTGCAGTCTCTACTCTCTAGCTAGAAATCTATATTTATCTCTACATAGTTTTTTTTCTCGCGATATCTTCTCTACTTTTCGTTAAATACATATTTTGCGTTATTTATTTATTATTGTTTTCGTCAGGAATTGATTTGTTTTTCTTTGGTACCAACTACCAAGTGGTACTTAAGAAGCAAATATTTGTATAAATATTTGATAAATATTTATAGTATGAAAAAATATAAAAATGTAGACAACATTTTCATATTTTTTCATACTTAGTAAAAAAGTTTATAATAAAATAAAAAATCATTTTAAGCATAAAGAAAAAATAATTCTTAAATCATAAATGTAGAGATAAAAGAGTCTATTGTTCTGGAAAAAAATAAGTTAAAGATTATAAAATCTACATAAAATTATTAACATTGTTATCATCAGATAGGTAATTGCATGGGTAATTGTTATCATTCTTAAGGCGATAATAATTTATGCAATCGCAATAAGTAAACCCTTGAAAAATTCTCACCTTGATTATTTCGGCAAACTGCTTCGAAGAAATTTCAAAAAACTCAACACATTCACATGTAAAAGTTAAATTAAAAAATAAAATTTATTATATAATAAAATACTGGTTGCGGTATGAAAAGGGGCACCGAACAAAAAAAGTAAAGTTCAATATTCTCAACGGAATGCTTGCATTTCGAGCCGCCGAAGTTTCGATCGAACTGATTTACGTAAATCGATCGAAACTTAACACTGCACACGAGATATTATTGTTTTGTCAACTCCACTGTTTTTATCACCATAAATTCAAAGTTTTTGTTTTTTTTTCTCGACAAAAGTCAGTCACTACGAAACGCACCAACGACACGTCCGCGCACCACCGACGCCAAATCCAATATGGCCGCCGAGCGAAGGCGAAGAAATTATTGTGACTCACTCAAGGCGAAATTTACCGTGACTGCACTGATGATTTTAGTGCATTTTGACGAATAAAATTATTGTTTTGTACGTTTTTTATTGGAACGCTCAATTAACGTAGATTCCTTTTTTGGTGATCAATAAATTTTTATTAGTACGCAAGAGCATACAAAACCCTAATGATATGCTCTACTAGTTACCAGTTAGCACAGCAGCTTAAGACTGTGTTTATGTATTTATTTTTTAACTAAAAACCAAAATCATAAACATTAAAAAAATTGTGCATTAATCTTCTTTTTAATATTAAGTATACATCTATGGCGTTAATATATTTCTGAACTCACAAAATACTTACAACTTTAAATGCCTTAATGCTCTACATTACTTTTTGTATCCTTTTATTTGAATCTCGATCTGCTAATGTTGCATCAAACAAACAATTTAAAATAAAATATATGTGGACTTTGCTTTCCTTTAAAATATACCTGCTCATATTAGGTATTTTTGTACCTAATCCAACAAAGCAAGATGCATTTTTTTTTTCAATTAAAGTTTATTGGGCCTAGGCCCTAGCTGCAAACATACCTATTATATTATATTTACTAAATTAATTAATATATGCATTACATTACAATAAATTATATTGTATTTTTTAAGATTTTAAAAATATTTACCCTACATTTTTTTTATATTTTTTTAAGAAAATAAAATATTGTGACATTTTAAACTGTCAGTTGTGTATCTTGTTTACGTGCTCTACATGCTCAAATTTTTCCAAATTTCCGTACCTACGTTCATCCTACGTTAATAATAAATAACGTTAGATTCTAAATTATGAGTTAGAAATCTTTACCAAAATGGCTCTAGATTTAGTTAGTATCGCTCAGCCACATTACATTCCTGGGTAAGTTTATTCTTTAGTTGTTATTTTTTACCCATTATGGAAAATACCTGATTATTATATGAACTAGCTTTTGTGATCGGCTTCGTCCGTCGACCCCCACTGCACCCCCGTAGGGAGGGGGAAGAATCCTTTTTTAACTGATTTCTACGTCATAATAAATATCTGCCTGCCAAGATTCAACGCAACACGTCCAGTTGTAGATGTTAATCAGTAGAACTGGCCCTTATGCTAGCTAGCTACATAATAGTCATCTGTGCCTTATGCTAATCATTTACCTTAGAACTAAACTATACATCTCTACTCTTCATAAGTACCTACTTGAAAACACCACAAAATATCTTTTGTTACCAAGCTGCAGATTACTTAGTTCTTAGCCTTATGCACATTCATGGCCATATTGATACATGCTCAGTATCTTCTGGCTTGAAAACTTTTTTTAAAACTAAAACGAACAAAAGTTGTTGCAAACGAACAAACGGATCACCTGATCGAAAGCGATTTAACCGTAACCCATGGACACCCGCAACATCAGAGGAGTTGTAGGTTTGTTGTCTCACTAGGTTGACACCATGGCACCAGATTAACGTAGTATGTCCCACAGGTACACCGGCCACTGTCCAGAGTACAAGTTCCGCATCGGCGACACGTATGGCTCCACCACGCACAAGGTCCTGCTAGACCCCAGCGTCAACCACTCCGAGCGGCTCGTGCTGGCCGACCGCACCGCCGATGACTTCCAGGTGCGTGTCTGTCTAGTGCTAGATACGTCGGCGACACGTCCGACTCCATCACGCACGAGATCCTGCTGGACCCCAGCGTCAACCACTCCGAGCGGCTCGTGCTGGCCGACCGCACCGCCGATGACTTCCAGGTGCGTGTCTGTCTAGTGCTAGATACGTCGGCGACACGTCCAACTCCGCCGCGCAGGAGATCCTCCTGAGTGCTGGACCCCAGCGTCAACCACTCCGAGCGGCTCGTGCTGGCCGACGACTTCCAGGTGCGTCTGTCTAGTGCTAGCTACATCGGCGACACGTCCGGCTCCACCACGTACAAGGTCCTGCTAGACCCCAGCGTCAACCACTCCGAGCGTCTCGTGCTGGCCGACCGCACCGCCGATGACTTCCAGGTGCGTGTCTGTCTAGTGCTAGCTAAATCGGCGACACGTCCGACTCCATCACGCACAAGATCCAACTTGCTGGCCGACCGATGAGAACATAGACTATAGGAAGAGCATACCTTTATTCATCCGATGATTTTTTCCGATTTCCGAGAGAGATTCCGATGATTGCACCCGATGAATTTGCCACGGGCCTCGAACGGTATAGTTACGCCACTGCCTTTATTAGAAGACTATGTCGCTCGCGACTTCATGCGCGCAAAAGTTAATTTCTCAGAAACCGTACATTTTTTGGCGATAAAAAGTAGCCTATATTCTTCCCCGTGGTCTACTCTACATCTGTGCCAAATTTCATTAAAATCGGTCCCGTAATGTCGGAGCCTATTCAATGCAAGACACACAAACTTTTCCTCTTTATTATATTAGTATAGATAGAGCATACTTTGCTCTTGCTTGCTGTGTAAAGTTATGCTTTTTTAAGAATTTAATGTTAAAAAGACATTAACATGCCAATTTAATGAAATTTAAGGTCATTCATTACCTTATATTGTATTGTTGTAATAAAGTTTATGTTCACCAGATTTACCGCCCACCGCAAGAAGACATCGACTTCGTAAACGCGCGGTTTCGCAACGGCGACCCTGTGTACAAGCATCCCATGATCCCGGGGTACGAAGGTAACATAGTAACATTCTCACATTCTCACTATTTTGTAGGTGCCTGAAGATCAAGGCCACCCCCCCACCTCCCCCCACCTAACGAGACTGTCTTTGGTCCTAGAAAAAAATTATTCTCATCCGGCATCTTTTCGAGCTTAGCGCTTGTCTCGGCGATAAGTTCTAAAGAAGCATTTACCAGGTAGAACTTTTCTATAAAAGGCATCGATGTACCGTTTGTACCTATCATATTGGTATTAGGTTTGCAGTATCACAGATTAAAGAAGGAGGAAAATATAAACAGCTAAATAGTTTGTTTTTTCAATTTGATTGCACTATTACAAGCGGTGTGTCCACGAATGTGCAGCAAAATTATGGGCCTTTGAAGGGGACGTCAGAATTGTCAAAGGACCGATTTGAATCGTCCTTTATATAAGTTGTTTCTCTGTACGTAAGTATAATGTATATGTCACCGTAAAAATGTAAAATTCTTTAGATTGTAAAACAACTAACGAGATTGTAAAAATATGTCGAAAGATTGAAAACCATATATTTATAATCTAACGAAGAATAATGTGTTCAATTAAAGGCAGAATATTCGCGTCGGAAGTCTACAAACATTTTACAATTTCACTAGATATATTACAATCTAACGGTTTTTACAATTTTACGGTGACATATATATTATAATATATTTTCTACTACTGCGCATACTATCTGATTATGACCTGCATGGAGACATGTTGACTAATTTTAACGCGAAAACCTTGCAAAAGGCTAACTTGCCGCGTGACTCAATCTGAGAAATAAGTGTCGTTTCTAAATTAGGACACCTACCGACTGTCGTAAGTGCGTCACATAACTTATATCCTATGTCTATGGAGTCTATAGACCAATACTAGAAGCGCTGACTGCGTTGATATATATTCTATCCAAACAAAATAATATTTGGAATGCACTGATTCAGGCCCTATCCATTTAGGTGGAGAATTCGAGATCTTTGTTTCAACGCAGGAGTTCCCAAGCAGTGGGACGTGTCTCCCTAATGGGGCGTAGAGAGATGTCAAGGGGGCAAATCATGGAAAATTTTAATAATTATAATTATGGAAAACCTAATAATAGCTTAACAAATAAAGTACTTATTGGGGCGTTGACAGATGGAACTAAAACATTTTCAACTGTATCATCTTAACCCATTAACCGCCAAATCAAAGGCAGCAAGCTCCGCCCGCGTAAATACAGTATCATGTATCCCACGAGAACACTGTCCTTTTTCGGGATAAAAAGTAGCCTATCTGTTAATCCAAAGCTTAAACTACTACCTTACAAAATTCATCAAATTCCGTTAGTAATTTTTCCGTGAAAGAGTAGGTAACAAAGATCCATCCATTCTAACTTTCACGTTCATAACATTAGTAGGATACAATATAGTGGAAACCTTAATTTTAATCCTTCCTCTACCTAAAAATACGTAATCTAATAGAATACTGTTACGAACAACACAAAGAGACAGCGCCATCTAGCGTCAACCAATGAAACCACTTAGTGTGAACAGGGACAGCGTGGGGCCCCCTACTCAGTACTAGATGGCGCCACTGTGCAAACGTTCCAGAATAAATCTAACACGGTCACGCGACTCGGGAACCTTCTGGAGTCGTCTGGGACTCGTATCGACCGGTATAAATACGTCGGAAGAATGCGAGCGAGTCGAGTTCAGTTTCGAGCTATCTTCGGGCGATTTCGAGGCGAAACAGGCGATAAGTTAAAGTGATACCAGTGATTAATACAAGTGAAACCCACGACTTGGCTACGACATAGGACATCGTTATTGCTTAGTGTTTGGACTTAGTGCTCAGTGTTTGGACTTAGTGTTTAGTGTTAGACCAAGTGCTTTGTGTTGGACCTAGTGCTAGTGAATAAAGTCTTCAAAAGAGTCAGCAGGTCTTTCTCTCCAAATCCTTCGAACCCTAGCACGTAACAATATTATAATAATAAATTACCTATATGTTTATCGATCAAAGTAGGTACTACAGAAACCGTATAATATTTGAATAAGGTTTCAGATTACCGATGGACCTGATTTAGTGTAAGCGGCTTAACATTCTTCAGGCGAGATTCCTGAAAATGTGTGGCTAAATAAACCGGTCAAATGCGTATCGAACCATGTGTATATGTCACCGTAAAACTGTAAAAACCGTTTAATTGTAATATAACCAATGACATTGCAAAATGTTGATAGACTTCGTCACTTCGGACGCGATTCGCGAATATGCTGCCTGTTATTTAAATACAATATTATTTTTCGCTAGATTATAAATATATACTTAGTTTTGAATCTTTCGACATATTTTTACAATCTCGTTAGTTATTTAACAATCTAACAGTTTTTACAATTTTACGGTGACATACATACATAGACTGCCAAAATCATTGTCCTTCCTAGCTAGCTACATAATACTAATCTGTGGTCCTTCCTTTTGGCTTCGCAGTAGTCGGGTAAAAATATACATACCTATACTTAGTATCTAATAGCCGTCTGTGACATTTCGTGTTTAATATTTATTACGAATAGAACTGTAAAGCAAGTATAACATAAAATATTATAACTACTATCTTCACCGCCTGTGATGCCCATAATAATATTATGTCCTTCTAAAATTACTTTGTAAATTGTAGCGTACTGAACTGCATTTAAAGGAAACTATAAAATATAATAGGTTATCATTAAAAATTGAGGGTTTTAGTTTATGATGTAATTGAAAACTGTTTATTAATTTATTTTTAACCGTGAAATCATATTTAATTTATGTCATTCTTTCAGGCTTCAGCACATACCTATATTTTCGGTATATTATCAAAATATTATGTAACAAATACTACCTAATTAATATAATGATCGAAGGACAGAATACTTAATAGTACCTACTTATGCCTATGGTCCGAATTCCGAAGCGACACCATACAAGAGCGTTATTGCCTTGTTAGTTGTTTGATGTTATTGTATAATGTTTATCTACAGTTCGGTCGAGATTCCAGTAACAACATCTTAAGGCCACGTGGACCCAATTTTACATGACTTTGAATCGATAATAAACAAACAAATAGTAACTTTAAAAAGCCAAAAAAAAACACATTGTTGTTTACTTAATGTTCTTTAACAATTTGTGGTTCGAAACATAATATTGAAAACTTCACTCGATCAAAAATAATTCCGAAGAGGAGGCTAAATTTGAATATTTTTCTTTTTGTTCATGAAGTTCATGATAGTTTTACTTTCAAAAATCATATCTACGAAAAGCTAATAACTTAGAAAAGAATAATTTCTGGTTACATTTTGCATGTTGGTTTAATTATTTTAACCATAAATTAATATTGAAATGCAGCGTGCGTAAGCCGCTAGAGTCGCCCCACAGTCGCCCGCTAGGCGTTGACGAGGACAGACCTATGTCAGTTTTGCTAGCGCACGCCTTACCCGCGTATTTATCGAACAATTCTTTCGTTTCTAACGCAGTGTACGAAAGTCAGTTTGTTTTGTTTCTTTTTATTTTTGAACATATCATACACAATAACATGTTATATTTTATCGTCGCCGCGTCATTGCTTTTGCCAGATGAGACGACCTCTGTGGCTCAGTGATTGAGCGTGTTGGTGCTCAAGCCGGGGGTCGCGGGTTTGAATCCCGCCGAAGGAAAAAAAGTTTCCTGTGTTCCCGGGTCATGGATATGTATAATACAATAAAAATCTAAAGGAAAGTCAGTTTCTTTGTATTTTTTTATGTTTCTTTTTATTTTTGAACTAAATCTATACATCTATACATCTATACATCTATACAGATAAATATAATTGAAGTGTCTGTTTGTAATGTCAAATTAACAGCTTATCACTTGATGCATATGAAAGTATATTCGATACTAACAATAAAATATCAATTTTTAAAATTTTTGTCTGTCCGTCTGTCTGTCTGTCTGTCTGTCTGTTTGTTCCGGCTAATCTCTGAAACGGCTGGACCGATTTTCACGGGACTTTCACTGGCAGATAGCTGATGTTATAAGGTCTAACATAGGCTACTTTTATTTTAGGGTTCCGTATAAAAAATAGGGATCCGTTTTCGTTACTTGCGGGTAACGAAGTTATGCAAACGAAGTTGCGGGCATCAGCTAGTTATACATATAACCATACACAATAACATGTTACATTTTATTGTCGCCGCGTCGTTGCTTTTGCCAGATGAGACGACCTCTGTGGCTCAGTGATTGAGCATGTTAGTGCTCAAGCCGGGGGTCGCGGGTTTGAATCCCGCCGAAGGAACAAAAAGTTTCCTGTGTTCCCGGGTCTTGGACATATAATACAATAAAAATCTATAGGAAAGTTTGTTTTGTATTTTTTTATGCTTCTTTTTATTTTTGAACTAAATCTATAGGTACAGATAAATAAAAATGAAGTGTCTGTTTGTAACCTCAAATTAACAGCTTTTCACATAATGCATCTGAAAGTATATTCGGTACTTACAATAAAATACCAATTTTTTAAAATGTCTGTCCGTCTGTCTGTCTGTCTGTCTGTCGGTCTGTCTGTCTGTTTGTTCCGGCTAATCTCTGAAACGGCTGGACCGATTTTCGCGGGACTTTCACTGGCAGATAGCTGATGTCATAAGGTCTAACATAGGCTACTTTTATTTTAGGGTTCCGTTTAAAAAATAGGGTTCCGCTTCCGTCAGTTAGGCGCAAACGAAGTTGCGGGCATCGGCTAGTTATACATATTATAACCATACACAATAACATTATCGTCGCCACGTCGTTGCTTTTGCCAGATGAGACGACCTCTGTGGCTCAGTGGTTGAGTGTGTTGGTGCTCAAGCCGGGGGTCGCGGGTTTGAATGCTGAAGGAACAAACATTTTTTCTGTGTTCCTGGGTCATGAATGTGTATTAAATATACTAAAAATCTTAAATATGTGTATAATATAAAAATTATTAAATATGTTTCTGTTGTCTGGTACCCGTAACACAAGTTCTTCGAGAACTTACCACGGGACCAGATTGACTTGGTGTGAAGCGTCCATACATATATTATTGTGTTGTGTATTATGAGAAAAAAGTAGCTGATGCGTGGAGTAGCCTTAGTACATTATTGAATAAGCCAGTAAACGGTTTTTATGAATTTGTAACATCTACCATCTTCTTTGCCGTACTTTTCGTTTCTTTTTATTTCGATTTCTGTTTTTACAATAATAATAATAAATAACTCCCCACGCGACATCCGAGTCGAGAGCCAAGCTCTAACCACTAGACCACGGAGGCTGTTCTATTTACAATAAAATATAAGGATACGAGCTCAACATCTGTCATGCTTGCCTTTGCAGAACACACCAAGTCACTCGCAAGTAGGGGTTGCAATCCGGATACTTCGAAATTCGAAAAATTCGAAAAATCCGGATTTTTCGATTTTTTCAATCTTGGTTACTACTTTGAATAAGGGATATAATTAATCGAGTGAACAAAAAATAAGTTGGTGACTGCACGTGAGCATACTGTATTGCTGAATTTGGCAGCGAATTAATATGCTGGCGACTAAATTACTTCAATCAATCTTGGTTACTACTATGAAAATTACATATTTTAATTGTAATTAGTATGTACTCTAGACGTACAATATTTGAATAAGGGATATAATTAATCGAGTGAACAAAAAATAAGTTGGTGACTGCACGTGAGCATACTGTATTGCTGAATTTGGCAGCGAATTAATATGTTGGCGACTAAATTACCAAACTGGTGAAATCACTCAAGTGACAAAAAATACAAAAATCGGCAGATAAAAAGTAGCGAAATTTAATCCAATTAGCACCGATAAGTTGGTGACCATTATACCATGTAAGTAGCTTATAAAGATTTGATTGATAAATTAATAGCTGCTAAAAATTCAATTTGCAAGCTACGGAAAATCCCAGTTTTGGATACTATTGGAGGTTTTTTTTTCTTTGGTATGGGTATCGTTTTCAAGGTTTTTGGGGGTGCAGAATGATATGAAAATAAAATCCGTTTTAAAATTCCAAAATGGCGTATATTTTTTTTTTTTATTAAAAATGGATGTCTTTTTCCATGTTTCATATGCTGATTATAAAATTGTCTTCCAATTTCATTTTCCAAAATGGAGACTATCCAATCTTCGTAAAATTAACATGTAGTTTGTAGAGGTACCAGCTATGTAAGGTATAGAAACTTTTCGAAATTCAGGATTTTCAAATTTCTTTTTTTGGCATTCATGAAAAAAATATGCGATTTCCGAGTTAAGGGGGAGGAAATTTTTATTATTTTTCCAGTAATAGTATTATTTTTCCGTTTCTAAAATAGAAGCGATTTTAGAAAAAAAATATGGCAATGTTCTACTTTGACACGAACAGTGTATAAAGCTATAGAAATTTTGGAAAATTCAGGATTTTCAAATTTCTTTTTCTTCCATCGTGAAGAAACTATGGTGTTGCGGGGTTCTTAAGGGGAGGAAATTTTCATTATTTTTTCAATAGGATGCACCGTTTCCGAGATAGAATCAATTTTATAAAAAAAAATTAAATGCTCTACATTGAGATACGAGGGATATATAAAGCTATAGAAATGTTGGAAAATTCAGGATTTTCGAATTTCTTTTTCTCTCATCTTGAAGAAAATATATGGTTACGGAGTTATTAAGGGAGAGGTAATTTTCATTATTTTTCAAGTAGGATGCACCGTTTCTGAGATAGAAGCCATTATAGAAAGAAAAAATACGATAATGCTCTACTTTGAGACACGAACGGTGTAAAACGCTATAGAAAATTTGGAAAATTTAGGATTTTCAGATTTTTTTTCTTCCATCATGAAGAAAATATAATGTTGCGGAGTTTCTAAGGGGGAGGAAATTTTCATTATTTTTCATTAGGATGCACCGTTTCCGAGATAGAATCTATTTTATTAAAAAAATATAAATGCTCTACATTGAAAAACCGGGGCCGGGATGCATAAAGCTATAGAAATGTTGGAATATTCAGGATTTTCGAATTTCTTTTTCTCCCATCATGAAGAAAATTTGAGGTTGCGGGGTTACTAAGGAAATTTAAAATGGATGACTTTTTTGTAATCAGCACCCCCAGAAACCAACAAAGGGACAACCATATTATTTTTATAAAATTAAGTATGTCCGCCATATTGGAATTTCAAAATGAATGTCATTTTCGTATCCAGCACCCCCAAAAACTTGGTAACGACACCTATGTTAATTTTGCGAAAAATGAATAACCGTTATTTTTAAATTTCAAAATGAATCTACCCAATATCTACACCAAGTCGAGGAAAATTAAAAATTGGGAATTTTGTACGCTCCTTTGTTTTTTTTTATGTGCGCTGGTTTTGCTGCTTGTATGTTGAGTTACCTACATTACGGAAAATATATGTACCTATTCTTAAATTAAATGTGTACTCACAAATTGTCGCCAAGATGGTTATTTGTTCGCTAATATAATATCAGTCTGCCAGTTTGGAATATTCAGTGGTATTATTTAGTCACCAGATTTGTAATTTTTTATTCCTTACATTCTAAAGAATACACCTAAATTCTAAAGAATACAACTAAATGTTGGCTAAAAGCCAACATTTAGTATTCAATATTCGGTATTTTCACATCCAAAATTTAATTGTTTTGTCGTGATTGTTTTAAACACTTACGGATTTTGTCACGGTTTACGTTTTACGGTTACGTTTACGTAACGCGACAAAATCCGTAAGTGTTTAAAACAATGAACAATATTCGCGTAAACATAAGAAATAAATATGTTTTGTCGTGAGTTTAAATACATGCCTTTGGATAATTTGATATTATTTGTTGTCCTGTTGAAATTGTTGACACATTTTTCCATTTATTCAAGTTATTTGGTAGAACATAGTCAATCCATTAAATGGAAATGCGAGGGATGAAGATCTGTTAAAATATTATGGCCGCTATATATGCATACTAGCGACCCGCCCCGGCTTCGCACGGGTACAATACTGATACTAATACTACAGATAACAGAATGTCTTTAAACCTCTAACAAAACGGGTGAAATTTAGTCAAAACAAACAGAAACAAATTAATATAGGTACCTACTATGCTAATACTTAATGAAATAAGTAAGTGGGTATACTTTTATCGTATGAAATACCTACACTTTTCAGAACTAACAATACAACAATCACTAAATAAATAGTTACTCAAGTATCTATCCATCATAGTTACAACGAACACAAAACAAAAAATTTACTCATAGATCTAAACTCGCACGCCTTGGCGACGACGCGACGCCCACTTCGCAACGGGCCGTGCAGCAGAAATCGTAATATTTTAATTTCGCCATAACTTCAAAACCAAACATCCAATTTTAATCATTAAAAGACCAAATATTATCTACATAAACTGTACTTAGTGATGAAATAATTTATTTTGATAAGGATTAATAGCATGAGTAAAATAAACGCGTTTAAATGTAGTCCAAAAAAAATTCAAGATTTCTAAATAAAAAAATGGTTGTTGTGCCTCACTCGACATAGATAGGTATAGTGTGTTGCGGACTTTTTTGTAGATACTTATAAGATCTACAATTAATTAGAACATTTTATGGTTCTATCTTTTATAGTTTAGGCAGCGTACGCAAAATAAGTAACTTTTCTGGTTGATTTTTTACACCTTGTGTCCGAAAAACCCAAATATCTTACGGAACCCTATTTTTTTCCAAAATAAAATTTAGCCTATGTTACTCGTGGATAATGTAGCTTTCGAATGGTGAAAGAATTTTTGAAATCGGTCCAGTACTTTTTGAGCCTATTCATTACAAACAAACAAACAAACAAACATACAAAGTTTTCCTCTTTATAATATTAGTATAGATGTATGGACTGTTTCTAAGATACTTACAATTTTATATTTTTTCAGTAGTAGTACAGTTCATTAATAGGTGATCCAATTTATAAAAACACTGAATATGGTTTCAGTTTCAATTGCACAAGTAGTAAGAAGTATAATAAGCAAATCCAAACCCAATTAAAGCTTTGTATTTTTATATTTATTGAATTCTTACTAACGAAAGTCGAAACATATTATTGCAATTTTAATTTCTACAATCATAGAATGCCAAATTAATATGACAGCTTAAAAAGAAATGTAGTGGTTTAACTATATTTAATTATCTTCTAAATAATGAATATCTAAGTCCAAATACCTAAATATTATCTCTATGATATCAGGAAGAAGTTTTGGAGTCGATAATACCTGACTGGTTGGTTTAAGATTAGAGAGAGTTTTTCCGAACGAGTCAGTAGCAAAACTAAATGAAAATCAACGCTCCTGTTTTTGCGTAGAAATAATTATTTTTAGATAATATTTTAAAGATAAGATATAGGTGTCAAAAATAGCACCAACGATTTGTGTAAACCACTGTTATTTTTTTAAGTAATGTAGTTTTCATCTTATAGCGGAAACTTCAAAGTGCAATGAAGAGTAAGATGTTACTGTTTATTTGTAAGTAAAATGTTAAAATAAAGATCTTACAACAGTTATAGGTTTTAAATTGTGCTTAGAATTGCTTATTGTACTTCTGTTAGTTACCGAGGGAATTAAAAGCACCATTTACGTGTTTAATTATTACCCAAACAGGTGGGTGATTTTTACTTTCAATAACTCAAAAGTGGTCCAATTTCGTCCATACAAAATTATTTGTTCAGCCCCATGCTTCAAATGATTTGTCTTCATTCCCCGGATCTCGATTTAAAGGATTTTCAGTTTCCTACGTTTTATTAAACTATATTAATTTTCCTACGTTAGTACTTTCACATAGAAATGGAACTTTACGAAAACGGTAGTGGTGAATATGTAAAAAAAGCGTTAAAAAGATCACAGGCTATTCCAATTTTTTATAATTCTTTCTGCTGGAACATTTAGTAAATAACAATATATACATACCTTATTTAAAATAAAATACTAACTATAAAACTGAACATTGTAGGATTTGAAACGTAATCAAAAATATTTCTAAAAATAAAAAAAAATTAATATAATTAAGTATATAATTTTGATATAATCTCATTATGTTTTTATTTATTCAGATTGTAATTCTAATACTTACAACTTAAAATCAGAATTTATTTAAATTAAATTATAAAAAAGTAACTCTTTTTTTTACTAATGAGTGTAAGTTTTGTTACAACATAGTAGTAAAATAAACATTAAAGTTTTATAAAATATGCAACAAATTTAAAAAAAATGAAAAAATCTGAATTATCCGGATAATCCGGATTTTTGGGAGAAAAAATTCGGAAATCTGGATTTTCAAAAAGTCAAACGTTTGTGGAGGTTTGGATTTTGCGGCAAGTGGCAAACGTGCGGACTCGGCAGTAGGAATACATTTTTTGCAAGTGCCTGCCTAAGTAGTTACCATCAAATCGTCAGCGCCTACCTGATACAGTATTATTATCTCACGAAACGACACGTACTTTAGTGACCACACGAGCTAACGATAGGTACTCGTCTCCATGCACACATCGAACACAGCGTGTTTTTATACTTGTAACAGAACACACTGCATAGAAACTGTCAAAATAATTGAATATAATTTAATCATTTTTTACTTAGGTTAGGTTTACTTAGGTTTAGGTTTTACTTAGGTTACCTACCTATAATATCTATTCAAATTATGTGTGCTATGTGTTGCATTAAAACAGTTATCTATGGATTTTATTATCTTTTTCAATACAAATAATAAAATAAGATGACCTACTGCCGACACGTCTACACTGTAACACTTTGGGTTCATGTAAGTTCACGCCGGCGACGTAGGCGCGCGGCTCGCTTTGCGGCAATTGCGGGCAACTCTTGGAAGCGTTAAATGCCTATTTCGCTTGGTCTTCGTGGCCTTAAATCGACAAGTAACGGAACGCATCTAGATTATACAGGAATACTTTTTCATCGGTACAATAAATTTTACCACGGCATTGTTATCGATAATAGAGTACATTTCTCAAATAAAAAAAATTATTTTTTTTTTCATTTCAATTATTTTATCCTATAACCAATCTAATACCGCATGTGCGCACTAACTACAAGGCGTCAACGGGTGCGGTATGAGGTAGGGGGCGGTGGGGTGGGGTAAGCGATCGGCCGGGCGGCGCACGAGTTGGCAACAAAGCATCGATAGATGCGTAACGTATCCACATTTTGTATTAGTTTAGCGCAGTGGTCCCCAACCTTTTTTTTACGCGGGCCACAAACCCGTTGTACTCCTGGTGTCGCGGGCCGCAACCAAAATTTTTTAGGGGCAAAAAAATATGTTGTTTAGAAGAGATGTTTGATATTGGGCCAGCTCTATGTACACCACCTATGTAAATGGAAAAATATAAGGGAATTTCATAAAAATACAAAAAAAGTAATTTGAAGAAGGGTACGTGCGTACAAAAATGATTATTTGAAGAGTTTTTTAATGCGAGAACCCTATTTTAGGGCGGCTATGACAGTTGTTTTGACTTGACTTTTGACGTAGTTGATAGTTTTAGGAAGAGACATCTTCTTGAGTGTCATACGTCTTTCTTTGTGAAAAGTCATGTCATTGTCAAAATGATATTCTTTGGTTAATTCTGATCTAATCCGCCATGTTTTATTTTACGTTGTATTGCTCTCCTTGACGAATTTATTTTAAATGTGCATTGAAACGAAGAGAAATAAAATAAAATAAAGGATAGGAAACAGTTACTATATTATACATTTACATATAGTATACATAGGGCTGGCCCACGCCTCATACATTTCTAGAACATCTCTTTTAACGATTTAATAATAGAATAACACAAGGTAGTTAAAAGAGTGAAACTAAACATTTAAGATGAGCTAACGAGTAACGACACAAACTAAAATAAAATAACAAATATGTATTATAATAATTATGTTAACTCAGTGAGATTTTTGGAATTGTGAACGCTTTTTCACAACTTTATCTAACGGTTACAGATTTCACGCGGGCCACAGATAAAGGCCCGGCGGGCCGCATGCGGCCCGCGGGCCGCGGGTTGGGGATAGCGGGTTTAGCGGATAAGTTCGGGGATTGATAATTTTGTTTTTTTTGTTCCAAAGGGGTAGTAACAAAAATCGCTAGTATTTTTTATTTTTGACAACTATTACGTATGTTGATTTATTGTACTGGTGAAAAAATAACCCTGTATTATTAGAATATTAAATGTTTTGGAAACCTTCATACAATATGACTTTTTTTTTCCAAGTCAACAATTTCCGAGTCGATTACTTGAAAACGGTTAATTTGACAAAAAAGTTTATGAGTTGGTCTCCCCATGGCACTTCTAAACTAGGCATTTTAAAAAATCATTAGAAAAATTATTTTGAACGAAATCGGACAATTACTTTCTTTCAAATAAATAGGTTAGTAATTTATAGAAAGCCAATAACGCATTGGTAGTGACGGAACCCTCCTTCGGAACCTTAGACATATTGTCCTGACATGCTCTCGGTTAGGTGTTAGCTGTTATATTCCAGAATTTATGTCTATCATCGTCAAGATGATTTTCGCCGAGTTTCATCATGATCAAAATTCATCTAACAGACGCAGTCCGAATGATATATTTCCTCGTCTTTCCTTCCTAAAGGATTCCTACCAAAACTGAACAGTCATTTCGGGCAGCGCTACACGGTGGAAGCTACTGAAGCCCTGTCAGAATTCCAGAAGGCCCAGCTTGGTCAGAGAGCAGCCAAGAATCAACTGGAGAGAGTGGTCGATTTACAAGCTGGGAAGGGTCAACCCTGGGACCTAGAGGATAAGTTTGTAAGTTATAAAATTAAATTGGTATATTTACCGACTTATAAAAGTATCTATATTAAAATGTGTGTGTTATAGACGTATAGGTATATTTTATAGACGTGCCATGTTGAGGCAAAAAGTATCTCCAGTTAAATGGCCCCAATTTTGAGATTTTGGGGCCATTTTGCCATTTGGACTATGAAGAAAACAAGATGGTTGACATTTGAAGTATGGTGAAAACCAAGATGGCGTAACTTTTTAATGTATTGAAGATTTGATCTGTCAAATGTACGCGTCATAGCTAGCTTGAGTTTTGAACTATTTGGTGTATTCAGTGAATCCCGGAAGTGAGAGTCTGGGAAGCTGTGAAAATATCCATCTACGGCCCTCTCAACTTCTTCATTTGAACTATTTAGTGTATTCAGTGAACCATAATCGAGAAAGTTTTAAAAGACGCATGGGAGTCTAGTAGGAACATTTAAAAGCGGCGTAAACGTAACGTTAAGCGAAATTTATATGGTAATCTGTCATGATTTTGACAGTTTTTCATAAAATTCTCATTCGATTTTACGCCGCTGTCGAATGTTCCTGCTAGGCACAGAGATTTTTTTCCTTTTAGCATAATCTGAGTTTTAGTACTAGATCGGTTTAAACGTGGTTCAAATTAGTAATTCTGCGATTTGTGGCTTTTTTTTTTTGGTAAATCTAGGCGGCTACAGCGGAATTTAAGCTGCCTCTTATGATGGTGAGGCCGGAGTGTGCTGGAATACTGAGGGATTTGCCTCTGGACGAGCCCAAACTGTCTCCGCCTTCGCATTCTGTCAGTCCTTACTTTATGGATAACGATGATGCTGAGAAATACATCAAGAAAGGTACATACGTGTTCTCATTATTTAGAACTACAAGGGCAAGGTAAAAATTTCTCGGTCTGACATTGAAAGACTGCGATTTTTAAATAAAAAATTATTTTATTTTTCTACATAGGTATTATTCTCCGTTGACTACGACATACTTGGTCCAGCGTTTCTCTAACATCAGTACTCCTTCCCGGAAGAGAGAGTCTGGGAGGCCGGTAAAATATCCATCTACAGCCCTCTCAACTTCTTCATTTGATGCGAAGCGCTTTCTAGAAACAAATTTCTTCAAGTTAGGGAATAGATAGAAGTCTGACGGTGCCTGTGTCGGACGCAGTTTTCCCATCACCGAAGCACTTTTGTGAACAGGTGCGTTGTCCTGGTGAAAGATGATTTTTTTCTTCCTCATGCGAGGCCTTATTTCGCGAATTTTAGCATCCAGCTAGTCAAGAATATAGGAGTAATATTCTTCTGTAATTGTTCTGCATTTTTCAAGGTAATCATCAACAGAATCCTTTTCGCAGACACTGGCCGTGACCTTTTCGGCATATGCGATCGACTTCGCTTTTCTTTGGCGCTGAACCACCGGCTTCCGCCCACTGTTTCGGCTGCTGTTTTGTTTCTGGCGTGTAGTGGTGGACCCATATCTCATCCATCATTGCTGCGAAATTCATTTGCGCATTGCGGCACTTACCTTGCGCTTTCGCATTCTTAATTCTTGATGCAAGATGTTTCGAACTATTTCTTCCTTAGATTATATACATTTCTTCCGATATCCCCGTACGGTCTCAGCTATCTAGCTATAAGCTGAGGCCGTACGTTCCCTATCATCCAACACGATGTTGTGCACCTTTTCCATGATTTCCGGTGTGGTTGCGATTTTGGCTGTCCTTTTTATGGGTTCGAGGATGAGAAGGATGGGATGATTCAGCTGCCCACTTTTTAACGGTTGACATTGAAGGAACAGAGTCCCCGTAAACTTTTGTCAACTTTGGATGAATTTCCTTAGCTATTCGTCCAAAACGAAGAATATTATGACCGCACGATACTCCAGTTTATCCATTTTAACGAAAACGGAAAAACACGTATGACGTTTGATTGAAAAATTCGTGTAAACATACATACTAGTTGAGAGAACAAGTTGAAATTTGTCATAAGAAGTAAGGTTTCCAGGCAGAAAAATATATCCTTGCTGATTGGAATAAAATTTGTGTGTCAGGCCGAGAATTTTTTACCTTGCCCTCGTATTATAGAGGTACGGGGTTAACACTACTCAAAGGGGAAAGGGTCATACTGCATAATATGCAAACCCAAGGTCGCGAACGGCTCCGCCCGCGTAAATACAGTATCCCACGGGACAGTACTTTTTCGGGATAAAAAGTAGCCTTTGTTTTAATCCAGAGCTCAAGCTGCTACCATACCAAATTTCATCAAAATCTGTTAAGTAGTTTTTGCGTGAAAGAGTAACAAACATCCATCCATTCATTCTCACAAACTCTCACATTTATAATATTAGTAGGAGTAGGATAGGATTGACATTAAGGGTAGAGATATACGCAACGGAATCCGGTAGGCCGTAGAGAATTATGAGCACTGAAAATAGATCTCTGCACTAATACAATAGAGTTGAAAATCGAACATCCGAGTGTCGAGTCAAATGTCAATGTCATATATGACAGCTCAACACTCGAAACTTCCATTTTCATCTGTATTGCATTAGCACAGAGTTCTATTTTCAGTGCTCATAATTCTCTACGGCCTACCGGATTCCGTTGCATATAGTCCCAGCCTAAAGACGGCTATTTATTACTACCGGTGCTGAATTTGCTGGATGGGCCGTGAGTATGACGCTTAAACGGGACACCAACAAGTCTCACTCTCACCTCTTTCATTCAAGTTAAAACCTAAATATCTCTTACGACAATGCGACGTTGACAACTTAATTTGACAATCTGAGTCAAGTCTGAAACTGAAACTTTTAAAATAAACATCGGTCAAAAAATTTCGACTATAAATTACAAAAATGTCGTACGCAAAACTGCACCTTTCCTTCGTTAAAAATCAAATTTGGGGATATAATCCCGCTGAATCTCTTCGTAAGTTTTAAGAATAAAAAAGTACATATACATAGTTCATAATAGTAATTAAGACTGCTGAACTGATTGTCTGAAATTGCTTCAGTACCAAAATATGACTTTTCAGGAACCGCAACTCATGTACCGTACGGATATCAAAGATTTGGTGAAACCTCTAAGAAATTAACAAATTCGGCTCTATGTGACTTTACATCAAACTATAGGAGTAGACAGAGTACAGAATGGGCACCAGTAAACGTTGTCAAGTAAGTAGAGCTTGTAATTAATTAAATATTAAGTTCGTAATCAACGAGTTATTTATATTCTTTATCATACTCAACTACTTAATATCATGTAAAGAAGAAGGAACTATTTGAAATTTTGTGGTTCGTAGTAGGTAATTATCAAAGTTGTCTGAACTAGGTTTTTTTTTTTTTTTTGAAGATTTAATGGCCTGGTAACAAGACCTTTAAGCCAAGTCTGAACTAGGTAGGTATAGTCATAGAGTATAATGTTTTTATTTAAATTCGTTGCAAGACTATTAATATTTGGGATATAATTAATCGAGCGAACAAAAAATAAGTTGGCGGCTGCACGTGAGCATACTGTATTACTGAATTTGGCAGCGAATTAATATGTTGGCGACTAAATTACTAAACTGGCGAAAACACTCGATTGACAAAAAATTCAAAAGTCGTCAGATAAAAAGAGGCGAAATTTAATCCAAATTAGCACCGACATTTATAAGTTGGTGACTTAATTTCCGAGTTGGTGACCATTATACCATATAAGCAGCTATAAAACCAGATTTGGTTGATAAATTAATGGCTGCTAAAAATTCAATTTGCAGGCTACGGAAAAGCCTATTTTTTGATACTGTTGGAGAATGTTTTTCTTTGGCATGGGTGTCATTTTCTAGGTTTCTGGGGGTGCAAAATAATATGAAAATAAAATCTGTTTTGAAATTCCACAATGGCGTAAATTTTTGTTATTAATATTAATAAAGTTGTCCTTTTCCAGGTTTCTGCGGGTTCTGATTACAAAATTGTCTTCCAATGTCATTTTTCCAAAATGGAGAATATTCGATCTTCGTAAAATGAATATGAATACTAATTTAAAAGATCTTGGGGATGCTAATTAGGATTGATGATTATTATTACAGTATGTTATGTAGTTCAAGGTACCAGCTATGTATAGATTTTTTCAAAATTCAGGATTCATGAATTTTTCTGCCATTCATGAAGAAAATATGCGATTTCTAGGTTAATAAGGGGGAGGAAATTTTCATTATTTTTGCAGAAGATTGCACCGTTTCCGAGATAGAATCAATTTTATAAAAAAAAGAAGTAAATGCTGTACATTGGGATACGACGGATGTTTATAGCTATAGGAATGTTGGAAAATTCAGGATTTTCGAAATTTTTTTTCTCCCATCATGAAGAAAATATGATGTTGCGGGTTTCCTAAAGGGGATGAAATTTTCATTATTTTTTCAATAGTATGCACCGTTTCCGAGATAGAATCAATTTTGTAAAAAAAAGAAGTAAATGTTGTACATTGAGATACGGATGTTTATAGCTATAGGAATGTTGGAAAATTCAGGATTTTCGAAAAAAAATTTCTCCCATCATGAAGAAAATATGATGTTGCGGGTTTCCTAAAGGGGATGAAATTTTCATTATTTTTTCAATAGGATGCACCGTTTCCGAGATAGAATCAATTTTGTAAAAAAAAGAAGTAAATGTTGTACATTGAGATACGACGGATGTTTATAGCTATAGGAATGTTGGAAAATTCAGGATTTTCGAAAAAAATTTTCTCCCATCATGAAGAAAATATGATGTTGCGGGTTTCCTAAAGGGGATGAAATTTTCATTATTTTTTCAATAGGATGCACCGTTTCCGAGATAGAATCAATTTTATAAAAAAAGAAGTAAATGCTCTACATTGAGATACTAGGAATGTATAAAGCTATAGAAATGTTGGAAAATTCAGGATTTTCAAATTTCTTTTTCTCCCATCATGACGAAAATATGAGGTTGCGGGGTTACTAAGGAAATTTAAAATGGATGACTTTTTTGTAATCAACCCCAGAAACCAATAAAAGGACACCCATATTATTTTTATTAAATTAAGTATGTCCGCCATATTGGAATTTCAAAACGAATGTCATTTTCGTATCTAGCACTCCCAAAAACCTGGTAAACGACACCCATATCAATTTTACGAAAAATAAATATCCGCCATTTTTAAATTTCAAAATTAATCTACACAATAATCTACACCCCCTAAAACCGAGAAAAATTAAAAATTGGGAATTTTGTACGCTCCTTTATGTTTTTTTTGTGTGCGCTCGTTTTGCTGCTTGTATGGTTTTTGAGTTACCTACATCAGGGAAAATATATGTGTCTATTCTTAAATTAAATGTGTACTCACAAATTGTCGCCAAGATGGTTATTTGTTCGCTAAAATATAATCTGTCTGCCAGTTTGGAAAATTCAGTGGTATTATTTAGTCACCAGATTTGTAATTTTTTTGTTCCTTACATTCTGTCGCCAACTTGGTAATTTAGTATTCAATATTGGGTATTTTCACATCCAAAATTTAATTGTTTTGTCGCAAGTTTAAATACATGCCTTAATATATTATATAAATATCACTCGATAAGTTTTTTTGAAAATCGAACTTTTCAAGTGATATTTGACAAAAAAAGGTCATTGACGTTCCTATTCTCATTTGAAACGCGTTATACTCATTAATTCTCTATAATCTTGTCGAATAAATATTTTATAAGACGTAGGTATACGTAATAGCTGTTACAAAAACAATTGCATAAGTCATGATTCTTCTAAAAATAAAAAAGAATGAATGTCAGTTGTCAAACGTGTTGAACGCGATTGTCATTTGTTACATGTCAAATGTCAAAAGTTCGTAAAAGTTCGTAGTGCAAAAATACATAAAACACACTTCTTCTAAATAAAAATATTACAATAAATAAAATATGACGAAAAAGAAACCGATGCCGAATCTGTCGAAGGAGGAGAAAATGGTGTTAGTTATATCTGAAATAATACAAGAGCTGTTAATCGCTCACCGACAAGGCAAAGATGTTAACCTCAACAAAATGAAAACACGGATTTCCTCGAAATACGGACTCGGTACTTCACCAAGGCTCGTGGACATCATAGCGGCAGTGCCAGCTGAGTCGAAAAGTATATTGCTGCCGAAACTTAAGGCTAAACCGATACGTACGGCCTCAGGTATAGCTGTGGTCGCAGTCATGTGCAAACCTCACAGATGTCCACATATAAACTTTACTGGTAACATATGTGTGTACTGTCCCGGTGGACCAGACTCCGATTTCGAGTATTCTACCCAGAGTTACACGGGATATGAGCCTACTTCTATGAGGGCTATCCGAGCAAGATACAATCCGTATTTACAAACACGCCATAGGGTGGAACAGCTGAAGCAACTGGGTCACAGTGTGGACAAAGTGGAGTTTATTGTCATGGGAGGTACATTTATGAGTCTCCCTGAAGATTATAGAGACTACTTCATAAGGTAAGAAGTTATTGTCTTATATATTACTATTATAATAAAAGTTTGTGAGGATGGATAAATGGATGTTTGTTACTCTTTCAAGCAAAAATCACTGATCAACTTCGATGAAATTTGGTATGGTAGTAGGTGTTACCTCTGGAATAACACATAGGCTACTTTTTACCATGGGAAACTATATTTATGTAGGTGAAGCAAAAGCTAGTATGAAATAAATTTAAAATACTTGATAGTATAGTGATGATCAGTTTATCTAGAAGGTTTGTTATCTTCTATACTTATACCCCTTTACTAATAGACACTGTATAAGCTTTGAATACTCATACAGTGTTTTGTCTTCTTCACTCGAATTAAAAATGTCAGTTGCGTGACGTGAATAAAACACTGTATAACTATTCAAAGCTTATACAGCGTTTATTAGTAAGGGGGATAGAAGATAACAAAGTAGAAGCTTTATAATCTTACTATATAACAAACTGTCACTTTTAAGGAATTTACATGATGCCCTGTCTGGTCACACATCCACCTGTGTAGCAGAAGCTGTGAAATACTCGGAGAGGGCCAAAACAAAATGTATCGGAATAACCATTGAAACCCGACCAGACTATTGTCTCCAGAGGCACATGAGTGATATGTTGAACTATGGATGTACCAGGTATTTTTATTATTTACAGCCTTTTTAACAGATTTTTTTTTCATACAGTGATTGTTTTTCTTTATGTGTTCCCCAAATCTATCTGCCTTCTGGCAAAGGCCTCCCCCAATCTCCTCTATTCCTTACCTTTTTACCTGAATATGGCAAAGCCAAGGGCAAAAGGAAGGGAATGATTTTGGCAGACTATGTATGTATGTATTTCAGTTTCACCATATTACCTAAACGACTGATCCGATTATAATAAATTTTATGTCAATAGATTCGTCATTCCAGCCCGGGTAACATAGGGTATATAATTTTCATAGTTGGGTTATAGTTTTTAAAAAAATTATACCTAGTTTCTTGTTGTGTGTTTTTTCAGTCACTAACCAAACTTTCAGGAATGAATATAATATTCTCTAGTACAGTGTTTTTCAACCTGTGGGTCGTGACCCCCTGGGGGGTCCCAGGGAATCCCCAACGGTTGGGGATTCTAAATTAACATGAAGAACATATTATATTATTTAGTACCGATGTTCTGTTTTAGCTGGTTGATTGTATGGTATTTTTCTGAATTTCACCGTTATTTAGTGTTTTAGTTTAACATTTGAACAGATTTGAAACTGTAAAATGGGGAAAAAAATTGGCTCACTCGCTTCGCTCACTCGTGTTTGGCTTAAAGAATACAATATTATAAAATTCAGTACCGACGTTCTTTAGTACCCAACGGCTATTGATATTTGTATTTTCGCATTACACAGTCTTTCAGGGTTTAAAACTGAAACGGGTAAAAACGAAAAAAAGGGCCCATTATTCTAATATGACCAGGGCTTCTAATAGGCTAAAGACTAGTATTTAATGTACTTTTAGTCGTTTTATTTTCTTATCTTATCCCCCCCTCCGAAACCATAACCTGGCTACGCCTGTGGTCGGGGGGTCGCGAAATAATTTTTTCATACAAGGGGGGTCGCATCATGAAAAAGGTTGAAAAACACTGCTCTAGTATATTCATTTCTGAAAGTTTGGACAGTGACTGAAAAGACATCCTGCATTTACTATAAACTATTGAATAAAAATTTTTAAACTTTTAGGAAGGTTGTTTATTTAATTTTATTACAGGCTGGAAATTGGTGTACAGTCTGTGTATGAAGATATAGCTAGGGACACGAACAGAGGTCACACTGTCAAGGCAGTTTGTGAAAACTTCAACTTGGCTAAGGATGCTGGCTACAAGGTAAAATATGATTACACAATTTATGTAACTAGAGGTCACCATGTCACCTGAGCTGTGATCAAAATTCGTCCACAATAATTTATTCTTTTAAGTTAGAACTCTATAAGAGTTCTTTTGCCTCTTAGATCTATATTTCAGAAACATTGTTAAGCTTGCTTAACAATTATATATTTAAAAAAATCTGGACATCACAGACATCTCTATCTCTCATCTGGCAAGTAACTTTGCATGTAAAAAAGGAGTAAAAATTACTTCCTTCAGTGCCATTTCCTTTCTATTCGAGAGGAATTCTCAGTGCCAAATGTCAAATACAACGACCTTTCAATAATTTACTTAGGGATGGGGAGCTATCATCACTAAATCGCTCTTGTGACATCACAGCAGGTAGAAAAATAATGGAATTGGTTGGTTGGCAAACCAAGTGTCATGCTAGGCACTGGTCACTACCTACTACTACTTTTTCTTAAAGCCCTTAATTGTTTTTTGAACCCTCACATTACTTGACTTGTAATATTCTTGATTTATTATGAATACAGAATGAAATTCTTAGCTGTTCAGCATTTTCTATTTCTCAAATTACAGATAGTAGCACACATGATGCCAGATCTACCAAATGTTGATTTTGAAAGAGATGTCGAGCAATTTATTGAGTTTTTCGAAAATCCTGCTTTCCGCGCTGACGGTCTTAAGATTTATCCTACTCTGGTCATCCGAGGCACTGGCCTCTACGAGCTGTGGAAAACGGGAAGATATAGGAGCTACCCACCATCTACATTAGTGGATTTGATTGCTAAGATCTTGGCTTTGGTGCCCCCGTGGACCCGAGTTTACAGGTAAAGATTATTCATTATCATCATCGAAATTCTAAAATTACTACTGGAGCACAAGTCTCTCCACATATGTAAATAAGGTTAAGCAATAGGGTTTTTACTTAATTAAAACATGCATTTGTTCGCATGTAGCAAAATTCGTATATTCCGACAGGCGACATAAATATGGATCAAAAAATGTACAGTAATCAGTTGCAAAATTAAAAATTTATAAGACTAAAAAGGACTCAAAACGGACGATTTTTTTTTTTGCTAAATATAACATAAGGATTTGAACAGTATTTTCGTCTATCAATCAAAACGAAAATTACTGTTCAAATCCTTATGTTATAATTATGTGATATTTTTGTTAAAACAATGATATACATGAACACAGTATTTGCGTTTTTGTATTTATCTTTATATATTTTTAACTGCTGCCTACTCGTGCATAATTGTTTTGTATAGAGCGTTTTTAATGCCCCAACAATCTCACTTTTGTGATGTCGTCGTCGTAAATGGGTGATCTTAGATTGATCTTAGATCCTTGCAAAGACGACATTTCTTGGCTTGTTATGTAGTTTTTGAAAAGCCAATAAAAAACTGTAAGTACATGTTCCCCATTGGCCACCAGTTTAAGAAAATTAAATTATAATTAACTAGCTGTTCCGACTCACATTGTTCTGTCTTTAATGAAGAAATAATTACACCTACAATGCAACCTACGTCCTGGTCTTACACCTACACCTACTCCTACAACTTACACCTTTTCCAGTAGTTCTCACCGTTTAAACCTTACCTGACCTTCCACAATTATTTGAAGACCAAAATTAGCCAAATCGCTCCAGCAGTTCTCGAGTTTTGAGTCTCTCGGGATAAAAAGTATCCTATGTCCGTCTCCTGGTTTTAAGCTACCTCCCCAGTCCCTGCCAATTTTCAGCCATTCTTGAGTTATAAATAGTCACTACTTTCTTTTATATACCTATATAGATTGGTAACGATATGTTCGTAATTTTTTTATTTAATTTTCAGAGTGCAGCGCGATATTCCGATGCCTCTAGTGTCATCTGGTGTGGAACATGGCAATTTGAGGGAACTAGCTCTCGCTCGGATGGCAGACCTCGGTACGGACTGCAGGGACGTGCGTACGAGGGAAGTGGGTATACAGGAGATACATAACAAAGTCAGACCCTACGAGGTATGTTATTTTATAAACTACAATTGTTGCCCGCGGCTCCGCCCGCGTAAATACAGGAACCCACGGAAACACTGTACTTTTTCGGGATAAAAAATGTTTTCATCCAAAACATAGGATACTTTTTATCTTGAACTACTACCATACCAAGCTTAAGCTTAAACTACTACCATACCAAATTTCATCGGAATCAATCCATCCATCTTCACAAACTTACACATCTGGGGGCCTTGGGAAAGTTTGTTATTCTTTTAGTTAAAAATCGCTTAAAGGATATAATGAAATCTGGCACGTTTTTTCGGTCGATACAGTTACGATCCAGTACCGATATGTTCCAATGGCAAAATGGTATTCTCATTAGAGTCCGACCGAAACTGGTTTTCTGGCCGAAACCGAAACTGAAACCGAATATTCGGCTGTGGCTTCAGTTTCGGTCGAAACCGAAACCGAAACTCACGTGGTCAAGTAGAAAATTGCTTAAAATACTGAAATTTGTTGCATTTATATTTAACTATACAAATCATTCAAGTACAGAAACGAAACAAAAACTTACATGTAATCAGTTCCATCAAAACAACCTCTAAAGAATGTTTGCGTCGGGCGATAACGCACTGACTAAGTTGTGTTGCTACAGAGCTATCCGAACGGCGCACGACAATTCCTGAACAGGGCCGCCAGCGTCTGCCAAAGCGTTGCCGCAAGAAACGAAGTTAGGCGAGCGTGCACGACAACTTCCGAAATCAGTTTCGGTTTCGGCAAAAGTTTTGGCCACTTTTGGCCGAAACCGAAACTGCCGCCGAAACTTGATTTTTGGCCGAAACTCGGCCGAAACCGAAACCGAAACCGAACTTTCGGTCGGACACTAATTCTCATATACGTCAAACCAACGTCAAACCTGTTTTAATTGGTCCAAACTCCAAACATCAGTTAATGTTATCAAGACAATTCATTTATAATTCAATAAAAGTGTAAGTTATTTACAAGAATTCCGGAGCCTCTACCAGGAACATTTGACAGTGACGTAAACGTCAACCGTAACAAATGAAATTTGTATGGGCTCTGTCATGATTCTGATGTATTTTCATACAATGAGGGTTTTAAATTCATGACATCTGACAGCTTTTTGACACGACAAGGACCGTTGTGCTACCGAGCGCCCGCGCCGCCTGGCGACAGAAAAAGAATCGGAAATTCTTATTTATTGTTTTTGGGTTTTTGATACCACTTACGCCATCAGATGACGCTTTGTGTAGTTGGGTCTACCCCCTAACGGCAGAAAAAATAAAACAAATACCCTCATTCTCATTCGATAACGTTTACGCCGCGCGCCGTTGTGTGTTCCTGGTAAGGTTAGGTTAGTTTACAAGTTGAGATAGCAACGTTAGGTTATCTTGTAAATTGTATCTCATTGTTTGCTTAGAAGTTAGAAAGATAACTAAACTTCTTCTTTTCTAGGTGGAGTTAATAAGACGCGATTACGTAGCCAATGGAGGCTGGGAGACGTTCTTGTCATACGAGGACCCAGATCAAGATATTCTAGTGGGTTTACTGCGACTCAGGAAATGTGCGAAGGATACATATAGGCCGGAATTGAAGCCGGGACCAAATGCCAACTTCAAACAGTGTAGTATTGTTAGAGAGCTCCACGTTTATGGCTCTGTGGTTCCAGTAAGTTTATTGTTTTATTCAACTGTCTGTTTTTCGTATTGTAAGGTCGTGTCAACGGAGATATTAAACAACTTATTCATTAGAATATGATTTATTACTGAACCATCAATATAACACATAACACATTTTATATACTTACTCATACACACTTACATTACTATATATTCTACTCACACACCACAGTATTAATACTAATTTGTTTTTAAATTTGTATACATTTAAAAGAATAATGTTTTAGGATACTATTGTTGTTTAAAAATTACACAATGACACACGAACAAGCCAGGCGACGGCCGTAATATTACTATTTTAGGTTTTATTTGAAATGTTGAAACGCACAGCGCTGTCCCGTAAATCGAGCGATCTAAGGTTAAAAAGTACTCAGTACTCACAATGCTTGCAATGTCACATACAAATAAATATGAATTCGGGCGCGCCAAAACTAATCATAATATTATACTCGCTTTTTCGCTCTATTCTCAGACAAAAACTAAAAGTTTGTCCCAGGTAAAAACTGAAATCCTGTATTTTTTTGCTTATGTAAACAGTTGTCTCTATAGATATATAATATTAAAAAGAGGTAGATATGTTATAAACGCGTAAAAATGAAGACTCTAATTGGCCCGAGTCGGGCCAATTTTGGTTAGTGTGCTCCGCGAGTAATAGCGTGTTTTGTATTACTATACGACGTTGACACATTGACAGCGTCCCATGTCAATGTGTGTCGTGGTACAGAAATATTGTCAGTTTTGTAAGGATATAACGTATCTATGTAATAATTAATCAAAGGTTGTCTCTTAAACGCTGAAAAAAAAAAAACTGGCAACCCAATTACTAAGTCAATATAATATATAATTATTTATTAGGTATATTAGTGGTTTAATCATTTAATTTTTCGACAATATTTCTTTTAATTTTAGAAAATTAGAATTTTTGCATCTCCCACAAGAAATAAAAATGTAAATGTTGTCTATGGAATGTGAAAGACAGATTCACAAACGTGTGGCAAAATTGAATCAAACCATGGTAGTGTGTTACCTACTAATCTGAGATAGTTTATTACTAATCGTTTAAAAATTAAATAAAATTAAATATATTAATATAAATAATAATTAAGAAATAATTTAATTTTTACTAGTTATACGTATTTTTAAGCAATATTATTGAAAAATATTAGTGCAGGTTACTGGTCCTCTATATAAATAGTTTGCATAATTTTCGTAAAAAGGAACTACTAAGTTTTTGGTGTTCGAATTAATATACGACTATAGGCAAACCGTTTAACTCAGTCTTCGCCCGCGCGCACCCCTCGCAGTCCCCGTAGTCGCCATACCCCCGCACTCCTGTACCGCGCGGGCGAAGACTGAGTTAAACGGTTTGCCTATAGCTGTTTCTCGCGGCTCCGCCCGCGTAAATATACTATTGAGTATCCCGCAGGAACACTGTACTTTTCCGGGATAAAAAGTAGACTGTTTTAATTCAGAGTAAACTACTACCATACCAAATTTCATCAAAATCCGTTCAGTAGTTTTTGTGTGAAAGAGGAACAAACATCCATCCATACATCCTCACAAACTTTCACATTTATAATATTAGTAGGATTACGATTTGTGTAAACGATAATTATTTTGTAATTCTTTGTAATTTGTAATTGTATGTAACACTTGTGCACTATATTTTTCTTGTATTTTATTGAAGAAGCAGTGATTTTTTTTTTAAAACAACAAATACTATTTTTTTTCACATTTTAGGTAAACGCTCGGGACCCAACCAAATTCCAGCACCAAGGCTTCGGTATGCTGTTGATGGAGGAGGCCGAACGTATAGCGAGAGAGGAGCACGGCTCAGACAAGATGGCTGTCATCTCCGGGGTGGGCACCAGGAACTACTATGCCAAGATTGGGTACCACCTCGAAGGACCTTATATGGTTAAAATGTTGTAAATAAACGTATATTTGTATAAAGTGTTTATTTATTTTAATAAATCATTTTCAGATTTTAACTCCTGCTTTTCAGAAAGTTCTTATGTTTAATAGAACTGCATACTGCTTTTTTGTATGACTGTACATGTAATGGATCTAAAGAATAAAGATATGTACAGTTCGTGATACTAAAGCTGGCGCGTACTGTACATGTGTACATGTATGTGTGCTGTCTGTAAATAAGCAAAGGAGCCTGATTTTTTTATGATAATTTTTAACACACTATATGAAATTGTGTATGTGCGAGTACCGTGAATGCGCCAGCTTTAGTATCACGACCTGCCGCGTTAAGAGGAACCACCAAGGGTTTGGGAAATGAAAAATAGGTATTTGTAAAATCTATTGCTGTCCCGCAGTGTTGCGATCAATGTGTGCGAGTGCGATCGCAATAGAGACGACTGCAATAAGAACTGAAAATACCTATTAAAATCAATGATTCGTAGTCCCCTGATTCCTTCTCCAAAACTTAACTTAACTTTAAATTAAAAAAGGCTTGAACTGTGTTCCTATGTTTTAATTTTTTTTATATAATTTAGTCAAATTTGTTTTTTGGATGTTTGAACACTGCGGAAAATCTGGCAATTTTTTTAAGTTTTTGAACGTTCATATCTCTTTTAATAATTAATTTAAGAAGAAAGGGAAATTATAGGGACTTGCTAATAGTATCCATAGATATTCAGGAAAAAAATGTTACTCTACCGGCATTATCAGGAAACAGGGGACTACGGTTGTATGTTTTTCCATACATTTCGTTGCCCTGGTGTTTCCTCTTAAAGGCTTATTAGATAATTATGTCGATTACACTTGTAATTATTTCCAAATAAAATTCGTAATCAACCAACTTTTTCCACTCCCTATTCCTTGTTTTAATAATATAATAGGCAATCGGACTATTTTTTTTATTGCATAAATGAATAGTACTCTTAAATATGAGTAACTTCTTAGAAGAAACCGTATATCAAAAGTCAATATTTTCAAAGGTACAGCGATTTGTATACAAAATTTGGCGAGTCTCGTAAAACGCTCCATACTAAAGTCGACCTACAAATGACGTCACTTGTAGGTTATAGTATATGAAGTATATGGCCGCCGGAATATATTTGTAAATATCTCCGATATTTGTGCGTTTTAAGTTCATACTTACCATAATGAATGGTTTTGTATATGATGTGAGTAAACTAATGATGTAGGTTTTGTTTACCAATTTCGCAAAAAAAAAAAAATATTGGTATAAAGACTCGCGAAATTTTGTATACAAATCGCTGTACCTTTGAAAATATTGACTTTTGATATACGGTTTCTTCTGAGAAGTTACTCATATTTAAGAGTACTATTCATTTATGCAATAAAAAAAATCAGTCCGCTTGCCTATTATATGAACATCTATTACTCTCCCTGTCCTTTCCGCTTATCCTTACTCTCCATTTCAGGCCCGACCCGCCCTTATCCATAAATCCCACAGAGATCTACCACAAGCACGTCGGTATGGTGCCCAACTACGCGGGCCATGTGCCGGGGGAGACGTTCAGGTAAGTGGTAACTGTTCGCCAGGGATATGGTGGGGATACGGAACCGAAAATATATCTAAACAAAAATAATTAAAAAGAGGAAAAGTTTATTTATTTGCATTAAATAGGCTCGGAAACTAGTAGACCGATTTTTATGAAATTTGGCACAGATGTAGAGTAGACCACGGGGAAGTACATAGGCTACTTTTTATCGCGAAAAATTTACGGTTTCTGCGAAATTAACTTGCGCGCACGAAGTCGCGGGCAACGTCTAGTCCGAAATAAGAAAAATTAAAACTCGAGAACGGCGATTATCCGGTTTGCATAGATTTGAGCTGCCTGCGAGTCAGTGATTTGAAAGCGAGTGGGAGGGAACGAACGAAATGTTTTCAGAGCATTCAAATTTACGTTTCGCTCGTTCACACCAAACCTGCGATGTGATTGGTCGATTTACGATTCGTGAACGAATCGGACATTACGTCGCGAACATTAAATCATTTTAGCGTTTATGTACTTACATTTTCAGATTCGGCAAAACCTACGGAAACGATACCCGCGACGCAAAAAGATGGCTACGTGGTGACTACATATCGTAACGACAAGAGATTTTGAGGACAAATATTTTTTATATACATTTTTTGGGTGTTTTGCAATAAACTTTTATACATGATGTTGGTTATTAGTTAAATTCCTCTTTGAAGAAACAATGAACTAAAAAAAATTAATTAGATCAAAAAGAAATTAGAGAAAAGTCGTATCAGTAACAAAATATTTATATTTATTTTCCCTTTAACAAATATACTGATCTGCAGAAGAAAGTGCTACACATTTTAAATTTTATTTTTTCAAAACTATAGAAGTTGGAGATTTTAAAGAAAAAAAGTTTTACAATGTAGATAAAATTCAAGTTATGATATATGATTTTTATTCAAAACTTCTAACCTCTATAGTTCAGAAAAAAAAGTGTAGTACTTACTTTTCCAGGCCTGATTATAGTATAAAATATATTACAAATTGTCTCTAGATATATTCAGCCTCTCTTAGCGTTCCACTCCTTCATGAGTTTCTCTGTGAGGGCGAGGTTTTCGTCCTTCTGTAAACAACGAAATGTAAATATTAAATAAACTGTTAAATAATTATTTTTGTCCTGAAAAAATATACTATACATATTACGTGGGAGAGGCCATGCTTCGGCATGAATAGGCAGGCTCGACCGGGTAAATACCACGGCATCACAAAAAACCGGCGTGAAATAACGCTTGCTGTGTGTTGTCGAGTGTGAGAGGTTACCGGAGGCCCATGGGGGGGGATTGGGGATTTTAAGGACTGGGAACGCAAGTCGCAATACCAGATGAGTTATAAGTGTAACCCCTATGGTGTTACGAGTGTCCATGGGCGGCGGTAATCGCTTACCAATAGCGATCGTCTGCTCGTTTCCTGGTTCATTTCATGAAAAAAAAATCATCTTCTCCTATATCAGAATTTTTTTAAGATAGCAAAAGGTTCTCGTTGGTTAGATATTCATTACCCAGGAAGTCGCGGACAAAACTTAAAGTTTTTCCTCTTTTTTAGAGGAGTCAATAAATAAATGTACCTACCTATATTTACCCCCGTATAAAAATATTTACACAGTGGATGAGCTATACAATGTTGTCCTTGTCTTGTACGTTGGAAAAGTAGCTTGACAGACAAGGACCAAACATTGTATAGATTATCTATTGTGTAAATATTTTTATTAGCGAGTCGGTTAGTATTTACCTTGATAAAGCAGAACCTTGCGAAATTCTCCCCCAAATGTTTGTGCTCCTCGGAGTAAAACGCGGAGGGCGGTATCGCAAGCACGCCGGCCTCCTTAGCGAACTTCTTCGTGAAGCGATAATCCTTGTACTTGTCTGATTCGCCTTTCAGATCGATCTTGTTCTCTGCAAACAATTATTAGTATCTTTAGTATTTTATATACCACAACGGCATCTAAACTTACGAAGTATTTAGAGAAATGAAAACAAATTCATGAAAAAAAAAATGTTTCAAATAAAAACCATACATTATGCTGTTATTTTACTCAATACGCACAAATATACATGTTTCATATGACATCAGTCAAGTTGCACAGCGCACGTGCAACTTGACATTCGAACCGTTACGATGAAACGTGTACCGCGGAAAATAGTGCTAACAAAAATACGTAAGCAAAATGACGACCACTGGCCATGGGCGTAGCCAGGGGGGTGGTTTAGGGGGTTCAAACCCCCCCCGAAATGGGCCGGCTGGTATATATAATACAGAGATCTGACCAATATACAGACGCGTATTTAGAAATTTTGCGCCCGAGGCCAATTAACATATTTTGCCGCTCCATTAACCCTATCTGAAAGATGATTTTTGAAGTTATTTTAGAAAAATAATCAACAGCCTCAATGAGAACTTTGATACACTCCCCCCCCCCCCCCCCCGTAGTCATTTTATTTTCTTGAACCCCCCCGAAACTAAAACCTGGCTACGCCCGTGCCACTGGCTTACGCAAAATGGTGGATTATGTATTAGCGGTATTGAAGTCAGCAAACGTATCTTCGTGTATAATGAGAGTGGAAATTCGTTTCGGAATTAATTGACCATTAGCTTTAATTAGATTTGTTGGGAGTATCTAATATTATAAACTAGCTTTTTCCCGCGGCACCGCCCGTGTTAATATAGTATCGGGTATCCCTCGGGAACACTACTAGCCTAAGTCTAAACTTAGTAGTTTAGGCTCTGGTATTCCATAACAAATTGTATCGGAATCCGTTCAGTAGTTTTTGTGTGAAACATCCATCCATCCTCACAAACTATCACATTTATAATATTAAGTAGGATGTGAAAGTTTGTGAGGATGGATGGATGTTTATTACATTTTTACGCAAAAACTACTGAACGGATTTCGATGAAATTTGATATGGTAGTAGTTAAGGCTCTGGATTTAAACATAGGCAACTTTTTATCCCGAAAATGTACAGTATTCCCTTGGGATACTGTATTTACGCGGTCGGAGCCGCGGGCAACAGCTAGTTACATACAAAATAATTGAAATACTCATTACTCACCCAATTTAGTCCAATCAGCCACAATGAAGTACCCGCCATCAGGCACGGTGGGATTGAACCCGTTATCCCTCAGCACTTGTACCAGATAGTCCCGTTTGCTGAGCAACTCCCGCGCTAGGGATGTGAAGAAGCACTCCGGCGTGTTGTATCGCGCTAATTCAAACTCGAACGACCGGGCTACGGCTTCCTGGAGGGTAAAGTATCATTAAGTCTGGGACTATATGATCCGGAGCTCCTTGGCCTAGTGGGTAGACCGTTTGATTCGCACTCGAGAGAGTGCAGGTTCGAATCCGAGGCTGTGGCGTGTACCAATGAGACTTTTTCTAACAGTGAAGGAAAACATCGTGAGGAAACCCGCACATGGTGGCCACAGCAGGCTTAGCATGGCAATCTATAGAAATACGTTTAAAGAAGAAATATTCTATACAAAACAGTTCGTTGCAAAATAGTTCTTAATCCATGATAACAAGGTCGTCAATAGAAGTCAACATTTCTAAACCGCCATATTTTTAAAATGGTTGCCGGGAAATCTTCTGTCAAAAACAAACAAATATTCAAGTATATGACTCAACGTAAAGAAACTTTGTGTCTAGGACCGCCACGATGTGGAGTGGTTGACAGTGTTGTGGGACTTTTTGACGAAAACGTTTCTACTTTAGGTGTCAAAAGAGGCCATTTTGAGAGCTCATGCTCGGGAAGAAAAGTAATGTTATTTCTCATAACGACGATATATCGACCTTGCTACCTTAAAATGCTACTATTTTGCTCCGAATGGTATTAATGTGTCTTCAATTTATCATATTTTCTATTCTTTGGTGTTTCTTCCTATGCGCATGCTAAGCCTGCTGGCGTATTGACCAGTCATTCCTCTGGACTAGGCTGACTATGTTGTGAGAATGCCGTATGTGCTTGGGCAACCATACGACATTTAAAAAACACTATCCCAGGCACTACAGTATTTCAAGAGTGGTTACTTCCCTCTGAGAATATTGTATAAATCGTCCAATTAGGATGAAAAGGCGTAAGTTTTTTAGTTTCTTATATGATCCGGAATCCGGCGGATCCGAAAAAATTCAGAGCACAGAAAATGGAACTCTGCCCCAATACATTAAAGTTCAAAATTGAATTGTCGTGTCGAGCTGTCATATATGACATGGACAATACACATAAGTGTGTAGACTCTTATGTGTTTAATTTTCAGCCCTATTGTTAATAAAAAGCTAAAAATGCGCTAATGCACACCATTATAATTTTAAACTACTGAACTTTACCCAGCCTTCCAGATTCCAGATCATATTATAGATATAAAATCGGCCTATTATGTTAGCTTATGTTAGTGTTTACCGAACATTAAAAATAGACGGTGTCGTCATTCAATCATTTGACGGTTTTTGTGATACAAATTTGATGATTTTAACAAATAGTTATTGGCCCGTTTCAACCGTAAGTGTACTTTATATACAAATCTTTGTTAGAAAGGGACGCATCTCCACACAGATGTCTCTCACTCCAACACCTACCTGTACAGGTGTGCAGCAGGTGTACACGCAGTTCTGGTGCACCACCTGCAGGTTCCTCATGAGCTGGCTGGGGCCGTACGCCCAGCCCGTCTTCCAGCCGGTCACTGAGAAGGTCTTCCCGGCCGAGCCCACGGTGATAGTGCGCTCCCACATGTTGGGCATCGCCGCTGGAAGCATACAAATCCTTACTAATAATAATAACTGCCCACACTGATTTCGGTGACGATGGCCGGTTTCATTGAAACCAGGCCAGTTACACAGGAGTAATTTTATAGTGGTCAAGTGTGTGCGCAGTACACAAGAGCACTCTCTCTTCCCTTACTCTCATAACCCAGTGAGACAGATAAGCGGCACGACTGGCGAGAGATCAGGCGCAGGGCCGACTTTTTACATGCCCATCCGACGCATGGATCATCTTTCTTGTCAGACATTCAGGTGATCAGCCTGCATTGTCCAAACCAAACTTGGAAACAATATTTTGTGTTGTTCCAATGTGGGGAATCGAACCCACAACCTCTGAGTCGAGAGCTAAGCTCTAACCACTAGACCACGGAGACTGTTACTTACTTAAATTATAAATGTGATTGTGAGTTTGTTTGTTTGGTTGTTATGCTTTCACGTTAAAACCACTTAACTGATCACCAGTGATCGGAATTGGGTGAGTATATTTACCTACAGTTTAACGAACAGAGACGGAAATCGGAGACTTCCTTACGACAAAATTTTTTTTTACCGGTAAATTTACCGGAACTTTGATTATGCAACTTTTTGATAGCTAAATGCTTCAATAAATCTTAATTAATGTTAGAAAAAAAAAATAACGTATATTAAAAAAAATAATTTTATTGATAAAAAAAAATTGTTTGAACATTTCAATATAACATGACTACCTATAATATTATTAAAGACTTTCTTATCCTAAAACACATATTTATTTTAAAGTATAAATAAATATAAAGTTTAAATATTACACCTTATTACGGTTTTTTACGGTAACTGCTTTGACGTCACTTTGACCGAATTTTTTTTCGAAATTTTTGCTTTCAATTGGTATTGATTGTATTTATATATTAGCCAAAAAAATAATTGTAAACACTTCAATTTATAACCTATTTGTTCCTAAATGTTTTATTGTTTGTACTTACAAAGCTATAACGAATGTCACTCATTCAAGTAGAATATTTAAGTTTTCATTTAGTTTTGAATATTTAATTATTTAAGTTTTTTGTGAAAATCTAAATACTTTTTTACTGTTTTTGTACATACGAATGGGAGAAGTCACTGATCTCTAAGATACAAGTTGCTGTCTAGTTTAGAGTCAGATAATTCATTTAAATTATGTAAATTATGTTTTTAATAAAGAATTAACGTAAAAATAATAAATAAATAATTAAATATTATTTTTACGTTTATAGTAATCGCGTTTACATTTTGTATAAATCCACGGTGTTGGTAATTGTGCAGCTACAAACGGAGCTGCAAACCCAATTACAAAAACCGTAAAAACTTGTAATATTTAAACTTTATATTTATTTATACTTTAAAATAAATATGTGTTTTAGGATAAGAAAGTCATTAATATATTATAGTCATGTAATATTAAAATGTTGAAACAAAAACTTTTTTAATCAATAAAAAAAATATTTTTTTAATATACTTACGTTATTTTATTTTTATCTAACATTAATTAAGGTTTATTGAAGCATTTAGCAATTAGAAAATTGCATAATCAAAGTTCCGGTAAATTTACCGGTAAAAAAATTTTTAGTCGTAAGGAAGTCTCCGATTTCCGTCTCTGTTCGTTAAACTGTAGGTAAATATAATCACCCAATTCCGATCACTGCTGATCACCATGAAATTTGGCAGAGATACAAAGCAGATCACAGTGAAGGACATAGGCTACTTTTCATCGCGGGAAACTATACAGTTCATTTTACGCGTATGAAGTCGTGTGATACTAGATGTTTCAAACATGTATATGACATACCTATTCTGATATGTTTCCTTGGTTCATACACCATCCACTCGTACACCTCATCGGAGAGGCACAGTACATTATGTTTTATGCACAGTCTCGCTATTGTCTCCAGCTCCTGTTGTGTGAACACTTTGCCGAGGGGGTTGTGCGGTGTGTTTAATATTATCATCTTTGTACGATCATTGAAGAGGGAGGCTAGCTCTTTCTCGTCGAGAACCCAATCTGCTGACGTCACTACTCCGTGTTTGGTGGAAGATTAGGCGTGTTGAATGAAATTCCAGGCTGCTAGACTTCTTTATTAATAGGTATTAATAATTATACAATGGCGACATTCCAGTCCTTGCGTACAGAGAGACGTGTCAGAGAGAAACTAGAGCGGGGCGCATAGACTAGTGTTGCTACATCTGACATCTTCCCTTTTTTTTAAAAAAAAAAAAAGAAAACTAATGTCATTTGACAACTGATTGACATTGACATTTCTGAAAGGATTTTGACAATGACACTTTGATAACCTCTACAACGATACAATTAAAATACAATCTACTGTTATTTCACATAAACAACTACATATTAAAAAGACTGGGGCAAAGGATCTGGATTGCATAAACTTACATAAGTCTTAAGTCTAAGGCGTATTGCGTATATATTCAAAGGATTACAAAGTTAAGATAAGTACCAGACATTATTATAAACGCTTTAAATTTAATCATACATTCATTAGCCATTCTTAATCTTATACATAAATGTTAAGCAACTTAAATTAGTTTGTATACATGGATAAGTATTTTGGTGGTTTTGAAATTCGACCAGATCTTGTTACACGATGATTACTGTTTGATGTTTGTTGTATTAATGTATCTTGCTTTGTTACAGGTGGTGGTGTAGTACATAAAGGGTTGATAGTCGAGCGTGGAAGAGACTGTGATCTACGCAACGAGGTAGCCGACGGTTTAAGAATCATCTGCCTGTTTCTACGGAATGTACCAAGTGGTGATGTGACAGTGTATGACCGTGGATTTGGACCTATGCCTGTAATAGTACCCGGAACCCACTTATTGTTTGGACTGTGTTTAAAGTACACTTCATCCCCTTGCGACAAATTTGTTAAGTTTCTACTGTGTTGATTATAATAAAGTGATGTTTTATGTTTATGTATTTTCAATTTATCTTGTAGCAAATCATAATTAACAACTTTTGGTACTAAATTAGACTCATTTACTGGTACTCTAGTTCTTAAATATCTAGACATGAGAAGTTGTGAAGGTGAGAATCCTGTTATACTGCTAGGAGTGTTACGATAAAGTAGTAGCCCTAAATATGGATCTGAGTTGCCTACTTTAGATTTTTTAAAAATGTTTTTGATTATGCCTACTGCTCTTTCTACCATGCCATTTGATCTACTATGATATGGACTTCCAGTAGTGTGTGATATATCCCAATCTGTGGTAAATTTTTTGAACTCTTTACTACTAAAGGGGGGACCATTATCAGAAACAAGTATTTTCGGTATACCATGGCGTGCAAATATTGATTTCAAGTGCATGATAACCGTGCCAGCTTGACTTGACTTTAGTAAGGCGATTTCAATGAATTTGGAAAAGTAATCTATAAGAATAAGATATTTAGAACCATCATACTCAAAAAGATCAAGGCCTACTTTGAACCATGGAATTAAATCATATTCATGGTGTATGATCGGTTCTTTACTATTATTCCTAGAATAAGTGAGGCAAGAATGACAGTTTTTAATAAATGTTTCTATGTCTGACTGAATGTTAGGCCAATACACATTATTGGTAGCTAGACGTATACAACTATTTATGCCCTGATGGCCTTCATGAATGATAGATAATATTTCATTTCTCATGGACTCTGGAATGATAATACTTTGTGCTTTGAATAGAATGTTATTATTGTGATAAATCTGGTCTTTAATAGAAAAATAAGGTTTAACATCTGGACTAACAGAATTTTTGTGTTCAGGCCAACCATTATTACAGTAATTTATGACTTGTTGTAATGTTTTACTATTTAATGTTTCTTTTTGAATTTGTTCTAATTTACTTGGACTAACTGCAAGACTGGACATGATCATATTTAGGTGTAAATCAATATCTTTTTCTAAATCTATGAGTGTATTATCAGGTAGTGCATTTCTGGAAAGGGTGTCTGCTATGTACAAATAGCGACCTGGTTTATACTGAACCAATAAATCATATGGCTGAAGGCGCATCATTATTCTTTGCAATCTAGGGGGTATATCATATAAAGGTTTTTTGAACAGTGTAATTAATGGTTTGTGATCAGTTTCTACAGCTATTTGCCTACCATAGACATATTGGTGGAACTTGGTGCAACCAAACAGTATGGCTAACAGTTCCTTTTCGATCTGGCTGTAGTTTTGTTGACATTTGCTTAAAGATGCTGATGCATATGCTATAGGGTTTTTATCATGTGCCAGGACTGCTCCTAAGGCATTCTTGGAGGCATCTACCGACAAAAGAATTGGTTTATTTATATCATAGTAAGTAAGAACAGGGGCAGAGCTGATGATTTTTTTCAGATTTGAGAGCTCAGCCTCATGTTGATCTGACCAATGCCACTCAGTGTTTTTGGACAACAGTGTTCTCAAATGTGTTGTTTCTTGAGACAAATTTTTAATAAAGGGGCCTAAATAATTGACCATACCCAGGAATCGTTGTAATTCTGTTAAGTTGGTAGGGCTTGGCATTTTATTAATGGCCTCTACCTTGGACTGGTCGACTGTAATACCATCTTTGGAAAAGATGTGACCTAAATATTTGACCTTGTCCTGACAGAAGACTGATTTTTCTTTGTTAAATTTGAGGTTTATTTCACGAGCTCTCTCTAGAACTTGTTGAAGCCGTTCATTATGTTCCTCTAAAGTTCTACCATATATTAAGAAGTCATCCATCATTATTTTTACTCCCGGTATGTCATCGAACCTCTTGAGCATTTCTCTATGAAAAATTTCTGGAGCTGCGTTTATACCGAAAGGGAGACGAGTGAATCGGTACCTCCCAAAAGGTGTTATAAATGTGCACAATTTAGAAGACATTTCATTTAATTTGAGCATCCAGAAACCCTTGTTAGCGTCTAAAGTTGTGAAAAATTTTGAGCCGACTAAGTCAGATTTGATCTCGTCTAATGTGGGGAACTGAAAATGTGACCTCATGATCGCCTGATTTAGTTTGATTGGGTTAATGCATAGACGAAGTCTACCTTTCTTATTAGTTGCAAGAACAATGGAGCTTACCCATTCTGTTGGCTCTTCAACTTGTACAATCACGCCAGCTTTCTCCATTGTGGCTAATTCCTTCTTTAGGGCTTCTCTGAGCTTGAATGGCACTCTTCTGCATGGCTCCACGGATGGTGTGGCATCAGGCTTTAGATTAAGGTTTACCTCTAAGTCCTTAATACACCCTAAACCTTGAAATAAGTCATTGTATGTGACTTGTGGCTGAAATGAGACTGTGTTTATACGCTTTATTAATTTCAATTGTGTTGCACTGTTACGACCAATTATGTTTTGGCAGTTACCATCAATAATGTGAAAATCAATTATATATGTTAGCTTATTGTACATGACTTGTAATGTACATTGGCCTATTGTAGGGATAATTTGACCTGTAAATGTTGATAATTTATAGATACTCTTATTTATACTTGTATTAGGCAATTGTAGATTTTGATAAGTTCTGTATGAAAGTATGTTAGTGTCAGCACCTGAGTCTAAGAGGAAGTTAATTGTTTTGTTATTAATGACTAGATCTATCCTCCAAGTATCATTAATTTGTACATTGTTAACATATGATATAGTACCAATAAAAAGGTTATGTTCATCGCTATAATCGTCTTGATGATCCAGACTCACATTTTTCATTTCTTGTGTGATCCTATGCACATTCTTTGTTGTACACATTGAAGCATAATGATTATACTTGTGGCAAATTTTGCACTTGACTCCGGTGGCGGGACATTTATACCTGTGAACTTGTCCACATCGGCCGCACTTCTGTTGTACCCTTTTTTGTGCATCTCCTCTTGACCTTGACCGATGGTGTTGTGACCTGACCTGATGTTGATTGGACATTTGTCGCACCTGTCGTTTGACTTGCTGGACTATACCTTGCTGACTTCTTTCTAACTCTTGAGCTTGTTTCCTGGTTGATTCTTGGGCCTTCGCAAGTTGTATCGCTTCTTCCAATGTCTTGGGCTTTTCCTGGAGGATTTTTTCTTGGATAAAATGATTGTTGGCATTTAAGTTCCAACTAAATATGTCACGAAGTATATCTTCTTGTTTTAATTCGCATTGGTTAGCAATATTCTTCAAATCGGTGACATAATCATCGATGGATTCACATGTACCCTGTCTTCTATTGAAAAGTTTGTGCCGTTCCATGGTAATATTCACTTTGGGTAGAAAATATTCGTCGAATTTCTTTATTAGCGTCCCAAATGCTATTGTGTCAATGTCGACATTAAATGCGTAGAATATCGTGAGTGCGTCTGCGCCTATGAAATGTAGTAGGATAGCGACTTTTCTGGCGTCAGATGCATCTTCAAGTAGGTTGGCACGCAGATATATTTTTAGTTGCGTTAGCCAGTTTTTCCAGGCGAGGGGGAGATTGGAACTTCGGATGTCCAGCGGCGAGACACTGCCTATTTTGAGCGTTGCCTGCTTTTCATTTCCTTTGTTCTTTGATTCGTCGGCCATGTTGGACACGACTTCGATATGGAGTTAAGATTTCGGCACAGTACCTTTCGTATTTTGGCGATGAGTTCTTCTAGACTTCTGACACCATGTTTGGTGGAAGATTAGGCGTGTTGAATGAAATTCCAGGCTGCTAGACTTCTTTATTAATAGGTATTAATAATTATACAATGGCGACATTCCAGTCCTTGCGTACAGAGAGACGTGTCAGAGAGAAACTAGAGCGGGGCGCATAGACTAGTGTTGCTACATCTGACACTCCGGATGAAGATTTCTGTGAAAAATAATGTGTGTGTGTAATGTAGATTATAAAAGTTTTAGGGCGCGTTTACAATATAGCGCCCGTCAATTGCAGGTCTAACCGCGGGAAAGAGAACCCATGCTCTGAACCGAATTTCTGAAAAAAAAAAAACATATTTCATAATATTTTTTTCCTTTTTCAGATAAACAAGTAGGTACTCTCTTTGTGACAAATGTTAGGTTTTGTAGGATTCGGGTTCATTTGATCGCAAAATGATCCGTAAGATCAAGTTTTTACAGTTTTATCAGCTAATCACATCGATTTTTGTGGGTTGGTGTGCACACATTATAAAAATTTTACCTGCATATTTTTTTCAAGCACAGCAAAATAATTTTTTTTCAATAAAACCTGGGCTTTTGGTCAAGATGCATTCGATATTTTCGAAGCGAAGTTCGAAATCAAAAACGTATGGGATTTGACATAAATCATCGATAAGTGGCTTGCGAGTTGCGATGTCTTATGTCAAATCCCATACTTACATTTTGTTTTCGAACCATGCCGTCGAAATAATTTAATGCCTCTTGACTAAAGGCCCTGGTACCTTAAATTTAACCTTAGGTTAAAGTTCTCCAAAACATATTATCAAAAATTAATGCAATACGAGTTAATAACTATTATTGGTCAGTACCTAACTAACTATTTTAGATTTTTTAATAAGGTTCAATACTTACTGGTTTCAATGCAATAAACTTGGGAACACCTCCGGCTGACTTGATCATAAACTCGTAACAATCGAAGAAAGGCTCAATAACTATCACCTCGTCACCCGTGTCCACATGACCTGGAATATTATTATAGGATAGGATTTTTTCAATAGCTTTTTCAAGATACTTTTACCATTGTAAAATTGATATGTTTGTAATATGATAGAAGAAAATGGTAAAACTACTTGCTAATTTGAATATGATTATACTTGAAATATTTATTGAATGCTATAATTAAAAAGTCTATAAAGAATACTATTAAAAAACCTAAGCATATGAGCTGGTAATTAGTTTTACTAACATACCCAAAATAGCTGAAAATAGTGCTTCATATGCGCCACTTGTGACCAATATTTCGTTCAATGGATCCAACTGCTTACCCACAAGGGGTGAATATAATTTTGCCAAGTTCTGTACCAATCTGGGGTGACCCTGTACAGAGCAAGCAAACATCTTGTTTAGAATCATATGCATCTGCAAACTATTGTAAATAAAATAAATGGGACAAAATTATTGTTTCAATTTCTGAAGATTCTTTACTAATATTATAAACCGCGATAGTTTGTATGTATGAATGTTTTGTACACGCAATAACAACACAACAATTGTAAACACAACCATACATTTTGCTCCCATAATACTTTTTATGGCAGCAAAATGTACGGTTCCCGCGTAATTTTTTTCCCATACGAAGTCGCGGGACTATAATTCTGTAATGTTATATTTTATGGGAAATTAACAAAGGGAATTTTGTTTAATAAGTAGATAAGTACATTTATTTGGTATGAAATCAACCATTATAATATTTCCTAATAATTCACATTATTAGGAATATGCAGGGTTTATATGTCACGTGATATGATGCAGCTTCTGATGGCTTATTTATATAAATTAATCTTAATAGTTAAGATAAAATAAGGAAGAAAATTCCCTGGCACTTCCCGAGATAATTTTATGAAGTAAGATAGTAACAAATGACTCTGTTCATTGATAACACACTTGCTCTACAAGATAAGAGTTACTGATAACAGATGTCATTAGAGACGTTTAGATTTTATATAATTATTAAAACAAACCTTCGTTGTTTGGATTATTGTTGTATTAAATAAATTTAAATCATTTACTCTTAATGAATTTTTAAACTAAACCTTAATCTTCATAATCAACTTACTATTATATTTTACTTTTATTGAATTATAAATGAATCGTCTTGATAAACTAGTTTAACGTTTATGAGAATACCACTTTGCAGTTTAAATATATTGGTACTGGATTGTAACTTATTGCAGGATTTAATTAGTTGAATCAACCTTCTGATTTTTGGGGTTGGACGAATTAAAACGCATATGACATTGGTTTGATGTTTAAAACAGCAAAATGATATTCTCCATTTCACTGTTTTTACATATCAAAACTGCATTAGATGATGATTTCATTTTTAAAAGACTATATAAATCAGTTGAGGTCTTATATAAAAATGTACATCCTTTAACTCAACTTTCCTAATAGTGATATTAACAGAATAGTTAATATTATTTTCAGTAGCATACCAAGCCTTAGGTAAGCCAAGCCAAGCCAAGCCTAAGCCCCGTATAAAAATATTTTGGGCCTCGCCCAAGTGAAGAGTAAAAATTTGCCGGGGAGCCCCATATAATTAATAAGGCTGATAGAGCGGTAGCTACCCCCTGATCATTGTGTACTTACAAACCCTCTGGTATACTGTTGTAGCAGTGGGTTCTCACTGGTGGCGATATCTGCCAGGGCTTTAGTGACATGTTCCGGTGGAAAGTAGTCCGGAAAACCCTGACCAAGGTTCACTGCTGGTTTATAATCTGCTGCTAACTGGATGTATTCAACCCTGAAAATATGTTTAACGCAAAGTTATATAACAGTGTCTTGATCTAATTTAACTAACTTCTATTGATAGCAATAGATTATTGAGTTATAAATAGTGTAACTAACACAACTTTCTTTTATATAATATATATTATTTCACAAAAAACTTGCAATGCTCAATCATGGTCATAAAAGTTAGGTATATATTAAGTTTTATTAAAGAGGAACAGATACACAGTAAGCTTTCAATTTGACTAAAATACTACAAGCATACAATGTGTTTTGTTGTATTATACTGTTGTTTTCTATTATAGCTGTTTCTGTACATATATTATGTGTATTATATATTTTCTAATCTGTACTTAAAAGCTTGTAGCTTAAAATCCATTAATCTCTTTTCAACTTCAATGAATTAGTTTTAGCGTCATTGTATATTCATATTAAAATAATATAGCGGTTTATTAACCGCATTTAATTACTCATAAGGAAAGTTTAATTTTCATTTAATTAGTAATATTTCCTTATAACAGTAACTTACTTTTAACTAGTTTTAAAAAGAATATTTAATACTGTAATGTGAACCTTTTATGTTTTGACCAATAATGACCCACAGTTTCCCGTATCTAGTGTATAAACAACTCACCAGACACTTTTCTCCCCAGCTCCGTACCGGGCCGGCAGCGTGAATCTGTCACTCATGGTTGAGCTGAAACTTATTAGTCTCTTTGTATTTATGTGATAAGTGCTGTTACGTAGTGCACACTTGGCAGCCGGTCTCCATCTGAACATGATAAGAAAGTTTAATAAATCCCCGCTAACAGCCCGGTAAGTAAGTATCTACGTCTATAAAATCATAAATTATATATACAAGAATCAAATTTTATAACGTCAATCCCTTGTTAGTATTTACATAATTATTACACTTATGAGTGTCACGTAATCAGTAAGTTATTATAAACAAGAGAAACAAATAAATTATGTACGTTTAAAATAAAATTAAATACCTACGTGATTTTGTTTAGACATAAACGTCACTGTCAAGTTGACATATTGTGCAGAAGTCACTGTCAGATATTTTTTTTATATGGCGTCGGCTTATAACCATTTGCCAGTGTCTAGTATTTTTTCATCACCGTATTAAATCGTCAAGTCCAAAGTCTAGTCAAAGTCCAAATAAATAGTCACGGTAGTCAATCAGTCAAATCAGTTGATTCAGTAAAGTGGTAGACGTTTACTGAAACTTGCTAGGGAGTTTTGGTGTGAAACCCAATTTAGCACGCATTTTGTAGTTGTATCACTTTTCCACGCTAGTGCTAGTCAACTAATAACTAATGCTTATTATTTCACCAATATTACACATTAAAAACCGAATTAACACTAATTTAGAAAAATAACACAACACAAACACATTGCTGATTGACATTCCCGACGAAACTTCCTTTCAGACACTTGTTTTTTCATTGGCGTAGCTAGGAATTTTGTCTAGGGGGGGGCAGCCGTCCGTGGCGTAGGAGGGGGGGGGGTTTAAGTTAGTAATTCATTAACACTGTCTAGGGTGGGCAAAGAAGTTTCTAGGGTGGGCATTGCCATTTGGTACCGACTTCAAAATTAAAAAGATTGAGTAGAGAAATAGGTAAGGTCAGGTTGGGAAAGACCGGCATACTTCATTGAAAAATTTACTCAATTTAATAAAACAAATATTTGGTATGTTCTAGACCGATCTTAAGTATTCCATGTGCTGAAACATATTAACAGTAACAATTTTGTGCTACATAAGTAGCACTACAATATAATTAATAATAGCACATATTTCAAATACAAACCCTTTTTTAAAATTCGGCTTGCAGACGGTCTTCCCGAGCTATTTGGAGGCAAGACCGTCTATTGACATTTAACACGTCACTTGGTATGTTATAATATGTATTTATACCAACTTATATCTAAAAAGTGAATTTTACCTTCAAATATGCACTTTAACTGTAGGATAATAAAGTTAAAAGTCATATGAAATTCTTGTTTTCATATTTAATGGACCTTCAAAACCCAAATAAAAATGGCGGCAAATTTTCTCCCATCATAGTGTTGCCAGCGACATCTATGATTAAAAGTTTTAACCAAAGTAATATATGATACTGTTTTACCGACTGTCAATTCAAGCTGCATAGCTATTCATAAAATATATAAGTTATTGCGTGCAGACGGTCTTGCTATGTAGACGGTCTTCCCCAGGGGTGGTCGACTTTGTATGAATGACCTTGGACCAAAAAGGGGGCAGTTCGGTGCGACAAGAATGGTTATAATTCAATATATCGCTCTCTGTCTTACATGGTTAATATTACATAAAAGTTACTTAAAAACCACAACAGATGGCGCACAACAGATACTATGCCGCTTCTAGATCGCGCTATCGAAAACACTAGACGTATGTATTTAAGGGGTCACGAACATTTTGTGACGTATAGTTATGATTTGTGCGTGGAGGTGGTCGCTCGGTTTTGTTGGAATGCAAAATTTAGCTCTAAAGAGAAATTTAACGTTAACTTAAACTTTAATTAGTACGTATCTTCAATTTCCCGCCATATTCATATAATCAAATATTTAGTCCTCCTTTGTTGGAAGGCGGTTAAAAGTTTGAGGGGGCAGCTCACTAGAGGCGCTATTTGGTCCCAATTTTTTTGTATGAAGTCGACCTTCTTCTCCGCGAGTAATAGTGTTCTGTGGTCTTCCCCAACTTGATTTTAGTTAAAATTTTAGCCGAATTTAAAAGGGGACTTATTTACAAAATAAGTTTTATTTCATACTTTATTGTGTACTTTAAGTTTGGAAATCGGTTTATATTTTATTTAAAAATAACAATTTCACCCTTTTTAGTGATATCTTTTGTTTTTTTTAAATAAATTTTTATAATTTTTTAAAATTATATTTTTTTAAAATAACTTTGTTTACTTTGAAAATCAGTTTTTTTTGTAGCGCCCTGCGCCTCCCATTTTTTTCACCTTAAAAACCACAAATAACATCTTTGCAAATAACATATTAGTCTCGCCTCGCCTATCTTTTGTCTATTCAAACTTACAACATTGAACAATAATAATACTACTCACATCAGCGCGCCCCAATTTTGTCTGGGCCCCTTATCGCCCCCCCTCTAGGCCGCTAGGCCCACAAGGGGGCGTTATCGCCCACTTTGAGAAAGACTGCTCTAAGCTTACCGCCCCATAAAAAGCTCTAGCAGTTAGCACTCACTAGGCGGCGTAACAGCCCCCGTTAGGAATCTTTGTTCTATATGGACGTTCGGGCATTGTTTTTTCTTTTTATGTAGATGGAAGTGTGATGATGAAAAGTACATTTATTCCGCAAAGCTGTTTGCAACTCTTAATACACGGAATAACTTTTGTGTTAAGTAACATTGAGAAGTTCGTACAATGTTATTAAGAGTCGGTGCATGGTCGTGACACTCATGACACGAAATAGCGAAACATGGAAACAACATTAAGCGGGTTGGGTTGCAGGTATGAACTTACAAACTAATTTCGTTAAAATGTTTTCGCCCCACTACTTTTGCATAGAGGGATGTTTTGGACATAAAATTTCTGATCTGGATACGGATACGAGTATGAGAATAATTTTGAAGACTGCTGTGGCTTCGCGGGGTTCGCGGGTTCGAATCCTGCCGAAGGAAAGTATTAAATATGATTCCGTTGTCAGGTACCCGTAACACAAGTTCCTCGAGAATTTACCACAGGACCAGATTGACGTGGTGTGAAGCGATAGATATTATTATATTAAAAAATATTATTCCGGATACGGTTACGGATATGTAATTATTTTGTATTATCCGTAATTCGGATAATTTCGGAGAAGGATAGTAAACTTTTACAGAATTTTTAAAAATTAAATAGGATTCTTAAATGTAAAATGGGTAAAAGGTGGGATTTAAGGTAAAAATCTTAATCCCACCTTTATTCAAAATCATTCGAAACTTTTGTATCTGATTCGGTTACAGTTTTTTTAATTACGACTAGATGTTCCCGCGACTTCGTGCTCTCAAAAGTCAATTTTGCAGAAACCGTACATTTTCCCGCGATAAAAAGTAGCATAAGACCTTCCTCGTGGTCTACTCTACATCTGTGCCAAACTTCATTAAAATCGGTCTAGTAGTTTCGGAGTATATTCAATGCAAACAAACAAACTTTTCCTCTTTATTATATTAGTATTGATAAATACAGGAATACTTTTTCATCGGTACAATAAATTTTACCACGTCATTGGTATCGATAATAGAGTACATTTCTCAAATAAAAAAAAAATATTTTTTTTTCATTTCAATTATTTATCCTATAACCAATCTAATACCGCATGTGCGCACTAACTACAAGGCGTCAACGGGTGCGGTATGAGGTAGGGGGCGGCGAGGTGGGGTAGGCGATCGAGATCGGCCGGGCGGCGCACGAGTTGGCAACAAAGCATCGATAGATGCGTAACGTATCCACATTTTGTATTAGTTTAGCGGATAAGTTCGGGGATTGATAATTTTGTTTTTTTGTTCCAAAGGGGTAGTAACGAAAATCGCTAGTATTTTTTATTTTTGACAACTATTACGTATGTTGATTTATTGTACTGGTGAAAAAATAACCCTGTATATCTGATAGTTTCGGTTACGATTACGGAGCTTCTTAACATCCCTAGCACAGAGAATAAATAGAATAGTTTTGAGTTGACGGAGCCCTGAACCTCAATTCTCGTATTTGAAGTTGACTTCCATTGTACTTCGATTTTATTATAAGTGAAGCGACTTGTTATCATAATCTGATTTTATAAAGTTTCGACCAATCAGGGCGCGTTTCACGTTGGTTTAACGTTTACAAGAATACCGTTTGACAGTTTTAGTGTATCGGGACTTGATTGTAATTGTAATAATGCAGGTTTTATTTATCAGAATTGACCCTCAGATTTGGCACGAACGCACCGGCTCTACTGGCTTCACAAAAAAAAAACGGCCTAAACCAACGCAATATGTTTCGCCGAGTGAGCTAGTGCTGCGGATAGCTTTTAGCTATTAGGCAGGTAACCATCATATTTTATGATGGTGCAGGCTTTACCAGTGTAAATCATTGATTCTCAGTAACCCCAGTGGTCCCCCTGGGGTCCATGGGAGACTCGACGAGGGGCTACGTTGGTGTGAAAAAAAATGGCTTCAAATTCGAAGCTGGGGTCAACAAAACTTTATAGTGAAAATCTAAAATTAATAATGTTAGCATGGCTTCACCTACTCGTAATTATAGGGTTGCCATCGTACTTTTTTATAAGTTTTGTACGTTAATTACGCCAAAATTTGTGGTAAGCTGCAGGGGGTCCCCGGGAACCAACAAAATGTTGGTCTATCTATGAGAAAAAAAGTTTATTATTTGTTTAATAGAACAGTAAACTTTCACAAACAGCCGTTTTCCACAAAACTGGTGTAGCAGTTTGTCTGTGGGTAATGAGTACATTAGGTTTTAGGTTTCTATGTTTCGGAACCTCTGTTCTAAAGGGGCCATCCACATATTACGTCACGCAAAATTTCGACTTTTTGAACCCCCTCCCCCCTATGTCACGCTTTTTAGTATCCCTGTACCTGTATACCTGTATTTAACATGTACTGTCACATTTAGTATGCCCTCCCCCCTCCCCCATGCGCTGTGACGTAATATGTGGATGGACCCAAATCAATAAATTTTCTTGACGATGACGTCATACAAATTCAAAAAAGCCAACCCGACGACTTAGGTACGATCAGCTTGTTCTGTAAAACAAACAACGAAATCTAATAAGGCCCATGTAAATGTTTCGGCGGAATCGAGTTTGTCCGGGAAATCGCGTTGCCTTTTCCGAGATACAACATTATATTCCCCGCATTACTTTGACTGAATGTTTTATTAGTTTTGGCACAAATTGATGGCATTTAGAGGTAAGTGGCGCCGTTATTAAAAGCTTTATTTTCAGGATGGATTTTAATTCGAGGAAATTCCTGCAGGCACTCGAACTAAGGTTTTGAGTTGGGACCATATGATCCGGAATCGGCGGACCCGGGAGAATTCAGAGCACTGAAAATAGAACTCTGCGGTAATACAATAGAGTTGAAAATCGAACACACAAGTGTCGAGTGTCGTGTCATATATGACATTGACATTTGACTCGACACTTCGATTTTCAGCTCTATTGTATTAGCGCAGAGTTCTATTTTAATCGAAATAAAGTCCGGATTAATCCAGAGCACTAAAAATAGAACCTGACAGTCTACATTACAGCTTTACATAAAAAATCCCAATAAAAATAGATATAAAACAAATTGAGCGACAATATTCGAGGTAAATCCAGTGAAAATTTTATTACTCCCTGAAAGGAGGGATATAGTTATGAATACCTAGTGCAGAAATCATCCCATATTACCCTTTTCTAATCACAAATTGGGATTGGGTCTCAAGCACTACATAAGGCCCATATTATGTTAGAATCAGCGACATCGCAATATAAATTAATTTAAAAAACGAAGAAACCGTATTTTTATTTGTAACTAGCTTTTTCCCGCGGCTTCGCTCGCGTGAAATTCGAAAATCGCGTAAGCCTCCTTTGGGATCATGATGTTTTCCAAAGACTAAAAGTTGCCTCCCTGGCCTATGTTACTCTCCATCCTTTCAACTAAGGCAAAAATCAAGTCAATTGGTTGCTTCGTTTGGGCGTCAAGGAAGGATAAGCAAACAAACAAACAAATAAATAAACAAATAAACACACTTTCCCAATGGAAGTATGGATAGTAGGAAATAGTATTTACAACGCTAAACGCTATTAATAAGTTACAACTTACATGTTATTCGGTACATAGAGCTTCTCTATATACAACGTTATTGGTAGTACTGTCTGGTGCAAATACAAATAGGCTATTTGCGTCGCTTACGCGTGAAAGAGCCACATACAGTTGACCATGCGAAAAGCACTGGTGGATAGATCTAACCCTGCAGCACCTAATGTTTGCCCTTGCGCCTTATTTATAGTCATGGCGAAACATACACTTATTGGGAACTGCAAGCGTTTAAATTTAAACGGGAAGTTGTCGGGTATCAGAGGTATCCGAGGTATAAATACTTGCTCACCAGCACCACACCCTGTTATCACCTCAGCCTCTATAACATTGCGCTGCAGAGCAATCACTCTTAGCCGGGTTCCGTTGCACAATTTGGGCGGACTTAAGTTTCTTAAAAGCATTATAGGCACACCGACTTTCAAAAAGATTTTGTGACTTGGAAGTCCCGTAGCAAACAAAGAATTTAAAAATTCTATTGGGTAACTCGTAGACTCATCCTGGTCCATGACTCTATCGACTGAAATATACTCCACACTTTCACCAGATATACGTGCCAGTACCTATTTTGTTATTAATACCTACAGCTTGATCGTTGCGAGGGGCCAGAATAGCTCGCTCGCAAAGCCAAGAGTTCTCACGATCTGTCAAATGTTGCTCCAAGTTACCATAAACGGACGAAATAAGTTCATCTAAGGATGACACTGTTTTACACAAAGTTGAAGGTAAACTTATTCGTCCATGTTCAGCAGGATATCTATCTTCACCGATTTCAAGTAACAAATCGGAGAACTGCTGAGCGTTTGGGTTGCCACCGATTCTGGCCCTCATGTTGATCGTAAGCTGCAGGCGTATAACCCTAGCCCAGAGACTGGAACTTTTCAGGCAGGCATTTATTTCGTCAGCTTTGGTACCTCGAGTGACTACTGGCAGCGTTTGTCTGAAGTCTCCGCAAAAAAGTACTGTTATACCTCCCATTGCTCTGTTATTTTGGCGAATGTCCTGCAACGTCCTATCAACAGCCTCCACTGCTTTACGGTGTGCCATCGTGCATTCATCCCACACAATCAAATGACAGTCGCGCAAAACTCGTGCTTTGTCACTGTTTCGTGATATATCGCAAACTGGGGTTTCAGTGATATCCAACTGCAGTGGAATCTTGAAAGTGGAATGGGCAGTTTTTCCGCCTGGCAGTAACGTGGCCGCTATGCCGGAAGATGCTACAGCTAGAGCAATTTTGCTTTGACTTCGTATCTCTGCCAGGATGATTTTAGTTAAAAATGTTTTTCCCGTGCCGCCCGGAGCATCTAAGAAAAACATTTGTCCTAAACCATCGACAACGCTGGCACAAACACGATCAAAAATTATTCTCTGCTCCGGTGTTAAAGCAGGTTTACCTTGGCGTAAAGTTTCATAAATTTCGGAGTGATTATAGTTGGTTTCAACTGTGTACTCCCTGTTTCCTCGTTCTTCATTTAAAGGTTCAGGCAAACCGTAGCTTGAGAGAAGACCACCACCGATGGATACAACGATATCCTTTTTTTTTTTTTTTTTTTATACTTGGGGAAATCCTTTATGGATCCCCGGCGGACTGGGGACGGGCCACCGGGGTATGTGGGACTCACCCGGGCGCGAGATACGCACCCGGGGTTACCGCACTAAAACCCCAAGATGCCTCCTCCGCTATGCTACTGGACCGCCGGACCCGCCTAAGGCGATAACTGCAGCGGCCCAGTAAGCGGCATTTGCTACGGTAGCAAATCCTCCGCAACAGAGGACCTCATATGGTCCGTTATAAACACACTGCAATTTATTACCTGTCTCATTTTTTATTAGTATTAAGTCATTTTTCTTATAAGTTATAGGGTTACAATTTTTGTCATATTTTTCTTTTCTAATAATTTTACTTTTTAATAAATTTTTGTGTGCTTCTTTTTGTGAAGTTTGTAGCCTAAACTTTAATTCTGAAATGTAATCATCATTGTAAAGAGGATCGACAGAGTTTTGGGTGAAATTAGATGGTATTTTACATTTTTTACCAAAAACTAACTCAAACGGTGTAAAATTTGTAGAGGTATGAACGGAGGTATTGTAGGAAAAGCACCAAAATGGCAACCAAGGGCTCCATAACCGTGAATGATTTTTAGTTTGTATCCTTAAATAATTTCCTAAGCTTTTATGAGTATTTTCTAACGATCCTATACTTTGATGATGATAAGCAGTAGAATTTAATTGTTTTATCTGTAACAACTTACAAGTTTCTTGAAAAATTGATGACAAAAACTCACTACAACATCAGTAGCAATTATATCTGGTATCCCATACCGTAATATAAAGTTATTTACGAAATTCCTTGCTATCTCCTCTGAACTTTTAGTAGTCATAGGATACGCCTCTACGTATTTACTTAATTCGCATTGGATAGTTAAAATATATGAATAATTATAATCGTCCCTCTCTAGGGGTCCTACAACGTCAAGAAAAACTTTTTCCATAGCGGAATTAGCCGTAGTTGTAATTACCATTGGTTCCTTTACATAGTGTGTACTATGCTTTTGCTTTTGACATTTTTCACACTTAAGGTCCGGACGCACTAGGCGGAACTGAACTTCAGCGGAACTGAGCGACACGTTTTGGTAAGTCGCACTGCAACTGCAGCGGCGCTACAAAAATATATTTAGTAGCTAGGCAACCTCCGAGCAAGATGGACGAATGGACGATTGAAATTTAAAAGGTTTTTTTAAATAAATATGTACCTACCATGGACGAATAAAACTATAGACCTACAGACCTACAGAAGAAAATTAAAAAATTAATTTAATTTTCTTATTGACCGTTATAGCCCAAGAGCTACTGAGAAATTTAGAGTAGGTATTTGAGGCACGATGAAACCTTGTCCTGTACTTCTCCTATTGTACCTCAACACGAGAATGCAGGCCTGGCTGGTCAGAAGCGGAACTTAGCCAAGTTACAAATTTTTCAAAAGTACATTTTTTAATGCCAAAAATACATGTTTGTGGCGCTTTGAAATATTGATATACAGTTAGTATAATGTGTAAGGAGTTGGGGAAAAAAAGGCCATGTAATTTAGTTGGAACTTTAACCTAGCCATGTCAGTTTAAAAGTAAATAAACTGGCTTTCGATTCATGATTTTCTGACATCTATTGGTCATTTTATGAACTGCAATATACGTATGGGCGAAAATGCGACATCTATGAAACCCTCAAAGAACTACGTGGTCAAAAAATAAAATTGCGTATTGTGCAATAAACTTACTCGTCAAAATGTATTTATAAAACAAATAGGTATTAACGAAATAGAAATGGCATACAAACCAGCATAACCTACCATCTACATGTTGTAGATAATAATTTAGTTAACTATAAACGTAAAAGCGACATCTAGGAAGAATCATAGAACTACGTGTTCTTGATAATTTTCGCAAAGTCGATATGAGTCGTTTTTAATTGATTTTCCTATAAAAATCGAAGATATCCATTCGTTGTTTATACAATATTGTGTGCAATAAAATTATATATTGTGCAATAGTCTAATTTACTCGACAAATTGTATATAAAAAACAAATCTAGACACGCGGTAGTGTGTCAAGCCAAGTTCAAGTAACAGAACTGGCGAGCGGCACCGTGTGTAATATTACACGAACCATTTGGAGCCCAAACGGTTATTTAGATATTAACGTCCAAAAATCGTCATTTTGATCACTGACTAACCTATAGATCAAAACTTTAACCCAGTTCCAGATGACCTAAAAATTCAATATTATGTTTGTTCGCAGATAACTTCGTCGTTTATGAACTGATTTTCAATTTTTTTTATGATGTAAAGGGTTATAATACCAAGTTAGTCCGGTTGTCAAAAAAGTGGTGACCTGATGTTGGAATCCATGAGGAATTGAGGGAACTCCTCGAAATTTATATGGACACATATGGTGATTTTGACTTTTTCTGAACAAGTCTAAGCATGTGCTACCAAAAAGTAAGATTTTGCTCCAAGGTATACATATATATAGGTCCCTGGAACCAAAGGTACAGAACAGAACTCCTGACTCCTTATAGATACATGTTTGGGGATTTCGGCGTTGTTTAAAGAACTGCAAGCATATGCCACCATGTCAATAGGCATGTTGCCGAAAAAAAATTTTTTTAGACAACATGTTAATAAACAATCCAGAACCCATTTTTGTATATCTGAAAAAATAACTTAGATACAAACCATTGAAATTTACAATATGAAAGAGAGCGATATATTGGCCTGTGTCGTCACAGCCTGCTACCGCCATACATTTCTCATAACAAAATTTATGGCGGTAGCAGGTTGTGACGTCACGAATCGTTTTGCGAGAAAGAGATGGACAATATTTTTTATTTGCTTATATTTTTAATCCCGTCACTCTAAATACCTATTTCTTTCAGATTTATGTATCTTTAATCAACAATTTTAAAATTTAATTGTATTAAAAAGTATTGTAAACATACAGTTTATTATTTAACAATACACTATACAATGATAACTACCTACTTTAAATTATTTACAGATTAAAGAAAGAAAGAAAAATAATAAAAAATAAAAAATAAAAAAGAGAAAACTAAAGTACAATATAATTAAAAGGCTATAAAAAGAAGAAAACCTCTAGGTCGTCCCCATCAGGCAGAGTGCCTATCAGGCTCATAGAATTTCCTCGCTGGATAGCAATGCTAACTCTTTGAGCCAGATAGGTGCCGGCTCTGGGGTCTTGGGTGGCCTCTACGAGTTTTTTTGAAATTTCTCCGAATAGTTTGTGTGCCCCCGGACCCCATGTGCCTAGGGTTTCAACCCCAAACGGTTCAAATATGAGATCCCTACTAAGGTTCTCATACTTGCGCCGCTTGAGGTTTTCTGCCTGATTTGCGGCCGCACCTGCAGTACTTGAGGTGCCCTGGACATGGGACGGAGCAAGTGTATCGACGCATGTAGCGTCCCATACAAGAGCCCGTCCCAGTCTCCAAGGGACCAGGGTCATTCCGTCTGGTCTCTTGCCATCGTCGCGCGACAGTCCAGAGGGTTCCAGCACAGCTGGCACTCCGGTCGTGACAAGTGCCCGACGAATGAGGTCGTTGAGGCAGTGATGGCGGGAGATGCGACCGGCGCTTCGTGGACAGGACAGACCATGGTGTCCGAGTCTGTCTACATTTGCACCACAAACGCAACGATGGGGGACGACATGGGGGATGCCAAGACGCAGGGAAGTAGCTAATCGAAATGTTGTTCGATCCAGCAATGTGCCCGTATTGGGTGACGGTAGCGCCTGTAACCAAAGGCCCGCCTCCCATTTCTCCACAGCTAAGAGGCGAGCCTGCTCCGTAGGACTGGACGATGTGTTAAGGAGATTGTTCCGTACCAGTCTACAGAGAGGCTCGTCCCAGAGCCTTTGGGAAAACGTATTGGCGGGCAATTCGTTACAAGCACTAGCTACGCTCCAGGCGTCCTTGGCCTCGTCCAGAAATGGAACTGTATTGGTTTAGGATGGGTGCTCTAGTATTTCAGAGATTAGTCTATAGTTTGCGTGGACTGAGGACAAGAAGGCCGGAAGGGATACGTCCGAGGGTTTTCGGACACCCATGCCACCGAACCTTACTGGAAGTGTTGCCTGAGTCCATGAGCGGTCATCGAAGCTTATGTTCAAAATAGCGGAAAGCGTATGTCTTATGGTGTCATCCAACTGTTTGAGAAGTTGAGGGAACTTCCACAGTTGACAACACCGCAAGACATACGTAAATTTAGGTACAAAAAGGCAATAACGTGTTAAGGTGAAGGCCATGTGACAGTTAATTTGGAGAAGGCGATCTAAAGTTTCAAGTTTTAAATTTAATTTGTATAACTGTAAAATTCCACACTAGGCAACATCCCTATTAGAGTAATTTAATACATCATCACATTATTATGATATAAAAGGCTCTTCTCATAGTATTTTACACTAACTCGGAGATCTATGAACATAACTCTGCCGTTTATGGACCTATTTGCAAAATTATTTTGTTGTAAAGGGTTTAATTCGAAAATGGTCCTTTAGTCACTAAAGTGGAAACCTGATGATGCGATCCATGAGGAATCGAGGGAACTCCTCGAAATTTATATCGGTACATATAGAGATTTTAACTTTTACTCAAGTAACACAAGGCATATGCTACCAAAAAATAAGATGTTGCACCTTGGTGCTTTTGGGAACCCCTCTAAATTTATATCGACACACATAGTGATTTTGACTTTTACTGAAGTAACATCAGCATATGCTACCAAATAACAAGATGTTGCACCTTGGTGCTTTTGGATCTTTTGTATAACCTGGATCCAAAAGCAGTGAACAAAACTCCTGAGTCTTTAAAGATATGTGTTTGGAAATTTCGGTATTGTTTAAAGAACTGCAAGCATATGCCAGTTTGTATCTTACAGTAATCATCATCATCTTATTAACAAATTAGTGAAAACTTAGCGCGTATTCAGTTATACATTCGATCGTTTATTTTAGACGTTCTTAAGATGTATTAATAATAACTTAACAAAATATATCACAAAAAAAGTATGAAATTATTATTTTTAAACAAAAAATTAAACTTCCAAAGTAAAAGTACACAAAAAAAAATTAAATAAAACTTACTTTTAAATTATTTCCCTTTTAAATTGGACTAAAACTTTAACTATTTCTCTACTCAATCTTATTAATTTTGAAGTCGGTACCAGCAAATATGAACGTAAGTTCTATAAAATATTGTAGAATATTGTTTGAGCTGGTACCGATTTCAAAATTAAGAAGATTGAGTAGAGAAAAAGGTAAAATTTTTAGCCGAATTTGAAAGGGGAATTATTTAGAGATTAAGTTATATTTCATACTTTTTTGTGTATTTTTACTTTGGAAGTCGGTTTAATTTTTTGTTTAAAAATAATATGCTCCAGAATCCGAAACACCGGATTAAAATTCAGAGAATTAATTAATTAAAAATAGAACTCTGTGCTAATACAATAGAGTTAAAAATCGAACACATGAGTGTCGAGTCAAATGTCAGTGTCATTAGTCATATAATATGACACACGAAATCCTTTTTCATCTCTTTTGTTACACAGACTACCAGCAGGCTTAGCATACACATTGGATGTGCATGCATGCTAAGCATGCAAGAAATACCGAAGAATCGACAAAATGAGAGATTGAAGAAACGTTAATACCATTCGGAATTCAGAATAGGTCTTATTGTAAGGCAGCACGGTTGATGCTTCGTCGTTATGAGAAAAAATATTTCTTTTCTTCCCGAGCATGAGGTCCAAAAATGTCCTCTTTTGACAGCTAAAGTAGAAACTTTTTCTTAATTTAACGTCAAATACTCTATACTAATATAATAAAGAGGAAAAGTTTGTTTGTTTGTTTGTATGTTTGTTTATTTGCATTGAATAGGCTCCGAAACTACTGGACCGATTTTGATGAAATTTGGTGCAAATATAGATGAGACCACGGGGAAGGACATAGGCTCCTTTTTATCGCGGCAAAATGTACGGTTACCGCGGGATTTCCTTTTGCGCGTACGAAGTCGCGTGCAACATCTAGTCTTACAATAATGTCAACTACTCCACATCATGGCGCTCCTAGACAATTAGTTTCAGTCTTTATATATAGAATATTTCTTCTTTAAATTTATTTCTTCGGCTCGCGTCGCCGCGTCATGCTAAGCCTGCTAGTACGAGGAAAAACTTTGGAAAAACTTAAAACACTCTTATGCCAAAGCATAGAGCGTGCGGACAGATACGGTGTATCATTTTCAACCTTATACCTTAGCAATAAGGTTCAAAATAAAGTTCACCTGATCTGTCCGCGACTGCAAAATGACTTGTCAATCGTAATTTCAAACATTTTTGATTTTCATTGTGGTTACTTATCGTTTAATTCAATATTCTAATTAAGTTACACATTGATTTCGTGTAGTTTTCTATTTAAATAGTTAGGTATTTTAAGCAAAATACGATTTCTTGGTATTTTAAAGAGTTGTATTATTTTTTATGATAGGTAGGTAGGTACATATTTAGTTTTGTTTTCATAATAATTAAGGTTGTCTTTTTATCCAACCGCGATAACCCATATTCACGCGAATGAAGTCGCGGACATCACCAAGCTTAAAGCTACAATAATTATTATGATCAATATCTACATTATACAACATTGTATTGTACCTGTTTATATAAGTAGGTACCTACTTTTATTCGATGCTTTTGCGCGCCATCTCGTGATCACATGTGGTACCCTAATACTACGCCATCTACCATAATTGTCTAAAAACAAGCTACTGAGGTCATTTTTTGGATTTAGAGACAATTATCAAATATCCGCCTATGAACTTTAAAATCACACTGGAAAGAGATGGAAAAATATTTTTTCTTGTTTAAAAGAGAACTTAATTGATTTACTTCGCTTTGTGCAATTTATTGATTTTCGTGCTAGTAACTAACACCATCTAGAGCTAAGCTGAATCCGGACCTTTATTTTGTGTATGTTTTAATGTATGGGATCTGTCAGTCTATACTTTTTATTCGTCCATGGTACCTACATACCTACAATCTAAATAATTTACATACGACCTCCGTGGCTCAGAGGTGAGCGTAGTGGCGCTTTAACCGGAGGTCGCGGGTTCGAATACCGCCAGGGAACAAACAAGTTTTCTGTGTTCCTGGGTCATGGATGTGTATTAAATGTGTGTATAATAAAAATCTTATATTAAAGTAAAGTACATATAAAAAGTATTAAATATATTTCCGTTGTCTGGTACCCGTAACACAAGTTCTTCGGATACTTACCACGGGGCCAGACTGACGTGGTGTGAAGCGTCCATAGATATTATAATTATTATAATTTTCACTATGAAACCAATTAACATTGGAGAGGTCGTCGTTCATCCACAGGAAAAAGAAATAAAAAAATTAACTTACCATTTATTCCCATTTCTTGAACTATTTAATAATAATATCTATCTATGGACGCTTTTACACCACGTCAATCTGGTCCCGTGGTAAGTTCTCGAAGAACTTGTGATACGGGTACCAGACAACGGAAATATATTTAATACTTTTATACTATAAATATATTTAAGATTTTTATTATATAATACACATTTATTGCACATCCATGACCCAGGAACATAAAAAACTTTTTGTCTCCCGGTGGGATTCGAACCCGCGACCGGGCTTCTTGAGCGCCGACGCGCAAACCATTGAGCCACAGAGGTCGTTTCACTCCAAAGTTAGTTTTTTTTTCATAGAAGTATTCATGTACCTACTTTTTATGCTGGACGTCATAATATTATTATGTCTCCGGATACTGGCCCACGAGTACAATAAATTTTATTCATCTATCGACATTTTTGACGAACGATTATCGCGCTCCCAAGTATCTCGGTTGACTGACTATGAAAATGAAGTTGGCGAAACCGACACTTTTTGTCAGTTGATCAAGTTTGTCTTGCAGTTCGCTGCAGTGTAGTTCCGTTACCGCTTAGTGCGTGTTATCTCATACAATTTCATATAAAGAATATTTTGACGCGACGTGTCGCTCAGTTCCGCCGAAGTGCAGTTCCGCCTAGTGCGTCCGGACCTTTACTAATAAATTTCTGCCAGGAAATAATTTTATTCAACAAAATAACAATTATGGTATTATATCTAATAGCTATAATAAATTTCTTAACATCATTCTCTAGACCAGGCCAAAAGTAATATTTTTTGATATTTTTATACATTCGTCTTATTCCAGCGTGGCCACTAGTTGGAAGAAGATGAAAATCATTCAATATTACCTTTTGGTCATCTTTATCTTGAATTATTTCTACGTCATTTAAAATACATAATCACGAACCGGTCCAATCTTTTTGTACCTTTATTTCGTTAGCTAACTTTTCTATAAACTCGTCGTATATTTTACTTTTACATCTTATAAAAATTAATTCATCCACGAATATTCTTTCACAAAAATTTCTCAGTTCCCTCACAAAAGCGGCTGGCGTCAGTTGTGATCGGGCAACTGGATTTATATATAAAGACATTCTTTTCGACGAGTAACAAAATACATTATTTTCAATATCTATCTCTTTAAACTTACGTAAGTCTCTTAATTTATAATAGTCAATAAATTTAAGTTCAACAGATATTCCCGGTCTACTATGAATTTCTACAACTCTTGGTTGCGCAGGCCAATCGTCAGTAGGAACCATAGCACACGGAGAACTCTGAGACTGTAGAGCTTTCCTATGCTGTGCTCGTGTCATAACCGAGATGATGCTCTCATGCATCGCTTTTAAGTCTTCCGACGTGATAGGTAATCGTGACATCGCATCAGCTGCAACATTTTCGGAACCTTTAACGTATTCTATCGTAAAATTATAATCTTCGAGTAACAGTCTAAATTTTAGAAGTCGACTCGATGGATCTCTCATCCCAAATAAATATATTAATGGCTTATGATCCGTTTGTATTACAAACGACCTACCGTACAAATAAGGACGAAAATGCTTAACAGCCCACACAATTGCCAAAAGTTCTTTCTCTATTGTGGGATAGTTAAGTTCAGATTTATTTAAATTTCTACTCGCAAATGCAATTGGCTTACTATTCGAATTACACAAAACAGCACCCAATGAATGTTGTGAGGCGTCTGTCTGTAACATAAATTTATGATCTAGTGCAAAACTTGGATATTCAAGTAAGGGAGGTGATGAAAGTAAAGATTTTAAAGTTAAGAAAGCTGACTGACATTTTTCATCCCAATTAAATTTAACATTTTTCTTATTCAACTGCGTAAGAGGGTATGCAATCATTGCAAAGTTTTTTATAAACTTCCGGTAATAATTTGCAAACGCTACAAATCTTATTAACTCTTTTAAATTAATTGGCCAACTCCAGTTGGACAATTACTTAAAACTTTAATTTTTTCTGGGTCGGGCAAAATACCTTCACGGGATATAGTATGGCCTAAATATAAAATCTCTTTTCTTAAAAAGTTACATTTATGAGGGTTTAGTTTTAAATTTACTTTACGTAACCTAGTGAACACATCTATGAGATTTTTTGTATGACTCTCTAATGAATTACCAAATACGACCAAATCATCTAAATAGATTAAACATTTTTCGTACGTCAAACCTGACATTGCAATCGTCATCATTTTTGAAAAAGCTGCGGGACTAGTTTTTAGTCCCATGGGCATTCTTGTCATTTGATACTGTCCTGAAAGAGAAGCAGCACCATTGCCTTTGACTGAATCTATAACTCCAAATTGTCCAGTATTAAAAGCAGTGTATTTTCGGCTACTAGGCTCAAGGTCACATTGATAGTAACTATTTGAAAGATCTAGTGTAGAAAAATATACAGAACCTGAAAGAGAGTCTAAAATTTCTGTTATATTTGGAAGAGATCTCCTTCTCGCTAGTATTTAAAATTAAAATAGGTATCATACCATTTAAAGGTCTAACAATAATACTCGCTATTAATACTTCGTTTTGTAATTCTGACGAAAAAACAAGACATTCTTCTGTATAATATGTAGTTGGTATATAATGTATAGATTCCGATCTAGGCGGTAAAATATAATAACTACTACTACTATCAATCTGAGAACTAAGCGGCATTACGATATTATTGTTATTCAATTTATTGTTCAAAGTTAAAGTCGAACATTTAAGGTTCAAAATTGCATCAAACTTTGTAAGAAAATCTTGTCCTATAATAGCATTTGCTTTGCACGGCAAGGTATGAAAAACATAAAACTTATGTTGCAATACAGATTCCTGAGAATCATGCATGTTACTAAGCGTCAAATGAACATATCCGATAGCTTGAATCGCACCGCCTATTCCTTGTATAGTTATGCACTCGTTGTGAGTTGGTATATTTAATTTTTTAACATAATCATATTTTATGGCACAGATCGATGCTCCGGTATCTAATAAAAATGACAAAATATTATATTTACTTTGAAAATGACTATTTTCATTGACATGATACAAATGTACACAACACGTGCTATTAGAAGCGTAAATAAATTCATTATTTACGAAAAAACTGCCGGGGGATCGTGGGCGAATCGCTACCATCATCATTGCTATCAACTATCTGAACGGCCTCCTCGTTCATGACACGGATGTTTCCTCCTCTACGGATCCCGCGACCCCTAAAATTATTATAATAACTATTGTACTTACCTTTATGCGATGCTGTCTGACCTCGACCAAAAACATGACCATGACGTGGCGCATGGCCGGCCACAGCAGCGGGGCTGTCGATGCTATGAAAATATTTGGGAGGTCCTCTCCACGATCGATTGTACCGATTATGAAATTTACCCCTGTTGTAAAAATTATTAGTACCACGTTTTCTATTATAAAAATTAAGTGATAAGTCATCAGCTGATGATGATGATGACTGAAACGGCATATCGGTCTCCTCGTCTACCGCGGCTTGTATGGCATCCTTCAAGGAATCAAAATTTCGTGCGGCTATTATTGTGCTGAGTCGTCTATTGCGTAAACCGTCAGCAAAACGTTTTATAGCTTGTTTTTCATTTAAGGGCTGTAAAATTTTAAGATTTTCGGTTTTGCCACCTGCTTGCGAAATGGTAAGGTCCATAAATATTTCCGTTAACTCCTTACCAAAGTCATTAATAGTTTTAAAATCTTGTCTCACTGACTGCAATTGATTTTGCAAAGCTACGGAACTCTTTTTAGGCAAAAGAATGGCAGACATATCCTGTAATAATTCTTTTATAGTTGCATAGCTAGATTTTAACTTTAACTTGGAAGCTTGCGAAAGTCTACTTTTCAAACAACAATTTTTTTAACAAAGTTTATGTAAATTTAATTTACAACTATCTTTAGTCAGAATAGATGCATAGTAATCTATTCCGTCAATTAACTGTCTTATTATCGAAGACTCATCGGTCTCGACGGGCAATAAACTTAATGCAGTTTTTAAATCGAAATCCATCTTGGAAAACTTATTTTCGATCGACGTTGCGCCAAACTTAGTACAAAATTCCTTAATTTCTAAATATAATTGCCTAATCTTAGAACAATAATTATTCTAACATTATTTATTTAATTCAACCTTAGTTTTACTTTATTTCCTAATATTAAGTACCTACCTAACAAAGGTATTAAAATTATAAACACATAATTTATTGAATTATTAGCTTACGTAGCGCTACATCCAAAAATCTTTAAACGAAATTTCTTATAAACCATCAAAATACATAATGAAATTAATTATAAAATAAAAGAAATAATTGAACTAAGGTTCAATACATACATATTTTTCTGGGAGCTAATTTTCCACACACATTAATTATTGTCCACAACCATTTCTTAATTTTCATTCCTGGCTCCTGGGTTTGATTCTCTCTGCGCAGTCGGCACACTGGCTCCTTCCAGACTCCTCGGAGTGTTGTTCCGGCGAGCAAAAGATCTTCTCAATGTTTGGCCAATAATTCGATTGTCAATCCAGTTGAGATTACAATTTTGATACCACTTGAATACGAAGTAAATTGCTAACAATATCAGCAGGGCCAGAATTATCATCATTATGATACTGATGCTCGACAAATGCTATTGTAGTTGTTCTGTAGTGGCACTAAGAGCTGATCCGATCCCATTTTGATTAATTATTACTTCTTCTTTCTTTGGATAATTTGAATTGCACATGGTAACTTAAGTCTTAGATATTATTTTATTTATTTGCACACTGTTTAGTACAACTGCACTGGATAGTCACGGAGACAGTCACGGCATTATTTTATTCACAGTTTATTGAAATGCAATTCACACGCGCGCCCGCAACTTGACGCCTGAACCTGAGACCCCATGGCAGGGTCGCCATTTGAGGATGGGCCCAGATATGTGAAATGAAACACTTGACGACTCGTTAACGACTGACTTTATTAAATGAAATGTACTTATTTATATGACAATAACTTGTAAGTTATCATATCATAAAAATAATTTAATTTTTCAAAATGGCGGCGATGTGGTTCGCCACCCATCACGTCTCGTTTCTCGCGGAGGCAAAAAGTGGCCCGTGGAGAGCCGCTTTGCTACGTTGAATGTAACGTAGTAGAAAAACTAGAAGGATTGACTGTCGCGGGTCTGCGGGCCATGTTTGAGGAGTGTAGTATGTAATGTAGTATGTATACTACATTACATACTACACTCCTCAAACATGGCCCGCAGACCCGCGACAGTCAATCCTTCTAGTTTTTCTACTACGTTACATTCAACGTAGCAAAGCGGCTCTCCACGGGCCACTTTTTGCCTCCGCGAGAAACGAGACGTGATGGGTGGCGAACCACATCGCCGCCATTTTGAAAAATTAAATTATTTTTATGATTATCCATTGCGTTCCCACGGATTGGTGGAGAGGGTAGGAATAGGAAAAGGGAAGGATAGGTGGTGTGGAAAGGAAGATTGGTAAGTTAGAATGGGAAATAGGAAATGTAGGATATTACCGCCCGAGGGCAAGGGATAGGAATCTTTGTACGTTCTAATATAATATGTACGTTCGGGCATTGCCCGTTAGGAATCTTTGTTCTATACAGACGTTCGGGCATTGTTTTTTCTTTTTATGTGGATGGAAGTGTGATGATGAAAAATACATTTATTCCGCAAAGCTGTTTGCAACTCTTAATACACGGAATAACTTTTGTGTTAAGTAACATTGAGAAGTTCGTACAATGTTATTAAGAGTCGGTGCATGGTCATGACACTCATGACACGAAATAGCGAAACATGGAAACAACATTAAGCGAGTTGGGGTGAAGGTACGAACTTACAAACTAATTTCGTTAAAATGTTTTCGCCCCACTACTTTTGCATAGGTATTGCATTATGGACATAAAATTTCGGATCTGGATACGGATACGAGTATGAGAATAATATTGACGACTGCTGTGGTTAAGTGGTTTAGCGTTTTGGTGCACAAGCCGCGGGCTCGAATCCTGCTGAAAAAACAAAAAAAAAAAACCGTGTTCCATGGATGTGTATTAAATATGTGTGTAATATAATAAAATTTTTAAGTAATATAATAAGTATTAAATATGATTCCTTTGTCTGGTACAGATGTAACACAAGTTCTTCGAGAACTTACCACAGGACTAGATTGACATGGTGTGAAGCGTCCATAGATACCTATTATTATATTAAAAAATATCATTCCGGATACGGTTACGGATATGTAATTATTTCGGATTATCCGCTAATTTGGATAATTTCGGAGAAGGATAGTCAATTTTTAAAGATTTTCAAAAATAAATGGGTACTAAACTTAAATCCCACCTTTATTCAAAATCATTCGAAACTTTTGTATCTGATTCGGTTACGGTTTTTTAATTACGACTAGATGTTCCCGCGACTTCGTGCTCTCAAAAGTAGCATAAGTCCTTCCTCGTGCTCTACTCTACGTCTGTGCCAAACTTCATCAAAATCGGTCTAGTAGTTTCGGAGTATACTCAAAACAAACAAACAAACAAACTTATACTCTTTATTATATTAGTATAGATATAATAAAGAGTATAAGTTTATAGATATAAACTATATCTATCTATACTAATATTATAAAGCTGAAGAGTTTGTTTGTTTGTTTGTTTGAACGCGCTAATCTCAGGAACTACTGGTTCGAATTGAAAAATTATTTTTGTGTTGGATAGTCCATTTATCGAGGAAGGCTTTAGGCTATATAACATCATGCTAAGCTCAATACGAGCGGAGCACCAACCAAGAATGTTTCAAAATCGGGGGTTATTTTTTCCTTTTGAGAGCTTTCGCTGCATACGCTGCGGAAACGGTTAAAGTTTCGCTAAAATGATGTATGACAGAATTGTTCCCCTTTAAAAGTTCTAAAAAAACGTCCGCGACAGTACATGTCTATCTTTTAAGGTTGGCTCACAATAACCTTTTTATGCTAACCAAATTTGTTCCAAAATTAAGCATTATCTGTGAGGGTGTTTTCATAAAGATGATATTAATCCTTATCCAAGTAAATACGTTATTCATTACAAGCATTTAATTTACAAGAAATTTGCCGTTTACATTATCATTTGATTTCAATTAGTGTTTTAGAAGATATCGCAGTAATAAAATAATCGGGCGCGCGGCGGGCAGTCGCGGGCAGGGAAGCGCTTCTCCTTCAACGTAATAGAGCTAGCGCCCACCGTCGAAAAAGGAGCTCATCGAGAACAAGCAATTGACCTCTGCAGATCGCTAGGGGCCCTAAAGTTTGATATAAAACCGCCGGTCTGGCGGTTCTAAACCTGGCAGATTTTTTTTTATTGACCAAAATGTGTGAAGATTTTTTGAGTAAAAAATGCTCATAATGAACAAGAAAACTGTTGTTATACACAGCTGCGCGCCAAGTAGAAACCTATAAAAATGCAAGTCTGGCAGTCCTACTCTTGACCAGTTTCCAACCAGACCGCCCTGAACGTGTAAGAATTTTCAGTAAATAAAGCTCATAGAGAACAAGGTCAAGTTATATGTCAATCTGTTCGTCTCTTAATCCTCTTTTGAAAATCGTCGGTCTGGCATGTTCAAATCTGGCCAAAACTCAGCCAGACCGGGATAAAGTTACCTCCTGTGATGCTTACTAATAGGTAAATAAGGAGTAATTTGCACTTAACCCATTTACCGCCGCCGTACGCAATTGGGTACACCTACAAATTTAAGTATAGAGTAAAACTGTTCATAATTAGAGTGATTATTTACAAGTTGTTTAATTAAAGGATAATCTTTTACTTAAACTTTAACATTAAAACAGGAATATATTTATAATTATTGTTACTAGCCACAAACAAAGTTGATACATTTTGAGCTTGCACGTGTAAGGTTACTGTTTCGTATTTTTCGGTGCCTAATTTTCAATATACGTTAATTTTACTATTTTAATTTATAATATACACCTGAATCTTTAAAATAAACATAAATTGATAGCTTTCAAACTTATATCTGCAACGATATTGTTTGTAATACTCTGCCGTACCCAATTGAGTACAACGACCGAATACATACAGTATTTTTTTTATTATTTTTGTTAATTTTTATATAATTTTGTAATTTATAATAATAAAAAGCTAAGGTAAGCTGTAACAAATGTTATTGAATAATACTAGATAGGTGTTAGCAGTAAAACTACCGAATTTTGATTGTGTCCCATACAAATCAATACATTATCGCAAAAGAAGGTAGCTTTTTGACATATACATAAATAGTAAGCTAGTCCAAAAGCCTGGCTCTCATGTGCCATGAGTTGAGGCATACGTCAAAGGAAATAATAAAAATATTAACAAGCTTTTCGATTTTTTTCTTCAAATTTAATAGATGAGATCGAAAATTTCAGTACAAATTTTACTTAAAATATGCTTAATTTTCTTTTTAAAGCTTTGGAGTCAATTGAACGGTGTTTTATTTCTTTAAAGTAATCTATATTGATAGTAAAATAATGATAACAAATATTTTTTTTTACAAAAATTACAGTAAGTTGCTTGCACCTATAAGGCGCCATTGTACACAAATGAGTACACCCCCCTATATACACCAACCATCGCTTTTTGCAACATTTTGCCAGTGTCAAGTAAAATAAAATGCCACGTCAAAAACCACGTTTTAGTAACGCAGACGTCAAACTATATACATTACATTTAATTGAAATTTATTGTATGTATTTTCTTGTATTTAGTTCTTTGTCACTATTTTTATTTGTTTTTCCTCGGTATATTTTGTGTTATAGAGCTAGCGCCCACTGCACCGTCGAAAAAGGAGCTCATCGAGAACAAGCATTGGACCACTGCAGATCGCTAGAGGCCTTAAAGCTTGATATAAAACCGCCGGTCTGGCGGTCCTAAACCTGGCAGATTTTTTTTTATTGACCAAAATGTGTGAAGATTTTTTGAGTAAAAAAAGCTCATAAGGAACAAGAAAACTGTTGTTATACACGGCTGCGCGCCAACTAGAAACCGATAAAAATGCAAGTCTGGCAGTCCTACTCTTGACCAGTTTCCAGCCAGACCGCCCTAAACGTGTAAGAATTTTGAGTAAAAATAGCTCATAGAGAACAAGGTCAAGTTATATGTCAATCTGTTCGTCTCCTAATCCTCTTTTGAAAATCATCGGTCTGGGATGTTCAAACCTGGCCAAAACTCAGCCAGACCGGGATGAAGTTACCTCCTTTGATGCTTACTAATAGGTAAATAATGAGTAATTTGAACTTAATGAAGAGTGATTTTAATAGATTTGTATGTATTCTTTCCGAATTTAAACTTTGCTACCCCATATTGCTACCACTGGATCCGCCATCTTGAAAAACTGGCGATAGCTTTCAATATTTTGGCTATATCTCTTTACAGACGTACTTTACGATAAAAATATGTTCCACGAATATGAACTATATACAATTTTCTACAATTTATTTTATGAGCATTTTTGTGTCAAATTGATAGTTTTAACGCTGCAGAGACTTAGAGTGAAATTTTATTTGTGTTGGTGATATTTTTTATAATTCAGTATATTTTACTTTTTATGCCCTTTTAGATGATACCCATATCGCGAAGTTTGTAAATAATTATAAAGACCGCCAATTTAGGACGGCGGCCATTTCGAATTCACAATCATTTTAAATATACCAAATTTTAGTAGCAATAAAACTAAAAGTATACTAAACTAATATCTTATAATAAGTAAAATTAATATTAGTGAAAAATAATTTCCGTACAGCGATTATTAAAAAAATAAATTTGTGTGATGCTTTATTTTTATATTTTAGTCTAATAAAATCAATTTTATAATAAACAAAGTTCCAAAGTTTGCAAAACTTTCAGTTTTGTAAGCAGTAAACTTTCGAATAGAAGTTTGTCCCCTTTATCTTTGATATTCTGATCTGATATTAAGTATATTTACTTTTGTTTTATTGACACGAAAATTTGGTATATTCAATATTATTGTTAATTCAAAATGGCTGCCTTCATAAATTGGCGGTCTATATAATTATTTACAAACTTCTCGATATAAATATCATCTAAAAGGACATAAACAGTAGAATATAGTTGATTACAAAAATGTCAACAATACAAATAAAATTGCCTTCTAAGACTCTGCAGCGCTAAAACTACCAATTTGACACAAAAATGCTCATAAAATAAATTGTAGAAAATTATATATAGTTCATATTAGTGGAACATAGTTTTATCGTAAAGTTTGTCTGTGAAGAGATATAGCCAAAATATTGAAAGGTATCGCCATTTTTTTAAGATGGCGGATCGAGTGGTAGCAATATCGGGTAGCAAATTTTAAAATCGGAAATAATACATACAAATCTATCAAAATCACGCTTCATTAAGTGCAAATTACTCATGATTTACCTATTAGTAAGTATCACAGGAGGTAACTTTATCCCGGTCTGGCTGAGTTTTGGCCAGGTTTGAACATGCCAGACCGACGATTTTCGAAAGAGGATTAGGGAGACGAACAGATTGACATATAACTTGACCTTGTTCTCTATGAGCTATTTTTACTCAAAATTCTTACACGTTCAGGGCGGTCTGGCTGGAAACTGGTCAAGAGTAGGACTGCCAGACTTGCATTTTTATCGGTTTCTAGTTGGCGCGCAGCCGTGTATAACAACAGTTTTCTTGTTCCTTATGAGCTTTTTTTGCTCAATAAATCTTCACACATTTTGGTCAATAAAAAAAAATCTGCCAGGTTTAGGACCGCCAGACCGGCGGTTTTATATCAAGCTTTAAGGCCCCTAGCGATCTGCAGTGGTCCAATGCTTGTTCTCGATGAGCTCCTTTTTCGACGGTGGGCGCTAGCTCTATAAATGAAGTCGCCGGTATATTTTAGCGATATCCCAATTCCCAAAGTAACTGTTCCACGCGAACGAAGTCGCGGGAAAAAGCTAGTATCTAAATATATCTGATAGTTTCGGTTACGATTACGGAACTCCATAACATCCCTGGCACAGAGAATAAATAGAATAGTTTTGAGTTGACGGAGCCCTGAACCTCAATTCTCGTATTTGAAGTTGACTTCCATTGTACTTCGATTTTATTGTAAGTGAAGCGACTTGTTATCATAATCTGATTTTATGAAGTTTCGACCCATCAGGGCGCGTTTCACGTTGGTTTAACGTTTACAAGAATACCGTTTGACAGTTTTAGTGTATCGGGACTTGATTGTAATTGTAATAATGCAGGTTTTATTTATCAGAATTGACCCTCAGATTTGGCACGAACGCACCGGCTCTACTGGCTTCACAAAAAAAAAAACGGCCTAAACCAACGCAATATGTTTCGCCGAGTAAAACGGCCTGAACCAACGCAATATGTTTCGCCGAGTAAAACGGCCTGAACCAACGCAATATGTTTCGCCGAGTGAGCTAGTGCTGCGGATAGCTTTTGGCTATTAGGCAGGTAACCATCATATTTTATGATGGTGCAGGCTTTACCAGTGTAAATCATTGATTCTCAGTAACCCCAGTGGTCCCCCTGGGGTCCATGGGAGACTCGACGGGGGGCTACGTTGGTGTGAAAAAAAATGGCTTCAAATTCGAAGCTGGGGTCAACAAAACTTTATAGTGAAAATCTAAAATTAATAATGTTAGCATGGCTTCACCTACTCGTAATTATAGGGTTGCCACCGTACTTTTTTATAAGTTTTGTACGTTAATTACGCCAAAATTTGTGGTAAGCTGCAGGGGGTCCCCGGGAACCAACAAAATGTTGGTCTATCTATGAGAAAAAAGATTTATTATTTGTTTAAACTTTCACAAACAGCCACATTTTCCACAAATCTGGTGTAGCAGTTTGTCTGTGGGCAATGAGTAAATAAGGTTTTAGGTTTCTATGTTTCGGAATCTCTGTTCTAAATCAATAAATTTTCTTGACGATGACTTCATCGATCATACAAATTCAAAAAAGGCAACCCGACGACGTAGGTACGATCAGCTTGTTCTGTAAAACAAACAACAAAATCTAATAAGGCCCATGTAAATGTTTCGGCGGAATCGAGTTTGTCCGGGAAATCGCGTTACCTTTTCCGAGATACAACATTATATTCCCTGCATTACTTTGACTGAACGTTTTATTAGTTTTGGCACAAATTGATGGCATTTAGATGTAAGTGGCGCCTTTATTAAAAGCTTTATTTTCAGGATGGATTTTAATTCGAGGAAATTTCTGCAGGCACTCGAACTGTAAGGCTGGGAGTTGGGACTACATGATCCGGAATCGGCGGGCCCGGGAGAATTCAGAGCACTGTAAATATAACTCTGTGCTAATACAATAGAGTTGACAATCGAAGTGTCGAGTGTTGAGCTGTCATATATGACATTGACATTTGTTCTATTTTAATCGAAATAAAGTCCGGATTAATAGTAAACTATGTGTGCAATTCCCTCTCCGGTCGTTCTATCCTTATTTCCCATCAAAATTCAAATCCTTGTTCTAGATTGGTTTGGAAAGGTCTCCCTCAAGGCTGGGTCCTTAGTCCTCTCCTTTATAGCATTTACACCTACAATCTAGACTTATCCGTTACCTCTTTTTGCAACATTATTCAATATGCGGACGACATAGCCCTTTATGCCTCCTGCAAGGAGCTTTCAGATGCCTCTGCTCGCCTCAATTCAGCTCTACATTACCTTTGTGAGTGGTTTGACGTTCATGGATTGAGTATTTCTGTGGAGAAGAGTAACACTGTTATTTTTTCCAGGCGTAGGATTGTGCCGGACATATGTATATCCTTGGATAACCAGATCTTTCCAGTTTCGGATAGAGTTAAATTTCTTGGAGTTTACTTAGATTCCAAAATGACAGGTGCTCATCACATTAACTATATTATAAAAAAATGCGAAAGAAACATTAATATTATTCGGTGTCTCTCGGGAGTTTGGTGGGGCTCTCACCCTTACACGCAAAAATTAATATACAATGCCTTAATCCGGAGTCACTTGGATTACGGTTCTATTGTTCTTGAGCCATGCCACAAATCCGCTCTTTATGAGCTGGACAAAATCCAATCTAAGTGCCTGCGTTTGGTAATAGGAGCCATGAAATCTACTGCTAACAATGCCCTTCAAGTAGAGTGTGCTGAGCCCCCCTTAAGTTTTCGACGCCAGTATCTTTCAGATAGATTTCTTTTTAAGGCTCTCCAATTTGTTCATCACCCTCTTATCCCGAAGTTACATACCCTCTCCCAACTCGTCCATTCCTCATCCTGTTGGTCCCATAAAAATCCCCCCTGTTTAGTTCAAAGTTTTATCAAATTTAATACCTTGCCCTGTCCAGTATATCAGAGTAAGGTGCTCCCTATATAATATGAGGTTCCTTATGAGGCTCTTATTAAAATTCCGAATATTTCCTTAGATTGTGGTATTGTAAAAAGTTCTGTGTCCGCTAATCAACAGTTTTTAGAAATAGTTAATACTAAATATAGGGACTGGTATCATATTTACACGGATGCCTCAAAATTAACACATGAAGGGTATGTGGGTTCAGCGGTTTGGATACCAAGAGTCAATGTGGTATTAAACTGTAAATTGCCCTCTCAGTCATCAGTGTTTACTGGGGAAGCAATTGCTATATTAGAGGCTTTGGCATTCATCCTTTCTCATCGTCTAAACAATTCGGTAATTTTTTCTGACTCACGTAGCTGCCTCCAGGCTATACTTGCTAACCCTTTCCGTGCTAAATTTAAACTCCCTTATATCATCAAAATTAGAGATCTTCTCCTGAAATGCCTTTCCCAAAACACTTATGTAGAATTGGTCTGGATACCAGGCCACAGTGGTATCTCAGGAAATGAGAGTGCAGACTTTTACGCAAAACAAGCCACTTACACAGGTGGCCCTGGCCAATTTAAACTTTACAGTAGTGACCTGATCCCATTGGCTAAGGAGCATTTAATTTCCGACTGGAATGCTAGTTGGGTTATATCAGGAAATGTCAAGGGCAAATTTTACTTTTCTCTGCAGAATCAAGTGCTAGTGAAACCATGGTTCTTTAAATACAGGAAAGCAAGAAAATTCGTACATCTACAGTCTGCCGCCTGCGTTTGGGCCACTCCTGCACTCCAGTCTTTCTTCATAAAATTAGGGTTAGGGATTCGTCTTTATGTGAGTGTGGACTCGATGAAGGCACTCTTGAGCATATTTTTTTCAGCTGTCCAAATCGTCTATCCTCACTATACGATGCACTTTCCCCTGATATCCCTCGCCCTTCCGATTTCCAATCCCTTTTGTCCTTAGTTCATTCTCCTTTTGTAGATGTTCTATGTAATTTTATTAATCATAATAATATCAAATTGTAGATTTGTGGGTCTTTACTAACAAATTAACATTTTGTATTTGTCTTGTTGTTTCAGGTTTCAACTATCAAGAAGATATAGTAAATTTACAATATTACGTAATTTAAACTGTTTCTTCCCTTGTACATTCACAAAGCCCTACTTTTGCGCAAAGTTTTCGCCACCTGCTACAAAGTTATTTTTTTCCTGAATTATACTGATACTGGCTAATCCTATAAGGGAGGCCATTTTAAAGAAGAAGAAGAAGAAGAAGTCCGGATTAATTCAGAGCACCAAAAATAGTACCTGACAGTCTACATTACAGCTTTACATAAAAATCCCCATAAAAATAGATATAAAACAAATTGAGCGACAATATTCGAGGTAAATCAAGTGAAAATTTTATTACTCCCTGAAGGGAGGGATATAGTTATGAATACCTAGTGCAGAAATCATCCCGTATTACCCTTTTCTAATCACAAATCCCAGCGGATTGGGTTTCAAGCACTACATAAGGCTCATATTATGTTAAAAATGAGCGACATCGTAATATAAGTTAGTTTAAAAAATTAGAAACCGTAGAAAGCTCTATTTCTGTTTATAATTTAATATGGATAATAGATAATAAATAATTCTGAAAACTAAAATCCATTTCACTGTCTTCTCTTATCCATTTTGTTTGTAGGAAGATTTCACAAAATATAAAGTTATTTTTTTAAATGGCGTGAAAGGATAGGCAAATATATTGTATGGAACCAGGGATGAATAGCATTTATATCTAATAATATTTTGTCGTTAAAAAAGACATATTTGACAGACAGTAAACTAGTAACATTCTACTGCCGTTCATTTGCAGTATAAGAACTTTAACGACGCGCCGCCTGGTGGCAGAAAAGGTGTCGAAAATTCCTAATGACAGTTTTCGATACCACTTCAGCCACCAGACGGCGGTTTGTGTGAGTCGGGTCTGTCCTCTAGCAAAAAAAAACGAAACCCTTTATTGAAAAGACCTACCCAAATACAAACTATTATTGCTATTAAAGGGGGGGGGGGGGGGGTTGAATTTGCCCATTCTGCTAAGCATTCTACTTTACAGAATTTCTTAAGTAGAAATTTTTGTGTTACGTCCTACGTTAAATAAATTCCCTTTATTACCTACTCTACTTTGTCGCGCAGTCGCCTATATCACCATTACAGCGACTTTGTCGCGTTACAGCAACATGTCTGTATCCTTACCGTAAATTGAATTCACGCTTAATGTTAATTCTGTCGGTTGCTTTATGTTAACGTAATCTAGATCCTATGGATCTTGTTATTCATTGGTAGAGTCGATAGAGACTTGACAAGATTAAGGCGAAAATCGCAATATATTTTTTAGCACAGGGTAAACTAGGGATATTTGATACCCCATTTGTTTTTTTAATCCAAATTTCGTCCTTTCTTTTCATCAATTTTTTTTTGAAACACTTTGTCACTAGAATCAGTGGAATTTATCTCGCTACTAGAATCTGCGACAACCAACAAAATATCAGTGAAAAGTTGTTTAGCATTAATTTCTCCATAACATTTTTCACATTTTTACTCTTCTAAATTTTGATACTCTTTCTTGTATATCTTCTATTGTTTTTAGTGTTCCGTAAGTCGTAACCAAGGGTAAAGAAATGGGACCCTGTTAAAGGGACTTCGCTGTCTGTCTGTCCATCTGTCTCGTCGTTTCAGCCTGGTGACATTCACTGCAGGCTTCCAAAAATTACTAGTGCGACCGGTCGTACCTGTATCACCGACTCCCTGCGACTTTTCTCAGGTCGTCTGTCCACCTGGTGGGAGGCCGTCCTACACTTAGAGAACCTTTCGGCCCCAGCGGGCATCGGTTCTACGGGCTATAGGTATGTCCAGCCCATTGCCACTTTAACTTGCTAATGTGCTGGGCTATGTCGGAAACTTTAGTTCTGCTACGGATTTCCTCATTTATGAGTAGAGAGACTCCGAGCATGGCCCTCTCCATAGCTCTTTGAGATGTGTCCATCTGTCTGTAACCAGGCTATTTATACTCATCTCAAATAAAATTTAAAATAACAGTTAAATTAGAATTATTTTCAAAATAAAAGTTGATATCAACAGATATCCTATTTACCATTTAAAAATAAGCCTTATTTGACGCTTCTACTCACTTTAAAAAGTTTGCTGGTATTGTATTCTATTCCGGCATAGCAGCGGCTAGGATAGTGGTAAAAGTAGATATTGCCCATACTGGCTCTGTAAATTGTACCAAGTCTCCCTTATGGATCAAGTACTCTACATCTCCTCCCGTACCTACATACATTAAACATTAAAGAAAGAAAGTGTTTACACGTTTCGATAATAGAAGAGCACTTAAAAAAACTCGATTTTCCATCTACAATCGATGTTTCAAATAAAACTTCTATGAAACTGATGAAACTTATTGATTGCTCGGTTAAAAGTTTGACGTCACAAAATGGCGTCTCGTGTTTTTTACAAGTAATAAAACTTTGCGCCAACTGCCAACATCATTACCGCAGTGTCTGGGGACACGAGAAATTAATTTCAAAGTTGTCTCATTTGTTCTTTTTAATTATCTTTTTTATGATACAACCCCCGACGGAATAAAGCCAATAGGAACTGAAACTACTAATATAACTCAAAATACTCCTTGTATTTGCACGTGAGTAAGTATTCAGTTTAGCGGGTCTAAAGTTAAACCCTAGGCATGGTCTAGGGTAGCCTGGAAGCTTAGTTGATGTCAGGGCTCGTCTGGAAGCTTAGTGTGACTAAGATTCGAGCTTAGGCTTTATCCTGTTTCATAGCAAAGATATATAATACTAGATGTAGCCCGCGACTTTGTACGTGCAAAAGAAAATCCAGTGTGAACCGTACATTTCGCCGCTATAAAAAGTAGTCCATATTATAATATGTACTTTCCCGTGGTCTAATCTATAGGTATCGGTGCCAATTTTTTTTTACGCTTAGGTATTTTTACACTCTTGTGTCTTAGGAGGCTAGTGGACACACATACAATCACCGTGTGCTTGTAGTAGTGCAATCGAATCTGGAGATTAGTATGTAGCTGTTTATCTGTTCTCCTTTAAACTGTGACATTACTATTCACACCTTAGTAGCCACTTTTTAAAAAAACCAGACTGTAACCAATTCGGGACCTATTCCAGTATAAAAAATTCTCGACTGTAATAAAATGTCATCGATAAAATAACCTTTTATGGAGGGGAAGATATGAAATTAGTTAAAAGCTATAGCCTCATGGGCATGCCGTAACTATCTATTACTTAGCAGAGAATGAGGTTATCCGTACATCAGGAAATGTGACACGTGGATAAAAATAGGTAGGAGGTACTACCTACTCGAAGATAATTACGGTTTCGGTCACGCAAAGTTTAATCAAAATTGCTCCATTATCGTCCAATCTAACAGAAATTACAGAAATTGTTTTCACGGCATCAAGTTATGCTGCGTATTCACATAGGTATGTATGTTTTCATGACATACACCTCTTTTAACCGACTTCCAAAAAGGAGGCGGTTAAACGTGCGGCTGTGTAGATATATATTTTTTGTATGTGCAACGATAATTCCGCCGCCCGATCTGTGGATCGATTCTCAAAATTCTTTTATTTTTATGTAAAGGGTATAATCCCAAGTTGGTCCCGTTTTCACCAAAGTGGTGACTTGATGATGGGATCTATGAGGAATAGAGGGAACTCTTCGAAATTTATATGGACACATATGGTGATTTTGACTTTTTATGAAGTAACCCAAGCATATGCTACCAATTATTATTTTTAAACAAAAACTTAAAAGCAACTTAAAAATTAAAACGATAACTACTCTACAAATTTAATTTATTTTGAAGTCGGTACCAGCAAATTTGAACGTGAGTTCTATAAAATACTGTAGGATATATAGGGTGGTACCGACTTCAAAATTAAGAAGATTGAGTAGAGGAGTAATTAAAATATTAGCCGAATTTAAAAGTGGAATTATTTAGAAAATAAGTTTTATATCATACTTTTTTGTGTATGTTTACTTTGGAAGTCCGTTTACTTTTTGTTTAATATAAAAAACACTCAGAGAAAGTTCACACTGAGACGCGACCCGGCGCTGTATTTCTACGATAGCTATTCAAAATTCAACTTTATTAAGTATAAGAAGATACATGTTTCATTGAAAGAACGGTGCCGCTCTACGCAGCTCGGTGCAGCTTGAAATTCGAACTCTTGCAATTAAACGTGTATCTTGTTCTATAGATATTAAAGTTCAATTTTGAATAGCTATCATTAAAATGCAGCCTCCCGTTTCGGTGTGACTGACCCTTATGCAAATTGTTAAAGAAATAAGCGAAATTACTACAGGGTACTAAACTACTTACGAAGTATCTGCGTAGTGTGCGGCGTACTAAAACATAATATTTTATTGACCGTATCTTTTATTGCGAAATCAAATACATCTCATAATCTACTAGACATAAAGATATCCCAGATTCCAGACATCATAAAGTACAAAAATCATATAATTCCAATAAAATTTCAGCCGACGACATCTTGGAGAATAAAATTTACCTTTGAGTAAGTTACATATCTGGGCATCGACTTATGTAACACTGTCGTAAGGACGGGGCCCGTCTATGCGTTAAAAAGTCGCCAACGTATTCGGCCAATACAAAATGTCATTTACCGTCCGTAAGTCCTACGAGCGTTTTTTTGTGGTAGCGACAAAAAACTGCACTGTAAATAGAACTGTGCGCTACTACCACAGATCTGAAAATCGTGTAGAGTTGTCACATCTGATATTTGAAACTTCGATTTTCACTACGTTTCTACTTAGGTCTTTTCATTCGATAATGGATGATTTATACAGTATTCTCCAAGCGAAGTAAATCTTAAAATACTGTAGAGCCTGGGACAGTTGGTTTTTAAATGTCGTATGGTTGCCCAAGCATATACGGCATTCTCACAACAAAGTCAGCCTAGTCCATGTGCGGGTTTCCTCATGATGGTTTCCTTCACCGTTAGAGCGTTCGTCTAATGTAATGTACTTGAGAGATCTGAAAAAGTCTCATTGTTACACGCCACAACCTGGGATTCGAACCTGCACTCTCTCGAGTACGAACCAAACGGTCTACACGCTAAGTCACGGAGCTCACCACGTTTCTACTACGTTTTAGGTTTCTAAGTTTTACTATTGTACGTTCTTTAAACAGTATAGTAATGTCTGTCATGACCACAAAAAAAAAAAAAGAAACTCGTGGGTATGAGGGCTTAGACTCGAGAACTCTGCGCGCGCAAATAACGAGACAAAGTAATGAAAGTTTACTTGTAAGAAAGTGAACATGCAACATGTTACTAGGGGCTCATCTTTACTTTCGAAATCAGCGATGGTATTATGTTACAGGCTTCGTTATATTTTGCTTTTATACAATCATTGTCATTGATAGGTATCGGGTATGACGTCGATGTATGATAAAATATAGAATAACTTTGGCAGCAGTTTGGGGGAAGTGGAGGTAATGGAGCTTGAACTGAATAGTTATGGCAACGCAAATAAACCGACACGGTACGGTTGGCCAATTCATTCAAATTCAAGGGTAGTCGAGGCTTCGATACCTATTAATATTATAAATAGGTAAGTAGTGATTGTGTGACTTTGTAAGTAATCTATGGATAGGCTAGTTTATGCTATGAATAATTATAAGTTATCGTGTAAGTCTCAATTTACAAAAAGCTTATCTTACATAGTTTTGTACGTAGGTGGGTACTGGGTACTCCCGAACACTTGGCGTCCCACGTCGCAGACAATACGTATTTAGTGCTATTGTTAGTTATATGTAGATAGAAAATTATTTATTAAACATATTTGTTTAAGGTACATACTTTGTGAATTGTGATGTAATAAAATAAAAATATATTTTTCTCTTTTAAAACGTTTATTCTATTTATACAGTATAAAGCTAAGTTATGACTAATCATACAAAATATATAATTAAAAGTAATTGGTCATACAATTTTTTTTATTATGAAACATTTAGGGGTGGTTTGTAGCTATAAATAATGAAAAAATGTCCTTCAAGCTAAAGAAAATACACATTTCTCATTTTTAAGACGATGGCTCTGATTAATTTATTATTAATTACTTAAAAATACACGTGTTTTCATTGTACGAAAATATTTCTTTTGATTGTAGGCCTAGGTAAATTGTATTTTCAACTGAAAATACAATTTAAATTCTATAGCTTCTTTTCTTCGTTTAATCATACTCAGATGTTTTTTGAGAGAATTTAAATACCTAACAAAATATTATAACAAATTTTCAAAATTAATTCTGAGTCTATAAACTCTGTAAAAATCGACGAAGGTAGGAAGAACATGTAAATTATTTTATTTACATGGTCTTCCTATACGTTACCATAATATGCAGTATCTATTTTAATATATCAATGTTGGTATTTTAAAATTGTAGCCTTCTAATAAAGTTTATATTTACAATTCTTTTTCAAATCTATTTATGTGAAATGTATGAAATGAATGGCTATGAATATTTTTGGATGATCTTAATAAACGATGTAATAAATATAATAATAACGTTAAAGTAATCTTTAATACTAACTTAACTAATGGTAGAGTGACCAAATGCTGCGAAAAATTGGCAATTTTTAGAGTGTTGTTTTTGCGAATACTTTTTTTTAAAATATTATGAAATGTAAAGTACTCACATGAATTTTACATAAATAAATTTAGTATTAAACAATTTTAATGAAATTCGAAGAGGGTAAATATAAAAGTGTAGATGCAGACAAAACTAATCCTTTAAGTCCTGTGACACAAAATGAGCTTTAAATGTATATTTTGTTGTAAGTTGCTGACACAAACGGATTAAATTAATGAAAAATATAACATTTTAAGAACACATTTTAGGTACTGAGCAAAATTAGGCAGACGCCTGCTTTTCTTAATTGTTCCACAAATAACGTAAATTATGACTTAACTTGATAATACGTCAATGAATTACCAAAATTGTAATGATTCATTAAATAATATTAAAAATATATTGAATTACATCTCATTTGTAATAGGCGGATAGTAAGTGGAATGTCTCGAAATTGTCAAAATGTATGGTCACTTAGAGTATTCTTAAGAGCATTATGAAAATTTGGTAAGGTATGGTTAGGCCTTAGTGCCTCTATGTTTAGAGCCTGAAGTTGAGACCTAGTTTCTGGGCCTTTGGCGTCCTTGCTGCTGATCTTGGTAGTCGTTGTTGTTAGGTCTCTTCTGTGGTGTCTGAAAAGAAAAAAAAAATATATATTTGGTTGTCATAACTACAATGATTTACCTATTGAACCTAGCGGAGCTTAGAATATACGATGCTTAAATGTGGAGCTTAAAATATTCAATGCTTTAATGTGGAGCTTAGAATATTCAATGCTTAAATGCGGAGCTTAGAATATTCGGTATATAAATGCGGAGCTTAGAATATTCGATGCTTAAATGCGGAGCTTAGAATATTCGATGCTTAAATGCGGAGCTTAGAATATTCGGTATATAAATGCGGAGCTTAGAATATTCGGTGCTTAAATGCGGAGCTTAGAATATTCGATGCTCAAATGCGGACCTTAGAATATTCGATGCTTAAATACGGAGCCTAGAATATTCGATGCTTAAATGCGGAGCTTAGAATGTTCGATACTTAAATGCTTCTTTATAGACGAGGCATTTATTTTCAGAGCATTATAAATGTATCGTCTTGATATCATAAACTGATTTTAGAGTTTGTACCTGTTGGTTTGACGTTTATGAGAATACCACTTTGCTGTTTTAACATATTGAAACTGTATTATTGTAAAGGTGCGCTTACACGGGAAATAAAAATAGATCAATTATGAGCAATTATAGTTGATTGCGACGTGACAAAATATGAAGCAATTTACGGCAACGGCAACGAGCATCAATTTTGGGAAAATGATTTGCAACTACAATATCCATTGTGTTGCCAGCATAGATATATAATATTAAAAAGAGGTAGATATGTTATAAACGCATAAAAATGAAGACTCGAATTGGCCCGAGTCGGGCCAATTTTGGTTAGTGTGCTCCGCGAGTAATAGCGTGTTTTGTGTTACTATGCGACGTTGACACATTGACACACGTCCCATGGCAATGTGTGTCGTGGCACAGAAATATTGTCAGTTTCGTAAGGATATAACGTATCTATGTAATAATTAATCAAAGGTTGCCAGGCAATTATTACCCAAAAAATTGTCCGCACAAACACACCATAATAATAAGAAAAATAAATCGACCTACAGAAGACATACATGGTCACATGTATACTGATCACGTCTACTGATCTAGATCGTGACCACAGTGTGACAGCGTGTGATACAGCGGCCAGCGCACAGCTGGTGATCCTGTGGTCATTGGTAATTTATATTCCATGTGGAATAATATAATGTTTATTAACAAGTGGAATTATGTAGCCATGATAATTGTATATTATTAATTATGTTACAGTCAAAGGTCGGTATGCAGTCCCTTTCCGGAATAACTACTTTATCCTAGGTTTGACAAAACGGGCAAACCCCGAAATAAATTCCAATTTCGGTCTTTGTCTCAAGTATTTTTAGTCAAACCTCGAAGTTCCTACTTTCTCAGCCAAATGTCGAATGTAAAATTTAATATCTATTTCGAGCTTTGCCTAGTCGATCTTAAAAGCGACTGGCGGACTCAAATCAAAGGCCGAAAAACTTCAATTATTTGGGCTTTGACTAAGACGTCAAGTCAGACCTGAGCATTGATTAGTCAATCCTATAAGGAGCATTGGAACTTGCAAGTTTAACTATAATAATATGTATACTTTGATCACGTTCGCATAGAGTTGATAGCTTTTTATCCTATCATGATCATACTTTAGTTTGTCTCTGTTTAGTTTGTAACATATCAGATTTTAGCATCAGAAGTGGGATCACATAAAATATTATTGAGAAACGCAACATCAGTGAGACGATGACGGTTTATAAATATATTATTACTAGCTGTCCTGAAAAACGTTGTTCTGTTTTAATTATGAACTGGAATAAATAAATAACAAAACAGATAAACTGAACGCACCTATGGTTATTTGACAGTCAAGTGAAAAATTGAAATTTAACTATCCCCGTTTTTGCGACTTTTTTACTGATGCTTCGCTTCTATTGGTCGCAGCGTAATATTATGTAGCTTTAAGCCTTCCTCGACAAATGGACTATCCAACACAAAAATATTTTTTCAATTCGAGCTAGAAGTTCCTGAGATAAGCGCGTTCAAAAAAAAACAGAAGCCCTCAAAGATTAATAATTTTCCTCGTTTTTTTTTCACATTTTCCATTGATTCTTCGCTCCTATTGGTCGCAGCGTAATGTTATATAGCCTAAAGCCTGCCTTGATATATGGACTATCCAACACAAAAATAATTTTTCAATTCGAACTTAGTTCCAGATATTAGCGCCTTCAAACAAACAAACTCTTCATAATATTAGAATAGATTTACGAGTGTATGTGAGCAGCAAATTCTTACATTAGGTTCCTCCTCGGGCGCGGGCGGGGTCGTGGTCGGCACGTCGCAGTCCTCCGTGGGCGGCACCACGCAGCGCAGCGAGCGGCGGTCGAACACCAGCATGGCGGGGCATCGCTGGAGCCGAGGGTAGCCGCCCTGGCACTGCCAGTAGCGATTGCAGGACTTGCCAAGCGGCACGTTGCCGTTCGCGTCGTCGTTGCAGAGAGCTGGAATGACGATGAGGAGATCAGTGATAAATAACAGACTATCGTCCTACTATAAGTAATGTGGAAGTTTGGGAGGATGGATGGATGAAAATATAAATATTTCTCCGTAGCACAAAACAGAAAATATCGTATACCTATCAATGACAAAAGGTGATTTAAAGGAATTCATAAAATATAGGACAATGCGAATTCCCAGACGTCTAGATTTAAAGGCCCCCACAGACGAGAGGCCGATCGTTTCAGCTGGAACTGACGTCAGTTCGGCCTGAACGGATTCGAGCACACACACGGAAAAAATCGCATCCAATCCAATTTACGTCAGTTCGGCCTGATCTGATTCGTGCCCACACACGGAACAGTCGCATCAGTCCATTCTGGTTTGCCGCGCGCTACGGTCGTGTTTATCAATTTTGTATTTAAACATCGCGAAAACTCATACAACGCTTGTACAAGATACACGCCCGCACGGCCGCGGCTCGGGCAAGAACTGAAGCGATTTGTCCACACACGGTCAGGACAGGCCGCGCGTTCAGGCCGATCGGTCAGGCCAGAATTAATGTTGCCAACTTAGATATTTTACAAAATTTTACTAAATTGAGTATTTTATTCCCTCCTTGGTAGAAATTTAGTTATTAGTAGTGTTTAAATAGGAAAGAGCCAGACAGTAATGATATGCAAAATAGCTACTAAATACGTAATATTTCCTAGTATATTTTAATTTAATCCCTTCCCTCCGGACAGCGAAAGCGCGTAGACGTGTGATCCGCACAACGTTTTTATTTCATTTTTAAATAAAATCAATAAATTAGTTAAATAAATCAAAAATTAAAGTACTAAATTCGACATAGTACCAGGAGTGCATAATATTGCGGGAGTGTTCTTCAATGCGCCGCGTCGGGAGTACCACGCCAGCACACAATTGCACAGCAGCTACGCACACAAAACAGGTGAAACAACTATAAACGCACGACATCACACAAAGTAAAGTCGGACCCAATCGACGTACACGCTTGTGCTCTGACGCATATCCTGACTCCGCCCACCTCTGTGACGTATCCTTGTTCCGCACGTACACATGCAGTGACGTGTGTCGGATTTCTACGACGACGCACACAAGGCCTTTTGTAAGATTTAGGTGGACAAAAATAATTATTTCTTTATAACACGCAGTAATGTATGTACTTATGTTTATTTACATATTACAACAACATTTGACGATGAGCGAGCTGTCCTACTTAAGTTCCTGTCATTTTTGCTCAACTTAACTTAGTGCAGTACTGTGCAAAAAATGACCATGATAGCTCTACATAATTTTTTAATATGTGATGTTAATAATTATTAAATAAATAAGTAATGTAAGTATGAAAAGAAACAACCATTTAAACGAAATTATTTACTAATTAAATAATGAACAAAATACAGAGTATCGGTCGTAAGTATATAATATATATTATAAATAAAAATATGAGGTTTAGCTACAAATCGCGAAACTTTCAGAGGAAGAGGAGTTACAATTATTATTTATCGTCATCATTATCCTTAGCATAATGTCTACCACGATATGTTGATTGCCAGAACGGCAGGGTTTTGAAATAAGTTTGTCACCTCTTTCGCAAATGGAACTACCTCATGTTTTGGTTTCTCTCTGAGACTTGTTATGACTTATAACAGGATCTGAAGTAATTAGGAGAAGATTAAAGACGTTGGTATTTGTATTGAGTCTTGAGATCTTTTGGGCATGAAAAAGACTATAGTTTTTAAAGTTATTTGTTTAGACCCTTGAATATCTTCCGATAGTATTCCTATCGGAAGAGGCTGGGAATTTCTAATATCTACACTATGTATTGTGTACAGTGACGCTCATGAAGTATCTACCAATTATATAAAGATGTGTACATATATATTTGCTGTTTCTAAGCAATATGTTTTGAATTCGTGAAATCTTGATTGCATACCAACTAGCCAGTGTGCTTAAAGTTATCGAAAATCGTGAAATCAGAGATGATGCAAGCCTTTGAACTAGGATTCTTGCATTCATTCCTCGTTTTCTTTGATGTACTCTTCATGCCTACATGTCTAGCCCATGTTCTCAGTTACAGCTTAATATTATAAGTGGGTATACTTATATAAAAATGTTTACCTGATTTTTGAATTTTCACTGAAAATTTTCAGGTACCTTGTTCATGACATAGTCAATCAGACATGATACGCATTGTGATTGTGTTAATTCTAGATATCAATTAGTTTGAAGGTGTAAAAATAACTCTTTTCGGGTGATTAACGTTTCATTACGCTGCCCTTCCCTCGAAGTTCCTGTTAAATAAAAAAAAACCTGCAAGTACCTGCAGCTAAATTATCTTGTAATCGATAGCCCACATATGTTGTCAAATATGGAAAGTAAAATTATTCTACAGCGGTCTTTACCAAAAACTATAGGGAAGATTGTGTTTCAAAAAGTAACCATTTTTATAGCGATCAATAGTAACTACGAATTATGGTTTATTAAATTATTATGTTGTGTTGCTTACAACAGAAATTAAAAGTACTTACCACAAGCTTGATTATCCATATAGATATTGTTTAATAATTCGGTTCCAACAACAAAATATTTTACTTCAAAAAGCACAGAAAACAAAACCGCTCAGAATAGTCGTAAGAAATAACTAACTCAAACAAGTTTCTATCTGCTATTGTATTCTTTTCCGTGCGTATGGTGACTATTTTTTTTGTCTTTTGTATAGTCAAAAGTTGAATGAAGCCTTTGCTAAAGAAAATTCAGGTAAATTTACATGTACCTAAAATTATTTTTGTCCAGCTAAATACGTTAAAAGGCCCTGTGTGCGACGCACGAAAGCGCACGAAGTAGAGTCGGCCATCGTTGCCTTTCATCGCACACGCTTTCAGACTCTGTCGCTCACGCACGACAAGTCGTCTACGTCACCGACACTTGCTTGCTGTCATAGTAGCCTGGTACAATGCTTCGATCCCCAACTAAGACGGGCGCTGAAACTTCTTCTAGCACTCCGTCGAATAACGAAACAACGCCGCCACCAACCTCCTTTGTAAGCCAGCGAATAAAAAGGCGAATGGAAGAAATAACTCGAGCTGACTTCGACGAATTCAAAGACGAAATACGTCAAATGCTGAATATCTTTAAAACAAATTACGACAAAATTGCCGATACCTTATTAAACATAGAAAAAAATATTGAGTTTAGAAGCCAACAGCAAGAGGAGTTGGAAACCAAGTTAAAGGCCTTAGAACAAGAATATAAAAACAGTCAGACTAACATTCTTATCTTACAAGAAAAAGTGGAAGATCTTCAGCGTAGTGCAAATTTGTCGACTGTAGAAATTAGGAACATACCCCGTAAAGACAAGGAGAGTAAACAAGACCTAATATCTTATGTCTCTAATATTTGCACTACACTAGATATTAGTCATCAAATATCAAATATTCGAGACATCTACCGAATTCCTGGGAAGCCTAATTCAAAAAAGCCCATTATAGTGCAGTTTTCGGATCTATTCTTACGAAATTCATTCCTCAGCGCTGCCAAAACCTTTAATAAGACACATCCTACAAATAAACTTAAATCGAGCCACGCGGGACTAGCCTGTAATGAACCAATTTACATAGCTGAAAACCTCACACCTAATGCAAGAAAACTTTTCTATCATGCTCGAGAACTAAGAAAATGTAATAAGATTAAATATTGCTGGACTTCGGATGGAAAGATCTTAATTAAAAAAGCAGACGGTGAACCAACAATAGTCCTGAAATCCATCTCTCAATTAGATCAACTTAACGCTAAGTACTGACTAGATCCCATTATGTCTGAATTTTATACTTATTTTTATTGCATGCAAATATTGTTTTATAATTTTTATTTCGATGATTTATTGTCACTAATAACTTATTTTAATGAAATTTATTTTAAAATGTTACATAATAATACTATAATTAATAGACATTGTTATACATTATACGGAATCCGTATTTGGAAGCTACTCACCCATTACAATCACACATCTCAGTACATAACTAACTTCTATATTCACTCAACAATAAAATTATCTTTGCTCTACACTTTACATCCCTATTGCCTGCCAACATCTACCTGTGACGCTCGTCTTATGTATTTTTATTTAAATGTCGTTTTATCTCTAAATGATAATCATGTGTTAACCAATTGTGTGCCTACGATCAAAGCGTTTAAAATTCGATGATTTTTTTGATATATCCAGTTCACTTGATGAGTACTCTGTATCGATAAGCCAATCGTGTAGCCCGGATGACTGTAGATTAATTTAAAAAAAACCCGCACAATACCTAAAAATGTTGACTCAAAATATCAGGTCTATCAATTGCAATATTCATAGCTTCACCACTCTTTTACATCGAATTGATCTAGATTGTGATATTATAATTTTAACTGAATGCTGGCTTAAAGATAATCCATCGGTTCCTGCTATAGATACATACATTTCGCACTATACCTCCAATAATAAAAACCAGAATGATGGTATAGTTGTGTACTTAAAAGACCAGCCTAACCTCAAGCTCACTGTATCTGAGATCGAACTTAATGATAGTACATGCCTGCTTTTGAAAAAGGCTAACGAATTAGCCATATTATGTATTTACCGATCACCGTCTTTTACAAATACAACAAATTTCATTGCCTCACTAGATGTTGTTTTGCACTCCTTGTCGTCTTATCCTAATGTTGTAATTATTGGTGACATTAATATTGATATCTGCCGCACTCCTCATAGCTCCCACGTCTCAGATTATCTCAACCTTTCAGCTAGTCATGGTCTCTTGCCTGCACATTCTCTACCCACACGTGGCCAAAATTGCTTGGACCACGTCTTACTCAAATCTAAACATAGGGCTCTAACTTTAGTTCTTGACTCTTCAGTTACAGATCACAATAGTGTTCTACTATGTCTCAATCATAAATATAAAACTACTACAAGCACCATCCAATCGTTCTCCAATAAAATTAACTATGAAACTCTAGACCAGGACATGGATAGGTTAAAATTTGATAATATTTATGGTTTAGAGGACGCTAATGAGGCTACATGTCAGCTCGTTGACTCTCTAATGCACGTTATTAAAACCAATACCATCTCAGCTAAGATACCAAAGCGGAAAAGGATCCTTAAGCCCTGGATCACTCCGGGTCTACTGCGTTGCATGAGAAATCGTGACTCTATGCACAGGTCACTCAAGTGTAATCCCGATAACGAAATCCTAAAGATAACCTACAATAGGTACAGAAACTTCTGTAATAAAATATTAAAAAAAGTGAAACGACAATTTGACAAAAGAGAACTTATAGAGGCTGGATCAGACAGTAAACGTCTCTGGCAGGTTATTAAAAGAGTAACAAACTCCGTAAAATCCACATCATCCCCAAGTGAATTGCTCTATACCTGTTCATCTCCCGTAGAATCTATAAATAGTGCTAATGACTATTTTGCCTCTATAGGTAAAAAGCTTGCAGCCAATATTAGACCCAACCATCACTCTGCACATCTAGCATCGTTTGAGGCAGGGCCCAATCCATGTAACTCCTTTGTCTTACTTCCTACTGACTGTTGCGAAGTAGAATCGATACTCTTATCTCTACGTACAGATTGTGCCGTCGGGTGGGACGATATCTCCACAGCATTTTTAAAGCGATATAAAAAACACCTAGTTCCCCTTTTAACACATATGTTTAACATTTGCCTCCAGACTGGTATATTTCCTTCCTACTTTAAAAAGTCTATTATCCATCCTATTCTTAAAGGTGGAAATAGAGACCGTGTCACTAACTATCGCCCCATTGCGGTTTTAAGTGCTATGTCCAAAATTCTTGAGCGTATAATTAATAAGCGTTTGATTAATTACCTAGAAGGCAAAAACATCTTATCTCCTAATCAATATGGTTTCCGCCGCAATAAATCCACCTCCAAGGCTGTATTAGACCTCACCAACCATATCACTAAACACTTAGATGATAAAAAGAAAGTTCTCACTATTTTTTTGGATCTCGCAAAGGCTTTTGACACGGTCTCCTTACCGCTTCTTACCGAAAAATTAGAAAAGGTCGGTGTTAGGGGTATATCGCTTAATATTTTGAGGGACTATCTGAGCGCAAGAACTCAATGTGTTAAAATCAACAATTACCTAAGTAATGAACTCCCGATTATTTATGGTGTGCCACAGGGAAGTGTGATTGGTCCAACGCTGTTCCTTGTGTATGTCAACGAGTTATGCCAATTAGCCTATAAAAATACAAAGGTTACAGCGTTTGCTGACGATACGGCACTCACGTTCGTTGGTGATTCCTGGGCAGAGGTGTATTCTATTGCCCAAAATGCTTTTGATCTTGTTTCAGCTTGGTTGGCTACAAATTCCTTGACCCTCAACGCTGACAAAACAATATATATGACTTTTTCCTTCCGCACATCTACACAACCACCTCCGACACTCGTTTTAACTGCCCATGCATGTCCCAATTCTTCCCAGTCCTGTAATTGTCCACGGCTTTCACGAGTGCCCACTACAAAATACCTTGGTATCTTACTGGATTGCAATCTCTCTTTCGCTTCGCACATTGAACTTTTGCAATCTAGAGTTCGAAAACTAATTTATATATTTAAAACGCTTCGCCACGTTGCTAACCCACAGATTGTTAAGCAGGTTTATTACGCCCTATGTCAGTCTATTCTGACCTATTGCATTTCTTCTTGGGGTGGAGCTCCAAAAGCTCGTCTACTGAAGCTTGAACGAGCGCAAAGAGCCATCTTGAAGGTAAGCACGTTTAGAAAATATACCTTCTCTACAACCGAACTCTATCAAAAATGCGGAGTGCTGACAATAAGGCAACACTTTATCTTGCAAACAATCATCTTGCAACATGCTGCAACTACTTTCAAAAATATTAATAAACGGCGTAGAGACAAAATTTGCCAAATCAAAAAATATAATTTCGCACAATCGATGAGGTTTAATTACTTCATTGCACCATACCTGTATAATAAAATTAATAAACATATTCCAATATACGAACTTAATTCCAGAGATTGTAAAAAAACTGTCAATGAATGGCTCCTTGGCTTGACATATGAAGACACTGAAAATCTGATCAGTCCTACGTTGTAGGCATTCACGCTTCCTCAGGCAATTTACATATTATATTTTGCTGAACTTATAACCACACGCACACACTCTCTCTCTCACACACACATACACACACACATACATACACACTCCATACACACACACACACGTACTCACTCTCCCTCTCGTACTCACTCACCTTTCACACACTACATGACACATGCTTCCAACCTGATGCCAATAATAAATATCAAAATATGGATTCACTAATGCTTTCGTCTATACTATAGTTTTTACTTCACATAAACTTAATTTACCATAACATCTAATTTTATTGCAATACTTTATTTTTTATAATTTTAATAGTTTTTATATATAACTTAAAATCATAAGTAATAACAGTAAACTTTTATTAGCAAAGTTGTTTCTTAATTTTCTATACTCGATGAAATTGTATAAAATGTAATGATTTAACTACTTTTAAACTACACAATATCAATTAAATGCAATTTTCTATTATTTTAATGTTTTAAATTAAGTTATATTCAATTTGTAATCTGGCGTAGGGAAAGGGACCGGTGGCTTTATCACAGGTTGCGCTGTAACCTAGCTAAGCCGCCGGTTGCGATCCAACTACTTTTGCACTATAAAACTATTCTTACATCACATTTTATAACTGTATGTCTTAGATTAAGGTTTTATGCTTTGAGTTAATAAAGATTATTATTATTATTATTATTATTAATGGTAAAATTTATAATCAAATTCAATTAATGAAAAAAAATTAATATAATAAAACCTAAAATGCAGTGGTTTTTGAGGGGCTTCAGGAATTCCTAAGTTAAGTAGCCTCTTTAGTAGTTTTTTAGTAGTTTTAGTAGAAATCGATACGAGTTTAGTAGTTTCACAAAAAAAGAGCTGGCAACACTGGAACGAATCGCTTCAGTCCGTACGGCCGCCTGATGCGATCTCGAAATTGCACACACACGATACGATTTTGCATCCGTTCAGGCCGAACTGAAGGTAGACCGGACCATGTATGGGGCCCCTAACAATAGCGTTTGTACGGAGAATGCGCACACGGCACAACGTGTACTTAGGACGCTAGCAATAGCTCTGGAACAAACTCATTTTGTACGAAAGCTTATATTTAAATACTAGATTAGTTGCCCTGTGTGCGAAATTTGACAATAATTCCACAGATGTTTAAATTGTAGACGAGGCATGTTGAGGCAAAAACTGTCCTCACTTAAATGTCCTACTTTTGGGGGTGTTTGGGGCCATTTTAACACTTGAGGTGAAGTGAAATCAAGATGATTGACATATTTTGAGGTACATAGTGAAATCAAAATGGTGTAACTTTTTCTTGTATATTGATTTCTTCTGTCAAATGTACGTCATAACTCATAGCCTATTTTAAGTTTTGAAATCATTGCATACATCATAGATATTTTAATTTATAACTTTTTAGGGTTTTTTGATACTAAGAAAGGTAAAAAAATGTATGCTAATGTTGTCAATGGAATGTGGGAGAAAGATTCGCATCTCCTGTTATTAACCAAATACCACATTATATGCATGATAGTGTGAGTGATGTAGTATTTAAATACAGAATACAGAAATCATCCAGAAGCCGTCAACACGCTTGAAAGTGAGGCCGTCACAACCACTCCAAATTGGAATGGTTATCCACACATAATATGTTGCCACAGAGTAACGGAATATTTTACCCAACTTTTTTCAATAAATTTTTATTGAATACCTAATTTTCGTAATATAACAACGCGATTTGTTTTGTAAGTGTAAAGAGTAAATATTAAAAAGTGCGGGCGGGGCGCTATTTCGCCATGGTTTTGGACACAGTGCGCTGCATACAAATGTGATCGGACACTCATTCTGCATGTTTTGAATCCTGTGTATTTAAATAACTTTATTTTTATTAATTTTATGTACATAAAATTTTTAAGCATCATTCCTCCACATAAACTTTATCGGTGCCAAATTTTGTACTCCTCTGTTGACGCAATTATTCTTGTAACTAATACGTTTAAATATATGTAATATAAACAATAATGGTTAGAAATATATAAAATTAATAAAAACAACAACAACATCAACCTTAGTTTCTTAACAGGACAGTAAATAGCTGATACAATTTTGTTACGTTTGTGACAACATTTACATTTTTTTTCTATCTAAGAGGCAAATAACCCATCAAAATCAACTTAAAATTATTGTAGGCGTATTTCGACCAGAGGGCGTCAGCCGCCATTTTATTATTTGTTGAAAATGGAACGCATTCTTAATTATTTCAATTTTCTAGAATAAAACATCTTCTAAAAGTGTTCCATTATTTTTTTGAACATGTTTTAAATAACACAATAGACTGCTCTGTAAAAAGATTAATTTGTGCTAGACAAATGAATGCGAGACATTTATTGAAAGTGGATGAACGGCTTATTACTGATGATAATTACAGTGAAAGCTGATCCGTTGAATCGAGTTGAGTGTCCGCCGTACACGTACATTATTAATAATATTATGTCATGTTCATGAAACATGTTATGTAATTATCTACTAACCCAGGCATTTCTACATGGGACACTATGGCCAACAGGCATGGCTGTTGTAATGCAACGATAGGATAGTCGAGCGATTTCGATCGCTCTATTATAGCTGTTTCTTAAGTAAGTTTATTTATTATATATTTTCTACTCTGTGGTATTCAGGTCTTAATTATATAAGAAAAAAAAAATGGCAGCAATACACCTAGAACCAAGCTAGAACCAATAAAACATTGCAAATGGGAGTTTTTCCGGGAATGTCAATCAGCAATGTTGTGTACCTATTCGTGTTTTTGCTAAATTTGTATTATTTCGGTTTTAATGTCTAATATTCTGCCGTCCTCAAACTAAAAGGCGGCTAAATACTAAAAAAGTTTTTGAAGTAGAGCTAAAAAACGTGGGATTATTTTGAAATTGATGCTAGTGATTTTGTATAAACGATTGATAATGTTGTCATGAATGTCTTATTACAACATTAACGATTGTTTTTAGAAAATAACTAGCATAAATTTTGAAATAATCCCGTGTTTTTTAGCTCTACCTCAAAACTCTTCGGCATTATTGGTAGACTATTATCCATTAGTTATCCGTTGACGTGCACAAGTGTGGGCAAGTGATACAATTATTACAAAATACGTGCTAAATTTGGTTTCCCGCCAAAACTCCCTAGGAAGTTTCAGTAAAGCATCTATCACTTTTATCGAATCGACTAGACCTTGGACTTGACGATTTGGAAATACGGTGATGAAAATTTTAACGGATATTTCTATTTCTCGCCTTTTTTACTTGACACTCGCAAATGATTTTATGCCAATGCCGATATCTAAGTAAAAAAAAAAACAATTTAAAATTTCAAAATTAAATAGAACTCACGATGTTTCTGGCAGCCATCAACGTTTTCGGGCCAGTCGCAGGAGTGCGCGACCTCGTTGTACAGCAGACCACCGATGCAGAGCTGCTCGGTGGCGGTGCCGTTCCAGCAGGTCCAGTAGCGCGTGCAGGAGGTCTCGTGCCCGAAGATGCCGTACAGCCAGTCGCAGTGCTCCGTGCCGATTGGTGGATCTAAGATTACAAATAAATTTTAGAAAACTGTTCGAATTAACGCAGATAATTTAAGGAAGCTGACTTTTGATTAAGTATTACTAAGATTTGGCTGTCCGTCCGTCTGTCTGTCACTAGGCTGTATCTTATGAACTATGATAGATAGGCAGTTAACATTTTCACAAATAATGTATTTATTTCTGTTGCCGCCATTTTAACAAATACTTAAAGAGAATAAAGTAAATAACTATTTAAGTGGGTCCTTACAAACGTGTTTTTTACCGTTTCCTACTGAACCCTTCATACTAGAATCCGACTCGCACGGCTGGTTTTAAGTGCTATGCAAGTTTTGCGTTAGAAAGGAAAGTTATACCTGAAGACCCGGAAAGTTGTAATTGAAGAGTATCGTCTGGTGCAAGGGCGGTATAATTATGCTTACCATTAGACCGGGACTATATGATCCGGAATCCGTAAGGTCGGGGAAAATTCAGCGCACTGAAAATAGAACTCTGCGCGAATGAAATAATGCTCAAAATCGAACACAAGTGTCGTGTCAAATGTCAGTCATATATATGACAGCTCGACACTACGATTTTCAAATCTATTGTACAAGCGCAGAGTTTTATTTTCAATGCCCTGAATTTTCCCCGGCCCGCCCGATTCCGGATCATAACATAGTGCCGGCCTTAGCGAATTCGTTTATTTTTTGGCCAATTTTACAGAAATTATGACATGTTTCTACAAAATCTGTAAACGAATATAAAATAATATGCATACTTGATACATTAGATACCACATTATAAAAAACCAAGATAGCGCATGGCGTTTGAAGTGAGGCCTAAAAACTACGCTACTTCAAGCTTACACACGCGCTGACGCACACACAAGCAAAAAAGTACTTTACTTTTTGTTAATATAGATTAGTCGTCGCGACGACTCATTCGATACTATCGAAAAGTAGCCTACTTTTTTGCTTGCGTGTGCGTGAGCGCGTGTGTAAACTTGAAGTAGCGTAGTTTTTTAGGCCTCACTTCAAACGCCATGCGCTATCTTGGTTTTTTATTTGATCTGAGATTACAGCTCTGTCTTTTTATTTGGTTAGGGTCAGTCACACCGCGACAGCTATTCAAAATTGAACTTTATTTATTAGACAAAACAATACACGTTTCATTGTATGACATCAGTCATACACTACACATGCGCTGTGCAGCGCTGACATTCGAATTCTTACAATGATACGTGTTAGTGATATAACGAATGTCTCTTTTTTAGCATTCGCGAATGCGAATGCGAATGCGAATATCTGCTACCGACATTCGCGAATGCGAATATTCAGTTTTTGTTCATATTTGGCGCCAATTTGTCGCGCAGTCGCGTTCGGACAAGGTTCGTTATGGGTTCGTTACGTTCGTATCTTCCGAGTATTGCCGAGTTCATACGAACTCATCTATGATCTAAATAAAGCGTCATTCATTCCGCTCCGCTGACTCAAACTTAAACTCAAAATTTTTATTTCCATGTAGGTTATGATATAACGCTTAAAGAATAGTCCTAAATGATGCCTACCACCGGTTCGGAAACTAGCCCGGCAAGAAGAACCGGCGCGGCGGCGTAAGAAACTCGCACATTTGCTTTTGTTTTCTGATATTCATATTCGCAAAACATTCGCAAAAATTTTGCGAATGCGAATGCGAATGCGAATGCGAAAATACAAAAATGTGCGAATATTCGCGAATGCGAATGCGAATATTCGTTACATCACTAATACGTGTATCTTCATGTGCAGTGATTAAAGCACAATTTCGAATAGCTATCTTAAAAATGTATCATTTCGTTTCGATGTGTAATTAGTTTGTATTGACCTTTATATAACACTTCCTAATCTACAAACACTTACTTATCTGCACTTTGGGGTATTCACAGTAGTTCGACCTCCACGGATAGTCACATCCCTCGGTCACTCCCCTATGTTTGCCCGCGAAGACCAGCCCGTTGGGGCAGTCGTACTGGACTGACTGTCCACCGTCGCACTCCCAGTATTTGTCGCAGTATTTGTCGTCTGCCACCACCCGGGCCTTGGTCTTGCATGGGTCTTCCACCTGGGTGCAGGACGCAAATGCTAGAGCCGCTATGAACACTGGAAATAAAGAAGAAAACGGTAAATTAAGGTTATCTGTGTGAATAATGATGACAAGAGCTTTGTATGAATGTATACCTATTCATTCAAGCTTTGTAGGTATATGTCACCGTAAAATTGTAAAAACCGTTAGATTGTATTTTGTAATATTACTAGAGGTATTATAATATGCTGACAGATTGTCAAATACAAATTTCTCCATACAACTGTACGCATTCTTTTTTGTTATAATTATTATTATGAAAAATCAAACAAATATGGCGGCGCGGGGCAAATACTGTTTAACCAATCGGCACGGTAAATATTACAACATAACGAAAAATAATGCGTACAATTGTATGGAGAAATTTGTATTTGACAATCTGTCAGCATATTATAATATCTCTAGTAATATTACAAAATACAATCTAACGGTTTTTACAATTTTACGGTGTCATATACATACATAATTGTAGTAAAAACCTTGTGAGTAAATAAATATGTTACGAATTTTTCATATTTGTTACTATTTATGTTTTCTAGTGCATCAGTTCGGTTAAAAAAAGTAAAGACCGAGCTTGATCAAACAAAAACTGAGGCCAGTTTAAAAAAAAACAAAGCGTGTGCGTGTCTCGTAGTTTAACACCGGCCTTATCGTGTGGTTAGCAGAACTCTGTTTTCTCTATTTTTGGTCTGAGTTTTTCAGCGCTTCACAATAAAAATTGAAAACGTTGTGTATATTGTTGTCCCTACATTGATTTTTTTAGTTTTCACCAATATCTACAATAAATAAATAAATGTACTATGACACTATACAGTGTACTATAGATTTCTTTCAATTCTTACAATATTATTATTTTCTGTGCCTAAAGGTAACCTATACCTCGACCTATGCAGAACAAAATTACATCTGCAAAATCCTTACTTTACAGGAGAGCGAAAAGAAGGTTGAGTCGGTAAATTTTTGCTCTAACTTTTTTCTGATTGGCCTAGCCCGAAAAATATTTAAATAATTTTGTAAATATGTATAAACGAACGTTTAGTTACTAATAAAATATATTTTAGATTAATATATTGTTACTAGCTGTTGCCCGCGGCTCCGCCCGCGTAAATATAGTTTTTTCCCGGTCGCGAATATGTGACTGATGCAAAAAAATAGATAAAAACAATCCTTGATGCGGATTATAGTATATCATGCTAATATTTCAGCTCGATCAGTGCAGAACTTTTTCAGTTTTTGAAGCGTACACAAACCAACATAACATTTTTATATATTATATAGATTTTATCAGGAAGTGCATTAGTTTGCAAACTCCGAGCTTCAAGATCTAATCTCCATTGAGATCCAATTACGTCAGAAGTTCAGACATGAAGGACTCTTGTTCCATAACTTTGTGAATTTATAGCCAGTGTTACGTGTTAACTGTTAAGTAACTTTAACTTGATTGTAAAGGAAAAGGTCATCAGATTTGCAAAAAACTTAAATTAAAGTATAACTTATATAAGGAAAAAAACTGTCGGGAGATATTCCACAACATCAAAAAACTGTTGCAATTTAAAAATCTAAACTTTTAAAAATAGAATCGAATTAATGTGCAGCTTTGTGTGCAGCTTATTATACAGTTTGAAACAGAATAGACCGAGCCTGATTGAACTGCCATTCTGTATTGCTGAAAAGCCGATAATCACCAGCCTATTCGATGAAATAGACAAAACATCATTCTCTATAGTCTGTTAGATCTAATTTAATATTTTTTTAAACTAAACTTAAAATGAATATGTCCGAAATTTAAACATCAATTGTGGTTTAAGTTCATACTTACCTACCTTAAAATGTTTTTGTTTATACTTATGACGAAAATAAACAAAAAAGAAATAGAACTTTTTGTACTAATTACTTTTAATCTGAGTAATTACTAAACTGCATTCTATACATCAATTTTATATTATGTTTATCAAGTACCTAGTAATGCCTCAATATTTCTGAATTTATAAATTAAACTAAATATTTTACGTATATAGCCGTCTTGTATTCGTTCGAATTAAAATATTTTGTTTACGTTTAAATTAAATTGTATCTGAATTCTGAACAGAGAATGCAGTGGCGGACTAATTGCTCTGGTATTTGTTTGTCTTGCAGTTTGCGACTTACGTATTACATAGCTGTTACCGAATTTGTTATCACATACGGGGTGCGCCGGGTGAAAGTTCTTCCGAGTTTCGCAACAGAGACATTCAACAATTTGTCGCCTCTGGAACTTTCTGTGATCTATGTTAACCTGATCGCACGATAGTCCTTCAAGCGAATTTTAACCTAATACGCACGAATAAAAGTTCATATTTGAAAGTGAGAGCAATAAGGGACATCACTATTTTCTGAATTGCTGTATTTGCAAAAATCAACTCGAACACTTTGTATTAAAGTTCACTTTCGTATGTAAGATTTCTCTGCAAGTCCGCACGATGCGATAGCCGTATAAGTCTTTATTTCGGGTAGCCGGGTAGGTAGTTATTTGATAGCCAAAACGTGACTTCTTGTTTGTGACAAGCACGATTTGGAAAGCGGTTAGAAAAAAACAGAGGTTAGCTGTAGTTGTTGTTGAATTTTTTTATTAAAATCTAAGCGTAAGAAAAGCTTTGCTTACTTACGTCCGAAATTAATAATCAATATTAATCTCATTTTAGCTATCTGAGATCAAGATTTCAATGCATTTCAACGATCCTAAGATTAACTTCACGTCGATTTATGATAACTTTCCTAACCTAACTTAGGCCGAGACTATATTATGATCCGGAATCCGGTAGGCTGGAGAAAATTCAGAGCATTGAAAATAGAACTCTAGACTTGATTGTCACTCTATTTTTATATCGCAGAGAGAGCGTTTTGCTCGTTAAGGCTGCACTAGTCGGTTTTTAGGGTTCCGTAATACTTAAGGAACCCTTATAGTTTCGCTCTGTCCGTCTGTCTGTCTGTCTGTCTGTCTGTCTGTCTGTCTGTCTGTCCGCGCCTCTAGCTCCTGTAATTATGAATATGAATTGATGAAATTTGGTGCAGTTATAGATTGTGTATAGATCACGGTTTCGGAATCATAAAAAAATAATAATTTTATATTTTAGGGGTGGCTCTCCATACATGTGAAGTGGGGATGAAAAATATTTTTTCACTCTACCCCATCGTGTGGGGTATCGTAGAATAGGTCTTTTAAAATAAAGGTAAGGTTTGATACGTTATTTTTTTATAAAGTTGACCATTTTCGAGTAATCGGCCTCCAAAGTAGTTCGTAAGTTGGTCCCCCCCCTAGCATTTTTAAACTATAGGAGATAGAAACTTGCAAATTTCCATGCTGATAGATCATGCTAAAAACTCTTTAGGAAAATTATTGCGAACCAAATCGGACAGTAACTTTTGGAGTAATTAAAAAAAAGCATATTACGCGTTTATAGTTACGGAACCCTCTTTAGACATGTCCTGACATGCTCTTGGTTAGTTTATTTCTCCATACAAACGCTGTTAGTGTTTTACTCTAAATCAATTCCAATTGTAAATTAAGACCTCAGAAACTTTCTTTGGCTCATGCACAACAACTTTGCTAAATATCATCACATGATCAAATGCATAGTTTACGATTCTATAGAGGACATACAGACAAACATTAATTTTTATATACATAGATAATATGTAGTTATGTAATTATCTGCCTTATTATATTGACAGTGTGTAAGAATAATATTATGTATATAATAAAATATAATTTTAATAATAATTATTATTAAAATTATATTTTATTATATACATAATATTGACAGTACTTATTATATTGACAGTGTGTAAGAATAATATTATTCTTACACACTGTCAATATAATAAGGCAGACAATTACATAACTACATTACATTTGTATGGCTCTTTTTTGTTTGGTAGAGATTTTATTCTTGTTTTTGCACATTGCCTGTTTTCCCACCGACTTCCAAAAAAGGAGGCGGTTATACGTTCGGCTGTATATTTTCTAGGGTTCCGTACCTCGAAAGGAAAAAACGGAACCCTTATAGGATCACTTTGTTGTCTGTCGGTCTGTTTGTCTGTCAAGACCCTTTTTCTCAGGAACGCGTGTAGGTTGCTGGAATTTATATCAAATACTCAGGTCTACTGTCCCTTGGAACTGTGAAAAAATTAACCTTCTAAGCTAACGCAATCAAAATATACAGCCGTTTATTTTGAAAATTTTCGATGCTCGCAAGGGAATCAAAACCTACAGGGTACTTCCCGTGTACTAAGAATCTTGAAATTTGGTACGAAGCAACGTCTTATAGCACATGTAAAGGAAAAATTGGAAAACTGTAAATTTTTTGTTACATCGTTTAATAAAAATATTTTTAATAATTTTAAACTTACTACCCCTTTCCTCATGAACACGTAGAGGTATTAAATTGAAATTCAAATACTCAGGTAATACCTTTAAGCTGTAACAAAATCACTACAGGTTTGTACGGAACCCTCGGTGCGCGAGTCCGACTCGCACTTGGCCGGTGTATGTTCAACGATTACTCCGCCGCAGCCGTCTGTGCACCGATTTTCAAAATTCTTTTACAGTCTGTTTTTATATACATAGGTAAATAAATAATCATAAATTGTTTCCTGATTGTGGATTGCTTGGAAGGAATGCTGTTAAATAGTTTCTTTGTTATGTGTGATTGCAATAAAGGATATATATGTCACCGTAAAATTATAAAAACCGTTAGATTGTAATTTTTGTAATACTAGTGAAATTGTAAAATGTTGATAAGACTTCGGACGCGAATATGCTGCCTATAATTTAACACATAATTTTTTGTTAGATTATAAATATATATAATAGTTATGAATCTTTCGATATATTTTTACAATCTCGTTAGTTACTTTACAATCTAATGGTTTTTACAATTTTACGGTGACATAATATACATAGATTTTTTTTTATTTAAAGCATTATTAGCTTGTGTGGCTAACGACTCTTCCACGACTTCGAGAAAAGTTAGTACGGCTGCTTACCTAAGACTAGATGTATAATCCGGAATCCGGAATGTTGCTGAAAATTCAAAGCAGTGAAAATAAAACTCTGCGCTGAAACAATAGAGCTGAAAATCGTACACAAGTGTTGAATCAAATGTCAATGACATATATGACAAGTGACATCTCGACACTCGAAACTTCCATTTTCAACTCTATTGTATTAGCGCAGAGTTCTATTTTCAGTAATCTGAATTTTCACCGGTGTTCTGGAATAGCGAATAGCGATTTCCCCAGCCTTGGCGAAATCGCTATTCGCTACCGCGCTCTCAGATGAACATTCATTCGTTCAAAATGATTCGTGCGTCCTTCTAACTACTTTAATAAAATGAATATTAAATCTAAACTAGATCCGCAGAAGCTTCTAGACCGATAGCCAATTACCGCTATAGGTATTAATACCATCAAATCCTCACATGGCATTTCGTGAAAGGTCACAGGTTCGCATCCGGCCTTTACTAGTTATGGAAAATAACTAAGTGGAGTACCAATATGAGTGGTGAGTTATGTAATAGGAAAAGTACTAATCACAAACAGCTATGATAATATTCATAATTAATATATATACACACATATATATATATATATATATATCACCGTAAAATTGTAAAAACCGTGAGATTGTAATAAAACTAGTGAAATTGTAAAATGTTGATAGACTTCCGACGCGAATATGGTGTCTATAATTTAACACATTATTTTTTCGTTACATTAATATAAATATAAGTATAGTTTTTAATATTTGGACATATTTTTACAATCTCGTTAGTTATTTTACAATGTAACGGTTGTTACAATTTTACGGTGACTATAGGTAATAAGGTCACCGAAAATCAATTACGGATACTTCAGGCACATGATCCACTGCTTATATAAAGACGTTTGGGTAGAAAAATAATTGTCATACTCAAAGTAAAAAATCATCTCATGTATGAGTGACTCTTCGCAAAATATAAATAAAAATATAATATAATAATAAATATATAATAATAATAAATAAATAAAAAATATAAATATTTTTTTTTTCGAGTAGGTATGACAATAATTAAATATCTGCTTAAACGGTTAGACATTAGACACTTTTTGCCTCAACATGCCTCGTCTATAATATACGTCTAGGTTCTGTGTTGTAATGTATAAATGTAAAATCTTGTAGTGCATGTCCTACCTATCAAATAAACGTTTTTTAATTTAATTTAATTAACATATAAGCAGTAGATATAATATGCCCGAAGTATCCGTAATTGATTTTACGAAACCTTATGTATAGAATGGCATAAAAAATGAAAAAAATATACTGATTTCTTATGTTTACGCGAATATTATTCATTGCAAATTAAAAACACGAAACTTATAAATCAAAGCACTTTCTGCGTGTTCGGAACACAATAACGATTTTGTGGAAAAGTTGTCGGTCGTTGAAGGGACGCTAAAATTTTCAAATGTGGATCGATTTTGATCGTTCTATAAAAGCTGTTAGTACCTATATAAGTAGGTAGGTTTACATCTGAGGTTTACAATATATTTTCTCCTCTGTGAGAACTTGTCAGAACTTTCTAGAATTTGGATGAGGATAATAATTGATTAACACGTCACTTACACAATAGTTAAACAATAAGTTTAAGCACGATTTGGTGTGTACATACGTGTTTGTTATGGTAATTCGTGTGCCATTATGTCAATTTCAACATGAAACGTTATGTAAGACTATACGCTTATGTGAATAAATATTGCATTACACACAAACTATTGGTTTGCCTTTAAGAGTTAGGTTTGTTGCATATCGGTTTACTAACAGCCATCGTAATCATCGGACTATTTCAACTTCTATCTATACAGATAAATAAAATTGAAGTGTCTCTTTGTAATTTTCACTTAATGCATATGAAAGTATATCCGGTGCTTACAATAAAATGCCAATTTTTAAATTTTTTGTATGTCCGTCTGTCTGTCTGTTTGTTTGTTCCGGCTAATCTCCGAAACGGCTGGACCGATTTTCACGGGACTTTCACTGGGAGATGTTATAAGGGTAAACATAGGCTACTTTTATTTAAGGGTTCCGTTTTAAAAAATAGTGGTCCGTGTCCGTTAGTTCTATCATCTATGTAAACGAAGTTGCGGGCATCAGCTATTAAATATATATAATTGTATTTAACTTACTGCTCCAAAAATCATAACTTCAATGCTTATTTACACTGAATTAGCTTAAAGTGTGAATGTTACATTTTTAAATGTCTGTATAATCTTGAATTATAAAATCAAGGAATAAACATGAAAAATGTGAAACATTATATTGCATTTATTGAAATAGGATGGGAATAAAATTTTACGAGAAAAAATACTTTGTTGACAGACGGCAAGATGTCCCGTCGACCCTCGTCCGTACTCATTTAGAAAGGTCGATGAGTTAGTGATGTCCATTGTCCTTTATCGATATTCTTTGTACACGAGTGAAGTTTTATCGATATTCTTATTTGATTTTCTTGTAGAGAATATCAGTGCAGTACCTACCCACGGAACAAATTACTTTTTTGGGACAAAAAAGCCCAAGTATCCAGGGCTTAAACTACTACCATACCAAAATTCATCAAAATCTGTTGAGTAGTTTTTGCTTTAAAGAGTTACAAACATCCATCCATCCATCCTCACAAACTTTCATATTGATAATAGTAGTAGGATATTACAATTGCCATAAATCCTACATAATATCCATTGCCACACGCCTATCGTCTAAATTCCAATCGGCATTATGTATAATTCCACTTCATCTATATTGATATAAATTTTATTAAAAACTGCCATGCCGATCCACGATTCAATCAGTAGTGTCATCGTCATGGTGAATGGACGATAGGCATAGTGTAGGAATATGGTATACCTATTGCCTACCTAACATTAGGTATTTCGAACAGGCTATCTTTAAAAATAAACATTATTCTTTTTTTGAAATATCGAATACCTACGGAGTTTATAACATGCGTGACCATAGACATTACATAATGATAGTAAAACTTAATAGTTATAACTAGATAGTTTAACGACACAATATAAAAAACTATTTTCCTTGTTTCTTTACAAATAACTGCTTTTTCATCGAAAACATTCTGTTGATTTGATGTAGTTTTTTATTTAGTGTTATAGCAGCCATAAACTGCCAAGTGGTCAGGACAATATTTTTTTAAATTAAAGTGGCGATACGGCATAAAACCATTGCCAGTGTAAAGTTAAAGTCGTTTTTAAGTTTTCAACGCTGCTTCAAGCCAAAGTCCAAATAAATTGTCAGAGCAGTCAGTGAGTTAAGTCAGTCGATTCACTAAAGTGGTAGACACTTTCCTGAATGTTCTTAGGGAGTATTGGAAAGAACGCAAAATAGCAGCATACTCATAGTTTATTTTTATTAAATAAATAAAAGAAAATAAAACGTAAATAGTTGATTCGCCAATTTACGTTAATTTATTTATCTCTACAGGAGTCTAACAAGTAACTAAAAGTCGCACAAGTCCGTTTAACGTTACAACTTACGAGAGAACAAACATTACATAAACATTTCACAAATCATTGGCATTGTATAATGCGGAATCTTCCTTATCTTCCGCTCGAGTCGTGAGAAAAGGACATGACATTTTAAGGTGCTCCCTCAACCTGGAGCATTCGCGTGTGATATAACGTTACATATCCGAACATTACATAGGTGTAGGAGGGTTACCGAGAATAGGGAATATGCATAAAATATAAAAATTGCTTAAAATATAATAATATGATACTAGACAGAAAAATAAAGAAAATGGCGAGAAAATTTTCAATATCTGTTGATAAATGAGCAAGATATAAGCGGTCAAAGTTTGTAATCTATCTCTTTCTAGCAAAACGAAATTTAGTATGAACTTTCTATGAAAGTCGTGTTATGTGACGTCACGATACACGTCGGATCTCTCTGTCTAATAGAACACTTTAAACGTTTATATCTTCGTTATTTTTAATGATATCAAAAAACTGATTTTACCATACGGTTTACCAAACAAGATAGATCTATATAAAAAAATAAAAAAAATACGTGCATATTCCCTATTGCAATAGGCGGGACCATTCCGTTTTTTGCTTAAAAACGTTACATTACACGCGAATGCTTGTCAGTCAGGGAGTTGGTATTGTAAGGTAATGCTCAAAGTCGTATCTATAACGTCACATTACACGCGAATGCTTCAGTTGAGGGAGCACTTTTAGATCAGTTCAGACGATACGCAACGATGAAATTTGGTATTGTAGTAGTTTAGGCTCTGGATATGAAACTTATAATATCTTCTCGTCCCTCAGTGCCTGAAGACGAAAGTTTTCGAGCAGTGTGTGTTACCGGTGATGACATATGTAGCCAAAACGTGGTCCTTCACAATGGGACTTATCCAAAAGCTTCGTGTCGCTCAAAGATCTATAGAGAGCGCTATGCTCTCTACGTGATAGAATTAGAAATGAGGAAATCCGAAGCAGAACTAAAGTAACCGACATAGCCCAGCGCAATAGCAAGATAAAGTGGCAATGGGCTGGACATATAGCCAGTAGAACCTACCTACGGCCTACGGGGCGGACAGGTTCTCGAGTAGAGACTACGTACTAGACGTCGAAGCGTAGGATGGCCTCCCACCAGGTGGACAGACGACCTGAGAAAAGTCGCAGGGAGTCGGTGGTTACAGGCCGCGAGCGACCGGTCGCACTGGAAATTTATGAGGGAGGCCTATGTCCTGCAGTGGACGTCACCAGGCTGAAACGACGAAACGACGAGGCTCTGGATTAACATATAGGCTACTTTTTGCCCGGGAAAGTCCAGTATTCCCGTTGTATACTATATTTACGCGTGCGGAGCCAACGCTTGTCCTCATTAAATAGGCACTGATAAAATAAACCCGTTGTCTTCCCGTTCAATCAGCAAGCGTCATTTCATTGCAATACGTTTATCGTATTTATGAATTTCGCATATTTTATGTTTATTACATAATTAACTAATATTTTATACTTCCTGTGATTCAAAAGATATTATGGAAATCACATAGCAAGGCCTGTGTTATCTTTTCGAAAGCCGCACCATTCAACATTGTATGTGGATTGTGAGCACTCGAAGGCCATGAGAACTGTGAACTCTATTGTTGGAGATTTGGCTCTAATGTTGTAATTAAGGGTCAGCTCACATTGAGACGTGACGCGACACTATCAACTGACTTCAGAAAAGAAGGAGGTTCAATTCGACTGTATTTATTTTTATGTTTTCAGAACTTTTGACTGGGTGAACCAATTTTGATGATTTTTTTATTTATTTGTAACCTGGTGCTTCTCGTGTGGTCCTATTTCGATTTGGTCCAGTCCTGACAATGTACAACCATGAGAAAACAATATCCCCCTTACTAATAAAAATATTCACTAGATAAGCAATACTTTATAATGTTTTGTCCTTGTCGGTCAAGCGACTTTTCCAACGCATAAGAGAGGGATAAAACAATGTATTGCTTATTTACGGGATAAATATTTTTATTAGTAAGGGGGTTAAAGTCTTAAATTTTTACTTTGGAAAGTATAGTTTTGAATTTTTTGTTCAGAAATATTTTTTAATTTAGCTACCTTTACCAAACTCTTAACAAGTTTTTAAAAGGGAAGAAGACAGCAGGCCATACTAGGTACTAAAACTTGGTGGTCTATTCATTTCGTTACCTACAACATAATAATATTAATGTATGAAATAATGAAATTGGGAAAATATAGGTCAGTAATTGATTGGGGTCACAATTCACAAAGTAATCACTTTAATGTGCTACAGAAAATGTCTTTTTATTTTAGTTAAAGTGCCGTCAGCGCATTTAGGTTAAACATAATATTTTTTAGGTTAATTGCGAAGGTTTGAGTGAAATCTTATCCGGTCCGGAATCTGTAAGGCCGGGGAAAATTCAAAACACTAAAAACAGAACTCTGCGCTAATCCAATAAAGCTGAAGCTGAAAACACAAGTTTTGAGTCAAATATCAATGTCATATATGACAGACACTCGAGACACTTGTTGTTGTTCTACTGTATTTGCGCAGAATTCTATTCTCAGTGCTCTGAATTTTCCCGGGACTGCCATATTCCGGATCATATAGTCTCAGCCATATGAAAGCTAGATTTAAAATGATAGATAGAACCTCTTACTTTATTTAGGTAGAGCTAGGTAGATTTTAATGGGTTTAATGTTATAGACAACATATTTGGGAGTCGCAAGTGTAACTAACAACCCTCACCCTCCGAGCTATATGCTTTTAAATATTAACCCCCTTACAAATAAAAATGTTTATACAGTGTATAAGCTATATAATGTCCTTGTTCGAATACGTCGGAAAAATCTCTTGACAGACTTTAAAACATTGTATAACTTATACACTATAAATATTAACACGCTTATATTAACTTCACCTGTTTGCTTGCTTGTATGTAACTATCAATACAATGCGGTCGCCAAGCAACCGTTTGAAGTTATTCCACGCGTTACACCGCACACGTGCTGTAAGTTGTGACTTGTGCTCGTGTTGTGCCACACGCCAACTCTCTCCTAATTATATTATGCTTTATTAAATGCACTTATATCTTACAACAGTCTAGTATCTACACCTAAATTGCCTTTTACATCAATGATGAATGTATAAAATAACTAAAAAGTTGAAAATAAATATAGTTAAAAAAAAACACGCTTTTAAAGAATATCGAACTAAAAAGCTGAAAATAATTTTAAAAATAAACTTAAAACAGTAGTATATAAAAAATACTAGTATAATTGAGGGAAAAGCGTGGGGCGCTTTGTGCCATAATTTTCGTATATCGAGCGACGCGTGTTTTTTTAGTTTTTTAAACTATATTTATTTTTATTTATAGACGGACATAAAATATATGTATGTCTGTTGACATTGCCTACAATTTGACGTAAAACAAAACACCAAAAGTTTATTTCCTTCTACTGACAATCGGCTGTTGAAAACATAAGAATACTTAAATTGCATACAAAACACAACCCCTTGGAGCTTAAAATCGGCGAAGGTTGTGATCACCAAAGTATTTAAAATTATCGGCTGTTAATGCTGCCAATAAGAATAAACCTATTATCGGCTGTTAATGCTGGCAGCTTTGGCTGGCAGCATAAACCTTATTATCTTTTTACCTCGGCACTGTATTGACCATAGACAATAAAATAACTCACCAACAAAGCTAGACCTGTAATGGGTCGCCATACTGCTTGACTTGTCTGAAACAAAAAACAATCAGTTTAATACAAATAGTCTTTACACTTACTAGGTACTGCAGTTTAGTTTGACGTAGGTGTAAAACCTACTAGCATTCATTGCCCGTTCATTCATCCCTTATTTTACCCACCTAGGTGCTGAATTTTAGAAAACGCTGAAATACGTAACTCCTCAGCGTAACTCATGATTTTTTCAGTACTCTATTTATACGAAATTTCAGGAAAATATATCTAAGGACTAAAAAGGTTCATAAAAACTTTTATTACCTCTTTTACCCCCTTGGGGTGGAATTTTGAAAAATTCTTCCTTAGTGGTTACCTACGTCATATTATGAGCAATACGTGTTCAAAATTTTAAATTTCGAGCTTTAAGGGTTTGGCCTGTGCGTTAATAAAGTTGATACATCAGACAATCAGCTTTGCCTTTTAAATAACAATATATACCTACTGGTGAAATTAAGTTTTAAACTTTCATCCTCCAGTTTACCCTTTGGGGCTTAAATTTTGAAAAATCGTTCCTTAGTGGATGCCTATGTCATATGAGAAATACGAGTACATGCGCAGAATTTCAAATTTCTAGCCTTAAGGGTTTACGCTACCGATTGGATCAGTTCCATATTGACATAAACAGCATAAACTGTCATGCCAATCTCCCACACACGGTCAGTTCTAACTGATCCAATCGCACCGTCCGCGTCACGCCAATTGGATGGTGTATTGTACTTTTACGCGAACACTACTATATTTCAACATTAAAAACAACTATCTTAATAGTAAGTATTTAGCCTGTTTTCAATTTTAAAGCAACATTCGTCCACAAAAAGGGCTCCAATTCTATGAACCCTAACAATGGTTATTTAGTAGGTCATGAGTTCGATTCCCAGGCGAATAATGGGCGTTTAAGATTTATTAATGGTGATTGTGAAAATGTGAGAAAATGCATGAATGGATTGACCAAATATGGTCATATCACATATGTGATCTAGATAACACAACGTTTATGGAGTACCTAATGTTCACATCCGTTTAAAAAGACTTAAGGGTTCCACTCACTAACAGTCCGCCTGCAGTTTCTGGTCCTATCCGACGGCCTGCCGTCCTAGGCCAATAGCGCCAACACACAAGCGATTTTAGCCTGCCGGCAATGTCCTGCTGCCACTTTTGAGGCCACACACTAGCAGTCGGGAGTCGGCAGTTTTCGACTCAAGGCGATAGACTGTCCGGCCGACATCCGTCGGCGCAGATTGGAATCGTCAAGCGGCCACACACTATCAGTTCTTAGACGTCAGTCCAAAACCTTAAACTGAACTGTTAGTGTGTAGGTTATTGCGATTAACTGACAGATTTATATCATCCGGCAAACTGTTAGTGAGTGGGGCGCTACTGGGACTATATTGTCCGGCCTAAACGGACTATGAGGCCGGGGAAAACTCAGAGCACTGAAAATAAAGCTCTGTGCTTATACAATACATACAACATAATATATTATATAAACAGTATTAAATATATAATAGCCTCCGTGGTCTAGTGGTTAGAGCTTTGCTCTCGACTCGGAGGTCGTGGGTTCGATTCCCGCATCGGAACAACAAAAAATGTTGTTTCCAAGTTTGGTTGGGACAATGCAGGCACCTGATTGCCTGACAGGAAGGATGATCCATGCGTCGGATGGGCATGTAAAAAGTCGGTCCTGCGCCTGATCTCTCGCTAGTCGTGTCGGTCATCCGTCCCACTGGGTTACGAGAGTAAAGGAAGAGAGAGTGCTCTTGTGTACTGCGCACACACTTGGGCACTATAAAAAATAACTCCTGCGTCGCTGGCCTGGTTTCAATGAAACCGGGACCGTCACCGATATCGGTGTGGGAAACTATTGGTACCAACAGGTACAGATTGACGTGGTTTGAAAGCGTCCATAGATATTATTATTCTCAGATTCTGCGTGTACATGATGTCTTCTCACACTTGCAACAACTCGTCCCCGGCAAAAATGTCGCAAGTGTGGTGAAAGCGCGTACCTAAACTGTGATGTAAGTCGCCGTAAATGACCAGAGGAAATGCTGTGGGTTTCCTCTACGTTAGTGGCCAGTTTATGGCTTGATACGATGATGGAAAGATGACAGGTATTAGGAACACAAATATTAGTACAATGTTATAGTTAGTTATGAATATTAAAACGTTGTTTTATTGATATGAATGTATGCGTTTCATTTTAATGTTTAGACAATCAATCTGAAATCTGAATATAATAATAATATTAACTATGGTCGCTTCCACACCACGTCAATTTGTACTCGTCTGTACTAAGTATCCAAAGAACTTGTATAACAGTACCAGACATAATATATTTGATACACAACCAAGGACCCAGGAAAGGAAAACTTTTTGTCCCTTCGGCGGATTCGAACCCGCAACCACTCAGCTACAGAAGTTGTTATTTCTTTTTGGTAGGTAAATGATAGCACACAGCGTCCCTGTCCTAACATTCAGTAGGTCGATTCTGCTTATAAAGTTCATTTATAATTCATAGAAAGTAAATTGAAAGTCTAAGTTAAATATGAGAACTGGGGTTCTGATACTTACAAATCCCATGCCACTCTGCATTTTGTAATTTTGTTTTTAAAAATCAATATACTAAAGCCTTATTAATCCTCGTTTACCCATACCTATTAAAACTTTTGTAACTTCCTACACACAAAACACAATGTGTCTTTGGAACAAGACAAAGCTCATACGAAGATTACGACAATTATTCGAAAGTTGTAAAAGTCGGAAGTTCCCGGGAACAATTTCCCGTTAATTAAAACTTCTAGGGCAAACCCAAACTCGATTGTCAACTTGTACCCAGTTTATGTTGATCAATGTCTTGTCTCCAGACCTTTTAATACGTTATACAGCGATCTTTTTAAAAGCTTTTATTTAACTTGCAATGTATGTTAGTTCGGGTGGAATCTTGTTACTCAATTTTGAAGCAGATATCTTCAACCGATTTAGCTGAAATTTTTATTGTTTAACCACTGGATATTGCCCGCGAATTAGTGCGCGCTAAAATCCTACGGGAACCCTACATTTTGCAGCGATAAAAAGTAGCCTGTGTCCTTCCCCGTAGTCTAATAATAAGTAATTTCATCAAAATCGGCCCAGCACATTCAGATCCTATTTATTGCAAACAAATTCATGATGTAATTTTACCTAATAGTGGTTGAGCTAGTGGTTGAGCGGTTGAGGTGGTGCTTAAGCACGGTCGTCGCGGGGGTCGCGGTCGCGGGTTCGAATCTCGCCAAAGGACTAAAATAGTTTTCTGTGTTCCTGGGTTTAATTGTGTATTAGTAATAATATTTCCGTTGCCTGGTACCCGTTACACGAATTCATCTAGAACTTAGCAAGGGACCAGGGTATCGTAGTGTGAAAGCGTACATGGATATTATTATTATTAGTTAAACCAAGTACAAAATATATTTGTTAGGAAAAATGTGGATAGTTACTAATAACTATCTTCATTTTCTCTAACAAATATTTGTGCTTATAACTAACTAGATGGTGCCTGCGACTTCGTGCGTGCAAAAGTCAATTTCGCAGTAACCGCAATAAAATTTCATCAAAATCGGTCCAGTAGTTTCGAAGCAATGCAAATGCAAGCAAACAAACTCCTCTTTATTATATTAGTATAGAATATAGATTATTATCAGCGACGAAAAGGTAGCATTTACAAGCATTTAGGCATTGTTTACAGACCGTCAGCTTTTCCGAAATTTTGTCTATTAATTTTCTAGTTCTAAGCTAATGCTTTAATTCTATTTCAGGCATATAACATTGTCCTAATTAAAAAGTTTGCCTAAATAAGTCCTGGATATGCCCTTTAAGCCCAGCACTTTAGGCTAAATTCTAGTTTTCGAATTTCATCCACTAACGTACAGTATAAAGGATGTCGCACCCAACGAGGGTTTTTAAAGGCATGTATTTAAACTTGCGAAAAACAATTAAATTTTGGATGTGAAAATACCCAATATTGAATACTAAATTACGAAGTTGGCGAAAGAATGTAAGGAACAATAAAATTACAAATCTGGTGACTAAATAATACCACTGAATTTTCCAAACTGGCGGACAGATTATATTTTAGTGAACAAATAACCATCTTGGCGACAATTTGTGAGTACACATTTAATATAAGAATAGGCACATATATCTTCACTGATGTAGCAAGTAAGTAAGCAGCAAACCGAGCGCATACAAAAAAAAAAACATAAAGGAGCGTACAAAATTCCTAAATTTAATTTTTCTCGGTTTAAGGGGGGTGTAGATTATTTTGTAGATTAATTTTGAAATTAAAAAATGGCGGATATTTATTTTTCGTAATATCGATATGGGTGTCGTTTACCAGGTTTTTGGGAGTGCTGGATACGAAAATGGCATTCGTTTTGAAATTCCAATATGGCGGACATACTTAATTTTATAAAAATAATATGGGTGTCCTTTTATTGGTTTCTGGAGGTGCTGATTACAAAAAAGTCATCCATTTTAAATTTCCTTAGTAACCCCGCAATCTCATATTTTCTTCATGATGGGAGAAAAAGAAATTTGAAAATCCTGAATTTTCCAACATTTCTATAGCTATAAATATCCGTCGTATCTCAATGTACAGCATTACTTCTTTTTTTATAAAATTGATTCTATCTCGGTAACGGTGCATGAAAAAATAAAGAAAATTTCGTCTCCCTTAGGAACCCCGCAACATCATATTTTCTTCATGATGGGAGAAAAAAAATGTTTTTCTATAGTCGCTTCTATCTCAGAAACGGAGCATCCTGCTGCAAAAATAATGAAAATTTCCTCCCCCTTATTAACCTACAAATCGCATATTTTCTTCATGAATGGCAAAAAATTCATGAATCCTGAATTTTGAAAATTTTCATAACATAACATAATAATAATAATAACTCCCCACCAATCTCGGTGACGGTGGCCGGTTTCACCAGGCCAGTTACGCAGGAGTAATTTTATAGTACCCAAGTGTGTGCACAGTACACAAGAGCACTCTCTCTTCCTTTACTCTCGTAATCCAGTGGGACGGATAACCGACACGACTGACGAGAGATAATAATAATAATATAATATCTATGGACGCTTTACACCACGTCAATCTGATCCCGTGGTAAGTTCTCAAAGAACTTGTGTTACGGGTACCGGACAACGGAAATATATTTAATACTTTTATACTATACACATATTTAAGATGTTATTATATTATACACATATATAATATACATCCATGACCCAGGAACACAGAATAACTTTTTGTTCCTTCGGCTGGATTCGAACCCGCGACCCCCGGCTTGAGCACCAACACGCTCAACCAACTGAGCCACAGAGGTCGTCCGACTTTTTACATGCCCATCCGACGCATGGATCATCTTTCTTGTCAGACAATCAGGTGATCAGCCTACATTGTCTTAACCAAACTTGGAAACAACATTTTTTGTTGTTCCAATGCGGGAATCGAACCCACGACCTCCGAGTCGAGAGCCAATGCTCTAACCACTAGACCACTGAGGCTGTCAACATAACATACTGTAATAATAATCATTAATCCTAATTAGCATCCCCAAGATATTTTAATTTAGTATTCATATTCATTTTACGAAGATTGAATATTCTCCATTTAGGAAAATTAATTTGGAAGACAATTTTGTAATCAGAACCCCCAGAAACCTGGAAAAGGACAACCTTATTAATTTTAATAACAAAAATTTACGCCATTGTGGAATTTCAAACAGATTTTATTTTCATATTATTCTGCACCCCCAGAAACCTAGAAAATGACACCCATGCCAAAGAAAAACATACTCCAACAGTATCCAAAAATAGGATTTTCCGTAGCCTGCAAATTGAATTTTAGCAGCCATTAATTTATCAACCAAATCTGGTTTTATAGCCGCTTATATGGTATAATGGTCACCAACTCGGAAATTAAGTCACCAACTTATAAATGTCGGTGCTAATTTGGATTAAATTTCGCCTCTTTTTATCTGCCAACTTTTGAATTTTTTTGTCACCCGAGTGTTTTCGCCAGTTTAGTAACTTGGTCGCAAATATATTAATTTGCTGCCAAATTCAGTAATACAGTATGCTCACGTGCAGCCACCAACTTATTTTTTGTTCGCTCGATTAATTATATATCCCGTTTTGAAATTCGTGACATCTGACAAATTTTTTAAACGATAAGGACCGTCAGGCTACCAAGCGTCGCCTGGTCACAGAAAAAGAATCGAAAATTGTGACATCTCTAAAACAATACGTCAACGTGTCCATAATGTATTATGCAACATTAAAGTCCCGTAACTTTCAGCCCAGTTCCCGTAACGGTCCCGGGGAACAAAGTCCGTATGTGGCCTTACCAACTTTTGTTTTAAATAACAAACCGCATTAAGATATTCACGGTTACGTATTCTTATGAAACTTTTCAAGAAATCCGTATAATTCACAGATTTATAAATGAACGAGAACATAGAACTCGTCATAGAAGCAACCTGCTGCAACTTATTGCCACCGTTCCAAGTGACAAAATATTTATCATCCTCATCACCTTGATGAGTGGCAGTCCTCCACCGTGCGCTTTACCCGAAGCTTTCTGCCGCGCACTGTAAAACTCTGGAATGAACTGTCGCCAGCAGTATTACGACCTGCAAACCTTCAAGAAGGGAGCGTATTCCCTCCTAAAAGGCCGGCAACGCACTTGCAACTTCTCTGATGTTGCGCGTGTCTATGGGCGACGGTAATCGCTTTCCATCAGGTGATCTGTTTGCTCGTTTGCATAATGTAATAAATGAATTCTTTATTCACTATACTCGTTTAATTGCAAAAGCAATCAAATAGGTACATGAGTATTCAGTATTGTGAAATAAGTTCGATTTAAATGGAACTATCGTACCTATATTAAATGTACAAAAAGATATTTAACAGTGTCTTGCTTGATCTCTACTTTATAAAAGACTGTTCTTAAAATTGTGCCGTTAAAAACATTTGTAAATAAGTCTTTTTGGTTAAAATTTATATAAAAATAACATCGCAGACGGCAGAATAAACGTACCGGTTAAAACAAGGATCGTCTGCAGTCAGACACTAGAGTTGTCAATCATCAGAAAAAATATCCAAATTAACCAACGACGCTGACCCAAACCGTATTCACGTTCTCTGATTGAAGCATGTAAGAAGTTTGATGACTCACTGCAATATTATTCATAGACTAGTAGAAGCTAGAGTGGAAGCCCCATCTGTTGAGGGAAAACACTGAATCGCATGTAGGTTACATTACATAATATTATAACAATCATAACCAGGCCGCCAGACAGGAATGGCGGGATTTATTCTTCTTCATAATATTATAGAAAGTACTTTGATATTCGGGAAACAACACAATGTAGGTAAACAAAGTGTAAGTTTAGATTTATTTGAAAAGTACGCTGTCTTTATAATACAAAACTTTCATTCCCTATGTTATCCTCTTGTCAGGCACAATTTGTCCTATTTTATTTATTTACAGCAGTAATTATTGTGCAAGTGCATGTTTCACTTTGCTATTCTCCGTTTTATATCTTATTATTTTATTTCTTGTTATATTTATGTCTTGTTGCGAACTGACAATAAAATTTTCTTTCTTTCTCTCAGGGGTTTGGTTAAAAAAACGCGGAAATACATAACTCATTATTTTTCCGCACCTACTCAATTCATACGTTTCTATCATGCAGATAATATGTCCAAGCTCTATTCGGTCCAAAGATAAAACGTTTCATGCAAACTTTTATCCCCGTTATGAAATATAATCCTTCCTTAGTGGATATCTAATACGTCATAATTATGAGAAATACGTGTGCAAAATTTCAAATTTCTAGCCATAAGGGTTTGCCTATGCGTTGATACATCAGTCAATCAGCTTATATATAGATTTATATTATACGTATAGATAGATAGAAGATGTGAGGTAAAAGAGTCATTTGTCTTTCTTTTTGGTCAAGAGGAACATATTTTAATTATGGCACAGGCTATTCTTGTATCATTGTCCATATTATTGTCGTATCTGACAACAGTTAAATTCAGAACATAATTTAACATAACATGACACGACAAACATAACATGTGCAAAACACAGACAACTGACAGGATGATATTCAACTTAACAAGCGAAGCGTCGGTTTGACCAGAGCTATTCCTTTCAGAGTCCAGACATACTTCAGACCTTCATTTGCAGAGATAAATGTACTGGAAACGAGTTTGTACAAAATAAACGATGTATGTTGTAAAGCGAGAACATACTTGACAGGAATTTAAAATCTAGATTCTAGACTTACAAGAAAGTATATATATAATATTCACATCTTAGCGCTAAGGTGATTATCATACAGCATACTCATGTCACGGATAAAAAATTCTAAGTTTAACAATGGATAAGTAAATATAAATTTATTTTTCTAGTAGGTGTCTTGTCTGTTAATTATAAAAGCGTCCATGGCCTTGTGAACTTCAGTCTTGAGTCCCTTAGACTCTGTCCAGAAAGTGCGTAAGCCTGCGTAAACCTACGCACGTAGAGATTCTTATCTTATCACAACAAAATGTCTGCCGGTCTATCTGTGATGCCAACTTGGGACTTTTTCCCTTAATTTAGGGAGAAAAGGTATCTGAAGGGGTTATTAGGGGGGTTTTATGCTTGTTTTATTTAAATATGCAATTGATTTGCTTGACGATAAGTTATATAATATACTATTATTATTTAATAACAGCTGACCTATCACTTATTGGTATAAAAAATGTATTGTATAAAAAACCAAAATTCTTATTGCAAGCGTCTACCTGTTGCCAACTTGCCATTAAAGAATCACGCCAAAAACGTCAAAAAATTCACGTTTGTTGTGTTTAAGGAGGGTTTCGTTACTATCAACGCGTAATAGGTTTTTCGAATTACTTCAAAAGTCACAGTCCGGTTTTGTTCAAAATAATTTTCCCTTAGTTTTAAGCATTATATATCAGCATGGAAACTTACAAGTTTAACCTATAATTTAGAAAACTACTCTACAAGTACTCGAAAATTTTGAAAAAATGTCATGTATGAAATCTTGACTCTATTTTAAAGCGCTATTCAACGTTATGCAATACAACGGGGTACAATGAAAAAATATTTTTCATCTCCACTTCTCATGTATGGAGAGCCACCCTCAAAATATAAAATTATTATTATTTTACGATGCTAAATCCGAGATAATATAATATACAAAAAACTATACCAAATTTCATCCATTTATATTCATAATTACAGAAGCTAGAGGCGTGGACAGACAGACAGACGGAGGGACAGAGCAAAACTATAAGAGTTCCTTTTTATTAGGAAATCGACTATTTTTAGTAAAGGTTATCTAAAAATTTTAACTATCAAGGATTATGATCTCATGAGACATAGCCTGGTGACAGACATACAGTTTTTACCCTCTAGATATCTACGAAATAACTTATAGTCTGTAAGTGTTTAAAAAAGCAGTGAATCATGCATACAAATGTCAAAATTGACGCATTAGCTGTGATTACATTAATTTACCTATTAAAGTAAGCCATTTTGACATATAATATAATAATTATAATAATATAATATATATGGACGCTTCACACCACGTCAATCTGATCCCGTGGTAAGTTCTCGAAGAACTTGTGTTACGGGTACCAGACAACGGAAATATATTTAATACTTTTATACTATACACATATTTAAGATTTTTATTATATTATACACATATTTAATACACATCCATGACCCAGGAACACAGAAAAACTTTTTTGTTTCTTCGGCGGTATTTGAACCCGCGACCTCCGGCTTGAGCACCAACATGTTCAACCAACTGAGCCACAGAGGTCGTCAATAGTATGTAGATACGCATGATTCACTGCCTTCATAACGTGAATAGGCTAAAGTATAGACTTTATATGACACGAATAGGACGCGACCGCGTCATTCAATGTGCTGCGTACAGTGCAACTAATTTGTTAATGCATTCGGCAATCATTGTTTTTTTTTCTACGGAAATGACGGATGTTGGAAAGCATGTGTGGGACTTCCGAAAGATATTAGCAAAGTAGTTTTACTGTATAAAGTATCTTTATAGGTATGTTTTTCTAAAAAGGTAATACTTACATATTTGGTATGTAACTTTTTTGATTTTTAACGGTACCTATATATTTTATCGTATTATGTAACTTATGAAGTTTCGATGAGGCATAAGTACTTTAATAATTATATTTGAGAGTATTCGCATGCTAGGTAAAATGCACGGGAACCGTACTATTTGTTTTAGGGAGAAATATTTTTTGAAACTTGGCAACTCGATCTTACTACGCTTTCATTGCACTCCAAAATACAGGGGATGACACTTTTGACTATTTCAAATCGATATCAATTGTGTGTTGAAGGTTTTAATATAAAGTGTCTTCAGAAATAATTGGTTTTGACAAAACATTGACAGCACAAAATTTCGGAACACTCTGTAAAGCAAAATGCCAACAGTGTCAACCGATCTAAATGCTGGGTAACGAATGAACTGAATACTTCTGTCTCACTCTGAATCATACAATCGGAGCGTGAAAAACATTTTTCTTTCACTTTGTGTCTCGCGCGTACTCGAGGTAACTGCGTATTACTACGTAATTGCTGTACCTATTTGAGTCAGGAGCGGAGCACCTATACGTGTAGTATGGGCATACCCACAATCCCAACAGCCTTGTGAGTGCATACTTTCAAGGTCTATTAATTTATAATCAGCCTGTTAATTAAATAGGTTCAGTGGGTAGTTGTATTGGTATTGTTAACCTTTTGAGTCTTATATGGTGCTTTTTACCTGCTGGTCATACTTACATTATTGTTAAAATACATATTTATAGTAGTGGATTTTTATTAGAGATTTTTTTTTATCTAAATAAGCGAAAAACTTTCTCGCTCACTCCACGCGTTAGCTTTTAATTAACATAATATTGTAAAGAAAATAATACAATTCTTTTTTTTTATTCTAATAACCATGTTATGAAGGAAATAATAAAATCAAAATTTTCGGGCCACATCTTCTTTTGAGAGCTGGATCCGTGCCTGAATCAACCAAAGCGGTTTAATAGGTCAATTACCTACCTCGACTACGTGCGTAGACCTCACGTGCGTAAGAATACGCAGTTTCTGGACATAGTCTTAAGTCACATTCGTGTATGTGCAGGTTCAATGCCGGGTTGTGGTGTGTACCATTTAGACTTTCTCAATAATAATTATACTGACACTTAGAACGGTGAAAATAATAAAAAAAAAAAACATCGTAGGGAAACCGTGCGTGTCTGAAAATACTTCACAGTTTAATTTAAATAATAGTGCAGACTTTACTTTTGTTACCATGTTTAATAAAAACTGACGATGATGGCAATCACATCACTCTTTCAAGAAGTCTCCATATTTTATATAAACATTTGTTTTCGGGATGGCCCGTAAAAGGGGCGACCCTCAACCCGAGCTAAAAATACACGGGATTATTATTCAGCCGCAGCCCCCGGACGAAACGATGTAAGTGCAATTTCGTGAAAACGCTCTTTCGATATTTTGTCTGTGCATTATTAGAGGCATGTTATTTTTGGACCACCTTCGAAGAGGAATACCATAGGCTCAGGCCCTGTTTAACAATAGCCTCCGTGGTCTAGTGATTAGAGGTGTGGTAAATTCTCATACATTTTAACTCATTTTAACAAATATTCATATAAAATATGATTAACAATATATTGACTCGTATCTCCGCTTCTCCATAGATCTGAATATATTATATACTAGCTTTTGCCCGCGACTTCGTCCGCGTGGAACTTGGTTACTTTGGGATATCGCTAAAATTTACCCGCGACTTCATTTACGTAGAAGGAGAAGCGCTTCCACCTCACGACTGCACGTCGCGCGCCGTACATTATCATTGCGCGCGTGATTATTTTATTACTGCGATATCTTCTAAAATACTCATTGAAATCAAATGATTTCTTCTACATTAAATGCTTGTAATGAATAACGTATTTACTTGGATAAGAAATAATATCATCTTTATAAAAACACCCTCACAAATAATGCTTAATTTTAGAACAAATTTGGTTAGCATAAAAAGGTTATTGTGAGCCAACCTAAAAAGATAGACATATATACAGTCGCGGACTTTTTGTAGAACTTTTAAAGGGAAACAATTCTGTTATATATCATTTTAGCGAAACTTTAACCGTTTCCGCAGCGTACGCAGCGAAAGCTCTCAAGAGGGAAAAAAAACCCCGATTTTGTAACATTCTTGATTGGTGCTCCGCTCGTATTGAACTTAGCATGATGTTATATAAGCCTAAATCCTGCCTCGATAAGTGGACTATCCAACACAAAAATAATTTTTCAATTCGTACCAGTAGTTTCTAAGATTAGCGCGTTCAAATAAACAAACAAAAAATCTCTTCAGTTTTATAATATTAGTATCGATGAAATAAAATGTGAATGAAAATTGTACAATCTACTAGTACCTACCTATTTTGGTTTGTGGTCGACACTTTTTTAAACAGCGGGTCATAAACGCCCAACGTCTTTTGCTTGGAAAAATGTGTACACATTTAAGGCAGGTATATTTTATGCTCCAGACCCTGACAGATCTTATAACAGTGGCAATAAGGTGCACCGGGTTTTTATAAACACGGTTCAGTCTAAAATGCGTCTATCAAGGTTTTAAAGAAGAATTTACTTACTTTTTACAAAACAAATAGTGAACACTGAACAAGTTATGCGAGGTAGCGAGTACACAACCTTGGCCTTTCGGTACATAGCGAATAGCGATACCCCTTGCATTTTAAACAGGCACATAACAGTTTTTAATATAGGTGGAATATCGGTAAAAATTCTATTAAGTATGTAAGTGAGAACTGGTATGTAGTTTTTAAGTTTTTTTTCCTGGAATTGTTAAGAGATTGAATGAGTTATGAAAAACATTATATTAAATTGATCTATTATTAATTGAAACCAATAAATAATTTATTTGCGCATTTATATATTAAAAAAAAAAAAAAAAAACAGTAAAAGTATAAAGCGGTGTCTTCCAGACATGCATTCGATGGTACTAGAAAAAGCCAGCTGTGATTTGAAGCTAGCAAGTTTTTCTTCTTGTTGTAAGTAATAATTATTCTGTTAAAATTAAGTCGAGGTCAACTTTAACAACATAATAACTAATGCTAGCCATACACGACAGGTTTGCCTGTAAAGTTGAGTTGTACAGGTTAACCGGAGCATGTATGTTGTACAACTGTGTAAGTGTGTATCAGCTGAAGCTTACCTGACAGGTGTACCTATGCAGGCAAATCTGTCGGGTAAACCGTTACGTGTATGGCTAGCTTAATGTCCATTATCACGATAATCAACAGCGTTTGCCTTAAGTTGGACCCTTGTACTATTTAATCAATAATCTCAAGCTAAAGTAACTTCTACATTATGTAAATTTTCTAATTCGTATTAAAATCATTAATTCACTTAATTTGTATACAGATTACTGGTGCTAGCCAATAAGCTGAAAGTCGACACACAATGTATGGTAATTCCAACGAACTTCCAAACTAAACGATTAGTTCATTACGTAAGTTAATGTACACAAACCCTTTAGAGATGCGAAACGTCCTGAGGTTAGGGAACGTAACTTTAAATACTCGTTTAAACCCCTTAGGCCCACTTGCGCCAATCCGGGTTAAAAATCATGTTATCTCCCTCGTTCTTCGTATTTGTGATAGAGAAAGCATGATATTTTAACCCAAGGTTTACTTTAACCCGGATTGGCGCAAGTGGGCCTTAATAGTGCAAGACCACAACTCTACATTGCAAAGACGCATTGCACAAACGACGACGTACGATTCTTGTTACGTGGTAGAGCCATGCTTCGGCTCGAATGGGCCGGCTCGACCGGAGAAATACCACGGGCTCACAGAAAACCGGCGTGAAACAGCGTTTGCGCTGTGTTTCGCCGAGTGAGTGAGTTTACCGGAGGCCCAATCCCCTACCCTATTCCCTTCCATACCCTCCCCTATTACCCTATTCCCTCTTAAAAGGCCGGCAACGCACTTGCAGCTCTTCTGACGCTGCGAGTGTCCATGGGCGACGGAAGTTGCTTTCCATCAGGTGACCCGTTTGCTCGTTTGCCCCCATAATTCATAAAAAAAAAAAAAAAAATTGCAATGCGACGTAGGGGGACTTTTAGAAAATCATTTACTTATAGAGGATGGATAGATACGTCATAAAAGGATGGCTTGACAAAATATGCTTCCGCAGTAAGTTGTGGCCTGCGGGCCCCAAGACAGATTTAGCATATCCCTCGAGCACATATCAAAGAGCTAAGAGATATTGAAATCATATCAAAGAGCTTTTGTGGTGAGGTGTAAAAGAGCCAGAGATTTTCAACCGAGAACTGCTATCTAGTATTGAAGTAGCCGAGCCTTAACTTCAATTTACTGCAGGCAGGATAGGTGTAGTTGGCGTTAGGATGATGTTCTGATTACACAATCTACTCTGGCAGCAGGATGTCTTCAAATTGCAAGTATTCGAGGATGTAGGCGCGGAAGCCTTCATTTGCATTTAATTTATTGCAACATCTAAGTTATGTTATAAATTCGAAAGTCTCTGATGAATTAAAACATAGTTTATACCTTAATGATTTAGCATTTAATGAGGATTTTAAATTCGTGACATCTGACAGCTTTTTGATAGCTATGTGACAAAAAAAGGACCGTCGAGCTACCAAGCGCCGCACAGTGTTCTATTTGACTCAAAAAATTTCCCTATGCTGTTTATCGCATACATCGATGAAGAAATGCATTTTAAATGCAAGAGTAAAACACCCGCGTGTCTATTTCAAATACTTTTTTTTATAAAAAATAATTTATGTTTCGTGATCTCGACGTAAAAAAAACACTTAATAAATTCTGTAAGCGTGTCTAATCAATATATATTTTTTTGATTAATATGGTTTGATGAAGGATCTTTAGGCACATATTTTCCATGTTTTATTTTTTGAAGATCACTTCTGGTTACCGAGTTATTAATTTTTATTCAGTTTTTTGTTTTTATTTTTTTTCTCCCAAAAGACTCAAAAGTGCGACTTGTGACTGACACTGAAAGATTCATCTTAAATGTGTCTATCACTGATAAAAAAATCAAGTTGCACTATGGAAGCGTTTGGGAGTTAGAATAAAGGTCAAATGGTACATTTTAGGGTTATCACTAAAGGTCAAACAATAGGTGATGTGACTTTTTTTTAATTGTATAAACGAATAGTACTCTTAAATATGAGTAATTTCTCAGAAGAAATAGTATCATATATCTAGAGTCAATATTTTCAAATGTACAGCGATTTGTATATGTCACCGTAAAATTGTAAAATAACTCGCGAGATTGTAAAAATATGTCGAAAGATTCATTACTATAACCATAATAATTGTAAATCATATACTATTTTGTAGTTAAAGACAAAATTGCATTAATTTGAACAAAAATGAAAGGTCAAGTTAACACAATATTTTGAAATTCGATTACTCGTAAACGCTTCCATAGTGCAACTTGATTTTTTTATCAATGATAGACGCATTAAAGGTTAATCTTTCAGTGCCAGTCACAAGTCGCACTTTTGAGTTTTTTGGGAGAAAAAAAAATAAAAACCAAAATCTGAATAAAAATGAATTACTCGGTAGGCTAGAAGTGATCTTCAAAAAATAAAACATGGAAAATATGCGCCTAAAGGTCCTTCATCATACTATATTAATACAAAAATATATATTGATCAGACACGCTTACAGAATTTATTAAGTGTTTTTTTTACGTCGAGGTCACGAAACATAAATTATTTTTTATAAAAAAAAGTATTTGAAATAGACACGCGGGTGTTTTACTCTTGCATTTAAAATGCATTTCTTCATCGATGTATGCGATAAACAGCATAGGGAAATTTTTTGAGTGAAATAGAACACTGTGCGCCGCCTGGTGACAGGAAAAGAATCGAAAATCCTTATTGACCGTTTTTGATACCACTTACGATACCAGATGACGCTTGGTGTGCGTTGGGTTTGTCCCCTAACGACAGAAAAAATATCAATCACCTTTAGTTGTATAGTGCGATTCAAATGAGAATAGGATCGAGTCAGCGCCATATTGTTTTAACGTGGTAGAGCCATGCTTCGGCACGAATGGGCCGGCTCGACCGGAGAAATACCACGGGCTCACAGAAAATCGGCGTGAAACAGCGTTTGCGCTGTGTTTCGCCGAGTGAGTGAGTTTACCGGAGGCCCAATCCCCTACCCTATTCCCTTCCCTACTCTCCCCTATTACCCTATTCTCTCTTAAAAGGCCGGCAACGCACTTGCAGCTCTTCTGATGCTGCGAGTGTCCATGGGCGACGGAAGTTGCTTTCCATCAGGTGACCCGTTTGCTCGTTTGCCCCCATATTTCATAAAAAAAAAATATGTTTAGATAATTGATTACTTTTTAACATTTCTATTTAAATTCTATGCAATACTTATAATATTTATGTGCACAAAAGTTTTTCTGAAAATCGCACTTTTCAAGTGATGTTTGACAGATAAAGGTTATTCACGTTCCTATTCTCATTTGAAACGCGTTATCCCAGAGGTTGCCCTGTGGTCGTGGGTCGCGTACATTGTTTCTTAAAAGTTAGAACTTTTGCATAATTCTCGTAAAATTGTAGGTACTGAATTCATTTTGATGATGATTATAAAATATATTTCACATTAGAAAGCCGGAAACCTAACACTTGTGGTGTTTGTGTATCGATGTAAGGAAAACACATTAGAGATGAATTCCCAGAAAGTGTTACACTCAAATTTTATCTAATGTAAATATCTGGTTCCTTATCCAGTATCCTTACTAATATTATAAACGTGAAAGTTTGTAAGTATGGATGTGTGGATGTTTTTGATCTTTCACGCAATAACTACTGAACGAATTTTGAGAACAGGACACTGGATTTTTATGAAGCAATTTCCTACGGCAACCAAAGATAAAATTATTAGTTTTATCTGTACGATGTGGGGTTAATGAGAAAATGATAATTAAAGATTAATGATTTCAAACATTTACGTGCATACTCCAAAGATTTCAACTCAAGATAGGCTATCACGTACATTTAGCAAAAAAAAAAATTCATACAAGAAAAAGTTACGCCATCTTGGTTTTTACTATACTCAAATGTCATCCATCTTGTTTTCATCATACTTCGAAATTCAAAATGGCCCCAAAATTTTAAAAATTGAGGCCATTTTACTGGAGACACTTTTTGCCTCAACATGCCTCGTCTATAATATACGTCTATGGCATACTCGCATTAAGTACTCACTGCGTTTGTCATTAACGCCTGAACTAATTCCAATTTCGAATCGGTCTAGTTCGAAATTCGAATTTTTGTTTGAAAGAGTGTAGGTACCTACCGCAAAAAAGTAGCTTCAAAGAATGCGAATTTTAAAATTTCTAAAACTTATAATTTTAATTTCTTTAGTTCTACTATTTTCCCGTTTTTCTTTTGCACGCCCTACAGACTGAATGATTAAAAATTAATATAGGAATTAGGCTGCTGGTATATTTAATTGCTAAATTCAAAAAATATCCACAATGGATCATACAACCTCTTTCCTGGAAATCGGTTAATATACTAGTTTCTTATTTAAACACAACATTTAAATGGTCTCTACTTCAAAGTCCACATTATTAGAGCAGGCAATGGAGCGGATCTTACAAATGTGATTGTATGGTCACATCTAAATGTCAGTAAACACAGATGACCTAGAACGGTCTAAGTGAATCGGTTTAGAATCTATTATTCTAGTATATTTACGTTCTATTGAACTTGTCTCGAGGTATTGATTTTTGCAGAAACCAGTGTAAGTTACAGTTTGGTTGTCGTCGTTCGTTTGAGAGACCTCAGAGAGAGGTTCAGATTTATTATAGACATAGCTTTGAATAGTTACACAGTGTTTTGTCTTCTTCAATCGAATTAAAAATGTCACTTGTGTGGCGTGAACAAAACACTGTATAACTATTCAAAGCTTATACAGCGTTTATTAGTAAGGGGGTTAGAGTATAATATTCAGGATTCAAGTAACATACTTTTCTTATCCCTACTGTCTTAATAAACCCCACACTGATTTCGATGACGGTGGCCGGTTTCATTGAGGCCAGCCACGCAGGAGTTATTTTATAGTGCCCAAGTGTGTTCGCAGCACACAAGAGCACTCTCTCTTCATTTACTCTCGAACCCAGTGGGATGGATGACCGACACGACTGGCGGGAGATCAGGCGCATGGCCGACTTTTTACATTTCCATTCGACGCGACTCCGAGTCGAGAGTCCTATGGACTACAGGACCAATCGAAATTTGGCACACGAAGACCACTAGTAAGAAGGACATGACTACTTTTTATAGCGGCTAAATGTACGGTTCCCGCTGGGATTTTTTTTGCGCATATGAAGTCGCAGACAACATCTGGTCATGAATATTCTCAGAAGCCCCCTCGATAAATGGTTTAAGGGTTATATATTAATTCATTTTCATCCGGTAAAAGGAATAGTACAGGTTAACCTTAGTAGAGTTCAGATGCGTCATTTGTAGATCTTGGGGGTTATATAATAATATTGAGGGTTATATAATATTATGTCACCGTAAAGTTGTAAAAACCGTTAGATTGTAATATAAACCAGCTAGTTTTAGATAAAAGGCAAAACTGATTGACTGATGTATCAACGAACGGGCCAAACCCTTAAGGCTAGAAATTTTAAATTTTGCACACGTATTTCTCATATGAAGTAGGCATCCAAGGTAGAATTTTTCAAAATTCCACTCTTATCAGTAAAACAGGGGGTTAAAAGTTTATATATAAAACTTTTTATTCCTTGAACATTTTTCATGATAATATATCGTATGAATTAAGTACGGAAAAAATAATGAGTTACGTAGCCCCTAGGTAGGTAAAATACCGTGGGACGAAAGCTTAAAACCTTTTTCACGCGGGTGAAACCGCGGGCGATTAATGCTAGTCTTCTGAATATATAAAAGGCTAACCTGACTGACTTATCTATCAAGACACAGCCGAAACTACTCAACGGATTTTGCTGAAATTTGGCATACAGATAGTTATAATGACGTAGGCATCCGCTAAGAAAGGATTTTTGAATATTCACCCCCAAAAGGGGTGAAAAAGGGGTTAAATTTTGTATGGAATCCGAACTCTATGCGGACGAAGTTGCGGGCAAAAGCTAGTATCTTATATAATCACAATATCACCATCGTCATTTGGCATATTTGCGATTGCCTTGACAGTTTTAACTGTTTATGTCTATATGGACGAACTGCAGGTTGGATCAAGCCTTCAGCGTGTCGATTGGACGATAAGCAGTATGGTGTGTGGCTACTGTTAGAACCTCTTGCAGCTGGAAACTAATTTAAAGCACAATTACAAAAGTTTAAAGCTCACGAGAAATCAATACTTTAACTTCTTACTTCTTTATTCCTTGTTTTACTTGTCTGACTATTTGTCTGACAAGATGATCTGGGATTTTTTAACCCTGACTAATGTTTAATTGTATATTTTTACACTCTCTACTTCTTACCTTTTAATAGACATATGAAGACGAATGTCGTTTAAATCTATTAAAAGGCACTAGATTTTAAATTTAGCACACGTATTTTTCATATGACGTAGACATCCCCTAAGGAAGGATTTTTATAATTCAACCTCTAAGGGGGTAAAATATCTAATAAAAGTTTGTATGAACATTATTATTCCTTGGAAATATTTGCATGAATTGAGTACGAAAAAATTATGAGTTATATATTTCAGCGTTTTCTAAAATTCAGCCTCTAGGAGGGTAAAATAGGGGGTGAAAGTTTTAAATTATTATAAAGATATCGTTTAAAAACCAATTACACGCGAGCGAATCCGCGGGCTAATGCTAGTGATAAATATTCATAGTAACATTAAGGGAAATTCTAATTTTTCCACAGATTGAAGTGCGGTCGCGGAGAACGTAGAGTTTCGTACATTGACCCATCGACAATAGGGGATCGGACTACATCTGAAATATTTAGTTTCATTAATATATTCAGAAATATTGAGGCATTATTACTTGGTAAATGTAAAAAAATATATTATTTTATGTGTAGTTTACTAATAAAATACATATTTTAAAAAGTACCAAAAAAATTTTTTTTTTGCGATATTGGTAAACAAAACCTCATCATTCATTAGTTTACTCACATCATATACAAAAACGTTCATTATGGTAAGTATGAACTTAAACGCACAAATATCGGAGATATTTACAAATATATTCCGGCGGCCATATACTTCATATACTACTTCATATACTATAATCTACAAGTGACGTCATTTGTAGGTCTACTTTATTATGGAGCGCTTTTAGGAGGCTCGCGAAAATTTTTATACAAATCGCTGTAACTTTGAAAATATTGACTTTTGATATACGGTTTCTTCTGAGAAGTTACTCATATTTAAGAGTGCTATTCATTCATGCAATAAAAAAAAATTGTCCGATTGCCTATTGTCTCTAACGCGACCGCACTTTTGCCTTCGTCTGCAGTAAAAATACTGTCATCCGGTAACATAACAAAGTAAAAGTGTTGAGCATTTTGTGTTTATGATCTTCAGATAAAAATTTTATCTACCTAACTATAAAAGCCCATTACGTTATATAATTTTGTCATGTTATAATATTTAATTAGTCATAAATTATGCTATTAATAATAATTAATTGTTATAAACTTTTATGTACAATTACGTGAGAATTAGTGTGTAATAATAATAATTAACTTTATGTTCTTAGTTTAATGAAACGGAAGTCGTTTAACAATGACTCATTATGTTTCTTCTCATGTGCAAAATGCATTTACTCATTACTTAGCGATTTCTCCTATTGTTGTTTAATTATAATTTTCATCGTATGACTGGTCGAGCAGCAATTTGTTCGATAGTACAAATAGTACGTAACGTGATGTTCTATAGCCTTAAAGCTCCCGGAATGAATAGACAGTCCAACATAATAAGATTTTTTCAAATCAAACCACGGCTCTTAAACAAAGTAACAACATAAAACGTTAACCGAGTTCGAAAAGAATCACGTGGTTTTTTTTAATTCTTTTCATTCTTTAAGAACTACAGAAACTACAGGGGCCTTAGATGAAGTGCAATATCTAAACGACGAGTTTAGATATTGCACTTCATCTAAGGCCCCTGTAGTTTCTGCAGCACGTTCAATCAAAATATATAAACGAACTCTCGCGTGTTATGTTAGTATTATTATTATAGATATTATATTATAGATGTAGCCATCCCTAGTATGTAGATTTCTCTAATGAAGTAGGTATTTGTTCAGGGTATTATGTCACACGAGGTGAACACAGTGAAAGTGAGGTTTCGCTTATAATCGATTTTTACTGTGTATTTATCCTACACAGGTTGTATAGGATACTCTACTACAAGTTTCTCTATTACAAGTATCCTAATTGTAGTATGTTCTTAGTTACTTCACGTTAGCTAACTGAATTTTAATATAATAGATTTAATAATAAAGGAATAGGCAGTATAGTTATTGTATACTACTAGACAGTGTAATGAAAATCGATCAGCTTTTTCACTTGTAGTAAAAAGTGGAATGAGAATGGTTCTAGTAAATAAATTTCGTTTGAATCTCACGTAAGTGAAAAAAGAATGTTAGCTTACGTGAAAGATAATGATTATTAAATAGGATAAGTAAAGATTTGTGGATGCAGCTGATACTACATTTAATTAAGTACCTAACAGTATTAATATTGGACAAAATAGTAGTGGAAAAAAACATTAAAACAGAAAAATATATAAAATTCTATTTTTATACCAAAAATATCCAAATAATAATTTATCAAATTATTCGACATCCTTCCGCAATAATGCGAGGAAATAAAATATATAAATATTAATTAAAAATAATGCTCTAGAATACTTAATTGAATAATAAACATAATTAAATAATTACATAACGATAACAATATCGCATTAGACGCGAAATTTATTCCTTCCTGTGCATATATAAGTGGAATTATAGCTGATATGAATCAATTATATTTTGTTTATTTACTCAAATATTTGTGTTATATTAAAAGTCTATATAGTTTCTTGTTTATAGAATCGCTTTTAAAACTTGATTGCTTGAAACTAGGAGGAATGATATAGAGATCTCTTTAAAGCATTTGATTTAGTGCAGCACGCTATCTCGTATAGAACAACTTCAACAAAGGCACCGTGAAGTGCTTGGCAATAAATATTTTTAATTTTACTTTCAGGCCACAACAATTATTGGGAAAAAATAGTCCTGGGACTCAAAACAACAAGGTGTTCCACATGGACATGAATTAGATCCGTTTTCTTTCTTAGCTTATAAAACTAGTTAACTAAATGTATATCTCGCTAACGATTATAATAAGATGGTGTTCATGATATTAGTATCGGCTCAGACTTTACTCAGAATCGATTCAGATTTTACTTTTAAAAATAATTTCAACATACTGCTAGGTACACTTTATTTTTATTTAATTTTTATGGTTTTTGTAGTTAAAACAATAGCTATAACCTCTCTGTAAGATGAATCCAACGTGAGACTGCGTTTTATATAATCCGTTAATTGTGCCACCAGAGCATTACGTTAAAGGCCAATCATTCGGGCCAGTTACATCATTGATGATCACAACATGATCACAGTTATTAGCCGTAATGATTATTGTATCGCAATGTATTTTTCTAAACTAATTATTGTTTCATAATTTTAATTGTATGTGAAGGTCTTATAGGTTAGAATGGTTTTGTAAGTTCCAAAAAGGTTTATTCTCGAATAGACAGTACACTGTCTACAAAAAGATTTCAGTCTACAGACTGAAGTCTTTTTGTGAATGGAGAATGTTACTAGATAGTAAAATCATTTTGTAATACACAAAATTTTTTACAGTAAAGCTATTATGTATACAGATATACTTACTAGTTTTTGTTTTATTCAAAATATTTAGTGTGTAATTATGATTTTACACGCGTTCAAAGTTATGAAAATTTTAGAATCCCGCTAACATTAGCGTGACGTCACTCTACATCTCGCCTGTACATTCTGGACTCAGGAATTCCCACAGTACGCGTACTGCGCCCGCTTACCGTCAGTTAAATATCTAAGCAACTAATTGATGTATCCAAATAATTATTAAACGAGTATTTGACATATTCCACGGATAAAACAGAAAGCTTATATTTAAAATTATTGAACATTTCACAACTGTTTACATGATTTGCGTATTTTCGAATATACAGATAAGATACCAGACTATTTTCAACGTGAGTCGGTTAACTTGGACGTTGCTTTCCAATCCCAATTTTCTAGAACCTTCTCGTATGTGAAGTGATATGTTGACATGTTTGTTGCAATATCATTAATGATATGCGAGCGAAAAATGCACTAGCGCATAGCCTAGTAAGTAAACTTTGTAGATGAAAACAAAATTACCTACCAAACGAGTTCTATCACGGGCATTCTACACAATAAATAATTTATTAGATAGGCTAAATTAATTTAATCGGCTATATTAACTATATTATTTAATTACCCGGTAGAGTAAACAATAAACATGCTATTTTCATAGTATAATACTTCATATACATGCATTAATATATTAATTAATCCTGCGGCAATACATCGAGCCGGGCGGGGAATTGATCGAAAAAAAAAACTACCAATTATAGAAATAAATAGGGTTTAAATCATATAGAAAACGTTTATACTAAAAATAAATAAAAAAATACTTACAATATTTTCTCGTATAGCAACACTGACACAGGTGTACGGTTTGACACGCGGAGTGAGACTGAGCGTGCGCAAGTGAATGGTAGTGGTTGCTAACTTGCTAGTGACCACTGTCAGTGGCCAACTGTGGTTACAGTGGTAGAACAACATACACACATCCGTAAGTTGGCAGGTGTACCTGTGCGTTGAACTTTGCGGTCTACTTGACAATTGTAATTCATCTCGAGTAACTCATTTTTATTCACAATTTCATTGACAGGATGTTGGACATTTAACGCGGTGTCTGTGCGTGTGCGCATGATATGAGGAATAATTTAAAAAAATCTTGAAATTGAGGATTCTTTAAGAAAACTTGTCGTGGGAGAAAGAATGAGCTATAAGTTTTCACTTTTACAGAATTTAGTTATTATATGTCACCGTAAAATTGTAAAATCCGTTAGATTATAATAAAACTAGTGAAATTGTAAAATGTTGATAGACTTCCGACGCGAATATGCTGCCTATAATTTAACAATTATTTTTCGTTAGATTATAAATATATAGTTTTTAATCTTTCGACATATTTTTACTATCTCGTTAGTTATTTTGCAATCTAACGGTTTTTACAATTTTACGGTGACATATATACCATAGATACAAATTCGAATCTCCATTGACCAATGGTGGTCAAAATTCATTAAATTTCTAATTATATTGTTATTTTTCACTCGGTAGTTGGTACTTATTAAAAAGCAAAGGGCTTTCTTTAAAATATTTAAAGCCAATCGCTTTTCGCTACTTTATCAACTCAGTCGTATGAACAAGAACTTAGAGTTTTCAGTTGATTAGGCGATGTATAAATAATTTAAGATTTCATTACAACTATTTAATTGTGAAAGTTTCGACTTGTTTATTGTTCATTCTACTCAGTGATTAATGAAATAAATTAAATTTTCGTCTCAAAGCGAACGCGAACTCATGTTAAGTCAGTTAAAAACTTAGACATATTAGGCTACGATCACACTTTTTCGTTTTTTGGATAAACCTGAAACGAACATAATAAGGTAGTTTTCACAAATTACATTTGCAACTAAAAATCATTTAGTTGTACCTCTATGGATAGGCTGTCTAAAATAATGACTATAGTGTTGATGATTTATTTGTATTTGACAATAAGATTACAATTACGAGTATAATGTTAATAGGTTGTGTTGTTTAGGTAACACTTTCGTCTTTCGAGTAGATATACTATATAGCGCCTTAATTATTTATTAGGGCGAAATTCACTATTGCGTCAAACCTCGAAGTTCCAACGATTCTAGTAGGTTTGACTAGTCAATGCTCAAGTTGGACTTGACGTTTTAACTCTTAGTCAAAGCCCAAATAGTTGAAGTTTTTCGGCCTTTAACTCGAGATCGCCATTCGCTTCTAAGATCGTAATCGATCGGCAAAGCCCGAAAAAGATTTATTTGTCTTTCGACGTTGGACTGAAAATGGGAAACTTCTAGGTTTAATTTAAAATACTTGAGTAAAAAGTCGAATTAGAATTTAAGTAGTCATTTCGGGAAGAAACTGCATTTCGACCTTTGACTGTAACACATAATATATGTATTATTATTTATTAGTATTAATTACAACGCGGATTATTATTTATTTAAATTTTATTTGTTTTAAGCTTTCATCCCCTATTTTACCCCCTTAGGGGTTGAATTTTCGAAAACCCTTCCTTAGTGGATGCTAGGCTACCTATTTCTCTTATGACAAAATTTCAAATTTGCGTTGAGGGTTTGGCCTGTGCGTTGATACATCAGTCAAAATTTAAAAAAAAAGTTTAAAAAATTCCTTTGTAAAGCGACTACTTTTATTTATTAACTATATTTAAAGTGAATTAAAGAAAAGCTTAAAGAAAAGAAAATATAGGGTAGAGCTTGGACTCTATTATAGAGGCAAAGTCTTTAAACACCGAGATGTTTCTAAGATTTCAACAAGTTTTATCGACAAGGATCTGTGCGGTTGGACTGCGGACCGAACTGTCTTGATTATTGCGACTAAAATGCGTAACGGTTTGGACTGCCAGCGTCTTTCATAATACGTGATAGAGCGCGGTTCAAACTGTGGTAAATGCACTGTCATCAGACTCTCGGCCCTGCGCATTTTTAATGTATTTTTTTTTTATATTTATGGACGCTTCACTTCGTCAGTCTGGCCCCGCGGTAAGTATCCGAAGAACTTGTGTTACGGGTACCAGACAACGGAAATATATTTAATACTTTTTATACTATACTTATATTTAAGATTTTTATTATATTATACACATATTTAATACACATCCATGACGCAGGAACACTGAAAACGTTTTTGTTCCCTGGCGGGATTCCAACCCGCGAACTCGGCTAAAGCGCCACTGCGCTCACCACTAAGCCATGGAGGTCGTCAAATATATACTTAATCTTTTTAATTGGAAGCAGCCTTGCATGCATGTTTCTGTCTTTTGTTTGATACGTTGGAAAATCCACTTGACTCTCAAAGACAGCAGCATGGATTAGCGTATCTGTGGTGGGAATATTTATGACGTGATAATGTCTAATAAATTGATGAACGCCGGCTACGCACACGAAATATTGTCACGTTCCGTTTGTTTGTCACGTTCCGCCTGAGCCGAGCGTGCAAGCGAGAGCGCGGAACAAGCGATAGAGAGGCACGCTCGGCCTAAGCGTACGGCTTGTGATGACGTTATCATGTAAAATTATCGGCCGTAAGTCGACTTATGAGAAAACCATTTTTTTAATTAATAACGGGGGTATAGTTTAAGGCCCGGATTAATCAACACAACTACTTCTACTTCTATTCCGGAATTAATGGCTGTGTTCCGCGGAAAATAGCGGTAACAAAAAAACGTAAGCAAAATGGCGATCGCTGGCGTTAAATAAGCAAAGTGGCGGATTATGTTAGCAGTATTGAAGATTGCAAACGTGTCCTGGCCGATAATCTGTTTTTTTTCTTTAGCGCTAGAAAGCGCTAACAAGCCCTTTTTTCGTGGAACACAGCCATTGTACGGGTTCTTCAAGATAAGGCTGGGACTATAATATAATCTGGAATTCGGTGGACCGGGGAAAATTGAGAGCATTGAAAATAGAACTCTACACTAATACTACTAATAAGTTGAAATATATAATTAGGTATATAGAATAGAACGGTCATAAATGACATTGTCATTTGACTAGATCACTCGACACTTGTGTGTTCGATTTTCAGGTCCATTGTGAGCACAGCGGAGACACCGTGTAACATACTCCGTGGTCCAGTGGTTTAGAGCATTGGCTCTCGACTCGGAGGTCGTGGGCTCGATTCCCGCATTGGAACAACAAAAAATGTTTCCAAGTTTGGTTAGGACAATGCAGGCTGATCACCTGATTGTTTGACAAATAAGATGATCCATGCGTCGGATGGGCATGTAAAAAGTCGGACCTGCGCCTGATCTCTCGCCGGTCGTGTCGGTCATCCGTCCCACTGGGTTACGAGAGTAAAGGAAAAGAGGGTGCTCTTGTGTACTGCGCACACACTTGGGCACTATAAAAATTACTCCTGCGTAGCTGACTTGGTTTCAATGAAACCGGCCACCGTCACCAAAATCGGCGTGGGGAGTTATTATTATTATTATTATTAGCGCAGAGTTCTACAATCAGTGCTCGAAACTTTCCCCGATCTTACGGATTCCGGATAATACAGTCCCGGTTCTAAACAGTTTTCTACACGAACTAAGTTGCGGGCAACATCCTAATTCTAATGTTGTAATACTCCACCAGGGGGCTTACTATCAACGCTTAATACGATTTAATTTAGGACTTAAACTGAATGGCATTTGATATTTCGTACCATCAACTTCGTTTTGCGAACCAATTTAGGTCGACACCTAAACTAAACCGCATTCCAATATCATTCACTCTTTTTAAAGGTAAATTCGTACCATCACCTTACTTTAACTGACGTTCGAGCCTAAACAAAATCGCTCAACTGTCAAAACTTGCGATTCAAAACAAGTTAGTAAATTTGATGCTGATTTTGATTCTTTTGTTGTTAGTTTTTAATTTTTACATGTTTAAAATCAGAAAAAAGCAGTGAATTTAAGTGTCGCGATGTAAAAACATAAATTGGTATCAAATAGCATTGATTTCGATAGTTCTACAAAAAGTTTAAAGTGCAGTTTTATTCGTAGGATGTGTGACGACGAATTGATGCTTTTTGAGTTCTTAGAAGCCGATAGTGAGGAAAATTCCTCAAGGAGAAGGAGACTGGATGTTCGAGCACAATTTGACTCATCCGATTTGGAAGATAATGAATTTATAAAACGTTATCGTCTTTCCAAAGAATTGGTAGTCGGATTGTGCGACGAGATAAGACCGGCGATGAAAGCGCTAAGGAGGTCCACAGATATATCTGTAGAAACAAAGGTAAGACTAAAATATTATTTGGCAATAATAATGTATGTCACACAATTAGTATGTCACTCAAAGATTCGTATAGCGTTGTCTCTTTCCCACTTCGACCGGGATTGCGGTTCAGAGACAAATGTGTTTTTTTTTACGACTTCATTCGTTCTTTTCGGCTCCGTAACGTTTCAATTGAGGCGCGGTTTTAATAAGGTGATGGTACGAATGTTAGCGATTTTGTTTAGGAACCCAAATTAAACTGCTCTGAATTTGAGTCGTCTTTTAAAAGTTGATAGTAGGCCTGCTGATCTATACTAATTTATTAAAGAGGAAAAGTTTGCTTGTATGTTTGCATTAAATAGACTTCGAAACTACTGAACCGATTTTGATGAAATTTTGCACAGATGTAGAGTAGACTACGGGGAAGTACATAGGCTACTTTTTATTGCGGAAAAATGTACGGTTTCTGCGAAATTAGCTTTTGCGCGCACGAAGTCGCGGGCAGCATCTAGTAAAATAATAATTAGATATTAGTTATTACATAATATTATTAATGAAAATGACTTACTTTATGAGGTATGTCGCCTAACCAGTTGTCGTATGTTGAGCGGGTTTCTAAATTTAAACTGATCTAAATTGATTATTGTGAAGGTTGTAACTTGTAGCACTTATAGGTAAATTACTGAACCCCAAGTCTCCTAATTTATACGTTCATTTTACATTTATTGAATAGGGAATATGCATAAAATATAAAAATAGCTTAAAATATAATAATATGTTACTAGACAGAAAAATAAAGAAAATGGCGAGAAAATTTTCAATATCTGTTGATAAATGAGCAAGATATGAGCGGTCAAAGTTTGTAATCTATCTCTTTCTAGCAAAACGAAATTTAGTATGAACTTTCTATGAAAGTCGTGTTATGTGACGTCACGATACACGTCGGATCTCTCTGTCTAATAGACCACTTTAAACGTTCATATCTTCGTTATTTTTAATGATATCAAAAAACTGATTTTACCATAGGTACGGTTTACCAAACAAGATAGATCTATATAAGTAAATAAATAAAAAAAATACGTGCATATTCCCTATTATAAACGAATCGTTTCGATATCATAAGATATTTTTTGTAGTTTGGACAAATGAAAACAGGGTTTGACGTTGGATTGACGTTTATGAGAATACCATTTCGCAGTATTAACATATCGATACTGAATCGTGCGCGCAAAATATAACCGTGAGTTATAAGAACCGTGCATTTTGCTGCAATAAAAAGTAGCCTATGTTCTTCCCCGTGGTCTTCTCTTCATCAGTACCAAATTTCATCAAAATCGGTCCAGTAGTTTCGGAGCCTATTCAATGTAAAACAAACAAACAAATAAATAAACAAACAAACAAACTTTTCCCCTTTATTATATTAGTATAGGTTTAGCTGATAACTTCGCTGAGTCAGCAGGAACCTTCAATTTCAAGAGTAAATATTTGATTTTTATCGTGTACCCGCTAAAACGGATTATCCCGTGCCTCCCCATTTCGGCAGCCTTTTAAAGGTAAACCATTCGCCGTGTTAATTTAATTAATGACTAGTAAAATCTGAGTTCACATTAGATGCTAGAGGGGATTTAGAGAGGCTTATATAGGACAAGTTTTTAACTAGACTCACTCTGAATTTCTTCCTCACCTGGAGCATTCGCGAGTACGGTGTAATGTAACATTACATATCCAAACATTACATCAGTGTAGGACAGAGGTTCCCAAACTTATTCCGTCTAACGCCTACTTTGAAAATCAGTTATTTTGTAGCGCCCCCCATTTTTTTTCACCTTTTAAATCTAAATAACATATTAGTCTCGCCTGGAGAGTATCTTTTATCTATTCAAAATTAACCAATAAGCAATGACAATACTACTCACATCAGCGCCCCCCAAATTTTTCTGGGCCCCTTAGTTAGTTAGAGGGGGACGGCCCTCTAGTCCTCCAGCGCCCACAAGGGGGCACACAGGGCACTTTGGGAAAAACTGGTGTAGGAGGATAACCGTGTATTACAATGCTCACCTTGTAATAATCCCGTTCGCTCGGCGCTTAAAGTCGAATCTATAACGTTACATTACACGCGAATGCTCGTCAGTCAGGACTCAGGGAGGTAGTATCGTAATGTAATGCTCAAAGTCTTATCTATAACGTTACATTACACGCGAATGCTCCAGGTGAGGCAGGTGCCTCAAAAGTCTCGTTTACTGATGAAAAACAGCATAAAGGTTTAAACTATTTTTCATTAGTAAACGAGACTTTTACCTATTATCAAATATTAATACCTACCATTGAAATAGTTTTAAACATTCTCTTAGGGAACATAACTATTTCAATATAATAATAATCGGGGACCTATTATATGGAAGCTGGAAAATAATTTTGAACGAAATCAGATAATAACTTTTGAAATAATTTGAAATAAACACATTACCACTCCTTTGCGTCGCGCAGTCGGGTAAAAAGGATTTAGAGTATAGAATTGAATGAATGAAATTGATATTTTACTGGGATTTGGACCATCTGCCTCAATTTTATACGACTAACGGCCGAATACTGGAACCTGAGGGAACTATAGTTAAACTAAGTTACGCTCAAGTCACATGCTGTCCTTGTCATTTCGGCTAACCGAGACAGCGACAGCCTGTGAATAACCTCCTCTTAATTTAGATTAGCGTTTCAGTAGGCCGTAAAATAATTACCTAACATAATATAGGATGATTACAATTTTATTCCTGGTCATATTAAAGTATCAAAACGTGAACGTATGCACTACGCCATCGTTTCTCAACCGGTGGGTCGCGATCCTTGGAGGGTTTGAGTTTGTTTTTAAAGGGCTTATTTATCATTTATTGTTTTTCAACAGACTGCAAAAGGTACAAAAGATTCGTATTTCGGACGAATCTTTTGTATCGAACGTCGAAAAAACCGTGACAGGGTCGAAAACGTTTTACTTAACTTTTTGGATTTTCGTGGATCGCGACAAGGTTGAGAAACGATGCACTACGCAGTACAATTTCATCGGCCGTGAACTGTCTTGCTGTCCAGGCAGATGCAGCGAACATCCTTGATCACTCACCTGAGGAACCAGTTTGTATGAGACAATGAAAATTAACATAGTACCTACTGACTGGTATAGACTCCACACTATAGAGGACTTGTGTCTTGTAGAGATACATAGATTGTTAAATGACTGAACTTATGTTTTGTGTTGAAACATACTCAAAAAAGTATTTATGTTTGTCTGGCTCCGAAACTACTGGACCGATTTTGGCACAGGCACAGGTAGACCGTGGAGAAGGACATAGGCTACTTTTATCGCGGCAAAATGTACTGTTCTTACGTGATATCCTTTTACGTGCACGAAGTCGCGGGCAACATCGTCGGAAATAAAACTACAAGTTTTTCGTGACTTTCAAAGATTTGAACAATCAAGGTGTCTAACTGTTTAACTCATAAGCAGGTAGTGTTTCCATAATTTAATTGTATAGTAATGACGGCTCGCAGTCACAATGAAAATGTCAATGATATTATGTATTATCAGTTTGATAACATAATATAATTATACAATACAAAGATTATACTTGCCATAATATACGTTCATGTGCTAAAATTTGGAATAGATAATAATATGCCATGACCATTGCCCATATTTATTACCTAGTAATTTCTACAACTTTTTGTGTCTTTTGCCAGGGGAAAACTAACTTAACCTGTAGTAAATTATACAAATTTTACTCTTATAATATTCGGTAACAAATGATAAATCCCTTTTTGCAAATGGTTTTTCGTCACATATTATTTAAGCTTATGAGAATAATATGTTTGTGAAATTTTCCTTACAAAGACAGATTCCATAATATTGATATTTCGCTAAGACCATTATTTCGTTTCTTCATACATTTTACGAAGCAGAAATATGCCAAATATTTACTAATAACTTCATTATGTAATGGTGTATTATGTACCAACAAAAGCCAAAATTGTTATTGTCATGTCGTCATATTAAAAGATCAATAATTATTGTTTTACTAGCTGACCCAACAAACGTTGTTCTGCCATATAAATAATTACTGGTTAATACAACAAAAACAAAAATAGTTTACGACCAATTTCAGACCTAAGAAATATACACATTTAGATTAACGGATTAAGGCGCTCTTACCCTAAAAATACGCTTCTTTAAAAAATTTTTTGAGACGAATGGATACATTTTAGTGCAGCAAAAAAATTTATGTTAATTTTGATCATATTTGCTAGGGGACCTTCGTTTTCAAAACACGTTATCTGAACATTTTCTCGATAAAAAAAAATCATAAAGTAACCATTAAAATAGAAATTCTTGGAGTTGTAACTGTACTATTTGTGAACAAAAATGAGAAAATTATTTGCAGTTTCGTAAAACATAATAAAAGGAAGGGAATTGTTGTTTTGATTTTTCGATAGGAATAAGATACTTGTTAGTATTAATTTATTTCAATAATAAATAATTCGGACGAGTCGAATGAAACATCGCGAAATGGCTACCTGTCATTCCTTCTCTTTCATATCTATGGAATAAGACAGTACCGGCTTAGGCCTCTTGCTAATGAGACGTATGTCAAATTTTTCCCCTTTTTTCTGCTCAAAAATCATTCGAATTTAATGTTGAAAGTCCGTTCAAATTTATTTTACCCCCGACTTGACCTTTATGTCGTCTGCATAAAGGTCAAGTTGGGGGTAAATATTTGTTTTTCTTTCATCGTTTAATACTAATAATATATGCGTAATTTCGCTATCTGACGTAAGGCGCTCGGTAGCCCTTTGGCTTTTTGCGTTGTTGCGACCAATTGGTCTCGGGTTCGAATCCCGGTCAGACGATTTTTTTTTTCTTTTTCTTTTTCTCGCACTATAAAACTCCGAGCTTGTTCTCGCAGTAATCAAAGTATAATATTGTTAGTTATGTACTTATTTTATTATTAGTTACTTTAAGTTGTTGTAAATATTAGTGTAGATTATAATATTATAAAAAATATGAAAAGATTGTATTCGATGAAAGTGCAAAAACCGTATTTTTAAGATGGAAGTACAAAAACTCTTTATAAGTAGGTACTAGGGAGACCGAGCTTTGGTCGTAGTTTTAGTACTTACAACGATAAAATTTAATTAAAAATAAATAAAAAATATTAAAGAAAAACAAATACATTATGTATAAGAATCACAATAAAATATTTATCTTACCGGGATTTGAACTCACCACCAAAAATCAAACGTAGGTACGCAAACCGAGCTGCCAGTCAGACTGACATAAAGTAACCGAAATTATTGATATAATTTATTACACGACAAAAGAAAAAACATATTTGATTCAAAAGTGACAACATTGATTGACAACAAAATTAGTAATTATATATATCCCTAAATATTATTCTGTTGGTTTGCAAAGTTTATACACAATATAATTATATCAATTATTATAATCAATTCTAATTCTAATTACCATGAGCAATAAGGAACATGTATTCAGTAATCTACGTTTATTTTTACTAGCTTTTTCCCGCGACTTCACCCGCGTGAAGTTCGGTTTACATACAAAATTTTAACCCCTTTGTTACCCCCGTAGGGGGCGAATGTTCAAAAATCCTTTCTTAGCGGATGCTTACGTCATTACAACTATCTGTATGTCAAATTTCAGCAAAATCCGTTCAGTAGTTTCGGCTGTGCGTTGATAGATGAGTCAGTCAGCTTTGCCTTTTATATATTTAGACTAGGTGTTGCCCGCTACTCGGAAAAGGAAATCTCGATGGAACCTTACATTTTTCCGCATTAAAAGTATGCCTATATGTGCTTCCCCGTGGTCTATTCTATTATTATATATCTGTCCTAAATTTCATCAAAATCGGTCCAGTAGTTTCCGAGCCTATACAATGCAAACAAACAAACATAAACACAAAAAAACCTCTCTGTATTACAGTAGTATAGATTAAATAAAACAATATTTACAATAAATATGATGTAGCCGAAGAGACTATTTGGTTAAACCACTAATATATGTAATATCAGAAACTAGATAGGTAGGTACCTATTTGAAATTGTAATTTTTTGGGTGTCAGATAGCCGAAGTTTCTTGTAAGTAGGTAGAAGGGGAATATTGGATATTGAATTTTTATACAATATTAATTATGTATTGTATAAAATAATTTAGCTTTGTGCTACGCGAACGAAGTTGCAGGCAAAAGCAAGTTTAGATTTTGTAATCGCTGAAAAATGCGAATTAAATAAAATTTTGACATATACTGCCTTAGAATTAAACGTCAATGTGTGTAATGTGTATGTCGTAGTGCGTATTCCGCAGTACTTCAACAGCATAAGTATTATAATAATACTAGCAGCTGTCCCGGCAAGCTTCGTACCGCCTTAGAATTAAATTTGTTGACGTACTGACAGCAGCGCCACCTACCAGGTCCAATTGCAAATCTAAACCATTCTCGAATCCACCTGAAGACACAAAAATTTTCATTAAAATCGATCCAGCCGTTTAGGAGTTCAGTGACATATTATACACGCATAGAAGAAATATAATATATAAATATTAGATTTGCATTTTATTATTTTAAGTAATAAATCCATGAAAAATGAAGAAATTAGGATATAGATTAGATAGGTATATAGATTATTTATGACTAAACAATATTGAATACGTGAACTTTATTTAACAATTAGGTTTTTTAAGCCTTTTTAGCTTAGGGAAACTAAAAAGATTAATTTCTCAAATCGCAATGGCTAAATTTAGTACAAAATTAGGAATTAGACTTCTTTTAATGGACCTAGACAGAAAATAGACATTTTGAAATTTTGAATTTAAAAAATTTGACTTTGAAATTTGAATTTGTAATTTTGAATTCTTAAATATAATTTATTTGTATTGAGATTTGAACCTAGACGCTACGCGTCGCACTAGGCGGGCACAATACCGCCAGGCTATGAAGCTCATTACAATTTTGTCGAAATTACGCTTTTGTACATTATGGACACATCACTTTGACGTAAATCGCATGAAGCCCCCCGCAGTCACGGGGGCGGCACGTCCCCCACTCATCTCCTTCACCCCCTAGAATACTTCATAGTTGGCTACTCACAGCGCCTTAACGGTTTCATTCGTCGTTTAAAATCCAAAAATACTATCATCGTGCCAAAAGCACATCACTTAAAAAAATAATAGGAAAAAAAATGTACACCTAGCGCCATCTGTGTATGAAGCTGTACTTTAGAACGTAGTTCTTATACAGTAAAAAGTATAAGTAGCTTCCGACAGATGGCGTTATATCGATGATTTTTTATTCAAAATCGTGTCGTGACGTGACGTAACATTGAAAACTCTCAAAGTCGCTAAAAAAAATTCACTTCAAAAATGTTTTTCTATACCAATATTATACAGAGGAAAACTTTGTTTGTATGTATGTTTGCATAGAATAGGCTCCGGAACTACTGTATCGATGAACTTTGGCACAAATGTAGAGTAAACTACGGGGAAGGACATATGCTACTTTTTGTCGCGAAATAATGTACAGTTTCTGCCAGATTTATTTTTTCGCGTACCAAGGCGCAGGCAACAATCTAGTCATTAAATAAGAACATAGTTGGCCAAAAGAATGACAATTGGTGTATTCATAACCTGACATTTTCAACGAGCGATAAATCGCCTGATTGTAATTGCTTATCACCACCTATTACCTCAATTGCTGCTCCTGTGAAAATCCACATATTTGAATTTTAGTAGCCATATGGATTTAAATGTCTCCAAGTGTTGTGCCTTAAATTTTAGCCGAAAATTAAATTTAATAAATTACAATTGAATTACAATTAAAAATGAGGAATTAGTATTGAAGAAATCAATTAAAATCAATTGACTTTGGTGTTATTGTTGACTGTAGGTTAATTTTTGATGAGCACATTGATTATATTATAAACAGGGCGTCAAAGGCTTAAGATTTCGTTATTAGGTCTTGCAATAGATTCAAGTCCATTAAAGTCATGAAGGTTCTATATTGTGCGTATGTTCGTAGTATTTTAGAGTACTGTTCAGAACTCTGGAACCCTGCGTACGACGTCTATAAAAATAGACTTGAATCTATACAGAAACGTTTCCTTAGGTTTTTACAATTTAAATGTCGCCTTGACCTTGTGGACTACGATACTAGATGCAAAAGATTCCACTTTCTTCCCCTACACTATCGTAGGAACATATCCGTAACTAGAGAGTCGTACAAGAGTAAACTAGTTACTCTTGTAAAATTATTAACAATAAAATAGATGTTCCTGACTTATTAATTAAATACAACTTTAACATTCCCATTTATTTAACGTATTCGTAGTTTTATGCCTCTGTATCTCTCGCCATTCAGCACCTATTATCGTCGAAATTCTATGTATAATATGTATCTGACTTTTGTCAATATTATATAGACCTAAGTTTTCACATTGTAAACAACTTCATTTTTTTAAAAGAACAATTTTCCATCTTTTTGCTAAAAGATGGCCCCGTGCGAGTTTCTTATGCCGGTTCTTCTCGCCGGGTTAGTTCCCGAACCGGTGGTAGGCATCAAGTAGGGACAATTCTTTAAGCGTTACTTTGTAACCCATATGGAAATAAAACTTTTTTGATTTTGATTTGAAACTTTTTCATCCTTAGATCAAGCGCTCAAATGAATAAATTCCTTAATGATAATCCACTTGAGGATGTATTTTCATTGAATCCACCTAAAATTAGGAGACTCTTAACTAATAGCTTTTTCAGTTGTAATTATTAGACAATTTTAAACATTAGTCTTAATAAGTTAACAAATATAATATTATCAAATAGTTTATGTGTACGAGAGTACCTCTGAATTTCGATATTAACATTTATTCGCTTTACCTTTTTTTGTGGTTTTTAAGGATGCTCTATGCTGTTACGATCATTGCTGCTGTCGTTTTAAGCTATATAATATGTATACAGTAGTTTTAATTATTAATTTTTTGTCACGTTCAGGGGCTTAACTTGAGCTTTGGTAATTTATTTTTTAAATGTGAAAACTTGTAATTGGCACCTTATTTTTAATATGTTAATTTATTATCATCGTATTTGTTACTGTAACTTTTAACAAAATAAAATAAAATAAATACCTAATACCTAACATGGTCAGTTCCAAGTTCTAACTGATTCAAAGACGCTGCCGATTGGATCAGTTAGAACTAACCATGTATGAGTGTCGATTGGCATGAGGTATATCGTCGAACTGTAGATTGGATCCTGTGTGGGGGGTGACCTGTGTTAGACAGATCCGGGACACTCCCCTTCATAGCGGCTGAGGGCAATCCGCAGGTGGTTTTAGTGGGTAACCCTTCGGAGTCCCACATACCTTCGGGTCACCCAACCCGGGAAGGGCATAAATCCTTTCTCCTGCGAGATCAAAAAAAGCCCGTAGCGTCATAATGGTCTATGACTAGTGGTTACAGTTATACGAAACTTTTATATTGTTAAAAAATATGTCAGACAACTTTCGCATTAATACGTAATAGCCCTAGTAGGAGGTTCTTTTAGTAAATCAAGCGCCTCAGATTAAGATGGGTTTAATCTACAAAAGAAAATAAATTATGACATTTTCTTTTTTCTAAGTGTCTCTCGTCATTGCACCATGGAAATAAAAATCTTTTTTTTCTTTCTATCATCACCTAATCCACAAAACCTACTAGGTATCCACTATCCACAACGCTCGAGTAAGTACACAATTAGCATCATGGTCTCCCCTAGCTATTCAGATTTGTTGATTAAAATATGCTCAAGTATGCGAGTGGCTACGTTATTAAATTTTTACTTAAGTTATAATGAAACATAAATTATTCATTATTCCCCGTACAAAGTTATCACATTTTCTTCCACTGACAATGTATAAGCTGTTAACGCTTTTGAATAAATAATCCGTAATAAATGAATGATATTACAAGTCTTAAACCAGATTTGTTTTACTTAATAATATTTGACCGTTTAAATATTTAAAAGATGTAACAATTTTTTTATGATAATTTAGGTTATTTAAGAATTAAACAATGAATGTAAAAGCCGATAGTTAATAATATTGATTTCAGATCAATGGTATAATTTTTAGGCAGTAGAAAAGTTAACTGAAGTTGTGATGATTGTAGAAAAAAAAACTATTGTTTCTATTATCATAATATCCTTTTTTTGAAAAGGAAGAGTCGAATAGTTAGTATGTAAGTATAAAAACCCAAATATCGATTGTACAACATAGACATTAACCCCCTTACTAATAAACGCTGTATAAGCTTTGAATAGTTACACAGTGTTTTGTCTCTTTCTATCGAATTAAACATGTCACTTGTGTGATGTGAAGAAAACACTGCATAACTATTCAAAACTTATACAGCGTTTATTAGTAAGGGGGTAGACTCCTCGGGGGGGTCTCCGAAAAAGAAAATCAATTAGTTGTAGAAACGTGTTGTTGGTGATACTGAAATGCTCCAAATAGAACTTTCTAAAAACTTCAAAATCGAATTCTAAATTTAGACGTTAGAGTTGGGTACTGGAACTGCTGGATGTACAATGGGTTACTCCTGTGAACCTCACACAATGACCTCAGATAAAGGTCGTGCGATATTGCATGTCGCCGGAATTTGGATAGCCATTGTTTACACGTAAACGTTACGTAAACTGACGTAAAATCGCTGCGAATGTTACGAATCTATATCAATTATTCTTTATTATTTTTTATTACAATACCAACAGCGTATTTCATAAAAAGTAACACAAAGCAATTTACTATGGCCAATAACAGGTAATACAAATTTTATACAGGGTGTAAACTGTAAAGGCGTGTAGCTAAATAGATAATAACAATTAATAACCAAAATTAGCAAAAGTTCAGTGACGGTGGCCGGTTTCAATGAAACTAAGCCAGCTACACCGGAGTCATTTTATAGTGCACAAGCGTGTGCGCAATACATAAGAGCACTCTCTCTTTTCCTTCAATCTCATAGCCTAGTGAGACGAATGACCGATACGACTGGCGAGAGATCACATTGTGTGGTGTGTCATAGCTCATACTACAAACTACATATATATATATATATATATATATATATATGTAGTACTACATATATATACATATATATATATATATATATATATATATATATATATATATATATATATATATATATATATATGTAGTACTACTTAATATGTTCTGTGTATATATATATATATATATATATATATATATATATATATATATACACAGAACATATTAAGTAGAAAATGTATGAACTCGTAGTTGTCACTTATCTATTTATTTATATTAAAGGCAAAGTTGATTGACTGCTGTATCAACGCACAAGCTAAACAATTATGGCTAGAAATTTTAAATTTTGCACGCGTATTTCTCATATGACGTAGGCATTCACTAAGGAACGATTTTTCAAAATTCAACCCCCAAGGCGGTAAGATAAAGGATGAACGTTTAAAACCTAGTTTCACGCGGGTGAAGCCGAAGGCAATTAATGTTAGTCGAAATGTAAATATATTGAAGAACATATAATTTTCAGGACCGGGAGCAGCTGCTCTCTTCTGCCCCCGCTGGGTATGCCTATACGGCCCATGGTTATATTTAACTTCATTTATTGTTTAAGGTCGATTATATTCACATACTAAATTATCGTAATTATAGTGCACACTGCGCGACTTATTTCAGAGTTGGACCAAATTCGGTTAGTCTAAAGCATTTTCACTAGATCGCAGGCATCGCTGTTGTAAGCTATTATAAACTTACACACACACGCTGTAAGCAACGCAGCGTTAAATACGTTGGTCTGCGCATACCCTGTCACGGCGTTAATATCTAGCTGGAGTCTGAACAATATGCAGCCACCCTTGTGCTGCTCGATTGTTTGCACGACTACTGTTTTATTTACTTGTATCGCAGATTCAATGGACATAATAATTTGTAATTAAAAGCGAAGATTAGGTAGATAGTTTTCCTATTATATTGTGGGAATAGTGGAAGCCCCAAAGGGAGATCTCCAACCGAGCGAGAACCTATCCTCGGTCAGGTCGAAGCCCACTTGTAGTCATTTCAGGGCCTCTGCCCTCTAGTCAATATGCGTTCGTCGAACTTCGAAATCAAAAATGTACGTGAAATGTCGCTTGCAATGCTTTATATCCCATACATTTAGTTTTCGAACTTCGCCGTACAAATTTTATCGAATGCATCTTGACTAAAGGCCCAGCTGTCGTATATATAGAGCCGAGCTGTGGAAACTTTGCTAGCGCGATTTAGGATCGTGGCCCTAATTGGTCCGCCACAATATTGTGTGTTTTTAATAGATAAATAGTAGATACATAATAATATATCTACTAAATATCTTGACTAAAGGCCCAGCTGTCGTATATATAGAGCCGAGCTGTGGAAACTTTGCTAGCGCGATTTAGGATCGTGGCCCTAATTGGTCCGCCACAATATTGTGTGTTTTTAATAGATAAATAGTAGATACATATATCTACTAAATGGGTTTAACGGGCCGTTTTAAAATATTGGTATTAAGCAACATTTTCTTTTTTTTTCTATCTAAAAGGTAAAAGAACCATTATAAAGTTCACACTTAAAAATTATATGAATTATTATAGGCGAATGTCGACCACACCACAAGGCGACCTCTAGTAAATACATACATATAGGTACATACATATAATCACGCCTCTTTCCCGTAGGGGAGGGCAGAGACCACTTCTTTCCACTTGCTATGCTCCTTACACACTTGTTTCTTACCTACTTATTACTTACCATCCATTCCTCCTCTTACATTCAAGCGAAGCGCCTCTCCATGGGCCACTTTTCGCCTCCACGAGAACGAGCCGTGATGAGTGGCGAACCACATCGCCGCCATTTTGGATAATAAAATTATTTTTATGATTATCCATTGCATTCCCACGGATTGGCGGAGAAGATAGAGTAGGGAAAGAGAAGGATAGGTGGTGTGGAAAGGAAGATTGGTAAGTTGGAGTGGGAAATAGAAAAAGTAGGATATTACCGCCCAGGGGGCAAGGGATAGGACAGTACCTAATAGCTAGGGAAGCCGGGGTCGCATACCCATATTCTATAGCACAACTACCGGACAGGTAAGTTGGGATGAGTATCCCATAATATTAGATAGTAATCTATTAAAATATTATAATATTTGAATAGATTACTATTTACTATGTTATGGTTTATTGTAATTGTATGTTTGTTGGCTTGTTTGCAACGAATAGGCTCCGAAATTACTAGACCCATTTTGATGAAATTTGGCCCAGATGTAGAGTAGACAACGGGGAAGGACTTAGGCTACTTTTTATCGCGGCAAAATGTACGGTTTTTGAGAGATTTCCTTTTGCGCTCACGAAGTCGCGGGAAATATCTAGTCGTTAGGTTATAAACATAACGACATTTCAAAGCTAAATCCCCAAAGGATCTGTATGTACCTGATGATATTTCAAAATTATATTAGCATTACAAATACCGTTGATGAATGTCACATGTTTTGTGTGAAGATTAATTATTCCCGCACCTTTAGGCTTCATGACACAGGTAGAAGGACATTTCGCACGATGTAATCTGCTCATTTATTACTCTGCCTCATCGTGGACTAAACAAATGAAGACAAAGGACTTTATCCGTGGGGTTTAATAGAATGACGCGTTAAAAATTGGGGCTTAGCTTCGTCATAGACTCGGACGAGTGTACGTGAATACGCAGCCATATGATTAAAAAAAACGCAGTATTTAAGGTAATAAAATAAAGGAGACTGAACATCGTGGGCCAAAATGTAACGGAATGAGATATGGTTTAAAAAAATCGTCATATTTATTTGACCTCAAATTAAAAAAATCAGCGCAATTCTCAATCTGGGAGCCGAGAAAAATAATAATTTATTTAATCGATTTCAGTATTATAGTAAATACTTTTTGCACAAGATATTAATATTTATGATTAATGAATGTAAATTTTGTCACAAGCCGTTGACGTTTTGTCTTTTAATTCACTCGTCTCTATAAATTCTAATGCGTTTTGAGTGCCTTCCTAAATAGTTTTATTTTCAACGACCACTGCTTTAATTATAACAGAATCCAAGTCACAAAACATGAAGAAATTATTTTAGTCTACGGCTGCCGTAGAGCAAATGCGGCTATTCTTATGTACACCTCTATTGTAATTGCATAGTAAGCAGACGAACTGTTGGGAGCCTACTGAATGCTCAATGCTGATGTTGCGTGTGTCATATTATGGTACCTTAGCTGAACGAGGTATTAAGAACATATTGCTCCACCCGGCTAATTTCTTCACGACATTTTAATCTTTATAGAAGACGAATAAACTATATTATAGAACATTAAAATTGTTTTGTTTTCTGTTTCCTGTAAATATTATATTCCTATGATAAATTATTATTTATTGTTAATAAGTCATCATGATATCATTATTTATGATTATTTAGATAGATAATAGCCTATAATTTTTACTTTTCACGCATTATCCACCTACTGTGTTATAAAGTTTTTTTTATTGGTTTTGAAACATAACCTCACTTTCACTAAACAGCTCATAACTTTATTCTCAGATTGCCAAAAGTTACACAATTTTCAACAAGACTCTCATTAATCTAAATCTATCTATAAGTATATACCATTTTTATCTTATTACATTCTTAGCCCAAGAATGTATGAAATGGTTTCGGTCTCCTTTTGTATTTATCCATAAACATTTTCAACTGCATAACTCGAGCATCATCTTTTAATAGAGGGTTTTTAATGCTCTCCAACGATCTCACTTTCATGATGACTGTATTTCTTGATAGTAGATATACCACTGCAAAGAAAATATTTTCTAGCTTATTAATTACTTTTTGAAAAGGCAATGAGAAACAAAACCTACGTTGTCATTGCGATATGTTATTTTTAAATAGAGTTTTGAACGCTCGTGGCTGCGAGCTCTAAACATTAGACTTTCCACTTTCGACGCTAGGAGCAATATTAAAAAATAATAAAGCTAACCGATTCAGGTCAAGGTGAGTTCACAATGGTGGGAAGACCGTCGTTACCTAACTAATGGACAGAAGAATAGCGATTAAATGGAGCTTAGTAATTGTTGTGAAAATCGTCTTTAAATAAGTGAAGCGAAATTGTGGTTATTATAATGTACTAGCGACCGGCCCCAGCTTCGTTCGGTGTGTGTTATACATATTTTGAACCTTCTTCTTGAATCACTCTATCTATTGCTGAAAATTGCATTCAAAGCCATTCAAATCGAACAGGAAAGGAAGCGACTACATCTTATACCTACTTTAAACGAGCAAATCTTGTACATATTAAAGCGACTACATTTTATACTTTAAACGAGCAAATCTTGTACATATTATATTAATCGGAGTCTCGGAAACGGCTGCAAGTATTTCCATGATTCTAGTATACTAGAAGTTTTGGGGGAGAAAAATTGATCTAGATAAGTCTTATCGCTAGGAAACTAGGCATTTTAAAATTATTTATATACAATCGTAGGTAAAAATTTGGGACACGGCTCACGGCTGAGTTATGCTTTATCTAGATAGTACAGTACCTGTATATTTATTTAACAGCCTCCGTGGTCTAGTGGTTCGAGCATTGGCTCTCGACTCGGAGGTCGTGGGTTCGGTTCGAACAACAAAAAAATTTTGTTTCTAAGTTTGGTTAGGACAATGCAGGCTGATTGTCTGATAAGAAAGACGATCTATGCGTCGGATGAGCATGTAAAAAGTCGGACCTGCGCCTGATCTCTCGTCAGTCGTGTCGGTTATCCGTCCCACTGGGTTACGAGAGTAAAGGAAGAGAGAGTGCTCTTGTTTACTGTGCACACACTTAGGCACTATAAAATTACTCCTGCGTAACTGGCCTGGTTTCAATGAATCCGACCACCGTCACCGAAATCGGTGTGGGGAGTTATTATTATTAATATTTATATTGTGCAGTGTGCTACTAACGCGAACTTCAAAAAACAACACAATTTTGCAGTTTTAACATAATATAGGGAACTGTATTGCAGGATTTAATTAGCAGAATCGACCTTCTGATTAAAATACATCTTTTAAGTACAGACAGAAGAAATAATTGGCAATTTTTCATTTAAATTAAGAATATGTAAGTATAGTCATTTTATTATCAATAAAAAAAAGTTAAACAGTGATATTTTCTCAGATATGTTAGCCGTTAGGTATTTTAATAAGTTACATAGAACAAATAAAACAAACAGATATCTAATTAAGAAAAACATATTTTCTTGTATTCTAGAGAACCATTCTTAAACAAAGGAGAAATAATATTTTCGCTTATCTCATAAAACCACGAAGCGAATAAACGTTCAGGAAAATTGCGATTACTGTGAGTGAAATTTAATGTTTTGTTACTATACCTATTATGTAATTGCATGTACGTGTAGCTACACGTACATGCAATTACAAAGCTTTGTATTTACTCAAGAATTTTACTAAGATATACCTTAGCAAAATTATTAATAAAACATCCTATTAATATTATAAATGTGAAAGTTTGTGAGGATGTATGGATGGATGTATGGATGGATGTTTGTTACTCCTTCACGCAAAAACTACTGAACGGATTTTGATGACATTTAGTATGGTAGTTGTTTAGGCTCTGGATTAAAACATAGGCTACTTTTTATCCCGAAAAAATACAGTTTTCCCGAGGGATACTGTATTCACGCGGGCGGAGCCGAGCGACAGCTAGTTAATAATTTACTAGCTGTTGCCCGCGGCTCCGACACTTTCGACACTCGCTAGGAAATCAAAACCTACAGGGTACTTCCCGGGAACACAGAATCTTGAAATTTGGTACGAAGTAACGTCTTATAGCACAGATAAAGGAAAAATTGTGAAAACCGTAAATTTTTAGTTCCATCACATAATAAAAATATTTTTAATAATTTTAAACTTACTACCCCTTTCTCATGAACGCGTAGAAGTATTAAATTGAAATTCATATCAAATACTCAGGTCTTTAATACCTTTAAGCTGTAACAAAATCACTACAGGTTTGTACGGAACCCTCGTTGCGCGAGTCCGACTCGCAAATATACAAATATAGTACATTTTTGGTTTTTGTTAAAATCTGAGGGCGCGGTCTCGCCGTCGCCAATTTTTGCGGTCATATCCTTTCACAAAGCATTTCGCAGGTTAAAAAAAACAACGTGTTGCACTCCGGGAGTGCCGGCAGAAGTGAAAACTTGATGCCGCCATCTAGGTTAAAAGATACGAACTAAAATAGTTTCATGCTCGCGTAAGGGAACTAAGACAGCAAACAGTTGCAAGTTGCATCTTACGAATTTTCGATCAGGTCACGTGTGCTGACGCGAGTTTAACATTTTTTACCCATCGCAAGAAAAGTGCACAACGCCGCTAAGGGGCTTTCACTTAAAAAAAAAAAGAAAAAGAACAAATTATCCACACAATTTTAATGAGTACCTAACTAATTCTAGTTCGAATATATCGAGTAGAGATGTCACGAATATTCGGCAACTATTCGGTATTCGGCCTATTCGGCCACTTTTTTTCCTATTCGGTATTCGGCCGAATAATACTTACTATTCAGCCGAATACCGAATACCAAATCATGTAAAAAGACACGTTATATTACTCAAAATTATGTATTTATTTCCAAATTACAACATTATTATTTATAACTACTTATTATTTATTTCCAATTTCCAAATTAAAATTGGTCAATGGTAAGTTGTGATGGATAAAAACAAGCTTTTCAGCATTGTTTGTATGGAGGGTAGAGTAAAAGGAGCAACATCTCTCTAAGGCAGAAAAGCTAAAAAGTGTCCGACGAAAGTAATTAAATAATAGTTCCAAAACTGGCCATAATGGCACTTAGAGTCGTAACAGGGTATTATAATATGAAGTTAGGAATAAGCGATTGAGTGAAGTGAGTTGAGTCTATTATTTAAATTTTTTGACGACTTAGTAGACTTATTTTTATTTTTATTTATTTATTTATAAACTAAGAATACAAACATTAAACTTATTCTATACAATGTGACATAAACCATTGCTGGTTTTTCCGCACACTGCTATTCATCGTCGATAGCTCATTTAACTCATATGTATAGTGCGATACAAATGAGAATAGGATCGAGTGTGTGCCATATTGTTTCGAATTTAGACTGTTATGATAGTTAAATTTATGTTTAGATAATTGATTTCTATTTAACGTTTTTATTTAAATTCGATGTAAGACTATTCATATTTATATACACTTAAGTCTTTCTAAAACCGCACTTTTCAAGTGATATTTGACAGAAAAAGGTCATTGACGTACCTATTCTCATTTGAAACGCGTTATATTTAGTTACATTTAGTTAGACAATGCTTAAATATAATATAATGTTATTACTAGATAAGGTTAACAATATGTTTGAATCTAAAAAAAGTCGCAACCCGTAGGTAGAACTACAATACCGCCACCACACCGCGTCTTCAACGCATAATGGAAACACACGGGCATAAATTGCTTCAGCATTATAATATTATTAATTATTTACTTTGTTTATAAGTAATACATTTTTAAGTTATATTAGTAATAATTTTGAGAGGTAATAGTTTTTCAATTTATATTTAATATTAGTTTCTTTTATTTCTTTTTTAAGGTTATCTGGAAGGTCATTTATTAATTTAGGTACTTGATATTGCAACATTTGCTTGCCGTAAAGGTTACAATATCGTGGAACCAAATATTTAATTTTTGACGCACTACGAGTTTGTTTATAATGGTGTATTATATTTAGGTAGATCTCGTTAAAAAAGTTTTCTTTTAGTAAAATATGTTTTACCTGGTCATGTATGGGTAATATATTAGTTTTAATAAAAAGTTCTTTACAGTTATTAGTCTTAAGCTTTGTAGGCACAATTGTTTTTAGGATACGAAGCTGTAGGTCGTAAATTTGATCGAGATGCGATTTAAACGTTCTCCCGTAGCTACTTAAGCCGTAATATATTGTGGATTCACCCAGGGCTTTATATAGTGTTAAAATCGTGGTATACGGAATGTTCTTCTTTATAATTTTAAACTTAGCCAACATAGCTCGTAGTTTGTCGCAAACTGAGTTAATATGATCTCTCTATTTAAATTTGTCATCGATTATTAGACTGAGATATTTATGTTTGCTTACTACTTCTATTGGCTCACAATTACAAGTTGTGTAGGCACTATTATGTAGGCAATTATGACTGTGCGCTATTATTTCTGGAGATATGCTGCTACGATTTTGGCTGGAGCTAACATAAATAAGTTTAGTCTTATTAGCATTAATCGCTAGTCCCGCATCATGAGACCACTCAGTAAGTAGTGTAAAATCCTTTTGAAGGTTCTTTATGGCGATGTTTATGTTCTTATTTGCAGAAACCAAACATGTGTCATCAGCAAATTGGTACATGTCATAATCATTGACGACATTAATGGCGTCATTAACGCATGTTATGTAGTGTAGGGGCCCTATAACGGAGCCTTGCGCGGTTCCTTCGTTAATCGGTACCTTTTCACTAAAAACGTCACCAACTTTTACTACAAAGGACCTATCCTTAAGATAGTCTCGACACCACTCATTAAGAGGTCTTTGTATGCCGCAGTTATCAAGTTTTTCAATAAGCGTATTATGTCTCAAAGTGTCAAACGCTTTTGTATAATCGACAAATATTATTAAAATATGATCCTTTTTGTTAAGGTGGTCGTAAACTTTGTCAGTAAATTTAGAAAGTAATTGTGTTGCACTTTTACCTGGTTGAAATCCGTATTGTTTATCCGTTATTATGCTATTTTCTTTAAAAAACTTATAAATATGTTTGGATATGGCCTTTTCTACGAGTTTGTCTATGATGGATAGTATTGTTATCGGACGGTAGTTATTAAAATCAGTCTGTATACCTTTTTTGAATATAGGACTTACAATACCCGTCTTTATTTCGCGATGGTAAACTCCATATTTAATGGACATATTAATGAAGTGGGCTATTATATCTGCGATTTCGGTTGCAATTGTTTTCAAATCCTGAGCTCTAATACCATCTATACCCGGGGCTTTGTGATTATTTAAGGACCTTATTTCGCGTAATATTGTTTTGGCAGACGCTGGTTGAAACCTTAAGGTAACATTAGCTGGTGAATTATAACTATTTTTGTTTAATAATTTAATGTTACATTTTTTTAAAGAGTTTATACCACATTCTGAAAAGTTTTTTGCAAAACTGGACGCAATATTTTTAATCGTATTACTATTATTTGAAAAAGCATTTAAAATTATAGTGTCCGCCATAGGCTTTGACCTACCGGAAATTTCATTTAATAGTTTCCATAGTTGTCTAGGGTTATTTTTATAATTTAGAATTTGTTCTTTAATTTTTTTATTTTTGTTTTCTTTAATTAATTTAGTAGCGTAGTTTCTGGCAGAGTTGTATTGTTGTTTTAGTATCATATTTGTTGTGTCGCGTATCCATTTTAAATGTAATTTGTCTCTGTATTTACATGCCTTTAGAATTTTATTGTTAATCCATGTATTATTATTTTTATTACTGCTTTTATTGATTTTTAACTTAATTTGTGATTCGTCATAACATTTTTTAATATTGCTTACAATAATTTCATAAATAATATTTGGATTTATTATTTAAAAGTAAATCATGAATATTCTACTTACTCGCGTTGTCGAATATATTTTTATAAATATAACCGAAGAAAATGCTAAGATTTAGTTATCCGTTTTAATTTTGCCGCTTTACACCCCGTTACGTCTGTAGCGCCCCCTATTTAACGCTATTTACGGACACTTTTTCATGTATGGAGATGGTACTCTTTATCTCTATTCTCCTTGACTTTTTGGTAGCAAACGATTACGCTTTTCATCGTAAATGTTACCAGCCTCAGAAAATAATCTTTCAAATCAAACCTATCACAACGAGGAAAACAGGTTGCGACTTGTCTTAATCCAGCTAACGCGCTCCCGACAAGTATGTATTTCGTGCCGAATATTCGGCGCTTCGGCCTACAGCGTTGCCGAATATTCGGTATGCGGTATTCGGCCAATTCACTATTCGTGGCATCTCTAATATCGAGTTCCTACGATATCTTCAAACCACGACTTGGTATTTTCATTGAGGGATTTAATAATAGGTACTTATTATACTTTCTAAATCTTTATTAGATGTTTTTTATAAGATAATGTTTAGTTTTGTATTAGTAATATTTTTATGTCGATTGTAGGTAAGTACACTTAAGTATATCATAATTAAATTACTTCAGCAGTTACAGAAAATACATCAATGATCTTGTTATTCACAAAACATTATATTCAAAGCGCCTGTATTTATAATTAATGCAATTTCACTTGCCTGTTGATCCGACGCTTTGTTAAGCGATGCTTAAAATTTAATAAAGACAGTGCAAACATTCAAATTACTAATTTCAATTTTCATCGTGGGTTATTGAACTATTGACACATGCAACATCTGGATTTTATAAAAGGTCGTTGAAATAATTTTAAAAATTCTAGCTGTCCCGAAATTATTCCAATATTTCTCTCTTTTAAACCTTGCCTGAACTTGTAAATTAAGAATACTACTCGGTAAATTCTACCCCCTTAGTTTTAAAGTTCCTAGAAGGAACACTTATATGTATTTATTTTGCAATAGTGGACTCCACTTTGAGCTATGCACTTGATTGTTATGGTTTAACATTTAAAACATATATCGACAAACTTGAAACATTACAAATTAGATTCTTAAAACTACTAGTAAATACAAAAACTAAAAATAATTGTAAAGGTGATTATTATAAATTATTCATGATATGCAAAATATTACCCGTCCACTTAAAGCATAAATACCTCTTGGCTGTTAATAACCATAGCAATCGGGAGCCTATGACTCTCTCTGGTTATCCATAGCCATATAACAAGACAGGTATCTTCAGGAAAATATGAAATCCCTAGAGTGACTAATTACTTTGGTGACAGAACACATAAAAAAAGACTACCATATCTTTTCAATAGTCTTCCTGAAGATATCCGCCTTGAACAGAATAAAATGTTATTTAAAAGAAAAATAAAAAAAAAACCTCTGCTGGATTCACTTCCTGACTAGTCCAGAATATGAGTCTAATAAATGTCTCTATTTATGTATAACTTAAAATAGTTTATTCTAAAAATATAAAAATGAGGCTCACATCACCTACAAACTGTGTAAGCAGTTTTGTAGGACATTGTATAATTTAAAACTTGTAAATAAATGTTTCTAATAAATAAATTAATAAATTAATAAATAAATTAATAAATAAATAAAACAAATGTTGTACATTGACGTCACTTGCCACGTCTAAAGACGACGTAGTCCTATATTAACACGCTTTTATTAGGTCGACGTATGTAACTATGTAATGGAATCTAAGGAAACTACGAGGGCGGCACTGAACATTTCGGGAATCAAGGAAGTGACACAACATTACTATTTAAAAATGTATTTATTGCTTTTCGAAGTATTCTCCGCGAAATTTGACACATTTTTCCTTACGATGGAACCAATCATTGAAGCAATCATTCCATTCGGAAGTTGGGGTCTCCAAAATGGCCGTTTTGTAGGCGTCCACGTAGCTTCTTCAGGTGATGAAAATCTCTGACCACGCAATTTATTCTTTATTTTAGGGAAAGTATAGAAATCATTTGGGCTTAGGTCGGGGCAGTACGGCGGATGGTCTTATAATTCTATGATTTCTTGCTCTAAAAATTCTTTTGTTCTGTGCGCGGTGTGAGAACTCGCATTGTCGTGATGGAGGATGATGCGGCGGTTGCAGTTCTCTTCACGGAGTTCAGAAACGACCTGTGGCAAACAAATGTTAGCATACCATTCTGCATTAACCGTTCTTTGTCGCAACATGGCCGGTTTTGGAGACAAACGTGGCCACCATTTTTTTTTGCAACACTCCGTGAACGAACAATTTTTGTTGGCTTTAACTAATTTTCGAACACCCAAACTCGTGACTGGTTTTTTGTTTCGGATTCGTACGCGTATATCCAGGATTCGTCACCTGATACGACCTGCGTGGAATCTTTCGGGAGTTCTGACGCACTAAGTAACGCGAGCCGCTTTTTGCTCTTCACAGAGCAAATGCGGTATCCATCGGGGAAACAACTTTTTTACACCTAATTATTCATGCAAGATTATTTGTATTTGACTCATGCCAAAGTCTAAAGTTGCCTGAATTTCGCGGTATGTCACATGTCGATCTTCCTCAATCAGCTTACGCACAGCATCAACGTTTTCTTGGGTGACTGCAGTTTTTGGACGACCTTGACGGGGATCATCACTGAGCTTGACACGTCCATGTTGAAATTTAGCAAACCAGCGATAAGTTGTGGTTTTGGATGGGGCTTCATCACCAAATGCAGAAATCATCCGGTCAACACACTGTTTTTGTGTTAAACCACTTCGAAAGTCATAATAAATCATCGCTCTAGAATTTTCTCGAGTCAATTCCATTTTCTCAACGACTAAACAAGTTTGACAAGGCCTTGTGACAAGACCGAGAATCTTTTTTTAAATAAATAAACGGTATTCGATTTTTAAAACTAAGGAGTTTTATTTTAATATGACAGGAACAGTGGAAATATTCAATTCCCGATACTTTTAGTGCAGCCTATGTAGTAATTTAACTATCTTCCAAGGATCGTCATGAAAATCGGCATCTGTATATAGTTCTGATGACAATATAATAATATGGTACTGTCGAACTGATCTGATGATGGAGCCGGAAGATATGAACTAGAACTTTATGATGGAATATCGTATCATAGCCATGCTTGGACTTGTTAGAAAGGTCTTGTAATGAACTTAGACCACGATTAAGTTTCAAGGTCTGATGATGAAGCCGGAGGACAGGAACTGGCATTTCATGATGGAATATCGTATCATAGTTTTAAAAGCGTTGTGTTAACGCAAATGTAGGCTCATTCGCCTACTTGAAATAAATTTATAAATTTTAAAAATATTTCGTTATCAAAGACAACAAAGTATAAAATAAATTAATAGTTTAAAAAACACTAGAAAAACATGCTTTTATAAATGAACGTAAAAACCAAAAATATGTTATGGATCGTTCAAGTTGTCTCTATTTCTGGGCTGAGGTGTAAACTACTTATGTGCTTTTAACTATAATATTTGATTGTAAAAGCGTGGGGCGTATTTAGTATTAGTATTTGTTTACAAGAAAGTATTTCCAGTTCCAGCGCCCAACGCTTTTACAATCAAATATTATAATTAAAAGCACATTGTTTACACATCAGCCCAGAAATAGAGACAACTTGAACGATCCATAAATTATTTTTGTTTTTTTTTTTTGTGCATTTATAAAAGCGTGTTTTTCTAATGTTTTTTAAACTATTAATTTATTTTGTCGCATAATTAGAACTGAGCGTTCCGAATTCTGGCGTGTCGCCATTAATTAATATTTTTCCTGTATTGATTTTTGAAAACCTCTGGGAAGCGGTTTGAAAACTATTCGGTAAACTCATGTAGAAGTTAATTTTTGCTGTATTGTTCAAGTTCTTACCCACGGGAAATCAAGATATGGTTTTACACGGAATAACTGGCAGAGTTAGAGAATTTTATTTATATCGGTTATGCCAACAAAACATTGTACTTTATTCGTAGTTTTTGGTAAGGTTTATAATACATTCATGGTCATTGTCCATAAAATTTTTGTAAAAGGCGAAAATTATTGCGAAACTTGAATTTTGTGTAAAGCTTCGCACTTTTCTTTTGTCGGGCTATATGTAAGGAAAGTGACGTTATAAATAGCAGAATAGATTATTATATAATAATATTATGTACTTTATTATTTCACAAATATTAAACTTTTGTATAAAATAATAATAAAATTTTATACAAAAGTTTACGATTTCGGTGACGGTGGCTGGTTACATTGAAACCAGGCCAGTTACGGCCAGCGTGTGCGCAGTACACAAGAACACTCTCTCTTCCTTTACTATCATAACACAGTGGGACAGATAACCGACACGACTGACGAGAGATCAGGCGCAGGTCCGTCTTTTACATGTCCATCCGACGCATGGATCATCTCTCTCGTCAGACAATCATGTGGTCAGCCTACATTGCCTGACAACTTGGAAATCACAACTTTTTTGTTCCAATGCGGGAATCGAACCCACAACCTCTGAGTCGAGAGCCAATGCTCTAACCACTAGACCACGGAGGCTGTTAGTGCTAGCTAGTTACAACACTAGCCTTATTATTATAGTGCTGTCGTGATTATTGTTTGCTATCGAGCAGATATATAAAATGTTTAATGGACCAAATAATTAATTGAGCTGAAAGATGCGTCGGTATGAAAAGCTGATTCTTCTATTTGCATAGACATGCCAGCTACTGGCGTAACAGTGCGTACATACAGATCACATGCCAGCGATCTGCATACTTTCTAAGTATTTGTAGAAATTCTACTTTCATCCACATTAGCATAGTTATGAAGTTCCAGAGATTTTACTCTGGATCCACTAAATCTTAGTATATTTGAATTTTGAAACGTATATGTAGTATGAATGGAACTTAAATTTTATTCAAATGTGAAACAGAATAAAGGGACAAAATCACAAAACTTACCTTTCTGTGAGTAGATACTTATACCTACTTAGTATAGATATAATCGTACATACATACATATAATCACGCCTCTTTCCCGTAGGGGTAGGCAGAGACCACTTCTTTCCACTTGCTACGATCCTTACCTACATACTTGTTTCACTTCGTCCACTTTCATTCTTACCATCCATTCTTCCACTTACATTCAATCTAATACGTAAAACAAAAACCAACGTAAAATATTAAAAATTCACTTACCTTGTACCTTGTGTTTTTGACACGTTGTTGTCTATTGCCTACTTCTCACATGGCACCCTAGTAGTCTTTGTCACTGATCCCAAGACCTCGTGTCGTAGGGCTAGGGTGCCACAACCCACAAGTAATACACACATAAACATACACATACAGACACAACACATACATATTTGTATATTTTTACAAGTGCCTCAACTGATTTCAAGTAGTTTTATTTAATATCACCAATAAACTGAGAGTTGCTTAAGTTACAGGGACCTTTGGCAATTTTTAAATTATTACTATCTTTCTATTTAGCTACACGTCTGTACACTCTGTTAAGATCTGTAATACCTGTTATTGGCCATATTAATTGTTAATTACTTAGTGTTAATTGTTGTTATGTAATACGCTGTTGGTATTATAATAAAGAAAATAAAGAAAAAAAAAATGTAGCGAGACGCAAGTCGGCAAGAACGAGACGTGATGGGTGGCGAACCACATCGCCGCCATTTTGGATTGGTTGATTTGGATTAAATTATTTTTATGATTATCCATTGCGTTCCCACGGATTGGCGGAGAGGGTAGGAATAGGGAAAGGGAAGGATAGGTGGTGTGGAAGATTGGTAAGTTAGAGTGGGAAATAGGAATGTAGGATATTACCGCCCAGGAGGGCAAGGGATAGGACAGTAATAGAAGCCGGGGTCACATACCCGTATACTATACCACAACTACCGAATAGATAAGCTGGGATGAGTATCTCATGACTAAATAAATAACTATACATTATTGTATAATCTAATATAATTTTTCCCGGCCTTACGGAATCCGTAAATTCAGAGCACTGAAAAAAGAACTCTACACTAATACAATATTGATGAAAACGAATACGCTAGTATCAAGTCAAATGTTTATGTCAAATCTGAAAACTCTACAATCTACATTCATAATATGTTCGATTTGCAACTTGTATCAGTCCAGAATTCCATTTTCAACGCTCTGAATTTTCTCCTGCCTTACAGGATTCCGCACAATATAGTCCCAGCCTCATACCCCTATTACAGTTGCTGGCTTTAGATAGAAACACCTGTGGCAGCTGGCTTCAATCGATACTTCAAATGTACAAGGGAAGGAAACTAATCAATCACCTCACTGAGCTCGGAGCTAAATCGAACTTGAAACTTTTTAAATTAGCTTAAATGGACCATTGATAGTAGAATAACACCAGGGGGTTATTTTAGTAAAATACATCAACAGATAAAAGGTAGTTTAAATATCATATTTAATGTTAAAAGAAACTCCTTGCACATAGTTGAAGTGATCTTTCATTTGGACACCAGTGTGAAATATTTTTTCTGACAACGCGGATACAACTTTTTTTAGAACAGCGCAATGCAATCCATAGCACAATTTAAAAAGAACCCGAAACGTACGGTACCTTAAAATTATATTTATAGCTCCCCGCTCCCCAGAGACGTTTGCAGAATACAATAAGAATATTTTCCCAAGGAATACGGAATGAAATTTTGTTCACAAATCATGAAAATGTCAAATGCACATAAATATTTATACTTGTTGCGCGCGAAGTTAGCCCCTTCAGAGTTCAGTTTCAGTCGAGCTGGTTTACGTGGTGGACGCGTGCGTTCGCGTCAAAATATCCGAGAAAAAAAATGACCGACAATTCTTAATTCAAAATTGACGTTTATTCTTTTCATGTTTGTTTTTTTTTAAAATATTGACAGTTTAAAATGTGCTTCTTAAATTTAGAACTTTTTTGAATTGTGTTTAGTGTATGTGCTCTACAAATTACAATTTGGGAATTTGTGTAGTTTGTAATAATTTAAATTAGGTGAGTTTTTTATAACTATTGTATAATAATTGGTGATGTAAGATATAATTGGTGATGTAAGTTATAATATTATTTTACTTATTACTGTCTAAGAAAACTGTTGAGTTCATGAGTTTTTAAATAAGTACCATTTTGAGACGTTAAGTATGTACCCAAAGTCTAAACGAAATTTATGTATTACGATATTCTTTCATGAAGAGCTAGGTCAGTTACTTAATTAGTAATTCTATGTCATCTCATAGCTATTTTTCAGCGAATTGTTAAATGCATGTGAATGTTTATTAGGATGAATGGATGGATATTTGTTACTCTTTCAAGCAAAAACTACAGAACGGATTTTGATGGTATTTGGTATAGTAGGTAGTAGTTTTAAGCTCTGGAATAACACATAGGCTACTTGGCTACTTTTATCGCCAAAAAGTACAGTATTTTCGTTAGATACTGTAATGACGCAGGCAGGTCCGCGGGCAAAAACTAGTCATTATAATGTCATGATGTTTTTAAATGTTAATAAATTATTATTATAATCGATAAATCCTTTTGTTATTGATTATATTATTCGGCTACTTTTACTTTATATTTTGCCATTATTTATAAGTAAACTTTTTATAAACTGATTGTGCTGGCCGGTTAGATTTTTAAAGGAAAGTAAGATACTCATTTGTTCTATTCAATTGTTTATTTTCACTTGGAGAATAATTGCTGAGAGGGAAGCATTGTATAAAAACTTAGTAACGTTTTAAAAAGATTTATAATATTTATATTTTATGAGTCAAAGAATAAATTGTTGTTAAAGATACCAACGCCATTTTATTAATCCTGACAATAAAATGCTACGAAAAAATCAAGGATTCTTTTTACTGTGAAACAGTATTTTTCACTTGGAACATTCGCATCAAAAATTGTTAGATAAGTTAAATTTCGATCGATTGAAATTCAAAGCACGTAGGTAGAGCGGTTTCGAATAAGTCTCCACTCTCCAGTGCGTTTCTGTAAAACGCATAGCAACGTTATTTAGTTAAATTTTTTTTAACAACTACGTTTATTTAAATTGTCAATTTGGTATTATATTAATCAGGGTGTTTAGTAGAATGTAGACAATCCGTGAAATATACTCAGATCAAATGAAATACCTACCTATAGACAAAACATTTGAGTTTAGACTGTTTCTGAGATATTCGCCATTGGTTGAACTGATATGTTTGGGTCATAAAAAAACACTAAAAATGATTTTAAAAGTCAATATTTTTAATTTGAAACTAAAAAGCTTTCTTAAAATAAAACAAAATGGCGAATATCTCAGACTCGGTTAATTGACATAATATACATAATTTAACATTTTTTACGAAATATGGCCTCAATCGGTGCGGCTGTTACAGAGATTAGCCTGAACAAACAGACAGACCAACAGACAGACATTTTTTTTAATTCGATTGTTTAGTGCAGGAACCGTATAATATGCCTATCATATATGTATTTAGTGCAAAGCTGTTAATTTGAAATTACGAACAGACACTTTAATTTTATTTATCTACTAGCTGATGCCCGCAACTTTGTTTGCACAGAACTAACGGAAGCGGAACTAACTAAAATTAAAGTAGCCTATGTTAGACCTTATAACATCAGCTATATCTACTAGTGAAAGTCCCGTGAAAATCGGTCCAGCCGTTTCAGAGATTAGCCGGAACAAACAGACAGACAGACCGACGGACTGACAAAAATTTTAAAAATTTGTATTTTATTGTAAGTACCGAATATACTATGTGAAAAGTTGTCAATTTGAAGTTACAAACAGACACTTCAATTTTATTTATCTGTATAGATTGTAAGTACCGAATATATTTTCAGGTGCATTATGTGAAAAGCTGTCAATTTGAAGTTACAAACAGACACTTCAATTTTATGTATCTGTAAAGATGTATAGATTTGTAAAGATGAAAATTTAATTAAGTCTTTTAATTGTGAGAACTAGTGATTGTTTCGGAATAACAAACTTCTTGTGGGTGTTAATTATTTTCTATTGTGTTATAAGCAATTAAATATTATGTCATTTTAATTATTATTTATGATCCATATTCCATATTGGCTGTTGTTAAACTCTCCACTTAAGGCGAGGTCATAGGCTACTTTGTCATTTCCCGTCACCTAGTCTAACTAGTTAGAGTTCAATTACGAAGAAAAACAAAAAAGAAGAACGAAGTTTTCTTTATCCCTTAATATTTTATTCCAATAAAGAACACAATCCTTGACATGTTCTGACTTCTGAACCATACACATTTAAAAGAAAATAATTCCTGAGTTAAAAAATCATAAAATCAGCTCCTAAAAATCACATAATCCCCTAAAACGTAAAATTTGATGCAGCACCATACATTTTTTTTTATAAATAATTAATACAATATATTATTATATTATATTTCAATTTTAATCGAACACTTTAGTGATTTCTAAAACATTTCAAAAGATTTTCAAAAATGCCTTGCTAACACCGTCTTCTACATGAAGAAAATATTTTTTTAGGGGCAATTCTACTTATATAAAACCACGTTTAATACAATTTATAATCAAGTACCAATCAACGTGAAACGCGCTCTGATTGATAGAAACTTCATAAAATCCGTTCATGGTATAATGCGTTTCAAATAAGAATAGGAACGTCAATGACCTTTTTCTATCAAAAATATCATTTGAAAAGTGCAATTTTCAGAAAAACTTATGTGCATATAAGTAATAGTATATCTAAACATAAATGATGATAATTATCGTAACAGTCTAAATTCGAAACAATATGGCGCCGACTCGATCCTATTCTCATTTGAATCGCACTATAACATATCGCTTCACTTCAATACAATCAAAGTAAAATGAAAGTCTACTTTAAATACGAGAATTGAGGTTCAGATACAACAACTCTGGTGTTGCGACTTGCGTTCCCAGTCCTTAAAATCCCCGACCGTGAATTTGGCATCCAGTAACCTCACTCATTCGGCGAAACACAATGCAAGTGTTATTTTACGCCGGTTTTCTATGAGGTAGTGGTATTTACCCGGTCGAGCCGGCCCATTTATGCCGAAGCGTAGCGCCCCCACGTACATTTTAGGTTTGATTTGCTTTGGATGACTTTGGTTGTGATTTTAGTGGTTTTTTTCTAGTGCTACGTACAAATTACAACTTTATTGCAATGTAAAGTGACATCATAAATTGACGGATATAAATGTCATTTGTGTACGGAAAGCTTTAACAAAAGATGTGGATGGATTGACTAATTATCAGACATCTCTTTCTTCCCCGTTAGCATGTAAATGTATTGTTTATATTAGCACGTATTATCGTCTCGGTGGGAACTAGACCCTAAGCAACAGTCGATAGATCGAGAAAAGCTATTTCGTCGCGTGACTTAATTCGTAGTTTTTGCCGCGACAAAAAACTAAGTGGTTCTACCCACGTCATAGCAATTACCGAATTGTCTAACGTGAGTCAACCGAATGCGGTTCAAATCACTCGAAAGTTCGAAACACTGCAAAAAATCTATCTAGTTATTGTTTTTTAAAAAGCATTTGGAAGAGTTACAAAAACAATATAATATTTCAGAGTAGTTATCATAACAATATATATGGATTATGGACGCTTCACACCACGTCAATCTGGCCCCGTGCTAAGTATCCGAAGAAGAAAATCCATGACCCAGGAACACAGAAAACCTTTTATTCCTTCGGCGGGATTCGTACTCGCGACCCCCGGCTTGAGCACTAATGCGCTGAACCACTGAGCCACAGAGGTCGTCTCATAGTTATGATCATGTTGCTTATGGAGACAAGTTATTTTAGGACTCCGTTTCCAAATAGTTAAACGGGACCATATTAACAGTATGTCTTTCTGCCCTTCCGTCTATTACCAGAAACTATCCTAGACGGTTAAAATTTTCACAGATGACATATTTGCCGCTAAAAACATAATATATAAACACGAGGGCTCCCATACAACAAACATATTTTTGCCGTTTTGTACTGAACTACAAGTGCGTGAGTCCAATTCGCATTTATTATTTATTTATTTAATAGAACTATAAACTTTATATTACAGTTAGCAGTTTCCTACAAAACTGGTGTAGCAGTTTGTCTATGCCCAATGAGTAGGTACATTAAGGTTTTAGGTTACTTACATTTGGCCGGTTTTATTTATTCGATAAAGTTTATGACACTTCGTCTAGTGCCTACTTAAACCTTGAGTTAGTTTGAATATCAGTATTGTTTTTTTATGTAATAGACCGTATAAACTCTCAAATAATTTACCTAATGAATTTTACTGAAGTATTCTCTCAATTACTAACTTAGGCCTTTTCATCTGTTATTTATACAGTACACTCCGAATGAATGCTAAGGTGTAAGCTACCTTCCTGTAAGTCTGGGACAGTCGGTTATAAATGTCATAAGGTTGCCCATTTCCCAAATACGGCATTATCACAGCACAGTCAGCCTAGTCCAGAGAAATGTCTGGCCAATACATCTGGGGCCAACCATGTGCGGGTTTCCTCACGATGTTTTCCTTCAACGTTAGAGTGTGCATTCGTTTATTGTATTTGAAATACGAAAAAGTGTCATTCGAAACGTCAAACCTGGGAATCGAACCTGCACTCTCTCGAGTGCGAATCAAACGGCCTACCCGCCACTACCCGCTCTCAATTACTAAAACTAAACGCTCTAACTAAACGCAACTAAACTCTCCAGTAATTTAAAACGAAATTGTTTGCCAAAATTGTGTTGTCAAGTTTGAACACTGAACATGAATCATACATTAGTCTAATAGTTAATGTTAGTTTTACGTGGACATTATTTTGCTCCTTAGCCTTTACAAGAAATCTACTGTAACGTTGTAACGTGTGTATTGTAAGTTATATCCGCAATATTACTTGCGGATATAACAAAACATTTATGTGGTTTGTTATTACTTATTTTCTTCGAAAATTCTCGTAAGATTACAAAAACAAACCGTAATGAGTATCGAAAACAAAAACCCAATTAGCTTTTATAAGGATAAGTAGTTTTCCTTTTATGTTGTTCAGTGCTAATAGATAATTGTTATTGTTTCTTAACTAGATGTTTACTTATGTAATCGATACCATGTAGGCTCCTATTATTCTGATACAACGTTTGACTTTTCGAAGTATAGGCACGAGATCACTAAATAGTTCGCCATAAAATTGATCCGTAGACGGCATCTGGGGGGTTGCCGCCTACTGAAGGATCAGAAGATGTAGGGTTCCCTTATGTCCGGGGAACCCTTAGCGAAGGAAGATGGCAGCATCGCCGTCATCTATAATCAGATGATGCCCGATGAGGCAAAACGTCAGCGGGGTTGTAGTAGTCACAATAGTTCCCATGGCCCCGCCATAAAGCGTGAAGAAGGACATCGGTGGTTTTAGTTGGTAAACCGGTGCATGGGAGTCCAATATAACCTTGCGACCCTCCCCTGGGTCGTGTGGTATGCAGAACGCATTTCCCTTCTAAAAAAAAGTACTATTCGCTCAACAAAAAAAAACTGAAATAAACTAAAAGGAGCTTTTTAGCGGAAAGGGGATAATTTATCTATCTAGCAAAAGGCAAAAGCCTGCGAGCTAAATTAGATTCGCAGATCTAAAATTTCTACATTATGATTATACTATGAAATATTACCTTTTAAAGAAATTTGCTCTGACACTAACTTCTTACAATTTTAATTGTATTTTGGCATACACAATAAGGATTGATTCATTTTAAATAATGAGAATTGAAGCATCTCCAAAAGTTGATGTTTTACAGCACGATTCACTAAATGTGGCCATTTTAGACCTACAGGACATTTTGCCAATATTCACTGTAGGCTATTACTTAGTCCAAGAAACTATATATGTGCCAAATGGCATTATTTTTTTACGCGTGTAAACGTTAGAAACAAACAAACAAACAAACATGCATTAAATTAATTAAGTTAGAGGTTGGTACTTTGACCCCTTAGCCTCTGCCAAAGGTTTGCATCTGTTTCAAATAATTAGAATATAGCGATAGAGAGGGGATTGTAAATGAACATCAAAAGGATTTTCCGCTCAACTAGAATTTCCGAGTCGGCACTTTCGTATGTAAAATTGACTTAACGCTTAACGATGTCTGAATCTGAACTCATTGGCTACATTTTTTTCCTAATTTTCGCAATTTCACTCGTTATTTACTTGAATAATCCTCTTAGAATACGTTTCTGAGAAATTATTTAGGTTTTAAGCGTTGGTTGATAAAAAATATCTACTTACTAATAGGTATTGTAATAGTAGTAAATATTAATAGGAGTATATAAAAATATTGCCTTTTAACTATCTGAATTACAAAATGTTTGAGAATTATCATAATAGGAATCCGATAATCGAAAACAAATAAAAATATTTGAATTATAAATGAAGGTTAAACAAAACACTATCACGTTTTCATGAAAACTTTTAGAGAACGACACATAAATATTATACTCACACTTGACCTTTGTGTAGATCTTGCCCCTTTAATCTACAGTTCTACACAGAAAATTGTTCTGGAAAAAACCTCATTTTCGTGGCTACCTTAAACGTACGAGCTTACGTTGTTAACATTTTTATAACAAGAGCAAGGAACTTAATATTTGATTTCACGATCTTTTTTTATTTAATACATTTTTGGTATAAGAATACTTGGTACCATGTCCCAAATATCCCAATAATTAAGATTGGTTGAAAACATACAGACCATTTTAATAAAAACCACCACTTCCATACGCTAATCCATGTAGCTGTCCTTTTCTGGTCCTGTTCTTTGATGCGATTTTGCTTGGAAGAAGAATATGCATAGAAGATTTTTGTCAGTCAATAAATTTTTGTACTTTGTTTGTGATTTTGGCGGTTAAAACGGGTAGGGTAAACACTTATTACTAAAACTTCGCTGTCCATCCGTGGCGTCTATCCAGGTTGTATCTCATGAACCCTGATAGTTAGTTGAAATTTTCAATGATGATGTATTTCTTTTGCCGCTATACCTATAAAAATCAAATACTTAAATAGAATAAAATAAATATTTAAGTGGGCTTCCACACAACAAACGTCTAACATCATTCTGAATGCTAAGTGTAAGTTGTTCTTTTCGCATTCGATCGTGAGCGCGTTTGGCGTTTTAACTAGGAATTTCTAGGTGATTGAACCTAGTTGTGAAGGCGACAACTAGGTGGCGCTGTACAAATCACATGTACAATAAAGTCAATAACGTTCATTCCTATCGGCTTCATTTACCGCTTACCTTTTGAATTTCCTCATTCAAAAGCGATGTTCAAGAAATGTATGAGACCTGGGCCAGCCCTACGTACAGTATATGTAAATATAGCTACATAATATAGTAACCGTTTCCTATTCTTTATTTTGTTTAATTTCACTTCGTTTCCATGTACATTTAAATTAACTTCGTCAAGGAGAGCAACACAAAGTAAAATAAAACATGGCGGATCAGAACAAAATTAACTAAATAATGTCATTTTGTCAATGGCATGACTTTTGACAAAGAAAGACGTATGGCATTCAAGACGTCGTCTCTTCGTAAAACTGTCTACTACATCAAAAGTCAAGTCAAAACAACTGTCATGGCCGCCCTAAAAATAGTGTTCTCGCAATAAAAAACTCTTCAAATTCAATTCATTTTTTTACGCATGTCCCCTTCTTCAAATTAATTTTTTCGTATTTTTATGATATTCCTATATTTTTTTCCTATTTACCTATGTAGTGTACATAGAACTGGCCCAAAATCAAACATGTCTTTTCTACCTATTATACAGGCTAGGGTAACCCTATGTTGGAGAACCATCCTTCGCCTATGCTACCCTTTTCACATTATTTATAGAGATATCCTTTCGTCAGTGATTGGAAATTATGTTAAAACGATCATTAAAAAGTTTATTACAAAGTTTGTGATTAAAATTTTTGGATTATACTCCATTCTTTACTGAACAATCGGAGTCGTTGATTTTCGAAGAATGAAAATTTTGCAGACTTGTTCGTTGTTTGTATGGGAGTTCGTACAAAAAAAATGAGATATTATATTGAAATTCTATTCATTTTATTGTAAAAAGGTCTTAAATAACGTAAAAGTTTTATTCTGGACTCTGGTGCTTTCACGTCACGTGAACGTATCTCCGCTCGCGTAATTACAGTAACCCACGGGAACTTAATACTTATAGTTTATATCTGTGCCAAATTTTATGATGATCGGTTTAGTAATTTTTCGTGAAACTGTAAATAAAGTATTCCTCGGGAACCGTACATTTCCCCGCGATAAAAAGCCTATGTCCTTTCTCAGGCTCTAGACTATTTGTGTACCAAATTTTATTTAAATCGGTTCAGTAGTTTTGCCGTGAAAGACGGACAAACAGACATACATACACACTTTTTAACCGACTTCCCAAAAAAGGAGGCGGTTTAAATACGTTCGGCTGTACCTATATATATATATATTTTTTTTTTGTATGTTCAACGATTACTCCGCCGCCTGTGGACCGATTTTCAAAATTTTTTCTGTCATGTATAGGGTGTAATACCAAATTGGTCCTTTTGATATCAAAGTGGTGACCTGATGATGGGATCCATGAGGAATCGAGGGAACTCCTCGAAATTTATATGGACACATATGGTGATTTTGACTTTTTCTGAAGTTGTTCATATGCTACCAAAACGTAAGATTTTGCTCCAAGGTATACCCTGGATCCAAAAGTACAGAACAGAACTCCTGACTCCTTATAGATACATGTTTGGGGATTTCGGCGTTGTTTAAAGAACTGCAAGCATATGCCACCCTATCAGTTAGAGTAATCATCATCATCACCACCACTATCACACCATGCATCATCAGATTATGATGATATAAAAGGTATTTCTCATAGTATTTTACACTAACACGGAGATCTTTGAACATTACTCTGCCGTTTATGGACCTATTTGCAAAATTATTTTGTTATTGTAAAGGGTTTAAGTCGTCCTTAAACTGGTCCTTTAGTCACTAAAGTGGAAACTTGATGATGCGATCCATGAGGAATCGAGGGAACTCCTCCTCCTACTGAAATGTATCCAACATAAAAGGGAAGCTGATGGGAATCGGCATCTATACACGCTTCGCCACTGGTAGTTTCCATGTATAAGTTATATTACAAATACTTTGTAGGGAAAATAATTTTGACTGAATTCGGATAAAATCTTATGAAGTTCATAATTTTAAAATAGCCTATAATATATCGATAGTTACGGAACCCTCCATAGATAATATGTCCTGATATGCTCTTTGTTATGTAATTATTCATTTTGAAGTTTTTAAACAATTTCTGAGTTTCCTATTTTCCATCGCTTTCCCCTTTCATATACCTACATAATCTATCATGTAGGTGATTAGGTGTATGAAATTATTATCAAAATGCCTCGTCATTCTAATCAAACATTGTATTGTGTGGGCTACATAAATTATTCTATGGTCACCTTTTGTCAGGTTAAGGAAGAGACCCTTAACCCTTAAGGGTTGTACATAGCTATTGTAGGACAGGGTTAGGGTCTCAATGAATAAGGTTTATATAGGGTGCGGATTCTCCTAACAAAACCTTGTCGAAATTGGACTAATAAGATGGACAACACGTCATGTAATAAAGTATATTTAAATATTATGTACGTTTTACCAAAAAAATATTATTACTTGTTAAAATTGTATATTTTGCAGGGATAAATAAATTAAAACCAACTTCCAAAGTAAAAATGCACAAAACAGTATGAAATAATAAATAAAACATATTTTCTAAATAAATCACCTTTTAAATTTGTCTAAAATGTTAACTATTTCTCTACTCAATCTTCATAATTTTGAAGTCGGTACCAGACCGAACAACATCCTGATAAAACAATTTTTTATAGAACTCACGTTCAAGTTGACTGGTACCCACTTCAAAATTATGAAGATTGACGAACTGACATAATAGTCGACATTATTGATACATTGTTTCACGACGAAATGAAAAAAATTACGTAGCTTAAAATGCGCGTTTCCCAGTGATAAGAGTTATGACCGAGCTAGATAAATTTTTCTTCCCCAAAACTCTCTAATACTTACTTGTAGCCGTTTTTGAGAAAACGATTATAGTATATATTATACAAGATTTTCTCGTTTAAAGTATTTAAAGATTAATGAAACACCCGATTTAAACATCTTGAATGAGGCTCGAAAGTTGGAGAAAGTAATAAAATGTAATGAATTTCTGCCTTTGGAAGTTTGGAACTCGAAGTCGATTGTTAGTTCTGGGGGTCGATAACAAGAGTTGGCAAGCGTAACTTTGGGTATCAATGAATTCGATTGTGTCTGGAGATTATTATTTTGATTTGATTTTGACCTTTAAGTTCTTGAATAAGATAATAAACTTTCGTTAGTATTATGTACTCACTTTTTAATACATACTTCAGACCTTTGATTTTTGACATCAAATGAAGCGGCCCACCAAGTTGAATATTTTTTGTAAAGGCGGTATGTCGATCTCAACCAAACGGTTGGGCTCTTGTGTTTTTAATCAGGGTCACCAGGTACTCCAGATCTTCGATTATCCTAGTTTTTATAGTTCTCCCTTTATGTGGCCATTAAACCCTAACTAGGTATGTACCAAATTTCAGCTCTCTGAGTTTATGGGAAGTACTAGTTCTATTCTGATGATCATGAATGAGTGAGTGAGTGTCATAAATGCGAAACTTTGCTTTCGCTTAACTTCAGAACTAAATGACCTACAGACTTGAAATTTTAGATTTTAATTATGTGATTATAGCTTACTGGATAACGAAAATTTCTGCGTTCTGGTCTTATCCAGAGGTTCTCAAATAGGGGCCTGAAAATGCGGCGAAATGTTTCCAGTAAAGGATGGTAGTTGGTACGGTAGTGTTTGCTTCGCGCTCGACTTGGCGTTGGCAATGCCGTGCCCCCCGATAAAACACAATTTTTTGATTTTTTTTCCGATGAAAAATTTCGGAGTAATTCCGTCTATCCGTATTCCGTAATCTAAATATATAAAAGGCAAACCTACTGAACGGATTTTGCTGAAATTTGAAATACAGATAGTTGTAATGACGTGGGATAGTTAGATAGATTGTAATGGGTAGCGGATGCGCTAAGAAAGGATTTTTGAATATTCGCCCCTCGTCAAAAGGGGGTGAAAAAGAGGTTAAAATTTTGTATGAAAACCGAACTCGAACGAGCGAAGGACGAAGTCGCGGGAAAAAGCTAGTATGTAATATAATTACGTAGTCGTGTTATAGTCTTTTTTATAAAAATCCCTTTTGATACGGAACGCTTAACAACGAAAATAATAGAAATGAAATTTGTGAAATCTAATATTATATAATTGCCACTTAGATCTATTTAGCCAGGAGCCGTTGTAAATTATAAACGTGCCCCGAAGACAATAAATAATGAGAATAAAAATAAAAGTTGAATATTTACAGGGTTTTTTTTACAATATTGTAGGTTAATTCAATAAATTAATAAGATGAATCTCGTAAAAATACTATCCCACCAAAAACATTCTGTAAAAAACTAGCCAAGTCTCGATGGAGCTGCTTGTTTATCTCTAAAAAGTAATGAAATCTAGACTAAGTCGTGCCAAGTCTAAGGATCCTTACTGCGATTTATTTATTATTATAGTTAATGTTGTGTGACTTTGCCCTTGAAAATTCTTTATACGTTAGAAGTCAATTTTGTTTACACGTAATGTTTATCAGATTCTGTTGTAACTACCTATGTTTGTTAAGCGAGATAATAGCCCATACTGGTATTGGTAATTGGACGCTAGTTATTTTAGGCTGTTGTTGATTGTATAACACATGTATTGGAGCAATGGTGTCATGGAGCTCCTTTTGTACCCTTGTGTACTCTTCAACGGCCAAGTCACACAACATTAACTATAATAATAAATAAATCGCAGTAAGGATCCTTAGACTTGGCACGACTTAGTCTAGATTTCATTACTTTTTAGAGATAAACAAGCAGCTCCATCGAGACTTGGCTAGTTTTTTACAGAATGTTTTTGGTGGGATTTCACTTCTTTTTGTAGAAACGTAGGAATATTGATTTATTTTACTAGATTTTAGTGTAATTTGTTTATTTAATTTGTGTAATGTTCGAGTAGAATAAAGTTAATTGTTTGACTATTTCTTCTTGTAAACTTGTAAGTATAAGTATAAAAGCCAGTCTAGTCTTATCCAGAGTTTTCCTTTAATTTTATTTTTATGCGTATTAAAAGCAGAAAGGGAGGCATTCGCCCAGCAGTGGGACGCTACCGGCTAGATTAAATTAGAAGATGTGTCCCACTTCACTGGATTTTTGCAATGACAGTCGATTTTTTTATGTACCAATAGTAGAAGGGGGCATTGCCATATCTCTAATCAGCTGAGACCAGCTGAGGGTTCTTCATCAGATACTTCAGACCTTCGATTTTTGACATCAAATGAAGTTGCCCACCAAGTTGAATATTTTTTGTAAAGGCATCTCTAATAGTTTGGTTGGGCTCTTGTGTTTTCTAATAAGGGTCACCAGGTACTCCAGATCTTCGATTATCCTAGTTTTTATAGTTTTTCCTTTATGTGGCCATTAAACCCTACCTCTGTACCAAATTTCAGCTCTCTGAGTTTATGGGAAGTACTAGTTCTATTCTGATGATCATGAGTGAGTGACTGGGTGAGTGTCATAAATGCGAAACTTTGCTTTCGTTTAACTTCGGAACTAAATGACCTACAGACTTAAAATTTTGAAATTTAAGTATGTGATTATACTTTACTGGATGACGAAAATTTCTGCGTTCTGGTCTTATCCAGAGGTTCTCAAATAGGGGCCTGAAAATGCGGCGAAATGGTTCCAGTAAATAATGGTACGGCAGTGTTTGCTTCGCGCTCGACTTAGCGGGGGCACTCCCGTGCCCCCAGATCGACGTTCTGGTCTTATCCTGAGGTTCTCAAATAGAGGCCTGAAAATGCGGCGAAATGGTTCCCGTAAATAATGGTACGGCAGTGTTTGCTTCGCGCTTGACTTGGCGGGGGCACTGCCGTGCCCCCAGATCGATTATCCTAGTTTTATAGTTTTCCCTTTATGTGGCCATTAAACCAATTTCAGCTCTCTGAGTTTATGGGAAGTACTAGTCCTATTTTGATGATCATGAGTGAGTGAGTGTATAAGTGAGTGAGTGAGTGAGTGTCGTAAATGCGAAACTTTGCTTTCGCTTAACTTCGGAACTAAATGACCTACAGACTTGAAATTTTGGATTTTAAGTATGTGATTATAGCTTACTGGATGACGAAAATTTCTGCGTTCTGGTCTTATCCAGAGGTTCACAAATAGGGGCCTGAAAATGCGGCGAAATGGTTCCAGTAAAGGATGGTACGGCAGTGTTTGCTTCGCGCTCGACTTGGCGGGTGCACTGCCGTGCCCCCAGATATGATACCGTAGTAGGATAATTAATGTATTAAAGCTTTCAAACTACAGAGATATAGAGTAGACCACGGGAAGGTCATGTTACCACAGTTATTGTCTTTACGCGGGTAGTGTCGCGGGCTAAAGCTAGTAATAGATTAATTTGTTTCTTTGCATTGAATAGGCTCTGAAACTACTGGATCGATTTCGATGGGCACAGATAATAATAGTAATATATATCTATGGATGTTTCAAGAGCTCCGTGGCCTAGTGGGTAGGCCGTTTGGTTTGTACTCGAGAGAGTGCAGGTTCGAATCCCAGGTTGTGGTGTGTACCAATTAGGGTTGCCATCTCTTACATATGACTCCCCGGACAAGACGCGTGAAAACCCCGGATTTTGGAGTACGAAACCCGGACATAGAACAGTTTTTACCCGACTACGGCAATGTCAAAAAGAAAGGAAGATTTATTTAGATTATTATTTTTATTAGATTATTGATGCTTATCAAAAAAAACTTAAGTAGGCCTTCCTAATTCTGCCTACAAAAACCCGGATAGCAAATAAAATCCGGCCCGGACGCTCCCCGGACGCCCTTTACACTAGGACAAATCCGGGGAAACCCGGACGGATGGCAACCCTAGTACGTATTGACCAGTCATTCCTCTGGACTAGGCTGACTGTGTTGTGAAAATGCCGTATGTGCTTTGGCAACCATAATTATTACGACATTTAAAAACCAACTGTCCCAAGCACTACTTCGCTCGGAAAATTCTGTATAAATCATCCATTAACGGATGACGACGCTTCACACCACGTCAGTCTAGCCCTGTGCTAAATATCCGAAGAACTTGTGTTACGGGGACACGGGAATTAGGTACATATATTTAATACTAGATGTTGCCCGCGTCTTCGTGCGCACAAAAGTTAATTTCGCAGAAACCGTACATTTTCCCGCGTTAAAAAGTAGCCTTCCCCGTGGCAATGAGTAATTAATATCACAAGTGCCCGTGGTCTACTCTACATCTGTGCCAAATTTCATCAAAATCGATCCAGTAGTTTCGCGGCCTATTCAAACAAACAATTATTAGTATAGATTATACTATACCTACATATATTTTTGTTTTTTAATTACATTTTACGCAAATTTAATACACACACATGACCCAGGAACACGGTAAACTTTTTGTTCCTTTGGCGGGATTTGGCTTTGGATCTGGCTTGAGCGCCAACGCACTAACCACTGAGTTCAGAGGTCGTCATTAGATATAGAGTTGACTACGCTGAAGGACGTAAGCTTATTGTTTATCGCGGCAAAATATTTGGTTTCTGCGCATTTTTTTAATTAAGAGATCTAAAACTATACTGTGTTTGTGATAAAGAAAGTCACAGACAAAAGCTTGTTAACTTATATTAAAACACGATTCTATTCCGTAACTTTCAAGTTTTTTCATAAATTACTTCATTACGCCATTTTCATCAAAGAACAAATCTCTCTCAGAATATCTGAAGATGAGTTTGGATGATAACAAGTTGAACGCCCGCTTTCGGTTGGATGATCTTCAACATTCATTCAAATGAAAATTCAGGTGTTTGTTAGTTCAGCGAAAATTTAAGTTTTTAAAGTTTGTTTCTTTGCGCTTTTGAGAAAATGATGTAAGTTTATTGCTGGTAAAAATGTGCTAACGACTGCTATAAAAACGATACCATGAAGTTCGCTGGCAGTTCTTTGCAAGTTGCTACTAATAACAGCTATATTCAGGGTGGTTATATTTTCACTAAAAAGCAATACCATGAAGTTGACTGGAAGTTCTTTGCAAGTTGTGACTAATAACAGCTACATTCAGGGTGGTTATTTTAGTCTCATCATTCTATATTCAATTATGTATGATAATCTCAAATAAATATGGGATAGCCATGCTTCGGCACGAATGGCTTGACTTGATTAAACCACTGCCTCACTGAAAACCGTAGTAAAATGATGCTTGCGTTGCAGTAGCCAATTTTTTAACCGACTTCCAAAAAAAGGACGCGGTATATATATTATATATTTTTTTTTGACCACAATTCCCCGATCTGTGGACCGATTTTCAAAATTCTTTTTTTGATGTAAAGGGTATAATCCCAAGTTGGTCCCGTTTTGAAAAAAGTGGTGACCTGATGATGGGATCCATGAGGAATCGAGGGAACTTCTCGAAATTTATACATGTGCTGATTTCAACTTTTTATTACTTATAATGAATGTCCTTTATTACTATAAACATAAAGCATAGTACCTGTAGTGCATAAAACCGTAACGTCCTTATTGATTATAGTCATTACAAAATACAAATTCTGGGAGATTGGGAGATTGACCCTCCTAGCCTAGCAGGCAATTTTCATGAGCATTCAAAGATCGCTATTTACGGTACTGGATTTTTTTGTTTTCAGGATCATGTTCTTATTTAACCTGTATCGTCTTAAGTACAGTTTAAGAAATCTACTGTTATGTAATTTCTAGTAAAACATTTTCGTGCCTACATTAAAATTTTACTGAATCTTTTTAAAATACTACAACATATATTTTTTTTAATATTTAATTTGAGTGTAGCTAGTTACTTATGTAACTAATTAAAATAAATATTAAATAGTTTGTTATTTATTTTAATTAGTTTCATAGATGAAAATTTTAAGAAAAATTACAATAGGAAATATTCACATGGTTTTTAATAATAATTGAAATAAATCTTATATATTTGAAAACAAAGAATAATTTTAACAAGAATAATTGTAAAAATCAAAGAAACATAATATTTTTCTAAAAATATACTTAGTTTTGAGTTATGATTAGTTATTATTATTATAAATAGCAGTTTTCGTAGCGCGGCGACAGATACATGAAACATAACGAAAAACTCGTAGGGGAAAATATTACAAAAATATTGTACGTGCTTTTGTCTGTATATTGAGCATTGACCTTTTGATGTTACTTTTACTTAGTCCACGGCCACACTAACGATAATAATTTGCAACGGTAATCACGGATTTGGTTGCCGGGCTCAAATCTTATTCTTTAAACGAGACAATATTCTAAATACCCGGTTTCTCAAAAACGGCTACAATTTGATAATATAATAAATGATAATACTACAACATACTATGAAATTTAGTGTACAGGGAGTTTAGGGGAAAAAATCGATTTAGCTTGGTCTAACCCTCGGAAACTGCGTAGTTTTAAGCTATATGTGGTTTTTTTTTTCGAAAATTACGGAATTTCGGAATATGGTGATATTCTAATCCCGGTCAGATATTTTTTTTTGTGATTTTTTTAAAAATATATCAGCACTCCGAGCAAAGCTTCATTACCCAGGAACTGGTTGTTTAAAGACATATTCGTTTCAAGTATCTAGTTATTATATTACTAGCATTAATTGCTCGCGATTTCGCACCGCGAGAAGTTAGAGGTTTTAAACATTCATCCCCTATTTTAGCCACTTATGGACTGAACTTTAGCAGACGTTGAAATATATAATTCATTATTTTTGTCGTATTTAATTCATACTAAATATCATGTAAATATGTCCAAAGAATAAAAAGTTTCATACAAAATTTTATCACCTATTTTACCTCCTTGGGGGTTAAATTTTGAAAAATCTTTCCTTAGTGGATGCCTACGTCATATGAGAAATATGTGTGCAAGATTACAAATTTCCAGCCTTAAGGGTTTGGCCTGTGCGTTGATATATCAGTCAATCAGCTTTGCCTTTTATACTCGTATTTGAAATCGTTCGATTAAGCAATTGTCTTGAGAGAAAAATAGTGTTTAATCCTTTGATTAATTATTACAATCCTCTCTCAATCAATCACATCAATTAATACCTCTTTTTAATATTATATCTTAACCAATATATCGGGCTTTCGTGGTATGTTAACTCTTTTATATATAACTACCCAAATACCTCACGAGAGACTGAGCAAGCGGACATGTGGCAGTAGACAAACATTCCGGTGTTCCACTAAAGACTCCACTTGAATTGAACAAAGGATCTTTAGTACCCCCAAGGACGTGCTCGAGTCTCGAATGTCTAAAATATTTCTTTGAAGTTGTCCAAAGTTCAACACCTTTATACTTCTCCATTAAGAGTTTGCGATGGATATTTTATATTTTCTTTTAAGGGTTTTTGAAGGTATTTTTTTTTTAAGTCTTTGCAACGATCCCTACATAAATTCTTGGTATAATGTGCAAAATAAATTCAAATCTTTGAAAGCTCACGCAGTCTGCTAGCCCGCAGTAGGATTGAAAAGTGGTTAATTACAGCAAATAATTTCTCAAACTGTAAAGAAATTCATCCGCACGGGTATGTTAGTCTTTAATATATAAAGCTTTACGTGGTAACTATATATTAATCCAATAAGCTCCGTGGTCTAGTGGATAGAGCTCTCGACTCGGAGGTCGTGGGTTCGACTCCCGCATTAGAACAACAAAAAAATTTGTTTCCAAGTTTGGTTAGGACAATGCAGGCTGATCACCTGATTGTCTGGACATGTAAAAAGTCGGACCTGCGCCTGATCTCACGCCAGTAGTGTCGGTTATTGAATAAAGTTCAATTTTGAATAGCTATATTAAAAATGCAGCGCCTTGTCGAGTCGCGTCTCGGTGTGTCTAACCCTAAATCAAAATGTAGCATCTGCAATAATAACCCGTCGGTGCGTTGATTATTTTTACAAGCCGGCTCCGTTCGGGTTCTACGACAGCTTTCAGGTGATTGGCAGTCTGCCATATTACGGTATCTATTTAACCACTACATAACTCGTGTTTACTACCGTAGTATTGATTGAGGAGAACAAAATACGGAGGCGTGAATGCGAAAACACAACGCAAATAGTATGGAATACGTGTTAGCAGGCGCACGGTATCCCAACGTATGTAACGAACTTTTGAATACAAATATACCTACACAACACAAAATGATATTATTTAATTAAAATGTAAACAAAGGACGGTGAAAGCTATGATAAAATAATGATTGCCACTATATTATAGTATTTAATAGTCACCTTTTTTAAATTTAAATCGAAACATAAAAGAATATAATATCTGATACTAACTATTGAGCCCATAAATATCATTAAAGGTTTCATATGCCATATCAGCAATAAATTAAAGTTATTTATTTGAGTACCTTTTACACGCATAGACTTTATTTAATTACTTCAATATCAAATCAATAAAAATGTAAGTTTAAGTGCTTAATATTCTAAGTAAGTTTTATTCACTGCTATCGTTATAGGGGAGAATAGTAAGCTATCGCGGGATAGAACCCCAATTCTGATATTTAACTTAGACTTTCAATTAACTTTCAATTAATAATAAATGAATCGTTTTGATATCATAAAATTATTTTAGGGTTTGTTCTGATTCAACGTTATTTTGTCGTTTATGAGAATACCATTTTCTGTTTCAACCAAGATTTCAAGATTTTAAAACTTAATAAGTATAGGTTATTATTTTATGCCTCAGCCAGGATGTCCATGATTATACTCTTGGGGATTCTTCTTACGTTACATATGAATGATACAATCTATAACATTCTAATATGCTTCTTTATTCATATATGTGCAATAGATACATTTAATACACAACTCATAATATGACAGAGCAAACAAAGTATTTTACATCTATGGCAAACTACCAATACATGTCTATGCTGTACATAGCCTTTCGGCTTACTATTTATTTATTTATTTATTTATGGCGTCGGCTTATCACCATTTGCCAATGTCAAGTATATTATTTTCATCAACGTAGGTACTGTATTTCTAAATCGTCAAGTCCAAAGTCTAGTCAAAGTCGAAATAAGTAGTCAGGGTAGTCAATTAGTCAAGTCAGTCGATTCAGTAAAGTGGTAGACGCATTACTGAAACTTCCTAGGGAGTTTTGGCGGGAAACCCAATTTAGCACGCATTTTGTAGAATGTATCACTTTTCCACACTAATGCACCTCGACGAATAATTAATGGTTAATATTCCACCACTATAACACATTAAAAACCGAGTTAACACGAATTTAGAAAAATAATACAGAAACACAACATTGCTGATTGACTTTCCCGGCAAAACTCCTTCGGCTTACTAAAATAAACTATCTTAAGCTTCAAAGTGACAGGAAGAAGTTTGGCATTGACATAACATCTTATATAATTATAATGCAAGGAATTTGTAAGTATTATATACAACTGGAAAGAGCTCTCGGCATCAAATCTGTGCCGAGAGGGAGATACAATACAAACCACTCCGTCTCTTTTTAACAAGGGTGACAACAATATTTTTAATTTGGGGTCAAATTAGTTGAAGTTTGAAAACATATGGTGATTTCAACTTTTTCTAAAGAAGTCCAAGCACATGCTATCAAAAAGTAATATTTTGCTCCAAGGTATACCCTGGATCCAGAAGTATAGAACAGAACTCCTGACTCATTATAGATACATGTTTGGGGATTTCGGCGTTGTTTAAAGAACTGCAAGCTGCAAGCATATGCCACCCTGTCAATTAGAGTAAACATCATCATCACCACCACTATCACACCATACATCATCACATTATGATGATATAAAAGGTACTTCTCATAGTATTTTACACTAACACGGAGATCTTTGAACATTACTCTGCTGTTTATGGACCTATTTGAAAAATTCATTTGTTGTTGTAAAGGGTTTAATTCGAAATTGGTCATTTAGTCACTAAGGTGGAAACCGGATAATGCGATCCATGAGGAATCGAGGGAACTCCTCGAAATTTATATCGTCACATATAGTGATTTTGACTTTTACTGAAGTAACACAAGCATATGCTACAAAAAAATAAGATATTGTACCAAGGTATACCCTGGATCCAAAAGCACTGAACAGAACTCCTCAGTCTTTAAAGATATCCATTTGGAAATTTCGGCATTGTTTAAAGAACTGCAAGCATATGCCTCGGTTGGTTTCAACATCTTATTTTTGTATCTAGGGTATACCCTAGATCCAAAAGCACTGAACAGAACTCCTCAGTCTTTAAAGATACGCGTTTGGAAATTTCAGCATTGTTTAAAGATGATATTGCAAGCATATGCCACTTTGTAACTTACAGTAATCATCATCATCACCTTAACAACAATACCTAACGGAAGCTTGGCACGTATTCAATTATACATTCGATCGTTTATTTTAGACGTTCTTAAGACGTATTAATAACAACTTAACATATATAACTAAAACGGGTGAAATTATTATTTTTAAACAAAAAATTAAACCGACTTCCAAAGTAAAAATACACAAAAAAGTATGAAATAAAACTTATTTTCTAAATAATTTCCCTTTTAAATTTGGATATTTCTCTACCTAATCTTCTTAATATGAACTTTAAGCCACCACCACGGTACCGGCAAATATGAACGTGAGTTCTATAAAATATTGTCGAATATCGTTTGGGCTGGTATCGACTTCAAAATTAAGAAGATTAAGTAGAGAAATAGCCAAATTTAAAAGGGGAATTATTTAGAAAATAAGTTTTATTTCATACTTTTTTGTGTATTTTTACTTTGGAAGTCGGTTTAATCTTTTGTTTAAAAATAATAATACGTCATAAATGATAATACAAGTTGCTGAAACGTATATTATAGAGTGACTTTTAACTAGTGTAAAACACTTTACCACGTGATAATGCTCATGATAACAAACATCTTACCCAAATAAACTTTTTGGAGCATTTATTATAAGTGAAAATTCCTTTAGCGGCACTGTGCATTTTTCTTGGAATGGGTAAAAACTGTTAAACTCGAGCAGGACACGTGAATCTGATTGAAAAGTCATAAAATGCAACTTGCAATTGTTTGCTGTCTTGGTTTACGCGAGCATGAAACTATTTTAGTTCGGATTTACTTGTGACCCTAACTATTGACCTTTGGCCTTGACCTTGACCGCCAATCATCCCCATCACATTTACCCTTACATTGGCCTTTACCTCCAATTGTCCCCCCACGAAAATTGTCTCCAGTTAAATGGCTCGACTTTTGAGATTTTTGGGGCCATTTTGAAAGTTGACGTACGGTGGAATCAGTATCTAAGAGAAAAGAGGTGTCTACAGTTAAATGGCCCCACTTTTGAGATTTTTGGGGCCATTTTGAAATTTGACGTATGGTGAACACCATGGAGAACAGAAGTGTCTCCAGTTAAATGGCCCCACTTTTGAGATTTTTGGGGCCATTTTGAAATTTGACGTATGGTGAAAACACTATGAAGAAAAAAGTGTCTCCAGTTAAATGGCCCCACTTTTGAAAATTTTGGGGCCATTTTGAAATTTGACGTATAGTGAAAACACTAAGGAGAAAAGTGTCTAGTTAAATGGCCCCACTTTTGAAATTTTTCACTTCTACCGGCACTCCCGAAGTGCAACCCGTTGTTTTTTATTATTATTTAATTCGCTACCCAATGTTAAGTTGAGGTGGATTAAATAAAAAAGTTCCTTTGGGAAAGTTTGTAATCATGAGCACTACCACGTGGTAAAGTATATTTTGCACTAATTAAAAGTTTGACGACCTCATTGGCTTAGTGGTTGAGCATGTTGGTAATCAAGCCGGTCGCTGGTTCGAATTCCGCTATTTTTTCTTTTAAAACTTTTACTATCAACTTATAACGTAATTACACAATTTATATGTTATAAAAGCTTGTCGAGAATCAAATAAATTGTCTCATAAATCTATCAGATCAAGTTACTTGATTTACTTCTTTGATTTGTTTGATTCTCGACAAGCTTTTATATCATATAAATTGTGTTATTACGTTGTAAGTTGATAGTAAAAGTTTTAAAGGAAAAAATATTTTATTCTTTTTAGCGCATTCAAATAAAATATTGTTTTTTAAAAAAGTTTTTTTTTTTTACTTTTAATTTATTTTTTACTTTTAAGTTATCGCTAGATAGGTTTCTCAGTCTGTTGATCTCATTTAACGCATCATTATTGCAAGGTCGTTTGCCGGTTAATTTAGTACAGTCAAGCTCTTCAGGAGACCTCCTAGAGATTTTACTCTACTCAGTAAGGACCTCAAAAAAACCCCAACACACCATACTTTCATTTGATACCCATATTGTACGAGTGCATTAAAAATAACGTGTCGGCCATATTGGGTGTTCCGCCATGTTGGATTTTCGAGTTATTCTCAGCAAGCCCTTTCATTTGATACCCATATTGTAGGATTGCATTCAAATTGACTGTCGGCCATCTTGGATGTTCCATCATGTTGGATTTTTGGGTTTTTCTCAGCAATCCCTTTCATTTGATACCCATATTATAGGAGTGCATTAAAAATAACTTGTCGGCCATCTTGGATGTTCCATCATGTTGGATTTTCGAGTTATTCTCAGCAAGCCCTTTCATTTGATACCCATATTGTAGGATTACATTAAAATTGACTGTCGGCCATCTTGGACGTTCCGTCATATTGGATTTTCGAGTTTTTCTCAGCAATCCCTTTCATTTGACACCCATATTGTAGGAGTGCATTAAAATAACTTGTCGGCCATCTTGGATGTTCCATCATGTTGGATTTTCATGTTATTCTCAGCAAGCCCGTTCATTTGATACCCATATTGTAGGATTACATTAAAATTGACTGTCGGCCATCTTGGACGTTCCGTCATGTGGATTTTCGAGTTTTTTTCAGCAATCCCTTTCATTTGATACCCATATTGTAGGAGTGCATTAAAAATAACTTGCCGGCCATCTTGGGTGTTCCATCATGTTAGATTTTCATGTTATTCTCAGCAAGCCCTTTCATTTGATACCCATATTGTAGGAGTGCATTAAAAATGACTTGGCGGCTATCTTGGATGTTCCGCCATGTTGGATTTTCGAGTTATTCACAGCAAGCCCTTTCATTTGATTGCATATTCACGCCAACCAAGATACTCGTCAAGACGAATCATACGAGCCCAAACTCGATGGAACCCAATCGTCGTTTAATTACAGAGTTCCTATGGCCATATTCTAGCTCCCTGGTTACCATATAGTATCAAAGTACTCGTCAAGACGAATTAAACGAGACAAAACTTGATGGGGTTGCGTCGTTTAATTACGGAGTTCCTATGGCCACCTTCCAGCTCCATCATCAGATCCTGGTTACCATATAGTATCAAAATACTTGTCAAGACGAACTAAACGAGCCCAAATTCGATGGGACTATGTGGTTTTATTTTGGAATTCCTGTGGCCACCTTCCAGCTCCATCATCAGATCAACTCCACGTCATCATAATATTGCATTGTCATGCGGTTTACATATTCGTGCAAAATTTCAACTCAATCGGAAACCGGAAAGTGGATCAAATTTAACATGCAAGAATCCATTGCAGACCGACAACGGGACAGGTGAAACTAAATAAAAGCTTATAAAATTAAACACAAGTTCTTCGAGAACTTACCACGGGACAAGATTGATGTGGTGCGAAGTGTCCATAAATGTTATTATTATATTATAAGTCATCCTATACAGATAAACCTACCAATATTATAACTCTGTCTGTCTGATGTCGCCCGCCCGCCCGCCTCACGTAACTATGCGCACATAATAAGCACTCAGGGATTAAGATTTTTTTCTACCAGTGAAAGAATTTTTCAAATCTGTTAGGTTTCAGAAATTATCAATAACATACAAACATACAATGGTTTCATCTTCACAATATCATGAAGGTAGGTAAAATAATATAAATGTCCTACATTACCTATTAAATCATATTGTCACCCGAACATTTAGAATGTTCCAAGGGAAATACACGGCGTTTTGTGTTGCAACTATTCTATTTTCATTTCTTCCATTTTACTCTACCAAAATGCAAATAATCAAAAAATAAATAACAAATTTCTAATTATCGATTAGTAGGTAGGTTCTAAACAACTAGTGATTTTTATTTTACATTTCTCTCTCAGATTATGAATAACATAATATTTAACCGAGTTTATTAGTATTTCTTTCTTATACACTATATCGCACATAAAATCTACCAAACCTAAAATTTAAGGAAAGATATAAACTGGCTACACTAGGTTACTTGTTAGAACGAGACACAGGGATAACTTATAGCTATCTCACCGGGACCGGTTTTTTTATTGCGCACGTGATAAGCTTTAAGTCTGAGTAGTAAAGATCATTTTTGATTGAATTAAAAGAAAATAAAGTTTGAAGTACTCTTTCCTGTTGTATATAATACTTACAAATTCCTTGTTATAATGTTATGCAACAGCTATGACGTATATTTGACAGAACAAATCTTCATACAAGAAAACCATACCATAGAGAAAAGAGGTAAGGAGAATGATCTCGTGTATTAAAAAGTGTCTGTTGAAAGGAAGCAATATAAGATGGCGCTATAGTAGCATGTGGACGAATTTAAAAAAAGCGCCACAAAATGGCTACAAATTATTAGAGTAGATAACTAACCAATAACTGACTTTCAAAAAACTTCACTCCATCTTTAATTGCTAACTTCATATCATACTCTCTTCTGGCTCTAGCGCCATTATGGCCAGTTTTGGAACTATTATTTGGTTACTTTTGTCGGACATTTTTTAGCTTTTCTGCTCTAGAGAGATGGTCCCCCTTACTTCTATTCTCCATGTTTTCACCATATTTCAAACGTCAGCCATCTTGTTTTCACATGTCAAATGGCACCAAAAATCTCAAAAGTGAGGCCATCTAACATTTAACATTTAACTGGCCATTCAATATGTGAGACACTTTTTGCCTGAACATGATTTGTCTACACTAATATTATAAAGAGGAAAACTTTGTTTGTATGTTTGTTTGTTTGTTTGTTTGTAATGAATAGGCTCAAAAAGTACTGGACCGATTTCAAAAATTCTTTCACCATTCGAAAGCTACATTATCCACGAGTAACATAGGCTAAATTTTATTTTGAAAAAAATAGGGTTCCGTAATATATTTGGGTTTTCGGACACAATGTGTAAAAAACCAACCAGAAAAGTTACTTATTTTGCGTACGCTGCCTAAACTTTAAAAGATAGAACCATATAATGTTCTAATTAATTGTAGATCTTATAAATATCTACAAAAAAGTCCGCGACACATTATACCTATCTATGTCGAGTGAGGCACAACAACCATTTTTTTATTTAGAAATCTTGAATTTTTTTTGGACTACATTTAAACGCGTTTATTTTACTCATGCTATTAATCCTTATCAAAATAAATTATTTCATCACTAAGTACAGTTTATGTAGATAATATTTGGCCTTTGAATTATTAAAATTGGACGTTTGGTTTTGAAGTTATGACGAAATTTAAATATTACGATTTCTGCCGCACGGCCCGTTGCGAAGTCCGAGATATATTAGTATCAGTATTGTACCCGTGCGAAGCCGGGCCGGGTCGCTAGTCTATAATAAATGGTTTTAGTAAAAAGACACTGCATTGAAACTGTACTATTGTAAATGCCGTTGCACACGTTCCGGTTGCCGGGTAGCCGGTGCCGGTCGGGTCGGTCGCGAAGTGTATGGCAGCCATTACACAGTCAATCTAGATCGAGATCAATGATCTTGATCCAGATTGACTGTCTAAAGAGTAAAAATTACAACATTAGACGGTCAATCTGGATCAAGATCATTGATCTCGATCACGGATCTCGATCTAGATTGACTGTGTAATGGCTGCCTATGGCCATGTACACCGCTACGTGTGAAAGCTATCTTACATGGCCATGTACACTTCGCGGGCTACCCGGCACCGACTACACGGCACCGGTTACCCGGCACCGGCTACCCGGCAACCGGAACGTGTGCAACGGCACTTACCGTCAGTTCACATCGCGAAGTGATGCGACACGTGGTAGTAAATAAGTGTAAAAATAAAAAAATACGCGTATGTATCAGTAGCGTGGGTTCCTCCATTTTTTTATATTTTTTATATTTGACGACCTCTGTGGTTCAGTGGTTCAGTGCTCAAGCCGGGGGTCGCAGATTCGAATCCTGCCGAACGATCAAAAAGTTTTTCTGTGTTCCTGGGTCATGGATACGTATTAAATATGTGTATAATATAACAAAAATCTTAAATATATGTATAGTATATAGTTATTAAATATAGTTCCCGTTCTCTGGTACCTGTAACACAAGTTCTTCGGATATTAAGCATGTGGCCCCGTGACGTGGTGTGAAGCATCCATAGATATTATTATTATTCTTTAAACTAGCTGATGCCCGCAACTTCGTTTGCATAACTTCGTTACCCGCAACTAACGAAAACGGATCCCTATTTTTTATACGGAACCCTAAAATAAAAGTAGCCTATGTTAGACCTTATAACATCAGCTATCTGCCAGTGAAAGTCCCGTGAAAATCGGTCCAGCCGTTTCAGAGATTAGCCGGAACAAACAGACAGACAGACAGACGGACAGACAAAAATTTTAAAAATTGATATTTTGTTGTTAGTATCGAATATACTTTCATATGCATCAAGTGATAAGCTGTTAATTTGACATTACAAACAGACACTTCAATTATATTTATCTGTATAGAAATATAGAAATAGGAAGTGATAATAAATACGTATTAGAGTTCCACTGACTATTTTGTTATTTTCACGCTCAATCAATCAACACAACTAACCAACTTTTGGGTAGGTAATGTGTTACTAAGTATTGTAATCTATGCTATAATTACTATAATATAATAATAATTAATAATTTAATAATAATATATTAACCCTAGAATCGTACCCCAGGGTACGATTCAAATTGAAAAAAATAAACGAAAATCGCCATAACTTTTTAAGTATGCAGATGACTGTTTTCAGATTCTTGGTAATCTATAAGGGATATAAAACACTTGTAAGCCAAACGGGAGCTAATTCCACTAACTCTTTGATGATGAAACAAGTGCTTGGGGTACACCAGTATCCCAGGGTACTGTTAACGTTACTTCAAATACGCAATATTCGCAATATATAATTAAACAAAAATATGTTTAAATTTGGTTTTTATTTGCTCATAATTTTAGTAATTTACTTTTACTTTTACATAATTTTAGTAAAGCTAGCATAAATAAAGATTTTTGTGTTTTACAAATTTATTTTCAATTTTTTTTTTTGTATTATTGTTTAATATTCCTTGAATTTGGATGTTCACACAAAACTGATTTTAATTTTTTTCTTGATAGCTTTTGTGTCTTTTTTACTTAAAATACACTTTTACACATCAGTTTAATAGACAGAATATGTCTATTAAACTGATGTGTAAAAGTGTAAAGCATAAATTTTAACAATAAATGTATCTGATACATTTATTGTTAAAATTTATGCTTGACACTTGAGCTTAAGGCCCCCACAGACGAGAGGCCGATCGTTTCAGCTGGAACTGACGTCAGTTCGGCCTGAACGGATTCGAGCACACACACGGAAAAAATCGCATCCAATCCAATTTACGTCAGTTCGGCCTGATCTGATTCGTGCCCACACACGGAACAGTCGCATCAGTCCATTCTGGTTTGCCGCGCGCTACGGTCGTGTTTATCAATTTTGTATTTAAACACCGCGAAAACTCATACAACGCTTGTACAAGATACACGCCCGCACGGCCGCGGCTCGGGCAAGAACTGAAGCGATTTGTCCACACACGGTCAGGACAGGCCGCGCGTTCAGGCCGATCGGTCAGGCCAGAATTAATGTTGCCAACTTAGTTATTTTACAAAATTTTACTAAATTGAGTATTTTATTCCCTCCTTGGTAGAAATTTAGTTATTAGTAGTGTTTAAGTAGGAAAGAGCCAGACAGTAATGATATGCAAAATAGCTACTAAATACGTAATATTTCCTAGTATATTTTAATTTAATGATAAAATTTATAATCAAATTCAATTAATGAAAAAAATTTAATATAATAAAACCTAAAATGCAGTGGTTTTTGGGGGGCTTCAGGAATTCCTAAGTTAAGTAGCCTCTTTAGTAGTTTTTTAGTAGTTTTAGTAGAAATCGATACGAGTTTAGTAGTTTCACAAAAAAAGAGCTGGCAACACTGGAACGAATCGCTTCAGTCCGTACGGCCGCCTGATGCGATCTCGAAATTGCACACACACGATACGATTTTGCATCCGTTCAGGCCGAACTGAAGGTAGACCGGACCATGTATGGGGCCCCTTAACTACACCTTGAGACATCTCTTTTTTCCTACAAATATTTGACCTTTGCTTGAAACACCATTATTGATATCATTAAAAAATAAATGGTTTCGAATACAACAATCCTTCTACAATATTAAACAAAACAAATATTTGCAAGGACATAGTCCCATTATCAGATATTTCGAAGCTAATTATAAGTGACGTGCGATTCATTCACCTATTATGCGCACCAATTGATTTTTATAATAATACTTTATAAGATATTCTAAATGAAATTAATGTAGTTTTAAATTAAATAGTACATAATTAAGTATCATAATTGTACATTTTGATGTTGAAACATGTCTTACATTTCTCGATAATGAGTTTAATTTCATGGGGTACCTGAGTACCCCAGTGTACTGTTTACGTTCGGCTACGATGGGTACGGTTCTAGGGTTAATAATCTCTATCTATAATCTATACTTAATAATATACTATAATAATATTATAAATGCGAAAGTGTGTCTGTCTGTCTGTTACCTCTTCCCGCTTTAACCGCTGATCCGATTTTTATGAAATTTGGTATAGACATACTTTAGGTCCCGGGTAAGGACATAGGATATTTTTTAACCCGAAAAAGTAGTGTTCCCGCGAGATAATATATTTACGCGGGCGAAGCCGCGGGCAAAAGCTTGTAATATTATAAATGCGAAAGTGTGTCTCTCTGTCTGTCTGTCTGTTACCTCTTCACGCTTTAAACGCTGAACCGGTTTTTATGAAATTTGGTATAAACATACTTTGAGTCCCGGGAAAGGACAAAGGATATTTTTTATCCCGAAAAAGTACTTACGCGGGCGGAGCTGCAGGCAAAAGCTAGTGAATAATAAAATTCGGTGCAGTGTGCATTCTGCCTTATCATATAACTGTGTAGACAGTAATATATGTACCTTATTTTATCTTAATAAAAAATTAGGAACATTTTTATTTTCAACTACAATCTATTCCTTTTCTTTATAGTTAACATTTTTATTCCCACGTACATTAAAATAGACATATATTCGAGCTGAAAAAGTCAACTTCTTAGCGGGAACTAAGCTAGTTATTTTAATCGCAACAAAGATCTTATAATGAATCTCTTTGATGATAACGACGAAGTTAATAAGCGTTTCAGTTATTTAAAATACTGGCAAGAACCGAGACGAAACAGAACTAACCAAATGCCAAGATAATCAGTATGGCGATACAAAAATTTTGGCACACTTTGTGAAATTTAATGTCTTTTGTATTTATATTAAATATAGTTCATAATGTCTTTTTCCGCAGCGTCAAAGCTTTTTTGCTTCGAAAATATCGTCGCGTCGTCTCATAATATCGTAAAATATTTATTCCCTACGTTTTAGCTGTCTTTTTAGGTTTAATATTAGTCTGTAGTATCTAAAAGAAATAAATAAACTAACCAAGAGCGTTTCAGGACATGTCTAAGTAGGGTTCTGTAGCTATAAACGCCCAATAGGGTCTTTTAATAACTAATTGGAAGGTTTATTAGCTATGTATAATTATGATCTGTGGTAACAGACGTATAGTTTATCTATGTCATGTAGTCTATGAAAAGGAATAAATTAGTTTGCCTCCAACCGCCGTTTCATTTCGTTCCATTGGCGACGAGAATTGCGAATTTTACGCGTACTTTATAATTAAAAGTATTTTAGAGTGTTTAAAAAGTGTGTTTATATAGCTTTGCGTGTTATAAAAAGTAATTCGTGGTAAAATGCCTATCGGTAAATTAGAACCGTTTGACGTAAATTCTAAACAATGGCCGGCGTACATTCGACGCGTCAAACAATACATTGTTCTAAACGAAATCAAATCGGAATTACAAGTGCCGTTGTTAATCACGGTAGTAGGTGATGTGACGTATGCATTAATGTGTGATTTGTGTTCACCGGTGCATCCGGAAGCAAAAACATTTGAGGAACTGGTGAACTTAGTGACTCAACATTTGGAACCGAAGCGCTCAGAAATCGCCGAGCGCCATGTTTTTCGTTTGCGCCGACAGCATGTCGGCGAACGGTTGACCGAGTATTTACATAATTTAAAACACTTGGCGACTACGTGTAATTTTGGACAGAATTTAGAAGAAAATCTACGCGATCAGTTCGCATCGGGATTAGCAAGTGAGGCAATGCGGTCACGGATTTTCGCCGAGAAGGACATAAACTACAAACAGGCCGTGGAGTTAGCTCTGGCTTTGGAAGCGGCGGAAAGGCATGCGGAGGTGAGCGCAGGCCCGAGCGCGGTAGGCGCGGGCGGCGGTGTGTCGGCGGCGGGCGAAGGCCTACATCAAGCGAGCGTGCGACGGCGTGTCGGCGGCGTGCGAAGGCCTACATCAAGCGAGCGTGCGACGCAACAGGGCGGCATTGGCGCGGGCTCGGGACCATTTATTCGTGCGGGGCCATTTAAAAGTGATGTGCAAATCTCGGAGCAACAAAGGTCGTGTGAATGCCCGCCAAAATTACGTAAGTGACGAGTGCGAGGACAGCGAGGAATTTTTCAATATCCAAGTGGACGGTACAGGTGACCAACCTTATATTATTATGGTTAAAGTGGACGGCCGTCCGATGGACTTCGAAGTTGACACTGGGAGTCGCATTTCGACCATAAGTGAGGACTTTTATAGACGTAATTTTAGTTATAAATCGTTAATGTCAAATGATTTAAATATACGTAGTTACGTGGGTTCAAAAATGGATGCGTTAGGATTTTTAAATCTGAATTTAAATCTCGATAACACTTCAGTGTTAAATTGTAAATTATACGTAATTAAGAATGGGGGACGCCCATTATTAGGCCGAGAGTGGGTGCGCGCTCTAGGAATTAAAAATATTACGATCGATTTACATGAAATGACGGAAAGTCGGTGAGCGAACCATTTGTGAATCGGCTAATGGCTGAATTTCCAGAAGTGTTTACAGATAAGTTAGGAACGTGTACGAAGGAAATTACGCTTCAGGTTAAGGAGGAGAGTCCTGTGTATGTGCGGGCGCGGCCCGTGCCGCTAGCATTGCGCGGGCGCGTTGAGTTGGAGTTGGCGCGTTTAGAACGAGAAGGTATTATATACCGGGTCGAGTCCTCGGAATATGGTACACCGATAGTCCCGGTGATTAAGGAGTGCGGCGATATAAGAATATGTGGAGATTATAAAATAACAATTAATCCGGTTCTTAAGCGTGATCAATATCCTCTCCCCCGGATCGGAGAGTTGTTTGCCACTCTTAGTGGCGGGGAGGAGTATTCAAAGATTGATTTAAAAAACAGAGTTGATTCAGAGTGTCGGGAGGCTTTTTCGGCAGCAAAACGAGCACTGACGTGTGATAAGGTGTTGGCACACTATGAGGAAGGGCGCGATCTCATCGTGTCGGTGGACAGTAGCGCGTACGGGGTAGGCGCGGTACTAGCGCATCGGTATGTAGATAAAAGTGAGCGGCCAGTTAGTTGCGTTTCTAGGACGCTTAATTCAGCGGAAAAAAATTATAGCCAGTTAGACAAAGAGGCGCTCGCGATTTATTTTGGTATTACGAAACACCATCAATATCTCTATGGGCGGTCGTTTATATTGCGTACCGATCACCAACCTTTATATCATATTTTCGGAAAAAGGGGAGGGATACCACAGACAGCAGCAAGCCGATTGCAAAGGTGGGCCGTCCGGTTAGCCGCTTATGATTTTACAGTCGAATTCGTTCGATCATGTGAGAACGGTCCGGCAGATGCACTGTCTCGGCTTCCTCTTCCGTATGAGCGGAACGTGACAGAGGCCTGTAGCTATGTCGAGGTTGTTAAAGATTCGATTCCCGTGAGTTATAAAGAAATTGCGGCCGAAACATATAAGGATCAATTACTGTGTAAAATTAAAGGTTATGTATTATTTGGTTGGCCGGCTAGTTGTGTTAGTGAGGAGGAAAAAGCTTATTTCGCGCGTAAAGATGAAATTGTACATGATTTGGGATGTTTACTGTTTAAATATAGGCTTATAGTGCCCCCATCGCTGCGTGCTAGGGTTTTGGAGGAAATTCACCAGGGTCATTTAGGTGTAAATAAAATGAAAAATTTAGCTCGTAACTACGTGTATTGGCCTAACGTGGATGGTGATATCGAAAAATTGGGTCGAGCTTGTGAGGCTTGCCGGGTGGTGCTCGACGCGCCTCCCCGGGCCGCCTTACATCCGTGGGAGTTCCCTTCGAGACCCTGGCACAGAATTCATGCTGATTTTGCTGATTGTGGTGGTGTCAAATATTTAATTGTAGTAGACGCATATTCAAAATGGATTGAAGTAATCGCCATGACTCGTACGGACGCCGAATCCACCGTGGCGACGTTGAGGTCATTGTTTGCTAGATTTGGATTACCGGCACAATTGGTGACGGATAACGGCCCTCCTTTCCTATCACTAGATTTTCAAAACTATTGTAAAAGGAATTGTATCCAACACGTGACGTCGGCACCGTATAGACCGCAAGGAAACGGGGCCGCGGAAAACGCGGTAAAGACAGTAAAAAAGGCAATTAAAAGAGCCATTTACGAAGGCGAGAACGTGTCTCGAGCGTTGTCGAAGTTTTTATTTTAATATCGTAATATCGAACATGCCACGACTGGAGTGGCTCCGGCTGTGGCACTACTGGGGCGCCGCCTGCGCGGCTGTTTGGACGCGCTGCGACCAGACGTGGCCGCGGAAGTGCGTGGGGCGCAGCAGCGGCAGATCACAAACAAAGGGGGCCGGGATAGGCACATCGAGCACGGAGAGTCGGTACTCGTCCGGAGTTACTTCAGTCGGTCACCGAAGTGGGTCGCGGGCAATGTGATAGACAAGACGGGTCCGGTTCATATAAAGTTAAAGTTGGGGACGGGACTGAATGGCGAAGACACCAAGACCAATTAATTACATTAAATGGTCGGGAAAATCGTAAGAGCAGATTCTCTTTATCCCGTCCGAATTTTGAAGCCTCCACCGTTAACAATGACAACCGGGTAGGTCGCGATGCTGACGGTACGTGTTCAGACGTGGCAGGGGAGGAGGAGTGCGTGGGAGCAGAGGTCGGTGCCGGGAGAGCGGACAGTCCGGGTGCGACTGCGAGCACACCCGCCACACACGCCCGCTCCCCGACACCTCCTCCTGCCGGTGCGTCGGATCGAGCCGTACGAGCCTATAATCGTGCTAAAAAAATATTGTAAACTTAATAGTTAGTATATCTGAATTAGTAAAGGTTAATTACTTTAACCTATGATGTTATTATTATAGTATTTACTATTTAAGGATCTTAGTTAGCACTATTGTAAATTGTAGTATGTTTTGTAAACCATAGGTACGATTTACTTCCAATTAAATAAAGTACTATTCATTTAAAGAGGGGAAAAATGGAAGGTTTATTAGCTATGTATAATTATGATCTGTGGTAACAGACGTATAGTTTATCTATGTCATGTAGTCTATGAAAAGGAATAAATTAGTTTGCCTCCAACCGCCGTTTCATTTCGTTCCACTAATAAGATTCACAAAAATACAAAAGAAATTGCATCAACCGTTTCATGGCGCGGCGCGGGTATAATCATGTCGATATTCAGGGCCTTTAGTCAATATGCATTCGATAATTACGACGACAGTTCGAATAAAATGTATAGGATTTGACATAAGGCTCATCGCAAGCGACATGTCAAAAATGCGGCCGAGATCCGCAAGCGCGTGGCGAACCGCGTGATAGGAATCGTAATTTTTTGTAATATCGTAAATCGCAAATTTCGTAATCGTCGTCATAATTTTGTATCGTAAATCGTAATTATCGAATGCATCTTGACTTAAGGGCCTGAATATCAACATGGCTATACTCGCGCCGCGCCATGAAACGGTTGATGCAATTTTTTTGTATTTTTTTGTGTATCTATTATTTTTAGCTGTTGCTAAACTACACAATTTAAAATATTTTTTTTTTATGTTCGTCAAGTAGTACCTACTTAATACCTCAATATTTCTGAGTATTTATATTAAATTAAACTAAATATTTTACAGTCATGTAGTCGTCTCCCCAATTAAATAACTAACTCTACATAATCATAATAATGTGGTTAGTTTTAATTTGTTTTGGATAGTGAATATTATGATTTGATTATGCTTAAAGTTTGCAGAATTATCCGAAACTCTGGGTAACATATTATTATTTTGTTAACATTCACATACACATATTCACATACACATATTTATAATCAAAAATACAGAGTTCATGACGAATGTTTAGGTCACACTCACAGACAATATTATTATCACTTTTTATGAATTTTATCTAAATCATGGTAAGAACGTACAATAAATGGTAAGAATTTATAATATTAAGTACTACCCTAATTTTAACTCTAATTCTCATAAAACAAGCAGTCGAATTGTAAATCTACTGTTTTGAAAGTTGGTTAAAACTTTTGTTTTTAATCTAAACGCATTGATGTTCTAAAGGAAGTTACGGCCAAACCCACATATTAAACTAGATGCTGCCGGCGACTTCGTGCGCGTAAATCTCGCAGGGACCATACTTTTTGCCACTGTAAAAGTAGCTTATGTCCTTTCTCGCAGTCTACTCTATATCTGTGCCAAATTCTATTAAAATCAGTCTAGTAGTTTCGGAGCCTATTCAATGAAAACAAACAATTAATGTTTCCTCTTTTTAATTAAGTATTAGTAAAGAAGTATAGATAACGCGTTGTATAGAGAGATTGAACATTGAGACACATTACATCTACATAATATTATTATTATAAGATAACTTATCATATGTATCTAAGGTAGTCTCAAATCCCTGTCTGTATAAAAAATTGTTAACATCGATGACGAATAGTCCACATTTCTGTACATTTTCTGTACCTTTAAATAATAAATATTAAATAGCACATTTAGTATAAATACCAGAGCATCGTAGAGACGATGCTCTGGTATTGGTATGGTATCTAGAGAGATACAATATATAACGCAAGTAATTTATTTTAAATGCTTGGAAGAAGAATATACATGGAAGGATCACTAAAATCGAAGCAGAAAATAGTTATCTGTCTCACACAAGCACATAAAACCATGTGTAGCTACTTTGGTTGTTATTTTGGTAGGTTTTCTAACGACGTTCGAATTACGACTTTTAAAATAAGTGACATCTTAAACGGATAGCATATTAATATTGCTGTACGGAATCATTTGTGTACGGAAAGTTTCAACAAAAGCTAGAGACACAACACAGAAAATTTTGGGATGTGGATGGGTTTACTAATTATTATTATTAGACATCTCTATATTTTTCTGTAGTATGTGTCGTAAGGAGATTAAGAAAGGATATGTCTCCTTCTTTGTTCCTTCCTTCCTTCATGTGCTATTTATAGTTATTAATCTGAGGTTCAATGAATTATCATAATCATTTTGCCCGAATGTTTTCCAATTTGCTGAATATCTGACAGGAATTAATACTGCCAACACGTGAACAGTCATTGCTCTGTTATTTTAATACGACGAATATCCCAATTTGCAGTTGGTGACAGCTGTAAGCCCATCTAAATGCCTCACAAATTGATGTGTCTATTTGTAATTCCAAAATAAAGTTTTTGTTTGAATTTAGTACGTAAATATGAAATCATTTTTTCATTTATTGCTCTTGAAGCAAAGATTTCAAAACTCAAGCTATGACGTAAATTTGACAGAACAAATCTTCATACAAGAAAAAGTTACGCCATTTTGGTTTTCACCATACCTCAAATGTCAACCATCTTGTTTTTACCGTACTTCAAATGTCAAAATGACCCCAAAAACTACAAAAAGTAAGGCCATTTAACTAGAGACACTTTTTGCCTCAACATGCCTCGTCTTCGGTAATATATACGTCTATATCTTGAAGTACTGGTATGTTGAACTTTTATCTTATTTATAGTAATAGATTACGTCATATTATGTATTATTTTATGTACATTTTCTAAGCAATGGAATTTATTAATATAACTTAAAAATCATGATTTTTTGGGAAATATTATTTGGTTTGGAAATTGGATTTAGCATGCATACATGAAAATTACAAAATATAATATGATTTACTTTCATACTTCTGAAGTCGGTTGTTTATACTATTTCCCTGCAAGCGGCAGGGTCATTCGAAACGGTCCAAATGAAACGACACGATATGCAACATGGCATTTTAAAGATAGCCATAGATAATTGAACTTTATTTATTTCACAAGAAGATACGCGTTATATTCTAAGAGTTTGAGCTCTGACAATGAAACTTGTATATTTTTGTGTAGAGAATAAAGTTACATTTTCGAATACATATCTTAAAACTTCAGCGCCGCAATAAAATACGAAATTATAGGGTCTCCCACACGTACGTTAACCACACCAAATGTGGGAGAGCCACGCTTGGGCATGAATGGCTCGACCGGGTAAATACCACGGCCTCACAGAAAACCCAGCGTGAACTGTGAAGTAACGTTTGCGTTGTGTTTCGACGAATGAGGTTACCGAAGGCCCAAAGGGGAATTGGGATTTTATAGTCGCAACACCAGACGTGTTACAAGTACAATTCCTCTGGTGTTGCGAGTGCCCATGGGTAGCGGCAATCGCTTACCATCAGGCGATCCGTCTGCTCGTTTTCTGATTCATTTCGTAAAAAAAAAAACACCGAATGTGGTCAAGCTTAGACTTCTTGCCGCTGCGTTGTGGTATCGACAATTTGTCAATGGTTGCTATGAATTACCGCTATAAATACTCGGTGTCGCCAAACCACAGTTTGACCACATTTTGCCGCATCGTATGTGAACTTGTGGAGACCCACAGGATGATTAAACTCAACATTCATTTTATGTATGTGAGTAATCGAAAGAGAAAGCCTTTCGTAGCTCCTAGAAGCACGTGAAGGTATTATTCCAGACCAACGAACTCCATGATAATCTCAACCGAAATGTTCATTACATGTATTCATTAGGTTGCCAGAGCCGATGGGGTTTAGTTTATAGTCTATGCGACAAGTTGAAAATGGTACAAAATAGAGATACTGCTCTTAAAATTATGTGCGATAGCTCATTGGATCCGGAATGACGTCTAAAAAAATGTGCCAAAAGCGTGTATTAGCACATAAAAAATTGCAAAAGTTATAAACAATTAAAGATGAAAAAAAAAATAATTTAATAAAATAAAAGCCAATATTTAATAAACTATTAATATTTAAGAAATTTCAAAAAAAGATTCTGAAAGAGAAGGAATTTTCCAATAAAAAACTTCTAACTCCTGGAACTCTATCTCCATTATAATTTTAATTTAACGCTGAAAATAGTACAAAAACTTAAAAATCCAAGTAATGTTGAAAGTAAAAAAATTGTTCTACACATAGTATAAATATTTTTTTAACTTTTATGGCACGATCTTGTTAAGTATGTATGTAAGAAAGGCTCTACGAAGCGAAAATTATTTACGACCATTATTTAAACATTTTTTTTTTTCACTTACAATTAAGACGGTAGTTCGAGAAAATTTCGTTAGTTAACAATTGTTTAACTCGTTGAAAAATTTGCTTTAAGTAAAATTTCCAACGGGAATAAACTATTTATAGTGTTCAGAACACACCATAATTTTTCAATTAAAAAAAAAATATTCAATACCTTTAATAAATTAATTAATGTGCCATACTCGCTTTTGACGCCACGCGCGCATCCTAAAAATGTCACGCGCAGACCTATTTTCAGCGTTAAATTAAAATTATAAATAATGGAGATAGAGTTCCGGGAGTCGGGAGTTTTTTATTGGAAATTTCCTCTTCTTTCAGAATCTTTTTTTGAAATTTCTTAAATATTAATAGTTTATTAAATATTGACAAAAATCGAAATGCCATTTTTTTTTCATCTTTAATTGTTTATAACTTTAGCAATTTTTTATGTGCTAATACACGCTTTTGGCACATTTTTCTAGACGTCATTCCGGATCCAATGAGCTATCGCACATAATTTTAAGAGCAGTATCTCTATTTTGTACCATTTTCAACTTGTCGACTAGACTATTACATCAATGTCGCTTTTAATGACGATATTAGGTACGTAGGTATGGAAAATAATTGTGTGTTTTTTATCTGAAATTGTAAGAAATGATTTTTGAGCGTATTCATTTATTTAGCATGTTTTAGGCTTTATTATCGGATGTCACGTCAGATTCAGCTCAAAGCGACGCGTCACAGCAAGTGTTCGAATTCCAGATATCAAACAAAACCGAAACAAACAATAGCCATATTTGATAAGCGATTAGCGATCTTTTATCGCGTCAAATGAAATCGATTCGGTTTTATCACACACATTTCCTTCCATTAGCAGCGTTCGTAACTAGATTATATGCTGTAAGCAACAAACGGTAGCGATAAGCGACAACGAGCGAGTTTGGCCTCTGAAATCTTTTTGCTGGAATAAATCAATTTGCCTTCCAGTTCTTTGTTTGTCTTGCACTATCTGAATTGTTTTATAAATTTTAAAGAAACAAATTCTTATGCATAAAAATGGTTTTGCAAACCACGAATGACAAGGTATAAAATAAATAAAATTCATTTATTTCATGCTTCTGAGACTAATTTCAATAGTAGATACTAAACAAAAACCAAATTATTTATAATATTTTTAAAGTACACAATGTTAAAAATTGCATTAACAATTATTATCAAACTTCAATTAAACAAAAGTTATATTCTTATTTTCTTCTTTCTTTGATACTAGATGTTTCCTGCGTCTTTGTGCTTGCAAAAGGAAATCTCGAGGGACCGTACAATCTGCCGTAATAAAAAGTAGCCCCTGTCCTTCCATTGTCATTAATAAAATTAATTTATTTCGTCAAAATCGGTCCAGTAGTTTCGAAGCCTATTCGATGCAAACAAACATTACTTCTTTATTATATTATATTAGTACCTATTTATAATTATTATCTATAAAAAAAATGAAAATCGTTCCAAAGTAAAAATTCACAAAAAAGTATGAATTTATAAATCTGATTTTCTAAATAATTCCCATTTTAAATTCGGCTAAAATTTTAACTATTTATCTACTCAATCTTATTATTTTGAAGTCGGTACCAGCTCAAACAATATCCTGATAAAACAATAGTTTAGTGAACTCACGTTCAAGTTGTCTAGTCTTTTTTATGCATGTTATACTTATGCTTTATCTGCTAACCCAAACCAATCCAAATAGATAAAATATGTCTTATTATAGAAGACATAAAAATAACCCGCTTTCCGCTAATAAGTTTACGCCTGCTTTTTTCCGCCCCTCGCTGAGCTGAAATCAGGCGCTAATGTTTTTCTGATAATGACCAAATACATCGATACAATAACATTCGGGAACCTTTTACAGAGAAACACGAGTTATTTTCAAGGAAATGTAAATGTCGTAGTGTGTAATTAATTTTAACAAAAGGTAATTAATTATATTTACTGGATTGGTTTTTTGCTTTTTCATTAGTTAAAACGTGCGATAGGCAAACGGGCTACCAAATACCGCGACCGATCGCCATAGCTACACAATGAGGGTGTTTGATATTGGTTGCGCCGGTATAGCATCATTTTTGAATTAACCGCGCAAATCTTAGTATAGTCGCTGACTTTCTATGTGAAATTAATAAGTTAGATTCGACGTTATACTCACTTCCCAATTCCTATCTCCCTCTCGCACATACCCTTCTCGTGCGCAAGAGAACGAGACGATTGATGTGCACTGAGGACCTCCGGCAAGAATGGATATCGTGTAATTATCACACCGCAAGAGTTAGTTGCAATCTGAACTCGTCGCGAGCGCTCCGCAAGGACTCTTCTGTGTGATAGAAAACTAACGACTTTCCCATGTCGTCATAACCTGAGTGGATCTCCGATTCTGCGCGTTTTGGGTGTTGCACCGCCGTTATTCTTTTGATAATTTTAATCATTATGTTTGTTATTAATGGTCATACAGATACATAAGTTGTTTGAAACAAGTCAACGGCTTTGTTATTTTTATTAATACTTTAGTTGTAAGTAGGTATATTTTCTTTGCTTGTTTCATTTTCATGCTAATATTAATTGTACCATTGTTATCTATGTGTATACTATGGTTATCTATGTGTATATCAAAAGTGGCAGAATAAAGATTTATTTATTATTTATTTATTTATTTAAATGGCTGACGTAAACCGCGCTCTTCGAAATTAACTGTTTAATGGACAACGGTGTGATTGTGTAATAAAATAGTATATTATCATAGATTGCCGGCTTAGTGTTGCGAACTGCGAAGGAATTCCCAGCGGCTACGAATCCAGATTCGGAATCCTATAGCAGACAACACGTGTTAGCTCGCGGACGCTGGATTAAGAGGTACGGTGCAATTCCTTTCATAGATCTTCGAACACTCTTGCCCCCTGGCCTGGTCCACCAGTTCGAAATTTCCTTTCTTTTGAGTATAGCGTCAAAATCTTGCATTCATTAATTATTAGTAAAAGGATTACAGCCCACTTAACGCGCCACCAGATATTTTTTCTGCCGTATTAGGTGGCAGATCCAACGCACACAAAGCGTCATTGTCGTAAGTGGTATCAAGAACGGTCAATAAGAATTTTAGATTATGTTTCTATCACCAGGCGGGGCTCGGTAGCCCGACGGTTCTTGTCGTGTCAAAAAGCTGTCAGATGTCTTGAATTCTCCCCATGTAGAAGGGGCTTTTGCCCCTGGACGTGGTCCCCCACCCAAGGCCCCTTTCAAGGGCCCGGTGTGAGACGACGTAGACGAGGAATTTAAAAACCCTCATTTTGAGATGCTGCGATAAACTACATCACGCTTGGAATTTTATTTCACGATTGGAAATTTTGTATGACAATATTATGCAACAGTAGCGACAGGTCGCGGACGTCAGTAGCCCGTTTGAACAGCGCATAGTGACTGTACCTACATGTTCAGTTTTAGATATTGTACGAGTAAATTGTACGGAAATTGAGTTTCTTGTTTATAAATACGAGCCACGTTTATTTTACTTTGTTTCCTAAATGTTTGCTTTTCCCTAGATTTGTGTAGTTGAACAATATTAGGAATGTCATGTGGATGATATATGGACGTAATATTGGCAGCGGTGGGCACATTTCATAACATTCTGCGAGAATACTTTGTTTTGGGTATACAAATAGTTGTATATACTTATAGTTGTAGGCATGCTTCGGCACGAATCGACCGGCTCGACCGGATAAATACCATGGCCTCACAGAAACCCGGAGTGAAATAACGCTTGCGTTGTGTTTAGTCGAGTGAATGAGGTTACCGGAGGCCCAAGGAGGAAGGATTTTAAGGACAAGGAACGCAAGTCCGCAACACCAGAGTAGTTACAAGTGTAATTCCTCTGGTGTTGCGAGTAGTCATAGGCGGTGGTAATCGCTTACTATGATGCGATCCGTCTTCTCGTTTCTTGGTCTATATAATAAAAAAAAATCTAATTAGTATAGAGTATAGATAAATGAATCGTCGATGTCTTGATATTATGAACTAGTTTTTGGAGTTTAAACCAATCAAACCCGGTTTGACGTTGCCGCTGATGAGAATACCATTTTGCAGTTTTTGCAGGATATTATTAAACAGAATCGTTTGTTCACTTGAAACTCTTTCGGTGAATAGTTACTGAAACGCTAGTAAAAAGTTAAGTACCCTCCTATTCACAGGCTGTCGCTGTCTCTGCTAGCCGAAATGACAAGGACAGCATGTTACTTGAAAAACTTAGGCCTTTTCATCTGTTAATGGATGATTTATACAATATTCTCCGAGCGAAGTAACCACTCTTGAAATACTGTAGTGCCTGGGACAGTTGGTTTTTAAATGTCGTATGGTTGCCCAAGCATATACGGCATTCTCACAACATAGGTAGTCAGTCTAGTCCGGAAGAATGACTGGTCAATACGTCTGGGGCCAATCATGTGCGGGTTTCCTCACGATGTTTTCCTTTGCCATTAGAGATTCCGTACTCGATAGACGTGTTAATGTGGTTTTAATATTCACGGCGTTTTTGGCAGCGCGATATAGGTCGGGTCGGGTAAAAACAAAATGGCGATTGGCGACATGTGGAATGTTCCCGAAATAAACGGTAATAATTGCACGTGATGGATGTCCTAGTTTTGGATTTTTATAGTTTCTGGTCATAAAGAAATGACGCGTGATTTTCATAGAAATATATACAGTGGTGTTCACATACATATTATATCATCATTACATACCGGTAGTAGCGACTAGTCCAGGGTCTTTAGTCAAGATGCATGCGATAATTCCGACGTCAAGTTCGAAATCAAAAATGTAGAGGATTTGACATAAGTCTTCACTAAGTAACATGTCGCTTGCGATGCCTTACTACAATACTTAATATAAAATTTTGTTTTCGAACTTCGTCGTCGAAATTATCGAAATCATCTTGACTAAGGGACCAGGAACTTTAAAACTGTCTATGACAAGGGTTCCCGGAATGATGTAAGTCAATATATTAGATATGATAGCTTCTCGGTACAACGTTGAGCGAACAAGGATTTGAAGCGCTAGATATGCCCACACCGAAAAACGGCTGTATTACGTCAGAGCGAAGAAATTGTGATAAATCTTTATCTCTTATATTATTCGCTGAAGAATGTTTAATGAGAAGCCAACGCCGACATCTACGCTATATCCGAACTTTCAAAAACCAATTATTATGAAAGTGTATTCTGGTTTTTGTCGCAATTCCTCATAAATCATAATTACTTATATTTAGAAAATTCTGACACAGAATTCTCTCATGGCAAGATCTGAAGGTCTACAGGAAGGAAATACAGTTACGATCCAGTCCCGATATATTAAAACTGCAAAAATACTATTCTCCTAATCGTCAAACCAACGTCAGACCCGTTTCGATCGGTCTAAACTCATATGATATCAAGACAAGATATATTTATAATTCAATAAAAATTGAAAGTGTAAGTTAATTAGGAGAATTAAGGTTCTGCTGCTTCAAAGTTCTGAAAATTTTCGAAAAATAAAAATAATCACAAATAGATATATTTATGTGACCGGGATTCGACCCGCTTTCCGAATTTCCAAATTAATCATACGTATACCAAACTGCTGATCGGACTGATATAACAGAGTCAAAATTATTGATATATTGTTGCACGACCAAACATGAAACATAATTATTATAAAGCTTAAAATTTCACAGTTTCCGAGAAATAAGCCCTAACTAGATCAATTTTTCTGCTCCCTAGGGCGGCTAGGCTAGTTATGGCGGACAAATTTATAATTAATTTATAAAAAAAAATATAATAAATAAATAATTATATATTAGGTTGGGGAAAAAGTTTCTTCGCATTTTATATACAAAATTCAAAAGGTTTTTTTATAAAGTTTATTTACAAGTGACTAAAGTATATAGGTGCCATTTTGTTCGATAACTTTTTGCCATCTTGTTGGTAGGTACATGATCCCATTGCTATAAAATTTTTGGGGCTTCTGATGAAAAAACTGCGACAAATGGTTTTGGCAGTCCTCTTGTGATGTCAACCTGACACTGCCTAAGGAATTCTGCAGCGACCGAAACAGGTGGAAATCTGAAGGTGCAAGGTCAGGACTATACGGCGGATGCATTAACACCTCCCAGCCAAACTCCCGTAATTTTTTCTGAGTGGCTAAAGATGTGTGAGATATAGCGTTATCATGGTGAAAAACCACACCCCTTCTGTTGATTAATTCCGGCCGTTTCTCTCAACTTCTTGCTTTAATCTCATCAGTTGTTCGCAGTACAGTTCAGAATTGATGTTTCTGCCTGGCGGTAACAGCTCATAATGAATAATGCCCTTCCAATCCCACCACACACACAGCATCACCTTGTTGCGAGTTAACCCGGGTTTCGCCACAGTCTGTGAAGTCTGACCGGCCTTTGACCACGATCTTTTTCGCACGTTCTTGTCGTACGTGATCCACTTTTCATCACCAGTTATCAGCTTCTTCAAAAATGGTTCGGTTTCATTACGTCGTAATAAAGAATCACAAATGAGTACACGGTTCATTAGGTTTCTTTCAGTGAGCTCATGAGGCACCCAAATATCGAGCTTTTTTGTGTACCCAGCTTTTTTCAAATGCGCCAAAACCGTTTTGTGGTCAATCCCCAGTTCTTCACCTACATCGTAACTACTAATATGCCGATCTTGCTCCACTTTTTCAAAAATGGCAACAGTTTTGTCCGTAACAGGGCGACCAGAGCGACGTGCATCTTTGATATCAAAATTTCCGGATTGAAAACGCTTAAACCAAATTTGCGCTACTCTCACAGATACTGCATTAGGTCCATAAACATCACAAATTTTTTTCGCGGCTTGTGTTGCATTTTTACCTTTTTTGTAATAAAATTTTAAAATGTATCGAAATTCTTCATAAGAATCACTCATTTTAACAATAAGAAAAACAAATGAAAATCTCAAATTTACCTAATTTGAATTTGGAATTGTCTTCTGTAAAATTAAAACTTTTTAATGATACCAAAATCAGCCAGATACAATTGGTATAGCCCAAGATATTTTATGACAAGTTCATACATACTATAATGCGAAAAGACTTTTTCCCCAACCTATTATACAAGAATATATATCGATTATATAGGTATACAAGATTGTCTCGTTTAAAGTATAAGATCGCCACGGCCACGCAACCTCACTTGTTTCTAACAGATATTGGCGCTGTCACGCAAGGCATATCTAACGCTCTCGATCTTTGGTTACAAAACTTAGACGTACGTGCAAACTTTTAGTTCGACGTTCATTGTTATTGATGGCGTCCATTACGGATTGTTGTATTATAGTTGAGCGGTTCTGACAGCACACTCGGACATTATAGAATAATGGATATTATTTATTATAATAGTATTGGATAGATACTTTTACACAAAAATCCATAAGCAAGAAATTAAACTTTGGTTATTGTAAAAACCAGAAGTCGTAGGAAGCCACGCGTCTTTCTATTTTTTTATCTTTTGAATTCTACAACAATTTTATTTACTATGTTTTACCACGCCGTATGTACATCTTTAATAACATAACATAACAAACTGTTTTATTTAATGTAACTTACATCATCAGTATAGAATTTAATATCATTAACAATATATAGATGTTCAAAACTTAAGTATCTAAACAATTTAAAATACTTAAGTTACATAAAATAGGTTTCATAACTGTTATTTTCTTTACTTTAAACTATTTATTATAGCTTCTTACTAGAGTCACCAGTCTTCAGATCACAGACAGACAGAATTTGCATCACTCGAATAAACAATTTTTTTTTTAAGTAACTCCTGAATTGTCAAGCAGTGAGCTAGCTGATGGAGATGAATTATAGATAAAAAAAGCCTCTGTGGTTAGAGCATTGGCTCTCCACTCGGAGGTCGTGGGTTCGATTTCCGGATTGGAACAACAAAAATGTTGTTTCCAAGTTTGGTTAGGACAATGCAGGCTGATCACCTGATTGTCTGACGAGAAAGATGATCCATGCGTCGGATGGGCATGTAAAAAGTCGGACCTGCGCCTCATCTTTCGTCAGTCGTGTCGGTTATCTGGATTAGGAAAGTAAAGGAAGAGAGAGTGCTCTTGTGTACTGCGCACACACTTGGGCACTATAAAATTACTCCTGCGTAACTGGCCTGGCTTTAATAAAACTGGCCACCGTCACCGAGATCGGTGGGGAGTTATTATTATTATAGATAAGTATACCCTCGATAATTTCATCTTTCTAACTATGGCGGATCAATCAGCGCACAGTCCTGAATCGCGCTATCGAAGTTTTCACAGCTCGGCACTATATATACGACAGCTGAAATGCTTACAAGTGGGCCTCGGCCTGACCGAGCATACCATCTCGCTTGGTCGGAGATCTCCCTTTGGGGCTTGTCACTACATTCCCACATTCCATTCATTAACACCCACCATTCCGACCATTCCCACATAACAAATAAAAATATATCAAAATCGGTTTATCCGTTTGGGAGCTACGACGCCACGGACATACACACAGACACGTCAAATATACAACACCCCTCTGTTTCGGTCGGTCACTCCTTATGTGAAAACGTGTCTCATATTATGAAGGAATCGAACAAGCCAAGCTATGCAGACAAAGTTATGAAAGACAGCTAGTCTATACTTCTATAATATTCACTAATATAATAAAAAGGAAAAGTCTGATTGTTTATTTGCATTGAATAGGCTCCGAAACTACGGTCCAATTTCGATGAAATTTGGCAGAGATATAGATAAAACACGGAAAAGGATATAGGCTATTTTTTTATTGCGGAAAAATGTACGGTTTCTGCGAAATTAGCTTTTGCGCGCTTAAAGTCGCAGGCATCATCTAGTTTAATATAAAGTGAAATTGAATAACATTCCCCTGTACCTTTCCCTATTCAAATCTCCCGTCCTAAAGCCGTTTATCTCGTACAGCCTCATTTACATTATAATAGTTTTAGCAAACAAATCTCTGACTATTTATTTCGGGAAATAAGGACCCCTGTTCAATAGGAGGGTGGCGCTACCAATTTTTCGGTAGGCGAGCAACACGATAATGTTATTTTAGCTCTATCTGGTGCAGAATGCATCATATTATGGCAATGTAGATTATTAATTGACGCAAAACTTGAAATTAAATCTTAATAGAACTGACGTAGGTACCACGTCATATTATTACAAACTAGTTCAAGTGAGCTTTAACTTTTGTTGAGATTTGCATCCATCAGCATTGCAATAATTAAAACCGAATAGTAAACCTATTCAACGAAGCAATACTATCAGTTTACTAGGTACTCTGCCAGATGGGGACGACCTGGGGAAGTTTTTTTATTTATAGATTTTTTTAGAGATAGATTATTAATAGATGTCTTCTTTTTATTAGTAGGTTTTAATTTGTAGTTTTTTATTTGGCTCTAGTTTTGTTGTTAATTTTATGTTCCTTGTGTTAGTTCAAACTAATTAAAATTTATAATGCATAAGGTTAAAAAAAATAGTAATTATATGTTACGTGTATTTAGAATTAAATTTATGATTATTTTGTATAAGTTACGATGGGGTTATCATTTACTTTAGTGTAAAAACCTCTTAATAAATAAAGATATGAAAAAATGATTAAGAAAAAATTTATGAAAACTACGAGTAGTAATAATACTGTTCATGCGTAATATTGTTCGCGTCACACACGTAGTCTCGTGTTAACAAAAATATGAAATTCGACGAAATTAATGTTTCTTTTTTAGTAGTTGCATTATAGTGCAATATTGCCTTTTTGTTTACAAAAAGATTAAAATAGATATTTTAGAAATGTATGACACGTGGGCCAGCACTATGTACACTATATTGTAATTGTAGCTACATAATAATTATGGTAACCGTTTCCTATTCTTTATTTTATTCAATTTCACTTCGTTTCAATGTACATTTAAACTAACTTCGAGGAGAGCAACACTACGTATAATAAAACATGGCGGATCAAATCAGAATTAACCAAAGAATGTCATTTTAACAATGACATGATTTTTGGCAAAGAAAGACGTATGCCATTCAAGAAGACGTCTCTACCTAAAATTGTCAACTACGTCAAAAGTCATGTCAAAGCAACTGCCATGGCCTTAGGAATCAAATTTAGTTGGATGCTCTAAGGGCATGGCTGACCTAAAATAGGGTTATCGCATTAAAAAAACTTTTCAAATAATCATTTTTTTAATATTTACCTATGTGGTGTACATAGAGCTGGCCCAAAATCAAACATCTCTTCTGATCTGAAAACTCTGGTGACGTCACTTCTTAGTAGTGAGTGGGGGCTCTTAGGAGTTTACGAAAATATATTCTGTAATGTATAATTTTAGGAAACATCTTTTTGTTTTGTTACTTTGAATATTGAGGAGGCTTTGTCTAACTTACTCGATGTAACTTTTATATTATTTTAACCCCCGACGAAAACACAGGAAGCTCTCTTTAGGCTTTATAGGCTCGCTCACTGCTTGCAAATTTGGGGGTTGCTTAGATTTTTATATTTCCCTTACAGAAAAAAATGTTTATTTAAATGTTTTACTGGCAAATGGCAAATGCTTAATACTAAATATTAGGGGCCCCTCAAATCACAGGTCAGTAAGTATCTGCTTGGAAGAATGACTTCAGACTTAATTTAACTTTGTTTTTAATAATCGAAAGTTAAAAACTATAACCCGAATACGCAAACTACATAACCTATATTACCCGGGCTATTATTACGAATCTATTGACGCCTCATTCATAAAAATCGGATTAGGCGTTAATTGCTACGAACAAACATACATATACTGCCAAAATCATTACCCTTCCTTTTGCCTTCGCTGTAGTCGGATAAAAACTTACTATTACTACTTTATCCGAGACATCAAAAAGTATTAGTGAAGTTGTTTTATTATTTGTTCTCCCATTTCAGTCAAATAAATATTGAAATGTCGTAAAATATTCCTCTTGTGGAGGCCCAAGTTATGAATTATGAATGGCCCATCATACGCCTCGATTGACCGTCCAAAAGCAAATAAATCACTTTGACCACACTTTATATTTATATTGAGGACTTTATCAAGAAAATATTTTGGTGAAATCCTCTTTTTAATATTATACATATATGGGTGAAATACATTATGGAAAAAGTTACATTAGACTCTCATAAATATATGAGAGTCTAATGTCTATAGAGATATTATCAATATCCTCTATTCCCACCTGTTCTGTTGAGTAGTTCTGTCGGCAGAACTAATGGGATTTTTTTTACCATTAGTACTGTGATTTATAAGACTATGCATTACACCCTGCTTCAATCTGAAATATTCCCAACTGTTCTGTTACGTAGTTCGGTCTATAGATAATACCAGTGAACGTAAACAATTTACTTTCACAAATATGTAATAATTCAGTTTCTCTTATAACAAACATATCATAAAGGATTAAATAGTACTTTACGTACGAAGCGTGCGTAAAGTGCCGGTTTAGGTCACACCGTGCTATAAAGAATATTAACGTAGTTTCTCTAAAAACAAAGGTATCCCAATGTCACCGTTAAGTAATTGCATTTGGTACACTGATCATCGCGTCATTTTCGACCTGCATATTTGTCCTTCGATGTATGTTACACTTATACTGACATGGCAGTGCTACGAGCGTAGCACTGCTACGCAATTTTAAAAATATTTTGTATAGCCACGAGAACTATGGATACGCGTCAATTTTTCGTAATAATTGATATAATATAAGTATAAAGTGTATACGATTAATACGTAACTAATATATAAGCTTTTGTGTCAAACTGTGACACCTTTTCAGTAAATAATTCAAAAAAGTCGTTCCAATTTTTCACGAATAATAAAATTGCATTTTTGTCATTATCAAATTCGTTTTAAAATTTAATTTTGGAAATAGCAAAAGCTTTTCAGTGCTTTACATTTCATCCAACTTAATTCAATTTTTCGTGTGATTGATATTGTATTTTTCGTTTATGTTATGAGTACCTGGGATACCGAGCTTTGCTCGGAGTTCAGTAGTTTGAAAAGAGATTAACAGATAGTTATGGATATCCCTGGGATAATACAATAATTAGGCTAGATTAATTTTTCACCCCCTGCATACTTTTCATGGAAATTGTTAATAACGCGTAGCATAACCACCTTAGAAATAAGTGTTTATAAAAAAGTTTCGAATAAATAGAATAACAGATTGATAATAATATTAATTAATTTGACAAATAATATGGACAAAAAATCTGTATTTTTGCCCATATACTTAATCTGTTAGTGTGTATGTTTTTGTATGTACACAATATGCGTTTCTACTGTGGTAATACTACCCGCGCTGGACACATTTTTTTGACTACCCTCAATATATTTTTTCTGAATACCCTAATAATATTCAAATGTAATGTTTTCATAAGTAGGTTAATTACTGTGGAAATAAAACTTAGACCTCTTGGGTACTGAAACTTATTTCTAGGTAATAAAAGCAACTTCGTAATCATTTCTCTTCTAAATTGCTTTTTCTTAGAACTAAGACAAAAGAAACGACTCTAAACCTCATCAAAGTCGAGTGTAAAATTTAATTTTCTTTTACTGTGTAGGTCTTAAACGATACAGTTTTATAACGTTTTATACGAGCAAAACAAAACAATAAATTATTGTTACACGTTAAATAACTTAAATGAGCAAAATTTTATCAACGGACTAGTGTGTTTAAATATAAAAAGTAAATTTTAAGTTTTAAATAGTAAGCTATTTAATTAATTTATTGTACTATTAAAAAGACAACGATTAAAACATATTTTATGACCGGAGAAGGCATTTCTATCAGCTGTAGCGCTATTTGATAAAAAAATAATTTAGCATTTACTGATGCTCGTATAAGTAAATAAACTTTTGCTTTACCTAAATTAAGTAACTTAACCATATACTAATTCTTCACAGAATTAGTCTATGATTAAGTTAAGTCTGACCGAGATTTAAACCCCAGACCAATTTGGTCAACAACGCAAAATCCGAGTGCCTACCTTAAGTTACGTTACGTCTCCGTTACGCATATCTGACATTAGTATTCGAAATTTCTTATTTGTATTACACGACGAAAGAAAAGCCAATTTTAGCCTTGGTAACGCTTTTTGGTGACAGAAAAATCGTAATACCAGACTATAAGAAGTTTCACATCAATAAAATTATTACAGACAGACGACCGGTGGAGTCTTAATTATAGGATCCTCTTTTTACCCTTTGGGTAACCCTAGAAACTACTTAAATATACCACAGACAATAAAACAAAAACATAAAACAGTCATAAATCTCTTTTAGTTTACCGAATAGAGTCGTAAACGTAAACAAACTGAGTACTGCGACCCCCAGATATGGAAGGTTTGCGCGTGGATTATGTAAAGTGAGCATAGAGAGTAGATAGCCGGAGGGAGCGGTCACTTCACACACTAGGAATGTTTAAGTGCTACGATGGAACAAATATACACACATACTGGCAAAATCATTACCCTTCGTTTGGCTTCGCTGTAGTCGGATAAAAACTTACTACTACTACTACTTTATCCGAGGCATCAAAAAGTAGTAGTGAAGTTGTTTTATTATTTGTTCTCACTGCTCCCCATTTCGGTCAATAAATATTGAAATGTCGTAAAAAGCTTAGCGAGTAGTTAGCCGGAGGGAGTGGTCACCCACACAATAGGATTGTTGACTAAAATGCCTTTGGTCTATTCAATGTTAGACAATATGTTACTGAACAATTGTGGGAGAGCCACGCTTCGGCATGAATGGGCCGGCTCGACCGGGTAAATACCACGACCTCACAGAAAACCGGCGTGAAATAACGCTTGCGTTGTGTTTCGCCGAGTGAGTGAGGTTACCGGAGGCCCATGGGGGGATTGGGGATTTTAAGGATCAGGAACGCAAGTCGCAGCACCAGAGGAGTTACAAGTGTAACTCTTCTGGTGTTGAGAGTGTCCATGGGCGGCGGTAATCGCTTACCATCAGCCGATCCGTCTGCTCGTTTCCTGGTTCATTATATAAAAAAAAAAAAAATCTAAAGCCCATTTTTGTAAATCTTGTAATATAACCAAGAAACAATTTAAATTTACAATAAGAAAAGGAGAGTTTATCGGCTTGTGACGTCACGATGTCCTACCGCCTTACATATTTTGTCATTAAACAATGTACGGCGGTAGCGGATTGTGACTTGATATTATATATCACAAATCGTTTTGCAAGCAAGAGATGGGCAACATTTTTTAATTGCTTATAATAATTGTTAATATCATCAACCTGAATATTTTTTTCTTTTAGATTTATTTAATAGTTTCAAATTAACACTAACGTGCACATAAGATACATATTTATTAGGCGATATTTAAACATAAAAACTCTATTGTTTATACTACTGTATAAACAATGGAGTTTTTATGTTTAAATAATATTGTGTCTATGACGATGCCCGCGACTTCGTTCGCGCAAATTAGAAATCCTGCTGAAACCGTACATTCTGTCGCAACATAAAGTTGCCTATGTCTGTAAAATAGCCCGTGGTCTACTCTATATCTGTGCCAAATTTCATCAAACTCGTCCAGTAGTTTCCGAGCCTATTCAATGCAAAGAAACATACAAACAAAAAACTTTTCCTCTATATAATATTATTAATATAAACAGGAAATAGTTATGTATGTTTGCAAATATCCTTATTAATGCAAAGGATTCTTTTATAACTTCTATTATCTTATTTAACTTGGTACTAAAGTTTATGCTCCTTAGTCACATTAACTTTTTTTATCCAGTTGTGTTGAAATAACTTTTACGGGTACATTGAATTCGTATCCTACGCAACATAATATATTACGTGTAACTTAAACGAACTTTACCCGACCAAGTTTCTTTCGTCGTTTCTGCTCGACACATTTTTCACATCGAAACTTATCATTCACTTTGACCGGCTTCACTGCGAGTACCATTTCTCAAAATTCAAAATACTTCACATTTGCTTAATGCGAAAAAGAACAATCTAGAAAGACAAGTATTTTTTACTTTTACATAGCTCTGTAACATACGACGGAAGCTCTAACAAATCTGGCCAAACCAAATTTCAGTAGGCAGGTAGGTAGGCACTGCTTCCGGTACGCAAAATTGGATTGTTGCATTTACCGCAGCGTGCGGAAATTACGTTCATAATGTCGATCACAGCAGCCCCTTTGCCGCCAAATTTAGAACATGGCGCAAGGTCTATTGGGATTGGAAAATATTGCAATACGAAAATAATATTGTCATAAATAGCATGTGATATAGATGAAAAATTGTCGTTGAATTATAAAAATAAATGTCTTATATTAGGTATCAACCAATTTTTTATGGTTTTGTTAAAGTAATAAATACGAATAATAATACTTCATAATATCATCTTTTATTGCGGCTTAGAAAGGTCTTCTAATTGTCTGATAAAGCTTTTACGACGGTAAAATTAACTAAATGTAAAATAGTTTCAACTTTCAGTTTGCGGCGATCCGAGCCGCCATTTTAAGCACTGTCATTTGAGTCGGCCATTTTAGATTACCATTCGTTATTCAACGCTCTATTTGTTAAGTTCTTTGATTACAAAAGGCGGGAAAATGTTTCAGGCTTTTGTTCCATTATCATCAACGGTTAATTATTTCTTAATGGTTTCTCGTTTTAAAATTTAGTTAAATCGTTGTTAAGACAATTACAAATTAAAACTCGATTTTCATAATACAATCCTGAAAATAAGTATTCTGAATGTCAGAATACTTATTTAATTTTAATTTAATTTAATAAATCTGAATACATTTAACATCAGTAAATAAGTTTAACAAAAGCGTCAAAATATGTTTAGGCATATGACACAAAACTATAATTTGATAGGTAATATAAATCTCTGACAAAGTATAAATATAATTAGAAATATTTTCTTTTATTTCTACTAACGTCTATAGTACGATGGGATACTGTAGGTCATGAAACTCTATTAAGTAATAAATCCTAAGTCCAGTAAGTTTTATCACAGATTCGAGTTATAGGTATTAGACTTTTAATTTAAAGTTTAAACATATTTATTGAGCACTAATTTAATTTAAAAAAGAAACCAAACTAGAAGGGACCAAGACGGACAGTCAGACAAACAAACAGACGGACAGATAGGCAGACAGACGGAGCGAAACTAAAAGGATTTCTTGAGCATCACAAAACTCTAAAAATAATTTATAAGGTGTTATTGCAAACGAATGTTCCATTAGGTAATTAACCAGTGCAGCGTCGGCACAAAATATTATAATTTTTAAAAACAAATTAACTATCTTAAAAATACAGCGCCGAATAGCATCGCGATCCTATCGGTGTGATTTGAACCTAAGTTGTAACGTTTTGCGATACAAAGTTGCAAGTCAACGGATCGATGCGCTTAATAGAGGAGATTGCTCGACCAAGGACGGCGGACAATGGCGTATAGATATAAATGAATTGTGTAATCACACAAAGGACTAAGTCTACGTTCCCACGTAAGATTTTGAGTGGTCGCGACAGGAAAAATGCATAAATAGAAATCTGCGATCGTACAATATTTTTACTAGTCGCGACTGAAGATTCAGCAACGTAAATAGGACACTGTGCTGGTACAATAGAACTGAAAATTGAAGTATCAAGTGTCAAACATAAAAATGATTACTCTACTCTACACGATTTTCAGCTGGAATGCATTAGCGCACAGTTCTATAATTTAGGTACAGAGCTGTTTTTTTTTCTGTCACGACTACTAAAAAAACGCTCTTGGGAATCAGGGCTAATGGCGCTTCCAGACACGGCGATTATAACGCGTTTCAAATGAGAATAGGAACGTCAATGACCTTTTTCTGTCAAATATCACTTGAAAGGTGCGATTTTCAGAAAACCTTATGTGCATATCATTAATAATAGTCTTGCATCGAATTTAAATAAAAACGTTAAATAGTAATCAATTATCTAAACATAAATTGAACTATCATATCAGTCTAAATTCGAAACAATATGACGCCGACTCGATCCTATTCTCATTTGAATCGCACTATACAGTGCGACAATGTAAAGCCAGCCTTAAAGCTTAATACATCGCCTAGTCAGATATTACTAAACAGTTAGTACGTAAACCTAGAGCCTAGACATTTCTGAAGAAAGATTATTCTATCAGCTCCTACAACTGGTTGCTCTTTTCCTTAGAATCCTATTAAGTTCTGGTCCTAACTGATCTAACCTTGGGAGAGTCCACGGTTTTTTGGACAAATGGACCAGCTGGAGCGAGAATGGAGCTACATTGTCACAGAAAACTGACGTGAAAATACTTTAGTGTACTTATTAATTTGTAACGTAATTTCAAGAGTTTGAATGTCAAACTGCACCGCTCTGCATAGCGCAGCGCCGCTGTTGAAATGAAACGTGTATCTTATTTTGTACTGAATAAAGTTTAATTTTGAATAGCTATCCTATTAATATTATAAATGCGAAAGTTTGTGAGGATGTATGGATGGTTGTATAGATGGATGTTTGTTACTCCTTCACGCAAAAACTACTGAACAGATTTTGATGAAATTTGGCATGGTAGTAGTTTAGGCTCCGGATTAAAATAGTTGTCATGGGATACTCATCCCAACTTTGTCCGGTAGTTGTGGTATAGTATACGGGTATGCGACCCCGGCTTCCCAAGCTATTACTGTCCTATCCCTTGCCCTCCTGGGCGGTAATATCCTACATTTCCTATTTCCCACTCTAACTTACCAATCTTCCTTTCCACAACACCTATCCTTCCCTTTCCCTATTCCTACCCTCTCCACCAATCCGTGGAAACGCAATGGATAATCATAAAAATAATTTAATTATCCAAAATGGCGGCGATGTGGTTCATCACGTCTCGTTTCTCGCGGAGGTGAAAAGCGGACCATGGAGAGCCGCTTCGCTACGTTGAATGTAAGAGGAGGAATGGATGGTAAGAATGAAAGTGAACGAAGCGAAACGAGTATGTAAGGATCGTAGCAAGTGGCAAAAAGTGGTCTCTGCCTACCCCTTTACGGGAAAAAGGCGTGATTATATGTATGTATGTATGTATTAAAATATAGGCTACTTTTTATCCCGAGAAAATACAGTGTTCTCGAGGGACACTATATTTACGCGGGCGGAGCCGCGGGCAACAGCTAGTATTAAATATGCAGCGCCGCATTGCGTATTGTGTCGTTTCGGTGTGACTGACCCTTATTCACATGTCTCGTAAGTCGAACATGGATCACAGGCATTACAGAGATATGGTTTCATAAAGAATTCCTCGGCCGCTGTCACGCAACGATCATTATTATTAATAGTTGTCATTACGACGCCATTTTTATTGAATTACTAAATTGATTCGAGACAACCTTGACATTTTGTAAATATGTAACTATTTAAAATGTGAAAGTTTGTGAGGGTGTATGGATGGATGTATGTCTCTTTCACGCAAAAACTCCTGAACGGATTTTGATAATGGTATAAATGGTAGTTTAGGCTCTGGATTAGCATTAGCAGGGTCATGGTCCGTGTGACACCCCCTTCGGACTATAGCGCCTGGTGAAGAAAAAATTACGCCATCTTGATTTCAGAAATTTGTCAATTAAATGTGGACTGATTATACTGCGGAAAACAAATGTCAAAATTTCAAGATGACAAATCTCGACTACGCTAAACAACTCCAAAATTAGGGCAGTTTAAGTGTGGACACTTTGCCTCGACATGCCTTGTCTATAATATACAGGCCTGGGATAGTAATTTGCAGCTATACTAACGTTGAACATCAATAATTGCTATAGTAGGTAATTGTATTGTTATCACTTAAGTAACCGTATACCTTATACATACATACATACATACATATAATCACGCCTCTTTCCCTTAAGGGTAGGCAGAGACCGCCACTTTCCCGTAGGGGTAGGCAGAGACCACTTCCTTCCACTTGCTACGATCCTTACATACTTGTTTCGCTTCGTCTACTTTCATTCTTACCATTCATTCCTCCTCTTACATTCAACGTAGCGAAGCGGCTCTCCATGGGCCACTTTTCGCCTCCGTGAGAACGAGACGTGATGGGTGGCGAACCACATCGCCGCCATTTAGGATAATTAAATTATTTTTATGATTATTCGTTGCGTTTCCACGGATTGGTGGAGAGGGTAGGAATAGGGAAAGGGAAGGATAGGTGGTGTGGAAAGGAAGATTGGTAAGTTAGAGTGGGAAATAGGGAATGTAGGATATTACCGCCCAGGAGGGCAAGGGATAGGACAGTAATAGCTAGGGAAGCCGGGGTCGCGTACCCGTATACTATACCACAACTACCGGACAGGTAAGTTGGGATGAGTATCCCATGACATAAGATGACCTTATATAAGATGTTATTATGTAATATAAATGATAAGTTCCGAGAAATAATTATCATTAAATGTAGGTTATAAATTAGGGTCAATTCACACCGAAACCAAACGATACGCGACAGCGCACTGCATTTTTAAGCAAATTCAAAATTGAATTTTTTTCTCTGGCGACATAAAACCTCATTCAATGTAAAACGAACATAGATCAGAAGGATGGACATGGTATGTTAGAGACTGAATAAATCATTATTATTATTAACCTTACCTTAACAGCCTCCGTGGTCTAGTGGTTAGAGCATTGGCTCTAGACTCGGAGGTCGTAGGTTCGATTCCGACATTGGAACAACAAAAATGTCGTTTCCAAGTTTGGTTAGGACAATGCAGGCTGATCACCTGATTGTCTGACAAGAAAGATGATCCATGCGTCGGATGGGCATGTGAAAAGTCGGACCTGCGCCTCATCTCTCGTCAGTCGTGTCGATTATCCGTCCCACTGGATTATATAAAGGAAGAGAGAGTGCTCTTGTGTACTGCGCACACACTTGGGCACTATAAAATTAATCCTGCGTAACTGGCCTGGCTTCAATAAACCAGCCACCGTCACCGAGATCGGTGTGGGGAGTTATTATTATTACCTACTACGTGAAGTCGTATTTTAATGGGCTATAAATCCCATAATTCTTAACACAAGAAGATAAGTACACGTTTTATTGTAAAAGTTCGAATGTAAAGTTGCAGCCTACTGCACAGCGTATGTGTGTATTGTGTAGTATACGACAGTACCCCAAGCAGAAACATTTTGCGGTATCGTTAACGTGTACGTAAACGAGAAATATAAGGAATATTGTATGAAAATTTTAGTTACTCTTACACTACGGCCGCTGTATCTTGACGGGTCTGAACATAGGCTCTGCGAACTTTAGCGCATGTACAACTCGTGAAGAAAACTGTTAAGAATTATTTTTATATACCTATGTACTAATAAAATGTCCCTAATACAGTTGACCAATTAATACAAATAAAATAAATACGAAAACACTTAGAAACAGCTAATGCGCAACCTTCTGCGCGAAGTTCAGACTCGCCAAGATACATCGGCCGTATTGTACGTCCGCTAGAGGCCCTTTCATGGTTTTTATACAATATTTCTCGTTTACGTACACGTAACGATACCGCAAAATGTTCCTGCTTGGGGTACTGATGTCATATGAAACGCTTTTCTCTAAGTATGAAACGTGTATCTTTTTGTATAGTGAATTTAGTTCAATTTTGTATAGTGTAATAGAATGAATAGACTTCAGATAAACCCTTTTTATTTCTTCTAAATTACAACTTCGTCAACCTTCCTCGCCAAGTGCTCCAGAGAGAATACCACCTTGGCGCCTGCTACTCGCCAAGGTAGGCATCCCTTTGGCGGGAAAAATCCAGCTCAGCGATTGGCCCCACAACATCAGGTGATCCTCATGTCGTGATCCAACCGCCGAACAGCCCGCCATTTTTGCACCAATCAGGCATTACAAAACAGTGTTGCTATTTAACAATTAAATTGAACAGAAATATTTCGGCCTTAAGGTGGTTCGTTTCCTATACAAAAAAACAATGGACATTATTTAGGTAATTTCATACTATTACTACATAAATTTATATGCACATCTATTTATTCTGCAATACAATTGTCGCCAAATATATTTCAAATACTTTATTTCACACAGAAGTCACATATTTATTGAATTTTCGACAAAAAGTGACATAAGTTACAAATGTCACTTTTTGTCGAAAATTCAATAAAAATGTGACTTCTGTGTGAAATAAAGTATTTTAAATATATTTTGCGACAATTGTATTGCAGAATAAATAGATGTGCATTTAAATTTATGTTGTAATAGTATGAAATTACCTAAATAATGGCCATTGTTTTTTTGTATAGGAAACGAACCACCTTAAAAATAGAATGTCGAACAAATATTAATTTAATATAAAAATCATAACATGATTACATTCTTAACTAAATATTTTAGCAGAATTATAAATGAACCTAACAATAGATATCTTAAAAATCTAATGTGGGAGAGCCATACTTCGGCACGAATGGGCCGGCTCGACCGGATAAATTACCTCACAGAAAACCGGTGTGAAATAACGCTTGCGTTGTGTTTCGTCGAGTAAGTGAAGTAACCGGAGGCCCAAGGGGGGATTGGGGTTTTTTTAAGGACCAGGAACGCAAGTCGCAACACTAGAAGAGTTACAAGTATAACTCCTCTGGTGTTGCGAGTATCCATGCGGCGGCGGTAATCGATTACCATCAGGTGATCCGTCTACTCGTTTCCTGCTTCATTTCATTTAAAAAAAATGAAGCACCGAGTAGCGTCGCGTATCGTTGCGTTATGAACTGATCCTAGATAAGTCTTAGATTAATTTACTTTACAAAGTTATAACTTTTAACTCTGTATGATCACCCTACATAGTGGAGAGTAGTTTGATTAAACTCGAACTCCTGGAAGCGATAACAAACCACGAACTTTGCACTTATAGCTTAATGTCAGTTCCCGTGGGATCTCTGGATGTTAGTAACACAGTTACAGTTATTTATTGTACTATTAAAAATGTTAAAGTTTGTGAGTATGTCCATGGATAGATGTTTTGTAACTTTTTCATGCAAAAACTGCTGAACGGAATTTGACAAAATTTTGTGTGGTAGTAGTTAAGGCCCTAACTATAACCTGACAGTCTTATTAATAAAAATATTTACACCATGTATTAGCAAATCCAAATCGCTCTCTTTGTCTATCAAGTGACTGTTCCAAACTATCTGACAGAGACAGCCATGTTGGATTAGCTAATCCGTGGTGTAAATAATTTTATTAATAAGCTCTTATCCTGAAAATTTTATTGTCTCTAATACCCAAGGGTTGTATCAGTTTAAACAATAATTGGCACGATGGTGGTTTAGGCCTTGGATTTACACATAGGCTACTCTTTATCGCGAAAAAATCTATGGTACCTGCGGGATTTCATTTTGCGCGTACGAAGTCGCGGGCAACGTCTAGTAATTGATAATCTATAGTAATATAATTGATAAAGATGTTTATTATATAATATAGTTTCATCCAACTGGGGAAAACTTACGCTCGGCACGAATAGGCCAGCACGATATTATGTTATCACGGTATCGCTTCTATGACACAACACAAAGCAAGCGTTAATCTCGCCGGTTTTCGGTATGAAAAAATAAGGTTTGCGTTGTTTCGCCGATCGAGAAAGTAGATAAGTACCTACTAAGTACATTTTTATAAAATGCCCATATTTTTTCAGGCTAATGACACCGTAATAAAAGCTTTAAAAAGGCATTAGTATAATGAGTTTTGTGAGACACAAATTACTGCGGTTTTTTCTCCTTTAGTCCCTGGTCCCTTGGTGCCTTTGGTCCCTTGGGAATAATTAACGTAATTATTGCAGCGGGATATTATTACATAACCCTTAAGGGTTGCCAACTAATGACATTTATTTATTGCGGAGCCTTCGACTTGTTTGCTTTGTTTAAAACAAGAATGAAAAAAAAAATAGATCAAGTGGACAATCTATTTCATTTTAAGAATTTTAAACGTATTTGTAATATCCTCACTGTATTATGTGTATCACCGTGAAGCTACGCGAACACGAGTGAACAAATGTGGTTGGCATTTTCAGGGTTTTCTCACGGTGAATTTGAAAAAAACAACTATGACATCTTCTTCTTCTTTTAATTTTGGCGCACGACCGCCATTTTTGGCGGTATTCTGCAACTTTGACATAGTGCCGGTTGTCACTAAGGCTGGGTCCGCGGATATTCAGAGCACTGAAAATAGAGAACTCTACGCTAATGCGATAGAGTTGAAAATTTAAGTGTCGAGTGTCGATCTGCCATGACATTGACATTTGACTCGACTCTTGTGTGTTTGATTTTCAGCTCTATTTTTTAAGCTCTATTGTTTTCAATGCTCTGAATTTTCTCTGGCCTACCGGATTCCAGGTCATAATACATAATTATTATTATAGTCCCAGCTTTCAAAATATTCATTTTATATTTATTTCGTTCACGGATTTAAAAGCCATAGCACACGGCGTATTTGAAACGCGCAGAGGATGCGCGTTTTAGGAACGTGCGTTTACGGTGCCGTAGATTCTGCTTATCAACCGACTTCCAAAACACAGGAGGAGGTTCTTTTATATAGAAATTCATTCGAATTGCGAATAGTTTGAAGCGCCCGAATACGCGCTTAAAACTCATTCGCATTCGCGCGTCTACTGCGCGTCCTCTGCGCGTTTCAAATACGCCGTGTGCTATGGCTCTAAGGGCCGTTGCAGTTCTCGCCGGGAATTTACAAAGATAGTGTAGAGCCAATATAACAAAAAGTGTTAAAATAATACAAATGCGCTTATACGGGTGTCTACTGCGCGTCCTCTGCGCATTTAAAAAACGCCGTGTGCTGTGGCTCTAAGGGCCGTTGAAATTCTCGCCGGAAATTTACAAAGATAGTGTAGAGCCGATATAACAAAAAGTGTTAAAAGAATACAAATTGACTGTTAGCCAATACAAAAGTTTTAAATGAAAGCTAATTTTAATTAAACATATTGCCAACCCAAGTTGTAACTTGTAGACGTGTTCGTAATTTAAAACAGAGCATTAATCCGTCACAGGAATGGCGAGTGATAAACGGTCCAGCCCTCGGTGGAATTTAAATTATTATGTGATGCTGGCCACATGTTACATAAATATGAAAAGTTTTCTTTAATACTTTTGTGAAAAGTTTTAAAACACGCAGATTTTAGTTTCGGTAAAAGTATTTTGATCGTCAACAAAGCTTGCTTGAAAGGTTTGTCAAACCTCGTGTGAATTATATTTTACGGGTACGCACGTTATGTGAATTTTATAATTTGTGAAATTAACATTTAATAATTCCAAAACTATGTATACGTTTAAAATAAACCGTTTATATCGTGGTATCTATTTACTATTATCGTAAATTATAATTTGTATTTGTACCATCCATTTTACTGATATAGTTTGAAATACAATGTCTACATTTCAGGGCTGCTTTATTAGGTAGTAGGTATATTACATTACGTTCGTATTTTTCAGAAATTTAATTCCGAAAAATACCTTTATTATGACATGCCGTTGAAAGTGGCGATCGACAAACAGCGTAAAGGTCACATAATAATTGTTTTTTTAATATAATACATATCTATTGTTTTCAATATTTAGTTAAAAGTTTTGTTGTTGTTCACAGGTGCAACAAAACCACCAATATGACGACAGACAGCGCGCTCAATTCACAACGGTAAGACAATCAGTAAAGCTACTACTCGTAATATCACCATTCACCAGAATAAGCAAAATTTCGAAAAGCAAATCGATTAAGATGGTTGTAAATGATGTACTTAGTCGTATACGATATAAAACTTACAGTAAAGGAGCCATCAAAGTCAGTGGCGTAAACGTTATCAAATGAAATTTATATGGGCGATGTCATGTGTTTGACAGATTTTCATACAATTCTCATTCGAATTTCGATGACGTTACGTTACGCCGCTGGCAAATGTTCCTGCTAGATCTACAGGTGATCTTGCTTAGTATGTACTATAATAAATGTGAAAGTTTGCGAGGATGTATGTTTGTTACTTAGCACAATAATTCTTTCAAGAATATTGTACATAAGTAAACTGGACGAGGAAACCAGATACCTGTACTTAGCGGGATTGGAAACATTCTGTATTCGTGTCTCGTACCGCTGTGACTGAGCATATTGCTGTAAACAAAAGCTAGTGAGCGACAGTTCCCTGCTTCTCTACATATTCTGAAGCTTTGGTTCTATATAGCTCCATTTACTCAGTACTAGATGTTCCCCGCTACTTCATGCGCATAAAGAAAAATCAAAATAATAAAAAGTAGCCTATGTCTTTTCCCGTGGACTACTCTATATCTATGCTAAATTTCATAAAAATTCGTTCAGTAGTTTAGGAGCCTATACAATTCAAACAAATACAAATTTAAATTTTTCCTCTTTATTATTAGCATATATTATTATCTGCTCCATGGTATACTTACTTTCCCCCTGATTTATAAAAATATTTATACGCGAATCCATGTTGCTGTCTTCCCAACTAACATTTTGGTGCTAAGGCTAATAAGAGCTCCGACAATAGCTTTAGACTCTACTGCGACGTTAGAAATAAATAACTAAAGTTTCAAGAGGCATAATAGAAATAAAGGAAAAATATATAACCTAAGGTGCTAGCTTGGAGTTTGTCAGAACTTTTGTATAACTTACTCTTAAATCTTTAGGAAACGTAAAACACTAGAACCAATTGTAAGGTGTCTGCTAATACTTACAAACGGTTACAGTTCTTAAATGGAGTTAGTTATATACCTTGTACCATCTAACAAGTTTATAGAGCCCTAAGAGCTAAAAGAAAGTTATAGTAGTGATAACTATAGATATTATAGAGCTATAGAAGTTAAAGAAGTGATAACTATAGGTATTATAGAGCTAGATGCTGCAAGCGTCAGAAATCACCCTTAAATCATTACAGGTTGTATTATAGGATTTACTCCCACATTATAAAAGTCCAAGTGGCATTAAAAAGCTAGCTATAGTTTTTTTAACAATGCGTTAGGAATAAAAGAGTTATGAGGAACCTTAGGTAATATAGAATTAACGCCATTAAATAAACATAACCTATAAAATTTTAAAAGTAAATAGAAGGTTAAATATTATTTTCCGACTTATTGATTTACATTATTTACTGTTTTCAATTAAAATATAAATAGACGTACTGAGAATTGATATTTACAACTACAACTAAAATAATAAAAAATGCCGTGACTGTGATTTATTTTACTTAATAATATGAAATATTGTTTATTTTTGAGGCGCTTCAAAATTGAGATGACAACTAGTATATACTATTACAGAATACTTATCACCGCAGTGAGAATTCATAATTAATAAACCGATAATGTATATAAAATTATTAATTTATGTCGGCCATGATTGTCGGCCATGAATATGCCCACTGCTATTATATTTTATCATTTTTGACGGTAATAGAAACGTAAAGTAAAAAAATATCGTTATCAATTTACTTTTAAACACGAATTAATTTCCAATTTGATCGAAGCAATCGATAGCCCGTGACTGGGGAGCTTTATTTTTATTTTGACATAATATATTGTCATCATATTGAAAAATAAATCTGACAAGAATTAAAAAGTTAATCTTAAGGCCGATTTACACACGTTAAGTTGATAAGTAGGTAACTAAATTTTAACTTAATTTTAAGTGATTAATTGCATGTAAACACAAAATTTAGTAGTAAGTTGCAAGTTAAAATTTAGTTAACAACTTAACTAAATAATTATAATTTTTTCTATTTTTCGATTAAGTTGGTGGGCGGGGCTTGCTACTTGATGTTTGGGCATGTACAAAATTAGTTAAGTGCATAAGTGTAGTGGCGCTCTTGGATTAAACAAGTAATTAAAGGAGTCTTCTATCATCCGTAGCGCATTAAAATATTATAATATCAAATAAAGTGACACTTGCGCCATACTGATCTCTTCTATTTATCCAATTTCTCACCCACAGTCTTTTGGGTATAGTTATAGTTATTTCCCTAATAATTTCATCTTTGACTTCGTCCAAAACCTCACTAATAACAAATTCAAGTACAGAATTTACGACTTCAATACGTTGTTGCGCGTTCATCTTGAGTGAACTAATGAGCTTAATTTCTTAAATACGTTTGGACATACACTTAAATATAAGTCACTTAAAATTAAGTTAAAATTTAGTTACCTACTTATCAACTTAACGTGTGTAAATCAGCCATAACTCTTGAGAAAGTAGGCACTTAAATATTTGCGAATGCTGCATATTTAATACAATATATTATCTTCACAATACATCCATACTAATATTATAAATGGGAAAGTGTGTGTCTGTTTGTCCGTCTTCCACGCCAAAACTACTGAACCGATTGTAACGAAATTTGGTACACAGATACAGCGTGTGTAGCCTAAGAAAGGATATAGGCTACTTTTTATCGCAGGGAAATATACGGTTCCTGTGGGATACTTTATTTACAGTTTCACGTAAAAACTACTCAACCTATCATTATGAAATTTGGCACAGATATAAAGTAGACCACGAGGAAGGACATAGGCTACTTTTTATCGCGGAGAAATATACGGTTCCCGTGGAAAACTTTATTTACACTTTCACGTAAAAACTACTAAACCTATCATTCTGAAATTTGGCACAGATATAAAGTAGACCACAAGGAAGTGTTCTTCTTCGTGGTCTTCAACTTTAAGTTACTTTTTATCGCGAGATATATACGGTTCCCATGGGTTACTGTACTTACGCGGGTGGAGCCGCGGGCATCTGCTATCTATACTATAATATTGTAAAGCTGAAGAGTTTTTTTTGTTTGAACGCGCTAATCTCAGGAACTAGGTACTGGTTTGAATTGAAAAATTATTTTTGTGTTGGATAGTCCATTTAAAGAGGAAGGATTTAGGCTATACATATAGCATCACGCTGCAACCAATAGGAGCGAAGAAACCGTGGAAAATGTGGGAAAAACGGGGAAAAATTATTCATCTTTGAGGGCTTCCGTTGTTTTTTTGAACGCGCTGATCTTAGGAACTGCTAAATCGAATTGAAAAATTATTTTTGTGTTAGATAGTTTATTTGTAGAGGAAGGCTTGAAGCTATATAACATTACGCTGCGACTAACAGGAGCGAAGCATCAGTGAAAATGTTGCAAAAACGGGAAATAATATTCATATTTGAGCTTTATTTGAGGGCTTCCGTTGCGTGCACTGCGTAAGCGGCTAAAGTTACCCAAAAAATATGTATGAAAGAATTATTCCTCTTTAAATGATCTAAAAAAACCTCTTATGATTGACTCACTATAACCTTTTTTATGGTAATCAAATTTGGTCGACATTAATGCATTAGCGCCACCAGTTGACGCGGACGAAGTTGCGGGCAACAGCTAGTAAATAATATAAAATATATTTTAACTATCTTTAAGTTTAAGAATGTATAGGTGTGGATAGCAGCTCTGGGGGCGACTATCCCCTTAAAGTGTAAAGGCATATTATGCCAAAGAGAAATGTTTAGGTACAAAAGAAAAAATAAGTTTTCGACAACAGAAGCAAGAAATAGGACGACTTCTTTAATATTTAACTGTGGGAGAGCCACGCTTCGGCATGAATGGGCCGGCTCGACCGGGTAAATACCACGACCTCACAGAAAACCGACGTGAAATAACGCTTGCGTTGTGTTTCGCCGAGAGAGTGAGGACACCGGAGGCCCATGGGGGGATTGGGGATTTTAAGGACCAGGAACGCAAGTCGCAATACCAGAGGAGTTACAAGTGTAACTCCTCTGGTGTTGCCGTAATCGCTTACCATCAGGCGATCCGTCTGCTCGTTTCCTGGTTCATTATATATATAAAAAAAAAGAGTACATACAAAGAAACAAATGACTAAAACGTCCAACACTAATAAAAATCTGTAGAGAAATTGGCCTGCCACCGAGGAATATTTAATTTTGCAACAAAAAAAAGGGGGCGTTTACACCTTTGTTTTAGCTCTATGGTCTACAATAAAACTTGGTGGATTTAACATGCAGACAAAGCACATCCAATCATGTTCAAGCTCTAATTAAAAAAAAAAAAAACAATGGGTTGCATTCCGGGACGGTGCCGGCAGAAGTGAAAACTTGAACATTAAACTGGAAATCCGCCATCTAGGCTAAAAGATACGAACTAAAATACTTTAATGCTATGCTCTCGTAAGAGAATTAATATAACAAACATAATTATTGTAAGTTGCATCTTACGAATTTTCGATCAGGTCACGTGTCCTGAAGCTAGTTTAACAGTTTTTACCCATCCCAAGAAAAGTGAACAACGCTGCTAAAGCAATTTACATACATATAATCACGCTTTTTTCCCGTAAAGGGGTAGGCAGAGACCACTTTTGCCACTTGCTACGATCCTCACACACTCGTTTCGCTTCGTTCACTTTCATTCTTACCATCCATTCGTCCTCTTACATTCAACATAGCGAAGCGGCTCTCCATGGTCCACTTTTCACCTCCGCGAGAAACGAGACGTGATGGGTGGTGAACCACATCGCCGCCATTTTGGATAATTAAATTATTTTTATTATTATCCATTGCGTTTCCACGGATTGGTAGAGAGGGTAGGAATAGGGAAAGGGAAGGATAGGTGGTGTGGAAAGGAAGATTGGTAAGTTGGAGTGGGAAATAGGAAATGTAGGATATTACCGCCCAGGAGGGCATGGGATAGGACAGTAAAAGCTAGGGAAGCCGGGGTCGCGTACCCGTATACCACAACTACCGGACAGGTAAGTTGGGATGAGTACCCCATGACATAAAGCAATTTCCACTCCAAAAAACAAAATATTAGGTTCGTTAAAATCAATTACGGATATTTTGGGTATATGATCTATTACTTGTGTAAAAACATTAAGGCAGAAAAATAATCACAAAATTTCTGAAAAAGAAAATACTAAATCGAATCACATTACGTTCTTTGTGGTAATACGGAGGTCATTGACCTCACAGCAGATTGAATTGATATTATTTAGGTAAATTCTTTGAATTCGCCTTAAAGTGAGCTGTTAATAATGACCTCAGCACCTTAAAGAGCGCAACGAAATTTTATACAGCTTAAAACATTTTATTTGAAATTGTGAAATATTTTTTCTGCCTAAATAAAATAAACAGCAGTAGAACAAAAAAAAAAAAACAGCAGTAGATCATATGGCCAAAATATCCGTAATTGATTTTACCAAACCTTGTATAGAGAATTCCAAGAAAACGAAGGATTTTACTCCATCTATAAGTATACTAATATTATAAAGAGGGAAAGTTTGTATTTGTTTGCATTGAATAGGCTTCTGGCACCTGGCACTGATTTTGATGAAATTTGGCATAGATATAGAGTAGAATACGGGGAAGGACATAGGCTTTTTTATATTGCGGAAAAATGTACGGTTTCTGCAAGATTCCCTTTTGCGCGCTCGAAGTCGCGGGCAACATCTAGTCTACACTAATATTATAAAGAGGAAAACTTTGTTTGTATATTTGTTTGTTTGTTTGTTTGGTTGTAATGAATAGGTTCAAAAAGTACTGGACCGATTTCAAAAATTCTTTCACCATTCGAAAGCTACATTATCCACGAGTAACATAGGTTAAATTTTATTTTGGAAAAAATAGGGTTCCGTAAGATATTTGGGGTTTTCGGACACAAGGTGTAAAAAATCAACCAGAAAAGTTACTTATTTTACGTACGCTGCCTAAACTATAAAAGATAGAACCATAAAATGTTCTAATTAATTGTAGATCTTATAAATATCTACAAAAAAGTCCGCGACACACTATACCTATCTATGTCGAGTGAGGCACAACAACAATTTTTTTATTTAGAAATCTTGATTTTTTTTGGACTACATTTAAACGCGTTTATTTTACTCATGCTATTAATCCTTATCAAAATAAATTATTTGATCACTAATTACAGTTTATGTAGATAATATTTGGTCTGTGAATGATTAAAATTGGACGTGTGGTTTTGAAGTTATGGCGAAATTAAAATATTACGATTTCTGCTCCACGGCCCGTTGCGAAGTAGGCGTCACCAAAGCGGTGTGCGTGCGGGAGGGGAGTTTACATCTATGAGGTAGCCGCAGTATTAGTATCAGTATTGTACCCAGGGGGGTGAAACTCTCATACATGCACAAATTAACAGAGTACAGAGACATCTAAAAATGACTGTCCGGTACTAACAGTTCGAAAGTTTTCGGATTGTCACAACAGATGCCACTAAGCGACTTCTACATCGCGCTATCGCTAACACAAGGCGTAATTTATAAGGGCTCGCGAACATTTTACTATGCAGCAATCATATCCCACTATTAAAGAGGAACTTGGTCGTTGTTGTGTCTACGACTTTCGATAAAACTTAATTTCTGTCCATAATTCAGTTCAATAAAAATTATCAGGCGGTACTACTTCCATCTAGCGGGTTTGATAGTAACTAGAACGGTACAACGCCATCTAAAAACGACATTCCGAAACTTTTGCAAGACTCAGTTTCAATTTTAGAGTTGCGCATCTATACTAATATATATCTGTATTATCTATGATTGTACCCATAGATTATACAGATATATACATTGTACCCGTGCGAAGCCGGAGCGGGTCGCTAGTATTTTATATTTTTATACTTGTCACTGTGTATAATCACGAATCGCTTGTAGCTTCGAATTTCAATCACAATGAGCTTACCCCGAAACCGCAATCAAATCGGAATTAGATCGGAATCGTCATCAGAATTAATTGGCATTGGGGTATCTGTCTACGAAATATTATATTTTAACAATTGTTATTACAATGCAAAACAATATAACGTTAGCTTAATATATCCCCCTTACTAATAAATCACTTGTGTGACGTGAACAAAACACTGTTTAACTATTCAAAGCATATACAGCGTTTATTAGTAAAGGGGTATAAGTTTTAGTACCTGGGTAACCGAGCTTTGCTCAGGTGCTCTAGTACCTAGATTTAAAAAAATTAAAAGAATCAATCAAATCAATATTTTACCGGGGTTCGATCAACGCAAAATTAACTAAACTGCTAATCGAATTGACCTTATAGAGTCAAAATAGGGGATCGGACAACATCTGAAATATTTAGTTTCATTAATATATTCAGAAATATTGAGGCATTACTACTTGGTAAGTGTAAAAAAATATATTATTTTATGTGTAGTTTACTAATTCAATACATTTAAAAAGTACCAAAAAAAAATTTTTGAATTTGGAAAAAAACAAAACCTACATCATTAGTTTACTTACATACATACATACATATAATCACGCCTTTTTCCCGTAACGGGGTAGGCAGATACCACTTTTTGCCACTTGCTACGATCCTAACATACTCATTTCGCTTCGTTCACTTTCATTCTTACCGTCCATTCCTCCTCTTACATTCAACGTAGCGAAGCGGCTCTCCATGGTCCGCTTTTCACCTCCGCGAGAAACGAGACGTGATGGGTGGTGAACCACATCGCCGCCATTTTGGATAATTAAATTATTTTTATGATTATCCATTGCGTTTCCACGGATTGTTGGAGAGGGTAGGAATAGGGAAAGGGAAGGATAGGTGGTGTGGAAAGGAAGATTGGTAAGTTAGAGTGGAAAATAGGAAATGTAGGATATTACCGCCCAGGAGGGCAAGGGATAGGACAGTAATAGCTAGGGAAGCCGGGGTCGCGTACCCGTATACTATACCACAACTACCGGACAGGTAAGTTGGGATGAGTATCCCATGACATAATATACAAAAACATTCATTATTATAAGTATGAACTTAAACGCACAAATATCGGAGATATTTACAAATATGTTCCTGCGGCCGATACACTTTATACCTATTACATACACTTTAATCCAATAGTGACGTCATTTGTATGTCGATTTTAGTATGGAGCGTTTTTACGAGACTTGCGAAATTTTATATACAAATCGCTGTACCTTTGAAAATATTGACTTTTGATATATGGTTTCTTCTGAGAAGTTACTCATATTTAAGAGTACTATTCATTTATGCAATAAAAAAACAGTCCGCTTGCCTATTATTAATAATATCTTGTTGCACGACGAAATAAAAAACATAATATGTAACTTAAAAATGCGCAGTTTCCTAGGGATAAAACCTAGCTAGATCGATTTTCCTCCCCCAAAACTGCATACTAAATTTCATGTAAATACTTGCAGCCGTTGCTGAGATACGATTATTATTAATAGATTATCTCGTTTTATGAAAAAGATAAAGTTAAATATTTTCTATGCTAAAACGTTTTAAGACTCATTTAACTCTAATCTAACATTGAGGTCCAAAGTAAATTTAAAATAGATTAGCATAAGCATTCTAATCTATACCAATAAATTTTAATAAAACTGAAGTGTCTATTTGTAGTTTCAAATTAACACATTTGCATTAATTATGCCTATTATAATATACTAGTTTTTGCGCTCAACTTCGTCCGCGTGAATCTCCATTGCACCCCTGTGGGGAATATAATACATATTTCGAAAAAATATTTTTAAATTAATTTCTACGTCATAATAATTATCTGCGTCATATTATATACGTATATATTATAGACGGGGCATATTGAGACAAAAACTGTCTCCACTCAAGTGGCCTTACTTTAAAAGTTTTTGGCATTTGAAATATTCTGAAATCAAGACGGCTGACATTTAAGGTATGGTGAAAACCAAAATGGCGTAACTTTTTCTTGTATGAAGATTTGTTCTGTCAAATGTTTGTCATAGCCTATCTTTAGTTTTTAAATTTTTGATCTGCGTGCCAAAATTCAACGCCATTTCACCTCTTTCGCGGACGAATTTCAAAAAACTATAAAACTCGTACCTACTCAATAATTTGTATGAATATCTTGAATATTAATGTCATGAAAATCGTGGCACATTTTAAATATTTTCCATACAAAATTTCAACCCTTATTGTATAGGTACCACAATAGAGTGAATTGTAATAAACTTCGCAACACGTATTTAATGAAATGTATGAAAGAGCATGAGTGTTCAACAATAATAAATTTATTAAGCTAGGATGACGACATTTGACACAAAAAAATCTTCATACAAGAAAAAGTTACGCCATCTTAATTTCAGAAGACTGATTAAACTGCGAATAGCAAATGTCATTATGTCAAGATGACAAAATGTCAAACCTAAATGTCCCAAACAACACCAAGTTTGGGGCCATTTAGATGTAGATACTTTTTGCCTCGACATGCCTTGTCTATAATACACACATCTAATATATTGAATGTTAACGTATTGTCAAACGTAAACAAACCCATTGAGTCCCATCGATCATAATTGCAAATGTCGCCTTCGGCAATTTGATAAAAAATGATTGATGACAATATTCTTTGCAATATTTAAAAACATATACATAAGCCTTCGATCAAATACACTTTGTAGGGTTCTGCAGTACATGTCTCGGAACCCTTATAGTTTCGTCATGTCCGTCCGTCTTCGGCTTACCGTCTAAAGAGATGAAACTTTGCATAATATGTATTCACCGCGTCGACAAAGTGCTAAAATAACATCATGAAAAATATAGTTTTTGGAGTACCTCCCCTAAAAGTAAAGTGGGGATGTTGTTTTTTTCGCGCGTACCCTATAGAGGTAGAATTAGTTAGGTCTTTTAAAAACATTCAGAAGTTGCTAAGACGATTTTTGATTAAGGTATCCGTTTGCGAGATATTCAACTTCAAGGCGCATTTTTATTTGTTAAAATAGGGCGTCCTCTAAAAGCTAAACGGCTGGCTCGAAAAAATGAAATAATTTGTGATGGTAGTCCATATAACGAGCTTTGAAGGAAAACTATAACGGCTAAAAACCATGCAATTTTTAATCCCTATGCCTAAAAATGCCGCGGTGTGTCACGTCTGCCTAAAAGGCTCTTAAGGGGCCATGACCACCCAACCTGCAAGTCCAGGAGACTATCAGTAGTGTCAAATGTCATTGAACTTGTAGGAAAATTTAAAATAACTACAATTTTAAAATATATATTTTTTTAAAACAAACTTTAATAACTGGGGAGTAAAAAGAACTCAAAAGTTCAAAAACTATCTGAAGACTCATCAAGTACTCATCAAGACGAACCAAACGAGCCCAAACTCGATGGGGTTAGGTATGTGGTTTTATTACAGAGTTCCTATGGCCACCTTTTAGCTCCATCATCAGATCAGCTCCACGTCATCATAATATTGCATTGTCACATGATTTACATATTCGTGCAAAATTTCAGCTCAATCGGAAACCGGAAAGTGGGTCAAATTTAACGTGCAAGATTCCATTACAGATGAGACAGGTGAAACTAAATAAAAGCGTGTAAAAAGAATATTTTCTCCGTCTACGTAAAATGAACAACACAATTTTGGCCATAATATTGAGTTATGGACTGGTGCTGGATTTGCAAGCTGGGTGGTCAGTATGGCCCTTTAATCATTGAAGCGAAATATTATTAACTAAATGCTACACGCGACTTCCTACGCGCAAAAGGAAATTCTGCGGGAACCGTACATTTTGTTACAATAAAAAGTAGCCTATGTCCTTCCTCGTGGTCTACTCTATATCTGTGCCAAATTTCATCAAAATCAGTCAAGTAGTTTCGGAGCCTATTCAATGCAAACAAACAAACTTTTCCTCTTTATTATGTTAAGTATAGATAAAAAACTGAAATTACTACACACGCGTGTAGACGCGTCACTTCGCCTCGTCATGTTAAAAAACATTGAGTTCTGTAGATAGAAATATAAATTATCCACTTGCAAATTTTTTCCTTTCAGAAAATAATCTCATAGAAATAGGATTGAGATTTGAGACGTAATTTACCTGACTGTTGGATTTGTAGGACGCACCTGTCGAACTGGAGTTCTGAGAATAATATTTTTGCTGACAATACTATACCTACTAAAGACTTGCTCACTGAATAAGGGATAACAAATAACTCAAAATATTATTTCATTGTAATATAAACACACCTAGCATACTTGTAAAGTTTTATGTGTTGTGGCTTTATATAACTACTAGATGTTGGCAATGCCATGGGATAGTACATTTTACCGCAATTAAAAGTAGCCTAAGTCCTTCCCCGTGGACTAATCTATATCTATGCCAAATTTCATCAAAATCGGCCATCTAGTTAGGTAGAGGAGACAAATAAATTTTTCCTCTTTATAATATTAGTAGTTTAATGGTATAGATTATATTTTGAAATAACGTTGTAAATATTAAACAACCTTCTGCGGTAACTGAAAGCTCATTTAAAAAATAACGAATAGATTACAAACATTTTCATATCGGTTAAAATACGGTACTCAAACCACAACAAAGTATCAATGCTAGTTTATGTTAACCTCATTAGTAAAGCAGAAACGGTTCGCTGGGAAACGTTAGTGCCACAGTTATATAGACCGACTTTCCGGTAAAGTATTGCCTGCTAGAACCTACATCAGGTTACACCGTCCGATACGATATTTCCACTACGATATTCGTTACTAAGGGCCGGTTTCACAATCGCATAATAGGAGACGAATACGAGTAGCTTATCCGGTGCCTGGTGACAGACAGTCCCGTTTTACGCTTTTGGATACGGAACCCTAAAAATGACGATTGCTGAAAGACAATGGCTGTGTTCCGCGGAAGAAAACGCTCGTTAGCGCTTGCATTAGCAAAAGTAAGCAAACGTGTCCTGGCCGATTTTAATAAATCGGCCGTTTGCTTACTTCAATACTGCTAACATAATCTGCCATTTTGCTTATTTAACGCCAGCGTTACAGTCGGACAAGGATCTTTTGGCACTTGGATGGGGGCGTGAGTGTCGCAAATAAGACCAATACTTATTACTAAAAGTGAAATTTTACAAGACGGCGATGTTAGTACTGATTTTATCCACGTGCCAAAAGGTAAGTGTCGCAACTACAAAACAATACATAATATTAAAAGTGAAATTTTACAAGACGGCGATGTTAGTACTGATTTTATCCACGTGCCAAAAGGTAAGTGTCGCAACTACAAAACAATACATAATACTAAAAGTGAAATTTTACAAGACGGCGATGTTAGTACTGATTTTATCCACGTGCCAAAAGGTAAGTGTCGCAACTACAAAACAATACATAATATTAAAAGTGAAATTTTACAAGACGGCGATGTTAGTACTGATTTTATCCACGTGCCAAAAGGTAAGTGTCGCAACTACAAAACAATACATAATACTAAAAGTGACATTTTACAAGACGGCGATGTTAGTTCTGATTTTGTCCACGTGCCAAAAGGTAAGTGTCGCAACTACAAAACAATACATAATACTAAAAGTGACATTTTACAAGACGGCGATGTTAGTACTGATTTTATCCACGTGCCAAAAGGTAAGTGTCGCAACTACAAAACAATACATAATACTAAAAGTGACATTTTACAAGACGGCTATGTTAGTACTGATTTTATCCACGTGCCAAAAGGTAAGTGTCGCAACTACAAAACAATACATAATACTAAAAGTGACATTTTACAAGACGGCGATGTTAGTTCTGATTTTGTCCACGTACCAAAAGATCCTTGTCAGACTGTACGTTTTTTGTTAGCGCTATTTTCCGGGGAACACAGAGATGTCGCGGTCGTATTGTATATCGTATCGGACGGTTTGCATTGCACTACAATATCATAACTACGAGTACGTCTCCACAGTTTTCCCGGTCATATTTCTGTGTTATAATATTATGTTGTAACATTAAAACACTGTTATAACACTCCCGTACAACTCTGTGTAGGTCGGATAACTATTTATGTCCATAGAGATATAGATGGTATTTCTCTTTATTAGAATAAATGAATAGTAAATTCTTAGTAATATTATAAAGGCGTTTTTCGCGTTTGTTTGTGTGTATGTTACTCTTTTACGCAAAAACCACTGAACGGATTTCTATAAAATTTGGTATAGTAGTCTAGTAGTCTGGACTCTAGATCAACATATAGGCTACTTTTTATCGCAGTAAAATGTATAGTTTCGCCGTGATTTAATTTTGCGAGTTCGAGTCTCTTATACAGAATGGATTTAAAAGTTAAAAATAGATCCTACTATTATAAATGCAAAAGTTTCTGAGGATGGATGTATGGATGTTTGTTACTCTTTCACGTAAAAACTACTGAACGTATTTCGATGAAATGTATGGTATGGTAGTAGTTTAAGCTCTGGATTAAAACAGGCTACTTTTTATCCCAAAAAAGTATGCCCGTTTGATACCCAATACTATATTTACGCGAGCGGTGACGCGGGAATAAGCTAGTATTCAATAAGTGTAATCAGTATGCGTTTCTCGTTAAAAATATATATATAACGTGTGAGCCAAAATATTGACCAAATTATCCTAGAAAGTAATTAAATTGTTGTAATCATAAGTCATTAACGCGTGGCCGTACTTCGCGGCGGGCGCGTGAACTTCAAAGCCAGCACGTTGAACGGAAGTGTGAGAGTGTCCATGCGTAGTACGAGTTAGAAAATGTAGCTATCGTGTTTACACAGGTACGAGATAGGAGAGCGATAGTAATAAATTAGTGCGCGAATGAAAGAGACAAGTAGCGAAGTTAATGTACGAAATTCTACGTGCTCCGCGACCGCACTTTAGCTCCAACATAAAAATCTAATTTCGATATACTTAAACTTAGGCCTTTACATCCGTTAATGGATGATTTATACAGTATTCTCCATGGGAAAAAAACACTCTTGAAACACTGTAGTGCCTGGGACAGTTGGTTTTTGAATGTCGTATGGTTGCCCAAGCACATACGGCATTCACAACATAGTCAGCCTAGTCCAGAGGAATGAACTGGTCAATACGTCTGGAGCCAACTATGTGCGGGTTTCCTCACGATGTTTTCCTTCACCGTTAGAGCGTCCGTATAATGTACTTGAGATCTGAAAAAGTCTCATTGGTGCACGCCACAACCTGGGATTTGAACCTGCACTCTATCGAGTACGAACTAAACGGTCTACCCACTAGGCCACGGAGCTCTACGCTAACTTTCAACTAAAAGGAACTTTAACGCGACATGCTAAATCGTTATCTCTTATCATTCCTCAATATAATGAGTCAGTGATAAACGATATCAGCGTAATGCGTAACGCAATTTGTCGCCCAAACCTCTTATCTAATCACACTCCGGGTAAATACCTCTAATTATTTATGTTTTTAACGGTAATTTATAATCAAGATAACTGGGGCTTAGTCGACTATTATAATTAGTTCTCTTTCTCGAGCGTCAGTGGCCAAGTGGGTAAATCGCTCGAGAGTGTAGGTTAATTCCAGGTTCAATCCGCGACGCTACTCGGCGCTGCATTTTTAAGATAGCCATTCGAAATTGAACTTTATTAACTACACAACAAGATACACGTTTCATATGACATCAGTCATATAATGCACATACGCTGTGCAACTTACATTCGAACTCTGACAATGAAACGTATCTCTCGTAGAATATGTAGAGGACTGTATGTACCATGGACATATTACTTCTTTTAAATCTTGCACAGAAAAAGAAATAGAGCATTGAGCTAGATGAGTGTAATTATTTTATAATGTATAAAAATCAAACATAAAATCTAAAAAATATTAGTGAAAGAATTTTTTCGATATCTCAAAAACTGATTTTTTTATTAATATTTAAAGTTGGATGTTTTTTAAATCAGCGCGAGCTTGACCGCTTAACGCGTGACGTCACTTCGCCCGCCGGGAAGTCATTGCTCGTTCACGCGCTAACGAACTCGTGCAGTAATTTTGAAGTTTTATTGAAGTTTTTGGAATTATGGTGAAAAAATAGCATATAGATATAATTGTATAACACCTTTATGTATAATACAACGGTTAGCACTCCAGAAAAATACTATTACATGTGCCCAACGACAAAAAGCTGAGAAAATTAGTTGTGTAAACTGTTGAAAAGGAAGAAAGTGTTATAGCTACAAAAATCAGTAGACATTTATTGCGAAGAAAATTTTAATGTGAGTACCTACTGAGTAGGTACCTAAATAAATACGAAACATCTACCTACATATTTTTGCATTACTAAATGTTTAGTTTATAGAATATGCTCAGAATGAATTCAGTATTTTAGTGACAATGTATTTTAAACAATGGGCTTTACATAGAGAAATAAAACACGAGTCACGCAGATATGTTAGGTACCTACTTAAAAAATCTATTTAATCTATTGAATGAAACTTAAAAGATGAAATAAGACAATACAAAACACTCCCTACCTACTTTTTCCCTCCCTTCCCTCCCTCCCTAACTATGTTTATGGTGTAGTCACTTGTTTGAGTTATCGACAAAAACTTTATGAACAAAATGTCATAGATTGACTATTATATTTTAGTAGGTAGGTCACAAGTTACGTTATTTTTTAACCGACATCCAAAAAAAGGAGGATATACGTTAGGGCTATATATGTATATAGCCCTAACGTATATATAAATAGTAAATACATATTAAGATCAAAATCAGCCAAATCGATCTAACCGTTCTCGAGTTTTAGCGAGACTAACGAACAGCAATTAATTTTTATATATAAATATATATGTTGTCACTGTGGTGACCCGATGATGAGATAAGATTTGCACCAAGGTATACCCTTGATCCAAAAGTACTGAACAGAACTCCTGACTCCTTGTAGATACATGTTTGGGGATTTCAGCGTTGTTTAAAAATCTGCAAGCATAAATCACTATGTTTATTAAAGTAATCATCATCACCACCATCATCACACCGTACATCATCACATTATGATGATATAATAGGTACTTCTCGTAGTATTTTACACTGACACGGATATCTTTGAACATTACCCTACCTTTGTGCACCTATTTTCAAAATTATTTTGATTTTGTAAAGGGTATAAGGGGTCATCCATAAATTACGTCACACGAATTTCATGATTTTTCCCCCTCCCCCGTACTTGTCACAGTTGGTCACATTTGTGAGACCCCCTCCCTCCCTAGTGTGACGTCACATTTTATAATTTTACATCTAGAAATAATTATTCAATTAAAACAGCAGTTCAGAAATTTGTTTAATTTGAATTGGTAGGACGGATTACCGACACGACTGTAGAGAGATTAGGCGCAGGTCCAACTTTTATATGCCCATCCGACGCATGGATCGTCTTTCTTGCCAGACTCTTATGCCCAGGCTCACGCGATCCCGTGGCCCGCCAAGGGTGGTATGGAGTAGAGTAGCGCCGAGTTTTTATTGAGTAGGGGCTGCGCCCATTCACCATCTTTTCGGGTGCAGCAGAGTCTCACATATTCACGGGTAGGACCGCTATCTCCTCGTGGGATGCTGAAACGCATTTTCTCGGCGAAAAAAAAAACGTATGTAATAAAAAAAACAACATTATGATCTCTTAAACATCACTGGGGCTGGGGGGTCTCGACACTGGGGCAATAGCTATCATAATATAATATAGCTATTACTTAACACTTAGATTAAAATAGATTTTGAAATGTGACGTCACGAAAATCAGGACCCCTCCTACCCCCTTGTCACACAATGTCACACTTCGTCGACTCCCTCCCTCCCCCCTAACGTGTGACGTTATTTATGGATGGCCCCTAATTTGAAATTGGTCCTTTTAGACTTTAGTCACTAAAGTGGAAACCAGATGATGGAATCCATGAGGAATCGAGGGAACTCCTCAAAATTTATAGATACATCTTTAAGGATTTGGCTATTGTGAAGTAAATTAAGCATATCCTACCAAAAAGTAAAATTTTGTGCCAAGGGTATACCCTAGATCCAAAAGCATTGAACAGAACTCAGTCTTTAAAGACACACGTTTGGAAATCGCGTAATAGGTTTTTCAAGTTACTTCAAAAGTTACTATCCTATTTCGCTTAAAATAATTTTCCAAAAGAGTTTTTAGCATGATCTATTAGCATAGAAGCTTACAAGTTTTACAATAATTTAGAAATTCTAAGGGAGGGGGGACCAACTTACAAACCACTGGAGGCTGATTAGGGGTCGTCCATTAATCACGTGATGCCTAAAGGGGGAGGGGGGTCCGAAAAAATATCACCAAGTATCACCAAGGGGAGGAGGGGGTATAAGGAGGACATCACATGTATTAATTTTCGAATCTCGTCTATGCATACCGAAATTATTATCGGTCGCAGATTCGTAGTGTTGTTATTACTTACAAGACAAATGACTCGTATAGTTTTTAATTGCTTAAGTTATGATTATTAAGTTATAAACATGACCTGCTTACTATGTAAAAAAAATACACGTGATCTTAGGTGGGGGAGGGAGGGTAGTATAAAACTTCACCACGTATCACCAGGGGGAGGGGAAGGGTCTAAAAAGTTGTTAAAAACATCACGTGATTAATGGACGGCCCCTTACTCGAAAATAGTCGACTTTGTAAAAAAGTAATGTTAAAAGAAACCTTACCTTTATTCTAAAAGACCTATTCAACGATACCCCACATAATGGGGTAGAATGAAAAAATATTTCATCCCCCCTTCAGAGCTACCGCTAAAATATAAAATTATTATTATTTTATTATGCCAAACCTAAGATCTACACACAATCTATAACTATACCAAATTTCATCCATCAATATTCATAATTACGGAAGTATAACAGACGGACGGACGGAGCGAGCGAAACTATAAGCGTTCCTCCTTGTGTGCCCTAAGTGGAGCCCTAAAAAAGGAAAAAAATATAATTTTGAAACAAAAAATGAAAACAGACTTCCAAAGTAAAAACGCACAAAAAAGTATGAAAAAAATCTTATTTTCTAAATAATTCCCTTTTTAAATTCGGCAAAATTTTAACTATTTCTCTCATAGACGTATACTATCTCCAGTTAAATGGTCCCATTTTTGAGATTTTTGGGGCCATTTTGACTAGTGTTGCCCAAATCAGTCTTGCGCTTGGTCTTGCGCAAGAGTCTCGCAAGAGTCTCGCAATTACCTTTTAGCCTATTGCTATTCATTAAACGTTATTTTAGATCTCAGAACAACGTTATAGAGTAGGTATTACGTTACGTTGTTATATTAAGTTGTTCTAATATCTAAAATAACGTTTAATAAATAGCAATAGGCTAAAAGGTAATTGCGAGACTCTTGCGAGACTCTTGCGCAAGACCAAGAGCAAGACTGATTTGGGCAACACTAATTTTGACATTTGAAGTATGGTGAAAACAAGATGGCTAACATTTGAAGTATTGTGAAAACCAAGATGGCGTAACTTTTACTTGATAAAGATTTGTTCTATCAAAATAATGTACTTCATAGCCCATTTTGAGTTTGAAATCTTTGATTTCTCTACTCGATTTTCATAATTTTGAAGTCGGTACCATTTAAATGTGAGTTCTATAAAATATTGTTTTATCAGGATATTGTTTGGGCTGGCACAGACTTCAAAATTAAGAAGATTGAGTAGGGAAATAGTTAAAATTTTAGCCGAATTTAAAAGGAGAATTATTTTTAGAAAATAAAATTTATTTCATACTCTTTTGTGCGTTTTTACTTTGAAAGTTGGTATTAATTTTTTGTTTAAATTTAACATTTTTCCCTATTAAGTCATATTTATTATAAAAATATATAAAAAAGAATCGAAATGAACGAAGGTAAGTTTACAGAGCGCGTGTCAAAAACATACTGTATGCACATTGGATAGTTAGCTAGCTACGCACGGCGATGTGACGTCACAGCCATTACTCGACGGGCGCAATCAGTTTTCGCGCGTTCCCATATTGATTTGCTTATAAAATACTTAATTTTCGTGATATCAACACAATTTTTTCACAGTTAGTCTTATTATTGCTTAAATTTTTTGTTAAGGCTGAAAAAGGGGAATAAATTTTGATTTAGGTACATCTTCCTCATTATGGGTCAATGAAGGAACTCTTATAGAAAAGAAAGGATACTGATGAAACTAAAAGCAAAACGAAGTCAAATTTGGTCGTTCAAAAAATCACATTTTAATCAAAAAAAAATAAGTGAAAAAGGCATTGAAAGAATTTACATACATGTATTAATATACTATAGATGGGTATAAAATTAAAAGACAAGATTAGGAGCACATACGGTCAGGAAAAAACTAAAGGCCAGAGATGGTATTAAACAAATATTAATACTAAAATGGAAATGGGCTGGCCGGCCATTATTCAAAGAACAACAGATGGAAGATGGTCGCAAGCTGTCACTAACTGGAGCCCTATTTCGCAGAAGTAGCCGGAGCACTTTGGGCGAGACTATCTAGAGTTAGAGAAAGCTGGCAACTTCTTTTTTTACCGCTAATATACGTGTATTAAAATAGTTATAAATAAGAACAAATATGCATATAACAGTAATAATGTAAGTTAGGTAAAAAAAACTCATACATAAATTGAAACTGGGGGTCTAGTCAAGACACATTCGATAATTTCGACGGCGAGCTTCGAAATCAAAAATGTATGGGACTTGACATAAGTCATCGTTAAGTGACATGTCGCTTGTGATGCCTTATGTCAAATCCCATACATTTTGTTTTTGAACTTCGCCGTCGATATTATCGAATGGATCTTGACTAGAGGACCTATTCTGGGATATATTTTTTTCTTAAAAATGCAACGCCATGTCGAGTATCATTTCTTTTTGGTGTTAATTGACCCTTTGACGATGATGCTTACTGCAGACATATTATCTCGCGTCACGTTGCTTCTTCGGCAATAGTGGTAGGGAGGGAAAAATGATTTTGTCAATCTGATAAATATGTTAAATCTTGTTGTACAGAGTGTTCAAGAAGACCTCGCTCAACAACAAACTGACGCTGTACCTGGCCTCCCGGGACCTGATCGTGGAGAACGGAGCCATCGAGAAGATCCAGGGGGTAGTCCACGTGGAGGGGGACCTCGAGAACAAGAAGGTGTTCGGACAGGTCACACTTACCTTCAGGTGAGGTTAATGTTAAGGTCACGCATTAAACAAATTACTACATAACTGCAAACAACATTAATTACTTACCAAAGATTTCAAAACTCAAGATAGGTTATGACGTACATTTGATAGAACAAACCTTCATACAGTAAAATACTTTTTACTGTACCTATGAACATGTGTTCTATCAAATGTATCGCATATGCAGTGTATGACTTATGTCATAAGTAACGCCATCTTGGTTTTCGCCATATTACTTCAAATGTCAGCCATCTTGTTTTCCCCATACTTCATATTATGTCAAAATGCCCCCAAAAATATCAAAAGTGGGGCCATTTAACATGCCTCGTCTATAATAATACGTCTATGTTACTTACTGCATTACTAATTAATAAGTAGTACCTGGGTAATGCTCGGAGCTTTAGCAGATCAAAAAAACATCACATTTTTTTTATCTTTTCGCGATTCGATCCTACCACATTCCGAATTTTCAGACAACGCAAAAATACACGCATACCAAACAACTGCTATAAGGTGTTTATTATTATTCCATGACGGAAGTAAAAAACATATAACTTTAAAATGCGCAGTTTCTCAGAGATAATACATAGCTCGATCGATTTTTCTTCCTGAACCTCAATTCTCGTATTTAAAGTAGACAATTTAAACAGTCAATTATACTTTGTTTAGATTGAAACTGTAGCGACATGTTACCGTGAACGGATTTTATGACGTTTCGACCAATCAGAGCGCGTTTCACGTTGGTTTAACATTCATAAAAACACCGTTTGGGAGTATAAGCGTATCGGGACTTGATTGTAATTGTATTAATGCAGGTTTTATTTAGCAGAATTGCCCCTCTGAAAACTCCCTGCATACTAAATTTCATGGAAATTCGAACACATTAAACTAAAATATATTACTTAATTTTCAAAGAAAATGCAGTTTCTACTTATTGCTTATCCTGCAGTCTATCATCCTAGTAAAGTTGTGTAACGCGTCGCCACGCTAGTTTAAGACTGCGCCGAGCGTAACCCGCGGGCGCGCTGTTTATGTATGGAGAACTACTGAGCCCGCGTGACGCATCCGCCATAGTAAAAATGTATGGACTCGCGGCCGCCATAGTAAAAATGTATGGAATTTAATGCACTTATTGATAAATATGTATGTTATATTATCTGACAATAATCTAAGTTTTTAAGACGGGTAAACTGTAATATACCCTTTCATGTTTTGTTTCATCTAAAAATTATGTTAGATTTCTACTATTATGATATAAAATATTACTTAACGGCAGCTTATGTTTTTACAGTTTTCAACTAATTTTACGTAATTTTGTAGGCTTAAATATTTATTATTTTGATTTTTTGCCACGGAGTAATGTTAACATATTCTTTGTCATGGTAACTGTATTTTTGATCTGTATTTTTGATATATATATATTGAACGAATACTTTTGATTTTATCAACTTAACGGTGAATGCCTTTTTCGGTATTTTCGCTCGGCGCAGACTTAAAAGAAAATATTTGTAAATGTATTCTACACGCATTTTTTTTTCACATTCCGCGTTGTGACGGTAGACGCATGGATTTTTGTAGGTTTTTTTTATTTTGTTTCCCTTGTGTTGAATATTTTATAAATAGTTTGAGTCATAATAACATGCTTTTTAATAAATGTGGTATTTATTATTAATTATGTTACAAATAGCTCCGTTGCCTAGTGAGTAGACCTTTAATTCGCACTCGAGAGAGTAGGTACAGTTTCGATTCCTAAGTTGCGGCGTATACCAATGAGACTTTTTCAGATTTCAAGTACATTATAGGCAGGACGCTCTAACGGTGAAGGAAAACATCGTGAGGAAACCCGCACATAGTTGGTCCCAGATGTATTGACCAGACATTCCTCTGGACTAGACTATGTTGTGAGAATGTCGTATGTGCTTTGGCAACCATACGACATTTAAAACAGCCTGTCCCTTGCACTACTGACTACAGTATTAATACTAACTACAGTATAAGATGGTTACTTCGCTCGGAGAGTACTGTATAAATCATCCATTAACGGATGAAAAGGCCTAAGTTTTTTTTTATGTAACAAATATGTATTTACTACTACTGGCTACAGAATAAATTATACTAACTACAGTATAAGAGTGGTTACTTCGCTCGGCGAGTACTGTATAAATCATCTAATAACGGATGAAAGGGCCCAAGTTTTTTTATGTTACAAATATGTATTTACGACTACTGGCTAACGTATTTATACTAACTACAGTATAAGAGTGGTTACCTACTTCGCTCGGAGAGTACTGTATAAATCATCCATTAACGGATGAAAAGGCCTAAGTTTTTTTTATGTTACAAATATGTATTTACGACTACTGGCTACAGTATTTATACTAACTACAGTATAAGAGTGGTTACTTCGCTTGGAGAGTACTGTATAAATCATCCATTAACGGATGAAAAGGCCTAAGTTTTTTTTATGTTACAAATATGTATTTACGACTACTGGCTACAGTATTTATACTAACTACAGTATAAGAGTGGTTACTTCGCTTGGAGAGTACTGTATAAATCATCTAATAACGGATGAAAGGGCCTAAGTTTTTTATGTTACAAATATGTATTTACGACCACAAATGGAACTAGGTTTACTATCCTATAGAACCCACTTCAAATAGTACGAAGTAATCCAAAAGGCATAAACCCAAAAGTTCGCGTTATCGACGAGTTACGTTACAGGCTGTAAAGAGCTTTATCATAAACTTTTACGGTTATTTTATTTGTATTAAAGTATCTCGTTTATCCGTACATTTATTACTACTAGTTTATCCACATTCCCATTTTTTATTTTTATTAAAATCATCACAGAAGTGTACTCTTGTATTAAAATAAAAAATAGTTTATTTTGAGTTTATCACAATTATTAAATTGTTTAAGAAATACTTACACATTGTACCTAGGTATACAAAAATATATTGGTTTATTTCAATATTTATTTGGAAAAAACCTTAAGAACTCTTCTCAAAAATTTATTGCACATGTTTGTAAAGAAATTTCATTTCGCACTCGGCCGCTGTGAAACAACACAATTTGTAAAGGCACACTAAAAGTTGTGTCACATTTATAAACAGAATAACGAACGATAACCTGGCTCCTAATTGCTGTAGGTACCTAAATTGTTAAAGGAAAATGGAACACAGCACTATTAACGTCACCGGGAACATTATTTCATAAATGGCCGCGAAAATTGCCCGCCATTTTGTTACATTATAAAGATTAAAACACCTTTTCAAATATTTTACTATAAACATTAAAATATATAGAAACTTTGAGTAGACCGAGGTTTCGTTTAACGAGAAATCTGCGAACGGTGAGGTATGAAACTTGTCTCAGTAAAGTTTATGTGGTGGGAGGTATACAATTTTTTTTAATAATGTTTAGAAAAACATAAAATTACCTAATAAAAATAAAGGTAGTGTAAGTAAAACGCATGGTAGTGAGGTAGTGTGTGTGGTTTGCCAATATTTCTTTTACATTTCATAGATATTATAACATTTACATATTTTTTGTTGCGTATCCAAGAGGCAAAAGAAGCCTAAAAAAGTTGAAACTTAAAAATTAATTATTACGTAGACGTACTTCTACGAATCTAAACTAATATATTAAAACAGGAAAAGTTTGTTTGTTTGTATGTTTCTTTGCATTAAATAGGCTCTGAAACTTCTGGTCCGATCTTGATAAAATATGGCAAAGATATGAATTAAATACGGGGAAGGACATATGCTACTTTTTACTGCGGCAAAATGTACAGCTCCCTTGAGATTTCCCGCACGAAGTCGCGAGCAACATCTAGTATGAAATATATCAAGATATTTTATGTAAAATACTAATAGTAGAGGAGACCGTGGGAGGTCGATCTTCACCGATCTGATAACCAGATGAGACATATTTTTTATCAAATATAATTTATAAACAATTATGCCTATAATTACTTGCCTATCTAAAAGTGCTCATGGCTATTTTTAATAAAATTAATTTTAATCGATTTTTTTTCATCACTTTCATTCTTTTGATAACCAAATGAATTATATTTCACTGTTAGTTTTTAACACACAGAATATGCCTCAGTAGGCTTGCCTACTCATTTCTGTGTATAGCTACCTGGCAAGCCGATGTGAACAGGTAAGTCAATATAGGTGACTCCATCGTTCTGCTAACTTAACGAAAGTTATATCAAATTTTAGATTATTTTATTACAAAATCAGTCATATAGACTTGCCTGCAAAAAATCATACTTAAAGTACTGTTGCCTAGCTAAAAACTTTTAGAGTTTTAGCCATCTGATAGGTGCGAGAGAGAAAGTAGAGCGTCCGAAGTCCGTGTGGTAGAACAGGACACAACATAGCAGCTGCAAGCTACCTATTAATTATTTTTTTCTAAATTATTTTTATTTTATTTTTTATACTAATATTTTAAAAGTAACACTTATTCTTTCCCGCTTTACGGCATTTATTTAATTTAAAATAATAAATAAATTATTCTCTATTTAATCCTAAATAAAAAATATAGATTTTTTAATTTTACAATTTAGCTTTAAAATTATAAAAAGTTTTGTTGAATTAGTTTTTTTTATTTATTTATCAATATATTAATATAATAATATTATATTAATATTTTAACTTATTTATTTTTGATTTTTGCATAGCTGTAAGTACGTATAGTGTGAAATAATATAAAAATTGTGATCGAAATTAGGTATAATAAATTGGAGTTCAAAATTAATGACAAGTGTAAATAAATGCTGTCTCTGTCACTCACATGTACACGAGCATGCGCACTCGGATACATTCAACGGTCAGGTAGCTTGCAGCTGCTATGTTGTGTCCTGTTCTACCACATGGACTTCGGACGCTCTACTTTCTCTCTCACACCTATCAGATGGCTAAAACTCTAAAAGTTTTTAGCTAGGCAACAACAGTACTTTAAGTATGATTTTTTGCAGGCAAGTCTATATGACTGATTTTGTAATAAAATAATCTAAAATTTGATATAACTTTCGTTAAGTTAGCAGAACGATGGAGTCACCTATATTGACTTACCTGTTCACATCGGCTTGCCAGGTAGCTATACACAAAAATGAGTAGGCAAGCCTACTGAGGCATATTCTGTGTGTTAAAAACTAACAGTGAAATAAAATTCATTTGGTTATCAAAAGAATGAAAGTGATGAAAAAAAATCGATTAAAATTAATTTAATTAAAAATAGTCATGAGCACTTTTAGATAGGCAAGTAATTATAGGCATATTTGTTTATAAATTATATTTGATAAAAAATATGTCTCATCTGGTTATCAGATCGGTGAAGGTCGACCTCCCACCGGCTCTTAGACTATAAAGTATCTTCGCTGTCTTTTATGCCTACTTCTTGTGCTTTTTTTTTTCAAACTTATATTTATTTGTAAAAAAAAAATTCAACTGGTGAGAAAAAAAATTACATACTTTTCTTCAAAAGGCTGCAAAAGGAAATAATTTGGATGGTCGTATTTAAAAATGCATTAGTCCTGGAAGATCACAGGAGCAGCGGATTTCCGTTCCCTCTAAAAGCCTTTTTCGTACGTCCCCCGAGGGCAGACTTATTATGTACAGGGAAGATGGTACATCATTATCATGGAAATATTTTACAAAGGAGGTTATTTTGAGATTGTTATTAATATGTAACGGTTTGGGTCGATATTCCTCAATATCTAGATCAGTTTTGGAACGAAAGTTCCTCATGGGGCGTTGCGGAGGGCACCAGCCCTAGTCGGCAAAAAATGTCCGTATCGATGAAAAAAGCGTAAGATTTTTATGTATTGTGATATTCTGTCAGTTCAATAGATCCGTTTAGAAGCGAAATTTCGCACTCCCAATAACATTCAATACGGTCTAGTGGCTAGTATACCAGGGCGCCTAGACAAATTACCTTCGTTAAAATTCGGAAAGATCGGTCGTATCGACTTCTCTTTTGAGATCACGACATTTTGTCCCTAGACAAACGCACACTGTTGTTCGAATCGCAACAACGAATTGCTCAAACGTTAGTTGTTTATGATTTCAAGAATTTAGCCGTCAGTTGTGAAGTTGTCAAATGTCATATATTTTTTTTTTTAATTATTGATGGCGTTACGGCATAAAACTATTTGTCAGTGTCAAGTTAAAAAGGCAGACAACTAGATTTAATGTAGGTACCTATATGATTTCAACACCGTATTATTTTCAAGTCTAATGTCTAGTCAAAGTTCAAAATACAAATTTTGATACAAATAGTCAGTGCAAGTCAGTCGATTCAGTAAAACGGTACCTAGAAGTTTTATTGAAAGTTCCTAGAGTGTTTTGTATAAAATGGAATCAAATTTCAAGTGTAGATATTTACAATAAGAATAAAGTAGGTACTTATTTAACAAGGCCGATTATTACGGTTGTAAGGCTGGAACATGAAGCATAGATACCAGGAGTCCGAACGGTATAGGCTTTTTAATAATAATTATGTACACAATAATAGGACCAGATCTTAGTTCTCTTTTCTGCCGCTAGGCGTGCGAGACCGACGAGTACCAAGTGTTGCCAATACTATTATACCGAGTGTTGCCAATACTATTATTTATTACAATTATTTTTAAATTACCGTTAGGCAATTACCGTGTTCTACGGTATCTATTTTTCGAGAACAGTTTCTAATAATTTCCTAAAACTTTTATATAATAAGATTTCAATCTTTCCAGAGCTGTCAATAGCAATTTTAAACTTCCCGCGTAATTTCAAACGAGTGCATGTCGAACCGTCGCGCGCTCTACCGGCAAAAATCTGTCCCAGTAATTGAGACCATTATTTTAACATTACGTTCGGACTCCTTGTTAACTATACTTCGTGGGCTGGAACTTCAATATGCACCGAAATCCGAAACACCGGGAAAAATTCAGAGGATTATAAATTAGACACACAATTGGATAACTGTTTATCTATTGTATGACTCCAGAGTTCTATTTTGAATAATTATATTATATAATACATTATTTAATTAATTATTTTCTAGTTTTCATTGATAATACAGATTTTATACAGATTTCTTGCCAAATGGTCATAGGACACACATTATAAACAGATTTTAAGAGATTACACTAAAGGCCATACTCACGGTGCGTCCAGCAAATCCAGCACTGGTACTATTATGAATTTTAATATTATCCGGTGTTCAGCATAAAATATGTGTACAGTCTGACAAGGATCTTTTGGCACGTGGACAAAATCAGAACTAACATCGCCGTCTTGTAAAATGTCACTTTTAGTATTAAATTGTATTGTTTTGTAGTTGCGACACTTACCTTTTGGCACGTGGATAAAATCAGTAATAACATCGCCGTCTTGTAAAATTTCACTTTTAGTAATAAGTATTGTTCTTATTTGCGACACTCACGCCCCTATCCAAGTGCCAAAAGATCCTTGTCCGACTGTAATGGCGTATCTATTGTCTTGCGAATGATACCATCTAATAAAAAAGAAGGAAAAGGTTTTAATGTAAACTGCATTTTTATTTAGTATTAAATGACTATTTCTAACTTTTTTAATTAGAATATGATATAGTTATAAACATTTGTTAAAATAATAATAAAGTACGCTCGTTTTATCTAAGATTTTTCAAGTTACTTTTTAAAAATACCAACATTTTTCTGGTTGGCAACATGCAAGAACGAGACACACGGCCTCCCTTATGGCTATCTCGCTCGGCTCGGATTTGCCTCTATGATACGTGCATTGTGAAATACACTCTATTACCAAGGCAATACAGTTCTTTTTAGCAATTACAAAATACGGAGTCTTCTATCCTTAGGACTATATCCATGTCCTGGTAAAAAAAAAACTGGCCAGAAGAAGAAGAAGATGAAGTACAATTATTTTTGTTTGTTATCAAAATAACAATTTACCTAACTTAGGCCTTTACATCCGATGATGGATGATTTATACAGTATTCTCCGAGCGAAGTAACCACTCTTGAAATACTGTAGTGCCTGGGACAGTTGTTTTTTAAATATCGTATGATTTCCCAAGCGCATACGGCATTCTCACAACATAGCCACCCTAGTCCAGAGGAATGACTAGTCAATACGTCTGGGGCCAACTATGTGCGGGTTTCCTCACGATGTTTTCCTTCACCGGTAGAGTTGTCACATACCTTTTGCAAACCTTCATAGAAATCCCTACCTATGATACAGGTTCCGGCTTCCCTTTGAAGAAGCAGCCTTCGCCACTGATAGTGAGAAGTGATATAAATCATAATGTAATTATTAATGTATCAAAACCGCTACCAACCTAAGTTAATTTGTATTCATTCTGTGACAGGCTCTAACTAGTGCGTGTAAATAATAATAATTATTAGCTGTGTTGATTTTTAAATTGTATAATGTTATTATTGGTTATGTGACTTGAGATAAAACTAATTATTTAAAGAAATATCTGCATTATGTAATTCCTTTGCAAGAAATAAAAGTATTTTTACATTTTAAGTTTATTTTCTTACTAAAACCATGTAAAACTTACTTTAAAAAGTAAAATAAAATGTAGATACTCTTGTATTGTTATTATTTAATCAATCCTAATACGGACACTTGATACGGCACGAATTATTTAGTCACAAATATACTATAGAGATTAAATATTAAGTATTTAATTGGTTAACACTACTTGACTGTTTATAATAGGTGTATAATAGCATAGATATATAATATTAAATTTGTAATAATTAATCAAAGTATAATAGCAAATATTTCAAAACTTTTATGAGGTGTTTGTGTCCTTCTAACCCATTTATAAGGCGAAGGTGTTGAGCATCGATGACAATAAAATATCATTACATTGAAAAACTTATAAATTTTAATTACTAAATACAAATCTTTATTTCTAAGGAAGTTTCAGAGAAACTTGCTTAATTATGAACTCCATTTGGTACCTAAATTATAGTAGTAATTTAGGTACCTACTATACACCTAAAGATTGCTTTCAGCTGATATAGTAGCGTGTAAAGATTACAAACAGCAAGTAAGCTACAAATTAAGAAATTTATATTTTAACAAAGTGTTGAATTATACTTGAATACAATGAATTACATATTAGGTATTGACAATAATTGTGATTTATTGAATACTTTAGATTGAATTCTTTTGACTTTTTGCAATATAGACTACTAGCAGAAGGTGTTTTATAGACCGTTTAGGCAACTTTAGGCAAATCATTATTATTTACAAATAACAGCTGATCAATAAAAATCCGCCATATTGTTCGTTGAGGCGATAAAGGTAGCTATCTGGGTATCTTTATCGTTAGGTCGATAAAGATAAAGATCACGATCTGCTAAATGTCACTTACGGCCGCTTGTCTAGGCATTGTATGGAGAAACGCGTTAGAGCAATTCGTTATATGGGTGCATCGTTAGCGTATTCGTTCAAAGTGGCTGTTTGGCTACCAATTTTTTTAACGATACGACTGAATATGTCATTTAACGCACGCTTATGTCAATCCCATACATTTTTTATTCACGAAGTTCGCCGTCGATATTATTTAATGCATCTTGTCTAGCCCTCCAGGGCCTCTAGTCAAGATGCATTCGATAATTACGACGGCGAACTTCAAAATCAAATATGTATGGGTTTTGACATAAGTCATCGTTAAGTAACATGTCGTTTGCGATGCCTTAATATGTCAAATCCAATACATTTTGCTTTCGAACTTCACCGTCGAAATTATCGAATGCATCTTGACTAGAGGCCCTGGTATACTAGCCACTAGACCGTATCGAATGTTAATGGGAGTGCGAAAAAAGTGGCCCTGGCTCTAACACGATCCGCGGTATCGGAATTACGTTTTTATATTATTATTTTTTTATACCATTGTAAATCTGGGGGCACGGCAGTGCACCCGCCAAGTCGAGCGCGAAGCAAACACTGCCGTACCATCCTTTACTGGAACCATTTCGCCGCATTTTCAGGCCCCTATTTGAGAACCTCTGGATAAGACCAGAACGCAGAAATTTTCGTCATCCAGTAAGCTATAATCACATACTTAAAATCCAAAATTTCAAGTCTGTAGGTCATTTAGTTCCGAAGTTAAGCGAAAGCAAAGTTTCGCATTTACGACACTCACTCACTCACTCATGATCATCAAAATAGAACTAGTACTTCCCATAAACTCAGAGAGCTGAAATTTGGTACAGAGTTAGGGTTTAATGGCCACATAAAGGGAAAACTATAAAAACTAGGATAATCGATCTGGGGGCACGGCAGTGCCCCCGCCAAGTCAAGCGCGAAGCAAACACTGCCGTACCATTATTTACGGGAACCATTTCGCCGCATTTTCAGGCCTCTATTTGAGAACCTCTGGATAAGACCATAACGTCGATCTGGGGGCACGGCAGTGCCCCTACCAAGTCGAGCGCGAAGCAAACACTGCCGTACCATTATTTACTGGAACCATTTCGCCGCATTTTCAGGCCCTTATTTGAGAACCTCTGGATAAGACCAGAACGCAGAAATTTTCGTCATCCAGTAAAGTATAATCACATACTTAAAATCCAAAATTTCAAGTCTGTAGGTCATTTAGTTCCGAAGTTAAACGAAAGCAAAGTTTCGCATTTATGACACTCACCCAGTCACTCACTCATGATCATCAGAATAGAAATAGTACTTCCCATAAACTCAGAGAGCTGAAATTTGGTACAGAGGTAGGGTTTAATGGCCACATAAAGGGAAAGCTATAAAAACTAGGATAATCGAAGATCTGGAGTACCTGGTGACCCTTATTAGAATACACAAGAGCCCAACCAAACTATTAGAGATCGACATACTGCCTTTACAAAAAATATTCAACTTGGTGGGCCACTTCATTTGATGTCAAAAATCGAAGGTCTGAAGTATCTGATGAAGAACCCTCAGCTGGTCTCAGCTGATTAGAGATATGGTAATGCCCCCTTCTACTATTGGTATATAAAAAAATCGACGGTCATTGCAAAAATCCAGTGAAGTGGGACACATCTTCTAATTTAATCTAGCCCGTAGCGTCCCACTGCTGGGCGAATGCCTCCCCTTCTGCTTTTAATACGCATATAAATAAAATTAAAGGAAAACTCTGGATAAGACTGGACTGGCTTTTATACTTATACTTACAAGTTTACAAGAAGAAATAGTTGAACAATTAACTTTATTCTACTCGAACATTACACAAATTAAATAAACAAATTACACTAAAATCTAGTAAAATAAATCAATATTCCTACGTTTCTACAAAAAGAAGTGAAATCCCACCAAAAGCATTCTGTAAAAAACTAGCCAAGTCTCGATGGAGCTGCTTGTTTATCTCTAAAAAGTAATTAAATCTAGACAAAGTCGTACCAAGTCTAAGGATCCTTACTGCGATTTATTTATTATTATAGTTAATGTTGTGTGACTTGGCCGTTGAAGAGTACACAAGGGTACAAAAGGGGCTCCATGACACCATTGCTCCAATACATGTGTTATACAATCAACAACAGCCTAAAATAAGACATTAGCGTCCAATTACCAATACCAGTATGGGCTATTATCTCGCTTAACAAACATAAGTAGTTACAACAGAATCTGATATTATAACATTACGTGTAAACAAAATTGACTTGTAACGTATAAAGAATTTTCAACGGCCAAGTCACACAACATTAACTATAATAATAAATAAATCGCAGTAAGGATCCTTAGACTTGGTACGACTTTGTCTAGATTTCATTACTTTTTAGAGATAAACAAGCAGCTCCATCGAGACTTGCCTAGTTTTTTACAGAATGTTTTTGGTGGGATAAAGTTTTTTTGATTTTTATTGATAAAAAATCCTAATAAAAATATAGACCCGAATAATTTTATCTATACATATAAATAAGCTAAAGCTGATTGACTGATGTATCAACGCACAGACCAAATCCTTATGGCTAGAAATTGTAATTTTGAACACGTATTTCTCATAATATGACGTAGGCATCCACTAAGGAAGGATTTTTCAATATTCAAACCCCAAGGGGAATAGGGGATGTAATTTTACACGGCCGCAGGAAATTAATGCTAGTTTTCTATAAACCTCAAATAGAAAATTGAAATTAATATTTTATAACTTCGTTTCTATGGTGTCCCACGACACCACACGGCTTTTTGTTTTATTTATTTGTTTTTTAGTAACCGACTTTAAAACCTTAACCAAGAGCATGTCAGGACATGTCTTAGGGTCAATTCACACTGAAACGAAACGATACGCGACGTAGCTCTACATTTTTAAGGTAGCTATTCAAAATTGAACTTTATTTCAAATGGGCAAGAAAATACACCACCTACACCTACACCTACACCAAGAAATAAATTTTGTCAGCCTATCGGTCTGTCTGTCTGTTTGTTAAAAAATAGGGTTCCATTTCCATTAATAATTCCACGCAAACGAAGTTACGGGCACCAGCATTTTTAGGGTTCCGTAATACTTAAGGAACCCTTATAGTTTCGCTCTGTCCGTCTGTCTGTCTGTCTGTCTGTCTGTCCGCGCCTCTAGCTCCTGTAATTATGAATATAAATTTATGAAATTTGGTGCAGTTATAGATTGTGTATAGATCACGGTTTCGGGAACATAAAAAAATAATAATTTTATATTTTAGAAGTAGCTCTCCATACATGTGAAGTGGGGATGAAAAATATTTTTTCACTCTACCCCATCGTGTGGGGTATTGTAGAATAGGTCTTTTAAAATAAAGGCATGGTTTCATACGTTACTTTTTTATAAAGTTGACCATTTTCGAGTAATCGGCCTCCAAAGTAGTTTGTAAGTTGGTCCCCCCCCCTAGCATTTTTAAACTATAGGAGATAGAAACTTGCAAATTTCCATACTGATAGATCATGCTAAAAACTCTTTAGGAAAACTATTTTGAACGAAATCGCATCATAATTTCTATTTCTAGAGCAATTATAGAAAAACAAATTAACATATTAAGGCAAATCAGAATAATTATACATCATGTGAAATTATCATTTAAAATAATGTTTCAAAACTGGTTGCAAAATTAAAAAAAAAACTGAAATTAACAATTAATAAAAATAACTTAAATTAATAATAAATAAAACATGCTGTCGGGTTTGAACCTACATCCAAGGACAAACACTATGATTAACTGAGCTACAGTAATTATAGTGATTACTGCGAATTTACGTTTCTTTACCAGAATTAGAGCTAAGTTTTGAAACACGTAAAATTTTAATTAATAATTAATTTTACGAATATGTGACTCTTTTACCAATTATTACAATAATTTCATAACACTAAAAACACATGAATATAATTATGTTATCAATTACCATAATATTATTGTTTTTTATTATAATTTAATACCTACCTTTAATATTAAAAGCTTCAATTTGCTAGTAACTTTACGAAAACTAGGTATATCATATTATATGGCGCTAGTCTCCTGTTTAAATCGTGGATTGTTTTTGAAAAATAATACTAGATGTCGCTGGTTTATTGGATTTAAATTCTGTATCACGCTATAGAAAACCTCGCTGATATGTATAACCTCTCAGGTGTCGCGCTTTAAAATTTTTATAAGTATCTGGTTGTATTCTTCGTACCTACTTTGAGGTCTCGCTAGAGTGCGCTAGAGTAAATATTTTCTTTGATTGTGATAGGCGGTATCGTAATAGACTAAAATAATATGCTCAAATGTTATGTGATTAGCGAAATGCGAATATTAAATAGAAATCGAATAAAACTTATTCTTAAAGAACATCTGGTTACTATTCACTTATATATATTTTGATTATTAATCAACATTCAACATTTACGGAACCCTCCTTAGACATGTCCTGACATGCTCTTGGTTAGGTTATTTATATGATGTAACTAATTAGTAAGCGAATGATGGGTTTTGTTCTAATGTAGCAAAAATACGTTTAAAGTCTTTATCAGTCTTATTAATAAAATTATTTACACCACGGATTAGCTAATCCAACATGGCTGTCTCTGTCAGATACTTTGGAACAGTCACTTGATAGACAAAGAGAGCGATTTGGATTTGCTTATCCATGGTGTAAATATTTTTATTAATAAGGGTGTAGATGTTTACACATAAAATCATATTTTTTTAATTCATCAAATAATAACACCTCCATTTTTTAGTATATAATTTAAGTATTTTTTAATTATTATTAGTGTCTTAACATGAGCAGTGAACAGTTTGTAGTTTGTACTCTCATGTGCCTTCACAGGATTAGTTTAATTGAAGCTTTGACAGGGGTGAGCGACTATTTGTAATAGCTAAGATAATGTAATCTTGATTGGAGTAGCTTCATTCCTAATTACTAGGTTTCATCATCATCATCGTAATCATTATTTTGAGTGGGATCATCTAGTTTAGAATCTTCTTTGTCTATATGTTTTTGTAATTTTTAATCGCCATTGAATCGTGCGCACGCAAACACACTGACATGTATCATGTAACGTAGTTCAATCACGTCTGCAGTCGTTGCGGTCACTCCATTTGTGTTTAAATATTTCCAGGTGTTCTAATACAATGGAAAATGTTTTGAAACTGGTCCAGCAGGTCTTTGTCAATCTAATGCCTTTATTAGAAGTAACAAGAACTAGGATAAGTTACCTTCATCAAAGCAACTTCAGGACTATACAGTCCAAGTATCTTGTTGCTTTGTATACACAAAGCAACAAGATACTTGGGCTTTCCTCCCAATTAGGTCATCTTCTTGATCCCATATTTTCTCTTTCCCACGTAACAGCAACCAAAGGAAGTCACAAAGAATGCAACACTTTCCTTTATCACGCACACATACACAATGCGTAATGCAATAGTTGAACTTAAAAATAAACTATAATACAACTTCGGCTGGGTCCTTACAACTTTACATTCAATGTTTATAAAATTAAAATTGTCCTAAGATTAACATCTTTCGATATTTTACAAGTCCTAACAACTTACGGCTTTTAAACAGTTACCACTATCCAATAAAGCTTAAATACTATTAGAAAGCATATTATCTAAAATTAAAAAAAACAAAAACAACTGTAAGGCCCACTTGCGCCAATCCGGGTTAAAGTTAACCTTGGGTTAAAATATTATGCTTTCTCTTTCACAAATACGAAGAACGAGAAAGATAACATGATTTTTAACCCAGGGTTAACTTTAACCCGGATTGGCGCAAGTGGGCCTAAGGGTTTTAAAAAACAACCTTACATAAATACCTAGGCAATAAATCAAGTGTCGAGTAAGCAAGCTTAGTTCAAAAATTCTATCGAACTAATGTCATAATTAAAGTGGGAGTTTTTTGGCCGCGTTCTAAAACAGTTGCGACCGCAAACCAAAATTAATTCTATTAGATTGTACAATTTTCATTCGCATTTTATAATCCGTAATGATTTTACTTCAGATGAATAGAGAAGCTAATGAATAAGTTGGTAATCCTATTTGATAAAATATATGGATAATCGTTAAAATGATTTAATATTTACTCCATCTCTTGCAGATATGCTACTTATGCCATTATATTCCAGGTGTAATCACATTTACATCTAACCTCGTCGGTACAAACCATCTAAAATAGAATACCTACAAACATAAATCATTGAAGTACCTCCATTTGAAATGTATTTTGCCACAGTGATATACTCGTAGTTGCATAATTCGGAACCCTCGTATTAATTCTAAGGGCGTCTTGCGAGGGCCGCCCCGCATACCTAATGGCCATGTTTTGCGACACGAGTTTTCAATATTGACAGAGAAGATCGTTTTTTCGCTGAAAATTTAAGTAAGAATAACGTGAGAATGTATTATTTAATGTTTGTAACTAAATGTTTTCTTAATAACATAAACTCAAAACTTTTCAAGGTCGATTATTTGGTTGGGTTGGGTTCCGTACCGAAAAGGTATAAACGGGACCTTATTACTAAAGATTCGCTATCCGTCCATCTGTTCATCTGTCTGTCTGACACCAGAACCTCAATTCTCATTATTTAAAGTAGACTTGATTTTACTTTGTTTGGATTGAAAGTTTTTATGACGAGAGTTTATGACGTTTCGACCAATCAGAGCGCGTTTCACGTTGGTTTTATGTTCATAAAAACATTGTATGTAGTTTAAGCGTGTCGGGTCTTGTTGTAATAATAATTGTATTACTGCAGGTTTTATTTAGCAGAATTGCTCCTAAGGCTGTAACTCACGATCTGTTATTTCTAGACAGTTGATATTTTCAAAATTTTAAAAACAAATACTAAAAACAGAATAAAATAACACTAATAAAACACAATTTTTCGTGCACTTTTTCCAAATTATTACGATATAATTATAAATTTTTATAAATAACACGACCGGTTTCGAATTAAATCATCATCAGGTGTATCATAATTCGAAACCGGTCGTGTTATTTATAAAAAATTATAATTATAAGTGGAATTATATAGTGGAAAAAGTGCACGAAAAATTGTGTTCAACATGAATTTCCACCAAGAACCGACAGTACAATCAATTACATATATAGAATAAAATAAATGCTTATGTTGTAATGTTTGGATTTTTGTCCCATAAAAAATGTTTTTGAATAGAAGCCCCATGCAAGAATTCATCAGAGTTACTAATAATAATATTGTTGATTATGGCAAAACTATAAACATTGTTAGATCTTTTAAACTTCAAAAGCAAATATTTGGGTGGTCCATGGATAGATTAACTTTATCACTGAATTTACAAATAGGTACGTACACTTTATTTATATCATAGACTGTACAATTTCTGTTTTTTTGAAAATACGTCGTTTGGAGAATACGTCCTTTAGAGAGTATGCCGTTTTGCTACTATGGGATTTTGCGCCGGAGCCAATATTTTAACCCTATTTCCTATTATCATATTTCTTAAGTCTCGTTTATGCAAAATCTAATAATGAATTAGGCAGAGGCCGTTTAAACTTTAAAATGGACGACCAAATTGAACAGCCGAAAACTCATTTACCCCAAATTTTCTACGAACTTTCCAGATGTTATCGCTATCATAATTTAATTAATTTTTCAAACTGGAAGATAAAAGTCAAGTGTAATTTATATCAGAATCTTGTTAAATGTAAAATGTGGTTATTTTAAACCCGTAATACACTTTTTAACCGACTTTTGAAAGAGGATGCGGTTATACGTTCGACTGTATTTGGTCCTTACAGTAACTATACACCATACAGCTTATAATCCAATCGGCAAAACGCTACCGATTGGATTGGTTAGAACTTGACATTAACAATAAAAAAATTATAATAATCATTTATTTACCCAAAAAGCTAAAATCAAGGTAACATTTTTTTAGTTTCTCAGTTTTACAGTACTAAACAAAAGTAATCTTAGGGCTTAAGAAAGATGACACTATTTGGTAGATCCTGATAAACTGTCGTGCCGATCCACACCCAAACAAGGTCAGATCTAACAGACCCAATCGTTAGGGTGAAGCGTCAAGCTGATCGGACGATAGGCAGTTAATGGTGTACGGCTACGCTTAGAAAGATCTTTAGCCCAAGAACGAACAATTGACAAAAAAAGTAGGTGTTCCTAACGTTATTGAATGAAAATTGTAAAGGAAATGTTTCTTATACAAATTTAATTCGATAACGCTACGAATACTAAGTTGTTCGTGCTTTGGCTACTTAACTTATAGTACGGTTAGACTGTTTTTTACAACCTAATATTTATTAAATCATCTAAACTCATTTTTACCTACTAAAGACGAGCTATTACTTAGTGCAACTTTCGTAATATTATGTGCTATTTTTTTGTTAATAGTACCGCGATCTGTGTTATGGTATGTTAAAAGGTAACATGTTAGAAATACTCGCATAAAATGTCGAAACTGGTGTGCCCCAAAGGCACTCAAAATGAGACACGTTAAGGCTGCGTTCACACCAAACTGACTGTCAGCCGCCGAATGTGAGCAGGCTCACTGTGAGCGCCAGTGTAAACGTGAAAATAAACGGTATTTTACGTTCACACTATAGGTACTGACACATCGGCCGCCGAATGTCAGCGTCTACGCATAGCGTAATAACGTATTGTCGGTTAGGTGTGAACGAATAGGTGAATATGTATGGAAATTCCATAAACTGCGTAACGCTCACTCACTTTCGGCAGCTGACAGTCAGTTTGGTGTGAACACAACCTAAGCCTTGACATGCCCCGTTCCTAGTTTAATATATCTAATTATCTACGTCTAAACTATAATGTTTACACTATCGAAAATTACTGTTATAATTTATTATTTTTAGTAACAGAAATCTGATTTATCTATCATTAGCCTCATCAATTCAATTTGACTACAAGAACTCTATTGAATGAAAGACCTAAGTAATATTAATGATTGTATGGGCGCAAATTTCTATGGGCGCACATTTGTATGGAACAGCCTCTGAGCTGAGATGAAGGTCGCAACCTTGGCCACAAGTTGGCAGGTTCCAATTCAGGCTTTATTAGCATAAGTCAAGGCTTCAATTATTTGTCTTATCGGGAATAGACTAGTTTTTTCTAGATTTTATTTCTAATACGATTCTAAAATAATATATATGTTTAGTGGTTTTGTACTGTAAATTATTCGAAATCTTATCTAATGACAAATTGTCACAGTAGACTTGTCTAGTATTTTAAATTGTATAACTAAGTTTTATTACTTAAATTTATAGTAATTAACGAAAATCGTAAGCAATTATATAATAATAATTGTCGTTAATTATTATAGTTTTGTATTAACTTGTTGCATAGCGAGGTATTTTTGTTAGATTTAGATTTGATGATTTTAAAGTTACCGGCCAAAATAATTTGGTTATGCAGCGTAAAACACTGACCAATATGAGCCTTATTTTATTATTTACTAAATTTTCTATGATCTTTTCTCTTCTTTCGTATTTTTTTTTTTATGAAAAGAAAATAATCTATTGTTTCTCCTTTTATTACGTCTGAAAGTTGTAAAACTTGATTTTATTCTACAGATATGGCCGAGAGGACGAAGAAGTGATGGGTCTGAAGTTCTGCAACGAGGCCATCATGAGCATCGCGCAGATATGGCCCATGTACAGCAGCTACGACCGGGAGCCCAACAGCCAGCTGCAGGTGAGATGACATGTGCAAATGGCAGTCAGGCAAAAAAAATCTCTTCATCTATAACATTCATCATATTTTTGATTTTTCTATTAGACTTTACTTTATTAGTCTATTAAAATAAAATACTCATAAGCCATAAGAAGCATATAATTTTAGACAACTATTCAACGTAGTATATTAAATATAATAAAATAGCACGGCGTAAAACTATGTGATAAAACGTAGCAAGCGTAGTACAACGTAGCACCGAGCACGGCGTAAAACGATATGAAATAATATGAATAATAAAAAAATAAAAAAACCCAACTGCAAAAAAAAGAGAGAGATACCTAAGCAACGCTGAAAGCCTAAGTGAAATAATTGACGTTATGTTTGGTAGCAGGCGGGACCCATATAGTTTTGTACGATTTATAATAATTTGCTAATGGGTCCCGCCTGCTACCAAACATAACGTCAATTATTTCACTTAGGCTTTCAGCGTTGCTTAGGTATCTCTCTCTTTTTTTGCAGTCGGGTTTTATTTATTTATTTATTATTTATTTTATTTTAGATTTTTTAGTTTAACCAACATAAGTTTGGTCGATTTAAAGCAAAAATACGATGATACGAACACTAACTTAAAGGCTTAATGTGAGAATGGTTGTTACGTAACTTTAAATCGACATAATCCTTAGCGGTTAGTCGAATCGTAAAATGTTGAGAGAAAATTAAAATGATTTTTAAATACCTATTCAACGATACCCCACTTGACATAGTTTGTTGACTTCCATTTTTTTCATTTTCACAATTTTCACTAAGGTCATATCTTTAGTGACACTCGCCGGACTAAGAGGAATCGATTGACATGCAAATCATAAAAATCGTCCCAGTCGTTTGGTCTGTATAGTGCTTCAAAGGAACATACAAACATACATACATACATAGGCTGATAAACACATTATCGCTTCTTTGCGTCGCGCAGTCGGGTAAAAACGTAGTACAACGTAGCGCATCGTAGCACATTGTAGAAGGATATAATAAAACGTAGCAAGCGTAGTACAACGTAGCACATCGTAGCACATTGTAGAACGATGTTATAAAACGTAGCAAGCGTGGTACAAATTATCGCATCGTAGCACATTGTAGAACGATGTTATAAAACGTAGCAAGTTTGGTACAACGTAGCGCATCGTAGAACATTCTAGAACGATGTTATAAAACGTAGCAAGCGTGGTACATCGTAGCGCATCGTAGCACATTGTAGAACGATGTTATAAAACGTAGCAAGCTTGGTACAACGCAGCGCATCGTAGCAATTGTAGAACGATGTTATAAAACATAGCAAGCGTAGTACTACGTAGCACCGAGCACGGCGTAAAACAATATGAAAAAACGTAGCAAGCGTAGTACAACGTAGCACATCGTAGCACATTGTAGAACGATGTTATAAAACGTAGCAAGCGTAGTACAACGTAGCACATCGTAGCACATTGTAGAACGATGTTATAAAACGTAGCAAGCGTGGTACAAATTATCGCATCGTAGCACATTGTAGAACGATGTTATAAAACGTAGCAAGTTTGGTACAACGTAGCGCATCGTAGCACATTGTAGAACGATGTTATAAAACGTAGCAAGCGTGGTACATCGTAGAGCATCGTAGCACATTGTAGAACGATGTTATAAAACGTAGCAAGCTTGGTACAACGTAGCGCATCGTAGCAATTGTAGAACGATGTTATAAAACATAGCAAGCGTAGTACAACGTAGCACCGAGCACGGCGTAAAACAATATGAAAAAACGTAGCAAGCGTAGTACAACGTTGCACATCGTAGCACATTGTAGAACGATGTTATAAAACGTAGCAAGCGTAGTACAACGTAGCACATCGTAGCACATTGTACAACGATGTTATAAAACGTAGCAAGCGTAGTACAACGTAACACGTCGTAGCACATTCAGAACGATGTTATAAAACGTAGCATGCGTAGTACAACGTAGCACCGAGTACGGCGTAAAACAATGTGAAAAAACGTAGCAAGCGTAGTACAACGTAGCACATCGTAGCACACTGTAGAACGATGTTATAAAACGTAGCAAGCGTAGTACAACGTAGCACGTCGTAGCACATTGTAGAACGATGTTATAAAACGTAGCAAGCGTAGTACAACGTAGCACGTCGTAGCACATTGTAGAACGATGTTATAAAACGTAGCAAGCGTAGTACAACGTAGCACGTCGTAGCACATTGTAGAACGATGTTATAAAACGTAGCATGCGTAGTACAACGTAGCACCGAGTACGGCGTAAAACAATGTGAAAAACGTAGCATGCGTAGTACAACGTAGCACATCGTAGCACATTGTAGAACGATGTTATAAAACGTAGCAAGCGTAGTACAACGTAGCATATCGTAGCACATTGTAGAACGATGTTAGAAAACGTAGCAAGCGTAGTACAACGTACAACGATGTGATAAATAGTATAAGGCGTAGTAAAAGGTAGGACCGTGCATGGCGTAAAATGAAAATAAAACGAAAACGAAAAGTCCAATTTAAATATGAGAAATAAAACGAAAACGTAGTGTAAACTGTAATACAACGAAACGCATCGTAGCATCAGCTAAAATAAAGTTAGCATGTCTATGAAAACCTATTTATCGCATTATTTTGTTTAGATTGTATAATAGGTAAAACGTGGAAATATTAAATAAATTATAGAAATTCTGTTTTACTTGATAGTTGTTCATAATATTTAATTGGAGTCGGTGTTATTATTAATTTTGTTGTTACGTCGTGCTCGTACTTTAACTAGACAGTTATTAAAATTGTAAATTGCTATCTCTCATTTCGATAGTATATTTTCATGACAAATAATGTTAAATTCATTGTATTCAAAATCAACTTTGTAATGAGAAATGTTATATATAAGTCATACACATATAATAAATATGTATTTAAATATGTATGTAATTAAAAAAATACAATAATACATAAAGCATCATTTAACCGTGTTTTCGAAAGTCTTAACTTTTATTTACAGAAGTATATGGTCGTAGTCCCAATACGTGAGTCGATACTCTTTTAAGTTTTTACCCTTAGTTTCGAACAATTTTCGAGTAAATGGCCTCCAAAATGGTTTATAAGTTGGTCCTGCCATTGACATTTTAAAGTAAAAGGGATAGAAACTTGTAAGTTTCTATGCTGATAGATCATGTTAAAAATTCCTTAGGTAAATTATTTCGAGCGAAGTGGGATACTAACTAATGAAGGAATTTAAAGAATACCTAATGCGTGTTTATAGTTCCGGAACCCTCCTTAAACATATCCTGACATGCTCTTGGTTAGGTTATTTGCAAAGATTTCAAAAATCAAGATAGGCTGTGACGTACATTTGACAGAATTTTTTTCATACAATAAAAAGTTACGCCATCTTGGTTTTCACCATACTTCAAATGTCAAAATGGCCCCAAAAATCTCAAAAGTGGGGTCATTTAACTGAAGAAACTTTTTGGCTCGAGTTCAAATGTCAGCCATCTTGTTTTCACCAAACTTCAAATGTCAAAATGGCGTCAAAAATCTCAAAAGCGGGGCCATTTAACTGGAGACACTTTTTGCCTCAACATGCCTCATCTATAATATGTATATAGACGTATGTCTGTGGTTATTTGAGTATTCAGCAGAAAATCTAAAATTGTGTTTAATTTAAAAAAAATGTGAAGTGACGTGATCGACGTGACGATATCAATAACATTTCTATGAAACATTTCTATGAATTAGAATAGTGACTCTACTGAATAACTATTCAGTGGAGACACTAATAACATGGATACAAAGGTAACATATCTATCGATAATGGAACATTCGTATGAAATTTTACCATGTATACGTGTTACTGCTCGTGAACGCAGAATGAGAGATAATTATGCTGTTTAGTTATTCTACTCATAGCGCAGCGACGTGGAGGCAGTAATGAAAATTAATAACTTCACTAATAGCTTACTAATCGCTATTAATTTAGATCTATTATACTTTTAAGGCTTTGCGTGATGACGTCATTTTATAGTTCAACGGCTTGTCCAAAAAACTGCTACTAGTCTACAGTAAAAAATATATATACCTATTTGTGGCACTCTTATACTTTTAACGAGACAATCTTATATATGTCACTGTAAAATTGTAAAAACCGTTAGATTGTAATAAAACTAGTGAAATTGTAAAATGTTGATAGACTTCCGACGCGAATATGCTGCCTATAATTTCACACATTATTTTTCGTTAGAGAAGAGAGCTCCGTGGCCTAGTGGGTAAACCGTTTAGTTCGCACTCGAGAGAGTGCAGGTTCGAATCCCAGGTTGAGGCGTGCACTAATGAGACTTTTTCAGATCTCAAGTACATTGTACGGACGCTCTAACGGTGAAGGGAAACATCGTGAGGAAATCCGCACATGGTTGGCCCCAGACGTATTGACCAGTCATTCCTCTGGACTAGGCTTGTTGTGGGAATACCGTATGTGCTTGGGCAACCATACGATATTTAAAAACCGATGTCCCAGGCACTACAGTATTTCAAGAGTGGTTACTTCGCTCGGAGGATACTCTATAAATCATCCATTAGCGGACGAAAAGGCCTTAGTTGTTTTATCTTATACTGTAAACGAGTCAATTGTCTATATATCGAAAAGGGCTACATGTATTACAATGTAATTTAGTACGCAGGGAGTTTTAGGGGAGAAAAATCTATCTAACTATCTTATCCCTAAGAAGCTGCGCATTTTTTTAATATATTTTTTGTTTCTTCGGGCAGCAATATTAAATTTGTTTGTATAATGTTTGCTTCGTTCGAAAATTCGGAATGTGGTGGGTTCGAATTCCGGTCAGATAAATATGCAAAGCTTGGTTACCCAGGTAGTGATGAAATTATTTAGCAAAGACGATTATAAGAACTTTTTGGATCAGAGGGTCAATTCTGCTAAATAAAACCTGCATAAATACAATTACAATCGAGTCCCGATACGCTAAAACTGTCAAACGGTATTCTCTTAAACGTTAAACCAACGTTAAACGCGCTCTGATTGGTCGAAGCTTCATAAAATCAGTTCATGATAACATCTCGCTTCACTTACAATACAATCAAAGTAAAATGAAAGTCTACATTAAATACGAGAATTGAGGTTCAGGAATACGAGTTGATTTAGAATGTTACATAATACTTTTAATTTTACTAAATAATTTATTAACAATATGTATGACAACATACAAATGTTACAGCTCTATTAACAATATGTAAATTTGTTTATTGAAGTTTTTTAAACTAATTACAACGATTAAGAATTTAGCAATTCAGCTCATAACTTATAAAACTTTAATCCCACTGAGTTATTCGCCGAGGATAAAATAATCCACTCTCTGTTACTAATTACAAGGTTTAAAACTTGTCTGATAATAAATACACTAGGATTTATATATTTTATTAATATAAAAATGGAAAAAAAAATGTTAAAAATTATTTAACTAGCGAGTTAATTTCGCGGATTAACTTTATTGAGCCATACATCCAATATATTGTTAATCATTTCTATAGTGTATATGGCCCTAATAATATTGGACCGAATAAATAAAAAAATGTGTCCCGAATACAACATGCGTTTGGGGTATTACAAACAAAGTAAACCAACTTTTTACCCGAAAAAAAAAAAAGATTTCCTAAGGATTAAAAAAATGTGTTGCAGCCTATATGAAATAGCCAATAGTCTAATATTTTATGACATATCATTTACTCTTTATCATCTTATATTACGAGTATTAATCACATTATGTAAAGCTTTGTGAAGTGTAAAGCGTTTTCCATTTCAATACACCATTCTTTTTTGCGACACTTTTTTCTGTACGTTGCTAGTTTAACGAAACGCTGCAGAGATTCTCAATTTAAAATCTCGATGTAACTAAAGTTTAATTTAGACGAACAAATCTTGTAAATATAATATTTAATATGTAATCAGAATTTGGGAAACGGTTTCAAAATCTGAATTGTCAAAGCGCGTAGCTCATGTCTACGTTTTCGTTCCGAACTTTCGAACATTCGAACTCGCGAAATCCGGGTTTCGAGACCCACTCAGACTGATACTGTTTTGTAATTTTCTTTTAAATATCTATCTAGTCCTATCTATAGACTGAACATTTTTTCATACTAAGAACTCCGAGCAAAGCTTGGTCTCCCTGGTACTTATTATAATGACAAAACAAATATTTCGCAATATGCCGGTGGCAAATGCCACGAAGCCAGCGGAAAATATAAAAAAAGATTAATGCGCGTGCCTACATATTCTACGTCTCTGGGTGAATTGTCTTACGTAACTATTTGCTCCAGCTCATTTTTTTCTATTCCCAGGACGCGCTGATCAGACGGCTCGGCTCCAACGCGTTTCCGTTCCACCTTGAGCTGACGCCGCTAGCTCCCCCCAGCGTGCAGCTGGTGCCAGCCAAGCAATACCACGGCGCGCCCATCGGCACCTCGTATGACGTGCGCGCTTATATTGGTAAGGATTTTTATGTGTGTGACGTATCCTAGATCCTTGTTACTACAATATAATCTATGGTATGAAATAAAGGCGGCAACCCAGTGCGAGCGTGGTCCGAGGGACAACACTGCCGGCAGGCATTGCAATGCAATGGCGGACACCGCGAGTGTTGGACGTCGGAATGCAAAAAGTGTATTTTATTCAACCAAGACATTTGACAATTACAAGTACACCACAATGTGTATCTTTTTTCTCATTTTGGATATCATTTTTAATGTTAGCTTAGCTAGTTAGTTACCAATCTACGATATTTATAGCCCACAAAATCGATGGGTCCTACGTATAAGGGCCAAAATGAAAAATTACAACTTTACAGGAGAGGCGTTCAAAGTTTAAACTTGGTATAATTTTAGATTAATAAAACCGAAATTTATGAAACTTTGCTAGTTTACTAAGACAATTGTCCTCCTTATTTATACTACACTATTTTATATTTATATTGATTAGTTTTTTTTTTGCTGCACATTGGCCCTTTTACGTTAGTTTTTGTTAAAATTATTAATATTAAAAAACAACATAAAAGGGCCAATGTGTCAAATTGGCCTATAAACGTGTTTTATGCTTAGTTGCATATAATATATATTTTTATATATATTGGCTCATAAAATTTATCAGCAACATAAGCAGTTGATTTTTAATGAATTGTTATAAAAGTCATTTGGATATATAGATAATTAAATCACATTGACACTTATACGTTTTACAATCTGTCAACTTACTAACGTGTTTACCCGCGTATAAATCTCAAATTACTATTTGGCCCTTGTACGTTTAAATTCATGCTACATATGCCGTTATACTGTAGTAAGAATTCGTATTTCCATGTAGAATTTAATTTGTTTTAATAGGTTACATGATTAATCATATCGATAGGATGCGTTTACAATAAAAAAGCCAAAATCGCCAAATTGTTAGTTTGGCCCATATACGTAGGACCCATCGAAATATTCTCTCTTTTCTAAACATTTTTAAACTATGTGTAGGATGTCATTGGCTTCAGAGCATTACACGTATATTTTATTGTATAGAAAACTTGTATTAGGCTGGGACTATACGATCCGGAATCCGGTAGGCCTTGTCAAATGCAGAGTATTGAATATAGAACTATACGCTAATACAATAGAGCCGAAAATCGAACACACACAACTGTCAAGTCAAATGTGAATGTGACATGACAGCTCGACACTCGGAAACTTTGATTTTCGACTATATTGTATTAGTGCAGAATTCTATTTTCAGTGTTCTGAATTTTCTCGGACAAGAAACGTTGAAAGATAAGGGTAGTTATTAATTTGATCTACGGTTAATTATCATCTACAGTTTTTGTGAATTTTTTTTTGAGAAGTCAAAAGTTAAAAAAATATATTAAAAGAGAACTGGAAATAAGTGATTTCTTAAAAATAAACACTGTTCCTTATGTACAGACATTTTATAGACAATTTGTGTTTGATCATTTGCTTATCATAGGATAAATAACAATAAATTGCCGGTGCCTGGTAAAATAAATTATAGTAGGTATTCATTTTTTATTATTTACCTAAAAACTCGAACTAAAATATAAATATTAAAACTCTTTAATACCTTGAAAGACTGTTTTTTTAATCCAAAAAGGAGACGGCCACAATCAAATTATAATTAACAAAGAAAGCTTAAAATTTGATAAAACTTTTGAGACATAATTAGAGTTTTAGGAAATTAGTAGAAGCAGTTTATGTTCTTTTGCGATTATTATTTTAAGTGTAACCTTAATTTTTTAATACTTATTAATGATATTTACGCAAATAGATTAAAAAAGTAACGTATTTTAAGATAATGTTTATTAACCCGAAAGTTATTAGCCTCAAAGGTTCCAACGAGTCTCAATTACATCGTAATTAAAAGTTAATAAATGATATTTTTTCACGGTAAAAGGTTGGTGACCCCTAACTTCCTGGAAGACCTTTATCGAGGACAGGTCGTTGATTATGTACAAAATCATATTGATTTCAAATACTAATTGGGTAACCCGATAATTTTTAGCGACACTTTAAAAAGCCAGAAATAGATTTTTTTGTCAATCGCACAAACACAATCAATATAGGTGACTTTGACGACCTGTGTGGCTCAGTAGTTGAGCGTGTTGGTGCTAAATCCGGGGGTCGCGGGTTCGAATCCCACCGAAGGAACAAAAAGTTTTTCCTTGTTCCAGGGTCAGGGATGTGTATTAAATTAAATATATGTATAATATAATAAAAATCTTAAATATGTGTATAATATAAAAGTATTAAATATATTTCCGTTGTCTGGTACCCGTTACACAAGTTCTTCGAGAACTTACCATGGGACCAGATTGACGTGGTGTGAAGCGTTCATAGACATTATTATTAACTCATCATATTTTCAAACGCTCCTAGCGTTAAGCCTAACTTAGACAATGTGAGCTGGTTTCTTCACCATGCACAGACTTGCCACATGATAAGTCGGAAGGCGAGTACACAGATTCAGTAGCAGCTGTCTACAGTCACATCAGACGCTCGCACTGTGTAACCCCGCCTTTAGGGGAGGCACAAATTATAGGTTGTCACTGTCTCTACTTGGACCAGCACAACGAGTTATTGGCTGTGTTCCGCGGAAAAAGGCGCTTGTAAGCAAAATGGCGGTAAGCGCTGTCAATGCTAAATGTTATTTTCTTCTAGGACTCCTTAACCTGTAAAAAACACTACTGATTTTAAAATAAATAAGTAAAATGGCGGATTATGTCAGCGCTACTGAAGTTAGTAAACGTGTCCTGGCCGACAATTGTCATTTTCTTTTTAGCGCTAGTAAGCGCCATTTTCCGCGGTACACAGCCATGGAATAACCTCTCGATTTGGCAAGTGTTTGAATATTGTCGTCTAATCGTCTAATTGTGCCCTAGCACGTCATAATTTTTTATCGTTTTGTCTTTAATGATAATATCCCTCTCTTTTCTTATCATATGTTCTCTTTCCACGCGCATTACGAACGAATACACAGGAATATAGAGGATCAAATTGGAACAGGTTACATATTTTATTTCTACTTCTTTTTTTTCAGCGGAACGTGCTGATGAAAAGGTGTCCCGTCGCAACGTCGTGCGCATGGGCATCCGCGTGCTCCAAGGTCCGGGGAAGGCCGGCTCCGCGCCGCTCCCCCCGCACTCCCCCCTGACGCTGACGAGCCTGGCCCACCACAACGTCATGAGGTATGCAAAAACCACGAGTGACCTATATAGATTTTCACATGGATTCCATTATCAGACCTTGACCTAATTGAAATGGGACCACACAGGAAGCACCAGCTTTAAAATAAAAAAGTATCATCAAAATCGGTTCATCCAGTCGAAATTATTTCATCCAGTAACTCACATAAAAAAAAACTTTTCATTCGAAACTAATCATCAATTTCATTTGGTCGCAGTATAACTACATGTACTATTTATTTTGGTTGGTATAACTGTTATTCCAGTTAATGACGAAGTGTCGAAACTTTTTTTTTTAATTTGATCCAAAGGTTGCGAGCCCCTGAATGTTTGTTGTTGTGACTCCCGTAACTCGAGAACTTTATATATGTTACAAGCCAAAGTAATAAATCCGGATATTATGTATATTATCCAGCCATTATTTATAATGTCTACTCAATTTAGACAAAGTGATAAATGACACAGAATTAATCATATTGACTGGCAATTTTATATAATATCTTCGAAGAATTGGATAAAGTAATAAAAAAGTAAAGATTATAAAATTGTATTTCAATCTGCCTTTATATAATAATAATTATATTGTTTATTATAATTATTATAATAACATTGTCATAGATACAATTTTATTGTGATCTATATAAAGTAATTTAACTTTATGAAGTATTTTTTTAATAATAATTGTACCCTTTTTAGTGATATTTGATAAATTATTAACTGACGTTTTAAATAAACAATCGAATATATAATTATCGAATACGCGCCAACCTTCCATTAGGTATTGTAAATAAGATGACGATGATGATAACTGTAAGTTACATAGTGGCATATTATGCTTGCAGTTCTTTGAACAATGCCGAAATTTTCAAACGCGTATTTTTAAAGACTGAGGAGTTCTGATCAAAGCTTTTGTGATCATCAGGTCACCACTTTAGTGAAAACGGGACCAACTTCGGATTATAGCCTTAAAGGTACGCGCACATTATGCCGGGCCGCAGCGTGCCGGGGCAGAACGCAAAAATCCGCTTAAATCGCTTTCATACAATTTGTATAAAGTATCGCACACTGTGTCGGGCCGCAGCGGCTCGCATTATTACGAGGCGGATTTGCGTCCATGCAATGCGGCCCGCCCCGCCCCGCTGCGCCCCGTCAACAGTGTGCTATAGCAATCGGATTTGTTTTATGCAGATCCTTCTTTATTATTTCAAGTAATTGAAAATATCGATCAGGAGTCATCTGAAAATATCCCCAAAACAAAAAGGTATTCGCCAAATACCTTTCTCTTGGAACAAATTAGATGTACCTATATTTTACATTTTCTTTTTTTTACGAACTTCTTGTCTATGCTATTCATTATCTTCTTCTTCTAACAGCAGTAAAAAAAAAGTTCTCGTCGGAGCTATCCATAACGTTAGTTGCACACAAAGTCTGGCAGTAGGAACACTGTACTCAAAATCTGTCAATGCGCTGCGACCCGGCCCATCACCAGTGTGCTTAGTTAGCATTTTGCGCTGCGCTGCGCTCCGCCCCGGCACGCTGCGGCCCGGCATAATGTGCGCGTACCTTTAATAAACGAAACTTTTATAGCCGGCCGAACTTCACCTCTCTTCCCATTGTAAACTTCCGTTCTGTATAAAGTTTGCGGAACCAGAAATAGAAACGAAAGTGAAAAGAAATGCAGAACTTCCGCGGAAGTGGAAGCAGAAGCAGGGTTCTGTTGCATCACTAATTTGAATCGTGTTTATTACTTTAGCTAACTTTGGCCCGCTATTATGAATAATATCCGGACAAAGTGATTAATTTATCACATTATCTAGACAATATAGTTATTATATATAATGACTAGTCATTATGTATAATAGCTATTTAATCACAATGACTGTAACATATATACTAGTTTAAGATAACTGAAAATCTCAGATATGTATGAGTAAGTTATTTATAAAATTGGTATTTATGAAACTTTCATGATACTCGCCTCACTGGTGCCAATCAAAACCCTTATGAATTTTACATACACCGTAATACAAAATTTCATTCACTTAATATGTTGTTGAATAAATGTAAAAATAGTTTTACGTCAGTAATAGTTTTATTAAAGGACATGGGACATTTTACTATGGGACAATTAACCATGGCGAACGAAGATAAAATTATGTTAGATGTATGGAATTGCATCTGAATTACAACAGCATAGGTCGCATACATAGAGCTGGAACATAGTCGCATATCTGCAGGAGGTGGAGTAAATACTGTGGTATTTTTAACTCATCTCAACGAATCCAAACTATAATATTATAAATGGGAAAGTATGTGTGTCTGTTTGTCCGTCTTTCACGCCAAAACTACGTTAAATTTGGTACAAAGATAGTCTAGAGCCTGAGAAAGGACATAGGCTTTTTATCGCGGGGAAATGTATGGTTCCCGTGGGATACTGTACTTACGCGGGCGGAGCCGCGGATATCAGCTAGTACTTATATAAAATATGATCAACAATTTATTAACTATATCCACTTCTCCATGGATGCATTAAAATAATTACGGGAAATAAAATTGTATACGAAAATTATTGTACAATCGAAGTAGTATTTTGGTGTGCGGTCGCAAATTTTGTATACGTCTTTCTGCTTTTAAGTAATAAGTACGACTCGTTTTATAATTTCGACAACAATAAATGTTACGATAAACATTTCTGTGTGAAGTTATGTTTTCCTAAAGCTAGATTTTTATCCTTCTAAAAGACATTGGGAATTTTTACCAGGATAAAAAGGATAATTGCTCCATAGTAAAATACCCAATATTATTTTACTTTTTCAGTACTAGTATTGGTACTCTTCTTAAGTATAGTCTGTAATAATGGTTGTATACATACTTGCAAAGAAACAAAATCAGAAGGTAGAAACTGTAAAGCATTAATTAAATAATTATTATCAATTTGCTCTCGGAATTTAATTATTACATAATACAAAAATATCACAAGAGAGGAAAGGCTTTTACCGTCCGGCGCACAGCACTTAACTTATTTAAACCTCATTACACACTCCATTACAGGTTGAGGTGTGGACACACTGAACATTATATTACCTATATCTATATTCTATAAATAGATGTTGCCCGTGGCTTCGTACGCGCTAAAAGAAATTTCGCGGGAATCGTATATTTTGCCGCAACAAAAAGTAGCCTAAGTACTTCCCCGTGGTCTACTCTACGTCCGTGCCAAATTTTATAAAAATCGGTCCAGTAGTTTCGGAGCCTATTCGATGCAAGCAAACAAACTTTTCCTCCTTATTATGGTATAGGTTACAGTTATGATATCACTAAATTTTGAACTATTTTCAGTATTCTTAGGGTTCAGTAATTGATAAATCACTTCTCAATGCTAAAAAAAACTAAATTCTATTATGTTGCCTACATGTAATAATCTAGTTTTTTTGTTTATTAGCTATTATCATTGGAGATAGCCTTTACATAGCTTTTGTAACATGTAGAGTTTGTAGACAGTTATATATAAGGTTCGGTAAAATCAATTACGGATATTTTGGGCATATTATGACCTACTGCTTATGTAAAGACATTTAAGCAGAAAAATAATTGTCTTCAGTTAACTATAAATGGCCAGGTAAGCTTAGTTGGGGTAAGAGCAACACCTGCAAGAGGCATACTTTATACCCATAGACAATTTTTCCCCATCCGAGAATATACAATATTTACGACAGAATCTTTATTTTTCCTTTTGGGTCTAGATGGCCTAGACCTTATATAAGACAGTGGCCATTTATACCCATAGACAACTTTGTCCCATCCAAGAGTATACAATATTTACGACAGCCATTTCTCTTCATATAATAGGCGGTGAAATATCTCCGTATTCCGCTAATGCGAGGTTTGTTCCGCTCCCCTTCCGCGTCGCGCAGTAAACCATAAATAATTCACATTATCTTGCTTTGCTGAACACATTTTTGTCGGCGGTGTAACTGAAAAGATGATACAGGTAGTTTTTCATACAAATACTTATAAAATTATAAGTATTATATTATATAAGACAAATATTTAAATTAAATTAAATAAATTAAATTATATAATACTAATATTTATAAAGGATAGTTGTTTTTTACGCCACTACGGCAAAGCCAAAAGGAAAGGTAATAATTTTGGAAGTCTATGTATGTTATGTTTGTTGCACTGTATCGCCTAAACTACTGATCCGATTTTAATAAATGAGGTGTCAATAGATTCGTGATAATAGCCCGGGTAACATAGGCTATATAATTTACGTAGTCGGGTTATGGTTTTTACAAAAAAAATGTCATAGTATAATGTAGTATCGCTCGATAGTAATAATAACTCCCCGCACCGATCTCGGTGACGGTGGCCGGTTTTATTCAAAACCCAGCCCAGTTACGCAGGAGTCATTTTATAGTGCCCAAGTGTGTGCGCAGTACACAAGAGCACTCTCTCTTCTTTTACTCTCATAATCCAGTGGGACGGATAACCGACACGACTGACGAGAGATCAGGCGCAGGTCCGGCTTTTTACATGCCCATCCGACGCATGGATCATCTTTCTTGTCAGTCAATCAGGTGATCAGCCTGCATTGTCCTAACCAAACTTGGAAACAAAGTTTTTGTTATTCCAATGCGAGAATCGAACTCACGACCCCCGAGTCGAGAGCCAATACTCTAACCACTAGACCACGGAGGCTGATAGTAATAGTAACTGGGTGACACTAATACCCATGCCTCGGCACGAATGAGCCAACTCACCTCCGCCGTAGTCAGGTAAAATGAAATTATCGCTTGAACGCTAAAGTCTATCCTTTGTACTATACCGTTTAGGCTAAATTTAGCTCACTCCTCTATCCTCCGTCGCTTAATCCTTTTGTAAACAGTGGACGAAATATTTTTCTTTATCTCTTATTATTATCCTCAGCTTAATATCACGCCAAGTGTTTCGAACGAGTTTCTCAACAGAATGATCAAAGATTTATGAACTACTAAATGTTGCCCGCGACTTTGTGCGTGCAAAAGTTAATTTCGCAGAAATCGTACATTTTTCCGCGATGAAAAGTAGCCTATGTCCTTCCCCGTGGTCTATTCTACATCTGTGCCAAATTTCATCAAAATTATTATATTCATTTTCACTCATATAAAGTAGATCACGGGGAAGGATATAATATAATATGTCACCGTAAAATTGTAAAAATCGATAGATTGTAATATTACTAGAGATATAATAATATGTTGACAGATTGTCAAATAAAAATTTCTCTATACAATTGTACGCATTTTTTTTTCGTTATAATTATTATTATGAAAAAGAAAACAAATATGGCGGCGGCACTTGCCGTTTAACCAATCGGCACGGTAAATATTACAATATAACGCAAAATAACGTGTAAATTGTAAGAAGTAATTTTGATTTGACAATCTGTCGACATAATATTACAATATATCTCTAGTAATATTACAATCTATCGATTTTTACAATTTTACGGTGACATATATACTACTTTTTACTGCGGAGAAATGTACGGTTCTCGTGAGTTTACATTATCACGTGAGTAGTAGACAGTCGTGGGCATCATTTCGTGAGAAATAAAAAAATAAAGAAACCAATATAGATATTATCGATGCTAATGTTAATTGTGTCGATTTTTACATAATAAACGGGACTATTTTAAAAACAGATTAAAACATCAGAACCCTAGTCGTAAAATAGTTTTAGCGTAAACACCGCATCCGTAACTAGTTTATGTACAATTTACGGTGCCATAAACTTTGCCTATGGAAAATTATAATAAAAATGACTGGCGTACTGGCCTATACAAATATTATAATAAAAATAACTGGCATGGAACATCGCGCACGTATTACCGAAAATAAATAAAAAAATATACGGGAGGGGACGGACACTTGATCCTAATGGAAGGGAAATACTTTATTTTATTGAAAGAATGTAGTGGATATATTCCAGAGATCTTAAAAATAAGATAAGAACATTACCATAGCTAATATGGCACTTTTTAAAATGGTGGACGAAAAATGATTTCAGTTGCAATTATTAACTTTTATTTTGCCAGTTTTTGTTCTGTTTTAACAGTTATTTAATAAAAACTATATATTTTAAGATGTTATAATATATGATAAGACTTAGAATAGACTTAAGAATCCTTAATCCTTATATAGATAAGGATTTCGCGTCTTTCATTTCAAAGTGTTAATCTGAATCGATTTTTATTATAATTAATTTATTTATAGCATAAAAATACACTGACACGCATGGTACACTCCATTTGGGGAGACTTGATCCCCCTGGATCAAGTGCTCCTTAAAATATTTTTAACTTTTGATTATTTTAGTCAAGGGTTGACTAAAATAGCACGAAAAATTTACGAAAATCTATTCATTTCGTAATCAAAAGAAAATTGTATAAAAATCATGAAACCTATTAAATTAACATTTGATTACGAAGTAACGATACGTTCTACTGTTACACCCCGCATTTCACCGAATCTACTTTGTGTATCAACTATCAAACAACACAACAAAACTAAATCTTCAGCTCACCTACACGTTAGTAATTGGGAAACCGAAACGGTACCCAATTACAGAATTTGTTATCACTCCAGGATTTTCTCGTGTCAACAACCAACCCTATCACGATGGAATAGAGTTCATTATTCTGTATTGTACGTTGACGTATCTCATACCGTCGAGGATATACGAAATATCCGGTGGCGTGAAAGCCAAGTTTTCATAAATACACGTATACGCGGTCGCAATTCTGTATATTTTGAAGATAATATTATACAGACAATAATGTACCTAACATTATTATTTTTATCTAGGTGTTTTTGGCTTTGCGACAAAAAGAATATGTTTAGCATACATATTAATACTCTTTCATGGGATGAGAAAAAATGTGTATATAAAATATAAAACTTTTTCATGGGATGAGAAAAATTACACTAGTCAACAAGGTTTTTGCCCAGTGATAAAGAGTTGTAATATCTAGAAGTACGCGGTGACTATGTATCAACTATACATGTTTTACAGCTGGCTTAGTTCGATTTTCTGAGTTATGCTCATTGTGTACTTGTCGTAACGTGTATTGGGTGTTAAAGCCGGATATACCCACGAACATGTTCTTTCTTGTTTAATAGCTTTTATCTAACGAGTATGATATACAGAAAAATACTTTCAACAGTAAATTGAATAAAGAAGAAAGCAAGGCTTGTAAATCCATGGGACAAGTTTTTTTACTAATTTTCTAGGAATGTGACACCTGAGAACTATAAAACATTTCTAAAAGATTTGATTGAAGCCTTGCGCGTTATTGGCTGTACAATGTCCCTCAAAATACATATTCTGGGCTCACATTTAAATTTTTTATCTCAATGTATGAGAGACTTTAGGTGATGAACACGGTGAGCGTTTCCACCATGATATAGCAGGAATGAAAAAGCGTTATCAAGAAAAGAGGAGTCCAGGTACGCTAGCAGAATGTTGTTGGACGTTAAGAAGAGAAGCTGTAGATCTCGATTATAAAAGTAAAAGTACTTCAACAATACATTTTTAAAATTAAAAAATGTATATTATCATAAGTAGGCTTTTAACTGAGCTGTAAATCTTTATATTGATATCCACAGAAAACCCGAGCTAACTAACACATAAAATTATTACCACTGTAAACGTTTTTTAATGTTCTCTTAAAATCAGTTGAATTCCTTTCATGGGTTTGGAAAAGTTGTTTTTTTGTTGACCAGTGTTATTAGTCACGTGAATTTGCAATCTACAAAACCAAAGAACGTAGAGGCAAAAACTGTCCCTAAATTAAATTGCACTTTTGGGGTTTCTGGGGACATTTTGACATTTGAGGTATGGTGAAATCAAGATGGCGAAATTTTTTCTTGAATCAAGATTTGTTCTGTCAAATGTACATCATAGCCGGAGCCCATCCTTAGTATTGAAATCTTTGTTATAAACTAAATATTATTGTCGTTGTATGGTTCTTAGTACCTAAATGTATGAACAGTTTTCAAGAAGAGAACCAATATATCTTACACTTCAAACGAGATAATCTTAAATATATAATGTATATATAATATAACTTACAAGGTATGGTAAAATCAATTACGGACATTTTGGGTAGGTATATGATCTACTTCTTATTAAAAAGACGTTTAGGCAAAAAATATTGTCATACTCAAAGTCAGAACAAATATATATCATATACTTCAAACGCGATAATCTTGAATGTATAATGTATATAATATAAGGTATGGTAAAATCAATTACGGACATTTTGGGTATATGATCTTCTTATTATAAAGACGTTTAGGCAAAAAAATATTTTCATACTCAAACACAGAATACAGAACATGAAGAATGAGTGTTCGATCACATTTGTATGCAGCGCACTATGTCCAAAACCATGGCGAAACTCCGCCCCGCCCGCTCTTTTTAATATTTACTCTTTACACTCACAAAACAAATGGCGTTGTTATGTTACGACAATTAGGTATTCAATAAAAAATAATTGAAAAAAAGTTGGGTAAAATAGTCCGTTATTCTGCGGCAACATATTATGTGTGGATAACCATTCCAATTTGGAGTAGTTTTGACGGCCTCACTTTCAAGCGTGTTGGCGGCTTCTGGATGATTTATGTATTCTGTGTACTCAAATTAAAAAAATCGTCTCGTGTAAATGGGTGACTTTCCGCTCAAGAAATATTTACGTGTTTAAGGATTTTTTTTAGTATGGCAATTATTTTTCTGCTTAAACGTCTTAACATAAGCAGTAGATCATATGCCAGAAGTATCCGTATATAATCGGAATCTCAGCAACGGCTTCAAGTATTTCCATGAGTATGCAGAAAGTTTTGGGGGAGAAAAATCGATCCAGCTAGTCCAATGCGATTCAAATTAGAATAGAATCGACTCAGCGCCATATTTTTTCGAATTAAGACTATTACGTCAATTAAATTTATGTTTATATAATTTACTACTGTTTAACGTTTAAATAAATATGGTAAATAGTAGTAAATTATATAATATTATTATATTCGATGCAAGACTATTAATATTGATATGCATTTTTCTGCAAATCGCACTTTTCAAGTGATATTTGACAGAAAAAGGTCATTAACGTTCCTATTCTTATTTGAAACGCATTGTACGTGATCACGACGCGAGACATGTCGCGCATATTACGAGTAGTTTTGATGACGGCACGCGAATTCATCTCGCGTCGCGTAGCATCTGCGCGCAATTAATGTGCTCAGTGCTCACTGTAATTTTGTGACATTATCCATTTCTACTTTTAACAGGAAAATAAGAACAGTCGCAGATAAGCGCAGTGTGTCAATTTTGAACTTTATCGACATAGCAATAAGAACGCAATACACCAAGTCAGTCGGGCGTACGTAAACACACTTATTTTCCTGGCAAAATTCATCCAATACAGTTTTAAAATAAATTAGATATTTCAGAACAAACAAATAAAATAAATTAGCGAATTAGAATTTTAAATTAATGTTGTTTGTTTCAGATTAAAGAACAAAATGAAATTGGAAGCTGAGGAAAATGGCTTGGCCAAGAGAGAGGAAATTGGTGAGTTTTTCACTTACTTTGTAACTAGTAAAATTAAAAACATAATGCTTTACACTGGGACCAGACTAACAGGAAACGGATTGTGATTTGGAATGTGAAACTATATTATCATCGGACACAATTCTCATTCATACAAACTTTTCCCCGTGTGATATTCGTTTATGAAGTTGCCCGCTATACAGAAAAGTTTGGAAGTTTCATAAACCTATCGTATTCTAGGACACGAAGTGGCGATAATAATTAATTAATATTAATAAGGCTTTAAACTTTCATCCCCTATTATACCCCCTTGGGGATAGAATTTTGAAAAATCCTTCCTTAGTGGATGCCTACGTCATCTGTGGAATACGTGTGCAAAATTCAAACTAGCCTTGTTTTGCTTTTTATAATATTTTTTATTATTTAAGGCGAGGTCATAGCCTACTTTGTCATTTCCCGTCACCTAGTCTACCTAGTCAGAGTTCAATTACGAAGTAGAAAAAAATATGGGGTTAAGTACACAATCCTTGACAGGTTCTGACCGTACACATTTTGAAAAAAATATATAATTCCTGAGTTACAAAATCTTAAAATCACCTCTTAAAAATCACGAAATCTCTTAAAACGTAAAATGTTGTGTGGCACCATACATGTTCTTTTGATAAATATATATTATATTTCAACTTAAACCGAACACTTTTGTGATTTGTATAATATTTCAAGAGATATTTAAGAATTACCTTGCAAACAGCGTCTTCTACATGAATATAGAAAATAATGCTACGCAAAAATGACTCTTATTACAATGTCATACGAGTATTGAAAATCACTTTATTTTTGAGCTTTGTCCTGGCCTTCATTCATTTCTTATGAAACAGTACTATAAGAAATACGATAATACTATAATTAATGTACCTAATAATAAAAAGAAATAAGATAAAAGGTTAAGAAGACTGTAAATATCAAATTAAAATTACTTCCCACTCAAATGAAACCATAAGCTTAAAACGTTATCATGAAAATCCTTCATAAAAACATATTAATTTTATAAATGTTCTTTTGAAAGAACGCCAGTTGTTTCAAATTGTTGTCGATTATAATTAAATACGAGTCGACCAGTGCGGCTTGCAATGGCTGTGTTCCACGGAAAAAAGCGCTTGCTAGCGCTAAAATAAAAAACAGATTATCGGCCAGGACACGTTTGCTAACTTCAACACTCCTAACATAATCCGCCATTTTGCTTATTTAACGCCATCGGTCGCCATTTTGCTGACGTTTTTTGGTAGCTATTTTCCGCTGAATAGAGCCATTGTTTTACTAAAAATGTAGAGCTCTTTTTTGTACATTTAAAATTGGAATTTAATCTCGGGTTTAATGTCAGATAGTCAACTATTTTAATCTTTAATAGCGCCCTACACACGTAAAGTTCGGTCCGCGCAACGAACTACGTTCCAAACCGGTGGAACTGTGCGATTGGCACCGTGGATCAAACTGTCGTAATTATTACAATTTAAAAATACGTCCACGGTTTAGACTGCAAGTGGCAAACGCCAGATCGGACTGTCAGTTCCGAACATCTACATGTTCGTATCTGAGCGAGGGTCTTGTGCTGTTTCCCGCAGGTCGGAACTTGTGAATTATATTTATTTATATGCAACGTAAGTATAATTTTTAAACTACAGAGTTATTTACATTATATTTTATGAAATAACATTATTATGAAATTATTTATGAAAATAAATATGTGGCTACAGAGCCACAATGTTAGATTGTAGAGTCAATGATCAAGGGTTCAAATCCCGTCAAGAAACTATTATAATATTGTGTTAAAGATTCCTACAGGTATCTAACGTCAGTCTAGAATCTAGATCAAAGTGAAAAACAATTGGGTACTAGATAAAGCTATTTTTATTAACGGACGATTGTGACCTGTCTTTACGATATTTACTTTCTTAAGGAACATTTACAGCTTTCCGGAGAAAGATACGTAGGAAATACTCCGTTTTTTTGCTTTCAATACTCCTTCAATAGAAATTACTTCTTATTTGATGCGGAAAAATTACGGGATTCAAGATCTCTAGATTCTTTCATAAATGTAATATCTTTTTGACGGAGGGAAAACTACCTTCGAACTATCTTCATTATGTAGCAATACTTAACGAAAATAATGTGCTGACTTTCGTACCCGTGTTGCGGACTAATCAGCGCACAGTCCTGAATCGCGCTATCGAAGTTTCTGAGGTTTGGAATTATATATACGACATCTGAAATACATACAAGTGGGCTTCGGCCTGACCAGGCATATACCACCTTGTTCGGTCGGAGCAAGGTGGTATATGCCTATGAGCAAAGCAGGTCGGGGCTTCCACTACTATTCCCTCACCCGCATCAAACACGTGTGTTAGCATAATTATTATTTATTATTTTAATTGAGTTAAATGTTCAAGTTTAAATTATTCAGTACCTGGGGAGATGGAGTTTTGCTTAGGGTTCTAGGGCCTAGTCCTAAAAAAAATAGATATGTATTTAATAATAATAGGGATAGGTATTTAAAAAAATAATCACAAAAATCTTCGTCTGACCAGGACTCAAACCCGAGACACCAATTTGCCAAAAACGTATAACGTGCTACCCATACGCCGCTTTGACTATTAGAGAGCGAAACAATTAACATCTTATTACGCAACCAAAGAAAAAAATATTAGGTTGGGGAAAAAGTTTCTTCGCATTTTATATAAAAATTCAAAAGGTTTTTTTATAAAGTTTATTTACAAGTGACTAAAGTATATAGGTGCCATTTTGTTCGATAACTTTTTGCCATCTTGTTGGTAGGTACATGATCCCATTGCTATAAAATTTTTGGGGCTTCTGATGAAAAAACTGCGACAAGTGGTTTTGGCAGTCCTCTTGTGATGTCAACCTGACACTGCCTAAGGAATTCTGCAGCGACCGAAACAGGTGGAAATCTGAAGGTGCAAGGTCAGGACTATACGGCGGATGCATTAACACCTCCCAGCCAAACTCCCGTATTTTTTTCTGAGTGGCTAAATATGTGTGAGGTCTAGCGTTAGCATGGTGAAAAACCACACCCCTTCTGTTGATTAATTCCGGCCGCTTTCTCTCAACTTCTTGCTTTAATCTCATCAGTTGTTCGCAGTACAGTTCAGAATTGATGGTCCTGCCTGGCGGTAACAGCTCATAATGAATAATGCCCTTCCAATCCCACCACACACACAGCATCACCTTGTTGCGAGTTAACCCGGGTTTCGCCACAGTCTGTGAAGCCTGACCGGCCTTTGACCACGATCTTTTTCGCACATTCTTGTCGTACGTGATCCACTTTTCATCACCAGTTATCAGCTTCTTCAAAAATGGTTCGGTTTCATTACGTCGTAATAAAGAATCACAAATGAGTACACGGTTCATTAGGTTTCTTTCAGTGAGCTCATGAGGCACCCAAATATCGAGCTTTTTTGTGTACCCAGCTTTTTTCAAATGCGCCAAAACCGTTTTGTGGTCAATCCCCAGTTCTTCAGCTACATCGTAACTACTAATATGCCGATCTTGCTCCACTTTTTCAAAAATGGCAACAGTTTTGTCCGTAACAGGGCGACCAGAGCGACGTGCATCTTTGATATCAAAATTTCCGGATTGAAAACGCTTAAACCAAATTTGCGCTACTCTCACAGATACTGCATTAGGTCCATAAACATCACAAATTTTTTTCGCGGCTTGTGTTGCATTTTTACCTTTTTTGTAATAAAATTTTAAAATGTATCGAAATTCTTCATAAGAATCACTCATTTTAACAATAAGAAAAACAAATGAAAATCTCAAATTTACCTAATTTGAATTTGGAATTGTCTTCGGTAAAATTAAAACTTTTTAATGATACCAAAATCAGCCAGATACAATTGGTATAGCCCAAGATATTTTATGACAAGTTCATACATACTATAATGCGAAAAGACTTTTTCCCCAACCTATTATATAAAACTCAAAAATTCTGGAATAAGACTGATCGATTTTTAAATAAAACTCCTGCATAGTAAATTGCATAGAAATTGTTGTAGCTGTTTCCGAGGTATCGATTATATATTTATATACAATAATTGCTCGTTTAAAGTAGGTATTAGACTAATTAAAGATGATAATATAATTAATATTTCTCTCGTAGCTTCTGTAAAAAGCATCGTTGTCAATAATTCTTTAAAGATAGGTACTTATTGGAAACGCAATTAAATAAAACTATTTTAGTGAACTTAAAATGGTCTTGGGTCATCCCTATCTTTATCTAGTGTTTTTGAACTGCGACATTGCTAAACGTAAGATTTTGCAGTTAACCAAATATATTTTTTTAAATCATTACATTTCTAGGGTTCCGTACCCAAAGCGTAAAAACAGGACCCTATTACCGATATAACAACATATTTTAGTATTTGTTTTCATATCGGTAACAGAATAAAATAAAAATTTAAGGGGAGCATACATACATACAACAAACTTGATTTTTTTGCCGTGTTGTATTGAAACCTTCGTGCAAGAGTCTCACGGGCACTTGACACATTTATACTTATGCATAAAATGTAAAAAAGATACAAAAAGAATCTCGAAAGCAAAAGATAATAAAATGATCAGAAGTAAAGAAAAAACTTTTCATTATTTTATTTCGTCCTCTTTCTAATCTTATTTTCATTTCACTATTGTCACGTTAGTAATATATTATATTATTTGCTATTGTCAGGCATCTGGTGGTGTCATGCGACCAAGGAATTTGTAAGTATTGTATATAATACTTACAAATTCCTTGCATGCGACAGAATATTGAATGAAATAAAGCACGTCAGCTGTTGTTGCCAGCCTAAAATCACTTTTTCTATCCCTGTTCACTTTGTGTTACTGTACACATATTTACTATACACTATACAGCCCCTCTTTGTAACTGCTACAGTCGTGACGCGGCGCACATTTTTAATAAAAGCGATTCATGATTGAACTTTAATCACTTAAGACTAGGGTTACACGGTCAGTCTGGCATCAGTTCAGTCCATCAGTCTCAGACTGACGCTAGAATGATGGCCGAAAAGTACACAATAAAACAATTATCAGTCCGTCAATCACACGGTTACACGATCATTCTTTCGTCAGTCTGGATCAGACTGATGGACTGAACTGATGCCAGACTGACCGTGTAACCCTAGTCTGAGTCTATTATAATAATAATAGTATCTATGGACGCTTCACACCACGTGCTAAGTATCCGAAGAGCTTGTGTTACAGGTACCAGACAACGGGAAGTATATTTAATACTTTTTATACTATACTTATTATATTTAAGATTTTTTATTATATAAATACACATCTATATTAATATAATAAAGAGGAAAAGTTTGTTTGTTTGTTTCTTTGTTTGCATCGAATAGGCTCCGAAACTACTGGACCGATTTTGATGAAATTTCGCAGAGATAGAGAAAAGACCACGGGGAAGAACATAAGCTACTTTTTATCGCGGCAAAATGTACGGTTACTGCGGGATTATCTTTTGTCGCACACGAAGTCGCGCGCAACCTCTAGTATTTAAGGTGGTTCGTTTCCTATACAAAAAAACAATGGACATTTATTAGGTAATTTCATACTATTACTACATAAATTTATATGCACATCTATTTATTTTGCAATACAATTGTCGCAAAATATATTTAAAATACTTTATTTCACACAGCAGTCACATTTTTATTGAATTTTCGACAAAAAGTGACATTTGTAACTTATATCACTTTTTGTCGAAAATTCAATAAAAATGTGACTTCTGTGTGAAATAAAGTATTTTAAATATATTTTGCGACAATTGTATTGCAAAATACATAGATGTGCATATAAATTTATGTAGTAATAGTATGAAATTACCTAATAAATGTCCATTGTTTTTTTGTATAGGAAACGAACCACCTTAATACACATCCATGACCCAAGAACACGGAAAAAACTTTTTTATTCCTTCGGCGGGATTCGAACCCGCGACCCCGGCTTGAGCACCAACGTGCTGAACGACTGAGCCACAGAGGTCGTCACTTTAGTTCATAACACATAAAGATACACGTTTAATTCTGATTTCAAGCGGCACCAAAGGCAAAGAATATAATAATATATTACTAACGTACCAAAGGTGCAGCTCTCAATCGTACTCTTGCAATGACACGTGTATTTTTTTGAGTAGTAAGTTTAATTTTGCAATGCGAAATGACGCTATGGCGGATTTTCTATCTATACTCAGTCCGATGCATAGCCATACAGCATACTGCACTTTGTCGCATCAGGCTACTCGACCAAGAGAGAGAAACACTTAATTAGGGTTCCGTACCTCGAAAGGAAAAAACGGAACCCTTATAGGATCACTTTGTTGTCCGTCCGTCTGTCTGTCAAGACCCTTTTTTCTCAGGAATGTTTGAAGGTATCAAGCTGGAGTTTAGATCAACTACTCAGATGTACCTACTGTCCTTTGGAGTTGTGAAAAAATCAAACTTCTAAGCCAACGCAATCAAAAGATACAGCCGTTTATGTCGCAAATTTTCGCAAATTTTCGACACTCGCAAGGGAATCAAAACCTACAGGGTACTTGCCATGAACTCAGAATCTTCAAATTTGGTACAAAGCAACGTCTAAAGGCACATATAAAGGAAAAATTGCGAAAACCGTAAAGTTTTAGTTACATCATAATTATAATAAAAATATTTTTAATAGTTTAAAACTTACTACCTCTTCCGACCCGCACTTGCCCTTTTTTTATTTTTGTAATATTATAGGTAAATCCATCGATTTTACGTAATGATATAATAGTATTAATAGTAGGGTCAAATGATAAGCAACCCTTTACCTTAATGAGTGAAATATGTAATACATTATATAAACTACGTTCCAATTCTGTATACGTCATCAATGTTCAATATAATCGTTATCTCAATAGAAATATGCTAAATAATAACCTAGAATTAATGACTCGACAATATAAAAACTGTAAATACCTAAAAATATACAATTCATATAAATACTATTCTAATGACCATTACCCTACCTTGACATACAGAGAAAAGTTTATTTTACATCTATGTCAAAAACTGAACATCTCAATTGATTATCAACAATACCGAAAGGACGCTCTTAGTCAATACAAACATAATATACTTACTAATCTCAAGTTTAAATATAATACACAAAAATACACACACAACATACAAAAAACGCATTCCAACCTTACACAAACTAAAATCACACATTATTTTGAAATGACTGAGCCTAAAAATAACTTTTTTCGAAAATCCTTGTAAACAAGAACATATTAAAATAAACTTGATCCACCAAAATATTGCCGGAGTACTAAACAAACAAGAACTGCTAGAAATAGCTATAACAGACTTGCAGAAGGAGCTAGGAACAATCGACATTATATGTCTTACGGAAACGTTTCTTAGGAGTGGTACAGAATCAAATCTTAAAATAAATAATTTTAAACTAGCATCATCGTTTTCTCGACATAACCAACGCCGCGGCGGTTCGTGTATTCTATTAAGGAATCGTAATTTTCAATACAAAGAAATAAGTAATATAATTCCGCAAATCCCACTTCAATTTGAGTATTGTGCCATAGAAATAATAAATATAAACCTTATTGTTATATGTATATACAGAACACCACAAGCAGATGCAACATTATTCCTTACTTCTCTTGAGCAGCTCACTAGTATGCTCTGTAAAAATAAAAATAGGAAAATCATAATGTGTGGCGACTGGAACATAGACATGATGAAAAAGAACAAATATACTGATAATTTAAAATCAATTTTAGCCAATAATAATTTTAAAAGTCACATAGAAACGCCAACACGAAAATACTCTTGTTTAGATCTGATAGTAAGTAATATAGAGAACACAAAATCGGCACTTCATTACTTAGCTCTGTCGGACCATGAGTCAGCACAATCAATAACTGTTAGTCTAAAAGCCGACGTAAAAGTACGAGAAAATTCAAATTTCTGGTTTAAAAGTATAAGGGATCTTAGCGAAGAAAACATAGGAAAATTTTATTATTACATTTCAAACCTGTCTTTCTCTGAACTATATAGCTGCCGAACAGTAAATGAAGCATTTGACTCTCTACATGAAACTATCACTCTTTTTTACGACCTATGCTTTCCTATTATTAAAATTAAAATCACAAAAAAAAATATAAAAAACAAAGGATTCACAAAAGGTATTAAACGTAGCTGTATAAGAAAAAGGACATTATATTTGAAATATCATCTATGTAGGCATAATAAAAAACATAACAAAATCATATACGATAATTATGCTAAAATTCTAAAAAAATGTATATACAAAGCGCAACAATTAAATAGCCAAAAATATATAAGTAATTCGAGAAATACGTGTAAAGCTGCGTGGAATATAATAAATGAAAATACAAACAACACATCATCAAAAACCGAAATAAACTCTATTAAAATTAATAATATATTACATGACAATCCAAATAAAATATGCGAGCTTTTTAATAACTACTATATATCATTGACCAATAATAATAATAGTCTAAGTAACAATAAATATCTAATTAATAATAATAATCTAACTAATAACAATAATAATTTGAACTTAAATAATAATCAAAACCCAAAAAGCATATTTCTAACCCCCGTTAACGCCATAGATATCTATAAGATAATCTTGGCCCTAAAAAACACAAACTCTACAGGCTATGATAGCATTAACACTAAAGTACTTAAGAAATGCGCATTTATCCTAGCGTTTCCCTTAGCCCACATTATAAATTTAACTCTAACAGAAGGTACTTTCCCAGAGCGTCTAAAAAAGTCAATTGTGAAGCCACTGTATAAAAAAGGGGCTAAAACTGAGATGTCCAACTATCGTCCGATAACACTAGTTCCCGTAATATCGAAGGTCTTTGAGAAAGTTATGTATGCTAAGGTAGAAAACTTTTTAACATCTTGTAACATTCTTAAAAGGGAACAATTCGGTTTCAGGAAAAACAGCTCGACCGCTTTAGCATGCTTTTCCCTAGTAAAACAAGTAACTGAAAGTCTTAACAGTAGAAGTAAAGTCTGTGGTGTATTCCTTGACATGACAAAAGCCTTCGACTTTGTCTGTCACAAAACTCTCCTGCTTAAGCTTTCTTCATATGGAATTCGCGGAAAAGCTAACGATTGGATAAAGAGTTTCTTAGAAAATAGACAACAATGTGTTGAAATTACAAGAAAATGTAATCGTGAATATAAAATTTACAGATCCGATTTCAGACAAAATAACTGTGGCACGCCACAGGGAAGTATATTGGCCCCACTCCTATTTCTCATATACATAAATGACCTTCCTGATGCAATAGACAAAGACTCTATACTATTTGCTGATGATACTACATTCATAATTAAAAGCGAAAGTATAACACAACTAAAGAACGAAATTACTAATACTCTTGACAACGCCATAAACTGGCTTGAACAAAATAATCTTAGAATAAATATGACAAAAACAAACATTATCATATTTCAGACATCACACACAAACACAACCGAATTAAAAATTGAAATTGACTACAAAAATAGCAAACTTTTAAATGTTAATGATTGTGTATTTTTGGGTATAACCGTGGACAAACATTGCAGCTGGAAACAACATATAGAGAAAATTGTAAATAAAACAGATCGGTTTGTCTATGTTTTAAGGAGAATTAGGCAAATTGTTAATATACACACCGCATTGTTAGCCTACCATGCTTACATATCATCAATATTGAGATATGGCATAATTATCTGGGGTAATTCGGTTGAGGCAGATAGAGCTTTCAGAGCTCAGAAAAAATGTGTCAGAGCACTATGTGGCGCAAACATTTTAGATAGCTGCGAACCACTTTTTAAAAAGCACAAAATATTACCACTTCCCTGCCTGTACATTCTCGAAATATGTCTATTTGTAAAAAAGCACCCACAATATTTTGAAACGTTTAGCGATAATGCTAATAGCCGATCTAGACATAAAGATAGACTGCGCCTACCTAAGATAAAATTAGAAATATTTAAGAAAAATGTTTATTGTATGTGTATTATAATATTTAATAATTTACCTCGACATCTTATACAATTACCTTTGACATTATTTAAAAAACGATTATATGATTTGCTATTGAATAAATGTTATTATAGTATTAGACATTTCTTACAAGATAAACTATGACATTTTAATGAAATAATACAGTATATAATAATTTATGGACGATCGTATGTGATGCTATTATTATTATTATTATTAATATTCTAGTATTATTATAATATTAACTTATGACTCCTACAACATACCTATTATGTATTTTAACTTAAACTTATTTCTCAAATATTTGCACGCCATATGTGGCAGAATATGTTTGTAGTATTATAATTATTGTAACACCATTTATACCATATTCTCGCAAATAAACGATTTGATTTGATTTGATTTGATTTGAGGCAATGAACAATATTTTATCTACGCAGATAACCAGGACTCGGCGCCGCCCCGAGCCGCAGTGGAGAAGCCGTTCCTTCTGTCCGATGGCAGGTACGTGACCAATCGTTAAACGTTATGAGGACATAAACAGGTGATAAACTTTTATCGATGGATATCAATTGCTTTTTTGTTTTTACTGTAGGTCGACGTGCCAAAATATATTTAATAACTAGCTATTGCCCGCGACTCCGCCCGCGTAAATATAGTTTTTTCGCGGTCGCGGATATGTAACTGATGCAAAAAATAGATAAAAACAATCCTTGATGCGGATTATACATCATGCAAAAATTTCAGCTCGATCGGTGCAGAACTTTTTGAGATTTTGAAGGGTATACAAACCAACATAACATTTTATATATCTACACTTCTACACTAATATTATAAAGAGGAAAACTTTGTTTGTATGTTTGTTTGTTTGTTTGTTTGTAATGAATAGGCTCAAAAAGTACTGGACCGATTTCTGGAAATTCTTTCACCATTCGAAAGCTACATTATCCACGAGTAACATAGGCTAAATTTTATTTTGGAAAAAAATAGGGTTCCGTAAGATATTTGGGTTTTTCGGACACAAGGTGTAAAAAATCAACCAGAAAAGTTACTTATTTTGCGTACGCTGCCTAAACTATAAAAGATAGAACCATAAAATGTTCTAATTAATTGTAGATCTTATAAATATCTACAAAAAAGTCCGCGACACACTATACCTATCTATGTCGAGTGAGGCACAACAACCATTTTTTTATTTAGAAATCTTGAATTTTTTTTCGACTACATTTAAACGCGTTTATTTTACTCATGTTATTAATCCTTATCAAAATAAATTATTTCATCACTAAGTACAGTTTATGTAGATAATATTTGGTCTTTGAATGATTAAAATTGGACGTTTGGTTTTGAAGTTATGGCGAAATTAAAATATTACGATTTCTGCTGTACGGCCCGTTGCGAAGAGGGCGTGGGGGTGCGCTGCGGGTTAATGTTCAGTTTAGTTTAGTTTAGTTATTTTATAAACATCAAATTGATAATATCTTAAAATATAATACATTATAATATCTATACATCTATACAGTTAAATATAATTTAAGTGTCTGTTTGTAACTTCAAATTAACAGCTTTTTACATAATGAATCTGAAAGTATATTCGGTACTTACAATAAAATACATTTTTTTTTTATTTTTGTCTGTCCGTCTATCTGTCTGTCAGTCGGTCTGTCTGTCTGTTTGTTCCGACTAATCTCTGAAACGGCTGGACCGATTTTCACGGGACTTTCACTAGCAGATAGCTGATGAGTGATGTTATAGGGTCTAACATAGGCTACTTTTATTTTAGGGTTCCGTTTAAAAAAATAGGATTCCGCTTTCGTTAGTCATAAATAAAGTCGCGGGTAAATTTCAGCGATATCCCAAAGTATTGTTCCACGCGGACGAAGTCGCGGGCAAAAGCTAGTAATATATATATTGAAAAAAATAGACGATACTTGTAATCTATACTTCTATACTATCTATACTAATATAAAAAACAGAAAAAGTTTGTTTGTTTGTTTGCATTGAATAGGCTCCGAAACTACTAGACCGATTTTGATGAAAGACACCGATGTAGAGTAGACCACGGGGAAGGACACAGGCTACTTTTTGTCGCGGAAAAATGTACGGTTTCTGCGAAATAAACTTGTGCACGCACGAAGCCGCGGGCAACATCTAGTAAGTATATAACTGGCAAAAATATGTGATATTATGTAAATCATATTGTGCTCACACCAGCTTCCCCTGTAGCATACCTATATGGATGCTAGCTAAGCTAAAAAAGACGCGATATTCAGCCTCCCAAGAGGCTGTTAGGCTAAGCGCGCACCACGATTTTTTTGTAGTGCGACTAGTAGCCTAAGGGTCAGTTCATACCGCGGCGCTACAATTTATAAATTTACTGCTATTCAAAATTGAACTTTATTCACTACACAAAAAGATACACGTTTCAATTGGCACCAGTCATACACCGCACACCGCCGAGCGCGGTGCAACTTATAATATTTGAACTCTTACGATGAAACGTGTATCTTAATATGTAACGAATAAAGTCCAATTTTGAGTAACTATCCTAAAAATGCAGCACCAGTCGCCGTGGATAATAATTGTTAGTAAAATTAGACTAATATTTATTCTGTGGTAAAATGCCATCGGATCCTTAATATCGGTCACAATTTGTGTTTGCTGAGTCGTTTGAACCTGCAATAACAATTTATTTCGAAATACCAGAGTGGAGCTGGAGGCGTGGCTGGACAAGGCGACGTACTCCCACGGGGAGAATGTCGTTGTCAACGTGCTCGTCACCAACAACTCCTCCAAGACAGTGCGGAGGATAAAGGTGAGGAATATCTCCCCACACCGTTTTCGGTGACGGTGGCAGGTTTCTTTGAACTCGCTTTAATTTACGCACTGATGCAGAAGTAATTTTATAGTGCGAAAGAGTGTGTGTAGTACACAAGAGCACTCTCTGTTCCTTTACTCTCGTAACCCCCACGAATAACCGACACGACTGGCGAGAGATCAGACGCAGGACCGACTTTTTACATGCCTATCCGACGTAACCAAACTTGGAAACAATTTTTTTTTGTTGTTCCAACGCGGTCATCGAACCCACGAATCGAGAGCCAAACCCTAACCACTAGATCATGGAGGAGGTGAATTGAGGTGCTCAGGAGATGAGGAATATCGAGCAATCTAATCGCCGGATGGTAAACGACTACCGCCACCCACGGACACTCACAACACCAGAGGAAAATCGTTAAATCTGCACCGATTACGATGAAAATAATTGATATTAGTACTCTTAAATACATTTCATTAGATACGCGTTTCAGGGCTTACTAGAATTTACCCCTGAGGGTGTAAAATAAGGGTTGAAAGTTCGTATGGTAAAAATTGAAAATCTTTACCATATGAAATTAAATTTCCGGACTAATAAATATAAATGATTAAACATGTTTTGTAAAACTTTGTATTATATTTTACATATCAATCACTGGATGAATTGAGCTGAAGTTTGTCAAGCAGATAGTTCTTATGACATCCGTAATGGCTTGGCTTACACTGTCCACGGGTTTATTAGTAAATCTATTGTTGAAGGTATAAAAATAAAAAATGCAATTCAATTCGAATTCTAGCAAATAATAAAATATGCCGTTTTACAATCAACAACTTAAACGTTTGGAGTGGCGCGGGCACTCAGCAAAAGAAAAGAAAACATTTGAGGCAATCAGTGTAATGACGTTATGTTTTCTTTACTTTCGATCTGGAAACGAAGTAAAAAGAATTTTCCATTCCAGTTTATTCTATTTTAGCCCTTGGCTATGAAGTAATGTGTCCTAAAATAATATTCAATTTTCTTTAAAAAAAAACGATAATTGTTTTTCATTTTATTACGACTGGGTAGGTACCTACGTAGCGAAATAATAGCTACATTGCGAAATAGATGGTAATTTGGATTGTTCTGTATTGCTGATACTTGGTATAAATTATAATAAGAATTTTTAATCAGTTCTTTTTTAGGCTACTATATATTTTTAAAATATAGTAGCCTAAAAATATATATTATAGCCAAATAGCAAGACTAAAAAAAGTAGATAAATTAATATATTATATTCAGTGTTGTATATCGTCGGCATTGTGTTGTACAGTTTAATGATTTTCGAAAACTAAATACAAGAAACAAACAAGGAACATATCAATATATAGAATCATAATAATTCATAACATAGCATTTTCATTAATACGCTTAAATGTACGGTATACTGAGTTAAAATATAGCAATTGTATTGGCACACTTTCTTTACAGTCTAGATTAAAATATAGGCTGCCTTTAACCCGGCAAATTATGAGTATGTTTCTCACGAGATAGATACAATGCCAAGTCGTAAAATCTAGCAGTGACGAAGGGTTCCTATAACTCCATTGCTATCGGCTTCCCTTGTCACTTACCTTTTGCAAACTTTCATAGAAATCCCTATCTATTATACAGGCTCCGGCTTCCCTATGAAGGAGAAGCAGCCTTCGCCACTGAAATCTAGTTCTAAAATTATGTGTTAAATCTTAATTCACTGTAAACCTTCAGTTGGTCGCAAGTGTTATGGTCCTTTGTCTATTTCTGTTCAAAGTTAAATTAGACCGGACAATGTGGTTGATGTTCAAACAGAACTTGTGATTTCATGCTTTGTACCCAAATGTCTTGGGAACTTTAGAAATTGAACTTACAAATGTATCAAATGCTAACTGAGAATGGTTGTGGTTTATTCTTTGTATGATTTAACTTTTGACGTATTACAAAGAGAAGAGTCATTTTGTTACCCGACTGCGGCGAAGTTTATTTTGGCAGAGCTTTCGACTGTGTGAAACTATTTTAATGATTCTTTTTTATTTGATTGTAAGACCTTGTCCAAAATGGCGAAATACGCGCGTAAACCTACGTGAGTAGAGCTTCAAGACAAAATGTCTGGCGGCTTACATGTGATGGACGATACGCGCGTTAGTGAAAAAATATGCGCGTAGCTTCTGGACGCAATGTATGGGGGCCTAGTACCTCCACACGCGCGTCGGCCTTACGTGCATATGATTACGCGCTTTGTGGACATATACTAAGCCGATGCTTCCCGTGTGGTCCTATTTCAATTTGGTCTCTTTCTGACAATGACATCCATGAGGAAGCGTGTAAGTCTTAATTTATTTATAATAGGCATTTTTTCATAATAATAATATGCAAAATCTGTCGTGTTTCAATTCTCTTGGCTATGTTCTCAGAAGCCTTAGAAAGTCCAGCAAATATAGTCTATCAATAATGTCAGAGCTGTCTACAGATTCACTGAACTGTAACAGTTATTCTGCATGCAGACGTGCCAAGTGAATTGCATTTTTGATTCCAGCAATTTCGTATACAAAATGGTATAGAGTAGAATATACTCGTCATATAAAATGTAAAGCTGTTTATTTTAGTCGGGTTTAAATAATTTGATGCACTTTAAGTTTAGCCTTTGTGTGTGGCTTCTCGCACGTTCAATTTTATATTTGCGTTCGTATTCTATTCTTATTGCATTTAGAATAATTTTTACATGCGACGGAACGGAGATGGTCATGAGAAGGCATTTGTCGCTTTTAATGTTGTTATGTATCTCCAAACGTACTAGTCCAATTTTGATGCTGTTTTGATGCTATTTGGGTTTGATTGGAGAATGTTTCAATGATAAAAAGTCACGAAGGGGCGTTGCAGTAAAAATTGTATTATTGCCATTTATCTCCTAAACTGATATACCGATTTAAATGCGGTTTTTAGTAGTGGATTCGGATTTGATCGGTGCATGTTTGTATATAATTTTTACAATAAAAACTAACGAACTACGCTGCAGTAAAAATTTTTTGCGTAAAACCAAAATTACTCATCCGATTTTCATGTGGTTTTCAGTTGTGTTTATTTATTTCTAGATGTCATAGGCACTCTAAAAAGAACCTTTTTTATCCTTTTTCAATTGCCAAACCCAAGTGTAACATAACTCATAGCCGTAAAATCAAATCAGAAAATAATAATAATATGTATAAAGTGAAATAAGTGCACAAGCTTGATGATATTTCTTCCTCAATGCTCCAGGTGATTTGGCACAGTAAATATTTCTTGATTTCACGTGGTTGAGCTTGTTTTGTGGCGTGGAAAACATGGCGTCGCGTCGAACGATTTACGTGTCTCGTTTATTCTAAATGAATTCCAAACTTTTCCGTCTATTTAAATCACAAGAAAAACGGAAAAATATATAATGCTTCTAACTAAAACAGACAGCTTGATACACTGAATAGCGCCTGTCAAACAGAACCTCAATTCTCGTATTTAAAGTAGACAATTTAAAGAGTCAATTTCACTTTGTTTGGATTGAAAGTGTAGCGTCATGTTACCGTGAACGGATTTTATGACGTTTCGACCAATCAGAGCGCGTTTCATGTTGGTTTAACGTTCATAAAAACACCTATTGGGAGTATAAGCGTATCGGGACTGGATTGTAATTGTATTAATGCAGGCTTTATTTAGCAGAATTGCCCCTCAGTTCTAACCGCGGAAAATAATATTCGCCGTTCCAACCCGCACTCCGGACCGAACGTGTAAATGCGCGGGGTCGACAGTCCGATATGCGCATCGCAACTTTACGTGTGTAGGGCGCTATTGAAATTGAACTAAGGTATTTCAGGATATTAAGCCGTCCTACATCCAACAAGATTTCCGATTTCCCTTTGGAGTCCAAATATTGTTCAAAAAAAAACAACAACGCGCGAAAAAGCTACCGGTATTATTGAAATACAACTGCCACTAAGGCTCAGTTCAGACCGATATTTACACGAGGCGATGCTGCATTTTTAATAGAGCTATTCAAAATTTAACTTTATTTAATACACACAAAATCCAAGACTTCTACAAAATATACACGTTTCATATGATATCAGTCACATGCGCTGTGCAGGCACAGATGTACAGTAGACCACGTGGAAGGAGATAGGCTACTTTTTATCTCGAAACAATGTACGGTTTCTACGAAATTAACTTTTGCGCGCAAAATATAGTAGTGAATAAAGTTAAATTTTTAAAGGCTATCCTAAAAATGCAGCATCGCGTCGCGTCGCGTACGTTTCTTTACGGTGTGAAATGATATTAAGTCTTTGGAATTGACCCTAACATTTCTTTTTTCTTTTTTTCAACAGACTCTGGTAATACAGCACGTGGACGTGTGTATGTTCTCAAACGGCAAGTTCAAGAACGTGGTGGCTCTAGTACGGGGTACTGGACCTCCCATACTACCTGGACAAGTGCATACTGACTCCTATACCCTCACGCCACATAGAGGTAAGATCTTACCTAACCCAAACTTGTTTCAGCCTTGAAATATGTACCTTCTACCTATCTAAAACAATAAGAAATTGGTAAATTCTTCATACTTATTAAATCCTTACTAATTTTCTAATATTATAAACGCAAAAGTTTGTATGTATGTGTGGATGTTTGTTACTCTTTCGTCTTTCACGCAGTAACTACTGAATGAATTGATGAAATATGGTATCTTATTAGGATCTGGATTAACACATACTTAGCCAATTTTATCATAGCAAAATGTACGGTTCCCGCGACATTTTTGCGTGTACAGTCGCGGGAAACATTTAGTAATAACATTTGAGAAACATTTTCAAAATAACTAATTAAACTTTTGATTTGAATAGTAAAATTCATTAAAAAGTTACTTAGTAGTGTGTTATTGCAATAAAGTCATAGACCTATAATATTATAGACGAGTCGTCGTCGTCGAATATTATAGTATGTCGAAGCAAAGAGTGTCCACACTTAAACTACCCTGCCCTACTATTGGAGTTGTTTGGGGCAGCCGAGGTCTGGACATTTGTCATCTTGACATTTTGACATTTGCTTTCCACTGTATAATACTAGTATAATCAGTCCGCATATAATAGGCAATCGGACTAAATTTTTTTTATTGCATAAATGAATAGTACTCTTAAATATGAGTAACTTCTCAGAAGAAACCGTATATCAAAAGTCAATATTTTCAAAGGTACAGCGATTTTTATAAAAAAATTCGCGAGCCTCCTAAAAACGCTCCATACTAAAGTCGACCTAAAAATGACGTCACTTGTATATGAAGTAGTATGAAGTAGTATATGAAGTATATGGCCGTAGGAATATATTTGTAAATATCTCCGATAATTGTGCGTTTAAGTTCATACTTACCATAATGAATGTTTTTTTATATGATGTGAGTAAACTAATGATGTAGGTTTTGTTTACCAATTTCGCAAAAAAAAATATTTTTTCTTGGTATAAAGACTCCTGTGTTCCTTTGAAAATATTGACTTTTGATATACGGTTTCTTCTGAGAAGTTACTCATATTTAAGAGTACTATTCATTTATGCAATGAAAAAAAATCAGTCCGCTTGCCTATTGGAAAAAATCTTCTGAAATCAAGATGACGTTTCTTTTCTATCAAATGTAGTACATCATAGCCCTTAGTTTTGAAATCATGGATAAAGTGCTTTTTTCACAGGTGTCACCAAAAATTGGATAGCACTAGAAGATTCCTACTCAAAATCCGGCGCAAGTCTCGCGTCTACAGTGCTCTGTAACTCCAACTCTCCCGACGACCGCAACGTGTTTGCCATATACGTTTCCTACTATGTAAAAGTCAAACTAACTCTAAGCGGCATGGGAGGAGAGGTATCAGTCAAACTTCCTTTCACTTTAACACATTCTTGCATCAACGAAGCACCGACAGACAGCGTGGTAGAAGAATCTACTCATAAAATGATCCTGGAAGGCAAGGAGAACAGCGAGGAAGAAGACAATAAGGCAGAAATAGAAAAGGATAACAACGGCAATAAAGAAACACAAAAAACTGACGGTGATGATGCTGAAATAAAATCTCCCGAAGATCATCGATGCCTAGCCGACGTTCTTGTAAATATAGAAAATAAGATTAGCGACCGGCCTAAGAAGTTCGAAGGACCAACTGAAGTCCGCAATATCAAGCCCAATGAGGAGGAATTAGACTTGATAGTGAAATACACGGGTCCCGATACGTGATCCGACGAGGAATTCGAGGACACAGGGCAGGGAGTCAAAAAGACTGGAAGGTCTAACACTAATATTGTTGAAGCTATGAGAACCTGCAAGGAAGAGATGCAACACCACAAAGGAGGTTTCGCTGAGAATCTTAAGAGAGCCGTTTGTTGTATAGACAGAAGAAGACAGTCATAGTTTAAATCCTATTTATCCAATAGATTTGGTAAGATAAAATATTTTTCTAACAGTATCGATTTTTATAGACACGTAAAATTCTGAGATGTTTTAAATTGAAGCATGTTACTCTGTATTTTAAACTGGAATAAATTTTGACAGTATATAATTATGTATAAACTCGATTCTCTGTCCAAGTGTTAAAGTTTTTTCGTGTTACAAATTCGTCGACATACGACAATTTAGTTACTTCGAAGTTAAATAGTCATTTGAAAAATTTGTATAAACATTTACAACCAAACGATTTCCACAACAGAACTTTTTAATACATGTAGATCAATTATAATAATATATTAATATTGTCTTATAAATTATGGAGCCTAAAGTTTTATAAGCAAATAAAAATACTGTTTTTTACGCACAGAATTCCTTAGCAAATATAATTTCATATAAACGATCGATTAGCATTACATTTAGGTATTTGGGTGCACTTCAGACAAATTCCTCTTAGATTTTCAAGGTACCATTTATTTAGAAGATTTCATAATGAAAATTCCTTATGGGCCCCAACAGTAAAAAAATTTGCTATTCGGTGATTCTATTTATGTTCTTGGTTTTTATCTAATTTTCGTAATCTGCTAATGCATTTTAATTAATGCATTTTGACTCTATTTACAGATTAATGACATATATTATTATTTGTAATTCAACCTAACTGAATGTTATTAATATCTTGATGAACGTTACAGACAATTGTTTGCCCTTATAAGTTGCTACTCCTACGTAATTAATAATATTATTGTAACTTGTCAAAATATTGACTGATAGAAACGAATTCCCAATCTAGTCAGTAAGTTATTTAAGATGAGAATAAACGTGCGTAGGCACTAGTAGACGCGATAAAACGCGACAGAGCGATAAACTTTATTGTATCAAAAGTTCTCTGTCTCCGTACCAAATTTTCTTGAGCCTGAGAGAGGTAAAATGCGTCTATGCGCGACAGTCTTTGAATCGAGATAAGTCGCTTTTAGACACCATCTTGATTCTCGTGCATTTTTAATGGGCAATTATTGGTCTACCATACCCACCACTGCAAAATCTGTGAGTAGCCAGGGCAGAGTTAGTCAACAACTTCGAAAATAAAATGTATGGGATTTGACATATTGCATCGCAAGCGACATGTCACATAACGATGACTGATGTCAAATCTCATACATTTTTGATTTCGAAGTTCGCCGTCAAAATTATCGAATGCATCGTGACTAAATGTTCTGGATCGGCAGTGGCCATGGTAACAAACAAAAGCTTTACATATAATCTCTGCTCGCTTCCCAAATCAAAACAATTTCTTTCTACGGAAGAATAGACAATGACAGAAGGAAAGCTTTTATTTTGTCCATATTGTCTGTCATTATGTCTATTATTGTGTCGACAAAATGAATTTCTATGGAGGCCATAACAAGCGTGCAGGGGCCTAACAGGAATATCTGACAGTGGCGTAATATTATCTTTAGCCATGTCACGTCACTACTCTGCCCAGTCGCGTTGCGCCGCTAGTGCCGACGCACCAGTTAGAACCTTGCCAACACGTTGGTATCGGTACACGCCTGAATGGATATTACGCTTATTATAACGTAGTCGGTGTTAGATTTTTACGGAGATACGTTCTCACACTAGCTAATTGTACTTATGTAAATACGATGTCTATACAACTTTTGTGTGTTAATAAATATTTAAAGTACGTCTTAGTTTTATTAACCGACTTTAAAAGAAGGAGGTTCTTAGTTTGATCTGTATGTTTGTATGCATATTTATGTTTGATGCTATTTTTGGAAAGGGTTATTCGCCATTGAAAAGCACATTTATTGCATTACCGTTACAAAAAAAACTTTGCTTAAATCTATATATAGAGAGGTAGCTTAGAACCAGGAAAAGGACATAGGATACTTTTTATCCCATTCCCGAGGCATTGCAATTCCAATGTCTCGCTAAAACTCGAGAACGGCTGGAGTGATTACGGTGGAAATATTGGAAAAGGTGTAGGTTGCAGGAGTAGAAGTAGGAGTAGGACGTAGGTTGCATTGTAGGTGCAGTTATTTTTTGAATCCAGTTTACATTTAAGACAGAACAAAGTGTGTCGGGACAGCTAGTTAAAGATAAAATATAGTAACAATAATTTTATTCAATCTTGCTACGCAGCTTGGCAGGTTTAATAAATTGTGTAAAAATTATTTGCCAATGAAGTATTTTTTATTATTACTATTTTATTTATTATTTATTATCATATCAGCCTTTTAAAATAAGAATGTGTTTTGACATTTGAATTTACACGCTCTGATCTTCATCCCGATATTTCTCTATGGATATTTTTAGGTTCCTAACCCAAAGGGTAAAAACGGAACCCTATTCCTGGGACTTCGTTGTCCGCCTGTCCGTCTGTCTGTCTGTCATTAGGCTGTATCTCATGAATCATGATAGCTAAACACTTGAAATTTGCACAGATGATATCTGTTGCCGCTATAACAAACACTAAAAACACAATAAAATAAATATTTAAGGAGCTCCGATACAACGAATTTGATTTTTTTTGCCGATCTATACGGAACCCTTTGTGCGCGAATCTGAGTCTCACCTAGTCGGTTTTTAATATTATGTAAATCCCGTATAAGCACATGCACATGAATACCTATACCAGTCTGGAGTAACTAAGGTAAGTAATCATACTACTATTATAAATGTGAAAGTTTGTGAGGATGTATGGATGGGTGTTTGTTACTCTTTCACGCAATAACTACTGAACGGATTTTGATGAAAATTGGTATGGTAGTAGTTTGGGCCCTGGATTAAACATATACTACTTTTTATCCTGAAAAAGTACAGTATTCCCGTGGGATACTGTATCTATGCGGGTGGAGACGCGGGCAACAGCTAGTAAGTAATAAAGCCTTAAATGGAGAACTGTCTTTATTGATGTCACAAGTACAGATCGACGACCTCAAACGACCGCATAGTCCCTGAGACCTCACCAATGCGCTATAAAAGTGAAGTAAGCCCCGCCAAGAATTTAATCAGAAAATATCAGGTGTACTTCAGATTTTAATTAAAAGCCGTTAAGGGTTAATTTTAGCTTTAAAAGATGTAAAGAAATTAACTCTTTAGTATTTTATTTATAACTTGACAGGTTTTCTTCTTAATTTATAACTTGAGAGGCTTTTGCTAGTTATGAAAAGTGATATTTTTTGTTAAAAAGTCTTTGGTTTAAAAGTTTTTTTTTATGGTTCTGAAGTTCAGGTCTCGGAACCCATATAATTTTGTCCCGTCCATCCGTCTGTCTTTGGCTTAATCCAAACGGTTAGTGCCAGAATGATGAAAGTTTGTTTGGATATACGGAACCTTACGTGTGCTAGTCCGATTTGCACTTGGCTAGTTTTTAACCCCCGACGCAAAAACGACGGGGTGTTATAAGTTTAACGTGTCTGTGTGTGTGTGTGTGTGTGTGTGTGTGTGTGTGTGTGTGTGTGTGTGTGTGTGTGTGTATGTCTGTGGCATCGTAGCTCCCGAACGGATGAACCCATTTTGATTTTGTTTTTTTTGTTTGAAAGATGAATTAGTCGGGAGTGTTCTTAGCTATGTTTGATGAAAATCTGTTGAGCCGTTTAAAAGTTGTGGGGGTGAAACTGGGGAAGAATAACTGAATGTCTGCAAATATACTCGAGTGGGGTATCGAATGAAAGCGCACTGAAATAGAATATTGATGACTTAATCGAGAGTGTTCTTAGCCATATTTTATGAAAATCTGTTCAGCCTTATGAAGATCATCAGCTCTTTTCTAGTTGATGAGGGGATCTGACTAACTTCCTTAAGTTCGATCGTTTCGAAATTTGGTACAGTGTTACTTCAACAATATTTAAAGAGCACGGTAAGATAACCATGACCTGATCAGCCGTTGATGAGGGGGTCTGACTACCTTCTATATGTCTTATCGATTCGAAATTTGGTACCGTGTTACTTCAATGATATTGAAAGTATATGGTTAGTTAACCATTATTTATACCTTCTTTAAAAAGGACAAAATAAAAGTAAAATTAAAAACAACACAACACTTATTTCTTATTGAACCTGATAACATTCAGAAGGCACGTTTAAACTTTAAAGTTCAGTACGTGTTTGACCAAACGTCAACAAGAAGTCGATGGAGTCCCAATCCAATTTTCTCTAATAGTTCTCCATTCAGTGAGTATGGCACGTCTCGGTTGAAAGGATACTGTTCACTTGTGTAAAAGTAAAGTTTAAATTTAGAACAAGTTGTTTTAATATTGACAGAACAAAAAATATGACTAGCCAGTGGCCAGTCTACTTGAGTATAGTATCAAATTTCAAATTTTGACTTATTCATTTGACAGGTTTTTTATTGGTAAAAATGTAGGTAGGTAAAAAAAATAGAAATTTCTAGCCAGTCATATTAGAAAAAAAAGTATTAAGTTTGCTTAGAAAAAGTACCTATTTACTATATTTAAGTTATGATTTTTGTTATTATCCGTGTCATTAGAATACCTACCTACCTATACCTACGTACCTACTTAGGTATATATTTTTTCGTTTTACTGAACGTGAAGGTTAATTTTTTTTTGGAATTGAAAGATTTTTTGTACTATAGACCTAATGATGTAAATTTTTATATTTTACCCGAAATGAAGGAGGTGTAAGTAATTGATTGTTTAAATATAAACAAATTTCTTGCTTATCAATATTTAGGTAGGTACTTTCTTCTAACGTGCGTGGGAAGATACATAATATGTGATTAATTTATCAATCAAGTCTGTCTACTCGCAGACCGAAGTCACATTCCTACGACCACCCACGGCCATCGACGTATCATCAAACGACGTCGTATCTTGTACAAAATCGACAATAATATATTATGTTACCTGTGGAGATCATTACAACTTACAGCATGCAATGCTGTCGGATGTACCTGATGTCGAATTAGCTATTTATTGATTTATATTTATTGGCATTAGGGGCGACTAAGACCTTTACAAAGGCACAATAATATAATCATAAGTACCGTTTCGCGGCTAATTCGCAATTTTACAACGACAAAATTCAGTCTGTGAAATCTAAGAGCGAACGCTCTTTCGAAACACGACATCCTTAAGACAGTCTATTGAATTATAAAATAACATATGAAAACTTGGAACAAAATGTCTCATAGACGAAAATGTCGCGGAGATATACAACTGTCTTAAAACTGTGGTTGTTGTAGTCGTAAGACAGGTTTGTGTATATATTAAGTAATGCGGGATTTTCATGGGTAGAATTTCGCCGTGCGACGAGTCGCTTGACTTGATCGCAAGCCGATTTATACAGGTGTCTAAATTGCATGCGGCTTTAGTCACCTTCCTTCAAAAATGACAATTCGAAACAATGGCGATCGCATGCAATGTCGATTTTAGTCACCCGCCATACTACCGGGTGCCGTACGCCGAAAGTTCAATGCTTTGGGGCTTTCGGCTGTCACTTGCGGCCTCGCCAAATTGCCATTTCTCGGCCGATTTTCACTGTGCGGCATAGCTACACGCCGCACGGGAAAAATCGACCCATGTAAATCGCGAGTCCCAAGTGTGCGCTCGCCCTAAAGATGGTATGTCAACGGGCACGCCGCACGGTACAACAGTGTTATTAATAATGCGCTTAATTAGTTTCTGCGGTTGACACAACTTGTGCGAGCGGTAATTACATTCTACTGAGCTTACATCAAAGTGGATTTAACGGAGGTAAACAACAGTTTAAGTTAAAATCACATATTACGAGTACGAAGATTTATCTTATTTATAAGACAAATTAATAACTGACTTTCGTAGTAAGCACAGTTGAAGGAATAGGGGGGGGATCGGACTACATCTAAAATATTAAATATAAAAACAAATGATTTTTTGCTAAAATAGTAAACAAAACCAAAATTATTAGTTTACTTACATCATATACAGAAACATTCACTGTGGCAAATATGAACTAAACTAAACTAAAAAAATATTAAAAAAAATATATTTACAAATAATTGTTCCTGCAGCCGTATACTTCATACACTTTAACCCACGAGTGACGTCCCTCGTGGGTAAGAATTAAGTATGGAGAGTTTTTACGAGACTTTGAAAATATTGACTTTTAATATACTGTTTCTTCTGAAAATTTACTCATATTTAAAAGTACTATTCATATATTAAGCAATTTTAAAAAATCAGTCCGACCCTCTATTTACTATTACATGGATTTTTTTCTACTTAGATAAAGAATAGTAAAGTACCATAAAATTATTTCTTTCGCAAAAATATCTTTCTGTAAATTACATAAGGTACGACGGCGCGGGCGTAGCCACGCAACGGTATCGTATGCATATGAAATGAATATGAAAATGTTTTCTTTTTATTTCCAAATAAAAGTTAACAATCTTTTTTTGGATAGTCAATAGAAAAAGCTACCACCGGTTCAAACCTAACCCACGTCTCGTTCATAGGCATGGCAGGGTCATGTTTTACATTCGCATAAAATTACTACATTCGCAAAAATATTTTCATCTTAATTATACCGGGTGTTTTTTCAGTCACATATAAACTTTCAGTCGTGAATATACAGCATCTTGTATGAAACAGCTGTTTTTTTTCCAAGTAGGAAAGTTGATCCCATAGTAAAAGTTGCTTATATTTAAGGAGTATATTCATTCCTGAAAGTTTTGATAGTCACTGAAAAAACACCCTGTAAGATCTACGCCGTAGCAACGCTACGGAATAGTAAGCATCGTAGCAGGTTCCTAATAGACTGAGATCCCAGGTTAAGAGCAGTTTCGCACTACGTCCGATCCGAATCCGATCCGAACCCGTGAAAATATGGTCCGGAGTTGCCGTAGAACTATTTCTATGGTAGTTTACGCACTAGATCCGAATTCCGTCATCGGATTTCTTTCCGTCGTTCTAGAATCTCCACGACGGAAATAAATCGGAAGAAACGGAGGAGTTTTTTGACGGACCGAAGTAACCATAATACTATTTGTTTTAAACGATTTGTATTTGTATGAAAGGACTCATGAACACACTGCTGTGGCTCCGCGTAAAATCACGTATTCCAAAAGATGGCTCCTGAATTGCTTGGATTTGTATCAGAGATAGAGTAGTGCGTAAGCAATATCCGAATTCGAACCGAGTTTTCTAGATCCATCTTTTCACGGGTTCGGATCGGATTCGGATCGGACGTAATGCGAAACCGCTCTAAGTGGGCAAAAATTGGCCATCGGGCCACGGCACAAACTATCGGGTGTGCATACGTTCATTGTACACGCTAATACTACAATATGATATACATTTTATCAATAAGAATATAATAGGGTTTAGGGTTGTCAGTCCATAAGATTTAAGTGTTTTATTATTTACTAGATGTTGCCCGCGATTTCGTGCGCGCAAAAATTTATTTCGCAGAAACTGTACATTTTCCGCGATAAAAAGTAGTTTATGTCCTTCCCCGTGGTCTACTCTATATCTGTGCCAAATTTCATTAAATTGGTTAAGTAGTTTCGGAGTTTTGTTTGTTGGTTACAAACAGACAAATTTTTCCTCTTTATTATATTAGTATAGACAAGTTTAACAATAATATTTTCCCTTCAGCAGCTCAAACATACCGCTTTTGCTGCGAGACAACAGTGAACAAAACGCGATTTTGATTCGAGCGTGGGTCAAAGTAGCTTTTTAATTTTTCAATCTTCAGTGCCACGAATTGACATTGTTCAACCATAAATTTGAAATAATTAGAATAATGTTTAATAAAAAGATAAGAATAACCAATTACTTTCAATAATTGTACCTTTAATAATTGTAACTTTTAAAATGTTTAGCATGATTTTGATTCATATTAAATAATAAACGTTATTTCAATCTATTTCTGTTCATTTCTGTCTCCTAATTAATATGTGTTCTCACTGCTGAATTGAAAAGTTATTTGTGCTACAAGAGAGCAAAGTTTTTTGTATGCACAGCACGTGTTGAGTCCCTCACTACGCTCAGGATTCTAACTTTGAATCACTCTCTACGCTCATGAATCAATCATAGAATCCTTCGCTTGCTCGAGACTCAAAATCAGCACTCGAATCAAAAAAAAAAAAATCTCTTGTTGCACAAATAACTATTTTCGTTAAGTCCCAACTCTTAATTCAGTAGATATATTTTTCATGAAGGACTTGTTATATTATTATTCAGAATGTAAGCTTGTATTCTGTATAATGTAAGTATAGGTATATTTTCCGTGAATTTCATAATTAATTGCAAATCATACACGCGTATGTACCTCAAAGTCCACAAACGACTAATTAATTAGAAACGGTACGAGTTCATGTCAACTGACTATTGTAAACGAACATTTAATTATTTAGATCAAACCAAAACATCAAACGGAAACGAAACAAAAAGGTGAAATATTTTGATGTCGTTGTACCAACTACAGTATACAAATCACATCTGACTTCAAAGCAAACACAAGCTGACTATTGACTTCAAATACAGATTTATTTTGGAAGTATTTTAATAATAATGCAAATATATTAATACCTACATATCAGTGGCGTAGGGTTCCTATAGGCTATAACTACATTCCTATCGGCTTCCCTGGTCACTTTTGCAAACCTTCATAGAAATTCCTACCTATTATACAGGTTCCGGCTTCCTTATGAAGGAGAAGCAGCCTTCGCCACTGCTACATATAGTATTGTGTCGTTACTAAGGGCATTTAACTTGTTATGTAAGATGGCCCACGGATGCTGGTTTTGGTCGCAGGCAGGCTACCAGTATCCAATCATTTCATATTATAATATGTTTTTCCTCTCTTGCGATCAGCACGCGCGCGGACTGAAACACCTGTAACTAATAGAGAGCCAATGGTGAGCATAGAGAGTATGTCCTTTCCCGTTGTCTATTCTGTATCTGTGCCAAATTTCATCAAAATCGGCCCAGTAGTTTCGGACCTTATTCAATGCAAAAAAACAAACAACATTTCCTCTTTATTATATTAGTATTGATGGACAATGAATGTCCATGATGATGAAAGAGCAGGCTAAAATAAAATTATGAAAGGCTTTCAAAACTTGATGGATCCCAGTAAAGTTATACGATCAGTTTTAAAGCTATATTGTTACACGTGGGCCGCGGTTATAACATGAAACTATCGATTTATAGCCAATACCGCACGCTTCGTGGATAATATGCTCATAACGAAGATAGTGTTTACAATTATTATACTAGAGGTAATAGCAAAATGGGAAAAATACTTGTTAAGTGAACCCACACAACATACCTAGTGAGTATCATCAGTTAGAAGTTCTAACTGACGATACTCACTAGGTATGTTGTGTGGGTATAAACTGCCATGCCAACCCACGCCCATATATATGAAAGTTTCTATAGTTTTTATATCATAGGGATAAATGTTTTTTTGTAATTGATTGATTTTGATTAAATTTTACTTCTGTAATTTTAATTAAGTATTATTATTAATGTTGAAATCCATTTTATCGATATCAACTATTTTCTCTTAATGAAGTAGAGCAGACCTAATAATAGGCAAACCTACGCAACATGACCATGAACTGACCAATTGCAGCCGCGCGTTACGCTTCGTCCCCCGGCCCGCAGTAGTGAGTCGTGTGCTTAGGGGCCGTCCATTAATCACGTGATGTTTTTAACAACTTTTTAGACCCCTCCCCTCCCCCTGGTGATACGTGGTGAGGTTTTATACTACCCCCCCTCCCCCACCTAAGATCACGTGTATTTTTTTTACATAGTAAGCATTGACATGTTTGAAGAAAAACTTTAACTTAAAAACAATTTAATCGAATAATTTAAGCAATTAAAAACTATACGAGTCATTTGTCTTGTAAGTATTTAAACAACACTACGAATCTACAACCGATAATAATTTCGGTATGCATAGACTAGATTCGAAAATTAATACACGTGATGTCTCCTTATACCCCCTCCTCCCCTTGGTGATATTTGGTGATTTTTTTTCGGACCCCCCTCCCCATTTAGGCATCACGTGATTAATGGACGACCCCTTAGAAGAAATCGGCCTATATGTTATCTAGTGGTTATATTACCGATGCTTAGAACTGGGCCCCAATTCTCGTACCTCGAATCATGATTCGATTCTCGCGCTTACTCATTCACACAGGCGTCAAATCATGCGTGCGCGAGCAGGACAGACTGACAATCGAACCGATATTCGAAGCACGAGAATCGGGGCCCTGAACGTATATTGGGCGTGGGTTGGCATGGCAGCTTATAATGTTTACGTCAAGCTCGAATCGATCCAGTCGGTAGCGTCATTTCAGTCGGACGGTAGGCAATACGGTTTATTGTATTGAGGAGATTCTCACTGAAAAGGCACCGGCACGAGGGTGCAGGAAAAACAAGCACCTTGCATCAAACACGTAAGGTTTGAGTCAAACCGTTTGACCGTCTCGGGGGCTAATAATGCGCGCCGTGGAGATAATAATAGCTCCCCGCACCGATTTCTGTGACGGTGGCCGGTTTCATTGAAACCAGGACAGTAACGCAGGAGTAATGTTATAGTGTGTGCGCAGTACACAAGAGCACTCTCTCTCTCTTCCATATAACCGACACGACTGACGAGAGATGAGGCGCAGGTCCGACTTTTTACATGCCCATCCGACGCATGGATCATCTTTTTTGTCAGACAATCAGGTGATCAGCCTGCATTGTCCTAACCAAACTCGGACATAACATTTTTTGTTGTTGCAATGCGGGAATCGAACTCTCGACCTCCGAGTCGAGAGCTAATTCTCGAACCACTAGACCACGGAGGCTGTTAAATGCCGTGGAGATAGCTTTGTCGACGGCGCGTGAGAAAACTTATAGACATACTTCTTGCGCCACGAAGTGACGTGACTGGTATGTAAACATTTCGCAGGTAATCTGTTATGAGAGTCTTAACATGTTAAAAGCTTAATAAATTCGTTATCGTAAAGGAGATTCGTTATCTTTAGGGAAGAGTGTTGCGTTATCTATGCAGTAATTTTTTGGTAAATCCCCTAATTTATACTATCTTACTACGTTGACGTGAGCGGATTACTTTATATAGTTGCTTAAAAATTAAGAAGTTAAAATATTTGTAGACATAATACTTAAAATCTCAAATGGATCCCACCAAAAACATTCTGTAAAAAACTAGCCAAGTCTCGATGGAGCTGCTTGTTTATCTCTAAAAAGTAATGAAATCTAGACAAAATCGTGCCAAGTCTAAGGTTCCTTACTGCGGTTTCTGTATTATTATAGTTAATGTTGAGTGACTTGGCCGTTGAACATTCTTTATACTTTAGTGGGTGCAAGTCAATTTTGTTTACATTTGTAACTACCTATGTTTGTTAAGCGAGATAATAGCCCATACTGGTATTGGTAATTGGACGCTAGTGTCTCATTTTAGGCTGTTGTTGATTTTACAACACACGTATTGGAGCAATGGTGTCATGGAGCCCCTTTTGTACCCTTGTGTACCCTTCAACGGCCAAGTCACACAACATTAACTATAATAATACAGAAACCGCAGTAAGGAACCTTAGACTTGGCACGATTTTGTCTAGATTTCATTACTTTTTAGAGATAAACAAGCAGCTCCATCGAGACTTGGCTAGTTTCTTACAAAATGTTTTTGGTGGGATTTCACTTCTTTTTGTAGAAACGTGGGCATATTGATTTATTTTTATAGATTTTAGTGTAATTTGTTTATTTAATTTGTGTAATGTTCGAGTAGAATAAAGTTCGAGTAGAATAAAGGAGCCTGAAAATGCGGCAAAATGGTTCTAGTAAAGAATGGTACGGCAGTGTTTGCTTCGCGCTCGACTTGGCGGGGGCACTGCCGTGCCCCCAGATCGACGTTCTGGTCTTATCTAGAGGTTCCCAAATAGGGGCCTGAAAATGCGGCGAAATGGTTCCAGTAAAGAATGGTACGGCAGTGTTTGCTTCGCGCTCGACTTGGCGGGGGCACTGCCGTGCCCCCAGATCGACGTTCTGGTCTTATCTAGAGGTTCTCAAATAGGAGCCTGAAAATGCGGCGAAATGGTTCCAGTAAAGAATGGTACGGCAGTGTTTGCTTCGCGCTCGACTTGGCAGGGGCACTGCCGTGCCCCCAGATCGATTATCCTAGTTTTTATAGTTTTCCCTTTATGTGGCCATTAAACCCCAACTCTGTACCAAATTTCAGCTCTCTAAGTTTATGGGAAGTACTAGTTCTATTTTGATGATCATGAGTGAGTGAGTGAGTGAGTGAGTGTCGTAAATGCGAAACTTTGCTTTCGCTTAACTTGGGAACTAAATGACCTACAGACTTGAAATTTTGGATTTTAAGTATGTGATTATAGCTTATTGGATGACGAAAATTTCTGCGTTCTGGTCTTATCCAGAGGTTCTCAAATAGGGGCCTGAAAATGCGGCGAAATGGTTCCAGTAAAGGATGGTACGGCAGTGTTTGCTTCGCGCTCGACTTGGCGGGGGCACTGCCGTGCCCCCAGATTATGTGAGTACCTATTTAAGTTTCTGAGATATAAAAAAGCATGGGATTGTAGAAAGGCAAACATTACACGATGGCTGTGTTCGGCGGAAAATAGCGCTTGTTAGCGCTTGCTAACGCTAAAGAAAAAAAAACAGATTATCGACCAGGACACGACTTCAATACTGCTAACATAATCCGCCATTTTGCTTATATAACGCCAGCGGTCGCCATTTTGCTTACGTTTTTTTGTTAGCGCTATTTTCCGCGGAACACAGCCATTATTAATATTCTTAATTTGAAAAAGCGGAAAGTTTAGGCATAAAAACTTTCACATGGAAAATTTGCAGGGGAATTCAATGTGTTGTTGTTTTTGTATTTCTTCCATAAAGTGTTATTTCGGTTCTTTATGTGTAATTTTAGAAGAATATTAACCACTAGCTTTTGCCCGCGACTTCGTCCGCGTGGAACATTTACTTTGGGATATCGCTAAAATTTACGCGCGACCACAGCCGCGACTTCATTTACGTAGAAGGAGATGCGCTTCCCCAGTTCCCCCTCATGACTGCCCGCAGCGCACCGCACATCATTATTGCGCGCTGATTATTTTATTACTGCAATATCTTCTAAAATACTCATTGAAATCAAATGATGTAACGGCAAATTTATCCTAAATTAAATGCTTGTAATGAATAACGTATTTATTTGGATAAGGATTAATTTGATGTTTATGAAAACACCCTCACAAATAATGCTTAATTTTAGAACAAATTTGGTTAGCATAAAAAGGTTCTTGTGAGCCAACCTTAAAAGATAGACATATACTGTCGCGGACTTTTTTGTAAAACTTTTAAAGTGGAACAATTCTGGAATACATCATTTTAGCGAAACTTTAACCGTTTCCGCAGCGTACGCAGCGAAAGCTCTCAAAAGAAAGAAAAAACCCCGATTTTGAAAATTATTGATTGGTGCTCCGCTTGTATTGAGCTTAGCATGATGCTATCTATATAGCTTAAAGCCTTCCTCGATAAGTGGACTATCCAACACAAAAATATTTTTTCAATTCGAACCAGTAGTTCCTGAGATTAGCGCGTTCAAACAAACAAACAAACTCTTCAGCTTTATAATATTAGTATACATTAAATATTCATTAACGTGCACAAGTGTAGGCAAGTGGTACAACTTCAAAAAGCGTGCTATTTTGTGTTCCCCAAAACTCCCTTTCAGTAAAGCTTCTACCGCTTTACTAAATCGACTGAAAGTACCTAGGTATGCCCCTTTTAGTGCAATTGCTTTACTATTTTGAACTAAGTATTATTCAAACGGGTGAAAAAACGAGATCTAAAACTGAAAAATCAGAAAATATAATTTGAGCAGCTTCGGATCTAAACGCCTCAATAATTTAAATATTCAGCTAACAAATCATAAATTATTCATAGTATGAATAAAACAAATATATGCCAATTTCCAAATACAATTTCAGTTGCTGACAGGATTAAACACAACAGAGTATTGTGTTAGCACATCGTTTCTCAACCATTTTTATGTCGCGACCCACCAAAAGGCCAAAAAGTTAAGTAAAAAGTCTTGCGACCCCGTCGCGTCGGTATAAAATTATAATAATATGTACACCTACATAGTGCGCTATTTTTATCAGCTATTCGCTGGGTGCGAAGTACTAGGTGGGGGTATCGTAATCGATCGCAGCGCTCATGGTGGCAAAAAGTAGAAATAATGTAGGCTCTGTCATCCGTCAATGCCGAAGCAATCTTTAATTTTCTAAAATTCTAAAAGCGTTTTTTAAGGTATCAAAGTTTTAATATTATATATATCTATGTATCAAAGTAAGAGATGATTGTCTGATAATGCGGGCGTGAAATATAGAACTCTGTTCTTGTTTTGTTCTTAATTCCGCTACATCTCGGACATGTCCAGCAGATACCAACAATTTTCCTTTACAAACGGTTTGTGGTTGAAATTTTATATTGAGTGATACTCACAAACCCGGTCTTTAAAATAGTACTCATTTTGATCTGAAAACAATATTTAATTTATTACTAAAATTTAATTAAATTTAATTTATTATTATTTAATAAAACCATTAAAGTAGCTTTATCTTCTTGTTTTATAGTAAAACTACAATTAAAAAAGAAGTAGGCAAACCCATAACCAAAATAAAACACACTTTTGAATAGATTTTACATACCACATTTAATTTGAAAGCCCAAAAATGATTACACAACACTGTCTACCCAAATCACAGTAATTTTGAAGTTTACATTAATAACACAATAGTATTTTTAGGGTTCCGTAATACTTAAGGAACCCTTATAGTTTCGCTCTGTCCGTCTGTCTGTCTGTCTGTCTGTCTGTGTCTGTCTGTCTGTCTGTCCGCGCCTCTAGCTCCTGTAATTATGAATATAAATTGATAAAATTTGGTACAGTTATAGATTGTGTATAGATCACGGTTTCGGGATCATAAAAAAAAATATATTTTAGGGGTGGCTCTCCATACATGTGACGTGGGGATGAAAAATATTTTTTCACTCTACCCCATCGTGTAGTGTATCGTAGAATAGGTATTTTAAAATAAAGGCAAGGTTTCAAACATTACTTTTTTTATAAAGTTGACCATTTTTGAGTAATCGGCCTCCAAAATAGTTTGTAAGTTGGTCCCCCCCCAAGAATTTTTAAACTATAGGAGATAGAAACTTGCAAATTTCCATGCTGATAGATCATGGTAAAAACTATTTACGAAAATTATTGTTTTAATATTTTATCACAATGCCGCCAAAAAATTTAAAAACGCCACAACGGTCAGAGCCAACAAAGTTGCGAACGCTAGGTGGCGCTGAAGTCGTGCACGGAGCGAATAGGTACGTTGTATTATTGGTTCAAACGATTTTTGACGTTTGATATGTCACCGTAAAATTGTAAAAACTATTAGATTGTAATATAACTAGTGAAATTGTAAAATGTGTATTAGACTTCAGACGCGAATTTTACACATTATTTTTCGTTAGATTATAAATTAATTTAAAGTAAATAATAGTTTTGAATTTTTCGACATATTTTTACAATCTCGTTAGTTATTTTACAATCTAACGGCTTTTATAATTTCACGGTGACAGATATAACCTTATTGGCCGCGACCCACCGGTTGAGAAACGGTGTTATAACTTAACATGTGTCATCAACATCAGGACAGTCGTGATTGTGTCGTATGTAGAGTTATCTAATACTAATATGTTTTGTCAAATACAATACTATTTTACATAAGCGTCAATTTACACAGACACGGGACGCGATTTTCAACCGACTTCCAGAGGAGGTTTACAATTCGTGTGTATGTTTTTTTTTTTTTTTGTGTGTATGTTACACGATTACTCCGCCGTTTGTGGATGGATTTTCAAAATTCTTTTTTTGTTGTAAAGGATTGACTCCTGGATTGGTCCCATTGTCATCAAATGGTAGATCTGGTGGTGGGATCCATGAGGAATTGAGAGAAATTCTCAAAATTTATAGGGACACCGATAGTGATTTTGACTTTTTTTGAAGTAACTAGAGCAAATGCTACCAAAAAGTGAAATGTTGTGCCAAGGTATACCCTGGATCCAAAATCACTGAACGGCATTTCTCAGTCTTTGAAGATATACGTTTGAAAATTTCAGCAATGTTTATAAAACTGCAAGCAAATTTCAGTAATAATCATCACCACAACCATCATAATCACACCATACATCATGATAAATTATGATGATATAGGTATTTTTCATAGTAATTTACACCGATATCGATTTCTTTGAACATTCACAGCTACCAACAATTGAAATGTTATACCAAGGTATCCAGGTATACCAGGGTATCCAGGGATCCAAAAGGGCTGAACAGCACTCCTCAGTCTTTAAATATACACGTTTGAAAATTTAAGTATTGTTTATAAAACTGCAAGCAAATGTCACTATTAAATAATCATCATCACCACCACCATCATCACACCATACACCTTGATATTTTATTGATATCTAGGTGTTTCTCATAGTTTTTTTTACACCGAAATCGATTTCTTTGAACATTCACAGCTACCAAAAGTGAAATATTGTGCCAAGGTATACCCTGGATAAAAAACCACTGAACGGCATTTCTCAGTCTTTAAAGATTTAAAGAACTGCAAGCATATGCCACTTTTAAATAATAATCACCATCACCACCACCACCATCATCATCATCATAGCATACAAAATGAAAACATTATGACGATATAGGTATTTTTATAGTATTTTACACCGATGTCAATTCCTTTGAACATTCATAGCTACCAAAAAGTAAAATATTGTGCCAAGGTATATCCTGGATCCAAAAAGGCCCAACAGCACTCCTCAGTCCTTAAAGGTACACGTTTGGAAATTTCCGTATTGTTAAAAGAACTGCAAGCAAATGTCACTATTAAATAATCATCATCTCCACAACCATCGTCACACCATACATCATGATATTATGTTGATATAGGTATTTCTCATAGTATTTTAAAGTGATATCGATTTGTTTGAACATTCAGATTCAGACCTACTCAAAAGTAAAATGTTGTGCCAAGCTTATATACCTTCCTACTAAAAGTGTTACATTTGGATAATGATAATAAGGATAATGATAACTATGGGATCCACGAGGAATCAAGGAAACTCTTAAAAGCAATGCTTATGATTTTCTAAACATTTTTTTAATTTCCCCGCAACTTTTTCTGTCAATACAATACACAAGATTTATGAAAATTTGTCTAGTAGTTCATGCAATGAATGAACAAGACAAAAGGGGATTATTTTTAACTTCCCGCTAAGAAAATCTAAGATTTTCAAAAAATCGGGAAGATACTGGTTTTACCCCGTTTTGCAAAAATCTAATTCTCATCAGATCTCGACGTTCTGAGGTCACAGGAAGCTTCCCTGACTACCCCCGCGAGGGTGTCACTACAACTTCACGGAGATGTTATATGCATAAGTGCTTAAAATTGACATTGAAAACACATAATTTAAACTATAGTAGACGTTACTCGCTACTTCGTGCGCGCAAAAGGAAATCTTGCGGGAACCGTACATTTTGCCGCCATAAAATGTAGCTTCAGCTGGATGGTAGAATGGTAATTTATACGTTGTTTACGAATTGGCCTCGAGTTCGAAACCCGGTCAATAAAAAATTTTGTGATCCTTTTTATTTCTTTTCTCAATTTTATTTATTTTTAAATATTTCATCGTCCTACGAAAACTCCGAACAAAGCTCGGTCTCCCAGGTACTAGTTAATAATATTATAATATCAAAAAAATAAAAAATATTAAAAAAAATATAAAAACCGACTTCCAAAGTATAAGCAATAACATTCTTAAAATCACTAAAAAGTATAAAATAATTCTTAATGTCGAAATAGTTCCATTTTAAATTCTGCTAAAATTTTACAATTTTTCTACTCAATCTTCTTATTTTTTAAGTCGGTACCAGCCCAAATAATTGTATAAATCCTTCAATAAAACAGATCATTAATTTTAACACAACTACGTCCTTATATGTATATAAGTACAAATAATATTTTAAAGAACTCACGTTCAAATTGGCTGGTACCGACTTCAAAAATAAGAAGATTGAGTAGAAAAATTGTAAAATTTTAGCAGAATTTAAAATGGAACTATTTCGACATTAAGAATTATTTTATACTTATTAGTGATTTTAAGAATGTTATTGCTTATACTTTGGAAGTGGGTTTTTATATTTTTTAAAATATTTTTTATGGATAGCCAAATTGGTGCTATATCCAAAAAACTCAATTTTTACAAACACCAACATGACTAGTAAAGTTTCTAGGTATAACTAAGTTATAATATACCTCTAACCCCCTTAGTAATAAAAATATTTATCCAGTGGATAAGCAATATAATGTTTTGTCCTTGTCTGTCAAGCGACTTTTCCAACGCATAAGACAAGGACAAAACATTGTATTGCTTATCTACTTGATAAATATTTTTATTAGTAAGGAGGTAAGAGTATAGTGTTGCTTTATGTAGCCCAATATACAAAAAAATCGACTTTTTCACTTTATCTAGGATAACCTGTATAGTAATAGTAAAAAAAATTCATTTAGTGACAAATTTTAGAATCACTATTAATAACCTACGAGTAAGTTTAAATTGCGCTTGTGCTGAAGGGTCATTATATTTTTATACATCCTACTACTATAAATGTGAAAGTTTGTGAGGATGGATGGATGGATGGTTAGATAGATGGATGTATGGATGGATGGATGTTTGTTACTCTTTCACGCAAAAACTACTGAACAGATTTTGATTAAATTTGGTATAACTCCCCCCCCCACCGATTTCGGTGATGGTGGCCGATTTGAAACCAGGCCAGTTACGCAGGAGTAATTTTATAGTGCCCAAGTGTGTGCGCAGTACACAAGAGCACTCTCTCTTCCTTTTACTCTCATAATTCAGTGGGACGGATAACCGACACGACTGACGAGAGATCAGGCGCAGGTCCGACTTTTTACATGCCCATCCGACGCATGGATCATCTTTCTTGTCAGACAATCAGGTGATCAGCCTGCATTGTCCTAACCAAACTTGGAAACAACATTTTTTGTTGTTCCAATGCGGGAATCGAACCCACGACCTCCGAGTCGAGAGCCAATTCTCTAACCACTAGACCACGGAGGCTGTTAATTTGGTATGATTATGAAATTTGGTATGGTAGTAGTTTAAGCTCTGTAAACAACTAAACACTTTTTATCCCGAAAAATGTTCCCGTGGGATACTGTATTTACGCGGCCGGAGCCGCAGTAAAAATCTTGTTTCGCGTATATTTTAAATTTGTATATTAATGAAGAGACAAGAACCGCGAAACTTCAGTAACTTTGTTAGCCAACTTTGTCAGAATTAATTCTTTCAAACTTTGCGTCTTAAAAATGTTATGTTAATAAGATTTTATTAATGTTATACCTAGCAGTCTTTTATTACTATAAAAGTTTGATTAAAATGGATTCTACTTCATAAAAAATGTATCATGTATTATGGTCATGATAGTAACGACACATTTATCCTACTTCCTAGTCTAATAATATAAAATTTCCATGTCACAATGTTAGTTACCGTACTCCTCCGAAACGGCTTTACCGATTTTTACCAAATTTTATATGCGTATTCAGTAGGTCTGAGAATCGGCTACTATCTATTTTCCATACCCCTAAGTGATAAGGGTTGTTCACCCTTAATTTTTTTTTTTTTTTTCAATTTTTGGACGAAATTTTTTGTTTTTAATTTTTTTATAATGTGGCATTAAAAATACATACAACCCTAAATTTTTACTTTTTCATCACCAACCCCTATTTTTTTATAGCCATTTTAGTAATTTAATCATTTTTCATCCCGCTCGATAACTGATCAATTATAGTGTTTTTAACTTTTTATAAGGCAAAACCACGTTTGCCGGGTCAGCTAGTAATATTTTAAATGTGAAAGTTTGTGAGGATGGGTGGATGTTTGTTACACTCTAACTACAGAACGGATTTCAATGAAATTTGGCATGGTAGTAGTTTAGGCTCTGGGTTAAAGCATAGGCAACATTTTTATCCCGAAAAAGTACAGCATTCCCGAGGGATATTATATTTACGCAGACGGAGCCGCGGGCAACAGCTAGTATTTACTAAAGGTAAAAGGCTAGTTGGGGCAAGAGCCAAAATATTATAACTAGGTACCCTTAGCAAAGGCTGGTTCTTTTTCACAGGGAAGCCCTAGGAATAGAGTTATAGGAAATCCACGTCACTGCTTACTTTACTTTTCTTTTGGTTTCATGGACATACTCTTTGTATGACATTGGCAATCTTTAATCTTTAGTGAGCCAAAGCCAAAGAGCCAAAATATTATAACTAGGTACCGTTAGCAAAGGCTGGTTCTTCTTCACAGGGAAGACCTAGGAATAGAGTTATAGGAAATCCACGTCACTGCTTACTTTACTTTTCTTTTGGGTTCATGGACATACTCTTTGTATGACATTGGCAATCTTTAATCTTTAGTGATCTTTACTCATGGTCTATTCTGCCCTATCTGGTAATACCAGATAGGGATAGATAGGGTAATCATACATTACATAATTATTATTAACAAATGACATCTATACAAATAAATAATAATATATGTGGATGCTTCACACCACGTCAATCTGGCCCCGTGCTAAGTATCCGAAGAACTTGTATTACAGGTGCCAGAAAACGGGAAGTATATTTAATACTTTTATACTATACATATATTTAAGATTTTGATTATATTATACACATATTTAATGCATATTCATGACCCAGGAACACAGAAAAACTTTTTATTCCTTCGGCGGGATTCAAACCCGCGACCCCCGGCTTGAGCACCAACGCGCTGAACCACTGAGCCACAGAGGTCGTCGAGGTAAAATTTAAGTGTCTGTTTCTTATTTGAAATTAAAAGCTTTGCACTAAATGCATATGATTATATTATATTATTTAAACGATACTTTCACCAAAACAGTTATTATTGTGCCTGTCTGTCTGTTTGTTCTGGCTAATCTCTGAACCGGCCGGACTGTTTTTTATGAGATTTCACTGCCTCTGATGTTATAAGGAGTAACTTAGTCTCATTTTAAAAATCAGGGTTCCGTTTCTAATAATAGTTCCACGCAAACGAAGTTGCAGACATCAGCTAGTTATTTACATTTAAAACACAGAAATTCAAGTAAAAATGCTTAAGTGGGTAACCACTGACCACTAATGAGTATATTTTTAAGGTATTTTATTCGCTCTCAAAATATCTACAGAGGTTGACATTGATGGAGGTAAGGGTTTCAGCTCTTTCATATACAAAAATGTACGGCTATATTATTCATACAGCTTTTGCGAAATCGCTTTGAATATGATTAAGAAAAGTGTTTACGGTTTAAGGGTAAATACGAATAAAATCAGCGAGCAAAAAATAACAGCTCCCACTGCAGATATTGACTGTTGTTTTATTACATGAGTAAAATATTAAAATGTAGGTAAAAGAGATGTTTGATTTTGGGCCAGTTCTATGTACACTACATAGGTAAATAGGAAAAAAATATGGGGTTATCATAAAAATACGAAAGAAATAATTTGAAGAAGGGTACATGTGTACAAAAATGATTATTTGAAGAGCTTTCTTATTGCGAGAACACTATTTTGAGGGCGGCCATGACAGTTGTTTTGACTTGACTTTTGACGTAGTAGACAGTTTTACGAAGAGACGTCGTCTTGAATGTCATACGTCTTTCTTTGTCAAAAGTCATGTCATTGACAAAATGACATTCTTTAGTTAATTCTGATCAGATCCGCCATGTTTTATTTTACTTTGTGTTGCTCTCCTCGACAAAGTTAATTTAAATGTACATGGAAACGAAGTGAAATTAAACAAAATAAAGAATAGGAAACGGTTACTATATTATGTAGCTATATTTACATATACTGTACGTAGGGCTGGCCCAGGCCTCATACATTTCTTGATCATCTCTTTTCCAGCTTGATGGATGTTTGTTGTAAAAACTACAATAAACATCCATCAGTCCACAATTAACGAATTTTGATGAAATTTGGTATGGTAGTAGTTTAGGCTCAGCAGGTTTAGCACGCGCACAGTAGAAACACCGAAGAATAGAAACTATTACAGATTGAAGAAACGTAAATACCATTCCGAGCAAAATAGGTCTTATTATAAGGTAGCAAGATCGATGTATCGTCGTTATGAGAAATAACATTTCTTTTCTTCCCGAGCATGAGCTCACAAAATGGCCTCTTTTGACAGCTAAAGTAGAAACGTTTTCTTAATTTGGTGTCAAAAAGTCCCTGAACCTGCGGATTGCCATCAGCCGCTATAATGGGAAGTGTCCCGGATCTGTCTAACACAGGACACCCCCCGCGACCGGCGTCTACCTCTATAGGGACCGGACTTCCACCACAATTAGGGGCCACTCCCACAAAAAGTGTCAAAAAGTCCCACAATAATGTCAACCATTCCACAACATGGCGGTCCTAGACAAATAGTTTCTTTACGTTGAGTAATATCTCTTTATACTGTGGTAATATACTTGAAAATTTGATTATTTTTAATAATATTACTATTTAGAAATGTTGACTTCTATTGACGACCTTTTTATCATGGATTAAGAACTATTTTGCAACAAACTGTTTTGGATAGAATATTTCTTCTTTAAATTTATTTCTATGGATCGCCATGCTAAGCCTGCTGGATTAAAACATAGGCTATTTTTTATCCCGGAAAAGTACAGTGTTTCCGATGGATACTGACTGTATTTACGCAGGCGGAGCCGCGGGCAACTGCTAGTATTAAATATACCTTTGTCTGGTACCTGTATCACAAGTTCTTCGGATACTTAGCTCGGGGCCAGACTGACGTGGTGTGAAGCGTCCGTAGATATTATTATTAAACATAAAATTTCCTTGCATGTATACATAAAACTACAGGCTAGGTATATCATTAACTAGCTTTTGCCCGCGACTTCGTCCGCGTGGAATAGTTACTTTGGGATATCGCTATTTACCCGCGACTTCATTTACGTAGAAGGAGAAGCGCTTCCCCCTCACGACTAGGACTGCCTCTTGCGCGCTCTCATGATGATATACCTACTCATACTCATTATTTTATTACTGCTATATCTTCTAAAATACTCATTGAAATTAAATTATGTAAAAAGAAAATTTCTTCATAATTAAATGCTTGTAATAAATAACGTATTTACTTGGATAAGGATAATTATCATCTTTACCCTCACAAATAATGCTTAATTTTAGAACTTTGGTTAGCATAAAAAGGTTATTGTGAGCAACCGTAAAAGATAGACATATACTGTCGCGGACTTTTTTTTTAAACTTTTAAAGGGGAACAATTCTGTCATAAATAATTTTAGCAAAACTTTAACCGTTTCCGCAGCGTATGCAGCGAAATCTCTCAAAAGGAAAAAAAGACCCCCGATTTTGAAACATTTTTGATTGGTGCTCCGCTCATATTGAGCTTAGCATCATGTTATAAAGCCTAAAGCCTTCCTCGATAAATTGACTATCCGACACAAAAATATTTTTTCTATTCGAACCAGTAGTTCCTGAGATTGGCGCGTTCAAACAAACAAACGAACAAACAAACAAACTCTTCAGCTTTATAATATTATAGTATAAATTGCACGTGTTTTTTTCAGCTTTCATTTGTCACTTGGGCTGATAAAACAGGGCGGAAAGTTGCAAAATGCCATTAAGCTGGAAGTTTGAACACTTCGTTTAACGGCCAGGAGGACCATCTGCTGTTTTGGATAAACCTTGGGTAGAGCCAAGTGTTTGAAGGTTTAAATATTTTTTTCGGTCACTATGATAGTGTGGCGGACCAATCAGCGCACAGTCCTGAATCGCGCTATCGAAGTTTTCTAAGATCGGCTACATATATACGACATCTGAAAACCACTACAGTGGGCTTCAGCCTGACCGATCACCGAGCATAGCACTTCGCTCGGTCGGAGATCTCCCTTTGGGGCTTGCCACCACTATTCCCACATTGGTGATCCTCGACAGAACACTCCTTCTGGACATCATCATCATCACTCCCCACCCCTCCGCATCACACCAGCCAGCTTCAGCCTCTTCGGGTACTTCGACCACCAGCCTCAACGCACCGCGGCCTGGTCGAACCCTTATCGGCTTCAACGGGCACTCTCACTACATGGACCGGTCAGCAAGCAGAGCATGAAGCACCTCTCCTGGTCAGCACACGTAGCTACACGAACAGCAACAGAGTACGCGGCACCTCTCCTGGTCGTCACACGTAGCTACAATGATCGGTTAGCAAGCAGAAAACACCTCTCCTGGTCAGCACGTAGCATCGGCCCCGCACGGCAGCACTCCGACTCACTGGAGCCCGTGCAGCAGCAGCACAGTTCCGACTCACTGGAACTCTCTGGCACTGGCGATTCAAGCAGAAGACTCAAAATTCGACCTCCGGTCTTAGGGGGGAGTGATGTGGCGGACCAATCAGCGCACAGTCCTGAATCGCGCTATCGAAGTTTTCTAAGATCGGCGACATATATATTATGACATCTGAAAACCACTACAGTGGGCTTCGGCCTGATCGAGCATAGCACTTCGCTCGGTCGAAGATCTCCCTTTGGGGCTACCAATATTCCCACAATAGCTTCTTGGAGATCTTACACCTACATGTGTATTTTGTATTTCATGCCTTCTGTGATCTTATTTTTTCCATAGCCCCCGTGGTCTAGTGGTTCGAGCATTGGGCTCTCGAAATCAAAATTCCCCGTTAAATTGTCAATATTCCTACATTTTTTCTCCCCGTATATATTAAAGTTCAACAACAAATCATATTCGACAGTAACGTAAAGAATTTCATACAAGTTAATTAAAACATTTTCGTTTGACATGACAAACAGGCTCTGAATAGGAAATTGGATGGAGATTTTCAATTTCTGTACCCTGCGATGGGCATTTTCGTTTGTAACTAAGATGTAAGTTGTATGTAGCTTTTGCCTGGGAGTCGGGATTTTCGGCTGTCTGTAAAATGTACACGACATATTTAAGTATACCTATATGTCGCCGTAAAATTGTAAAAACCGTTACATTGTAAAAATATGTCGAAATATTCAAAACTATATTATATTTATAATCTAAAGGAAAATAATGTATTGATTTCTTATGTTTACGCGAATATTGTTCATTGTTTTAAACACTTACGGATTTTGTCGCGGTGCACTTTTCTTTTACCCGACGTTTCGGCTACTTTCCAGCAGCCGTGGTCACGGGAGGACTGAGGTGTCAGTTGTCCTATTTGTTGAAGTTGTTCAAACTACCCGAAGATTCTTCAATTATTATTTGTGTTCCGATCCACGCAAAACATACTAACAGTATCTTGTAATAGTTGTTGGAAAATAATGTGTTAAATTATAGGCAGAATATTCGCGTTGGAAATCTATAAACATTTTTCAGTTTCACTAGTTACATTACAATCTAACGGTTTTTACAATTTTACGGTAACATAAACTTTAATTTAAACTTTATGAACGAAATTTATATGTAATTAAAAGAAAGTCGTATTAGTTTTTAGACACTAGTTATAACTCAAGAACGGCTGAAGGTAGGGAGATAGCTTACTTACTTAGATATAGGATACTTTTTATGCCGTTCCCGAGGGACGTGAAATAAAACGTGACTGGACCGATTTGGCTAATTTTGATCTTGAAATAATTGTTGAAATAATTGTGGAAGCCTTCCCTGAACTTCCACAATTATTTTCAATATTTAAATCAAAATGAGCCAAATCGATCCAGCCGTTCTGGAGTTTTGAGTCCCTCGTGAACGGAATAAAAAGTATCCTATGTCCTTCTCCTGGTTTCAAGATAGCCCACCAATTTTCAGCCAAATCGGTTCAGCCGTTCTTGAGTTATATAAATATTTTTACCATGTTCATAATATTTTGTTAATTTAACTATTACTCTCGGTCTTGGCCTAGAGTTAACTTATTAGGTAATAGGTCTCGATCTAGACTGAGAATCCAGGTTCGATCGTACTCTAATCGCATGTTTTCTTATAAATAACCTCTGACTCATAAAAAATAACTAGAATTTAATCGCCAGTATGAAAATATTGAAATTTACTTATTTTAAAAATGAGTGGTGCAGGGAAAAACTCGTTCTACGATTCTTATTTATTACTGACTACGACGAGAAAACTTACGTGTGCATCCTAAGATCAAGACAAAAATACTACAATAGAAGGCTATGTTTGTACATGGCAACACATAGTGGGTGAGCGAGATGCACTCTAGTGGTTATAAGAGCTGCGGATCTATAGGTACTTTATCTTAGATTCCAGGTAATATTTAAGACAGAACAATGTGTCTCGGGACAGCTAGTAATTAGAACCAAAAACAATGATTCTTAGAATTTTGTCTGTTTGTCAACATTCACAAACACACACAATAATACACACTCACACATACACACACGCTTCGCTGGCTGGTGCTCAAGCCGGAGGTCACGGGTTCGAATCCCGCCGAGGTAGCTGGTAGCAAAATTTTCAATATTCCTGGATCATGGATGGTTATTTTAATATGCGCTGCCCTCAAATATTCAAAAATTTATATTAATATTTAAATGAAGACTGTGTAGGTACATACTTTTTTCAGTCCCTTTTAGGTATGTAAAAGTGTTTTTTTGTACATAGAAAGCAAATATAATTTCTCACTTTTTACTTCGTAATATCACCAATGCCGGTCTGAATTTCTATGAGCTTTGTGAGTTGTGACTGGCGTAAATGTATGAGAGTATGTTTCAGATTTACATACAAAACCCGTGTGAAATTGCAAGGAAATCTTTATTGGTTGAAGGATGTATGTGACTTCTTCTCTTTATTTAATGGTTTAAATAATAAATATTTTAACATTCGAATACTGGAATATGAAATATTACTCAAAGAACATTGGGGTTTTTACTATGCATCAATTACCCACGGCGACTAAAGATAAAATTAAGTATTAATTATGTAAGCATAATTGCATCTGGATTACAACAGCATAGGTCGTATGTCTACAGGGGATGGTGTAAATACTTTCTTTAACTCATTTCAACGATTAGTCATATAAAATTTGATTAATAATTTATTGATTATATCCAGAGATTTAAATCTCTGATTATATCCACTTCTCTATGGATCTGGAAAAAAATAATCACAGGAAATTGAATGTAAATGAAAATTGTCCAGTACATAATTATAATGTATAAATAGTATTTTAGTTTGTTTGTGGTTGCCACTTTTTTAAAAAGCGGACGGTAAAATACTCCCAATGTCTATTGAATTTTAGCTCCCAAACACAAAATATTATACAAATGTGTTCAGAAGCTTCTTTAACATAATATGAACAGTCGTTATGTGACTGTGATTACTACCCGACTACGGCGAAGCCAAAAGGAAAGAAGGAAAAAGGAAGGATGATTTTGACCATCTATATTATATGTACCTATATTTGTTCACCGTAGTGCTTAAAGTACTGTTTCGATCTATTGAATTAGGTGTCAATAGATTCTTTATAATATAATACTAACATGGGCTACTTAACTAGCGTAGTCAGGGAATAGTTGTTTTTAAAAAAATATTCCTGTATTCTGTATAGTTCCAGAAATTTGATCAAAAATTGTAAAGGCTTAATATCTTCCTTTTAAACCATCTCTTTTCTCATCTACGACAAATAAATATTTTAAAACCTTAAGAGTCAATTCCCACCAAAATGAAACGATACGCGACATGACGCTCCATTTTAAGGCCGTCCCCCGAGCATAAGACCTTGAGGAGGTCAGTCGCATTGCCGAGTTCGCACCGAAATATTAAATTTTTCACATAACTTAGTTCAAAATTGACCAAAAAAAATTTTAAGAGTGCGCTAGTCAACGGCTCGAACTCAGTGCTGCGCGCGGGGAAAATGCTTCTTATTTCACCTAATATTGGGGAAAAAAGGATATACCCATAAAATAGTAATCTATACTTATCAAAGAGAATATAATCACTACGTTTATACTTATAAGAGAAGCTATACTGCACACATTTATGCAGCTGTGTAAAGTATTTTAGAAAAGGCGTCTTCAAATTACGCAAATCGACACTCAGCTGTTGGTGTTTTATGAAAAAACTATATAATGTTTTTGTCTGAAGTAAAATTATCTCAATTGCTGAATAATTGAACCGTGTCGGTATTTGCTTGCTTTTTTATTATCATTCTTCATTTAATTTTTATTTACGTTCAAAGTTGCGCTAAAAATGCGATGTTTGGAGGCTATTATCATCTACACTAATTTGAATTTCAGAAATATAAGCAAATACCGACCTAGATAAGTGTCATAAAAATCGATATTACGCTAGAACTTCAGTCTACAATGATTGACTTTGGAGTAAATCACCAACTCAAAAACTCAAACTCAAAATTTTTATTTCCATGTAGGTTATAACACTTATAGAATTGTCCTACATGATGCCTACCACCGGTTCGGAAACTAGCCCGGCGAGAAGAACCGGCGTAAGAAACTCGCACCAACAGCGTTTGTATGGAGAAAAAACCGACTAGCGCAGTCTTAAACGGCGAATATCTAGCTTATGAAATTGCCTATCTATTGGTGTGTGTCCCAAATAAAATTAACTTGTAAATACTATGGAGACGCTGAAACTATAATAGGCAAGCGGACTGATTTTTTTTTATTACATAAATGAATAGTACTCTTAAATAGAAGAGAAACTTCTCAGAAGAAACCGTATATCAAAAGTCAATATTTTCAAAGGTACAGCGATTTGTATACAAAATTTCGCGAGTCTTTATACCAAAAAAATTTTTTTTTTTTGCGAAATTGGTAAACAAAACCTACATCATTAGTTTACTCACATCATATACAAAAACATTCATTATGGTAAGTATGAACTTAAACGCACAAATATGCAAGATATTTACAAATATATTCCGGCGGCCATATACTTCATATACTACTTCATATACTATAACCTATAAGTGACGTCATGTGTATATCGATTTTAGTATGGAGCGTTTTTAGGAGGCTCGCGAAATTTTTTATACAAATCGCTGTACCTTTGAAAATATTAACTTTTGATATACGGTTTCTTCTGAGAAGTTACTCATATTTAAGAGTACTATTCATTTATGCAATAAAAAAAAATGTCCGATTGCCTATTGAATATTAATATTCAATATTGAATATTAATATTCAATTATAGTTTCAGCGTCTCCATAGTTAATTTTATTTGGGACACACACCAATAGATATGCAATTTCATAAGCTAGATATTCGCCGTTTAAATTTTTTTTTTGGTCAATTTTGAACTAAGTTATGTGAAAAATTTTGAACTGAGTGATGCGGCTGACCGCCTCAAGGTCTTTTGCTCGGGCGACAGCCTTAAGAGAGTTATTCAAAATTGAACTCTATTCATCACACAAGAAGATACACGTTTCATTGTAAAAGAACGAATGTCAGGTTGCACCGCTCTGCAATTCGCATATGCAGGTGTAATAATAATACTCCCACACCGATCTCGGTGACGGTGGCCGGTTTCATTGAAACCAGGCCAGTTACGCAGGAGTGATTTTATAGTGCCCAAGTGTGTGCGCAGTACACAAGAGCACTCTCTCTTCCTTTTACTCTCGTAACCCAGTGGGACGGATGACGGACACGACTGGCGAGAGATCAGGCGCAGGACCGACTTTTTACATGCCCATCCGACGCATGGATCATCTTTCTTGTCAGACAATCAGGTGATCAGCCTGCATTGTCCTAACCAAACTTGGAAACAACATTTTTTGTTGTTCCCTTGTGGGAATCGAACCCACGACCTCCGAGTCGAGAGCCTGCTCGAACCACTAGACCACGGAGGCTGTTATATGCAGGTGTATATAGTGTATAACTGATGTCATATAAAACGTATGGCTTTTTGTGTAGTGAATAAAGTTCAATTTGCTTTAAAAATGCGGCGCCGCGTAGCGTCACGTATTGTCACGGTGTGACCCTACCCTAAACATTATTTAGGTATCGTGATAGCATTTTTTATTCACCGCATATTCTGTTGTGTAGCCCTAGCTTAAATGGCATTTACCTCTACGATTATGTGGGAGTAAAAGCGGTTGAAAACCTAATTTTAGCACCTATTTAGATGCCCTGACAGCGCTGAGTTCAATTTAGATTTCTCGGTTGCTTATCTAAACATAATATAATATACTCGATACCTACCTATAAATAAATAAAATTGAAGTGTCTGTTTGAAATTTCAATGGTGTTGGTCAAAAATTGACTCAGAGTCGACAGAAATGAAATGGTTGGCAGTGGGTTCACCTTAAATCATATAACATATTCGATGTTACCAAAAGGGTAAACCCGAAAAACGCCGGGTGTAGAAGTTATGAGCAATAATAAAATCAGTTTTTGTATGGGAATGGCAGACGTGAGATGATGTATGAAATACGACGATTCCTGAAAGACATTAAAAATGTGGTTAACGGCTGTAATGTATTCCATATGTTAGCCAGTGTCGGTTATAGGTGCAAGTGTAGTTTTGGTGTTGAAAATGTAGGTATACGCCTACAATTTCATTGTACCTACTGAGGTACGATTTCTTACGGAAGTTCCGCAATTGTGGAGGCGGAAACGAAGCTCTGTTATAACTCTAATCTGTAACTACAACAACTTAACTACATACTCCTACAGTTAATACACCCACAAGTACATCTACACTTACATCTCCGGTTACTTTGATTTTTTTATACCCGACATATTTTAGGATTGCTCCTTAGGTGACATCAAATACCTATGATTTAAAGTTAACCCATTGGCAAACATTTCATTTCTGTCGACTATGGGTTTTTTTGTACGGATTTTGAACCATGTCCTTTATAGCTTTGCATAGAAGGAATATTGAAGTATTTCCGTACCTACTAAAAGATCAACCCTAAGAATTAAAAAAATGTTGTCTGTCTGTTTGTTCCGGCTAATCTCTGAAACGGCTGGACCGATATTGACCGGACTTTCACTGGTGATGTTGTAAGAAGTAACTTAGGCTACTTTTATCTTGCAAACGAAGTTGCGGTCACCAGCTAGCTAATATTAAAGCATTTTCGATGTCAGAAGGTCACCTTGTCAATACATAACCCAGCTGAAGCTAAGCGAAAACTCTTGTAAGCTACGGTATACTGATGTTTTACTTTGTTTTGACCTTGTAACCTTTGACCTTGGTAAAATAATAGGCATGGATGCTTGTTACTTACCTAAATACTTAACTAATAGAACAAAGCTAAACCAATAGAACAAAGCAGTGTAATAATAAATAACTCCCCACACCGACATCAGTGACGGTGGCCGGTTTCAATTAAACCAGTTACGCAGGAGTAATTTTATATCGCTCAAGTGAGTGCGGAGTATACAAGAGCACTATCTTCCTTTACTCTCATAACCCAGTGGGACGGATAACCGACACGACTGGCGAGAAATCAGGTGCAGGTCCGACTTTTTACATGTCCATCCGACGCATGGATCATCTTTCTTGTCAGACATTCAGGTGATCAGCCTGCATCGTCCTAACCAGGGGGGTGAAACTCTCATACATGCACAAATTAACAGAGTACAGAGACATCTAAAAATGACTGTCCGGTACTAACAGTTTGAAAGTTTTCGGATTGTCACAACAGATGCCACTAAGCGACTTCTACATCGCGCTATCGCTAACACAAGGCGTATTTATAAGGGCTCGCGAACATTTTACTATGCAGCAATCATATCCCACTATTAAAGAGGAACTTGGTCGTTGTTGTGTCTACGACTTTCGATAAAACTTAATTTCTGTCCATAATTCAGTTCAATAAAAATTATCAGGCGGTACTACTTCCATCTAGCGGGTTTGATAGTAACTAAAACGGTACAACGCCATCTAAAAACGACATTCCGAAACTTTTGCAAGACTCAGTTTCAATTTTAGAGTTGCGCATCTATACTAATATATATCTGTATTATCTATGGTCCTAACCAAACTTGGAAACAACATTTTTTTTTGTTCCAATGTGAGGATCGAACTCACGAACGATCGAGAGCCGAGCTCTAACCACTAGACCATGGAGGCTGTTATAATAATAATATATATGGACGCTTCACACCTCGTCAGTCTGGTCCCGTGCTAAGTATCCGAAGAACTTGTTTTACGGGCAGACAACGGGAAGTATATTTAAGATTTTTATTATACTAGCCTTAGGCCCGCGTAAATACCCCATGCGTAGTCCCACGGGAACGCTATATTTTTTCGGAAGAAAAAGTAGCCTATGTATGAGCTAAAACTACTATAATATTATCTTCCATAAAAATCCATTTAGTAGTATTTGCGTGAAAATGTAACAAACATCCATCCATCCATGTTTAAATACAAGATTGTATCCTTTAAAGTATACCTAAGATACATCAAATATTGTGAATGATGAAAACAATTGAAGACAGTACAGTTACATCGAAGCTCCGGTTATTAACCGTATTATCACGTCTGAAGTATTTGATACAAACAATAAATAAAAGATTAGCTATTTAAAGACAGTTCTCGCCTTTGTGTGATGTATAAAAATAATTGTCCTCTTCAATAGGGTGTTAGTGTTACCTGGTGTCAAAGATAACATTATCAATGTTCTAGTGTCGATTATAACATTTTTACGGCTCAAATCAATTAAAATACGGTTCCGTAATACACAAGGGACCAATAAAGTTTCGCTCTGTCCGTCCGTCTGTCAGACAGATGGACGTCTGTCTGTCTTGTCTGTCCGCGCTTCTAGGTTCTGTGATAATGAATATAAATGGGTGAAATTTAGTACAGTTATAGATTATGTACAGTTATCTGTTTTGACATCATAAAATGATAATAATTTTATATTTTAATAATTTAATATTTTTCATCCCCATGAAAAATATTATTTCATATCGTTGAAAAATTCTTTTAAAATAAAGGCGAAATTTCATACATGACTTTTTTACAAAGTCGACCCTTTTCGAGTAATCGGCCTACAAATTGTTCTGTAAGTTGGTGCCTATCATTTGGTAGGTTGGTATCATTTCTAAACTATAAGAGATAGAAACTTGTAAGTTTCCTTGCTGATTGCTGATAGATCATGCTAAAAACTCTTTAGAAAAAATATTTACAACGAAATTGGACACTAACTTTTGAAGTAATTTGAAAAAACCTATTACGCGGTGATAGTTACGGAACCCTCCTTAGACATGTCGTGACATGCTTTTGGTTAGGTTAATAAACATAAAGGAGATTTTAACACATGAATAGGTATATGTCAGGGATACTCATCCCAACTTTCCTGTCCGGTAGTTGTGGTATAGTATACGGGTATGCGACCCCGGCTCCCTAGCTATTACCGTCCTATCCCGTGCCCTCCTGGGCGGTAATATCCTACATTCCTATTTCCCACTCTAACTTACCAATCTTCCTTTCCACACCACCTATCCTTCCCTTTCCCTATTCCTACCCTCTCCACCAATCCGTGGGAACGCAATGGATAATCATAAAAATAATTTAATTATCCAAAATGGCGGCGATGCGGTTCGCCCCCCATCACGTCTCGTTCTCGCGGAGGCGAAAAGTGGCCCATGGAGAGCCGCTTCGCTACGTTGAATGTAAGAGGAGGAATGGATGGTATGAATGAAAGTGGACGAAGCGAAACAAGTATGTAAGGATCGTAGCAAGTGGAAAGAAGTGGTCTCTGCCTACCCCTACGAGAAAGAGGCGGTCTCTGCCTACCCCTATGGGAAAGAGGCGTGATTATATGAATGAATGAATGAATGAATAGGTATATAAATCGGCTAACGCAACGTATGTGGACTTCGTTTATCTAATCCTCCTCTTAAAACGCGTCGCTATGAGCAAAGTTTTATCGTAAAGCTTAGAACTTTCATTTACTAATTTATTTAAAATTTTACGAGAAAGTAAATTTGAATCTCCCAAGTTGTTCAAGTTCGAGGAAACAAGATTAAGAAAATAAGAAAACCTATAAGCACTCTTTTTAACCCTCAAGAATTTAATTAAGTCTTTTCTTCGTAGTCGCCTACGGTAAAACAGAATTGATAATATTCAAAATTTCCTAGATAGTTGTTTCACTGCAGGTACTATCGAACAAATTGCCGTTCGACCAGGCTTATGATCAAAATCCGTTAAATAGTGCGCACGCATACATACTCACGTGTAACTAGGTAAGTTCAACCACGTCTGCAGTCGTCGCTATCGCTTCCTTTTTGTTTAAATATTTTGAGGCGTCCTAGACCCTAGTAGGAAAAAAAAAATGTTTAGAGACTGGTCGAGCAGGAACTTTGTAGACTGTACGTAAGTATATATTTTTACTCTGTGCTGTAGGTACCTTTTCTAAAATACATATACAAGGCAAACTTTTTATAGCGACATTATATTTTGAACAACGTATTATGGTCTGTCATGGTACAATATCAACTTTTTAGTGCCGGTTTTAACGACTATCGACTCGAGTTTAGACCATCGTTTGTTAACCTGTGATCCGTGGACCCTGGGGGTCAAGTATATGCATGGGGGTCCGCAGTCTCAGCTATGGAAAAATGCAAAAAAACAACATGCACCAAGTATCATAATCGCTACGCTTAATAGGGGATCGGACTACATCTGAAATATTTAGTTTCATTAATATATTCAGAAATATTGGGGCAGTACTACTTGGTAAATGTAAAAAAATATATTATTTTATGTGTAGTTTACTAATTAAATACATTTAAAAAGTACCAAAAAAAATTTTTTTTGCGAAATTAGTAAACAAAACATTCATCATTACTTTACTCACATCATATACAAAAACATTCATTATGGTAAGGACGAACTTAAACGCACAAATATCGGAGATATTTACAAATATATTCCGGCGGCCATATACTTCATACACCTTAACCTACAAGTGACGTCATTTGTAGGTCGACTTTAGTATGGAGCGTTTTTAGGAGATTAACGAAATGTTTTATACAAATCGCTGTACCTTTGAAAATATTGACTTTTGATATACGGTTTCTTCTGAGAAGTTACTCATAGTTAAGAGTACTATTCATTTATGCAATAAAAAAAATCAGTCCGATTGCCTATTAGCACAGCGCACGTAGCCAGCGGGCAGTATCCGAGACTAACTGAAGTGAAGAGTGAATGAAGTAAATGGCCCGAAATTTTTTAATGTTGGAGTGTTTGAAATTGTGCTTCATTTTTTAGGGGTCCGTGGACTGAAAAAGTTTAAGAAACGCTGGTGTAGAGTCGAACATAAGATATGTTCAATGTTGGCATAACAGATTTTAACTGTACTTTAAAAAACAAGCTTTAATTCAAGGATTTTAATACTAAAGATATGCTATGACGTACATTTATCAGAAAAAATCTTCGTACAAGAAAAAGTTACGGCATCTTGATTTCACCATACCTCAAATGTCAAAATGGCCCCAAACAATCCCAAAAGTGGGGCCATCTAAGTGGGGACAGTTTTTGCCTCGACATGCCACGTCTATAATATATAATGTCTCCGAAAATCAATTACGGATACTTCGGCACATGATCCACTGCTTATGTAAAGACATTTATGCAAAACAATAATTGTCATACTCAAAGTAAAAAAACCCGTGTATGGCTAACTCTCTACAAAACGCAAACTCGCTCATATAAAGAAAAAAAAAATTTTTTCTACTATGACAATTATTTTTCTGCTACGTCATTACACAAGCAATAGATCACATGCCCAAAATATCCGTAATTTAATTTACCGAACCATATACGTCTAGGGTTGCCAGGTCGCCAAACCTAATAGCCGGACAGTCCAGCCAATTTAGCCGGACATTTGGGTAAAAAAGCCCTACATTCTTGAGTATTTTGTCTCAGCATTAAGAAATACGACGGTAAAATAGTTTCTAAAATTGAGCCTTTTTGATTTTCACCACAAAAATTATACATAAAAAAATCGAATGCCTGTTCATTTGCCTAAATGTAAAATGTAAAAAGCCTAATAAAATCCGGACAAGCCGGACACTGTCAATTTTGGCCGGACACGCAAACAAAAAACCTATATAAATATATACGTCTTAGATGCTTTAATTAGATTTTTAGATTAACATGTAAACACGCTTAAAACTTTTATTTAAATGTGTGAACGCGCCCTAATACTGTGAACCGTACCCTTATAATGTTATTTGTTTTTGTTCGCCCGTCTTATCCTCTGATCCCTAAACTAAATTGGCTAACCTCGTAGCTCAAGCTCTTCTATTTTCCATTTTGCAGAAGTCATAAAATACTTAGGTATATGGTAAGTCAATTCACACAGAATGTCTGAATTCTGAATAAACCCATATTCCAAAATTAATACTTTACATGGAGGCATGGGGGGGTGAGGCATGGAATGTTCTAGAAAGTTGGTTGGCCGGCTAATATAGGGCCGGCTCCCATACCAACTCGTACTTCGTTACCTTTCGAAGTTAACTGTTACTGGTAATATTCTTTTCCTTTCACTTTCCTATTATATTTCACTGCATTTCCTTGTACTTTCCGTGTATTTTCCTGTGTCTTTTTCCATATTTTCTTTTCTACATTCCCCTTACCCCTGCCCCTCTTGATTTTGCTCCTAAGTCTTTGTTGCCCTAGGTAACCTAGGCTTGTCCCCCACAATATCCTAATTACAAGACTTCTTTTTGTAAACTTTATATTGAGTGAAGAGGTTCTGGGCAATTGTTTTTACAATATTATAGTAAATAACATATTTTTTATAATATTTTTAACCAATTTTTTAAAAAAGAAGTACTCTATTTTTAACAATTTGTTAGTTCTATAGGATTAGGTATCATTTGGTCGCAAAATATGCCAAAAAACAGCCAATTTATGTCAAATTCGTAAACGCGTAAGTGATAAAAGCGGCTAAGCACATAGACGTATAATATAATATTATTATAGACGAGGCATGTTGAGGCAAAATGAGTCTCCACGTAAATGTCTTTAGAGATTTTGGGGCCATTTTGACATTAGATGTAGGTATGGTGTAAACAAAATGGCTGACATTTGAAGTATGGTGAAAACCAAGATGGCGTAACTTTTTATTGTTTGAAAATTTGTGCTGTCAAATGTACGTCATAGCCTATCTTGAGCTATTGATCTTTGACTAAGTAGCGTTCGGCAACTTAATATTATAACATGCCAGTGTCTTTGCGAACATAAGCATTGGCTGTGTTCCGCGGAAAAAAACGCTTGCTAGCGCTAAAGAAAAAAAATACAGATTATCGGCCAGGACACGTTCGCTAACTTCAATACCTACTGCTAACATAATCTGCCATTTTGCTTATATAACGCCAGCGATCGCCGCGTTTTTTTGTTAGCGCTATTTTCCATGGAACACAGCCATTGAAGCATCGTTGAGCCCCAAAAATTAAACTTATTATATCACGTGGAGTTAATCCTATGATAATAATACCCGTAATAGAGTAGAAGTGCTTGAAGTATTTAAAATGACAGTGTAAGACGGTCTAGGGTTGTCCTTTGTTCTTTATACAATATTATAGAAAAGGCATGTTGAGGTAAAAAGTGTCTTTAGTTAAATAGCTCCAGTTTTGCGAATTTTGGGGCCACTTTGACATTTGAACTTTCTACTTTAAGGAAATTTGTTCTGTCATTGTACGTCATAACTTATAGCCTATCTTGAGTTTTGAAATATTTGGTAAGTAACAGGAAAATTACGTAATGCGCCAAAGCAAGGACCGCGTTTTCAGTGTTAGGTGCTACGCTATTTTTATCGTTGTCAGTGTGAACTTCTGAGCGATTTTGAGCTTTATTATATTAGACCAGACTTCTCTTTTCAATTCTTTTCCGGATTCCGGATCGTATACTCCCACTTCCCAGCCTTAGCGGTGTTTATGTCAAATGACACATGTTTTTATTTTCTAACGTCATCATCGTAATTAGCGATGGCAACTTGGCTAAAGGCCCTGAAATGCGTCACATTGCTACATCCTTTTTCATCGACAGTCATGTTCTCACCATTCTTCGAAATATAATTGTTAAAATTCAGCGCACATAGCTCGAACTGTATAAGTATCAACGGCGAAGGGGACGAACGAAAGGGGCGGACATTATAGTGTGATTATGTCTACGCGTACCACTCCTGTGCACGAAAAAGTTGTCGCAGCTAGTGGAATTATAATATTATATATGTCACCGTAAACTTTTAAAAACCGTTAGATTGTAATATTACTAGAGAATAATAAAATGTCGACAGATTGTCAAATAAAAAATTCTTAGAATGTATAGTTATATTTATTCATAAATTATTATCTATCTCATATAAAGCTCGATAGTAAATAAATGTCATAATTCTTATTTTGATTAACACAAAATATGTTTACACTACAATTAAATTATTATTTTATAGGTAAGTAGGTTTGTCCGTCTTTGCAATATAGAGCTACGTAGACCTACGTAGAGCTACGTAGACCAACGTAAAGCTGCGTAGACCTACGTAGAGCTGATTAGACCTACGTAGAGCTATTTAGAGCTACGTAGACCTACGTAGAGCTACGTAGACCTACGTAGAGCTGCGTAGACCTACGTAGAGCTACGTAGACCTACGTAGAGCTGCGTAGACCTACGTAGAGCTGCGTAGACCTACGTAGAGCTGCGTAGACCTATGTAGAGCTAAGTAGAGCTACGTAGACCTACGTAGAGCTGCGTAGACCTACGTAGAGCTAAGTAGAGCTACGTATATCTACGTAGAGCTGCGTAGACCTACGTAGAGCTAAGTAGAGCTACGTAGACCTGCGTAGAGCTAAGTAGAGCTACGTAGACCTACATAGAGCTACGTAGACCTACGTAGAGCTGCGTATGCCTACGTAGAGCTAAGTAGAGCTACGCAGACCTACGTAGAGCTGCGTATGCCTACGTAGAGCTACGTAAAGCTTTGTAGACCTACGTAGAAGTACGTAAGGACACACCGAAACGATACGAGATATGTCGCTGCATTTTTAAGATATTCAAAATTGAACTTTATTCATCATACAATAAGGTACATATTTCATTGTAACAGTTCGAATGTCAAGTCGCACCGATCTGCACAGCGCATGTGCTATATGACTGATGTCATATGAAACATATACATGTTTTTATGTAGGGAATAAAGTCTAACCGGTACCTACACCAAAAAATCCATTTTAAAATTTTTCTCTGTTTATTTGTTTCGGCTAATCTTTAGCTGGACCAATTTTGATCAAACTTTCACTGGCAGATGAGATTATAAGGAGAAACTTTAGCCTACTTTTATCTTAGGGTTCCGTTTAAAAGAAAATAGGTTTCCGTTTCCATTAGTTCCACGCAAACAAAGTTGCTGGCACCAGCTAGTCCCATTATAAAACAAGAAGACTTATTTACTTCATCGTGGAAATTTTAGAGATTTTTGATTTTGGGCCAGCTCTATGTACACTACATAGGTAAATAGGGAAAAATATGGGAATTTAATAAAAATACAAAAAAAAATATTTGAAGAATACATGCGTACTAAAATGATTATTTGAACAGTTTTTTATTGCGGGAACACTATTTTAGGGCGGCCATAACATTTGTTTAGACTTCACTTTAGAGTATTTGACAGTTTTAGGAAGAGACTTCTTCTTGAATGTCATACGTCTTTCTTTGTCGAAAGTCATGTCATTGTCAAAATGCCATTCTTCGGATAATTCTGATTTGATCCGCCATGTTTTATTTTACGTTGTGTTGCTCTCCTTGACGAAGTTATTTTAAATGTACATTGAAACGCAATGAAATTAAATTAAATAAAGAATAGGAAAAAGTTACTAGGTATATTATGTAGCTATATTTACATATAGTGTACATAGTGCTGGCCCACACCTCATACATTTCTAGAACATATCTTTTAAAAGAATTACATGAAATGGGATATTTCATACACCCCTATTCTGTGTATTTATCTTATCGAAACGAAAGTCCATCACAATAGCAAGGCATTTCTATGGAATGTCGTCTACACACAGTACACGTGAATACTAGTCAACATTGTTAACCTACATTATATCATATCTTCAAAATACATTACACAGATAATATTATAACCTATCAAGTATCGAGCTGCCTGATACTTTACTTTGATTCAGTAAGGGCACTAGTACACCGACGGATTTGCATGCGGCAGCGATGCGAAACACCCACGAAACACCACTAGCGGAACTTCTTCGTCACGTCTGCGGCTGTGTAAGCTAGGGTTGCCAACCGTCCTGTTTTACCAGGATATATCCTCGGATTTGCATGCGGCAGCGATGCAAAACACCCACGAAACACCACTTGCGGTACCTCTTCGTCACGTCCGCGGCTGTGTAAGCTAGGGTTGCCAACCGTCCTGTTTTACCAGGATATATCCTCGGATTTGCATGCGGCAGCGATGCAAAACACCCACGAAACACCACTTGCGGTACCTCTTCGTCACGTCCGCGGCTGTGTAAGCTAGGGTTGCCAACCGTCCTGTTTTACCAGGATATATCCTCGGATTTGCATGCGGCAGCGATGCAAAACACCCACGAAACACCACTTGCGGTACCTCTTCGTCACGTCCGCGGCTGTGTAAGCTAGGGTTGCCAACCGTCCTGTTTTACCAGGATATATCCTCGGTTTTGAATGCGGCAGCGATGCGAAACACCCACGAAACACCACTTGCGGTACCTCTTCGTCACGTCCGCGGCTGTGTAAGCTAGAGTTGCCAACCGTCATGTTTTACCAGGATATATCCTCGGTTTTGAATGCGGCAGCGATGCGAAACACCCACGAAACACCACTAGAGGAACGTCTTCGTCACATCTGCGGCTGTAAAAGTTAGGGTTGCCAACCGTCCTGTTTTACCAGGATATATCCTCGGATTTGCATGTGTTAGAATATTGGTATTTTTATAGTAATATACCTTTAAAATAAATTTCATTCAAAAGCTAAATTTATCATTCTTATACTTTGACAGTTATGTCACAATATCATTTTATTATTTCCTGTTTTACAATCTACAGTTTAAAATTTAATATAAGTTAAATAATTCATCTAAATTATCAAATAACTTAATGACCATTGAACATTCTCTTTTGTATAACAATTTTAGTAAATTCCATAATCAACCTTACTTCCTGTTGGCGCCATTTTTATTCTTATAAAAGGTTGGTCCGCCATTTTTAAAAGTTAGTCTTGGCCAAACTGTGAGAGTGATCGTTCATTATATTAAAGATAAGTATAACATTGTCTAAAACCTATTGTATAAATTATAGCTAGATAGCTAGATTATCAAGTAATTGTCTTATTGATAATTTTGTTTTAAATTATATTTTATAATGTCAAAATGTTAATATTAATAATGTTAGTCAGAAGTATTGGTACATTATGAAAATGATTTGATTTGTTATTATTATAATAAGGAAAACCTTTATACAATAAATGTATTTAGCAATGCTTTAGTATTTTACTTCTTATCCTTTGATAGTAACTATTTTGGTCATTCTGAATTATCTTTAGTTTTTATTCCCTTATCTTCATCTTTTTGACACATGCGGCAGCGATGCGAAACACCCACGAAACACCACTAGCGGAACGTCTTCGTCACGTCCGCGGCTGTAAAAGTTAGGGTTGCCAACCGTCCTGTTTTACCAGGATATATCCTCGGATTTGCATGCGGCAGCGATGCGAAACACCCACGAAACACCACTAGCGGAACGTCTTCGTCACGTCCGCGGCTGTGTAAGCTAGGGTTGCCACCCGTCCTGTTTGATCAGGATATATTCTCGTTTTTACAGTGTCCTATACTATCCTGGATAGTTTCAAAGCAGCGTCCTGGGTTTTTATAGCGCCCAGATAAAGTCATGTTATTTTTTTCGACGATTTATAAAAAATTTGACGTACCGGGCGAGGCGAGTCTGCCTTACTACCTGTTCTTTTCTTTGCATTTTCTGAGAACATTTACTATGGTAATATATAGCTTTTACATTATCAGAAAGGAGAGATTTCAATGAACAAAAAGCCGGGTCACCGACTTTTTTAAAAAAGCTGATATATTGACGTGAGAATTTTCGATTAAAAATCAGGGTTAATTTTTCGATATTAAGTCAAAATAAGGTGAAAAAATAAATATTTTAAATCAAAAAAATTACAGTGTACCTATTTGGGACATAAAAAGGTAAGTTTTCTCCAAATTTCATTGATCGTAGATATGCCATTGCAAAGACAATATTTCCTAGTTTATTATGTACTTTTCGAAAAGCCAATAAAAAAATTGTGCATAATATAATCACGCCTTTTTCCCGTAGGGGTAGGCAGGACCACCTCTTTCCCGTAGGGGTAGGCAGAGACCACTTCTTTCCACTTGCTACGATCCTTACATACTTGTTTCGCTTCGTCCACTTTCATTTTTACCATCCATTCCTCCCTTACATTCAACGTAGCGAAGCGGCTCTCCATGGGCCACTTTTCGCCCCCGCGAGAACGAGACGTGATGGGTGGCGAACCACATCGCCGCCATTTTGGATAATTAAATTATTTTTATGATTATCCATTGCGTTCCCACGGATTGGCGGAGAGGGTAGGAATAGGGAAAGGGAAGGATAGGTGGTGTGGAAAGGAAGATTGGTAAGTAAGAGTGGAAAATAGGAAATGTAGGATATTACCGCCCAGGAGGGCAAGGGATAGGACAGTAATAGCTAGGGAAGCCGGGGTCGCATACCCGTAGGTATACTACACCACAACTACCGGAAAGATAAGTTGGGAAGAGTATCCCATGACATAAAAAATTAAGCACCTTCTCTATTGGGCATTAGTAAATCAATGAATACCGCTGTAAACTGAAATCCACCTACATAATATAGAATGGAAGAAAAATGTAGGTCGGAGAGGAAAATGAGCATATATCTTTCGAATGGTCAAATAAATTATTTGCGATTTTTCACCCTAATGTTCCTAAAGTAGGAAATGTTCTTGGAATATACATTACTAGCTTTTTCCCGCAGCTCCTTCCGCGTAAAGCTCCTTCCTTCCTACGGGAACACAATTTTTGTCAAACTAGCTGTTGCCCGCGGCTCCACCTGTGTAAATACAGTATCCCAGGGGAACACTGTAAGTATTCGGAATAAAAAGTAGTATATGCTTTAATCCGGAGACTACTACCATACCAAATTTCATCAAAATCCGTTGAGTAGTTTTTACGTGAAAGAGTAACAAACATACATTCATCCATCCATTCATATATCCATCCGTACATCCATCCATTCTCACAAAGTTTCACATTTATAATATTAGTAGGATTTGTAAACGCACCCTTAACTATGGATTTTACGACGAGACATACAGAACTCCAATTTAGAGTAGATACTTAGTTGAAACACTTGTTAAATCTTCAACAACCTAACTTGAAACATATCTTGGATTATTGTATGAGGTGGAAAAATTAATTATCACCCACTCGAAATACCAAAGATAACAATACATAATATAAAGGGTTATCGAAGGGTTTTCAAGTCAATAGGCCGATGGCACTATTAAATAATAGTTGTATTATTGCATAATAGTTTCTTATTAAGTAGATAAATAGTTTTTATTTTATTATTAAATATGATTTTCAAACTGTGTTTTATATTCTTAGCTGTAGGACTTGTGAAAGGTAATGTTACCGCCGCTTTTAAAGGAATTAGCGAACTTGTCCTAAATTAATCAGTAAGGCTTTGTCCGGATTTACTTTTCAACATTTATTTAAGTACAACAGTATTAAAAGTTTGTGGCATAATATTTTAACGTTTTTAAAAGAATTAACTTTACCTCTTAGTTATTTTAGTATTTATTATATAATATATGTATTTATTATAAAATACGAGTATACACTTGACTCGACACTTATGTGTTCGATTTTGAGCTCTCTATTGTATTAGCACAGAGTTCTATTTTCAGTGCTCTGAATTTTCACCGGCATTACGGATTCCGGATCACACAGTCCCAGCCTAACATTGAATGAGAGAGAAAGATCGAATCTTAGTTTAGCAATAAACGATTTAAAGAAAGTTGGTGAAATCAGGATTAGATTCACTACTAAACAGGACTAGCTTTTTCTCGCGGCTCCGCCCACGTAAATGTAGTATCCCACGGGAATACTGTACTTTTTCGGGAGAAAAAGTAGCCTATGTTTTAATCCACTTAAACTACTACCGTACCAAATTTCATCGAAATCCGTTCAGTAATTTTTGTGTGAAAAAGCTAACAAACATACATCCATACTCACAAACTTTCACATTTATAATATAGTAGGGGGAGAGTAAGATAAGAATGCTGAATTAATTTGGGTTCTGTATACTAGCCTACTCCGATAGACTTCGATTGAATTGTCTACAGGCGCCGTTCTGCCCCCAATATCGAGGATAGTGGGAGGAGTAGAAGCCGCCGATGGCAGTGTGCCGTACCAGGTGTCGCTGCGGAGTATTCTGGGCTCCCACTTCTGCGGGGGCACCATCATCAGTGAGAGATGGATCCTCACGGCAGCTCACTGTACTGTTGGGTGAGTATATAATATGCTTTCATTTTTACCTTTTTTTTAATTTTTTTGGTTGGGTGCAGCAGGTTAGGCGCGTTAATACTTAATATGTATGTAGATTGTAGAGTGTAACTAGGGTTGCCAATTATACTGTTAAAAAAGGATAAGTTAAAAAGCTATAACCCGACTACGTAAAAAAGGGTCTAAAAGGCCAAAACAAGAAAATAATTCACATAGAAATCCAGAAATCCGTTGGTAATAAAATAGTCAAGGTAGAGCCGTGGTCGCACCTACTTATTAATGGCATGTAAGCATAAGTTTACACCGAGATGCGTTGCGTATAGCTGATACAGACGGCTGCGATTTGACATCGACTGTTCCGAATTTTATAAAGTAGGTGCGACCACGGCTCTACCGTGACCATTTTATTACCTATGGATTTCTGGATTTCTGTCTGAATTATTTTCTTGTTTTGGCCTTTTTAGACCCTTTTTTTACGTAGTCGGGTTATAGTATTTTAACTTATCATTTTATTTCGTATTTTTCCGTTTCCCAATCGAACATATTTTAGGAATAAAATTAATACATACATACATACATATAATCACGCCTTTTTCCCGTAGGGGTAGGCAGGACCGCCTCTTTCCCATAGGGGTAGGCAGAGACCACTTCTCTCCACTTGTTACGATCCTTACATACATCTTTCGCTTCGTCCACTTTCATTCTTACCATCCATTCCTCCTCTTACATTCAACGTAGCCAAGCGTCTCTCCATGGTCCGCTTTTCGCCTCCGCGAGAAACGAGACGTGATGGGTGGCGAACCACATCGCCGCCATTTTGGATAATTTAATTATTTTTGATTATCCATTGCGTTTCCACGGATTGGTGGAGAGGATAGGAATAGGGAAAGGGAAGGATAGGTGATGAGGAAAGGAAGATTGGTAAGTTAGAGTAGGAAATAGGGAATGTAGGATATTACCGCCCAGGAGGGTAAGGGATAGGACAGTAATAGCTAGGGAAGCCGGGGTCGCATACCCGTATACTATACCACAACTACCGGACAGGTAAGTTGGGAAGAGTATCCCATGACATAAAATTAATAAGTACCTAATAAAATATTTATAATTAAAATATCTTCTTCACGAGCGCGGAACGAGCTAATTTTTTTCTAGATTTAAAGAACGATAAAAATAGTATTATATTATGATAACCAAGAAACGCAATTGAGAGTATTCAACAGTCAACATCAATTCACTAATTCACCGTATAGTCAATTTATATTGCGACTAGCTTTTGCCTGCGACTTCCTCCGCGTGGAACAGTTACTTTGGGATATCGCTAAAATTAACCTGCGACTTAATTTACGTAGAAGCGCTTCCACCTCACGACTGCCTGCCCGCGCCGCGCGCGCGCCGTACATTATTATTGCGCGCTTGATTATATTACTGTGATATCTTCTAAAATACTCATTGAAATCAAATAATATAAACGGCAAATTCCTTCTAGATTAAATGCTTGTAATGAATAACGAAAAAATAAAAAATATTTATTTGGATAAGGATTAATATCATCTACCTATATGAAAACACCTTCACAAATAATGCTTACTTTTACAACAAATTTGGTTCGCATAAAAAGGTAATACGAGTAGTGAGCCAACCTTAAAAGATAGACATATACAGTCGCGGACTTTTTTTTAGAACTTTTAAAGGGGAACAATTCTGTCATACATAAATTTAGCGAAACTTTAACCGTTTCCGCAGCGTATGCAGCGAAAGCTCTCAAAAGGAAAAAGAAACCAATTTTGTAACATTCTTGATTGGTGCTCCGCTCGCGTTGATCTTAGCATGATGTTATATAGCCTAAAGCCTTCCTCGATAAATGGACTATCCAAAGCAAAAATATTTTTTCAATTCGTACCAGTAGTTCCAGAGATTAGCGAGTTTAAACAAACAAACAAACTCTTCAGCTTTATAATATTAGTAAAGATAGTATAGATTCAGAAATATGTAAGATCCATAGTGACATCTATCGAACGAATAAGTAATAAAAGTGCTAATGCATTATCTAATTAAAAGCGGTTGAACCGATTAACCGATTTTAGCTATAACTCATTATCATCAGCTCGTTCACATGCTTGAAAATTCGGGGGTTATTTAATTTTTTAATTTCGTATGTATTGTGTATAATGAATGATATTTAAAAAGTAAAATTTAAGTTTAAATTTTGGATGTGAAAATACCCAATATTGAATACTAAATTGGCGAAAGATGGCGAAAGAATGTAAGGAACAAAAAAATTACAAATCTGGTGACTAAATAATACCACTGAATTTTCCAAACTGGCAGACAGATATATTTTAGCGAACAAATAACTATCTTGGCGATAATTTGTGAGTACACATTTAATTTAAGAAAAGGCACATATATTTTCCCCGATGTAGGTAACTCAAAAAACATACAAGCAGCAAAACGAGCGCACACAAAAAAACATAAAGGAGCGTACAAAATTCCCAATTTTTAATTCTTCCCGGTTTAGGTGGGTGTAGATTATTGTGTAGTTTAATTTTGAAATTTAAAAATGGCGGATATTTATTTTTCGTAAAATTGATATGGGTGTCGTTTACCAGGTTTTTGGGAGTGCTGGATACGAAAATGACATTCGTTTTGAAATTCCAATATGGCGGACATACTGAATTATATAAAAATAATATGGGTGTCCTTTTATTAGTTTCTAGGGGTGCTGATTACAAAAAAGTCATCCATTTTAAATTTCCTTAGTAACCCCGCAACCTCATATTTTCTTCATGATGGGAGAAAAAGAAATTTGAAAATCCTGAATTTTTCAACATTTCTATAGCTTTATACATTCTTAATTTCCTATTATCTCAATGTACAGCATTTACTTCTTTTTTTTTAAATTGATTCTATCTCGGAAACGGTGCATCCTATTGAAAAAAATATGAAAATTTCGTCCCCCGTAGAAACCCCGCAACATCATATTTTCTTCATGATGGGAGAAAAAAAAATCGAAAATCCTGAATTTTCCAACATTTCTATAGATTGATACATCCGTCGTATCTCAATGTACAGCATTACTTCTTTTTTTATAAAATTAATTCTATCTCGGAAACGGTGCATCCTATTGAAAAAATAATGAAAATTTCGTCCCCCTTAGTAACCTCGCAACATCATATTTTCTTCACGATGGGAGAATTGTTTTTCGAAAATCCTGAATTTTCCAACATTTCTATAGATTTATACATCTGTCGTATCTCAATGTACAGCATTTACTTGTTTTTTTTATAAAACTGATTTTAATTTGGAAACGGTGCATCCTATTGAAAAAATAATGAAAATTTCGCCCCTCTTTAGAAACTCCGCAACATCATAATATTTTCTTCATGATGGGAGAAAAAAAATCGAAAATCTTGAATTTTCTAACATTTCTATAGATTAATACACCCCTCGTATCTCAGTACAGCATTGCCATATTTTTTTCTATAGTCGCATCTATCTTCAGAAACGGTGCATCCTACTGCAAAAATAATGAAAATTTCCTCCCCCTTATTAACCTAGAAATCGCATATATTCTTCATGAATGGCAGAAAAATTCATGAATCCTGAATTTTGAAAATTTTCAATACATACTTAGCTGGTACCTTGAACTACGCATCCCCAAGATCTTTTAATTTAGTATTCATATTCGTTTTACGAAGATTGAATATTCTCCATTTTGGAAAATGAAATTGGAAGACAATTTTGTAATCAGAACCCCCAGAAACCTGGAAAAGGACAATCTTATTAATTTTAATAACAAAAATTTACGCCATTGTGGAATTTCAAAACAAATTTTATTTTCATATTCTGCACCCCCAGAAACCTAGAAAATGACACCCATGCCAAAGAAAAACATACTCCAACAGTATCCAAAAATGGGATTTTCCGTAGCCTGCAAATTGAATTTTTAGCAGCCATTAATTTATCAACCAAATCTGGTTTTATAGCTGCTTATATGGCATAATAGTCACCAACTCGGGAATTAAGTCACCAACTTATAAATTTCGGTACTAATTTGGATTAAATTTCGCCTCTTTTTATCTGCCGACTTTTGAATTTTTTGTCACCCGAGTGTTTTCGCCAGTTTAGTAATTTAGTCGCCAACATATTAATTTGCTGCCAAATCCAGTAATACAGTATGCTCACATGCAGCCGCCAACTTATTTTTTGTTCGCTCGATTAATTATATCCCGTACGATTTGTACGGCCGCATTTTAAACCTGTATTTTGACATATTTTTGCAAGCATACGAAAATTATATAAAATATATATACATATTTGTGATGTGCTTGCCAAGACCTTTCTTTTGATACCAAACACGAGATGACTGTCTCGGTTTAATTTTTTTAGACGTTAGATTCTGGGTTTTAATTTTCGAAATACAAAATGTTGAAAAAAAAATATAACCTATGTTACCCGCGGCATTATTACGAATCTATAGATACCTCGTTTATTAAAATCGGCCTAGTAGTTTAGTCGCTACGAGGGAACATACATACATATGTATGTACATGTATGTACATAGACTGCCAAAATCATTACCCTTCCTTTTGGCTTCGCCGTAGTCGGGTAAAAACAGCATAATACTGTTTTTAACTACATTATACTTTTTACTGCTGAACAAAAAGTATACAAAATACTGTTTTCAGCATCAAATATCAGAAGACATATATTTTCTTGAAATGAGAACTGGCCAAAAGTGGAAAGGTTAGAAATCGAGCAACGGCTATATATTTAATAAAAAAAATGAGCTCCTCGTTTATTTTAATTTTAAAATTTATAATTGTAGTGAGGCGTATGAAGTTTTTAAAAAAGACTGTTAATTAATAAGTCACGCTAGAAGCTCTAAAAAATATATACTTACTTAAAACATTTAATAAATAAAATACTGTTCATTTCTCTAAAATACTATTTAATATTCTTCTCAGACCTTAGTAGGTATACTTTATTTCTCGTAAAAAAGATGGCAACCCTAAATGTAACACGACATGATTTTTTCCCGTACGGTCATGTTTTGCGGAAAATTTGACTCTATATCGCGTGCGCTAAAGTCGATAATCGAAATGCAAATTGTGGTGGAAGCGGACAATATTTTACCAGTGCCTGCAAATTACGAACAAACCATGATAAAAGTCAACCTTATGAAAATATTTTGATTCGATTCCCTGATAGTACAATCTTTAAAAAAAATTAGGCCTTTTTATCCGTTATAAGATGATTCAATTCTCGTATTTAAAGTTGACTTTCATTGTACTTTGATTTTGTGAAGCGACCTGTTATCATAATTTGATTTTATGAAGTTTCGACCGATCAGGGTGCGTTGGTTTAACGTTTACGAGAATACCGTTTGACAGTTTTAGCGTATCGGCCATCGGGACTTGATTGTAATTGTATTAATTCAGGTTTTATTTATTAGAATTGACCCTCTGGTAATCGAACCTGCACTCTCTCGAATGCGAATCAAACGGTCTATCCACTAGGTCACGGAGCTCTCTCGGTAAATATTCACAAGTGGGGCTCCACCTTGAAACGACTGCAATTTTTTTATTGCAAATTTTCGTTATAAAACAGTCTGTTATGCAATATAAAGGTGGCGGAAGACCAAATGTAAAAAAAAAAAAAAAAATACCGCCCCGAAGACGTTTTTAACGTGATAAAAAAGTTCTAACCTAACTAACCTAACCCAAAACTACATAAACGTTATTTCACGCCAGGTTTTTGTGAGGCCGTGCTACCACTCCGAAGACGTTTTGAACAAGATAAAAAAGTTCTAACCTAACTAACCTAACCCAAAACTACATAAACGTTCTTTCACACCAGGTTTTTGTGAGGCCGTGTTACCACTCCGAAGACGTTTTTATTTAATATTGCATAACAGACTGTTTTATAATGAAAATATGCAATAAAAAAAAATTGCAGTCGTTTCAAGGTGGAGTCCCACTTGTGAACAATTACCGCTCTCTCTTTCAAAGACAGTGCTATACATTCAGACTTTTTAAAGTATATTGACGACTTATAATTTTTCTAGACAATCCAAACTCACCATGAAGGTAGTTGTTGGCACCAACAGTCTCAAGTCCGGAGGGGAGACGTACAAGGTGGAGAAGATCAAGGTCCACGAACGATACGATCCCCACAACATCCTGAACGACATCAGTCTGGTCAGGGTGGCGAAAGACATCATGATGAGTAAATGGGTGCAGCCAATAGATCTACCGTCTAATGATACGGCCGGTGGGGCGGATTTGATCCTGACGGGATGGGGAAGGATATCGGTAAGTTTAGTAGAAGGAAAAGACTAACTCTAACTAATGCCAAAATAGATATTATGTTACTAACGTAAGGAACTGTCATTCAACAATGTACACGAATGACAGCTCGCGGCTGTGTGTGCAGCTAGATGCGAGGAAAGCGCGGTTCGCGCGGGACGTTAGTTTTTTAAGCCAGGACTAAGCATTCACAAGCTCGTTTTGTACTTTAGTTTATTTGATGAAACATAATTTCGTGACATTTATGATAGATTTGTCTGACGCGTCGTTTAAATTATTTCAGTGTTCCGGAATCCAGAAGTCCGGGGAGAATTCAGAGCATTTAAAATAGAACTCCGCGCTGAAACAATAGAGCTGAAAATCGAAGACAGAAGTGTTGAGCTGTTATAATTTTATTTTATGACATTGACTAAATTTTCAACTCTATTGTTTTATCGCAGAGTTCTATTTTCAATGCCATAATATTCCCCGGCTTTCCGGATTCCGGATCATATAGTCACAGACTTAGCCTTACGTCAGCATGGCTGACATTCGCTGGTGCTCGAGCTGTCATTTGTAGAGAGTGTCGCCCCTGTGCCAATGCCAAAGTTTTTGACGATTTTTGCACGCGCAAAAACCTCTGAATATATTTGAATGAATGAAAATTAGGTATCAAGTGTCCCCAGTTTTCCCTACTTAATTCAATTAATTCATTACAATAAATGTAACAGGTTATTATGTTCACAAAGTGAAAATAATTTCATGACTACGCGTTGGCCTTGAAAACGAGCCCGCTTTTATTCCATTTACAAAATTAAATTTTAAATTAATTACGAAATGATACTTCCTTGTAATTCACTCTTTATAGTATGATCCTTTCCATGAATAATTAATGAAGTTGAGAAAAGTTCATTTGCCGGGAAAACCGTTTAGAAATTTCATAATACTGTGCTTATACGAAAATTTAATGCTTCTGTCATTCACACACACCGTAACACGGCGGCGTGCCATTTTTACAGATTCATAATTCAAATGTATTCACTTGCACTGCATAAAACACGTTTCGCTCTATATTCGCCAAATTTTTGTCACCGTATTTATAAATCGTCAAGTCTAAAGTCTAGTGAAAGTAACAAATAAATGGGGTAGTCAATGAGTCAAATCAGTCGATCCAGTAAAGTGGTAGACGCTTTACTGAAAGTTCCTTGGAAGTTTTGGCGGGAAACCCAATTTAGCACGCATTTTGTAGTTGTATTGCTTGCCCACACTTGTGCACGTCAACGTGTTCTTTAATTGCTATAAATAATATTCTACCAATATTACACATTAAAAACCTAAATAACACAAAAGAAAACAAACACAAATACACAACATTGCTGATTGACATTCCCGGCAAAACTCGTGACATGACTTAGTAGTAGAATCTTTTAATATAATACATCTATGAGTAGAAATAATAGAATGCACTTTTTATTTACCTAATTGTTTAGTTCTTAATTTCTTTTAAACTTTAAAGTATCAACTCTCTCTAGGTTGAAGTTTTAAAGTAGCATTTCAAAGTTAAATCCTGTGAAATAAACCTTGGAGACTTTTTGTGCTACTGTAAGAGCTTTTTACGTAAGTAATACAGAAAAGACAGGTTTAAACTAAACTGGATTACTTTTCGTTAAGTTTAAGATCCCTACTGTTCACAAATAGTCTACAGAATATCTTTTTTCTTTTTGTGACAAATTTGAGTTTTAGCGAAAAGTAAAAGTAATTTCTTTTTGCTAAACAGATCGAAATTTTACAGCCAAAGTAAGTAATTTTGAATATTAACTTTTAACAAGTAAAACTCGTAAAAGGATAAAAGATGTTAGCAATTAGCGATGGTCCGGAATGGATAACTACTACATAATATACAATATTTTTGCGAATTTAAATGCGGGATTCTATATATTATAGTAGCCTAGCGTCTAGAACTCTAGACTCTAAAGGAACTCAAACAATTAAAGAGTTTTCGTATAGAATAACATAAACTGGTCATCTATACTAATATTATAAAGCTGAAGAGTTTGTTTGTTTGTTTAAACGCGCTAATCTCAGGAACTACTGGTTCGAATTGAAAAATTATTTTTGTGTTGGATAGTCCATTTATCGAGGAAGACTTTCGGCTATTTAACATCATGCTAAGCTCAATACGATCGGAGCACAAATCAAGAATGTTTCAAAATCGGGGATTTTTTTCCTTTTGAGAGCTTTTGCTGCGTACGCTGTGGAAACGGTTAAAGTTTCGCTAAAATTATGTATGACAGAATTGTTTCCCTTTAAAAGTTCAAAAGTCCGCGACTGAAAATATGTATATCTTTTAAGGTTGGCTCACAATAACCTTTTTATGCTAATGAAATTTGTTCTAAAATTAAGCATTATTTGTGAGGGTGTTTTCATAAAGATGATATTAATCCTTATCCAAGTAAATACGCTATTCATTATAAGCATTTAATTTAGAAGTAATATGCCGTTACATCATTTGATTTCAATGAATATTTTAGAAGATATCGTAGTAATAAAATAATCATGCGCGCAATAATAATGTACGGCGCGCGGCGGGCAGTCGTGAGGGGGAAGCGCTTCTTCTTCTACGTAAATGAAGTCGCGGGTTAATTTTAGAAATATCCCAAAGTAACGAACTGTTCCACGCGGATAAAGTCGCGGGCAAAAGCTAGTTAATCATATCTAATACTATGTAGATTTTGTCTCTGTCCCTATCTTTATTACACTTTTAACTTCTATTTTTCCAGTACCCTGGCTCCCTACCAGAAAAGCTCCAGATCATCAACCTGACAGCGTTGAGCGTGGACGAGTGTCAGCAGATGTACAGCAACATGGCGTCCGTGAGGGACACCCAGGTTTGCTCCCTTACGAAACAAGGAGAAGGAGCCTGTCATGTGTGTATTCTTTTTTTGAATTTTAGGAAATTTGGAAGCTTTTAATATTAAATGACATTTTAGATAGGTAGCTCATAGACTCGCTGGGCGCTCAACCCCAGCGAGACCAATCATTAGTCTATGAGGTACCTTTAAATTTTAATATTATAGTCGAAGCACGTCGAGACAAAAAGTGTCCAATGTCCATACTTATACTACTTTTGGAGTTGTTTAGACCGTTGAGGTTTGACATATTTTGACATACTTATTTTGCCTTCCGCAGGCCATATTTACTTGACAAAATCTTCTGAAATCAAGATGGCGAACTTATTTTGTATATTTTTCTTGTATGAAGATTTTTCCTATCAAATGTAGGTTAAAAACTTAATATAACTCATAAGTCATAGCCTATACTTAGTTTTGAAATCATTGAGTTATAATCAGGTTATAATATAGCGTTTGTATCAGAGTAGACATATTAATAATAATAGTTATTAATTATTATAATGTTTAAAATGTACTTTATTAATTACAACTCCACCAAGCTAAGTTTGCACCTCGCTGGAATAATAATTTTATAAAAATTTGCTTTCCCGTTCACCTTCCCGCGATCGCCCTGTCATGTCAGTACGCTTAGCATCTTTGTCGCCGACACGCGTCATACGAGTTTTCGTCCTTTTTGCAGACCGCACCTAAACGCTAAACGTCAATTTTATTTGCCTCGCGAGGTGCAAACTTAGCTTAGCTTACTTGGTGGAGTTGTAATTTGGCATGTTTACTGTTTGGCCTTGTTTATTATTTGCTTTTGAAGGTCATCACTATAACGTTTTAATTAATGTGACCAAATGGTTATAATCTATAAACAAACGGACACTCGAGACGCTAACAAGTAGATTCAGAACCCTGAGTTAAAGGTTAATAAAGTTAGAATATTATGTGTAATAACTGAGCATGTTTGACACAGTTTAACAATACCGTTAGTATATGGATCAGCTGTTTTTCCTTTGACTATAACGGTAGTTTGCTAAAGTCTAGTCACTAATAAAGATGTAAGAAAATAATTTCAAAAGCAGTAATGGACTATGTCTATGCTATAACATCATAGACGTGTATTTATTTTAGACGAGGCATGTTGAAGCAAAGTGTTTCCATTATGTAAGTATATTTGAGGTTTTTGTGACTATTTTGATATATTTGATATATTATGGTGAAAACAAGATGGCTGACATATGGCAAAAACCATTATGGCGTAATTTTTTATTGTATGAAGATTTGTTCTGTCAAATGTCCATCACAGCATATCTTGAGTTTTGAAATCTTTGTATGACATATATTTGACAGAAAAATCTTCATACTTACTATAAAAAGTTTCTACTTAGTAAGTACTTGATTTCAGAAGATTCTGTCCATTATATTTGTATATTACTCATAATGCAGTTTAATCAGCCCTTGTGTTAATTATGGACTGATTAAACTGCAGAAAGAAACTGTCAAAATGACAAAATGAAAAATAGCCCCAAACAACCCCAAAAGTGTGACAAAGTTTAAGTTTGGACACTTTTTGCCTTAACATGCGTCGACTATATAGGTCTACGGATGTAAGCATGTCCCTATAAGTATATTATAGGCGTAGCAAGTCGAGGCAAAAAGTACCAGCCCCACTTAGACTGACCTACTTTTGGGGTTGTTTGGGGCGAGGCTTGTCATATTTTAGCATCTTGATATTTTGATATTTTACTTTCCGCAGTTCATTCAGTCCGCATAGAATTGACAAAATCTTCTGAAATTAAGATGCCCTAACTTTTTTGTATGAAGATTTTTTTCTGTCAAATAAAGGTCATAACACATAGCCCATCCTTAGTTTTGTAATCATTGGATGTAAGTAGGCTACATGCTTCTACATATCACATATAACATACTCATGGTTACTTCGCTGAGATCAATTTGATCGAAATCCTATAATCCTATTGGACATTCGAGATTTTTCAACGATGATCATTATTCAGGGTGACTCTGGCGGACCCCTGGTAGAAGGTGACGCGGTGGTCGGCATCGTCTCTTGGGGCGTGCCCTGCGCCAAGGGCTACCCTGACGTCTACACCAGGGTCTACTCCTACCTGGACTGGATCGCCAACGTCACAAGTGAGGGAGAACACGTGATAATTCAAAATTAAATAAGTTCATAATGTTTGGTACATTATGAACTTATTTAATTTAAGTTACGGCGTATTGTAATTGTTAAATATCTGTTATATATATTATGGTTCTGATAATTAAACATCTATGAATTTACTTCTTCTTCTTTGAGCATAGCCTCCCCTGACAGAAAGATTTTTGAACTGTTATGTAGCCAGTACACAGTGGCCCATGCACGCCATCGCCATTGTGTACAGGGGATATGGTAATATACAAAGAGGAGGACGCCGGTATACGACCCGGATTTTGACCTTGTGGTGTACAGCCTCCTGTGGGATAAGCTGGGTAGTGCAGAAGTGCCAGCCGACACCACCTCTCTTCTCAAGTACTAGTACCTACTCAAATCAGACCAATCAGGTGAGATGGGCCGGTACACTATCGGACGAGTACAAGCTGGAATGTGGCGTGAGGCAGGTCGGATTAAGCTCACCACTTCTGTTTAATTTATATGTTAACCAACTTATCGAGCAACTCAGTAGCACACATGGATGCTTTATTGACGGAATCTGTGTCAACAATATCAGTTATGCAGATGACATGGTGCTGCTGAGCCCCTCGATAGGTGACCTGAGAAAACTCCTGCGCATATATGCGAGTCATACGCGGAGGCACACAGACTCAAATTTAATTAAAAAAAAAGTGAATTGCTTATTTTCATTTACCTGTAAATATAGTCCTGAAAGTGGTCCTCCCGTATACTTGAACGGGGTTGCCTTAAAACAGATTTAAATATCTAGGTCATATTGTGACAAAGGATCTCAGGGATGACGAAGACGGAGAGGGAACGCAGAGCGTTAGCGGTGAGAGGCAACATGCTCGCCCGCAGGTTCACACGGTGTACAACTGAAATAAAGACTATATTGTTTAAAGCATCTTGCCAGTATTTCTATTCGAGTGCCTTGTGGGTGATGTATAAGAGTAGAACCTATGAAACTCTGCGCGTCCAGTATAACAATGATTTCAGAATGCTGTTGGGGCTACCGTGGCACTGTAGCGAGTCCGGTATGTTTGCTGCTGCGCGTACCGATAGTTTCCAAGCGATAATACGCAAAAAACAGCCTCACTATTTCAATGTCCGCGAATAGCTAGTAACAGCATTCTGAAAGACACTGCTGATAGATTTGACTGCCCCATTCAAAGACGTGAAAGTAAGGGTAATAAAGGGAATAGTTTAAGTTTCTTGCAGTGTAATCCGAATATCATACTATACTTACTAACATTACTAACTTTATTAAAAGTATTATTATAATTTTTTGTTACTAAAACACTGACAACACTATGGGCATATAATATTATTGTCTGAAATAAATGTTTTCTTGCCTTGTATGCTTGTATTAAATAAAAGAAGAAGAAAGAAATGTTTTTTATTGTTTCTATTATATTCTATAATTTGAAAACGCGTAGCTTGAGGTTTGCCAAAGATAAGACCTGGCTAGATCGAATTTCCTCCCACAAAACTGCCTGAATACTAAATTTCGTGGAAATGCTTGAAGCCGTTTCAGAAATTACGATTATATTTATAAAAGACTAGCGACCCGCCCCGGCTTCGCACGGGTACAATACTGATACTAATATTACAGAATGTCGCCCCCTTCGCAACGGGACGTGCAGCAGAAATCGTAATATTTTAATTTCGCTATAACTTCAAAATCAAACGTCCAATTTCAATAATTCAAAGACCAAATATTATCTACATAAACTGATCTTAGTGATGAAATAATTTATTTTGATAAGAATTAATAGCATGAGTTTGGGTTGTGCTGCATAGCGGGGATTTGCCGTAGTCACCACGCTTGGCGAACGGGTTGGTGACCGCAGACTGGAATGCTTTTCACTAATAGCGCTGCTGCCCACTATCAGTTGTGGCATTTAGAGCATTCCAGAATATATACATGGTTATACCGCCATGAAACGGTTACCGGAGCCCAAGCGGGCGAGGAAGATGTTTGTCCTCTTATCCGGCTGATATCCTTTAGTCGCCTTCTACGACACCCATAGGAAGGAGATGGGGTGGTCCTATTCTTTAGCCCGAGACCACACAGGCCGATGCTGAACAGCCTAAGCGATTCTTCAAGACGGGTGGGTCTCGGTATGAACCTGAACAAAACTAAAATCATGTATAATGAACACGTTCTCCCGAGACCAGTCGTCGTAAATGGCGCTAGTCTCGAAGTTGTGCAAGAATACGTATATCTTGGCCAAACCATTCAACTCGGGCGGCACAACTTTGAGAAGGAGGTGAGTAGAAGAATACGCTTGGGCTGGGCTGCATTCGGGAAGCTCCGGGACATCTTTGAATCGTCGATCCCACAATCCCTTAAGACCAGGGTCTTTGATCAATGCGTTCTACCGGTAATGACATACGGAGCCGAAACGTGGACACTCACCGTAGGCTTGGTTCATAAGTTTAAGGTTGCTCAGCGTGCGATGGAAAGAGCAATGTTAAGGGTATCTCTGGTGGATAAAATACGTAACGACGTTATTCGCCAGAGAACTAAAGTCACCGACATTGCTCAACGAATTAGCACGCTGAAGTGGAAGTGGGCCGGCCATGTCTGCAGACGGACAGACAATCGATGGAGCAGACAAGTATTAGAGTGTAGACCACGCTTAGGCAAACGTAGTGTAGGACGTCCTGCGGCACGATGGACCGACGATTTGAAGAAGGTGGCTGGCAGCGGATGGATGAGGGCTGCCCAAGATCGGGATGGTTGGCGCTCATTGGGGGAGGCCTACGTTCAGCAGTGGACGGCGATAGGCTGATGATGATGATGATGATGATGAATAGCATGAGTAAAATAAACGCGTTTAAATGTAGTCCAAAAAAAATTCAAGATTTCTAAATAAAAAAATGGTTGTTGTGCCTCACTCGACATAGATAGGTATAGTGTGTCGCGGACTTTTTTGTAGATATTTATAAGATCTACAATTAATTAGAACATTATATGGTTCTATCTTTTATAGTTTAGGCAGCGTACGCAAAATAAAGTAACTTTTCTGGTTGATTTTTTACACCTTGTGTCCGAAAAACCCAAATATCTTACGGAACCCAATTTTTTTCCAAAATAACATTTAGCCTATGTTACTCGTGGATAATGTAGCTTTCGAATGGTGAAAGAATTTTTGCAATCGGTCCAGTACTTTTTGAGCCTATTCATTACAAACAAACATACAAACAAAGTTTTCTTCTTTATAATACTAGTGTAGATTAACTCGTTTAAAGTAGAAGATAAAATTGCGCGTACTGGCTTCTTGTTTCAGACTTCCCTCCCATTTAGACTATAAAAGATGCAAGAAAGCGATAGGAAAATAGTTGCATCAAATACTACTAGACTTATCTACCAGTCTTACAATTAAAATACTTTATGTTACTTTGTTATAAACGTCAACTTTGTAACTTAATCACTTTATACCCTTAGCAGACGTTTTATGTCCAATTTAATGCCACTATCAGGGCGCAGCAATACTTAACCATTTGCAATTTTCTATTCGTTTTTAATAGTGTCTATAAAACGTCTTATTACAAAATTGTTAAATTAGTAATTAATTAAATTAATATAGCGACCAACCACAATGACTAAAGCGTATTACATATTTATTTAATGTTGCTAAAATGAAGATACGTAGAAAACAGGGTTTCATATAAAATAACTTTTCTCTAAAAAGGTCCCGTAATTTTTGTTGATAAGCTCATTTCGAGGGACCGCTGACGACACCCAAATGTCCGCCAGGGCTCTCTCAAAAAGACGCTTTTACCTTACTTCTTCCTTAACAGCGAAACAAAATAACAGAACGTCATTTTGTATATAAATACTAGGTCATAGTAGAACATTGTCTTACCTAGTATATCAGAAGAAGAATTAAAATAATCTGGGAGCACGGCAGTGGGGACGTGGGCCTTGCTAAGCGACAGGGCACTTATATCAGACCACCTTTTCTCAAAGCGTTTCGTCATTTTTTTGAACCCTTATAACTTGGCTTTGGATTATACCAGATAAACGAAATTTTTAGAATATGATCCCAGTTGTACTAATTAAACATGTAAAGTTTTGATTGCATAGGTTTTATACTTTAGATTTTATTGATATCTAAAAACCCCTAATTTCGTCATTGACGAACTAATAATCAACAAAATTATTTGGTACTTTCGGATATTCCACAAAGCTGAATACTCAGAATCAGAATCAGAAATGTTTATTTCAGGAAATTGGTACATATAGGTGTTACGTTGTACATAGTAGATTACAATTTCAGCCCCTTGGGCGTGGAAATACTTAATAATATTGATAAGAATAAACAACAATATTTATATTAAGAACATGAAAAACTACGGTGGATAAAAGTCAAATAAACATTACGTCACCGAATCCCATCACCTTAATAAACTAGTAATTATATAATATCATCCCAAACACTCATTCATTACTGAAAAATATAAATTAAAAAAAATAAGTACATCTATTATGTATTAGTTATATACGAATAGAATAAATATAAATTTAAAATTATACATATATTATAATTATATTAGTTATATATGTCATTATGATATTGTCATTTGATTATTTAATCACAATGTTGGCGCTTCATTACTAAATTTTATCTATTCAATTTCTATTTGTTCTCAGTCTTATTATAATATTATAGCGACCCGCCCCGGCTTCGCACGGGTACAATAGTATGTATCTGTATAATCTATGGGTACAATACTGATACTAATACTGCGGGTACCTTACTCATAGATCTAAATTCCCTCCCGCACGCCTACCCCCGCCTTGGTGACGCCCACTTCGCAGCGGGCCGTGCAGCAGAAATCGTAATATTTTAATTTCGCCATAACTTCAAAACCAAACGTCCAATTTTAATCATTCAAAGACCAAAATATATTATCTACATAAACTGTACTTAGTGATGAAATAATTTATTTTGATAAGGATTAATAACATGAATAAAATAAACGCGTTTAAATGCAGTCCAAAAAAAATTCAAGATTTCTAAATAAAAAAATGGTTGTTGTGCCTCACTCGATATAGATAGGTATAGTGTGTCGCGGACTTTTTTGTAGATATTTATAAGATCTACAATTCATTAGAACATTTTATGGTTCTATCCTTTATAGTTTAGGCAGCGTACGCAAAATAAGTAACTTTTCTGGTTGATTTTTTACACCTTGTGTCCGAAACCCCCAAATATCTTACGGAACCCTATTTTTTTCCAAAATAAAATTTAGCCTATGTTACTCGTGGATAATGTAGCTTTCGAATGGTGAAAGAATTTTTGAAATCGGTCCAGTACTTTTTGAGCCTATTCATTACAAACAAACAAACAAACAAACATACAAACAAAGTTTTCTTCTTTATAATATTAGTGTAGATAGTGTAGATTAATTATAGCATATTATGAATACAATTTAAATTATTGCTTAGTTTATATTTAATATTATAGTGTCCATGTTTATATGTCAGGTGTTGAATATAAAAATAATAGAAATGTCAATTAAATTATAATGTTATTTTGTCAGCTAAGTAGTCATTTACGTCATAGTACATTTTGGAGAGTAAGAATGCATACAGTGTGGTTTTTAATTTTTTTACAGTGAGATCTTTTAATTTTGTTGGAAGTTTGTTATATATTTTTACAGCAAAACAGTAGGCATTCTTACTACACATGTTGATTCTTTGGTCAGGGATACAGATTTTATTATACAACCTACAGCTTTTGCTGTTTCAATTTTGTTATGATAAAATTCTTTGCTGTATTTATGCACAAAGATACATATTTCTAGGATATAGATACAAGATAAGGGAAGTAAACTATGCTTTTTAAATAGTGGTTTGCAACTATCTAGGGACCTTACTCCACAGGCAGATCGAATACACTTTTTCTGTACTCGAAAAGCTCGTATGAAGTCCGTAGAATTGCCCCAAATTACCAAACCATACCGTAGGACTGATGTAACATACCCGTGGTATGATAACAGAGCAGCCCTTTCAGAGATAGTTTGCCTTACATTTCTTAGGACGTAAACTCAGATCAAATAAAAAAAAAATTATTTGATCTGAGGACGTAAATATATCTTTCTAATTTTAAGCATAGGTTATCAATATGTTCTTTCCACGCACAATGACGATCAACAATTATTCCTAAGAACTTTGTAGAGCTTACTTCTTCGATACTGTTATTGTCAAGAGAAATGTTAAGATGATTGTGTTTACTGTTGTGAGTTTGAAACTGAATTACTTTTGTTTTACCCGTATTTACTGTTAGGTTTTTAGAGTTTAGCCAGTTAATTATTCTTTTTAGTGTTCTATTTATTTCTGCTTCATGGTCGTTTTTATTTTCATTTTTAATAATTATGGTAGTGTCGTCAGCAAAGTGTATAGATTTATATGTTATTATGTCTGGTAGATCATTAATATAGTTTAGGAATAATAAAGGTCCTAAGATTGATCCTTGCGGCACGCCATAAGAATTAAGAATATAGGAGGACTTACAAACTTTTTAAAATTTTTCCTTTATTACACTTAATTCAACACATTGATATCTATTAGTAAGGTAGCTCTTGAACCAGTCATGGGTTGAACTCTTGAACCATTGGTTGAGCTCTTGAACCAGTCAAACCATAAGGGTTTCGAAACGTAAACTACGGAACCCTACGGTTATTATTCGTGGTGTTAAATAAAATTTAAGCCTCACATTCAAGAATCATTTAATCATATTTTACTATAAAGTACCAACTTTTCTTTAAATGAAAACTGTAAGCTCAAGACCGTCAGAAAGAATTTACTCTTGGTCTAAATAAGTTCTTTGTAGATCACCTAGAAAAACGCTTTAGAGATTACTAAATTAAGCAAAATTGTTATAAATCGAAACCAATACATTCCCATTATTTTCTTGAAAGGCCCGAAACCAACAAAAAATCGCTCTTAGAATAAGACCCCGCCGATTTGCGATAAAATTGCTCACATTCATTTTGTACGTTACTTTCATTCATATTTTTTCTTTATTTATTTTCTCGTGCGTAAATTCATGGCTGAATGTTATAATTTTATAATACTTTACTTTTCACGTCATTTTTATGCAATAAAATATAGTTTCTTTCTGAATAATATTACATTCGACGTATACTCGTATGTAGAAGTTTTTATTTTATTGACTAAGTACGCACCACAGGTACATATCTACTGTTTAGTCCCGAATATTTTGAATTATACAAGGTGGTGCAAAATTAATCACTATCAGATAGTGTTATAACTTATAACCTATAATTAGGTAGCGTCCTTTGATTAATTTAATATTATATATCTATCGTAGTGCCTATTGCTAATTGTAAGTCTATCATATTTGGCTTTTCTAGAGCTCCCGTACCCAAAGGATAAATCAGGACCCTATTACCTATTGAGACTTTGCTGTTCGTCCGTCTGTCTGTCGGTTCATGTGCCACGGTAGCTAATTAGCTATACATTTGAAATGTTCACATATGTATATTTTCTGTTGCCGCTAAGACAGCAAATGCTAAAAATAGAATAAAATAAATATTCATTCATAATAATATGCCATACAAGAAACATGTTTTTTTTTTGCCGTGTTGTACGGAACACTTCGTGCGCGAGTCTGACTAACACTTGGCCGTTTTTTTGAACTAGGGAGCAGCATTATACATATACCCCCTTACTAATAAACGCTGTATAAGCCTTGAATAGTTCTACAATATACAGTGTTTTGTTCACATCACACAAGTGACATGTTTAATTCGATAGAAGGAGACAAAACACTGTGTAACTATTCAAAACTTATACAGCGTTTATTAGTAAGGGGGATAGAAAATAATATACTCTGCAGGAGCCTGGAATAACTGTGTCAAAGCGCTTCCTTGTCGCTCAATTTTTATAATTACAAACCAAAACATAGTTTGAAAACCACTCTTTCTACCTCATTATACTTTGCAACAATAACTTCGAAAATTTTGTAGCCCTTCCCAAAAATAGACACGTCACTTCTTCAATAAATTAATCCTAAAGTAGTGTCAAACAATGTCTAAACAAAATGGTTAACCGCATCCCTTTGAGACCAGTGACTGTTCGGCGCGTTAACCCCAATGTTTACCCGCGGGAAATCACGGGTAACGATTTCATAGTTGGCCATGTTACCGCAACATACCTAATTAAGCTGTTTGGGGTATTGTATAGACACCGTGATCAGTTTAGGGATGCATGTTTATTGTTTATAATGTTTACTAGCTTTTGCCTGCAGCTCCACCCACGTAAATGCATTATCCCATGGGAACACTACTTTTTCGGGATAAAAAATATCCTATGTCCTTTCCCGGGACCCAAAGTATGTATATACCAAATTTCATAAAAATCAGTTCAGCGGTTAAAGCGTGAAGAGGTAACAGACAGACAGACACTTTCGCATTTATAATATTACTAGCTTTTGCGCACGGCTTCGCCCGCGTAATCCGCGGGAACACTACTTTTTCGGGATAAAAAATATCCTATGTCCTTTCCCGGGACCCTAAGTATGTCTATAATACCAAATTTCATAAAAATCGGTTCAGCGGTTAAAGCATGAAGAGGTAACAGACAGACAGACAGACACACTATCGTATTTATAATATTAAGTATAGATATAGATAGTATATATAGTTTAAATTATAGTTTAGATAACTAGGTGATGCCTGCGGCTCCGCCCGCGTAAGTACAGTAACCCACGGGATAAAAAGTGGCCTGCCTACTTTATATCCGTGCCAAATTTCATGATAATCGGCTTAGTAGTTTTTACGTGAAACTGTAAATGAAATATCCCACGGGAACTGTACCTACATTTCCCGAGCGATAATAAGTAGCCTATGCCCTTTCCCGTGGTATACTTTATATTAAAGATGCCACGAACAGTGAATCGGCTGAATACCGAATACCGAATATTCGGCACCGCTGTCGGCCGAAGCGCCGAATATTCGGCACGAGATACATACTTGCCGGGAGCGCGTTAGCTGGATTACAAGTCGCAACTTGAGGGGCAATTCTGCTAAATAAAACCTGCATTATTACAATTACAATCAAGTCTCGATACGCTTATACTCCCAAACGATGTTTTTATGAACGTTAAACCAAAGTGAAACGCGCTCTGATTGGTCGAAACGTCATAAAATCCGTTCACGGTAACATGTCGCTACACTTTCAATCCAAACAAAGTAAAATTGACTCTTTAAATGTCTACTTTAAATAAGAGAATTGAGGTTCTGTTTTCCTCGTAGCGTTGGCGCGGCAGGCGACGACTAGCGTGTATAGTGAGAGGTTATTTTCCGAGGCTGGTAACATTTACGATGAAAAGAGTAATCGTTTGCTACCAAAAAATGCTGAAAAGCTTGTTTTTATCCCTCACAACTTACCACTGATCAATTTTACCGAATAGTTGCCGAATATTCGTGACATATCTACTTTATATATATATATATATATATATATATATATATTATTAGGTTTAATTTAAAATTGATCTCAATATTTACGAGTTTTTAAACAAGTGTGGTTATTATCATTGCACGTGTTCCTGAATAACAACACCTGCATTGCAGGTGTCGATAAGCACAGCATAAACAACAACAGGTATCTGAACAGGGAACGACAAGTTCCCCCACTCTCGGTTCATAGAGGAGGGAGGTCTCTTCGATTTCAACACAGCCGATTTCTAGACAGTCAATATCGAACGGTCTAAGCGAGAGGACCTAACCAGTGAATCGTATTAATTTTAAAGTGATAATTGTGAAGTGTTTTGTGAAGTGATAATTTGATGCAATAGCGTCTAATTTGTTATAAATCGTAAAGTTTCTAATTTCATAACTTTTAGCCATATTTAGTTTCGAGTTTAATAAAATTGTTGTCACGAGTTGTGACTATTATTAATTATTTTTATAAAGTTTTACACTTTTTGCTATTATCAGAAGTGCGATCGGCTCCAGCCTATCACGTTCTGAAAAATAAATATGGCCAAAAGGAATAAAAGAAGTCACAAAAAAAAAGTGAGTTTATGAGTTCCTAAAGACCACCAGGTCAGTGGTAAAAGTAGCTACTCTGAGTGTGCGTGCTACCGAGTGTGTGAGCTACCCTGTGCCTCATCGGCGAGTTCTTACGACTTTACGGGTCACCTCATCGGTGCTTTGAACAGTAAGGTGTAAAGTAAGGTAAGATCGAACCATGATTATTATATTTCACATTTTGTTCCTAGTTTACACTCATGTCTATTTTTGAGTGAACTGGGTGAGGGAACGAGGAATATTTATAAATGGGATACACGTCTATGTAGAATCGAAAATTTTAAGTTTTGTTCACGGAGATTCCATTTTTCGGGAATTTAGTGTAACGTTATGAACACTTATTTAAAATGTGTATAGTAGATGATGTTGGGTGTTCCTTTGAAATTAAAAATCAATTTGGCAATATTTGATTATTGCGAATATAAAACTGAGAATAAGCTAGTAATTACGAGCTGCAGCTTTTAGTTGCCCTAATGTGTCTCATAAAGTACTTGCTATTTCCTATTTTTATTTAAAACTAAACGAGTATACAATAATTCATCGCAGTTTAGAGACAAAGGGGTAACGCACAGTACGCTGTTTGATCGTAGTATACACGAGAGACTATCCAGTAGTAGCGTTAACACCTACTTTGGGTGTGGCATTAGTCATGATTAAATTAAATGTTGTTTCCAAGTTTGGTTCGGACAATGCAGGCTCATAACCTGATTGTCTGACAGGAAAGATGATCCATGTATCCGTCCGTCGTAATGGGTTACGAGAGTAAAGAAAGAGTGCTCTCATGTACTGCGCACTCACTTGAGTGCTATAAAATTACTCCTGCGTAACTGGCCTGGTTTCAATGATACCGACCACCATCACCAAAATCGGTGTGGGGAGTTATTATTAGTCATGATCATATTGTGCAGTGTTCTCGCCCAAAGCTGGTCGGACGGGACAGATCATGTTTCTTTCGCGAGATGTGCGAGACAAAGATGTTAACGTTTTGAGTTTCAAGACACGAGTAATGTTATAGGAGGAATTTATTATGTAGATGTATCAATCCATGCACTGTTGTGCGTCTCTTTAGTAACTGAATCTGTGTTATTTGGTCTATGACGACATAATATTAAATTTTGTGTTTGGTCTAGGGCAACTGGATATTAAGTTCATTTCAAGTCGAATGAGACGTGTTGAATCGCGTATAGTGTGGCGTGATGCATTCCTACGCCTAAATTATTAACCTAAAGTTAATTGCAGCAGATTTGTTACAATTTAACACATATCATACATGTACCTGTTCTCGTATACAAAATAAAACTCAAACTAATACACACACAACTCACGTTCCCAACAAAGAAACAAACAAACACATACACAACTCGACGAGACAATCATATCGTATTGCCTTATGTAAGAACCAATAAGGGTAAAAATAACATTACGCAGCGAAGATACTCACTTCTATAAGTTTTTAAATGTACCCGCAATCGACCGACTGATAATGCACTGTAAACTTTCTTTTAAGTTTATTTTTCTCATGTAAGTGGCTATTGTCTCTTATTGGGAAATAAAGATCTTTACACCGAAAATAATATTGTCATAAACTGGTAAGCGGTTTTCTGTAAAGACAGAACTTGTAGGTTCTGATCGCGATTAATTAATGTTTGTTGTAAATAAGTTTAAAGATTTCTTAACTAACGGTACGAACATCAACTATAGTTTAGTGTCGAGTTTGTGAGACTCTTTATTCGAAAGGCAGCAATAAAGAGGGTCGCAATATTTTTATATACAAAGAAAACAAACAAGTTTCGTAATTTTGATAACTACCTACTGTTGACAATTCATGTATCCAATTGTAATTGCATAAAACTTTCGAATGACACATATTATGCTATTTTGGGATAAAAGTTTTTAGAATTACTTTCGTTTTACAACACTTTGACAGCATATTATGAGAATGGTTTACCAAAATTGTTCTCTTGTAGTTTTGGGTTTGGTAAAAACCTACTGACAACATACCGAGTACTAATATTAGCGTCCACTGTCATTTGTGCTTCATAGCTGTTATCAATTTACATGAAGTTTTGGTAATTCCAGCAACTGATGGTTTTTCAATCAAATGATGAAAAAGTATGTTTGTAGCCATAGGTTGAATATTGAGGGAGAACTATTTTAAAGGGTCAGGTCGGCCGAGCAGCATAAATAAATAAGAAATTTTAACTTTCAGGTAACCTACCTATTATGTATCAAAGGAGTCTGACATTTGTGAGTTTCGGTCGGATATTTCCGTCGTTATACATTTATGACTATGCATCAAAAATAGCATCTGTTGCTATCCCATTACGAAATACGGTTAAATTACAAGGGGAAGTAACAGGAAAAGTTATGACATTGTTTAATTGAGTGGCTTAAAGCGAAATAGTGTATTTGGCAATAATTGGCCCACAATGATATAAACTGAATTGCATATGACACAAGCTTTATTGATTTGGCGGTATACTTTTCCGTGTATAATAATGAACTGCGTGTTGTCATATTTAAGCAAGACTACACTACGAGATAAACCTGAAGAATGGTAACGTACCATTCTTATGAATTAGAGACATTGACAATAGTTAAATTTCATGCATTGAGTGTCGGCTCTACTTTTCAGTATCGAGCGTTGGCTCTGCTGTTTAGTATCAAGTATTTGCACTGCTCTTTAACATTGTTGTCTCGTGTTCTTTAGTATTGTACGTTGGCTCTGCTGTTTAGCATTGAGCGTTGGATTTGTTATTTAGCATTGTTGGCTCTGCTCTAAAGCATTGTTGGCTCTGCTCCTTAGCATTGTGCGTTAACTCTACTGTTAAGCATCGAGCTTCGGCTCTGCTGTTTAGCATTGAGCTTTGGCTTTGCTGTTTATCGTCAAACGTTGGCTCTGCTTTTAGCATTGAGCGTTGGCTATGCTCTTAAGCATTGAGCGTTGGCTCTGCTCATTTGCATTTAGCATGGCTCTGCTTTTTAGCATTGAGTACTGGCTCTGCTATTTAGTATTGAGCGTTGATTTTCTGCGACATATTTACGACTGTTATTCGAGCATTAAATGTTAGCTCTGGTGTGATTATTTGCTTACAGGTAATCTCATCAGATCATGAAGTATAGATCAAATGAAAGAACATCACTTTTATATTGCGCTTATATTTAGTTAAGCGCAGTCAAAAGCTTTACTTTAAAGAGGAAAGTAGGCAAGCAACAACAAAATAATCTGTAAACTATAAAGTCTAGTAAAAATAAAAACTGTTTAAAATTCTAGTATGTAACTTGAAGACTTCCAATTTACTTTCAGTGAATTATGGACGAATCGTCTTGATATGATAAACTGATTTTTGGAGTTTGGACCAATCAAGGCGCGTTTGACGTCGGGTTGACGTTTACAAGAATACCATTTTGATGTTTTAGCATATCAAGACTGCATTGAAACTGTTTTACTGGCAGAATCGACCTACTGATCATTCAAATTGAAAGGGAGTCGTAGTAGCTTATAGTTTTGTTAAGAGTTTTCTTGTTCTAACATTACAAAAGATAATTTTTGGTATAAAAATTTTTGTGAACATTCTTTTTGTGTTCAGCAGATTAAAATGTATTAAAAATACACAACCGAATAAGAGTCTAGAAGTCAATTACATCGATAAGTAAATGCAATCTTGTAGTCCATTTACCAAGATAGAGGCAACATGACAACCGTTTAAACAAGAGAGTGGCTGAGGACAGCCACACGTCAGGAGAGGCCGTATTAGGTTTAATTTAAAATTGATCTCAATATTTACGAGTTTTTAAACAAGTGTGGTTATTATCATTGCACGTGTTCCTGAATAACAACACCTGCATTGCAGGTGTCGATAAGCACAGCATAAACAACAACAGGTATCTGAACAGGGAACGACAAGTTCCCCCACTCTCGGTTCATAGAGGAGGGAGGTCTCTTCGATTTCAACACAGCCGATTTCTAGACAGTCAATATCGAACGGTCTAAGCGAGAGGACCTAACCAGTGAATCGTATTAATTTTAAAGTGATAATTGTGAAGTGTTTTGTGAAGTGATAATTTGATGCAATAGCGTCTAATTTGTTATAAATCGTAAAGTTTCTAATTTCATAACTTTTAGCCATATTTAGTTTCGAGTTTAATAAAATTGTTGTCACGAGTTGTGACTATTATTAATTATTTTTATAAAGTTTTACACTTTTTGCTATTAATATATATATATATATATATATATATATATATATATATATATGTGCTAAATTTCATGATAATCGGCTTAGTAGTTTTTACGTAAAATTGTAAATAAAGTATCCCACGGGAACCGTACGTTGCCCCGCGATTAAAAAATAGCCTATGTCCTTTCTCAGGCTCTCTGACTCAGACTCTCTGTGTACCAAATTTCATTTAAGTCGGTTTAGATGTTTTGGCGTGAAAGACGGACAAACAGACAGACACACACTTTCCCATTTTTGCACCAATTTACCCTGGATCCAAAAGTACAGAACAGCACTCCTCAATCTTTAAAGATACGCGTTTGGAAATTTCGGCATTGTTTATAGAACTACAAGTATATGCCACTATATAACTTACAGTAATCATCATCATCTTATTTCCAATACCCAATGGAAGCTTAACGCGTGTTCAATAATTGAAATCGTGTTTTAAGAACGTTTAAAATAAACGATCGAATGTATAATAATTATACATTCGATCGTTTATTTTAGTTGTTAAAATGTATTAATATATAATTATTTAACAAATATCACTAAAAAGGGAAAAATATTATTTTTAAACAAATATTGGACGACTTCCAAAGTAAAAATACATCTTTGAAAAATACACAAAATAGTATGAACGAAAACTTATTTTCTAAATAATTCACTTTTTAAATTAAAAAATTTAACTATTTCTCTAGATACTCAATCTTCATAATTTTGAAGTTAGTCGGTACCAGCAAATTTGAACGTGAGTTCTATAAAATATTGTAGGATACTGGATATGGGCCGGTACCGATTTCAAAATTAAAAAGATTGAGTGGAGAAATAGTTAAATTTTTAGCCGAATTAAAAGGGGAATTATATAAAAAAAGGTTTTATTTCACATTTTCTTGTGTATTTTTATTACTTTGGAAGTTGGTTTAATTTTTTGTTTAAAAATAATATTTTCATACCACCTGCTCGACAATGTCCGATTATATAGGTATCATGCAATCTCAACGTAAAGCATGTCATTGACTCCCAAGGGAGATAATGTTGTATGAAACTCCCAAGGGATTAAAGTGATTTGAATTTGGAACGTTAAATTTCGTATGAAAACTCCTAATAGATACGTATCTGTCATAGAGTTTTTCAATAATAAGGTACCTTTGAGTATCCAACCATACGGAGATGGCATTGTCAGGCGTTCCTCGCTGCCAAAGGTTAGACCCTCCGGTCGTGAGGGTTGTATAAAACTAGTTGCTGCGCGTTTTTGACGTACAAAGAGAATGTAAAGCTATACTACGTATTAAGAGGTGGCACTCCGAATAAAAAATAATAATTTCGAAATTCAAAATTATACCGTAGCTTTTTTACGTATTTATATCTTCTAAAGTGCAAAAGATTCAAGACTACAATGAAAAAAAAAAATTAAAAAAATTATTTATACAACGTGTAGGAATAAAGGAGTGATAATATTTAAGGGTGTGTTTGTGTTCCTTATAAAGAGTTCACTGTGAAAGTAGCAGCGCTGAAAGAGCAAAATTTTTTTTGCGATTTGTATGGGAAAGCCCTCCAGTGTCGCAAGTTTCCCCATACAAAAGTGAAAAAAAAATTGCTCATTCAGCGCTGATACTTTCATAGTGAACTCTCTATAAGGAACACAAACACACCCTTAAATATTATCACTCCTTTATTCCTACACGTTGGATACGTAGATTATTGTTTTCAATTTTATTTTTAGGACCCAATTATTAGGTTAAAAAGGTAAATAAAACAATAAACAACAAAACAATTACTATAATTCGATCGTTTTTATTGCATTAAAAAAATACAAAAGTAAGGCTACATTCCCACGAGCGTTTTATGTGATCACGAGATTCACGACTAATAAACTACACTATAAATAGAACTTTGCACTAATACGACACAGCTGAAAATCGTGTATACTTGACACTTCAATTTTTAGCTCTATTGTAGATTAAGTGCAGAGTTCTATTTACAGTGCAGTTTTTCCTGTCGCGTCACGACTCGCGACCACAAAAAAACTCTCGTGGATACGAGGTCTAAAAGTTGGTAACCAAAATATTTCAGATTACCACATAAATATACAACATAGCCTGATTAACTTCGGCGATTATCCTTTGGTGCAAAATAGATAGGTACATTTTATACGAATGAGAATCTTGAAATATTTTCATGTTGTCTTATTTATTATTGCGTGCCCTTAAAATTGGAATCCAATACCTGCAAATTATGAATTTATATTACATTTTACTTATTTCTTCTTATTCGCAATACTAACAAAGGTTAAACTAAATGTAAAAAGTATGCGGTAAAACTGTACAATAGTATTAAAAATAAAGTACCTACATAATTATTATTAGGTATATTTAAAGTTTTTACTGACTGGCAGACATAACAAAATATATTAGGTAAGCAATGTGACTTTGTTTTAAACAATATTGCGTGCCTTAATAAACATTCGAATCTTATATTATTAATAGAGAAACTTTACAAATCTTAAATCTTAGCATGCATATTAAAATCACTACACAATAAAATTCGTTTATTGAAACAAATAATAATAATATGTATGGACGCTTCACACCACGTCAATCTGGCGCCGCGCGTGCTAAGTATCCGAAGAAGTGTTACAGGTACCAGAAAACAGGAAGTATATTAATTAATACCATGTTAATACTATACTTAAGTATATTTAAGATTTTTGTTATATTATACACATATTATGTCAGTACACATCCATGACCCAGGAATACAGAAAAACTTTTTGTTCCTTCGGCAGGATTCGAACCTGCGACCCTCGGCTTGAGCACCAAAGCGCTGAACTGCTGAGCCACAGAGGTCGTCAAACAAATATAATCTTTAACCCCCTTACTAATAAACGCTGTATAAGCTTTGAATAGTTATACAGTGTTTTGTTCCCGTCACACAAGTGACATTTTTAATTCGATAGAAGGAGACAAAACACTATATAACTATTCAAAGCTTATACAGTGATTATTAGTAAGGGGGTAAATGTCTCTTCTTCTCTAAAACGAGAAGTTAAAATATGGTAAAATTTTATACAAATACTCACCGATATTCTTTGACTTAAAGCATGTTTATATAGTGGTTATAAACATGAACCTATTTTATTTATATCACTGTTTCATCATTATAAATATGATTTCGAGGTCACTTCACTAAAAATTACAGTTTTTTGCAAATAACAAAACATGAGTTAACAAATTTGTAAAAGTTGAAAATAATTTTTCAAATTAATAGAATAGAATTTCGTAGTTTGAAATTTAAAATTAATCCTCTATTTCTGTTTAACCAATCACAGGCGATGTGTGAAAGAGTACATACGATAAAAGAGCGAGCAAGGTATGTGGTTTGCACAGACGATAGTCAGGTATAGTTTTGGATTTCGAACGCCAATACTTACGATAGGAAGTTGCGACACCCTGTGACGTATTCGGAAAATTACAGCGAGGCGGAACGAACCGGAGCAAAAAATGCCGACTTGCTGTATTTTTTCCTGCAAAAACAGATCGGAAACATCAAATAAACAAAAGGATGGTGTTACTTTCCATGTGTATGTATTATTTTGCCTAAATATTAACAATAATTGCGATAAATTAGCAGAAATCCAAAAATTTTACTCGATGAATAAATGTTGCTACTAAATCGTACAACATCCAAATTTAGGGTAATATTTAAAAGTAGTAATATATAAAAACTTCTATTTCATATTCGTCCTTGTTTTTACTATTTTATAATGAAGAAACATGACTAATTAATTAGTACACTATATTTTACAATTTTGTTTTTATTCATGATATAATTTCACGAAACACATTCAAAATTTGCAAATTATTATAAAATAATTATCCAATTGTAATAACAAACTTTTGTTTATATTAATTATTATTTATTACAATAAAATATGTGCGGATAAATTTATCCTGAAATTATGCATTTTTAATTTATAAACAGGCCACACTTCATAAAAACTGAGGGTTGTGACAACGTAAAAGAAATATCGATATCGACTTTATCAGTATGTTATTCTGACCATTATTTTTTTAGATTTCCTAAAAATAAGATGATTCGTTCTTCCATGTTCAGAGGTACGTTCAGATACCTAGCAAGTAAAGTTTGGAATAACCTTCTGCCGCCACAATTTCGAGACCTTAAAACAATAAACAATTTTAAAATGAAACTCAAATCTCTTCTACTGCGGGAACAACTTGCTATAATGACATGATGTAATATATCGGTATATATCTTTTTAACTAATATACCTACATAATATGGATATTATAATTTGATGTATTGCTAATTATCTCTTTATTATTATTGTTATTTATAGTGACCCATTTCATTACATATTTCTTATCTCGTTTATAATATTATCTATTTATGTAATTTTAAATTTGCTGTGGCTGAGTGTAAATCTGTCCTTCAAATGACAGTACCGTACGGAACCACATAATACCAGGCACTGTGGTGTTTACGCCGCGGTGATACGCCTGAGTGGTCTCCTTTTTGACAATATAGGCATTGCACTATCTACCATCCGAACCACACGTGTCCTCATTCTTCATGTTATATTACTATTATTATTACTTTTTTTTTTGTTTATTATTAATATTATTATTTTCTATTCATTTTGCCAACTTTTCTGCTTTGTTATCGTATGTAATTTTATTTACCTTGTATTTTGTAACTACATGTATTGTTTATAATTGTGTAATGTCTTTATATGTCAAATAAATACTTATTATTATTATTATTATTAGGAATGTCTGGGTCCAAGCTTGCGCTAATAATTTTTCTTGGTCTCCCAAACGTACGAGTACAATTTGCTCGGTGCATTTTAAAGTTTCATGTTTTATTGTTCAGGCGAACAACAGGAGGAGATTAAAACAGTGCGCCTTGCCAGCTTTGAAATTATTAAAGGTGAATTTTATTATTAACTAGTTTTTGCCCGTGAATTTGAACTACTTATGGTAAACATTGGTAAACATTGAGGTGGAGCAGAACTATTATAAATGCAAAAAAAACGTATTTAGGGTGGACCCTAGTTATCAAAACGATTCCGCATTTTTACTTAGCTCTACCTTTTTAACCGACAAAAAACCGAAGGAGATTCTCAAGTCTTTTTTGGTAATATACTTTTTTTATTTAATAATATAATATATTTTAAATATATATGGATGCTTCACGTCATGTCAATCTGGTCTCGTGGTAAGTTCTCTTGAAGAACTTGTGTTACGGGTACCAGACAACGGAAATATATTTAATACTTTACACATACTTAAGATTTTTATTTTATTCTTCACACATTTAATACACACCCATGACCTAGGAATACAGAAAAACTTTATTTACTTCGGCGGGATTCGAACACGCTCAATCACTGAACCACAGAGGTCGTCTCATTATTATTGTAAAGATTTTACTTCTAAATTCATCCTATTATCACTAAATGGTAGACCTGGTGGTAGAATTCATGAGGAATCCACGGACTCCTTTTTTACAACAACAAATAAAAAGCGTGAAGCGTGCTAGATAATTTGTTTCAAAACGTATGAGGCTAATTCATGAAGCTATTATCTATTTTACTTTAGTTATTACGGCTGCTCCACCCGCGTAAATATACTATCGGTTATCCCGCGGGAATACTCTACTTTTCTCATATAAAAAGTAGTCTATGTTTTAATGCAGAGCCTAAACTACTACCATACCAAATTTCATCAAAATCCGTTCAGTAGTTTTTGCATGAAAGAGTAACAAGCATCCATCTATACATCCAACCATCTATCCATCCATCCATCCATCTTCACAAATTTTCACTTTTTATACTATTACTAGGATAGGATGTGAAAGTTAGTGAGGATGGATAGATGGTGAATGTATGGATGGATGGACGTATGGATGTTCTTTAATATTGTAAAACATACTTTTAAATTAAATTTCATTAAATTTCATTTATTTCGGGTGACATAGGCCCATATTATAAATACCTTACAGATTAACATACATATTATATACTTCAAAACTACACTTTGTCACGTGTTGACGGCGACGTGATCCGCGCTTCGTTCTGGAGTCTCCCCCGGAACCTCCGGTAGACCACACCCGTCGGCCAGAACTCCTCCACCTCGAAGGTCGACGAAAGATGCGTCGGCACTCTCACCACAAAGGAACTGAAATTGACCTTGTGGCGAGACTCCAGACGTTCGACGTTAGATATTCGCAACACTGCTAAAATGCTAAAATTCTTCTTCACGCTGGATGACGCTTCCATTTTTGCATGTTTCAACATTTTAATACTTATTTACGTTATGATACTGAGCGAAACTGTAAATTAAATATTGTAGTTAATTTATAATAGATACAATTTTTAAAATTTACTTTTGCCACACATAATTATTACTAGCCGAACTCATCGATAGTGTCAAGCACTAGCGGTGCGGTCCCCCCCCCCCCCCCGCAGAAAGTGGCGAGACTTTTTCGCATAGAAATTAGCTGTCATGTCGTCTCCGTATAGTTGGATACTCAAAGTAAGGTACCTACTGCTGAGAGTTTATTCGAAAATCGAACTGGCCACCTATAATTTTAACATTTTCACGTGTCAAAATCGTCAAGTCACAAGTTCCTGAATCTTTAAGTACTGCTCAAATAAACTCCACCACAACTTCCATAAATGTTCCTAATAAAAATATTACTCTGTCCCTCCATAACTGGACAAATAAATGTGTCCAATATCAATATTAATTTTTAACAAAATAAATGTCATATTTTTGTAGCCCTGGGTTTTTATTGCCTCGCAGTAGTTATGAAAAGTAGAGTATGCACCTCTGGAATAAAGCCTGTCTTCGTCTTGGGCAGCTTGAACCCCTCGCTTCACTCAGGACTCTACATAACTCCCTCGCTTCACTCGGGAGTTAAGTTTTAACTCCCTCGCTACGCTTGGGAGTTAACTCTAGAGTCCCTCGTTACGCTCAGGGTCCAATATGCTGCCCGTGACGTAAGACACTGCTTTATCCCCTTGGTGCATAATATTTAGACCCCCTTAAGTACGAGAATAGGTAAGGGTCAATTCTGCATTTTTAAGATAGCTATTCAAATCGAACTTTATTCACTACACAAAAAGAAACACGTCTCATACTCGAAATTCTCCACTTCCCCATTGCAATCCCGCACGTGGTTGCAATGGGGGTGCAAACGCGGTCGAAGTCTCGCGCAAAAGCTAGTGACATATAAAGATAGACAGATAGAAAACTCTGTATTTACCGGTGGCGTGGGGTTCCTATAACTCCATTCCTATCGACTTCACTTATCGCTTACCATTTGAAGAATCTCATTCAAATCCCTACCTATTATGGAGGCTATAGGACATCCCTATGAAGGACAACCAGCCTACGCCACTGGTATTTATAGTTTGCACACACAAACACACATAGTAAAATACACAACAATAATATTACCGTAGACGAATTAAATATAGATTGATTAATTAATATTAGGTGCCTATATAATATATAGGCACCTAATATTAATTAATCAATCTATAATATATCTACTTATCAGAGGAACTGTACAAAAGGCGGTCTTACTGTTTACAGCAGTTTGTTTTTAAAAAGTTTTAGTTCTAGGTAATATTGAAAAGAAAACAATAGAATAAACTACCTACACAATCTTCAATCGAACAAATGAATTATTTTGAAATATCTCGTTCTATTTTTAAGTTTACAAATTCTCGTAAATCTCAGTTTATTTTTCTGTCAATCGCCTGCCAGTATTGTGAATTCTGTGTTTCGTCAGCACTTACTTTAGATTGTACTAGCTGATGCCCGCAACTTCGTTTGCATAGAACTAACGAAAACGGAACCCTATTTTTTTAAACGGAACCCTAAAATGAAAGTAGCCTATGTTAGACCTTATAACATCAGCTATCTGCCAGTGAAAGTCCCGTGAAAATCTGTTCAGCCGTTTCGGAGATTAGCCGGAACAAACAGACAGACAGACCGACAGACAGACAGACGGACAGATAAAAATTTAAAAAATTGGTATTTTATTGTGAGTATCGAATATACTTTCATATGCATTAAGTGAAAAGCTGTTAATTTTAAATTACAAACAGACACTTCAATTTTATTTATAATTAATAAAAAATAAAATAATAATAATAATTAAATTTAAATTTAAATTAAATTAAATTACAAACAGACACTTCAATTTTATTTATCTGTATAGATGTGTAACACAATAGTAGGCAAATGTATGAACTTGACAGATAACATGTATGGGCCTTGTAAAGCGCCAATGCAGCAGAAAATGTTTGGATTACAAAGCCGAGTGCTCACTAAAGTTAGAAGCGAAGGTTAGTAGATAGTAATTTTAAATCAAATTAAGTATCACAGTAGATAATATTATAAGTTAATTATTTTAAGTAGTACACTTTATATGAGAATAGAGCAAACTAAGGAGTATGAACTTTGGTACACCTAAAATTTATGTGGAGGAAAGCCCATGAAAAATTGTATTATACAGGGTGTTTTTTCAGTCACTACTCACTACCCAATTTTTAAAAAGTGAATATACTGTTGAATTTAAGCAACTTTTACCTACTATGTGATCAGCTTTCCTACATGAAAAAATAGTCAGTTATTTCCTACAAAATGCTATCTTTGCCGTAGCCTTTTTGTACGAAACAGCAGTGGAGCTCCTATAACTGTAGAAATGGAGTTATAGGAGCCCCACGCCACTGGGAAACAGCTGATTTTTTTTTTTCAAATAGGAGAGTGATCCGATAGTAAAAGTTGATCATATTCAAGAATATTTTACCTCCTGAAAGTTTGGACAGTGACTGAAAAAACAACCTGTATAAAGATAGGTTTCACGACTTTCCACAGATTACCGTGTAAGCACAGCCTTACGTCCTAATTACTAGAGCTGTCATTCCCACTATTTACGTCTGCGAGGGACTGACGGTTGTATTATCGATGTTGTATGGCACATCCCTAAATCACTGTCGAGTATCGACAAATAATTTATGAGACTCGCGAAATTCTTACATCACTATTTAGGTGCTACATAATTATTAATAATACCTACATTATTTATTAATATAATTAAAATAGGTCCTTTGTTTAAGGGACTTGGTACAGTTGACGAAAATGCATGTTTTAAAGGCTCGATCATTCTCAGAATAATAATTTCAATCTCCATCAATAGCTGCAGCGCTAAAAATCGTTAAAAATCATAATATTTAATCTTCTCCACGACTTAAGCTTAGACTATATAACCGGAATCTCTCCGACCGGAGAAAATTCAGAGCATTGGAAATAGAACTCGGACGAATGTAATAGAACTTAAAATCGAAAACGCTGTCACATTTGACATTGACATTTGATTTAACACTCGTGTGTTCGACTTTAAACTCTATTGTATGAGTTCAGAGTTCTATTGTCTTTTCTATGCTCTGAATTTTTTTCCGGTCGGAGAAATTCCAGTACCTACCTAATATAGTCCCAGCCTTACAGTACGACCACGTCGCTAATTGGTCTCGACAATCATCGTTTTTCTATGAAAATAAAAGGAGATGTATGAAAAACGACGATTTCCGAAATACATTACAACCATGGTGTTACTGTACATCAAATTACACATTAAGTACGCATAGAATCTTGTCGCAGGTCAAAGGAGGAACTTTGATTAATGGGTTTGTGGTTATGTTAATGCGAGCTCCAGGATTCCCTCGCCAGAATCCCGTTCATCCTTTGTTTAGAACTTAGAAGTGATGGTGATGTAGGTCAATGCTACGACCCGCTCGATACAGAACCAAGGCCGCGAATTCAAATTACGAACGCCTCATACCTACTTACTTATTATATTTTTAAATGAATGAGCAAAGAAATTTTTTAAAAATCCGTAAGTAGTATATTGTGTTATACTTTTTTAAACTGTTTAATTTTCAATAATACCTATCTAAAGGAAAAAATTATAAATTGCCCGTTCCTAAATAGAGACCTTCACATTGAGGCATAATAAATAATAAGAGGCCTTGACTGGTGGCGAGTGCTTAATGCTAATATCCAAACTTTTTTTTTGAGATTTAGTGGATATTTTAATAATAACTAGGTATATTAAGGGTATATTATATTAATACGTGAAGCAAAAATATTAAGTACAGTTTTACAAGAATTTTGCGAATGTTAGTAGACAATAATGTCAGTGAAGTTCTTCACCAAATGACCTTGAATAAATCATACCAAATTGTTGACCGCTGTACCCAAGCCTTAGCAAGCCTCGGAAGTATTGTGAACGGCTGACTGATCAAAATCTTCAAGAGCCCTTGCGAGGGATTTTTACCTTGAGCATCTAAAGAGCTCTCAAGACTTGTCCTTCGTAAAATATTTGTGTTCACCTCATTCTTTATTTCTTCAGCGCGGTTTTATTTCGAATATGCAAAAATGTAAATATATTTTGATCGAGTGGAGCTACGTAATTACAGCTATTTAATTCAGACCCTCGCGGGATTGATCGGAATATTTTAAGCTGTAGGTAATTATAAAAATCGCAATTAGGTATATGCGAGCAATAAAAAGTTTAATTGGAATACGATTATGGAAGACAGGACTCGTAAAATAATTATTATGGATTGTGGTAATTTTTATCAGGCAAAATAATAAGTCTGGGAACACAACACACCCCAGCGTATATTTTTAGCTTAATTCAGCTAAGCAATGTCGGTGTGATTCAAGAAGTTGAGAGACAGTTTTGAAAACTGCAATGAAAATTCTATTTTCCCGTCTATAAAACATGACACTGGCAATTGTTTTGTAACTCGCCGCGCGTTACTGCTATTTATTAAAAATATCGAGAGTTGGAAATATTATGACGAGTTTTGGAATTCTTCCATAAATTTGTGTTATTTCGGTTGTTAATGTGTATAATATTAGTAGAATATTAACAAATCGTTATTCTTTAACGTGCACAAGTGTAAAGTGGTACAAATTACAAAAGTCGTCCTACTTTTTGTTACAAACCCCCTGGGAACTTTCAGTAAAGCTTCTATCACTTTACTGAATCGACTGACTTGATAGATTGACTGCACTGGCTATTTATTTGGACTTTGACTAGACTTTAGACTTGACAATTTAGAAATACGGTGTTAAAAACTTATACGAGAATTCTATTTCCCGCCTTTTTAACTTGACACTGGCAAATGGTTATATGGCGACGTCATTTAATAAAAATAATGACGTCACTGTCAGTTATCAGCAGGTGTCACCGTGTCACTGTCAATATCACATGTCTGATGTCAGTGAACTTGCAGTGGTGATCAACAAACAGTTTCACGTGTTTTTAAATAGTTTTAATCACCTTTTACTGTGGAAAATCTAATGAAAACATAAACTAAGCATAATGGACTTTATAGTTGATACATGTGGTGATGAAGATTTGCAGGAGAAAACAGAATTATTAGAAGAAAATGATAAACTTTTTTTAGGTTAGTTTTATGCTTAATTTCCAATAGATCTTGCCTGCGATGTCGTGTGCGCATGGGAAAATCCCACGGGAACTGTAAATTTTGCCACAATAAAAAGTAGCCTATGCCCTTCCCGTGTCTACTTTATATCTGTGCCTAATTTCGTCAAAATCGGTCCAGTAAGTCTTGGAGCCTATTTTATGCAAACAAACAAAATATGTTTCCGCAGATTTAAGTTTCCTCTTTTATCGTTTTATTTATGCTCTATACCTATAAAATTTAAATGTTTCGGAAACATTATTTAATATTTAAACTGCTGGCAATATTGTTTTAGATAAAGAAAAGAAACACCAAGCTATTTTAGATTTATTTTATAAGAAGAAGCAAGAATTAGATGATCAATATACAGCAGAGGAGGAGGTGGAAATGAAACTAAAAGGTTTAAAATTAGACACACAATTTGATGAATTTTACAATGAAATGGGTTGGTCCAATTCATATTTAGTTAGAAAAGACAAGAAAAGAGCATTGTTCAACTTTGAACAACTGGACAAAGAGACTGGTAAACTAAAATCGAATCTTGGTGGGATTGATGTAGCTAAAGAAATGCAGAAGTCTGTACTCCGACCAGACATTGAGAAAGAGCATGCGTTACCTAAGTACAATGTCAGTGATAAGACATTGAAAAATTTGAGAAGGGTAAGTAAATTGATGTGTAAATTTTAGATTTGTGTACAATAGCGAATATGCACATATATTTTTTTTAAATATATATAGATCTATCTTGTTTGGTAAACCATATGGTAAAATCAGTTTTTTGATATCATTAAAAATAACGAAGATATGACCGTTTTAAGTAGTCTATTAGATAGAGATCGGATGTGTACTGTGATGTCACATAACACGACTTTCATAGAAAGTTCATACTAAATTTCATTTTGCTAGAAAGAGATAGATTCCAAACTTTGACCGCTCATATCTTGCTCATTTATCAACAGATATTGAATTTTTTCTCGCCATTTTCTTTATTTTTCAGTCTAGTCTCATATTATTATGTTTTAAGCTATTTTTATCTTTTATGCATATTCCCTATTAACACTCTCAATTTAAATTTACTAGCTCATCAGAGTCCATGTCATGTATTGCCTAGTGATGTTTTAAAAATATTCAACAAAAAGGAGACCATTGACTTCTTGAACAAGCAAATGGATCGCCTGATGGAAAGTGATTACTATTGCCCATGGACACCTGCAACACCAGAGGAGTGTTTAGTCCACCTTTATAAAAAGAATATGCTCTTTTCTGAAACTGACTAGCTGAAAAAAAGTTGGCAAAAATATTTTTACTGTAATTGCATCATTTTTAGCAGATAGGTACTTGTAAAAATCTCTAATTAATATTTCCTATGTAACTTACCAATTTGCAGAAAGAACGGGAAAAAACAAAAGGACCGGGCTGGTTCAACATGGCAGCACCAGAAGTTGACGAGAAGATGAAGAATGACCTGCAGGTCCTCAAAATGAGATCGGCCCTCGACCCCAAACACTTTTATAAGAAGAATGATATGGAAGTCCTCCCTAAATACTTCCAAGTATGTATACTTCAACAATTTTTATGATCATTTGGCAAATAGATCTTAATTCAGAAGGTTCTAATCCTACTATAATATTATAAATGTGAAAGTTTGTGTGAAAGATGGATGAATGGATGTTTGTTACTCTTTTACATAAAAATTACCAAAGAGATTTCGATAAAATTTAGTATGGTAGTACTTTAGGTTCTGGATTAAAACATAGGCTACTTTTTATCCTGAAAAAGTACAGTGTTCCTTTGGGATACAGACTTACGCGGCCGGAGCCGCCGGCAACAGCTAGTTTACTATATTACGTTGGAGCAGCTATTTTAAAAGTGGTTTATAAACTAGTAAATTCCCAATATTTTAAAAATATTCTTCCCAATTTCTAGGTTGGAAAAGTTATGGATTCCTCACTAGATCATGTGAATGAAAGAATAACTAGAAAACAAAGAAAACGCACAATGGTCGATGAGTTGTTAGCAGATGCAGAGTTCCAAAAATATAACAAGAAAAAGTACAAGGAGATAATAGACGAAAAGAGAAAGTCGGAATATAGAACATTCATGAAGGATAAGAGACAGAAAAACAAGGCTATTCTCAAAAGTAATAAGTTAAAAGCGAAAAAAAGTAAATAAAAGGATCTATTAAATTTTTGTTTTTTAATTTACACAGTTTAAACAACTTAAACAGTAACAAGTACTTCTTGATTCTATTAAAATAGAAAAAAAAACACCTTTCAATGTAATATAAATATATAATTTAACAAATATTTCAACAGTGAAAAATATTTTCATAATATAACATTCCGTTTGAACGATATATGACATAGCACCTTATAAAATTTATATAAAATTAAGTCCACTTAGACTAGACTAATGTTACTCTCAAAAAGCAATCTAAGGTCTGTAAATAACTTGTTCCCAAATAGGCAAAAAAGCCTTTAATCTTAAATAAATAACTAGATCTTGTAGACTAAAATATAAACACTTCTGTGACTATTCTCCCATTCAGAGTGAAATAAATTCCCTTTATGTGTTCCCTTGTTTTGTTATGATTGAAAGTTCTTTTCGTTTCTTTTGACCGCACATTAGTTTTCTAACAATTTAACAATTTGTTCTGTGATTAAAAACCTCCAGTCACATCAATAGCTGCACCAGTAACAAAAGAACTTTTGTCAGAACTCAAGAATGCAATCACTTCAGCAATTTCTGAAAAAAAAAAAGAAGTAAAACAGCTAATTACTATTTTTAAACAAAAAATTAAACCGACTTCCAAAGAAAAAATACACAAAAAAGTATGAAATAAAACTTAATCTCTAAATAATTCCCCTTTCAAATTCGGCTAAAATTTTTACTATTTCTCTACTCATTATATAATCATAGATTTTCTGTACAATTTAAAGGTGGCGATTTTTCAGGTGAAAAAAATATGAATTTTTATATTGTTACGTGTTAGGGGTTCGAGGATTTGGAGAGAAAGCCTGCTGACTCCTTAAAAGACTTTATTCCCTAGCACTAGGTCCAACACAAAGCACTAGGTCTAACACTAAACACTAAGTCCAAACACTAAGCACTAAGTCCAAACACTAAGCACTAACAGTGTCCTTAAGTCGTAGCCAAGTCGCGGTTTTCACTGGTATTAATCACTGGTATCACTTTTACTTATCGCCTGTTTCGCCTCGAAATCGCCCGAAGGTAGCTCGAAACTGAACTGACTCGTTCGCATCTTTGTGGCGTATTTATATGGGCCGAATCGAGTTCCAGATCGTTCCAGAAATATTCGCTAGCCGCGTGAACTGGTTGAATTGTTCCGGAATAACCGCACAGTAGCGCCATCTAGTATTGAGTAGACGTGAAAACGTTGTCCCTGTTCGCACCAAGTGGTTTCATTGGTTGACGCTAGATGGCGCTAGTCTTATTGTTCGTAACACTACTCCCCTCTTAGAGATGCTCGTCCCGAGCATCGTTGTTACTGCCATGGTACCGCGCCAGACGGTCTATGTGTACCACTTTGAATGTCCCTCTTGGTTGTTTTTGGATCCTATAAGTCACATCATTTATTCGGGTAAGCACTTTGTATGGTCCGTCCCACTTGGTCTGCAACTTTGGAGATTTCCCTTTCCGGCGAGTTGGGTTATGCAGCCACACCAGTGACCCTTCCTCGAAGCCGCTCGTGTTCGATTTCCGGTCGTACCTGGTTTTCATGTTCTTACTTGACTGTAACCCATTTTCCCGAACCAAGGCGTGTATATAGCGCATTTTTTCCCTTAAATCGCAGACATAGTCTTGTACGGTCTCTGGTCCCTCCGGTGACCCTCCTGTCAATAGGTCTACTGGTATTCGTAGTTCTCTACCGTAGTTGACATACGCCGGGGTAGCTTTTATGCTCTCATGCTCGGCGGTTCGGTATGACAGAAGGAAGAGTGGTATATACTTGTCCCAATCCTTTTGTTTGTCGTCTACCAATTTCGCCAAATGCCTCTCAAGGGTCTGGTTAAATCTTTCTACCATTCCATCAGACTGTGGACGGTACGCGGTGGTCCTCGTCTTATGCATGCCCAAAATTCTGCACACTTCCTGGAACACCTGCGATTCGAAGTTCCTGCCTTGATCAGAATGGATTTCTAGAGGCACACCAAAGCGACATATCACTTCTTCGACTAACTTAGAAGCGACTGTTGTAGCTTCTTGGTTTGGTATGGCGAACACCTCGGGCCATTTGGTGAAGTAGTCCATGACGACCATAAAATACTTATTTCCCGATTCCGTTACTGGAAATGGCCCAGCTACGTCAACTGCAATCCGTTCCCACGGTGCACCGACGTTATACAACCGCAGGTTCCCACGGCTCCTGGTCTGTGGTCCTTTTACAGCAGCGCAAGTAGTACATTTGCGGCACCAATCCTGTACATCATCTCGACAATGCAACCAGTAGAATCTTTCGCGCACTTTTGTTAACGTCCTCTTGACACCTAGATGACCTCCTGATACGCCATCATGTATTTCACGGAGAACATCTGGTACTCTCGTTCTTGGGACAATTATCTGAAGATGGAACTCTCTGCCGTTAGTCTTCTCCCATTTCCGGTAGAGTATTCCGTTTTGAAGTATCAGACTGTCCCATTGCGCCCAGTACGCCTTTGTGACAGCGCCAGTGGGTGCAACCTCACTCCAGATTGGTTTGACGTCACCCCGTTTCTTCCATGTAATGATGTGCCGAAGGTCGTCATCTCTTTCTTGGGCCTCCCTCATAGCATCATTCTCCCAGAGACCCAAAGGACTTGTTCTCGTTAGCTTCAATGTAACTTCATTAGATTCCTGCTTAACACAATGTTTGCAGTCTTCCGAACACGGCCTTCGTGAAAGTGCGTCGGCATTCCCATGCGTCTTTCCGCTGCGGTGTTCCGTCTTGAAGTCATACTCCTGAAGCTGTTCAATCCATCGAGCTACTTGACCTTCTGGGTTCTTGAATTGCAGTAGCCACTTCAAGGCTGCGTGATCAGTTCGCAGCAAAAACTGTCTGCCGATGAGATATTTGTTGAAATGTTGTAGCGTCTTTACAACAGCCAAGAGTTCTCTTCTTGTCACGCAGTAGTTTCTCTCTGGCTTGGATAAAGATTTGCTGAAATATGCAATAACAACTTCTCTTTCACCCTGTTTTTGAGATAACACTCCTCCAATGGCCGTGTTGCTTGCATCCGTGTCGACTATAAACTGACCTTCAGTTTGTGGATACCCCAGGATTGGTGTTTCACACAGATGCTTCTTTAGTTTCTGAAAAGAATCTTCACAAGTCTCATCCCAACTAAATTGTCGTTTATCTTCTGTCAGCCGATGTAATGGCTTGGCTATTTCCGAGAATCCTTTAACAAAACGCCTGTAGTATGAGCATAGGCCGAGGAATGCTCGCACTTCGGTTTTGTCCTTAGGGGTAGGCCATTTTTGAACTGCTTCCAGTCTATCCGGGTCTGTCTGGATTCCATCACTGGAGATAACATGGCCGAGATAATTGACCTTACTCCTGAATAAACGACATTTCTTTGGGTTCAACTTTAATTTGGCTCCCTCTATCTTGGCGAAAACTCGCTCCAAGTTTCGTAAATGGTCCTCGAAGTCGCGGCCGACAATGATGACGTCATCTAAGTAGACCAAGCAGGCCTCTCCAACTAAGCCTGCCAGTACACACTCCATGAGTCGCTCAAATGTGGCAGGTGCGTTGCACAATCCGAAGGGCATGACGTTAAATTGCCATAAACCTTTACCGGTCGAGAAAGCTGTCTTTTCCTTGTCCTTTGGATGAATTTCCACCTGCCAGTATCCAGATTTCAGGTCTAGGGTCGAGAACCATTTCATGCCATTCAAGGTATCTAAAGTGTCGTCAATTCTAGGTAACGGGTAACTATCTTTCTTAGTGACATCATTGAGACGCCTATAGTCCACGCAAAATCTCGTGCTACCATCTTTCTTCTTCACTAATACAACAGGTGAGCACCACGGACTTGCAGACGGTTCAATAATCTTATTCCTTCTCATGTCCTCCAAAAGGCCTTCAACTTCTTTTTCCTTTGCAATTGGTATCCGTCTTGCTCGTTGACGAATTGGTCTCTCGCTTCCGGTATCTATCCTGTGCTGAACTATCGACGTTCTTCCAAGGTCCCCTTCTTGACTGGAGAAGATATTCGCGTAGCGCTGTATAAACTTCTTAGCTTTCATGTTCTGCGAATAAGTCAGATTACTCTTGCAGTCATCGAGTAGCTCAGTCACTAATCCATAGTTGTTGTTGTTTGCTGAGTCTGCGCCTGTTATCGAACTACACTTTTTCATCCAGGCAACTTCCTCCGCGTCAGCCAGCACTCGCCCCTTAGTCCTGGCTTTTATTCGTTTCCCTGATCGCGGACAAGGGGACGAAGCCCCTTGCTTCTTCAGCTCCTCTATTTGTTCCTCGATCCTTTTCATCCTTGCCATCTGGGTCTCCTTCTGCGGGCAGTTGAGCTGAAGATGCCCCCTCTCGCCGCACTTCTTGAAATCTTCTCTCAGAGTCAATGGCATCTCCAAATCTCACTTCCGACACCAGTTGTTACGTGTTAGGGGTTCGAGGATTTGGAGAGAAAGCCTGCTGACTCCTTAAAAGACTTTATTCCCTAGCACTAGGTCCAACACAAAGCACTAGGTCTAACACTAAACACTAAGTCCAAACACTAAGCACTAAGTCCAAACACTAAGCACTAACAGTGTCCTTAAGTCGTAGCCAAGTCGCGGTTTTCACTGGTATTAATCACTGGTATCACTTTTACTTATCGCCTGTTTCGCCTCGAAATCGCCCGAAGGTAGCTCGAAACTGAACTGACTCGTTCGCATCTTTGTGGCGTATTTATATGGGCCGAATCGAGTTCCAGACCGTTCCAGAAATATTCGCTAGCCGCGTGAACTGGTTGAATTGTTCCGGAATAACCGCACAGTAGCGCCATCTAGTATTGAGTAGACGTGAAAACGTTGTCCCTGTTCGCACCAAGTGGTTTCATTGGTTGACGCTAGATGGCGCTAGTCTTATTGTTCGTAACAATATATATTATACCATTTGGTTCTCCCAGCCTTTGCAATGGAACAAGTTTCAGCATTTGTTCCTTCACTTTATCTGGAACAGTGCTTATTATAGGTGTGTTGATAAATCCAGGCAAAATTGCATTTACCCTGAAAATTATAGGATTTATTTATATATTTAGATATTTATGTATTACGAGGATGAAGAAGTATGATGAAGAAGGTATTACTTACAAAGAAGGAGAAATGGATTTAGAAAAATCAAATTGGGTAAGTATTCTTTCTGACCATCGAAATCGTAGACATGATCTTATTTCTTGTTAAGATAAATTTATCTTAACATATAATTATATTCTTTTAATAAGTCAAATGAAACTCAACATTACCTTATGTTTAATTTTCCTAACTCTTTAGCAGCAGTTTGAGTCATGGCTACCACTCCTGCCTTACTTGCTGCATAGTTAGACTGACCTGAAACATTAAAGAATTAAAGACCTGATTTATTATAATCAATGATAAAAAGCCAGTAGAAAGACCAGCAAAAAAAGAAAGGCAAAAAACCTTACCAATATTTCCATATTTTCCAACAATGCTAGATATATTAACAATAGCCCCAGGTGTCTTTGAATCAACCATGGCTTTGCCAAATGTTTGCATTACCAAAAATGTTCCCTGTAATTGAAAATTATTGTATTCATAAGAAATAACAGTACACTAAAGTAGAACTTGATTAAATTTACTAGTGGTTATCTAAATAAATAAAATCAACAGAAATGTATGTAACTAATAACTAATAAAAAAGAAGTTGTCCTGACTTAGCTGGGGAACAAGCAGCCCCATTGTTGAGCCTTTTATAAAATAATGAAATAAAATCAAAACTAAGATATAGTATTAAAGCTAGAAAGTTTTTTTTTTAATTTTGTATAGGACCTTCGATAGTTTTCGCCTACAACATTACCTCATGTGCTGTCAATGAATATAAGCATTATGTAATGTGGCATGTCATGATTATTCATATTCATAAACAGAACACAATGTAAGGGGCTGTCCATTAATCACGTGATGTTTTTAACAACTTTTTAGACCCCTCCCCTCCCCCTGGTGATACGTGGTGAGGTTTTATACTACCCCCCCTCCCCCACCTAAGATCACGTGTATTTTTTTTACATAGTAAGCAGGTCATGTTTGAAGAAAAACTTTAACTTAATCGAATAATTTAAGCAATTAAAAACTATACGAGTCATTTGTCTTCTAAGTATTTAAACAACACTACAAATCTATAACCGATAATAATATAACCGGTATGCATAGACTAGATTCGAAAATTAATACACGTGATGTCTCCTTATACCCCCTCCTCCCCTTGGTGATATTTGGTGATTTTTTTTCAGACCCCCCCCTCCCCCTTTAGGCCTCACGTGATTAATGGACGACCCCTAACATGTATACATGTTGTAGGTGCCAACTCTTATCTAACGGCCTATAATATCTGTTATGGCTTAAGCTCAATTACTGTAACCATTATCATTAAAAATATTACCTTTAGATTAACATTAGCTACGCTATCATAATCCTCTTCGGACAATTTCAACAGCCAGTTATCTCTAGTGATACCAGCAGAGTTGACCACAATAGTTGGTGCGGCATGATACTGAGACATTATTGTTTGCAGCAGTTTCTGAACTGAGCCGGAGTTAGACACATCTACTTCAGCAGCACTATGGTCACCAGTCACTGAAATAGGCATAAAATATTTAATTACAAGTTTTCTATGCGACTTGACGACCTCTGTGGCTCAGTGGTTCAGCGCTTTGGTGCCAAAGCAAAAGCAGGTCGCAGGTTTGAATCCTGCCAAAGGAACAAAAAGTTTTTCTGTATTCCTCGGTCATGGATGTGTATTTAATATGTGTATAATATAATAAAAATCTTAAATATATGTATAGTATAAAAGTATTAAATATACTTCCCGTTTTCTTTTACCTGTAACACAAGTTCTTCGGACACTTAGCACGGGGCCAGATTGACGTGGTGTGATATTTAGATATTATTATTATCTACCATAGTTAATTTGAGTTACGTTTGTATCAGAGCAAAATGCAAATGTCAAAATGGCTTATTTTAATTGGTGAATGTAAACACGTCTTAAGCATCATTGGTTAATACTGACATTTGCACAGATGGCTCACTGCAAACTTTAATAGACTACACTCATTAGCAGTGACGGATTAAGACTACTTGTGACTACTATCCACGCCTGTGGGCCCCGTATGTACCATTAGCCAGGTTTTAGTTTCGGGGGGAGTCAAGAAAATAAAACGACTACAAGTAGGTATATTAAATAACCAGGGCCGTCTTTAAACGTCAGTACTAAATTAGATAATACTTTCTTTAAGCCAAAAGCGAGCGAGCAAAGTTTTTTCCCTATTTTACAGGTTCAAACGTTCAACTCTGCTCAAATGTTAAACTAAAATATAAACTTCGGAAAAATACCATAAAATTAACCGGCTAAACAGAACATCGATAGTAAATATTAATAATGTAATGGCCTTTATTTTAACCGCGTGCAAGCGAGCAAATTTTCTTCTTATTTAATAGGTTAAATCTGTTCAAACTTTAAACCCTAAAGACTGGAAATAGGATCATTTTGTAATTTAAATTAAAATAAAATTAGTGTAATTTCTGATGTTGCAAAATACATAGATGACAAATAACTTATTATGTTAGGTTTATCATATAATACCTATTTCACACATTTTTCGTAGTACGTAATTACAAAATTTTGTGATCAGTGACGTTCCCAAAATATTGTGTCGCATGCTATACGTTCGAGGATTCGATGGCACGCGTGCCATAGGTTCGCGATCCCTGTTTTAGGCTATGTGGGAGCCCATTTTTTTTCGTTTTTACCTGTTTAAGCTATAAAGCACAGTCTTTCAGGGTTTCCCATTAAACACTGAATAACAGTGAACTTCGAAAAAATATCATAAAATGAACCGAATAAAACAGAACATCGCTACTAAATATTATAATATGTTTTTTATGTCAAACGCGAGCGAGCGAAGCGAGCGAGAAAATTTTTTTTCCTATTTAATAGGTTAACTCTGCTCAAATTTTAAACCCTAAAATACTGTGAAAATAGAATCATTTTGTAATTTAATTTAAAATAAAATTAGTGTAATTTCTGATGTTGCAAAATACATAGATGACAAATAACTTATTATGTTAGGTTTATCATATAATACCTATTTCACACATTTTTCGTAGTACGTAATTACAAAATTTTGTGATCAGTGACGTTCCCAAAATATTGTGTCGCATGCTATACGTTCGAGGATTCGATGGCACGCGTGCCATAGGTTCGCGATCCCTGTTTTAGGCTATGTGGGAGCCCATTTTTTTTCGTTTTTACCTGTTTAAGCTATAAAGCACAGTCTTTCAGGGTTTCCCATTAAACACTGAATAACAGTGAACTTCGAAAAAATATCATAAAATGAACCGAATAAAACAGAACATCGCTACTAAATATTATAATATGTTTTTTATGTCAAACGCGAGCGAGCGAAGCGAGCGAGAAAATTTTTTTTCCTATTTAATAGGTTAACTCTGCTCAAATTTTAAACCCTAAAATACTGTGAAAATAGAATCATTTTGTAATTTAATTTAAAATAAAATTAGTGTAATTTCTGATGTTGCAAAATACATAGATGACAAATAACTTATTATGTTAGGTTTATCATATAATACCTATTTCACACATTTTTCGTAGTACGTAATTACAAAATTTTGTGATCAGTGACGTTCCCAAAATATAGTGTCGCATGCTATACGTTCGAGGATTCGATGGCACGCGTGCCATAGGTTCGCGATCCCTGTTTAAGGCTATTTATTTTATTGTTTTTTTTTCTAAAGTACAATATTCTTTCAGGGCTAAATGTATAAAAAGATTTTAACAGGTTAAAGCGTAAAAAACATTCGCTCGCTTTCTCAGTTTGAACGCATTTAACATAAACCAGTGATAACTATATTATACATCTATGACATAAACACATACATATAAAACAAGTTAGTATTAAAGTTCTGTTTTAGGCTGTTTTTTTTTCTAAAATAACTACAAAAAATCATCTTTCAGATAGGGTAAATGGGGCGGCAAAATATGTTAATTGGCCTGGGGCGCAACATTTCTAAATACGCCTCTGTATATGGGTCATCCACATGGACTAGCCGGCCCATTTCGGGGGGGATTTGAACCTCCTAAACCCCCCCCCCCCTGGCTACGCCCACAAAAAGTACCGCCTAAATACATTAATTTCTAGGGTAATAAATTGAAGAAATCTGGTCCCGTGGTAAGTTCTCAAAGAACTTGTGTTACGGGTACCAGACAACGGTAGTTAATTGTATTACGTATGCATAGAAGCCGGCTAGTACAATTACCTAGTACTCAAATAACAAAACATTTGATTGACTTGACATAGATTTTCCGGGCCAGATGGGGAGCCCGCAGGGAAGGGGTAGTTTGTGATTGGCTGATTGCAATTCCGGTACATTCGAATTGCTGAATGCACTAGCGGGCAGCAAATAGGTAAACGGGAGTGGGGTTATGACTTATGACTCTAGGTCGGACTTTATGTCAACTTAAAATGCGCGAATTTTCAATTTGTCCTAGAACCTTTTTTTGGTGTGGTTTTTGGTGATATGTTTGGTTTGGTGATGAGAGTGAGACGTGATGCCCTAAGGACGAATTCTTTTTTGGGCTTCTTCTGGTGCCCCCCCAGACGTGATGCCCTAGGCAATTGCTTAATTTGATTAAGGGTTAATCCGTCACTGCTCATTAGGCTGGTAGGATAATTTTTCACAAGGTCAACAATATTTAATTATTTTTGTAAACCAAGCAATTAATTGTATAAAATTCACCTAAATCTACTTAACCGTTAGCACCAGAAGCCAAAGCTGTATGAGTTTTTATGGTTTCCATTGCTGCATCGTAGTTCTTATCGGCAGCTATTACTGTAGCACCTTCTCTTGATAACACTTGACAGGCTGCACGACCAATGCCAGATCCAGCGCCTGCAAAAATTGTAAAATCGCATTGTCCTACTAATATTATAAATGTGAACGTTTGTGAGGATGGATGGATGGATGTTTGTTGCTCTTTCACGCAATAACTACTGAACGGATTTTGATGAAAGTTGGTTAGTAATTTGGTATCTTAGTAGATTAGGCTCTGGATTAAAACAGAGGCTACTTTTTATCCCGAAAAAAACAGTGTTCCCGAGGGATACGAGGCGGAGCCGCGGGCTACAGCTAGTAATTTATATATAATAATTTGTACAGTAGGTACCTATTTAAGTAACAATAAAATTGCTTTTGTTTCTTTCTAATACAGAAATGTTGATGAAAGTAACGTACAGTTAGCAGCTGTAACTTTACAGATATATTATAGAAGTCAAAAATTTTACAAAGCCAGCAGGGCAATTTCTACAGAACATGTAGGTACTAAGAATAGAAGGTCAAAAACTATAGTTACCACTCTTTCAAAATTTTTACTAACCTGTTACCAGTGCAAGTCTTCCAGATACAAGGCCTGAGACCATTTTGGTTCTTCTACTTAGTTATTATTATTTAAATAAGCCCTTAAAGGCTGAAACAGAAGGTAAATATGAAATGGTGATTGGGTTCAAAGTTTACTGTCCTTTTGACATTTCTTATCAGCTTTTTTTTTTTTAATTATATAGGCGTTGGCCATGCGTTGGCTTATAGCCATTTGCCAGTGTCAAGTAAAAAAGGCGGGAAATAGAATATTCATTCAAATTTTCATCACCGTCAAGTCCGAAGTCTAGTCAAAGTCCAATATTTACCTTCTAGCCTGCAAATCCAGCACCAGTACAGCCCTATACCAAGTAAAAACCAAAGATAATATAATATGATTGGTCTCGTTGGGCACTCGAGACACTACAATTTGGTCTGGCGGACCTTATCTGTCCACAGAATCCGGATTCCGGTCTGCCTACAGACGCGGACCCCCGGACGAAATTTGACAACTTGACACTCGTGTGTTCGATTTTCAGCTCTATTGTATTCACGCAGAGTTCTATTTACCGTGCTGTTTTTCTGATTCCCAAAAGCCTATTAAATCTTGCAGTGTATATTTCAACAAAAACTTTAGTCAAATCCAAAAGTCGAAAAGTACCCAAAATCGCAACAACTACTTGAAAACCTAATTTTTTTGTATGATTAAGAATACTATAAATAAATATAAAAAAAAATCAATAACTAAATATTTTACTGTCCTTTAGACTGGGGCCTGGGACTATATGCTCCGGAATCCGGAACACCTATGAAAATTCAGAACACTGAAAATGAAAATAGAACTCTGCGCCAATACAATAGAGTTGAAAAAACTTATTTTTAGTAAGTAAGTAAGGGAAAGAAAAATACATAAACTAATGTTTAATGTGTGGTGTACCTCTGAAAACTGATTTTGGTGTACCTACCTCAATTTTTTTGTTTTCCTAGATGTAACTTGAATCAAAAAAGTTTGCAGAACATTGCTTTATACATTAAAACATTCTTCCAAGTTTATTATTTTACAGGTTGACTTTACAAAGCTCTTATCGATATAACAGCTACGTCATATCGACATTCAATAGCTTAATTTAAATAAAAATTTAAAAAATAACCCTAAAAATTATTCCCCGAGAAACCCCCTGTAGAGATTTATTTCCCCTAAATTTAGGGGGGAAAACCCATACCATCTCAACCGTCCACACATATTAACCTGATAATAATAACAATAACTATCTAAGACTATTTATTATATAAGAACTATGAATATTTTTAGAAAGTTTTACTTGTTAAAGTAGGTATGTAGCATAAAATAATTGAATAAAGTTTTAAGTATGGTTTTCATAACTTTAGTTGATCTTTCCCTTATAATGTTCTATTCGTGGTGGGAAAACAATAAGGAATTAAAATTGATAAAACATACAACTTTTTAGTCACTTTAGGAAGACTTTTAGTACAAGTCACTTTATCACAAAGTACAAAAATATAAACATAAGAGATCTTAGAATGAAGTATCACAATCATAGAAGTGTTAAATATAAAAAAATAATTTATCCAATGGGTTTAAATTGTGTCCACAGATCTTCAAACTCTTTTTTGTATTGCTGCACAATATTTTGCTGCGATGTAACAATAACATCCTCCCAATTCCCACTTAAAGCTTGATTTGTCCAGTTCAGTGACCCTGATATAACTACTGGAGTACTAAGACCGCTTTCATCCAATGTGTCAATCAAGCAAAACTTGTGGTGCATCAAATTGGTAGACTTCATCCAGCGTACTGGTATATTGTGACTCTCTAAGCGTTTTAAAGCGGACCCTTGAGAAAAAGCCATATCTGCATCCAATATAACTCTGACGTTTATTCTCCGATATGTTAGCCTTATGATAGCGTATGCTATGTCTAAATTGGTCAGCACATACATGCATACATCTAAATTGTATACTGGCGTGTTCAAATAATAAAGAATTTTATCCATACTAGTTGTAATGGCACACCGGGAGAATTTGCTTTTCTTTAGTCGAATATTATTAGGAGAAAACATAATTACTTCGTGTATTTCGGTTTCTTTTTTATTACTATGTTGTTGTTTCCTTTTTCGGTAGTATTCATAAATTAGTGACGTAAACGCCATAGAAGCTAGGATTAACACAGATATACTTTTGTACTTAAACACCATCTCGTAGCTTTAAATAAATATCTTATAAGATCGTTTTAAATTTATCAAAATATGAAAAAATAAAAGCATTACAGATTACCGCCATTAGGTCTGTCAACTCATCAACTGTCAAATTTAAAAATGACATATATTTTTTTAAATTTAAATATGGCGTCGGCTTATAACCATTTGCCAGTGTCAAGTAAAAAAGGCGCGAATTTTCTATCTAGTCTTATTCGTTTAAATTTTCATCACCGTATTTCTAAATCATTAAGTCCAAAGTCTAGTCAAAGTCCAAATAAATAGTCGGGGTAGTCAATGAGTCAAGTCAGTCGATTCAGTAAAATGGCAGACGCTTCACTGAGACTTCCTAGGGAGAAAAAATAAATTATTATAATGATTTAAAGCAATATTCCGCCAAATAATATCCACACCCTGCAAGCAAATGTGTGAGTGCACGCATAAGCATGCGTAACGCACCTCCCTCCTCCCACACTGCTTATGCGTGCACTCAGATGCAAGATCAATAAGATAATTTCTGATGTCGCAAAATAGATGACAAAATATAATTTATTATGTTAAGTTTGTCATATAATGCCTATTTAACGCTTTTAGAGTACATAATTACAAAATTTTGTGATCAGTGACGTGCCCAAAATATTGTGTCGCAATGTACCTATACGTTCGAGGATTCGATGGGCCGCGTGCCATAGGTTCGCAATTCCTGTTTTAGGCTATCGGTTTAATTGTTTTTTTCTGTGGGGTGTGGGGGTTTTGAACCCCCTAAACCCCCCTGGCTACGCTACGCCCATGAATAGTACTCTTAAATATGAGTAACTTCTCAGAAGAAACTCTCGTCGGGGTCACCAATGTGGGAATATAGTGGCAAGCCCCAAAGGGAGATCTGTGAAGGGAGCGAAGTGCTATGCTTGGTCAGGCCGAAGCCCACTGTAGTGGTTTTCAGATGTCTTATATATGTCGCCGATCTTAGAAAACTTCGATAGCGCGATTCAGGACTGTGCGCTGATTGGTCCGCCACAAGTATAATATCAAGAGTCAATATTTTCAGCGATTTGTATACAACATTTCGCAAGTGTCGTAAAAACGCTGCATACCATCTCCTTACTAAAGTCGACCTACAAATGGCGTTACTCTTGGGTTTTAGTGTATGAAGTTTATGGCTGCAGGAACATAATATTTGTGCCTAAATATCTCCGATATTTGTGCGTTTAAGTTCATACTTGCCTACCTTAATAAATGTTCTGTATAATATGATGTAGGTAGGCAAATAATGACATAGGTTTTGTTTACTAATTTTGAAAAAAAAAAAACTATTTTTTTAAATACTTTTTAGATGTATCTAATTACTAAACTACACATAATATATTTTTTTACAATTATCGAGTAGTAATGCTTCAATATTTCTGAATATATTATTGGAACAAAATGTTTCAGATGTAGTCCGATCTTCTATTGAAAGTAGAACTTTGTGCTAATACAATAGAGTTGAAAATCGAATTGTGAGGTGTCGAGCTATTATAATAGATGACATTGACATTTGACTCGACACCCATGTATTCGATTTTCAACTCTATAGTATTAGCGCAGATTTCTACTTTCAATGCTCAGGATTTTCTACGGCTTTCCGGATTCCGGTGCATATAGTCCCAGTCTAACTGAAACTTCCCAGGGAGTTTAGGCGGTAACCCAAAATAGCACGCTTTTTGTAGTTACGCAAGTGTATAAGATATTTTTAAGTCCAAAACCGTCCTTCTCATTATGCTCAATGAATAATCTACTAAGTTCAATTTTTTTTTATTCATTCCAAAATAAGGTATTTTAATAGGAAGTAAGAAAAAAGCACATGATTATGAAACAAAATATATTTTTAAAAAACGTTTTTCATAAAGTTATATTATTGATGCTAAAATCGTGTGGTCTCAGTCTCAAATTCAGATTATACGAACTAGGGTGGGCTGACTGTAAAGAGCCACTGTAACCACCTATAAAAGAGCAAGATCCATAGCCATTATCCGTACCACTGTAGTTAGAAACATTTTGACCCATAATGTTTCCGTTTGGATATTGTCTGTTACAATTTTGCATCATTAGAGTATAATCGTTTTGGTATAAGCTTGAATTGGTAATAGGTAACCCGAGGTTGAAGTTTAGATTGTTTGCTTGAAAGTGATGAAGCCATGGTTCTTTTGGGTTACGAAAGTCTTGTCTGGGGTTTTGCGCGATGTCAAGAGGTACTGGGATGGGTTCGGGAGAACTCTGACTTGCTGGTCCTCTGTGCCCGGATAGAGCCGATCTTTCATTTCTCCGAAACTTGGCTCGTCTGTTTTGAAACCATACCTGTTGAACAGATGTTATATTGAAATATGAATCATAGTAAAATAAAAATATTTACTTAGATTATTTACAAACTGCTGCTGCAAAAGTATTTTTTTAAGAAGTTTAATATCACAATTTTTAATAGGTGGCAGCACCATTTTCCTACAAAACTCCTATAATTCTGACCAAGTAGACACGTAATCTTATAGAATAGGTAGGTATATAAATTGGTTGAAACGAAATGTAACATATTAAAGCACACTAATAAGTATATTTTAATTATATTGTTAGCACTTAGCTGGGAAAATAACTATTATGCGGAATCCGACAGGCTCGGCAAAATTCAGAGCGCTGAAAATAGAACTCTGAGCTGATAGGTACAATAGAGTTAAAAACGAAGTGTCGACGGTCGAATTGACATAAATGATTTACATTTGACTCGTCACTTGCGTGTTCGATTTTCAGCTCTATTGTACTATCGCAGAGTTCTATTTTCAATGTTCTGAATTTTACCCGGCTTACCGAATTCCGCATCATATAGTCCCAGCCTAAATACTCGTAGTTCAGCAAAAGTCACAAGTAATTTGGTATTTTGAATTTTTGTGAAATGTTTCAAAGAATTTTCTTACTTGTACTCTTGCTTCGGTCAAATTGACTCTGGACGCCAAATCTTCCCTCACAAATGCATCAGGGTAGTGAGTCTTCTCAAATACCTTCTCCAAAGCCGCTAGCTGCTGGCTTGTGAACGTCGTTCTATTCCTTCGCGGTTTCTTTCTTTCCTCCTTTCCCTCTCTTTCTTCTGATTCCTTCCTAGTTTCTTTCTCTTTCACGCTTTTGGCTTCATCTATCTTCCTTCTCATGTCTTCGTAGGCTAAGTAGTCTACTGGTTTTATGTACTGCCGCTGCAAATCCTTGGGGTACCAAGTGAGGTCGTTCTGATAAGTTGGTTCGTAGTTGGTGATCTGCCTACCAGCCGTAAGGTGGTGGAGTCTCAGAAGGCTGTCTTCGTGACATTTGATCATTTGGAAGAAGTTATTGTTTTCCGGATAGGAGGTGTTGTAATTAATTTGAGATTTTTGTTCGTAGTTCTTCGTGGTTTCTTGGCGATTTTGTGAATCTGAAACAAGACATAGGATATATTAATATGTCCTATGTAAATAACTCTTTCATTAAGATTAGCGTATCTACGCTAAATAAAATCTGCTGAGTGCGAGTCCCACAAATTTTACGTCACTACTTTTACACAATTTTTATGATTTTGACTGAAGAAAAACTACTTAACTCTAAGAGATATTTTTAAGTAAGTACCAATAGGCTTAGTAGGGTAAATCCGAAACTTTAAGGTTATCACAAAAGCTGACTATATTAAGTAAAACTTCTTGTAGGCCGTTTCTCGCTTCTCCTTATGTAGGTACGCTTAGATCTTCAAAAGTCTAGCTTAATTTTGCTGAACCACGCAACAAATATTAGGTACGATTTAACTATATTTTCGTAAATTGACATAATACAGGTATAGTTGATTTATAATAAATATTCTGTGTATACCATGCATATTATGGTAAAATTCAGTAGGGCCAGCGCCAGGGTAGCACCTGTTGTACTTTAGTCAGCTTTCAGTTTTATGGTGCGATGACGAAGCGAATACCATGGGCATTATAATTCAAAAGCTCAGCAGGTCTATAATGACCACATGTGAATTGCACACAGTAACTTCTAACCATTCTATTTGATCACTTTTCAAAAGAAATGCATAAAATTATACACATAATAAGAATTGTTTAGTTGTCAAATAAGATAATGATTTAAGAGCAACTTCTTCAAAAGTTTATGTTTCATCAAACGATTCACTTAGTGGGGCCATTTTTGACCTGCAGGAATACTGAGAAATAACCGACTGGCTAAGGTACAACTGCGTCCATGGTACAACAGATACCCCTACATAATAACGTAGTCGTCTACAGAAGATTTAGAGGACGACTCCCGAACACTTTACAGCCCACGTCGCGTGTCGCAGACAATACGTGTTTAGTGTTAGTGTTAGTTATATATTATATTAATATGTATGTTAGAATTTAAGGTATTTTTAATATGGGCCTATGAAGCCTAAAATAAACGGTATTTAATTTAATAAAGTCCATAAAAGAAAAGCTTCCCCACATCCAGGCAGGAGGTTTACGCGTGGGCGGTCACCGTGTGTAGGGCGTTGTGCGCAAGGATATCGCTTACAAAACATGTGCGATTCATTTCAGATTTAAGCTACCGATTACTTGGGCCCTTCTCATGGTAGGTATATTATGGTAAATGAGTTTGGATTGCCTGTTATCACCCGATTACGGGGAAGCCAAAAGAAGGGGTAATGATTTTGGTAGGTAGTCTATGTATGTATTTATCATATTTAGGTATGTATGTGTTTTGTTTGAATGGCAACCGATTACAGGCTGCTTAATGTACCTACGGTTACTATATAGGTAATAGTAATAATGTTTGTTCCATCAAAGCGCCTAAACTACTGATGTCCTTTCCCGTGGTCTACTTTATATCTGTGCCAAATTTTGTGATAATCGGTTTAGTAGTTTTTACGTGAAACTATAAATACAGTATAGAAACCGTACATTTCCCTGTTATAAAAAGTAGCCTATGTTCTTTCTCAGGCTCTAGAGTCTAGACTATCTGTGTACCAAATTTCATTTAAATCGGTTCAGTAGTTTTGGCGTGAAAGACGGAGAAACGTACACACTTTCTCATTCATGATATTATTAAGTGGTATGGAAATATGGATTTTAAATACGTTTGGATAATACTGTGCAATTAATATTATTTCAATGCTAGTAGTTTGGCGCCCTGAGAAAGTTTTTTTTTTGTTATAAATTAAAAGTGCCAATGGTTCTTAACTTGTTAGGATCCATCCTAGCCGGCTCTATGGTAGAGCGAGAAGAAAATAAGTACGCAAGAAGTAAGAATAAAAGAAGGAAAAATTTCAAATGCATATTATTTAAACTTTTTATGCCTGGTTTCTAAAGTGAATTTGACATTAGATTAAAGATATTCAATAGAATTTTATTGGCTAGCGCGAAATGCGTCAGCCAGGCATCAGATATTTTTTTTAGGTTTTTCAAAGTTAATTTGTACGATGTAGGCTCATGTAGGTAATGTTTAGTTTTATGATGATGCAGCATACTGACTTTCAAGATATTGTTACATTAAATTTTGTTAATAAGTAGTTGTTTAAAGCTAAGAGCATAATTATAAGATACCTGAGTAACCGAGCTTTGAAAAAATAATCATAAAAATATTGTTCCGGGGTTCGAACCAACCACATTCCGAATTTTCGAACAACGCAAAATTACACATACGCACACCAAACTGCCAATCAGAATGACATAATAATTATTAGAGTTGAATTTATTGATATTATATTGTTGCACGACGAAAGAAAAGCATATTTATAACTAAAAAATGCGCGGTTTCCCAGTAATGAAAACTAGCTAAAATAAGTTTTCTCTCCCAAATCTTATGGAGAGAAAAATTGATCATACTAAATTTAATGGAAATAGGTACAGTGATTTCAAAGATTAAGTTTAGATATATTTATACAATATTGTCTCCTTTAAAGTATAAGATTTATGTAGCTAATGTAGTTTATGTTACGATGAGGCAGCTTTGACTCAAAAGTTGTATACCTCTTTAAAATATCTTAATAGCTCTTTAAAATATCTTTATAGAAAAAAAAGTAAACTTCAAGATCCAAAGAGTAGGTAGGTAGGTATATACCTACTGAAAGACAAGATCGCTACGAAATAGGAAATCTAGATTCTTTGCTAGTGGTAACCAAACCTTATCTTATTTGCACAACCTTGACTGAAGTCGCATCATGCAAAAATGTCAGTTTAATAAACGTTTGAATTAATAATAATATTAATAAAGGATTTGTAACTAAAATATAATTAAGTTATGGAAAAGACAAGGCACTAGGCAGGAGCAGCTAAAAATCTAACTAAGTTATACAAAAGACAAGGCCACTGAGCAGCTACACTACAAGAGATCTAGGGCTATCATTTAGAAATTTAAAAAGTCCTTCAGCCTGACAATTCAAAAAAAGTACGAACATTTTAGTCACAAAATGCAAGCATAGGACCCGGCTAGGAACAGTGATAAAGTAGCATACCTACGTAAGTTTTGTAAGTCCCGGACAAAAAAAATCCGGACAAATTAAAAAGCCGGACAAAGCTAGATAGAGCGGATATAGATTTTAACTTAGAATAGCTACTCCAAAGTGAAACTCGCTCGCTTTTTAACTGAAACGCTTATACTATGCTACTCTTTAATATAAAAAGCCAACGATTGACAGAACAAGAATACCTAATTTGCAGAAGAAGGTAGAATAGGCCTATAAGGTAAGGTAAGGAAGAAGGTATAAGGAGGAAAAAATAAATAGCCTAAGGGAGGCAAGTGTATTAATCGGCACTGTCTAATAGCCTTCCATTAGGCAATCCGACAGCTCATTTCTCTTTTACAAAAAAACTTCACCTATGATGCGTCAGGTAAAAATTTAATACCTAGGTAAGTACTAAATGTACTACACTTCATCAATAGTTTTATTCTAAAGGACTAAGCTATTACAGCGACGTCGGATTCGCTGTTGTTAAGCCTAGCAGTCCGTTAAAATGTTAAAAACATTACCTAAGGGCTAAGGTAGAGGTGAAAACGGAAACCATTGGCTAGCCGCACACGTGCAATATTATTGACAGAATAAATTTGTCAATACTAGTCAACACATACAAAAAAAACGGCAATACCTATAGCCCGCACGCAAGGAATATTACTGTCAATATGAGCATTATTGCCAATAATATGGTGTGTGTGCGGCTAGCCATTGTCTAGGACTACTACCTAGACTCTAGGACTAGGACTCTAGGACCCTAGAGTCTAGGTAGTAGGTACGTTCAGTAGGTAACATTAATAAACACCCAAAATTGCTTGGGTTTCACTTTTTTATGTATATTTTCTGATTTTACTGCAAATGAGGTTTTACTATTAGTATCTTCGTGATCCGCCAAATCCCCAGAATAAAGCTGTTTCAGCAGCGTGGAGATATTTTCTCTATAAAACGCACGTAGGCAACACAAAACTAGTCTTGAGTTTTTTAACATTTTCGTTAAAAAAAAACAGAATATCAAAAAGTCGTGTTAAATTAATTTCTACGAACACAATAATATGAAAGAAATAGGTAATTAAGTTTGAATTATAAATTAGGTACCTACCTATGAATAATATTCATGACTCACCTTTGTTTTGATCCATCAAAAATAACGAGAATCTACGTTAACTTATAATGTTTTAAATAAATACAATGTCACGATACATTTAAATAAATACTGTGTCCAGCTAACACCGATCGGCTCAAATAAATAATTGTTATTAATTCACCGACTTATTGAATTACTATAATTAAATAATTCGACTAACTCGGTCTAATGTGCGAACTAATGGAGTCTGTATCTTGATCTGGCTGCTTGCGCACGATTCCTAAACATGTGTGTTTCATGAAAAAAAAAAACCATCCCATTTCAAAACGTCCGCCCATAGACATTTTTATTCTGCAACTTATGAGCATGTCCGTAAGATTTAAAATTCGAATCTTCCGATTTGTAACTCCTGAAATTCAGTGTGATTAGAAATTGAACTTTATCCAGTCGTAATTGGAGTGCGTTTTGTCCTCCATGTTATAATGGGAGTTTCAGTTTCACTTTTTGCGTTGCATCGTTCAAAGGCGTGGCTTTTCTTTTCCCGCCCAAGTAAAAAAAAGCGGGAATCACTTTTGAACAATAATTGAGGCGTCAAATTGTATTATTTATGGCGGTACGAAAATTAACATAGAGTGTTTCAGTAATTGATTTTGAAATGTTTATAAGGAAGCACGTTACGGATGTGATTATTGTTTGGTTCGCTTTTAAAAATAGAAAATTAGTGATAAAAGAAAAAAAGTGTGGTAGTTAAGAATTCTTCGGGTGGTTTCTTTAAAGAAAAGTGTATAATACCTATGTATCGACATTCAACATACCTACCTACCTACCTATCTATCAGTCCGCTTCTACATGCTTGGTGCTTTATACATTTATCTAACTCATCACACGGTTCCTTGAGTACTTACTTGCAGGTTGTATTTTTTTTAGCGGGATATTGCTAGATAATAATTAAATTGTATCCTCGAGGAACTTGTGTTACGGGTACTATAGACAACAGAAATGCACAATCCTTTTAATACTTTTATATTATCTATACATAATATATTTAAGATTTTTATTATAATTATTATACATTTAATGCTCTTAGTATTATAAACATCCATAACCCAGGAATACAGAAAACTATTTTGTTCCTTTTGTTGAAATACCAAAACGCTCAATTAGTTAGTCATAGAGTTCGTTAAATAACAGCAATGAGTCAAAAATTTTAATTAAAACTGTGTACATATTTAGGTACTTAGTTGGGAATAAATAAAAACAATTTTGTGTTAGGTACTTATAAAACTGTTTTATTAGGAGCATACCTATTATACGGTATTCAATATAAAAATCTGTCTATTATCGGCCGATTCACTAGTATTGCCGAGACTAACCGCGTAAAGCTTATGAAGCTCATGAGGTCTATTCTTCTTTTCCTAAAGAAAATTGACAATCGTAATTTAAATAAATTTCTCAGTTGTAGTATTTTGCACCTAGGTAACGAGTTTGCTCCGAGTTCTGAGGGCCTAAAAACCCCGTGTTTCATATATATACCTATATTTTTTTAATATCTATGGACACTTCACACCACAATCTGATCCCGTGGTAAGTTCTCTAAGAACTTGTGTTACGGGTACCAGACAACGGAAATATATTTAATACTTTATACTATACACATATTTAAGATTTTTATTATATTATACACATATTTAATACACATCCATGACCCAGGAACACAGAAAAACTTTTTGTTCCTTTGGCGGGATTTGAACCCGCGACCTCCGGCTTGAGCACCAACACGCTCAACCAACTGAGCCAAATGTTTCATATATTTTGATAGAAAACAATTTTGACAGTTTTCAATAGAAATGCGTTAAATGCATAATATGAATTGCATAATATTATGATTCATCTTATGTTCACCTAAAGTGGCCTTTTAGACCCCCTGATAAATAAAAAACTAAAAATTATCGCAAAAATATTTATGTGAGCAGGGCCCTGTGTAATAAAAGTTACAAGTTGACAATTTTGTAAATAAGTGACAAATTTGTTAAGTAGTATTACCTTCTGTATATTGATACGTGTGTAAGTAGAAGTATACTTCCTGAAGGCTATTCGATTTATGTAGCTGTGTTAGAAATAAGTTGCTGTCAAATTACTTAACTCAAGCAACTTCGTCCTAACAATTTTATATTTTCGGGTGTTTCTTCAATATATTAAGGAGTTAAGCTATAGTCAGCTCACACTATCTACTTATAAACCTTTACCAGCACATTAAAAAGCAATAAAGATTACTTCGATAGGTTGGCACCGAAGAAGAAACGGGCCTTGGGCCTCATTTTGGTTATGCCGGCCCTGAGCGCTCTAAGTTCTGTTTACAAATACAGCGTGATACATAATTTTTAAATTTGTTTATCAATGACGGTCGCTTGTCAAATCGATACTTTCTAAGTGAAGTTTTGCATATAAAATGTGTTCTGAAAAATTGGTTCCGACAAAATATTGACAGGACAAAACAATTATCACACTGTACAACAAATAGATTTTTTTAATAGTTGAGACAGAAAAGGCTGCATTCTAAATAGAACTCTGCGTTAATGCAATAGAGCTGAAAATCGTGTAGAGTTGTCAAATCTGGGCGAAGACGACAACATATTTCAATTTACCTGTACCTGTGAAGAAACTATAAACTCTAGTTAAGTAGGTAATAGGTATGCCTTATTTCATGATTTTAGGCCGTCCGTCCGCGTCGGTGATGAGTCTTCATAAACAATAAGTAATAAACCTACTCTTAACACTGAAATTAGAATATAACCAAGAAGCATAGATAAACCATTGGTCTCGCTGGGCGCTCGACGAGACCAATGATTAGTCTATGCAAAGAAGAAATACAGAACCAGCGTCTGCCACTCGCTTACGATTACGAAACAGCCACAAATCAGATTACCGGTAAGTAGGTTAAAATAAGTCTAGATATAAACGTCACACATGCTTATTACCGTGGTGCAAAAGCTTATCTATACTGACTATACTTCTATACTATAATATTAATATAATAAAGAGGAAATGTTTGTTTGTTTGTTTGCATTGAATAGGCTCCGAAACTACTGGACCTATTTAGATGAAATTTGGCACAGATGTAGAGCAGACCACGGGGAAGGGAAGGCTACTTTTTATCTCGGAAGAATGTACGGTTTCTGCAAAATTAACTTTTGTGCACACGAAGTCGCGGGCAACATCTAGTCACGCATATTTTCCAAGTATCTGCCAGCAAGTAGAATTGCCATGATCTCAAATCCTATGCAAATTAAAAAAACATCCTTAACAAGAATAATAGGTAGTGTTGGCAGTTAGACACCATGAGGTACTTTTTATTTCCTCTCATTCCAGAACCTGAACTCCTGATCTGAAAACGTATATTATAAGCTAGGTAAGTACCAAACATCCAGAAACCGAGTTATTGCTTACTTATAAGTATTTTTTCCAATTTCGTGCATCCAAAAATATTCATAGTAACTCTGAGATGTGCAAATAAATATATAATTTACTCATATCTATTGAAACACAATCATAAATTGGGTATAATTTTTGAGATATTCCGTCCCCAGCTTCAGCTGTGCCAAGCCGGGAATAGAACCCGTCGCTTCGAATTAGTGTTATATGTTGAAAAACGCCTGTAGCGACGCCGCGCCAGTCGCCGCGACAGACGGCTTGGAACATCGGATATTTATATGTTTAATTTTTTAAATTTAACTACAACTTGTTTGCAGAGAAAATACGATTTTTTTTCTTGACACCAGTTAGTTTATTGACTCCAAATTCTTTATCAGTTACTTAGCCGCTTCTCAGCGGACAGTGTTCAGTGACCCACGCTTAAACTCTCTGTATTATGATAATTTTTATGGAATAGCCACCGCCCAAGCTTACGATGCATTTTCAAACTATTAATTTAAATTAAATAAATAACATAATAATTTCTATTTATCGCATTGCCAATTCAAATAAGTTTATTTCTAAATTCAAAAAATAAATAAAAAGGAGATCAGACAAAATTCCTGAACACAACATTCTAAATTCAAAAGCAAACGCGCGAAAGTGTCATGGCGGCAATAATTGGGTTTGACAGTTGTCGGCGGCGCAGGCGCACGCAGTTTGCGTACCCGCGTAACGAGAACGTACTAATCTTGTCTTGTTTCCTTGCGAATGTAATGAAGATTGACTGACATTTAAGAGGTTTGCTAATCAATTTTGATTATATTTTAGTAGATAATTCTAGCCGTATATTATTATCTAAATATTTGCTAACACTGCTACATACAAGAGTCTGGTATGTGGCAGCGATCTACGTCTGGTAATCAGACGTAGATACGGTACAGGTCGCGCAACGAATTAAGATCTTTCGACAAAAGTAGAGGGGGTATGCGCAGAAGTCAGTTTTTGGGTGTATTTAGCGGTAGCGGGCTCGGGCGGGGAGGAGTGGATGCGCCGAACGCATGCCGAACGTGGCTGCCGACACGCTATTGGTTCGTTAGTAATATATATTTTTTGCTATTGGTCACATGCGCGAACGATCCCCTCCACTTTCACTGAGCGCTCATAAATCGTTACGCGACCTATATGTGGCGCGAAAATTATTTACTGTTGGGTCGTATCAGAGCTTTTTACATTTGATGCCTATTGAAACTGGCTAGAATCTAGATCTTCAGGTATTGTTAGTAAAGGAAATTAATGCTATTTTTCATTAATTTCATTAGCATGCTAATTTTCATGTCTTAGCATGCTACGTGCTATTGCTATGCTATTTGCTAAAATCGATTTCGCAGCATCGTGAACTCTCGCGTCGCGTCGCGCGTCGAGTCAAAATTATTTCGCATCGGATTTTAGCATTAGCAAGTAGCGTTAGCACGTTGCCAGTTAGCACCAGGGTGTCGCAACTTCCTATCGTAAGTATTGGCGTTCGAAATCCAAAACTATACCTGACTATCGTCTGTGCAAACCACATACCTTGCTCGCTCTTTTATTGTGTGTACTCTTTCACACATCGCCTGTGATTGGTTAAACAGAAATAGAGGATTAATTTTAAATTTCAAACTACGAAATTCTATTCTATTAATTTGAAAAAATATTTTCAACTTTTACAAAATTTGATAACTCGTGTTTTGTTATTTGCAAAAAACTGTAATTTTTAGTGAAGTGACCTCGAAATCATATTTATAATGATAAAACACTGATTTATATAAAATAGGTTCATTTATATAACCACTATATAAACCTGCTTTAAATCAAATAATATCGGTGAGTATTTGTATAAAATTTTACCATATTTTTAACTTCTCGTTTTATTGAAAAGAGACATTTAAAGATTATATTTGTTTGACGACCTCTGTGGTTCAGCAGTTCAGCGCTTTGGTGCTCAAGCCAGGGGTCGCAGGTTCGAATCCTGCCGAAGGAACAAAAAGTTTTCTGTGTTCCTGGGTCATGGATGTGTACCTATATATGTGTATAATATAACAAAAATCGTAAATATACTTAAGTATAGTATTAACATGGTATTAATTAATATATTTCCTGTTTTCTGGTACCTACCTGTAACACAAGTTTTTCGGATACTTAGCACGGCGCCAGATTGACGTGGTGTGAAGCGTCCATACATATTATTATTATTATTTGTTTCAATTAATAAAATTTATTGTGTAATGATTTTAATATGCGTGCTAAGATTTCAGATTGTAAAGTTTCTCTATTAATAATATTAGATTCGAATGTTTATTAAGGCACGCAATATTGTTTAAAACAAAGTCATGTGCTTACCTAATATATTTTGTTATGTCTGCCAGTCAGTAAAAACTTTAAATAGGTACATAGTTACCTAATAATAATTATGTAGGTATTTTATTTTTAATACTATTGTACAGTTTTACCGCATACTTATTAATTCTCTCTAATCTAATTTTAACATTTAGTTTAACCTTTGTTAGTATTGTGAATAAGAAGGAATAAGTAAAATGTAATATAAATTCATAATTTGCAGGTATTGGATTCCCATTTCAAGGGCACGCAATAATAAATAAGACAACATGAAAATGTTTCAAGATTCTCATTCTTATAAAATGTACCTATCTATTTTGCACCAAAGGATAACCGCTGGAGTTAATCAGGCTATGTCGTATAATTATGTGGTAATCTGAAATATTTTGGTTACCAACTTTTAGCCCTCGTATCCACGAGAGTTTTTTTGTGGTCGCGAGTCGTGACGCGACAGAAAAACTGCACTGTAAATAGAACTCTGCACTTAATCTACAATAGAGCTGAAAATTGAAGTGTCAAGTGTACACGATTTTCAGCTGTGTCGTATTAGCGCAAAGTTCTATTTATAGTGTAGTTTTATCAGTCGCGAATCGCGATCACATAAAAACGCTCGTGGGAATGTAGCCTTACTTTTGTATTTCTTTAATGCAATAAAAACGATCGGATTATTGTTGTTTATTGTTTTATTTACCTTTTTAACCTAATAATTGGGTCCTAAAAATAAAATTGAAAAAGCCTGCGTATAGTTTTTTTATTTTTTTTTTCATTGTAGGCTTGAATCTTTTGCACTTTAGAAGATATAAATACGTAAAAAAGCTACGGTATAATTTTGAATTTCGAAATTATTATTTTTTATTCGGAGTGCCACCTCTTAATCTATACTAATATTATAAAGCTGAAGAGTTTGTTTGTTTGTTTGTTTGTTTGTTTGTTTGAACGCGCTAATCTCAGGAACTACTGGTACGAATTGAAAAATTCTTTTTGTGTTGGATAGTCCACTTATCGAGGAAGGCTTTAGGCTATATAGCATCATGCTAAACTCAATACGAGCGGAGTACCAATCAAGAATGTTACAAAATCGGGGCTTTTTTTCCTTTTGAGAGCTTTCGCTACGTACGCTGCGGAAACGGTTAAAGTTTCGCTAAAATGATGTATGGCAGAATTGTTCCCCTTTAAAAGCTCTAAAAAAAAGTCCGCGACAGTATATGTCTATCTTTTAAGGTTGGCTCACTATAACCTTTTTATACTTACCAAATTTGTTCTAAAAGTAAGCATTATTTGTGAAGGTGTTTTCATAAATATTATATTAATCCTTATCCAAGTAAATACGTTATTCATTACAAGCATTTAATCTAGAAGAAATTTGCCGTTTACATCATTTGATTTCAATGAGTATTTTAGAAGATATCGCAGTAATAAAATAATCATGCGCGCTATAGTAAGGAGCGCGGAGCGGGCGGGCAGTCGTGAAGTGGAAGCGCTTCTTCTACGTAAATGAAGTCGCGGGTAAATTTTAGCGATATCCCAAAGTAACTATTCCACGCGGACGAAGTCGCGGGGAAAAGCTAGTACGTAATATAGCTTTACATTCTCTTTGGTTAGCACTTAGCGCGGCGGTGCGAACCAGCGCGGTCGTGTTTTTTTTTCATTCATGAACGCAGATAATTATTTGCTGCGCACGATAATATTAGCATTCGTTTTTTTTAGCAACTTCGAATAATTTAATGATTGCTAATGGGCATTTAGCAATTAATAATTATTGCTAATGCTAATTATTCCAACACTAGGTATTGTAAATGTTGCGAACGCGTGCTGTAGGGCAAGATACACTATTGGGTCGTTGCATCTTAATAATTCTTAATTAGGTAATATGTAAGCATCTAGATAAATACCGAAAGCTTCGGTAGCAAACGTTTTTTGTACCTATGTATTCGGTAGGTACCAATAGCGAAGGCTGGTAGCTCCATCAAAAGGAAGGCCTAGGCCTAGCCTGTTGCAGAACTTATTTTAATAGATACCTACCTCTCTTATGAAATTTATTGGCTCGGACAAAAAATGGCAAGTGTCCGTAAATAAGTACAAGCTGTACAAGCAAAAAATATAGGTATATGATTTAATTTATACATAAGTCAATGTTGTAGGTTACAAATTTACATACATACAAACATATAATCACGCCTTTTTCCCATACGGATAGGCCTCTGCCTATCCACCACCACCACTTCTTTCCACTTGCTACGATCCTTACATACTTGTTTCGTTTCGTTCACTTTCATTCTTACCATCCATTCCTCCTCTTACATTCAACGTAGCGAAGTGGCTCTCCATGGTCCGCTTTTCGCCTCTGCGAGAACGAGACGTGATGGGTGGCGAACCACATCGCGCCGCCATTTTGGATAATTAAATTATTTTTATGATTATCCATTGCGTTCCCACGGATTGGTGGAGAGGGTAGGAATAGGGAAAGGGAAGGATAGGTGGTGTGGAAAGGAAGATTGGTAAGTTAGAGTGGGAAATAGGAAATATAAGATATTACCGCCCAGGAGGGCAAGGGATAGGACAGTAATAGCTAGGGAAGCCGGGGTCGCATACCCGTATACTATACCACAACTCCCGGACAGGTAAGTTAGGATGAGTATTCCATGACATCACAAATTTTCAAACTGTATTTTATCTTAATTAAACGTGAAGCCGGTGTGAATCGTATTATACGCACACGTCGCTAGTTGCTACGTGGCGTAGGGTACCTACGACGCCTATAACTCCATTCCTATCGGCTTCACTTACCATTTAAGACCTATTATACAGGCTAGGGCTTCCCAATGAAGGAGAACTAGCCTTCACAGTTCGCTATTGCCACTTACTTCATTTTTTTTTCGTTGGATTAATATTAGTAATGTGAATTCTTTCACGGTATTTTCACTTTAAAACGTCTCTGAAAAAAAAAACGTCGGAAATAATTACATTTCGACACGGTGGGTCTATATTTGCAAATAATAAGTTCATCGCAGGGATGTCTTGCCAATGACGCGAGAAAACGTGATTTGTCAAAGTATCATCCGGTATGGTGACCATGCTGTACGGATTTTGAGATTTTTGGACATTTTTTTCTGCACTGTTTTTATTTACTCCTAAGTTTATTATTCGATTATTTTAATTATTAAATACATAATATAATAATGAGAATGCTGTTGTAAACAAAAATAATTAGTAATTAGTAGACGTAATATATTGAAATATTTTCCTTGCATTTAAATTAATTTAAACTATTAATTTACACTATAAAATAATAATGTATTTAGTTATACCAGTAGACAAAGTATTATTAATGCATTTATTTATTTCAGAGACAATATCGACCTAGGAAGAAAAAATTAAACATAGAAGGAGTACTAAAATCGAAGCCGCTAACAGCTATCCGTCTCATAAAACATTAACGTCTAAAACCCATGTGAGAGTGAGAGAGAAAGCATGTCTTTTAGTAATTTTCAAAGGTTCTCTCGCCGTTGGAGATACTTTGGAAGTTTGGAGTCCATTTTTACGATGTTGGAATTTCGACTTTATGACACTTATAACAAGTGTTAGCATGTAGAATAAGAAGCGATACATGTTTCTTCTCTTACTAATAGCCGGGTCTCTATGCTATGGTCTTGTACTATTATTTATTCTGTGCTATGGCTATTACTCTGAGATATGCTAGATGTCTAATACTAATATAATAATACATCGGGTGACCAGCAGGTCAGCCGATGTATTACGGTTATTAAAAAATTTACATACAAAGTAATCGGCAACTTTACCTAAGCATCGCCATGTTTCGCATCTACCAAAGGTATTTTTTTTTTTTTTTTAATTTATTTATGGCGTCGGCTTATCACCATTTGCCAATGTCAAGTATATTATTTTCATCAACGTAGGTACTGTATTTCTAAATCGTCAAGTCCAAAGTCTAGTCAAAGTCCAAATAAATAGTCACGGTAGTCAATCAGTCAAGTCAGTCGATTCAGTAAAGTGGTAGACGCTTTACTGAAACTTCCTAGGGAGTTTTGGCGGGAAACCCAATTTAGCACGCATTTTGTAGAATGTATCACTTTTCCACATTAATGCACCTCAACGAATAATTAATGGTTAATATTCCACCACTATAACACATTAAAAACCGAATTAACACGAATTTAGAAAAATAATACAGAAACACAACATTGCTGATTGACTTTCCCGGCAAAACTCCTACCAAAGGTATTATTACGTTTTGTATCAAAAATTTTCTTTTTTCTTTAAATTAATAATGCTGGGACCATATGATCCGAAATTCGGAACGCCGGAGACGCCTCTGAGCTATACAAGTACATTAATAGACTTGAACATCAAATACATTGGTGTCGAGATGTCAGATTTGAAATTGACATTTGACTTGACACTCGTGTGTTCGATTTTCAGTTTTATTTTAATCTAGTACAATGTTCTATTTACAGTGCTCTGAATGCTGGCTCGAAATGGGCCCGCTGGATTCCGGATCATATTATAGTCCCGGCCTAAAGTAAATGTTGTGGCCACAGTACACCACAATTACGTTGTGTTAGCGCGGCCATCGCTCACGTCGCATCCACGCTACGCTGCAGCCCAACGATTCATTACAGTTTAAGTTCAGGTCTGAAAAACTTTATTTAATTAATTTAAAAATAGAAAGCTTATTTAATAAATATACTAAAATGGTCCTGATTGGCAAACTGTCTTTCTAAGCCTTAGTAGTCTTCTCTTACTAATATCCAGGTATCCGAGTTTGTGCCATTCCAAAATATAATTCACTAGCTTTTGCTCGAGGCTACGCCCGCGTAAATATACAGTATCAGTATCCCATAGTAACACTGTACGTTTTTGGCATAAAAAGTAGCTTATGTGTTAATCCAGAGCATAAACGCTTTACCATACCAAATTTCATCTAAATCCGTTAAGTAGTTTATGCGTAAAAGTGTAACAAACATCCATTCTCAATTCCTCACAAACTTTCACATTTTAATTCAAATAATAATTTAACATTTATATGTCTTTTTAGGGTTCCGTTCTTCGAAAAAAAAAACGGAATCCTTATAGGATCACTTTGTTGTCCGTCCGTCCGTATGTCTGTCTGTCAAGACTCAAGACCCTTTTTCTCATGACGTGTGGATGTATCAACCTGGAATTTATATCAAACTAGCTGTTTCCCGCGGCTCCACCCGCGTAAATATAGTATCCCTCGGGAACACTGTACTTTTTTGGGATAAAAAGTAGCCTATGTTTTAATCCAGGGCCCAAACTACTACCATACAGAATTTCAATCCGTTCAGTAGTTTTTGTGAGAAAGAGGAACAAACATCCATCCATCCTCACAAACTTTCACATTTATAATATTAGTAGGTCTACTGTCCCTTGGAGCTGTGAAAAAGTCAAACTTCTAATCCAACGCAATCAATAGATAAAGCCGCTTATGCCGCAAATTTTCGACATTCGCAAGGGAATCAAAACTTACAGGGAAACCTCCCGTGAACTCAGAATCTTGAAATTTGGTACGAAGCAACGTCTTATAGTACCTACTACCTACAGATAAAGAAAAATAATTTTATACTTACTACCCCCTTTCCTCATGAACGCGTAGAGGTATTAAATTGAAATTCATATCAAATGCTCAGGTCTATAATACCTTTAAGTTGTAACAAAATCACTACAGGTATGTACGGAACCCAACTGCGCGAGTCCGACTCGCACTTGGCCGGTTTTTTATTTAACTTGTTTCAGTTCGAGTTAACTGAACCATCAAACCACCATGAAGGAGATACCTATGGGCTAGAACCACTTACGATCAGGTAAGAAGCATGATTTTCTATAAAAGTCTACTATATATTTTTTTTTGCTTTGAAGACAAAATCTTGACCTTAGGTTATTAAAAATTAACTAACCATAATTGCTTCTAACGACGATGCCTGTAGACCTCCCTGTCGAAAGTATAATTAAAAAAATAATATATTTGTTACGGCTCATCGCGGGCCACTCCCGTGTTGACGTGTGTGCGAAATTAATGGGTTCTGCCGCTAACGGGCCGTGCTTACAATGCGCAAACATCCGGATGCGCAGGCGCCGGGGGATGAAAAAAAACCCGGTCACTTGTTAAAAGGATTTTAATGGAGCTTACAACATGTAGTATTTTACAACAGTCTTTAAAAAAAACATAAATATTTATTTTAATATTGATGTTGCCTAGTATGAAATTACATTTTTACAAATTAAATTCTAAAATTGTTAAATAGAGACACATAAAATATATAAAAGCAAAAAAATTATGTATGTTGAGTGTTGACGCAATAAAAAATTATAATCAAATAAAAATAACCCATCTTATTCTCGCAAAACGATATATTGTGACGTCACGATCGCCGTACATTGTATAATGATGGTTTAATGACTTTATTATGACCGTAGCACATCGTGACGTCACTGTGTATCTTAGTTATTTTTTTAATATTTACAAAAATGAGTTTTAGACCGTCTATTATTATGTTGTAACATTGAATACTTAGAGGAAAAATATTTTTTTATCAATTTGTCTAATAGTAGGTATCTAAAGTGTGTAAACATTGCATTTGTGTATGGAATGGGATATATTATTTTAAACAGCTATAATAGTACATAGTTCGAATAAAAATTATCATCCTTACTTTTAAATTACATAAAATTCGCTAGAAATATGATTGTCATTTGTAAAACGTGTTCTTAATTAAAGTTTTTGAGCAATTTGTTGTCAGAGATTTGTAACTCAATATAATCTACAATCCACAAATAACTTTTGATGTTTCCTGAGGAAATTTCTAATTTGTGAAGATAACTATAATCTTAATTGAAAACAGGCCACCGTAAAAAAGACACCATTTTATCTCTATGAAGATAATGTCGTTAAACTTTGACACTTTTTTATGGGACGTCTTTATCGACGTCTTAAGTGCACGTCAGTGTTGCCACTTGATTTTTACAATTTTTACCGTTCGCCGCCTTTGACAGTCCTCGGGGGATTTCAAATGCGTTGACATCTCACCGCTGACACCGCATTTATCCACTTTTTCTATCCCATATGAATGGTTCGGTGCATAAAAAGTTGCGTCTGTGGCTCAATAGTGTCGTTTGCGTTGCATGAAAGAGGGTGTAGGTTTGATGCCGGGTGGCATTAATTAATGACATTTTTAGATAGGTACGTTTATAATTGGACTTCGAACTTTTTCAATACCATGTTACTAATGTAATGAAAAGGAATAAACTAATGTCATGTTTGTATGTTTGCATTGGAAAGGCTCCGAAAATATTGAGTCGTTTCGATTAAATTTGGCACAGGCATCGATTACACCACGAGGAACTACATAGGCTACTTTTTATCGCAGCAAAATGTTCGGTTCCCACGAGTTATTCTTTAGCGCGCACGAAGTCGTGGGCAACATCTATCTTTATAGATACTTATTACTTATATAATATTAAAAAGGGGAAAGTTTTGTTTGTTTGAATGTTTGCATTGAATAGGCTCCGAAACTACTGGCCCGATTTTGATTAAAATTGGCACAGATATAGAGTAAGCCACGGAGAAGGACATAAGCTTTTTATCGCAGCAAAATGTTCGATTCCCACCAGATAGCGCGCACGAAGTCGCGGGCAACATCTAGTCTATACTAATATAATAAAGAGGAAAAGTTTGTTTGTTTGCATTAAATAGGCTCTGAAACTACTGGACTGATTTTGATAAAATTTGGCACAGATGTAGAGTAGACCACGGGGATGGACATATGCTACTTTTTATCCCGAAAAAAAGGTTCAGTTTCTGGGAAATTAACTTTTGTACGCACGTATTCACGAAGTAACATCTAGTATTTGATAAACAGATTAAATCTTGCTTAAAGTTTAACTGAAAATGATTATGCATCGGCTCTTTTTAACTTGCGAACATATAAGTTCGCATTGAAAAATACAAGCAACGTTCAAAAGTAATCCAATACGGATGCGTTTCTCGAAACTTCACAAATAGCCGACCACCCAATTGTCGGCGTATCGGTTACAGTTGCGCCCGCGCCGACAATACTGTCAAACGTCATGTCACCGGACCGTGAACTGTCAAAAACAGTAGCGTCTTTGATAAACTAATCATATTAGTTTAGTTCTTGTCTATTGCTATTTGCTACCTACAAAATGTCTAATACAGAGCCAATTTTTCGAGTAATGCCCACTGGTAATAGCAAAATGTTAATAATAACCAGTAGGTTAACGTGTATGAAGTATACGGCCGCCGGAATATATTTGTAAATATCTCCGATATCTGTGCGTTTAAGTTCATACTTACCATAATGAATGTTTTTGTATATGATGTAAGTAAACTAATGAACAGGTTTTGTTTATCAATTTCGAAAAAAAAATTTTTTTTGGTACTTTTTATACGTATTTAATTAGTAAACTAAGTACACATCAAATATTTTTTTTTACATTTAACAAGTAAGTAGTAATGCTTCATATCAATATTTCTGAATATTTTAATGAAACTAAATATTTCAAATGTAGTCCGATCCCCTATTTCTACTGATGAAAATACCTCGAAGTATCTTCCGAAAAGGATGTGACGACACAAACACAGTAAACACATAATATGCAGTAGTGAAATGGAACGTGTTTCTGTAAATTAATAGTCCATGACATCTTATAAAGTCATTATTAATGTATGTATTTTGTTTCCTCTAATTCCGTGCTATATTGAGTTAGCTCAAAATGGTTTTCATGTATTTTTTCCAATGTATTGACCTCTATAGGAGTAATAGTGTTCTGTGGTATTGACACATCGTTAGTAAGACAGAGGAGCAGAAAACACATAGTAGGTACCAACAAGTAGCCATAGTATCTTTGAGTATATAACTACTAGAGAGAGTTTTAGCCAGCAAACGCGTGTCCTTTTTCTGCTTGTGTGCATTGTATTAGTGTACGTGCAGGGATGTAACGTATATCGATATAATATCGATAAACTACTCGACTTTTTTGTGGTACCTATCGACGTTTGTAGATATTTTTGTAATTCTGAATTTTTATTTTATAAACACATTTTAAGTTTTATGTCATCAGTTTATATTGTGTAAAACTCATTAAGTACCTTTTTAATTTAAGATAATATAGGTATTTGAAATTTACAAGATTTTATTAGATGTTTAAAAAATATTGTGTTCTTATAAGGTTTGTTTGTTTGCATGGGCTCCGAAAGTACTTGACCGATTTTGATGAAATTTTGCACATATATAGAAAAGACCACATAGGCTACTTTTTTGCGGCACGGCATTTCTTTTAGCGCGCACGATGGCGCGGGCAACATCTAGTTTTTATCATAAAAGCGTTTTCCCATTATCCGACACGATATCGGTAAAGAATGCTGATAGCCGATACACAATAGCCAAAGGCGAGTAAAATGTATGAAATAATTAGTAGCATAATTCTTTCACACTATTCAGTCAATTGCGTATTTTAATTATAAAATAAGTATTATGAGAAAACGTTTTATTAATAACTATTTACATTAAATAAAATTACTCCCTATATCTACCAATTGAAAGTTTACAATTCCTAACAATTCTGCACTATTGTAATAGAAATAGACCGTTCATAAATATTTTTAGCCGACTTTAAAAAAAAGGAGGTTCTGTGTTCGGCTGTATATAATATGTCACCGTAAAATTGTAAAAACCGTTCGATTGTAATATTACTAGAGATATTATATTATGTCGACAGATTGTCAAATAAAAATTTCTCCTTACAATAATTGTACGCATTATTTTTAGTTTTAATTATTATTATGAAAAAAAAACAAATATGGCGGCGCGGGGCACTTGCCATTTAACCAATCGGCACGGTAAATATTACAATGTAACGAAAAATAACGAGTAAAATTGTAAGAAGTAATTTTTATTTGACAATCTGTCGACATTTTATAATATCTCTAGTAATATATCTAACGGTTTTTAAAATTTTATGGTGACATCTACACTAATATTATAAAGAGGAAAACTTTGTTTGTATGTTTGTTTGTTTGTTTGGTTGTAATGAATAGGCTCAAAAAGTACTGGACCGATTTCAAAAATTCTTTCACCATTCGAAAGCTACATTATCCACGAGTAACATAGGCTAAATTTTATTTTGGAAAAAAATAGGGTTCCGTAAGATATTTGGGGTTTTCGGACACAAGGTGTAAAAAACCAACCAGAAAAGTTACTTATTTTGCGTACGCTGCCTAAACTATAAAAGATAGAACCATAAAATGTTCTAATTTATTGTAGATCTTATAAATATCTACAAAAAAGTCCGCGACACACTATACCTATCTGTGTCGAGTGAGGCACAACAACAATTTTTTAATTTAAAAATCTTGATTTTTTTTGGACTACATTTAAACGCGTTTATTTTACTCATGCTATTAATCCTTATCAAAATAAATTATTTTATCACTAAGTACATAATATTTGGTCGTTGAATGATGAAAATTGAACGTTTGGTTTTGTAGTTATGGCGAAATTAAAATATTACGATTTCTGCTCCACGGCCCGTTGCCAAGTAGGCGTCACCAAGGCGGGGGTGTGCCTGCGGGAGTGGAGTTTAGATCTATGAGGTAGGATTAGTATTAGTATTGTACCCATAGATTATACAGATAATATGTACATTGTACCCGTGCGAAGCCGGGGCGGGTCGCTAGTATATTATACAGCCGAACACAGAACCTCCTCTTTATTAGTAAGTAAGCCTTAATAATACCGACCCGATAATATATCCCGACGGACATACTATCAGGAATCTGGAAGGCCGGGGAAAATTTAGAGCATTGAAAATATAACTCTGGACTGATACAATAGAACTGAAAATCGAACACACGAGTCTCATGTCAAATCTGACAACACAAAAATTTTGCGTTCGATTTCCTCTCTTTGTATTGTATTTGCATTTATGATTAGCATCTAAATAGTAAATACATTGAGAGATTAGCTGAGTCAGTCAGATTACTCACTTGCTTGGGGGCCTAGCAGGAACAATTGTCAATTGCGTAAGCGTTACGTTATCGAAAGAGATTTGTATAAAAATTATGACAGCGCTCATACAATTGACATTCGATAACATTGCATTTACGCACCTGTCAATTGTTCCTGCTAGGCCCATATTTACAGGAATAAAAGTGCTTTTCTATCCGATATCAAACCGATAATGTGAAAGACCTATGTGTTTCATATATTTTACTTGCCCTTGCATGGCTATTGAATATCGATTACTGTATCGGTATTCGATACCGATATCGTTTTCGATCTGGATCGGATAATGGAAAAATGCTCTTTGTGCATTTTAATTGGAAACTAAATAAAAAAAATATGTTTAAGAAAGTATAATTATATTATTGTAAGTCTTCTTAATTGTCCGGTAAAACAGAAATATCTTCCCCGTATCAATACCGTCACACCAAGCTGTCTCACTGGTGGAACACACTCTTCTAATTTTCGCATCTAACTGCTTCAATCTATTCGCCTCTTCTTCCGGAGCATTTCCGAGACCTAATAAAACCGTTTAGTAAAAGTTTATTATCTTTATCGATAAACTCCTGTATCAGTAGGGTACATCACTCAAAATACGCAGAAAAACAAAGCTTTTATTTTGCACAAATTATTACTCATTACGTGATATTCATCATTAAAGCGTGATATAGTACGAAAAAGGTTCGTTAAATTTAATGATTATCTGTTTATATTATAAAAATACTCATTATTTAGTTCACAAAACATTGTTAAAACATTACGTGTAAAATGATAATTCCAAGTATTTGACACCTTCTGTCGTCATTCTTGAGGCACAATATGCAGCGGCGCAACACATATTAGATGTTTTAAAATTAATATCTTCTTTACACATTTATTTTCATTTATAAAATACAAAAAATACACAGAGCTACTGCTCTGCAATGGCCTACTGAGCTGGCCATAACATGACACGAAACACGTGTTTATACACCGATATAAGCTCTTTCATTCGCTCGTATTGATACATCGTTAGTAAGACAGAGCAACAGAAAACAATAGTACCAACTTTCAAAAACTATGACTCCGTCTTTAGAAGTCTTTGCATAGTATAGTAAAACTATGGCTCCGTCTTTAGAAGTATTTGCAAATAATACTAGTATGACGTTACAGCACAGATAATAATTTATCAAACATCATGGCGAACAATAGTGTTTTCGGCGGTTTATGAAAAGTGTATTTTTAAAATATTTTTGTAGGTTTTTAGGTTTCAAAATATTTATGTAATGTAATATTTTTTTAACAAATATGAAACAATTATGAAGCGTTTAGGACATAAATAAGAAGAAGGTCAAGTAGCCTATTGTTTGTGCTAGCCCCACTGTATTATTCTCCTATCGATAGTGTCGCTAGTTAGTAGTTACTAATAAATTTAGGAAATTACAAAAAACTATTTATTCTAAAACTTATCACAAACTGGAAAAAGTTTATTTAGTTTTAAAACGAAACCTCGAAGTAATAATTCATAACCCAATTAACTTACATGCTATTTTTATTTTCAATCCAGACATATTAATACAAGTAAGGATGTAAGCAAATTCACACTTGAAAAACATTACGCCAATTGATATATAGGTCATAAAAACTTCAGCAATATTTTTACAAGTTACGATGTACAATCGCCGACAAAAAAGGTGTACATGTCACCGTAAAATTGCAAAAATCGTTAGATTGTCATATAACTAACGAGATTGTAAAAATATATCAAAAGATTCTTTACTTTAATATATTTATATAACGAAAAATAATGTTTATGTCACCGTAACATTGTGAAAACCGTTAGATATAACTAGTGAAATTGTAAAATGTCAAAAGACTGCGGAGCGGATATTCTGCTTATAATTTAACACATTATTTTTTGTTACATCTATACTTCTATATCTACACTAAGGGGCCATCCACATATTACGTCACAAAATTTCGACTTTTTGAACCCCTACCCCCCCATGTCACGCTTTTTAGTGTCCCTGTACCTGTATTTAACATGTACTGTCACACTTTCATGTCATGGGATACTCTTCCCAACTTACCTGTCCGGTAGTTGTGGTATAGTATACGGGTACGCGACCCCGGCTTCCCTAGCTATTACTGTCCTATCCCTTGCCCTCCTGGGCGGTAATATCCTACATTCCCTATTTCCCACTCTAACTTACCAATCTTCCTTTCCACACCACCTATCCTTCCCTTTCCCTATTCCTACCCTCTCCACCAATCCGTGGAAATGCAATGGATAATCAAAATTAATTTATTTATCCAAAATGGCGGCGATGTGGTTCGCCACCCATCACGTCTCGTTTCTCGCGGAGGCGAAAAGCGGACCATGGAGAGACGCTTGGCTACGTTGAATGTAAGAGGAGGAATGGATGGTAAGAATGAAAGTGGACGAAGCGAAAGAAGTATGTAAGAATCGTAGCAAGTGGAAAGAAGTGGTCTCTGCCTACCCCTACAGGAAAAAGGCGTGATTATATGTATATGTATGTATGTCACACTTTGTATGACCTCCCCTCCCCCATCAGGTGTGACGTAATATGTGGATGGACCCTAATATAATAAAGAGGAAAGGTTTATTTATTTGCATCGAATTGGCTCCGAAGCTACTGACCGATTTTAATGAAATTTAGCACGGATATCTAGGTACCTATATAGATCACGGGGAAGGACATAGGCTACTTATTATTGCGGCAAAATGTACGGTTTCCTCGAGATTTTTGCGCGCTCTAAATCGAGGGAAACATGTAATTATAAATATAGAGCAAAGAATCTTTCGATAGATTTTTACAATCTCGCTAGTTATATTACAATATAACGGTTTTTACAATTTGACGGTGACATATACATTTCGAGTGTTACACCGCAACTGTAGTCTGTACGGTGTAAATTTAATTAAAGCCCATACAGCGTGGTGATTTCAAAGAGTGGAAATTTGTCGCGACAGTATTTACGGCGACAGCGGCGAGTAGCTCATGATGCTGACATCAAAGCTGGGGACGGTGTCCATGTGTGTGGTAGAGAATGGGACATTCTGTTTTTTTGTAAGCTATTTTACGCGACTTATTGACTAATGTAAAACTTTTTTGCCAAACATCAACAGCTGCTTTCGAAACCAATAGTATTTGCATTGAATAGGCTCCGAAACTACTAGACCGATTTAGATGAAATTTGGCACAGGTGTAGAGTAGACCAAGGGGAAGTCAATTGTTATTTACTTCCCCTTGGTCTACTTTATTATTTTTAATATTTTTATCGCAAAATAATTTACAGTTTCTGCGAAATTAACTTTTACGCGCACGAAGTCGCAACCTTGGTATTTTATTTAACATCTAGTTGTTAAATAAAATACCATTGTTGCTAAGCATTAATTTTTTCTGCTATTTGGTGAACTTCTACATTGAATACTAGCTTTTGACCGCGGCTCCGCCCACGTAATTTATACAGTATACTACAGAAACACTATAGTTATTCGGGATAAAAGTAGCCTAAATGTTAATCAAGAGCTTAAACTACTGCCATACCAAATTTCACCGAAACTGTTCAGTAGGTTTTGCCTCAAAGAGTAGCAAACATCCATCCATCCATCCACATTTATAATAGTAGTGGGACTAATAAATCATAAATAATTGCAATCATTTAAAAGAATAACTGAAGAAAAAAATTAGGACTGTCCTGTTTTGACCAAAATGTTGGTTACCGTCTGAAATCTGGCGTCACGTGTACGGGTGCAGGTCGCATTGCTCCCGGGGGACGAATTAAAAAACACAAGTTTGTTTTGTAAATAATACTTTATTGCGATACAGACGAAAGTGGTTAAAGATACCGATAGTCGGCAAATGGCAATGTAAAAAAATGCGGCAAAACATTGAGCAACTGGTTAGAAAAATCCGTCATTTGGCTTATTAGTAAACGGTATTTAATTATTTCCCAATTAGTTCAAGCCTGTGACTCGTTTTTATGCAGTTGTGATAAGATGAAATAATTTACAGCAGGCTTTAAGTGAGACCACGAAAAAAAGTTATAGAAAGATATTTTAAATCACATATACTGAATCAAAAGTTCAGCATATTAAAAAATGACTAGGTACGCAAAAGTTCTTACCTGGGCCTATGAGACCTTAATCATTGAAATTTGATGAATAGTTGGGGCACTATCGATGGAACAAATATACATACATACATGGACTGCCAAAATCATTATCCTTCCTTTTGGCTTCTCGATAGTGTAAAAATTGTGTTACTAATTTGACCCCCGTTTAGATTATATCATAATAATAAAATGATCCATATTTATAGAGGAATACTTTTATTTAAATAAAAAATCGATCATGGAATTATTATTCGCTTTCTTCGGTCTTATTTTCGCTCTTGTTCTCTTCGCTTTCACTTTTGTTCTGTTCGCTGCTCTCGCTCTTGTTCTGTTCGCTGCTCTCGCTCTTGTCCTGTTCGCTGCTCTCGCTCTTGTTCTGTTCGCTGCTCTCGCTCTTGTTCTGTTCGCTGCTCTCGCTCTCGTTCTGTTCGCTGCTCTCGCTCTTGTTCTGTTCGCTGCTCTCGCTCTTATTCTGTTCGCTGCTCTCGCTCTTGTTCTCTTCACTTTCGCTCTTGTTTTGTTCGCTGCTTTCGCTCTTGTTCTCTTCACTTTCGCTCTTGTTTTGTTCGCTGCTTTCGCTCTTGTTCTCTTCACTTTCACTCTTGTTTTGTTCGCTGCTTTCGCTTTTGTTTTCCTCGCTCTCACTCTTGTTTTCTTCGCTCTTTTCCTCGCTCTCTTCTTTCTCGTCCCAAGCACCAGGACAGTTGTAGTGCCTATTGATGCGAAGCCAATCCTTGTCTGTGATATATTCACGCTGACCCATAGTACCTTCATGCTCCTGTGATAAAAACGTAATATTATGTTTAGTCGCATTCATCAAAGATACTATTTTACTCTCTGGAGATTATTGTATCTGTCCTTTATTAAGTAATTTTTATCGTACTAAGAATATCATCCTATTCGTGTATCATAGAATTTATAATAAAATTCGTGTATATAGAACGTCTCACCTGCAGGGCAACAATGGTCTTCTCGCCATTGGAGGTGAAGGCATAAGGTCCGTAGTGAAGGCAACTGACGTAATCGTACTCAACGTCGAGGTTGTCAACTAGATCTGGGCTATAGATGTCGAAGTTATGTTCGGTGCCTTAAAAACAAATAATTACGATTAGTAATAAGCTTAAAATAATTAGCTTAAAAGTTGCAAGAAGCGAGAAAGTTTTTATAGATATTCCATTATATGTGTAGGGAGTAGGGACATTGTTTTCATCAAATGAGCTCCATCTTTTAAGGGAATATTCAAACTAGGCTACTACTTGCAAGTCAAGCCACAAAGAGTAGCCAAGTCAAGGTAACGTACGTACCAACAATAGGTTCCTTTTAACTATACGGACGGTAAACATAGTTGCCATGGTCATGGGTGGACTGCATGTGCAGGAAGCCAAGACTGTGAATTCACTCGTGGATGATGGTGGTGGAAGCAGCCGACTCCGGGGCAGTTGTAGCTTAAGCCGATAGAAAGTACATTCTAATACGTACCAGAGATGAGGTTCTCCTCGACAATGCGGACGTAGTTGTCGCGGTCGTGGGTGGACTGCATGTGCAGGAAGCCGAGGATGTGCATCCACTCGTGGACGATGGTGGCGTGGCGGAAGCAGCCGACTCCGGGGTAGTTGCGGGCCAGGTTTAGAGTGTGGATACCACGGGATTGCCAGTAACCAACGTGGGCGTAGCAGCCGCCGGCGTCACCCTATTAATAATCAAAACTTTCAATGATTTGCACCGAAACTTAATCGGTTTACAGCAAGACAGTAAATTGGACTCAAAGAAAAACAACTTTCGTTGTGATTATACATGTAAGGTAATCGATTACTAATAGTTAGGTTATAGATCACGTGATAGAAGTGAAACCTACATACGTTGTATGAAGGTTCTTCTGTCACGTGCGAAGTGCATTTTTTTTTCAATCAGTCCAAGAGAACTTACAGTAAGTCTCACGAAGACGGGCTCGTTCTCCTCACGTTTGCGGAACTTAACGCAGGTGTGGCGCTCGATGTCAGCGATTCCCTCCTCGATAGCGGCCTGCTGCAGGGGACCTGGAAATACGAGACAAGTGAAACCCCTAATAGACTTTAACGTGATGTGTTAACTATCATCAGTAACCACCACTATCGTCAATGCTACTAGAGCAGAGACCATATAGCTTCACTGGGATAGGCAGATAAGCCTATTGCTATTCCAATTTTTCCAAGCCTATTGCAATTAAAAATAGGTACAAAAATATTAAAGTGTTTACTACTATCTGAATTCTAGAACAATTTGTAAAGTAAACAATACAATATTCTACATTCCACTTTGATTAACACACTCGAGTCCAATTTCAAAAGTCATGATTATATTTTAGAGATTAACCAAGACTAGGTCGATTGAGTACTTAAAATGATCACTATAGTCTAAGTAATTTTGAATTGGTAGTTTTTTCCGCCATCATCAATACGTATAATAAGTACAGATTTTTTGTAAAAAATTTTTTGTGGTTTTTTTTCAGCCTACAAATCATTTATTTGACAAAAATTAATAAAAAACATAACTTTTAACCATTTGATAATACATGACAAAATTTCAATAAAAAATTACATTTCAATAATTATACGTTTTGGATCTAAATTTTGATACCATTTAAAAGTTTATTATCTTTGTTTCCAACATAACATAATGATTAAAACCGTAATATTATCTGGGGTAAAGATAAAATAATAATTAATTTATCAATAACCATAATCCTAATTTATCTCGACATAATTATTCATTCGGCATTAAAAGATAAAAAATTACGTCGTACTTGTACGGTACAAGTGATTAATAAATAATTATATTGGGTGTCCATGCGTTTTGGTTTTTAGGACACATTCCTTTTAATTATAAATTCACATTTTGATTTTTGACGTTCGGACGTATCTAATGCTAGCCTGTTCTGAAATTTCTCCGACCTACCGGATTACGGACAACATAGTCCCAGGCTCCCAACTTCATCTCACTTACCAAACTCATCCTCGCCGAACTCCCACACTACGGTGTTGTTGGGCCATTTGGTGTTCGGCCAGGTGTAGGCGTTGCGTCCGGCGGCGTACTGCTGCATCATGGCCTCGACCTGCCAGTCGTCCAGCAGGATGTCGCCCTGGTACTTGCCGCTGACCTCCTCGGGGTTTGCGAGCGGGTTGAACCGGGCGCGAGTGAGGTAGGAGCCATCATCTGGAGGAAGTTAATTTATTACTTTGTAGCAAAGATTTCGAAACTCAAGATAGGAGTAAGGAGCTATGACATACATTTGACCGAACAAATCTTCATACAATAAAAAGTTACGCCATCTTGCCATCTTCACCATACTTCAAATGTCAGCCATCTTGTTTTCACCATACTTCAAATCTTAAAATATCCCTAAAATCTCTAAAGTGGGGCCATTTAACTTAAATGTCTATGCTTTGTAGCTGTGATGTGGGGTTCCTGTAACTCTATTCCTATTGGCTCCACTTGCCAGTTACCACTTACCTTTAAATGCCCTCATCCAAATGCCTACCTATTATACAGGCAAGGGATTCCCTATGAAGGAGAACCAGCTTTCGCAACTGGTATTTAGTTAGTTTTTTCGTGCGAATCATGAATTACATATTTCGTTACTTCATTAGGGCTTATCTCGTTCATGACCACCATAGAAATGAGTTTTGTCCACACAAATTCTTGTCTATTCAGACATACTGACAGTTAATATGGAGAAAATGACATTCCTTTGTCAATCTGTCATTTTGTCTATTCTTCCGTAGATAGAGACCATTTCTACGGTGGATATGCTCATAACTCATCCAACTGTCTTGTCTTTCCCGCCAAAACTACTGAACCTTTTAAAAAATTAAATTTAGTACACAGTCTAGAGCCTGACAAAGGCTACTTTTTATCGCGGGACATATACGGTTACCGTGGGTTACTCTACTTACGCGGGCGGAGCTGCGGGCATCAGCTAGTAAGTCATAACGCAGGGTTTTATTAATCCGTGTTTGTAGATTATATTATTAGCGAACAGATTGAACAACAGTAACTACAGTTTTTATGAAAAACTGTTAGGTATTTACCTACCTGACTACGTAAGTTATACTCATATACCCTATGTCATTTGGCGCTACGGTGGAACAAACATACATAGTACATACATACATAGCCCGCCAAAATCATTACTATTCCTTTTGGCCATAAGGCGAGGCCAAAAGCTTTTGGCCTCGCCATAGTCGGGTAAAAAATAAATAGATCCCTACAAACTAAGGGGCAGTCCATTAATCACGTGATGTTTTTAACAACTTTTTAGACCCATCCCCTCCCCTGGTGATACGTGGTGAGGTTTTATACTACCCTCCCCCACCTAAGATCACGTGTATTTTTTTTTTACATAGTAAGCAGGTCATGTTTGAAGAAAACTTAACTTAAAAAAACAATTTAATTGAATAATTTAAGCAATTAAAAACTATACGAGTCATATTTTTTCTTGTAAGTATTTTAACAACACTACGAATCTACAACCAATAATAATTTCGGTATGCATAGACTAGATTCGAAAATTAATACACGTGATGTCTCCTTATACCCCCTCCTCCCCTTGGTGATACTTGGTGATTTTTTTTCGAACCCCCCCCCCCCCTCCCCCTTTAGGCATCACGTGATTAATAGACGACCCCTAACTAGTTTTTTTAAGAAAGGGAATTTTAGTTTAATTATATGTGACTGAGGCTGTAATATTATAGATTCTTTTATTCTATTTCTTGCAATAATCTATATATATAAAAGAAAGTCGTGTTAGTTACACCATTTATAACTCAAGAACGGCTGAACCGATTTGGCTGAAAATTGGTAGGGAGGTATCTTAGAACCAGGAAAAGGACATAGGATACTATTTATCGCAGGAAAATGTACGATTCCCGTGGAATGCTGTATTTACGCTTTTACGTAAAAACTACTTAACCGATCATCATGAAATTTGGCACAGATATAAAGTAGACTACGAGAAAGAACATAGGTTACTTTTTATTGCATAAAAATGTACGGTTCCTGTGGAATACTGTATAATTTACGCTTTTACGTAACTACTTACCCGATCATCATGAAATTTGCTATAGATACAAAGTAGACCACGAGGAAGGACATAGGCTACTTTTTATTGCAAGAAAATATACGGTTCCCGTGGAATATTGTATTTACGCTTTTACGTAAAAACTACTTAACCGATCATCATGAAATTTTGCACAGATATAAAGTAGAGCACGGGAAAGGACATAGGGTACTTTTTATTGCAGAAAATGTACGGTTCCCGTGGAATACTGTATTTACGCTTTTACGTAAGAAACTACATAACCGATCATCATGAAATTTGGCAGAGATATAAAGTAGACCACTGGGAAGACAATAGGCTACTTTTTATCGCGGGAAATGTACGGTTCCTGTGGACAACTGTTTTTACGCTTTTACGTAAAACTACTTAACCGATCATCATGAAAATTGGCACAGACATAGAGTAGACTACGAGAAAGAGCATAGGCTACTATTTATCGCAGAAAAATATGTTTGGGGATTTTGTAAATAGGGGATTTAGGGATTTACAAATAATGTGATTTACGCGACGATACTCAAAGGAAAATTCGAAGGTGAGGAAGTTCTCATTCCGAAGATCCCGATGATCCCTACCGAATACCGATATGCCGTATGAGTTCAAACGACTTCAATTTCCGATCCGTCTTGCATTCGCCATGACCATTAATAAGTCACAAGGCCAATCCTTGAAAGTTTGTGGTCTGAATCTACAAAATCCATGTTTTTCACCTGGTTACTTATATGTGGCATATTCACGGATCGGAAGACCATCTGCGTTATTTATTCTTGCGCCTGATAATAAAACGAAAAATGTCATCTATTACAAGATGAAGACTGAAGATTGCAACCCATGTACCAAAATACATGGCCCATTTTAACGATCATTAAAATAATTGATTTCTTTTTAATTATATCTATTATCCTAATGAAAAATTGCACTTAATGAAATCCAAAATCTGTTCATTTATTGCCTCTAAGGTAGAACAAAGTTTGCCGGGTCAGCTAGTAACTAATAAATACCAATCGGTTTATCTTCGTTTCAAATTAAGACACAGATTCACATCCAAATTGCGCCATGCACAAAAATTAAGAGCTATATCTATCAACTTTTTAGTATACTGTATTATTTGTTATATTTGACTAAGGCTGTGTTATAGATTCTTTTATTCTATTTCTTGCAATAATAACTAATAAAAACCAATCGGTTTGTCTTCTTTTCAAATTAAGACACAAATTCAAGTCCAAATTGCGCCATGCATAATAGTTAACAGTTATAACTATCTATCAACTTATATGATACGTGCATAGTTAATCTGTATAAGGATCAATTCACACATTTTAAGATAGGTATGCAAAATTGAACTAACATAATAATATGCAAAAATGAATACTCATTACCTACTTATGAAGATACACGTATATATAACACGTTGCATTGTAAGAGTTCGAATGTCAGAGGGGCAATTCTGCTAAATAAAACCTGCATTAATACAATTACAACCAAGTCCCGATACGCTTATACTCTCAAACGGTGTTTTACCAACGTGAAACGCGCTCTGATTGGTCGAAACGTCATAAAATCTGTTCACGGTAACATGTCGCTACACTTTCAATCCAAACAAAGTAAAATTGACTCTTTAAATTGTCTACTTTAACGAGAATTGTTTAGTTTAGTTCTACGAGAATTGAGTTTCAGTTTACACCGCGCTGTGCAGTATATATAACTGATATCATATTTATGAAATGTATATCTTTTTGTGTAGTAAATAAAGTTTAATTTTGAGTAGCTATCTTAAAAATGCAGTGCCGCGTACAATACGGCCGATGTATCTTGGCGAGTCTGAACTTCGCGCAGAAGGTTGCGCAATAACTGTTTCTAAGTGTTTTCGTATTTATTTTATTTGTACTAACTGGTCAACTGTATTAGGGAAATTTTATTAGTACATAGGTATATAAAAATAATACAATAACAGTTTTCTTTACGAGTTGTACATGCGCTAAAGTTCGCAGAGCCTATGTTCAGACCCGTCAAGATACAGCGGCCGTAGTGTATCTTCTCTTTAAATCCCTCATACTTACTGGTCTTGGTGCTTTCCAAGAAGCTCCTAAAGGCTTCTATGTCCTCTCTACTCCTAGATACAGGTGGGAGGGCCAGGGCCAGCCCCACACAACACAGAACAACCGCAGCACGAATCATCTTGGTACTACTGACAGAACAATCCGCCATCTACATTTATAATCGCACTATCTGAAGATAATTTGCGACTATCATAATCCTTTTCGATTAATTGTTAGCTAAACTGGTCTAAATTTAAATGCAATATATTTTTTATAACTTTATTTGGATAATACTTAAAGACATTATAATCATATTTTATTGATATCTATTAATAAGTCAAGCAATAACTTTCAGTTTTTAACTGACTTCCAAAAAAGGAGGCGGTTATACGTTCAGCTGTATATGTGATTTTTTTGTATGTTCAAAGATTACTCCGCCGTCTGTGGACCGATTTTCAAAATTTTTCTTTTGATATATAGGGTATAACCTCAAATTAGTCCTTTTAACATCAAAGTGGTGACCTGATGAGGGGATCCATGAGGAATCGAGGGAGCTTCTCGAAATTTATATGGACACATGGTCATTTTGACTTTATCTGAAGTAGTTCAAGCATATGCTACCAAAAAATAAAAGTTTGCTCCAAGATATACCCTAGATCCAAAAGTACTGAACAGAACTCCTGACCTCCTTCTCCTTATACTCCGAATTTCGGCGTTGTTTAAAGAACTGCAAGCATATGCCACTGTGTCAATTAGAGACATTAGAGTAATCATCATCACCACCATCATCACACTATTACATCATCACATTGTGATGAATGATGATATAAAGGCACTTCTCATTGTATTTTACACCGACACGGATACATTTTACACGGTTACTCTGCCGTTTATGGACCGTGCCGTTTTGATTATACAGTACTGATTAATATATTTCCAAATATAAGTTCGATTGGGAAACGGAAAAATATGTGGGAATAGTTGGGGCCCCAAAGGGAGATCTCCGACCGAGCGAGGTGGTATGCTTGGTCAGGCCGAAGCCCACTGTAGTAGTTTTCAGATGTTGTATTTATACCGCTGATCTTTGAAAACTTCGATAGCGCGATTCAGGACTGTGCGCTGATTGGTCCGCCACAAATACGAAATAAAAAAATAAGTTAAAATACTATAACCCAACTACTTAAAGGGGTCTAAAAAGGGGCCAAAACAAGAAAATAAATCACATAGAAATCCAGAAATGCATCAATGGTACAAAAATGGTCAAGGTAGAGCCGTGGTCGCACCTACTTTATAATGTTCGGCACACCGCACAGTCGATGTCAAATCGTAGCCGTCTGTATTTATCTTGGGGTATAATTCTAGAAACTTCTCTAGGCCTTCGGGACAGCTCATACCTAGACGCGACGCATCTCGGTGTGAAGTGTGAACTAACGCTTTAAAGTTGCCATTAGTGGGTGCGACCACTAGCTGCGGCTCTAGCTGGACCATTTTTGTACCTACGCATTTAGGATTTCTATCATGTTTTGGGCTTTTTAGACCCCTTTTTAAGTAGACGAGTTATAGTGTTTTAACTTACTTTTTTATGACATTTGCATGGCTCGTTCACCGCAAACTTAACGCGTATAAAGTAAGAATCGCCTTTTTTTAACTGTTTTAATTTAAAAGTGGTATTGTGATAGTAGGAGACGTTTTTCCTGCTTTAAATATCTTGCTGCAATTTGCGACTTATCAAGGTAATAATATATATAGCTCATCTTTATTATTTACATTTCCGGCTTAAGAAATAACAGATAGAAAGTTTAACAAGTAATATCATACTTACGTCACCTTACGTACAGATATTGTTATCTTAATAGGGCTGCGAACAGTCCTTTTTTTCCCAGGACATGTCCTTGTTTTCGCTGGACTGGCTCTTTCCCAGGACGCTGCTTTAAAACTACCCAGGATACTTCCTGGGCTGTCCTGGAAACTATCCAGGACAGCCCAGGAAGTATCCTGTAAAGCAACGTCCTGGGTTTTTAAGGCGCCCTGATAATGTCATGTATTTAAAATTCAATTTAATCAACCGACTTCAAAACACAGGAGGAGGTTCTCAATTCGTGTGTATGTTTTTTTTTGAGTGTATGTTACATTGCGATTACTCCGCCGTTTGTGGACCGATTTTCAGAATTCTTTTTTTATTCTAAAGGGTTAACTCCTGGATTGGTCCCATTGTCATCAAATGGTAGACCTGGTGATGGGATCCATGAGGAATCGAGGGAAGTCCTAAAAATTTATAGGGACACCGATAGTGATTTTGATTTTTTTTGAAGTAACTCGAGCATATGTTACCAAAAAGTGAAATTTTGTGGTCCCATTGTCATCAAATGGTAGACCTGGTGATGGGATCCATGAGGAATCGAGGGAAGTCCTAAAAATTTATAGGGACACCGATAGTGATTTTGATTTTTTTTGAAGTAACTCGAGCATATGTTACCAAAAAGTGAAATTTTGTGCCAAGGTATACCCTGGATCCAAAAGTAATGAATAGAACTCTTCAGTCTTTAAAGATATGCGTTTGGAAATTTGAACATTGTATAAAGAACTGCAAGCATATATCACTATCAAATAATAATAATCATCATCACACCATATATCATGATAATATTATGTTGATATTGGTATTTTTCATAGTATTTTACACCGATATTGATTCTTTTGAACATTCACAGCTACCAAAAAGTGAATGTGTCAAGGTATACCTCGGTTCCAAAAAGACTGAACAGCACTCCTCAGTCTTTAAAGATACAGGTTAGGAAATTTCTGCTTTATTAAAAGAACTGCAAGCATAGGTCACTATTAAATAATCGTCATCACCACAAGCATCATCACACCATACATCATGATATTATGTTGATATATGTATTTTTCATACTATGTATTTTATACAGATATCGATTCCTTTGATATTCACAGCTACTAAAAAGTGAAATGTTGTGTCAAGGTATACCCTGGATCCAAAAGGTCTGAACAGCACTTCTCAGTCTTTAAAGATACACGTTTGGAAATTTCTGTATTATTAAAAGAACTGTAAGCATATGTCACTATTAAATAATCATCATCACCACAACCATCGTCACACCATACATCATAATATAATTTCTATGGACGCTCCATGTTGTGCCAAGCCTATATACCTTAATAACGATGATGTAGATGATGGGATCCATGAAGAATCGAGGAAACTCTTATTAGAAAAGTTAATGATATTTAAGTTTTTTACACATTAATACCACAAAAAAGATTTATGAAAATTGGCCTAGCAGTTCTTGCAATTAATGACCAAGAAAATAATTTGTAAATGATCACTACTATGAACAAATCTGAGACACGGCGCCAGCCGATTTTACATTAGGCACTTTGAGAAGATTTCATTTTCGAAATCATGAGTGGAGGTCAAATGTTTTGTGCTTTTAAGTGCTTAAAATCGACATTGAATACACATGATTATACCTACTACAGTACACGTTGCTCGCGACTTCGTGCGCGTAAAAGGAAATCTCGCGGGAACCGTATATTTCGCCGCGATAAAATGTAGCTTCAGCTGGATGGTAGCCGTAGGCTGGTATAATTTGTGCTTCGCTCACGAATTGGTCTCGGGTTTGGAACCCGGATAATTAATAGTTTTGTGATTCATTTATTAAATATTTTATCATCCTACTTAAACTCTGACCAAAGCTCGATCTTCCACTAAAAAGAAAAAAATAAATTAATATTTAAAAAAATATATAAACCGACTTCCAAAGTAAAAGCAATGACTTTCTTATAAATCACTTAAATGTATAAAATAATTCTTAATGACGAATAGTTCCCTTTTAAATTCTGCTCAAATTTAACTATTTCTCTACTCAATTTTCTTATTTTTGAAGTCGGTACCAGCCAAAATAAGTGTATATAAAACAAGTGTTAATAAAAAAAAACATTAATTTTAACACAACTACGTCCTTATACATACAAACAATATTTTAAAGAACTTCCTTCAAATTGGCTGGTACCGACTTCAAAAATAAGAAAATTGAGTAGAGAAATAGTTAAATTTGAGCAGAATTTAAAAGGAATTTTGCTTTTTTGGAAAATTGCTTTTACTTTGGATGTCGGTTTATATATTTTTTTAAATATTAATTTATTTTGCAATTTATCTATGAAATTTAATTTGATTCAAATAATTTATTAAAATATATGATTATTAGCATTACGTATATTTCATTTAACCTATTTTTATTACCTACATATTAATTTAACATTTGCAACAATATTAAAAAAAAACCTATAACTATTTAAAGTCGGAAAAAATAGGAAATATCAGTTTAAAAACAGTCTAAAATGGCCACGTCCAGTGATTCGTATTATAAAGGCATCATCTATTGATATTGAAGTAGATGATGTTTCTTATTATGATTCACTTTATGTGGACATTTAAGACCTGCTGTTTTTAAACTGAATTGTCCTGGTTTTTCCAACTTCAAATAGTTATAGTTTTTTTTTTAATTTGAGGTTGGCAACCCTAGGTATCTATGATAGATTTGTTTTTGTAAAGTCCCTACTTCAATCGTGACTTGTGTTGGGTTTTGTTAATCACTTAAAGCCAAATCCTTATCATAATTAATAATTTGTTATTTACCAACTGCGTAAGTGAGTTGTTTTACGCCCGAAATTAATGATGTATCTATAATCTCAGATTGATTTCAATCTTAAATTCTCAAACAAAAATTTACGTAAATTGACGTAAAGTCAATCCTAGATCGTTGAAATGTATTGAAATCTTGATCTCAGATAGCTAAATTGAGATTAGGATTGAAATTAATAATTTCGGGCGTTAGTAAACATCAGGAAAGTGACTTGTGCGTGCATCAATAGGAAACGATTCCATTTTCAGGGTTCCATATGCGAACTGCGAAGGGTGAAAACGGGACAATATTAATGGGACTTCGCTGTCTGTCGACACCAGGCTGTACCTTCTTAACTGTGATAGCTAGACGGTTGACATTTTCAGAGACGGTGTATTTCTGTCGCCGCTGTAACAACAAATACTAAAAACAAAATGAAATTAATATTTATGCGAAGTTTCCAGGAGTTGTCGCTTTGTACGGAATCCTTCGAGCGCGAGTCCGACTCGCATTTGGCTGGGTTTTTTTTAAGACAATCAGGCCCGTCTATTATACTATATAGATATTAAATTAGCGGGAATAGTACATTTCTCCGCGATAAAAAGTAACCTATTTCTTTCCCCGTGGTGTACTCTTTATTTGTGCCAAATTTCGTCAAAATTCATCCTGTAGTTTCGGAGCCTTTTCAATGCAAACAAACAAATAAATATTTCCTCTTAATATAGATAAGAAGAGCTCACGGGATGGGAGCTAAAATTAAAATAAGTTTAAATTCAAAACATGATTTATTTTTTATTTTCGACAAGTAAGAGTGTGTTTACAATATTTTTATACATCCATAATAATATTATTCCTTATTATACAGTGTGCAAATGTTATCATACGCTTGTGCTGCATTAACTTTTCAACCGACTTTCAAAAAGTTATCACGTATTCGGAATATTTTTAAGTTGACCCTCTATTATTCTCGTAACTATATGTGATCATACGAGTGAGACAGCGTGTGGACCGAAATTGGATTATGATCATAAATACTTACGAGAATTGTCATTCACCTGCTTTTCAGGTGCTTGTCTTATTTTCGTTAGCACGAAATTGTACTATGATAACCAGGTACGTAGTTACCGCTCCTAGTATCTGGAATGAATTATAATATCTATGGATTATATTATATATTTAAACGAGCAATTCTTGTATATAATATATAGGTAATCTGAATCTCGGAAACGATTTTCATGAAATTTAGTATACAGGGAGTTTCGGGGGCAATAAATCGGTCTAGGACCTAGGTAGGTTTTATCCCTGGAAAACTGCGCATTTTTAGGTATATAATATGTATTATGATTTTTCTTTCCTCGTGCAACAATATAGGTAGGTAATTATCAATAATTTCGACTCTAATATCAGTCTCATTGGCAGCTTAGTTAATATTTTCGTTGTTCAGAAATTCGGAAATAGTTGTAAGCCGCTGTTTAAAAATTTAAATGTGCTGCCATTACCTTGCTTGTATATTTTTGAAACGGCCATTTTTGTATATAACCATCCACATTTGTTTCCGAAAAATAAAGATTTTGAATATAGAGGTCGAAACGGAGACAAGTTATACATTCCTAAACAAAAACTTACAATGTTCTCTAAGAATGCATTTTGTATGGCTATTCGTTTAAGTAATAAACTGCCTAATAATCTTAAAAGTTTAACATTTAATCAATTTAAAATTAATTTATTTAAATTACTACTAAACAAAATGTATTATACTGTAAATGAATTTCAAATGATAAAAATATAATAATAACATGACAATAATTGATACTTTAATATTTTGTATTATTTTTATATTGACTTTTTTTTTTTGTTTATATTGACGGATCATGACATCTTTATACTTTAAATCTAATTGTAATTGTTTTTGTGCATGTAATTTTATCATTTGTAATAATATGTTTCATTCCTCACTAATTTGATGATAATATTATAAGTTTACCTTAAACAAAATATTTGCACGTCGAGATAAAACCGACAAAATATGAGTTCCATGTAATATTAAATACCATCTTTTTGTACCATATTTTTTTTAGAATTTTTTTTTTTTTTTAGAATTTATTTATTTATTTCCAAGAAATTTGTTACAAGGTCTTACAATAATTTAGTTTGAATCAAAATTTCTGCCTCTTGGGCGTGGAAATATTATTATTTTAAAATATACTGCATGCTAAATTATGAATTAATATTACATTGTTGAAAATAAATTGCAAATAAAATATTCTTATTCTTATTGAAAATGAAATGAAAATGAAAATTTTTATTTCCAAATAAAACTTAAAAAGCTATTTTCGAAAAGTCAACAAAAAAGCTACCACCGGTTCAACCCTAACCCGCCGAGAAGAACCGGCGTAAGAAACTCGCACGGGCCCATCTTTTAGTAAAAAGATGGAAAATTGTTTTTTTCATGTCAATGTCATGGGATACTCATCCCAACTTACCTGTCCGGTAGTTGTGGTATAGTATACGGGTATGCGACCCCGGCTTCCCTAGCTATTACTGTCCTATCCCTTGCCCTCCTGGGCGGTAATATCCTACATTTCCTATTTCCCACTCTAACTTACCAATATTCCTTTCCCAACCACCTATACTTCCCTCTCCCTATTCCTACCCTCTCCACCAATCCGTGAAAACGCAATGGATAATCGTAAAAATAATTTAATTATCCAAAATGGCGGCGATGTGGTTCTTTTTAATATCTACATTTATATTAGGCCAATAAACTGTTTCTCTAGCAACATTTAGCGTTTTATTTATACCCAAATGACCACAGTGAATCTTATCCAATATCTGTTTTTGCAAAGATTTAGGAATAATAAGCCTATTTCCCTTAAATAGTAAGTTATTCATTATATGTATTTCATTTTGAAAATTCCAATATGGTTTCACCGAACAGCACACTTTGTTTTTGCTGGGAGGCCAACCATTTTGAATGTAAGATTTAAGCAAATTTAATGATTCATCTTTATTACTTTCTGTTAATATTAAATTCAAATATGGCTTGCTCACAGATATGTCAGAAAAAATTGAATTTACATGAAACTCTAAATCTTGTTCATATTCAGGTATATAGTTATCACTAAGTGATGCTCGTGATAATGTATCAGCTATGTACATATATTTACCAGGTACATTATCACATCTAAGTTATAGCCTTGCAATGAAAGCATCATTCTTTGTAGCCTAGCAGGTACTTCATGTAGAGGTTTTTTAAATAAATAAATAAGCGGTTTATGGTCAGTTTGTACAGTTATTCTACTGCCATAAATATATTGGTGAAATTTATTACATCCAAACTGTATAGCAAACAATTCCTTTTCAATTTGAGAATAATTTTGTTGTGAGCTTGTAAGCGTTCTTGAACTGTACGCAATGGGACGTTTGTTTTGCATAATGACGGCACCGACAGCATTCTTTGATGAATCTACCGACAAAGTCAAAGGTGAGTTACAATCATAATTAGCTAACACGGGCGCTTTGGATATGACCTCTTTTAATGAATTAAAGTATTCCTGACAATTATCATCCCATAGCCATACTACATCTTTTTTAAGCAAATTTCTCAAGATACTAGTTTTATCCGCTAAATTCTCTATAAAGGATCCTAGAAAATTGACCATGCCCAAAAATCTTTGTAAATCTTTTATATTTTTAGGAATGGGCATGTCTTTTATAGCTTTAACTTTCTCTGGATCAACTTTTATACCTTGTTTACTAAAAATATAACCCAAATAAGCTATTTCTTCTAAAAGAAATTTGCATTTTGACTTATTTAACTTCAAGTTCATCTGTCTGGATCTGTCAAGAAACATTTCTAATCTTTTATTGTGTATTTCAATTGTTTCCCCATATACTAAAATGTCATCACACCAGATAATAATACCTTCAATATCTCCAAATAAATCTATCATGGTTTTATAAAAGATTTCTGTAGCGGTGTTTATTCCAAATGGTAACCTTAAAAATTTATATCTGCCAAAGGGAGTTTGAAACGTACAGAGGTCACTACTCTCTTCAGTTAATTTTATGTTATAAAATCCAGAAAATGCATCTAAATGTGAAAAATAGCGGGCTTTGGACAATTTAGACCTAACTTCATCTATGTTTTTAATCGGATAGTGACATCTTAATAAATTTTTATTTAAATTTCTAGGATCTAAACAGATTCTCAAGCCTCCATTCTTTTTCATGGTACATACTAAGCTACTCACCCACAGTGTCGGTTTGCTGACTTTCTGTATAATTTGCATCTTTTCCATGAGATCTAATTCTCTCCTCAACGGTTCCATCAGGCTAAACGGCACCTTCCTAGGTGGGTCTATACAGGGAACAGCATCCTTTCTTAGCACTATTCTGTGTTCGTATGGGAGACAGCCTAGACCCTGAAACACATCATTATACTTGATTACAATTTTGTCACAAGTTTTTTGATCTATTTTTAAATTGAAATTGAAATACAAGTGGGTAAGCCAATCACAGTAGGACAATCTAAACTTGTTATCACAAAAGTAATACATTCAGGTTCTGTTTTGTTTTCAAAAATACACCATATGTTTGACACTGACAATATGGGAACTCTATTTGCACCATAAGCATAGACATTATATTTTTTACACAGCTCTTTGCTTTGCTTATCAAATTTAAGATTTAATTCTTTAAAAACTTTATAAGACATCATATTTATGTCTGCCCCAGTGTCAATTAAACAATCTACATTCTTATTGTTTATTTTTAAAAAATAATGCCAGGAATTTTCTTTAATCAAATTTGTACTGGTATTTTGAGAATTTATGTTTTTAATATTGACTAACGCCCCTATAGTGAATCTCTCAGTATGAGTATTGTTTTGAGCAACACTCGATTCATCATCGAGACCCATTTTCCCTATTTCAGAAGCTATATTCCTGACACTATTCTTCTTTTTAAAACACAAATGGGTAAAATGTCCATATTTAAAACATGACCTGCATCTGTGCTTCCAAGCTGGACAATTGCGCGGACCATGGGCTGTGTTGCACTTCACACATTTTGCTCTGGATCCAGGTGTGGCTGATCTCGGTTGACCTTGGCGCGACGGAGACCTTGATTTTCTTCTTTTCTGATATGAAGTGGCCCGACGACTTCTGTGTATCTTGTATACTGTGGCTTCTTCTTCTTTCTTGTCTGTTGAATTCATTGATTCCTCGCTTTTTTGTGCCATGGTGAGGGTTCTACACAAAAGTTTGGCTTTTTCAAGGGTCAAATCTTGCTCTAGTAGGAGTTTCTGACGAAATTGCGAGAAGTTTGTGGCCATATTCGCAATAAGGATGTCCCTTACTAGGGAATCGCGGAGCGAACCAAACTCACAGGCATGACTTGCATTTTCCAATTCCATAAGAAAGTTGTCCAACGATTCGTTCATGCGTTGTTTCAATGTAAAAAATTTGTGTCTTGCTACCATCAGATTCTTCTTGGGTTCAAAATACTCGACGAATTTTGTCTTGACCTCTTGAAATGTAGCTTTGTCTAGGTCCAAATTGAAGGAATTGTAGATATTTAGACCTTTTTCCCCCATAGAATGTAGCATTAATGCTATTTTTCTTCTGTCTTCAGTTTTCTCTGTACCTGATGCCAGTAAATATATTTCGAATGATTGCGCCCATTTCTTGAAATTCTCAGCATTATTGTTGATAATTTCGGTAGATATTTCAAGTTTTTGTACACCGTTTCCAGCCATTGTAAGGTCTTCACTTTTCTTTTTTACACACAGTTTTTTCTCGAAAACGCCACACCCGCAGCAGTTGTTGTAGAAGTACCCTCTCTTCGGTTAATATTTTGTTTTTCTTTTTTATTATATTATTTTAGCTTCAGCTTCTGACACCATGTTTGATGTTCCAGCCAGGATCTCTACGTTGAATATCTTGGGGATTCTTCTTATAAGTTACATGGAGATACAAATGATACAAATCATAGCATCACAATATGTTGATTTATTACTACACGTACAACAGATATAATTAATATATAACTCATATAACAGAGGAGCATACTAATACATGTCTATACTATACATAGCCTTTCGGCTAACTGAATAAACTATCACAGGCATCAAAGTGACAGTACGAAGTTTGGCGTTGACATAACACACTCTTAAATAATTGTCGTGTTATGTAACAACCACCCATCACGTCTCGTTTCTCGCGGAGGTGAAAAGCGGACCATTGAGAGCCGCTTCGCTACGTTGAATGTAAGAGGAAGAATGGATGGTAAGAATGAAAGTGAACGAAGCGAAACGAGTATGTAAGGATCGTAGCAAGTGCAAAGAAGTGGTTTCTGCCTACCCCTTTACGGGAAAAAGGCGTGATTATATGTATGTATGTATTGTTTTTTTTTTTAAGAAATATATATATTTTACATTGTAAATTTAAATCTACGTTAAAAAATCAGTACACAAGTACATAGAGACAGCCTTGCAGGGTTGCATCTTATTCCCAAGGTGTACAATCGTTAACAAAATCATTTACTTTATAATAAGCTTTAGCACACAAACGTTCTTTGACTACTTTTTTAAATTTATTAATAGAAAGGTTTTGAACGTTTTCTGGGATCCTATTGTATAGGCGTATACATTGGCCCTTAAAAGATTTACTTACTTTACTAAGTCTGATCACTGGTACATCTAGCTTATTCTTATTTCTAGTGTTTTTACAATGACTATCACTTTTCTTCTTGAAATTGCTTAGGTTTTTTCTAACGTATAACAAATTATCCAAAATATACTGTGTGGCGACTGTCAGTATACCTATTTCTTTAAACTTTTCTCTCAGAGATTCAATAGGGGACATTTTATAAATAGCACGAATAGCTCGCTTCTGCAGCACAAATATTGAATTTATGTCGGCAGCATTTCCCCATAAAAGTATACCATAAGACATTCTACTATAAAAATAACTGAAATAGACCAGGCGCGCCGTTTCTTCATCTGAGATTTCTCTAATTGACTGACTGACTGCATATGCTGCAGAACTGAGTCTATTCGCTAGGTTAGCAATATGAGGAACCCACTATAATTTACAATCTAGTGTAATACCTAGGAATACAGTGGAGTCTACCATGTTCACTCTCTCATCATTGAGTAGTAAATTGGTTTGTACTTGCCTAACATTTGGCAAGCTAAACTTTAAACATTTTGTTTTATTTGCATTTAAAAGTAAATTATGAACACTAAACCAGTTCACTATACTTGAGAGAGCACTGTTTACCTCGTCGTAATTTAATTGTTGTCGCTTCTCTTTAAATATAAGTGAAGTGTCATCAGCAAAAAGTACTATCTCATGCCTATCTTGAACTAGATAAGGCAAGTCATTTATGTAGATGAGAAAAAGAAATGGACCTAAAATAGATCCCTGTGGGACACCTAATTCTATTTTAGTCCCAGTGGACCTTTTACTATTAATCTCTACCCTTTGAGTCCTATTGTAAAGATAATAATATAATAATAAGATAAGAATATTTAACAATTTAAATGTATTCATAATATCTTTGGAATCAATTTCTCTAAATTTATAATTGACATTACATTCCTTGACGTTATCTCTAATTATCTTTTCAGCAGCTGCAGGCGTAGAATTTAGGCATTTTGTAGTTGAGACCGGAATGTCAGCAAAAAACTTCTCAAAGACTGTCGCAACTTCAAAGTCTGAAGTAATCTTCTTATTATTAACACAAATTTCGAAGTCAGAGCTACGACAGGTGACTTTTCCAGTCTCACTAGCAATTATTTTCCAAGTGGTTTTTATTCTGTTATTAGAATTTCTGATTCTATCTTTAATATTAATAGCTTTTGCTGCTTTACATACATTTCTAAAAATTTTAGAATATTTTTTTATATATGTTTTAAATCTCTCAGTGTTATTTATCAATTTTCGTTATATAATTCATATAATCTTTGCCTACTTTTTTTACTTTTTTTAATTCCCGCAGTTTTTTTTTTTATGAAATAAGGGGGCAAACGAGCAAACGGGTCACCTGATGGAAAGTAACTTCCGTCGCCCATGGACACTCGCAGCATCAGAAGAGCTGCAAGTGCGTTGCCGGCCTTTTAAGAGGGAATAGGGTAATAGGGGAGGGTAGGGAAGGGAATAGGGTAGGGGATTGGGCCTCCGGTAAACTCACTCACTCGGCGAAACACAGCGCAAACGCTGTTTCACGCCGGTTTTCTGTGAGCCCGTGGTATTTCTCCGGTCGAGCCGGCCCATTCGTGCCGAAGCATGGCTCTACCACGTCAGGTTGCCCAGTCATTAAAATTTCTTTTATTACTGTTGGGTCTGACAGTTTTAGAAGTAAATAATGAATTAAAATGCGTTCTTATTAACTTAAATAAATTATTAAAGGCTTCATCTGAACTGCTGGACTCATCCCAGTTTTGAATATTTTCAGCTAATTTACTTCTAAATTGCTCTATACGTTTTTTATTTATAGGGATACACACAATCTTTTCTTTCGGATTATTATCACAATTAATATTAAATGAAGCTAGCTGTCCACAGTGATCAGAGCTAAGCATATTAATTATTTCTTTTTTTATTCTTATTCTTATTCGGAATGTGGTGGGTTCAAACCCTGGTAAATTGGTAAAATTTTTGTGACTTTTTTTATTTTTTTATTTACTAGAACTTCGAGCAAAGTTTGGTTACCCAGGTACTATTATTTTAAATAGTTAAATTAATAGTTCTTTATGTGATCACTGATCATATTAATATTGTTTCGGTGTCTCACTCGCGCGATGTCTCACTCGCTCGTTTATAGGAGAGCTACTAGAATTGTAAGGCTATGCCCCGTCCAGACTGCTCGCGAAGTAGGCCGAGGAAGTGCTCCGCGAAGTAACCCGAAGTATGAAAAGGCGAAACGAAGTGCGTGCCCATACTGTCTTATTCGGCTAACCTCGGTCTATTTCGCGAGTAGTCTGGACGAGGTATTAAGTCTCGACTAATTGGCATGGCCTTTTTTACTTGACTCTTGCATTAAACTGCAACATAATATAAAAAATTCAAATTGCCTCCAACATATTTTTTGACAAAATTAATTTTCACTTTAAAAAATTTGTATATTGATTTATTATTATTATTATTATATTTGCAGCTCGCTTCTGACCAGCCAGTCCTATAGTCTCGTGTAAGAGAATTATATAGGACAAGGCTTCTGCTTGCCTCAAACAAGGACTCGGGCGGTATTCTTGGTCGTTGCTTAAGAAAAGGCTTAAGAATTTTCGAATAAGTCTGCCTTATTTGAATGAAATAATGCTTAAGACAATGCTTAAGTTACGACTGTGAATCGAAATGTCACCATAAGCATGTCTATTAGGCGAACTTAGAAATAAGAATCGACCAAGAATACCGCCCTAAATTTGCTAGTAGCTCTTGTAGCCCCAAGAGCTACGCGCGACAGACGTTACGACTTGAAGTGATGGAGGTAGCGATAGATGAGATCTTCCATTTTATTATCTTTTAAATACTTACAGTAACACACAGCTGTCGAGACAGAGTGCACACTCCCATAGGCGAGTAGCTCGGCTTGCTAAAGACGAGCTGCCTCGTGAAGAGCTCCAGCTCAGCGTACACCGGCTCGTGCGGCTTGAAGTGCCGGAGGTAGCGACTGATCAGATACTCCGTCTTTTCTATCTATATTTAAAAACCTTATTGTCGATATCAAAAAAATCCGGTTGCGTCATTTGCGTCAGTTGCGTTGGCGGTGGACAAACATCACATCGCTTGTCCACCGCCACCGTCAACGGGACGTCAATGAGAACGAGATTATTTTGTCGCGTAGTCATGCTTTCTCTTTCATACATACTAAGAACGAGAGAGATAACACGATATTTAACCCAGGATTAACTTGAACCCAGATCTGCGCAAGTGGGCGTTATGGTTTTAAAGGACGCCGCGCGCGTATCTCTTTGCTTCCAAGTTCCTTTCTGCCCTTTCCTTTCCGTGGCGTCGTGCCAACTGCCCTCAACACTGACCTCAAGTTGTGTGCAATACGCCGGTTCCACCACCGAGCACAAGCTGACCAGGTGGTACACAGCCCAGAGCACCTGCAGGCCCACGTACGATAAGTCGCGCTGTGACGCCGGCATAATATCTGGTAGAAGATAGCAGAAGTATTAGGTATCTTAGCAGTAATATAGCCCATACAGGGTCCAATAGAGAAGATGCATTTGTTTTAAATCAGCAAAATTCTTATATTTTCCGAAAGGCAACATAAATATGGACCGAAAAATGCAAAATTACAGTAATTAGTGGTAAATTAAAAAAACGACGATATTTTTTTTTTTGGCTTTGATCGAAAACGAAAATTGCTGTTTAAATCCCTAAGTTATTTGTGTCATATTTTTGTTGGTTGGTATACACGAAGGTAGTATATAAGTTAATAACATCAATTTTGTATTTATCTTCATACAATTTCAACAGCTGTGACCGCACTCCTGCTACATTTTTTTGTATAGAACGTTTTTTTTTATAGAAATGTACTCCAACAATTTCACTTTTGTGATGACTGCATTTCGTCAACGGTTAATTGTAGATATGCTATTGCAGTGACAATATTTCCTGGATTATTATGTACTTTTCGAATAGCCAATAAAAAAATTTACATCTTTTCTATTCGAAAGTTCTCGTTAAAAGTTACAAACCGGAAAGTATTCACGAGTATTTAACACGTTCGTTGTGTCATCTGGGGTCCTAGTAATCGTAACGTGATCGAAATTTGTATGGGTGCTGTCTTGATTTTAACAGATTTTCATACAATTCTCATTCGATGACGTGACATTTACGAAGCTGTCAAATATTCCTGATAGTCCAGGTCTAATAGAACCGATTGAGAACTTGCCGCCGCCGGAGCGGCATAGAAAATACTGTTCCTAAGTGCCGTTGCACACATTCCGGTTGCCGGGTAGCCGGGTAGTCGGTCGCGAAGTGTATGGTCATGTACACCGGGACAGTGCCACAAACTTATCTGGCCCGGTGGCCTAAAGAAGAACTAACGACGCCATTTTGTAATATCAATTTGCCTGCAAATCATACGTGCTGCTCACCCACCTTATTGCAAAACATGTTTTTATTGGTCCCAAATGCGAAAGCAGCGACTCTCCCACCGGGCTAGATAAGTTTGTGGCACTATACGTGTGAAAGCTATCGTACACGGCCATACACTTCGCGACCGACTACCCAGCACCGGCTACCCGGCAAGCGGGACGTGTGCAACGGCACTAACACTCGCGCTGGTGTGGGACTAATATCTTAGATTTACTTAGGAGTAGAAAAGAGATAGTTACTTTTTTGTAATTGTCTCGTTAAATAATTTAAAAAGTTACAATAGAAACTTATAGGATCGATTGGTATTTGGTTCTGAAATCTGATACCGACAGGGGTTTTTCGTTCAAGTTTGTTTTCATAACGATGCTAATATTATGTCGGAGCGTGTTAAAGTTCATCAGCTATTGTTTATGATTAGAAACGTCAAGTACTATTTACTATTTGGACGAGGTCGATGCCAGTATAATTAGATCATAGTGAAAGAAGCGTTGTCATGGGGACTTTGCTATTATTGCTTGAATTTGGGACTTGATAGAATACGGGAGTTGGATATACAACCCGTCGGAAATATCTGCGAACCTGGCTTAGTGACGTCATGCAAATTGATATGAATATTTCACCAAACAGAGAAACAAGAATGCGATTACTAAAGCGAGAATAGATAGGTAATACATGTACGTCGGTAATTGCGTTGGCAACGTTAATGGATAGGCGCGAAAACGGGGCGAAGTCCGGTAAAGCGCGAGGGAAGCGCATTCCAGCGAGGTTCGCAGATATTTCCGACGGGTTGTACGTGGCATCGAACTTGTCGCGATTCTAATCTTTCGACATTTTATCCATCATATAATGATATTGGATTATATCGTAATAAATCATTGGATTATAATCTAAATTGATTGTTGGAATATTTCAACCGTTCACCGTCTTAGTTGTAGGTTACTCATTAAAATTACGTACTTATAGCGGACATTAGATAGTACGGCGTCACGATCAGCTCCAAAAAGTAATTCATTAGTATCAACAGCAGTTGCAGTCCAAAGCCATTGTTGACTTCCCGTATCAAATCGCAACAGTCCCCAAAAACTATGGCCAAATCATGCACTCGTACACCCAGCCTTTCTATAAAAAGTAATTGATGAATCTACAAACTTTTTTCTTTTTTTCATGAAAGAATACTAGTGTAGTATAAAACTAGAGCTACGTGCCCTAGTGGGTAGACCGCACTTCGCACTCGAGAGACTGCAAGTTCGGTTCCCAGGTTGTGGCGTGTACCAATGAGACTTTAAAGATCTCAAGTATCTAACGGTGAAGGAAAACATCGTGAGGAAACCCGCCAGACCAGTCATTCCTCTGGACTTACGGTGCGTGGACAACTATACAATATTTTAGAAACTGACTGTCCCAGGCACTAAAGTAATAGGTCTTTACCTATGAAATTGCCGCTCTGCAGTACTGGTCATTTCAAATCAAAATATTTTTTTTTTTTGGTTAAGAATTCTAATTTCAAATTAATTTTATTTTAAAAACGTGGAATTCTTTTTCCAAAAGTAGTTATTTGTTTATTAATTAGTGTTACATTTTCATCGCATTTCAATCTTTTTCGTCATCATGGATACGTTAAAAATTCGAGTGAGTAATTATGGAATACAGTACAGAGTAACAGTAGGAACGAACAATGGGTAAGGCGGTCTAATATTCAAATAAATGGAGTGCCTGAACGCAAAGACGAGAATTTACTTAAAATACTAAAAAAATTGGCTGAAAAATCAGAATTTCACCTAAACATTGAAAGTGATATTGACTTTGTTACACGAATTGCTGTAAAGAATGATTCTACTGATAAGAGGCCAAAGCCAATTATAGTGAAATTTCTGGCAAGATTTAAGAAGGACGAGTTCCTATCCTCTTTACGTAAACTGAAGAATCTTAAAGCTAGTGATATTGGCTTTACTGGAACTAATGGGCGAATTTATTGTAACGACCACTTGTCTCCTAAAAATAAAGCCCTGTTGGCCGAAGCAAAACGAAGAGTAAATGAAAAAAAGTGGTCATTTATTTGGGTCAAAAATTGCACGATCATGGTGCGAAAATCTGAAAATTCTCCGGTATTTCATATTACGTCTGAGGAGTGTTTAAAAAAAATTGCATAAGAACAATACTTGATGTTATTTTTGGAAAAATATATCTTTTAAAGTCAAATCAACAAAAAATAATTAAAACACATCGTAATAGTACTTGTTCAAATTTTATTATATTTTGTTTATGGCGGAAATCTGTTGGGATAATTAATGTTATTTGTCTTATATTATGTAGTTATGTTATTTTTGTTTTTAGAGAGATATTATGTATTTTAAATTCAAATCAACCTAAAAAATATATAACATATTCTAGTACTTGTTTAAGTATTATTAATATGTTTTCTTTGTGGCAACAATCAATTGTAATAACTCAGTTTATTTTTCTAACATGCAGCTGTTATGTTGTTTTTTCACATAACGAAATATTATATTATTTGAAGTCAGATCTACCTAAGAAATATATAGAATACTATATTGTTACTCTAATTAATAATTATAATATTTGTTTGTGGCAGCAATCAGTTTTACCAATTCAGTTTAAATTTCTAAAGTGCAGCTTTGTATTTCCCCATGTCCCGTTTTTATTATCGCGGTATTGCGGGTTCGGATTTTGCGTTTGTATTATAAAAAATCATCACGTTAACAAAAGATTCACATTTACTACTAAGGTAATTGTAATACTAAGTGATTATGGATACTAGCATATATTACCAAAATGTACGTGGTTTGAGATCTAAAACAAATCAGTTGTATAGAAATATACTTAAACATAATTATGATATTGTTTGTTTGACGGAAACGTGGTTAATGCCCGGTATATTGGACAGTGAGTTATTCGATCCTAGGTATACTGTCTATCGTAATGACCGTGATTATGAGCGTTTTGGGTTGACGAGGGGCGGCGGTACACTGATAGCGGTTCGAAGAGGCCTAACTGTAGATATGCGACAGCACCGACCATTACCTGATTTTCCAGATGCCAACGTCACTAATGTTAATATTGTACTGGATAGTCATAGGAGTCTGAGATTGTTTTGTTGTTATTTCCCACAGAACCAGCATCATGAATCGTCTTTACTTAAATTTTATGAATATGTATCTGATTTAAATATGGATTTTACTAATGATTCTTTCTTATTAGTGGGTGACTTTAACATAAAGGATGCAGTGTGGAGTTTATCTACTACTGAACAAAATGATGTAAATCTTCAAAACTTTACAGGCAACCAGTTAGTGACGAATTTAATGGCATTTTTGTCTTTTAACAACTGGTCTCAATATAACTGTATCAAAAATAGGAATGATAGATGTCTCGATCTTGTTATAGCTAGCCTAGTGTGCGAGGTTTTACGTACAGAGCCACTCTGCTTGCCGGAGGACACTCATCATCCAACTTTTCATATCTCAGTTAACTTTCAATTACCCGTTAATTACTTGCAGCCAGCCTCACGTATTGTAAAACGCTTTTACAACGCAGACTATGACGCAATAAACAATGAACTGGCGAAAGTTGATTGGCACTCTTGTTTGTCCACTACAAATTTGGATTTGGCAGTTGAAAATTTTTATACTAAAATTAATAGTATTGTCAATGCATATGTTCCGTCGAAAAATATGTCGGGCTCAAATCGCTATCCAACATGGTACTCGAGGCATCTCATAAGTTTACTGAGTAAGAAATTGAAGGCTCATAAAAAATGGAAAATATATGGTAGGAATTCCGATTATGATAATTTTAAAGAGTTGCGTCGCTGGACAAAAGCACTAGAAGAGACTTGTTATAACACTTATGTATCTAAAATTGAAGCTCATATCCGATTTACTTCTAAACCTTTTTGGACCTTTATTAAATCAAAAAAACTTTGGGTGGGCTACCAGATACAATGTATTTGGATGATAAAGTTAGTTCCGATGGCTCCCAAATATCTAACATGTTCAATTCCTTCTTTCAATCGGTATTTGAGAGTGATACTAGTGACATACAAATTAATATCCCAGAATCTAATAATATAAATGTTATAAGCACTGTTCGGATAACGGAGTGTAGGGTAAAAAAATACTTAAATAAATTGAACGTTAATAAAGGATATGGACCTGATATGCTTCATCCACTTTTTCTAAAAAATACATCTGAATCGATTTCTCTACCTCTTACCATTATTTTTAATAAATCATTAAATCAAGGAGTAATTCCATTTGTTTGGAAACGGTCTCTGGTTGTCCCTATTTATAAAAGTGGTGATAGACATAATTGTAAAAATTATAGAGGCATATCAAAATTATCCGTTTTACCTAAGCTTTTCGAAAAAATCGTTTATGATTCAATCTTTCCTCTTATCAGGCCCTATCTTAACGTTTCCTAACATGGTTTTGTTTCTGGCAGATCAACCGAATCAAACCTCAACGAATTTATTGATTATGTTTGTACTGCCATGGATAGGGGCTATCGTGTAGATGCTGTATATACTGATTATGCAAAGGCATTTGATAAAATCTCACATAAAATACTTATAAAAAAATTGGCTCACTTTGGTATACACGGTGACCTCTTACGATGGATGAAATCTTATTTGTATAACAGAAGTCAAGCTGTCGCAATTAAAGGATATACATCTACCTTTGTACCTATCACATCAGGGGTTCCCCAGGGATCCCATCTTGGCCCTTTGCTGTTTAATATCTTTATTAATGATATCGTTAATTGTTTTAAATTTTCAAGAGTTCTTTTATATGCCGACGACAAAAAAATTTTTAGTGTTATTAAAACCGGTAATGACTGCATCAATATGCAAAATGATTTGGATAACTTATGCGATTATTGTGTTAGTAACAAATTGCACCTGAATGTTGAAAAATGTCAAACTATCTCATTTTCTAGAAAAAAGAATTTATCAACATTCAGTTATTCACTATTTGGAAAAACTCTAAAACGCGTGGACGAAGTCAGGGATCTGGGGTTATATCTAGACCGTGAACTAACTTTTGTAAGTCATATAAACGGTATACATATATACCAAAGCATATAGAACTCTTGGTTTCTTGTTTCGGCAAGCGAATAATTTTAAGCATCCTTCAACATATATTATACTTTATAACTCTCTTGTCAGGCCAGTGCTTGAATATGCATCCACAGTTTGGAATCCATTTTATTTAAAATATATTGATATGTTGGAAAAGATACAAAATAAATTTTTTAAACGATTACAATACAAATTTGCAAATGTTAGCACAAAAGAATTAGTTTCCTTAGCTAAGCGAAGAGATTTCCGAGATGAAATGCTTTTATTCAAACTGATTCACAATATGATAGATTCTCCGTATCTTTTAGGACAAATATTATTCCGATGCACAGTGTGCAATCTCGATCAAAAATCGGACATCGTCTTTTTATCGGTTAATTCGAAAGAGTACTTAATTATAAATACCCGAGTAAAACACCCATGAAGCTCGCTTGCATAGTTTTAAAATTATCTCAAAGTGAAAATTCGTATCCCGCATTGATAAAAAAGTGAAAAAACGTTTTAATTAAAAATTCTTAAGGAATAGCCAAAAATATGTTATACATTATTTAAAGAACATACAAAAAGCTACATTTTGAACCTTTTTCAAGTCGGCTGTGACTTATGGGGGCCATAAAAACAAAGAAAATCGAATTTTAGTTTTTATTTTTTCCTGACTAATTTTCGCAAAAGTTGCACCTAGAATTTACACTAAAAGGAAGCTAGTAGTCACCACTACCACTGGTAAAATAATCAAATTCTAAAGAGGTGGAGAATCGTAGAAAAATGGTTTTGAAAAAATGCGGGATGCGCGGGATTCATCTTTAGAAAATTATATACTTTTTCGATACAGAAACTTCTTTTGGACTGTTCAGAACTTGGATAAGAACAATAAAAATGGATAATATAGATAAAATGTCACATTTAAACCCTTTTAAAATAAAAACTGGTCATACAATTTTAGTAATTATTTTTTTCTGAGCAAGTTCCGCTGAAGTAGCAGATTTAACTAACATTTATATAAAGCTAATACACGCCACTACTATGCTAAGTTCGTTAAATTGGAGCAAGTGAGCTAACAAGTTGCCGTAATATCTTAAAATACTACCATTGCCTTAGTATATTTTTAAAATGTGTGTTTTTGTATATAAAAATATAGATCGTTTCTTTACAAAAAATTGTAGCTTAGCTATTAAAAGCAGCAGAGATGAACATAAGCAAGTTATTCCTTACCAAAGAATTAACATCTTTAGTAGAAAATAGAAATGCGTACTGTATGGTAGTTCACATCTATAACAAACTACCTAACTATTTTAAAGGACTAACAACACAAAGATATAAAAGTGAACTAAACACCTGGCTCCTCATCAAAATGTATTATTCAATTAATGAATTCTTCGACGACAATAATATTGTAATTATAAACAATGTAATTTTTCCATTGACAATAATCATATCACTTTTGTATATTAAAAGTAATGTGACATTGTAATTATTCTGTTTTGAAATTTGATTTGGTAATTATATAAAGCGTATTATTTTCCTGACTTAAATGCATTGATTCTATTTTGTTTCTGATTATTATCCAATTTTTTGTATCCACTGTTTGTAATGTATTAATTATTGAATTGTAATCGTTATGTACTGACATTTGTTACTTATTTTTATTTTCTTGATAATTTTATAATAAAAGGTAATCACTTAAAATTCATGACTAATTAAAATAACTAACATTTACCTATTTGCACACTATGCATGTAGTAGAATATGTGGAAATGTAAAATGCCTTATTGTACCATTTTCCTAGTAAATAAATGCTAATAAATGTGTTCACGACGAACGTTTAGAAGGTAGCCGATTACTTGTAAAATCATGTAAATAGTTATTCTTAAAAACTCAAAAATTGTTATAACCTAGTGCTTGAAATGTAAAGTAAAAATAGTAAAACTCGTTGCATAAAACGTAACAATAGTACATGTAAAATCTTATTAGATGCCATTGTTTCACAAAAGCCATTGTTTTAACATTCTTATTAGACTCATACTTATGATTATATAACTTTGTCCATTGTTCTCAAATCATTGTGATAGTAATTAGCGAAATATTGTTAAAATTGATAAAATATGACCTAGTTTTATGTAAGGGTATTAGCTGTGCGGGGGTTGAGTGAGTTATTTAGAAAGAAAATCCATAGTTGCGAATTTTTGCTACTAGGGAGCGCCTCGGTCTCGAGAGAGACTTGCTATTAGACAGGGACGGAGCGAATGACCGTTAAGTCAGGGGAGGACGAGGCAATATAGATACTGGAAAAACCTATTTTCCTCGCTCACTCAATTCCCGACAGTTTTCCAAGTTTTATTCATGTTAAAATATATTGTAAATATGTATTAGAATATTAAGAAAAATGTGTTTTATGTAAATAATGTTGCCTTGATGTTAAATAAACGATATTTCGAGCTAAGGGGGTGAGGAACGGAATGTTCTAGAAGGTTGATTGTCAGACTAGTATAAAGATAGGGCCAATCGCCATACAAATCGTACTTCGCTCCGACAAGTCGACAAGTCAACAAGGAATCCCTGCCTCACCACAGCTCGAAGTAATTGGTAATCCTTTGCATTTTCCTTTCACTTTTCATTTCTTTTCATTGTATTTTCCTGCCTATTTTCCTGTGTATTTTTCCTGTGTCTTTTCCAGCTTTCCCTTCTACTGTCCCCTCATTTCCACGTTCCAGATTTCGATCCCTTCCTTTGCCCTAGGTAATCTAGGCCTTGTCCCCCTCAAAATGTAAAAATCAAAACAGAATAATTACAATGTCACATTACTTTTAATATACAATATTTAGGTACAAGTGATATGATTATTATCAATGGAAAAATTACATTGTTTATTATTCAATATTTTTGTCGTCGAAGAATTCATTAATTGAATAATACATTTTGATGAGGAGCCAGGTGTTTAGTTCACTTTTATATCTTTGTGTTGTTAGTCCTTTAAAATAGTTAGATAGTTTGTTATAGATGCGAACTGCCATACAGTAATGCATCTAGTAAGACTCCGAATTTTGTAATTGTTAAAAAGAACTGTATTACCTTGGTAATAGAATGTATTTCACAATGCACGTCTCATAGAGGCAAATTCGAGCCGAGCGAGCTGTTCGTTAGTCTTGCTAAAACTCGAGAACGGCTTGACCGATTTGGCTAATTTTGATCTTAAAATAATCATATCAGTTCAGGGAAGGTTTAAACGGTGAGAAATTTCAGTTCATAGTTAAGGCAGAACAACTTTGTCGGGACAGCTAGTTCTAGTATAAAAGTGTTTACATTAAAGCAACTGACGTTATTAAGAGTTATAACTTTTGTTATAAACTAGTCAGTAGCGACTCGCCTAGGATCGTAGTAAGTACTGAGAAAAAAAACGTGTGAAGTCGAGTAAGGCCTTTAATGATAATTTTATACAGTTTTTATAGATTTCTCAACAATGAAGAAATGCGACTAAAATGGCTCAATAGTGTTTAAGTAAGGCAGAGAATTACATAAAAAAATGTTACATATTAATGCAGCCGTCACTTCAAACCTTCATGATTTACACTATTCAATTTCATAGACTTTTAAAAGCCTCAGCTGTATATCATTCATTTCACAATTTGTCTCACACAGCTTTGCAGTTTGTCCACACAGCAGAAAATATTATTGTCACCCTCTTAGAAAGAGACACACGGCCTCTCTTCCAACCTCTTGCTCGGCTCGTTTTTTTGCTCACAGTACTCGGTCCTGTTGTTATTCCTAGGTCCATGCATACAGTACGCATTTCTGCTAAAGATGTTAATTCTTTGGTAAGGAATAACTAGCTTATGTTCATCTCTGCTGCTTTTAATAGCTAAGCTACACTTTTTAGAGGCGATCTATATTTTTATATACAAAAACACACATTTTAAGAATATACTAAGGCAATGGTAGTATTTTAAGATATTACGGCAACTTGTTAGCTCACTTGCTCCAATTTAACGAACTTAGCATAGTAGTGGCGTGTATTAGCTTTATATAAATGTTAGTTAAATCTGCTACTTCAGCGGAACTTGCTCAGAAAAAAATAATTATTAAAATTGTATGACCAGTTTTTATTTTACACGTTAAAAAGGGTTTAAATGTGACATTTTATCTATATTATCCATTTTTATTGTTCTTATTCAAGTTCTGAACAGTCCAAAAGAAGTTTCTGTATCGAAAAAGTATATAATTTTCTAAAGATGAATCCCGCGCATCCCGCATTTTTTCAAAACCATTTTTCTACGATTCTCCACCTCTTTAGAATTTGATTATTTTACCAGTGGTAATGGTGACTACTAGCTTCCTTTTAATGTAAATTCTAGGTGCAACTTTTGCGAAAATTAGTCAGGAAAAAATAAAAACTAAAATTCGATTTTCTTTGTTTTTATGGCCCCCATAAGTCACAGCCGACTTGAAAAGGGTTCAAAATGTAGCTTTTTGTATGTTCTTTAAATAATGTATAACATATTTTTGGCTATTGCTTAAGAATTTTTAATTAAAACGTTTTTTCACTTTTTTATCAATGCGGGATACGAATTTTCACTTCGAGATAATTTTAAAACTATGCAAGCGAGCTTCATGGGTGTTTTACTCGGGTATTTATACTTAAGTACTCTTTCGAATTAACCGATAAAAAGACGATGTCCGATTTTTGATCGAGATTGAACACTGTGCGATGCCGATCCCGAACTCGCAATAATTTAACATTTGATACAGCGTTGTGCAGAACAAATTACGCAAGGAATCGCTTTATCGTAAGAGCATGCAGAAATCATAACCTTAATTATAATGGTATAGATATATTCAATTCAAAATTAAGATCGTTTGTTGCCACCATCAAAGAAATGTGAACATTTTTTTTGTCTTGTCTTTTGTCTTTCTTGTTTCATAATATTGTCTCTAGATATTAAATTTAAAATATCTGTCATAATATGCAGAATTGTAATGGTTTATGTCTATCATAAGTATAATTATTCTAGTTGTGTCACATTATTTCATACTTATATATTTTAGTGTAATATTTAATTGTGAAAACTTTACTGGCTCATATGGGCTAATTTTGTATCTTTAGTTTTATGTATTAAAAGCTGTTTGTTTTCCTATATCAATAAAATAAAAAAATAAAATAAAATACGAGTACCGTCGTGGCAGCAACGCGGCACAAGCGGCACGCAACATCAACGACGTTTACGGAGCTCGGAGCTAACACTACAAACCAACGCACCACCTATTTATTATTGGTTTGCTCGCTTCCGTTCTGGAAATTTCGACCTGAAAAATGAACCTCGCGGTTGTCCGAAGACTTTGGTCGACAATGACGAATTAAAGGCGATTGTGGAAGCTGATGATACACAATCTACTGCTGAGATAGCAGCAGCTTTCGACGTTAGAGTCAAAACAATATTGGTCTTTTTGCGTCAAATTGGCATCGTAAAAAAGCTTGACAAATGGGTGCTCCACGAACTCAATGATCGCCAGCGCGAAGTACGCGTCGGGACGGGACGTGCCTTGCACTGCTCAACAGACACACAAATGAAGGAATTTTGAACGGCATTGTTACCTGCGATAAAAATGGATTCTGTTTGATAACCGCAAGCGCTCAGCAAGTTGGTTGGATCCTGGTTCAGCACCTAAACAGTGCCCTAAACGAAAACTTACCCCTAGAAAAGTGATGGTCACAGTTTGGTGGTCTAGCGCCGGTGTGATTCATCACAGCTTCTTACCAAACGGGGTGAGCATTACTGCATATGTGTACTGTAAAGAACTGAACACAATGATGGAGAAGCTGGCACATCTCCAACCAGCATTGGTCAATCGCTCGTCTCCGCTGCTCCTGCACGACAACGCGCGACCTCATACTCATACATATACATACACAGCATACGGTTTCCAAGTTGCAAGAACTGGGGTTGGAAGCTCTCCGTCATCCGCCCTACTTATATTGTGCCTACAGACTACTACTTCTTTTGGATAACTTCTAAAAAAATTCAATACCCGAGTGGCAGTACAAAATGCCTTTAAAGAATTTGTTGCCTCCCGTCCAGCTGATTTCTTTTAGAAAGGCATCAATAAACTGCCACTGCGTTGGCAAAGATGTATTAATTGCATGGGTCATTACTTCGATTAATACAAATAAAAAATACATGAAAAAAATTCGTACAAATTTTTTCATACAAAACAATTATATATACAAAACAAAACAAATACAAGGCAATTTCATAGGCAAAGACCTAATATTTAAAGAGCGGTTACCTACTTCGTTCGGAGGATACTGTATAAATCATCCAATAACGGATGAAAAGGCCTTAGTATAAAACTATAATGTTTGTCACTTACAAACGCTGAGACCCTTTCTTAGAAGTTAGAGGCAACTTATTTTATTTTGAATTTTAGATCGCGAATAGAATAATGGAGCGTTTAAATGACCACTTTGTTTATTTGATTGCATTGAACAGGCTCCGAAACTACTGGACCGATTTTGATAATATTTAGAACACATAAAGTAGACGACGGGGAAGGACATTGGCTACTTTTTATTGCGAAAAATGTACGTTTCCCGCGAAATTTCGTCTTGCGCCCTAAATGTATTATTATAATCCCACCTGCACTAATTATTGCTTGTGTAGGCATGTTGTCCACAAAGTTATTGATGCTGGTGACATTTCCGCGACCTCTTCTTAAGTCTCCGTTAGTAGAAAATTTATGATATCGCATCGATTCTGAAAATTCAATATCAATTTTAACAAGCAAATCAGATAAACTTATTTATTTATAAGACGATTTTACTTGCTCGTGTTGACTAAATGCCAGCATAGACCTACATGATACATCCTACATACTATAGACGATGTGTGTCGAGGCTTGTCAATACTTAAACCGCCCCACTTTTAGCGATGATTGAGACAGTTGCATCCCTTGCAGTTACTACGAAATCCTAAAAAACGGACTAGAAAAATAGTCCTACTTACGTCTTGCGTTCTCAGCGCGGAATAACTCTTCCAAGCCGTTAGTTATCATCGTCAGCACGTTGCAAACCTCCGAAGCGATCACAATAAACTGACACGCGAATAAAGTAAAACACAGGTACCCGTAGTAAAAACCCATGTATAATATCAATACCTTCACTGAAATCAAATAAATTGTACATATATCTTCATAGCAAAATACATACGCAAAGAGCGGTATTCGATTGCCATTCCAAAAATATAAAACTCGAAAAAATGACGACCTCTGTGGCTCCATGGTTGAGGTGCTCGCGGGTTCTAATCCCACCGAAGGAACAAAAAGTTTTCTGAGTTCCTTGGTCATGGATGCGTAATAATGTAATAATAATATTAGCTCCCCACCGATTTCGGTGACGGTGGCTGGTTTCATTGAAACCAGGCCAGTTACGCAGGAGTAATTTTATAGTACCCAAGTGTGTGCGCAGTACACAAGAGCACTGTCTCTTTCTTTAGTCTCATAATCCAGTGGGACGGATAACCGACACGACTGACGAGAGATCAGGCGCAGATCCGACTTTTTACATGCCCATCCGACGCATGGATGATCTTTCTTGTCAGACAATCAGGTGATCAGCCTGCATTGTCCTAACCAAACTTGGAAGCAACATTTTTTGTTGTTCCAATGCGGGAATCTAACCCACGACCTCCGAGTTGAGAGCCAATGCTCTAACCACTAGACCACGGAGGCTGTTAAATTGATGTGTATTAAATATGTGTATAATATAAAAGTATATTTCCGTTGTTTGGTAACACAAGTTCTTCGAGAACTTACCGCGGGATGAGGTTGACGTGGTGTGAGGATGAGGTTGTTTCGTGCACAAACACAAAACAACAACAATAAAAACAAACACCCTAAATTTTAACCATATTTTTTCGTATCTATACTAATATTATAAAGCTGAAGAGTTTGTTTGTTTGTTTGTTTGTTTGTTTGAACGCGCTAATCTCAGGAACTACTGGTACGAATTGAAAAATTCTTTTTGTGTTGGATAGTCCACTTATCGAGGAAGGCTTTAGGCTATATAACATCATGCTAAGCTCAATACGAGCGGAGCACCAATCAAGAATGTTACAAAATCGGGGGTCTTTTTTTCCTTTTGAGAGCTTTCGCTGCGTACGCTGCGGAAACGGTTAAAGTTTCGCTAAAATGATGTATGGCAGAATTGTTCCCCTTTAAAAGTTCTAAAAAAAAGTCCGCGACAGTATAGGTCTATCTTTTAAGGTTGGCTCACTATAACCTTTTTATACTAACCAAATTTGTTCTAAAAGTAAGCATTATTTGTGAAGGTGTTTTCATAAAGATTATATTAATTCTTATCCAAGTAAATACGTTATTCATTACAAGCATTTAATCTAGAAGAAATTTGCCGTTTACATCATTTGATTTCAATGAGTATTTTAGAAGATATCGCAGTAATAAAATAATCATGCGCGCTATAGTACGGCGCGCGGCGCGGGCGGGTAGTCGTGAGGTGAAAGCGCTTCTCCTTCTACGTAAATGAAGTCGCGGGTAAATTTTAGCGATATCCTAAAGTAACTATTCCACGCGAACGAAGTCGCGGGGAAAAGCTAGTATAAAATATTTAAATTCTATGCATAATACGTGCGGCGACCTTCAAATCCGGCGCGTTTTACGCCAATGTAAAAGTCTCCATGGACCAGTGCGAGTTGTCATGTAATTTATTTGTAAATTACGAAGTTTTATTTAGCTATACATACTATACAGTATACTGTATACATACTGTATATATCATACTTATGTAATATTGTAGCCTATGTTGGGTTAAATATCCTGTATAAAATAACATTGAATGAGACCAGCAGGTCTAAAAAGGCCGTTTTGGCAATTCATTTTCAATTCTTGTTAATGAATTACCGTATGAAAGATGACAGCGATCGTAAAATGGCCACTTGAATTACAATAATTCATAATATGATTTGGATACAATAATTCATATGGAGAAATTGGCTGAAATGCATTCATTTGACAGATTTACAAGCAGAATTGCTTTAGTGTCAAATAGCAATATTGCGATGATATTGCGCAAGTGGCCTTTTTAGGTAGTAGTAGTAGATGAGGTAAGACTAAAAGAAACATAAAATTTACATGTCACTGGCTCTTTTTAACCGACTTCCAAAATAACCTAACCATGAGCATATCATTAAGTTTCCCTAAACGCGTAATATGTTTTTTTTTAATTACTTCAAAAGTTACTGTCCGATTTGGTTAAAAATAATTTTTCTAAGGAGTTTTTAGCATGATCAAAGAAGCAAATAGAACATTGCAAGAATCTAAGTCTTATAGTTAAGAAATGCGGGGGGGGGGAAGGGGTGGCGGCAACTTATAAATCATTTTGGAGGCCGATTACTCGAAAATTCTAAACCTATAAAAAAGTTATGACCTTACCTTTATTCTAAAAGGCCTATTTAACGATACCACGATGATACACGATGAGGTAGAAAGAAAAAAAAATTACATTCCCACTTCAAATGGATGGAGCGCCACCCTTAGGATATTTAAAAATTATTATTATTTTATGATGCCAAATCCGAGATCTTATACATAATCTATAAGTATACCAAACGTCCATTTATATTCATAATTACTGACGCTAGAAGCGCGGACAGACAGACATACGGACGGACAGAGCTAATCTATAAGAGTATATATAAGTATTACGGATCCCTATTCGTAATTGTAAATGCAGTATTTGCAAAATAGCGGTTCCGAGAAAAACGCGGTTAAAGGTTTTTTTACGTTCTCTACAATTTTTGCTTATAATTTTACTACCTTCCATAGTATTTTTTAATTTTTTTTTAATCAAAAGTTACATACGTGTCTCTTAACTTAATTTTCGATAAAAACAGGAATTTGGAAAAATGACGATTACTGCATTTATAATAGGCAATCGGACTAATTTTTTTTTTATTGCATAAATGAATAGCACTCTTAAATATGAGTAACTTCTCAGAAGAAACCGTATATCAAAAGTCAATATTTTCAAAGGTACAGCGATTTGTATAAAAAATTTCGCGAGCCTCCTAAAAACGCTCCATACTAAACGATCGACCTACAAATGACGTCACTTGTAGGTTATAGTCTATGAAGTAGTATATGAAGTATATGGCCGCAGGAATATATTTGTAAATATCTCCGATATTTGTGCGTTTAAGTTCATACTTACCATAATGAATGTTTTTGTATATGATGTGAGTAAACTAATGATGTAGGTTTTGTTTACCAATTTCGCAAAAAAAAATTTTTTTTTTGGTATAGACTCGCGAAATTTTGTATTTAAATCGCTGTACCTTTGAAAATATTGACTTTTGATATACGGTTTCTTCTGAGAAGTTACTCATATTTAAAATTACTATTCATTTATGCAATAAAAAAAATCATTCCGCTTGCCTATTACGACGGCATAATAAAGAAAGCGGTTATACGTTCGGCTGTATATATATTTTTTTGTATGTTAAGCGATTACTCCGCCGTCTGTGGACCGATTTTCAAATAGTTTTTTTTTGATGTATGGGGTATAACAAATTGGTCCTTTTGATATCAAAGTGGTGACCTGATCGGTACCAATCCTACCTAGTCGGTACCAGAAAATATGAACGTGTTCTATAAAATATTGTAGGTTATTGTTTGGGCTGGTACCGACTTCAAAATTAAGAACATTGAGTAAAGAAATAGTTAAGATTTTAGCCAAATTTAAAAGGTGAATAATTTAGACAATAAGTTTTATTTCATACTTTTTTGTGTATTTTTACTTTGGAAGTCGGTTTAATTTATCTTACCATATTTGACTATATGTAATTAAAAAATAAAAATATGCAGTTGACGACAGTCAAATTATGTAGTTTAATATCTAAAATACCTTCTTTGTCGAATTTGATGGTTCCCTCTGTGTATTCACAGATATCACCAAGTACTAGCAGAATATTAGTTACGATCAAAAATATGCAATTTACTCGTGACTTTTTGTCACAAGTATTTTTATTATTATTCAAGTTATGGTCTCCGATCATTCTTTTCATCTGAAAAAAAATATATATATTTTTTTTTTTCACTATTTATAGTGTGAAATGTAAGAAGTGACAGTAATGCTATCTACAGACACATAAATTTGGTACGGAGCGTACAGCGAACCATATCCGGAGACCAAATTCGGTGTCGCTACACACGCACGAATTTGGTACGGTGCAGTGAAGCGAAACGCTCGACACTCGTGTGTTCGATTTTATACTCTATTACATTAGCACAGAGTTCTATTTACAGTGCGGTTTTTAAACGACGACGATAATTCTCGCAATTCATTGATAACGGGCAGTGATACCAACACTTTAAAAAATATTTCTCCCCAAATTTTACCCCTGATTACTTATACCATTGACAGGTCTAAGAGATAATAAGCTAGAAAGAAAGGTTATGTGTTTAACATAAAGACTTACGCGTGAATAACATAAAACTAACTTGTCTTAATCTGATTTCACTCCCAATACATTTTCATATCCCTGGCTATATACACACATTAAAATATTTTTATTATTACATACAAATTGATTCATAAGGAGTAAACTCTAAACATCCTGTCCTCTAGTAAACCCCGTAGATATTTTCCCTAATTTTGGGGGGTACATCCCTAAGTTGGCAACACTGATACTGTTGTACGGCCAAACCGCCGGACTGCTCTACACACGCGCGAATATGGTACGGAGCGGACCAGATCCGATGCGGACAACGGTGAACTCTTCGCCTTCTCCTTATATTCGCCGGACTGCCCTACACACGCTCGGATCTGGTACGGAGCGTACCAGATCCGCTGTACGCTCCGTACCAAATTCGTGTGTCTGTAGACACCATAAACTGTGAACACCGAGAAGTACCGCGACGCGGCGCCGCATTTTCTAATTTCGAGCTGCACCTCTCCATAAAGTGAATAAAGTTTAATAGAGAAGATGAATTTGTAAAACAAATGTATCTTCCTTATTAAACTTTCAATTCAATCAGCGAATTCTTATATTTTCCGAAAGGCCAGATAAATATAGACCGAAAAATGTAAAAAGTACAGTAATCTGTTGCTAAATTATAAAGTTACACGATTAAAAAAACGATAAATTTTTTTTTTTGCTTTGATCGCAAAACGAAACGAACGAAAACGAAAATTACTGATCAAATCCTTATGTTATTTGTGATATTTTTGTTATTACAATGATATTCATAAACGTAGTATTTAAGTTACTACAATCAATTTTGTATAAATACAAAATTGATTTTAGTAACTTAACGAAAATCTATGAAGATAAAAGAGATGTTCAAGAAATGTATGAGGCCTGGGCCAGCCCTATGTACAGTATATGTAAATATAGCTATATAATATAATAACCGTTTCCTATTCTTTATTTTGTTTAATTTCACTTCGTTTCCATGTACATTTAAATTAACTTCGTCAAGGAGAGCAACACAAAGTAAAATAAAACATGGCGGATCAGATCAGAATTACAGTCTGACAAGGATCTTTTGGCACGTGGACAAAATCAGAACTAACATCGCCGTCTTGTAAAATGTCACTTTTAGTAATAAGTATTGTTTTATAGTTGCGACACTTACCTTTTGGCACGTGGATAAAATCAGTAGTAACATTGCCGTCTTGTAAAATTTCACTTTTAGTAATAAATATTGCTCTTATTTGCGACACTCATGCCCCCATCCAAGTGCCAAAAGATCCTTGTCCGACTGTAAACAAAGAATGTCATTTTGTCAATGACATGACTTTTGACAAAGAAAGACGTATGACATTCAAGACGACGTCTCTTCGTAAAACTGTCTACTACGTCAAAAGTCAAGTTAAAACAACTGTCATGGCCGCCCTAAAAATAGTGTTCTCGCAATAAAAAACTCTTCAAATAATCATTTTTGTACGCATGCACCCGTCTTCAAATAATTTTTTTCGTATTTTTATGATATTCCCATATTTTTTTTCCTATTTACCTATGTAGTGTACATAGAACTGGCCCAAAATCAAACATCTCTTTTATCTTCATACATTTTCGTTGTGACACAACAGCGGTGACGTCACTCCTGCTACATTTTTTGTATAGAGCTTTTTTGATGCTCTCCAAAGATCAATTCAACAATTTTTGTGACGACTGTATTTCGTCAACTGTTGATCGTAAATATGCTATTTCAAAGATAATATTTCCTGGCTTATTATGTACTTTTTGAAAATATAATAAAAATAAACTATGGGGTCGTTAGTCGTTTCACACCGCGAGGGTTCGAACCGCGGTGTGAAACGCCACAACATTGCTTCTGAATAGGTCGATTCACACCGCTTAAAAATTGTGGTGTGTATGGTGGTGCATCTTCACCAGTTTTTAATATTATATATCTATGATCTTCACTATTTTGAATCGCTTAGTATCATAAAAACGCAACGCCGCGTCGTCGTCGTCAATCAACGAGATTGTAAAAATATGTCAAAAGATTCATTACTATATTATATTTAAAATCTAATATGTGATATATTAATAGGCAGAATATTCACGTCCGAAGTCTTTCAACATTTTACAATTTCACTAATTATATTACAATGTAACAGTTTTTACAATTTTACGGTGATATATTATATATGCTTTATCTCAGTAGTAACTCACTAAATAATAACCACCCCGATTTCGATGGTTTCGTGGTTTATATAAAATAGTGTCCAAGTGTATGCGCATTGCGCAGTACACAAGAGCACTCTCTCTTCCTTTACTATCATAACCCAGTGGGACGGATAACTGACACGATTAACGAGAGATCAGGTGCAGGTCCGACTTTTTACATGCCCATCCGACGCATGGATCATCTTTCTTGTCAGACAATCAGCCTGATCTGGTGATCAGGCTGCATTGTCCTATCCAAGCATAGAAACAACATTTTTTGTTGCTCCAATGTGAGAATCAAACCCATGACCTCGAGAACCAAGCTCTCAAGATCTAAGCCAGCCAAGCTCTAAATAAATAGACTATAACACTTTACCTTATTTATCGCAGTCAGCACATTCGTTGTGCATTTTATACGACATGGTGCTGTAAAAATACCAACAGCACTTATAAGCGCCATGTTAGTTATGTTGGTGATCCACACGAGAGAAGAAGCTGAAGTTTCGACTCGAAAACTACGGTCTGGAGGTCCTTTGAAGTCCAGTACTAGTCCCGCAAGTAGCAAACAGTCTAAAAGCAATTAATCCTTACTAATTTTATAACGTTATAAAGGCGAAGGTTTAAGTCTGGATGTATGTGTTTTCACGCATTAGTAGGTACTGCACGGAGTTGATGAATTACTTTTTATCGTAGCAAATCTTACGGTTCCTGCGCGACTTCTCTTAGCCAGTACGAAGTTGCGGGTAACATCTAATTTACAGAATAAAGCAAAAACTTCCCCCCCCCCCCCTTACTTATAAAATATATACTCATTGTGTAAATATTTTATTAGTAAGGTGGGGGGGGGGGGGGGTAAGTATCCTGTATTACGGCGAGATTTTATATTATAAGCTGCACGAGGCTCTCATATGCATTATTTTAAACGCATTCCTTCTTATTAATCAAAATAATATTTACACCATGGACATTGGATACGCTAATCCAAGTTGTCTCTGTCAGTCAAGTGGCTATTCCAACGTATTAGACAAAGAGAGCCATGTTGGAACTAATCCGAGGTATAAACATTTTTATTGATAAATGGGATAGAGTAAATCTTCCTCTTACATTACTTTGTATATTGATGAAAACCCGTTCGTATTTTGTACCCGTATATAAATGATTGTTCTCGTCGCTCGATTAGACACCGCGCTATCTAACAACAGCTCCGTGAATGCGGAAACTCATTATTGTAGTGTGAGTATATAATATCATTGTGTGTGACAATTTCTATTGTGCGTGAATTCGGTACGTACATTTGACACGAAGCTTGCCGCATTTTTCAAGTACGCCAGCTAGATCTCGTCGAGCTCTGAGACCAATCATTTATCTATGTTTGTAACAATCGTACACAGACGAGAAGCGTTATTACTTAACACTTTAATAAGGATTATAAGATTACTAACTTATAACCACGAAAAACACAGCACTGCAGATTAGGAGTCGGCGGGATAGAGCCATGCCAGTGCGAGTGAAGGTCACAGGGGCTACTCCAAACGCTCGCGATATACGGAACACCTGCCCGAGGGCGCTGTTTTGCAGATCGCCCATTTTACATAAATCTTTAAGATCAATCCATACGGTTGGGTAATCCCAAGTTTTACCTGTAAAATAAAAGTATTTTGAAAATATTTTATTTTTGTTCATCCGGAAACACTAGAAATACACAAAGTTTAATTTCGGTCGCATTATTTTTATTGAATTTAATCCACACTATTTCGCAATGATAATAGGCGAACTTAATAATTGTAGTTAAGAAAACAAATTACGAATTACACAACTTGGAATACAAAATTATGCACCTTTGGTTTACCACCAGCCAGACAGACAGAAAAACTTTAAGGTTTTAATAAGTTTTGGTTCCCCTCTCTAATTAAGTACTAATAATAATAATAATAATATCTATGGACGCTTCATACCACGTCAGTCTGGCCCCGTGGTAAGTATCCAAAGAACTTGTGTTACGGGTACCAGACAACGGAAATATATTTAATACTTTTTATACTATACTTATATTTAAGATTTTTATTATATTATACACATATTTAACACACATCCATGACCCAGGAACACAGAAAACTTTTTTTTTTGTTCCCTGGCGGGATTCGAACCCGCGACCTCCGGCTAAAGCGCCACTGCGCTCACCACTGAGCCACGGAGGTCGTCAAATTAAGTACTAAGTTTTAATTCTTATATTATTTATTATTATTTATGGACTATGTTGTCTGAAAATAAAAGGATTTTATTTATTTATTGTAAGAAGTCCTTGTGGGACACCTCAACTATATAAATTTATCTGACGCGTTCGAGAATCTACAATAATCTCCTACTAGGGCTATTATGTGTAGTGATAGTGAGCTAGTGTGGCGAGTATAACGACAGTCAAATAAAATAAAGTAATATCGCAATATCGCAGAATGAGATCAGTATAGGTAATAAATTAATGTACACGGAAAATATACTGCTTTTATATAAATTACACCAATTTCATTACGTGTGCTTTCAATAAATTGTATTTGTGGTAGAGTGACTACACCGCAGACTTTTCATCAGCTGATAGTTTATTCGATAATCTAGGTACTAGTCAGAAAAATGTTAACCAAATTTTAGATAGTAAAAACAAAGAGTAGAAAATTTTAATCCATATACAGGAATACTTTTTCATCGGTACAATAAATTTTACCACGTCATTGGTATCGATAATAGAGTACATTTCACAAATAAAAAAAATGTTTTTTTTTTTTTTCATTTCAATTAATTTATCCTATAACCAGTCTAATACCGCATGGGCGCACTAACTACAAGGCGTCAACGGGTGCGGTATGAGGTAGGGGGCGGCGGGGTGTGGTAAGTGATCGGCCGGGCGGCGCACGAGTTGGCAACAAAGCATCGATAGATGCGTAATGCATTTTTTTTAGTTCTGCATTAGCAAGTTCGGGGATTGATAATTTTGTTTTTTTTTGTTCCAAAGGGGTAGTAACAAAAAACGCTGGTATTTTTTATTTTTGACAACTATTACGTATGTTGATTTATTGTACTGGTGAAAAAATAATCCTGTACGTGTTAGTTATACTATTTATAACGTAACTTACATGACTTTCTTTTATATTTTACGGAGCCGAAACGTGGACACTCACCGTAGACTTGGTTCATAAGTTTAAGGTTGCTCAGCGTGCGATGGAAAGAGCAATGTTAAGGGTATCTCTGGTGGATAAAATACGTTACGACGTTATTCGCCAGAGAACTGAAATCACCGACATTGCTCAACGAATTAGCACGCTGAAGTGGAAGTGGGCCGGCCATGTCTGCAGACGGACAGGCAATCGATGGAGCAGACAAGTATTAGAGAGGAGACCATGCTTAGGCCAACGTAGTGTAGGACGTCCTGCGGCACGATGGACCGACGATTTGAAGAAGGTGGCTGGCAGCGGATAGATGATGGCTGCCCAAGATCAGGATGGTTGGCGCTCATTGGGGGAGGCCTACGTTCAGCAGTGAACGGTGATAGGCTGATGATGACGATGATGATGAACTCAAGAACGGCTGGACCGATTTAGCTAATTTGGTCTTGAAATAATTGTGGAAGTTCAGGGAAGTTTTAAACAGTAAAAAATATTGGAGAAGGTGTAGGTTGCAGGAGTAGGTGTAGGAAAGGTGTAGTATTTTTTTTAATTTCAGTTCATATTTAAGACAGAACGACGTGTGTCGGGATAGCTAGTATATTATATACTTACGTACAGCGAAACAGCTGTCATAGCACGATCCAAATCGATCCAAAGTAGAAGATTTTCAGGTACCATTTTTCCACACAATCGTAGACACAACGTATGCTTGTAGTAGTGCAATCAAATCGGAAGCTACCTATGTAGCTACTAGCTTTCCTCTTTATTTAATCTGTGGTAAAATGCTACAACCTACGTGCTACGTCTACGGCGTAGCGTCTCGTAGCATCTCGTAGCGAAAAGCTACGGGCTACGAAGCCTTGGGAAAAGTCATAATTCATTAGCACCCGTACGTTCATTACACGTAAAATTCGGGCAGCGGAAAACAGCACGTGCCGTTTCAACTCTCGCTCCAAAATGAACATGTAGATACGTGAAGCTCCAATCCGATCTGGCATGTCAATACGAGATCATTTTGCAAAATTTTATCCGCGCATCACGTGTGAACGCGAAATAAAACATGCTGGTTTAATTAATACTACTGACAGCAAGAAAATTTAGTACGTTTCACGAGGCAGTCCAAACTGCAATCTAAACTTTTGACATTATATTTACATGTAGTTTGGAACGTTCGCCTGAATATGTCAGATCCGTCCGCAGTTCAAACTGTGAGCGCATTTTTAATCGTATTTAGAACGACAGTTTACCTGCAGTCCAAACCGCACAGATCAATCTGTGGTTTGGAAGGCAGTCTCAGATGCGCGATCCGAACTGGAGAGCGCTGTTGAATAAATAAAGATTTAACAAAACGCTAGTTAAAAACAAAAAATTACAATTACTCAAAGGAATGAGTTCTTAAATAACAATGTACACTTCGAAAATAATTTTTTATTTATTGCTCAACATCATCAACAACAACCACCTTGTCATCCTCTTTAGTTTCCGTATTGCTCTTGTCTTCAAGGCCAAACTCCTTGTCCACCTGGTGTCTCAGGCTGGTGACGAAGTCTGCGGTTCACGCCCCTTTACAGTTGTACTGGCGATTCAGTCGGAGCCAGTCATCCCAGGACACGAAATCTGTTTGACCCATCTCACCTTCGAAACTCTGAAAAACTAAAAAAATAGTTTTTTGAAGTAACTCTTGGAGAAAATATGTTGGTATTTCGTTTATTCTTCTAGGTATATGCCGTCAACATAAATTTAATTGTTTATACTAGGCACCTATACCTTTAATTTCACTTCTATAGGCAGACCACTTTCACTTCTATCTTGGTATTCCCTATTGACTGTTAGAGTATCGGCCGAATATTGAAGCCCTTATCAAAATTATTATCACATTTCTATCTATCTATCTATCTATCTCTTTTTCACAGGCTATCCCTGTCTCTGCTAACCGAAATGACAAGGACAGCATGTGGCTTGAGCGTCACTCAATTTAACTATTGTTTCAATTTTTGGACGTCACTATTTCAAAAAGCATATGAATGGGAACCATTATATACCATAATACCATTTCAGCCTATATATTATAGACGATGCTTGTGGAAGCAAAAAGTGTCCATACTTAAACTGCCCTTACTTTTGGAGTTGTTTTGGGGCAGCCGAGTCATATATCATCTTGATATTTGACATTTGCTTTCCGTAGTTTAATCTTTTGGTTTAGTCAGTCCACATTTATATTTTGACAAAATCTTCGGAAATCAAGATGGCGCGACGTAACTTTTCTTGTATATATACGTCAAAGCCCATCCTTAGTTTTGAAGTTATTGCTTTAATTATATATATATATATATAATATTATATATATATATATATATATATATATATATATATATATATATATATATATATATATATATATATATATATATATATATATATATATATATATATATATATATATATATATATATATATATATATATATATATATATATATATATATATATATATATATATATATATATATATATATATATATATATATATATATATATATAACGAGATTGTAAAAATATGTCGAAAGATTATAAACGAATGTATAATCTAACGAAAAATAATGTGTTAAATTATAGGCAGCATATTCGCGTCGAAAGTCTATCAACATTTTACAATTTCACTAGTTTTCTGACGGTTTTTACAATTTTACGGTGACATATACATAATTTGTGCTAATATTGATTCTAGGAGGCTTGACAGCACTGCTGGTAGCTGGCCTAAGAAAAGCTAGGCACATATAAGCTAGTCTGGTCAGCAGTAGCTCGGGAAAGACGGATGTGAAGGTGTTTGGGATGTTGTTGAGTTTCAGTAATTAGGACAGCATGGCCACAAGTGGTATTTACCCTCAGCGGCACGATGGTGGGATGACCGTTGCGGGAGAAGGCGCGGCTGCTGAAGTGCATGCAGCTGGTGTACTCGTACGGCACGCCCAGGTTGCTCACCAGGCCCGAGCCGTAGCTTTCGAAGTTATACTCCATACCTGGAAATTATTGTTAGTTCTCACCATTACCTATCACTAATATCTCTAAAACCCTGGAGTAGTAGGTATTTCTTCCGTGTGAAGGATAAGGTACTTAACATGCGACTCTAGCTAGTGGATGGGCAGGCTGTTTAGCCTAGTCCATGTATTCGGATATAGCGTCAGTCTTCTTATATAGTCTGTGTAATATATTTAAAAATACGAACACACTCAGTGATCTATGGTTACGGTATGGATACAGTGTTCGGTACGAAGCCCTAATGCCGTTTGTTCACCGCCACCGTCACCGGGACGTCACCGAGAAAGACGTCATGACGGCGCTGAAGTAGCGCCACATACATTTACTATAGCCGTCTGTCCACCACACGCCCGTCCCGTCAATCTAATCTCGACCAGAAATAATCTCGTTCTCGTTGACGTTCCGTTAACGTTGGCGGTGGAAAAACAGCCAAAAGTAAGAATTTGCTCCAAGGTATACCCTGGATCCAAAAGTAATAAACAGAACTCCTGACTCCTTATAGATACATGTTTGGGGATTTCGGCGTTGTTTAAAGATACGCAAGCATGTACCACTATGTCAATTAGAGTAATCATCATCATCATGATGTGATGATGGTGGTGATGATTCACTACCATCATCACATCAGCACATTATGATGATATAAAAGGTACTTCTCATAGTATTTTACACCGACACGGATATCTTTGCCGTTAATGGACCTATTCCTAATTGGTTCTTTAGTCACTAAAGTAGAAACCTGATGATGGGATCCATGAGGAATCGAAAGAACTTTTCGAAATTTATAGGGACACATATTATTGTGATTTTTACTTTTTCTGAAGTAACACTATTCACACAACATATTCTCCTAAAAAATAAGATCTTGCACCAAGAATTATCCTGGATCCAAAAGCACTGAACAGAACTCCTCATTCTGTAAAGATACGCGTTTCTGTAGTGTATTCAGTTTAATTTTAAATCAGTATTTTAAAAATGTAGAGTCTCGTCACCAATCATCTGGTTTCGTAGTGAACTGACCTAATATTTCTACACAAGCAACGTCGCAGGCCAAATTATATGACACCCTCTTTAAAATTCCCAACTCACCTGGAACGATATTGTTATTTATAATCGTGACATAGTCATCCCTATCGTACGTGGAATGCATGTGGAAGAAGCCCAAGATGTGGAGAAACTCGTGGACGATGACGGCGTTCTGGAAGCAGCCGCGGCCGGGGTTGTCGCGCGCCAGGTTCATGGTGTGGACCCCGCGGCCCGCCCAGTACCCCACGTGCGCGTAGCACCCGCCTGGACGACTCTGGAAAAAGGATTGGATGAATGACATGTGCGGAAAAAGAATGGGAGTACCATGCTTTTACTACCGGAGAGGTAGTTCAAAATCCTACACGTTTGATTCATCAATGTGAGGGGTGGGAGCTTAAGAGGCTGGCAAGCCAATATTGTGTCGAGTTTCTATGTGCGGTAGTCGCTTATCACCGGGTGATCAGCCAAGTCATCATCGCTAAGTGGCATAGTAATGTTCATGTCACTTAGCGATGCTTATGTCAAATTCCACACATTTTTGTTTTCGAACTTTGTCGCGCTTTTCACTTAGCGAACGTTATGTCAATACCTATCATTATTTTCAATTTCGTAGATTGCCTTGTCTTGCTGTTCCAAGTTTAAACTATCAAGAAAATAGGTTACATAGTAAATTTATTATATTATTACGAAAAATTTAAACTGTTTCTTCCCTTGTACATTCACAAAGTCCTACTTTTGCGTAAAGTTTTCGTCACATGCTACAAAGTTTTTTCTGGCTTGTCTACAATTATTATACTGATACTGGCTATTCCTTATGGGAAGCCATTTTAAAGAAGAAGAAGAAGAATTTCGTAGATCGTCATTATAGTTAATGATGACACGTTGGCTAAGCCCTCTGTTTACTCACTAGCCAGTAGCCGGTATTTCGTTATTTAAAACTCCAGAATACTTTTTTGTTAAAACTAACCAGTAATCAAAGATGGGATATAGGTACCAGATGCCTGGTAGAAACTTACAGTAAGTAGGACGTAGTTTCTCTCCCAGGGCAGTCTCCTGCGGAACCTCACGCACGTGAAGAGCTCGATCCAGTCGATAGCGTTCATGATAGCATTCCTCTGAGCCGCGTCTGTATTAATTAGAAACATTACAAATTCGTAATAGGTATGATGATGTTGCCCGCGAGTTCGTGCGCGCATAATAAAATCTCGAGGGTGCCGTACATTTTTTTTTAATAAAACTAAGCGCAAACGAGCAAACGGATCACCTGATGGAAAGCGATTACCGTCGCCCATGGACACCCGCAACATCAGAGAAGTTGCAAGTGCGTCACCGGCCTTTTAGGAGGGAATACGCTCCCTTCTTGAAGGTTTGCAGGTTTGCAACATTTACATATTTTGTATAAATTGAAGTTAGATTCATCACGGCGAGTAGCGACAAAAACTCAACACACAACACAAAGACAATTTTTACATAGATGAAAATGCTGTTAGTAGCAAAGCGATAATGCTTATTCATTCAATAGCACAAACAACTGGATTTCCAGTTTCTGTACAAACTTTATGGCCGCGGGTACGGCATAAACCTCATAAACCTGCCAGTGTTCTTACAGTATAATTATATAATATAAAAATAAATGATTTGAAACTATGGAACCTTCACACCACGTCAATTCGGCCCCGTGTTAAGTATCCGGAGAACTTGTATTACGAGGACCAGAAGTATTAATATTGTGCATACCCCCCGCCACCTCCCCGCGTTCGAAAAACAAAGGGAAGGAGGAGGCCCCTGCAGAACGTTCTCTTTCAAAAAAGGACCGAACGTGCGATGATGACGGGTTCATCAAGGTCGAGAGGAAGAAGAAGAACCCCGTCGTCCGCAACCATCGCGGCACCGCACCCGGAGGACCCGAGCAGCTGTTGCGGTGTGAGACTCCCGCAACACCGCTGTACGTGTCCCGGCTACATTGGTCTACGACGATCGAGCAGGTCGTGGACTACATAAGAAGCAGAACTAACTTCGCCTTGAGGGTCGAGCGGTTGGAATCTCATCATAAAGTGAATTTTAATTCCTTTGTGGTGAGAGTTCCAACCTATCATTTACCGACCTTCGAGAAGGAGGAGTTCTGGCCAAATGGAGTCGTCTACAGAAGATTTAGAGGACGACTCCCGAACAATTTGCACCCCACGTCGCAGACAATACGTGTTTAGTGTTAGTGTTAGTTTATATATTATAGTAATATGTATGTTAGTCTTTAAGGTATTTATAATATGGGCCTATGCAGCCTGAAATAAACGGTATTTATTTATTTATTTATATTTAAGACACAGAATACCGAACATCCAGAATGAGTGTTCGATCACATTTGTACGCAGCTCAGCTCAATGTGTCCTAAACCATGGCGAAACACCGGGGCGGCTCTTTACTTCACTCTTTACACTTACAAAACAATCGCGTTATTATGTTACACAATTAGGTATTCAATTTAGAGTAGTCATGATGGCTTCACTTTCAAGCGCGTTGACGGTTTCTGGATGATATAATTATGTATTCTGTGATTTAAGATTATTATTATACTAGATGTTGCACGCGACTTCGTGCGCGCAAAAGGAAATCCTGCGGCAACCGTACATTTTGCCGCGATAAAATGTCCAAGGCCCCGTAGTCTGATCTATATCTGTACCAACTACCAAATTTTATCAAAATCGGTCTAGTAGTTTCGTAGCCTATTCCATGCAAACAAACAAACAATCAAACTTTTCCTCTATATTATATTAGTATAGACTATAGATTATACACACATAAAATACACATCTATGACCCAGAAACACAGTCAACAGAAGACCCGTGTTTTCAGAATACATCCGCTGTAACTTACCAAACTCATTGGCGCCGAGCTCGTACACCACGACGTTGCGAGGCCACCTGGAGTCAGGCCAGGTGTTCGCGTTGCGGCCTGCGGAGTAGTCGGCGAGTATGGCCTCGACCTGCCAGTCGTCTAACAGGATGTCGCCCTCGAACTTGCCGCTGTTCTCCCAGGCGCTCGCGTCGGGGTTCTGTAGCATGCGGGAGGAGAGACGTACGCCATCGTCTGTTGAATGATTATTTAATTGTTGAACTGAGACGATACACTACGCTTTATTTTTAGGGTAGTACATATTCAAAATTAAACTTTAAAAGGATCAAACTTTATATAAAAAATATAACTCTGTCATTTTAATTTATTAAGTTTGTACTTTATACGTAACTATTTATTAATTTTTGTTTGGACTCAGAACTTTTTAACTTTCTCTCATAGTCACCTAGAATTTGCCTTCGGTGTTATAACCTAACATTAATTGCCCGCGGCTTTGCCCGCGTGAAATTAGATTTTAAGCTTTCATCCCCTATTTTACCCAATTGCGGGTTTTGAATAACGGCGGCTAATCTTTCCTTAGTGGATGCCCGCGACTTCGTGCGCGCAAAATTTAATTTCGCAGAAACCGTACAATTTTTCGCGAAAAAGTAGCCTTTGTCCTTCCCCGTGGTTTACTCTACACTGTGCCAAATTTCATTAAAATCGATCCAGTAGTTTCGGTGCCTATTCAATGCAAACAAACAAACAAACTTTTCCTGTTTATTTTATTAGTATAGAGAATAAAAATTACATATTAATAAATGGGTTTTTTTTTTCGCCGAGAAATGCCGTTTCGCATTCCGCGGGGGATTAGCGATTCACTTACGCGGATATGTGGGACTCGCTGCGGCCGGGAAGATGGAATTGACCGACCCACTAAAACTCGGCAGTACTCAGACAGTACCGCCCTTGCCGGAGCCACGGGAACAACAAAACAACCGCGACTCCGACGACGGGCGCCTGCGTTGTGGGATTTGCAGGCCCATCCCGTTGGGGGCGTTTAAGGCCAAACAGAGGCCTACTACGTAACTATTTATGTAACGTCCTATTATTATTATTATTATGTTTGTGCAATGCTTTCCTTGCTCACGGGCAATTAAATCCCGGACCTTTGGAAGGCATGCGTGGGGCCGAAGCCAACACGCAGAGGCCCTATTACACAATTTTAATCTAAATGTAATGTGACACTAGCCGGTGACTCTCCCTGTACGCACTATGAGAGTGCGCCCAAGGAGAGCCACCGGATAGTGTAGGACTATTTCAGGAAATGGATAGTAGAAATGATACTGGGCTATGTTGGTGAGATGCTAGTGGACTGGTTACCGGGAACTATGGGAGGACTATGGCGTCTGCCGATACGATGTGGTAACATGTATCATAAAGTTGGCAGACGGTGACTCGCCAACTCATTGAAATGGGCCCCTTAAAATGGTCGCACGCATGGTGCACCAAGGCGGCAACATTTACAGAGCGGCTTGAGGCAGGAGAGGTGTCGCTGGACTTTAAACGACTTTAAATTTATTATTATTATTATTATTATTGGCCGTTTGTGTCCCACTGCTGGGCAAAGGCCTCCCCTCTCTCTTTCCACAAGTCCCGATTTTTAAGCTCTTTCTTAATTTTTCTTTTGGATCTTTAACGTCCTATAACTCAATAAAATTGATACCTGTTCTGCTGCTCTCCAAGTACTTCCTGAAGGCCTCAATATCCTCCCTGGATCGGGAGACCGGTGGGACGGCCAGAGCCAAGCCCAGAAGACACAGTCCTGCAGCAACACGAAACATTATTAGTTTAGGCAACCTTCAGCAACCCTTATATACCGTGCCGTAGGTAATATCACCGCCACACCCAGTTAACCAGATTTTGTCCTTATTACTATGGGAATAAGGTTCAAAAGTGGTACATCCCAGGTGTCTTCGAATGACAAATCAGAACATCGAAAGACAGATAATGTTGAGCAGATTAGTGTTATCGAATCTGTGTATCTATTATCAATTCTACTTAATTAATTGGTTTATAAGGAAAACATTGTGGGAAAATAAAAATGATTGTCGGTTTACGGATGATAATTTGACGTGGTAACGTCATCACAAATTCACAAGCCGAAGGTCTACAGACACACGAATTAGGTACGGAGCGTACCTACAGCGGATCTGGTACGCTCCGTACCAGATCCGAGCGTGTGTAGGGCACTCTGGCGAACATAAGAAGAAGGCGAAGCGTTCGCCGTTGTCCGCATCGGATCTGGTCCGCTCCGTACCAAATCCGTGCGTGTGTAGAGTAGTCCGGCGGTTAGGCCGTACAACGGTATCAGTGCTGCCAACTTAGGGATGTACCCCCCAAAATTAGGGAAAATATCTACGGGACAATACTAGGGGACAGGATGTTTAGAGTTTACTCCTTATGAATCAATTTGTATGTAATAATAAAAATTATTTTAATGTGTGTATATAGCCAGGGATATGGAAATGTATTGGGAGTGAAATCAGATTAAGAAAAGTTAGTTTTATGTTATTCACGCGTAAGTCTTTATGTTAAACACATAACCTTTCTTTCTAGCTTATTATCTCTTAGACCTGTCAATGGTATAAGTAATCAGGGGTAAAATTTGGGGAGAAATATTTATTTAAAATGTTGGTATCACTACCCGTTATCAATGAATTGCGGGAATCATCGTCGTCGTTTAAAAACAGCACTGTAAATAGAAATCTGTGCTAATGTAATAGAGCATAAAATCGGACACACGAGTTTCGAGTTTTACGGTCCACTGCACCGTACTAAATCCGTGCGTGTGTAGCAACACCGGATTTGGTCTCCGAATATGGTCCGCTGTACGCTCCGTACCAAATTCGTGTGTCTGTAGATAGCATTAATGCTATCTACTAAATTGGTACAAATTGGTCCTTTTGATATCAAAGTGGTAACCTGATGATGGGATCCATGAAGAATCGAGGGAACTCCTCGAAATTTATATGGACACATACAGTGATTTCAACTTTTTCTGAAGTAGTTGAAGCATATGCTACCAAAAAGTAAGATTTTGCTTCAAGGTATACACTGGGTCCAAAATTACTGAACAGAACTCCTGACTCCTTATATATAAGGTTTGTTAAAATCAATTACGGATATTTTGGGTATATGATCTACTGCTTATTTAGTGGCGTTTAGGCAAAAAAAATTGTCATACTCGAAGTAAAAAAAATCTCTCGTGTATGGGCGACTCTCTACTCAACGCAAACGCGCCCATATAAAGGCAGAATTTTTTTTTTTCAAATACGCCATTACTTTTCTGCCTAAACGTCTCTAAATTAGCAGTACATCATATGGCCAAAATATCCGTAGTTGATTTTACCAAACCTTATACAGGATGTCCCAGAAGTCGACGTCGTCCCTTCGAAGGCTGATAGACCAGCTCATGACTCACCAGAATGTCGTAATATGACCTTAGTAAAAAATCTTTAGTTTTCGAGATATTGGCACTTTTAATAACTTCTTAAAAATTACACCTCATGTCAGTTTTTAGACTGCCGCAACTACAATTTCCCGTATTGTGGGATACAAATTTGTATTGCGGAATCCTGACTAGCTCTGCTATTGACCACGGTTATAAACAAAGCTAATAGAGTTTGAACTTTGTAGAAAAAAAGAAAACTTTTCCCTAATCGTGATTTCAAAAACTTTTTCTCCTAACTTTCACTATCCATACTGAACAAAAAATACACCACACTAACCTGGGTTGTTACTTTAAAAAGTTGCTCATTTTATGTAGTTTTTAAAATAGTAAAATAGTTGCTATTAAGCAACGACAAAAAATTTTTTTGCTATTTTAAGTGCACAGAGAACACATTTTGAATGTTTTTCTTTAGTTAGAATTTCGAACAAAAACACTCGTTACATTGAAATCAGCCAGATGTTTACTTAAAAATTGTACGTTGAAGTTAATTAATTAATTAATTAACTTAATTCATGCTTACTAAACTTAGAAACTAAACAGAATACAAGGATTTTTTTTAAACTGTAAGGAGAAATGCATAGAAGGAGAACACATTAATAATATCATTTAATGAGTTAGACTCATTACAGTGAGAGAATAGGTGACGCCACGCACGTCTTTTGTTTGTTCTATACATGAGTTTGTTTATTAGTTACTAGTACGTTACGCTATTGATGTACATCGTTTTGTTATTTTCTTACTTTTAACGGATTTTGCATTGTAATTTGGACTTCGTTTGCCTAGTGACTCGGACTTGGAGTGTGCTTGGAGACAGTAAAGAACTGACATGGCTCTCTTCTGGACTTTTATGTTTCTGTGATACGCGTCTTACTACCAGTCATTATGGCGTATACTATACATCAGTATGCTAACATGCATTAGAGGTGGGACGTATTTAACGTAACAGGTAAAAAGGAACAGGTAATTGGAAATAACACATAACAGTCGATATCCAGTTACTAAAATAACAGTTATTAAATAACATAACAGAGTACGTCAGTTACTAGCAGCGTAACAAGTAAAAAATACCTACCTGAGTACAGCGTACGTGTTACCGATATACTATAGTCCGATCTTGTCTCTCTGTTACACATACAACGATTCCATATGCAAAAACGAAAGGCACTTAGTATTTAAATACTCTGTATGTCTCTCTTACACTTATATGCATCTACTACTTGCTAGAATGAGAAATAATTAGTATTTTTTTAGTAAAAAATTCAGGTTGTAGTCAATCAAGAACAAATCCCATATACACTACGTGCTATTACATATGGTCGGGTTATAGATAGACGTCATTTGTCACGAGTTCTGCCTTTTTTTTTATACGCGTTGCGGCTTCAAACCATTTGCCAGTGTCAAGTTGAAAGGGCGGGAAATTGAATTTTCTTTTAAATTTTCAACACCGTAGTCAAGTCAAAAGTCCAAATAAATAGTCAGTGCACTTAAAGTCAAGTCAGTCGATTCAGTAAAGTGATAAAAGCTTTACTGAAAGTTCCTAGGGAGTATTGATTATTTATTCTCTTTGAACTATCAATTAAATCAATTTAAAAATTCTAAAGTCAATCAAAAATAATTGTGTTTTTGTGTTTCTTTCAAAATTATTGTTATTTTGGTTGTTAATGCCTAATATTGGTAGAATATATTTTACCATTAGATATTCGTTGTCGTGTACAAATGTGGGCAAGTGATTCAACTACAAAATGCGTGCTATTTTGGGGTTTTCCGCCAAAACTCCACAGGAAGTTTCAGTAAAGCGTCTACCACTTTACTGAATCGACTGACGACTCATTGACTACCCTGACTGTTTATTTGGACTTTGACTAGACTTTGGACTTGACGATTTAGAAATACGGTGATGAAAATTTGAACGAATATTCTATTTCCCGCCTTTTTAACTTGAAACTGGCAAATGGTTAGTACTGTTATAATTAAATGTACTTACAGACTACAGTGTTATAAATTCTAACATCACACTAAATATTATGAACAAATACATTTACAATATGAGGAATTTATTGTAAACGTTGTGGAAGGCCGTTCAAGTATACTTGAACGACCTTCCAACCTAGTAATCGAACTGAGTACGTATAATACATAGGTACCTACTAACATGACTGTTATTTTTAACAGGTATCCGAAACAGGTAGTAACGTATAACAGTAACAGGTATAACAGGTATCGTATTTAACCTGTTATATCCCACCTCTAACATGCATTTCATTTACGGGGAATACAGAGGCAACGGTGCTGCTGCAGCTAATTTGTATCGCAAAAGGTTAAGGTACTCAAGTCCAGATTACAATGCAAAATCCGTTAAAAGTAAAAAAACAACAAAACGATGCACATCAATAGCGTAACGTACTAGTAACTAATAAACAAACTCATGTATAGAACAAACAAAAGACGTGCGTGGCGTCACCTATTCTCTCACTGTAATGAGTCTAACTCATTAAATGATATTATTAATGTGTTCTCCTTCTTTGCATTTCTCCTTACCAGTGGCGAAGCGTGTATAGAAGCCGATTCCCATCGGCTTCCCTTTTGTGTTGGATACATTTCAGTAACTATGACAAATTATTTCGAAAACTAATTCACTACAGCAATGACTTATTGTACAAGCTATAGCGTGATGTAGGGCCGCGCGAGCGCCATCTATGCAACGGACATCACAATATCACATAACCCGATGAATAACGGCTTATCGCATTGTATAAAAGACCTTATTTCGTTCGAAATAAAGTTGAAATTTAAATATGCCGTCCTATTGGACGGCCAGTTCGAATTTTGAAAATCGTAATACGGTATCTGAGGGTTTCAGTAATGAAATATATGTTTCATTCTATAATAGTCATTATTTCGTTTGTTTTAAGGTTAAATTCAAACTGTAGGCCTAAAGGCTCTTATTACGTTTTGGAAATGAATGACAAAGTATTTGTACAATTTTATTGGTCGAAATTATCATTAAATAAGCCGCTCGGAGATCGGTTATGGTCTCTCATTGGTTTAAAATCCCAAACATTAGAAAATTTCTTTTGCCATTTTTATGTTTATGCAAACGACAGTCGACTACATTCCATATTATGCGTTGTAATTTCGTTATAAATTATTCGCTAGTTTCTTGTATTATTGTAATTTGTAGTGTATACTGTAGTGTAAAATATTATATTTATTTTGTGAAGTGTACTTATTTGGATTGTAAATTGCATTATTGTGGTGAGTAGATTCTAGTAGGCATAGTATTTACATTATTGAAACGATCGTGAATTTCTTAAAATGGCGTTAATACATATTGAATCAAACGAAACTCTAACTCTGTACCGAAATAGATAGAATCCCACGAAGCAGCCTCTAGGTATGTATTTACTATGTACTTGTTTAATATGCATAAAGACCATAGTGGCTTCCCTCTGCGGAAAAACCACCCTTCGCCACTGCTCCTTACAGTTTAAAAAAAAATCCTTGTATTCTGTTTAGTTTCTAAGTTTAGTAAGCATGAATTAAGTTAATTAATTAATTAATTAACTTCAACGTACAATTTTTAAGTAAACATCTGGCTGATTTCAATGTAACGAGTGCTTTTGTTCGAAATTCTAACTAAAGAAAAACATTCAAAATGTGTTCTCTGTGCACTTAAAATAGCAAAAAAAAATTTTGACGTAGCTTAATAGCAACTATTTTACTACTTTAAAAACTACATAAAATGAGCAACTTTTTAAAGTAACAACCCAGATTAGTGTGGTATATTTTTTGTTCAGTATGGATAGTGAAAGTTAGGAGAAAAAGTTTTTGAAATCACGATTAGGGAAAAGTTTTCTATTTTTCTACAAAGTTCAAACTCTATTAGCTTTGTTTATAACCGTGGTCAATAGCAGAACTAGTCAGGATTCCGCAATACAAATTTGTATCCCACAATACGGGAAATTGTAGTTGCGGCAGTCTAAAAACTGACATGAGGTGTAATTTTTAAGAAATTATTAAAAGTACCAATATCTCGAAAACTAAAGATTTTTTACTAAGGTCATATTACGATATTCTGATGAGTCATGAGCTGGTCTCTCAGCCTTCGAAGGGACGACGTCGACTTCTGGGACATCCTGTATACATATTTGGGGATTTCGGCGTTGTTTAAAGAATAGGCATGTTGCCAAAAATTTTTTTTTTCGTCTAATGTCTCTGTTAGACAACATGTTAATCAACAATCCAGAACCCATTTTTGTATATCTGAAAAAATTACGTAGATACAAACCATTGAAATTTACAATATGAAAGAGAGCGATATATCGGCCTGTGACGTCACAGCCTGCTACCGCCATACATTTGTCATCACAAAATGTATGGCGGTAGCAGGTTGTGACGTCACGAACCGTTTTGCGAGAAAGAGATGGACAATATTTTTTATTTGCTTATATTTTTAACCCCGTCACTCTAAATACCTATTTCTTTCAGATTTATGTATCTTTAATCAACAATTTTAAAATTTAATTTGTAAAACTGTGATATTCCACACAAGGCAACATCCCTATTGCAAGCATATGCCAAACTGTCAATTACAGTAAGCATCATCATCACCACCACTATCACACCATACATCATCACATTATGCTGATATAAAAGGTACTTCTCATAGTATTTTACACTAACACGGAGATCTTTGAACATTACTCTGCTGTTTATGTACCTATTTTCAAAATTATTTTGTTGTTGTAAAGGGTTTAATTCGAAATTGGTCCTTTAGTCACTAAGGTGGACCTGACGATGCGATCCATGAGGAATCGAGGGAACTCCTCGAAATTTATATCGACACACTATTGATTTTGACTTTTACTGAAGTAACACAAGCATAATTATGTTCCCAAAAAATAAGATGTTGAAACCAAGGTATACCCCACATCCAAAAACACTGAACAGAACTCCTCAGTCTTTAAAGATACGCGTTTCGAAATTTCGGCATTGTTTAAAGAACTGCAAGCATATGCCACTTTGTAACTTACAGTAATCATTATCATCACCTTAACGACAATACCTAATGGAAGCTTGGCGCGTATTCAATTATACATTCGATCGTTTATTTTAGACGTTCTTAAGACGTATTAATAACAACTTAACAAAATGTATGACTAAAAAGGGTGAAATTATTATTTTTAAACAAAAAAATTAAACCGACTTCCAAAGTAAAAATACACAAAAAAGTATGAAATAAAACTTATTTTCTAATTAATTCCCGTTTTAAATTTAGCTATTTCTCTACTAATTTTGAAGTCGGTACCAGCAAATAAGAACGTGAGTTCTATAAAATATTGTGGAATATCGTTTGGGCTGGTATCGACTTCAAAATTAAGAAGATTAAGTAGAGAAATAGCTTAATTTAAAAGCGGAATTATTTAGAAAATAAGTTTAATGTCATACTTTTTTGTGTATTTTTACTATGGAAGTCGGTTTAATTCTTTTTTTTAATAATAATTAGTGATAGTTGTTACTTTATTATTATCTATCTTAAGAACGTTTAAAATAAACGATCGAATGTATAACTGAAGAAACGTCAAGCTTCCATTATGTATTGTAAATAAGATGATGATGATGATTACTAAGTTACATCGTGGCATATGCTTGCAGTTCTTTGAGCAATGCCGAAATTTCCAAACGTGTATCTTTAAAGACGTTTTTTTTTGTTTCCGGGGGGGAAAATGCATAACGCATACCACCCAGGTGCAGGGGGCACCCAAGTGGTGATGTGGGACTCCCGTATAGGCTAATCAGACCCACGGTATACCCACTAAAAACCATCCCCCACCTTCCTCCTCGCCGCCCTGTGGCGGGGCCACGGGAACGATAAACACATCCGCGACCCCGCCGACGGCAGCCGCCCACAAGGGCTCCATCTAAGGCCCGAAGGCCCCGGGCGCACCAGATGGTAAGGTGCGCCTCCCTCCTCGGCCTCCACCAGTACTGTAGCAGACTCCCCCCGAGTCTGCTACTAGGAGGCCACGGATACCAGCCTCATCAAAAATTTATAATATTACGTAATTTAAACTGTTTCTTCCCTTGTACATTCACAAACCCCTACTTTTGGGCAAAGTTTTAGCCTCCTGCTACAAAGTTATTTTTTCCTGAATTATACTGATACTGGCTATTCCTTATGGGAGGCCATTTTAAAGAAGAAGAAGAAGAAGAACTTCGCCGTCGAAATAATTGAATGCAGAGTTTTGCCGGGAATGTCAATCAGCAATGTTGTGCTAGTGTATTATTTTTTAAATTCGTGTTATTGCGGTTTTTAATGTGTAATATTGGTGGAATATTAACCATTAATAATTATTCGTTGAGGTGCACTAGTGTGGAAGAGTGATGCATTCTACAAAATGCGTGCTAAATTGGGTTTCTCGCCAAAACTCCCTAGGAAGTTTCAGTAAAGCGTCTACCACTTTACTGAATCGACTGACTTGACTAATTGACTACCGTGACCATTTATTAGGACTTTGACTAGACTTTGGACTTGACTATTTAGAAATATGTTGATGAAAATATACTCGACACTTGCAAATGGCGATAAGCCGACGCCATAAATAATAATAATAATTAAATGCATCTTGACTAGATTGACTAGAGGCCCAGGAGTTCTGTTCAGTACTTTTTTCAGTGTATACCTTGAAGCAAAACCTTACTTTTTGGTAGCATATGCTTGGACTACTTCACAAAAAGTCGAAATCATCATATGTATCCATATAAATTTCGAGGAGTTCCCTCGATTCCACATGGATCCATCATCAGGTAACCAGTCACCACTTTGATGTCAAAAGGACTAAACATCACAGAAAAAATTTGAAAATCGGTCTACAGACGGCGGAGTAATATACAACCGAACGTATATCCGCCTCCTTTTTTTGAAAGTCGGTAAAAATTTATTTCTTATGTTATTGGTTTAAAGTAAAAAAAAACGCCTTAAATAACGTAATGTTATTTTTAATTTTTACAGTTTTGTATTTTCGAAATTTCAAATATTATTTATCTGCCTGAACGTCTTTATATGTAATTGATTGTACTGTCGGTTCTTGGTGGAAATTCATGTTGAACACTAATAAAACACAATTTTTCGTGCACTTTTTCCACTATATTACGATATAATTATAATTTTTTATAAAAAAAAAAATAGTGAACGTCTTTACACAAGCAGTAGCAGTACCTACAAACCTGACTTGTACACAGGATTATTATAGACAGTTTTAGTTTTCTATTGTTCACGATTTATGACTTCGAGAAATATATTTAAGTTCTGAATTAATTCTTATATTTTCATTATTATAAAAAAAAAACACAGATTTCGTGCCTCACACGACTATCGAGCACATTGGAAATGAATCTATGGAATTAGGAAAAATATTGTCGCTGAGCGACGAGCAAGTCGGGATAATAGGAAAAGGTTACAATATTAAACTACAACATTACATGTTAATTATTTATTCTTAGACTAGCTTTTGGCCGCGACCTCGTACGCGTAGATGTTGAGGTGACTAATTTTCTATACTTGTTTTAAAGGGACTTCAATTATGCTAAAAATAAATTAAATTATATGGTAAATATTTTAAGATTATTTTATTACTAGAGTGTATGATGCTATTGAAGGACTTTTATAATATTTACTAACTGTATTGCTACAACTACAACTACGGGCAAAGCGAATTGACTGATGTATCAACGCACAAGCCAAACCCTCAAAGCTATACATTAGCCCCCTTACTAATAATCGCTGCATAAGCTTGGTATAAGTAATACAGTGTTTTGTCTCCTTCTATCGAATTAAAAATGTCAATTGTGTGACGTGAACAAAACACTGTATTAGTTATACCAAGCCTATACAGCGTTTATTAGTAAGGGGTTTGAAATTTGCACACGTATTTCTTCCACGGGCGATTAATGATAGTTAATAAATAAGAATACCACGAAATATTATCAAATTCATCAGATATTGATTAATTATTGATAAACAACCCAAAACATCTGTTTTCCTTATAAGTACTAACTTATTGTACACTAGGCATAGATATATAATATTAAGACACTAGGCCGATGTATCTTGGCAAGTCTGAACTTCGCGCAGAAGGTTGCGCAATAACTGTTTTTAAGTTTTTTCACTGTACTAATTGGTTCACTGTATGAGGGAAATTTTATTTGTACATAGGTATATAAAAGAAAACTGTTAAAACGCGCTAAAGTTCGCAGAGCCTTCCGATACACTGAAAATATTTAACATACCTGTAATCGATCTATAAGAGATCTAAAAAATGCTAGTAAATGAGAGTATAGTGTAAAAGAATAGGGGATCGGAGTACATCTGAAATATTTAGTTTCATTAATATATGCAGAAATATTGAGGCATTACTACTTGGTAAATGTAAAAAAAATATATTATTTTATGTGTAGTTTACTAATTAAATACATTTAAAAAGTACCAATTTTTTTTTTTTATCGGTAATCAAAACCTACATCATTAGTTTACTCACATCATATACAAAAACATTCATTATGGTAAGTATGAACTTAAACGCACAAATATTGGAGATATTTACAAATATAATCCGGCGGCCATATACTTCATACATCTTAACCTACAAGTGACGTCATTTGTAGGTCGACTTTAGTATGGAGCGTTTTTAGGAGACTCGCGAATTTTTTTATACAAATCGCTGTGTCTTTGAAAATATTGACTTTTGATATACGGTTTCTTCTAAGAAGTTACTCATATTTAAGAGTACTATTCATTTATGCAATAAAAAAAATCAGTCCGATTGCCTATTCACAGTCATTAAATTACTATGATAGGTAGGTACAATATTGCACTGAAATAGTTTGACATGACGTACAATTTTATTAAAACCATTGTTAGTTTAGGGAATGTTTAGGGAAAACACATCTAGATCATTTATTATTGTTTATTATTAATGTATCTAATATCTATCAAATAACTATATTATTATCTAAACTATAATATGTTCACATTATTATAAAAAATATATTATTTATTGGAAAATCTCATTAAATAATAATTATTATGCATTATTATTAATTCTATAAAATATTATAGTTTTTATTGACATATTTAATATGAAATATAATTTGCGAATGTTTAAAATTATACTCTTAATAAAATATAATTGTCAATTATAATGTATTAGATTTAATTTTGTGTTGCACAACATTAACGACCATAAGTGCTAGTATAAAAGATCAAATTATATTTATAAGACCATATTTATGTAACTTCATTCTGGCAATATTACGTAAAAAATATTACGATATTTTTTTTATATAATATTTCTTAATAACATAACTGGTGCTCGTTGCAATATTCAAATGGAGATTATGTGTTGGAAGACCTGTAGCGCTTAGAGTATTAAGGAACTCCACGGGATAGTACTGCATCATCAGTTTGTACTACTGACTCCATTGACTTATAATATTGCACTTCATCTACTTCAAATGACTTGAGTAAAAGTTCATTTATTGTGGATGCGTTTTCATTTTTGGGAGTCAAAATGGCACGCTCACATAACCTTTCTATGAGCTTTGTCGTGAGATTGGTGACATCACGATAAACTACGTGAGTTCTGTAAGTGATGTTACCACTGTTGCTTAACTTTGCGGTAGGTATAGTAATTTTACAATTAATTGTAGGAAAAAGCCATTTCCTATTTCAAGCGCCAATTCTTTAACTGTTCAGCAGACTCTTCACCTCCCAAATGGACTCATGTTTATTGTTAAGGCGAGCTTTTGTATGTGACTTCATGTCATTGACAATACATTGACATGTACGATGACTATAAACACGACTACCCAATCCGCTCGTGTGCCCCTGGGTACTACGGGTATCAAAATAAAGAGTTTGAAGAGACCATTCCAAAAATATACAACACATATAGAAAAAAAGAAAAGCATGTGTCTGACATTGAAAAAAAGGCATTCATATTTTTTCTATGTCAGACATGTTTATCTCTTTAGGGGTTGGATATCAAAAAATCATAAAAAATGTGCTTACTTTTTTTAAGAACAACATTTCCAAAGTTCCAAGCCGAAATGCTCATTTAATATTTTTTCACCATACAAAGTTTAGAACCCGTTTATACCCATTAAAATCAATTTTTAGAAAATATATTTAGAATTTTAGTATTTTAGTAGAGCAACACCACGAAATTCCTAACAGATCTGACCACAAACAAAAAAGTTACATATAAACGTTCATATTTATTTGATTATTGATTATTACCCCTTTAGGAGATGAATTTCGCAAAACCCCTTCTTGGATCTAAACATCACAAAAGGAAGCTACGGTCCAAATATTACGTTTCTAGCTCCAGTAGTTTTGCTTCGGCGCGCGTTAAGGAATCACTCAGGACTTGTTACTTTATATAATAGGTATCTAACTAATTATAGGTATATTAAAAAAATTAAAACCGACTTCAAAATGCATAAAAAAGTATGAAATAAAACTTATTTACTAAATAATTCCCGTTTTAAATTTTGCTAAAATTTTAACAATTTCTCTACTCAATCTTCATAATTTTGATTTCGGTACCAGCCTGAACAACATCCTGATTAAATAATATTTAAAGTAGTTCTCACGTTTAATTTCGCTGGTACCGACTTCAAAATTATGAAGATTGAGTAGACTTTGACCAAATTTTAAAGGGGAATTATTTAGAAAATAAGTTTTATTTCTTACTTTTTTATACATTTTTTACTTTGCAAGTCGGTTTTCATCTTTTGTTCAAAAATAATATTTTTTCTCTTTTTAGTTATATCAAAGTATAATATAATTATTATTGTTAACACATTTTAAGTAAGTTATAAATACAAAAATAGCTCCGCTATTCTCACTCTCTCGGCATAACAAACGTTATTTTATGCCACTTTTCTGAGAGGTATTTCCCCAAATAAGCATTACCGATCTGTGGACCTAATAAGCAATCACCAGTGATGATAATCATTAGATACTATAATATTAAATAGTTATTATTATCTATTGTAGTAGTCGCCGGATAAAATGTAGCAATAAGCAATAATTAATATGATATTATAGTGATGATGCTTATTTCAAAGATATTGATATCGGTGCACAAAACTCTGATGAGTCACTACGACTACTCATCATTAAAGTCACACAAAACACCAACATATGATAGCGCGGTCATGCTATCTCCAAGTTTGCGGCCGTAACTATCTTTTCTCGAAGCATTTCGCGGCTTTTTAGTGCCCCCCATATTTTCGTTTGTATTAAAGCTACTGTGTGTCTGTGTGCTTAGTGCGAGTTTTTATCACTACTCGACATGAAAAAGTAAACTACAATTTGTATGGTATCGAAACAACGCCCCTAGTGGCAAAAATAGGAAACATAATTAGCGAGTGTGAGTTTTGTGGATTTTAACTAATCGAGCGTCGTCTCACACTCACGTTCGAATGTGGGTGTTTCAGCGCTTTGATTGGTTGTTTCAAAAGTCTTGCGAGTGCCAGTTGCACATTTTGACATTCGAATAGTAAATTTATGTTAACGACGTCGAAAAGTTGTCACCCCGCGCTCACTTCCAATTTCTCAGTGACTAGGTAGTGAATTGCAGTGAAAGCATTTACAAAAGAACATTTAAGCAATTAATTTGCTATGGGAGGACGTTTTTTTTTCGCGTGGAGGATGTTTGCGGCTGCTCAATCTCATGACGACCGCAATTACCGGAATCCGGAAGGCCGTAGAGAATTCTGATCATTGGAAATAGAAATCTATGCTTAAGCAATAGAGTTGAAAACCGAACACATGAGCGTCGAGTTAAACGTCAATGTCATATATGACAGCTCGACCTGACCTGACACTTCAATTTTCAACTCTATTGTATTAGCGCCGAGTTCTATTTCCAATGCTCAGAATTCTCTATAGTCCATTGAAATGTTACATTTTTTAGGCCTTACCTTGCGTTTTTTAGAGGACGCAATTTTATTTTTTTGATGTGTAGGGGGGGTCAGTGTAAAGCTAAAAACAAGTTTGTGGGGTCGCAACCCTTGTCCCACGGCCGCCATCTTGAAAATAGGGGTTGAAATGGTTTTTACGGTATATCTCTTAAACTATTTATTTGATAAAAAAAATTTGTTAACATTTTTTGTTGCAAATTAAATTCTCTACAACTTTGGTCCAGTAACTTTTTGTCGTAGAACTATAAATAAAAAAGTTATAAGCGAAAATCTTCAGAAATTCGAAAAAAAAAATTATATTTTTCGATGTAACTTTTTTTTATCATTTTACGAAAAAATGATATCTGACCATTTTTGTAGATCGTTTTTTGAGGAACAACTTTTATTTGCATCATTTTTTCATTAAATCAATAGCTAAGGTTTTACAGCACTCCGAAGTGAGTACTATTTTATAACTTATCTTCACTTCCTCCAACACAAGACACAGCTAGCTCGCTTTCATACTTTCCGAGTCTACCAGTGTGACCATATTTAAATTACAGATCATATAGACAGTAGGTGCAGGTTGTAGGTGATCTACACCTAGTAGATGTAGCTTGTAGGTTTTTAGTGGGGTAACTACTGTTTACCTACCAACCTACCGCCTACCAACTATAGGTATGTAGTAGGTCTCGATGTAGGTTGTAGGTGTAGGGTATGACTTATGGGTGTAGCAACCTACGCTTACAACCTTCGAGTGTAGTTACAGTTATTTTTTATTCAAGTTCATAATTCACAGAACAATGTCTGTCAGGCCAGATGGTAAATAATATTTTTAAATATATGTAAAAATCAAATAAATAGTAAACCTTAGTTTCATTTTATTTAAATTAATCAAAAATGTGAATACTGACGGGTAAGGTTGATTTTACATAGATGGCGTAATTTTTTCTTGTATGAAAATTTTTTCGGCTAAATGTACGTGATAGCCTATCTTGAGTTGAAATCTTTGGGTCCAGTAGAATTTCGAAACTATTTTTTCCTTTTTTTAAACGCACCAAGCAAATAAACTGCTTTTCATACCTTGGTTACCCGAGATATGTGGGACACCTCAACTATATTTATCTGACGCGTTCGAGCTACTACTACAAGAAACTCCTACTAAGGCTCCCCTATTATGTGTAGTGATAGTGAGCTAGTGAGGCGAGTATAACGACAGTCAAAATATAGAGTAATATCGCATTATCGCAAAATAACATCAGTATAGGTAATAAACTAATGTACAGTCGAGGTCAGATCCAGTGTACCACTTTTCGACCTTATTGCCAAGTAATAAGGTCGAAAAGTGGTACACCGGATCTGACCTTGACCGTACATAGAAAATATACTGCTTTTATATAAATTACACCCATTTCAGTAAGTATGCTTTCAATAAATTTTATTTGTGGTATGGTGACAGACACACCGCAGACTTTTCATAAGCTGATAGTTTATTCGATAATCTAGGCACTAGTCAGAAAAATCTTGACCAAATTTTACATAGTAAAAACAAAGAGTAGAATAGTAAATTGTTAGCCTAGGGTTGAAAAGAATCAATTCCCGAGGTAGTTTCCGACTCTACTTTTCATTTAGAATAATATGTGGAAAATAAAACTAGTTGTTTATCTTAACTATTTATTGATAATAATATACCTATTCAATTCAAATCTTAGCACAAAAGTCCGTCACAGATCGTATGATGTATGTATGATCTCTAGTGAACAACCAATAATAGCGGAGATTCAACCTGCAACACGGTGCAAAATCTCCCAAACAAGCATATCTGCCTGTAGGTGGCACGCTCCCATAGTCCAGCACCATCCCGGTTGACTTTCCTAGATCTGTCCGTGAACCAAATTATGTCCTTATGGCGAACATCAATTGGGATCCAATCCTCCCTAGAAGTTATGAAAACTGTGTATAGCTTCTAGAAGCTATGCACCTTGATCATGGCGTCATGGCATGGCTATGACAGGTCTCTCAAGAAGAGACTGTTGCAGTTGTCCAAGTAGGGTGGAGGCCCGTTTCATCTTACCTGTCATCATGGCCGTTAGAACAACCTTCTTAAGCCCCTATATATATGAACAGGCAGAGGAAGTGGAGTCAAGTGAATCAGGGCTACGAGTAAATTGGTGGGTGCCGAAGAGAGCGCACCCATGATTATCAGACAGGCCAGCCTCTGTACACTATTTAATGTTTTGATGCAGCTGACTAGTAGTTTTTTTCTGCATAGTGTGGCATACCACTACATAATAAACACTACGCATATGTGAGAATCGCCTCACTATAGCTGTGTTTAACCAAGCATAGCATTGCCTTGGACCGAAGGCCTAATTTAGAGCGACAAGTCTTCAGAGCACATCTAGCCTTTTTTTCATAATGTCCTCGATGTGCTTATTACAATAAGTCTCATAATATCTAGGATCACTCCAAGATATTTGACCTCGCTTGCAAACATGGTAGTTTAACCGAAGAGTGTTGGTAGTTTTAGTCCCTTCAACTTCCTCTTATTAGTGTTAGGTATCAAGACTGTCTTGTTAGCGTAGACTGTTAGCTGGGCCCTTTTGCACCAATTTTGCACCTGATTGCATTAGCCCAGCGACTACTGATGCGCATATGTCCACCACTAGTATTGCTAGGTCGTATTTGAGCTTGGTTCTCGACTCGGAGGTCGTGGGTTCGATTCCCGCATTGGAAAAAAAAGTTGTTTTTAAGTTTCATTAGGACATATTTTCAGGCTGATCACCTGATTTTCTGGCAAGAAAGGTCTATGCGTCGGGTGGGCATGGTAACGTCGGACCAGCGCCTGATATTTCGCTAGTCGTGTCGGTTATCCGTCCCACTGGATTACGAGAGTAAACGAAGAGAGAGTGCTCTTGTGTACTGCGCACATACTAGTGCATTATAATAATAACTGCTGGCCTGGTTTCAATGAAACCGGCTACCATCACCGAAATCGGTATGGGAGCTATTATTAGGTCGTCAGCGTATCCTTGAGCATAGAACCTTCTATTGTTCAGTTCTTTTAGCAGCCCATTCACTACCAGGGACCACTCCAGCGACAGTACCCCAGCCCTTCCTGTGGGTATCTTTGGGTCAACCTGCTCCTGAGCGTCAAGCCCATGATAGTTGATGACGCTATTCTGTTGTTTCGCGTAGCTTTGATCCACTCTATAGTAATTCTTGAAGCCAGGCTATCAAGGTAATAGATCAGGTTGAGTTTTTGCCGAACGCGCCTTCAATATCTAGAAAGGCGCTAAGCGCAAACTTCTTATCCATAATGGCTTTATCAATGCGATCTACTAGCTCCATCATTTCAGAAGATCTGCCTTTCTAGTAAGCATGTTGTATTTTATGCAGAACTCTTTCGATGAGAGAGGTGTCACTTAAGTGAATTATGTGGATGTTCTCCTCATTTAAAGCATGAAAGAAGTAAGGCATATATGGGTATGTCTGACTTGGGTACTATGATTGCTCATAGTCACTGACTGAAATTACACATTATGACTATTCCTCGCTCACTCGGCGCGCCGATGTATTTTCGCGGCGGCGGCGGCGCGGCAAAATCGTCGGCGGCGGCGGCGCGCCGGCGCGGCGCTCATATCTACCTTGTATACAGCGAAACAGCTGTTAAAGAACGATCCAAATCGATCCAAATCTTAATATATATAAATCTCGTGTCACAATGTTTGTCCTCAATGGACTCCTAAACCACTTAACCGATTATAATAAAATTCGCACACCATGTGCAGTTCGATCCAACTTGAGAGATAGGATAGTTTAAATCTCAAATTATAGTCGCAATTTTAATTTATTGCTAATTATTTGTCTGTTATTATTTGACAGTCACAATTATCTGTTAACTCCAAATGATTCTAACAGATGTCGATACCTTTCGACTGGGTTGAGTAAGTAATCAATAGATGGCGCTGCTATGGTAAATCTATGAACGTGTCATATAAGCTACATTTTAACAGCATAATTACCACGTGTTGTTGACGCTATAAAATTAATTAAATTTATTTTGTAGTGAACGAAAGCGTTTGGTCATCAAAAAGATCACCGGAAACATTCTTGAAGCAACCATTTTGGCTGGGAAGTTTAAAGGAAAAGTGGTCCTGCTGCCACGTATTCCGATGATACCATCAGATTCTACCATACCCTTCAAAAGGCTACAGTTTCCAATTCGTTTAGCTTTCGCCATGTCTATAAATAAATCTCAATGTCAAACAATGTCCATTTGTGGTTTAGATTTGGAAAATCCATGTTTTTCTCATGGGCAACTATATGTTGCGTGTTCACGTGTTGGGAAACTGTCGAATCTATTTGTGTTAGCTAAAGACAGGTTAACCAAAAACATTGTGCACCGATTGGGGTTAAATTAAATTGAAATTGAAAGTATTTATAATTCAAAAAAATAGATTTTAATTTAAAAGTTTAAGACTGTCTGCCTTGCCTACCTCATTCATGAGTTTAAGCGACACATGTTATTTACTGTATTATACTGTATTATACTTATTTGTTATAAAATTAAATGGAAATAATAAATCTCATAAATTTTTATTTTGTATTGATTTCTGCTTAATATCAAGTGTAAGAACATTTTAATTAATTGTGTTCAACGTACTTCGCCTTCAAATCTCAATCCTGTGAATTTGTATACCAACATCAACATTTTCGTCTTTGTTCGTAAATAATTTCATTGTACTAAAGGGTTATAGTAGTAGAAAGTCAAATAAGGAGATCACCATATTTTTTTACGAATACCATCTGTGTGAAAAAGCATAGTGGACTCCGTGACTGATGTTCTCTTATCGTTCCTCTTAGATTGTTTACTATAATGTAATATAACAAAAACTTTAGCCACAGCAACGCGTGGCCGGGTCAGCTAGTTTAAATATATAATTTAACGTCCCCATAAACCGCTCACAATTTTTCCATACAATCGTGGACACGGCGTATGCTTAAATTAGTTCAATCAAATCGAAATCTGTCTGTGGTAAAATGCTACAATCTACGAGCTAACTCTATGCCCTAGCGTCGCGTAGCATCTCGTAGCGGAAAGCTACGAGCTACGAAGCTTTAGAAAAAGTCATTACGCTAATTTCTGTTGTCCGATCAAAACTGGTATTTGCGACCGAAACCGAAACCAAACATCGGCAACGGTGTCAGTTTCGGCTGAAACCGAACCGAGAGTTAGCCATATTAACTAAGTACCATGGCTTTCCCACAGTATGAGACAATAGAATATCGTGTAACAGTTAAATATGGTCAAACATCATAGATTAGAATCTATAAACAAAATTTCAAACAAAGCGCGAGTTATGCCATATAAGATTTAGGTTTACAGCGAAGTAGTACTACTAGTACTAGTATAAAGCGGACTAGACACAACGCAAGAAAGTCAAACAGCTCGTAAACTATTTGAAAATGACGTTTAGACAAAGCGCGAGTTAGTGGTTCTTTCAATTATATATTCTATTAACCATAAATGTGTAAAATCAAATACTTTCACTAATAAAACGACAACCTATCTGAAGTAAGTGCAACCAACGGAGCTAAATAAATCATTTCCCGAAGGAACAAAATAACTTTATAGAATGTCATCGTCGCTTAGATGGAATTAAAAGCGTCGAACATGACCGATCACAGTGCCAGACACATTCGGCCGGACACTACTTATTTCAGACTACTCTACTATTGTGCTATACACTGTATAGTATAGTATACAGTATAGCAAAGAAGGACCTAATGCTATACTATAATATAAGGTTCGGTAAAATCATATAGGGATATTTTGGGCATAATATGATTTATTGCTTATATAAAAAATTATAATTGTCATACTAGAAAAAAAAAGTAGGATGGTTTTAAGTGTGGACACTTTTTGCCTCGACATAATTCGTCTATAGTACCTATTATATAGGTCTATAGTATATAGGCTACAATTTAGAATTCCTCCTTTTTTGGAAGTCGGTTAAAAATAAAGTATAAATTACTCAAATGAATGAGTTTTTAAATAACAATGTACACAGTACACTTCGTAAATAATGATTTATTTATTGCTCAACATCATCAACAACAACCACCTTGTCATCCTCTTTAACTTCCGTGTTGCTCTTGTCTTCAAGGCCAAACTCCTTGTCCACCTGGTGTCTCAGGCTGGTGACGAAGTCCGCGGTCCACGCCCCTGGACAGTTGTACTGTCGATTAAGCCGTAGCCAGTCATACCAGGTCACGTATTCTATTTGACCCATCTCACCGTCGAAACTCTGAAAAAAGAAAAAAATACTTTTCAAAGTAACTATTGGAGAAAAATATGCTGATTTTCCGTTTATACTTCAAGGTATATGCAATCAACATAATATGTTTAATGTTAATACTAGGTATCTATACCTATATTTTCACTTCTATTGGCAGTCCAGCTTCACTTCTATCTTGGCATTCCCTATTGACTTTTAGACTATCGACCGAATATTGAAACGCTAATTAAAATTAATATCTAGCCCTCCTATTCTCATACTATCCCTGTAGAGACAGGGATACTAGCTGACAAGGACAGCATGTGATTTGAACGTCAATTTATAATATCGTCTCAATAATAATTGTCGTCTCCGTTACTGTATCAACAAGTAGACGGTATGCTCAATGGAAATCAGCTCTAAACTGTAGCCTACATACTATATTCCTATATAATACTACAGACGAATTATGTGGAAGCAAAAAGTGTCCACACTTAAACCACCCTACTTTTGGGGTTGTTTGGGTTAGTCGAATATTGTCATATTTTGCCATCTTAGCATTTTGACATTTGCTCTATCCGCTATTTGCTTGACAAAATCTTCTGAAATCAAGATGGCGTAACTTTTTCTAGAAGATATTTTCTGTCAATAATACGTCAAAGCTTATCCATCGTTTTGAAATTATTGATATTCGAGGAGGATAGACAGCACTGCTGTAGCTGGCCTAAACAAACTAGGCCCATATAAGCTAAACTGGCCAGAAGTAGGTCGGAAAAGAGGTACGAGGAGGTGTTTGAAGAAGGCTATCGAGTTTCAGCAGTAGGACAGCATGGCCATAAGCTATGTTTACCCTCAGCGGCACGATGGTGGGTAGACCGTTGCGGGAGAAGGCGTGGCTGCTGTAGTGCATGCAACTGGTATACTCGTACGGCAGCCCCAGGTTGCTCACCAGGTCCGAGCCGTAGCGGTCGAAGTTGTACTCCATACCTGGAATACATTGTAATTAATGATCATCATTACCTGTCAGTAACGTTTCTAAAACCCTGAGTATCGGGGACCCTAGGCTCCTATAACTAATATATAAGGAATATAATAGATATTTACCTATGAAATTGCCGTTCTGCAGTACTGGCCATTTGAAATCAAAATATTTTTTTCACTGATACACAATCTACGGCTGCGGGCTGAATTAGCAGCAGCTTTCGACGTTAGTGTCAAAACAATATTGGTCCATTTGCATCAAATTGGCAAGGTAAAAAAGCTTGACAAATGGGTACCCCACGAACTCAATGATCGCCAGCGTACAGACACACAAATGAAGGAATTTTGAACCGCATTGTTACCTGCGATGAAAAATGGATTCTGTTTGATAACTGCAAGCGCTCAGCAAGTCGGTTGGATCCTGGTTCAGCACCTAAACAGTGCCCTAAACGAAAACTTACCCCTAGAAAAGTGATGGTCACTGTTTGGTGGTCTAGTTCATGACGGTGTAATTCATGACAGCTTCATACCAAACGGGGTGAGCATTACTGCAGATGTGTCCTGTGAAAAACTGAATACAAAGCTGGCACATCTCCAACCAGCATTGGTCAATCGCTCGTCTCCGCTGCTCCTGTACGACAACGCGCGACCTCATACTCACCAGACCTTGCGCCTGCAGACTAGGTACTACTTTTTCCAGAATTTGGATAACTTCTTGGCGGGAAAAAAATTCAATACCCGAGAGGCAATACAAAATGCCTTTGAAGAATTTGTTGCCTTCCGTCCAGCTAATTTCTTTAAGAAGGGCATCGATAAACTGCCACTGCGTTGGCAAAAATGCATTGATTGTATGGATGATTACTTCGATTAATACAAATAAAAAATACATGAAAAAGATTCGTTTAAATTTTTTTATACAAAACGGCAATTTCATAGGTAAACTACCTAATATTTAATTCCTATCTTTGGAGTTCCAAGACAAAGGGTAATCTAGTTTGAGATCCTATCTCCCACATCGCAAGTGCAACAATTGAATTTCGAAACTAATGTTGACTTGTTGTGGGAGAAATAAATTCATCTTTTATTTAAAAAAATCTAATCGGCTTCACTCACCACTTACCTTTGGAAAACCTAGAGTAGGGATTTAGATGAGGGGTTTATAACATCCCTAGAGCTTCTGTATGAGGGAGAACCAGCCTTCGCCTCTGCTAGATTGCTCTGCATTACGCGGCGCCGCTCTTGCAATAAAACCTATTGTACTGTATAAAGTACAATTTTAAATCACTACTCAAAACATATAGCGCCGCGTCACCAATGGTCTCTAGTCAAGATGCATTCGATAATTTCGACGACGAAGTTCGACAGTAAAATGTATGAGATTTGACCTAAGGCATTACAAGCCACATGTCACTTAACGATGACGTACCTACTATGCCAAATCCCATACTTTTTGATTTCTAAGTTCGCTGTCGAAATTATCGAATACATCTTGACTAGAGGCCCTGTATTGTTTCTACACAAGCAACGTTGCAGGCTACACCTCTTTAAAATTCCTGACTCACCAGCAACAACATTGTTAAACTCAATCCTGACATAGTCATCCCTATTGTACGTGGACTGCATGTGGAAGAAGCCCAAGATGTGAAGCCACTCGTGGATGATGACGCCGGTCATGAAGCAGCCGTGGCCGGGAGTGTCGCGCGCCAGGTTCATGGTGTGGACCCCGCGGCCCACCCAGTAGCCCACGTGCGCGTAGCACCCGTCTGGACGACCCTGGAAAAGAAAGAATTGAAAAGCAAGTGCGGAAAAAGAATGTGTAGTAACGGAAGTACCATGCTTTGTCACAAACAGACTGGTTAAAATGGAGAGATTAATTAGTACCTGAGATCCTAAGAGCTCCGTGGCCTAGTGGGTAGACCGTTTGATTCGCAATCGAAAGGGTGCAGGTTCGAATCCCAGTTTGTGGCGTGTACCAATGAGACTTAAGGCTTAAAAGGCTTAAGTTTTTAATCGGAACCTGACAGAAAATTAGCGTGAAATAACTCGCTAACCCACGTTTGGCTACGCAATGTTAGAGGGTTTAGATACCGGCAACTCACAAGCCCAACGAGCGAAGCCATGAAGCATAGATACCAGGAGTCCGAACGGTATAGGCTTTTCCATAGTAATTATGTACACAATAATAGGACCAGATCTTAGTTCTCTTTTCTGCCACTAGCTGTGCGAGACCGACGAGTACCGAGTGTTGCCAATACTATTATACCAAGTGTTGCCAATACTATTATTTATTATAATTATTTTTAAATTACCGTTAGGCAATTACCGTGTTCTACGGTATCTTTTTTTCGAGAACAGTTACTAAGAATTTCCTAAAACTTTTATTTAATAAGATTTCAATCTTTCCAGAGCTGTCAATAGCAACTTTAAACTTCCCGCGTAATTTCAAACGAGTGCATGTCGAACCGTCGCGCGCTCTACCGGTAAAAATCTGTCCCCGTAATTGAGACCATTATTTTAACATTACGTTCGGACTCCTGGTTTCTATACTTCGTGGGCGAAGCCTTTAGCTAAGTTGTCATCGCTGTCATAAGTGACAGCAATGCCTATGTACTTATGACTTAGCGATGCATAAATCAAATCCCTATTTGTTTTCGAGAAGATAAAGATGGCGAACTTCGTTTGTGTCGCTACGCGACGTGACATTATGTCAATCTCAATATTTTCAATTTCGAAGATCATCAGTGTACTCATGAAGCATAGATACCAGGAGTCCAGGAGTCCGAACGTAATGTTAAAATAATGGTCTCAATTACGGGGATAGATTTTTGCCGGTAGAGCGCGCGACAGTCCGACGAGCACTCGTTTGAAATTACGCGGTAAGTTTAAATGTTGCTATTGACAACTCTGGAAAAAAATATTAAGAGAAACGTGGATTTAAATCTAATTATATAAACGTTTTAGGAAATTCTTAAAAACTGTTCTCGAAAAATAGATACCGTAGAACACGGTAATTGCCTAACGGTAATTTAAAAATAACTGTAATAAATAATAGTATTGGCAACACTCGGTATAATAGTATTGGCAACACTCGGTACTCGTCGGTCTCGCACAGCTAGCGGCAGAAAAGAGAACTAAGATCTGGTCCTATTATTGTGTACATAATTACTATGGAAACGCCTATACCGTTCGGACTCCTGGTATCAATGCTTCATGAGTCTACTAATTATGGTGTCTGTGTGTATCAGTGTTGCCAACTTAAGGATGTACCCCCCAAAATTAGGGAAAATATCTACGGGGTTTACTAGAGGACAGGATGTTTAGAGTTTACTCCTTATGAATCAATTTGTATGTAATAATAAAAATTATTTTAATGTGTGTATATAGCCAGGGATATGAAAATGTATTGGGAGTGAAATCAGATTAAGACAAGTTAGTTTTATGTTATTCACGCGTAAGTCTTTATGTTAAACACATAACCTTTCTTTCTAGCTTATTATCTCTTAGACCTGTCAATGGGTAATCAGGGGTAAAATTTGGGGAGAAATATTTTTTAAAGTGTTGGTATCACTGCCCGTTATCAATGAATTGCGGGAATCATCGTCGTCGTTTAAAAACCGCACTGTAAATAGAACTCTGTGCTAATGTAATAGAGCATAAAATCGAACACACGAGTGTCGAGCGTTTCGCTTTACTGCACCGTACCAAATTCATGCGTGTGTAGCGACACCGAATTTGGTCTCCGGATATGGTTCGTTGTACGCTCCGTACCAAATTCGTGTGTCTGTAGATAGCATTAACGATGACATGTTTAAGCCCTATGTTTTCTCATTAGCCGGTAGCCGGTATTTCTTTTTTTTTTTAAACTAACCAGTAACCAGACATGGAAAATAGATACCAGATGCCTGGCAAAAACTTACAGTAAGTAGGACGTAGTTGTTCTCCCAGGCCAGCTTCCTGCGGAATCTTACGCAGGTGAAGTGCTCGATCCAGCCGATAGCGTCCAGGATAGCTTGCGTCTGAGCCGCGTCTACATTATTTATAAAAATTACGTATTCGTAATATATAAGACGTTGCCCGCGACTTCGTGCGCGCAAAAGGAAATCTCGAGGGTACCGTACATTTTTTCGCGATAAAAGCCTATGTCTTTCCCCATGAGGAAGTCTTAATTTCATAAAAATATCTGTGCTTAATTTCATAAAAATCGATCCTGTAGTTTCGGAGCCCGTTCAATGCAAACAAAGAATATTTCTGACTATCTCTTTTTACTGTTTTCAGTGTACTCGCGCTGAGTTTTTGTCACTACTTGAAGTTGACTGAAATTTGTATGGCGTCGAATTAATTACCATTAATTGCCACTACAGGCGTTGTTTCGATGCCAAATAAATTGTAATTAACTTCTTCGCGACGAGCAGTGAAAACAACTCGCACACAAAATTAATTCAATGAAATAAAAAATAAAAAAAATGAAAATGGTGTTTCAGTAAGTGAGCGAGCGAGAGGGCAAAGCGATAATGCTTTTTCATACAATAGCACAAACAACTGGCTTTCTTGTTTCTGTTCTAATAATAATTTTATGTCCACGAGTATGGCATAAACCTCTTAAACCTGCCAGTATTCTTACAGTATAATTATATAATAATAACAATAAATAATATAAAAACTATTAACCCTTCACACCACGTCAATTCAGCCCCGTGCTAAGTATCCGAAAAACTTGTTACGGGGACCAGAAGTATTAATACTGTATAAATATATTTAAGATTTGTATTATATTATACATATAAAATACACATCTATGACCCAGGAATGCAGAAAACTTTTTTGCGCTAACTACTGAGCCACCTACGTCAGAATACATCCGCTGAAACTTACCAAACTCATTGGCGCCGAACTCATACACTACGACGTTGCCAGGCCACTTGGAGTCAGGCCAGGTGTACGCGTTGCGGCCTGCGGAGTAGTCGGCGAGTATGGCCTCGACCTGCCAGTCGTCTAACAGGATGTCGCCCTCGAACTTGCCGCTGTTCTCCCAGACGCTCGCGTCGGGGTTCTGTAGCATGCGGGAGGAGAGACGTACGCCATCGTCTGTTGAATATGATTATTATTTAATCTTTGACACGATACGCACACGACGCTTCATTTTTAAAGTAGCTATTTAAAATGTAACTTTATTCATTACATGATCAAACTTAGAATAAAAGATAGTCTGTCATTTTAAGTCATTAAGTTAGGGTCAGAACTTTTTAACATCCCCTCGTACTTATCTAGAATTTGGCTTTGGTGCTTCCAGAACTACAAAAGCATTACTTATAGGTATTAATATCGTTAGTCTTTCAAAATGTAGGTATTTTAAAAGCAAAGAAGAATGATGATTTAAAATAATAAGTTAATTTTTAATCTGCTACAGTGAAGCTGATTATTATGTGTAGGTATTAATATTATTTTTTATTCAATTTTATTCAAAAACACATAAAAATAAATACAAAACAAATATACATAATTAAATAGTATATATACCACGTCAATCTGATCCCGTACTAAGTTGAACTTGTGTTACGGGTATCAGACAACGGATATATATTTTTATACTATAAACACACACAATTCTATACTATACTATACTATACAATACTATACATAAATCTAATTTTCTATATTATTCACATTCACTCTTACACACACACACACACTATAGTTTATCACGTATTGTCTTTTTTCGGCGTCGTGATGCGCGCATCGTTGGGGAGCCTTCCCCGAAACCTCCGGTAGACTACGTCCGTCGGCCAGAACTCTTCCACCTCAAAGGTCGGTAAAAGATGCGTCGGTACTCTCACCACAAAGGAACTGAAGTTGACCTTGTGGCGTGACTCCAGACGCTCGACCCTTAAGGTGAAAGACGTCTTCTTTCGGATGTAGTCCACGACGTCCTCGACCTTCGTAGACCAGTGCAGGCGGGACACGTACAGCGGTGTGGCGCGAACTTCGCACCGCAGGCGCTGCTCGGGTTCGCTGGGTGCGGTGCCGCGGTGGTTGCGGACGGCGGGCTTCCTCTTCTTTCTTCTCTCTACCAGTATGAAGCCCTCCTCATCGCACCTCCTGCTCTCGTCCTTGACAGCTCGAGGAGGCTCAGCCTTACGGCTCTCCTTTACCCCCTTTGTCTTAGCCCGCGGTGGTACGGTTGGACCAGCGGTGACACTGGAATAATTTTTCGGAGTCGCTGGTGTACTCAGTTTCGGCTCGACCGCAAGCGGCGAGCGGGCGGCGGCGGTTGTTGACCCGTCGGATTTTGCTGATGAGCAAAACGTGTCAGCTTGCGCGCCGCGTCGTCGCGTGTTTACGAAGTCAATCGAATGATCGGGTGACCTACATAATGAATTATTAAAATTTATTTTCAATAATTCATTACGCAAATCACAGATCGTGGACTCCGATATATCCAATCGACCACGCATTTCGTCCAGCTCTGCCTTCATGATGTTGAATTTGTTCAGCAGGCTGGAGACGTTGACGCTGTCCGCAGATACCGCCGGCAGCCTGTGCAGCTCTTTAGCCACAAATACCGGCACGTCTGCTGGATTCGTCCGCTTGAGCAGGCAGATGATATCCTGCAAGTTTCCATCACTCCCATCTCTCCATAGAGACGTCATCTGCGCGGTCTTACCGAGCGCTTCGTACAGCATCAGCTTGCCCTTGCAGATCTCCTCGCTGGTGTAGGTCGACTTGCAGAGCTGCACGATGTTGTCCTCGTCCATGGCGTTGATGACGTGTTGTACGAACGCCAGCAGCTCGTTGGCTACGAGCGCCATGGTGACGTGCAACGGCTGTGAGCCGTGCGACTCGCGAAATATTAAATGTTAATTAATATTTACTACATGTGTCGTAAAGCGGCACACGACCGTTCGCTGGCTCGCTCAACGCGCTACTTTCAATGTATATTGAATGTATATTGTAGCAGCTACACAAAATAACTATATACACAAAATGTATATTGTAGCAGCTACACAAAATAACTCGCGGAATAATATAGCCAAAATATTATATAACTCAATAAAATCGATACCTGTTCTGCTGCTCTCCAAGTACTTCCTGAAGGCCTCAATATCCTCCCTGGATCGGGAGACCGGTGGGCCGGCTAGGGCCAAGCCCAGAAGACACAGTCCTGCAGCAACACGAAGCATCATATTAGTCCAGGCAACCTTCAACAACCCTTATATACCGTAGGTAAAATCACCGCCACACCCAGTTAACCAGATTTTGTCCTTATTACCATTGAAATAAGGTTTAAAATTGGTATATCTCGGGTGTCATCGTCTGTATATTACAATCACACCCAGTGAACCATATTTCGTTCTTATTGCCATGGAAATAAGATTCAAAAGTGAAACATCCCGGGTGTCTACGACTGTACTTTACAAATCAAAATATATCGACAGATTAACAGATAATGTTGAGCAGATTAGTGTTATCGAATTTGTGTATAATTAATTACACTTGTCACTTATTTAATTGGTTTGAAGGAAAATTTTATCTTCAAAATCCAATTCAGTAGCTACTAAATCGGTATAAAATTCCCTGAGGTCAGAGGTGGCATTCGAATATCAACATCATGACTTCTCACTTCTTGCTAATTTTAATCAAATTTTTGTTCTCGCTCTCTCATTTTACAATTTAATTACTTTGCCAAATATGACAAACAGACAAACATTATTAAATAGATATGCTACTTATATAAGTAGTCCTTTATCTGAATAACCATCAATTAGGTGTGACACTGAATGTTAAACGAATTTATTTTAATTGGGGTTATGCCGTCAATATGATAAAGACATAAATCGCTTTATAAATTATTATTATTAAATTAATACAGAAAAATTCATAAACTCAATAACAATTTGAGTTCGCTTCGCACGCTTCGACATGAATTGGCCGGCACGACCGGGTAAATACCACGGCCTTACAGAAAACTGGCGTGAAATAACGCTTGCGTTGTGTTTCGCCGAGTGAGTGAGGTTAGTTATTTGATATCGTACATACATAGTCAGGTGTGGCTTTTATATATAAATAAATCTAGATATATAAAAGGCACACCTGACTGACTCACCTATCAACGCACAGCCGAAACTACTGAACGGATTTTGCTAAAATTTGGCATACAGTCCGTAGTTGTAATAACGTAGGCATCCGCTAAGAAAGGATTCTTCCTGGAATGGATATTGTAATTTTTCACCCGAAAAGGGGTAAAAATTTTGTATGAAAACCGAACTCCACGCGGACGAAGTCGCAGGCAAAAGCTAGTAAATAAATAAATTATTTATTAACACAAAAGAGTTTTACATAGGTATCTGAAGTCTTTGACCCCTGCACTAGTGTAAGATGTATTGCACAGGATTAAAATATTTAACAGAGGACAGACGTTTCCCTACTCATGATTTTTAACCCCCGACGCAAAAAGAGGGGTGTTATAAGTTTGACGTGTCTGTCTGTCTGTCTGTCTGTGGGTGTGTCTGTCTGTCTGTCTGTGGCATCATAGCTCCCGAACGGATGAAGCGATTTCAATTTAGTTTCTTTTATATTAAAGGTATGTAAGTCACCTTTAATATAAAAGAAACTAAATTGAAATCGCTGTGTTCTTAGACATGTTTGATGAAAATCGGTTGAGCCGTTTAAAAGTTGTGGGGGGAGAAAGCGGGGAAGAAAAACCGAATGTGCAAATATACTCGTGTAAGGTCTTAAATGAAAGCGCACTGAAAGAGAATATTAATGACTTAATCGAGAGTGTTCGTAGCTTCTTTTGATGAGAAAATTGGTGGTCCCACCACCAGATCAGCCGTTTGAAGATGATCAGCTCTTTTCTAGTTGATGAGAGGATCTGACTAACTTTCCAATGTCCGATCGATTCAAAATTTGGTACTGTGTTACTTCAACGATATTCAAAGAATATGGTAAAGTAACCATGACCTGATCAGCCGTTTGAAGATGATCAGCTCTTTTCTAGTTGATGAGGGGATCTGTCTAACTTTCTTATGTCCGATCGATTCGAAATTTGGTACCGTGTTACTTCAACGAAATTTAAAGAACATGGTAAGGTAACCATGACCTGATTAGCCGTTTGAAGATCATCTTTTCTTTATTAGTTGATGAGGGGATCTGACTATCGTCCACATGTCCTATCGATTCGAAATTTGGTACCATGTTACTTCAATGATGTTGAAAGTATGTATATGGTAAGGTAACCATTATTTATACCTACTTTAAAAAGGATAAAATATATAGTAAAATTAAAAATTTTATAAATCCCCCGACAGAAAAAATAAACTCTAAAAAATAACAAATAATATTTTAAACCTATTATAATTATATTATCACATATAATATTATGTAAGTTGAAATAATTTTATTTTCCAATCGTCGTCTCGTCGGGGGAGCGCTATGTGAAAAAAACAGGTGTAGTCGCAGAATTAACAAAAGAATTTACTCCGAAAAAAATTTGCTCATACCTAAATGTAATTCGTAATAATTAATTATTATTGTTGTAAAAATACTTTATAAACTTTAGCGGTCCCCCGACGAGACGACGATTGGAAAATAAAAATAGTTCAACTTACATAATATTATATGTGATAATATAATTATAATAGGTTTAAAATATTATTTGTTATTTTTTAGAGTTTATTTTTTCTGTCGGGGGATTTAATGTACCAGTATTGAAATTAATTATTTAACTGTTTACTATTAGGTATGTATGATTTTACAAACAGCATTTATCAAGGATAATAATTATCACTAATAATATTAATAATAATGCAATTTATAATCTTGTTGTGAACATGTTTATTACTCGAAAAACACTGTATAAATTGCACTGCGATAAGATTTTGTACGTCACTATTGATCGTTTTATTGCTATTTTAAAGTACCTACATAGTTACATGATTGGTCTCGCTGTTGAGCGCCTAGCGAGATCTATAATTCATTTAAGAGTAAGGCACTCCTATATAAATTATAGATCTCGCTAGGCTTAGTATAGGTAGGTACAACATAAGTCTAAAGTATTTCATATTGGGAGTCAATATCGCTTGAAATATCAAATAAATGTAGCTAAACTACTATCATTAATCTGTAAAAAAAAATTAAGATTTGAGTTCGGAATAATAGGGGATCGGACAACATCTGAAATATTTTGTTTCATTAATTATTATATTCAGAAATATTGAGGCATTACTACTTGGTAAATGTAAAAAAATATATTATTTTATGTGTAGTTTACGAATTAAATACATTTAAAAAGTACATAAATTTTTTTTTTTGCGAAATTGGTAAACAAAACCTACATCATCAGTTTACTTACATCATATACAAAAACATTCATTATGGTAAGTATGAAAAACGCACAAATATCGGAGATATTTACATATATATTCCTGCAGCCGTATACTTCATACACCATAACCTACAATTGACGTCACTTGTTTAAGTTTAGTATGGAGCGTTTTTACGAGACTTGCGAAATTTTGTATACAAATCGCTGTACCTTTGAAAATATTGACTTTCGATATACGATTTCTTCTGAGAAGTTACTCATATTTAAGAGTACTAATTATTGAAGCAATTAAAAAAAAATCAGTCCGCTTGCCTATTGTACTGTCACCGACAAACGTACCCGAGTGACCGAGTCTCCTCAATGCTGCAATGGCAAAGGGTAGGTTAATAAGGCTGTATCCCACCACAACAGCCTCCGTGGTCTAGTGGTTAGGGCATTGGCTCTCGACTCGGAAGTCGTGGGTTCGATTCCCGCATTGGAACAACAAACAAATGTTGTTTCAAAGTTTGTTTAGGACAATGCAGGCTGATCACCTGATTGTCTGACAAGAAAATGATCCATGCGTCGGATGGGCATGTAAAAAGTCGGTCCTGCGCCTGATCTCTCGCCAGTCGTGTCGGTCATCCGTCCCACTGGATTATGAGAGTAAAGGAAGAGAGAGTGCTCTTGTGTACTGCGCACACACTTGGGCACTATAAAAATTACTCCTGCGAAACAGGCCTGGTTTCAATGAAACCGGCCACCGTCACCGATATGGGTGTGGGGAGTTATTATTATTATCCCACCACGAAAGTGTGTGGTAGGTACCGTGCACTCTAATAGGTACACCAGAGACATGGGACGTCCTATAACTCCATTTCTATCGGCTTCATTTAGCACTTACCTTAAGAAAACTCTTATCCAGATCATAGCTAGTCATGGGCGCCGGCAGAGGGGTGCCAGGTGGTGCACTTGCAACCCTTGGGAATCTCGGGATGAACAGGAATTATTGAAATAAAAAGACGTCTATTGGAAATATTTTTTTATTCACATCACAATAATTAGTAGGCAGTAATGACACACTTATCACTTAAATAACAACTGCAGCCGGCGGGATTTTTGACCCCGGGGGTCGGGGCCATGTTTCGGCACTAAATGTATTCTGTTGACGTAAACAGACAGTCACTGTTGTTCGTTAAAAGTAAAAAGAAAAGAAAAGAAAGAAAACTAAATCTGCACCCCTTGGAAATTACTTGCCGGCGCTTATGAGGCTAGTGCTTCCCTATGAAGGAGAACCAGCCTTCGCTACTGCTTACACATTACACACCGTTCAGTTTTACCTTTGATAGGACGTTTATGCCGATAACATAAGCATCACTCTCATGGAAACTCCGAGCACTTAGGGTCAGCTTTGGGGTCAGTTACACCACGACGCAGCGCGCGTTTTTTAAACGCGAACGAAAACAGAGGGATGTTATAAGTTTGACCTGTCTGTTTGTGTCCGTGGAATCGTAGGTCCCAAATGGATAAACCGAATTTGATCTAGTTTTTTTCGTTCGAAAGCTGACATGATCGAGATTCGAGAGTGTTCTTAGCTATAAATAAATAAATAAATACCGTTTATTTCAGGCTGCATAGGCCCATATTATAAATATACAAATTAACACTAAACACGTAGATATACTAGATATTGTCTGCGACGTGGGGCGCAAAGTATTCGGGAGTCGTCCTCTAAATCTTCTGTAGACAACTCCGATCGGCCAGAACTCCTCCTTCTCGAAGGTCGGTAAATGATGGGTTGGAACTTGGAACTCTCACCAGAAAAGAATTAAAATTCACTCTATGATGAAATTCCAAACGCTCGACCCTCAAGGCGAAGTTAGTTCTGCTTCTTATGTAGTCCACGTCCTGCTCGACCGTCGTAGACCAATGCAGCCCGGACACGTACAGCGTTGTCGCGGGAGTCTCACACCGCAACAGCTGCTCAGGTCCTCCGGGTGCGGTGCCGCGATGGTTGCGGACAACGGGTTTCTTCTTCTTCCTCTCGACCTTGATGAACCCGTCATCATCGCACGTTCGGTCCTTTTTAGAAAGAGGACGTTCTGCAGGGGCCTCCTTCTTCCCTTTGTTTTTCGAACGCGGGGGAGGTGGCGGGGGCACGCAAGCGGCGACATTTGCGTACAGCGTAACTCGGCACTGGCTCCTTCGGCGGCGACGATGTTCGTTGACTCGGATAATGCTGACGGTATACGTATACCTAGTTCATCACCAACAGCGCGCTCACTGCTTAACAATTCGTAGGTTACTTTAAAAAAATTGTTTATTAAGATAGGGATTCAAAATTGAACTTTATTCACTACACTATAAGATATACGTTTCATTGCAAGAGCGGCGCCGCGCTGCGCATTGCGGTGCAGCTCGGAATTCGAACTCTTGCAAAGAAACGTGTGTCTTATGCGTAATAGATAAAGTTTAATTTTGAAGTGTCATCTTAAAAAAACCGCGCCGCGTCGCATCTCGGTGTAAACTAAATCTCATAAACTTTTGATCCTTTCGTCCGTTATTCGATGGCTTATACAGTATTGTCAAAACGAAGTAACCACTCTTGAAATACTGTAGTGCCTGGGACAGTTGGTTTTTAAATGTCGTATGGTTGCCCAAGCACTACGGCATTCTCACAACATAGTCAGCCTAGTCCAGAGGAGTGACAGGTCAATACGTCTGGGACCAACCATATGCGGGTTTCCTAGGTTTTCGTCACTGTTAGAGCGTCCGCGTATAATGTACTATAATGGACTTCACGTCACGACGACGAGGAAACCCGCACACGGTTATGGCCCTGGGTGTGCGGGTTTCCTCACAATGTTTTTTGTCACCGTTAGAGCGTCCGTATCTCATGAAGAAATCTCATTGGTACACGCCACAACCTAGGAATCGAACCTGCAGTCTCTCGAGTTCAAATTAAACGGTCTACCCACTAGGCCATCATGTCCTGAATCTTATACGCCCAGTGTCAAAAAATAGGCTGTAGGCTAACCATATCCCTTACAACATGGAAATTTAAGAAAAGAAACATAACTCATATAAAAAAAGTATTTTATTTTTTCTATATATAAAAAATAAATCAGTAGCTTTACAAAATGTACTATCAATATAATACTTATTTATAGAACAACAGCAGTTGGACGCCAACTCTCTTCCCTCCTAATCTTTAATATAAAAATTATTCGGTTCAACCAACGTCGCAGTCGTTCGTAACCTAACCTTACAATATCAGTTCGATAAAAACATAGATGCCTGTATTACATACTTATAGAGCCGGGTACATACTAGCCAGCTGTAACACATAAGCAAAGCGTCAATCGTCAAGAAAATTTTCACCCAGAGATTGAACCCAGAACAAGAAATGTATTAAATAGAGAATTGCTAATTTAGCCACTTAAAAGGTTTTTTAAAACTCCAAAAATTAGTTTATGATATCAAGACAATTTTATAATTAAATAAAAGTACAATGAAAGTGTAAGTTAATTACGAGAATGTTCAGGGCCCGACTATGACCTGCCTTCGATTAAAAAAAAAACAAAAAACTATTTTTTTTTTATTGTAGAAGTAACAGCTAAGCTACTGATTACCCGGCTTAGTTGGCAATAGAATGCGAATCACAAAAATAAATCTCAACCGATCGACATCGATTCATCTGGCACGTTTTACAAACTCGGTACACCTAACTATATGAGCTGAACTATGAACTAAATAAAGTACTTGTGCCCTTAGCGTTACGATATACATCATACCCCCTTACTAATAAACGCTGTTAAAATATTCAAAGCTTATACAGCGTTTATTAATAAGGGGGTATAAATATAAAAATAAACATTTAAGTAAATCGAGACGAGGAAAGAAAGAGAAACCCTCTGTGTTATATCGAATAAGCTGTCGCTCGACCAGACATAAGATGAAAAGCGCTCTACGTATATTTCGAGGCGTCCTAGTACAATGGAAACTGATTAGAAGTTGGTCGAGCAGGAACTTGTCGATATTGTACATACTTGCTCTCTCTATCAACTATGGAGTGTAGAAGAGAGGAGGACCACCTTAGTGTATTAAAGTGTCCGTTGAAAGGGAGCAAATTAAGGTGGCGCTATAGTAGCATGTGGAAGAATTTAAAAAAAGCGCCACAAATTATTATTAGAGTAGGTAACTAACCAATAACTAACGTTCAAATAACTTCACTCCATCTCCTACTGCTAACTTCATATCATACCCTTTTCTGACTCTAGCGCCATTATGGCCAGTTTTGGAACTGTTATTTGACTACTTTTGTCGGACACTTCTTAGTTTTTCTGCCAGAGGAATAGTCCTCCATTCTTCTACACTCCATACTATCAACGCAATGAAGTATTAACATATTCGTCTTTTTCTTTTTTAAAATGGCTCCAATGAGTCGCGTGAGTGACATATTTCTCTAATAAATTTTTAACAGATTCAAATATCCAAGCGGTAATACTAAAGACAGTTATAAATTATTATTCAACTGGCTAGACTAATTTTACCGCTTGCTTTGCTAAAACTTTTTATTATAAATTAACTTTTAAAATCATTTTCTTTAAAGTTGAATTATCAACATACAATAATAACATACAGTTTGAAATGTAGGTACTTAGAGATAATAATGAACTTATAAGTCCTTGGGCGTTATTTTAAGTAATTTACAATTATAACTGATTAAGTTATACTATATTCATTAAGTCGCGGCAGTTTAAAGACATTTTAACATTCACTTTTTCAATTTAATTTAACGAAACATAATAAATGGCACACATTGTAAAAAAAAGAACTGTTGAAATTTCCTGCAAACCACACATTTGTCAAAGTTCATATAGGTAAGTTAAAGGTAACATTGATTTTTGTTTCTGTCTAAAACATGTTATCATCAAAATATATTATGTCTTAGAAGATTTTACGTCTTCTAAACTGACGCAACTTTGAAAATATAATGCAATGCAAAAATTCATATATTTCTTACCACTAAGCCTATGTACAAAATTATCTCCTACATATTACATATTTTCAAATATATTCATATACAAAAATATTGCAACATCAAATTGCTCTGAGCAATACCTTAATTAATACCTTAAAACTACGGCAGTGAGTTCTGGTTTTAGCTGACATGCTATGGCATGACAGTTTAAGCGAATGGACAAAGCATTTTATACATTATCAAAATATACGGAGACGAATTTTTCATTATATATATCTTAGAAGAAGGTAAATAGTCATACATATTATACCGCACAAATATAAACAAACTAAAGTTTTAAAAATAAACAAATTACTAATGCAAAGTATTTGTCAATGTTTATCAAGTGAAAGTTGAATTAGTTATATTAATTCAATTGCACAATTTTAAGACGTTTTTTATAATTTTGCAATTTTAAAACTTTTAATATGTACACAAAACAAAAAAAATGGGAAAATTAGGGAATTCAAATAGGCCAACTCGAATATTAAAGACAAATGAAATTGACTTGTAACTTGAAATAAATAGGATTTCTAATGAAAATGCGCGATCTATAAAAAGATATTAAAATTGGAAAAATGAGAAAAGCCATTGAATATAGGTATATAGCAAAACATAAATATTGTAATACTGAAAATAATTAATATTACTGGAATATTTTAATTCATATTATATTTTGATTTATCTAGCGTTTACGAGTTTACTAATAAAAGAATATATAGGTATGTCACACTGGTTGATTTACTATTGTATAATTTACTGCACAGTTTTTTTATAATTACAAAAACACGCAAAAAACTATTTAAAAAATATATTGACATAATCACTATATTTATTGCTTTTTGACTCAATAATGTAAAATATCATACATAATATACTGAAGGCAAAAATATAACTTTACAATTCCTTTACTATTCATAAATTGTAAAAGTATTTTAATAGAAAAATCGTACATAATTATTTTAAAACATTTAAAATGTTTTTAATGGCAAGATTTTCCACTAAAGAAAAATCGAAAGTAGTATTGTTATAAATTACTAAACGGTAGGTTATTATAACATTATGTCATAAAATTTTCCAACGTTTATAAATATTAAAAAACTTTTTTTAGAATAATAATTGTAAAAGTTTTCTTTTTCATTAAAAGATTTGGGTAGTAAAATTATCTTAGGAACATTTGTTTAATGTTTATTGTATCTTTGAAACTATAGCCATAACTAGTTGCTTTTTTTTAATAATAAACCACCATTTAGTACCATTTATCGAGCATTTTATACACTATAGCCTATAATATAGCCTTAAATATACAAAATCTACAATTTATATACAAATACGAGTATAAGTCTCATTTACAACTAGTTGCTCCCGTGGCCTTATTTACACTATATTATAAAAGCACTTGGCTTGCGTGGTTTCTTTATGACTGAAGGACTTGAGACGATTTCTTTTTGAATTCGATGTTGTTTTTTTTTTACTTGAGGAAAAATATGTAAAAGTTTAAAGTTTAAAAAATAATATTCCAATGGCTAATTAGAAAATCAATTTACCTGACGAAATGTCAATTCCGCTTAGCCGGTCGAATTATTTGGCTAAAAATCAACGAGAAATTGAAACATATTTTTGCCGTTTACTTAAAACATATCCTGACGGATATTCTTTCCTTGTACTGTAATTAAAAAAAAAGTAAAACCATTATCCTTGTTTCAGACAATCGGCACAAAATTTCGCTGCACGTTTATAGTAAATGCGTAAGTCATACATACAAGCAGTCTTGGTTGAAGGCCAAAAGGGCGTAAGGCAATATCATTGTATCACTAGACAGACGTCTTTTTACACTTTCTACAGTACTAGCATATTGAGCAATATCAGTGGTCGCCTCGCAGGAGCTCCATGAGGAGGTTGAAACTGGGGCCGTCGCCATCTTTGTTTTTGTTCGCCGGGTTCAACATCTCTTTGCCGACTTGCATGAAGAACTGCAATATACAAGGTACACTTTTATAACTTGGAAATGGAATTAGGAGAATTTTGTCTGTGAATGTATTAATAATATTTTTATTCACACACAAATTCAATTTTTTTATATATTTTTATATATTGTATTCCACCTTATGTTCCTCCACCATTTGCATTCCAATTATCGACCTTAGTGCATACGAAATAGAGTCGACTCTTCAAAAAAACATGACGGTATCTTAGAAAGGATGTTTTGCGGAAAAGTTAACTATTTTGGGTGCGCTAAAGTTCATAATCGGAATGCAAATGGTGGGCGACAGAGACGATTTTATTGCTACGCTCTAGCATACACTTAATAAAATGGAATACACTTAATGAAATTTCTCCGCCTCGCGCTATTATGTATGTTCGTACCTGGCAGGTCCGCTGCAGGTCCGGGATGCGCAGCAGCAGCTCGCCGAACTTGGCGGGCTGGTCGGGCGAGTGCGCCGACGTGTACGCCGCCAGCGCTGCCAACGCGCGCTCCTGCGACACGCGCACCTTCTCCGCCTCGCGCAGCTCCGCCGCGTCTGCGATTCAGGAAAACTATACTTAGGCACTACAACATAGAGTACATATTTATATTATCTGCATCGCACACGCATCCTGAGAAGTTGATGTAAAGAAGTTTGTACATTCACATTAAGAGCCACACTCACGGCCCAACCAGCTAATCCAGCACCGGTACTAATAAGTAATAACCGTCATTAGTGTCAATCAATACAAAAAATTGCCTACAAGTCCGCAGCCTTGAGCTTGCAGGCTGGATGGTCAGTATGGCCCTTTATTATATTTTTTTTTTCCGCTTCAATTTAGTCCGCTTTAATTTTGCCAGGCTGCTGGATTTGCAGGCTGGACGGTCCGTATGGCCCTTTAGGTTTCTAACATCGTTACAATGCAAGACATCATACCCGACGTCAGTAGCACGATGACCTTGAGCGCGACGTACTCGTACCGGTCCACGCGCAGCCGTCGCAGGTGGTCCGTGAAGCTCAGCATGCGCTCGATACACGGCGTGAGGCCGTACCTGGTGACGAGCAAGAGAAATAAACTCAATAATTCGTAAACATACATTATAGCGTTCTCTTGTGACAGGTCATACGAAAGAAAGTTGACAGTGAAAAGAAAGTTGACAGTGAAAATAGAAATCGCGAGAAACGTATATTTTGCCGCGATAAAAAGTACCCATGTCCTTTCCCGCGGTGTGCTTTAAATATGTGCCAAATTTCATCGAAATCGGTCCAGTAGTTTAACAGCCTATTCAATGCTAACAACTCATTCCTCCTCTAATTATATTATAATGCATAAGTGTAGATAAAGTCTAGCCGCTAAGCCCTCGTATCCACGAGAGTTTTTTGTGGTCGCCAAAAGAAAAACTGCACTGTACATAGAACTCTGCGCTAATACAATAGAGGTGAAAATCGAAGTGTCAAATTTCAGATTTGACAACTCTACACGTTTTTAGCTTTATTAAATTAGTTCTCTGTCGCGATTATATCAGTTTTCTGTCGCGACCACTAATTTAAGCTCGTGGGAACGAGGGCTAAAACTTCGCTTATCAATAAACGATAAACTAATCTCCCCGCTCACATAGTTACTCACTTGGCGCTCTGCTGCAGCGTGATGCCGTTGGGGCCGCCGACGCGCACCTCGCCGGGGCAAGCGACTCCGCGGTAGCAGCACGACAGCACCAGCAGCTCGCACCAGCTGTTGATCAGCAGGCAGATCTGGTCGTCGATCTGTAAGTGACAGTCCAGGATGGTTAAGGTTACGCGAGGAGAAATTGAAACCAGCAAGCGCTGCTATGGTGATCAATGTAGCTAAGGCGAGAGGAGTACCATCATAGACATGACACTTGTTTGTTTCCAGCATTTGTAAGTTGTTGTTGTTGCCCTTTTGAGTTAGGTTAGGTTAGGATGGAAAGAAAGGTCTTCATTTTGACGTTTGAACTTTTTAAAACACAATTTAAAAAGTTCCTATGTCAAAATTTACACATTTTAATTTTTTAAATTGCGTTTTAAAAAGTTCAATCGTCAAAATGAAGACAATTCCCAGTTATCAGTTGAAGTCCATAAAATTAGGTGATAGGGCAGCAGGTTTGCCTACGCATGTCAGCCGAACGTCAGAAGCGTGTATCTTGTTTTTGCGATGACATCGATTGAACACGATTGTGTCATTTTTTGGCCTTTTTTGGGCCAACAACTAACGCGATCTGCACTGTCGACCCGAGACACACACAGGTATATTGTGCGGTGTCACTCGAAAGAAATGATTTTCGATCTTGCGGCTTGCCTGGTTCAAAAGACTGCGCAGGTGTATTCCCACACACGTTGCGGTCCACCTTGGGTATCTACCTACACATCTAGACCCTTCCGATGGATCGTAGCGTGTACGGCCAGCTTTATATACTCACCGAGATATTCTTAAACAGCGGCAAGCTCTTGCACCACTTCACGATCTTGTATAGTCTGTGGTCGGCGACATGGCACAGATCGGCCAGGAAGTCGGCGCTCGCAGCAGTGGCGGTTATCCCGGAGGCGGCGAGTAGCGGGTTCGAGCCCGAGCCCCGGTGCGGCAGGTCCGACTCGTTGTACTGCCATAGGTGTTCCACGTCCATTATCTCCTAGTAATCATATCATTTCGATTAGTTCATTCTGTCATTTAGATAGCAGTACCTAGGTAATCGAGCTTTGCTCGAAGCTCTGATAAATAAAAAAAAATATTACCTTTCTTGCTCTGCCTGGAAGATATCGCTTATAACGATAAGGCCGCCCTTACCCATATTTAGTTATAAGTTTAGTTTCTAGTAAAATGATTGTACCTACTTTAATGTGAGCAAAAATGTGTATGTATTATATGTATATATCTATTTATTTATCCTATCGGCAGTTTAACCTACCACATTACGAATTTTCGAACAAAGCAAAAGTTGTAGAAACGCATACCAAACTGCCAATCAGACTGACATAATAGAGTCGAAATTATTGATATATTGTTGCACGATTAAAGAAAAACATAATAGGTACACCTTAAAAATTTAGTTTTCCAGGGATAAGATCTAGCTAGATCGAATTATTGTCTCCCTAAAATTTCCGGCATACATGTTTCATGGTAATGCAACAGTTTTCGACACATTTATATATTATAATATATAGATGTTGCCCACGACGCGTACGCACAAAAGTTAATTTCTCAGAAACCGTACATTTTCCACGTTAAAAAGTAGCCTACGTCCTTCTCCGTAGTCTACTTTACATCTATGCCTAATTTCATCAAAATCGGTCCAGAAGTTTCGGAGCCTATTCAATGCAAACAAACAAACAAACTTTTCCTCTTTATTATATTAGTATAGATATACAAGTTTTTTTCTCGTCTATAGTACACGATGCAGAGAATCTGGACGACAGCAGAGACTTCTTTTATTCTTTTATATTCGAAGCCATCGCATAACAGTTAGTTTTAATTCCAAAATTCCACCAGAAGCGCTGTGTGACGAACATAAAACGCATCTTAATTACGTGATACTTTAATCGGGCGAACTGCGTTTATGTATTATCAGAAAATATCACAAATAACAAGGATTTAAATAGTAATTTTCGTTTTTTAATCACAACAAAAAACCCTCAGAGCAGACAAGAGAAATTGGTGATGGATGATATGGGACCTACATGTCGTTTCTGTCTCTTGTCAGCAAGCGCCTTAAACGTCACGCTGACAACATGACATTTACAGCGCTGTCAAAATATGTTCCTGCTAGGCCCCGTGTCCCGTGTATAACGCGTTTCAAATGAGAATAGGAACGTCAATGACCTTTATCTGTCAAATATTACTTGAAAAGTGCGATTTTCAGAAAAACTTACGTGCATATAAATATTAATAGTTTTGCATCGAATTTAAATAAAAACGTTAAATAGTAATCAATTATCTAAACATATACAACTATCATAACAGTCTAAATTCGAAACAATATGGCGCCGACTCGATCCTATTCTCGTTTGAACCGCACTTATACGTACTTGCAATAACGGCGGTATGTCAGGAGTGAGCCGGCTGTTGCTGCCCTCGCCTCGACTGCCATAGGAAGCTGGACCGTTCACCTGTAAAAGTATAGAATAGAATTCGTTAATTTTTCCAACACACAATACACAAATAAAATAACATGTTTTGTTATGTAATTCGAGGTCAAACCCAAGAACGTTTAAGTAAGAATGGCATGAAATATGTAGGCGTGTAAGAGTTATGCCACCTACGTCGTACGTACGTACGTGTGCGTGTATGCGTGCGTGAGTGTGAGTGCGTGTACGTACTGTATGCATGTGTGCTAACGTTTACGTAAGGGTGGGGATTCTTAAGGCGAGGTCATAGCCTACTTTGTCATTTCCCATCACCTAGTCTACTTAATCAGAGTTCAATTACGAAGTGGAAAAAAAATGGGATAAAGTACACAATCCTTGACAGAACGTGTCAAGGATTGTGTACTTTATCCCATATTTTTTAACCGTACACATTTTGAAAAAATATATATTTCCTGAGTTAAAAAATCCTAAAATCACCTCTAAAAATCACACAATCTTTTAAACCATAAAATTTTGTGCAGCACCATACATTTTTATATATTTATTATATATTATATTCAATTTAAACCGAACACTTTTGAGATTTGTACAATATTTCAAAAGAAATATAAAAAATACCTTGCAAACACCGACTTCTACATGAATATACAAAATAATGTTACGCAAAAAAGGATCTTATTACAATGAGCATACGAGTAGTGAAAATCATTTTATTTTTGAGCTTTGTCCTGGCCTTAATTATTAAATTTAATTCACTTTAACTGAAATCCGAAGGAACCTCCTAGGAACAGCATGAAATATGTATATTGGTATGCATTTGTGTATGCCACGTGCGTCATATGTATATTGTACGTACGTACACGTGAGTGCGAGTGCGTGTACGTACGCGTTTGCATGTACGTACACGTTTGCGTGTATATGTATGGGTGCTAGCGTTTACGTAAGGCCGATGAGGTTTATCTATCTATAATCAATAATCATATAGAATACTCACACAAGTGAGGCTGGAGGCGTGCCGCAGCGGCGCGGGCGGCGCGGGCGCGGCCAACAGCGAGCCGGTGGACGCGGCGCCGGACAGCGAGTACGAGCACTGGTACGTGCTGCGGCCGCCGCGCGTGCGGTCCTCGCGGATCGCTACGAACATACGATCGTTATACAGAGTGTTGCGCTACACGTTGGATGTACAGGTGTGTCTACAAACCTGACTATTGTTTTTTTTTTTTTATAAAGATTTAATAGCCTGGTAACAAGACTTTTAAGCCAAGTCTTATATTTTGAGATATTTCTTATTTATCTTATTTCTAAATCGTCAAGTCCAGAGTCTAGTCAACGTCCCAATAAATAGTCAGGATAGTCAATCAGTCAAGTCTGTCGTTTCAGTAAAGTGGTAGACGCTTTACTGAAACTTCCTAATGAGTTTTGGCGGGAAACCCGTGCTAATTTGCACGCATTTTGTTGTTGTATCACTTTTCCAAACTAGTGCATGTCAACGAATAACTAATGGTTAATATTCCACCAATATAACACATTAAAAACCGCAATAACACGAATTTAGAAAAATAACACAGAAACACAACATTGCTGATTGACATTCCCGGCGAAACTCCACCTGACTACATTTAACACAATATGACCGTTATAAAAGTGTTTCATAACGAGTTGGATATACAGGCTGTTCTAAATATCCACGTATTTTTATGGTGTTAATCATCCATCAGCCTCCGTGGTGTCGACTTGGCTCTCGACCCGGAGGTTGTGGGTTCGATTCCCCCGTTGGACTAACAACAAGTAAAAAGAAGAGAGAGTGCTCTTGTGTACTGCGCACACCCATAAAATAACTCCTGCGTTGCTGGACTGGTTTCAATGAAATCGGCTACCGCTACCGACATCGGTGTGGGGAGCTATTATTATTTTTCTGGTGAAATAAGCAAATAAGTAGACAGGTGGTTTAATTATGAGAAATGTGTGTGTGTGTGCGTGTGCGTGTGTGTGCGTGTGCGTGTGTGTGCGTGTATGGACACTTGCAACATTATAGTTTACAAGGGCGTTAACGACTTTTTAAAACGCATTCCTCTTTTAAAAAACTGGCAGTGACAAATACTGCTAGATTTTTAGAGACTCTTACCCCGACTCCTTTTAAGGGTTTCGTAATTCACGTCTCGGAACCGTTATGGTTTCGTCATGTCCGTCCGTCCGTCCTACTTCGGCTTACCTTGAAAACGGTTAAAATGAAACTTTGTATGGATATGTGTATTTCACATAGTTATCTATGAGTGTTATCTATACTATAGAGAAAAATCTTGTTTCTTTGTTTGCATTGAATAGGCTTCGAAATTACTGGACCGATTTTGATGAAGTTTGGCACAGATGTAGAGTAGACCACGGGGAAGGACATAGGCTACTTTTTTTCGCGGAAAAATGTACGGTTTCTACTAAATTAGCTTTTGAGCGCACAAGCGGGCAACATCTAGTCAAGTATAAAGTAGAAAATATCTCACCTTCGAGCTTCATCCCACAGTGCAGGCACTTATCGAATCGACACGCGGGACATTTTTTCCTCGTCGCGACCGTGACGGGACAGTTCCCGCCGCGCAGGCACATGTAGTTCTTGCGGTTCTGGACCGTGCGCTTGAAGAACCCCTTGCACGACTCACAGGAGAATATCCCGTAGTGGAACCCGGAGATCTTGTCGCCGCAGATGGGGCAGGGACTGGAAATAATTATTGTGTATTTCATCATTGTGTTGTCTCTTTCCTACATGTTTTCTCTTTTACATGTCGAGCCATTAATATACTTACATTTAATATACTCTGGATTCACTATTACATACAAAAAGATACTTTGTTATTTGACAAAAGCTAAAAAAATTTACCTTAGCTTAGCGGCAGCAGAATCAACTCGATGCACCGAGTTGACTTGGTAACTCGAGTGCATAGAGGCTCGAGTAAGAATTTTTTTCAATCGAATACGAGTTCTTCACTCGAGTGACTCGAGTAAAACCAGGGCTCGAGTCGCATCACTAGTATTTTATTCAGATCACTAGTTACCTGTTGATAAGCTGTTGCCGGCTGATGCCCTGGTGGTGGTGCAGCTGCTCGCTGACGTCATCTTCCTCCGCGCCACCAGCCTCCCGGTATACCAAGTGGGGATGCCGGCTCTGTGGAAAATATATATTTTGTACTCCGCGATGAGCATAAACGAAACTTGCATCTCAGTTATGTACACGAGTGAATGGGTAAATTAATGAACGAGTATGACGTAATGAGTGTGTTAATGACTGAATGAATGAGTATGACTGAATGAGTGTAAATGACTGAATTAATAAGAATGATTAAATGACTGAATGATTGAACTATTAACCGAATCAATGGATTATTGACCGAATTAATTATTTAACGGACGAATGAATTAATTAATGACCAAATGAATGAGTATGACGAAATGAATGATCAAATGACCGAATAAATAAATCAATAACCGAATGAATGAATTAATGACTGAATGAATTAATTAATGGCCGAATTAATTAATGATCGAATGAATTAATTACCGAATGAATTAAGGCCGAATGAATGAATTAATAATCGAATGAATTAATGACCGAATGAATGATTGAACGAGGTGTACCTGCACGGGCGAGTGCGTGGGCGAGAACTCGGAGCTGTAGGAGTAGCAGGAGGAGTGCGACGCGTCGCTGTTGTTGCGCGACAGCGACGGCGTGTACAGCCGCTGCGGCCGCGGGCTCGCTGACGGACTGCTGTAGACGCTGTGGACATATTAAATAAAGGGTATGTTCCGATATGCACTGCGACCACTGCAATGTGTGACGTCAATTCAGTATACTGTGAAGCCGTTCCTTTGTAGCCAGTTATACTGCTGCCCTTATTACCTAATTTTATGGACTTCAACTGAACTAGGAATGGTCTTCATTTTGACGTTTGAACTTTTTAATCACGTGTTCAAAGTCGATGGCTTAGAGCACACTTGTACTAATTACAAAAATTGCGATTTTTACTTTTTGACTGAAAACTGTATTAATTGACGTGCTCTACCGTTTGCACTTACCCACGTATCGATATTCCGTCTCTTTCTATCAAAAACCCAGTGTCACGGTTGTATTAAGTAAGCTCAGTTTATGTCCAAAAGTATTAAAATCCTTTATTTTTACTAATTTGCTACGAAAAGTCCATAAGTGATTTTAATATTCCCTCCCGATGTACTAGTTAACGCACAAATATATTAAGTACCTTTACGACATGTAATCTTACATATTACAGACAATCCAAATGTTGTAAGTGCAGTTAATACAAAAACGAATATAATGCTCCTATTTTTTCATGCGTGCACAAATGTGCTAAGTCGCTATGATACAAAAAAGAACTATTTTTACAAAATTATCGAAAATTACATATCTAATACGTGTACACTTAATTAATTTTTGTTTTGTTTCTTTAAATGCTCAAGTATATTAACGTCATTTTAAGTTAAGTGTGCCTTCAATAATCGTTTTGGCGCGTTATTTCTGTACGCGCCAGAGTAATAGGTAGAGCCGTTGTGGAAGCCAATTGGCGAGTGTGGGTGAGTGGGGTGATTGTGTTGTTTCTGGCGGCCGTTGGCGAGCGTGGGGAGGGTAGATACGTATTACGTACGAGGGTAGATAGATATTCTTGCCATTGGCAGCAGAAAGTACTGGACTAGCTCCGCGCGCCGACAGCGACAGGTTTTCTTAGTGTCAGATCAAGTTTACTAGTGCATGTTTATTTGTATTTTATTTCATTTTTATTTTATTTCTATAGAAAAACTTACAGCTAAACATAATTGAAACAGATAGCCATTGACAAGTTTTTACAGATATGTAACAAACATTAAGGTGAGTGCTAGCTTTATACAAATGAAAAAGAAAAGGGAATGAAATAATAACAAACAAAAATAATCGAGAAAAATTCAATCAAACCTTTGGATCACTGAACTGATCACACATACCTAATTGATAATAATTAACAGAAATATTTTGTAGTTACAAGCCGAAGAAGAAGATTCACAATCAAGAAAGCATGCAGTGATGCAAAGTGAGCAAATGCAAAGCAAGCAGTGATCGCGTAAGAAATCGTTAAATTGTGCGGTATACCTACATATAAACGAATTGCGATGTTAATTAGTATTATAGGGTGGGATGTAAAGTGGGACAAAAGTGCGAAAGAATCTAGGGGGTATATTTATTTTAATTTTATTGTGTACGTCGGGGGAGTCTATGACATTTTTAATAATTTTATTCAAGTAGATCAAATCTGAGATGATACGACGGCGCTCTAAGGGAAGGAAATGATATTTTTTACGTCTAGTTTTATTACTAATTAGATTATCACCACATTTATATTGTAAGTATCTAAGAAACCTTTTCTGTATTGATTCAATCCTGTTTTTGTAAATATCGTAGGCAGGGTTCCAGACTTGAGAACAGTAAGAACATTAAAGCACTTTTATAGGTTTGAGCGTTCTAAAGTCTTTGCAGTGTGATTGATTACAAACCCCAGGGCCCTAGAGGCCTTTTTCACTGCATAATCAAGGTGCTCATCGAATAATAATTTGTGATCAACAATTACACCCAGGTCTTTGATTTTATTTTTATGCAGTAGGGCCTGATTGTTAAGGGTGTAATAGGCATGTTGCCGAAAAATTTTTTTTTCGTCTATTCGATGTTAGACAACATGTTAATAAACAATCCAGAACCCATTCTTATATATCTGAAAAAATAACGTAGATACAAAGCATTGAAATTTACAATATGAAAGAGAGCGATATATCCAAAGTATATCGGCCTGTGACGTCACAGCCTGCTACCGCCATACATTTGTCATTTCAAAATGTATGGCGGTAGCAGGTTGTGACGTCACGAATCGTTTTGCGAGAAAGGGATGGACAATATTTTTTATTTGCTTATATTTTTAACCCCGTCACTCTAAATACCTATTTCTTTCAGATTTATGTATCTTTAATCAACAATTTTAAAATTTAATTTGTAATACTGTGATATTCCACACAAGGCAACATCCCTATTGTACTTAATTACATGGAGTTTACGCGTAAATTTCACTGCAAAGCATTTTGATACATTAAGATCCAGTTTATTGTTACGGCAATATTCACTAAACCTATTAAGGTCATCTTAGTTTACTATCATCACTTGAAGTGATACGTTTTATTATTTTAGTGTCATCGGCATATAATAAGAAACAAGCATGATGAAAACAAGATGATACATCGTTCAGAAATATGGCAAATAGAAGAGGCCCGAGTAGCGAGCCTTGAGGAACTCCAGAGGGGTCTGACATCCAGGATGATACCGCTTAAAGCTACTGTCTGAGATCGGTTATTTATATAGGAGGAGAACAACCGCAACAGGTTTCCTTTCCTGCTTGTTGGAGCTTCTCAAGCAGAATGCAATGATCGATACAATCAAAAGCTTCACAGAAATCAGTACAAATAATGTCAACCTGGTTGCTACTAACAAAGTCATACGCAAGGAGAATATTCGAAGTGGTTGAACGTCCCTTCAAGAAACCATGCTGCTCTGGGATAAACCAAGACTGTATTGTTGCATAGACCTGCTTATACATGAGGCCGTGAGAACCAGAGTGGCCTAACCAGCAAATTGTAAAAATGGTTTATGTGCTACATTGGTATTGAAAATTATGCAAAATTAATAAAATATTTAGGAGGTGATAGTGCTGCCACCTTGTATAAAATAGTTATAACTTTCTTAGGCCACTCTGGCTCTAAAGAAAGGCATAATTGGAACAAGTTTATGCACATAAACCATTTTTCATTTTTTCACAATTTGCTGGTTAGGCCACTCTGGTTCTCACGGCCTCACATATAAAATTCTTTCAAAATTTTTGGCAAAAATGCTAAGTTTAGAGATAGGCCTGTAGTTCTTAATATTAGTTATTATTATAATCGAATTATAATTTATGTCTACCTAAAAGGTACAAATAAGTAATGAAAGTAAGTTAGCCCAAGATTGAAAAAACTTTAGATTATGATCGAACTAGTAAGAATATAAATTGGCGAAAATTTGGAAACTTAACAAACCGTTTACGTTAGTTACTCGTTAGTTTATAATCTGATAAATATATAGCTTTGAAATGTAAATAGTTTCTTTGGTTCAGAATTTTTCGTCAACTTCTAATCTCACGAGTCATGTGATTAACCTGGAGTGGCTTAAACGTGGAGTTTTTAAAATCTAAGGGTTTCTAAAATTAAAGTCTGATGGTCAAATAACCTATATTTTATTCTATAAGAATACATTTTTATTCTATATTACATACGGATTTAACGAAACTTGGATAAATACTTTCTCTAATTTTATAAGTGTTTAAGAATGACTGATTTAATGAGTACTTTTAGTAGAACAAAACTTTAATAAATGATTTCCTCTTATGCAATGTTTTATCGATTCGCTATTTAACAATATTATTATTATTTTATGTTCTAACGTGCACAAAAAAAAATATCTTGAGTCGGTATTTTGTGGTATTTAATTAAATATATATATCTAATATTTTTATTTTGATATGTAGGTACCTGTTTCTCTACTAGAATACTAACCCCGTTCACTTAGTACATTTGTGCATTCAAATTACTAAATTTGAGGGTTCAAATGTACTAAGTAAGGGGGGTTAGCTAGGAATTCAGCTGATTTTGTTATCAATTTGACGTAATTTCGTTATGAAATTTACTTTTTTGTAGAACCAAAGAATAAGTCTTATGAATAAACGTAATTTGAATTCCATATCATATACAGTTTTTGTATAATTCATGCTTCAACTTTAAAATGCTCTCCTGAAAAATCAACTTTTTGTAATTAGAACAAGTGTGCTCTAAGCCATCGAGTCATGTAAAAGTTTTAGTTTAACTTTATAAAATAGAAATATTGAGGTATTACTACTTAATAAACGTAAAAAATATAATAATTGTGTAGTTTAGTAATTAGATATATCTAAAAAATACAAAAAAGTTTAATTTTTTTTAGTAAATTAGAAAAAAATAATCTTAAACAAAAACATTTACTATGATAAAAAATAATATGTATGAACACAGTCACGTCACTGTTAGGTACGACTTTTGTATGGAGGGTTTACGCGCGGCAGCCAGCCAGCCAGCTCAGGATCTGGTCCGTGCCTTGTGCGCAACACGTTCAGTGGCTGGAGCTGCACATACCTGTGTGTGTACATGGAGTGCACGGCGGAGTCGGTGCTGGCGCTGGACTGCACGCGCGGCAGCCGGCCCAGCAGCGGCGAGCCCACGCTCAGGATCTTCTCCATGCTGAGAGGCTCGCATTTGAACTCTAAAGACAAAACGTAGACGGTGAAGTAACGATTGTGGGAATATGGTGGCAAGCCCCAAAGGGAGATCTTTGACCAAGCGAGGTGGTATGCTCAGTCAGGCCGAAGCCTACTCGTATGTATTTCAGATGTCGTATATCTAGTTCCGAACTTCAGAAACTTCGATAGCGCGATTCAGGACTGTGCGCTGATTGGTCCGCCACTCAATAATTAAGGCTGGTACTATATGATCCGAAAACTGCAAGGCCGTGGAAAATTCTGTGCAACATAAATGACATTGACATTTAACTCGAAAACTGTACTGTGTTCGATTTTCAACTCTATTGTATTAGCGCAGAGTTCTATTTTCAGTGCTCTGAATTTGCCCCGGCCTTCCGGATTCCGGATCATACAGTCCCAACCTAATATTAAGTAGCTTTAATGTGGATATTTAATTAAGTTTAGGTATAAGTAGCTTCCAAAAATTTTAAAGGTGAAAAGGTTATTCAGAATACACGAGCGGATAGAATAAGAATTTATTACGCTAAGTGAGGATTGTGCCTAACCTCGTGTCATGGAGGGGAGATCAATTTGAGGTATTAATAATCAAGACTAGCTGTTGCCCGCGGCTCCGCCCGCGTAAAAACAGTGTCCCTCGGAAAAAACTATATTTATTCGAGATAAAAAGTAGCCTGTTTTAATCCAGAGCCTAAACTACTATCATACCAAATTTCATCAAAATCCGAAGTAGTTTTTGCGTGAAGGAGTAACAAATATCCATCCATACATCCTCACAAACTTTCACATTTATAATACTAGCTGTTGCCCGCGGCTCCGCCCGCGTAAATATAGTGGCCCTCGGAAAAACCACATTTTTTTCAAGATAAAAAGTAGCCTATGTTTTAATCCAGAGCCTAAACTACTATCATACCAAATTTCATCAAAAACCGTTCAGTAGTTTTTGCGTGAAGGAGTAACAAACATCGATCCATACATCCTCACAAACTTTCACATTTATAATATTAGTAAGATAGTAGAATTTACATATTATTTTATTATAGTTTATTACAATGATAAAAGTTGTTTAAACGTATTCACCTACGGACGGGTCCACCATTTTCTTTCGCAAATCTCACCTGAAAGCTGTTCCTTCTTGATGGTGAGGTTCTGTACTTCGGCCAGCGGGTTCGGTGGCGGCTCGAACTCGGGGCAGCTCGGCTTGCCCGCGGGGGACATCGGCCGCCGCGACAGGGACAGGTGGCTGTTGTCCGATATCTGTAAATACAATTAAATAAATATTATTTTTATTACGCTCATTCAGGGTAACTTTGAATCACGAGAGTAACTTTGACAGTTTGTTCACAAAATTATTTTCTATTGTTTTATGTGGGAAGCAATTGATGCATAAAATCTAATAACAATTCGTGTACGTAACATACTTCGTAAACGAAACCAAAAAAAAAGCAGCTGTCAAAAGAAGATAATATCAAAAACTTTTGTTTTTAACCGCGCGCAACATAATGGGTAAAAATCAGTGCAAAACTTTGTTTAAAAAACTCGTTAACTATCAAGGTATATAAAAACATATTTAAATGTAATAACTATATGGTTTTTTTGACTTGTCTATGACCCCACTGCATCAATATTTGATAAAAACATAAATTATTGTCACCCTGAAGCTGTAAATTAATTAAAAGTTAGTTTGTGTCAAAGTTACCCATTTATGGATGGTAACTTTGACACACGACAAAATTGCCAGTTTTTAATATAATTAGTCATTTTTAAAGACGTTTTATAACTTTATAGCATGAAAACCAACCTGAGAGCACATATTAACTAAACTCTTTTGACTCATTCTTAACATAGTAAAAGTTTGTTTAAAAAATATGTCGATGATGTATCAAAGTTACCCTGATTGACTGTACTATTTATAATTATAATTATTTTATTATTACTACTAAGTGGGCTCCGTGGCCTAGTGGGTAGACCGTTTGGTTCGTACTCGAGAGAGTGATTCGAATCCCAGGTTGTGACGTGTACCAATGAGAGTTTTTCAGATCTCAAGTACATTATACTGACGCTCTAACGGTGAAGGAAAACATCGTGAGGAAACCCGCACATAGTTGGCCCCAGACGTATTGACCAGTCAATCCTCTGGACTAGGCTAACTATGTTGTGAGAATGCCGTGTGTGTTTGGGCAACCATACGACATTTAAAAACCAACTGTCCCAGGCACTACAGTATTTCAAGAGTGGTTACTTCGCTCGGAGAATACTGTATAAATCATCCATTAACGCATGAAAAGGCCTAAGTTTTTATTTTTCTTACTAGCAAGATTTTGCAGATTTTTCTTATTCAAAACTGGCTGGTGCCTACAACTTCGAATGGAACCCTATTTTTGAAACGGAACGCTAAGATAAAAGTAGCCTATATTACCCCTTATAACATCAGCTATCTGCCAGTCAAACTCTCGTGAAAATCTGCCCAGCCGTTCCAGGGATCCAAATCCCTACCTATTATACAGGCTAGGGCTTCCCTATGAAGGAGAACCAGCCTTCACCACTGGTAAACATTAGATTTATATATCGCTTCTTTTTTCCAGGGTTAAAATAACTCACCCTGTTCATACTAAGACTCCTCTGGTGCGGCTGGAGCGCGTTATACTTCAAGTCCAGAACGCGGTCTTCTTGGTCGTTCTTGGGCTCCGACTTAATAGTCACATTGCGGAGAGTGTCTATGGAGTCCCGGGAAGATTGTAGGGAGTTGCTGTTCTCGTCTGTGAATAATTGTTTATTGTAAGACCTTGTCCAGAAAGACGTGCGTGTGTAAACCTACGTGCGAAATGCATATAACTTCTGGACAGCATGTCATGCAATCCAGTACGATACGCGCGTTAGTAAAAAAATCGTGTATACAAAATTTCAGCTCAATCGGTTGAAAATATCTGCTTCAAAATTGAGTTACAAAATGCCACCCGAACAAAAAACATACATTGCAAGTAATTAACTTTTAAATATAAAGCTTTTAAAAAAAACGCACGTAGCTTCTGGGCGCAATGTATGGGGGTAGTACCTCGACTTGAGAAAGATCAAGGAGCTGATGATGATGAGTTATTAGCTATAACTCATCATCATCAGATCCTTGATCTTTCGCACGGACGCACATATGACAAAACTATAAGGGTTCCGACCATGAAGGAAGTAAAAAGAGATTTTTATCAGCTCCATGGAATTTCCTACTACGGAACTCTAAAAATCTCATTTGTATCTTTGTAGAAGTATATATACTATGTTGTGGTCACTAAGTATATTAATTAAAATAGAAAAAAAAATTGCTGAAAACGCCGCAAGAATAATTGAGTATAGTGCATAGGTTCAACAACAGATGGCGCTACATGCACTGTTTCAGACTAACACACTTCTTGGTGTCTATAGATTATAACTTATAAGTCAAGGGTATGTTTTACAATCTTCTAATAAGTGTCGCATAGCGTTTTTATTAGAAAGTTTTGTCGCTGCATATTTATATAGAGCGACTAAAACAAAACATGAAAATAAGCAGTTAGACCCACCAGTATATTAACAAACAGGCCCTTAAATTAATACCTTGGTCTTTCATATAAGTATAGGTTTTTCATTTTAAAATATTAGGAAAAAATGTTGGTAGTTGTTTTTTTTTTCCATGTACGACAAATTCATACCATTATTCCCACTGGTGTCTATGACCATTTCGGAGTCGGAGAGCTCGCCCTCCCACGACATGGGTCTCTCCTGGGAGGGATGGGGGGGTTCGAACTGACCGCTAGACCGCTTCTTCTTATTCCGCATATTGACCTGGAAACAGATGTTAGTGGTTGAAATTCGAGGAGTTTGCGAATGTTTTTTTTTTGTTTTTGCGACTGCGAATTTCGACGCAGAGGAGTGGTACTGTTTTTATCAGCCTATATCTGCGTATGTGGATTTGTACCTTTGCATTGTGGCACTAGACTAAACGCCTGGGCCGATTTTCATAATTAGAATAAAATAAATATAAAAGAAATTTGAATGGAGAACGGCCGTATACTGAAAAGCTTCTTAAATTTTAAAAAAAGGGTTTTTAATTACATAAAGATCGCGGCGCGTATGTTGAACTATGTCCTTAAATATTTATAAGTTACAGTGTAAAAGTTCACTTTGTAAACAATATATTTTTAATGCGACGAAATCACTGTGTTTCATTTAAGATTTTTTAATTTCCCGGGCAACCGCGGATTATTCGTCTAACACTTTTGTCCATAATTATTGTACATGCGCATTTTGGTTCAACTTACGCGCCGTGATCAGTACCTACAGTCCTTTAAACTCCACTAAGGTATGCCAATGCCAAGCATAGACACATTAGAACCACGTTGCTAATGGCCCTCGGCAGTCTTTGTTTTTCTATGAAAATGAAAAACGACGATTGCCGAAAGACATTGCGGTCGAGATCATACTTCAAAGTGACAAGCGTTTAAGGGATCCCCTGATTTTAAAGAGAGTTTGAACCGCGGATAAAACTGTCGTGCTAGAATCTTCCACAAGCAAAAAATTATTTTACCTCATATTGATGTTGATTAAAGTCAATCTTGGATATTTCGGCGTCTGTGGAGTCCTCGTCGTGGATGTCGGACGACACGTTGATGCGAACTCCACTGGAGCTGTACGAAAATTGACCTGAAACGATAGTGATGCTCGTTACTTGTTTTTATCGATGTTTTTTTTTTTTCATTCTTTTTTCTCGATAATATTTAAATTAGATAAGTTCTTATTTAAAAATATTATTGTTTTCATTCGGCAAAATTGATTAATTTTTAAACTTTCCTAAAGTGTAATTTTTATTAGACCCACTTGCGCTTCTCTTTCATAAATACGAAGGACGAGAGAGATAACATAATATAACCCAGGGTTACCTTTAACCCAGATCTGCGCAAGTGGGCCTTGGACATGAATGTACCTATATTGCAAAAACTACAAGTAAAAAATAATGACATACCATTATCCGGACCCGACATGCTGATGGTTGTGACAGAGATATGTCCCCCTTCTACCTTGACAGGATCAGCGTCACCCATCGTATTCATCTATAGCGTCACAACACTACACTATAGCACCATTCGATGATATCGTCCACATAAAAATACTAAAAATACTCGACGAAAAATCTTCAAAAACTATTCGTTTGCATTATTCTATCAATAGTACAAAAGTTATCATCTTGTATCGGTCATTTTTAAGGCATCCAAAGATAATCTGGGTTTATGTAGGTGAAGTTCACATGTTCTTGGTCCTCGCGGGAAGTCCAGATAGTTCAGAGGTGGTCTAAAAGCAAGGCCACTTGTTGAAACCATGTTTATCTGAAACAAAAGAAAAATAATTCTATTGGTATTTAATTTTTGGCAATTTAAACCAAAGATTCGATCAAAATGAAAATGTCTTTTTCGTTGAAAAATTGTATTAAAACTACCTAAATTTAAAACTATTATTGATGCCAAAGCTATAAGATCTTTAAAAGAAAAGAGAGAAAGAAAAGTTCATTCATAAATAAAATATATAAGTTCTTTTTTTAATAATTGATTACTTTTACGCTCATTATGAAAAAGAGTTTAATAAGACAAATGCTCCCACTTCAAACCTTATTTGATATTTCAACGAAGCATAATATGAGTACTTAAAAAAACAAAACAAATTGACTTTAAAATTGGAACAAAGTTGGAATAAAGCTGTCGTGTATAACGATGTGTTTGTGTCGACGTGCGTGGCGGGCGACACACGCGGGACGGCCTTGCGGCGCGCCCAGTGCTGTGCCGTGTGCGTTACCACACTATCGATGTCAGCGCACGACCTCAGTGTCGTTGCCTTTTTGTTTACAAGGCGAGCCGAGATAACGTTACGCGGCGTCACTTTAAAAATTGATATTAATGTGGCGTGATATTTATCGATTATTTGTCATTGTTTATTATTTATGGATCGGTGTGTTACACAATTATTTCGTATATCGACATGCGAGTGCTATATCACTAGCGAGTAGTAGGGGGAGTTGAGCGGCCTTCACGGAGCCGGTTGTAGCGGCCGGGCGGTCGCCGGTCGCGAGCATTTCGCCTTTCTCGCGAACTGGTCCGCCGCTCCCAATACGGCCAGTCATTTTACAGCACACGATAGAGTTGGATGTCTATTTATCACATAATCTAAAATCAACTTATTAAGAAATATAAAGCAAACGTTACTGAGATTAAAACTTAAGTATAAAGTTCACAGTCAATTCTCAGCAAAGGTTGAACGAACACAAAGGGAAGCTAGATATCAAAGACTCCGAGACCGTCTGGCGAACCAATTAGCGTCCAATAGAAGCCATTACCCGCTGCTCCTCAGACATTTCTTATTTATTAGTCAGACAATCCTCGAGAAGCGAATTTGGTAGTTAAATAAATAACACACTTCGAAATTTTATAAGGTTTGGTAAAATCAATTACGAATACTTCGGGCACATGATCCACTGCTTATGTAAAGACGTTTAAGCAGAAAAACAATTGTCATACTTGAAAAAAAAAATGTTTTCTTTATATGGGCGAGTTTGCGTTTTGCGGAGAGTCACCCATACATGAGATGATTTTTTAGTTTGAGTATGACAATTATTTTTCTGCCCAAACGTATTTACATAAGCAGTGGATCATGTGCCCGAAGTATTCGTAATTGATTTTACCAAACCTTATATTGAGTCCAACAAATTAAAATTACTAAGATTATTACTATCAAAACGTTTCCTAAAATTTATATTTGTTTTCATAACTATTAGTGATATATATTGTACAATATATTGTTGTATAAAATTTAATTAAATTTGGTATTTTAATTCGACAATTATTCCTACCTATTTGCACTTGAAAGGGCAAAGGTTACTAGTTATCAATAAATTAATACGAATTGCTAACTTCAATAAGTCGATACACGATTGCATGTAAATATTATGGTACCTAATGCAATATACAAACTACATTTAATACCTAATCTGCTGACTGCTGATCACTTATTATTATTATAGACAAGTTTAAGTACCTAGGTAGTTTTTTTACGTTTTGCTCGACGGTTTTTAACCATTTACGTCTTTAGTATGACCTTATAATTATTGGTAACATGTTGATCAACGTTTAAATAAGTAATTTAAATTCGTAATATGAATAAATTATAAAAACAAAAAAGTTTTACTTGATATCGTTTTATATTTAAGCGCAAACTTAATATAAACATCTCTTTCTGTCCTTATACGCTTGTGATGTTAGAGCAGGACGTACACAAATTTAGTGTCCCAATAAAAGCAGTACGTTTGCACGCAAGATGGCGTCATCGCGGCCTAGACAAGGCCGAACGGTCATTTATACGATACGTCAGACGAGCGTCTTTGTCTGTTCGGTGGTTGTGGAATTGAATGGCCGCACCTTGTGGAAAATTTTATTATTTTTATTTCTCACAAAACACCATTGTTTGGTAATATATGAACACGAGAACTATGGTGACTTATGTTCCCACTTTACGTTAAATGTTACGTTACGTTTTCTCTTATCTTACGAAGAGTACCAGCCCACACACTTAACACTTCCTTTTACGCTAACCCTGATGAATTTAAAATAAAAACTACGATCGTATCCACCATTCCCTCAGAGCACAATGAACAAATAATGTTATAGCCCGAAACAAAGACTCGCTTCAATGTCGTCCTTGAGCCGTTGTCGATAGAACCAAGACGAGCCGTCGACCGATAACTATCTTAAGGTCACACCACTATCTGCCTGACGTAAGCGTAGCGATAAGTACATACTTTTACACAGGTGAACAAAAATAAGTGTATTTCATAATACACCTTTTTTACAAAAATCCCAAAAAAACTTTACTAATACTTCAATAAGGTTGATACATTTAAATTAACCAAGACATTCTTAAACACCTGATATTAATGAATTTTAGCTTGTGTAGAGTAAAAATATATTATGCTATCACTTAAGACTTGAGAAAAATTAGAGATGAATAAGTCGAAAAGCGTAGAGTTGCAGAAACCATAACTCATCTCTATCGAAGATTATAATCGTAGAAAACTTTGACCTCACTTCAGGAAACGTTACAGGTTAACGACATTGAGGTACGTTACGTCGCACTTGCACGATAATTAGTGTAACGAACTGCGCACAGAATTTCCCTGTCCTTGACCCGCATGATGAGGTCGTCTATCCCTAGAGTACGATGCACCCTCCGCCTACGCAAACTAAAATAGACGAGGTGAACACACTGCATAAGCCATTCAAAACTTTTATCTCGAGACATTCACTGTTAAATACTTTCTTTTCATGTTATGTTTTAACTGTAGTTATTAATTATTATTGAGGATTAAGAAAGACTTGTATTGAAAAGTGGATCAATTTTATAAAAAAATGCCAAACAAAATAGGTACATAAGAAATATAAAATAATCATAAATTGAAATACGCAATTCTTGGACGTAATCATCACCAAACAACATGATCAAGATAAAATTAGAAAACAGACTCATCGAAACAGACCTTGACCGCTAGTAATAAAATTGGTAATAACTTTAAAATCCGCTTGGGAAGGACCATGTGTAATTATTTAAATGTTAATTAATGTCGTAATGGGGCTCTCCGAAATGCAATCTTAGGGAAAATAACACAAGCATGTTTTACTTAGCCAAAGGTCAAATTGGACTTAAATACGATGCAACGGTTTAGGTACATGCACAGGCGTTTAATATACAGTAGGATGCGTACTAGCATTAACAGCTAATAAACCTTTATAATAATTATTATCAATTATCCAGTTTCTCATTAATCTATTTTTTCCCAATATGGCTTTAAAAACTATACTCACCTGCAAATCCAGCAGGCTATCAAAAGTGTCAATTGGCCGTCAATAGTTACAATCATTTTTTTTCCTGCTACTCCGCTTCAATTTGACAGTATCGATAAGCTGCTGGATTTGCATACATGGTGCTTATCAAATACAGTTTAATTTTAGAGTAGGTACAACAAAATCAAAGAGGCTGTTTCTTTTTATTAATTTTGAACAAACAATGATAACACATTAGTCTTTACAAGAGTTAATAATAAAATAATTAATTATTATTATTTATTATTACATTAACACACAATTATATGTATTTAAATTGTAAAACATATTTAATATTATAACAATTGCTGCGAAAAACATAATATATTTCAGTAAATATTATTCACAGCCAGACGACAGCTGTCCAAACAATAATTTTAATGAAACGCAGAATAAATGTGGAACACGCTTACTTTATGGCTGGCATATAATATTTGTCTTAATATCTGAGGTCGGCGCGGCGCGGCGTTGCGTGTCGACTGTAGACAAGGTTTCGCGATAAAATCTACAATTTGTGATTATCGATGTTGCAATCGTATCCTGTCACCTCACTAGTCAGCAGGGGTGTTCGCCCGATACAGCTTACAATGTACGATTACTGCGATTACATTTTATTTTCGATTGTTATATAATATTTTATAACTTCGTGAAACTTTGTAATTTGTAATCTCAAATACAGAATTGGATTCCCATGCGGTTGACCATAGAAAGTTAATTAATTGAGAGTGTAATTTACAATCGAATTAATTTTACTAAATAACAGCGTGCAAGGTTCCAGAGACACCCGCAATACAAAAGGTTTAATTCAAGCGAGAGAGGTACATACGTTATAACTATAGTCTTAGGTCTATGAGCCCTGAGCGTGAAATATTTGCTATTTGCTGCCCTACAGGTTAAGACCTTTCCTCACTTTCTCATTGCTAACAACTAACAACCCGTTCATTAAGCAATGTAAAAGCCGTATTGTGATCTATACTAAATTACTAATATACAAGTTCCCCAGAAATTAAAAACTGATAATTCAGGCACATGATCCACTGCTTATGTAAAGACAGAAAAATAATTGTCATCCTAAAACCAAAAAAACCTCATGTATCTCTCTCAGGTGACTCTCTGCAAAAAGTTTAAAGTTTGTAAGGTTGTAGGGGATAATCTCTGTATCTACAGGACCGATATTGAAAATTATTGTACCAATAGAAAGCTACGTTATGAGTGACACAGGCTATATGGATAAACTACCGAACGGATTTCGATGAAATTCGGTATGGTAGTACCTAGTTTAAGCTCTGGATTTAAACATAGGATACCTACTTTTTTTTTAATTAAATTAAATTATATATAATATAAATTGGAAAACCGGCCAAGTGCGAGTCAGACTCGCGCACGAAGGGTTCGGTACAATACAACTAAAAAACCACGTTTGTTCAGTATGGGACTTGGGAGCCTTTCCACTTTTAATATTTATTTTCTTATGTTTTTAGTAGGTATTTCTTGTTATTATATATATAAAAACTTTGTCAACTGTCTAGCTATCACAGTTCATAAGATACAGCCGTAACAGACAGACAGACAGACAGCGGAGTCACAGATTAATAAATAGTTACTACGCGAAGTCCCCCATAAACATAGAATAAATACGCGTTATATGCAAAAACAATATAAATAACAAAAATAAGTAGGTTTTCGATTTTGAACACACTTCACACGTAAAAAGATGATGAAGAAAGTAATGCTACATTCAAATACATCAGCTATACTCTATACTTAATTTTATAAATGCGAATGCGTGTCTATCTGTCTGTCTGTCTGTTAGCTCTTCACGGTTTAACCGCTGAACCAATTTTGATGAAATTTGGTACAGACATACTTTGAGTCCTGGAAAAGGACATAGGATACTTTTTATCCCGAAAAAGTACAGTGTTCCCGAGGGATACTGTATTTACGTGGGTGGAGCCGCGGGCAACAGCTAGTAAATTATAAAATACTATCTTCATAAACATTCGTCAAATGGCCAAACTGAACATTGTACGATAATTTGTGTCTACTGTCTATGTCTAACAGTAAGCGGGTGCCGGCAAATGTAAATGTAGTGCACCTTGGTCTGCAGCTTGCCCAATCCGTAATTATCATGAGTTAATGACTCGGATGACTCCGGCAGACAAGGTCTTAACGCTCACTTCTTTACCTTTACCTGTTACACTTACCAGTTACCAGTTACCACAGGTAACCTCGAGCAAGCATCATCAGCTCAAAACAAAAAAAAAGTTTTATTTCATAAGAAACTAGCATACTGGTATTATGTGATATGAAAACTTTTTACCACCGCCGATCAGTGGCGTAGCGTGGGTGTCTGCCGCCCGGGGCGGAAGTCAGTTTTGCCGCCCCCTTACTTGGGTTTTGCCGCCCTCTTACTTAGGTTTTGCCGCCCCCTTACTTAGGTTTTGCCACCCCCTTAAAAGTGCCGCCCGGGGCGGGCCGCCCCCGCCCCTACTACGCTACGCCACTGCCGCCGATAGACATCCCCTGTCCGCATCACATAATAATAGCGAAAAATATAGCTCTCCACACCGATTTCAGTGACGGTGCAGTTGCCGATTTCATCGAAACCAGACCAGCTACGCCGGTGTTACTTTTAGTGTCCAAGTTGTGCGCAGTACCACAGTTAAGACGTCGACACGTCCTTCTGTTCTCTCTATACTGTGGCAATACACAAGAGCATTGTCCTAACCAAACTTGGAAACAGCATTTATTGTTCGAACGCGGGGATCGAACCCAGGACCTCCGGAGTCGAGGGCCAAGCTCTAAACTAGTGTCCCAAATCCCAACAACACTACAGGAGTTAGTAAAGTGCGTTACTTCCTAGTGGCCTTGCTTAGTTGCGAAAACCTACACAAGAAATACAAAAATCGCCTCCTCTTTTGAAGTCGGTAAAAATTTTACCTATATACAAGCCTGTTATGTTATTTAATCTAAAAACATTTTAAATACGCTTAATCGTATCTTACTTGCTCTACTTACAATGCCAATTTCAATTTCAAAATCAAGGGAATAAATACTAAATATGTATTTAGTTTGATTGTAGTTTGTACAGTCATTGCAACTTTCTAGCTTCATTTAGTTTCACCCAAGTTTCACCATGTTTGTATGATCTACAAGCCAATAAATCGGCTGCCGTCGACAATAACATAATCTATTGTCGCTTGTTAGCCAAATTTGTTTATTTTCAAATGTTGCCTTATTCCTTATCTTGTAATTATTAATTAGGTAGTTTATCTAACGTAATTATTGTGTTTCATAATGGCGGAATTCTTGTTCGATTTTCAAATTTCAAATGGGAATTGAGAATGGAATATGGGTGAAATATGGCACGCGGGGTTACCGGGCTTATGCCGTTTAGCTATAAAAAAACTGTATTTTTTACTTTACATTTAAGGCCCTCCCCCGAGCAAAAGACCTTGAGGCGGTCAGCCGCATAACTCACACTCAGTTCAAAATTTTTCACATAACTTAGTTCAAAATTGACCAAAAAAAAATGCAAACGGCGAATATCTAGCTTATGAGATTGCCTATCTATTGGTGTGTATCTCAAATAAAATTAACTTGTAAATACTATGGAGACGCTGAAACTATAATTCAATGTTACATTCAATTATAGTTTCAGCGTCTCCATAGTATAAATTACAAGTTAATTTTATTTAAATTTTTATTTAAAAAATCTGTTTTGTCCCGTAGGTAGGTACCTATTTTCCAAGCCAAATTATAATAATTAATTTTATTAATTAATCGACGCCCAAGTGTTATTGAATGTCAGGGTCAGATAGATAGCTGGTTATTATCGTTTTAATACAAATTAGCTAATAATGGAGTTTATCAAGCGTCTGAAATGTAAAAACCTAGGAAAATCGTTACACGTAGTTACAACGTTAAGGCCCCCACAGACGAGAGGCCGATCGTTTCAGCTGGAACTGACATCAGTTCGGCCTGAACGGATTCGAGCACACACACGGAAAAAATCGCATCCAATCCAATTTACGTCAGTTCGGCCTGATCTGATTCGTGCCCACACACGGAACAGTCGCATCAGTCCATTCTGGTTTGCCGCGCGCTACGGTCGTGTTTATCAATTTTGTATTTAAACACCGCGAAAACTCATACAACGCTTGTACAAGATACACGCCCGCACGGCAGCGGGTCGGGCAAGAACTGAAGCGATTTGTCCACACACGGTCAGGACAGGCCGCGCGTTCAGGCCGATCGGTCAGGCCAGAATTAATGTTGCCAACTTAGTTATTTTACAAAATTTTACTAAATTGAGTATTTTATTCCCTCCTTGGTAGAAATTTAGTTATTAGTAGTGTTTAAGTAGGAAAGAGCCAGACAGTAATGATATGCAAAATAGCTACTAAATACGTAATATTTCCTAGTATATTTTAATTTAATGGTAAAATTTATAATCAAATTCAATTAATGAAAAAAAATTAATATAATAAAACCTAAAATGCAGTGGTTTTTGGGGGGCTTCATAGGGTTCCGTAAGATATTTGGGTTTTTCGGACACAAGGTGTAAAAAATCAACCAGAAAAGTTACTTATTTTGCGTACGCTGCCTAAACTATAAAAGATAGAACCATAAAATGTTCTAATTAATTGTAGATCTTATAAATATCTACAAAAAAGTCCGCGACACACTATAGTATACTCGACATAGATAGGTATAGTGACTATACCTATCTATGTCGAGTGAGGCACAACAACCATTTTTTTATTTAGAAATCTTGAATTTTTTTTGGACTACATTTTTTTTTTTTTTTTTATTTGTATGATGTTTCTAATGCATAGTAACAACATAAAATTACAATCTAGCCTTAAGACTAATGAGTAATTTTTCTATAACTTAAATTGCTAGTTGAAATGTTTGTAATTAAGAATGTGTCCATCAGCACTTTACTTATTGTCTCTGTTAAGGGGAAGCCACTTTGTTCGTGTGAATTTATTTACTATTTTTAATTCTCACTGCACTAGGTTACACTATACACTAACACTAATAAACTAACTCAAAAGGTTTTGTCCTTTTTAGTCTTCTGACTATGTTTGTATTGTCCAAGAGCTGAATAGCTTCGACGTTAACGTGGTTATGAAGTCGTTTTTCGTGAGCTTCGGCAATTTTTTTGATAACGCTGGCGACAGATTCCACTTTAAGGTCCCTGTGTAGATCGTCATTTTTTATGTACCATGGTGCATTGACAATGCTTCGGAGTACTTTGTTTTGGAATCTTTGTATTATTTGTATATTGCTATGTTTGGTACAGCCCCAGAGCTGAATACCATAGGTCCATACTGGCTTAAGGACTTGATTATATAAAAGTATTTTATTACGTACTGACATCTTAGAATGTTTACCAAGGAGCCAATACATTTTCTTATACTTAATATCTAGTTCATCACGTTTTTTTTTCACGTGAGTCTTCCAGCGAAGTTTTGCATCTAATGTCATACCCAAGTATTTGGCGTTATTTTCGTATGGTACAGCGACATTATTTATGTATACCGGATGATAATTAGGTCTCTTATTGGTAAAATCTATATGAATGGATTTTGATTCATTAAGTTTAATCCGCCATTTTTTCGTCCAATCAAATATAGTATTAATGGCTTTTTGGACTTTTTCTACTGCCTCCATGTGAGTGACACCTGTGGCCATAACAGCTGTGTCATCAGCAAAGGTTGCAATAGTGTTACTCTCTAATTCTGGTATATCGCAGGTGTATAATAGATACAGGACCGGACCTAGTACACTACCTTGAGGTACGCCAGCAGTAATTTTCTTAAGCTCTGAATATGAATCTCCTTGTCTTATTCTAAAAAACCTGTTTGACAAGTAGGAGCTTATTATTTGTACAAATTGATGTGGTAGAAACTTCTTGATTTTGCGAATAAGGCCTTCATGCCAAACTTTGTCAAAAGCTTGAGCTACATCTAAGAACACAGTAGTGCAGACCAGTTTCTGTTCTAAAGCATTTTCGATTATGTTGGTTATTCTGTGTATTTGGTCTATGGTAGAGTGCTTTTCTCTAAATCCAAATTGATAGTCTGGTACTATATTTCGTTCGTCTATACAAGGTTTTAACCTTCTCAACAATAGTTTTTCAAATAATTTTGATATTATAGGTAAAAGAGAGATCGGTCTATATGAAGTTGTTTCATGAGGCGGTTTTCCTGGCTTTGGTATCATTATTACTTCGGCTACTTTCCACACATCAGGTACATGTTTAAGACGAAATGCAGCATTAATGTGCGTGGTAAGTTTTACGATGGCTTTACGTGTAAGATGTCGAAGAACTTCTCCAGTGATAAGGTCATACCCAGGAGTCTTTTTGAGATTCAGACGTTTGATTTCTTTATAGACTTCCTTAGGAGTCGCAAGTTTAATAATATCAATATCCTCATCTATAGTCAGAATATCATCATCCTCAACCATTTCTGTAACTTGTGGATCACTTACATTGGGATAAAAAATTTGTTCAAGATGTTGAGCAAATCTATCAGCTTTTTGCTGATTGGTTGTTGCCCAGCTACCATCAATTTGTTTAATGGGTGATATATGCATTATTGGCTTTTTTAAATATTTGGTAGTTTTCCATAATGAATAGTTTGTTGATTTATCACTGGTTAGTTCGCTAAGGTAAGTGTCCATTGATTCATCGTGAAATCTTTGTATTTCCCGTCTTAGTTGTTTTGTCAAATTATTTAGAACTTGTTTGTCGTGTGGATATCTGCTTTGTTGCCATTTCCTTCTTTGTGTTCTCTTTTTAGCGATTAGCTCTCTTATGTAGACTGGATAGTAATGGCCTCTTTTTCTGATCTTTATTTCGGGTGTATTGTTCCAAGCACATTGTTGAATATTTTTGATAAAAATTCTTGCATCTGCATCCAGTTGGTCCGGAGTTTTAAGAGACACATTGAGATTTATAGATTTGTCAAGCTCTATCTGAAAGCTTTCCCAGTCTGTTTTTTTATTTACTAACGTAGGAAAGCTCTCATTCATGACTATATTCTCACTAAGTGTTAATATTATAGGCGAGTGATCTGAACTCATATCATCCCCTTCTTCGATATCGATGTAACCTTCCGTTATATTCTTGTAAATAAAAAAGTCAATTAGATCTGGCTTCTTATTTGGGTCAGCAGGCCAGTAAGTAGGTTTTCCTGTTGATATTGCTTTACAGTCTAGTTCCTGTATGGTAAGTAACAGTTCTTTACCTTTTGCTGTCGTAAGTCTAGAACCCCAATGAGTGTGCTTAGCATTGAAATCACCTCCTAGAATAAATCTATTTCCAAGGTTATTTAGCAAATATCTATAGTTTTCTGCTTTCAGTGCGTGCCTTGGAGGACAATAAATAGCACATAAGGTTACAGGGTAATGTGTGGTTTGAATACTTATAGCAATAGCTTGTATGCTTGGTTCTTCACACTTGTATTGTTCATGATGAGTAATTGTTTCTTTAACAAGGACAGAGCTACCTCCCCTAGCTGTGTTATTAGGATGTAGAGCATGATAGGTCTTATAACCTTTGAGCTTAATGTAGGATTCTTTAGTGAAATGTGATTCAGAAATGAGGCACACGTCAATATCTTCTGTGTTTAGGACTACTTGCAGTTCGTTTTGATGTTTGCTAAGTCCATTTGCATTCCACGCCATTATTTTCAGTGACTTGATCATTTTTGATTTTGTTTGGTAGCTATTTTAGCGCTATTTTCTAATTTTATCAATCTTTCATCAAAAGATGTAAGCAAATTCAATATTTTTGCGAGCTTTTCTTCAATACTGTGTTGTTTGTTAAAGTTAGATTCACTCACGTTAAGAGTTTGTTGCATGGTTTTGTTATTTTTGGTTATATTTGCAAATGTAATATCGTTTGTAACTCTTTGGCTTACACTCTTCTTTCTGATTTGATTTGTATTCACCAAAGAATTTTGAGCTGCAGGTGTACTTTCCTTTTTTTTAATGAGTTTGTTTTTCATACTCTGAAGTTCCTTGGCCACTGTGCACCCTCTATAATTAGCCGGGTGAGGTTCACCACAATGTACACATTTTGGCTTCGTTTCTGCTGGTTTATTGCAGTCTTTAGTGAAATGCTTACCAGTGCATTTTACGCATCTGGGTTCCTTGGAACAATATTTCTGGGTATGACCATATGCTTGGCATCTTTTGCATTGTGGGATAAGTTTAGATGTTTTAAGCGGTTGTATATCTACTTTACATCCTAGTATGGACTTTATACTGTAAATTTTATTTATATCTTCATCCTTTTGGAATGAAAGCATAAACATATTTAAAGGTTCTTTGTTTTTCCAACTCAGCTTGTTGACTGCTTCCTGAATTTTGTATCCCTTAGAGGATAGGTCTTCTACTATTCTCGTAGGTTGGCAAGAGGCATGAAGATTTTTTGCCATTACTCTTATAGGCCTTTCCTGTTTATTTTCATAGGAGTACCAGAGACTATTATTATGTAATAAAAGCTTAGTGATGCTTTTATATGTATCATCATTCGTAGCATTTATTTTGACCTTTTCGCCGTTCATCATTTTTGTTACAAACGAGTCATTTGCTATATTTGCAGTCAAAATATCATAGAACTGCTGATAGTTTTTTATATTTTCTACAATAATAGGTGGTGGTGAAGGTATTTTCTTAACTTTAATCTTTTCTTTATCATTTTGCGAGCTGTTGTAGTCTCGTTCTTTTTCTTCATTATGCTGCGGAGGGGACAGTGAGGTATTCAATTTCCTTTTTTTCCTACTAATTTTTCGTATCCACTCCGTTTCTTTGGCAAGCTCCTCCTCGTCGGTTTCATAATCACCATCATTGGGGGGCTTTTGGGTTTTAGAGATTTCTTCCTCTGAGGATTTTCTTTCCGCCTGGATTTTCATCAGCTCTTGCTTCAATTCTTCTATTTGTTTTTGGAATGAATCCGCTAGGGTTTGCAGATGTTCGCGTTGAGCTTTTTCTTTGTTGTATAGTTTGTACAACATAAGCTCATTTTCAGTTTTTAATTCTATATGGTTATGTGAAGCCATTATTAAATAAATGTAGTAACTTCGCCTTAACAAAATAAACAATTCGAAATTAACTGGGTCATCGCGGCAACGCGGACAGATCACCCGCGTCAGCGATTTACCCTCACGTACGAAACAGCGCGACTAGTTAATGTTTGACGCGACCGATCACTTTGGAATAAGATTACTCACTGACTGACTACATTTAAACGCGTTTATTTTACTCATGCTATTAATCCTTATCAAAATAAATTATTTCATCACTAAGTACAGTTTATGTAGATAATATTTGGTCTTTGAATGATTAAAATTGAACGTTCGGTTTTAAAGTTATGGCGAAATTAAAATATTACGATTTCTGCTGCACGGCCCGTTGCGAAGTGGGCGTCACCAAGGCGGGGGTGCGCGTGACATGACTTCTATGAGTAAATTTTCAGGGTTCCGTAATACTTAAGGAACCCTTATAGTTTCGCTCTGTCCGTCTGTCTGTCTGTCTGTCTGTCTGTCTGTCTGTCTGTCTGTCCGCGCCTCTAGCTCCTGTAATTATGAATATAAATTGATGAAATTCGGTACAGTTATAGATTGTGTATAGATCACGGTTTCGGGATCATAAAAAAATAATAATTTTATATTTTAGGGGTGGCTCTCCATACATGTGAAGTGGGGATGAAAAATATTTTTTCACTCTACCCCATCGTGTGGGGTATCGTAGAATAGGTCTTTTAAAATAAAAGTTTCATACGTTATTTTTTTATAAAGTTGACCATTTTCGAGTAATCGGCCTCCAAAGTAGTTTGTAAGTTGGTTCCCCCCCCCCTAGCATTTTTAAACTATAGGAGATAGAAACTTGCAAATTTCCATGCTGATAGATCATGCTAATTTCAATCAATTTGTTTCTGTTTGTTTTGACTAAATTTCGCCCGTTTTGTTAAAGGTTTAAAGACATTCTGTAGTATTAGTATCAGTATTGTACCCGTGCGAAGCCGGGGCGGGTCGCTAGTTATTCATATAAAATAATGATTCATATCGAATGTTGCAATAGGATGAACATTTAAACAACAAAATAAAAGATGAAGATTTCTGTATTCTGTGATTATCTATTAGATATTCGTTGTCGTACACATACGACTACAAAATACGTGGTCTTCCCGCAAAAACTCCCTAGGAAGATTCAGTAAAGTGTCGACCACTTTATTGAATTGACTGACTGATTGATTGACTACCCTGACTATTTCATGGATTTTGACAAGACTTCGGTGATGAACATTTTAACGAATATTCTATATCTCGCCTTTTAACTTGACACTGGCAAATGGTTATAAGCCGACGCGACGCCTTAAAATAATAATAATAAAAAAAGGACTAAGAACAATTTTTTTGGATTTTAAGGAAAATACACTTTTCCCTGAAGGAGTTGGTTACCCTGATTGCAGTCTCTAATGTTATTTTTTACGAAATTTGTTTTAATTTTAAAAGTTAGCAATTATTTGGTTCTAAATTCTAATATGGCTTGCAAAAACAGGGAAAGGAAATTCCTTACACGCCTAGAACAGGTGCAATACGACCTCAATGGTACATAGCTCTTAATACGAAGGTCGTAAGGTTCAGATTGTAATTATTGTTATTGACCTCGACATTTTATTCACTGATATTCGATTTTGGCTCTGATATCCGCATGGATGTGTTAAATAGGAATCAATATAGGTATGTAATAATATTATTCTCACGAGTTAATATTTTTTGCACTGAATTGTATAATAAAATAATATGACGCGGACGTGATATAACTGATATTATTAAGGGCTTGTGCGCTCGATAGTACTGAAAATTGGAGTTCTTGAAACCTTTTTTCTCCGTCATGATCGTATTGAAAAATTCGAGGTAATTTTAGCCGTGGATAGTCTTCTTATAAATTGAAATTTCATTTAAACATTGATTAAAAATATGCTACGTCCACCCTTTTTTTTTTTTAGTTAAAACCTTTTTTTTTTGTCTTCTTCTATCATTCACACGAGTGTGAAAATTATTTTAGTATTTTAAGTAACACAAGACTACGAGACTCAAGGCAACGCCGTTTCAGTTTTTGCAAAATCTCAAATATTTATAGCGATTTTTTATCCGATTTCAATACTCTCCGTTCGGTGCGATAATAAGGAACCCTAGTTGCACTGTGTCCGCCCGTCCTCCCTTGCTAACTTCGGTAATTATATTTATAAATTATTTATGTATTTTTTATTTAATAATTTATGTACACACAATAACAAACAAAGAAAACTTAAAACTAGGACACAATTTAGTACAAAGGTACTACTTATTCCAAAATTGGAATTTCTTCCAGAAGACCTGATACAGGGAAAAAATAAAGAAAAGTAACAGTATCTGGTGCGTACGATTATTACAATGAGAAAGAGAGATTACTTAAATGTATATACTTCATTTATAAATAATTATAATTGTATTTTAGGGGTGCCTCCATTCATGTGAAGTGAGGATGATTTTTTTTTTACTCAATCACGTGGGGTATCGTCGAATTTTAAATAGAGACAAGGTTTCATAATTTTAAGATTTTTTCTAATGTACTTAAACCATTTTTGAGTAATTGACCTTCAATTAAGTGGAATCGTGTAATCCATTATCCAATTTACAACAAAAAGGTTCCTCCCTCCCTAGAATTTCTGAACTATAAAGAGGTAGAAACTTGTAATTTTTCATTGTAATAGGTCCTGCTAAGAGCTATAAATAAAAAATAATATTATACGCCAAATCGGACAATAACCTAAGTTAGATATTTGAATAAAAACAAATTGCGCATTGATATAATATATACCTACGGAACCCTCCTATAACAGTCCCGTGTCAGAACACGCTCTTGGTTAGGTGATTCAATTTAATTTCAGAAATTAATTAACATTTGCTTTTTAAAATATTCTTTATTTTCTTCAAAGATTGTGAGCAATTAATAGGTCTTCATTTTAAAATTTTATGAGTTTTAAAATTTCGGCTACAATGCCGTTATTCCAAAACCAGTATTACTTAAAATATTTCCTTATTGAGACAATTGTATAGAATCAAACGTTTTCGCAATACGGAATCAAACGAGGGCAGAGCAACCGGTACCACCTACCAGAGGGGTGGGGGTAGGGCGAGAGGGGGGAGGGAAATAGGTCGCCGCAGCCCGCAGCCGCATTCCGCGACACTTCGCCTATACCTGAGACCTGAGTGACGATTATGACTCAGTCCATTCGCAAAAGTCTGTAGTCTGTAGCTGAACCTGTTGCACTATGCAGCTCAAAGAAATATGTAAACACTAAACATTGCATTATAGCTATGTGTATTGTGTTACACAAGAGAAATTTTTAACCAAGTAAGTCAGTAAGAGCTTTATAAATAGCTAAACTAACATGTGTTTAGCTTTATAAAAATCTGAATCATAAAATTCGTGAAAGGTGATTCATATTCTTGAAATTTATTTCTTATAAAAATTTGTCTTCAATTGATTCGTGGTAAGAAAATAGTGTTCTGCTAAGTGCTACAGCTGTCACACCACTTTCGACTAATAATATTATTGGTAATTAAAATAAAATGGTAAAAAAATTGGCCAATATAAATTTATATTACACAAAGCAACCTTAGTAGTTACTCTAATTAGTACGTCTATTTTACATTGAAAAAAAAATTGCCTGACATTAAAGGTTGATTTTAGTAAACCCATAGATATATTATAATATTAAAAAGAGGAGTAAACCAAAAATAGTAGAGCTTTTCTCTACCTAACCAAGTTGCAGTTGGTTTAAAATAAGAAATTTTGAAATTTGAATTTTGAATTAGCCTTATTCTTTAATTAATTATTACATAATATATTTTTAATATTTTATTAATATTTTCTATTTAAGTATTTATTCTTCTATTATTTATTATTTTCTTCGATTTTGTATTAAAAGTCAAAGTATTTTAGCGGTCAGAGGCACGAGAATAAGCTAGTAACAAGTATGACTAAGCTTTACGAAGTTATAATACTAGACGCGAAAAAAGCACCGGAAATAACTAAGCGATAAGTAATCATAATACTCGGTTATTCGGTAGAGATTAATATGGCGATCATTACTTAATTATCTACACTTATGTCACTAATATAATAAAGATGAAAGATTTGTTTGTTTAAGTATGTTTGTTGGTTTGCATTGAATAGGCTCCGAAACTACTGGACCGACTTTGATAAAATTTGGCACATATATAGAGTAGACCAAGGGGTCATATAGGCTACTTTTTATCGCAGTAAATGTACGGTTCCCACGAGATTTTCTGCCGCGAACCAACTGAAAAAAAGCATTATTGAACTGTAAACAATACCATAATTGGCGTTTAGTGACTAATAGTAGAGATATATAGTAGCAAGTAGGCAGATTCTAACTCTATCATGACAACCAGAACATCAATTCTCTTATCTAGTATCTAGACTTTCATTTTACTTTGATTGTATTATCAGTGAAGCGACTTGTTATCATTAACTGATTTTGTGAAGTTTGGACCAATCTGCGGGTTTAACCTTTACGCGAATACCCGGTTTGGCAGTTTTAGCGTATCGGGACTTGACTGTAATTGTATTATTACAGGTTTTGTTTAACAGATTTGACCTTATTATTATTATTACCCAGATTACAGACTCTGTGAGGATTGATCACGAGGAGGGCTCTCGAATATTGATGGGACTTCTTTCTTGTGTGCGAAGAAGACAGAGCGGCGACTTTTTACATATTCCATACTGTGAAGTGATGTTTCACTTCACAGTGTGTTAGTTGACTTTCCACTTCACTCAGTTGAGTCGAATTACAAATGTTCACAGAACGTCCGTCGTCCGATCACCTAAAGCTCGTATTCGGTGACTCAATTCCCAAACCGAGGTACCTTATTCGAACGTACGGAACCCTTTACAATGTATTAAATATCAGTGTATTTTTTTACCTTATTATTTATTTTTTATAAAAAAACTAGAAGCTGTCCGCGACTTCGTGCGCGCAAAAGTTAATTTCGCAGTAACCGTATATTTTTCCGCGATAAAAAGTAGCCTATGTCCTTCCCCGTGGTCTACTCTACATCTGTGCCAAATTTCATCAAAATCGGTCCAGTAGTTTCAGTGCCTATTCAATGCAAACAAACAAACATACAAACTTTTCCTGTTTATTATTAGTATAGATTAAGCTGTCCCAGTAGTCAGGACCCGAGTTGACACGAAATATCGAAATCTATTTTGTATGACAATATTTTTACGTAGAGTGTGGACGTCCGCGTCGGGAGCTGTATCTAGGAGACGTTGTAACTTATGAAGCTCTCCTAGGTTTCCTAGGATAGCGTTGCCGTCATATAGAGGCCCTAAAGGGAATGAACGTTTTCTGTAAAAAGTTACCTAACCAAGAGCAGACGTCAGGACATGTCTAAGGAGGATTCCGTAACTAATAACAATCAACGCGTAATAGGTTTTTTCAATTACTTCAAAAGATACTTTCAAACAGACACTACACACGGACGAACAGAGCCAAACTATAAGGGTTCATTGAGTATTACGGAACCCTAAAAAGCAACGAAAATTATTAGGTAACGTCGTGCTCTCTGGAAAACCGTACTATGTATTTTGTTTACATATAAAATGTTATCTAACCGCTGTATTACGGCAAAGCTAGCCTAGAAAAAAGAGAGCTTTAATGAACTTCTAGCATCTCTAATCAACATTGTCCTCGTACCCTTTGACATTCCATGATATTTAACGTCAAAAATAACCTTTTTAAAAAAATATATTCTACCAAATCAATACCAATACCAGGCAATGAGCAAGCACCTCAACATCGGCGGCGCCAGTCAAGACCAGTTTCGTGAGTCACCAGTAATGGTTTCACAGAATCCGTTGCGAAACCCAGGCTTTCGGCTTTCGAGCGCTTTTTACGCGAATGCCAAGTCTTGTCACAGACAGACATTGTTTTGGCGGGAGTCAGTTTTTTAATTTAATTGCTGGAGAGTAATTATTCGAAGCTACCAGAATACCAGGTACCACTATAATGTAGCATAAACCTCTATGGAGCATGTTACAAACCCTAGTGCAATAAAATAAAAAAATGTATATAACATGCATAATTTACGAAGCGATTTTAAGTAGAGTCCGACCGAAACTGGTTATCCGGCCGAAACCGAAACTGAAACCGAATATTCGGCCGTGGCTTCAGTTTCGGCCGAAACCGAAACTCACATGGTCAAGTAGAAAATTCCTTAAAATACTGAAATTTGGTGCATTTTATCCATTATTCTGCATTAATTAGGACATGAAATGGAAACACGGTATATTAATTTTGTTGTAATCATTTATTTAATATAATATTAAAAAAAATATTAATTATATTATAATTATGTTTTCAAATTCAGTTGCATTGTCAAAGCGTTGCCGCAACAAACGAAGTAAGGCGAGCGTACACGAAAACTTCCGAAATCAGTTTCGGTTTCGGCAAAAGTTTCGGCCACTTTTGGCCGAAACCGAAACTGCTGCCGAAACTTGTTTTTTGGCCGAAACTCGACCGAAACCGAAACTGAACTTTCGGTCGGACACAAATTTTAAGCAATACAGAATTAATTCTTATCCAAATAACCTTAAATACATTGTGCGTTTAATATAGATTAATATGACCCTTTAGAGCATGACGTAATTTAAATGAATATTTTCAAAAATATTACAGACTAGCGACCCGCCCCAGCTTCGCACGGGTACAATACTGATACTTATACTACAGAATGTCTTTAAACCTCTAACAAAACGGGCGAAATCTAGTCAAAACAAACAGAAAAAAATTAATATAGGTACCTACTAAAACTCAATGAAATAAGTAGGTGGGTATACTTTTATAGTATGAAATACCATAGATCTAAACTCCCCCCCCGCACGCGCACGGCGCGCGCCTTGGTGACGCCCGCTTCACAACGGGCCGTGCAGCAGAAATCGTAATAATTTAATTTCGCCATAACTTCAAAACCAAACGTCCAATTTCAATCATTCAAAGACCAAATATTATCTACATAAACTGTACTTAGTGATGAAATAATTTATTTTGATAAGGATTAATAGCATGAGTAAAATAAACGCGTTTAAATGTAGTCCAAAAAAAAATCAAAAAAATGCTTGTTGTGCCTCACTCGACATAGATAGGTATAGTGTGTCGCGGACTTTTTTGTAGATATTTATAAGATCTACAATTAATTAGAACATTTTAGGGTTCTATCTTTTATAGTTTAGGCAGCGTACGCAAAATAAGTAACTTTTCTGGTTGATTTTTTACACCTTGTGTCCGAAAAACCCAAATATTTTACGGAACCCTATTTTTTCCAAAATAAAATTTAGCCTATGTTACTCGTGGATAATGTAGCTTTCGAATGGTGAAAGAATTTTTGAAATCGGTCCAGTACTTTTTGAGCCTATTCATTACAAACAAACAAACAAACAAACAAACATACAAACAAAGTTTTCCTCTTTATAATATTAGTGTAGATTTAAAATGCAGAGACAGCGGTTTACTTACTAAACTATCTGCCCGGACCCAGTCCATACTTATTATTATTATGTATCGTATTTTTAGAAGCCATTTAGACGGTTAGTATGATTCAGTCAGGGCTGAATTTTAGAAAACGCGGAAATAAGTAACTCATTATTTTTCCGCATTCAATTCATACGAAATATCATGCAAATATTATGTTCATGGTATTAATACAGTTTCATACAAACTTTTACCACCGATTTTACGCCCTTGGGGGATGAACTTTAGAAAACGCGGAAATACGTAACTCATTATTTTTTCCGTACTCATTTCATACGAAATATCATGCAAGTAATTAGGTATGTTCAAGGTATAAAAAGTTTCATACAAACTTTTATCACCTATTTTACCCCCTTGGGGGATGAATTTTATAAATCCTTCCTTAGTGGTTGCCTACATCATATGAGAAATACGTGTGCAAAATTTCAAATATCTGGCCTTAAGGTATTGGCCCGTTCGTTGATACATCAATCAATCAGCTTAGCCCTTTATAATAATATATCAAATAGATTTATTGAACTCTTCCTAACGCTTTATGAGAAGAACAAAGGTTGTGACTTGTGAGTATCTGTTTAAAATATTACAAAATCTAACTTTCTTGGCAAATAGAAAGTTGTAGATTTAATCATTCGTTTTGACTTATTAAAACGTAGATGTCGGGTCTAGATTACAGTTTTAGGTCAAGGTATCTAAGAATAACCGAGAATTGAATACATCTCGATATAATGCACCGTTATAATTAGTTAAATATTATAATGTGACATACGATACGTAACGGTGTGAAGGAGATGGCATGATCTACGTCGGAAGGTGCGAGAGAGAAAGAGATCTATGTCACAACTCGCAACAGTCAACACTACCGCTGCGCGCTGAGGTCAAAGATGTGTAAAGAGATGTTTTTCCCGCGACACTATGGGATTTTTATTTTTTTATTTTTTTTTATTTATTTATGGCGTCGGCTTATCACCATTTGCCAATGTCAAGTATATTATTTTCATCAACGTAGGTACTGTATTTCTAAATCGTCAAGTCCAAAGTCTAGTCAAAGTCCAAATAAATAGTCACGGTAGTCAATCAGTCAAGTCAGTCGATTCAGTAAAGTGGTAGACGCTTTACTGAAACTTCCTAGGGAGTTTTGGCGGGAAACCCAATTTAGCACGCATTTTGTAGAATGTATCACTTTTCCACACTAATGCACCTCAACGAATAATTAATGGTTAATATTCCACCACTATAACACATTAAAAACCGAATTAACACGAATTTAGAAAAATAATACAGAAACACAACATTGCTGATTGACTTTCCCGGCAAAACTCTGGGATTTTTATCATAGGCTAGGGTTGCCAACCGTCCTGTTTTCCCAGGACATGTCCTGTTTTTTACAGTGTCCTGGGCTGTACTGGATAGTTTCAAAGCAGCGTCCTGGGTTTTTAAAGCCCCTTGATAGTCATGTATTTTTAAATTCGCGCGCCACTTTTCCAATTTTTCTTTGTAAGTTTAATAAAAAAGATTTTAATATCTTTTTTATTGTTAGCATTAGATAATTATATTGTATTTAAATTATTTAATTAACTGTTGCGACTCTATTACTAACTAACGAAAAATAATGCGTACAATTGTAAGGAGAAATTTTTATTTGACAATCTGTCCACATATTATAATATATCTAGTAATATTACAATCTAACGGTTTTTACAATTTTACGGTGACATATACAATAACTTAAAATGCGCGTTTGACTTTCGGACAGTGTTCTGTTAATTCGGAAGTTAATAAATAACTTGTGATTTGTTTAATTATGTGTTTCAACTGTCTAACAAATTCAGAAGTGGGATAACTGTATATCGATGTATTATTATTTATTATAGACGAGACATGCCGAGACAAAAACACCTAAATGGCCCCAATTATGGGGTTGTTTGGTGCCATTTAGGTTTAACATATTTGGCATCCTAACATTTTGACATTTGCTTATTTAATCAGTCTTCTGAAAACAAAATGGCTTAACTTTTTTGTATGAAAATTCAGTCAAAAATAAAGAGATACCTATATTATATATTTTATTAAATATTTTATTATTTATAAGAAATTTAATAAAACTTTACAGACAGTTTAATTATTACAAAAATAGGTAGTTCAAACTCAAACTCAAAATTTTTATTTCCATGTAGGTTATAATATAACGCTTATAGAATTGTCCTACATGATGCCTACCACCGGTTCGGAAACTAGCCCGGCGAGAAGAACCGGCGTAAGAAACTCGCACGGGGCCACCTTTTAGCAAAAAGATGGGAAAATTGTTCTTTTCAAAAAATATTTTTACAATGTTGTAACTTAATCTATATAACATTAGTCATAAGTACAAAGAATATACTTAAGTACATAAAAGCAGCCTTGCATGGGGCCATCTTATTCCCAAGGTGTGCAATCGTTAATGAAATCACTGACTTTATAATAAGCTTTAGCACACAAACGTTCTTTAACAGCTTTTTTAAATTTATTAATGGAAAGATTTTGAACGTTTTCTGGGATTCTATTGTAAAGGCGTATACATTGACCTTTAAAAGATTTACTTACTTTACTAAGTCTGATCACTGGTATTTCTAACTTGTTCCTATTTCTAGTATTCCTACAATGTGTGTCACTTTTCTTTTTAAAATTCGTTAAATTCTTTCTGACATACAACACATTGTCCAAAATGTATTGAGAAGCAACGGTCAGAATACCTATTTCTTTAAATTTTTCTCTCAGAGATTCAAAACATGACATCTTATAAATAGAACGTATAGCTCGCTTCTGTAGCACAAATATTGTATTAATGTCCGCAGCGTTTCCCCATAGAAGGATGCCATATGACATTATACTATGAAAATAACTAAAATAAACTAGCCGCGCTGTATCGTCATCGGTAATTTCTCTAATTTTTTTGACTGCATATGCTGCAGAACTGAGCTTATCTGCCAGATTTGCAATATGGGGACCCCACTGTAATTTACAATCTAGTGTTATTCCTAGAAATACAGTGGTGTCCACTAAGTTCATTTTCTCATCATATTTTAATAGTATATTGGTTTGTGCCTGCCTAACATTTGGGAGGCTAAACTTTAAACATTTTGTTTTATTTGAATTTAAAAGTAAATTATTAACATTAAACCAATGTACCATTTTTGAGAGAGCACTATTTACCTCGTCATAATTTGACTGTCGTCGCTTCACATTAAAAATTAATGAAGTGTCATCGGCAAAGAGTACTATCTCATGCTTATCTTTAACTAGATAAGGAAGGTCATTTATATAGATGAGAAAAAGAACTTTGTGGCACACCTAGTTCAATTTTGGTCCCAGTAGACCTTGTAGAATTAATTTCTACTCTCTGCGTTCTATTTTTAAGATAAGAATCTAAAAGTTTAAGTGCTGTGTCCCTTATACCGTAATGGTATAATTTTCTGACCAACGTAGCATGCTCAACACAGTCGAAAGCCTTGGATAGATCACAAAAGACACCAAGTGCATCATGCGATCCCTCCCAGGCCCCAAATATGCTGCATAGAAGACTGATGCCTGCGTCTGTTGTGGACCGACCTTTAGTAAACCCGAATTGGTTACTATGTAATAAATTATTTATGTTAAAGTGGGCTAGCAATTGATTTAAGATTATTTTCTCGAAAATTTTACTGAAAGTCGGTAGTATAGATATTGGTCTATAATTTGCTGGGTCAGACTTATTCCCAGCCTTAAAAAGAGGCATCACCTTGCTATGTTTCATTAGGTCAGGGAACACACCATTCTTTATACAATTATTGAAAACTAAGGCTAGATAGGGGGCAATGATGTCAATTATTGATTTTATAACTTTTATAGACATACCCCAGAGATCGGTAGTATTTTTAATATTGAGTAATTTGAAGGTGTTAATAATATCTCTGGAGTCAATTTCTTTAAAATTAAAATTGACATCACATTCCTTGACATTTTCTCTGAGTATTTTTTCAGCAACTGCAGGTGAAGAATTTAAATATTTTGTAGTTGAGACCGGAATGTCAGCAAAAAATTTTTCGAAGATTGTCGCAACCTCTAGGTCAGAATTTACCTTTTTATTATTAATACAAAGTTCAAATTTAGAGTTACGACTGCCTTTACCTCTTCCAGTCTCATCTGCAATTATCTTCCAAGTAGTTTTCACTTTATTTTTAGCGTTCATTATTTTTTCTTTAATGTGAAGTGCCTTCGCTGCTTGACATACTTTTTTAAAAATTTTTGAGTATTGCTTGACATATAGTTTAAAAGATTCACTCCTATTAAATGTCTTTTCGTTATACAAATCATATAATCTCTGCTTACTTATTATAATTCCTGCAGTTGCCCAGGTTTTAAAATTACTTTTTCTATTATTAGTTCAGTATTAGTTAGTGCCATACAGACAAGTAGATATTTTACTATTAGTTGTTTTACTATTTAATGCGACATAATAATTAATAACCTTCGAACTTGGCAATAAAAAATATCAGTATCATCGCGTACAAAAGTGTTACGTTTCTTTTTTGTATAATATGTATTTAAATTATTTTTGTTCTTTATCCACTGTTACTGGTCCTTAAACCCAAATAGGCAGGAAGGCAAAGGTATATTTACCTAATATCAACATCACAACTAACCACAAAGCCTACTATGAATAAAAAACTAAACCGATTCGCTCTCAACGAACTTTACTGCGTGATTGTACACTTCAAAAGCACGTTTCATGTACCATTACGATATGAATCATCTTATGACGATAAGGACTCACCATTCTGCGCAGAAAATATAGCAATTTGATATGCCCGTCCCTATGTAGAGTTAAGAGTACGAAATCACGAATGATACACCACCAGAAATTAGAAACGTCACGAGTCACGACATTATTCTTTTTCGTATTAGGTACATTTTTTAAATATATAAATCCATCAGGTAACAGGTTACTGTGCGACCACGTCATTTCCATAGAAAAATGAAAGATACATAGGTTTCGCGAGACCATAATATAAAGTATTTAATATGAAATATTTACAGGTTTATTAAACACATATATGTCACATACAATTAGGTTTTTGCCCCCACAAATGTGTTTTAATGAACCTGCGACCTTCGCAACATATTGTAATATAATTATGACAATTGACAAGTGTTAACTTTACCAACGCTGCCGCCTAATTAATGGCGTTTTCGGCACTGAAATCTCCACCGGGGCAGGGCAACCCGAATAAGTACGGAAATAGCCGAATGTCAATTATTATATATGTCTATTAACATACCAAATTGAAAAAAGGATTAGAAATATAGAGTGGAAAGTTTGCGATTTGTGAATCATAGATTTTATTCGACTATTTACGTACTCATTCGGGTTGCCAAAAAGGAGTTTCGATGCAAAAACGAGCCATAAGGTAAAATTTTCTAAATTCGAAGTTGTTTGTTTAATAATAATTTATTAGCAAGCAATTTAAAATTAATCAGACGTCATCAGACACCCGGCAAAAGTAGAAAAATTAAATTATTTTGTAGTTAATACATTTATCAATACATGGCTAGTTGGCTACGCTCATAACTCCCCACCGATCTCCGTGACGGTGGCCAGTTTCATTGAAACCAGGCCGGTTACGCAGGAGTAATGTTATAGTGCCCAAGTGTGTGCGCAGTACACAAGAGCACTCTCCTACCTTTACTCTCGTAATCCAGTGGGACGGATAACCGACACGACTGACGAGAGATGAACCGCAGATCCGACTTTTTACATGCCCATCCGACGCATGGATCACCTTTCTTTTCAGACAACCAGGTGATCAGCCTACATTGTCCTAACCAAACTTGGAAACAACATTTTTCGTTGTTCCAATGCGAGAATCGGACCCACGACCTTCGAGTCGAGAGCCAATGCTCTAACCACTAGACCACGGAGGCAGTTCGCTTTATACCTATAGCTGCCGTATGGGATATTTTAAACAACAATAATATCTTTCGTGGTGTTCGTGATTAGTGAAGCAGACGCGCTGAGTCTGACTTCCGCCTGATAGCAAGGTCACCGGCCGCGGCGGGAAAGTAGTGAGAGTACCTACCATAAAGTATAAACGCGCGCGCGATGACGTTTCGTTTTTTTAATAGGAAAAACAAAGGGCGAAGGAATAATTAAACTTGACCTATTATGATTTTTAACCGCCGACAAAAAAAGAGAGGTGTTATAAGTTTGATGTGTATGTCTGTCTCTGTCTACACTCTGCACCGATTTAGGACATTAAATAACTTTATTTTGCTATCCTCAATTTGCATTTTAAGGCAATAAATAAAATCGATTTTTTTTTTCAAACAATACTACTCAGAAATAAACTATTTAAGTACTACATTATTTTTGTCCTGGTTCAGTTGAAGGTTGCCACGTTCCTAAACTTGATATCGAATAGCAATTCGAATAATTACCATTTCCTCATTTTACTATGAGAAAACATTTCCTTATGTACTTGTGAGCTGTAAAATGCCATGGTAACAATTACAATATGGGTATAAACGTTTAATATACTGCAGTCGAGAAAATTTCATAATATCATCAGTTTTATAATTTATTATCTTTATATAAAAGTTGTTCGTATTTTTATAGCAAATCGCTGATAGTCAGAAAATAGTAACACAGCCATTCTAAAAGTAGGTTAATCTGCTAGACATTGAATTTCCCCGACGGTACAAACACCTACATGGCATTGTCTGTCGCAACGTGAAGGTGTGTCTGGCCTTATGAGTCAATTTTTAAAGCCGCCGTACCATCACAAAGAAAATGAATAAAACATACGTCCTAAGGTATACGACGCAATAGTTTTTTTAAGCGAACACAATTTTAAAGAAAGAAACAATAATTTAGTTGGAATATTTTATTCAAACAAAGGGGACAGTGTGACCTTTACAATTAAGACCCCTTAACTCATATTTAGCATAATTACAGGGTAATATAGTAGGTTAACTAATTAGCCAAAATATTAATAGCCTAAATTTTTTTTATATATGTAAATGGTAATATGAAAACGAAAAAGGTAAACCCTTTTGTCAACTCTACACCCTAATCTCCCACCCCAACACCCAAACTCTACCGAAATAAAACCTTACTATCATTACTAAAAATCTGATTAATTATATATCGTTAGTCATTACTCCTAAAAGTTACAGGTATTTACATATTTTACCCTAAATACCTATAGAAATCCCCCATAAAAGCCATTCTGCCTAATCAAAAACGAAAAAATCTACATGTAGGTACCTACTCAAACTAAGAAAACCTATTCTAAATGTTAAAATTGTAAATTTGAACGTTGGAATATAATTGTTACATCAGGTTTCATTTAACCTTGATATGCAACGTTTTTTGCGAGTCGAACGTGTTTGGGGCCCGGTATATCGTCTTAATTAACCATAGACTGCAGACAACATAACATGAAAAATATAAAAAAAAAATGAATGAATCATAATATATTTTATTCCAAATTTGAGCGATTTGATTTATATAGCATTCTTCTACTCGTACTATGAGCTTTTAATGGAGCTTTTCCAGTACCTCTCAGTAGTCTCAATTCTCACAATAAAACTTTGGAATGAACTGTCGCCAGCTATGTTTCGTTTTAACTTTTAAAAACCTTCAAGAATTGAGTAATTTAAATTACCTACTAATTAAGTATTCCTTTTTAAAAGCATCGCACTTGCAACTTCTCTTGCGTTCATGGGCAGCAGCTATCACCATCAGGCGATCAATGAACTGGTTGAGCGAGAGAGCCGGGGATTCGAACCCGTGATGGGTTCGAATTCCGCCGAAGAATATGTACATATTATGTCACCGTAAAATTGTAAAAACCGGTATATTGTAATATAAGTAGTGAAATTGTAAAATGTTTATAGACTTCCGACGCGAATATTCTGCCTATAATTTAAACACATTATTTTTCGTTACATTATAAATATATAGTTTTAAATCTTTCGACATATTTTTACAATTTTACGGTGATATATACATAATATAATAAAAAATCAAGTATATGTATAAAATATAAAAGTACTAAATATACTTCCCGTTGTCTGGTCCCCGTAGGCCGTAGCCACAGAATACAGAACATCGTAACACAAGTTCTTCGAGTACTTAGCACGGGGCCAGATTGACGTGGTGTAAAAAGTCCATATAGATATTATTATTATCTACTTTTTAGCCGTCTTAAATAAGCCGGTCTTGATGATCATGCTTAGTGTTGAATTAACGGTACCTAAAGATTATTATTACTAGCTTATAACTTATAGTGTAGTTTTCATTAGTATGCGGCTGCAGCCTTGGTGGCTTGTTCGCTTGTCACAGGACCAGGCGTTCGCACCTCGTCCGTTTGGTTTTATACTTATTAATATTGTAGAGCCTATTCCATTTCAGAGGCTATTTTAGGTTTAGTAAAAAGTTCGCAAGTTTGCTACTTAGCTAGGTTTGTTTTAAATGCACAAAACGTCCGCGTCATGATAATTCTACCATGTTCGCAAAATAATGTATTATATTATTTTATCAGACATTTTACTAATAGAGTTGTCAAAAATATCTAAGGTTTGATAGAAAAAAATCGGACAAAAAATATTTTTTATCGATAAAGCATGTTATTTTTCTACGTGAGCTCTACCTTTACTCTAAACAATATAAAAACTTACAAAAGAATATGACTCAAGTAAAATATACAACTACACATTGATAATATTCCGAACAAGAAAAAAAAATGAAAGTATTGTGTGCGCGACAGTCCACCCAAACAAACCCGGGGCGGTTAACGTTCGCCGGGGGCGGAGCGAGGGGGTGCGCGGGGGCGAGGGGTGTGCACCCTCCACGTCACGTGACGAGCGACCTTCAGGCGGCGCACCGACCTTGACGCGCGCGGGTCAGAGGTGAATGCACGCCGCGCCCGGCCCGCGCGCCCCGCACGCCGCTGCACGGCCGACACTACTCACCGTTACTGCCGCCACACCATGGTCCCACCGCACCACATCCCGACCTCGTGCGCTCTCCTATCACGAACAGGTATCAGACGCGGCACACCTTTCCCATAAAATATCACCGACAAGTTTATTGACTTCGAGTCCCTCACACGATTGCGCAAATGCAACTTTTTTTCTGTATCGCCCGACACAATTTGACAGTCCCAAACGTAAAATTACGAACAGTGTTTATCAAACGCAAAGTCAATTCACACAAATTTTCTTTGTAAAGAAAAACATTGAACATAACTCGTAAAAGTAAACCGACAACTAAACCAAGTCCTTTCACCTCCGCAAAACAAAGCGGAATAAAACTTACTCGAGCGAACTGACATCTTTTGACAAATTGAAAACAAATATCCCCATAGCGACATCTAGTGATGGAAAATAATTTTACTAGGGTAAATAGTAGTTCAAATAATCCTTAATAGATGTCGCTACATTCTATTTAATATTTTCTCTTTTACTTACCTACTAATTTACATGAAGTTGATTAAATATTAAAGTTAAATGTGATTTAAGTATAAATAAATGTGTAATACATTTTTAATTATTAAAAACTACAGTTATTTATGTTCTAGAAGTCGCTGCAATAGACAATATTTAGCAGTAATCATTTGGTGTCTTTGGCGAATTAAAAAAAAAATGTCTTTGGTTAAGGAGTTTTGCCGGGAAAGTCAATCAGCAATGTTGTGTTTCTGTATTATTTTTCTAAATTCGTGTTAATTCGGTTTTCAATGTGTTATAGTGGTGGAATATTAACCATTAATTATTCGTTGAGGTGCATTAGTGTGTGATACATTCTACAAAATGCGTGCTAAATTGGGTTTCCCGCCAAAACTCCCTAGGAAGTTTCAGTAAAGCGTCTACCACTTTACTGAATCGACTGACTTGACTAATTGACTACCCTGACTACTTATTTCGACTTTGACTAGACTTTGGACTTGACGATTTAGAAATAAGACAAAGAAATACCTCAAACGACAGACGAGGCAGTATGGTCTAAGACCTTAGCCTGTTCCATTTCGGGACGAATTAAACAAAAAAAAATGTCTTTGGTTAATTGTCATTTGACATTGACATTTGTAAAATTTCCAAAACCAAAAGCACGCAAAACTCAAAAGTTAGAACAGCTGTTTTATTAATTTATTTCAGTGAAACTACTCATAAGTAGTGAAGAAACAGGATGTTATTTATCTAATTATTTTTAATATCGTGCTTCAAATATTCGATATTCATAGGTTGTTGATAACCAAAGATCTCACTGATGTGAAGATTGCGTGTTTTATAAACCTTCATTAATTAAACAGTGGGATTTTACTGGAACTTCAAGGTTGTTCCAATAAGTGACAAAGTGTTTTACAATATTATGTGTACAACAAAGACGTGATGGCAGACGAAAATGATCAAGGCTTCGGGAGGTCTACGAACAAAAATGTTTTACTAAAAATTGTGATTCTGGGCGATGGTGGCGTCGGAAAATCATGTCTGATGAGCAGGTTCATCTCAAATCACTTCGACGACCATAACTTCCACACGATAGGCGTGGAGTTTATGAATAAAGTGGTAGAAGTCAATGGTAAATCGTATACTTTACAGGTAAGTGGTTTGGCACATATTTTTAATTAATACTAGCTGTTTCCCGCGGCTCCGCCCGCGTAAATATAGTATCGGGTATCACGCGGGAATACTGTACTTTTCCAGGATAAAAAGTAGCCTATGTTTTAATGCAGAGCCTAAACTACTACCATACCAAATTTCATCAAAATGAGTTCAGTAGATTTTGCGTGAAAGAGTAATAAACATCTATTCATATTATATCCATTAATCCATCCTCCATACTTTTAGATTTATAATATTAGTATGTTTATAAATATGTACTCACATGCCTGTTTAATTGCTGAGGAACATAATCTGCATTATTATGTTCATCAGGCTGCAGGCATTTGCATTTGCTGGTTATTATGTTGCTGGTTTTATTGCCTAAATAGTGTTCTATGTTTTTATGCCATATAAAGATGTTTCAAAATAAAAAAAGTTTTATTTCTATATAAGTTTAATTAAATAACACTCACAGAATTTTGGTATAAAACACATTAAGTTATCAATTTTACTTTGTGTATCTTTTTACTCATTAGTATTCAAATTTAAATTCAGCCTCATTTAAAATCTAACTTACCTAACCAGTCTGAAAAAAAGGCTATCAAAACAACTGTGTACTAGTTTATATATTGAGTCATGGGTTTTATCATTTGAATACAAAGGTGGCTCAAATTCCGTGTTAAATGAATTTTACTGTTTTTCACAAGTATGTATTTTACATAAAGGTAAGATTCTTAATCTTAATCCTGGTGTCTAATTTATGATGCAAAACTTCTACAATGATTTTAAAGGGTTTCTTATTTTCTGGGACAATGCATTTCCTGAATATTTAATTATTATAATATTAAATATTTTATTATAATACTAGCTGACCCGGCCACGCGTTGCTGTGGCTAAAGTTTTTGTTATATTACATTATAGTAAACAATCTAAGAGGAACGATAAGAGAACATCAGTCACGGAGTCCACTATGCTTTTTCACACAGATGGTATTCGTAAAAAATATGGTGATCTCCTTATTTGACTTTCTACTACTATAACCCTTTAGTACAATGAAATTATTTACGAACAAAGACGAAAATGTTGATGTTGGTATACAAATTCACAGGATTGAGATTTGAAGGGGAAGTACGTTGAACACAATTAATTAAAATGTTCTTACACTTGATATTAAGCAGAAATCAATACAAAATAAAAATTTATCAGATTTATTATTTCCATTTAATTTTATAACAAATAAGTATATTACAGTATAATACAGTAAATAACATGTGTCGCTTAAACTCATGAATGAGGTAGGCAAGGCAGACAGTCTTAAACTTTTAAATTAATATCTATTTTTTTGAATTATAAATACTTTCAATTTCAATTTAATTTAACACCAATCGGTGCACAATATTTTTGGTTAACCTGTCTTTAGCTAACACAAATAGATTCGACAGTTTCCCAACACGTGAACACGCAACATATAGTTGCCCATGAGAAAAACATGGATTTTCCAAATCTAAACCACAAATGGACATTGTTTGACATTAGACAATTTAATTAATTTTATAGCGTCAACAACACGTGGTAATTATGCTGTTAAAATGTAGCTTATATGACACGTTCATAGATTTACCATAGCAGCGCCATCTATTGATTACTTACTCAACCCAGTCGAAAGGTATCGACATCTGTTAGAATCATTTGGAGTTAACAGATAATTGTGACTGTCAAATAATAACAGACAAATAATTAGCAATAAATTAAAATTGCGACTATAATTTGAGATTTAAACTATCCTATCTCTCAAGTTGGATCGAACTGCACATGGTGTGCGAATTTTATTATAATCGGTTAAGTGGTTTAGGAGTCCATTGAGGACAAACATTGTGACACGAGATTTATATATATTAAGAAAGATTAAATCCCACCAAAAACATTTTCATGTAAAGTGATGCCAAGACGATACCATATAACTCGCACTGTCAAAAAGCTATTAGATCTCATGTGAAACCAAGCTTCTGACTCTACCAAACTTCTAACTCTACACGCCTTAACTCTACAAGCCTAACTCCACAAACTCTACACCTTAGTCAAAATATGTGGCCTGGCCATTTCGATACATTCGCTTAGGCGTAAGGTGAAAAATTTACGGACTGTTTTTCTGTTATATTATTCTTGTACGAACGAAATGGCCAAGCCACATAATTTCACTAAAGTGTAGAGTTTGTCGAATTAGGCTTGTAGAGTTAAGGCGTGTAGAGTTAGAAGTTTGGTAGAGTCAGAAGCTTGGTTTCACATGAGATCTAATAGCTTTTTGACAGTGCGAGTTATATGGTATCGTCTTGGCATCACTTTACATGAAAATGTTTTTGGTGGGATTTCACTTCTTTTTGAAAGACAATTTTTAGAGCTCTAGAGTAAACATTTACATAGGTAAGTCTCTTGCAAATTTTCATCCCCTAGTTTAAGGGGTTGGAGGATAAAAGTTCCAAGTTTGTTAATTTTTATGTTGGTTATGTGCTAAAACTAGCTTACATACCAAATTTCAACTTTCTATGACATCCAGAAGTACCCTATAATTTTGTTGATCATCAGTGAGTCAGTGACGAAATCAAGGGTTTTTAGATATCAATAAAATCTAAATTATTAGACTGATATTATCAAAACTTTACATGTTTCATTAGTCCGCTACTGGGAACATATCCTGAAAATTTTGTGTATCTGGTATAATCCAAACCCAAGTTATGAGGGTTCAAAATATCGACGAAACGCTTCGAGAAAAGGTAGTCTGGTAGTGCCCTTGCGCTTCGCTTAGCTCGTCTTGGCGGGGCACTACCGTGCTCCCAGATATTTAATATTAAAAAAAAACAACTACATACACACTAATTATATTTTTGGAGGAAAGGGATTAATTGCAATATTGACCAGTGACCACTGATAATAATGTTTTGTCAAGAAGTACATAAGTGTAGAGTTAGGTATTTATTGTGCTATGCTATGTTTACGTATCGTAGTAGATCGAAACAATGATATATGTTGTCACGTCCCATTCCATTTGGGGCAACTGTAGAAGAAATTGCTACTTTAAATATCTAAAACCTTAAGGCAAATATTGTCCTAGTGTCTGTCTGCGTGTTTGTATCCTATAGTTATTATACCTGTTATAACTAGTTATCTTATATATAATACTTAAAAAAAATGAATTGCTTTTCATTAGTGTTGCTAAAACTCGAGAACGGCTGGATCTATTTGGCTAATTTTGATCTTAAAATAATTGTATCAGTTCAGGGAAGGTTTAAACGGTGAGAAATTTCAGTTCATAGTTAAGGCAGAACAACGGTTGTCGGGACAGCTAGTAACATATATAACATTATACTTTAATTTCAGATCTGGGACACTGCTGGTCAGGAAAGGTTCAAATCTCTAAGAACACCGTTCTACCGTGGCACGGACATTTGTATATTGGCCTATGCAATAGATGACAGGAGTTCCTTCAACAATATCAAAACGTGGATGAATGAGTTTCTGCATTACGCTGGAGTTAAGAATGGAATAGAAAAGTTTCCTTTTATTGTAGTTGGTAATAAGGTAAGTGGATTCAAAAAAATCTACACTAAGGCTTCTATTTTTATATTCTTGTGTTTGTCTGTCTGTATGCATACAACACTGAAACTTCTGAACTAATTTGGTGTTTACAGATTCTTTACAAGTAAAGCAATTTATTTCATCATTTTATGCTGTCTAAAAAGCAAGTTATCACAGTGATATGTGACTTTTGTACGTTGAAAATTTAAGCAATATTTTATACTCTTATTGGTCAATACTGCAGAGTCACTACTATCAAAGGTGAAACAAAAAAAATAATGCCACTAGTTCACCTTTATAGGTCATTGGATGTATGTTAATAATTAGAAATATCTTGAAGTGATCATATCAAATGTAGAACAGGATTATCATCGTTGTTAGGTGCTTTGAACATAATAACAATAATTATTTAAATAGGTATTTTAAATAAGACAAAATTATACAATATAAACATTTTTGAAATGTACTTTGTCACATCCATCATCAGCATAAGATATAATAACTCCCCACACCAACCATCCATCCGACGCATGGATCATCTTTCTTGTCAGACTATCAGGTGATTGACCTGCATTATCCTAGCCAAACTTGGTAACAACATTTTTTATTGTTCCAATGCGGGAATCGAACCCACGACCTCAGAGTCGAGAGGCAAGCTCTAACCACTAGACCATGGAGGCTGTTATATAGTAACTTTGCATAAGACATATTATAAGGTTTGGTAAAATCAACTATGGATATTTTGGGTATATGGTTCATGTAAAGACGGTTAGGCAAAAAAAAATTGTCACACTCAAAGTTAAAATATCTCATTATGGGTTAATCTCTGCTCAACGCAAACTCGCCCATATAAAGGAAGAATTTTTTTTTTCGAGTATAACAGTGATTTTTATGCCTAAACATCTATACATAAGCAGTAGATAATGTATGCCCAAAATATCCGTAATTGATTTTACCGAACCTTATATTTACATATCTTGGAATGAGTTTTTATTTATTTTATGAAATCAACCAGAAAACGAGTAAGTAGTACCCCCGCCAGTTAGCACTCGCAACACAATTCAGTTGCAACTCCTCTGGTCTTGTGCGTTCCTTGTCCTTAAAGTCCCAAATCCCCTTGGGCCTCCAGTAACATCACTCACTCGTCTACACACAACGCACGCCGGTTATCCGTTCGAGCAGGCCCATCTGTGCCGAAGCACATTAAAAAGACAATTTTTGAGGCCGGATTATTGTCCGGAATCCTTAAGGCCTGGGAAAATTCAGAGCACTGAAAATAGAACTCTAGACAAATACAATAGAATTGAAAATCGAACACACTGACTCGACACTTAGTTAAATATTAATATTATATACTAGCTTTTGCCCGCGACTTCGTCCGCGTGAAACATTTACTTTGGGATATCGCTAAAATTTACCCGCGACTTCATTTACTTATAAGAAGGAGAAACGCTTCCACCTTACGACTGCCCGCCCGCGCCGTGCGCCGTACATAATAGGGAATATGCATGTATTTTTTTTATTTTTTTAAACGTTTCTACTGGTTATAACATTACCAAAAATATATATAACACATCAAAAACATTATCCATTAAGCTGGAAAAAATGTTTAAAAATCACTATAATTTTTGCGCGGTTTAAACACGCCATTTTCGCGGGCTTGGGTTGTGACGTCATCGTACACGAAAAAGACATTTGACAGATAAAATCATAGACGAGTCAGAGCTTAAAATTCAATTTAACGTCAGTCATGTCATTGTCACGAAAGACAGCGTCGTGTAGCGTGACGTCACACGCGCGTCACCATTGGTCGCGACTCGCGACCAATGGTGACGCGTTTCGCAATTTTAAATATCCCGGGCTGATTTTGCATTTTATATATTTTTTTTTTTCGGCTTAAATAGAAACTAAATTTAAAAAATTCCTTTTAGTCATAATGTGACGACAATAAAGAACAGGGAAAAAAATATTTCAGGCAAATTAAATTTTTATGCATATTCCCCTATTTTATTACTGCGATATCTTCTAAAATACTCATTGAAATCAAATGATGTAAACTGCAAATTTCTTCTAGATTAAATGCTTGTAATGAATAACGTATTTACTTGGATAAGGATTAATATCATCTTTATGAAAACACCCTCACAAATAATGCTTAATTTTAGAACAAATTTGGTTAGCATAAAAAGGTTATTGTGAGCCAACCTTAAAAGATAGACATATACCGTCGCGGACTTTTTTTTAGAACTTTTAAAGGGGAACAATTCTGTCATACATCATTTAAGCGAAACTTTAACCGTTTCCGCAGCGTACGCAGCGAAAGCTCTCAAAAGAGGGAAAAAAACCCCCGATTTTGAAACATTCTTGATTGGTGCTCCGCTCGTATTGAACTTATCATGATGCTATATAGCCTAAAGCCTTCCTCGATAAATGGACTATCTAACACAAAAAGAATTTTTCAATTCGAACGAGTAGTTCCTGAGATTAGCGCGTTCAAACAAACAAACAAACAAACTCTTCAGCTTTATAATATTAGTATAGATGACAGCTCGACACTTCGATTTTCAACTCTATTGTATTAGCGCAGAGTTCTATTTACAGTGCTCTGAATTTTCCCCGGCCCGCCGAAATCCGGATCATATAGTCCCAACCTTAAGGTTTAACTTCTATTGATTGTGTCTACATATATTATGTTTCCCTTTTCAGTCTGATGTGCCATCAAAAGACAGAGAAGTGAGTCACGACCAACTCAAGCAGTGGAGTGAGGAGAACAAGATCTCCACATATCTGGAGACGTCAGCCAAAACTGACAACAATGTGGTTGAGGCGTTCTCGCTGGCTGTACAAAGGTATGGTTCATTGTCTAACTTAACTCAGGGTTTCCCAACCTTTTTTTATGCATATGTTACCCGGGCCAATATTACGAATCTATTGACACCTTATTCATCAAAATCAGATCCGTAGATTAGGCGCTACTTTAATAGTATTTTTATCGTTATTTATTTATTTCCATACAAATCTCTTTTTGTATGCACCGCACAGATACTATTCGTAGGAACCATAACTATATCTATATATATATATTCATAGGAGAAAGGAAAATCATAGGAAACCATTAACCGACGAGAAATAATTGCATTTAGTTTCGCCTGTTGTTTGGTGTGAGCACACCGAGAGCCCAATGGGGTGGTGTGTTCAAACGACCAGTTGTAATGTACTTGTAAATCTCTGGTGCTGCGGATATGGGCACCGATAGTCGCTTACCATCATGCGAACTCCGTCGCCCGTCGATATGGGCGAATTAAGTCGCAGTTAGAACCATGTTACATATAAACTACTACCGCCTTACTAATAAACGCTGTTATAAGCTTTGAATGTTATACAGTGTTTTGTTCCCGTCACACAAGTGACATTTTTAATTCGATTGAAGAAGACAAAACACTGTGTAACTATTCAAAGCTTATACAGCGATTATTAGTAAGGGGGCTATTGTATATGTTATTATTACTTATTACCGTACTTATTTACAAAATTGAGGTCACAAAGAAACAATAGGATGTGTTATCTCCGTCAATAATGCTAATGTTGGCTTTAATGACTTGTCTGTGGCGTATTTGGACGTAGATTTTGTATTTTTTAATAAACTTAAAATGCTCTAGTTTCTGTAAAGGCCGCCCAAGAGGTGTTTGGGATTTTAAGGACCAGAACGCAAGTGCGTAATGGACACTCGCAACCTGACGCTTGACGACCGCATGTGTTGCGGGTGTCCATGGGCGGCGGTAGTCACCATCAGGCCATCCGTCTGCTAGTTTCCGGGTCGATTTCGTAACAAACAAAAGATTACTTAATTATTCAGTCGATAATACTAGTGACTTCATAGAATCTATGTAGTGAACCAAACTGTTTAGAAATACGCAAATGTATAATATAATATTATGTAATACACAATGCGTCATTTCATGCAGAAAAATCCTTTAAAATGTACACATAAGTATTCAGGATTGACACAAATAGGTAAGTAAGAACAAAAAAAAATTGTAAGAGTGTAAAATCTAATTATTGTAATACATATTAACAAGAAGTATGAGATTAGAACAAACCTTACATGTAATGAGAAGATTAGAATGCATATTATGTTCCAAGGTTCGTGACGTCATAACTAGATATCCTACTATCAGTCACACCTCGGAGAGCAAAATATGACAAATTGCCCAAGGTTGACCTTGCTTTACATTATGGCTGTAGTTTTTATATGGTTTGTTTGACTACGTACATTAATAAAAAAGTTACGATTACGTGCTTCGCCTCGAAATATAACTACCTTGAAAAGGTGTTAGGTACCTGTTACAATTTTAGGCCTGGTTCAATAATTTTAATTGGATAGTAAAAGGACGATGGGCAAATATGTATGGAACCTGGGACCACCCTCAATAGCAATAACATATAGTAACTAATAATTATATATAATAATATGTCATTAGATAGGTCATAGGTCTTTTCAATTGGCGGTGAAGACACCTTTGTTATTAATACTGTCCGCTGTGAGTTAAATTATACTTTTTATTGCTTATGAAAAAAATTGAAGATACTATATGTCAGGTATGAAATGAATGTTTAGTTTTTTAAAGCCAAGTAAGTGCTTACAGATATAAAGGTCATAAAATATAATTATATTTTAGAGAGAAAAGTTAAATAACGCACACAATAATAGTAATTATTATTTGTCTAAAATCTAACATAACTTAAAGCTAGAAGTTCCAAAACGCCAAACGGAAACTAATAACATATATTATGTCGTCATAAATCCAACGACATATATCTTATTACTATTAGGGGGTAATCCCAATCTGTCTATTCTCCTTTAGACAAATAATAATAAAATATTCTACTTAAATACTCCTCTCTAGTCACTACCACCTCCCAGACTCCTCAAAATTGTTTCTGAAGGCTGGTAGAATTTTTGCAACTCCATACTATTACCGTCCGTAACATAATTAATATATGTATCTTTCGCATTACAATACTGTTCCAACCATAGGAATATGATGATAAAAAACTTAGGCCTTTTCATCCGTTATTGGATGATTTATACAGTATTCTCCGAGCGAAGTTAAACCACTCTTGAAATACTGTAGTGCCTGGGACAGTCGGTTTTTTTAAACGTCGTATGGATGCCCAAACACATAGACATTCTCACAACACAGTCAGCCTAGTCCAGAGGAATGACTTGTCAATACGTCTGAGGCCAACCATGTGCGGATTTCCTCACGTTTTCCTTCACTGTTGGAGCGTCAGTATAATGTATTTGAAATCTGAAAAAGTCTCAATTGGTACACGCCACAACCTGGGGATCGAACCGGCACTCTCTCGAGTGCGAATGAAATGGTCTACCCACTAGGCCACAGAGCTCATTAATTTTATGATGATATGTACGCTTATAAATAACCTTATTTTTCCTCCAGATGGGCTGACCTTGAACAAAAGGCCGAGAGAGAACTCCGGATGTTTCACCACCCCGACACTGTGACGCTGCACGGCTCCTCCACGGCCGCCAGCATCAGGTCTACCTGTTGCTCGCGGTTCATCGACACGTAGGTCAGGGGCGTAGTTACCCTCAGGGGCAACCCGAGGGAGCACTCTCTGTCACACACAGGGCCCCAAATTCGAGGCAAATAATGCAACTAACTAAACAAAGCAAAAGTTTGATCCAATTTTTAGGGCGTAGCTCCCTCAGGATAGGGCCTTTGTTGTATCTAAGCCAAGGCAGTTTTACACTTTTATATTAACTACGTGATGTAGGCAGCTTATAGATTAGTATATATAAAAATGGAAAATAAAAACACATATTAAATGAGATTCTAAATTAAGCTCTTTAGGAGCCATAAATGCAATCATTTGTTTGAATTATGTTTTTTTTTTTTGTTAATAAAGTACACCATAATTTTATCATCTATAAATTGAGATGTAAGATAGTATTTAAAATGAAACCCCAAACTGGGCCTAGCCTTAGGGTCTCAATAGCCCACTGCACCAAATACTAGCGGTTGTGTACAGTGACTTAAAATCCGTCCTTCATATTTTAAATGGATCTTAAACGAGCTTTATAGCTTGAATACTGGCAACACCGTGTTTTAGCTCTGTCTCTTTCTCTCGCATGTTAACCTATAATATCACTGTCCCGTTTTGTACAAAAAGCAGGATAGTATACGTGTGCATATGTCACCGTAAAATTGTAAAAACCGTTAGATTGTACAATAACTAACGAGATTGTCAAAATATGTCGAAAGATTCAAAACTATATATTTATAATCTAACGAAAAATAATGTGTTAAATTATAGGCAGTATATTCGCGTCGGAAGTCTATAAACATTTTATATAATCTAACGGTTTTTACAATTTTACAGTGACACATACAACAGAAAGTGAAAAAAAATCAGCATTCTAGCTATAAAGATTCAATGTGTATGAAGCGAATGGTTTTATTTTTGTATGTTAACTTTTTATATAATTGTTATTTGTAATTTGTATGTGATACAAACAAAATTTGTAAACCAAAGATTTTGTTGAGTTTTGTGGTTGTTTATAACAATTTCGTGATTTTGTAAATATGTATTAAATCTTTGGACTACTTCCGTTGCTTAAATTGGTCTACTGTATCTCTTATTCTTTTACGACGAATGAACATTTCTATGTAATGTCTAATACTTAATCTTAACTAAAATAATTTATACAGACCTACTGTTTTGCTTAGTGTATAAATTTTGTCAATATACTTTCTAAAATATTTTACACCGCAAAATATCTTTGTTACCTAGTTTCATGTAGTTCAGTGAAAACCTGTTATAACGACATTGAATGGACCGATAAATAGCCGTAATAGCCGATAGTCGTTAAAACCGATATAATGTTCATATTGTACCATGCAAGACCTCAAAATTTCGTTATAATACCCGGTCCGTCGTTATAAATAATGTTGCGGCCGTTATAAAGGGTATTTGTCTGTAGTAGGTACACTAGCCCTGAGCTATGTATTTATTTTATTCATAAGCGATGTATGTAATTAGACTCATTAGAATGAGTATAGTCACAAGCACTTACATAAACGCACCGAATTTCCATACAGATGTAAACACCAGGGTGTGTTTTGTTATTTCATATCTCGATTTCTTTACTTTATGTGACTGTACATAAAATTAAAAGGCACTATAGTCGTCTATTCGCGTTAAGAAGTCAAAGAATCATGCGTACAAATGTCAAAAGTGACCATTGACGCGAAGGCCGTGTTCACATTATCCAATTAAAGTAAGCCATTTTGACATATGTACAAATGATTCACTGACTTCTTAAAATAGACAATATTTATAATATAGGGTAGTGGCACGAATTATTATATTATGTAGTATTTTGTATATAAAGGGCGTTTACAAATAATATGAAATAAAAAATTACATTGAGTATTATAAGACACGAAGAAACGCAGAGTTTGCAAATATTTGTTGAATGTAGTCAGTCCTATAAGTTGTTTTTAAGTTTTTGTTAAAAACTTATCTGATTTAGGCCAGGTTTAACTTTAAAGGAACATCTTATCTTAACTACAATTTGAATAGCAAATATTCAAGTAAATATTTAGACTAGCGGTACAATTTTAATTAGATTATTACTCTTCGCTTATATTGTGAAGAAAAGTTTAAAACCGACATATCACATATCCAAATACTAAAATTTTAAAGTACCTTTTATAATAAAATGCGTACGTAACTTTCACATTCCATATTTATAATTAGTGTGTATTCTGTACCCATATTTTTAAAATAATTGTTTTGAAGATGCGAGAATCTATAATTTATATTATTATCATAATTATACACCTAATTTTTCCATATATTTACATTTTAAATGAAATGAGAATTTACGTTTTTAATTTTGGCGTTAAGTAAAGCCAAAACAATACTTTAAAGAAGTGCATAAGACATAAATAATAAAAATTGTAATGTTGTTGAGTGTCATAATATTTTAATTTGTTTAAAGTATTTTAATTGGGTATTTAACTACGCCATTTTGAGCTCAGTAAAAATACCTACTAAGGCCTTTTAGGATAAAAAAACTGTCTTCTATCTCAGGTATACAGTCGAAATTAGACGTTAGTCATAGACCGTATTAGGACTGTAGTGTCCCTACTTTTGGGGTTGATTGTTTTACATTTTGACATTTCCTTTTGCAATTTAAACAGTTCGCATCTAATGAGTTTTTAGTTTTAAATACGTGACATCTGTGTTTTTTGACTCGACAAGGACCGTCGGGCTTCCAAGCGCCGCCTGGTGACAGATAAAGAATCGAACATTGTTATTGACCGTATTCCATGATGTCACATTTATAACTCGAGGTGTATTATTTTTAAATTAAATTAAATTAAATTTCATTTATTTCGGGCGGCATAGGCCCTATTTATTTATTGAAGAAAATGTTACATGTTTTAATTTATAAATATTGAGGACCTGTTTCACAATGTTCTGGTGCATCTTGAATAACAAGTTTTGTCTCTTTCTAACTGTATGCTACGTGACAAAGGCAAAACGTGAATAAGCTGTCCAATATCAGAAGGTAGTGAAACAGGTAATATTGTTGCTGTATTTTTAAAAAGCCTGTGTTGTGATTTGTGAATAATGAATAATATTTATTGCACTGCTTAACTTTTACATGAGACACTGTGATTGTATACAATCGTGAATTAATAAATAGCGCTTTTAGTATTTCAATTGTTTTATTTGATATTTTACGATTGCAATGAATTGTAATCTTATAAGTACTTTAAACGAGCTATTCTTGTATATGTCACCGTAAAATTGTAAATAATTGCAATGGATAATCATAAAAATAATTTAATTATCCAAAATGGCGGCGATGTGGTTCACCACCCATCACATTTAACATATTACTTTTCGTTAGATTATAAATATATAGTAATGAATCTTTCGACATATTTTTACAAGCTCGTTATTTATTTTACAATCTAACGGTTTTTACAATTTGGGCAGGGCACGTTTTGGGGGAGAAAATTCGATATAGCTAGGTGTCATCCCTGAAAAACAGCGAATTTTTAAGTAATAAGATGTTTTTTCTTTCATCGTGCAACAATAGATCAAAAATTTCAACTATGTCAGCCCGATTGGAAGTAATGTTTTTTTGGCAAAAAAAACTTGGCAAATTGGTGTTTCTAATTTGTTAATTGTAAATTTAAAATGTAAATTAATTGGTTAATAAAAAGAAGCTTAACGTGGTGTTATATCTTCAAGAACTAAATCAGAAATAAGTTATGCAAAATTTATAAATTAGCCCAGATACAATAATAGATACATAGTTGCGATCTGGATTTTCTTCGTACTATGTAAGTACTAGAACTTACGAGCTAGGCTCGGTCTCCCAGGTACTGGGATGTATACAACTGAAAGATTCCTTATTAATTTTAAGTGTTTATTTAACATAAATGACTATAAAATAAAGTCAAATTTTCCTTATACAGTTTATTGAAATAAATCATTACAAAACTTAAGTTCAGAGAAATAATTAAATTAAATTCTACAAGTAACAAATACATGACTTTGTGATATGACTTTGAAAAATCTTAATTTACATGAATAACTTTAAAATTATTATTGTCTTATGTACGCTCATTCAGGGTAACTTTGAATCACGAGGGTAACTTTGACAGTTTGTTAACAAAATTCTTTTCCATTGTTTTATGTGGGAAACAATTGGCGCTTAAAATTTAATAACAATTCGTGTACGTAACATACTTCGTAAACGGAATCTAAAAAAAGAGCAGCTGTCAAAAGAAGATAATATCAAAAACTTTTGTTTTTAACCGCGCGCAACATAATGGGTAAAAATCAGTGCAAAACTTTGTTTAAAAATCTCGTTAACTTTGCTGCTATCAAGGTATATAAAAACATATTTAAATGTAATAACTTTATGATTTTTTTGACTTGTCTATGACCCCGCTGCATCAATATTCGATAAAAACATAAATTATTGTCACCCTGAAGCTGTAAATTAATTAAAAGTTAGTTTGTGTCAAAGTTACCCATTATGGGTGGTAACTTTGACACACGACAAAATTGCCAGTTTTTAATATAATTAGTCATTTTTAAAGACTTTATAAAACTTTATAGCATGAAAACCAACCTGAGAGCACAGATTAACTAAACCCTTTCGACTAATTCTTAACATAGTAAAAGTTTGTTTAAAAAATATGTCGATGATGATTCAAAGTTACCCTGATTGACTGTACTATTTTTACGACTTTATTATTGCCTAACTAAAACATTTATTTTTCGCGACAAACTAGCTATCATTTTGACATATTAGAGGTCATCCACATATTACGTCACAGCGCAAGGGGAAGGGGGAAACCAAACGTGACAGTAAAGGTATCCTAGCGTGACATAGGGGGGAGAGGTTCAAAAAGTCGAAACTTTGTGTGACGTAATATGTGGACGGCCTCTTACCACTAGATTGAACAAATTCTTATATTTAAATATTTTATAGTGGAGATAAAATAAAACAATGCTTAATCTAAATTTAGAATGATATAGACCACTAGTCATCTAGATTATAAACCCCTGTAAGGCCGGAGGAGCCACTTAAGAGGCACTCGCTAAAGATTTTGGTGCGGACAAAATAATAATATTATAAACAACCTCATAAGGTAAGCCCTCCGATCTATGCGACTGCGACCAGCAAGCCAGCGAATCAGGGCCTCTCAAAGATTTCAACTCAAGATAGGCTATCACGTACATTTAGCAGAAAAAGATTTCATACAAGAAAAAGTTACGCCATCTTGGTATTCACCATAACTCAAATATCAGCCATCTTGTTTTCACCATACTTCGAATTTCAAAATGGCCCAAAAATTTAAAAATTGGGGCCAATTTACTGGAGACACTTTTTGCCTCAACATGCCTCGTCTATAATATACGTCTACGGTCTATGGGGCCTCTAGTCAAGATGCATTCGTATAATTTCGACGGCAAAGTTGGATAACAAAATGTATGGGATTTGACATAAGGCATCGCAAGCGACATGTCACTTAGCGATGACTTATGTTAAATCCCATACATTTTTGATTACGAAGTTCGCTGTCGAAATTATCGAATGCATCTTGACTAGAGGCCCAGGTCCTTTGGCAACGCCCACCGGTCGCGGCGATTGTTTAATGCTCCATATAAACTCATAACACAAGATTGCCATAACACAAGTCTTAACTCAGCATGGGATTAGATTGATGTGATGTATATTACATGTTTATTCTATTGTATGTTATTATGTGTGTTTAATAAGGAATTTGAATTTGAAAAAAAATTATGCAGTGGAGCCGCGACTCGCGTGAATCGGAACCTATACTAAGAATATTTACACAACGGATAACATGATAAATAATTAGTTAAGTGACTTTTCCAACATTCCAAACGTATTATAATTTATACTTAATGTATTATTTTTTATTATGCTCACTTTTTTGACTACAATATATTAATTTCTTATAAGGTAAATAAATAGATATTGATGCTCAAATATAATTAAATTAGTCTAGATGAAAAACTAATACAAAAAATCTGATTTTGTGATTAAATTAAAGTATTAAACAATTTTGTATGATGATATTTATAGCAAACATGAAACAGCAAAGTGTAATTTACATGTTTGTTACATATGTACCCCCTATGAAATATGGACTTAGCACAGAATTGCCGAATACCACTATATGGGAATCATCATCATCAAGCAGTTGCAGTCGAACTTGCTCTTGGACTATAATTAACATATAACATATAATAATTGAAGCCGCCCCTTGGACTATAAAGAAAATACATGTCGTGCAGTTTCTTCATAAATGACGAAATAAATCGTCTTATACTGGAAATGCTGACGCCGCATCATCGTGGTGGTCCCAGCTCCGTGGGACCGTGAATTTGGTGTTAACTTGGACACTTCAGATCTTACATCGGTCAAAGTCGGTAGTCTTAATTTAGTTATAATTCTTGAGTTTAGATCCAACATAGATCTGATTCATTTAATTAAGTTTTAAATGTAAAATTAATTGTAATTTCTAATGTTTCAATAAATCTTTTAAATTAAATCGTTTTTTTGGAACTCCCGTTCGAGAACACTATAAGTGGCGCAGTCTTGGTGGATTTTTCCAAAATTACGGAAAAATAAAAGAACCTTCGAAAGTGTTCCGGGAGTAATAAATTTGGGTGTGTGTGAGATCCAGAAATCGATCCAGCAGAGACCAGAATGTACATGATACTACTACTATGCCTACTGACACAACTGACTCAAGGACAGGACGTGACAATCAACAGCCTGCAAGACGGTCCAGGAGTACTTCCGTTTAAATTAGGAAATGCTAAAATCATATCCCACTACCACTCTTTTCTTAGTAAAATAGATCTGTCTGAAATACACTCACAAATTAAATTAGTGAAAATGCAACTTTATCAAGCACGTACCGATTTAAGTAATCAGACAAATTCCTTATATGAACCCCATATAGAGTACCTTACATCGAAATTGGATAGAGTTTTAAATCAGTTATATATACATTTGAGGCCGACCGTAAAAAACGAGGTCTCATTGACGGACTTGGTTCAATAATTAAAAGCATTTCGGGTAATTTGGATTATACAGACGCAATTAAATATAATAATGCCATTGAAGTTTTAAGTAAAAACCAGCATAAATTAGAGTTGGAAATTAATAATCACATAAGCTTAAATAAAGAATGGACTTTGAAAAATTCCAAAATTTTAGAAAATATTACATTTAATCAAAATAGAATAGCTAAGACTTTGGATTTGATACTTAATAGTGATAGTAATAGGGACAACGAATATATTAAATATTCTCATTTTGCGCAACATTTAATTATTCTTAGTGATAATATAGATAAGTTATCTGAAGAAATATATAGACTCGAAAATACTTTAGCTTTTATTAGAATAGCCGGTGCACCGCACTTTGCTTTAAATATTGATGATTTAAAATTAATGATAGATAAGTTAAGAATATTATATTCTAAGATTCAAATTATTGACGTAGATACTAGATATTTTTATGATTTTATTAGGTTAGCATATTTTTATGCAGATAATTATATAGTTATAGTATATAAGATTCCGATTGTCTCTTCCTTAACATATGATTTGTATAAACTATCCCTTGTACCTAACAAATATAACCAAATTCTCCTGCCTGCCTCACCTTACCTAGCAATCTCTGGTGACGATTCTAAGTACATGGAGGCTGAATGCCCGAAGGTAAAAGAATGGTACATCTGCCCATCAGTATTAAACTACAGAGTAACAGAATACCCCGAATGCATCCATCACCTAATCACTAAGCAAGAACTTCACGCATCGTGCAAGATAACTACCGTCACCCTCACTAAAGGAGCAGTTGAACAACTTGACGACAGACATTTTACTATGAATTTTCCGAACATCACGAAAGTTAGAACATCATGTGGCCAAGAACAATACAGAAGCCTACAAGGAAGCTACTTAACAATTATTCCAGTAAATTGCTACTTCAAGACGTCTACATTCACAATCTTCAACTCCGATGATCACATAAAAGGCCACCCTCTGAAAATCATAGAACTACCGAAGTATCAAGAACTGAATGAAAGCACATATCACACACATGCAACCTTAAACTCAATCGATCTCCAGAATCTTCACGCTATTAATGAGAAAATTATATTCCAAAACCCAATAAAACTAGACAAGAGTTTACAACAAAGTTTGTACCATACAACCATTCCATTTTATACAATATCGATTGCAGTTATACTATGTGCATTATACATCTTATACAAATATCTACATAGAAGAAGCCTTCGCAAAACTCACGACGTAGAAGACATCAGCGATATACCTCTGAAAAAAAGAAGACCACGTCCTGCTGAAATAGAAATAGATCACAGCGATATTTCGGCAACTTTATCAAAACTTTCGAAATAGTCGCCGAACTGTGGGGGGAGGTGTTACATATGTACCCCCTATGAAATATGGACTTAGCACAGAATTGCCGAATACCACTATATGGGAATCATCATCATCAAGCAGTTGCAGTCGAACTTGCTCTTGGACTATAATTAACATATAACATATAATAATTGAAGCCGCCCCTTGGACTATAAAGAAAATACATGTCGTGCAGTTTCTTCATAAATGACGAAATAAATCGTCTTATACTGGAAATGCTGACGCCGCATCATCGTGGTGGTCCCAGCTCCGTGGGACCGTGAATTTGGTGTTAACTTGGACACTTCAGATCTTACATCGGTCAAAGTCGGTAGTCTTAATTTAGTTATAATTCTTGAGTTTAGATCCAACATAGATCTGATTCATTTAATTAAGTTTTAAATGTAAAATTAATTGTAATTTCTAATGTTTCAATAAATCTTTTAAATTAAATCGTTTTTTTGGAACTCCCGTTCGAGAACACTATAAGTTGTTACTTATGTGGCTTAATATAGGCATAATATATCTTAGCTTTGTTTATTGTTAAACGAGTTCCAAAAAAAGGAGGAGGTTATTCGACCCGTGGTTTATTTGTTTGTGTTCAACGATTGCACCGTTGTTTGTGGTCAGACTTTCAAAATTCCTTTTTTGTTCTATGATCTTTAAGGGTTTACTTCAAGTTGGTCCTTTTGACATTTTGGTGTAGACCTGATCTTAGAAAAATTGCGGGAACGCTTCGACATTTGTATTAATACTTATAGGTAGTTATTTTGGCTTTTTTTACATTTTAGGTAGGTATTTAGTTTTTACATATATTTACATATTATATGAATCTATTTAAAAAACATATTCGAAGGTCAGCATTATGCATGTATTTTTTGTACTTGTAGTTAATCATAAAATGCACTAGCTGATATTATTTAATGCGATTAAAGATAATCGTGATTATGATGTCAATTGTTGATAAATTAACATTTCAAAATGGCAACTGAATACTAATGAGTAAAATTATACTCAAAATACATTATTAGTTTAGTTAAAAAAAAACACTTGAAAAAATCTGTATTTTTTTTTTAATAAATAGTGTAGCTCCTGTCTAGAGATGTGATAAACGACTTAAAATTAAAAGTTAACTTATCCGTTATTAAATATTCAAAAGCAACTTTTTTTAACTGCTTAGTTGCTTATTTGCTTATCTACTTATTGCCACTTATAAGTTATAATGTTTTTTGCGCTTATGTTACGTTTTTCGATCGCTTAAACTGATTTAAATTAACTTTCCTTCGTACTCTGCAGGCTTAGGACTGTCTGAAATCTGAATAATTATTAATATAATAATATGAACTCATAAAAATGTTTTTACATGTTGATAATATGCATTAATCTTAAATGTTGCTTATCATTAGTAATAGTTAATTTATAGGATAACAAACATTACACATCGCCACTTTTTCCACCTCATTTCTTTCAAAGTAGTTCCATAAATTACTGTTCCAATTCACGTCGTTTAGTCGTCATCTTACGACAAAAACTTAATAAACTTAATAATAAACTTAATAATAAACTTTTCGTGTAGTGTTTTACACTACACGAAAAGTTTATATTACGTCCATATGGACCATTATTATATTTATTATTTACATTAAAAGTTCACGGTAAGCCACCAAAACACCACTATTACGATTAAAATACGAATTATTGCGTAACGTAATATAACGTGTTTTCTTCAACCCGCAAAGCGCAACTAACAAAAAGTGAATAAACACGAAAAAGCATATTAGTTATAAGTACAAAAAATAAGCCGTTTAAATAAGTGAAGAAGATGAAAGAATTTTCACTCTTATTGCGCTGTCATAAGAAATATTTTTCTTTGCTCATACCACACTTATGGCTTTATAACTATAAACGATAAGTATAAGTGATAAACGCTTAAATTTTTAAACGACTTTTCAACTTATTTATAAAAGCACGCTTTTTTAAACGATTTACGTTTAAACGGCCATCTCTACTCCTGTCTATGGATGGCGGACGCGAGCGGTATCCGCTTGCCATTACATAAACCGTTTGCCTTCTTACGAAACAAAATAAATAAAGGCGTTCCCTCTTAGCGTGGCCATCATCAAAATACTTTCTAACTGTACCTCTTACGCCCAAATTCTCAAACGCATCAAACGCAAAAAAAGAATTAAACGTGTATCTTTCTGCTTATGTGATGAATAATATTCAATTTTGAATAGCTATCGTATAGTTAATAATATTATCGAATTGAGAACCTCCTCCTTTTTTGAAGTCGTTGTCGCGTCTCAGTGTTACCATGAGCCTTAAGTTTTAATTGACGATCTGATCTTCATCATCATGAGTTCATAACGGCCTCCTAGCCTTTACCATCTCCTCGCTCACCTCCCACAGTCTATTCTCCTCCTCCTTGGTGTAGTTGTACGAGGGCCTGTACTCCGCGCACTCGCGGTAGAACTTGCCCGTGTGACCTTCCACGCTGTGGTCGGTCGCACAGAAGACGACCGTTTCGGCGCCCTGGAAAATATGTTTTAGGTGTTCAATCCTACTATTATTATTATAAAATATGTGAGCTCCGTGGCCTGGTGGGTAGACCGTTTGGTTCGCACTCGAGAGAGGTTGTGGCGTGTACCAATCAGACTTTTTCAGATGTCAAGTACCTACACTATACGGACGCTCTAACAGTGAAGGAAAACATCGTGAGGAAGCGCGCACATGGGTGGCCCCAGACGTATTGACATTCCTCTGGACTAGGCTGACTGTGTTGTGAGAATGCCGTATATGCTTGGGCAACCAGATTTCAAGAGTGGTTACTTCAGTCGGAGAATACTGTATAAAATCATCCAGTAACGGATGAAAAGGCCTACGTTTTTTATAATTTATAAATGTAAAAGTTTGTGAGGATGGATGTATCGATTACTCTTTCATGCAAAAAGTACCAAAAAGATTTTGTTGAAATTTGTAGTTTAGGCTCTGGATTAAAATATAGGCTTTTATCCCGCAAAAGTCCATTGTTTCCGTGGGATACTGTATTTACGCGAGCGGAGCCCCTAAAGCTTAAAAATCGCTCAGTTTGAGTCCTAACTACTCCGAAAAATGGGAATAAAAAAATTCAAAAAAATATACATTTCACACTTCAATCCTTCATCTTTAATATCATCGTTAATTTTTTTAATACGACGAATATTAATATTAAATAAATTAAAATTAAGTAGCCCTGTTTTCAGATTTCTTTTTCTATCTACTTACTACCTACTACGGCTATAAAGATGGTTCTTTTACGAAAATGTGAAGAATATATTTATCTAACATTTCATCGTTGGGTTTTTCGAAATACCGTTTTGTTTTCAAAAAATACGTAAATAACTATTATTTTGTGAAAATATTCGTAAGGGGCCGTACATTAATCACGTGATGTTTTTTACAACTTTTTAGACCCCTCCCCTCCCCCTGGTGATACGTGGTGAGGTTTTATACTACCCCCCCCCTTCCCCCACCTAAGATCACGTGTATTTTTTTACATAGTAAGCAGGTCATATTTTAAGACAAACTTTAACTCAAAAAACAATTTAATCGAATAATTTAAGCAATTAAAAACTATACGAGTCATTTGTCTTGTAAGTATTTAAACAACACTACGAATATACAACCGATAATAATTTCGGTATGCATAGACTAGATTCGAAAATTAATACACGTGATGTCTCCTTATACCCCCTCCTCCCCTTGGTGATACTTGGTGTTTTTTTTTCGGACCCCCCCTCCCCCTTTAGGCATCACGTGATTAATGGACGACCCCTAAGCGGTGCGTGCGCGGGCGCGCGGGACAGTGAGCCGCTGACTTTCGTACGAGGAGGTTGTGTCGCTCTCCGCGGTGCCGCTATTTCGCAATCGTTTATTTTACTCTTGAAATAATAGGGAACAACATGCCGTAAAAAAATAAATTATGAAAACCTTAGCGAGCACTCTGCCTGCGATAGAATGAAAATGTTCGATTGTTGAATGTACTTTTTTATTCCTTCAACTTCTTACTTGAAATTATAATAATATATTAATATAATATTATATAGTATATATTATAGTATAATATTTTATTATATATGTACTTGTAAATTTCACAGAAAGTGTATAGTTCTATTTCTATGACGACCTCTGTGGCTCAGTCAGTCAGCCGGGGGTCGCGGGTTCAAATCCCGCCGACGGAACAAAAAGTTGTCTGTGTTCCTGGGTCATGGATGTGCATTAAATATGTGTATAATATAATAAAAATCTTAATTATGTGTACCTATAGTATAAAAGTATTAAATATACTTCCGTTATCTGGTACCCGTAACACAAGTTCTTCGAGAACTTACCATGGGATCAGATTGACGTGGTGTGAAGCGTCCATAGATATATAATATTATTTCTGTTTTAATTGTCTATTTAGCATATCAACGCTTTGAGGTATATAGTATATGAGGTAAAAATGTCTAAGCGACATTTATTTATTTATTTATTTATTTAACACACATACAACTACCATTACAGACAAAATCCAATTCGATAGCGTAGGAAAGCAAATTCATATTTTATAATATAATACATATTATGATATTTCCAGTTTAAATAATAATAATTGATAAAAAATAATAATTAAAGAAAGACACATGTGACGCATAAATTTAGTAAACTTTATAGAAGAGTGATTTAAAGTTAAAATTGTAAGAAAAAAAAATTCATTAAAAATCACAAATTAGTCGGATTTAGATGGTTTTAACATACATCTATATATCAATAAAATACAACGTGTATATTATTTTTATAGCAATTTTTGATATTAAAACGAGTCATATAGCTTTCGAATTACAGGCAGTTTATGTCGCTTAGGTAAAAAAGTCCTAGTTCGAAAAATAGGTAAAATTATCTAAGCTATCAACGAAAGTTATGTAATAGCAAGTAAAATTGCCTAAATTTTATTGTATAGTTTTCAGCAACATGTAAAAATAGATAAGCTATAGATACATTTTCTGTAGTAACAGGTAGAAATAACTAATTCCAAACACTTAAAAAAAATTATAGGAGTATTCATCTAAATGGCCTAAGAGTTTATAAAATAAAACAAGATAATATAAGTTACATGAATGTTGCTTCCATTAAGAATTTTCTACGGCTAAAGTTATCTTAGTAAATTTATTATTCAATGACATTGTAAATTTTTGCTCCTAACTGACAATATTTTCCTTCTTCTTGTTTATAAAAATTAATTGCAGTTACTAAAACGAGCTAATTTTGATCTTGAAATAATAAAAAGTATAGAAATATAAAAACTCAAGGCCTAGGATTGAAGCCCATTGCTTTATACTTAAGCTGCGGCCCCATTCCTTGAGTTCTCTCTTGGTAGTGCTGGGAGATATTCCAAATACCGATACTGGGCATGACACCGTGACACAATATTCCCAAAGCCTACCCAGCTCATCCGCGGTTTTGTTGCCGGAGATGTTGCCGTTGCCTAGAACCCATACCAGACTGATGCTGTTGTCTCGTCCTAGCATGTTTAGCGTTTGAACACAAGCCATAACTTATTTAGATGAAAGAAGAAGGGGCAAAAAGTCCCCATCCTTGTAGCACTATAAGATATAATATATCAAATGAAAGGGCTTAAAAAAAGTGTCATTTTATTGTATGACGAAAATCCTCTAAACCATGGGAGAAAAAAGTTAATGAGGGTTAAGGTATGATTCGGATCTGGGCAGTCGCGACCCGGCAGCCGCGGCCCTGCAGCCGCGACCGCGGTCGCGACCCACCGCTTCGTAGGGAATTGTATGCAATAGTAACCAACGCAAGCGACCGAGCAGCGCGGCCGGGGAGCGTGGCCTACGCGCGGCCTTGGCAGCGCCGCCGAGCCGCTCCGGTGGCAGTTGGGTCGCGCTGCCCGTTCGTAGAGGGTGACAAAATGGCGACGTTTACCGATGAAAATGACGAGTTTTTAGTTGAGTTAGTTGCTAAAAACCCACCGCTTTACGTTCCTCAACTCAAAAGCTATAAGGATAATGTTGTTAGAGATAATATATGGGAGCATATTGGTAGTCAACTCAATAAAACAAGTAAGTACCAACTTTTTTTTATTTTTACATAGTTATTACAAATAAACATTTAAATGACAAATGAAGCTTGCTGTGCGTCGTGTTCATACCTACCTGCTCTAGTTCATTCTGTTTATCGACTGTTCTTGCCATGAGACTTTTCCAGCTTCTGAGGTAAAGTAATCTTTAAGGATATTTCTGATTCGAAATCCATCTATGTTCCGAAATCCTCCCGTACGTGTCAGTGGAAGCATGTTCTCTGTTGGTTTTGTTTTTTTTTTGTCGTAACTGTAATATGGTATTCCATTTTTTTCTAAATAAGCATCCCTTAATAAATTATGGAGACAACATAGTGTAGTAATTAAGTCATCACATATTTCTGGTCTAATTGCTATAGGTGAATATAATATTCGGAAAACCTGACTCAGAAGTCCAAAAGAATTCTCTGTGACTCGTCTTGCTCGGCAGATGCGATAGTTGAAAATCGCTTTACCACGATCGCCTCTAATATGAGTTCTGTAATAGGGTTTCATCATGTAGACGTCTATTTCAAACGCGTCATCGCCAACTAGATAATGTGGGGTTAAGATATCTGTTCCTGGTAAGGCTGCCGGTTGAGGCACATTAAATTGTTCGGACATAATTTTTTTGCCCATAGCTGACTTTTTGAATATACCACTGTCCCCTTCCTTCCCATATGAGCCCACGTCAACAGCAATAAATTTGCAGTTTGCGTCTACAATAGCCAATAATACAGTAGAATAGTAGTCTTTATAGTTAAAAAACATCGATAATCCACTGTTCTTCGGACATTTAATACGTACGTGCTTGCCATCAATTGCTCCAAAACAATTTGGACAGTTCCACCTATTCCAGAAATGTTCAGCAGTTTGTTTTAGATGATTTTCCGTTGGCACAGGCAGGAAAATTGGTACTAAATTTTTTCGCAAACTTGCAAGAACTTGTGCGACTATTCTGCTTATATAGCTTGCCGATATACGATAATTGAATTCTAAAGATGCGTATGTTTCACCAGTTGCTAGGAATCTGAAATTGAAAAATATTATTTGATTTTGTACAGAATTCTAACAATAATATGTATTTTAAAGAAGACTTCTTAATATGTAACTACAACATATTTATACTATGAATTTTAAATCTGTTTTAGGTGATGACTGCAGAAAACGCTGGAAATGCATCAGAGATTCCTATCAAAGAATTAAGCGCAAAAATAAATTACCAACTGGATCAGCAGCCGGCAGCAAGTCAAAAAAATGGCCTTTAATGGAAAGACTAACTTTTTTGGAAAATGTTCCCACTGAAAGAAAAACTATATGTAATATTGAGGGAACTGATGATACTAATGATAGCGAAAATGAAGTATCAAATTATGATGAAAGCTTTTTGAATAAAGAGAAAGACATTAACGTGGAACCTAACGAAATAGAAATGAATAGCGAAGGAACAAGCGGAATAATAATGGTGAATGCGCCATCGAGTGCAACAGAGGTAGACGTTGAAGAAACTGCTGATGATGAGAAACGAAACAAAAAAACAGGGAGATCTACAGGAAGCGTATTGAAAAAAAAAGAAACAAAATCAAAATAGTACCATGCAGGCGGCTCTACTCAACTACTGGAAAGAAAGGGACGCTGAAAGGCGTGCCCAAATTCAAGCCCTCACACCTCAGTCAACCCAGGACAAAGAAGATGTGGATGGTATTACATCGTTTTGCTCGCACGTTGGGACAATGCTAAAAAAACTTACTCCTGCTTTAAGAGTAGAAGCGAAAACTAAAGTATTCAATATTTTAGCCGACTATGAATTAAGGAGCCTAAACGAGCATACTAGTGTTAGTGGTCTTAGTACTTCCTCAAGCAGTCCCCCTTTTGGTGAAAATTCTTCATCAAACCCTTATTCTCCGATAACTTCCGTCGCATCACCCATCAGTCCACTCTGTGAACCTACTGACTTAAGTATTCCAAATACAATTAATTTTCCAACAAATACTTCAGAAAACATGTCCAACACATATTTCCAGCTATAGTTTGTGCGTTCTAAGATGATATGGGTGACACTTCTCAAATTCCTTGCTACGGATTTTTTTACAAGAAAACAAAAAAAAATCAAAATGTAATAAATTATATTCCATCTACAAAAACAAATGTTTCCTATAATTGTAAATGGATAAAAATGAAAAGTTGCTAAATGCTAACTTATTAATATAAAATTATAAATATTAACTGTGAAATAGGAGTATAAAATTATTGTTACGAAAATATTTGAAAAATGTCAGATGCATGAAACGGAACTTATGCCAATAGAGATTGACGCTTTTGAATCGAAATCAAATCGATAAAAAGGGCGGCCATCTTAAATCGCCGGCGCCACTCTGAAACGTCAGTATGAAATCGATAATTTCGATTGCAATTCCTTTACGAAGTGATTCGATATTTTTAAATTATCGATTATTTTTTTTAGGTAACTTCCCTACTATTGTCAATTATTATGTGTCACCCATATCATCATAAAACGCACAAACTATAGATAACTTTTTACCTTAAAGTGAGAAATAATTTTTCCTCGCTTGTTATTGATCCTTTTTTCATTGGTTGAATATCACTGTTGATTAAACTAAGTACAAATTGAAATTGAGTTTTATTTAGTCTACAGTAACCCCTGAATTTCTTTTCCTTTACATTTAAGTGCCGTTTTATCAGGATTTGATAGGTGCCTTCATCAATTCTGGACGTATATAATGAATCGATGTTATTCCTCTTTGATGATAGCAAGATCAACATTATTTCATCATCCTCTTCTTCGTCTTCTATCAGTCTCTTCACGAGTTCTCGCTTTCGTATATTTAAATAGTCAGACATAGTGAATATTTTATACACGACTGGAATGCACAAGCGTTCACACTGAGTGCTGTTTGACTACTGCACGTGGCAGTCGCTGCCCGGGTCACGGACGCTGCTATCCGTAAGCTTCTAGCAGCGCTGCACAGCAGCGACAATGGGTCGCGGCAGCTGGTCGCCACTGCCGGGTCGCGGCTGCCCAGATCCGAATGCTGCCTTTAAAGGTTAAAAAAGTTAAAAAAATCATTCTGTATTATTGCACCGTTTCATAGTGTTGCTACTATGGAAAAATTTTTGGAAAGTAATAGTATACACTAAACTTTAGAAAAGTGTTATATTTTGATGAAATGTATGGAATGATAATAAAATACTAAAAATAAGCTCTGTCATCAATTTTTTCGCACATTATTACTTCTGGAAATTGTTTCTTACTTGCAACGCTATCGAATGGCGCAATAATACAAAATGTATTTTTTCCTAATTTGCGGGTTCGAATCCTGGCTTGGAAAAGTGGTTTATGTAAAATCAAATAATTCAGATAAAACAATTACATTAAAATACATATAATTAAATAGCAAAAATAATTTTCAAACGATTAGGTACAGAAAAAAAAGATATAGTCCATGGTAAATTATTCTTCTGGGCGTTGTAAAAGAAGTCAAAAAAATTAGCAATAGCAATTTAGCCCTACGGAATATCGAGTCCGACTTGATGAAAACTTAAACTCTTGAAACATGAAAATTTTTAATAACTCAATTTTCCTAGACAGGATTCGAACCCATAAATTATGAAAAAAATACATCCTTTCAATAGTATCGCAAGTAAGAAACAATTTCCATAATGTAATTATGCGCGACAAAATTGAGGAAAGAGCTTATTTTTATCATTTTATTATCATTCCATACATTTATCAAAATTTATCAAAATATTATAAACAGAGGCAATTTATTAAAATATAACACTTTTCTGAAGCTTGCTGTATACCATTACTTCCCAAAAATTGTTCCTTATTAGCAACACTATGAAATGGTGTAATAATACAGAATGATTTTTTAACTTTTTTTCACCTTTGGGTTAAAACTTTTTTCTCCCATGGTTTAGAGATTTTTCGTGATACAAAAAAATTACACGCTTTTTAAGTCCTTTCATTTGATATATTATGTCTTATAGTGCTACAGTAGTGGGGACGGGATCCATACAAAAATGTCCCTTCTTCTTTCTGCTGCTGTCAGTGCCTTCAGCGCAGTGTGATTGTTTTGATAGACTGCGCTGAAAGCATTGACAGTAGCAGAAATATCATCTAAATTATCCTAATCTTCTCTATAAGATTAGGATGTTTTATGGACAAGGACAATCTGTAGGCTCTGTATCAGATATCTTCATCTAAACTGATTCAATTTAAGTCTCTATAACTCCTGAACTTATGAAGTTTTTTGGACCGTTATAGTTTTCGTTCAAAGTTTATTACATGGATTACCATCATGAATTTTCCACATTTTTAGAGCCAGCCGTTTGGCTTTTAGAGGAGGGACGCCGTATTTTAACAAGAAATGCGCTTAAAAGTGGAATATCACGCAAACGGAATGTACGTACATCAAAATATAATCTCAGAAACCTCTTAATGTTCTTAAAATGTCTATGTACCTAATTATATCTCCCCTTTTCGTGTAGGTGTACCCAAAAATTATCTTATTTTTTTTAGCATTGTGTTGACGTGATAAATAAACTTACTCATTCAAAGTTTTATATTTCAAGCACCACCGTTTGGATGGACAGACGGACGGGCGGACGGTCGGTCGAACGGAAGGACATGACGAAACTATAAGGATTCCGAGACATGAAATACGGAACGTTAAAAAAGGAATAATAATGAAACCACGCCGATTTCAGTGACTGTTGCCAGTTTAATTGAAAATAGACCAGCTATAGGAGCTAATTTATTATGTCCAAGTATGTGCGCAAAGTTTACTCCTATAACCTAGTATATTAATATTTACTACTACCGACAGGACTTACTAGCGAAACATTAGGCGCATAAATATAGAAATATATTTAGCAATGTTTGCGTTCATTTATGTTCCCACACACTATTAATTTAATACTTTTAGTTACATTTTGTCAGTTTTATAAACACTCAGATCATTTAGCTATTTATTCCTGTATATAAATTCATATGTATTGGAATTTATTGATACTCATGCGACATTTTTGATTTCGTATTGTACCTTAGCGACGTTTTTTTTCGTCATTCTTGAACATTTCAAAGAAAAAAAAGGTATCCCCTTTTTCGCATAATTTTATTTGTCATAATTTCATTTGGCATACCTCTCTTGGCATAATTTTGTTACGCATACTATAACTTTGGCATACTTAATGGTTTCTTGGCATACTACATCATTAGGCATAAATATAATTTAGACTAATATTTTATGTCCTAATTTAATGAGGCATAACTCGTAAGGCATAATTTTTCTTGTCATAATAATACTTTGGTATAATTGCTTTTTGGCATAAACTCGTTAGGCATATTTTTTTGTCATAATAAATTCAAGTAATTCTGTCACAAGGTACAAATATGCATAAAATGGAAGGACATAATAAAACACGGATAAGGTAATTAAACGCATATTTATATTTATGCTTTTTAATATTAAGCATAAAATATAATTATTCTTAATTAATATAACGCGTAAAAATGTATGCCTTTTATTAAGTATGCCTAACAATTATTATGCTATTAGTAATTATGCGAAAAAAAAATTAAGCTAAGAAAATTATGCCAAATGAATACTATGCGAAACTACTATTAGGTCAAATGAAATTATGCCAAGTAAAATTATGACATATGATTTTATGCGAAAAAATAGGAACCAAAAAAAAATATCTAACCGACATACTTAAAAACAAAAGTTTGAAATAAAAATATCTACATAGCACGAATAGTTATTGTGTCAAATATGTAAAACTATCTTTACGCCAATATTGTTTTATTTCACTATGGGTAAAATTCTACAAGTTGCACTTTCGTAAAATAATGGTATCAAATTAAATGCACTGTAAGGACAATTCACAAATAATTTGTATGAAGAAAATGTACAAAGTGTCCACGAAAAGAATTTTTTAAACAAGTAAAAATATTTTTGTGCAAACAAAAAAAGTAAAAACATAAAAATAGACTAAGTTGATTTTTAAAATTCTTCAAAATATCCAAGTGAATTTTTTTTATAAATCGCTTTTTGTTGTCGCTTAGTGAACATAACATTCATGATTTTGTATAAATTTCACTATATCTAAGCGACAAAAAAATCATCGTAGAAAGACGACGATTAGACCAATCGACGCAAAAAAAAATACAAACTCATTGATATTTAAACTCATTTTCGGTATTTTTGTCGCTTAGGCATTTTTACCTTTCAAGCGTCGATATGAAACTTCTTTTTTAGGAAAGCGAAAAACACCTAGCGGATATTTTAGTGATTCTGTCAATAGCACTAAGTATTGCATTTTGGTGGGCGTAGAGGTGGAAAATGAAATCAAATATGATGGGTCGGAAGCCGCATTGCCTACCAAATAATTTCTAAATTTCGGGAATAACCTCGACCGGCTTCTACAGAAGAAGGAGAAGCGGCTAATACATTCTACGTTTTTTCTTTGCTCCCAGACCAGAAATAAATTAATATTTTCAAGTTGCATTTAAATCAATCCTAAAGTCGTATAAAAGGGCCGTTCCTCAGTTTATAATTTGAGTCGCGACGCGGAGATCGCTAGCGCAGCGGGGTGTATGCGGGTGGCGCGGCGGGAAGTGTTAGGCCACGCCCGAATCTGTGACGTCATCTACGTATATTTTCGCCTTAATAAGACAACAAGTACTTAGGAGTATTTGCCATTCATTATACAAACGAATATTCAATATTGATAAAAAAAAAATTGGCCTAGTGGTAGATCGCTCGAGTTGCGCTCGAGTGGTCGCAGATTCGATGGTGTAAGTTGGCGTGTGCTTATGACCAGTCGATTCTAATAAATCCTGCAGTAATACAGAACTTACCATCCAGTCCCGATATGTTAAAACGATATGTTAAAAAAAATAGTATTCTCACGAACGTCAAAACAACCTCAAACCCGTTTTGTTTGATCGGAACAAGTCAGTTTATGATATCAAGACGATATTATAATTCAATAAAAGTAAAAATGAAAGTGTAAATTAATTACGAGAAATTTCAGATTTTTGAGTAGGTAGGAAGGTAGATACGGATGCGCACACGGTCAAAAGAACATAGTAAGGTAGGAGATGTTAGTTTCTCCTACCTTACTATGTTCTTTTGACCGTGTGCGCATCCGTATCTACCTTCCATAGTAAGGTAGGAGATGTTAGTTTATTGATAAAGATATAAGATGTTGACAAGTAGAAATTAGATCCTTGATTTATGACGCACAAGAACCACATTCATATAGTCGTAAAATGCGACATATTGCGCGTGCTCCTTATAAATGAAACAATAAGTAATAATAGCAGGGGCGTAGCTACCGCCGTATCAATTATACAACTGGTTGAAAGTTTATAAACTCTACCTACAACTTATGGACCTCCTATTGCAGGTAGGCAGATTTCATGAGTTTTCTAATCACTCCGGCCGGAAAAAAGAGCGCTGTAAATAGAACTAAATGTTAATACAACACTGAGCTGAAAATCATACATAGGTACGGCAGCAATTTAAAACTCGACGCTCGTGTGTTTGTTTTCAGCTTTATTGTATTAGCACAGAGTTCTATTTTCAGCCTTGAATTTTTTTCCAGCCGAAGAGATTCCGGATAATGTAGCCGCTAGCCGGAGCAAATTCAGAGCATTCTTATCAGCTATACTAGTATTATAAAGGGAAAAGATTTGTATGTTTCTTTGCATTGATTGGTTCGTAATTACTGGGTCGTTTTTGATGACATTTGCCACATATTATAGAGGTAGACGTTTTTATCGCGGCAAATTGTACGGTCCTCTCGAGATTTCCTTTAGCGCGAACGAAGTCGCGGGCAACATCTAGTAACTCATAAATTGATATCTGATAAGTGATAAAGTACCTCCGGATTACCGGTATACTGTGTTTTAGATATAGCGGATTTATTTTATTTGCGTGCTGTAAACAACCTTCAAGTTTTAACATTACGCATAATATAAGGTTGCTAAAAGTTAATTACGGATATTTTGGGCTTAAGCTATCATATGCTATCAAAGCTTATGTGAAGGCAGAAAAATAATTTAAAATACTGGAAAAAATAAACACTCAAATAAATTACATTACGCTCTTTATGGCGCTCGCTGCTCACACTCAACAGCCTCCGTGGTCTAGAAGATAGAGCATTGGCTCTCGACTCGAAGGTCGTGGGTCCGATTCCCGCATTGGAACAACAAAAAATGTTGTTTCCAAGTATGGTTTGGACAATGCAGGCTGATCACCTGAATGTCTGACAAGAAAGATGATCCATGCGACGGATGGGCATGTAAAAAATCGGACATGCGCCTGATCTCTCGTCAGTCGTGTCGGTTATCCATCCCACTGGATTATGAGAGTAAAGGAAAAGAGAGTGTTCTTGTGTATTGCGCACACTATAAATACTCCTGCGTAACTGGCCTGGTTTCAATGAAACCGGCTACCGTCACCGATATCGGTGTGGGGAGTTATTATGACCTCACACATCTGATTGTATTGATGTTATTAAAGCAAAGTCTTTGCTTCCCCTTTAAATCAGCTGTTTTTGTGAGGTTAATGACTCAACGCCTGAGAGAGCGCAATGTAATTTTATTCAGTTAATATTATATTTTTATTATTGTTCTGCCTACATTTTTTACAGCAGTAGAATAAATACCCAAAATATCCGTAACTGATTTTGACCAACCTTATATTCCTCCCTATTCTCTACTCATAAAAATATTTAGACAACTGATTAGCTATATTCAATGTTGGTGTCTTTTTCTGTCAACGTATTTTCAACGTATCAGACAAAGACATCTAATCAATAACGTACATATGTTTTAGTAGGGGAGATTATCCACAATGTATACATAATACATTTAATATGTCTTATGTACTTACATTGTGGATAATAGTATCATATATTATATTATACATATTCTATAGCACCTTTCGAGTGGTTCATTCGCGATAATATCGCGTGAGGTTTGACGTCATGGATGTTTTACACACCTAGCAGGTTATAACATTAATATTTGCTTGTAATACTATAAAAATATTCTGGCCACGACACCGTAAGCTACCGACAAGGTTGACGACCGCGCAATATGCGTTTTGCATATAGTTAAAACAGTAAGTTCGATATAATTAAGATTTCCGTTTGATCACTAGTTATTTTAGCCGCGACATCGTCCGAGAGATAAAGCTACATATCCCAAGGAAACCGTCATTATGTCGGGAAAAGTGCCTGTATACAACAGGTAAACTGTTCAGGGGGTATGAGAAGGAAAGTACAATCGTACCTGCATTCCTCACCTAGTAAGATTGGATTCTGTTATGAGTTAAGACAGGGATCCCCTTTTTTCGCATAATTTTATTTGTCATAATTTCGTTTGGCAAACCTCACTTGGCATAATTTTATTACGCATAATATTACTTTGGCATAATGGTTTCTTGGCATACTACATCATTAGGCATAAATATCATTTAGACTAATATTTTTTGTCCTAACTCGTAAAGCATAATTTTTCTTGTCATAATAGTAATTTGGCATTATTGTTTTTTGGCATAAACTCGTTAGGCATATTTTTTTGTCATAATAAATTCAAGGCATTCTGTCACAAGGCACAAATGTACATAAAATGGAAGGACATAATGAAGACATGGTTAAGTTAATTAAACGCATATTTATGAAACATTAAAAGCAGGCATTACACTCATTATACCTAGTGTAACATGAGTAACAGTAGGTTAAGTTGCGGCGGGGTGGCCCTTGGGCCACCCGTAAGCCGCTAACATGTTTAAAATATTTAATACGAAAGGTTTACAATAATTAATACGAACATGTTTAAAATAATGAATACGAAGGAAAATTTAATGCAAAAACAAAACTTACTTTATCCTTAAGCGTATTGGGCTTGTGGTTATGGCTCGGCATGTTCTTAGATAGCAGTTCGTGTTGTTTGTCCGAGTTTAATTTCGTAGTCAGTCGAAAATTACAATTATAATTGTTATTTCGTCTTAACTCGCACATCCAGTAGAATTTATCATTCATTAGTAAGTATGTGAAAAAAAATGTTACAAAGAAGTATGCGTAAACATAATAGTATGCTTAAATATCATTATGCGTATTATATTTATGCTTATTAATATTATGCTTAATTAATATTATGCGTAAAAAATGTATGCCTTACAATAAGTATGCCTAACAATGAGTTGCTTTTAGTAATTATGCGTAAAAAAATTATGCTAAATTATAGAAAGTTATGACAAATGAATATTATGCGAAACTACTATTAGGTCAAATGAAATTATGCCAAGTAAAATTATGACATATGATTTTATGCGAAAAAATAGGGAACCGTTAAGACACCATGGTCCATGAATAAAGATCATAAAATCAATGGTGTCTTTCCATAAGCATACACCATCCAAAAACTAAGACCCATACCTAAGCCTTAGAGCATCCAACTAAATTTGGTTAGATGCTTTAAGACTTAAACCTACTTATTCTTCAGACTTTAATAATAATAACTCCCCACACAGATTTCGGTGACGGTGGTCGGTTTCATTGAAACCAGCCCAATTACGCAGCAGTATTTTTTTGTGCTCAAGTGTGTGCGCAGTACACAAGAGCACTCTCTCCTACTTTACTCTTGAAACCTAGTGGGATGTATAACTAAATATAGAAATCAGGCGCATATCCGACTTTTTAGTTGGCATGGATCATCTTACTTGTCAGACAATCAGGTGATCAGCCTGCATTGTCCTAACCAAACGTATAAACATTTGTTGTTGTTCCAATGCGGGAATCGAACCCACTACCTTCGAGTCGAGAGCCAAGCTCTATACCACTGGACCACAGAGGCTATTTGACTTAGTATGCACCTATCGAATAGGTCAAAGCTGAGCGTATTATAGGTATGTATGTCGATAGTAAACACTTCCTAATCACAGTACAAAGTTCTACAGTCTTGGCAGTGTTTAGCGTCTGTTAGCGTTGCTCGTTACAAAATCAATGAACTACATTTCTTTCTTATTTACGTTAACGTAGATTAGTAGGTAACGGTGTATATTTAGAACACCACTAGTAATCGACTTTGGAACGGTTTCATACGGCGTTTCAGTGGGTTTAGGCTGAGCACAAAGCCACAAAGCTATCAATAAACATTTGTATGAAAATCATGACAGAGCCTATAGAATCTTTATTCGATAAGGTTTTACTACTTTGTTGTAAAACGTTATCGAATATCCTACTAATAATATAAATGTGATAGTTTGTGAAGATGGATGTATGGATGTACGGATGGATGGATGTATGTTTGTTACTCTTTGACGCGTAAATTAATGAACGTCTTTTGATGTAATTTGTTATGGTAGTAGTTTAGGCTCTGGATTAAAAGTTAAAACAGGCTTTTTTATCCCGGAAAAGTACAGTGTTCCCGCGGAATACTCGATAGTATATTTACGCGGGCGGAGCCGCGGGAACAGCTAGTTTACAAATAATGTTCTTTGTTGTTCAGGCTAAGCCCACTGTTAAGTAAGAAATAGTTTTCAACTAACTTTTAGTCTTCAAATTTAAAGTTTAGGCACCTATGGATGGTATAACGAAATTCGCTGACACATTTATGTAAAATTGAGTAAATTGTAACATGTAAAGGTCCGGACGCACTAGGCGGAACTGAACTTCAGCGGAACTGAGCGACACGTTTTGGTAAGTCGCACTTGAACTGCAGCGGCGCTACAAAAATATATTTAGTAGCTAGGCAACCTCCGAGCAAGAGGGACGAATGGACAATTGAAATTTAATTTAAATAAATATGTACCTACATACCTACAATCTAAATAATTTACATACGACCTCCGTGGCTCAGTGGTGAGCGCAGTGGCGCTATAACCGGAGGTCGCGAGTTCGAATCCCGCCAGGGAACAAAAAAGTTTTCTGTGTTCCTGGGTCATGGATGTGTAATAAATGTGTGTATAATATAATAAAAATCTTATATATAAGTAAAGTATAAAAAGTATTAAATATATTTCCGTTGTCTGGTACCCGTAACACAAGTTCTTCGGATACTTACCACGGGGCCAGACTGACGTGGTGTGAAGCGTCCATAGATATTATTATTATTATTATAATTTTCACTATGAAACCAATTAACATTGGAGAGGTCGTCGTTCATCCATCCACAGAACTATTTAATAATAATATCTATCTATGGACGCTTTTACACCACGTCAATCTGGTCCCTTGGTAAGTTCTCGAAGAACTTGTGATACGGGTACCAGACAACGGAAATATATTTAATACTTTTATACTATACATATATTTAAGAATTTTTTTACATAATACACACTTATTGCACATCCATGACCCAGGAACATAAAAAACTTTTTGTCTCCCGGTGGGATTCGAACCCGCGACCGGGCTTCTTGAGCGCCGACGCGCTAACCATTGAGCCACAGAGGTCGTTTCACTCCAAAGTTGTTTTTTTTTTCATAGAAGTGTTCATGTACTTTTTATGCTGGACGTCATAATATTATTATGTATGTAATATAAATTTTATTCATCTATCGACATTTTTGACGAACGATTATCGCGCTCCCAAGTATCTCGGTTGACTGACTATGAAAATGAAGTTGGCGAAACCGAACTGCAGTTCGCGACACTTTTGGTCAGTTGATCAAGTTTGATGCGCAGTTCGCTGCAGTGTAGTTCAGTTACCGCTTAGTGCGTGTTATCTCATATAATTTCATATAAAGAATATTTTGACGCGACGTGTCGCTCAGTTCCGCCGAAGTGCAGTTCCGCCTAGTGCGTCCGGACCTTAAATCTTACATTAGAACAAAAGTCACGTTAATTAGAATTTGAACTACAAATTGGAGATATTAAGTGGCTTTGCAAAATATCACTATAATGGTAAAGTAAAATCACATATTTACCTGTTTAGCAGACCTCATGTAGATTATCGCTATAGGAGCCATCAAGATGTAATGGTACCATTTGGCAAAGCTCCTAAAACAAATAATGAATATTTAACAAGGTTATTCTTCAAGTGAGAAAATAATTATAACTAAAAAAACTAAGCCATAATTTCAATATAATACACAGTAATGCAAATGCACCTCATATATTATGCATGTAGTTGTTTATTACACAGTGCCCCCATTAGAAAAATAAAAATATAAAGCTAAAACTTCCCACTTTCGGTGACGGTATCTAGTTTCATTGAAACCAGACCAGCTACTCAGAATTATTTTTATAGTGCCCAAGTGTGTGCGCAATACACAAGAGCACTCTTTAGTCTCTCTTCCTTTACTCTCATAATCCAGTGGAACAGATAACCGAGGCGAGGTGGATAAGCGTGGGAGAGCCATGCTGCGAATGGGCCGGCTCGACCGGATAAACACCACTACCTCACTGAAAACCGACGTGAAATAACGCTTGCACTGTGTTTCGCCAAGTGACTGAGGTTACCAGAGGCCTAAGGGGGGTTGGGGATTTTAAGGACCAGAAATGCAAGTACACAGCACCAGAGGAGTTACAAATGTAAGTTGTAACTGCAATCGAGCATGGGCGGCTGTAATCGCTTACCATCAGGTGAATAGCAGCTCATTTTCGTGTCAATTAGGAAAAAACAAAAACAACTGGCGAGAGTACAGTCACTGGACTGTGTTTATTGTGAATCTGATGATCAGCCTACATTGTACTAACCAAAACTGAAAACAATATATTTTGTAATTCCTATGTCGGGATCGAATCGACAACCTCTGGAGTTCATACTCTAAAATCCTGCACTGGAACAAACAGAAAAGATGAATAATAGTAAATACCTGAATAAATTAGTATAACAGAATCCAGGGCAGCATGCGTACACATCAACGCCGTCACCTCTCAATTTTCCAGCTAGAGCTCTTGCGAAATATACATTCATAAGTTTGCTGTTGTCGTAGCCAGGATTGCGACGACTTGATTTCCCTTTCTTAGCATCTTCAATTTGATTTCTCATATTCAAATCATCAAAGTTCAGAGTGCCCTTCTCATGTAATAGGGACGACACAACTACAATCCTTAAAATAAAAAAATAGATTATTACATCCATACTAGTAATAATAATAACTCCCACCGACCTCGGTGATGGTGGCCGGTTTCATTGAAACTAGGCCAGTTACGCAGGAGTAATTTTATAGTGCCCAAGTGTGTGTGCAGTACACAAGAGCACTCTCTCTTCATTTTACTATCGTAATCCAGTGAGACGGATAACCGACACAACTGATGAGAGATCAGGCGCAGGTCTTTTTACATGCCCATCCGATGCATGGATCATCTTTTTTGTCAGACAATCAGGGTCAAATCAGGTGATCAGCCTGCATTACCCACAACCTCTGAGTCCAGAGCCAATACTCTAACCACTACACCACGGAGGCTGTTAATAATAATAATAATAATAATAATAATAATAAGCCTTTATTTGTCCTTAATAAATAAATTACACAAAGTACAATATGTTTTGATTAAAGGACCTCTTATTGAGTAAAGGCCTCCTCCATTTTATTCCAAAGTATTCTATCTTTGGCTTTTTCTGCCCAGTTGGTTCCTGCTATTTTTTTGATATTATCTGTTAATAATCCATACTAATACAATTACACTAGCAAACAAAAAAAAAATATGCTTTTACAATTACATTTTTTTTTTCAAAACTATAGAAGTTAGAGATTTCAAATGAATAATTGTTTAATTTTCTAAACTACTAGTACTGGCTGATAAAATTTATTAGTTCTGGCCAGTATATGTAAGTCATAGTAAGATTTGAAAAAGTAAAATAATAAATTGGCTACTTTGTTGTTATGCATACATTAAGACTTGATCTTTGACCTATGACAGCATCAAACACATACAAAACAATGTTAATGGCCAATTTAAATAATTCACATGAAAACCACAATTCTGCACATAAGTACTTACAATTTTTAAGAATAGGTCATCAATTCTGCCGTTCTAACAAAGAGTGCAGTAAGTCGAGTTTTTGGGCAAATCGAGTTAAGACCATATTATACCATAATATAAGGTCTTAATCCAATTTGCCCAAAAACTCGACTTACTGCACTCTTCGTTAGGACGGCAGAATTGATGACCTATTCTTAAAAATTGTAAGTACTTATTCTCAGTCTGAAGTAATTACTACCATATTATTGTAATTAATGTAAACAAATATCAAGACTCTTTTCCCCACAAGCCACTATTATTATTTAGGTATTCAAAGGAAGACTAAAAGGTTATGGCACCAAACAATGTAAAATATAGGTTAATGCGTTTCAAATGAGAATAGGAACGTCAATGACCTTTATCTGTCAAATATCACTTGAAAAGTGTGATTTTCAGAAAAACTTATGTGCCGCATATAAATATAAATAGTCTTGCATCGAATTTAAATAAAAACGTTAAATAGTAATCAATTATCTAAACATAAATTTAACTATCATAACGGTCTAAATTCGAAACAATATGGCGCCGACTCGATCCTATTCTCATTTGAACCATTGAATTTAATTGAAATTGATTATCCGGATTTTCGATTATACGGGATACAGGGGTTTTATTTGATCCGGATAGTCAAGATTCTACTGTATTTATATTAATATAGTAGTATGATTATAAGACTTACCTGCTCGGGGCAGCCTTTTTTAGCAGGTCCAAAAGTAAGTTTGTTAAATAGAAGTGACCTAAGTGATTTACACCAAGGTGGATTTCGAAACCTTCTTTTGTTTTTTGGTCTAAGCTCAGTGGTGTGACTACACCGGCATTGTTAATGAGACAATCAATTTTGTAAAATCCGGTCTTTACCAGCTCGACAAACTTCTCAATAGACTCAAAAGATGCAAGATCCAATTGCATTGGGATCTAAAATAAGAATATTAATATAGTTAGCGTTATTTGATAAGGAGTAAGTGAGAAGGCAAGGTTACGACCTTACATATCTATGATGCCAATAGGTAATATTATTGAAAATTAGAAATTAAGAACAAGACAGCATTTAGTTACCAGTTCGCCGCCCAATTCTTCCTTCCTTATTTCGGCTGCCGTCTCCCTTGCTTTTTCGATGTCTCTGCAAGCTAATATGACTCTTGCTTTCCGCTTTACCAGGGCTCTGGCAGTCTCTAGACCGATACCGCTATTTGCACCGGTAATAAGGTACGTTTTTCCCCTTAAACAAATGTTGCTCATACATTTACCCCAGCTTCTAGATCTCCACTTTCGTGCTAGCCCGAGAGCTAGAGCCACTGACAAGGGTATCGCAACATAAATGTAGGAAGAATACGACATTTTTACCACAAATTCTTATTACAACTTTGAGTTTCGTAACAATTTCGTACGAATAAAAAATTAAAAATAAAAATTACGCCTCTACCGTGAACAAATCGCCTCTGCATCTGCAATGATTTTTAGTGGACCGTGGACGGTGGAACTGTCAAACGTCAATGTCAAGGCAGTTGGCTGACAGCTGCCAAGTACTAGTGATGTAATCGACATAGTTTTGTTATCGATATTGTTCATATATGTATATGTCAGATTTTAATATAACAAGAAACCGTTAGATTTTAATATAACTAGTGAAATTGTAAAATGTTTATAGACTTCCGACGCGAATATTCTGCCCAAATTTTACCACATTATTATTCGTTATATTATAAACTAGTCGTTGCTCGCGACTTGTCTGCGTGGAGCTCGGTTCCCATACAAAATTTTAGCCCCTTTTTCACTTCTTAGCGGACACAAATCCTTTCTTAGCGGACTCCTACGTCATTACAACTATCTGCATGCCAAATTTCAGCGAAATCCGTTCTGTAGTTTCGGCTTTGCGTTGATAGATAAGTCAGTCAGGTCTGCCTTTTATATATTTAGATTTGCTTACACTAATTTAGCTGGGGTATATGAAAATGAAAGATAATAATTGTTATTAATTTCAGGATTGTTTATTTATAATAAGTGGATATTTTACAGGGTTTAACTATATAAAATTGTTAAAGAAGTAACTTGAAAAACAACAGCTATATGATTAATATTAGAAAAAATAATTAATAAGACAGTTTAAACTTTCAAATCATTTTTATATTATGTAAAATAATAACTAAAGTAAATACATTTTAAAGGTTGTTTTAAAGGCAAGTCAAAAAATTGATTAAGTATCTTATTCCTGATAGCATATAAAGGAATGCATGTACATTTAATAAAGCTTCCTTTTTTGGAATGATAAAAATAGGGTCATAGAGAAAAAGTTATTCAAAATTTCTCAAATTGCGTATTTTCTAGTTGCAATTCTTTTTCTTACTTCTGCCATTAAATTTGATTTATTACTTTCCATAACTTCAAATAAGTACCTACTATTGATTGAAATTGTATTATTATTATTTATTAAAACACAAATTGTTTTTAAGTGATCAACAATAAGCAAAACGATAAAATTTTCTGGAAAGAAATGTTCTTGATTCTCCTAATAGGTACTTATTTTATTAAAAAGTCTGGAAATTTTGTCATAAGTAAAATTGGGATAGTAATAATATTATGTTAAAATAATGATATTAACCATCAGGCTACACATTTGATATAATATGCATCTGCATCTAGGAATAAAATGGTACAAATGTAATGAAGTACCTACATAATTATTTATTTTGGGCTTAAAAATATTTGGTATAAAAATGTATAAATATGGCTATATTAAAGCAATACAATGGCGTTCAATTTTTTAGAATGTTTTTAATAATGTCAGTTTAAGTCTTACGCCGAATATATAATTTTATCCGCTTTAAAATAGCATAACGACCTTATTTATTTTTATACAAAACCAAACAATTATTAAATATTAAGGATAATAATACTATTCATCTAAATAAATTATATGATATTCAAAACAATTATCTATTATAAAACATTTTTTTAGTTCAAACTGCTTTTTATAAATACATTTTATTAAAAAAGTTATTATTATTCAAAGATTTTAAATGTTATCAGAGGTACGTTCTAAAAATGCAAGTTAAGTAGGTCTAAAAAATTTACGATGATTAACAATAACTACTAGTCTTAAAATGTCTGTCTTTTATAGATTTGGAAGCTTCAAATATCAACATTGATTTAAGTATAGATTCATAATAATATTAGTATTCATATTTTAATTTTCTCTAATTTGATTTTTGATAAAGAAAATAGTCTGTTTTCTACAAACCAGTTTTTAAACAATTAAATTATTTGTTATTATAAAAAAGTAGCTCCTCAATCAAAAAGAAGATTAATTTCATTTTCTTTATGTATTTAAGTAGGTAAGTACTATTTATATTTTTTATAAGTAAGTACACAATACGAATCGACACATAAAGCTATTAAATTTTGTTAAAAACAATTGACTACACCAATACAAGATTCGTAGTTAGGAATATATAAAATGACAAGATTTTGATACCTAGTTCATAGAATACTAACAACGGGATATAAGCAAAGAACAGACATTTACACAAATCCAGGTGGTTATCTCACATTGGTGTCGAAAGTTGGTGCTTTGACTGGTCCACTCCAACGTTCACGGTGATGACTTTACCGTCAACAGGAGAAGCACTGTCCATGTCACTGTCCGGCATAATCACACACACAAATGATTTACCACAAGTAGCGTCTCTAGGATATATTGTCATTGGAATGAATTTATCACTAGTGCCATCGACGTACGCTCCCAGCCGCGAATATACCTCGGGAAAGTGCTTCTTCAGAACCACTCCTCGGTTTTCTAATTCATTTAAAATATTCCTAAAGCATATCTCTCGAAACTTGTGCGCTGTCGCTGCATTTTTCTCTCCCGCGCTCATTAATTTTGAGGTTAGGATTAATGTTTCTCTATCCTCTATCGAACCTTTACTGTCGCGTCTACAGCGTTTTCTGTTCTGTTCATGTATCGCAGCTGTGACCGTTTTACTGAGTCGTAATTTCGCACATCTCGATACCATTTGCCTTTCCCATTTCACCGCGCCTTTCGTCGGCACTTCGCTGATTATACACACGGCAACATATAAAATAACTCTAGATTCTGGATTATATGCTTTACATAATTTAACTACTTCTGTATATAACTCTACACCCATTTCGTTTGGCTGAAGCGCTGTCCATTTAACAAACTCAGGCTCGCTTAAATATTGGTAGCCATGTGTTGTAAATTTCTCAGCTGCTTCTGGACTAGTAAAGTAAATTTTTACGACACCTCTGCCTTGTGCTAAATACCCTTTATGTGCTATTGTGCTAATTTGATGTAAGGAATCAGCGTCTTCCTTTGCAGCTGATATAATTTGCCTACATAATGCACTTGCTCTAGAATATAAACAAACTTTCCTATGTTTCTCCCAATGTGCTCTTCTGCATTCTTTTGAGCAGTACATCGTTGTGCAATTATGACATGTTTTGTAATGCCTTTTAGCATCTGAAGGCGGGGCACGTGAGGGACATTTAGGATATTTACACTTAACAAAAGCATCGTCTACACTATTTTCAGTTTGTAACGAAAGAAGTGACGCTCTAGACTCGTGTCTAGTTAGCGTACTCTCGGAGCGTAGTGTTGCAGCGTCTAAACTAGTCCTGCGATCTAGCGAAACGGTTTTATGGGCAAAAGGCTCACTTCTTCTTCTTCCGCGTTCACCCTGCGCCGACTTCGAACGCCTAGATTCTTGCATCGTAGTTGGAGTATCAACTGAATCCTTGTCTGTGAAAAATTAATTAATTAATATTTAATTATAGATTATTACTTATAGAACAAATAATTGAGATGTAAAACCCAGGACCATTCTTGTAATTAAGTAAGTAATGAGATTCTATTCTACGTGACAAGACAGTCATGCTTGGAAATCGCTATTCTATGGGGTCCATGCTCATTTGACAGAAGATAGTGTTGAGTCTGTGTAGTTAGTCTGAAAGAGTAGGTAAAATCAGACCATAAACCATGGGCGACATTTATTGTTGATATTTACTCATTATTATTAATGTTTCAGATGCTTTTTATGTGAATTCATATGTTGTGATATGTTTTACCGGCATGAAATACAATAAAATAAATATATCTAATATAGTTAATATATTACACTTATCCAAAAAATATCTCCTTGTTTTATGATCCGAGAAGGGTATAGTCGGGTTTGTTAAATATTTCAAGAAAATATGATCGATGATTCTCGTATACCTGAAGGCTTCTCAAATTCCAGTTCTATCAGTCACAGTGAGAAACGTATCTGTATTTTAAAGCAGTTAAGCGAGCAATGTTCATGAGTAATAGAGGTGCGAGGTAAGGTAAATATAAAAATTGGAACGGCTCAGACTTACATATTGTTCCTACCTGCTCGTTCGGGATCGGGACTCGGGTCGGTGAAGGAGCTTGGCACGTCGCTAGGGGTCCCAATATAGCGGGACGCCGGGGAAATGCTACTGTGTCCACTGCTCGCTAGCTGCTCGTAGCGCGGACTCTATACATTATATTATAACGAATTATATTATATGCATTACATTATGATACGTATTGCTTACATTCAGATTTATTGACTACAACCAAATAAGAAATCTCCTACAACAATTTCAACTACGAGTTGATGTGTAAGTCACATTTTATTTTCATTAAAATAATTAGTACATCAGTAGTCAGTAAGTACATTTTTATTTGAATAAGCTATATACTGATAAATTAACCTGGTTCATTTATTTCTAAAACCTATATTTAATATAATAAAGAGGAAATGTTTGTTTGTTTGTTTGCATTGAATAGGCTCTGTAACTACTGGACCGATTTGGCACATATATAGAGTATACCAGGGCGAAGGACATAAGTTACTTTTTATCGCGGAAAAATGAACGGGTTCTACGATATTAACTTATAGGCGCACGAAGTTGCGGGCAACATCTAGTAATGAATAAACATATTGTTTTAATAGTATTTAATCCTCACGAAGGTAAAGGCACATTACTAATCTTGTGCTTAGTAATCGTACCAATTTGTAGACTGTATACTTTTTTAGTTGATTGATAAAGCGATAGCATTTAGTAATTTGTAGGTAACTAGGTAGGTACCTATAATAAAAATAATTATTATTATCACTACACATATAATAAACTAATAAACTTTTTTTCATAATATCTTTTAAATAAGTGTCGGTTACCTTTCCACCCATCAGGTAACAAGGACTCGCAGATTTTCTCGGACTAGGTTGTGGGGTGGGGATTCTCGCTGGTTGCGAAGGTAGGCCGAGTAGGGAGTCCAGAACATCCTCCAATGTGGTGGACCCTGGAGACGGCCTCGTTACACCCAGATTCAACGAACGCTGAGAGTCTTGCCAGTCTGCAAGTCAAATTATACTAAATGTTCTATTTATTGACCTTTTCGTCAGATTGCGTTTATAAAGTCGATATTTAATATTTTAATCGATACATATGATTTTCGACCCTAGTTTATGAGTTGCCAGCAAATTACTTCTTCATGCCATCATACAAATAATTGCATAAAAAATTGGTATATTTTGTTGTTCATAACATAGTTATAGTTAGATTAAGAATGATGACTGTGTTATTACATAAGAAGTAACATTATATTTTCATCTTATCCTTTATTTATTTTTTATATTTTTTATCTTAGGGTGTGCATTCTAGTTTATATTAAACTATTCTAAACGATAACTTTTAATGATGTAAGAACATTAAAAAAATTCAAATGTATTAACTAATATAATTAGTATTACATGATAAAAAATATATAATCAAAAACAGTGGCCCAGTAAGGCGCGAAGGGTAAATTAAAAGTTTTCAAATTCTTACGGATTATCTTTTTGGTATCAAAAGATATATAGGTATATGGAAAACATATTTAGGGACATTTGCAAGTATCTAAAATATGAATAACATTGAGTAGGCTCATATTTTAGGGACATTTGTATCTAAAATATGAATGACATTGAGTAGGGTATTCTTGAATCTAGCTACTGAATTTAGCTACTATTATTTTTATTTCGAAGGTTCTAATTAGTGCTTGTTTTTCTGAGCGATGTCTGCTAATTTTCAGCTATTATTTACCCACAGAAATTATCTTTATTATAAACTGCCATTGTTTAAGGATTTCACTATACTTTTAAATATACTTTGTTAGTAAAATTAACTCTCAGATACTTAGATAAATTATTAATAAAATAGCTTATGAAAACTGTGCATACATAAGAGAGAAATATTCTAACGGCCGAATACTGGAACGATAGTTAAATTAAGTGACGCTCAACTCTCAAGTCACATGCTGTCCTTGTCATTTCGGCTAGCAGAGACAGCGACAGCCTGTGAATAGGAGGGCTCTTAATTTTGATTAGCGTTTCACTATTTGGCCGTAAGTAATAAAAATACACTTACCCGTTATGTTGTTTAGTATTCATAGTAAAAATCCATATTTTAATTGCTAAAAATACCTTTGTTATTCATGTACAGTTATGAACATAACAATACTAAAACAAAATGAAACCCAAAAATAAAACAAAAATAATAAAATAAAACTGGATATATTTAATAATAATTATAGTAAAATGTAAATGAAATACATACAATTCAAATTAATTTAAAGACAGACAATATTATTAATTCAAGACTAAAAACATTTGTCACTTAATAAAAAGGGAGATTCTCTAACATATTTATCTAATATTTTTCTACGTCAAATATTTAAACAGATTTTAGGTACTATTTTAATTTTGCCGATTAGAGAGCTATATAATTTTCTAATTATTGTATGCAGCAACATTTAAGTATTCGTTCGAAAAATTAAAAAAAAAATAAACAAGAGAAGTGATCAAAGGAAGTGATTGTCCTCGATTTGTCATTCGAAAATTCTGAGTTTAAACTATAGTGTAGCCAGATATAAAAATTACAAAAATCGACTTCTTCATTGGTCAATCGTTATTCGGTTTTTTCGGCGGTGCAAACTCTGAACGTGATACGTTCTCTAACCTAATCAGAACCTGTATAATTTACTGAGGGCAAAACCCAACATAAATTACGAGGTGATTCAAGTAGAAGGAACTTAAATATACTTTTGTTCGTTTATCACTTCCCACCATTACAACTATTTTGGTTCTGATAACAAGCCGTCTGTGTCTACATCGGGCAATGAACAAAATGTATGTTGAAATATTGTGACTTAAGACAAAATTATAAATCAGAAAATAATATAATCGAAGTAACAGAAAATTAGCACCTAAAATGTAGCAACGATAACTGTATTTACAAAACTATCATTACATGTCTAGCATTAAAACTAATATAGATTTGCATTAAAAATAAACACAAAGAAAATAATTTATTCTGTACATAATTAAAGTTATTACTAATATAATATGTAACTGGTACCCATTACTCCAATTGAAAAATATAGTTATGGCAAAAATATCTGTTCAAAAAAAATCTTATGCTATTGACTATTTTACTAATTGATTGTGCTCTAAAATTGTGTAAAATATATGATATGTCTGAAGATTTTGTGAACATAATATTTATAAACAAATATTGGATACATTACATTACAAATGCATTAATAAATCTGCATAAGACTAAATATAAACTTGTAAAAATCTATTCATACTCACATTTTATAAACACAAATTAGTAGAAGTGGGTACGAATATTCTAGCAACATTAAATAGCCGCCATTTTGAATAATAAAATGTGAGTAAGTGTAGCCACAAAAACTTTGAAGCTGCTAAAAGCTGTGCTTTTCACAATGCAAAATACACTCTATGACAAGTGTTCGGTGCTCTGATGTAATATAAATGGTCCTGAGTCTTACAATACAGTCTATAAAGCTTCACAAAATGAAATCCATCTGTTCTGAAACGTCACGATTTCATTCCACAGATAAAAACAGCACAAATTACGCACAGAGTAAAAATAACACTGCAGGTAAAGACGGGCTAAATGCAAGTGTGAATGGTATTTCAGGTACGTTCTTGTTTGTTTAAATTTTCGACTGTTGCATCAAAGTTGGCGGTCTTTATTTATGAAAATTATTGCTTGAATGGAAATGATTTAAAGGCTTTAAAGACAAGTACGTAAATTACAACATTTTAACTCTCTTTTTAAAGCAATATTAATCTCATATCTCGCATTGGACCAAACAGTTTAGTGTTTCACGTGTTTGATCATATAGCAAAAAAAAGTAACGTCAAATATGACAGTTAAACAAATGTCAAAATTGACAGCTCTAGCTAAACGTCAGATTTGACATTTCTTTTTTTTTCGCTGGTACTTTTGTTCGTGGATGGCCAAGACCGCCAACGTTGTACAGTTACGGGAATGTGTGGTGGGCTAAACCTGCAGTGTACATCACGCTCGCTCACCGGGCGCGGCGCGGTGCTCGAGCCGCAGCGAGGAGGGGGGGCGCGGGTGCGGCGGGGGTAGGTCCGTCACGAGCGGCGTACGCGGAGACTCCAGGGGCTTTGTACCTGGAACATACAACAAGACGAGAATAGAGAATGAAAATAGAATAAAGGCTTGAAAAGATTAGTTTTTCTTTTAAAAACGTTGCTAAAGAAAAAACCTACCAGTCTTATAAATGTGAAAGTTTGTGAGGATGGATGGATGGATGTGTGGGAATTGTGGGGGCCCTAAAGGGAGATCTCCGACCGAGCGAGGTGGTATGCTCGGTGAGGCCGACCGTTTGTTACTCTTTCACGCAAAAAACTACTGAATGGATTTGGATGAAATTTGGTATGGTAGTTTAGCATGGGCGTAGCCAGGGGGGTGGGGGTTTAGGGGGTTCAAACCCCCCCCCCCCCGAAATGCGCCGGCTGGTCCATATGGATGACCTATAATAACATATACAGAGGCATATTTATAAATTTTGTGCCCATGCCAATTAAAATATTTTGCCGCCCCAATAACCCTATCTGAAAGATGATTTTTTAAAGTTATTTTAGAAAAAAAATCAACAGCCTAAAACAGAACTTTAATACTAACTTGTTCTATATGTAGGTATGTGTTTATGTTAAATGCATTGAAACTAAGAAAGCGAGCGATGTTTTTACGCTTTAACCTGTTAAAATCTTTTTATACTTTAAGCTCTGAAAAAATGTTGTACCTACTTTAAAAAAACAATAAAATCAATAGCCTAAAACTGGGATTGCGAATCGCTACATGGCACGCGTGCCACCGAATCCCCGTATAGCATACGACACAATATTTTGGGCACGTCACTGATCACAAAATTTTGTAAGTAATTATTTATTTACCTACGAAAAAAGTGTGAAATAAGTAGGTATTATATGACAAACCTAACATAATAAGTTATCTGTCATCTATTTCGCAACATCAGAAATTACACTATTTTAACTTTAATTTAAATTACAAAATGATCCTACTTTCACAGTCTTTTAGGGTTTAAACTTTGAACAGATTTAACCTATTAAATAGGGAAAAAAATTTACTCGCTCGCGTTTAACATAAGGAACATAATAATATTATATTATTTAGTAGTGATGTTCTGTTTTAGTCGGTTCATATTATGATATTTTTCCGAAGTTCACCGTTATTCAGTGTTTAAGTTTAACGATTGAATAGACTTTAACCTATAGAATGGGAAATAAATTTTTCTCGCTCGCTTCGCTCACTCTTGTTTGACAGAACATATTACTATAAAATTTAGTACCGACGTGCAGTTTTAGGCTTTTGATATTTGTATTTTTCAAATCACACAGTTTTTCAGGGCAAACCCTGAAAACCTGTCCTTAATAGCTTAAATAGGTTTAAACGAAAAAAAATGGGCGCCAATTATTCTAATGTTATATTATAAAATGATCCTATTTCCACAATCTTTTAGGGTTTAACGTTTGAACAGATTTAACCTATTAAATAGGAAAAAAATTTGCTCGCTCGCTTCGCTCGCTCGCGGGTAACATAAAGGCCATTATATTATTTACTATCGATGTTCTGTTTTAGCCGGTTGATTTAATGGTATTTTTACGAAGTTCACCATTATTTACTGTAGTGTTTATATTTTAGTTTAACGTTTGAACAGATTTGAACGTTAAAACCTGTAAAATAGGAAAAAAAATTGCTCGCTCGCATCGCTCGCTCGTTTTTTGCTTAAAAAACGTATTATAAAATTTAGTACTGACGTTTAGTTTTAGACTATAAATATTTTTAGTTTTCTTAATTACCTACACAGTCTTTCAGGGTTTAAAGCTTAAACAGGTAAAAACGAAAATAAAAAATTCTAATATGCCCAGGGCTCCTAATAGGTTAAAGACGGCTCTGGTTATTTAATGTACTTGTAGTCGTTTTATTTTCTTGAACCCCCCCCGAAACTAAATCCTGGCTACGCCCATGTAGTTTAGGCTCTGGATTAAATAAAACATAGGCTACTTTTTATTCCGAAAAAGTACAGTGTTCCCGAGGGATACTATATTTACGGGCGGGCCGCGGGCAACGGCTAGTATATAATAAAAACTATAAGGGTCTTACTAATAATCGCTGTATAAGCTTTGAATAGTTATACAGTGTTTTGTCTCCTTCTATCGAATTAAAAGTGTCACTTGTGTGACGGGAACAAAACACTGAATAACTATTCAAAGCTTATACAGCGTTTATTAGTAAGGGGGTAGAAGTTGAATTAAAAATTTCAACATGGTGTTTTTTATCCTAAGTTCTCATTAATATATAATTTATAAATTATATCTGATGGCTGATACTCATTTTTGCATTTTAATTCAATCTAAACGTCTAAACCTGTGTTAACAAAGTTCAAAGGCCCAAATATTTTAATGACTATTCTTAAAATGTTCTTAAGATTATCCTTGAACCTACTTAAACAACAATAAATTAGATTGTGGGAAATTATTTGTGAATAACATTGTATTGTATTTTTTGTATTGGGGCCAGTCAATTGTAATAACTAGATTTACCACCAAATTATTATTATAAGTATTATATGTTCTTTGGATATCGGCTACTGTATTAGGTTTACACTCAGAAATCCTATCCAATACAATGTCCAAATTAAACTTTCTATCCTTTATTTATGCATTCTTTATAACCGGTAAGGCTAAGACCATATGATCCGAAATCAGGAAGGCTGGATAAGTTTTAGATTGAAAATAGAACTCTGAAGGAATACAATAGAGCTGAAAATCGAACACACAAATGTCGAGTCAAATGTCAACATCATTTAAGCTCGACACTTCGATTTTCAACTCTATATTGTATTAGCGCAGAGTTCTATTTTCAGTGCTCTGAACATTCCCGGGCCCGCTGGATTCCGGATCATAATATACTGCCAGCCTAACTCATCAAGTATCGCGGGTATCCATGAGCGGCGGTAAGCCGTTGCCTTTGGGCGTGGGGTTCCTATAACTCCATCAAAGATTTCATAACTCAATATAGGCAATGACGTACATTTGACTGAACAAATCTTCATACAGTAAAAAGTTACGCCATCTTGGTTTTCATCATACTTCAAACGTCAGCCATCTTGATTTCATCATACTTCAAATGTCAAAATGGTCCCAAAAATCTCTAAAAGTGGTGCCATTTAACTGGAGACACCTTTGCTTTAACACGCCTCGTACTCGTAACTCCATTCTTATCGGCTTTACATATCACTGACTTTTTGAAGACCCACATCCAAATCCCAACCTATTAAACAGGCTAAGGATTCCCTATGAAGGAGAACTAGCCAACGCCACTGGCGCTCACCATCATCTGCTCGTTTTTACTTACCAACAAAAGAACTCTCCAGCCAATACAGCTTCTGGCTCGAGCGTGGCGACGGCTGCCTCTCCACGTCGCCGTTCGCCGGCTCTAAGCCCGACACGTAGTGCACGATCGCTGACGTCACTTCTTTGATCGACGACTGTATCTCTTCGGAGGCCTTCGCGTTAGCTGTCTGTTGGAGGAGCGAGGACGCTAGCCTGGAATTTTGTGTTTTTTTTTAAATTAAAAACAGGCAAAAGGTAAAATTCAAAGTAAGGGTTTTGTCTTTTTCAGACGAATGCTATAATAAATGCTTCTTTTACCACACGCTCGATAAAGATCCAAATATCGTGATATCGAGCGTGTAGCGTGGACTTTTGCACTTGGTATGACATGCATCATCAGCTTAAATAATATTGTAAAAAATACAGATCCCTGGCATCGTCCTTTTCTAGTAACTCTTGGGCTATAAGTTTAAGGTGCATACTCGAATATAGATCAAAATAAACTCCGCCATATTAAGTTTCAGGAAACTATATTTTTATGAAAAAAATTCGGACACCACTAGGTAGGTACCTACCTATATTATGGTATTTATTTAAATTCTAGAGTTTTAAAAGGTTTTTGCTAACATTTCATGCGGAATTGAATGTTCACGTCCAAACCTGTGTGCTGTGATTTGTAAAATCCTTTGATCACAGGTGAAAGAACAATTCTATATTTTATTTCACTGATCAATTTAAAAATACTTCGCCAAATACATTAAATTTAATAAAACTTGGGAACCTCTGTATTCTGTAATGACGGGCCATCTCTGGAATATGCCGAGGTAGGGGGATCTCTGGAATGACCAGCAGGTCTTAAATGGGTACATTAAGTGAATCGTATTATGAAACATCAATTCATGAAGAAGTTGCTCTTACTCTTAACTGCTTACATTTATTTTTTGATAGTTTTCAATAGAAACGCGTTAAATGATGCACACAATAAGTGCCGTTGCCAGGTAGCCGGTGCCGGGTAGTCGGTCACGAAGTGTATGGCCATGTACGATAGCTTTAACATGTATCGGTGTACATGGCTATACACTTCGTGACCGACTACCCGGCAACGGCTACCCGGCGTGTGCAACGGCACTAAGAATTGCTTAATTGTCAATGATGAGAATAATTAGAAGTTATCGTTATAGCAACTTCTTCAAAAGTTGATGTTTCATAGTGTGATTCACGTACTGGGGCCATTTTAGACCTGCTGAGCGACGTGTGCAATGTTCCGTACCTCTCGTGCGGCGTGCGGGGGGTGTTGAGGCGCTCCTGCGACCGCCAGCCGAGGTAGGGCTGACGCGCGCTGAAGGACGAGCGTGCGGACGGCGAGCACAGCGGGCTGGCGCCGCGCAGGCTGCTGCGTGTGGACGAGCAGGGGGACGTCTGGAATACATTCAAAATAGAATTATTTATTAGCCCTAAATCCTACTACTATTTTAAATATCTAGTTTTTGAGGATGGATGGATGAATATTGGATGTTTGTTACTCTTTCCCGCAAAACTACTGAACAGGTTTTGATAGAATTTCATATTATAGTAGTTTGAGCTTTGGATTAACATATAGGCTACTTTTTATCCCGAAAAAGTACAGTGTCCCCGCGGTATACTGTTTTTACGGGCGGCGCCGCGGGCAAAAGCTAGTAATCCTTAATACAGTCCAAGCGCTAAGGAAATGAGAGGAATCCGATTCCTCGGATATCGCGCGCGGACTGTAGTCTCCTTATGATGACAGATTAAGTGGACAAGTCTCCTTGGAGTGTGTCACTTTCTGATACCTTTTCACTACCCCCTAGCACAACTCAGGACTAGCTTTAGTCGAGTCTGGAGTGTTCTTACGTGATTTAAGTCAAGTCTGCTGGTGGACCACCGCTGCGAGCTGCGGCGGTGGGGGCGCAGCATCCACGCTGCCCAGCGACGTGGTCTTGGAGTTGAGCCGCGGTATTACCTGGTTAGAGTTGAGCCTGCTGGTGGACCACCGGCCGAAGCTGGTGGTGTGGGGGGACAGCTGCGGCGGCGGGGGCGGGGCGCCCAGGCTTCCCAGCGACGTGGTCTTGGAGTTGAGGCCGGTCCACCGCGTGGATGACGCATCAGACAGCCGCTTGCGGAGTAAAAACCCTTCCCGGGGAGCCGGTGCGTTCTTGTACCTGGAGAAGTGAGATAGGTAAGACTTTGTGGATAAAAGAACTACTTGGACGGAGAGAACGTTGAAACCGACGTAAAATAACGAGGACATCAGAAAGAGGGGTTGAGATCTAGAAATCCAGCAGTACATATTATAACTGCCGATGTGGTGTGGCCAGTGGCGGCAATATTAGTTTATTCTAATTATAAATAGTTTATTCTAGCCCGCAGACGGTTCGACCGTCTGCGGGTTTTCAGCCTTTCTTATTCAAATTAAAAAGAGCTAAAATATCTAAAAGCTATATACGCAAATATCTCGCTTTAATTTTTTATATTAGAAATCAAATATACAAAAAAAAAAAAACTATTGTTCTTATCCATGGTGCTTGGCTTAGCCTCAAGTCTCAACTCTCAAGACATAATTGGGTCAGACTCCAATTAAGGGTTTAATTAAGTTAACCACAGATTGGCCTCTCAGTTCCAGTCATGTAAGGTGCAGGCTTATTTACGGCCAAATACTAAAACGCTAATCAAAATTAGGAGCCCTCCTATTCACAGGCTGTCGCTGTCTCTGCTAGCCGAAATGACAAGAATAGCATGTGACTTGAGCGTCACTTAATTAAGAGCCCTCCTATTCACAGGCTGTCGCTGTCTCTGCTAGCCGAAATGACAAGGATAGCATGTGACTTGAGCGTCACTAAATTAAGAGCCCTCCTTTTCACAGGCTGTCGCTGTCTCTGCTAGCCGAGACGACAAGGACAGCATGTGACTTGAGCGTCACTTAATTAAGAGCCCTCCTATTCACAGGCTGTCGCTGTCTCTGCTAGCCGAGACGACAAGGATAGCATGTGACTTGAGCGTCACTTAATTAAGAGCCCTCCTATTCACAGGCTGTCGCTGTCTCTGCTAGCCGAGACGACAAGGACAGCATGTGACTTAAGCGTCACTTAATTAAGAGCCCTCCTATTCACAGGCTGTCGTTGTCTCTGCTAGCCGAGACGACAAGGACAGCATGTGACTTGAGCGTCACTTAATATAACTATCGTTCCAGTATTCGGCCTCAAACGCTACATAAATAAAGAGATGTCACATGCCCTTGTTATTCTGCTAGGCAGACACAGGGATAGCCTGTGAATCAGAGAGCTCCTTACTTTAAGTAGTGTTTGTATTTTTTTCCTGTTGTTCTTGATCTGTGTTACCACTGTTTTACTGTCCTGCAATGTCGACTATGTTCCGAATAAAGACTTAACACATTCAGTGCCACTAACACGCCTAGCGTGTCCACACTAATCTTTATATCCATGCCGCGAGCACGCCGGGCGTGCTCTCCGTTTTTCATCAATATCTCAAAGATAAGACACTGTTTTTCACCGAAACGCTCAGAGCATAAACTTTGTGCCGTAAGCTAATGAATTCTTAAGTGGTTCCGTGATCTAATATTTTTTTCATGTTATCGAAAATAATTTATTATGTAATGCCGCGAACATGCCAGGCGTGTTCATCTACACGCGTTCTCAACCTTTTATATTGTTTGGACAATTTACTAAATTTATAATACGAATAAATAAATTACATAAAACCTTCACCTTTAATTCATCTGTAGAAGACAAAACACTGCTCGGTATCTATACTACATATATGTATATGTAGTATTACAAAGCTGAAGAGTTTGTTTGGTTGAACGTTTCAGTCGTAACGGTAAGTTTTTCGTTAAAAACAGAAGAGATCTAATTTGTAGAGGACAAAATTTCCCATCTTTTTTTAAACCAAACTTTTCCCTTTATTTTTTATATTTTTCCGATATATTCAGGTAAAAAACCAAATTTTTTCTTTTTGTAAAGCAACTCAAAAGTTTTTGGAGATACGAAAATTTGATTTGATTTGATTTGAACCAACTTTGATTCAAAAATTTTTTTGCGTATCTCCAAAGATTATTGAGATACTTTATAAAAACAAAAACCTTCTACTTTTGGACGTTTATTTGATGGGGGACTATCTGCTTGCGTCGCATCATTATCATATTCCCCTGTTTCCAGCTCATATTTTCTATTCTCTAAAAAAATCATAAATAAGTAACCAAAGGTTGGCATTCACTGATCAAATTACGATAAATACTTACCTCGGAATCTATTTACTGCCATAATTAACCCTTCGAAACCACAAACAATGCTAAAAACAAAATATCTCTTCAGTAACTCAAGAAGGACTAATGAATAAGCACGGTTGAAGTTGAAATAACGCTTTTTATGATTTTACCTCTTGCCAGTGAACACGCCTAGCGTGCTACGTAATTTCATCCTGCAGTGCCGAGAGCACACCTAGCATGTTTGCGTTTTTTATACGACGGCATCGCTGGGAACTACTAGAAAAATGTGGTGGCATTGAATGTGTTAATTATTTAAATTCCGTCGTAAGTTCGTAACTCGTAAAAATTCACCGCACAAAAAAAACAAGTATCTATGGATTCTTCCACACCACATAAATCGGTCCCCTAGTAAGTTTTCGAAGAACTTGTGTTACGGGTACCAGACAACGGAAATGTAATTAATAATTTTATACTATACACATTATACACATACATAATATTTTTGTTATCGATGAGACGATGACCCAGGAACATACGAAACTTTTTTGTTCCTTTGGCAGGATTCTAACACACTATTCACAGGGGGTCCAAACAGCAAAAAATCACTGAAATATTTACTTTATTCTGTTTTTAGTATAATTTGTTGTTATAGCGGCAATGGCAGCGGTATATCATGTGTGAAAAGTGTCTAGCTATCACGCTTCTCATACAGCCTGGTGAGTGGTAACAGACAGTCGGCAGACGAATGGTCAGCGGAAGCTTAGTATTAAGGTCCCATTGTAACCCTTATGGGTACGGAACCCTAAAAAGTATAAAATATTGTAAACCAGTCTTTCCCAAAGTGGGCGATAACGCCCCTTGTGGGCGCTGGAGGCCTAGAGGGGGGCAATAGGTATGTAAAAATTGGCGGGTGCTGTTGTTCAATGTTGTATATTGGTTAATTTTGAATAGACAAAAGATACTCTCCAGGCGAGACTAATATGTTTTTGAGGTTTATAAACTGAAAAAAAAATGGAAGGCTCTACAAAATAACTGATTTTCAAAGTGGGCGTTAGACAAAATAAGTTTGGGAACCTCTGTTGTAAACTGTACTTTTGTACAAGGAAATAATATTTTCTTTCACACGATTTAACCTTGTAAGAAGGTCGATATTAGTGTTTATGTTAGAAATTTCCGTGAATCGTGATATAACTGTGATTATATACCCAGATCACGAAACCACTTCTAACAAAGTGGCAGCTTATTATAAACGCGTTTTCTTTAGACTATTCGTTTAGGCTCGCGTTTATGAAGTTAACTCAAAAAATACTCTACTTGATAACTACCAATGGCGAAGGCTGGTTCTCCTTCATAGGGAAACCCCAGCCTGTATAATAATAGGTAGGCATTTGGATGAGGGCCTTCAAAAGGTAAGTGGTAAATAAAGCCGGTAGGAATGGAGTTATAGGAACCCCACGCCACTAATAACTACTTCTAGTATTCACTTACTATCTAGCTGTTTTCCAAGACTGCCGTCTGGTTTTTTTTATCGCATAAATGAATAGTACCAACAATATAAGTAAGTTCTCAGAAGAAATAGTAGGGGAACATGTTGTATCGCGGAACCAATTGGCTTATTGAATATTATCCTAGGACCTAGGGTGTTAGCGACATTTCTACCAAGTACTGACCATCAAGGGAGTGTACCTGTAAGACTGGAAGCAAGCCGCAACCAAGTTTGGGCTAATTTCGTCTCGAAATAACACATAAATACAAACTTTTTTTATAAACACAATAAAAGCTTAAAAGATTTGATGTTTATTCGACGTTCAAAGTCCATTTACCTAGTGCCTACGTCATAGATAAGTTATCTGTAATATAATCGATACGTTAGCACCTTATTGTGACCTATATTGGAGCTTACAATTGACACACATCGCCCTTTATTTAACAGAAGCTACACACACATCGTTATGTGATATATAATACGATACATATGCACCCTTATTAATAAACTATGATTAGCGTCAGAACAACTTTACTCCAAGACTCACGCAGAGATTAGGAAATATTGGTATTAATAAACTAGGAGTAAGGACGGAGTTAACTAATCAAAATTTACTCCCGGCGTAAAAGTTACTCCGCGGAGCCACATGGTTTAACGCTTGAGTAAGCATAGATTTGTATTGTATTTCCAATTTCTATTAAGATTTATATATACTAAACATAACCTAAATATATTTTCATATTTGTTTGGTGTTCGTTCAAGTACTTACTAGTGTCTGATTTTGTAATTATTATGGATTAAAATGAATAGAGATTATTTCATTGACGATTTGAGAATGATAGAAGGAATTGAAGAAATATTACCATTAATAAGGCATGTAAAATTGTATAAACCTCGCAATAACCCTTTTTATATAAATATAACATTTTATATAAAATAGCACAAATTCTAAAACCACTATTTTGATTTCAACAAGAGAAATACAGAATTGACATGTGTTCGCTTGTGATAGTTAAGATTCGTGGTTAAGATTGTCAAATAAAGTGTCAAATTTCAAAATTTAGTCGATTAAAAAGACACTGACAGTTGTTAGTGTCTTTTTAATCGACATTTCATTCATTTTAGTTCATTTTGTTCATTCTTTTCATGTGTGTTGCCATAACATACACCTTAATCTCAGAGTAAGAATTGTACTTCGTATTTATTATTTACCGTTATTAACACGTAGCTATTCTGTGACTAATCTAGAATTAACTACTCCCGGTGTAACTTTGGAGTAAGAGAAGAATAAGCAATTTTTATTAATAAGACTGATGATGTATTTAATTGACAATCAGCAATCGATAGCTTTTTAACGTATTCATGAGTAAATTGTAATTATGTTCAAAGTACTATCGCAGATAAACAATATTTTATTTTTAGCCGACTACTGCGAAGCCAAAAGGAATGATTTTAGCAGTCTGTATGTATGTTGATTCCACCGTAGCGCCTAAACTGGTCCGAATATAATAAATGAGGTGTCAATAGATTCGTAATAATAGCCCGGGTAACATAGGCTATAATTATAGTTTTAATAGTCGGGTTATAGATTTTTTCATAAAAAAATATGTATGAATAGATGAATTATTATAGCTTAGATGATTAAAATAGGTAATTTATTTTTGTATGATTTATAAATTGCAAATGGGTCCCGCCTGCTACCAAACACAACGTCAATTATTTCACTTGCTCATAGTGTAGTTGTTTTCTCAACCTTGTATCAGTCTTTTTAGTTTGATGCTTAGGTATTTGTCTTTTTTTTGCAGTCGAGTTTTTTATTTCTTTAATTATTTAATAAGTTATTTTAGTACACATTTTAGCATCAAAAGACGACAAAGCGGCACACTTCAGATTCAAGGTTTTTCTTGAAAAAAAAAAGCTGTAACAAAAGGTGTCTGTCTATACTTTATTCCCTACTTTTACGGTGGAGTAGAAGCGAATAAGCCCTCTCGTAGTTAAGCCCCCGGCTCGGCTATAATCCTATTGAAGATCTCTAACGGAAAGTATTAAACGGAAAATTTTAATCTAAAATATATTTCATTTTCTCCTTTCCCTTATTGCTATATAAACATCAGCAGTACATTAAGTTGATTTTTCATACTACGATTCATACTATGAAAAATCAACTCGTGGGTCTAAAGTTTGTATATTGGGAAAGATACCTGAAAGGCAAATCCGCGAATAAAATCAATGTTTATGAATCTATATTATATATAAAAGAAAGTCGTGTTAGTTACACTATTTATAACTCAAGAACGACTGAACCGAATGGCTGAAAATTGGTGGAGAGGTAGCTTAGAACCAGGAGACGGACATAGGATATTTTATCCCGTTCCCGAGAAACGTGACATAAAACGTGGTATTATGTATACAAAAACGGATTGCAATTACAATGTCTCGCTAAAACTCGGGAACGGCTGGACCGATTTGGTAATTTGGGTCTTGAAATAATTGTGGAAGTTCAGGAAAGGTTAAAACGGTGAGAAATATTGGAAAAGGTGTAGGTTGTAGGAGTAGGTGTAGGTGTAGGACTAGGACGTAGATTGCATTGTAGGTGTATAGGTGTAGTTTTCATTCATTCCAGTTCATATTTAAGACAGAACAACGTGTGTCGGGACGGCTAGTACGTGAATAAAACACATATTTGGTTACTAAAACGTTTGTCAATAGGTTTTAGTGAGTGCGGTTTGCGTTAAACCACAGACCACAACTTTTAATAGGCTTCATTATATCTAGCTCGTATCAAATGACATTCCATCAGGTGAGTGATGGTATCGTTAATGTAATCGCATCGCTATGTAATTTCCGTACGGAATTATTAGGCGGCCAAAGTTCAGACTTGGCTATTACGGAAGCCTTGGCTAGTACAGACTACCGCGCGACTTTTAGCCAGGGTTTACCTGGAAACGGTATTTGAACCTTTATGGCATATTATCATACTGACTGGGCAATGGGCAAGCTAGTCTATGGCTAGCCGCACACGTGCAATAATAATGTCAATAATTCCTATATTGACAATAATATTCCTTGTGTGCGGGCCATATTGCCGTTTTTTTTTGTATGTGTTGACTAGTATTGACAATTTTATTCTGTCAATAATATTGCACGTGTGCGGCTAGCCTATGAGTGAAGAACACAGAGTCACAGATGGTCAGTGCTAGGTATATAAAAAAATATTATGTTCCTCTTGCTTGACCAAAGAAAAGGAAAAATTTCCTTTTGCCCAATCTAACTTAAATTCTAATTATATTAAGTTGAACTTTGTAGCTTTCTAACTGTCGTGGCCATCCTGAAAAATATAACCACGAAAGAAAAGGTCCTCATTTATAGGCTAAGTAATATTATTTTATCTGTGTAATGTGTAGTTGCTTATTTTTGTTTTATATAAAAAGATATAAAGTACAATAGAAACAAAATGTATTTCACGCACAAAATGCCTAATGCACGCAATTTGTGGATAGCAACCCAGGCTTTTAATCAATTAGGCTATCTTTGATCAGCAATTTTCGTAAATTGAGTTACATATCGTCTTGGCTATACCCATATACAAGGTATACTAGAGGATATAGTATTATATGAAAACAAACGAGAAAGACAATCTTTTAAATTCAAAAATAACAAAATATTATTATTTTGACGGCCTCTGTGGCTCAGTGGTCAAGAACAAAAAAGTTTCCAAAGTTTCTAGACCATGGATGTGTATTAAATTTAATAATAAAATAATAATCTTATATATTTGTATGGTACCTATAGAATACAAGTAATACAAGTTCTTCGGACATTAAGCACGGGGAGCTGGGTCAGCCAGACTGACGTGGTGTGAAGCTTTCATAGATATTATTATTAAATTATTTTAACACTTTACCATAATATATTTTGTGCTTTTATTTTTCTTTCTTAGCTTTAAACATAATAATATACCTAAACTGTTGAAATCCAATTTAATTCGACCAAATTAATGTGCCAATGGCTGTGTTCCCTGGAAAAAGGCGCATATAAGCGCTTGTAAGCAAAATGGCGATTGCTAAGCGGTAAGTGCTTTCAATGCTAAATGATATTTTCCTCTAGGACACGTTTTCCTCTAAAAAACACTACTGATTTCAAAATAAATAAGCAAAATGGTGGATTATGTCAGCGCTACTGAAGTTAGTAAACGTGTCCTGGCCGACAACTGTCATTTTCGTTTTAGCGCTAGTAAGCGCTAACAAGCCGCGAAACACAGCCATTGTGATTATTGCACGGACATCAGTAAATAAGTGAATTTTAAATCGGTAGCATTATAATGTATCATTGTTTTATTACAATAACAAAAAATTGTAGAAAACCTGAACAGAGCTTCTAGCTTCGATCAAAACCATATTTTCTTAAATTCTTAAACGTCTTTCCGTAAACAGAATACGTAAGTAATTCCTACGTTGTAATAAATAATTTAGAAATGTTGTATAACTCTTCCTGTGCTAATTTTCTTACAGCTGAAAGAATAATTCATGAAGAATAATCCAATAAATGTTTACAGGTAAACAAAAAGTTATTAGGCAAAGTTATGGCCTTAATAAAGATGTACGCTTTATGCATTTGTTTGCCACAAAGATCATGAAAATTTATTACAAATTTTTTTTGGTAAATACAATTTCACAAATCATAAAATTAAGAATATCGTTATATCCAGGTTGATCAAAGAGAGATATAATCCGCAGGTGGTTTTATTGGGTAACCCTATGGTTGGAGTCCCACATAACCCCGGGCCACCCGACCCGACGGAGGTGTAACGCGTTTCAAATGAGAATAGGAACGTCAATTGCCTTTTTCTGTCAAATATCACTTGAAAAGTGCGATTTTCAGAAAAACTTATGTGCATATAAATATTAATAGTCTTGCATCGAATTTAAATAAAAACGTTAAATAGTAATCAATTATCTAAAGATAAATTTAACTATCATAATATCATAACAGTCTAAATTTGAAACAATATGACGCCGACTCGATCCTATTCTCATTTGAATCGCACTATATAATGTCTCCGAAAATCAATTACGGATACTTTGGGCACATGATCCACTGCTTATGTAAAGACGTTTAGGCAAAAAAATAATTGTCATACTCAAAGTAAAAATTCGTCTCATGTGTAATGGGTGACTCTCCGAAAAACGCAAACTCGCCAATATAAAGATATTTTTTTATATAGTATGACAATTATTAATCTGCCTAAACGTCTTTACATAAAAGCAGTAGATCACATGGCCAAAATATCTGTAATTGATTTTACCGAACCTTATACACAATTTCACAAATCAGAAAATTAAGACTAACCTAACCTAACGATATTAGGTCATCCAGGTTAATCAAAGAAAGAGATAATCCGCAGGTGGTTTTAGTGGGTAACCCTATGGTTGGAGTCCCACATCCCCCCGGTCCACCCAACCCAACGGAGGTATAATGCGTTTCAAATGAGAATAGGAATGTCAATGACCTTTTCCTGTCAAATATCACTTGAAAAGTGCGATTTTCAGAAAAACTTATGTGCATAGATGTTTTGCATCGAATTTAAATAAAAACGTTAAATAGTATTCAATTATCTAAAGATAAATTTAACTATCGTAACAGTCTAAACTCGAAACAATATGGCGCCGACTCGATCCTATTCTCATTTGAATCGCACTATATAAAGCCTTTCCCCTGCGAGATAAAAAAAAGTTGACCAAAGAGATACTAGGGCCTCCCAGCTCGCGTTGTATTTTGTCAAGAGCCTCCTAGTGGTCAAAAGACCATTAACGTATCTACTTATCTATATCTTTTATCTTTGATGCACGGAGGTTATCGCTTACCATTTGGCTGACAGTTAGCTCGTTTGCCATGAAAATGGCTTGGTTAATAGAAAAATGAACTTTAATCAACTCCGTCCGTCGGCACATCCCATATTATCTACGGTAGTTGTTAGTGCTTGTCTTATTGGATAATGGCTTTGCTCGATCGCCTTAGAAATATCATCAATGCCAATGTATTAAGAGCATAATATGTACAATTGCTTGCAAAATCCATAAAGTAAACGTTTTCGTCATAGATGACGTCCTCTGTGGCTCAGTGGTTGAGCGTGTTGGTCAAGCCGGAGGTCGCGGGTTTGAATCCCAAGAAAGATCAAAAAGTTTTACTGAGTTCCTGGGTCATGGATGTGTATTAAATATGTGAATAATATAAAAATCTCAAATATGTGTATAATATAAAAGTATTAAATATGTTTCCGTTGTCTTGTACCCGTGACACAAGTTCTTCGAGAACTTACCACGGGACCAGACTGACGTGGTGTGAAGCATCCATAGGTATTATAGATGTATGTGGCCAAAAAATTTAAAGTTACCTACACATGTTTTTTTAAATAAAGCGATCTGTTGTATAACGTGTAAATTCCTATGAAAATTTGGCGTATCTTTTATCTATGCAAGAGCTCGTAACAGCACCCTATTAAAATTTTAAGAACAAGTTATCAAAAACTAAATATTATGTAGAACTCCACGTAAACCTAAAAAGTTGAAAATCTGGAATGCATAAGTGGCTCTCGGCCGTTCTGTGGCATACTTTACTTTTAAAGATAAAAAACGAATCTTTTAAAAAGATAAACTTACCATTCAGGTACATTAAGCTTCTGCAGTGACCTCTGCACTCTCAACTCGTGCTCGGAGAGCACTCGGTCTGAATTCTTTTGCAATTCGTTTTCCGGTGGCTGCAAAGAGAAAACAAAATTAGCACAAAACCAACGATGAACTAATCTACTGACTAAATTCTAAAAGAAAGTGCGATAGCAGAAACCAGTGAAATAATAGACATCTAGAAGCATACATTTATTAGCACACAGTTCACATGAAGCGTACACGGTAAATTAAATTTGCTGTAATCAAATATCAGCTGGCGCGAGACGATAGAACGATTCGAACAAGGCCCCCCTTCGCACTTGGTAGTTAATTATTTCTAGTTCGTATAAATTCTGCAGGGAAGAGGAATCGGCCATTCCTCGAGTCTTTATTGATTGCTTCAGTTTGTTGATAGCGAATTCGGCGTAAGCGTCATCATTGTCAGCCAAATCATCAATTATTTTCATCTCATTAGAATGACTTATAACGTTCTCGTTCAGTTCAGCACTTTCATTAATTCCATTCATTTTTATTACATCTGGCCACGATATTAAACGGTCGATAGTATCTTGACTCCCATTATCATGCCATTCCATAGACTTTATTAGATCCGATAAGCCATATATGGTCTCGTTCCACGAAGCGGACTGAGAAATACTCTTTAAAGAATCCGAATTTAGCGTCGATTTTGTGTTGCTGTCTTCATCAGCTGTGTATATATCATGATCAACGTCAGAGTACTCGGGCAGAGTTTCACTGATGTCTTCAATATTTTTGGATTGTATCGTAGAATCGTCAATTTCCTCTACTGGCGGAGGTGGGATACTTTCAATCAATCGATTAATAAAGCTCTGTACCTTCTCGTCTTCTTTGTAAAATACCTTTCTCTTTGTTTCGTCAGGATCTTGCTTAATATCGCTTGATTTGATACTAGCCCGGGAGGCTATCGAGTTTCTTAAATGCAGTCTCCGTATGTATATCTTAGATTTCCATTCGCTATGTTTGTTGCGAAATCCGTTTACGGTTAACGGGTTTTCATCCTCCGACTCGCTCCTCGGAATATCTGGATGTTTCGCATAGTAGATATCCCTCGATAGCGGCTTGTCGTAGATATGTTCGATTTGCACTTCTTCAAACGGCTCCAACTCGTGTGCGATCCATACTGAGTCTAAGCAGTGCCAAAACATATTTCGCTTGAGAACCTCCTCGGTCGTAAGCAACACTAGAGAGACCATTGTGCCTACGTGCGCTTTGCGTCTGTTAAATTCGGTATCGGCTCCTCTAATATACGTCGTTAACAAAACTAACACATTAAGTAACGTAAACATTCCCAGGAAATTCGAAAACAATCTCTTATCACTTCGATAATCATATTTTACTATTTCGCGTAGCTTTTTTTCTGTAGATGGCAAACCCTGCGAGGCCGTGGAAGTTATGTAAGAGTTTGTTCACCCGGATTAGTCTTGAAAACATTACGGCAGCAGATTACTGCGATGTTACATTGAGCTTTACTCTAGTATTCACTTTTAATTCTGCGTATATTTGATATCAATGATGATTAATAAACTTTACTTACTTTGATTAACACTTTAAAAGATTTTAGTCGATTTCATACACGTTTTGTTTTATGGTTCACTGAATAAAGATCGGGGCGGAAGCATGTTTTTTATTTGGTCATGCGTTGAGAGGTCAGCGTTGTAGATGGCGTGACTTTGACCTTGAAACTCACCCTGATGTCGGAGGAGGCTAGTAGGGCGCACGGGCCCAGCAACCCTACGGTCTCCCAGCAAGTCATCTTACGTAAGTCCTTAACATATAAAGCAACACAAAGCGCGAAGGAAAGCAAGCTCGGAAGGTTTGAACATTTGAACGGAATCCAATTACGAGGCTGAATCGCAGCGTTCGCGGGGCTCGGTGATCCGGGCCTGGCATATGGGTCGTGGAACACTGCTGGAACAGGCGGCCGCGCCGGTGCCTCCTGTCAGACTGAACTAGTAGTCGTGTCCTTGGCCAGCGCGCATGCGCCCACCCTCTCTCCTAACGGTATGGATAGGGTTGCCAGGTCGCCAAACCTAATAGCCGGACAGACCAGCCAGTTTGGCCGGACATTTGGGTAAAAAGGCCGGACTCCCTACATTCTTGAGTATTTTGTCTCAGCACTAATAAATACGATAGTAAAATAGTTTCTAAAATCAAGCCTTTTTGATTTTCGCCAAAAAAAATGATGCCTGTTCATTGGCATCGTTTGCGAAAATGCCTCATAAAATACGGACAAGCCGGACGCTATCTATTTTGGCCGGACACGCAAACAAAAAGCCTAATTCTACGTCCGGATTTATCCGGACGCCTGGCAACCCTAGGTATGGAAATGTCTCACTGTGACCAAGCGGTCGCAGTTTTCCACCGGGACATTTATTGCATGACTTTATTTGTCATCATTACCTATTTAACTAGCCATCGATTACTTAATTATCCTATGGATATCGATCTTCAGAATGTAAAGAAATCTAAATTTTATACGTCACAGAACTTTTGACCAATGTCACGTGGAGAATATTTATTCCAGATCGATCCACACAATTTAAGAATTACTCGTACGTTTTTAGTTCGTACTCAAGGATGGATCGTATTCGCACGCGATTCAAGTCTTGAAAATGTATACGGGATTGTCTTGGAAAATGACCAAACATGGACGCCCTGTACATCGCTGTAATGACACATATCTTGCAGAGCCTTTCATTTCAGGATCTCACAGGATGTGTATTGCTGCTTTGTGTTTTGTTTTTTCTCGTTTGATGTCACAAAGATAATAGCGGTAGGCACATACTAAAGAACAATAGGTTATTTTCTCAATATTAGTTTCTGTTAATATAGATTATTTATAGAGGGTGTGGCACGATTAATCTATATACTAATAATAAAGAGAAAAAGTTTGTTTGTTTGTTTGCATTGAATAGGCTCCGAAACTACTGGACCTATTTCGATGAAATTTTGTACAGATATAGATAAGACCACGGGGAAGAACATAGGCTTATTTTTATCGTGGCAAATTGTACGGTTATCGCGGAATTTCCTTTTGCGCGCACGAAGTCGCGAGCGACATCTAGTATTTAATATTACGGTAACTATTTGATGATAACAAGCTGTACTCAGTTGACGTACTGTCTCAAATATGAACTGGAATAAATAAATAACTATATAGTACATACATACACATGTACACTTTCTACACCTACTACCTATACCGACAACCTACTCCTACTAAGGCGAAAAAAATAGGGCGAGGCGCCCTATCACTAAGGGGTATGAAAAATATTTTATACCCCTTAGTGATAGCCTATCATTATACCTACCGAATGAACTCAGTGACAAACACTGACATGAAATTTTTAACCACCATACCTCAAATTTCAGCCATCTTAAATTTACCATACCTCAAATGTCAAAATGGCCCCAAACAACCCCAAAAGTGGGGCCATTTATTTGGGGACTGTTTTTGCCTCAACATGCCTCATCTTTAATATGTTTACGTCTATGCATTGGACCCTTAAAATGTCATTTACCGAGTAAACAGTTTAATCTAGGAACAAACTGTGTATCTTAACGAGATCTACAAATAGACTCGTAATTTTATCGATAGATATCGCCTTGATTCAGACCAAATAAAAAGTGAAGACAGATCTTTGTCGAACCTAATCTGAAACCAGTTTTTATGCATGGATGTAGTGCGCGCGTAGCTCTAGCTGCGCACTACATGATACATCCATACTAATAAATAGGAAAGTGTGTATGTTTGTCCATCTTTCACGCCAAAACTACTGAACAGATTTAAATGAAATTTGGTACACAGATAGTCTAGAGCCTGAGAAAGGACATAGGCTACCGCAGACTATCGCAGGGAAATGTATGGTTCCTGTGGGATACTATATTTATAGTTTCATGTCAAAACTACTAAACCGATTATCATGAAATTTAGCACAGATATAAAGTAGACCACGGGAAAGGACATAGGCTACTTTTTATCGCGGGACATAAACGGTTCCTGCGGGTTAGTGTACTTACGCGGGCCGAGCCGCGGGCATCAGCTAGTATATAAAAAACCACATACCGCGACAGCTCGCCTAACTAGGTAAGACGCAGTTTCGTTACATGTGGGTGGGTCACACTGTAATTACATTGCCAACATTTAGGATTTTAGACCGGCCTCACTGTGTGGTACGCAGATTTGTCTTCGCTTTTTTATTTGGTCTGAGGCCTTGATAAAGAAAGATAGATCAAAGGAGTATTTGCTTCACGAAGAACTTTGAACAAAAATAGGGATTTACTTCTTGATTTAAGCCTGCCTAATTCGATTTAGTTTTTAGCCTGTATATATTTTAAAAATTGTGTCTTCGAATGAAATAACAAAGAAAACAGCAAATATCACCCCTATACAAATAAAAATATTAACATGACTGATTAGCATTCATTGTTGTTACCTCGAAAAAGACACTTGGCAGAAAAAAACAGCAACAGTGAATAGCTTATGCATTGTGTAAATATTTTTATTAGTAAGGGGTTGACTCTAATTTCTAAACTCCTACGATAAATTACTCAAACGTATTTAAACGACACATAACGATACGGGAAGCAAACTTTTTAGTATGCTTTTTAACGTTTTACTTTTTAAAACATTGTAGGTATTTTTAAGTACAGGTACAGAATAAATATTAGTTACAAGTACAGGTTACTTCCTAGGTAATACAATATATCATGGCTAATTTAGTTTGTCTGGTATTACATGATGTAATTTGCATATACATCTAACAATTAGAGGACATCTGCGAAGTGTTGCTAATTAACTGTAACACTACTCCAGTAAGAAGGCTAAAATTTTATTAGCACGTCGTTTGCGCAATTGAAGGTACTGGCTGTAAAAAATAATGAGGAAGTTACTTTCGGACAGTATTAATTACGGTTATGACTTATGAATTTGAGAAGAAAAAACCTGCCAAGTGCAAGTCAGACTAGCTCACGAAAGCTTCCGTACAAAACTGCAAACGAAATCACGTTTGTTTAAATATAATAATTAATTTATTGTTTTTAGTAGGTATGAGTTGTTATCATCTGTGAAAATTTAGGTACATTTAGTCTGGTGGCAGACGGACGGACAGACAGACAGCGTAGTCTCAATGATAGGGTCCCATTTTTACCCTTTGAGTACGAGAAGCCTAAAAAAGAACTTATTCCATTTTTAAAACTTTTCAAGCAGGCAAGTTTATCTTTTGTTGAAACTTTTACAAAATATGTTATGGAATACCGAATAATAGTCATGATGAATTTTAATTTTTTTCTACTTTAAATCTAGGTAATCTAGAATTATTCAGGCTAACGTATTTTAAAACTTATAAATCACTTTTATCTGTAGGTGCATGTTTAACATAGCCGGTTATCACACGCAAAGTTAAGGTGCACCGCACGCTTGCATTCATTATGATAAGAATACCAAAAGGCTAGAATTCTTTAAACTTTTCATTCCCTAGATAAAATTTCCTTAAACTAGAAAGATCTAGAGTTTTAGAAAACTAGTTATTGAACATTAATTCCATAGTGGTATAAAAATACAATAAGGGTACCTTATTTTATTTAGATAACAATACAATATCAAATAAGGCTTTTATTGGTCTAATGAGGAAATAACCTAACCAGGAGCATCTCAGGACTCAGGACATATAACAGGAGGGTTCCGTAACTATTTACGCGCAACAGGTTTCTTAAATTGCTTCATAAATGACAGTCCGATTTCATCCAAATAATTTTCACAAAGAGTATTTACCATGGACTATAACCTATTACGTTGGAAAATTGCAAGTTTCTAGCTGTCATAGTTTAGAAATACCGAAGGGGGTTAATACTCGAAAATGGTTCAATTTCTTCAAGTTAAAAAAATCTATTAGATGATACCCCACACGATGGAGTAGAAATAGTGGCACAGCTAGGCATGGGCACAGCCTGAAAATACAAACGAAATTTAGTAGATAATAACCACGAGAAATTCCATCCAGATAATTACAACGTATTCCAGTGCCAACATAGATGTAATTCGAATAGGACAGGTATATGAAGAAAATTAGGGTAAAAGAATAGAAAGCGGGTGTCCCCAGTTTCCCCTATTCATTTGTTTGTCAATTTTATTCATAACGAACTTTATAATCATTTTCCTTACTCTATTTTGACACAGTGTAAAACCAATTTAATTCGTCTACTCAATAAGAGATGGCGCTATTCTAACGACGCTTTATTGTAATCAAGATTAAGTGTGAAGAAAATTATTATTTATCCATTACGAAACTCTTAAAAGTAAATAAATATTAATTGTTTACTAGTGTAAAACGATAAATTACTCAAACGTATCTAAACGATAAATAACGATACGGGAGGCGGTGCTGCATTTTGAATAGCTTTTCAAAATTGAACTTTATTCCTTACACAAGAAGATATAATATATACGTTTCGATGTAAGAGTTCGAATGTTAGGTCGCACCGCAGTATGACTGATATCATTTAAGAAACGTGTATCTTTTTGTATAGTGAATAAATTTCAATTTTGAATCTATGTGACCTGACCTTTAGTTTTTGTCGTCAACCGCACATAGTTCTGAAGTGTTATTGTGTAGCAATCGTAGTACAAAGCGCTCAATCAACACCTATCCTGCGAGTTAGCAGCAATTGGATGAATTGGCCAGGATTCAACAGTTGGATTAAGATTGGCGGCTCCATTTCTACGGAGAGTTACGTAAGAAACGGACATTCCAGTTAAACCGGGACTAAAAGGAAGGACGAACCGGAAAGACTAAAGGTCAGTTCATACCGCGACGAAACCCAAAAAAAATCACGTGTACAGAGTACATGTGCAAGTGAAGCTAATTCATTATTAAAAATGCAAAAATACCCTCACTGTGCATTAAGAACATTACTTAAAATTTGTACACCTAGCGCCTTATTGAACCGTACTTTAGAAAGTTAAGTTGTTATGTAATAAGTATAAGTAGCGTCTGACAGATGGTATTATATCAAAAATTGCGTTATATAAAAATTGCGTAATATCGTGTCGTGACGTGATGCGAAATTGCACTCTCAACGCTGCTAAAGTAGTTTGACTTCAAAAGTATCGCTCTTGCTCCATGTAACATCCCCCAAATACCAATATCCGTTAATAAAACACATTTCCGAATAACTTTCGTTTACCTTCAAAGGTTTTCAAAACTCAAGATAGACTATGACGTACATTTGACAGAACAACTCTTCATACAGTACATCAAATGTCAACCATCTTGTTTTCAACATACTTCAAATGTCAAAATAGCCCCATATAACTGGAGACACTTTTGCCTCAACATGCCTCGTCTTACTAAATTGTTTTTCCCACACATAGTATTAGAAAGTGAAATAGTGATTCTTCCGACGAGTAACACACGACAGTTGACAACGAACAATAAGTGTTAAAATAAAGGTAGATTATGTAAGTTTTTGCTTCGTGACGGCAATCCCATCTTAAAATCGTGCCTTTCCAGATAATATAACTTTTATTTAACCTCTGCGCCATCTTGTATTTAGATATGCACGGATGAGAAAATATAATTATTTGTTGTTTACTTTTAAGTATTATAGCACCAGCACCATTTAACGTAGTTACATGTTACCTACTCTATACTCTACAATATTTATATGCATGTCAATACACAGGACGAGCAGATTATTAAAATTTTCAGATTACTAAAATTTCACCAAAAATATTCTAAAAGATAGGATTAATGATTATCCAACACCAAAATGTTTCGAATATGGAACAAGCCGTAAAATCTCACCAATCACAGCGCTCCGTCAAGCCGCCATGATTGATTGTCGTCATTTGTCAATTTGAAATTCGAATTGAAATCGTACACGACACAGACCGACAGCTGTCTCGACAGTGAGTTGATGAAGTAGAAATAAACTTTACTGAAAGCCACAGTTTAATTTATCGCTTATCTAAGTAATCCAATTTATTTGGAGTAGGTATGCTTTCTACAAAAAACATCGCTTATGTTTTTAGATTAGATGTAAAAAGGGATAAGCCTGAGGGGATTGGAGTCCATGGTGTCTCATTTTATAATAATAACTCGAATTTCATAACCGGCACCCTCACCAACTTCGGTAGCGTTGGCCGGTTTCATTGAAACTAGACCAGCTACGCAGTAGTTATTTTATAGTACCTATGTGTGTGCGCAATACACAAGAGCACTTACACACGAGAGTAAAGGCTTTCCTTTACTCTCGTAACCCAGTGGGACGGATGACCGACAGTCGACACGACTGGCGATAGATCAGGCGCAGGATCGACTTTTTACTTGCCCATCCGATGCATGGATTATCTTTCTTGTCAGACAAACCAGTGATCAGCCTGAATTTTCTTTACCAGACTTGAAAACAACATTTTTTGTTGTTTCAACGCGGGGATCGAACCCATGACCTCCAAAGAGTTCTAAACCACTAGCGTCTATTGTCGCAGTTTGGTAACTTCTCGATCCCGGTAAACAGTAGAGATATTGGCAGAGTTGCGGGGAAAATCCTAAAAACGACGATTTAATTTTCTCATACCAACTATTCTCTGTGTTCTAAGTCACTTGACTGTCAAATATTTATGAGTACGTTCAGTTTACCTGTTTGCTTATTAATTGCAGTTGATAGTTAAGACCATTTTAATATTATACATCTATGGTTAAGACCAGGACCGCGCCGACCCCCAGCAGCGCCTGTGTGCAAAACCCACGAAGCGCCTCTTATTTTTACGAATTTTCATGTTTTAACTTTTCGGTGGCGGCCCGCGGCGCCCTCATCGTCTTGGCGCCTGTGTGCGCCGCACACATCGCACACAGGGCAGGGGCGGCACGGCTCTGGTTAAGACCAAACAATGTGGTCACTGGACTCGGGACAGCTAGTTTGTAATACTTAAAAGCTCAATACATAGACGTAATATATTATTATAAACGTCGATATGCCACGTCAAAAACTGTCTCCATTTAAATGGCCCCACTTTTGGGGTTTTTGGGGCCATTTTGACATATTTTGAGGTATGGTCTGCCGTCTTCAAACTAAAAGGCTGTTAAATGACAAAAATAGTTTTTGAGGTAGAGCTAAAAAACACGGGATTATTTTGAAATTGATGTTAAATGACAAAAATAGTTTTTGAGGTAGAGCTAAAGAACACGGGATTATTTTGAAATTGATGTTAGTGATTTTGTATAAACGATTGTTAATGTTGTCATGAATGTCTTATGTCAATATTAACAGTTGTTTATAGAAAATCACTAGCTTCGATTTCAAAATAATCCCGTGTTTTTTAGCTCTACCTCAAAAACTCTTTTTGTCATTTAGCCGCCTTTTAGTTTGAGGATGGCAGTGATAAAATCAAAATGGCGTAACTTTTTCTTATTTAAGAAAATTTGTTCTGTTAATGTACGTCATAGCCCATTCTTAGTTTTGAAATATTTTGCTCAATAGAAGAAAGCAGACACAATTTTAGTAGATTAATCAATAAAAGTATTTTACTATTTTTCACACATTTGTAAATATTTAGTACTTACTAAATACTAGTTTCCATTTCAAAATATGGAACTGCGTGTAATGGAGTCCTTTCATGCCTCTTGTCGGCATGAAAGGCTACGAGATGTCTTTGAATAGCTAATGCCTCAGGATTTGCCATGTGAACGACCGGGTTGCGCCATATTTGTACTCTGTGGGTCTAGCAGGAACATTTAGCAGCGGCGTAAACCGTGTAATGGTGTAACGTTAACAAATGAGAATTATATGAAAATCTGTCAAAATCATAACAGCGCCCATACAAGTTTGAAGTATTATTCGATAACGTTACATTAAACGCTGCTGTCAAATGTTCCTGCTAGGGCCTAGCCGTGCCTAGCCAGTGATAGTTCATAGTATATATTTTTAAGATTATAACAAAGCGATCAAAAAATACTAAATCCGTTTTCTACCGAAATAAACACACTCATTTTTAAAATAAAAATACACAGAAATAATATCAACATTGCAGTTTTTAACCGATTGATTCTTACATATTATCATATTGAAATACATAATTCTATTGAATACATATAGCTCTGTAAGTTATAAATATGTTAACCCCCTTACTAATAAACGCTGTAATAAGCTTTGAATAGTTATACAGTGTTTTGTTCATATCCTACAAGTGACATGTTTAATTCGATAGGAGACAAAACACTGTGTAACTATTCAAAGCTTATACAGCGTTAGTAAGGGGGTATAAGTTTAATTATTATGTAATCTTACCCATCATTCATTTTTACCAGGAAAACTATTTTATATAATAGGTATTGATTAGTACACTTTGGTGTCCATATCGATGCCTTACCTGTAACAAAAAATATACTTATTTATTTGAGAAAAAAAAAAACAATTAAATGAAAGTGCAATAACTTTAAAGTTTTTAATGGATTATAAGTTTTATGTCGCAACTAGCAACAGTGTGTGCTATTCAACGATAGGTGGCGTTTTCTACCTGCAATTTTTCGTTTGTACTCAGTAAAGTCTGGTAGAGTGTGCTGGTATTATTGATATTGTGTTTATTATGTGTAATAAAATTACGTCATATTTTAATGTTTTTGGTTGCGAGACATATTTAATTCTTAATTTGTAAAAATAAAAATATAACTAACCTAACCTAAATTATCTGTCGTAGTAGTGAGGAATATAAGCAATTCAGAATTCTTTACTCTAACACTTTGTTTGATTGTTTATTGTTTCAATTAACTTGGCTTGAACCGCGACAAAGTAATAGGGCATTTAACTTTTCTGAGAAAATGCCCACTTCTAAACACCATATGGCTCAGTTGCAAAATAATTCCCATTACCGCAACAATGTAATATAAGCCTTATTGCCTGTGTCGCAGATATCGTATTACATTGTGCTAATTCCTCTATTTTCGATGCAAGTGTTATAGCACAGAGCGCCTACACGTCCAGCGCAAGACAGCTTTACGGCATATCGATTTTATTGCCAGTATGAAATAGATAAGAATTTCACTCTTCATTGATGTTGTTTATATTCTAACATTGAAAAATAGCTTACATACTGTTGTTGTATGTACTGTTTCTATAATATATTATCTATTCGATGAATGACATGACGCATGACGTCAAGAAACAAGAAAATATTTTCGATACCTATTTAATATTTTGAAAACATTTTTTGTTGCAAGTTGCAACTTATATTTTGCAATCATGTATAAATCTGGAGGCACTGCAATGTTCCCGCCAAGGCGAACCAATCGAAGCACAATGGCGCTACCTAAACACCTTTTCTCGAAGCGCTTCGTAGATTTTTTGAACCCTCATAAATTGGGATTGGATTAATACCAGTTGAACGTAATTTTTGGAATATTTCCAGTAGCGGACATATTCAACATGTTTTAATTGCATAGCTTTTATACTTTAGATTTTATTGCTATCTAACAACGATACTGATGATTAAAATTCATAGGGTATTCAAACAATATATATTTTTTAAATTTCCAACTTTTATTCTCCAACCCCTTAAGCTACAGGATGTTTGTATGAGACTTCCGCAAATTTTGATGTTAGAGGTTTAATAATAGATATAGGGGTCCTTCTTATAAATAATAAAAATTACTGTCAGATCTCATCTAGAGCCAAGACTACATGCCCTAACTCTAAAAGCTTGCAAAAACTACATCTTAGACAAATTTTGTGGCTTGGCCTTTTCGTTACTACATGATTCATAAGCTACTAGAAAAGTAGAGAACAATGCGTAAATATTTTATCACTTACGCCCATGTAAAAATAGCGAAATGGTCAAGCCCATGTTTTGACTAAGGTCTGGACTGTAGAGTTATGCCTTGTAAATGTTATGGCGTGTAGAGTCGCTTGGCTCTAGATGAGATCTGACATCTTTTTGACGGCACGAGACATTTGGTCTCGTCTTGGCATCTTTTTACTAATTGGAAATGTCTGTTTTTGGAATATTATTTAATGTACTGTTACTTTGTTTTAGAAGGTTTTAACTTTGTAGTTTCTAAGCTCTACCAAAGAACATTTTAATTTATCTTTTTAAATATTGAATTGTATAAATTTTATTTTAAAAATGAACATCTCGTGCCGAGTAATAATTATTATATCAGCTAAACAACCAATTATTAAAAAAATAGTGACATTTATTTGAATAAAGAACAATATTGCGCCATTTTCTAATAAAGCATAGACAATGTAGTTTATTTGTAAAGTCACGTATTTGCCGTAGCGCTGCGTGTGTTCTCTATTTAATCGTATCATAGGACGTCAGCCTCCCCGCTCCCGCCGCGTTATCACATTCCACAGGATTAGCTCCTGCAGCGTGACGTCACAACATGGCCGACGAATTAGCGTGTAATTGGATGAAGCATAAACCGTTCCGTATCCGTAGTCTGGTATTTTACTGTTGTTTTAAAATTTACCTACTACACTATTTCCCTGTATAATTTTGTTTGTCCTTTCAATTGTGTTTGACGATTGAGACGAAGTTTTTTTAATGGACATACGTGTACAATCATATAAGGAAACTAGGTTGTGAAACTCTTGTAAAGAAAAAGAAAGGTTGTGAAAAATTTTAAAGATTTATCTATGCTAATATTATAAAGAGGAATGATTTCTATGTTTGCAATGATTAGGCTCCGAAACTACTAGACCAATTTTGATGAAAGAAGAGGGAGAGGAACGTCCCCACCCTCCACCCTTGACCCTTGTAGCACTAGGGGAGGTCTTGAAAAGTGTATCATTTTATTGTATGACGACAAATTTCTAAATCATGTGAGAAAAAAGGTAATGAGGGTTAAAAGTGAAATAAAATCCTGTAAGTATAATAATAATACACCATTTGATAGTGTTGTTAGTAAGGAACAATTTTTCGGAAATGATGGTGTAACCATAAGGAAAGTGAAATGTTATCAATCGTCATCCAATGTTTAAAAATTAGAAAATATCTATCAAATTGAAACAATAGTTATCAATCGTCATCCAATGTTTAAAATTATGAAAATATCTATCAAATTGATACAATACACGAAGAGGAAAGTGTAATAAATATTTATCTCATAACTGTGCACATGTTGTTACAGTTTTAGCCGCTCATCTGCGGTTTCCGGCCGGGTTATAGTTCACAGCACTTACCGAGTGGAATGCTTTTCATTCGCCAGAGATAGACCCATTCATCAAAATTACTTTGCAAGGTTACTTTCATAGCCGAATATTAGCAGTTTTTAGGGTTCCGACTTCCATAGTTCACGTCTTTGAACGTTTTTAAAATACCTATATATTGATATGTATACTTATTACGTATCTATAAACTTGACTATATAGGACAGGGTGAAAAAAATGTTCTTTTAGATTTTACAAATACTTGATATTCTATTCCAAATACTTCTATGTATATGTCACCGTAAAATTGTAAAAAAACCGTTAGATTGTAATATTACTAGAGATATTATAAAATGTCAATAGATTGTCAAATAAAAATTTCTTCTTACATTTTACACGTTATTTTATCGATTGGTTAAACGCCAAGTTAAGCGCCACCATATTTGTTTGCTTTTTCTTAATAACAATAATTATAACGAAAAATAATGCTTGCAATTGTAAGGAGAGATTTTTATTTGACAATCTGTCAACATTTTATAATATCTCTAGTACTAATATTAAATCTAACGGTATTGTCAATACATAACCACCATTTTCTTCTCCAGACGGAACAAAAAGTCACCCAGGTAGGTACTCCATTTTCTAATAGGACGCTTAACTTCAATTTGGGTCAACATGTCTACCTTCCATATTCAAATCAGGGCCAAATAACTATTGCATATTAATACTTACAGTTAAACCTTCTAGGTTCTCCAGGGACCTTAGATAATGTAAATCCTTAGAGACATCTGTGACATGTCTTGCATTGTAGATTTCTAGGCCGCTGTGTTTTTTTAAAGTATTAATTAGAACACAAGAAGTGTTGCCACTTGTCTAATATGACATTTTTACTATCAAGTTATCTACAAATAATAAACGAAAAAATAATTAAGCCAACATACCTATTACTGTTATCTATGGCAAATGAAATATCCAGAAACTAAAATAAAACTATATATAGGTATAACTACTCTTGAGTAAATAAGTATCACAGTTAAAATAAACTTTTCTTTTTCTTTCTTTTTTCTTCTTTTCTTTCTAAAAGTTTAAACAAAGAAACTAAATACTTCAATGGTACTTAGCTTAATTTATTGATGAGTTCAATCATTTTATTGATTTATTCGTCTCATATGGCGGTCTTGCGTTCTCGGTAGGTTCAATTCTGTGGTTCATTACTTTTATGTTTCTATTGCGTATTGAGGTCTGTTATATATCAAAATTATGATCATAAACAAAAGTTACGAGGTACTTACAAGTTACGTAGTCAATTTAGAGAGAACATAGCTAATTTCTTACGCCGGTTCTTCTCGCCGGGTTCTCGGGGAGTTCCCGAACTGAGGGTAGGCATCACGTACGTAGGGTCAATTCCGTGAGTGTTATTTAATACTGCCGTCCTCAAACTAAAAGGCGGTTAAATGACAAAAAGAGTTTTTGAGGTAGAGCTTAAAAACACGGAATTATTTTGAAATTGATGCTAGTGATTTTGTATAAACAATTGTTAATATTGTCATATGTCATGACTGACTTATGACAACATTAACAATTGTGTATAGAAGATTTTCTAGTTATTAGTAGCACCAATTTTAAAATAATCCCATGTTTTTTAGCTCTACCTCAAAAACTCTGTTTGTCATTTAAGCGCCTTTTAGTTTAAGGACGGCAGAATAACCTAAAGAATAAAATAAGACTATGTATTTCATTTGATTGATTAGAAGCTATGAATTTGATAAGAAATTACTGTGGCGCTCTCAAAAATTAACGGCACCTACCTAGTAAGGTAACACGTAAAAACAATAACTAAGTACTGCGCCCATTTTAATTCAACCTGTTAACCAGGTTGTAACCTGGTTACATAGCTCGGAACAACCTCCCACAAGAGACCTGCTGTTCACCATTTCGAGCAATATTGTTTACTTATCACTGTGCTAATGGCTAATGCATAGTACATTCCATGCAACTAAACTGGTTCTCCTTGACTCTACAAAAATGACGTAAGTGGTATCAATAATAAGATGCAAGTTTATACCTTTATTTGAAGAAGCAACTAAACTTTGTGATATGCGCCAAAATTTTCAAACTCTCTGGATCAAAAAATTGGATACAGTTTATCTCGAAAAACTAGTGGTCCCTTGGGATACACTATACTAAGCTGCGGCCAAAAAAAAAATAAACAACCCGTACACTTATAATAAGATTGTGAAACAGGCCCTTAGGCTGTTTCTGATCCGAAATCCAGTGGGTCCGGGATTGTATCAGCGTAGAGTTCTATTTTCAGTGCTCTGAATTTTCCCCGGTCTACCGGATTTCGGATCGTATGGTCCTAGCCTTAAGTTAATTTGAAAACGTACGTATAACGTAAATATAAACGGAGTCAAGGACTTACGAAATTTATGTGAGCACGTGGGTGGGTGGGAGTAATTGTAATTGGTACTTCTGTAAACTGCATGGGAGTGTAGTGAATCACGTGGAGGTTAGGGTGGGTATTACATCTATCAAACACGTCGAATGTGCAGTCGAAGACTCATCCGGTGTACGACTTTTCGACCTTATTACTCGGCAATAAGGTTCCGAAGCGGTAGAGCAGATCTGCCATCAACTGTAGATATAAGATAATGTCATCCGAGAAGTTGAACATACTTTTTATGCTATTCATCAATTGAACAAGGAAAGGAGATACAGATACAAACGAAAGGGAAAGGGAAAACTGATTGGATAAAGATTTGATCAAATTTCTTGTCTCTTTCTCTTTCCTTTGCATCTGTACCTCCCTTCTTGTTTATTTGACAAACATATTTCGATGAAGTGATCCAATTTCTTTGACCAAATGCATATTGGACAAAGATCTTTGCTAAATGTAATACCACCATTCTTTGATTAATTTCTCTCTCTCTCTTCTCTCTTTAATAATACATCTATGCTATCCTTAGATATGTTTAACATTTGTATTTGTATGTTTGTTGGTTTCATACAAAATTATAATCATAAGGTTAACTTGTCGAAGACTTTAATCTTATTACTGAAGAAAAAATCCGATACATAGTTTGAAGGTGCCATCCTACTCATACGTAGGCCGTAGGTAGAGAATAAAGATAGCCATAAGTGCGAATAGTAAAAAAAACTGTGCAATGAGGGTTTTTGATATTTTTTCTGCCGTTAGCGAGCAGACCTAATGCACACATTATACTACATACATTTTGACTAAGGTTAGTTAAGTTTGTGGAGTTAGGCTAGCAGAGTCAATGCATGTAGAGTCAGAAGCTTGGTAGAGTCAGAAGCTTGGTTTTACATATTGAGGTTTGATAATTTTTTGACAGTGCGAGTCATACGGTATCGTCTTGGCATAATTTTACATGAAAATGTTTTTGATGGGTATTAATTTTAAGGTAGTGTTTCGCTACGTTCGATAGAGTACCTATGTAAGATATTATGTGTTTGTTATAATGAAAGATATACCGAACTGTTCATTTATTATAATGGCATTAGTTCCCACAATTTCAGTTCTTTTTTTAAATAGACAGTTACTCCAGAGTCCAGACTTCATTTAAATAGCATATCGCTTCAGGCTTTTAAGAGTTAAACATTCATTTATGTAACACTCCCGTGCATTATAAAATTAAATGGAGGATAGAACAATAAATCCATCCACATCCAAACAAGTCGGTGAACTGAAATTACTTTAAATTCGTCAACAAAAGAGTCCTCTACGGGAAAGCTTCTACATGTTCAAAAGATGACGTTTTAATGGAAGTAACCTTCAATTTAATAAATGTAATGCTATTTTTCGATGCAATAAGTTTTACATATTATCTTTATTATATTAATCACTAGCGACCCGGCCCGGCTTCGCACGGGTACAATATTGATACTAATACTATAGAATGTCGCCCACTTCGCAACGGGCCGTGCGGCAGAAATCGTAATATTTAAATTTCGCCATAACTTCAAAACCAAACGTCCTTTTTTAATCATTCAAAGGCCAAATATTATCTACATAAACTGTACTTAGTGATGAAATAATTTATTTTGATAAGGATTAATAGCATGAGTAAAATAAACGCGTTTAAATGTAGTCCAAAAAAAATCAAGATTTCTAAATAAAAAAATGGTTGTTGTGCCTCACTCGACATAGATAAGTATAGTGTGTCGCGGACTTTTTTGTAGATATTTATAAGATCTACAATTAATTAGAACATTATATGGTTCTATCTTTTATAGTTTAGGCAGCGTACGCAAAATAAGTAACTTTTCTGGTTGATTTTTTACACCTTGTGTCCGAAAAACCCAAACATCTTACGGAACCCTATTTTTTTCCAAAATAAAATTTAGCCTATGTTACTCGTGGATAATGTAGCTTTCGAATGGTGAAAGAATTTTTGAAACCGGTCCAGTACTTTTTGAGCCTATTCATTACAAACAAACAAACAAACAAACAAACAAACATACAAACAAAGTTTTCCTCTTTATAATATTAGTGTAGATTAATGCCATACCAAATGGTAATTATTTTTCTAATGTGCATAATAATAATTGTAATAAATAATCTGGATGCGAAATTACAGATGAATAACAATTTACCACGAAAGCTATCTAAATGATTTAGTTCGAGCGCACATGTGCAATTCCGCGTTCGGTTTCCTCATTTCATTCATAAGCGTTAAACATGTGCGGTTTATTGAGAGAACTGTTTTCTGGATTATACTGAGGCCCAAATAGGCTAGCCGCTAGAGTCAAGACGACTGATTTTTTATTGATTATATGAATAGTACTCTTAAATATGAGTAAGTTCTCGGAGAATCATTACATAAAAAATCAATATTATCAAAAGTCGATTTGTTTACAAAATTTCGCAAGTCTCGTGAAAACGCTCCCGAGTGCGGTCACATAGCACGTACATTGGCTCATCGCGCGACCGCACTTTTAGTTATAGAAAATGTTAGCAATGAGTAGGGTTACCAGATGAAAAAATCAAAAGTCCGGAGAAAAGGCCTGATTTCCTAGAAAAGTCCTGAGATTTTCTACAGCTTGAGAATTTTCTCTCAAAAACGTATTATTATCTTGCGCACGCGTTTTACGCGACTTTTTTGATTTTAACTGCAATTGTTACCAAAAGAAGATTATTTTTAGTTTGTTTCACTTTGATAAATAGGTAAGTATTGATTTTAACTGCAATTGTTACTAAAAGAAAATTATTTTCAGTAGTTTAACAAGAGAGATCTTTAAAATGTAACCTGTGTTTTATTGAAAATCCTGAGCTATCACTAGATTTGCTAAATCCGGCCGGAATCCTGAGAAGGGTCGAAAAATCCTGAAATCTCAGGACAAATCCTGAGATATGGTAACCCTAGCAATGAGGGTTTTAAAGTTCGTGACACATGATAGCTGTTTGACACGACTAGAACCCGATTTTTACGAAGCGCCGCCTGATGGCAGAAAAAGTATCGAAAATTATTATTCACTAATGTAGAAATCACTTCCGCCACCAGATGGCGCTTTGTATGAGTCGGGTCTGCCTCATAGCGACAGAAAAAATATCGAAAATACTTTTTATATAATAACCGCATAGACTATTTTATGTAGCTTTACAAATAAAGCAAGACATAGACGGCTTCAGATGCCGTCATTATACTCCTTATTACTGTCTCTTCCAGTAAGCGTACATCGGCACTTCATTAGCGCGGACTTCAAAAGGGCTTCACGCATGTGCAGTTCTTCCTGTGAAGTTCACTGAAGTGAGTTCACCGACGTATTTTTAAATAACCTACATGATAATATGGCGAGGAGGATCCATTTTTATCTATCCACAGGATGAGTTTAAATTAGACATTGGTAATTAACAATAACAACTATAAAAAATTAAGAAAATTAAGAATTCCAAACTTTCCTGGCCGCAAACAACACACAAACTAAAACAAAATTAAGAATTTATTCGTTCCAAATTCAAACATTGTTTATTTGTCTATAGTTTTTACACGTTCAGAAACGATCGCAAGTGCTTGCGGGCAAATGTGGAATGCGGATCTCCAGAGCCTATTTCTGGACGCAACATACCGAATACCGATCATTCGATATTCCTTTTTCATCCCACTAAATGTGTTACGCATCTATATAAATTAATGAAAATTATGGTTGTCTTTTCACTGTCAATTAGAAAGTTAATAGAATTATGGCTATTAATTATAATTATGGCTTTTAGCAGCAGCGTTCTGCGTTTGAGTGATAACTGATAATAATATACTGGTTGAAGAGGTCGCGAACTTAAATTCCTTGTACAAGTAGCTGAGCTGTCTCATAAAGGAATAGTTGATTTTTTATGTAGATAGTACCCATTGTCTTACATATTATTATAGACGAGGCATGTCGAAGCAAAAAGTATCCACACTTAAACTGCCCTACTTTTGGGGTTGTTTGCGGCAGTTGAGGGTTTGACATTTGTTATTTTGACATTCGCTTTCCGCAGTTTAATCAGTTCGCAATCCGCTCATTTTAACAGAATCTTCTGAAATTAAGATGGTGTAACTTTTTCTTATACGCATATTATTATTATGTTTTCTGTCAAATGTCTTCACTCTTTATATTAACCCTGTGTATTAGCCATAGTCCATCCGTAGCTTTGATCCTTAGAGTTTTGAAATCATTTAGTACCTAGTCTTACTAAAGCCGGCTTTGTGAGTCCTATTTTAAAACAAAAGAAAATTGGTGGACTGCAACTGTCTAATCTGTACTCTTGTCTCTTTAGTCTTTATATACTCGTAATATCATTAATGGAAAGTTTGAGATTTTTTAGTCGTGAAAAGTTTTATTCTAGTAAGTAATAGTTTCTTATTTTTTTTAATTTTGAGTGTCATTATTATGGCTGCATATAGCATTTTATTTGCCATGACTGCATTTTAACCGACTTTTAAAAGAGTATTCAAATGTTACTTGTACGGCTGAGTCCAGACTTGCTGTCCCCAGCTGACGCAACTAATAATCGTGGACGTGATCGCAAATCGATTTAATCATTTGCATTCCAATCACTGTCTTTATAAATTAGAAAGCGCTGTAATTGCTTTCTGATTTAAATCGTAAGTTATTAAAAGAGAAGTTATAAAGAAAAGAAATGAGGCATTGCGTCTGGTAAAAACTTTAAAGAATATCGACTGGCTAAATTAAAGTTCGTCCGTCGCGCTTCGTAAGCAAAATAATATATGAAACATCGAAATTATTACTCGTTTCCTGGGCCATTTCATTCAAAGAAATGTACATCTAATGCATTCTGCAGGTCTAAAATAGCAACATTGAATGGTACAATGAAACATCTACTTTTAAAGTTGCTCCCACAGTAACTTCTAATAATTATATTTTGACAGTTTTCAATTCAAAGGATTGCTTAAGGTATAGATATACATTTAGTGTGGCCATTTTAGACCTTCTGACATTGGTAATAATTGGAATGATGACGCGTTACAACACTATTATAGCACTTTCATATATCACATATCAAACTTGTTGGCGGGTTAGGGTTGAACCAGTGGTAGCTTTTTCTGTTGAATTTCCGAAAATAGCTTGTTAAGTTTTATTTGGAAATAAAAATGTTCATTTTCGTTATTTAGGTTTGTAAGGAAACGACACGTCACACGCTATTAACCGTCTTTTCGCCGGATATTTTCAGAAAACCTTTTCACATGAAGCCTGAAGGGCGAGAGAGGAAATGTCCCAATCCCTACTCCACGAAGGTTTAGGGTCAAGCGTCAAGCTATTATGTTCGTTACTTTTGTAAAACAAATGTTATGTACTGAACCCTTGTAAATTGTAATACATTATTATGTTCTTTATTTATTGCTGGTAACACTTACAGGCTCTTACAAATATTTGGCTATCGGTTAAAAAAAAAAACTAAACGTCATGTCACACATAGACGCGACGCTGCATTTTTAACACTGTGATTCAAAATTAAACTTTATTCACTACACAATAAGATAAACGTTTAATTGCAAGTGCATTGGGCTGCGTAGCGTGGCATATCTTCTTGTGTAGGGAATACAGTTCAATTTTAAATCGCTATCTTCTATCTATATATATAAAAGAAAGTCGTGTTAGTTACACTATTTATAACTCAAGAACGGCTGAACCGATTTGGCTGAAAATTGGTAGGGAGGTAGCTTAGAACCAGGAAAAGGACATAGGATACTATTTATTGCGGGAAAATGTACGGTTACCGTGGAATACTGTATTTACGCTTTTACGTAAAAACTACTTAACCGATCATCATGAGATTTGGCACAGATATAAAGTAGACTACGAGGAAGAACATAGGTTACTCTTTATTGCATAAAAGTGTACGGTTCCCGTGGAAAACTGTATTTACGCTTTTACGTAACAACTTAACCGATCATCATGAAATTTTGCACAGATATAAAGTAGAGCACGGGGAAGGACATAGGCTACTTTTTATTGCAGAAAATGTACAGTTCCCGTGGAATACTGTATTTACGCTTTTACGTAACTACTTACCCGATCATCATGAAAGTTGCTATAGATACAAAGTAGACCATGAGGAAGGACATAGGCTACTTTTTATTGCAAGAAAATATACGATTCCCGTGGAATATTGTATTTACGCTTTTACGTAAAAACTACTTAACCGATCATCATGAAATTTGGCACAGATATAAAGTAGACCACTGGGAAGGACATAGGCTACTTTTTATCGCGGAAAATGTACGGTTCCTGTGGACAACTGTATTTACGCTTTTACGTAAAACTACTTAAACGATCATCATGAAAATTGGCACAGACATAGAGTAGACTACGAGGAAGAGCATAGGCTAATTTATCGCAGAAAAATATGTTTGGAGATTTAGTAATTAACGGATTTAGGGATTTACAAATAATGTGATTTACGCATCTGCTCATTTATTGCCTCTAAGGTAGAACAAAGTTTGCCGGGTCAGCTCATGGCCCATTTTTACAATCATTAAAATAATGCAATAAATAAGCAGATTTTGGATTTCATTAAGTGCAATTTTTTATTAGGATAATAGATATAATTAAAAAGAAATCAATTATTTTAATGATTGTAAAAATGGGCCATGAGCTGACCCGGCAAACTTTGTTCTACCTTAGAGGCAATAAATGAGCAGATGCGTAAATCACATTATTTGTAAATCCCTAAATCCGTTAATTACTAAATCTCCAAACATATTTTTCTGCGATAAATTAGCCTATGCTCTTCCTCGTAGTCTACTCTATGTCTGTGCCAATTTTCATGATGATCGTTTAAGTAGTTTTACGTAAAAGCGTAAATACAGTTGTCCACAGGAACCGTACATTTTCCGCGATAAAAAGTAGCCTATGTCCTTCCCAGTGGTCTACTTTATATCTGTGCCAAATTTCATGATGATCGGTTAAGTAGTTTTTACGTAAAAGCGTAAATACAATATTCCACGGGAATCGTATATTTTCTTGCAATAAAAAGTAGCCTATGTCCTTCCTCATGGTCTACTTTGTATCTATAGCAACTTTCATGATGATCGGGTAAGTAGTTACGTAAAAGCGTAAATACAGTATTCCACGGGAACTGTACATTTTCTGCAATAAAAAGTAGCCTATGTCCTTCCCCGTGCTCTACTTTATATCTGTGCAAAATTTCATGATGATCGGTTAAGTTGTTACGTAAAAGCGTAAATACAGTTTTCCACGGGAACCGTACACTTTTATGCAATAAAGAGTAACCTATGTTCTTCCTCGTAGTCTACTTTATATCTGTGCCAAATCTCATGATGATCGGTTAAGTAGTTTTTACGTAAAAGCGTAAATACAGTATTCCACGGTAACCGTACATTTTCCCGCAATAAATAGTATCCTATGTCCTTTTCCTGGTTCTAAGCTACCTCCCTACCAATTTTCAGCCAAATCGGTTCAGCCGTTCTTGAGTTATAAATAGTGTAACTAACACGACTTTCTTTTATATATATAGATGTCACCGTAATTTTTTTAAAACCGTTTAAAAAAAAAAATTGCGGGCAACTCTTGGAAGCGTTAAATGCCTATTTCGCTTGGTCTACCCGGCCTTAAGCTTAAATTGTAATTTTTCTCACTATATCTTGCATCAATTTGAATGGAAATGCTGCCATATGGTTACAAACGTCTGTAACCATATGGCTACACTATCTACGGATATTGTATTCAATACCCATATTTGTGGCATATTTCAAACTCATAATATAGCTAATGGAATTAGGGACATTGTTGAAATGTAATTTTAAACAGAACATTGACAATTAACGAATACATTCAAATCAGACCTCTGAATTAGACATTACTGGATTTTTCTAAGTTGTGCTTAATGCACACTACGTTGTTTTCGGTTTTACAAAAAAGGATTAGGTTAGGTAATATAATAATTTACCTAGGAATGTAATAAATAATCCTTGTAAGTTGTGTTTAACGTATTACCGACGTTTTGCACCTGAAATTGACTTTATACCCGACTACGGCGAAGCTAAAAGGGTAACGAATTAACGATTTAGGCAGTATATATGTGTGTATGTTTATATGGCAGTATATATATCTGATTTTAATGATTTAGTTGTCAATAGATTCGTTCATAATAATAGCCCGGATAACATAGGCTATATAATTAAGGTAGTCGGGTTAAATTTTGTTTATTTACAATTATTTTGCACTGAATTTAAATAAGGAATTACGCCACCAGCTTACTCTATGTAGTGCAGACTGCAGAATCTCATTTTTGCTCTTTAAGCCCACTGAAATATACGAAGTAATCCTTAACCATAACCCGATTTGTAGGTAATTGATTGAACGGGTCAGGTTTAACTGTGATCGAGGCAGCTGATCCAATTCCCTGGCTTACCGGGGAAGCATGATTAGCGATTAATTCTGCAGATTAATTCACTAATCCTGGATTAGTTTTGTGATACCGAATGTACGTGGTGAATTTGTTTAGAGAGGATTGTAGGCGAAATTCATAACTTTTATGGAACTTTTTCTGGAATGGCGGAGCTCAAACGTGTTATGAGGCCGATTTGGATTAAAATTAATTTAATAATGCAATATTAATGCATCATTAGATCTCAAAACTCAAAAACTCAATTTTTTTTCCATATACTTAGGTTATAATATAACACATAGAATTGTCCTACATGATTACTAGTTACTACCACCGGTTCGGAAACTAGCCCGGCGAGAAGAACCGGCGTAAGAAACTCGCACGGGGCCACCTTTTAGCAAATTTGATGCAAAAAATGTTCTTTCACAGATCACAGGGAAACCGCGAATTTTCGAGGTTTTATATATTTTTTCTTTCGTTGAGTTTTCAAAGCAATGTGTCAAAGCGCGTGGCCCAGATCTACGTACCTATATGAGTAGTAGGTACTTTTTGCGTTCCTAGAAAATCGGTGTCTTAGGTTCGAGTCTCAGTCAGACAATGTTTTTTAATAGGTATTAAAAATTTATTCTGTTATTTTTCCGCAAAGCTCGGTCTCCCTGGTATTTTTTTCCATAAATATCATATGTTTTTTTCAAAATTCAAATCAAAATAAATTATTAATTTCATATTATGATTAGCTTCTTCCTTCGTTGTGGGTTCGGATTCTGCCGAAAAGAATATTTTTATTTTACGTCTTACTTCATTACGGAAATATGTGAAATCTTAGTTTAAAATGAATTTTTAAGCTTCTGGAAGCTTCCAGTGCATTCTCAGAACCGATTGGAACATGGCCAATGGCGTTTTGTGTTAGTTACTCAAAGGAACCGAATATAACTGACAGTTACTGCAAACGTTAGTGTTTAGACCAATAAAAGTTTAACGAATGATTTCATCTCCAAAGTTTCCACACTAGATTTCTAGAATTTACCTGCTACTTTTGTTAGAGTAGACACTCTTTGGTAAGGTCAGCAACATAAGCAATAAGGATAAAAAGAAACGATGATTTAAGGCTCTGAATCTCATCAGCCGAAAAAACCGCACTGAAATAGAACTCTACGCTAAATTAATACAATACAGCTGAACATGGAACACAAGAGCGTCCAGTTTTTAAATTACTGCCCTGTTTTTTAAATGTGTTCGATTTTCAACTCTATTGTATCAGCGTGAGCGCTGTTTTTCCCTGAAGAGATTTCGGATGTATATAATATTATAATATATTATAGCAACAACCTAATACAATAATATTATTGTTAGGTACAATTTATATGCATTCAAAATATAAATTTAAATTTAAATTTCTTTATCCAACTCTCGAGACGCAGATGGGTAAAAAGGGTTATGTTTGCTTTTACTGGATGCACAGTAAATGTACATGGATTAGCTGCAGAAGCTGGGGTTTGGGGATTTGGCTCGTTGCCAAATCGAATTTGTAAATTTTGCGAAACAAATGATGCAGAAGTTTTTCTCAGGAATATGATAAACTAGCTGTTCCGCTCGGCTCCGCTCGTATAAATACAGTATCCCAAAGGAACGCTGTACTTTTTTGGGATAAAAAGTAGCCTATGTATTAATCCAGACCCTAAACTACTACCATACCAAATTTTATCTAAATCCGTTCAGTATTTTTTGCGTGAAAGAGTAACAAACATCCATCCATACATCCTCACAAACTTTCACATTTATAATATTAGTAGGAAGTAGGATAAATCTAGATTCTAAAGAGTAGGTATGTTAACGTCAATAAACCTATATTCTTCTTAACACTTATGAATAACCAGAATTATAAAAAACATTTGCCTTAAAAAAAGCACAAACGCTCAATTCTTTTTCCAGTTAAGACACTCCACGCCTTCGAAAGCTCTGCGCTAGTATAAAAACAATTTAACCTTTGCATAATCTATTATTTTTGCCGTTCAACTTCGCCATTATTTCTGCTGACGCTACAGTAGTGTCAAGACATGTCAGTTGTAACAAAACAACTTACACAAGACGCGGGAACAAAGGGCTTTAACGACCCGACGGGGGTGCCGGGTGACCTACAAGCGGAGTTCTCGACCCGATATCTTAGTGGCTATCTAGTGGGGCTTCTGGATACGTGCTAATTAGATTTTGCGTCGCTGACGGGTTGAAACAGTGTCAGTAAGAAAACACATATACGTGACCTGTTCAGGCGGGTGTAGAGGGGTGTCTTCGAAATACTACGATTGGTCACCGGGTGGGGGGTTTAGGTTTTTGTTACATACTCAACATCTTCTAGGATAACTATATTTAAAAAAAAATACTTTAACCCGACTAAGTACGTAAATTATATAGATCTGTAGCCTATGTTACCCGGGCTATTATTACGAATCTATTGACACCTAATTTATTAAAATCGGATCAGTAGTTTGGGCGATAGGGTGGAACAAACATACATACATAGACTGCCAAAATCATTAACCTTCGTTTTGGCTTCGCCGTAGTCGGTTATAAGTTTGGAATAAGACTTTTGAGTGTATTTCTAGAAAAAGAGGATGAATCCAGTGTCTTTTCTTTGTTTTGCGTTTTTTACAAGATAGATAAGCAATAATTATAAGTTCTTCCACGTCCATATCGCTCGACGGAAGGATCTAGATTCTAGACTAGTCGTCGTTTGGCTGCTATAACTGGCTGCGCAAATATTCTGGCTGCCGCAGCCAGGCTGCCTAGTGCGCGAGAGCCTAAGAATCTGGCGCGACGGCCATTAGCATTCCGTCAAAAGTAGGAGAGAGTTTCGCTTGGCATATACTACTTGGGGTGGTAAAAATGGGACAAAGTGGTCACGTAGTATGGGTACGGTACCCGGTAATACTCTAATGTCGGTTGTAGATGTAGAAGTTTGTTTAGGTGTAAATTAACGCAGGCGTTAGGGGCAGGCGGCAGGGACCAGGGTTATTACCTATTTGCTTTTTGGTTTATTAATTACACAGATAATTCTCAGACTCAGTGGTACGTTCCAATTCATAGGGACAATAGGTTTTTTTATGTTCTTGAATCAAGGATGTGTTACATAATATTATGTAATAAGATCCATAGGTCCTTCCGAACGAAGTTCCTGCTCCACTAGCTTCTAAACATTTTCCTTTGCACTAGGACGCCTGAAAATATTTATACACATAGGTAGTGACCGCAACGACTGCAGACGTGGTTGAACTATGTATTTACACGTGAGTATGTGTGCGTGCGCAGTGCGCACGATTCCACGGCGCCGCTGTTGAGCGATTATCATCTAAGGCTGGGACTATATGATCCGGAATCCGGTAGGCCGGGGAAAATCATAGCATTGAAAATAGAACTCTACGCTAATACAATAGAGCTGAAAATCGAACACACAAGTGTCGAGTCAAATGTCAATGTTATATATCGATTTTCAACTCAATTCTATTAGTGCAGAGTTCTATTTTCAATGCTCTGAATTTTCCGCGGCCTACCGGATTCCGGACAATATAGTCCCAGCCTGATCGAGCGATTACTTGTTCCATAGCACGTATATATCGATTTTCACGAAAATCTGAACTATTTTTTAATTTCTATGCCTATTAGGTACCTACATACTTCTGTTATTTTACAATAATAAATACAATAATCTCTCTTAATTAATCTCCCGTTTTGAACAGCTGTTACTAAACGACAGTAGATTGGTATGTGGGCTCGTAACACGATACAGCATTCCATAGTCCACACAGAGGAAGTCCCCATTTGAACTACCACGAATTGATGTCTCGATAGTCCATTGTACTTATATTAAAGTCATGTGGGTCTTGTTGGGACTACGTTTTGACTTGGAGTCCTCATAACAGAATTTACAATTCGTACAAAAATATTTATAAAACATATTTAGTGTAATTTGTAAACTTGTTTTGTACATTGCCCAAAAACTTAAGATTAGAATTGATAGAATTATAGATGGAATAAGTCTCATCCTATAAAGACGATGTTAAAATGATTGTCCCACAAAACTGGACAAATATAAAAATAATTACACAAATATAATATTGGTGTTATTTATTGCAAATTAATAATTTATTGCAAATGAATAAAAGTTAAAACACATTTATATGTTTCTAATGGCTTCCAATAACTTGATAGACGCATCAAAGACCATAAACAACCATAGTATACTTTTGCACGCCACTTAAAGGGCAGAATGTAATATACACTTTAGATCTCTGTAATGTATTGAATTCTTGCAATAAAAAGGACATTAATGTAAAAATCTGTAAAATACCCTTTCGCCTAAATGATTTAAAATGGAACAAAATGATCCATTGCATCGTGTGACGGCCGTAACGGAACAACACTGTCCATATTATTGGGACGGAAGTACTTCTTATGGGCACTGCTGGAGTGCCTATTTAAATTCTAAGCACGTCATTTTATGGTCAGTCTTTTCTTAAGGTCTTTTCACACTTGACACTTATATTCCCGAGTCAAATATCAATGTCACACATAAAACAGCTCGACACTGACACTTCGATTTTCGACTCTATTGTTTTAGCGTAGAGTTATATTTTCAGAGAGCTCCGTAGCCTAGTGGGTACTGGGTAGACCGTTTGGTTCGCACTCGAGAGAGTGTAGGTTCGAATCTCAGGTTGTGGCGTGTAGGTACCAATGAGACTTTTTCAGATCAAGTACATTATCCGGACGCTCTAACGGTGAAGGAAAACATCGTGAGGAAACCCGCAATAGTTGGCCCCAGACGTATTGACCAGTTCATTCCTCTGAACTAGGCTGACTATGTTGTGAGAATGCCGTATGTGCTTGGGCAACCATACGACATTTAAAAACCAACTGTCCCAGGCACTACAGTATTTCAAGAGTGGTTACTTCGCTCGGAGAATACTGTATAAATCATCCATTAACGGATGCAAAGGCCTAACTTTATATTTCAGTGCTCCTAATTTTCCACGGACCTCCAGATTCCGGATCATATAGTTCAGCCTTAGGGTAACTTATCCAGACAATTTCGAACTCAAAATAAACATTCTGAGAGCGACTTTTACGTCGTTACTGTGGGGTTAGTAGTCTATAGCATCGTTTCTCAACCACGGGGCTTCGGGGAGTCGAGTTTGTTTTTAAAGGAGGTCACAATCTGTTGAAAAATAACAAAATTAACAAAATATACAAACTACATATAGGTACAAAAGATTCGGTTTTTCGAACGAATTCTGTATCGAACGTTGAAAAATCGTTCGAACGTTCGAACCAGTGAAGGCAAGCTATACGTTAAGTATACATATTAATGTATACTTAACGTATAGCTGATAAAAGTAGCGCGCTATGTTTATTTAAATATTATAATTTTTTAATCATGGGGTCGCATGACTTAATTTTACTTAACTTTTTGGCTTTTCGTGGGTCGCCACATAAAAAAGGTTGAGAAACAATGGTCTAAAGTATTACAAGTTATAGGTGACAACTTAAAATTAAGTATGCCGTATGCGTATCAAATCTAGCGACTATTCTTAACACAAAAACCTATCGAGGTGAAGGTCCAGGTCTAATGCACTTATCGTGTCATCGATGAAGGTGAATTTCGTCATTTACCACAGAAGGTCAGCTGATAGTAGGAATAGTAATTCCAGATTTTAATAAATAGACTGCCAAACCTACTCTTGCTTTTGTCTTCGCTGTAGTCGGGAAAAAATAGTTATTTAAGGAAATAAATATAAAAAAGACGTAATTAAGGAAAAATTTTTTGACTTCCAGATAACAAGCTTTTTTCGAAAGTCGACAGAAGAAGCTTCCACCCGGTTCAACTCTAACGCGGCACGGGTGTAAGGAACCATGGAGGTATAAAAGAAACTCGCACGGTACTGAAGACTAACTTAAATGATAGCTAAATGAAATAAATACAATCACAGTATTTTTTTATAATTATACATTTATACTTGCAACTTTTCACGGTTTTCAAGACATCTACAATCGTGAAATACAATCGTAGTTAGCTGTGAATTGGCACCTGCAAATCCGGGGTAACATCAGTAACGTACAGCGGTACAGTCAAAAATAAATAAACTAAAACTCGATAAACTAAAACAAATGGAACACGGAGAAGCCACTGACAGTTGTACAGTTAGCAGAATAAAATGATTTGAATTATTTGCATTCACAATAAATGCGGATTGAATCAGAAGCTTTTTGAGACTTTCTTTAGTTATAAAAAAATCCCCTACACTAGGTTATAAAAGATTTTTTTAAAAGCGCATCCAAATTGACCATCAGAGGAATTTGTATGAGAATACATTGAGTTAGTTATTAGTTGGCTATCGGAGCAATTCGCATGAAAATACATTAGGTTAATTAAGATTTTTAGGAAAAAAATACACAATCAAAGATAAGTCATTGAATTAGTATCTAAAGGCAATGACCGCTGGCTACATGCCACATATTTGCGAGTGGTTAAATTTTTAAAAAAATATTTCGTATTCAACAATTAATCTGTAAAGACTTTGAGATGCGCATAAAATTACTCGTATGTTCATAATTATGTTTTAAATTATATTTAATTTAAATTACTGTATATTATATGTTACTAGCTGATGCCCGCGGCTCCGAACGCGTAAGTACAGTAACCCACGGGAACCGTATATGTCCGCGATAAAAAGTAGCCTATGTCCTTTCCCGTAGTCTACTTAATATCTGTGCCAAATTTCATGATAATCGGTTTATTAGTTTTTATGTGAAACTGTTAATAAAGTATCCCACAGGAACCGTACATTTCCCCGCGATAAAAATAGCCTATGTCCTTTCTCAGGCTCTAGACAATCTGTTTACCAAATTTCATTTAAATCGGTTCAGTAGTTTTGGCGTGAAAGACGGGCAAACATACACACTTTCCCATTTATAAATTAGTATGGATGTAAGTTTGTGTGATATTGTGTTCGTAGAATAAGCAGCCGGAAATTAGATATCAACGAAATTCTAGCCAATTTTACCACGCCAACTGTACTTGTAAGCAAAACAATCTAGGATTTATCTCTGCCGATTGTCGTCGCATTGTGCTGGCGAGAAAGCGTCTCGCTTTGTATATGAAGCACGCTTATTCAAATAGATATCGAACGATAGAACATTCACAAAAGATAATAAAACTAGCCTTTTTCCAAGACTTTGATTGCAAAGATGGCTTCTTATTGCCTTAACGTGAAAACGAAAAGATGTCTATTTGTATGGAAACTAAGCAAGAGTGCTTATTTTAATCAAGTAAGCTTTTGTTAAATGAAAAAGAAGGCTTAGCTTGCCTACTAAATTCTCATATTATGATTGAATTTGAGCATTTACCATTAGCAATGAGCAAGAATATTACAATATTTAAATAATCGTCATCAATACTGTTCTCATTTAAGTTTATATGTTCTCTATTCTGAGGTTTGTTTTTTTACTAGCTTAATATCAAAAAATGTTAAAATCAAGATTATCGCCTAGTCAACGTAGCCACACAATAACATGTCTACTTTAAACTATTTAAACATATTATAGGTTAGGTATTAAGTGCTGCACTATGTTTTGACTTTTGCCTACAAGGCAAGCCAAAAACAATTGAAATGTGTTTCAAGTTGTATTAGAAAGGTCAGCAAATAAGCGAAAAAAGAAAAGGTGTGATTTCAGTAGAACTTTCTTTTGCTTTCGAATTTTCCTCTGGACACATAGACTTATGTATAAGTAAGTCTATCTATGGTTGGGAAACGTAATCTACGTTTAATTTGGCTGTTCCAATGGTACCTAACTTGCTATAGTTATAAACGGCATACACGACAAAATAGGTAAGTAACGTTTCTAAACTTTAATCCTTAACTCATAGTATAGGCACGTTAGGTAGCTTAGTACCAAATTACTATAATAGTGGACATATTTTAGATTTCTATCATGTTTTTATAACTTCTGCGAAGATTAATAATGCTTGTGGCTGTACATACTAAAGAAATATTTACATCTTTAAAGATGGTCGCTAATTTTGAATATAGAATGCAGTTATAAACTTGTCACATGTCTTATACTCGTACAATTTCCGCCATATTGTTTTGTAGTTTGTACTTTGTACAATTCGTTCACTTATTTAATATTTTACCTCTAACAGGTCACAGGACCTTTATGCTGACGACATAAAGATCACTCTCATAGAACTTCTAGTTAAAATAACTCTGAATGGAGTGTAACAAATAACACCAAGGTTGGAGCGTTTGTAGTTGTAGTAATTATTTTCTCACGTCCTCACGACTAAACAATACACTTGACTTTGCTTACACATGGGAAATAATAATCCATGACACGATGTCATGATGTCATATAACTGCTGTGTGAATAACAATGTCTATTGCGTTACATATTAAAGTACGGGGTGTTTTAAAGTATCTGTTATGGGTCAATTAAATTCATATGATATGCAGGTCGCAACAGAATTTAACACAACAAATCAATTTAAAACTAATTTGCTTTACTCAGCAGGTAGTAGGTATATATTACGAAAACTTGAAGTACGATATCTGGGAAGTAGGATCAAAATTAATATTAATATAACCTAACCAAGAGCATGTCAGGACATATCTAAGGAGGGTTCCGTAACTATAAACGCGTAATATGCTTTTATTTTAATTACTCCAAAAGTTACTGTTCGATTTGGTTCAAAATAGTTTTCCTAAAGAGTTTTTAGCATGATCTATCAGCATGGAAATTTGCAAGTTTCTATCTCCTATAGTTTAAAAATGCTAGGGGGGGGACCAACTTACAAACTACTTTGGAGGCCGATTACTCGAAAATGGTCAACTTTATAAAAAAGTAACGTATGAAACCTTGCCCTTATTTTAAAAGACCTATTCTACGATACCCCACACGATGGGGTAGAGTGAAAAAATATTTTTCATCCCCACTTCACATGTATGGAGAGCCACCCCTATAATATAAAATTATAATTTTTTTATGATCCCGAAACCGTGATCTATACACAATCTATAACTGCACCAAATTTCATCAATTTATATTCATAATTACAGGAGCTAGAGGCGCGGACAGACAGACAGACAGACAGACAGACAGACAGACAGACAGACAGACAGACAGACAGACAGACGGACAGAGCGAAACTATAAGGGTTCCTTAAGTATTACGGAACCCTAATAAAACAACGGGTTATGAAGAAAGGGCTTTACTTTCCATTGAACCGAATAAATAAGTTTACTAAATATTCGATCTAAAAGTGTGTTTCAGACAATGATTTCAAAACTAAGGATGGGTTATTTATGACTTAGAAAAAATCCAAATACAAATAAATCTCGATTTCAATTTTCAAAATTCTTTTATTAAATAATGTGGACGGATAAAACTACGAAAAGCACAAAGGTTCTTTGGGACAGTCGAGGTTTTGACATTCAAAACCTCGACTGTCCCAAAGAACCTCAAGGGTGCAGTTTAAGTGTGGACACTTTTTGCCTCAACATGCCTCGTCTATAATATTATACAAAGCAATGGCTTCAGAGTTCAGAACGCATTGTATTAATATTTCAACAATTAAGATAATCATGAGTGAAATTATTACCAATTATGATTAATAATAGAAGGCATAATATTATCCTGATGGAATTCGTTTTATGAATAAGAATAACGCGGAGTTCAGAGAGTTCATGTCCTTTTAATCAGACATTACTCATTACATATTATTATTATTTAGTAAATTATGACCGCACAGACTATGACTCATACGTTTACTAATTATGCACTAATATATTATAAGGTTCGGTAAAATCAATTACGCATATTTTGGGCTTATGATATAGGTATTGCGTAATGACACTAATGACGTGAAGCAGAAAAATAATTGTCATACTAGAAAAAAAAAATATTTATTACAAATTAATAATATTAGTCTTGCATCGAATTTAAATAAAAACGTTAAATAGTAACGTAGGTAGTAAATTAGCTGAACATAAATTCAATTATAATAATATTCATAATTCGAAACAATATGGCTGACTCGATCCTATTCTCATTTGAATCGCAGTGTCAATCCGAAGAAGTGTGTGTGGCCTTCGAGTTTCGACTAGTCAGTCGACTTCTGACTTCTAATTAGCTTTCTTTTTAGGATCCTAATTCTGGATATCTGAATTAAGTAAGGTAGAATACGCGTTTAAGATATTACACACTAGCGACCCGCCCCGGCTTCGCACGGGTACAATACTGATACTAATACAACAGAATGTCACCCACTTCGCAACGGGCCGTGCATCAGAAATCGTAATATTTTAATTTCGCCATAACTTCAAAACCAAACGTCCAATTTTAATCATTCACAGACCAAATATTATCTACATAAACTGTAGTTAGTGATGAAATAATTAATTTTGATAAGGATTAATAGCATGAGTAAAATAAACGCGTTTAAATGTAGTCAAAAACAAAAATTCAAGATTTCTAAATAAAAAAATGGTTGTTGTACCTCACTCGACATAGATAGGTATAGTGTGTCGCGGACTTTTTTGTAGATATTTATAAGACCTACAATTAATTAGAACATTATATGGTTCTATCTTTTATAGTTTAGGCAGCGTAAGCAAGATAAGTAACTTTTCTGGTTGATTTTTTACACCTTGTGTCCGAAAAACCGAAATATCTTACGGAATCCTATTTTTTTCCAAAATAAAATTTAGCCTATGTTACTCGTGGATAATGTAGCTTTCGAATGGTGAAAGAATTTTTGAAATCGGTCCAGTACTTTTTGAGCCTATTCATTACAAACAAACAAACAAACAAACAAACATACAAACAAAGTTTTCCTCTTTATAATATAAGTATAGATATTCTCCCCGTGTCGACCCAACATAAAAGTTTTACTATCACCATTAAGTATAAGGAAGCAATAAAGATAGTTATAGTTATATACATTTCGCAACGGGACTATAATTCCTGTAGGATTTTTACTATCTTATCTGCCGATAACCCACTTACTCAATCATAAATCAGTGTTATGTACAAGACATTTATAATCTGAACTATACGAACATCATCATCATTATCATAATGATCATCTTCATCATCATGGAATATAATCTGTTAAATCCAATTTAATTTAAACGTAAACAAAACTAAATTCGTCTAAAATAATGTGTCATTGTAAACAACAAGTGACATTTAATTTGGTAGCATTATATTATTTCCTCGCTACTGGAGCTCAGTCCTCAATTGGAGGATTACGCTGTAAGCCTACTGCGGGCCTACTGTGTATTTAGATATGCAGATGGTCACTTTCTATTGCCATATTATGTCGTAACGCCGTAGGGAGATTGACGTCATCACTAATCGGCGCCGCCAAATGATTGTATCTAATGCGATTGGGGTAGGGCGCGACACTTACGATGTTTGTAAACAACATGAGTTACTACGGTTTTTATGGACTATGGTTTATGTGGGGTAGTGTTAACAATAGTTTATAGTTATACTAGCGTAGTGTGTGGATTACACTTTACAGTGCAGCGGACGGGTGCAAGTGCACTGGATAGTTTCGTCGGACGTTCGCGCTGAATCAATAACGCACGTGTTGACTTACGATAATGCGCCTTTTTAGTGGTTTTTGTTGTTCTGTTAGCTTTTTGTGCATTGTTTGGGATATGTTTCGTTTGTTGGTATCGGTTTTTTTTTCGTGTGGGTGTTTGTTTTGCTCGTGTCGGTGTAGATTTCGGGACTCACCTTGATAGCCTGCGCGCTGTCCTTGTCCAGGAGAAACTCCATGGACTTGTGCGGCCTCGGCGCGGGCGGCAGGGGCGGCTGAGGCGGCGCCAGCGCCAGCAGCGAGCGGTGCAGCACCGTGCGCTGGGTGTCCACGTCCGTCTCCAGCACGCCGGGCGTAGCGGGCGCGGCGGGCGGCCGCGGCGGCCTGTGCGCCACGCCGCCCGCCCCAGGGGCCGCCGCCACCGCTGACACGCCCTCCTCCTTCAGCGGGATGCGCACGTACGCCGCGCGCGTCGTCCCGCCGCCGTCTGCCGGCACATTAGCGCCCCCGACACCCCGCGCCGTCGCGCCTGCGCCCCGGGATTTCTTCTCCTTGCGCCCCGAGAATCGGAAGTTCGCGAACCGCGAGAGGAAGCCGGCGATGCGGCCGCGCGGCGCGCGCGCCTCCGTCATGGCCGCGGAGTGGAGTGAGCGCGGCGGCGCGCGCGCCTCTGTCCCCGCCCCCACCTCCTCCACCTCCGCATCCGCGCCGTCCACGCTCGCGCTCGAACTCGAACTCGCGCGCGACTCCACGCTCGAGCTGCTCTCCCGCCAGCTCACCTCCGCCACAACGGGCGAGAAAGTCACCCCCTTGGACCCCGTCGACACGGAGCGCACCGGCGGCGCAGAGTCCGGGAGCGGCGGGGCCACCAGCTGCAGCGACGCCCGGAGCTCCTCCGGCGTCTCCCGGTGGGGGGTTGCCCGCGCTCGCAGCTCGGGCGTAGACCGCACGCGCGCGTCGCCGGCCCGCACGGGCGCGGAGGAGAAGGCGGGCTCGCGCACGGGGTCGGGCGACGGCGAGCGCGGCGGGGAGGGCGTGGCGGACGACGGCTCCATGCGCCGGCGCAGCTCGTCCAGTACGTCGTCCCAGGCGCCCCACGAGTCGCGCATGCGCCGCGCCGTCAGCACGGATAATTCGCGGTCGTAGTCCCCGGCGTCCTCAAGCGCGCGGCGCGCCGTATCGTCCAACCGCCGCGCCGTCGCCTCCATCTCCCGGGCGAAGGCGCGCTCGGATTCGGTGGTGGAGTCGCTGCCGGCGCTGGGCTCGCGGACGGGGGCGGGCGCGGGCGGCGGGGGCGGGCGGTGCGCGGGGCGCGGGGGCGGCGGCGGCGGCGGGCGCGGCCGGCGCGGGCCCCCGCGGTAGTCCAGCGCGGTGAGGTCCGCCACGCTGACGGTGAGGTTGTCGCACACTTCAAAGGTCTGACGAAAGCGCGCGGCGTGCGTGGCGTGTGTGGCGTGCGTGGCGTGCGCGGCGGGCGTGTGCGGCTCGGAGCACACGTCGAGGTCGGCGGGCAGCGAGGTCGCTCGTGCGGGCGGCGGCCGGCGCGTGGCTGTCGGCGAGACGAGGCACGGCACGCTGCCGGCGGGCCCGTGAGCTATTTCGGGCTGTGCGCGGCGCGAGGGCGGCGGCGGGCGGCGCGCGCGCTCGCTGTAGCCGCTGTCCTCGCTGAGGTTCTCGGCGGAGAGGTGCGCGCGCGGCGCGGGGCGCGTGGCGGGCGGCGAGGCGGGCGGCGACTCGAGCGAGTCCGGGGACAGGCTGGGCGAGGCCGGGGCGGCGCACGAGCGCTCCAGGGACTCGAACTGGGCCAGGCTTGAGGTGCGTGAGAGCGAGGCCGAGCTGGTGGGCGACGCGGCGCGCTCCCGCCGCCGACGCTTGGCGGGGCAGGCCCACTCGCGCTCCGACTCGCTGTCGCACTCCGATCCTGCCGGGAAGACAACCGTCAGCCGGAGAATTGCACTAGTAATCCCGAACACCCGCGTCGCTCGGTCGGAGCGTCGTTAATGACAATGACACCAAAAGTGAAATGTGTTTGAAATATATCTTGGAAAGTATCCAAAATTGTATTGTAAAAATAAAACATTTACGATTAAAAACTTACAAAGTATTGTATTTTATTAGAAATCCAACTAATAATGTTGTCAACCCACTCAAAAGAAAATACTAATTCGTTATGTAATCATGAAAATTAAAATTAAACTTAAAAACCTAATTAATTTTTAAACTGTAAAGCGCCATCTGCTTCTTAAACCACAAATCTTTTCAACGACCTCATGACTAAATAGTTCAACTAATGCTACTAGATGGCGCTGTGCTAGAAGCAAATTAAACGTGACCTACATTAAAGTTCTTTAAAAACATTTTATTTCAAGAAGAGATAGGTAGCTAAGAATATAATACTTTCGCATATTAAATTTTATAGTTGCCATGTTACGGCATCTCCACAAAACCTTGTTCTAATCTTACCTGCTGTGCCTCGCACATGTATAACAGAATCGGCATCCGAGTCTGACAACCATGTGGCAGCAGACGATCTCTCCGAGCGCAAATCATCGCTGGTTTCTTCGACTATCGTTTCGAGATATAATGCGTGAGTGCTGCCATTGTCACAACCTGCAACAAAATTCATAATGTTCACGCTACTCCACAACAGATGGCGGTACTGGTAAGTTCATTCGTTGCCAAGTACCATTGATATGAAAAAACACTCAACACAATACAGTAACCGTTTTAAATATTATTTACGTTAAATTAAGCCAAATTAAAAGAATTAACTCGACGATTAATGTTAAATTAAAAATCACTTTTGTTGTTTAGTTTGTTTAACTGTGACATTCTTATTTTTAATTTAATTAAACTGTTTTCGTGGCTGGCAACGAGAATAAATTAGATCAGCCATACTAGTGTGTTCCGCTGAACCCTAGGGTTCCGCGATACCCCTGTTGGGGTTCCGCAAGAATTTAGAAAAAATTAAAATACCGCAATAGACTGGCTTCATCATGTGAGACTTCAAGTTTCAACTGTCTTCGAACTATCAAACCAACCAATTAGTGAAAAATAAAAAATCCCATTAGTTAGATATTTTCTTTTATTAATATCTTCTATTTTCTATTTTTATTTTATACTTGTTATGTAAGTAAGTAATAAGTAAATGTTACCTTGTATTTTTATTACTTATGCTTATAAATAAATAAAAATACACCTTTAAAAAAATGTTTTATTGTAGGGTTACCTTAAGTATTTCGCTTTCCAAAAGGGTTCCGTCACCAAAAAAGATTGAAAACCGCTGAATTAGATATACGTTTCCAAACATTTTGCGTTTCGTCGTGTCTTCCCTTTGATAATAAAATGTCATCAATAAAGTAATGTAATATTCAAAATAATAATAATTTAACTGTACGTATACCAGTTTGTAGATAAGTAAATCTAGCAATAATTAAAATAATTAGTTTCACACATCGTAAAAACTTGCTCGAAATAATTTAATTGTAGCAACATTAGATTAGCAACAATCACGATATCACGCCGACACTAACGGCGGGCATGCTACACGGTGCAAGTAATTGCTTCATTCGTTTACCAACATTTTACCAACTACAAATAGGTTTTAGTGGGAATGTAAATGTGTGACGGAGATCGGACCCTTTAGCCCTCGTACCCACTAGAGTTTTTTGTGGTCGCGACGGATAAAACACTGTAGCTGTACAGTGCGTCATATAAGAATAGGAACGTCAATAACCTTTTTCTGTCAAATATCACTTGAGTGCGGTTTGCAGAAAAACTTAAATTTGCATATCAATAATAATAGTCTTGCATCGAATTTAAATAAAAACGTTAAATTAAAGAAAATATCTAAACATAAATTTAATTATCATAATATTCATAAATCGAAACTATATGGCGCTGAGTCGATCCTATTCTTAATTGAATCGCACTGTAAATACAATAAAGCTGAAAGTCGAAATGTCAATAAATTGTCAAATGTCATATTTGAGAACTCCACACGATTTTCAGCTCTATATTTTTAGTGCACAGTTCTACAATGCAGTTTTTTTGTCGCGACCACTTAAAAGCATTGGTGGAAACGTAGGCACAATTCATTCCTACTAGTGCAGAGTTGAAACGCAATGATGAACGAAGCGAAATTCTGAAAAGGTATTAAACTCAGTTTTATGTCCACACCTCCTTATTAATAAAAATATTTACACCATGGATTAGCAAATCCAAATCGCTCTCTTTGTCTATCAAGTGACTGTTCCAAACTATCTGACAGAGACAGCCATGTTGGATTAGCTAATCCGTGGTGTAAATAATTTTTCATACCACCTGCTCGACAATGTTCGATTATATATCGCACCTTTAGAATTAAAGTGGCGTAACTCAAAAATTTAAGAAATTGAGTTTTATACATAAAACGACTTAGAAACATATAATCTATCGGTCCAATAGAAATAAACAGCCACTTTCAAGCTAGAAAAGGATAAACGTACAGTTGTGTCTCTTTCATATCGACCGCTCATCACACGTTCCTTCACTTTTAAAGGGCCCCTTTTAGTGTTGAGTCGATAATGCTAAAAGTTAGGTGCTGCGCGGTTACTCCGTAAATGACGTAAACTGTAATTCGTCGTTTTAATTGTTAACGTAAGGTAATTAATTTGTGTGTTATTTATTTTTGTACAGCCTCTTTTAGGTTTCGGACGTTTTAAATCTAAATGATAATAATATTTGATGCCATATTTGTATTAGTGTCATTTCATTTCTAAACATTTCATAAATACATGAGCCTGATTATGTGTTATGTCTTTACTTTATAAACCGTTTTTGTGACTACAGTGACGTATACGGAATTATGTCTATTATATTCTACAGAATGATATGAATTGGCGAGTTCAATTGTGATTGAGTCTTTTTATTTTTATTTCAATGAAAGTTTGAGGCTAGTAATGAAAAGACAGGACTAAATTTTGCCACTATATAAATATAACTGGAATGAAAATACAATACAAGAAAAGATGAGTTCAGCAAAACCTAAACGTATAAAATATATTTAAGGCTTTGTTTTTTCTATAAATATAAAACTATTGGGCATTTTTGGGTCATCAAGCAAGCTATTGTGTGAAAAAAGGGCTCGACGGTATTTGCTAAACTCTATGACTCACGTTGTCATATTTTGACAAAACTCAGCCGCAACTTGCAAGACACTATTGTCACCACGAAATCGGAGATTCTCGATGAAGTCGAAATGGATTCCCCATACACCTAAAACACGAGCTCACCCCGAACCCATCTTGCTGATAATTCACGAGCCAGACTTATGCGACATCTTACTGATGAGATTACTGATATTGACATGGGTGAGATTAGAATAGCTCTCAGGCAGATTCATAATAATAAGGCACCAGGAGATGACGAAATAACCACAGAGCTGCACCAGGAGGAATACCTGTCTTGACTGAGCTCTTTAATTCCGTCATCCACACTGGAGTGCCAGTAGCTAGTGAGCTATCCCCGGAAGCATGTAGCAGGAGCATGGTGGTTATATTTTTTTAAATAGATGATAACACGCGACTTGAAACTAACGTCCCATTCCGCTCCTGAGCCACGTGTATTAGCTATTATTGAGGGTTATCTGAGGGTCTGAGGGTCCCAGAAGTTGAAAGACTTTCAGCCAGTGTAGCAGACGTATAATCAGCCTCTCTGCCTTGCGTATGTGGACTATGAGAAAGCCTTCGATATCGTCGAGACCTGGGGGTCTAAAAAGGCTACTTTAGGTGTTTCATATAATGTTTCATAATATATTTTGACAGTTTTCAATAGAAATGCGTAAAATGGCGCACATAATATGAATTGCATATCATTCATCTAATGTTCACCTAAAGTGGTCATTTTTGGACCCCCTGAGGGGCAATTCTGCTAAATAAAACCTGCATTAATACAATTATAATCAAGTCCCTATACGCTAAAACTCTCAAACGGGTATTTTATAAACGTTAAACTAACGTGAAACGCGCTCTGATTGGTCGAAACGTCATAAAATCCGTTCATGGTAACATGTCGCTTCACTTTCAATCCAATCAAAGTAAAACGAAAGTCTACTTTAAATACGAGAATTGAGGTTCTGGTCTGTGCTGGAATTCATGCAGAAATGCCTTGTTGACTGCCGATAATATTTTAAGGTATTAAGATGTCTGTTCTAGTGATTTCTGATCCAACTTCTTCAAGGAGTGAGACAGGTAGATGTTATCTTTCCAAAACTGTTTACTAACGCGTCGGAGCCATCGGAGGACGTTTTCAAGTCGCTTGATTGGAACGGCCGGGGCCTGAGACTGAACATAAACGGCCAGTACATCTCACACTTGCAATTTGCGGATGAAATAATCATTATCTCAGACATATCTGCAGGACCTGGAAGAGATGCTGAACAGCCTCAGCGATTGTTCAGGACGGGTGGGTTTCGGAATGAACCTTAACAAAACAAAAATTATGCAAATAATTTTGGTTTTGTTAAGTATTGAACATGTTCTCCCAGGACCTGTCATCGTAAATGGCACTAGTCTTAAAAGTAAGAAGCAAGAATACGTATATCTTGGGCAAACTTTGAATCATCGATACCACAATCATAATCACCTTTAGTCAAGATGCATTCGATAATTTCCACGGCGAAGTTCGGGAACAAAATGAGGATTTGACTTAAGGCATCGCAAGCAACAAGTCACAACGATTACTTATGTCCAATCCGATACATTTTTAATTTCGAAATTCGCTGTCGAAATTAGCGAATGTTCTTGACTAAGGGTCTTTAATCAATCCGTTCTATCAGTAAAGAAACACGGCAGCGAACTCTGCTGATTGACAAGTTCAAGGTTGTTCAGCCTATGATGGAAAGTGCAATGTTGAGGGTATCTCTGGTGGATAATAAAACTTGCTACAGAGAATTAAAGTCACTGACATTGCTCATAGAATTAGCACGCTGAATTGGAAGTGAGCCGGCCATGTTTGCAGACGGACAGACGGTTGATGGTGCAGACAAGTGTTAGAGTGGAGACCACGCTTAGGCAAACGTAGTGTAGGACGACCTGAGGCACAATGGACCGATTTAAAGTTGGCTGGCAGCAGATGGATGAGGGCTGTCCGAGATCGGGATGGTTGGCGCTCATAAGTGGAGGCTTACGTTAAGCAGTGGGCTATCCATATGTCCGTAGGTTGATGATGATGAAATTTCTCATCGATAATAATTAATATTGACCTCTGATATTGAAAGGCTTATTTAATTATTGCTTATTTAAATAGCTTTTACTTTTCCTGTATAATAACTATTATTTTGATAGGAAGACGCCACGGTAACTTAAGTATCTTATATTTTTATGCACACGGTAAATACATAAAAATATAAAGGACCTAATACAAACTAAGTTTAGCTTTATTATGCGTAAAATAAAATATTTTTTCAGTTTTCTCTATTCTAATTTACCTTTAATTTTAAAATTCAACTATTAATAAACTAGCATATTCCAAAATTAGTCACCAAAAATAAATTTTACATTAGAAATAAATAGCCTATTTTTAAAATAGTTACGTTTTATTTTTGAATGCTTTAATAAAAAATAGACACAAAGCTTAATAAGTCAATTAAATTTTAAATATTTTGGAAATAAAGTGACACCTTTTTTTTAATTATTAATTAACAAAGGTTCTAAATAATTAAACTCATATTTTTAATAACAAATCACTAAAACAACTATTCACCTACGGCAAATAACAAAAACTGTAACTACATAAGGCTCACACTTACTATTATAGTCAAAAAACCAAAAAATGGTCTATTCTCCAATTACTTTTTAGGCGCTTACCAAAAATCAAGAATTTTGGATTAAGCCACTTCAATTCTAAAGGTGCGATATCACGCAATCTCAACGTAAAGCATGTCATTGACTCCCAAGGGAGATAATGTTGTATGAAACTCCCAAGGGATTAAAGTGATTTGAATTTGGAACGTTAAAATTCGTATGAAAACTTCTAATAGATACGTATCTATCATAGAGTTTTTCAATAATAATATGGTATTGCTGAGAGTTTATTCGAAAATCGAACTGGCCACCTATAATTTTAACATTATCATGTGTCAAAATCGTCAGCCACAAGTTCCTGAATCTTTAAGTACTGGTCAAATAAACTCCACCACAACTTCCATAAATGTTTCTAATAAAAATATTACTCTTTCCCCCCATAACTGGACAAATGTGTCCAATATCAATATTAATTTTTAACCAAATAAATGTTTTATTTTTGTAGCCCTGGGTTTTTATTGCCTCGCAGTAGGTATGAAAAGTAGTGTCCCCCCGATGGTTGCACGCCTTGTCGTGGCGGTGGGGCTTAGTAACCGTGGACTGGTCACCCACGGTGAAGCTAAGAGGCAACCGGGGCCGGCCTGTTTGCCGCCGGCTGGCCCGAGGAGGGCGCTCCCAGCGGGCTGAACATGCCCGCAGAGGACGCGCGTGGAGGTGGGACCGCAGAAGAAGAGGAGTGCCGGTATTACGGTGCGCCGTTCTCCCTATCTTCTGCGGCCGTGGAGGGATCGCAGGGGGAGAGGCGTGATGGTATTACGGTACGCCACTCTCCCTACCCCCTGCGAGCTGGCGGGGCCGTTCCGTCGAAACGGCGTTGGTGAGGCCGCAGAGGAAGAGGCATGTCGGTATTGCGGTGCGCCGCTTGCCCTATCCTCTGCGACCGAGGTGTGGTCGGTGGCAGAACCACAGACCTGATCTGCCACCGGGTACCAGTTTATCTGGTACCCATGGCCTCCTAGTAGCAGACTCAGGGGGAGTCTGCTACAGTACTGGTGGAGGCCGAGGAGGGAGGCGCACCTAATACCATCTGGTGCGCCCATCGTGGAGGGCCTTCGGGCTTTCGTGATGGAGCCGCTTGTAGGCGGCTGCCGCCGGCGGGGTCGCGGATGTGTGTATCGTTCCCGTGGCCCCGTCAGAGGGCGGCGAGGAGGAAGATGGGGGGGTTTTTAGTGGGTATACCATGAGTCCCACATAACCACTTGGGTGCCCCCTGCGCCTGGGTGGTATGCGTAAAGCATTTTCCCCCCCGGAAAAAAAAAAAAAAAAAAAGGTATGAAAAGTAGAGTATGCACCTCTGGGATAAAGCCTGTCTTCGTCTTGGGCAGCTTGAACCCCTCGCTTGCTCAGGACTCTACATAACTCCCTCGTTTCACTCGGGAGTTAAGTTTTAACACCCTCGCTACGCTCGGGAGTTAACTCTAGAGTCCCTCGTTACGCTCAGGGTCCAATATGCTGCCCGTGACGTAAGACACTGCTTTATCCCCTTGGTGCATAATCTACTATTATTAATAAGGGAGACAGTGTTTGTGCGTTACGTCGCGCGTCGTGGATACTGCACAGTGTTCTATTTCACTCGAAAAAATTCCCTATGCTGTTTATTGCATAAATCGATGAAGAAATGCATTTTAAGTGCAAGAGTAAAACACCCACGTGTCTATTTCAAATACTTTTTTTATAAAAAATAATTTATGTTTCGTGACCTCGACGTAAAAAAAGACTTAATAAATTCTGTAAGCGTGTTTGATCAATATATATTTTTTTGATTAATATGATTTGAGGAAGGACCTTTAGGCGCATAATTTCCATGTTTTATTTTTTGAAGATCACTTCTGGTTACCGAGTTATTAATTTTTATTCAGATTTTTGTTTTTATTTTTTTTTCTCCCAAAAAACTCCAAAGTGCGACTTGTGACTGACACTGAAAGATTCATCTTAAATGTGTCTATCACTGATAAAAAAATCAAGTTGCACTATGGAGTCTGGACATAAAACCTGAATTTGCTATAGTAACTTTCAGTTTCGCTTTGCTCCCCTTTGACTTTGCTCTATTGTCTATGACAATGTGATCTCAATGGTGCCTGAAATAAGCTGTTAGCTAAAGCTTTTAAAAGATATATACTTAATCTATCATCTTAGGGCTTTCAATTCAATCCTTATGCCACAGCATCTATTAACTAGACCACGCATGTGTATGTACTTCGCGTGTAACTTTCCGTGTAAAGAGGAGTCAAATTCACTTCCTTCGGCGTCATTTCCTCTCGAATATTCTCGGTGCCAAACGTCAAACGAAAACAAAAAAGCTATAAAACGCGACAGGGGGGCACGATGCTACGGCCTTTGTATCGTTTACTCGGGAACGGATAGTTATCATAGTATGTGTTTTATTTAGCAGAATTGACCCTCTGGGCCCCAATTCTCGTACCTCGAATATCGGTTCGATTGTCAGTCTGTCCTGCTCGCGCACGCATGATTTGACGCCTGTGTGAATGAGTCAGCGCGAGATTCGAATCGAGATTCGAGGTACGAGAATTGGGGCCCAGGTCGTAGACGGTGAAATAAAAATTAAAAACACACTGAAGTGTGAGTACAACTTATATGCTAAAATTATCGAAATATTTCCGTGAAAATCTATACCAATTTGCCAATCAAAACAATAATTTAACAATCAATAAACATTGTTATTAATTTATCGGATATTTCAATTGCAGCAATAAATATAATTTTAGAATTGCTATCACGCAAGCTGCATGCGTTTCTTGCTATCGAATATTGTCATAATTATAATCCTTATTAATTACTACTAAATCTATACATCTATACATCTATACAGATAAATATAATTGAAGTGTCTGTTTGTAATTTCAAATTAACAGCTTTTCACTTAATGCATATGAAAGTATATTCGATACTAACAAAAAAATATCAATTTTTAAAATTTTTGTCTGTCCGTCTGTCTGTCTGTCTGTCTGTTTGTTCCGGCTAATCTTTGAAACGGCTGGACCGATTTTCGCGGGACTTTCACTGGCAGATAGCTGATGTTATAAGGTCTAACATAGGCTACTTTGTTTTAGGGTTCCGTATAAAAAATAGGGTTCCGTTTCCATTAGTTGCGCGGGCAACGAAGTTATGCAAACGAAGTTGCGGGCATCAGCTAGTATTATTATAAAATCGAAAGTTTGTTATATTATAATATGTAAGTTTGTTATATGATAATATGTATTATGTTTGTATGAACGTTTGTTACTCTTTAATGATTTTGACTAAATTTGTGGTCTCTGCATTAGCACGTAGGCTACTTTTTAATATCGCAGTAAAATAGTAGGCCATGAAGTCGCACTAAGCAAAATAAAAACCTGCCAAGTGCGAATCGGACTCACGCACGAAGGGTTCCGTACAAAATGGCAAAAAATCCACATTTATTGCCTCACTTAAATACACTCGTTAGTAAATGCGCCTAACAATTAGATACCTATTACAGTGGGTGACGAAGTGGGTGACGAAAAAAAAAAAAACAAAAAAGTGAAAGCATAAAATTCTACTAGTACTGTATCTTTAGGTACCTGACAAAACCGAAAGAATCTATTTCAAAATGTATCACTCGTTTCGAATGTTATTAATCAGTTACACATGTAACTTTTTAAACCACATTGAGCCAAGGTTAACCGCGGTGTTTGAACTCCACGCACCAGACAGTATTCAAACAAAATTATATTTATATTGATATAATTATGGCAGTATATAATGTACCTTTATTATTATTTTATTCTAAGTATGTATTTGTATTTATACTAAATTTTATGAAAAATATTTAAATATATGCCTCAAATACATAAGAATAATTATTTCATATTATAATATGTAATTATGATTGTTCTTTAAATATGAAACAAGATTTAAGACTGATATGAGGCAATCATTTTATTATTACCCAATATCCATGTGTAATCATGTGTTTGTTAAGTATATCTTTCACGCAAAACGGATTTTGATGAAATTTAATACGGTAGTATTAAAACAGATTACATTTTATCCCGAAAAAGTACAGTGTTCCCGTGTGTTACTGTACTTACGCGGGCGGAGCCGTGGGCAAAATATAGTATTTCATAAAACATTAATCAATGTCACAATTTTACACAGATAATAAAGTACTAAAATTAGTAAAAGTTACGACACCGCCGCCGTGTGAAACCACAGACAGCATCCGACGACGACATCCTTTATGTGGTATGTAACGGGTTTGTGCCGTGGTGGAGCTAGTGGCCTAGTGGGTAGACAGTTTGATTCGCACTCGAGATAATGCAGGTTCGAATCCCAGGTTGTAGCGAGTAACAATGAGACTTTTTCAGATCTCAAGTACATTATACGGACGCTCTAACGGTGAATGAAACATCGTGAGGAAACCCGCACATGGTTGGCCCCAGACGTATTGACCAGTCATTCCTCTGGACTAGACTGACTATGTTGTGAGAATGCCGCATGTGCTTGGACAGCCATACATGTAAAACAGACTGTCGCACTGCCAAGCTACTATATTTCAAGAGTGGTTACTTCGCTCGGAGAATTCTGTGTAAGTCAAACAATAACGGATACGAAGTAGACTAGAGTGGTGGGTTATTAGGTTGTTAACGGCAAATTTAAATAACTAGGATTTGATGTTGAAAAAACCAGCACAATTCAGTTTAAAAATAGGACGCAGTAGGTTCAATGAAATACATGTAATGCTATACTAGACACCGCAATAACTAGGACATGTCCTGGAAAAACACGGTTGGTAACCTATGGTAGATACGTAGTACAGAGAGTAATTTAATCTTCCTCACATTGAGGAAATACCATAGATGTGGGATAGCTAAACGGTTGATGATTATTAAATTTTCTTTATATGTAAATAATACGTCGCAGCCATCAGTTTTACAAGCCAGCTAAAATGACGACTAATCCGTTCATGCAATTGATGTATTTCTAAGCATTTAAAAAAAGCTTTCTGCACACTTCCTCCACATAAACTTTAATTTCCCGGCCCAATTTCATACTCCTCCAGTTGCATATTTTCGTAAAACTTTACTGAAAGATTTTACCTACTTCACGGTAATAATATAACAATTTAAAACTTCGTAGAGTTCATAGTACTCAACATAATATAGAGCATATATTTCATATACCTAGCCCGTAGGCCGTAATGCGTTTATAATGTCGCTTCTTGCTTTCTATGTTGATGTAATTTATTGCTGAGAACATTATGTTAACGATTTCATGAACAAGCACTCTCCTGGTGGTAGGGATTATTATTACCAACTAGACCGCCGTCCGCCCGCGTAAATATAATATCGGGTAACCCACGGAAATTATAACACTGATTTGTAATATTTAATGTTCTGGTTAATATTTCGTGGGGTAACCCACGGGAATACTGTACTTTTTCGGAATAAAAAGCCTATGTTTTTATCTAGAGCCTAAACTACTACCACACCGAATTTCATCCATCCATCCTCACAAACTTTCATATTTATAATAGTAGGATCGTTATTATTAATTTTTGTTTAAAAACAATAAGTTAGGATGATAATAGTTAGTACTTTGACACACTAACGAATTTAAGAGGACGTGGACGTTAAAAAAAATATATTAAAGTAAAATAGCTATAATAATAATTAATAATATAGGGTAGAAACAGCGAAACTATGCTTTAGTTTTAGCAAAACCACACAAAATTGAAATGTACATTAGATTACTTTAGATTAGAAATATAAATAAATAAAATCAAGAATTGCCAATCAGTGAGCAAGCTGATGAATTTAAATTATAGATAAGAACACTCTCAATCATGTCGGCTTTGAAAAAAAAATCGGTTCATCCGTTTGGGAATTACGGTACTACGGACAGACACACAGACAGACAGACACAACAAACTTATAACACCCCTTTTTCGTCGGGGGTTAAAAATAACGTTATTACTCCGCAATACATAGAACATGAAAGTAATTCTAGAGTTATGTTACGGATTATAGAGTAATTTTCTAACGCGGTAAGCGCTTTGCGTAAACTTTTACAAGCTAACGGCAACTCTTAATTTACTATTTTATAATAATGAAAGTCATAATATTTTAATTAACTTGGTGCGTTGACGTTGTTCCGTAATCTTAACGGGATTAATCATAGACTTATATATTATAGACTAAATGTTGCCCGCGACTTCGTGCGCGCAAGTTAATTTCGCAGAAACCGTATATTTTCCGCGTTAAAAAGTAGCCTATGTCCTTCCCTGTGGTCTACTCTACATCTGTACCTTTCATCAAAATCAGTCCAGTTCTTTCGGAGCCTATTCAATGCAAATAAACAACAAAAAAACAAACTTTTCCTCTTTATTATATTAGTATAGACGAGGCATGTTGAGGCAAAAACTATCCCCACTTAAATGGCCCCATATTATAGTTGTTTGGGCCATTTTGACATTTGAGATATAGTGAAATTAAGATGGCTGACATTTGAGGTATGGTGAAAACAATTTAGAAGGAAATTTAGAGCAGGTGTTCGAGGCAAGCCGAAACCTTGTTCTGTACTTCTCCTATTGTGCCTCAACACGAGACTGCAGGTCTGGCTGGTCAGAAGCAGGGCTAAGTCAATACACAAAATTTTTGAAAAGTGATATTTTTAATCCCAAAACACATGTTTCAGGCAATTCAAAATTTAATATAGTGTTAGTTTAATATTTAAGGAGTTGGAAAAAAAATCCAGGTCATTTAGTCAGGGCAAGGTTAAAACCTTGCTAGACCAGTGTAAAAGTAAATTGGAAAAAGGTTAAAAAATAAAAACACGATATAAACTTAAACATTAAACTATGAATACACTAGGATGAAAACCTAACCAAGACCATGTCCGGTGTCCGGTTCCGTAACTATGTCGCTTTTCCCATTCCCACTTTTGTTGAAGCTTTATACAGTACCTACCTAAACACACATGAAATTTATGTTCTATCAATTTAAAATGTAACTTATTTATATTGCATTAAAGTCGTTATTCGTACGTCGTTCTAGAAAGTACAACAACCTATTGACTTTAGTGTTCCTTCCATGTATAATCTCCATCCAAGTGTGATGTCATGTGACATTTGAGCCTCAGCTTTCATAGAACGATCCAAAGAAAAATTTTACGTCTCCAACGGCTTACAATTTTTCCACAAAATCGTGGTCACACCGTATGCTTGTGGTAGTTGTAGTAGTGTAATCAAATGTAGCTATTCATCTGTTCCTCTTTCTTTAATCTGTGCTACGTGGTGCTCCTCAAATCTATATCTTACTCTCTCGCTGAGAATGCAACAGTGTATCTATCTCTCTCTCTTGACGGAACATTCATTCTAGTTATTTGGAGTATAGAGCTTATCTCGGCGATCTACATCCAAAATGTGAAAGTAACGTTTTGTATTTTATGAAATATGGCACATAAAAACATGGCGCTTGTACACCATAAGACGGATTCTTTTAGCGTGTTCTAATTAACTTTAGACTAAATTTTAACACGTTATGACTCAAGGGTTTATCACACCAAAACCAAACGATACACGAATTATAATAATAATAAACATTTATTCAACAAACAACAAACAAATTATTATTATAATTATTAATTATTGCCTCCGTGGTCTAGTGGTTAGAGCAATGGCTCTCGACTCAGAGGTCGTGGGTTTGATTCCCACATTAGAACAACAAAAAATTAATGTTGTTTCCAAGTTTGGTTAAGACAGTGCAGGCTGATCACCTAGTTGTCTGACAAGAAAGATGATCGATGCATCGGTTGGACATGTAAAAAGTCGGACCTGCGCCTGATCTGTCACCAGTCGTGTCGGTTATCCGTCCCACTGGATTATGAGAGTAAAGGAAGAGAGAGTGCTCTTGTATACTACGCACACACTTGGGCACTATAAAAAATTACTCCTGCGTAACAAGCCTGGTTTCAATGAAACCGGCCACCGTCATCGAAACCGGTGTGGTGAGTTAAATATTAATTATTATTCATTATAATAATTCGAATGTCAGGTTGCACCGCGCTATACAGCGCATATACAGTGTATGGCTGATGTCATATGAAACGTGTATCTTTTGTGTAGTGAATAGAGTTCAATTTTGAATAGCTATATTTAAAACTAGCGACCCGCCCCGGCTTCGCACGGGTACAATACTGATACTAATACTACAGAATGTCGCCCACTTCGCAACGGGCCGTGCAGCAGAAATCGTAATATTTTAATTTCGCCATAACTTCAAAATTAAATTTAATCATTCAAAGGCCAAATATTATCTACATAAACTGTACTTAGTGATGAAATAATTTATTTTGATAAGGATTAATAGCATGAGTAAAATAAACGCGTTTAAATGTAGTCCAAAAAAAATTCAAGATTTCTAAATAAAGAAATGGTTGTTGAGCCTTACTCAACATAGATAGGTATAGTGTGTCGCGGACTTTTTTGTAGTTATTTATAAGATCTACAATTAATTAGAACATTATATGGTTCTATCTTTTATAGTTTAGGCAGCGTACGCAAAATAAGTAACTTTTCTGGTTGATTTTTTACACCTTGTGTCCGAAAAACCCAAATATCTTACGGAACCCTATTTTTTTCCAAAATAAAATTTTGCCTGTGTTACTCGTGGATAATGTAGCTTTCGAATGGTGAAAGAATTTTTGAAATCGGTCCAGTACTTTTTGAGCCTATTCATTACAAACAAACAAACAAACATACAAACAAAGTTTTCCTCTTTATAATATTAGTGTAGATGTATCGCCGCGTATCGTCGACTTCGTGCGCGCTAAAGGAAATACCGCAGGAACCGTACATGTTGCCGCAATACAAAGTAGCCTATGTTTTTCCCCGTGGTCTACTCTATATCCGTGCCAAATTTCATCAAAATCGGTACAATAGTTTCGGAGCCTATTCGATGCAAACAAACAAACAAACTTTTCCTCTTTATTATATTAATATAGATGATCAGTTGACGTATCATAATTCGTAAACCGTACGTAAGCCTTACACCGTATTCCAACTTCCCAGGGGAAATAGAACTTTGTTTTCTTATATTCAAAGTGACTTTTGCTTCGTAGATATCAATAGGCAATCGGACAAATTTTTTTTTATTGCATAAATGAATAGTACTCTTAAATATGAGTAACTTCTCAGAAGAAACCGTATATCAAAAGTCAATATTTTCAAAGGTACAGCGATTTGTATAAAAAATTTCGCGAGCCTCCTAAAAACGCTCCATACTAAAATCGATATACACATGACGTCACTTGAATATGAAGTAGTATGAAGTAGTATATGAAGTATATGGCCGCAGGAATATATTTGTAAATATCTCCGATATTTGTGCGTTTAAGTTCATACTTACCATAATGAATGTTTTTGTATATGATGTGAGTAAACTAATGATGTAGGTTTTGTTTACCAATTTCGCAAAAAAAAAAAATTTTTTTTTGGTATAAAGACTCGAAGAAATTTTGTATACAAATCGCTGTACCTTTGAAAATATTGACTTTTGATATACGGTTTCTTCTGAGAAGTTACTCATATTTAAGAGTACTATTCATCTATGTAATAAAAAAAAATCAGTCCGCTTGCCTATTCTTTATATCAGGAATTAAGTTTCAATCAGTACCCATTACCCAATAATATGACAACGCTAGTTGAAAATCGCACCACACCGTTCCACTTTAATGTGACCCCAATATAATTATATGCTGTTAAATATTATTAACAGGTGTACCTACACTGTATATTTAACCTTAGGTGCTACGTGCCAACTCCCTAAGCGCATCAGAAATTGGAGCTTAGGGCTCCATTACAATAGCGCGACATGACGGAAATTAACTGAATTTGCTACTGACTAAATACATATATTTTTTTTAAATATCTATGGACGCTTCACACCACGTCAATCTGATCCCGTGGTAAGTTCTCGAAGAACTTGTGTTACGGGTACCAGACAACGGAAATATATTTAATACTTTTATACTATACACATATTTAAGATTTTTATTATATTATACGTTATATTTAAAACACATCCATGACCCAGGAAGACAGAATAACTTTTTGTTCCTTCGGCGGGACTTGAACCCGCGACCCCTGGCTTGAGCACCAACACGCTCAACCAACTGAGCCACAGAGGTCGTCAATAATACAATTGTGTTTGTTAATAATACAAATAATACATATTGTGTTTGTCAAATTCATTTAACTTTATCTTTAATAATTTTATAAAGAGGAAAGGTTTGTTTGTATGTTTGTTTGCATTGATTAGGCTCCGAAACTACAGGACCGATTTTGATGAAATTTGACACAGGTATAGATAAGACCACGAGGAGGGACATTAATATAATTTAATACCTATATTTTCTGACCTATAGTCAAATGTGGAGTACAGTAAGTAGCTCTACAAATTCATAATATTACCACGGAAAAAAATAAAAGTGCAGAAACAAAGACCTACTAAAACGACCTACTAAAAAAAGTTTTAATGATTGCATAATATTGTGCACACTACTGGACCGGTTTGATTGAAATTTTAAAATCTTTAACAACGTCCTGGCGATTTTATAATTATATGTCAATACGTTTCTGACTTAGGGGTGCGGTTTGATATAATCTGTCAAAATGACTTACTATAATTTGTTAATGTGAACGCGGCTTTATTACATTCACTTCTTAATTCTTAGATTATATTTACGTAGCTCCGTAGCCTAGTGGGTAGACCGTTTGGTTTACACTCGAGAGAGTGCAGGTTCGAATCCCAGGTTGTGGCGTGTACCAATGAGACTTTTTCAGACCTCTGGACTAGGCTGACTATGTTGTAAGAATGCCGTATGTGCTTGGGCAACCATACGACATTTAAAACCAACTGTCCCAGGCACTACAGTATTTCAAGTGGTTACTTCGCTCGGAGAATACTATATAAATCATCCATTAACGGATGAAAAGGCCTAAGTATTTTCTTATGTACTTAATACGCGAATATTCTTCGTTGTTTTAAAGTTTAAACACTTGATTTTGTCGCGGTACACGGCTTTATTATTCGTTCTCCATTTCGCTGACATCTTTACGCGAACAGACTATAGCTACGTAGAAAATCAGCAGTGCACAGGAAATGTATTTTGATCTGTTTTAATTTTGGCTATCGTTTTATTCACTTTTGTTTTGTACAGTTATAGCACAGAATAAATAATAGTACCAGGTTATAGACAGCGTTATTTACTTTTGTTTTGAGTACAGTTATGCACAGTTTTAATTCGTGGTTTATCTGTACCGGGTACAGTCACGGTGGGTGAGCTTGCGGTGGCTGGGTACTGGTAATGACAGCTTTTACTAAAGATAAAGAATGTAATGTTCCGAACCTTCCAATTCGAAAGGCCAATTATACGCATATACAATAGGATCCCAGAAAACGTTCAACATTTTTCAACCAATAAACCTTGGGAATGAGGTGGCCCCCTGCAAGGCTACTTCCATATACTATTGTATTCTAGTTATATAGTTTTAGTCATAACATTGTTATACATTTTTTTATTTTAAAAGAACAATTTTCCATCTTTTTGGTAAAAGATGGCCCCGCGCGAGTTTCTTACGCCGGTTCTTCTCGCCGGGCTAGTTCCCGAACCGGTGGTAGGCATCATGTATACCGACGTTCAATAAGTGTATAAAAATACCAACATTGAATAAAAAAATTTTGACTTTGACTTTGACTTCTATCTAAGGGTCGATTCACACACAAACGATACGCGACGCAGCGCTGCATTTTTTTAAGCTAGCTATTCAAAATTGAACTTTATTAGTTATGTAAGAAGATACACGTTTCATTGTAAGAGTTCGAAAAAATCATGTATCATTTTGTGTAGTAAATAAAGTTGAATTTTGAATCGTTATCTTAAAGCACCGCGAAGCGTCGCGTATCGTCGCGGTGTGAACTGACCCTAAAGTGCAGTTGGTCTACTACTACGTCCTACGAATGTCACTGTTTATTCCGTGTTCGACGCCTAGATTCTACAGTCTTACGTAACACCAGTATATGGCTGGGGCTACATTATGATCAAAAACCGGCGGGCCCCGGATAATCCAGAGCACTGAAAATAGAACTCTGCGCTAATACGATAGAGTTGAAAATTGAACTTACACTGTTTATAATATCTGTAAAAACACACATTTGAGCAAATAAAGAAGTATGAATTATTAAGAAGTGTCGAGTATCGAGCTGTCATATATGACATTGAAGTTTAACTCGACAATTGTGTGTTCGATTTTCAGCTCTATTGTATTAGAGCAGAGTTCTATTTTCAATGCTCTGATTTTTCCCGGGCCTGCCCAATTCCGGATCACATAGTCCCAGCCTAAGGACGAATTTTGAAAATTTTAGAAGTTAAGCACGGAATAAACGCTAACTGAGTACACACACACTTGTAACTTTTCTGGTAGGTATTCGTCCTTAGGGCCCTTCCACACGACGTTTTCTTACGCTCGTTTGTATAGATACAAACGCAAGTTGAACGCTCAGCAAACGAAAGGAAGCTGGCACGTCTTAACCTTTACACACGATGCTTACATTACGTTTGTATCGATACAAACGCTATATCGCGTTTATATCGCGTTCGTATCGCGTTTGTCTATGGATCGGCGCCGCTTTTGACCACAGTATCGGGACAATAGCGTTCTACTTGCGTCTGTATCGATACAAACGCGTGATCAAAGCGCGTTTCAATAGCATTTATCTTGCGTTTGTATCGATACAAACGCGCGTTTCATTTACGTCAAAAAACGTGTAATATCTGCCAAAACGCGCATAAGACGAGCGCATCAAAAACAGGCGTCGTCAGTGCGCAAAAAAACGTCGTGTGGAAGGGTTCCCATAAAAGGAAGAAAAAAGGAACAGATGACGTTCAGGTTTTGTTTGTAACTTGAAGTAATTCATTCGTGACTTTTTCTTTTTTTACATCAATTTCATGTCCAGATTAGGTCCGGTTTGTCCGGCTGACCTGGCTGTTACACAACTCCACCACGCGGATACCTGAGATACTAAGCTGCACCAGTTAACGCAGATATAAACAAATAGATCTGACATTTAGCTCTCGTGCCTAACTTGATCGGTAGAATTGTGACCCTAATTAGTTATTAGATTTAATTATAGGAAATTCATGGGGTTTAAAATATCTGATTAAACAAATAGCCTAACCAAGACTAAATTCTTATAGTTTAAAAATGCCAGGACTTATAAATGGAAACTTTGGAGGCCGATTACTCGAAAATGATTGACTTTATAAAAAAGTTATGTATGAAATCTTGCCTTTATTTTAAAAGACCTATTCAACGATACCCCATACAATGACCCCATCGATGTCAAGAAAATTTTTTTTCATCCCCACTTCACATGTATGGAGAGCCACCCCTAGAATATAAAATTATTATTATATTATGATGCCAAATCCGAGATCTATACACGTTCTATGACTATACCAAATTTCATCCATTTATATTCATAATTACCGACGCTAGAAGCGCGGACAGACAGACAGACGGATGGACAAAGCGAAACTTTAAGGGTTCCTTAAGTATTACGGAACCCTAAAAAACCGAAAAATTAGCGACAAACATTTAACTATAACAACCTTATTCAGTGGCGAATGCTGGTTCTCCTTCATAGGGAAGCCCTTGCCTGTAAAACAGGGAGGGATTTGGATGAGGGCATTTAAAGGTAAGTGGTAGGTAAGTGGTAAATCTAGGTAGGTAAATTATTTCACAATTTTATCCAGCTATATTTAACTCAGTGTTTGCGTTCATGCAGTTCACATGCCATATCTATTGCTTCTAGATCTGTGGCGCGTACCGACCACTTAACTAAATGGACGCCGTCTGCGTTTCCTCATACTTAACATTGCGGTACTTTATCAAATATTTAGTTCCTTACTCTTACAATTAAATATTTATAGCATTTAACTGCCAGCCGCAGTCTTGGTACGAACCGGCCAGTCGCCACTACCACACAGTTGTCATACATTTCCAACTGTCAGTAGCTGCTACTTGTCCATAGTCGTCGGTAGCTCTTTTCTAGCCAGCCCCGGATCTATGGAGGGGCAACTGGGGGCACTTGCCCCGGGCGTCAGTTTTATGAGGGTGCCAAATCGGCCAAATCCTTGAGACAAGACTTTAAATTTTTAAATTATTAAAATTAAATATTTAATCTGTAGTTACTAACATAGGTATTAAGATTTTTGATTTTTGTTACTAACAAGTTATGGACTATGAAATGTCTGATTTTTTTTTAATCGCGCCATTTTAAGTTTATGCCCCGGTTCGAAAGTCGTAGATAGTAGATCCGCCACTGTTTCTAGCCTACGTATTGTCGCCGACAGATCTGGGGGCACGGCAGTGCCCCCACCAAGTCGAGCGCGAAGCAAACACTGCCGTACCATCCTTTACTGGAACCATTTCGCCGCATTTTCAGGCCCCTATTTGAGAACCTCTGGATAAGACCAGAACGCAGAAATTTTCGTCATCCAGTAAGCTATAATCACATACTTAAAATCCAAAATTTCAAGTCTGTAGGTCATTTAGTTCCGAAGTTAAGCGAAAGCAAAGTTTCGCATTTATGACACTCACTCACTCACTTATACACTCACTCATGATCATCAAAATAGAACTAGTACTTCCCATAAACTCAGAGAGCTGAAATTTGGTACAGAGTTAGGGTTTAATGGCCACATAAAGGGAAAACTATAAAAACTAGGATAATCGATCTGGGGGCACGGCAGTGCCCCCGCCAAGTCGAGCGCGAAGCAAACACTGCCGTACCATTCTTTACTGGAACCATTTCGCCGCATTTTCAGGCCCCTATTTGAGAACCTCTGGATAAGACCAGAACGTCGATCTGGGGGCACGGCAGTGCCCCCGACAAGTCGAGCGCGAAGCAAACACTGCCGAACCATTCTTTACTGGAACCATTTCGCCGCATTTTCAGCCCCCTATTTGAGAACCTCTGGATAAGACCAGAACGTCGATCTGGGGGCACTGCAGTGCCCCCGCCAAATCGAGCGCGAAGCAAACTGCCGTACCATTATTTACTGGAACCATTTCGCCGCATTTTCAGGCCCCTATTTGAGAACCTCTGGATAAGACCAGAACGTCGATCTGGGGGCACGGCAGTGCCCCCGCCAAGTCGAGCGCGAAGCAAACACTGTCGTACCATTCTTGACTGGAACCATTTCGCCGCATTTTCAGGCCCCTATTTGAGAACCTCTGGATAAGACCAGAACGTCGATCTGGGGGCACTGCAGTGCCCCCGCCAAATCGAGCGCGAAGCAAACTGCCGTACCATTATTTACTGGAACCATTTCGCCGCATTTTCAGGCCCCTATTTGAGAACCTCTGGATAAGACCAGAACGTCGATCTGGGGGCACTGCAGTGCCCCCGCCAAATCGAGCGCGAAGCAAACTGCCGTACCATTATTTACTGGAACCATTTCGCCGCATTTTCAGGCCCCTATTTGAGAACCTCTGGATAAGACCAGAACGTCGATCTGGGGGCACGGCAGTGCCCCCGCCAAGTCGAGCGCGAAGCAAACACTGTCGTACCATTCTTTACTGGAACCATTTCGCCGCATTTTCAGGCCCCTATTTGAGAACCTCTGGATAAGACCAGAACGTCGATCTGGGGGCACTGCAGTGCCCCCGCCAAGTCGAGCGCGAAGCAAACACTGCCGTACCATTATTTACTGGAACCATTTCGCCGCATTTTCAGGCCCCTATTTGAGAACCTCTGAATAAGACCAGAACGTCGATCTGGGGGCACGGCAGTGCCCCCGCCAAGTCAAGCGCGAAGCAAACACTGTCGTACCATTCTTTACTGGAACCATTTCGCCGCATTTTCAGGCCCCTATTTGAGAACCTCTGGATAAGACCAGAACGTCGATCTGGGGGCACTGCAGTGCCCCCGCCAAGTCAAGCGCGAAGCAAACACTGTCGTACCATTCTTTACTGGAACCATTTCGCCGCATTTTCAGGCCCCTATTTGAGAACCTCTGGATAAGACCAGAACGTCGATCTGGGGGCACTGCAGTGCCCCCGCCAAATCGAGCGCGAAGCAAACTGCCGTACCATTATTTACTGGAACCATTTCGCCGCATTTTCAGGCCCCTATTTGAGAACCTCTGGATAAGACCAGAACGTCGATCTGGGGTAACTGCAGTACCCCCGCCAAATCGAGCGCGAAGCAAACTGCCGTACCATTATTTACTGGAACCATTTCGCCGCATTTTCAGGCCCCTATTTGAGAACCTCTGGATAAGACCAGAACGTCGATCTGGGGGCACGGCAGTGCCCCCGCCAAGTCGAGCGCGAAGTAAACACTGTCGTACCATTCTTTACTGGAACCATTTCGCCGCATTTTCAGGCCCCTATTTGAGAACCTCTGGATAAGACCAGAACGTCGATCTGGGGGCACTGCAGTGCCCCCGCCAAGTCGAGCGCGAAGCAAACACTGCCGTACCATTATTTACTGGAACCATTTCGCCGCATTTTCAGGCCCCTATTTGAGAACCTCTGAATAAGACCAGAACGGCGATCTGGGGGCACGGCAGTGCCCCCGCCAAGTCAAGCGCGAAGCAAACACTGTCGTACCATTCTTTACTGGAACCATTTCGCCGCATTTTCAGGCCCCTATTTGAGAACCTCTGGATAAGACCAGAACGTTGATCTGGGGGCACAGCAGTGCCCCCGCCAAGTCGAGCGCGAAGCAAACACTGCCGTACCATTATTTACCGGAACCATTTCGCCGCATTTCAGGCCCCTATTTGAGAACCTCTGGATAAGACCAGAACGTCGATCTGGGGGCACGGTAGTGCCCCCGTCAAGTCGAGCGCGAAGCAAACACTGTCGTACCATTCTTTACTGGAACCATTTCGCCGCATTTTCAGGCCCCTATTTGAGGAGCTCTGGATAAGACCAGAACGCAGAAATTTTCGTCATCTAGTAAGCTATAATCACATACTTAAAATCCAAAATTTTAAGTCTGTAGGTCATTTAGTTCCGAAGTTAAGCGAAAGCAAAGTATTGAATTTATGACACTCACTCACTCAGTCACTCACTCATGATCATCAGAATAGAACTAGTACTTCTCATGAACTCAGAGAGCTGAAATTTGGTACAGAGTTAGGGTTTAATGGCCACATAAAGGGAAAACTATAAAAACTAGGATAATCGAACATCTGGAGTACCTGATGACCCTGATTAGAAAACACAAGAGCCCAACCAAACTATTAGAGATCGACATACCGCCTTTACAAAAAATATTCAACATGGTGGTGGGCCGCTTCATTTGATGTCAAAAATCGAAGGTCTGAAGTATCAAGTATCTGATGAAGAATCCTCAGCTGGTTTCAGCTGATTAGAGATATGGTAATGCCCCCCTTCTACTATTGGTACATAAAAAAATCGACTGTCATTTCAAAAACCTAGCGAAGTGGGACACATCTTCTAATTTAATCTAGTCCGTAGCATTCCACTGCTGGGCGAATGCCTCCCTTTCTGCTTTTGATACGCATATAAATTAAATTAAAGGAAAACTCTGGATAAGACTAGACTGGCTTTTATACTTATATTTACAAGTTTACAAGAAGAAATAGTCGAACGATTAACTTTATTGTACTCGATCATTACACAAATTAAATAAACAAATTACACTGAAATCTAGTAATGTAAATCAATATGCCCACGTTTCTACAAAAAGAAGTGAAATCCCACCAAAAACATTCTGTAAAAAACTAGCCAAGTCTCGATAGAGCTGCTTGTTTATCTCTAAAAAGTAGTGAAATCTAGACAAAGTCGTGCCAAGTCTAAGGTTCCTTACTGCGATTTCTTTATTATTATAGTTAATGTTGTGTGACTTGGCCGTTGAACATTCTTTATACCTTACAAGTGGGTACAAGTCAATTTTGTTTACACGTAATGTATATCTGTTGTAACTACCTATGTTTGTTAAGCGAGATAATAGCCCATACTGGTATTGGTAATTGGACGCTAGTGAGTAGTGTCTCATTTTAGGCTGTTGTTGATTGTAGAACACATGTATTGGAGCAATGGTGTCATGGAGCCCCTTTTGTACCATTGTGTACCCTTCAACGGCCAAGTCACACAACATTAACTATAATAATAAAGAAATCGCAGTAAGGAACCTTAGACTTGGCACGACTTTGTCTAGATTTCACTACTTTTTAGAGATAAACAAGCAGCTCTATCGAGACTTGGCTAGTTTTTACAGAATGTTTTTGGTGGGATTCAAATAACAACAGCAATAGAACTTGTATCTTTTCATGTAGGGGAAAGAGTTTAATTTTAAATCGCTACATAAAACATACAGCGCCGCGTCGCGTCGCGTTTCAGTGTGATCCGACCCTTAGCCCACGTTCCCACGAGCGCTGTCGCGACCACAAATAAACACTCGTGGGAAAGCAGCCTTAGGCGTAAGGTGTATAATTTTAACGCAAAATGAAAATGGTTGACATTCACTCATATTTAAGTACATCTCAATTTACAGACAATGACAAATTGTCGTTGACAGATGGCCAATGCTCGTCTTTTGTTTCTGCGACATGAATCATGCAAAATCTAATTTGCTCTTTAAAATAACTCCAAATGTACCATTACATTACACACATAGACTAGTTGGCAAAGAACTGGTTAAAATTTAGTAATAGGTAAAGAAAATTTCTTAAACCTAAAAATGTTACTGAGCTTATATGTAACATTATATAAGGTTTGGTAAAATCAATTACGAATACTTCGGGCACATGATCTACTAGATCATGTGCCCGAAGTATTCGTAATTGATTTTACCAAACCTTATATATGTCACCGTGAAATTGTAAAAACCGTTAGATTGTAAAATAACTAACAAGATTATAAAAATATGTCGAAAAATTACAAACTAAGTATATATTTAAGTATAATGTAACGAAAAATAATGTGTTAAATTATAGGCAGCATTCGCGTCGGAAGTCTATCAACATTTAACAATTTCACTAGTTTTATTACAATCTAACGGTTTTTACAATTTCACGGTGACATATATATTTATAATGTTTCTCATAACCTTCTTATAACGTATATAATGTAACTTAAGGCGTGACTCCTGTTCGAAACATTACACAGAAAACATGAAACATTGGGGCGTGGCTATACACATTTGTCTAGGAATAGACAATGTTTTTGTTTTCGGAGACGGACGAAAAACATTCCCGCGCGGGTAGAGAGGGGAAGAAATGTTTTATTTCTTATCTAGTGTTCACATCGTTCACATGACACCTAGGTACAGGTTTTTTAGGGTTATAGTTTTGCTTGTTGTGTTTTTTGTGTTTGTTTTTGTGATCGCTCATAATAAAAGGCCTGACTTAATTAAAAAACACAAATTTTGTCAGTTTTCAATAGAAATGCGTAAATGGCGCACATATTTATGAGTTGAAAAAAATACTTTTATGAAACACCTAAAGTGGCCTTTTCAGAACCCCTCTTTTCTCCTAGATTCTACACCTACAATCACTAAAATGTGAGCGCTAATACGTCTTCCTCGTCGGAACTTAGATCGTGTCTGGACAAAATGTTTTGTTTCGACCAAAAACATTTTCTGTAGCTGGAGACAGCTTGTGTATGAAAACAAATGTTTTTGTTTCATGTTTTCTGTGTAATGTTTCGAACAGGAGTCACGCCTTTATACGTATAAAATATGAAAACAAATGTTTTTGCCGGCCTGACTGCGGGATTTTTTCTTTAAACTGGACTGTATGAGTTTGTTTATAACCTCCTACTTCTGCAAAATATACATTTTAAGCAAAATGTATATTTTGCAGAAGTAGGAGAATGTACAGTTTCCGCACATCTTTTGTAATGTAGAGCTACCGCACATTTTGTGTTGTGTAGAGCTACCGCACATTTTGTGTTGTGTAGAGCTACCGCACATTTTGTGTTGTGTAGAGCTACCGCACATTTTGTGTTGTGTAGAGCTACCGCACATTTTTGTGTAATGTAGAGTTACCGTACTGCCAAAGAATATATATGTACGGCAGTCCTCAAACTAAAAGACGGTTATATGACAAAAAGATGTTTTCATGAATGTCTTATGACAACATTAACAATTGTTTAAATATAAAATCACTAGCATCAATTTCAAAATAATCCTGTATTTTTGTAGCTCTACCTCAAAAACTTTTTTGTCAATTCCTTTTGGTTTGAAGACGGCAGCGTACATTTTGTGTAATGTACAGTTCCCAAATTTTGAGCGATTTTCATTCTACGCAAGTCACAATCCTGACTTTACATTTTCTCTGTTAATACTTAAATATTATTATTTTTTTAGCAATCTTCCGCCAAATTCTATTAACTATTTTCTCTGTTCATAAAGCGATTTCAATACGAGAACGGTCAAACCTTGAAGTAAATTTAAAACTATTGGTCGTATTAGTTTGCGTCAAACATCAATTAAAATACATTGGTAACTGGTTCAAACTAGTCAGGTGGCACTGGGTTCGAATTACATTATTACTGCAAATAACTGTTATGTATTTTTATTCGAAGGTAAGTACTTATTTAGCTTTAGTTGTTGTTTTTATTCGAATTTTATTACAATTGGCAATTTCTTTACAAGCTAGCCAAAAATCTATTCTGTAATCCGTATATACTATGTATATGGTAAATGGTATGGTAAAAGATGGCCCCGCGCGAGTTTCTTACGCCGGTTCTTCTCGCCGGGCTAGTTTCCGAACCGGTGGTAGGCATCATGTAGGACAATTCTATAAGTGTTATTTATAACCTATATGGAAATAAAAAAAATGAGTTTGAGTTTGAGTTTTATAGTAAAATCATCTTGGTAAAATCATTTGATTGATCGTAAATTCTAAACTGTTTTGGTCCTGATTGTAAATGCGTCCTATAGAGTCCATTAGACTAGACCAGTGTTTTTCAACCTTTTTCATGATGCGATTTTTTTTGTATGAAAAAATATTTGGCGACCCCCCGACTCCTTCGCTTTTTTATCATGTATGTATGTGTATGTTACAGTGTTACAAATATTCATTCCATACAACGATTTTATGCGTTTCCATAATTAGGATTCCGATATAAGCACATAATATAGTACGTCAAACACATTATTTTACAATTACATACATCGATGATCGATTTATGAGTATATTCCTTTTGTTAAAATTCTCGTACTTATTAAATAGATATTTTTAATCTTTATTGTTTTTTTTACTAAAGTTCTCTCGACCTCCGGCGACCCCCCTACAGAAGCTTCGCGACCCCCCAGGGGGTCGCGACCCACAGGTTGGAAAACACTGGACTAGACTGCGAACACTAGATCTTGTCCAGAAAGGCGAATTATACCTTCTAGACAAAATGTCTGGCGGCCTAGCTGTGATGTTAGTTTTACTCGAATAGATTTCCATACTGAGATGAACCTAGACCTCCACTGACATTTGCAACAGACGTCACGCACCATGACTGTCCATTTATGAAATAAAAAAAACAGACTGATTTTAAAAATGGAACAATCAATGAGGGATGACGGTTGCGGCTGCGTTCAGGAATCCGTTGAGAAATCGCCGCGGTTTGAATTATTTATAATGATACGTCAATGTTCGCGCCTTGCAAGAGTTCACTGGGCACATTATGGACGCTGCGAAGAATATTAATTCGTGCATAAATAGTATAACATCATATTTTATTGCCAGCAATTGCGAACATGCCATAATAACAATAAGAAGACATGCTGAATTCCCATCAAAAATGTTTGAGAAAAAGAAAAAATAAAGAAAAATAGAGGCTGGTATTTAGGTACAATATCGATAAAGTTCCTGTAGAATATTTTCTAAATATTCTCCTTTGCTAGTGCAAAAAAAGCGATTTTCATATTTTATCTGGTCGAGCGGAGACTTGTTCTATCGCACATTAAAAACTCGTTAAGGTAAATTAAAATAGGCAATATGTAAAATAAAGGTCAAAAAGTTAAACAAAAAGGTCAGACCTTGGTCACGGTCAAGGCTTATTGACCTAACTAGTAACCACTACACAATTTTCCCTTTTTTTGTATAATACTACAGTAGAGCACACGTTTAACACGTGGTAGAGCCATGCTTCGGCACGAATGGGCCGGCTCGATCGGAGAAATACCACGGGCTCACAGAAAACTGGCGTGAAACAGCGTTTGCGCTGTGTTTCGCCGAGTGAGTGAGTTTACCGGAGGCCCAATCCCCTACCCTATTCCCTTCCCTACCCTCCCCTATTACCCTATTCCCTCTTAAAAGGCCGGCAACGCACTTGCAGCTCTTCTGATGCTGCGAGTGTCCATGGGCGACGGAAGTTGCTTTCCATCAGGTGACCCGTTTGCTCGTTTGCCCCCATATTTCATATAAAAAAAAAAAAAAGAGCTAGATTAGCTACATAAAAATTTAAAAGCTATGAAAACAAAATTAAAAACACATTTTTTGAAAAAAGAATGCAGTAGAGCCAAAAAGTTTAAAATTTTTGTAATAACTTTAAAACTCCAAAATCTCGTAAAATGTTAATTTAGAAAAATGGGTTTCATTGCAGATAACATTGCAATTGATGAAAACTACAAACCCTTGAAGGATTTTTCCGAGACGTGAGCTACGGAACCCTAATAATTTAACGTAAATTCGTCTTCTAATTGTTTTACGACTGAGTAGGTACAAATTCGGCTACTAGGGTAGGATAAGCAAACATCTAGCTGTAGCTTCAGTGGTCACAGCAAAGATTTCAACTCGGTCACAGTAAATAGGAAAAATAATGTGTTAAATTATGGGCAGCATATTCGCGTCGGCAGTCTATCAACATTTTACAATGTTACTAGTTATATTACAATCTAACGGTTTTTACAATTTTACGGTGACATATAGGTAATTAGGTAAGTATAAGGCATAGGTACAATTAAATCATTTGATTGATCATAAACTGTTTTGGTCTGAACCTCAATTTTACTTTGATGGTTGAAAGTGAAGCGACATGTCACCGTGAACGGATTTTATGACGTTTCGACCAATCAGAGTGCGTTTTACGTTGTTTTAACGTTTATAAAAACACCGTTTGGGAGTTTTAGCGTAACGGGACTTGATTGTTATTGTAATAATGCAGGTTTTATGTATCAGAATTGCCCCTCAGGACCAAAACAGTTTACGAATTTACGATCAATCAATTGATTTTACCTATTAGGTTTTATTTAGCAGAATTGCCCCTGTTACGTCTGCTAAAAATACTAGCTCTATAAATACGCGTGTGACCTCCGTGACTCCTATCCCTAATAAAACAGGATATATTGTAAGTGGTTAAATTGATCTCGACAGTACGGTTCCTCGTACGAATGGAAATTTTGGTGCGTTTGTTGACAAGCGTGCGAACTGTGTGGACTTGAGTTTGATATTTTACCTGTACTTATAATTATATGTTACTCATAATATAATTATATGAATTACAAACGAGGCATGTCGAAGCAAAAAATGTCCACACTTAAACTGCCCCACTTTTGGGGTTGTTTGGGGCAGTCGAGGTTTTTACATTTGTCTTCTTGACATTTTGACATCTGCTATCCGCAGAATGCAGTTTAATCAGTTCGCATAAATCATTGACAAAATGTTCTGAAATCAAGGTGGCAAAACTTTTTCTTGTATGACGATTTATTCTGTCAAAAGTACGTCATGGGCGCCCATTCTTACTTTTGAAATCATTGTCTCTAATGACTAATCCTTACTTATACATATAATAAAAATGCAAAAGTAGCTCTAGTTACAGACTAGTTATAATTACGCCTAAACTAGTAAACGGAATTTGATGTATGAACGGAATATGAATTTAAAAGAATCTTATTATACGTGAAATATTAAGAAATGACAAACAAAGACCATAAGACAAAAACTAAACGATTAGATTTTAAGCGGGACAGATCATCAAACTTAGGAATGTCATTATGAAACATAAAACTATCTTAAAGTCATAATAGCATTCTGAGAAAAGGTCAATGGAGTAGTAAATACATGTAAGTATACTTTATTTTCTATCTTTAGTAAAAGTGGCACATTTTGAATTGCAAAGATTCAAAGAACATTTCATTAAATTTAATACCTCACTGTTATCCGTAGCTGAGTAAAATTGATTTAAGATCAAAATTAAGCAATATTAGCGACAAACTAATATCAGACCTACCTAAGTTTAAACAACGCGCAAACCAAACTAATTAATTTTAAAGTTACCAAATGAATGACAATAGAATAAATAGACTGTAGACAATAGTTTATAGAGACTGGCAAATGAAAGTGGAACCTGGGTTAATTGCAAACTTTTAACTTGGCAACTCTATACGACCTTCAAAGTCTTCTTCTTCTTCTTCTTCTTTTATTAATGGCCAACTATCGCTTTTTGCGACATTTTGCCAGTGTCAAGTATGAACTTCAAAGTCAATTTACCAAACCAACATTTGACAAAGATTCAGTCATAGATGTATAATAATCACTGGATTCAGTAGATTTTGTTTGAAAAGTAAAAAATATATAGTTCACATTTTATTCGTCATGTTTGTACTAATTAATTAATTATGAAGTACCTAACTCATCAGGATATTTGAATTAAAATGTTGTTACCCCGCTGTTTGTGCACCATTAACGTCAACGGGACGTTAACGAGAAAAACATGACGGCGGTAGCGATATATTATGTCACCGAAAAATTGTAAAAACAGTTAGATTGCAATATAAGTAGTGAAATTATAAAATGTTGATAGACTTCGGACTCGAATACTCTGCCCATAATTTAACATATTATTTTTCGTTAGATTATAAATATACAGTAGGTACTAATGAATCTTTCGAGACATTATTTTACAATCTCGTTAGTTATTTTACAACCTAACGGTTTTTACAATTTTACGGTGACATATTATACATTTACTATAGCGTGCTATAGCTGTCTGTCCACCGCGCGTTCACCCCGTCCATCTAATCTCGACCAGAAAAATAATCTCGTTCTCGTTGACGTCCCGTTAACGGTGGTGGTGGACAAACAGCGTTAGATTTTTCAACTTTCGTTTGCTAGACTCTAATAATATTAAAAACTTTCACTCTCATTCCGCATTATTCAAAACCACCGAAGGTTTAATTTGTGCCAATATTATGCAATTACATAATAATAAGTTTAATACTCTTTTGTTAATTGTTAGTGATGTTACCAATTACTTTAACACCATTAATAAAGTTTTATAGACATAAAATATGGATTTGTTACTACACAACCGGTTCGGCTCACGGTGGTATGCAGGAATGCGGCTCATGCATTCGATAAACAGACAATGGGATCGGGATTTTTGTTACCTTTTGTTGCGCGTGCTTATCGCATATTTTGGCAGCCATAAGTTAAAACAAAAAAAAAATTGTTCGTCTTAAGTGCAAAAAAGGAAATAAAATTACATACCTACAAGTAAAATTTTTCTAAAGCGGTTCTAAAATATTAGCTTTTGCCCGCGACTTCGTCCGCGTGGAACATTTACTTTGCGATATTGCTAAAATTTACCCGCATAGATGTATAATATTAAAAAGAACGGAAAATTACTATATTTCATAAATTTACTATCCAACACAAAATTAAATTTTCAATTCGAACCGTAGTTCCTGAGATTAGCGCGTTCAAACAAACAAACTCTTCAGCTTTATAATATTAGTATAGATATAATATTAGTAAAATCAGAGCTTGTAAGTGAGTTAGAAAACCTCTGAACTCTGACGAAGAGACAAGACCACAGAATACACAATAGTAAAAGGTAGTACTCTACTTAGGCCCACTTGCGCCAATCCGGGTTAAAGTTAACCTTGGGTTAAAATATCATGTTTTCTCTTTCACAAATACGAAGAACGAGAGAGATAACATGATTTTTATCCCAGGGTTAACTTTAACCCGGATTGGCGCAAGTGGGCCTTAAGGTTTATCATTTTGACCTACTTGGTAAAAACGCTGTTATAGCCTTACAGGCAAGTACACAATTTTCTTCACGAGAATGTTTCTAAAAGTAAAACTTATCTAAAATTAATGGATATTACAGTATTACTCTATGATATGTCTATGATAAGCTTTCACGTAAAGTTCAACTATAAAGAGTAATAATCATAATGGGTTTTGGACTTAGCTGTTATTCCGTAATTATCGTCTTAATTAACAACAACCTATCTGGAAGATTATGGCTAGTCGATATTTCTATAGTACCAGTAAAGTGTTACAGTAAAATAACGTTTGTGTTATGATTTGCCGAGTAGAGTAGTTAGTGGGTACTAAGTAGTTAGAATTGGACTACCGAAGATGATTTTTTTAATTCAATAAAAATAAACCACAGGCTGTGCTACAACCGCGTGAGGTATAATTCTCAGCCTGTCGCTCCTAGTCTGTAAAATTATCCGATTCACCCTGATAGGGTTATAATATCCTAAGAGTGTTAAATAGACAGGCAACGCATATGTGGGCAGGGGTAATCTCTTACCATCATAATTAAGATCTCATATGCCGGTCTCATTCCATATAGAAACAGGCAGCGTAGTTACTACTAAGTACAGTTACTAGTTATGGTGTATGTCTCTCCCACGCCAAAAAGTTCAACAAAACTTGGCGCCAAATCACTTCCTAATGTGATTGAAACTAAACCACATACTGACATACGAAAATCTTCCTAGCCTAATCAGGTAACCGGTGTACTAACATAGAGGTATCTGCATTCCTATTTCCTACACTACTATGACATTTGACATTTCCAATTTCAAACTTTATTTCATTGAGAAATACTTAAATATAGGCCAAGCGAGGAAATAAGTGGTCACCGCACAACTGTAGTAATCGGTAAAATCCCAAATATATTTGTAAGATTTTGCTACGCTCAAAAATACATTCAATACAGCCAGTCAGTCAATGAGAAAAGTCAATCAGAAAAACATCATTCTGTCTCTACTGACAAAGATAAAGTTACGTTAGAAAGAGATATGAAGTGCCTCATTTTACTGACTGTGATTATAAATAGCACAGTAAACTTACCGATATACCGTCTTCCTGACATTTAGACACACACTTAGCCTACATTTTCAATGCAAACCACTTTTCGTTTTCGAACGAATCACAATCCACACGAGCGCTCTTAGCCATATCGCGTGCTCGACTCAAACGAGACTCAAACTTAACAAAGCTCATGAATCACTCTATTAATATGCGTAACGAGTGACCAGTGACCATACACACTTCCTTAGCTATGTGTTATGTAAATAATAACATGCGATTGAGACATATTATAGAGCTAGAACAGGTATAATATACTTATTATAATATCTAAACAGCAGTTTTCATCACATATGTTGTTTACACATCTAGCGTTTGTTTATTCCTTTATCATAAACACGGCGCGAGCGTCCAGAGTAATCACGGCGAGAAGTCTCGGAAGAAGAGAAGTCCTTGCACGAATGCGAGAGCGAGAAGGCACAATGTCCACATTCACGTTTCTCGGGACTTCACGGCGAATCTACGTGTACGAGAGCAGAGCCTACGTGCACTAAATGTGAAACTTTGGTGAATAAAGTTCGAATAATCGGCACAACAGAAAATGGTTCTATATCAAACATTCCAAGTGCGTGCTTTGGAAGGAATTTCTATGTCAAGGCCCAGATTGCGTTCGGCGCTTACTGTTGAAGTTGGCTTGTTTCTAAAATTTTCTCAGAGGCGAAACGTCGACATTATTTCAAATAAGGTTTTCAGTCGGTACACTAACCATATTTTGACGTTTAAAAGCAAAAAGGAATCATCAGCGTGCCCATAGCTGGGACAAGGCTTCCTCCTTCATCTAAGGAAGATTTGGCTGCAGTATACAACGCCAACCTACAACGGGTAAGAGGTTACTAGTTACTACTTACTACCTATTATAGTAGAGCCTGTTTCACAAACCACATAAATGTCTGATAGTTTATTTGTATGTTTTGTCTCTGTCGCTCAATGTAAAGCCGTGACAAAACTACCGATTAAGCTACCTATGTACAACACTTAATAGGTTGGAACTATATTGTCTGGAATCCGGAACGCCGGATAAATCTCAGAGCATTGAAAATAGAACTCCGCGCTAATACAATAGAGCTGAAAATCGAACACAAGTTTTGAGACACGTGTTGAGTCAAATGTCAATGTCATATATGACAGCTCGACACTTCGATTTTCAAATGTAGGTACTGTATTAGCGTAGTTCTTTTTTCAGTGCTCTGAATTTTCTTTTAGTCATAGATCAGCCCCCAGGCCTAGAAGATTGTGAAACAGGCCGAAGTATATCATCCTACTAATATTATAAATGTGAAAGTTCGTGAGGATGTATGGATGGATGGATGTTTGTTACTCGAAAACTACTAAACGGATTTTGATGAAATTTGGTATGGTAGTTAAGTTTAGGCTCTGAATTAAAACAAAGGCTACTTTTTATCCCGGAAAAATATAGTATTCCCACGGGATATTTTACGCGGACGGAGCCGCAGGAAACAGCTAGTAAAATATTGTTTTTTCTAAGTTAATAAAATATATTAAATATAGTCACTTACGCTAGCGCCTACTTCCAGAGAACGGACGTTGCGACATCTTTTGTCCAACAGCGTAGCCCACTACATACTAGCCATCTGTTCTAACAGTATCATTAATCTAGTTGCATAGCCTATTCATAGGCTGACTATACGACGCTATATTTCATAGATACAAATTAATCTACATATTTACGTGGGGGTAGGAGTCTTAGCATACGTGTATATACTACGAGTGGTCACCGAGGGGAGGTAGGAGTCAAAAAAGTAAAAAAAAAATAGGTCACGTGGTATGGATACGTTCCCTAAACCTATTTGATACGCGGTATTAACTAAAAATACTAGGCTAGGCGAATAGGATAGCATCAGGTCCTTAACACTTTTTTTTTTACATTGCTGTTTGTTAGTTTCCCCTTCGAGTGAAGCACTGAAATATTTGCTAGTGAGGCAAAATAAATATGGGCAATCATTTATTGTAACAAGGTCCTAGAGCAGGAGTACCGAACCAGTCGGCAGTGGGGCGAGCCCTCCTAGGGAAATTTCCTTCACTCTTTTGTGGATGTATTTTGTATAATAATAGTTCACATACATATTTTGTGTAGTAATTCACTCTGCACTTCGGATGAAGTCCACTGAATATAATATGTCGAACATAATTGTTATTCAAACGAGTAAGCTATGGTAAGCTAACATGTGAATTACATTCAGGGATATCTATCACAATAAAGCACTATCATTTATCTACTCGACACTAGATGGCGTTATAAAAATCAAATAAAAAAAAAACACATCTATGTTTTCATAACCTATTTCTATTGAATTCGATGAAAATTAACTGTCCACCGCGTTAAATACAGTTACGCAGATTGTTAATCACACATTTTGTGTAGTTCACTAAACAGTATTTAAAGTAAATCCCACCAAAAACATTCTGTAAAAAAACTAGCCAAGTCTCGATGTAGCTGCTTGTTTATCTCTAAAAAGTAATGAAATCTAGACAAAGTCGTGCCAAGTCTAAGGTTCCTTACTGCGATTTCTTTATTATTATAGTTAATGTTATGTGACTTGGCCGTTGAACATTCTTTATACGTTAGTGGGTACAAGTAAATTTTGTTTTCCAAGTGTCAATTTTCCATCGTCAATGGTTAGCGGTTCTGGAGACAGATTGGTGCCATTGTGTCATGGAGCACCTGGTTTTGTACCCTTGTGTACCCTTCAACGGCCAAGTCACACGACATTAACTATAATAATTATAAAGAAATCGCAGTAAGGAACCTTAGACTTGGCACGACTTTGTCTAGATTTCATTACTTTTTAGACATAAACAAGCAGCTACATCGAGACTTGGCTAGTTTATTTACATAATGTTTTTGGTTGGATTTCACTTCTTTTTGTAGAAACGCGGGCATATTGACTTATTTTATTAGATTTTAGTGTAATTTGTTTATTTAATTTCTGTAATGTTCGAGTAGAATAAAGGTTATCGTTCGACTATTTCTTCTTGTAAACTTGTAAGGATAAGTATAAAAGCCAGTCTAGTCTTATCCAGAGTTTTCCTTTAATTTTATTTATATGCGTATTAAAAGCAGAAGGAGAGACATTCGCCCAGCAGTGGGACGCTATAGGCTAGATTAAATTAGAAGATGTGTCCCACTACGCTGGATTTTTGTAATGACAGTCGATTTTTTTATCTACCAATAGTAGAAGGGGGTATTACCATATCTCTAATCAGCTGAGACCAGCTGAGGGTTCTTCATCAGATACTTCGAGACCTTCGATTTTTGACATCAAATGAAGTGGCCCACCAAGTTGAATATTTTTTGTAAAGGCGGTATGACGATCTCTAATAGTTTGGTTGGGCTCTTGTGTTTTCTAATCAGGGTCACCAGGTACTCCAGATCTTCGATTATCCTAGTTTTTATAGTTTTCCCTTTATGTGGCCATTAAACCTTAACTCTATACCAAATTTCAGCTCTCTAAGTTTATGGGAAGTACTAGTTCTATTTTGATGATCATGAGTGAGTGAGTGAGTGAGTGTCATAAATGCGAAACTTTGCTGTCGCTTAGCTTCGGAACTAAATGACCTACAGACTTGAAATTTTGGATTTTAAGTATGTGATTATAGCTTACTGGATGACGAAAATTTCTGCGTTCTGGTCTTATCCAGAGGTTCTCAAATAGGGGTCTGAAAATGCGGCGAAATGTTTCCAGTAAAGGATGGTACGGCAGTGTTTGCTTCGCGGTCGACTTGGCGGGGGACACTGCCGTGCCCCCAGATTTTGAATAGTGCAGCGCTGCGTAGCGTCGCAGATGAACTGACCCTAACATGCATTATACAGCACAGGGTATTGATTAATAGGGTTCCGTACCCAAAGGGTAAACGGGTCTCTATTACTGAAACGAGGCTGGCTGGCTGTATCTCATGAACCGTTATTAGAGAGTTGAAATTTCCACAGAATGTGTTACATAGTTTCGGACTTCAATGACAAGGCAATTCAAATCGGCTGTCTACATGTTGGCGCTGGCCATCATTACCCATCACTCGACTACGCTTGGCCAACATATTGTACAGCCGCTATTAGCATAATAATGCGTATTTCGCATGTGCGTAAGTCATGCGTGGTGGAGTACTGAGCAGTGAAAATAATAATATTAATATGTAAAACAGTGGACACGATGATGCCTCACCTGACTTGCTGACTTTCTCTCTATCATAATAATAATTGGACGTTTTACGCCACGTCAGTCTGGCCCCGTGCTAAGTATCCGAAGAACGTTACGGAGACCGTCAGCGGGAAGTGACATCCATGACCCAGAAACACAGGTTGTTTCTTCCCTGGCGGGATTCAAATCCGCGACTTACATCTTGAGCACCTACGCGCTCAACCACTAATCCACAGAGGTCGTCCAGTCACTGTATATCAAGAATTCGTTGCACCTTTTACCAGTTTTTTATCACAACCCCAATTCTCGTATTTAACTTACACTTTCATTTTACTTTTATTGAATTATAAATTAATCGTGTTGATATCATAAACTGATTTTTGGAATTTGGATTTTGGACCATCAGAACGGGTTTGACGTTTATGAGAATACCATTTTGCAGTTTTAAGATATTATCGGGACTGGATCGTAATTCGTAACTGTATTAGAGCTGGATTTAATTATTAGAATCGACCTTCTTATTCTAACTTGTAACTTGTTAAGACTTAATAGAGGGTGGCTATAAGGGTTTTCGATATTTTTTCTGCCGCTAGGCGCTAGGAGGCACACCCGACTCATACAAAGTGCCATCTGGTGGCGGAAGTGATTTCGAAAACTGTCAATAATCATTTCGACACTTTTTCTGCCACCAGGCGGCGCTTCGTAAAAGTCGGATCTTAGTCATGTCAAAAAGCTGTCATTTATCTAAATATATAAAAGACAAATCTGCCTGACTCATCTATCAACGCACAGCCGAAACTACTGAACGGATTTTTCTGTAATTTGGCATACAGATAGTTGTAATGACGTACGCATCCGCTAAGAAAGGATTTTTGAAAATTCGCCCCCTAAGGGTGTGAAAAAGTTTTGTATGGAAACCGAACTCCACGCGGACGAAGTCGCGGGCAAAAGCTTGTACAATACAATGCTATACAATATTATATCAAGGCATCGAATTCCAGTTCATGACTTTGTGACTGCAGGGACAGGTAATTTACATTTTATACGAGACAAAAAGTAAAAACACATCGACGCAAAATTCTTAACAATTTTGAATTTTGTTATTACTCGTTTTTTTGTTATGACGGAAAACTTTATATCCGAAGGGACATGGACCTGCCTGTCCTCTGGGTTTTGCCAATGTCCATTGGCGTTAGCGACCCACCTTAAAAAAAACAGATTAATATCTCTCTGAAGCTCTACCCATAATAGATGATCTATAATTACTTATTACACGCATTTTCAGGAAGCAAACGCACGTACGTAAGAACTAATAGCCAATGTATTTAAATATACAGTATACATTATGTAGTATGTACATAGTAGGTACATAACAAGTAATTTCCTTACACTGATTATTTATAAGAAGATGGTTTCCTGAGACTTACGAAAGCAAAGAGAATCTAAGATATTATGTAGTATTATGTAGTGTATTGCAAAATGTTTCTTTACTGGTAAATAATATAAAGCGAGAGAAAAGATGTAACACATAAAAATTAGCTTTCTGCAGATATAAAATATAAATGGCCACATGATGTAAATAATAAATTTGATCTTACTGGCCAAAATTTATACACTTCCGGTTGCACAATTCTCGTAAAAGTGTACTGAAAGCTTTTGCTTCACGTTTTAATATAATATAATATTTTGTCTCGAATATTAGTGCTGGTATATATTATAACCTACAAAACAGCCTCTACAAATACAATACATCAGTCTGCACTATGAAAACCGCATTAGTACCTCTCGCATGCATTATAGTTTTGTAATGGCGGGTGATGGATGTTGTGTGTAACTTTCTTGGGTATTAAGGGCGTCACAGACGGCGAAGATGCTATTATATTTTATCTTAAGATGCCAGGATATATTTCGTATTAAGTACGTAATATGTTGCCTGTGTGGTCTCGGGCTAAAGAATAGGACCACCCCATCTCCTTCCTATGGGTGTCGTAGAAGGCGACTAAAGGATATCAGCCGGATAAGAGGACCAACATCTTCCCCGCCCGCTTGGGCTCCGGTAACCGTTTCATGGCGGTATAACCATGTCTATATTCTGGAATGCTCTAAATGCCACAACTGATAGTGGGCAGCAGCGCTATTAGTGAAAAGCATTCCAGTCTGCGGTCACCAACCCGTTCGCCAAGCGTGGTGACTACGGCAAATCCCCCCTATGCAGCACAACCCAGATTTACGGCCCCCAGTTCCCGGTTGCTGCGCTATTCCTGGCCACGGTAACGGCGCGGCGGGGGGTGCTACGAATCTCCGGGCGACGGCAGGGTACCACCTCCGAAAATTAGACTTGGCTACGTATAACGGACGCTCTCTACGGCTGAACGAGCACGTTGCTGAGCTGGAAGTAGAGTTAAGTCGTATTAACTGGCACATTGTAGGGTTATCGGAGGTCCGAAGACAGGGTGAGGAGACGATAACTCTCGATTCCGGTCACTTGCTCTACTTCCGAGAAGGACACCAACCATCCCAAGGTGACGTCGGTTTTATAGTCCACAAATCGCTTAAAGGCAACATCGTAGAAATAGGCAGTGTGTCAGCAAGAGTGGCATACCTTGTATTGAAGATTACAAAAAAATACTACTAATCGAATCCAAAGGACTTTTTCTGATGAATACCTTCTTTCAGAAAAAGCCCCATAGAAAGTGGACCTGGCGAAGCCCCGATAACGTGACGAGGAATGAGATTGACTTTATTATTTCTGACAAGCGCCATGTATTCAGAGATGTCTCCGTGATTAACAGGTTTAATACCGGAAGTGATCACCGATTGGTATGAGGCAGCCTGAGTATAAATGTCAGTGTAGAGCGAGCGCATTTAGTAAGGTCAACTCTCAGGCCTACACGGCCCCAGGTCGAAGCAGGCTTCGAAAGCTTTCAGCTAGAACTCCAAAATCGATTCGCCATGTTGGAAACCACGAAGGACATAGACCACACCACCAACAGTCTGGTTCGTGTCATCTGCGAGGTGGGTTGTAAGTACTTTCGTCCAAAGAGCTATGGACGCAAGTCTATGCTCTCCAGCGAAACTCTGGAGTTGATGAGGAAGAGACGAGAACAAATAAATGCCACACAATTTGAGCGTCAAGTTCTCAATCGGGAGATTAAAAAGCAAATTAGACGCGACACCCGCCGGGCGAATACCCAAGCCATCGAGCAAGCCATAGTGCGAAATAAGGGCTCGAAGGTATTCGCTAAGCCCAATAACTCCCGTTGTCACTTGACGAAACTCAATACTCCACAAGGCACTACCGTCACCTCGAAGCCGGAGATCCTCGCTGAAGTCGAAAGGTTCTATGGGTATCTATACACCCAAAAAACAAGCCCACCCCAAACCCATCATGCAGATGACCCACGGGCCAGACTCACGCGCCACCTTACAGATGAGCTTCCTGATGTCGACATGGGTGAGATTAGAATAGCTCTCAGTCAGCTTAATAATAACAAAGCACCGGGAGATGACGGAATAACCACAGAGCTGCTCAGGGCAGGATGAACACCCGTCTTGACTGAGCTTGTCAAGCTCTTCAATTCCGTCATCCACACTGACACTACCCCGGAAGCATGGAGCAGGAGCATAGCGGTTTTGTTTTTCAAAAAAGGCGATAACACGCGACTAGAAAACTACCGCCCCATTTCACTCCTGAGCCACGTGTATAAGCTGTTCTCGAGAGTTATATCGAATCGTCTTGCCCAGAAGTTTGACGACTTTAAGGCACCGGAACAGGCCGGGTTTCGCAAAGGCTACAGCACTGTGGACCACATACACACACTAAGGCAAATTATACAGAAGACCGAGGAGTATAATCAGCCTCTCTGCCTAGCGTATGTGGACTATGAAAAAGCCTTCGATACTATCGAGACCTGGGCTGTGCTAGAATCCATGCAGAGATGTCTCGTCGACTGCCGATATGTCGAGGTGTTGAGATATCTGTACAAGGCCGCAACAATGACCGTCCAAGTACAAGAACAGAGTACAAAACCAATCCAACTGCGTCGAGGAGTAAGACAGGGAGATGTTATCTCTCCAAAACTGTTTAATAACGCGTTGGAGGACGTTTTCAAGACGCTCGATTGGAACGGACGGGGACTGAACATAAACGGCCAGTACATCTCACACCTGAGATTCGCAGATGACATAGTCATTATGTCAGACTCTCTGCAGGACCTGGAAGAGATGCTGAACAGCCTAAGCGATTCTTCAAGACGGGTGGGTCTTGGTATGAACCTGAACAAAACTAAAATTATGTATAATGAACACGTTCTCCCGAGACCTGTCGTCGTAAATGGCGCTAGTCTCGAAGTTGTGCAAGAATACGTATATCTTGGCCAAACCATTCAACTCGGGCGGCACAACTTTGAGAAGGAGGTGAGTAGAAGAATACGCTTGGGCTGGGCTGCATTCGGGAAGCTCCGGGACATCTTTGAATCGTCGATCCCACAATCCCTAGGGACTAGGGTCTTTGATCAATGCGTTGTACCGGTAATGACATACGGAGCCGAAACGTGGACACTCACCGTAGGCTTGGTTCATAAGTTTAAAGTTGCTCAGCGTGCGATGGAAAGAGCAATGTTAAGGGTATCTCTGGTGGATAAAATACGTAACGACGTTATTCGCCAGAGAACTAAAGTCACCGACATTGCTCAACGAATTAGCACGCTGAAGTGGAAGTGGGCCGGCCATGTCTGCAGACGGACAGACAATCGATGGAGCAGACAAGTATTAGAGTGGAGACCACGCTTAGGCAAACGTAGTGTAGGACGTCCTGCGGCACGATGGACCGACGATTTAAAGAAGGTGGCTGGCAGCGGATGGATGAGGGCTGCCCAAGATCGGGATGGTTGGCGCTCATTGGGGGAGGCCTACGTTCAGCAGAGGACGGCGATAGGCTGATTATGATGATGATGATGACGTAATATGAAAATATATATAAACTTTATATATGTGTTTAGCAGTTAGCTATAATAGTAATTTTTGAATCTAGTCTAGGTATACATACCAAAATTCTTATCGGTTGTAGATTCGTAATGTTGTTTAAATATTTACAAGACAAATGACTCGTAGATTTTACTTAATTGCATAAATTTTTCGATTAAATTGTTTTTTGAGTTCAAGATTTTCTTCAAACATGCTTACTATGTACAAAAAATACACGTGATCCTAGGTGGGGGGAAGGGGGGGGGTATAAAACCTCACCACGTATCACCAGGGGGAGGGGAGGGGTCTTAAAAGTTGTTAAAAACATCACGTGAATAATGGATGGCCCCCTACCTACTTGACCGTTTTGATAAAATTTGGCACAGATGTAGAGTAGACCACTGGGACTACTTTTAATCGCGGAAAAATTTACGGTTCCGTGGGATTTCCTTTTGCGTGTACGAAATCGCGGGAAATTTCTAGCCTTAACATAAAGTACCTATAATAATTTCTTCGCCGTCTGCTAATATATTGCTAGCCCCTTATTCTAGAAGTTGATAGAATCTTCAACAAAAACATGACAAAAACATTCGAATTTTCGAATTTATGAAGTGCTTTAATAGGTTGTGTACTCAAAAGCTAGTGCTTTCGCCCGTGGCTCCGCCCGCGTTAATACAGTATCCCCGGAACACTGTACTTTTCCGGGATAAAAAATCAGGCCCTTAGGGGTCGTCCATTAATCACGTGATGCCTAAAGGGGGAGGGGGGGGGTCCGAAAAAAATCACCAAGTATCACCAAGGGGAGGAGGGGGTATAAGGAGACATCACGTGTATTAATTTTCGAATCAAGTATATGCATACCGAAATTATTATCGGTTGTAGATTCGTAGTGTTGTTTATATAATTACAAGACAAATCACTCGGATAGTTTTTAATTGCTTAAATTATTCGCTTAAATTGTTTTTTAAGTTAAAGTTTTTCTTCAAACATGACCTGCTTATTATGTAAAAAAAAATACACGTGATCTTAGGTGGGGGAGGGGGGGGGGGTAGTATAAAACCTCACCACGTATCACCAGGGGGAGGGGAGGGGTCTAAAAAGTTGTTAAAAACATCACGTGATTAATGGACGCCCCCTTACGAGATTATTTCTGGTTCAAATCATTATAAACCGATTTCCAAAAAGGAGTAGATTATTTTCCTACTATCCTACTACTTTTATAAATGTGAAAGTTTGTGGGAATGGATGGATGGATGTTTGTTACTCTTTCACACAAAAAAAAATATTGAACGGATTTCGACGAAATTTGGTATGCTAATAGTTTAGGCTCTGGATTAAAATTTAAAACATAGGCCCCCTTACTAATATACGCTGTATAAGCTTTGAATTGTGAACACAGTGTTTTGTCTTCTTCTATCGAATTAAAAACGCCACTTGTGTGACGTGAACAAAACACTGTATAACTATTCAAAGCTTATACAGCGTTTATAAGTAAGGGGGTTTCTAGATATTTTTTATCCCAAAAAATTACAGGCGGATCGAGCCGCGGGCAAAAGCTAGTATATAGTGTACATAGTAAGTACTAATACCTAGTTTTATCGTTTTCTCCTACAGTCTTCACCCACATCAGCTAATTGTTCGAAAGTGTGTCGGCCGATTGCTCTTATCAATCGAATAATGGGTAGGTACTACGTATACGTGATTGCAGAATACAGCCTTTTATTCACGAAGCGAAAAAGTATTTAAAACAATTCCCTATCACTCAACAGTTGTTTGGCAACGTCAACCTATACTATTATTATAAAATAGATAAGTTTGTTTGTTTACATTGAATAGGCATCGAAACTACTGGACCGATTTTGATGAAAGTTGGCACAAATATAGAGTAGACTGCGGGGAAAGACATAGGCTAATTTTTATTGCAGAAAAATGTACTTTTTCCGCGAGATTATCGTTTGCGCGCACGAGGTCCCGGGAAACATTTAGTATCAAATAATTATGTATAGGCAAGTAGTAAACTACAGTGAAAATTTGTTATTGAAAGGACTTTAAATATATCGATAAATTATTTTAATGGTCGTTATAGCCAGTTCGTTAAAACCGAAACTAAAATGTGTCGCGTCGCGGTCGTTATAAATTATTACAATATCTACGTTGTTGAAAATGGTTTTCATTGCATTACATAGGATGATAGGACAGGTCGAATCTATTGGTATAGCTACAAAACTCCAATTAATTAAAACCTCTGTATTGTTAACAGTTTAAAAAGTGAATTAATTCTTTGACTTATATTGTCAATAATTTTATCTTGATATATTGGAATACATATTCTAATTCGAGCTACACGTATTTTATTTCTCGTCCTTACTATAGAATCGAACTAAAATCAACAGATGAACTGCCCCATAATTTAACAACAATTTTAACCACAGAATGTTATACTCGTATATAATAATATGTATACTTACTTCAATGTACAAAAATTATAGTCTCAGAAGTTTACATGTGACAAAACGATTTTAAATGGCTACACAAAACGCCGCAGTTTAATTGAAAAGCCGTCAACATGATCAATTGTCCATACTTTATTCAATTAGGTTATTGACCTTTCGTGTTGTTAAAATTGCTTTTATTAATAAAATTGCTTAAATTGTGTCACGAACCATCGCACAGCAATTGTTGCTTAAATATATTTTGTTCATATTATGCATCTTAATTCTTAATCGTTTAAGGACATGGGGAATTTTACTATGGAACAATTAGCGACGCCGACCAAAGACTGGTTTTGGATTAATATGTAAGCGAAAAGCGATGATTCTATAATATTACAACATGACAACGGCATATGCAACCATATCTGCAGACTGCAGGAGGTGGTAAAAAAAGTAAAAACTATGTTGTTTTTACTCATTTCAACGAATATCTATTAAAAATATGATCAATGATAAACAATTTATTGATTATTATCAATAAAGAACATTAATTAAATTATGAATATAAATATGATGTCATGGGATACTCTTCCCAACTTACCTGTCCGGTAGTTGTGGTATGGACAGGTAAGTTGGTATGTATAATATATAGGGTATGCGACCCCGGCTTCCCTAGCTATTACTGTCCTATCCTTTGCCCTCCTGGGCGGTAATATCCTACATTCCCTATTTCCCACCCTAACTTACCAATCTTCCTTTCCACACCACCTATCCTTCCCTTTCCTTATACCTACCCTCTCCACTAATCCATGGAAACGCAATGGATAATCAAAATAATTTAATTATCCAAAATGGCGGCGATGTGGTTCGCCACCCATCACGTCTCGTTTCTCGCGGAGGCGAAAAGCGGACCATGGAGAGACGCTCTGCTACGTTGAATGTAAGAGGAGGAATGGATGGTAAGAATGAAAGTGGATGAAGCGAAAGAAGTATGTAAGGATCGTAGCAAGTGGAAAGAAGTGGTCTCTGCCTACCCCTACGGGAAAGAGGCAGTCCTGCCTACCCCTACGGGAAAAAGGCGTGATTATATGTATGTATGTATGTATGAATATAAATGGATGAATTTTGTATAGATTGTATATAGATCTCGGATTTAGCATCATAAATACGGGATCCTCTTTTTTTTAATGGGAATTATTTAGAAAATAAGTTTTATTTCATACTTTTTGTGTATTTTTAATTTTTTCATTTGGAAGTCGGCTTAATTATGTATGTAGTGCGCGTGAAGCTAGTTAGCTACAGACTGCATACATAAAAACCGGCCTTTGTTTTATGATGCTATAAGATAGGTGTTTATAATCCATAAACATGGTTCTTGTAATTATCAAACACATAATCTAAATAAAGTTCGAGCGAAAGAAATGCCCTGATTACGAAATGTGGAAAGTTTCCAAATTCCAAGACAAGGTCTTTTCCGTGTTATGGAGTCCGTATGGTACCTATTATTAAATAGGTTGGTTTAAGTCAGTGTTTTTCAACCTGTGGGTCGCGACCCCCTGGGGGGTCGCGAAGCTTCTGCAGGGGGGTCGCCGGAGGTAGAAAGAACTTTAGTAAAAAACCAATGAAGATTAAAAATATTGATTTATTAAGTAAGAGAATGTTAACAGAACGATATACTTACTCATAAATCGATCATCGATATCATCGATGTATGTAATTGTAAAATAATGTGTTTGACGTACTATATTATGTACTTATATCCGAATCCTAATTATGGAGACGCATAAAAACGTCGTATGGAATGAATATTTGTAACACTGTAACACACACATACATACATGATAAAAAAGCGAAGAGTCGGGGGGTCGCGAAATATTTTTTCATGCAAGGGGGTTCGCACCATGAAAAAGGTTGAAAAACACTGGTTTAAGTAATCCAGAATCTGAATATCCTTCTCATATTATTAACGTGAAAGTTTGTGAGGATCCAGGATGGATGGACTCTTTCACTCAGAAATTACCAAACTGGTTTCGATGACATTTGGTATGGATGCAGTTTAAGCTCTGGATTAACATAGCCTTATACTTTCCCGAAAAAGTGTTCCCGTGGGATACTGTATTTACGCGGATGGAGTTGCGGGTAAAAGCTTCTTTTGTTTAAATAAGTGTCGGGTATTCAGACTTGGGTATTGATGAGACCGGACTCTGGACTAGGCCGACTAAGTTGTGAAAATAGCACACTGGGCGAGTACACTTAGCTTTTGACCGCCCGCGTAAAATAGGGTATCCCATGGGAACACTGTACTATTTCGGAACAAAGTAGGCTATGTGATATATTCAAGAGCTTAAAAACTAATCAGTTAGCAGTTACCATACAAAATTTCATTAAAATTCATTCAGTTTTTTTTTTTAAGTAACAAACATCCATAAATCTTTCCATCCATCCATCCTCACAAACTTTCACATTTATTAACAGTAGTATGATAAATAGGAAATTTGCGCGTTAGAAATAATTAGAAAGCGTAAACAGTACCTAAAGTATTATAAAGACATTATTTCTTTATGGTAAAAGAAATATTGAATTGCAATAAAAATATTGATTTCTATTTCTATTTTTCTACAGACGATGAATGTGCCATATAAAGTAATAGTTTGCAATTTGCATTAACAAAACATTGTCCGAGTCATGGCTTTGAGATATAGCGGTATAAGGCTACACAAACGCTTCTTAAAGTTAGGAGGCTCTTAAGTCACCTTACTGGCTTTTCATTCTGCCTGTGATCTGAACCTCAATTCTCGTATACAGACTTTCATTTTACTTTGATTGTATTATAAGATTTATGAGTGAAGCGACATGTTATCATAAACTGATTTTGTGAAGTTTCGACCAATCAGAGCGCATTTCACGTTGGTTTGACGTTTTCGAGAATACCGTTTGGCAGTTTTAGCGTGTCGAGACTTGATTGTTTTTATATTAACGCAGGTTTTATTTAGTAGAATTGACCCTCAGTTAAGTCATCCATTATTCATTAAGGAGCTTTTAACTTTTCAGAGGCGTTTAAGAATTCAGCCGTTTCGCACACATTCAACGGTGCGATTTCATAAAAAAAAATTAAGAATCTCTCCTTTCCCACACAGTTAGTTAGTTAGACTTAAAAAACTAAAACAAATTTAAAAATCGAAGTAAACGTGAAGACGAGATTACCGAAAATAATCAATTCTGTAACTGTTGAAACGGTGAAAGCCTTTTGGAGTTTGAAGCTAAAATTTCTCGCTTTCATGTAATTTGTCTTTATAAATTACCTATATTACTTTAGTCATTAAATTTATGATACGCACTGTTGAAAATCTTAAAAATCGATTTTATTTTTACCAGACTACGGCGACTCTCAGAAACAGGTGATCAAACTATGGAGCTAGTGGATTAAAGACTTTGCCTAAATAGCATCAGTAATTATCCTTCCCTTATATCCCTATAGTCTTTCCAACTGTTACTCTACCTTCTTAATAATATATTTTCGTAGCCACTGGTAAAATTCGGTAGTAAGTAGTACCCAATATTTGTGTAACATTTCTTCAGGATAACATTATGCTGTTGTTATACAAAGGCAATTAATAACACATTTGCAAATAGAGCTAGAGATCGACGTCGAAAGAGAAGGACATCGAGAACAAGCATTGGACCACAGCAGATCGCTAGGGGCCTAAAAGTTTGATATAAAACTGCCGGTTGCCTTGATATCATCAGTAACCAGTAATCCTTATCCGTAATCACTAAAATTATCCGAAGTCAATGCAGCAAAAACATAGTCTTTAAAACTGTTACTCTACCTTCTTAATATTTTCGTAGCCACTGGTAAAATTCGGTATTAACTAGTACCCAATATTTGTTTAACATTTCTTCAGGACAAAATTATGCTGTTGTCATACAAAGGCAATTAATAACACATTTGCAAACACCGTATTGCTGTATTAGCATGAAAGCAGTCGCGGGTCAGCGCGTTTACACAATTTGCGGTGAGGTGCGGCGCACTGCAATAGTCTGTCGACTGTTACTAGCGAATACTGAGATATACTTAGGCCTTTGCATCCGTTAATGGATGATTTATACAGTATTCTCCGAGCGAAGTAACCACTCTTGAAATACTGTAATACCTGGGACAGTCGGTTTTTTAAATGTCGTATGGTTTCCCAAGCACATACGGCATTGTCACAACATAGTCAGTCCTCAGATCAAATAAAAAGTATAGATGGACTTCTACGAACAACACAGTGAAGCCGGTTTTTTATGCATTGTGTGCGTGAGCCGGTGTTGCCATACTAAATTTTCATTACCATATGTTGGGTAAACTTTCGAAAAACATCCCACATTTGTACTATTTATTGGTTTATGGTAATTTTACCGCTTAAAGTTCTTTTACTGTCGCAGTAATTTCGCAAATTTTCAAAATTATAAGATCCGTAGTTTTCGAGATAACAATATAATAAATTTTCGAAAATTGTATAGGAATTCGGCCATGTTAACGTTTCTGTGACATTTATGTTTCGTTTTCCATAGCTTTATGTCAAAAAACTTTGCAGAGCTCTATTTTACGTAAAAGTTGTAACACGGCCTCACAAAAACCTGGCGCGAAATAACGTTGTCACAACTCTCCCCAACTATGGAATTATAAAAATGGGTTAGATTAGAACATTTTTATTGCGTTCAAAACGTCTTTAACTATGAAAAAAAAACAGAAAGTGATAATTCTGTTTATTATTTATTTATAGATAAATTTAGATAAAGGATAGGTAAAGATTAAAAGTTTCGATTTAGGTGTACCAATAATATTATGGTGAGTAATAGGGTAGTTAATATATTGTTACCAACAAGTCAGTGTACCACTTGCCTAGTTTTTTTTTGGTAGCATAATATGCTTGTGTTATTTCAGGAAAAATCTAAATCATTATATGTGTCCATATAAATTTCAAGGAGTTCCCTCGATTCCTCATGGATCCCCCATCATCAAGTTTCCACTTTAGTGACTAAAAGACCAATTTCGAATTTATACCCTTTACAGCAATAAAATAATTTTGCTAATAGGTCCATAAACGACAGAGTAATATTCAAAGATCTCCGTATTGGTGTAAAATACTATAAGAAGTACCTTTTATATCATCAAAATGTGATGATGTATGGTGTGATTGTGGTGGCGATGATGATGATTAATTGACATGGTGGCATATGCTTGCAGTTCTTTAAATAACGCCGAAATCCCCAAACATGTATCTATAAGGAGTCAGGAGTTCTGTTCTGCACTTTTGGATCCAGAGTATAACTTGGAGCAAAATCTTACTTTTTGGTAGCATATGCTTGGACTACTTCAGAAAAAGTCAAAATCACCATAAATTTCCATAAAAAATCCTCATGGATCCCATCATCAGGTCACCACTTTTTTGAAAACCGGACCAACTTGGGATTATACCCTTTATATCAAAAAAAGAATTTTGAAAATCAGTCCACAGACGGCGGAATTATCGTTCCCGATATTTTCCGTATACCGAATATAGGGGCATTTACCTTAAATTGCTTCAAACTTCAAAATTTCCTAATTAAAAAATAAAAACACAGTCTGACTCTCTACTTCATAATTTTGTTAAGAATTTGCCTACAAATTACTTACCTTATTTTAGGCTATTGAGAATATGAAATCCTGGCAACACTCTCTCGATCCGCCATTATGAAATTGTCATTATTTGTTTCGAGTAACCTCTAAATTGTGATAAATTATCTTAAACAAACTACAGTTTTGTGTGTACTTACTTATGGAATGTTATTCCCTGACACTTTTTGTTCGCCTTCGTACAGTTTTTACACCACTTAATAGCGCAGGACGGCTTTTTTGTGGCAAAATCACTGCACGACGACTCGTTCGATACTGACGAAAAGTAGCGTACTTTTTTTGCATGAGTGTGCGTGACCGCGTGTGTTTACACAAAGTAGCGTAGTTTTTGAGGCTTCAGTTGAAACAAGCGCCATGCGCAATCTAGTTTTTTATTTGATCTGAGAGTCAGCCTAGTCCAGAGGAATGAACTAGTCAATACGTCTGGGGCCAACTATGTGCGGGTTTCCTCACGATGTTTTCCTTCACCGTTAGAGCGTCCGTATAATGTACTTGAGATCTGAAAAAGTCTCATTGGTACACGCCACAACCTGGGATTCGAACCTGCACTCTTTCGAGTGCGAACCAAACGGTCTACCCACTAGGCTACGGAGCTCTACTGAGATATAGACTAGGTACTTATTAGGTACCTTGTACAGTAATAATAACTATGCACGCTCCCAAGTCCCACACTACGTCAATGCGGTCCCGTGGTAGGTAAGTTCTCGAAGAACTTGTGTTATGGCCTACGGGTACTAGAAAACGGAAATATATTTAATAATTTCGTAATATACACATAATTTAATACACATACATGACACAGGAACACAGACGACGCAACGAAGCACGCATATTTGAAGATAGCGATCCAAAATAATTCTTTCAAAGGGAGTTTTTTTTTAATCTTTATTTATCAATAAAAATACAAAAATAAGTATACCATTTCGGCGCAATATAAACTTGTACAAGTTTTACCATTCACCGTTCAGTCGTCAACAACATTTTTAACATAGTAATATTATTGTCAGTGCTTATGAATACATACAATAGTATTATAGAGCAGAGGATCAATTCTGCTAAATAAAACCCGCATTAATACCATTACAATCAAGTCTCGGTACGCTAAACTGTCAAACGGTATTCTCGTAAACGTAAAACGCGCTCCGATTGGTCGAATCTTCATAAAATCAGTTCATGATCATATGTCGCTTCACTTACACTTGTAAGTTACATTAAATACGAGAATTGGGGTTCTGAGCTCTGACCTATTTGGTAGACCGTATGATTCGCACTCAAGAGAGTGTAGGTTCAATGTCCATTGCCCAGGTTGTGGCGTGTACCTACCACTGAGACTTTTTCAGATCTCAAGTTATACGGACGCTTTAACGGTGAAGAGAAACATCATGAGGAAACCCACACATATTTGGACCCAGACCTATTGACCAGTCATGAGTCATTCCTCTGGAGTCTGGACTATGCTGACTGTTATGAGAGTGCCGTGCGCTTGGGCTCCCATACGACATTTAAAAACCTACTGTCCCAGGCACTACAGGCCCTACAGTATTTCAAGAGTGGTTACTTCGCTCGGAGAATACTATATTATACCTAAATCATCCAATAACGGATGGAAAGGCCTAAGTTTTTTTTATTATAGACCTCTGCATAATCAAATTCGCAGGCAAAAGTAATTATAAAATATAATATTATTTGTATTGTTCTGCCGGTTACGTTATTTTCACTTCCTGCGTTTAAAACAATTACATTACGAGACTTCCTAAATTTTACATAGAAACATTGTTATTTAATTATGTTGCAATTAACTCTAAAGACGGACAATTCATTATTTAAAAGTTACCTTCGTAATGACATAATGACGTTTCTACTACATTTTTATTATTTCCTACGTTACTATTTAGTAATCCGTGCTACTAAAATTATGTTAAAAAAAGAACAATATTTTTCACATTGCAGGACAGACCCACAGTAATTGTTAGATATAAAAAAAGGTTAGAATTACTTTTTCGTCTACACTGTACCTACTTTACATAATATTTATATTAGCTTTTTCCCGCGGCTCCGCCCACGTAAATATATCCCATGGGTACACTCTACTTTTTCGGGAAAACAGTAGCCGTTAGAGTACTATCATATCAATTACAAAATTTTGTTAGTAGTTTTTGCATGAAAAAGTAACAAACATCCATCCATTCTGTTGCTTAATATTATAATCATATAAAAATATGTTATGTCAATGTCAAAATACCTAATGTCACTTTGAAGCTTATGATAGTTTATTTTAGTTAGCCGAAAGGTTATGTACAGCATAGCATGTATTTGTAGATTGCTCTGTTATATGAGTTGTGTAGGTATTAAGTATATCCATAGCACATGTATTAAAAAAAAGAAGCATATTAAGAACGCTATAGATTGTATCATATAAATCTCCACTGTAACATAAGAAGAATCCCCAAGAGATTCGGAACATCCTGCGCTGCGGCATAAAAGACATCCATCCATCCAACCTCACAAACTTTCACATTTATAATAGTAGTCATAGACGTATATTATAGACGAGGCATGTTGAGGCAAAAAGTGTCTCCAAAAAAATGGCCCCAATTTTTAAATTTTGGGGCCATTTTGACAGTTGAGGTTTGGCACTTGTGATCTTACCATTTCTACATTTGCTATATATGCAGTTTATCCAGTCCGCATATAATTCATAAAATGCCGAGTAGTTGCGTAATTAAAGGCTGTAAAAACTATGACAAACGTGTAAAAAAGATAGACGGGATATCTTATCACAGGTAATTATCACAATATTTTTTGTTACAATTAAAATACTTATGGAATTTTAAATAAATATTCAAAAAATGGCGGCCAACTATGAAATATAACACTGGTTATTGTATGCGCAACAGTGAAAAGGTAACTTTGTAGGGACGTCATTTTTATTATTGTAAATTACAGAAATAAGAGATTCAGTTTTTTTTTATTTCAGTACTTAGGTACCTTACCCGTCAGTATTCACATTTTTGATTAATTTAAATAAAATGAAACTAAGGCTTACTATTTATTTGATTTTTACATATTATATTTAAAAATATTATTTACTATCTGGCCTGACAGACGTTGTTCTGTGAATTATGAAATTGAATAAAAAATGCTCGGGAGAATTTTCTTTCTACGGGAGAACTACACTTGAAGGTTGTAAGCGTAGGTTGCTACACCCATAAGTCATACCCTACACCTACAACCTACATCTAGACCTACTACATACCTATAGTTGGTAGGTGATAGGTTGGTAGGTAAACAGTAGTTACCCCACTAAAAACCTACAAGCTACATCTACTAGATGTAGATCACCTATAACCTGCACCTACTGTCTATTCTACTCCTAAACAACCACCTACAATGTTCAGGGGCCAGCCGATTTAACATTATGCACTTTTGGAGAAAAAAAAGTAATATTTCTGAAATATTACTATGTTACTGGAAGCACCTTTATACCGAGTGATTTTTTAATCCGTTTCAAGAGAAACAGTGTATAATAGTTACACAAAATAGAGTACTTTGGCATACTTAGTTTATTATTTTTTTCTTTTGTCTAATTTAGTGAACATTTGTTGTAAACATCGCAGAAATTTATAGTATTTAAATTACAGATTTCCCAATAATCCAGAGCGCAAAGAGATTTGGACTCGCCTTATTCGAGAACAACGAAATGAGCCTAACAAAAAAGTTACTCATAGATCTAAACTCCCCTCCCGCTCGCGCCTTGGTGACACCCACTTCGCAACGGGCCGTGCAGCAGAAATCGTAATATTTTAATTTCGCCATAACTTCAAAACCAAACATCCAATTTGAATAATTCAAAGACCAAATATTATCTACATAAACTGTACTTAGTGATGAAATAATTTATTTTGATAAGGATTAATAGCATGAGTAAAATAAATGCGTTTAAATATAGTCCAAAAAAAAATCAAGATTTCTAAATAAAAAAATGGTTGTTATGCCTCACTTGACATAGATAGGTATAGTGTGTCACGGACTTTTTTGTAGATATTTATAAGATCTACAATTAATTAGAACATTTTATGGTTCTATCTTTTATAGTATAGGCAGCGTACGCAAAATAAGTAACTTTTCTGGTTGATTTTTACACCTTGTGTCCGAAAAACCCAAATATCTTACGGAACCCTATTTTTTCCAAAATAAAATTTAGCCTATGTTCCTCGTGGATAATGTAGCTTTCGAAAGGTGAAAAAATTTTTGAAATCGGTCCAGTACTTTTTGAGCCTATTCATTACAAACAAACAAACATACAAACAAAGTTTTCCTCTTTATAATATTAGTGTAGATGTAGATTATTACTTTCAAACTGAATTAGATTATGTATAAGTTTTTATAAATTATAATTCAATATTCTTTTTATGGTACTTAATACAATTAGTTTTATTTTAAATGAGTCTTGTTTTATTTATCTAGGTAATAAAGGAATATTAAGTGCTGTTGCGCTAGGATTTGTATGTAATTTTTGCTGCAGCGCTGGCTGTGAAACGTCACAGTTCCTACGGCTCCGCCCCTTCTGTGGCGCCGCTGGAGCTACGGCACATGTGTAAAAACAAATTTGTTGTCTGGTCTAGGTCCATACGCCGTATAGAAGAAAAAAATTGGTTTTCTTGTAAAATCCTTTAAAATATCTTGCTTAGGTTAAAATATCTAGTATCCATACACCATAATAGCCATTGCACTAATCTATTACACCGATATAATATCTGTATAATATTCTAGTATGTAATTATCGTCATCTATGGGTACTAATCACCAGAGGAGTTAAAAGTGCGTTCCTGATCTTTGGCATACATTTGACAAATAATGTAGGTATAAGAAAAAGTTACGCCATCTTGATTTCAGAAGATTTATTCAAATAAATGTGGACTGAAAAATCTGCGGAAAGCAAATGTCGAAATGTCAAGATGACAAAATATGAAACCTCGACTGCCCCAAAAAACCCCAAAAGTGGGGCAGTTTAAGTGTGGGCACTTTTTGCCTCAACACGCCTCGTCTATGCTTTATGATAATGAGAGTAATGTAATAAGAAATATGAAATATTTAAATTACATTACGTACCTGTAAAAATTATATTTGTTTGTAAGCCTTATTGATTTATTGTTGCTAATATTTTAGTAATTCCAGTATTAATGCGAGCTAAACTTATATTAAATACGCCGGACAATTTTATTAACATTTCTTTAGTCAAGATATGTATTTAAAAAAAATGTATGCGTTGTACGCCCTTACAAAGTTATATCATACGACTAGCGACTGTTCCATCGGAATGGTAAAATCGTAAAATCAAAGGAACATCGAAGTTCCGTTGATTTTACATAGATGGCGTAATTTTTTCTTGTATGAAAATTTTTTCGGCTAAATGTACGTGATAGCCTATCTTGAGTTGAAATCTTTGATAGTAGTAGGGTTTATTTACGACAGTTGTAAGTTGTAGAGCTCCGTGGCCTAGTGGGTAGACCGTTTGGGTCGCACTCGAGAGAGTGCAGGTTCGAATCCCAGGTTGTGGCGTGTACCAATGAGACTTTTTCAGATCTCAAGTACATTATACGGACGCTCTAACGGTGAAGGAAAACATCGTGAGGAAACCCGCACATGGTTGGCCCCAGACGTATTGACCAGTTCATTCCTCTGGACTATGCTGACTATGTTGTGAGAATGTATGTGCTTGGGCAACCATACGACATTTAAAAACCGACCGTCCCAGGCACTACAGTATTTCAAGAGTGGTTACTTCGCTCGGAGAATACTGTATAAATCATCCATTAACGGATGTAAAGGCCTAAGTGTAAGTTGTAACCAAGTATCTAAACTGCTTTGTGCCTATAGATGGGCACGTACCCGGGTATTTACCCACCTACCGGGTAAATACCCATACGTACCCGGTAAATACCCATATCTACCCAAAATGCTGGGTAGATAAAATTCAACATTTTGTAACAATTTTTGAGCATATAACTACCTCTGATTAATGTTGTATTAGATATTAATCACTAATATTCCACTTCTATAGCTTTTAATTATATATTTATAGAGGAAAAAGGCTTTTTTATATTATTTTCTTTTTTGTTCTTCATACATTCTTTTGGAATTTAATCTTTAAATCAAATGTTAGTAAACATAATAATGTAATGGTAAGTAAAAAGCGTACTGAACTTTGGTTTTTACAACCAAGCGCATTTGTTATGTTGGTAATCAAAATCGTACTGAACTTTGGTATTTACAACCAAGTGCATTTGTTAAATTGGTTAGTATTTGACTCAATCTACTGTCTTTTACGACCTAATCTTATATAATATGACATTACACCAAATAGTCAAAGCAATATCTATATTTTGAATCTTACATCATACATTTCAACAAAAACTATGTTGAGATGTTGAAGTCATATACCATTTTTTGCGAATTTAAAAGTGTTACATGCACCAATCCATGCCGGAGTAAGAATAGCACCTCCCCATATACCATCTCTTCCCGTGGGTGTCGTAAGAGACGACTAAGGGAAATACATACCGAAAATGGACAGCAAAGTTTTCGCGAACTTTATTATACTTCTTATCTTTATCTTGTTCTTCTACTTGGAAGGCGACCAACAGTCCCAAGGTGGAATCGGGTTTTTCGTCCACAAGTCTCTTGTCAACAACATCGTGGCCATCGAAAGTGTGTCGAGTAGGGATGCGTACTTTACTTATACTTAGAATATCTCAAAGATATTCGTTGAAGGTCATGCAAGTTTACGCTCCTACCTCGTCTCACCCAGATGAAGAAGTAGAGGTTATATGTATGAGGACATATCTAAGGCCATACATAACTCGAAAACTCACTTCAATGTTGTTATGGGAGATTTCAACGCATAGTTAGGCAAGCGAGGTGAAAACGAGCTGAAAGTGGGAAAAATTGGTTTTCGTCAGAAGAATCCCAGGGATCAAAGGCTGGCTGATTTTATGGAAAAGGAAGAACTCTTTATGATGAATTAATTCTTCCAGAAGCCACCTCACAGGAAATGGACCTGGATGAGCCCTGAGAGACAAAAAATGAGAGAGACTTCATCATGAGCACCCAGAGATAGATATTAAAGGATGTTTCCGTGATACACCGAGTGAAAATCGGCAGCGATCACCGAATGGTGAGAGGCACATTAAACTTAAATATCAAATTCGAAAGAGCTCGCTTGGTAAAGTCTACGCTCCGACCGTCTCAAACTGGAATTAGAAACCTCGAAATCTTTCAACTCGAGCTACAAAACCGCTTTGCTGGCCTGGAAAACTACGCTTCAGTAAACGAAATCTATGACAGGTTCGCAGAGACTATCCATGCGGTTGGGTCAAAGTACTGTGAGACCCGCCGTAGAGGTAAGCCACAGAAAATCTCCAACCATACGTTTACACTAATGGCTAATCGACACGCCCTTATTCTTCAAACCTCTGACGATGGGCAGCTTAACAGATAGATGTCAAAGTCTTTGCAGCACGATATTCGTCTCTTTAATACTTGAAGTATTGAGGACAGGATACAGCGAAACAAGGGCTGAAAAGTGTTTGCAAGAGACACGTCTGTTGGGCAGAGCCGGTTGACGAAGCTGAAGACAGAGGATGGGAAAGTTGTGTCAGCCAGGCCTGAGTTGCTCGCAGAGGTCGAGAGATTCTATGAGCAACTTTACACCTCAGTTGCCGAACCCGTCGTTAATCTGGCTAAGGATCCTAGAGCTACTAAATCGACATCACACGGAAGATATCCCCGACATCAGCCTATACGAGATTAGTATGGCTCTTAAACAGCTTAAAAACAGACGCCGGGCAAGGATGGGATCACCTCGGAGCTGCTGAGGTCTGGTGGAACACCAACACTCAAAATGCTCCAGAGACTTTAATTCCGCCTTGTTCGAGGGCAAAACGCCAGAGGCATAGAGCAAGGGCGTGGCAGTCTTGTTCTTCAAAAAAGGAGATAAGACTTTGCTGAAGAATCACAGACCCATTACGCTGCTGAGCCATGTCTATAAGCTGTTTTTAAGAGTCATAACGAATCGTCTCGAACGGAAGCTTAATGACTTCCAGCCTCCCGAACAAGCCGGTTTCCGAAGAGGTTTTAGTACCATAGACCACATACATAAAACCGAGTTATACAGAAAAACGAGGAGTATAATCTGCCACTGTGCTTGGCGTTTGTGGACTATGAGAAAGCCTTTGATTTGATTGAGACCTGGGCGGTGTTACAGTCTCTTCAGAGATGCCGGATCAACACCTCAACGCTTCGATGTACCGGTGACCGTTGGAAATTCTACGCTCGTTGTTGACGACTATATGTATACCTGGGGCACAAAGTCCAGTTAGGTAGGTCCAACTTCAAAAAAGAGGTCAACTGTCGAATCCAGCTCGGCTGGGTAGCGTTCGGGAGGCTCAGAAACATCTTCTCATCAAAAATCCCTCAGTGTATGAAGACAAAAGTTTTCAAGCAGTGTGTGTTAACGGTGATGACATATGGAGCCGAAACGTCGTCACTCACGACGGGACTTATACAAAAGCTTCGTGTCGCTCAAAGAGCTTTGGAGAGGGCTATGCTCGGTGTCTCTCTACGTGATAGAATCAGAAATGAGGAAATCCGCAGCAGAACTAAAGTTACCTAGCCCAGCGCATTAGCAAGTTAAAGTGGCAATGGGCTGGACATATAGCCCGTAAAATCGATGAACTGGGGCTTAAAGATTCTTAAGTGGAGACCACGAACTGAACGTCGAAGCGTAGGACGGCCTTCCACCATGTGGACAGATGACCTGAGAAAAGTCACAAGGAGTCGGTGGATACAGGCCGCGAGCGACCGGTCGCACTGGAAATTTATGGGGGAGACCTATGTCCTGCAGTGGACGTCACCAGGTTAAAACGAACGAACATGCACCAATCGATAGAGAAAATTTTAAATAAAACTGCATTCATAACTTATTGTGGGTAAAATGGTTTATTCGACCTTTTTACCCCAAGGTATCGATATTATATTCTTACGTACTTAGAAACAGCTTTCATAGAACGTTCCAAAATTGAAAATTCTGACGTCCCCTTTAACGGCCCACGACTTTTTCACATAATTATGGTATATATGCTTGTAGTTGTTCAATCAAATCGATAGATAACTATGTAGCTGTTTATCTGTTCCTCTATAATCTGTGCATAGAAGTAGCTAGTAGAAGCCGTAGATCCAACACGATTATTACGACTATAATTAGTATCATTAGTGTCGATAATTTTTTAAAACTATATTTACCAATTAATACAGCTTACTATTGACGGGCTACTGGACCTACGACGCTGGACCATAAGAAAGAATTGAGTATGGCCCTGAACAATAATATTTTATTTTTTATAATATGTATTTCCATAGAGAAACATACTCTATTTTTCAAAACTATATTGGTTTATGATTTTACGGTGCGTATTTTAACTAATATGAATTCGTTAGTAAATATGCATTATATTAGGGAGGTTTTTAAAAAAACGGGGAGTTGCAACAAATGCTAAATTTTATATACCCACCACTTTTGGGTATTTACCCAATATACCCGGTATTTACCCAATCTACCCGGTATATACCCAAACGGGTAGATTGGGTATTTACCCATCGCCCATCTCTATTTGTGCCTTGAAAACAATGTTTCAGGCGAGGCGTTAAGATTCAGAAACACCGCTTTTAAAGCTCATGTAATATCTTTCAGGAATTCTTATAGCCTCATAAAGCAATATCTTGTAAGCATACACGACTTCCGTACTACAATAACACAACATAACAAGTCATCGTGATCAGTGCAACCCTGAAACGTGAAACGAATGCAGTATTGTATTCAAAGATTTCAAAACTTAAGATAGACTATGACGTACGTGAGAAGAAAAGTTTACTTATTTGTTTCTTTGCATTGAATAGGCTCCGAAAATACTGGGCGATTTTGATGAAATTTGGTACAGATATATTAGACCACGGGGAAGGACATAGGTTACTTTTTATCGCGGCAAAATGTACGATTACCGCGGGATTTCCTTTTGCGCGCACGAAGTCGCGTGCAACATCTAGTACAATATAAAGTTACGCCATCAACAAACTTTTAATGTCAGCCATCTTGTTTTTACATTTTAAAAATGGCCCCAAAAATCTCAAAGGTTTGGTCAAAAGTGCCATTTAACTGGATACACTTTTTGCCTCAACATAAAAAATAATAACATTATGCTTAATCCACAGAAATATATTCAGGTAATCGACTTTGCAGAAAGATAGTGTTTGTTACCTTTCTAGAAAGCAGGAAACAACTAGAGGAAATGGCGTTAAATTACATCCACGATTCGTTTCGGTCATCTTCAACTGTTCTTAGGAGTAGCGCCTAATACCTGTCTTAAAACTCAATTGTAGAAAATGAAAGTTAAGAATCGCAAAAATAGTTTGTTTAGATTGTTTTTAGATTTAAATCCGAATAATAAAATGTTAATTCAGTTATTTGAAGATCAACAGTAATCAGAAGAAAATAGCAACAGTCAACTGCGTTTTACCTTATTGTGGACCAAGCATAAGCGATGATAAGTTTCAAGGATCGCAACAAGTAACTACCTTTATAGGTTAGGTTCTACTCAGGACTACGCCTCCGTGGTCCAGTGTTTAAGAGCTTGGCTCTCGACTCCGGAGATCGTGGATTCGATCCCTGCGTTTGAAAAATGTTGTTTTCAAGTCTGGATAGGACAATACAGACTAATTACCTGATTGTCTGACAAGAAAGATGACCCATGCGTCGGATGGATAACCGCCTCCTTTTTTGAGTCGGCCTTGCGCCTGATCTCTCGCCAGTCGTGTCGGTCAACCGTTCAACTGGGTTACGTGAGTAAAGGAAGAGATCGTGCCCATGTGTTCTGCACACATACTTGAGCGCTATAAAATACTTAATGCGTAGCTGGTCAGATTTCAATGAAACCGGTCACCATCACTAAAATCGGCGTAGGAAACTATTATTATTAATATTTTTATATCTAACCTAACTAACGCATGATTAACACATGAAAGTTATAATATGTTAACTTATTCGGCTTCTATGGTAACCATGATTGGTTGACTACAAACAAATTACAACCGGTACGAGTCTCCGATGCACGCGACGCGCGACTCGAGAACGAAATAGCGTGCTTATTGTGAAGTCGCGCGACCGGTGAGAACCTCGAACCTCGAACCTCAATTCTCGTATTTAAAGTAGACTTTCATTTTACTTTGATTGTATTACAAGTAGAGGATTTCCGGTCATATTTTAGTCCCGAAATTTTCGGGATCAAATTCATGAATCCCGAGATTTACGCGATTGATAGATTTTTTAAATAAGTCAATAAATTTAAATAAATACTTAAGTAAAAAAATAAATAAAAGAAAAGCTTCGGAACGAAATAGGAAACAGCATGAAACATTAAATCCAGAAACATAAAGAAACATTTTTTTCTAAAATCAATAAACAAGAAATGAATATTTTAGAGGCTAGTTCCATTCGAGGTTATAATATGGAGAAAACCTATAAAAATGTATTGAGGATTCCTCCAACTTCCATCGAATCTGAACGCACTTTTTCAGCCTCTTCATATTTGTGCAACTAATTATTTAAGAAGTACGCTTGCAGACGAGAGGTTGGATGCGTTGTTATTTCTTAGATTTTAATTTCGTGGTTTATTTACCTAATTTATAAAGTTTCTGATCAATTTAAATTAAAAATATGAGTATCCATAAACATTTATCTTTTCAGCATATATAGGTCTTTTTATTTACAGAAGTGTCTAGTTTGTTTATTTTATAAGAAAAAAATATGATTTTGTTTAACCTTTTTTTTTGAACATTATATATAGCGAAAAAATTAAGAACCTTATATATTCTATGTCCTACAAAACTAAAAGATAAATAAAAAATTGATTTTGATGTCTTTCTGTCAACACTCTCCATTACTAATATTAATCCCGGGACTATCCAGGGATCCCGAGATTAACTCTAAATAATCCTGAAATCCCGGGATTAGAAAAATTTACCGGGATCGAATCCTCTAATTACAAGTGAAGCGACATGTTATCGTAAACTTATTTTGTGAAATTTAGACCAATCAGAGCGCGTTTCAGATTGGCTTAACGTTAACGAGAAAGGCGTTTAACAGTTTTAACGTATCGGGCTTGATTGTAATTTTATTGTTGATTGTAAAGTTGATTGAAAAGAAGAATTGACCCTGTGATATTTTGCTGGTTCGCTAGTCGCGGTCTCGCGTCGCGGTCGCATACGTAGGAAGGCTACCTTAACACTGTATACGCCCACATTATAGCTGGGGAAAGCACTCGAGCAGATCATCATAAAGTTATGTTGGTTACTGGAGCAGAGAGCACGTCAAAATACCGTGTTTTTGAATTTCGTCGTAGTTTTACTTTTGCTCTACCGGTATAACATTACATCTTTTACTTTAAACGCGACAATCTTGTATATATTATGTCACCGTTAAATTGTAAAAACCGTTAGATTGTAAAAAAAAACTAACGAGATTGTAAAAATATGTAGAAAGATTAATAACTATATAATGTGTTTATAATCTAACGAAAAATAATGTGTTAAATTATAGGCAGCATATTCGCTTCCCAAGTCTATCAAAATCTTACAATTTCACTAGTTATATTACAATCTAACGGTTTTTACAATTTTACGGTGACATAAGTATATTATAAAATATATAATATTATAAAATCGGTTTCTCGAAAACGGCTTCAAGTATTACTAAGAAATTTAGTATGCACGGAGTTTTGGGGGAGAAAAATCGACCTAGCTAGGTCTAGGTTGGGAAACTGTGCATTTTTATGCTATAAAAATAGTTACGTTGGTATATTTAAGAGTTAAATGGATGCATCTAAAAGTCATTGATAAAATGTGAACCAATGATATGATTGATAAGCAATCGGTTATCATAATTCTGAGAAACCTTGATACAAGATCTACTTTTTACAGAATTGCCCAATCTTTCAATATCTCGTCCACTTATCATTCGTCATATTTATTTTCGTCCCGTTTGATGCTACAACCCGCCCATGTTAAGTGGTCGATGTAAACAACAATATTTTCAGTGAGATAGTGACTTTCCACCATGGCCGGGCTGTTATCTGTGAGTTGTGACATTATCACAAAATTGAGAACAGACTCAAGGTTGGAGCCAAGTGAAAGATGCAATACTGCAAAACAACATAATATTAAGCTATCATTTGTAAGAAAGTTGTACAATTCTCACTGACTAAAAATTTAACAGACATGTTACAATAGAATCTTATACAAATCATGAATGATAAGAATAATAACAGGTAGGTACCTATATAACTTTAGGAAATATTTTGTGATAGTCCTACTAATATTATAAAACATATGAAAGATTGTGAGGATGGATGGATGGATGTTTCGTTACTCTTTCACGCAAAAACTACGGAACGGATTTTGATGAAAGGTACGATAGTAGTATATGCTCTAGATTAAAACATACTCGTATTATACTACTTTTTATCCCGGAAAAGTACAATATTCCCACGGGATACCCGATAGTATAATCACGCGGGCAGAGATGCGGGAAACAGCTAGTTTATATAAATGCTCTACAACACTCACCATGGAGTTGATATAATAGAATGTGTAATAAGTGTGATCGAGACTTAAATACCAGTATAGATCTTAGAAAGAATCGGAAGTGAAAGTAAGCACGTTTTCTTCATTAATGTATCCAATACTTGTGATATTCTTGCGGATCTATTAACTCACTTAATGACATGGTAAGAACGGTGTTTTTCGCGTAGTTTTCGTTGAGAGATCATTCCATAATATACGTCTCGCGCATTCCATGCAGTAGCAATTTATATTACATTTCAACATACAATTCTTACTTATATTATTAACGCGAAATATTGTTTGGATCTATGTTACTCTTTCACGCAATAACTACTGAACGGATTTTAACGAAACTAGTTATGGTAGTAGTTTAGGCTCTGTTTTAACTCATAGGCTACTTTTATCCCGAAAAAGTACAGAGGGAGACTGTTTTTACGCGGTAGGAGTCGAGGGCAAAAGCTAGTACCAAATACTGTCGGCATGAAATTAAAGAGTTAAGAGTTACGATAATAATCGTCTTCCAAATGGCTAAACCCGATAATCGTGTATCGTATTGACCTTAATTGCTTCTCAGAGCTGAGTTCTAAGAGATACGTAAGTCTCGTAATTAAAAATTTTCATTCGCAGTATTCCAGTATAACGCGTTTCAAATGAGAATAGGAACGTCAATGACCTTTTTCTGTCAAATATCACTTGAAAACTGCGATTTTCAGAAAAACTTACGTGCATATAAATATTAATAGTCTTGCATCGAATTTAAATAAAAAGATTAAATAGTAATCAATTATCTAAACATAAATTTAACTATCATAACAGTCTAAATTCGAAACAATATGGCGCCGACCCGATCCTATTCTCATTTGAATCGCACTATACCTAGGTATATTTTTTCTCACTTGCAACTTGCAAGCGAACTTTTGATGCGTGCACGACTGCGGCCGCTTTACTTGAGAGTTGAGACTGAAGCCAGACTGTGAAGTGTGAATTGAACATTTTTGATTGCGAAAAAAAAAACCCTCTGATGAATTAACTTTACGTGACCCTTGGCCGTTGTATTAAATGTGTCCCTAGTCATATCCATTATTTCAAAGTCACCAAAAATTCTTCTAATTTAAATTCATACCTACAAAGCTCTACCCGTGTTGTTGTCTTTTTTTCTTTTTTAAATATAAAAATAAGTTCTCAATGCGCAGTAGTAGCTCATGGCTAGGGAATATTATTCGAATATTCGAATATTCGTTTTATTCGAATATTCGACGATTTCATTATTCGAATATGACTGGGTTCAATATTCGAATATTTCGAATAAAACGAATAATAAAAATATTTTATTTATTTATCAAAAATATGTTAATAACAGTAATAAACTTGTACATAAACCGGAATGTTTCGTTATTTAATACATTACTTTTATTATTTATTAATATTGTCGTCAATAATATCCTAAAACAGATTTTACTACACTGTTTGTGAAAGAATACAAAGCTGTTTTTAAATAAAATAATATTTAAGATGAATATTTCCTACAGGCGTCAGAGAAAGAAATCCATACACACACGCTTGTCAAAATAACCTAACCAAGAGCGTGTTAAGACGTGTATAAGGAGGGTTCTGTTACTTTAAAGCGTAATACGAGTTTAAGTTTCTTAATCTTACTGTTCGATTTCGTTTAAAATAACTTTCCTAAAGAGAATTTACCATGATCTACCAGCATGGAAAATTGTAAGTTCCTAATCTTCATAGTTCAAAAATGACAGAGGGGGTGAAACCAATTTGGAGGCTTTTATGATTACTTGGAAATGGTTGACTTCGTAAATGTCATGTATAAAACTTTTCCTTTATTTTAAAAGAAATAATATTCAACACACACTTCACATGTATGGAAACCCGGGATGGCTTTCCATACATGTGAAGTGTTTATAACTATAAAATAAAATAAAATTTTTTTATCAAACCAAAACCGATATCTAGACGCAATATAGCTAGAAGAGCAGATAGAAAGAGAGACAGGTGGACGAACAGAGTGAAACGATAAAGGATACCTGTTAAGTTGATTATTACAGTATTACACTGGCCTGCAAAACTAAGTACAAATCGTTTCAAATTTCATACTTTTCAAAATATTATAACAAGATTTATCAGCTTTCTTTAAAAGTAATAAATTATATATTATATCAGTATATTATTTTTATCTTTAAACAAAAATTAACCATTTTAATCTTAGTCTTAAAGACATGTTATATAAAATTGCAGTTTTGAATAACTCCTCGAGGCCTGACAACAGCTTGGAGGAGGTTTGTCATACTGAAAAGGTTTTAGAGCTGAATTATGCAATATTCTCTCCCATTCTTATATCAGGGCGTGTTTTAGTGCTGTGAGGGTACTAATTGTAGGTGATAATTTGTAGCTTCTGACTAGTCTTCTAAGCTTTTCTCAGGGTATACTTAATCGGGTTGAGGTGAGGACATTAAAGAGAATCTTTAAGAATCTCTTGACCATATCTTTCTCCGGGTAGAGGTCCAATTATCATTATGTGGCCACATACTCAGCGCGTATTCCTGAAAGTATGCCAGCACATTGTATATGTACTATACCTGAGCATACTGGACTCTATCTGAAAAGTAAGCTTGAAGATATCCCCTACCAGGTCACGTTTTCTTAGCCTCCCTTTAGAAGTTCACTTTAACTTGTGAAGTTAGTGAGTAAATCCACTCATCTGGGACTAAAATTCTGGATCATTTTCATTCATGATCGGACGTATCACAGTGTTCCTACTCGATACTAGGGCTCTCGAGTTTGGTCTCGAGGTGAGACCACTCGCCCTTCGCCTCGGTCTTAAGGGATTCAGATTTACTTAAGCAAATCTTCTTCACTGGACCATTAGTAACATAGTTCCCTCAGGTCTGAAGAAGTCGTTTCTGAACTTAACTGCATTTAAGTGTTGATTTTCAACAAGTGGAAACAATTGAACGGTCTTGCCGAGCGCTGAGTCTGCCATTCAATCCAAAATCTTGCACGGCCTTGTTAAATATTTTTCAGTCTCTTTGTACGGTCGCTTAATCTTCTGAACGGTTCGTAACATGACACACTCTGTTCTTGCAGTACAACGCCTGATGCCTACTTCTGCACTGATGCCTACTTTCAGAAAAACCATCAACACATTCTTCAGGCTATGATACAATTTTTAAATCTACTGTTTTCTAACTTCCTTTTTGTAATAAGGCTCATCGTTCAAGAAAAATTGAAAACATAAAGATACCAAAAACACGGATAACTTGAAAATGGAAATAGGTTATTTTTATTTTAAAGATTTTCCTCCCACTTTTTACCAACTATGAAGTTTTTTTGTTGTGATAACATAACATTAAATCCTTTTTAAGTGCTTTTTATTTTGACGGTTTATCTTGTTTACTTATTACGGTTTATATACACATGCACCGATTAGGTCTGGAGCAGACCATTATGACAGCACGATACTCGTGTGTTTAGAGTTTTCAGCTGCACTATATTAGAACAGAGCACTATTTACAGTGCATTCGGATTTCTGTGCAGTGTTCCAACTCTGCAAATATATTTCTCTCCAATCCTAAACAAACTGATATATAAATAATAAAAAAATATGTTCTGTAATATTCGTGTTCTTTATAGGTATACATTAAATTATACTACCAAAAGTCAGACTGTAGGTCTGACTCTTTAAATCGATTGACTATGTTGAATCGATCAATAGCTTAACTCAATTAAAAACCAGAAAATACGAACCTCTAAAACAAACCCCAAAAATTCTCTCCCCTAGAGGATCTTTTCCTTAATTTTGGGAAGAAACCACTTAGTTAACAACAAAATCCATGGTCTGCTCCAGACCTAAACCGTTCATGTGTTAATAGATTTAAAAAAGTAATTGCGATTTAGTATTTTAAGTTTGAAACTTAAAAGAAGATTTTTTTTATCAAAAAGACATTGATTTTTTTAGAGTAATTTGTGAAACATGTCACATTTTGATATTATTAAATATGCAGGTATAAATAAACGCATTATATTACTTGTATTTAAAGTTTATTACTAATATTCGTATTATTCGAATTATTCGAATTTATTCGAATAGTGTTTTGCCATTATTCGAATTATTCGAATAGTAAAATTTGTCGAATAATAACATTCCCTACTCATGGCGAATGGCGATGCAATTCTGCATGCCACTATTCAACCCAATCTATCTATTTTATTTTATACGTTACCTACATGTTAAAAATGTATTTAAAATTCGTCATACCTGTTTAATGTCATTAACTTTATGATCTAATTGGAAGATAACATGACGTAATGACGAATAAACCTTTCCACAGTTTAGATAACACGAAAATGTAAATTGCGCGCTTTCACATTGTCGTCCCAAAACTATTGTCTTATTCTATGAGAAATTTTGCATAATTATTACTTTTGTATTACGAAATTAAGTCCCAATTTCACCAACGACCGTTTGTCTAAATATCATGCCTTCTCTTTCATTACTACGATGAACGGGAGAGAAAAAATAATATCTAATCTAGAATTAAGTAACAGGCGTTGTTAAAATTGGTACATAATCTATTTTTGTCCAAGTTACATAAAACCTTCGAGTTTTTGTTTCAGCTTGCAAGTCATGTTAGACAATGAAATCTTAAGACAAAGGTTATAGAATGCCTAAGACGTAACATTTAAAATATTTTAAAGGATGAATCAGGATCTATGGGCTGTAGCTTAGGCCTTAGGCTTAGAGCATTAAACCAACGGCTGAAGTCACAACCATTTTTGGACTTAGGCCTTTACATCCTTACTTGACGATTTATACGGTATTCTGCGAGGGAAGTAACCACTCTTGAAATACTGTAGTGCCTGGGACAGTAGGTTTTTAAATGTGTATGGTTACCCAAGCACATACGGCATTCTTACAACATAGTCAGCCTAGTCCAGAGGAATGACTGGTCAATACGTCTGGGGCTACCCATGTGCGGGTTTTCTCACGATGTTTTCTTTCACCGTTAGAGCGTCCGTATAATGTACTTAAGATCTGAAAAATTCTCATTGGTACACGCCACAACCTGAGATTCAAACCTGCATTCTCTCGAGTGCGAATCAAACGGTCTACACTCTACCCACTTGGCCACGGAGCTCAACTTTTTTGGACTATGTACCAAAGAATTGCGTGCTTTTTATACTGACTGTAATTTATCCTAAAATCTAACGCAGTTCAGAATATGAGAACATCCTAATAAGTTTTGGATGGTTTCCTAACATTTCCCGTGTTCTACTTAAAACGTTTATGTTACCTGCCCTTAAACTGGTCCGTCTCAAAAATTTACCCTGTAGTATTTCATCGATTTCTTTATTATATTACCAATATTATAATACCTACAATAACAGCACGTGAACCCATCATTAGGTTAAATGGAGGCATGCGATTCGCCCACGGACGCGACCTTACCTCGACTGGTCTGACGGGTCCACGAATACGATGGAATTCACATTCACGAGTGCACCTTGTTGTAATAAATTGTCCTGTCTAGTTCAATTTACTTTCCTTGTCGCATACCGTTTGCTGGACACTCTAAATAATGTTTCAAAATGGCGCCATACAGCCGCCATTTTTTTATTTATGGCCAGACCTCTGCCGGAATTCTAAAGTCTCTATGAATTCTACGTTAAGTATAAACAAGTGAACATGACACAGACGGTCACAGACCCAAACTTCTGTTTCCAATTTTGCACATTTACAAAAAGTGGCATGCTAAATCGAAGCCCACACGTTTTTGCTGTTTGCTCTACCATCGGTAACTAAAAATGGAAATTTATTAAATTATAACTATTAGACACGCTACTTCTCGCAGTTTCTCAAGTCGATGCTGCCCGTACACGAAAGAAAGTTACATTTTCTAATGCGCCTCTTAAAATAATTATAAAAACAAGTTGTATAATGTAGAGTCGATGTTGAATATTTTTTAATTATAAATTTATAAATGGAGCATATCGCTATTGGCTACACTATACTTGACAAATTTCGAAATTATTTGATTTTATTCATACGTATGTATATTACTCATGAATCATTATAGAAAATCACGTACAATATTCTGCTACAAATAATGCTAGATAGTTTAACCAAAAATATAGCTGTAGAACTGTTAGGTAGGTAATAATTACTTCCCACGCCGAATTCGATGACGGTGGCCGGTTTCATTGAAACCAGGCCAGTTACGCAGGAGTAATATTATAGTGCCCAAGTGTGTACGCAGTACACAAGAGCACTCTCTTCCGACACAACTGGCGAGAGATCAGGCGCAGACTTTTTACATGCCCATCCGACGCATGGATCATCTTTCTTGTCAGACAATCAGGTGATCATTCTGCATTGTCGTAACCAAACTTGGAAACAAGATTTTTTGTTGTTCCAATGCGGGAATCGAACCCACGACCTCCGAGTCGAGAGCCAAGCTCTAACCACTAGACCGAGTAGACTGTCACAGTTAGGTCTTAGGAATGTTATGTGAGCAACATGACTACTTGATATTTACAGTAAATTAATTAAATACGTAGGTAGATACTTAAAATTTAAGCATAAATTACATGTTGGTAAGCATTACTAAGTCCTAAAACCTTGATTGCGAGAAACAAAGTGAGATACCTACATACAAATTTTTTTTTCGAAAAACTAGAAAATAGACAAAATTATAATTATATTGTATGTGTAAAATGCTGTGTTGTATAATTTAAATATAGAAAATTATTAAAATTACGAAAAAAATATATCCGCAGTGATAACGCAAACTTGTTATCAGTTATTTTATATGTACATATTTATAATTAGGTACGATGATAATTTTATGAAGTGCAAGGTCAAACATAATTTCGTCTCATCTTTGTGAATCGTGCCTAACTGCAGTACATTTTTTGCTAATAAATGAATAAACGACTAACTTTTAACGTGGCCAAAGCTTTCACAACTCAAGATAGGCTATGCGCCTATGACGTCATTTGACAGAAAAAATCTCCATACAATAAAAAGTTAATCTTGGTTTTCACCATACTTCAAATGTCAAAATGAAGTGGCCCCAAAAAATCTCAAGTGGGGCCATTTAACTGGATACACTTTTCGCCTTAACATGCCTCGTCTATAAAATATACGTAGTATGGACGTGGGTCTTTAGAACTATGTAGTATCTTGTCTTGTAATAGTACCAGCCTTGTCGTACAGATTAGATCTTTACTGTTATTAGGTACTATGTAACAGTGGCAACTTCCTATACATTCCTATCGGCTTCGTTTACCACTTACCTTTTGAATACCTTTATTACGTGGTAGAGCCATGCTTCGGCACGAATGGGCCGGCTCGACCGGAGAAATACCACGGGCTCACAGAAAACCGGCGTGAAACAGCGTTTGCGCTGTGTTTCGCCGAGTGAGTGAGTTTACCGGATGCCCAATCCCTACCCTATTCCCTTCCCTACCCTCCCCTATTACCCTATTCCCTCTTAAAAGGCCGGCAACGCACTTGCAGCTCTTCTGATGCTGCGAGTGTCCATGGGCGACGGAAGTTGCTTTCCATCAGGTGATCCGTTTGCTCGTTTGCCCCCTTATTTCAAAAAAAAAAAAAAAAAAAACCCTCATCCAAATGCCTACCTATAATTACACAGGCTAGGGCTTCCCTATGAAGGAGAACCAACCTTCGCCATTGATATCCGTATGTAGTGTTAAAGCTACATTAATATAAATACCTATACTAGTATCACTAAATCACTCTTGTAAGTCACAGCAGGTAGAAAAATAATGGCACGCTTGGTTTCTATAGAAACGATGAGATTTGCGTTATCTAGTCAATTATCTAGTCTGTGGGCTAACCTAACCTAAAGGGCTTCACACACGGCAGCTATAATGTAAAGATGTAAATTATAGCATGATAAATCTCATTATATCTTTCCATAGAAATCGTCAGGAGTCCACACACGACAGCTATAATGTATCACGGAATGTAATGTACATTAATATACATTATAACTGCCGTGTGTGAAGACTCTACATCTTAGTCAAGATGTGAGTCGCTTGGAGTATGGTTACATAATATTTGTGAAATATAGAGTTACTTAGGTCATCTATATTTACATCATGGGTCTAAACTAGCCCTAGCCGTTAGTAATATATAATATTCTTTGCCATCGCCGTGTAATTGCAGTGCCACGCAACACGACTAGCGAAACGAACGCCTTAGCCCATATCTTATATAGCGAGCTGGCGCGGTGTTTTTCTTGTTTGACAAACCTCTGTCTTCGCTTATTTATTTGGTCTGAGGTTGGTCTACTTTGTTGTTGGGTTTGGCGTGTAGGCCTCTAGGAACCTAGCTCACCAGGACTAAGGTGGTGCCACTAGCTGTCAACACCAGCTAAGCGATTTTGCTGTTTCGTTAAAGTACAGTTAACACTTCACACATTTTACTAGTGAGTGGTGACTGATCACTGGTAGCGTCACTGGTGAACCATCAGTCACTCTTATGTGAGCTTGACTGACTGCTAGTGACTTGAGTTACTGACAGTCACTCAAGCTTTACTAAAAGCTATACTATAAGTTAGATACCAAGTCATTTTCATTCCGTATTATGTAGGACATACTGTATACGAACCTTAACTTGCTCTACAGGTTTTCGCAAATAACTTGCTTTGAATGTAAATAATAAAAAGATTCACACCACGCCAGCCAGGTTTTCAATCTTTGTATATTGTGAGAACTAGTTTTAAGTACTTACAAATATTTTATATTAATACCACGAAAATGGTCATACAATGAGAAAAATTCAAGGCAATAGAGACTACATTCTGGCGTGTAAGATTGTTATATAGAAATAAGATGAGGGAAATCAGAATCTGAGAAACAATACAGTTGCGACAGCGTGCAAGTTAGACCACAACAGTTTGTATACGTAAACAAAAGACTTGGCATTTCAGCTGACAAGGTCACTAAAATGACTCTACCAAGCTCTGTTCTAAATCACACGCAATCATTTTCTACGTGCTTTCTGGTTTAACGAGATACAGCCTTCTAGACGCGGCTAACACTCACCATTCGTGCCAAAGTAATCGTCTTTATCCATTATTTCATGCTGAAAGCCGTAAGCGGGCAACCATGCATGAGAACCCGGCGGTTCTGGCCAATCCGATATGCGAACTTCCTCCATATCAACATGAACACAACACAGCACTTCACAGTTCACACTATATTACAAACATGCATGGAGTACCTCTAGCATCCATTAGATTTTCATTTAGGACGATAACGGTGGTTGATTCGGTCCGGCTGAGCGGCGCACGGAACTGACGCGAGTTCGCGGCGGGGTGCGGCGACGGACTGACGCGGCGCGCGGCTGGCGGCTGCAGCGTGCGCCCGCGCAGCACGGCCCTCGTGTGAACAAACTTTTTCAACCAGTTTAATCTTTTTTGCAGTCGTCTGACGAACCAAGTTTCACCTACGCTGCGTGTCTATTGAAATGAAACATCGTCACTCGATAACGGGTATAGGCATTAATAATAAGCAGTTAGATCACGGATCACATCATTCAATTGTAGCTGTGGATCTCAATTCTAATGCAACTAATATTAGGACTTGTTTTTTCCAAATATTATGAGAAAAAGTTTTCATAACGATAGAGCTTAGAACACTTATATTTACTCTCCCCATTCTTCTCCACCCCACGAAATTACTAAATGTTTGTTTGTTGATAGTACAGCATAGTACCACGTAGTACTACTGTATAGTACTCCGCTCTCAACAATCACTGGCTGAATAAGAGAAAGACCGCTCTTAAATGAAAAGAAAAACACATTTAATTTAGGTAGAGTTTTAATTACATAATCAATAAATTAGTTTAATTAGCTTGTTTTCGCTGTGACTTACGTGCAGAGGTCAAAAGGCTAACAGTTACTACGTCGATTATCTCGTTTCATATAATATGACCTAACACGCTAAGTCCTTTTACTTTCACGTGGGTAATTGCAAAATTAAAGATAGGTCATTGAACCTTTACGTAAGCCATTACTGAGATTGTCCTCAATTTTTAAATTGAGATTTAAAGTGAGATATAAATATTGCATTATTTGCAGCTCTCAGACAAAATAAAAGCAACCACACATTTTGACATTGACTCACTGAGGAAGCAATTTTAAAAGTAGCTCACTGCTCAAGCTAAATTTTGCGCTGCCAAGCCCTGGTAACTTTAATACTAAGCACAAAGTTGTTGGTAATGAGTGACGACCACTTTGGACACCTCCCCAAGGCCCAAGCCCCTTGGGTGACACAGCCCTTGGGATATCACGCTTCGGCACCTTATTAACTCTTATTTTTATTTATTTATTGTTCATGTAAATATTAACAAAGACACATTTGAAAGTTATAACAATACATTGGCGTACTTATCTTCCCTTCCAGCAAACCTATAATTGTGGATGCAAGTAGAGTAGATAGGGCAATGTACACAAAGACATAACATAATATAACTAAAAATTAAAACTTATACAATGCTCTTTCGAGCTTACCGCGGCAAATTGTTGCCAAGGGCCACTTGCGCTATAAAGTTAAAGTTAACCCTGGGTCGTCATCTTATCTCTCTCGTTCTTCATATTTATGAAAGAGAAGGTATTATATTTTAAACTAGGGTTAAGTTTAACCCAGATAAGCGCAAGGGCCTTCGGGGCTCTAATATCCTATGGGCTATGAGCAAGCTTCTTGAAAACTATCGTTCCTTCAGTTATATTTCTTGCTGAATCAACCAGAATCGTATTTACTATGTTACGCGATGAAGAATTATTATTATTTCTATCGTGAGCTGTATATTAAGTGGGTTTCTCTATTTTTATGCGGTGTAAAGTTCGTGTTATCGGTAACGCGACCACCTAATATGGAGAGAATGCCCATAGCTAACGATTGTAGTGCACACGCGAGTTAAAGGTAAACCATAGAGCAGCGAATGTAGAGATGCGACATTAGCAATAGTTAGTTTCTTATTTCGCAACTTTCTGGCTCGAAATAAGCTTTTAGCTTATTCGCAAATTTGGACGCTGCTTACTTTTTATGTAGCGACGGAGACAAAACACGCGAATAAGCTATCTGAAACTAATTAGAAGATCGTGAAAAAACCCTTAAAATATCATTGTCATTGTCTAGTTTTCCTATAACTCCATTCCTATCGGCTTCACTTACCACAGTTTACTTTTGAAGACCCTCATCCAAATCTCTACATATAATACAGCCTAGGGCTTCCCAATGAAGGAGAACCAGCGTTTGGTCAAAATGGTTGTTTTTTTATCATCGCTCTGCATCCTTTATCGGTTATATTACGGGGAGTGCTCCGAGGAATTGTTCGGACTTATACCTGCTGCAACTTTTCGCCTCCGTTCCAAGCGACAAAATATCATCCTCCTCACCTTGATGAGTGGCAGTCCTCCGCCGTGCGCTTTACCCGAAACTTTCTGCTGTAAAACCCTGTCCACTGTAAAACCCTGGAATGAACTGACGCCAGCAGTATTTACGGACCATTACGACCTGCAAACCTTCAAGAATTATTACCGTATTCCCTCCTAAAAGGCCGGCAACGCACTTGCAACTCCTCTGATGTTGCGGGTGTCCATGGGCGACGGTAATCGCTTTCCATCAGGTGATCCGTTTGCTTGTCTGCCCTCTAGTTTTATAAAAAAAAAAAAAAAAAAAACGAAATCAGGACAGTCTTTAAGTAGTTCTCTCACGACTTTAGATTTAGGCTTTAGCCTACCTAGCCTAACCCATACCACATAAATCATTATAGGTATACTGTATTTTATTCCAAAACAGACCATCAGTACTTCGAACCAGTCCGTCGGCGCTTGTATCACGTCGCTGCACGTCGCACGCATCACTTTTCAATTACAGGTTATCGACCTCAGAAGAGGTCTCTGTGTTACGAATACGTTTCGTGTTCCAAAATTATGCACTAGATTTTTCCTAAGCCACAAATTAGGATTTAGGGCACTGCAATATTAGGATTTAGGATATAGATTTCTAGCCGTTGCCCGCGACTCCACCCGCGTAAATATAGTATCTCTCGGGAACACTGTAGTTCTTCGAAATAAAAAGTAGCCTAAGTTTTAATCCAGAGCCCAAACTATAGCCATACCAAATTTCATCAAAATCCGTTCAGTAGTTTTTGCGTAAAAGAGGAACAAACATCCGTCCATCCATACATCCTCACAAACTTTCACATTTATAATATTAGTAGGATAGTAGATTATATAAGATTTAGTAAAATCAACTACGGATATTTTGGGTATATGATCATCATCATCATTATGGCTCATATAAAGACGTTTAGGAAAAAACTATTGTCATAGTCAAAGTAAAAAAAAAAAAACATCTCATGTATGGGTGACTCTACGCTCAACGCAAACTCGTCAATATAATATTATAAAAGAAGATTTTTTTCAAGTACAACAATTGCCCAAAATATCTGTAGTTGATTTTACTGAACCTTATATAATCTACTATCCTACTAATATTATAAAGTGCAGGAGGCAGGAATTTAAAACTCAGATAATAAGTTTTTGAATATTTTAGGATAAAGTATCTAAACATTGACCGTTCCCCACACACATGTCAAGTTTTCCAACAACATATCGTCGATTAAATAAAAAAGTGTAATTTTTCAAAATTTTCGGAAAGTCGGACTATTGCTAGGGTTGGGCTGTTATAAGCTATATTTTTGTATGGATAAATAGTAGATTATGCACCAAGGGGATAAAGCAGTGTCTTATGTCACGGGCAGCATATTGGATCCTGAGCGTAATACCCTTGTTACGTCAGTACGTAGAGTCCCTACTCTAGAGTTAACTCCCGAGCGCAGCGAGGGAGTTAAAACTTAACTCCCGAGTGAAGCGAGGGAGTTATGTAGAGTCCTGAGTGAAGCGAGGGGTTCAAGCTGCCCAAGACGAAGACAGGCTTTATCCCAGAGGTGCATACTCTACTTTTCATACCTACTGCGAGGCAATAAAAACCCAGGGCTACATAAATAAAACATTTATTTTGTTAAAAGTTAATATTGATATTGGACACATTTGTCCAGAAGGAGGGACAGAGTAAAATTTTTATTAGGGAGAATGTTAAAACACGGAACCGTTAAAATAACGTAGTAGGTACCTATTTTAATTTCTGAAAATAGCACCAAACACTGGCTTTTGCTCTGAATTTTTTGAATCGCATTTTTCTTTTGTTATAGGTGGCCAGTTCGATTTTCGAATAAACTCTCAGCAATACCATATTATTATTGAAAAACTCTATGATAGATGCGTATCTATTAGAAGTTTTCATACGAATTTTAAAGTTCTAAATTCAAATCACTTTAATCCCTTGGGAGTTTCATACATCATTATCTCCCTTGGGAGTCAATGACATGCTTTACGTTGAGATTGCGTGATATATATCCGATACATTGTCGAGCAGGCGGGATGAAATAGTAGATTATGCACCAAGGGGATAAAGTAGTGTCTTATGCCACGGGCAGCATATTGGACCCTGAGCGTAACAAGGGACTCTAGAGTTAACTCCCGAGCGCAGCGAGGGAGTTAAAACTTAACTCCCGAGTGAAGCGAGGGAGTTATGTAGAGTCCTGAGTGAAGCGAGGGGTTCAAGCTGCCCAAGACGAAGACAGGCTTTATCCCAGAGGTGCATACTCTACTTTTCATACCTACTGCGAGGCAATAAAAACCTCATTTTGTTAAAAGTTAATATTGATTTTGGACACATTTGTCTAGTTATGGAGGGACAGAGTAATATTTTTATTAGGGAGACTGTTAAAACACGAAACTGTTAAAATAACGTAGTAGGTACCTATTTTAATTTCTGAAAATAGCACCAAACACTGGCTTTTTTTTTAATCACATTTTTCTTTTGTTATAGGTGGCCAGTTCGATTTTCGAATAAACTCTCAGTAATACCATATTATTATTGAAAAACTCTATGATAGATACGTATCTATTAGAAGTTTTCATACGAATTTTGACGTTCCAAATTCAAATCACTTTAATCCCTTGGGAGTTTCATACAACATTATCTCCCTTGGGAGTCAATGACATGCTTTACGTTGAGATTGCGTGATATAATATACCTATCCGATAGATTGTCGAGCAGGCGGGATGAAAAGACTTAAGTATGTAATTACATCGCAACATGGATAAAATACACTTGATGTAATTACATTGTAATTGTATAAAGTGTCTTGTATCTGTCACCGTAAAATTGTAAAAACCGTTAGATTGTAAAATAACTAACGAGATGGTAACAATATGTCGAAAGATTCATAACTATATATTTACATATAATCTAACGATGTGTTAAATTATAGGCAGCATATTCGCGTCCGAGCAACATTTTACAATTTCACTGGTTATATTACAATCTAACGGTTTTTACAATTTACGGTGGCATATCCATACAAAAATATAGCTTTTTCAGGCCAACCTTTTGTTAAGTCTTATTAATCGACGATATGTATTTGGTAAGTTAAACCAAAAATGCGAATAATTCGATACACATTTACTTCCCGTGATTAAAACACATTCGTACATTAATATAATAGCAAAATTTCACGGTCAATTTCGTATTTCGTACAAATTAGCATGTTAATCTCACATTAAAATAACCAATTGACATACATTTGAAGAAAATTAAAGCCAATGCTACTTTCGTAATGCTAAAATGTAATTTCTTCAGTTTCATACAAATAAGTGTAGTAATTATTTGTAGGTTAGAAGTGTGCAAATGTTTAGAAACAATTTACGATATACGTATAATATATAAAACCTTAATTTGCGATTGTACGAAACAATGTAACCTAAATCGAAAATTTCGACGATTGTTTATTCATCATTTGTAGTAATGTTTCGCAATTAGGACATAATCATATAATTACTTATTACTTCATCACAACCACAAGACATGGTCGATGTTTCATGTTTCTCGCAAACGATGTTTATAACTAGCTTTTACCTGCGGCTCCGCCCGCGTAAATACATCATCCCACGGGAACACTGTACTTTTTCGGGATTTCATAAAAATCGGTTTAGCGGTTAAAGCGTAAACAGGTATCAGACAGATAGACATACTTTCGCATTCATAATATTAGTATCTTAGATATTGTGTAGTAGAAGTATTAGATATAACTGCATTTTAAATATTAGATATTACAATTTACTATGCAAAAGTTGGTTTGAATTAGAGGTGGGCGCCGACCTAAAATTTGCCGGCGGCGGCGCGCCGGGGAAAAATGGTCGGCGTGGCGGCGCCGCGCCGCGGCGTAGCTGTTTTTGTAAAAAAAACGCATTTTTCGCGCTGGTTCGCACCGCGACGCTAAGTGCTAACTGGCTATCGTGCTATTGCTAGTTGCTAATGCTAAAATCCGCTAATAAAAAAAAAATCATGAAATAATTTTGACTCGACGTGCGACGCGACCCGAGAGTTCACGATGCCGCGTTGTTCCAAGAATTAATACGAGTGAGTGAGAAGAGAAAATACATTCAAATTCAGTCAAATTTCTGCAGTTTTTTTTTCAAAATAAAGTTAATTAAAAAACGTTTAGGTTCCATTATTCAATAGTTGTTTTTTTACACTAATATTATAAAGAGGAAAACTTTGTATGTTTGTTTGTTTGTTTGTAATGAATAGGCTCAAAAAGTAGGGTAAACTGGGTACGGTTGTGCCATGGTACGGTAGTGACAGTCGATATAACAGCGAAACTATACGGAGTGCGGGGAAGATTCAAGGGGAAAAAGAAGCAGCATGCATGTCTCAACATGTGTCATAGTATTGCGTCAACCAGCGCGTGACGTTATCGTAAGCAGGAGTCCATAGTGCTTTTCAACACTCAAAAGTAAGTTTTTTTGTTCAATTTCTTTTAAAATTTACTGTTACTTGTATATATACAATACATTTTTATGTTATAAGTTGAATATTAGTAGATAATTACGAGTGGTTATTTTTTACGTAAATTGTTTTGCCTACTCATGGCGATCTTTTGTTTTCGAAAGAGTGCGTTGGGTACGGTTGTGACAAATGTTATGGGTACGGTTGTGACATATCTTTATATATATTTTTGCTTGTAGATGCCCAGAAAACGCTTGCGGAAGGCCAAAATAGCGCGGTCTGACACTACTAAATATGAAGATGCTTATGAGAAGTGAAACGCGGGATTTATTTACGGAGAACTGCGGAAATGCATGAAGAAAAATGGACTCTGGTCCCACGTAGAGTACGCAGGTGAAAACCACCATTAAATTTGTCACAACTGTGATTATGAATCTGACTAGATCTCATTATATATAATATATTCATAAACGTTTATTTTTTAATAGTTTTTGTTACAATTTGGTTAAACTTTTTCCTGTTACCTACAGTTAATTGAAGTTTATTAAATTTTTTGTGAAAATTTGTGTGTAAAAATTTGAGTGATTCTAAGATTCTATTCTATTCTATATTACTATTAGATGTTACAGTTTATGAATATTTGTTTAGTTAACGTTTTGACAGATTTTATAGAAGATGGGTATAATAACGTTCAATGTTCAGTGCCTTATTAAATATAAGAATAGAAGTGATCACAGATTTTAGTTAATTTGCTATATGAATGTAAACTTACTATAAAAGATTTTTTTGTGTTATGTTACATATTTCTAACAATAAAAGTCATTAAAACCATTTCTGTGTATTAACATATTTGTCACTACCGACCCCAACCACTGTCACAACCGTCCTTGGGGTGTGGCCGGTTGTGACACTTTCCCTTTTTTTTTTATTGATGTTATAACTAATACAGCGTATTTTTGGTCAAAATTTTAGTATTTTTACGTAGACAAATGTACAAATTACGATTAAAGTTACTTTTCTCCCATCTAACTATTAAATTAACAAAATTATAGACGATCAAACCAAAATTGTCACAACCGTACCCAGTCTACCCTACTGGACCGATTTCAAAAAATCTGTCACCATTCGAAAGCTACATTATCCATGAGTAACATAGGCTAAAATTTATTTTGGAAAAAAATAGGGTTCCGTAAGATATTTGGGTTTTTCGGACACAAAGTGTAAAAAATCAACCAGAAAAGTTACTTATTTTGCGTACGCTGCTTAAACTATAAAAAATAGAACCATAAAATGTTCTAATTAATTGTAGGTCTTATAAATATCTACAAAAAAGTCCGCGACACACTATACATGTCGAGTGAGGCACACCTATCTATGTCGAGTGAGGCACAAAAAGAGGCCATTTTTTTATTTAGAAGTCTTGAATTTTTTTTGGACTACATTTAAACGCGTTTATTTCACTCATGCTATTAATCCTTATCAAAATAAAATATTTCATCACTAAGTACAGTCTATGTAGATAATATTTGGTCTTTGAATGATTAAAATTGGATGTTTAGTTTTAAAGTTATGGCGAAATTAAAATATTACGATTTCTGATGCACGGCTCGTTGCGAAATGGGCGTCACCAAGGTGGGGGTGCGCGTGCGGGAGGGAAGTTTAGATCTATGAGTAAATTTTTTGTTTTGTGTTCGTTGTAACTATGATTGATAGATACTTAAATACCTATTTATTTAGTGTTTGTTTTATTGTTAGTCCTGAAGAGTATAGGTATTTCATACGATAAAAGTATACCCACCTACTTATTTCATTGAGTTTTAGTAGGTACCTATATTAATTTGTTTCTGTTTGTTTTGACTAAATTTCGCCCGTTTTGTTAGAGGTTTAAATACATTCTGTAGTATTCTGTATTAGTATAAGTATTGTACCCGTATGAAGCCGGGGCGGGTCGCTAGTTATTAATATTTTCGTATTGTAAGTTAATACTTAATGAGCAACGCGACGTAATGAAAAAAACATTATCATTTCACAAAACACAGCTATTTATGATCATTAAAAATCGATTTTAGCAAATAGCATAGCAATAGCACGTAGCATGCTAAGACATGAAAATTAGCATGCTAATGAAATTAATGAAAAATAGCATTAATTTCCATTACTACACAGCACCCCGTGCCTTGCCCGTCCGCTCCCGGCGCCTAGCGCCCGGCACGGGCTTTTTTTTTGAGTCGACATCGAACGGCGCGAATTTTTGGATACTCGGCGGCGGCGGCGGCGCATGCATGGCGGCGCGGCGGCGCCGCGCCGGCGTGGCGCCCACCTCTAGTTTGAATATAAAAAAGTTGGTACAGGTACAGAAATCTGTAGAAAAATGTAATCAGTTAATTCTAGAGTCCGACCGAAACTGGTTTTCCGGCCGAAACCGAAACTGAAACCGAATATTCGGCCGTGGCTTCAGTTTCGGCCGAAACCGAAACCGAAACCGAAACTCACGTGGTCAAGTAGAAAATTCCTTAAAATACTGAAATTTGGTGCATTTTATCCATTATTCTGCATTAATTAGGACATGAAATGGAAACACGGTATATTAATTTTGTTGTAATCATTTATTTAATGTAATATTAAAAAAATATTAATTATACAGCGTGTCCCGACACCTATATCGTTATAACAATTTGTTGGAATCATCTCAGGTAGGGGGCCAGCCAGTCGTCTTTTTCAAACTGTTATAACTACTAAACTATTGCATTGAGTGTAAAGGGGTTTGTATTTTATTTTAGCAAACGTCCTCTTCTATCGTTTTAGAGCAAAAAACAAGCAGGTTAATGGCCTAGATTTTTCACAAAAAGCAAATAATTTAAAAAATTCACAAAAAAAAACTATATATTTTTTTTAATTACCTTTTTTGTTTTTCTGTTCAAAGAAAATTAAAACATTTTAACTGTGAATTATTGTCCACATATTTAGCTATCAAATGAGACCTTTTTTATGTTCCTAGGACATTCACATGAGTAGTGGTGGTCAAATTAGTACGAGAGCCCGGGTCTTGGTTACCAAAAAATAAAATGGCAGCCATTTCACAAACGTGAAAGAAAAATAAAATTTGAGAGGCATTTGTCGATAAAAAATCCATATTTTTTACCACTAAAGGCTCCGATATAGGTGTCGGGACACGCTGTATTTTAATTATGTTTTCAAATTCAGTTGCGAAATTTTCAAATTCAAAGCGTTGCCGCAAGAAACGAAGTTAGGCGAGCATGCACGAAAACTTCCGAAATCAGTTTCGGTTTCGGCAAAAGTTTCGGCCACTTTTGGCCGAAACCGAAACTGCCGCCGAAACTTGATTTTTGGCCGAAACTCGGCCGAAACCGAAACCGAAACCGAACTTTCGGTCGGACACTAGTTAATTCCCACGAAATGATGATATTTGGGAAGAACAAAAGATTTGTAAATTAGTACTTACTCGTAAGACCTTAATAATCAATTTGTAACTTGTCTAATGGCTATGGGTTTATAATTTATATTTACAAGTCTTTAAAACAATGGTAATTATAATCCCTATTAGTTCCACTATATCAATGCAATTTTAAAAGCTTTTATGAAAGAAGGGTACATACAAAAAGCTCTATAATATGTATTTACATTTTACATCTAAATATATAAAAGGCAAACCTATCTATTAACGCACAGTACGAATTTTGCTGAAATTTGGCATAGTATGCTAAAAGAGATGTTCAAGAAATGTATGAGGCCTGGGCCAGCCCTACGTACAGTATGTGTAAATATGGCTACATAATATAGTAACCGTTTCCTAATCCTTATTTTGTTTAATTTCACTTCGTTTCCATGTACATTTAAATTAACTTCGTCAAGGAGAGCACCACAAAGTAAAATAAAACATGGCGGATCAGATCAGAATTAACTAAAGAATATCATTTTGTCAATGACATGACTTTTGACAAAGAAAGACGTATGACATTCAAGACGACGTCTCTTCGTAAAACTGTCTACTACATCAAAAGTCAAATCAAAACAACTGTCATGGCCGCCCTAAAAATAGTGTTCTCGCAATAAAAAACTCTTCAAATAATCGTTTTTGAACGCATGTACCCTTCTTCAAATTAATTTTTTCGTATTTTTATGATATTCCCATATATTTTTCCTATTTACCTGTGAAGTGTACATAGAACTGGCCCAAAATCAAACATCTCTTTTGAGCAAAATCTTATGTATTGTAACCTAAATGTATTACAGATAGTTGTAACACGTTGAAATGACGTAGGCATCCGCTAAGAAAGGATTTTTGAAATTTTCTCCCCTAAGGGGGTTAAAATTTTATATGGAAACTGAACTCCACGCGGGCAACAGCTAGTCATTATAATATAATTATTTGATTTTATATTATAAAATCAAATAATCGACAAATAACCATAAGTTCCAAATTCCAATAAGTCAGCAATTTACCCTATTTTCTAAATTAAAGATACAATTAAATATTGACTAATTTTCGTTATGTAAATGGGTTTTAAAACTAAAGACATTATTTATTTTGTTAAAACACATCAAATAGTGATACATAGTTGAACGTTTGTACAGTGCAAATGGTTGGCGTGAAGCCAATGCGAAAACGTTATACCTAAGTATATCAATCAATACATATAATAAAATTGTAACGTCGCTGTCTGTACATGGAAGTTACATTTTATGAAAAATTATTTAAATGCTAAACACAAAGGATTTCCTTTAGTTTAGAAACTAGTCAAGCAGGAACTTTGTCCATCCTACTGCTATTAAAAATGTGAAAGTTTGTGAGGATGGATGGATGGATGGATGGATGGATAATTGGATGGATGGATGTTTGTTACTCTTTTACGTAAAAATTACTGAACGGATAGAAACTTACTTTAGGCTCTGGATTAAACAAGCATTTTTATCCCGAAAAAGTACAGTATTTCCGTAGTACCTATATTATATTTAGGTGGGCGGAGCTATCACTGAAGGGCTTAATTTTATTCATGGAAAGGATGCCTATTTAATTAGGCCTTAGTCGTAACTCGTAGGTATAATTAATTTAATATTATGCAGTTATGTATTATTTTACTTGTTGTTGTGTCTTAAATATGAACTGGAATGAATAAATAACTAACATCTACATTGCAACCTACGCCCTAGTGCTACACCTACTCCTACAACCTTCACCTTTTCCAATATTTCTCACTGTTTAAGCCTTCCCTAAACTTCCGCAATCATTTCAAGACTAAAATGAGCCAAATCGGACCAGCCGTTCTCGAGTTTTGAATACCTCGGAACGGGATAAAAACCCTTCTCTAGTTTTAAGATACCTGCCCACCAATTTTTAGACAAATCGGTTCAGCCATTCTTGAGTTATAAATAGTGTAACTAACACGACTTTGTTTTATATATTTAAATCTATACTAATAAAATATAGAGCAAAAGTTTGATTGTATGTTTGTTTGCGAAACTACGGGATCGATTTTAATGAAATCTAGCATAGATAATATAGAGTACTGAGTAGACCACGGGGAAGGATATAGGCTACTTTTTACCGCGGAAAAATGTTCCTCGAGATTAACTCTTGCGCGCACGAAGTCGCGGGCAACATCTAGTATTTGATATTTATACTGTCGGAGTAGACAATGACCGATATACCTAGAGAAGAAATAAAGGTTAAAAAACAGATAGCATGATAGGTTCGGTATTGTGGAATATCAAAGTGAGTAAAAAAACCTAATTAACATGGAAGTGAGAGGATAAAGACATATATATATAATAAAGTGATTTAAAGATTATTTTTACTTGTTCTACTCTCCAGACTCTAACTTCTCTACCTAGTACCTAGTCCTACTCAACAAACTCCATAACAATAATAACTCCTAACACAATAAAAATAATAACTCCCACACCGATTTCGGTGACGGTGGCCGGTTTCATTGAATCCAGACCATTTACGCAGGAGTATTTTTATAGTGCCCAAGTATGTGCGCAGTACACAAGAGCACTCTCTCTCCCTTTACTCTCATAATCCAGTGGGACGGATAACCGACACGACTGGCGAGAGATCGCGCAAGTTCGACTTTTTACATGCCCATCCGACGCGTGGATCATCTTTCTTGTTAGACAATCAGGTGATCAGCCTGCATTGTCCTATCCAAACATGGAAATAACATTTTTTTGTTGTTCAATGCGGAAATCGAATCCACGATCTCCGAGTCGAGACCCAATGCTCGAACCACTAGACCACGGAGGCTGTTATTATAATTAGAAATATTAACGTAGATAATTGTAACGTCTTCTGTGGCTTAGTGGTTGGCGCCGAATGCCGATAACAAAAAACTGTTTCTGTGTTCCTGGGAGTGACCTGGGACATGGAAGTTTAATAAAGCTGTGTATTATATAAAAAAAATCTAAATAATATAATTTCCGTTGTGTGGTCCCCGTAACACAAGTTCTTCGAGTACTTTACGGGGCCAGATTGACGTGGCGTGAAGGGTCCATGCTCCAATGGTTATTATTATAAACTAGCGACCCGCCCCGGCTTCGCACGGGTATAATACTGATACTCATACTACAGAATGTCTTCATACCTCTAACAGAACGGGAGAAATTTAGTCAAAACAAACAGAAACAAATGAATATAGGTATGTACCTACTAAAACTTAATGAAATAAGTAGGTGGGTATACTTTAATCGTATGAAATACCTATACTCTTCAGGACTAACAATACAACAAACACTAAATAAATAGGTATTCAAGTATCTATCCATCGTTACAACGAACACAAAACAAAAAAATTACCCAATAATTCTTATGGATCGAACGCGCATATTATATCGCTTATCGCAATCGGCCTAACTCACTCGCTGCGCTTCGAAAACACGCGCTGTTATTTTGCGATAACTTCTAAGTTATTCATTAAAAGTATATAGTGTAGGGGATAGATTATTTTATAATCTGCATGAAATTCTTAAGAATATTAACTAATTTAAAATGAGCCGCGCGGGTACCTTACTCATAGATCTAAACACTCCCGCCTTGGTGACGCCCACTTCGCAACGGGCCGTGCAGCACAAATCGTAATATTTTAATTTCGCCATAACTTCAAAACCAAACGTCGAATTTTAATCATTCACGGACCAAATATTATCTTCATAAACTGTACTTAGTGATGAAATAATTTATTTTGATAAGGATTAATAGCATGAGTAAAATAAACGCGTTTAAATGTAGTCCAAAAAAAATTCAAGATTTCTAAATAAAAAAATGGTTATTGTGCCTCACTCGAGATAGATAGGTATAGTGTGTCGCGGACTTTTTTGTAGATATTTATAAGATCTACAATTAATTAGAACATTTTATGGTTCTATCTTTTATAGTTTAGGCAGCGTACGCAAAATAAGTAACTTTTCTGGTTGAGTTTTTACACCTTGTGTCCGAAAAACCCAAATATCTTACAGAACCCTATTTTTTTCCAAAATAAAATGTAGCCTATGTTACTCGTGGATAATGTAGCTTTCGAATGGTGAAAGAATTTTTGAAATCGGTCCAGTACTTTTTGAGCCTATTCATTACAAACAAACAAACAAACAAACAAACAAACAAACAAACATACAAACAAAGTTTTCCTCTTTATAATATTAGTATAGATATTTATACTGTATTGAACTGACAGAGGAAGATAAATACTTATTGTTTAAAAATAATAGGTAGCTATTAAAATTGTCCATACAGTAAACGCACAGATTATCTAGTCGTAGCCCGTAGGTAATTGTTATAAAATTGGAACTCTCGTAATCACCACTCTTTTGATGTAATCTAACTTTACTTGACTTTCACTGCAATATCTACTATTATTTTCTAATTGTACGCCTAATACCGTGTCTACACTCTGCACAAATATTGAATCAATATACTTAATACAGAGAAAGGAAATATCAAGGGAATTATCCCGTTACCGAAAGTCGGCCATTTTATCTTTACGATGACAGCTGTCATTTGATAACACCATAAACAAAAGGAGGGAAAAGATAACTATGACGGATAAGGGTTCTGCAATCAGCTGCAATGCTGAGGTGAAAAATGGATTTCAAACCTATTGCTAATAGGATTAAGTTGAATTTTAGTTAACACTGCTTAGTGCTTACCTAATTGTTAACGCAGCATTGTCACCTCGGAATTTTTATTCCAATTTCGATCAGATAAGTAAAATTGTAAGTCGCAATTTCTAATGATGGTCCACGAAGTAATTGAATTTCAATGGGTAACGGGAACAACTAGCTATCTAAAATTTCTCGGCCACTACTTATTGGTATTGAAATTGGCTTCCTGCTATTTGTTTTCATTAATTATCTCTGCGGGGGGTAACTAGAACTTATTTATTTAATTAGTGTCTGTCCGCGCTTCTAGCGTCAGTAATTATGAATTCCCAATTCTTAAGGTAATTTGAACCTAATTCATCATTATCATCAGCATATCGCCGTCCATTGTCCAAAGCTGAACGTAGGCCTCATGGGCGTAGCCAGGGGGGTGGTTTAGGGGGTTCAAACCCCCCCCGAAATGGGCTGGCTGGTATATATAATACAGAGATCTGACCAATATACAGAGGCGTATTTAGAAATTTTGCGCCCGAAGTCAATTAACATATTTTGCCGCCCCATTAACCCTATCTGAAAGATGATTTTTGAAGTTATTTTAGAAAAATAATCAACAGCCTTAGGGCCGGGCCACACGGCGCGGCGCCGCACCGCACCGCAATACTCCGCACCGCACTGGCGGCCACACGATCAATGCGGCGTCGCCCTGTGTGCACCCCTCCCCGCCTCATCTGTCTCGCCCCGCCTCGCGCCGCTGTCCGGTGCGCCTGCGGTGCGGCGCCGGAGCGGCGCCGGACGCGTCGTGTGGCATACCATACATTTTTATATGTAAAAGACCCGTTGCGATACCGCTCAGGCGCCGCGCCGCAGCCGTACCGCACCGTGTGGCCTGGCCCTTAATCAGAACTTTGATACTACCCCCCCCCCCCCCCGTAGTCGTTTTATTTTCTTGAAACCCCCCCCCCCCCCCCCCCCCCCCCCCCCCGAAACTAAAACCTGGCTACGCCCGTGGTAGGCCTCCATCATAATCATCCCGATCTTAGGCAGCCCTCGTCCACCCGCTGCTAGCCACCTTCTTCAAATCGTTGGTCCATCGGTCTTTATTAAAAGAAGCATTTCATCAGACGGTAATGGGTATGTCTCCTGTCTTCTTCTGACGTCTGTCACAGATAACTAAATCTTCTGTACTAGTAACTTGGTAGTTGGTACCCAGATTAAGGAAGATGGCTTTCAGGAAGCTATAAATAGTAAATTGGGCAGAAATTAAATATGCATGCACTGTGTACCTACTCGTTCTTCTAGCCTTATCTGTCTACATTGGCTGTGGCTTATGTATCTTCATAAAAAAAAATTAAAACGTTTGGGAGCTACAATGCCACGAACAGACACGTCAAACAGTTTGTGTCGTCGGGGGTTAGAAATACAAAACAATGAAAGAATATTATATTCCATCTCAAATATCATTAAATGCCTGCACAATGCACATTATGTAATGTAATAAGTTGGTACAGTTATGACTCAACGATTAAGCTGGTGTAGTGTGAGTCAAGTAGTACCTATTTTAACCTGGACATCATCATTATCAGTGAAAATCATCGTCTTTCGTCATCGATCACTAGCGACTAGAGAGAGCAAGTCCATTCATTCTTAGGAGGATAAAGGGTGTTTGGTAGAACGTTCAACATAGATGAAAATCCGTGAAATATAGAGATTACTGACCCAGGGGTCATCATTTGAAATCCCTTTTTTGCAACCGTTATTGGACAATTTATAAGTAAGTATTCTGTTTTTAATATAGTGAAAATTAGTTTTAGGCGTAAAAAAATTATTTTCCTCGTAATAACATGGAGGCATAATAATTATTAATTAAGTAAGGTGGTTCGTTCCCCATACAAAAAAAAACAATTGACATTAATTAGGTAATTTCATACTATTACTACATAAATTTATATGCACATCTATTTATTTTGCAATACCATTATCGCGAAATATATTTAAAATACTTTATTTCACTCAGAAGTCACCAGTGGCGAAGGCTGCTTCTCCTTCATAGGGAAGCCGGAGCCTGTATAATATGTAGGGACTTCTATGAAGGTTTGCAAAAGGTAAGTGACAAGGGAAGCCGATAGGAATGGAGTTATAGGAACCCTACGACACTGGAAGTCACATTTTTATTGAATTATCGACAAAAAGTGAGATTTGTGGCTTATGTCACTTTTTATCAAAAATTCAATAAAAATGTGACTTCTGAGTGAAATAATGTATTTTAAATATATTTCGCGATAATGGTATTGCAAAATAAATAGATGTACATATAAATTTATGTAGTAATAGTATGAAATTACCTAATTAATGTCAATTGTTTTTTTTTTGTATGGGGAACGAACCACCTTAACTAATCTAAGCAAAATTTAGGCCTGAAAAATATTTTATTATATTTTATACGTACCTCGCTATATTTAGAAAGCAAGCAACAGTACCTATAGTCATTGCATGTTTGTGCGGCCACATACGAGTATTAGGTACGTGACGTCACAATATTTTTGAACAAAGTTTCCGAATTCCGAACTACCAGCCTCAGATGTAATATTACGGTCGCCTGAATATACAGATTACAGGCCCAGAGGGTCAATTACAATTACAATCAAGTCTCGATACGCTAAAACTGCCAAACGGTATTCTCGTAAACGTCAAACCAACGTGAAACGCGCCCTGATTGGTCGAAACTTCATAAAATCAGTTTACGATCAAATATCGCTTCACGTATACAAATATACAATCAAAGTAAAATGAAAGTCTACTTTAAATACGAGACTTGAGGTTCTCGTTTGTGTCCACCAATATAGCCTACTGAGGGCTAGCAATAGCGAAAGGAGAGTTCAAAATTTGAAGTGACTTACTGAACTAAATAACAAAAGCCTTTACAAGTTATTTTAATAGGGTTATCATTTTGAGATTATTGAGGTTAAGATGGAACAGTGAAGAAGAAGATGAAGGTTTTAAGATTTAGGTTAAAAATATAAGTATTTAGTTTTTACTTATATGGTTTAGCGAATTTATTATGATGTAACATTAACCAATACATTTCTTATCTCATACCACATTCTTCAAATTTTTTACGTTGGAGACTTTTTACTAAGACTTTTCTTCAAAGTACGGACTGAGGAGCTTTTTATCTTCATGAATAACTTGTCAATCGCCTTTAGTCTATAATACAATAACCACGCAAATTTTTTTGATAACTGGCAACCCTAAAAAACTTTCCACCTACCGATTTCACTACTGTCGAATGTCGAGACTCGAGTCGTCAATTGTTTCTCGCCGGTGATCCGTGGCCCCACAACCGGGCTGCCATCGGTTCATTGGGCAACATAACCAGCTCAAAATGTAGAAAATGTAAATTATGTTGATTAATGGCGTGTACCTACATTTCCGGTAAGTAACTACCGGAAATGCACTACGGAAATAGTAGGAATTTTTTCAAAGTGATATGGATGATATGCGTTTTATAATCACAGTAGGTTTTACGCATTTTTCCAAAGAGTACAACAACCAGTAGAAAGACCATGCACGACTGCCTTCGTCACGTCTAATAGAGATATCCTACGACTATATTGTGTGATACCTCGTTGGATTTGGAATCACGTCTAAAAATTATTGTGTTAGAAGCACAATAACAGCACATAACTAATTACAAAAGTTATAATACTAAATTTACACTCTCGCGACTCACTTCGGGCCTCGCCTCGCCACTCGCGCGAGAGTGTAAATCACTTATAAGCAATTAAACATGCCAAAAATAGTGTTATTAGTTTTTTGTTAATAATTAATATTTCATAAATTCGAAAAGTATACTGAATAAGAGCAGGATATTTGCAATAATAACTCTTTACTACCGGAACTCTATCTCTATTTTTTTTTACTTAAGCGCAGCAGGCTATATACGAATAACGAAAAGGCTTTGTATGTATGGATGATTGTTATGCAGTAGTTTATACTCTGGATTAACCATGGGCTACTTTTTATCGCAGAAAATTTTACGATTCCCGCGGGATTTCTTTTGCGCGTACGAAGTTACGGGCAACTTATCTATTAAACTGTAAGTGTAAAGATATTATGTTATGTATCAACTGTTAACAAAATTTAAGCCGGACGAAGCCGCGGGCTAAAGCTGCCGAATGAGCGGGTATACCTCCATAATCTATACTTAATATTATAAAGCTCAAGGGTTTGTTTGTTTGTTTGGTTGAACGCGCTAGTCTCAGAAACTACTGGTTAGAATTGAAAAATTATTTTTGTGTTTGATAGTCCATTTATCGAGGAAGGCTTTAGGCAATATAACATCACGCTGTGACCAATAGGAGCGAAGAATTAGTGGAAAATGTGGAAAAAATGGAGAAAATTATTCATCTTTGAGGGCTTCCGTTGCGTGCGCTGCGTAAACGCAAAATCTAATTCTGCGCCGCTTCTGCCACAAGAAAATAAAACTAAAAATATCATTTACGCAGAAGTACTTTAAAATATATCCTTTTAAAAACTTTTTAATTGCGATCATATTAACAAAAATTGACGCGGACGAAGTCGCGGGCAACATCTAGTCTAAATATATAAAAGGCAAACCTGACTGACTTATCTATCAACGTACAGCCGAAACTACTGAACGGATTTTGCTGAAATTTAGCATACAATTGGTTGTAATGACGTAGGCATCCGCTAAGAAAGGATTTTTGAAAATTCGCCCCCTAAGTGGGTGATAAAGGGGTTAAAATTTTGTATGGAAACCGAACTCCACGCGGATGAAGTCGCGGGCAAAAGCTAGTTGAAGTATAAGTATAACAAGTGTTTTGGCACCTTTCACATGGAATGGAACTGACTCCGGTGTCCGTTGTACGTTGTTCGGTAAACAATGAGTACGTTCATTAGGAAACAGCACGTACAAGTTACAAAACGGACAGTCGTCGTATAAATGCTAGATAAATCGATATTATCTAGATAACGAGCAAATTAATAGTTGTTAAAACTGTCGACGAAATAGAAGTTGAAATGTTACGGAAAAAAACCTTAATTGTTTCGGCTCTACTTTTATATTTATATTTTTTTTTGTTCATTAATTAAGTGTAAGTTAAAAACTTCAGCTTCTTGTTCTGCAGTGGTTGTCGGCTATTGGTGACACCGAACAAGTGACTTTTTAACTTCCCGCTAAAAAAATCTAAGATTTTCAAAAATAAGTTATTGGTTTTACCCCGTTTTGCAAAAATCGAATTCTCATCAGATCTCGACGTTCTGAGGTCACAGAAAGCTTCCCTGACTACCCCCGTGAGGGTGTATGTGTGTGTGAGTGTAAGTATGTAAACCTCTTATAACTTTTGAACGGTTTGATCGATTTTATTGCGACCGGCGCATTTCGAAAGGGCTTGGCCAAACTTAAATTTTAAATACAATTTGGATCGATTCGGACAGATAGATTTCAAGAACACTCAAAAAAAAAAAAAAAAAACAACTGTGAAGTTCTTTAGGCACGATGAGACAATTTTTGGATTTTGAATGAACAATCAATAGATTTGTAATAATGGCCCGAGTAACATAGGCCTTATAATTTACGTAGTCGGATTATAGTTTTTAACTTTTGAATATTTAAATGTTTGGTAACGATTCGGATGAACAGATGGTCTAAGATACGAACTAAGGTCGACCTTCACTGATGTGTTTACCAGATGAAAGTGATATTTTATCAAATAAAATAAGTTTCTGAACATATTTAAATTAGGCAACCCCTTAAAAAATGGTCAAGACTATAATTAATTCAAAGTCAAATTTTTTTAAAAGTAAATAAACGTGTGACATATAAGGTATATCCATCCGAAACCCAGTGAACCCATGAAACTGAACAACTTTTCCCAAGGAACATAGGTCGAAATATGAAAAAAAAAAATTTGGACCTCCCATATAAACCGCATGGTCACCTAATCAAATTAGTATGGGAGAACCAAATTTTTTTTTTTCATATTTCGACCTGTGTTCCTCGGAGAAAGTTGTTCAGTTTCATGGGTTTCGGATGGATATACCTTATATGTCACACGTTATATTTACTTTTAAAAAAATTTGACTTTGAATTAATTATAGTCTTGACCATTTTTTAAGGGGTTGCCTAATTTAAATATGTTCAGAAACTTATTTTATTTGATAAAATATCACTTTCATCTGGTAAACACATCAGTGAAGGTCGACCTTAGTTCGTATCCTCTACTAAGATGATTTTCTTGAGCAGTCGGATCGTAAATATGCTGACGAATGACATCTGACATGACAACAACTCTTTATTCATAAAGAGTAAATACAGCAAAATGATATTTAGTAGATAGGTGAATAATAGGTAATTGTGATGTGTTGAGAGCGTTTCAACAGGCCATAAATTCCTTTTTTGTCCACGCGCAGTAAAAGCTAAGTGCAGCACTCAACAGCTCATAAATGTAATTCGTTACAAGTTCACACACAACATACATACATACATACATACATACATACATGTGACATTCACGTAACACGTAGAAAGTGGACCAGACGCCTGTGACATATCAAAGAGATAACTGTTCTAAAGTATAACACGAAGAGATTTGCTAGAACATTTAGCTTTTATGCCGTGCCCAAATCGTTAACCTACTAAAGTTTATCTTTTTGTAAGTGCAAGATCTGCAAGTATTTAAAATTGCTTTAAACTCGTAGAACTAGGATACGGTATACATATGAAGCTCTCCCGTTGTCAGTTGTGTGTTCTAAGTTGAAGTGTGGCGGACCAATTAGCGCCACAATGCCGAATCGCGCTATCGAAGTTTACGTTTAGTGAGCTTTGGCCTGACCGAGTATTGGTATACTCGCCTCGCCCGGTCTCTTCCTTTGGGACTTGCCACCATATTCCCACAGAGGCAATAAATTATGATAGTCAGGGATCGATAAATAATGACAGTGTCATACAAAAAGAAAATATAGAGTACAACCCCTCTCGGCTCCCACCCCAGTAAAATAAACTTATATCTTTTCAAGATAAAAACAAATGGTTAGTGGTTAGCTAGTTTATTAACTGATTACCAATTCAATGTTGCTGTCTTACGGCCGAATACCGAAACGCTCATCAAAATTATGAGCCCAGCTGGCCGATTCTGTATCGTAGATACATTTTGTGAGTTAATCACTGAGTTAGTAATGAATGGAGGAGTGAGTAACGGAAAATCTCACTTTTGTATTCACTATAATACAAAAGTGAGACTTTCCGATACTCACTCCTCCGTTTCGTTACTAACTCAGTGATTAACTCACAAAATGTACGATACAGAATAGGCCAGCTGCTATTCACAGACTGTCGCTGTCTCTGCTAGCCGAAACGACAAGGACAGCATGTGACTCAAAGACGTGGTTATAATTATACTCAAAGATGTGACTTGAGCGTATAACTCGAGTATTCAGCCATTTCATTATTCAGAGCATTCATTGGACAAGTCACTTGACAGACGAAGGCAGAAACATTCAAGTATCAGTTGTGTAAAAATTTAATTAAAGGGCCAGGTAGATCATATTATTATAATGAGACAAATGTTTTTAATTAATCGCAATTTTGCTGAAATTGCGATTAATTAAAAACATTTTTTTCGCTAATTCCAAACACAGAAATAAGAACTCCAAGCAAAATTTTCATTTGTCTTTACTAATATAATAAAGAGGAAAACTTTGTTTGTTTGTTTGCATCAAATAGGCTCCGAAACTACTGGACCGATTTTGATAAAATTTGGCACAGATGTAGAGTAGACAACGGGGAAGGACATAGGCTACTTTTTATTGCGGCAAAATGTACGGTTCCCGCTTGATTTCTTTTAACGTGCACGAAGTCGCGGGAAACATCTAGTTAGTTTAGTAATATAAGTAGTGAGTACGGAGCAGTTATCAGTAGCACATGTAATTGCGAGTGAAATGGTAACAGCGGATGCCACAATGGGCATTGTTCCTGCGCGGGGCACCGACCACTGCACCGTTCCGTTTCATGTGAGCCTGGTACTTGCAATTCGATCTAACTACAACAGTTGGTTAAAAGTTAACTTTAAATATCTATATATTATATAAAAATGTTATGTTGGTTTATGTACGCTTCAAAAACTCAAAAGTTCTGCACCGATCGAGCTGAAATTTTAGCATGATATATAATCCGCATCAAGGATTGTTTTTATCTATTTTTTGCATCAGTCACATATCCGCGACCGCGAAAAAAACTATATTTACGCGGGCAGAGCCGCGGGTAACAGCTAGTTTATAATATTACAGTACGATTTGAGTGTAGGTTTTTCAACACAGATTTAAAAAAGACGAACAAATAAACGGAGCTCTATCTGTACATACCAACATAGTTAGCTTTCGATTTGATTGCACTACTATAAGCATACGGTGTGTGATTGTGTGGAAAAGTTGTGGGCTAATGAAGGGGAAGTCTAAATTTTCAAATTTGGATCGATTTGGATCGTTCTATGTATGTAGGTACCTAAGTATATAATATATTTTATACTCTGAGGTTTCAAAGTGTTTCAAATGCGCTCTACATTTTGTTATCTGTGTGTTTTCTCTCTCTCTCTAGGACTCTAGTATCCTGTTTTGTTTTTAAATTATTTAAATAATACCTAGGTAAGGTTTTCTATTTTTTGGCATAAAATCATAATATGTCATAATTTTACTTGGCATAATTTCATTTGACCTTTAAGTAGTTTCGCATAATATTCATTTGGCATAATTTTCATAGCATAATTTTTTTCGCATAATTACTAAAAGTATAATAATTGTTAGGCATACTTATTATAAGGCATACATTTTTTTACGCATAATATTAATTAAGAATAATATTTTTACGCATAATATTAAAAAGCATAAATATATTTACGCATAATGATATTTAAGCATACTAATATAAATTTACGCATACTTCTTTGTAGCATTTTTTTTTTTCATATACTAATGAATGATAAATTCTACTGGGTGTGTGAATTAAGACGAAATAACAATAATTATAATTGTAATTTTCGACTGATTGCGAAATTAAACTCGGACAAACGACACGAACTGCTATCTAAGAACATGCCGTTGCCGAGCCATAACCACGAGCCCAATGCACTTATTTTAAACATGTTAGCGGCTTACGGGTGGCCCAAGGGCCACCCCGCCGCAACTTAACCTACTGTTACACATGTTACACTAGGTATAATGAGTGTAATACCTGCTTTTAATGTTTCATAAATATGCGTTTAATTACATTAACCGTGTTTTCATTATGTCCTTCCATTTTATGCATATATTTGCCTTGTGACAGAATGCCTTGAATTTATAACGACAAAAAAATATACCTAACGAGTTTATGCCAAAAAAAATTTATGCCAAAGTATTATTATGACAAGAAAAATTATGCCTCATCAAATTAGGACAAAAAAGATTAGTCTAAATAATATTTATGCCTAATGATGTAGTATACCAAGAAATCATTATGCTATAGTAATATTATGCGTAATAAAATTATGCCAAGTGAGGTATGCCAAATGAAATTATGAAAAATAAAATTATGCGAAAAGAAGGGATCCCCCTAGGTAAACCTAAAGCTAGCTTTTCCAACTTTACCTGCCTTTTTGAAGCCATTTCATGGGTCCTTGAAGATTAATTTCGGAAAACCCTTTTTTGCGAGTGCTTTTGACTTCGTCTAGATGGAATATCTGTTTCACAATGTATAAATAAGTTTCAGATAGGTTATTTGCATATTTTGTCTCTGTTGCACCATATAAAGTAAGCAGCGACAAAACATCCAAATAAGCTGTCCGTAATCCGACGTCCGACACTTATTAGAAGATTGTGAAACCATTTATTTATTTACTTATTAGTAATGGAGACTTGGAGAGTATTAAGTATAATCTAGACTAGACACTAGACAGTTAATAACAATTACATAATAGCATGGACAAAATGTCAAAATCTTCTGTAAAAGTAACATTACTTTTTCAGAAGAATTTGACATTTTGTTTGACCATTTGTCAACCATTGATAAAGTGTAGCAAACAAAAGTCTACTTTCATAATGACGAAATTCAACTAGTTACTTCCTACCCGCTATTGTTCTACCAGGCGATCATAACGTAGAAAGTAGTAGGCCAATTGGAATTGTAGATTAGTATTGTTCTTATAATTGAGTTGTTTTATTCATTTAAGTCAATCCATTCGCTACGGCCCGCGGGTCGGGACTCGGGTATTGACCGCAACATATTTAGGTAGTTACTAAATTTGATTAGTTTAGTGAGATTCATATGAGAATAGGATCGACTCAGCGCCATATTGTTTCGAATTAAGACTATTACGGTTATTAAATTTATGTTTACATAATTTACTACTATTTAACGTTTTTATTTAAATTCGATGCAAGACTTTTAAATAGTATATTGATAGGCATGCAAATAAGTTTTTCCGCAAACTGCACTTTTCAAGCGATATTTGACAGAAAAAGGTAATTGACGTTCCTATTCTTATTTGAAACGCATTATACAAAACATTCAAACGAAATAGAATCAGACCGTACTTATGTACGTACGTAGGAAAAACAATTTGTACATTTTAATACAGCCGTTATATACTTCATCCCCCTTACTAATAAACGCTCTATAAGCTTTGAATAGTTATACAGTGTTTCGTTCCCGTCACACAAGTGACATTTTTAATTCGATAGAAGGAGACAAAACACTGTATAAGTTATTCAAAGCTTATACAGCGATTGTTAGTAAGGGGGCATGAATTTCATCAAACTAGGTATTTTGGCCAATGCGTTTTGTCAATACATCAAAATTAGATCAAAATTCGTCAAAAAATAAATTGAATACTAGTTTTTGCCCGCGGCTTCGCCCGCGTAAATACAGTATCCCACGGGAGCACTGCACATTTTCGGGATACAATTGGCATATGTGTTAATACAGAGCTTAAACTATTTCCATAGCTTTCATCGAAATCCGTTCAGTAGTTTGCGTGAAAAAGTAACAAATATCCATCCATCCATCCATCCTCGTAAACTTACACATTTATAATAATAATAGTAGGATAGACATTAGACAAGATATTAGACACGATTACATTGAGTTTGTCTTTTTCATGCCACAATCGTCGCACTAATTTGTAACGAAAGCCCAACTTGCTGTGTAAAACAAAACAAAAACTAAAACATGGCCCAATAAGGTTTTAATCAACTGTTCCTTTTGTCTTCAATCTTCAGCCAGCAGCTGTACAAAATTGGTGATGTAACACATTGTATCGACAGTCGATATGAATAATGAAAGGTAATTACGTCTTGAATTGTTCGATAATCTTGATTCTCGGATGTGACGCAACCCGACTCGAGTAATGCACTGCTGTCTGCTACAGTTCCGAGAACCGACAGACACACAGACATTGTCAGCGGTATCCAGAAGGTCGTGTGAATGAAAACATTGGCAATCTGAGAGTTCCTTCGTCAGGTTCAAAATTACGTTAAACATGTTGTTGTTTTGCAAGAAAAAAATTGTTTGTTACAAAGTCTCGAATACGTATTCGCCTCAAAAGAAATTTAGGCTTTACCTGTACATGAAGCAAAAACTTTGAATACAGTTTTACGAGAATTGTACAGTCGGAGGTATGCAGAAACCTAAAATATATAATATTTATATACATATTTAAAAAATGCTTAGAAATGTGCGTTCGATAGCTATACAAAACGTTAACTTATATTATATGAATGAATACATATAATGACTAAAATATATGTTCAATAATATTATGTAAAGTGACAACCAATTATTATTTAAAATAGTGTTGTAGTAACAAGATATCGATTTCCACCGGTTTTTTTCTGGATCGTAATAATTCTTCACAAGTTGTTTTCATTAATTTTCCATCGAACATTCTAGATCTAGTCAATCCATAATCCATATAAGTAAGATCGTTTCTAAACCCGTGTCCGGTGCACGCGCGTTACTAATTGATGATCTATAGATCGAAGATAGCACATGTAAGTAGCTATGTCGATCGCCGCCTTACATATGAAATTATGGTTGTAATCTAGATAACTTCCATGTAGGTTATAATCATTTGCGAAAACTGCAACGTTTCATAGTAAAGATTTTTAGATTAATTGTAGACCATCGAAAGTTTGTATTGTGTTTAGTGTAAATTTACGTACGGTTGGTACGGTCTACGAAATGTCGAGAAAGTAGCAAAATGCTGTCATATTCCTTGGATTTTTTGACACCTTTTCGTGATGATAGCTAAACTATGGATGAACTATGACGTACATTTGACAGAAAAATACTTCATGCAAGAAAAAGTAGGCGCTTGGTTTCAGAACATTTTGTCAAATAGATGTGGACTGAATGGCTGTGTTCCGCGGAAGATAGCGCTAACAAAAAAACGTAAGCAAGATGGCGACCGCTGGTGTTAAACAACTGGTAGGCTTTGAGTATCCAACCATACTGGTGTTAAAAAATAACTGATGTTAAAATACTGCTAACATAATCCGCCATTTTGTAAGCAAAATGGCGGATTATGTTAGCAGCAGTGTCTTTTTATTATAATACATCTGTGGTTAGCAGTATTGAAGTTAGCAAACGTAATCTGTTTTTTTAGGGTTCCGTAATACTTAAGGAACCCTTATAGTTTCGCTCTGTCCGTCTGTCTGTCTGTCTGTCTGTCTGTCTGTCTGTCTGTCTGTCTGTCTGTCTGTCTGTCCGCGCCTCTAGCTCCTGTAATTATGAATATAAATTGATGAAATTTGGTGCAGTTATAGACTGTGTATAGATCACGGTTTCGGGATTATAAAAAAATAATAATTTTATATTTTAGGGGTGGCTCTTCATACATGTGAAGTGGGGATGAAAAATATTTTTTCACTCTACCCCATCGTGTGGGGTATCGTAGAATAGGTCTTTTAAAATAAAGGTAAGGTTTCATAAGTTACTTTTTTATAAAGTTGACCATTTTCGAGTAATCGGCCTTCAAAGTAGTTGGTAAGTTGGTCCCCCCCCTAGCATTTTTAAACTATAGGAGATAGAAACTTGCAAATTTCCATGCTGATAGATCATGCTAAAAACTCTTTAGGAAAACTATTTTGAACCAAATCGGATAGTAACTTTTGGAGTAATTTAAAAAAAAGCATATTACGCGTTTATAGTTACGGAACCCTCCTTAGACATGTCCTGACATGCTCTTGGTTAGGTTATTTTCTTTAGCGCTATTGCTATTTTCGATGAACACAGCCACGAAGTAGAGATACCAGGAGTCCGAACGTAATGTTTCAATTTAGGGGACAGATTTTTTGCCGGTAGAGCGCGTCCCAGTAAAAGAAGCACTCGTTTGAAATTACGCGGGAAGTTATGTTGCTATTGACAGCTCTGGAAAAAAATAATAAGAGAAACGTGGATTTAAATCTAATTAAATAAAAGTTTTAGGAAATTCTTAGAAACTGTTCACGAAGTATAGATACCATAGAATACGGTAATTGCCTAACGGTAATTTAAAAATAATTGTAATAAATAATAGTATTGGCAACACTCGGTACGTAACAAATTCTAGCACAGCCAGTGGCAGAAAAGAGAACTAAGATCAGGTCCTATTATTGTGTACATAAATACCATGGAAAAGCCTATACCGTTCGGACTCCTGAGGAGCAATTCTGCTAAATAAAACCAACATTAATACAATTACAATCAAGTCCCGATGCGCTTATCCTCCCAAACGGTGTTTTTATGAACGTTAAACCAACGTGAAACGCGCTCTGATTGGTCGAAACGTCATAAAATCCGTTCACGGGAACATGTCGCTACACTTTCAATCCAAACAAAGTAAAATTGACTGTTTAAATTGTCTTCTTTAAATACGAGAATTGAAGTTCTGGTATCTCTACTTCGTGAACACAGCCAATAAATAGGAGACTGCGATAAACAGCAAAGTAAGACGATCGGCAAAATGTCAAGATGACAAACAAACCTCGATTGCCCCAAACATCCCAAAAGTACGGCAGTTTAAGTGTGGACACTTTTTGCCTCGACATGCCTCGTCCATAATATAGCCTTTTCGACTATTTTGCGACTTGCGAGTTTGCGACTAGCGATATTACTTACTAGTATGGAGCCAGTCGAGGCGAATATTTTCTATCATTGAATTCGTAATGATATGAAATTTTAACAGGCGTTCCGCACGAACGGGCGCAATCGGAATACTTCGTCAATGAATTTTTATTCTACGTAAGTATTTCTGCAGATATTTTGACCCAGAGGAAAGTTTCTTGATAATGTAAATGTCGAACACATTTTGTATAGATCATCTAAGACCTGTTGATTATTGAAAAGAACACAGACATATTTCACAATAATGTTCAGTAGGCTCAGTAGATTATTATAACCATACCTATAAACAGAGTTAAAGAATGTAAAGAACCCCCGAATTGTCAAGCGGTGAGCGAGCTGATGATGATGAATTATAACTAACTACATGTTACACAAGAGTGTTGTAATCATGTTACCTTCAAACAAAAAAAAAATGGGAAAACAATTCACCGTGCAACTTCCCGCTGAGCGTTTAAATTTTATCTGATGCATCATTTTTGAGCTCGGAGAGTTTAATAAAAAGTTTAATAAAACATTATTTTTTGAAATTTCAAACCGTCATAACTTTGGAATGAATCAACCGATTTTCACGCGATTGGCGGCAATCGATGCAGTTTTTCATGTCCTTTGAAAGAATCGACAACATATTTTTTTTAGATGAAAAATTTCGGAATAATTCCGAAAAACACTGTTTTCGGTTTTCTTTCCTTCACAATATCTCTCGAACAAATCAACCGATTTTGACCGGATTAGCGGCGATCGACGTGCTTTTTTTGAGGTTATGAGCTTTTGGTTTTGTTTAATTTTTTTTTTTTTTTTTTAGTTTTTGGAGATCGATAAAGCCATTTTAAAGTTAAAAAATAAATAAATTAAAAAACATAGATTTCAAGCATGGACGTAAAAAAAAGGCGGACGGAAGGTGAGCTAAGCATTGAGTGAAGCCCAACAATGGCGGCGACTTATGTTTGTGTGAGATTTACGGATAATTGCCATTGGCGTAGGTACTGGCGGCCGATCGTCTTACTTTGCTGTGAATGTGTGCGTGCGGCACGTGTCGCTACGATAGGGCCGTCTTACTTTGATTGCTTCACTATTCATATTACTGAAGCGATGTCCGCCTTTTTTTTACGTTCATGATTTCAAGAAATCTCAAAAAATTAACAGTTTTCTTTTTTAGATTTCATGAAATCTATTTGCCCGAATCGGTCCAAATTATATTCAAAATCTAAGTTTGGCCAAGCCCTTTCGAATGGGGCCAGCCGTAATAAAATCGGTCAAACCGTACAAAAGTTATACACACAAACACACTAGTGATGTGCCGGATCTTTAAAAATGTATATCCGCGGATACGGATCTGAATACGGATATTTGGTGTCAAGATCCGCGGATACGGATACGGATCTTAACTTTCTTACGCAGTCGGTGTCGGTGTGCGCGACTTTCACACATATTTCGACTTGCATTGCACGGCGGATCTTTTTTTTTGTTTTGTTTATAGTTTAGTGTGACACTGGACATCATAGATTATACAGATATATAGCTGGACATCATAGATAACGTTTGTTTGGTATTGCTACATGAGTTTGAAAAAATGTCTACAAAAAAGTTTAGTAGTGTAATTTTGAATTATTTTGTGTTAGTAAATGATTAATGTGCAAAGTGTAAAATTTGTGATAGAATGTATTCCCGTAAGGGTAAAGGACTTCTTAAAAAAAATATTTACAAAGAAAACATCCTCAAGAATATTATCTGTATTTAATTTAATAGTTTTTTCTATTAAAAGAAATTCATCTATAATTTTAAAAATAATAAGGTTAATAGATCCGTAAAAGATCCGCTAAACAGTAACGGATACGGACACGGATACGGATCTTTCTTCTGCCTCGGATATCCGCGGATACGGATACGGATATCCGGCACATCACTAAAACAAACACACACACGCACGCGCACACCACACACACACACACACACACACACACACACACACACACACACACACACACACACACACACACACAAACACACACATACATACACACACACACAGTTATTCTTAGATTTTCTTAGCGGGAAGTTAAAAAAAAACTAGATCAAAATTAATTCATCTGTTTGGGAGGTACGATAACTCAAACTTATAGTTTTTGCAACACGTACAGATTTGGTCTGGAGCAAACCACGGATTTCGTTGCCAACTCAGGAGTTTCTCCCTATTTGGGAAAAACCTCTAAAAATAATTTAAAAATTCGAGAATCTTAGGGTGATTTTTAGAGGTTCGATTTTCTTCCCCGTCTTGGCGGGGGCATTACCGTACCCTCCAATTTATAATTATTTTTAAACAAAAAATTAAACCGACTTCCAAAGTAAAAAAAAAAAAAAAACAAAAAAGTATGAAATAAAACTCAATCTCTAAATAATTCTCTTTTCAAATTCGGCTAAAATTTATACTATTTCTCTACTCAATCTCCTTAATTTTGAAATTGGACCAATTTGGGATTACACCCTATACATCACAGATAAAATTTTGAAAATCGGTCCACAGGCGGCGGAGTAATCGTTGAACATACAAAAAAAATATATATATGTATACATATACAGCCGAACGTATAACCGCCTCCTTTTTTGGGAAGTCGGTTAAAAAATAGACGCGACGCGACGCGCGTACTAAATATAATCTTGCACTTTATAATATCGTAATCGCATTTAACTTACCATCTTAAGATCGGATTATTGATTCGAATTTGGACTTTATTACGTTAAGATATGAGCGTACCTATATGGCAGTTTCATGACTTTAATCCTACCAAATTAACCTGCTCCTGAATTATATGAATTTGAACTTTATTGCGTTGTTATAAGTGCGTGTGCAGCAGTTTTGTGACGAGTTTGATCTCCGTCACGACGCTGGGCGAAATGTCTCACGGATCACCTTGTGATAACATCACGCTTGTTTTGTTTGTATATTACTGGGAAATACTAGTATTATCATCACTGATAGCAGAAATGTCCAAATTGTGGGCAGATAATAATTGCATGATAGCACAGTAGCATAACTTACCTATCATGATTCATGTGTATCTTGGGTTGGGAATTAGGATTTACCTCGGATGTATTTCGACTACCAGCCTCAATGCATCGCGGCCTGGTCGATCCCTCATCGGCTTCATCGGGCACACTCACTACAACGGCCGGTCAGCAAGCGGAGCGCATCTCTCCTGGTCAGCACGTAGCATCGGCCTCGCACGGCAGCAGTCCGACTCATTGGAGCCCGTGCATCAGCAGCACAGTACCAGACTCACTGGGACTCCTCTGGCACTGGCGACTCAAGCAGATCACTCGATTCGATCTCCGGTCTTCGGGGGGAGTGATGTGGCGAACCAATTAGCGCAAAGATCCTGAATCGCGCTATCGAAGTTTTCACAGCTCGGCGCTATATATACAACATCTGAAATGCTTACAAGTGAACTTCGACCTGATCGAGCATACTGCCACAGATTACTAAATAGTTAATACTACCTTCCCTTTGGGGCTTTCACATATCCCACGATGGATTTATGGCGTTTTGTACAGAACCCTTCGTGCGCGAGTCCGATTCGCACTTGGCAGTTGGTCGGTTTTTATTAGTGTCCGACCGAAAGTTCGGTTTCGGTTTCGGTTTCGGCCGAGTTTCGGCCAAAAATCAAGTTTCGGCGGCAGTTTCGGCCAAAAGTGGCCGAAACTTTTGCCGAAACCGAAACTGATTTCGGAAGTTTTCGTGCACGCTCGCCTAACTTCGTTTCTTGCGGCAACGCTTTGACAACGCAACTGAATTTGAAAACATAATTAAAATCCCACCAAAAACATTCTGTAAAAAACTAGCCAAGCCTCGATGGAGCTGCTTGTTTATCTCTAAAAAGTAATGAAATCTAGACTAAGTCGTGCCAAGTCTAAGGATCCTTACTGCGATTTATTTATTATTATAGTTAATGTTGTGTGACTTGGCCCTTGAAAATTCTTTATACGTTAGAAGTCAATTTTGTTTACACGTAATGTTATATCAGATTCTGTTGTAACTACCTATGTTTGTTAAGCGATCTCGCTTAACAATAATAGCCCATACTGGTATTGGTAATTGGACGCTAGTGTCTTATTTTAGGCTGTTGTTGATTGTATAACACATGTATTGGAGCAATGGTGTTATGGAGCCCCTTTTGTACCCTTGTGTACTCTTCAACGGCCAAGTCACACAACATTAACTATAATAATAAATAAATCGCAGTAAGGATCCTTAGACTTGGCACGACTTAGTCTAGATTTCATTACTTTTTAGAGATAAACAAGCAGCTCCATCGAGACTTGGCTAGTTTTTTACAGAATGTTTTTGGTGGGATTTCACTTCTTTTTGTAGAAACGTAGGAATATTGATTTATTTTACTAGATTTTAGTGTAATTTGTTTATTTAATTTGTGTAATGTTCGAGTAGAATAAAGTTAATTGTTCGACTATTTCTTGCTGTAAACTTGTAAGTATAAGCATAAAAGCCAGTCTAGTCTTATCCAGAGTTTTCCTTTAATTTTATTTTTATGCGTATTAAAAGCAGAAGGGGAGGCATTCGCCCAGCAGTTTGACGCTACCGGCTAGATTAAATTAGAAGATGTGTCCCACTTCACTGGATTTTTGCAATGACAGTCGATTTTTTTATGTACCAATAGTAGAAGGGGACATTGCCATATCTCTAATCAGCTGAGACCAGCTGAGGGTTCTTCATCAGATAATTCAGACCTTCGATTTTTGACATCAAATGAAGTGGCCCACCAAGTTGAATATTTTTTGTAAAGGCAGTATGTCGATCTCTAATAGTTTGGTTGGGCTCTTGTGTTTTCTAATAAGGGTCACCAGTTACTCCAGATCTTCGATTATCCTAGTTTTTATAGTTTTTCCTTTATGTGGCCATTAAACCCTACCTCTTTACCAAATTTCAGCTCTCTGAGTTTATGGGAAGTACTAGTTCCATTCTGATGATCATGAGTGAGTGACTGGGTGAGTGTCATAAATGCGAAACTTTGCTTTTGTTTAACTTCGGAACTAAATGACCTACAGACTTAAAATTTTGGATTTTAAGTATGTGATTATACTTTACTGGATGACGAAAATTTCTGCGTTCTGGTCTTATCCAGAGGTTCTCAAATAGGGGCCTGAAAATGCGGCGAAATGGTTCCAGTAAATAATGGTACGGCAGTGTTTGCTTCGCGCTCGACTTGGCGGGGGCACTGCCGTGCCTCCAGATCAACGTTCTGGTCTTATCCAGAGGTTCTCAAATAGAGGCCTGAAAATGCGGCGAAATGGTTCCCGTAAATAATGGTACGGCAGTGTTTGCTTCGCGCTTGACTTGGCGGGGGCACTGCCGTGCCCCCAGATCGATTATCCTAGTTTTTATAGTTTTCCCTTTATGTGGCCATTAAACCCTAACTCTGTACCAAATTTCAGCTCTCTGAATTTATGGGAAGTACTAGTTCTATTATGATGATCATGAGTGAGTGAGTGAATGAGTGAGTGTAATATATGCGAAACTTTGCTTTCGCTTAACTTCGGAACTAAATGACCTACAGACTTGAAATTTTGGATTTTAAGTATGTGATTATAGCTTACTGTATGACGAAAATTTCTGCGTTCTGGTCTTATCCAGAGGTTCTCAAATAGGGGCCTGAAAATGCGGCGAAATGGTTCCAGTAAAGGATGGTACGGCAGTGTTTGCTTCGCGCTCGACTTGGCGGGTGCACTACCGTGCCCCCAGATATAATTAATATTTTTTAATATTACATTAAATAAATGATTACAACAAAATTAATATACCGTGTTTCCATTTCATGTCCTAATTAATGCAGAGTAATGGATAAAATGCACCAAATTTCAGTATTTTAAGGAATTTTCTACTTGACCACGTGAGTTTCGGTTTCGGTTTCGGTTTCGGCCGAAACTGAAGCTACGGCCGAATGTTCGGTTTCGGTTTCGGTTTCGGCCGGAAAACCAGTTTCGGTCGGACTCTAGTTTTTATACTTTGTTGTATTCTAGTTCCATCATCTACATAATAATGATGCTGAATAGATAATAAATTTATTAAGCTTAGTGAGTTATAAGTAATATAAAAGTAAAATTAAAAAATTTAAAAACCCCCGACACAAAATATAAACTCTAAAAAATAATAAATAATATTTTAAACTTATTATAATTATATTATCACATATAATATTATGTAACTTGAAATATTTTTATTTCCCAATCGTCGCCTCGTCGGGGGACCGCTAAAGCTTATAAACGATTTATACAACAACAGCTAATTAATTATTACGAATTACATTTAGATATGAGCGAATTTTTTTCGGAGTAAATTCTGCAACTACACCTGTTTTTCTCACATAGCGGTCCCCCGACGAGACGACGATTGGAAAATAAAATTATTTCAACTTACATAATATTATATGTGATAATATAATTATAATAGGTTTAAAATATTATTTTTTAGAGTTTATATTTTGTGTCGGGGGTTTTAAAATTTTTTAATTTTACTTTTATTTTATCCTTTTTAAATTAGGTATAAATAATATTGGTGACCTTACCATATACATACTTTCAACATCATTGAAGTAACACGGTACCAAATTTCGAATCGATAGGACATGTGGAAGATAGTCAGATCCCCTCATCAACTAATAAAGAAAAGACGATCTTCAGACGGCTAATCAGGTCATGGTTACCTTACTATATTCTTTAAATATAGTTGAAGTAACACGATACCAAATTTCGAATCGATCGGACATAAGAAAGTTAGTCAGATCCCCTCATCAACTAGAAAAGAGATGATCATCTTCAAACGGCTGATCAGGTCATGGTTACCTTACCATGTTCTTTGAATATCGTTGAAGTAACACGGTACCAAATTTCGAATCGATCGGACATTGGAAAGTTAGTCAGATCCCCTCATCAACTAGAAAAGAGCTGATCATCTTCAAACGGCCGATCTTCCCACCACCAATTTTCTCATCAAACGAAGCTACGAACACTTTCGTTTAAGTCATCAATATTCTCTTTCAGTGCGCTTTCATTTGAGACCACACTCGAGTATATTTGCACATTCGGTTATTCTTCCCCGCTTTCACCCCCACAACTTTTAAACGGCTCAACCGATTTTCATCAAACATGTCTAAGAACACTCGCATGTAAGTCACCTTTAATACAAAAGAAACTAAATTGAAATCGCTTCATCCGTTCGGGAGCTATGGTGCCACAGACAGACAGACAGACACACACACAGACAGACAGACAGACAGACACGTCAAACTTATAACACCCCTCTTTTTGCGTCGGGGGTTAAAAAACACCCATAAAGTTTCGCTTTTTCCGTCCGTCTGTTCGTCCATGCTAACTTCTAGTTCTGTATAATGGAAATAATATATGGATGATTATTTTTATCTGCCTCTAAAGTGCTTAACAATTTGGTCTCCCCTGGATTTGCAAACTATAAGAGTAGATGCTTGTCACTTTCCATGCTTATCTAATATTCTCGAGGAAAACTATTTCCAGCGAAATCGGACAATTTCTTTTAAAGCAACTTGAGTAAAACCATTAGGCATATATTACATAGGAAACCTTTGGATAAGGCAAGCCTTTGGTGAGGTTTTACATTTACTACATAGAATAATACTAATAATAATAATTGTTCTTTCTACAATGCAAGTATTCTGAATTCGAATTGCAAAACCGTTTTATCTATGTAGAGCAGATCTTGGGCCTTTACGATTCTTATCAATTGCAGTCTGCAACACTTGACTATTGTTTCATTTCTTATGTTTTACTTAGTCATCGTTATCATCGCGCCGCCCACTAACTCAATAGTCAATAGTGGATTTCATGTAAAATATTCAAAAATATTAAGGTATTATTAAGAAATTAACATAATATAATTATGTTATTTTGTAATGAGATGAAAAAAAAAACGCTAAATACGTCTACTTCCAATAAAAAACCTACATCATTAGTTTTATTACATCTTAAACAAAAACTTTCAAACAATATGGTAAGTATGAACCTAAACGTACATATTTCAGAGATAATAGCAACTAGTTGCTATTATCTCTGAAATATATAAATGTCCGCGGCTCCGTCAGCGTACATATAGTATCCCACGGGGATACTGTACTTTTTCGGGATAAAAAGTGTCCTTTGTAAAAAGTGAGCTTAAGCTCTGGATTAAAACATTGTACCGAGTTTAAACTACTACCATACCAAATTTCATCGAAATCCGTTCGGTAGTTTTTGCATGGAAGTTACTCTTTAATCCATCCACCCATATTATCATATTATGTCACTCACAAATAATTCTATTGGTAAAAGAATTTTCAAATACGGTTCAGTAGATCCAGAGACAACCCTACAACTTGGTATGGTAGTAGTTCTAAGCTACAACTTTTGAGATTTTTTGGCCATTTTGACATTTGAAGTATGGAAAGCTATTACATAATATTATAATATATATAATATAATAATAGCTGTTGCCCGCGGCAATACAGTGTCCCTCGGGAACAATTTTTTCGGGATAAAAATTAGCCTATGTTTTAATCCAGAGCCTAAACTACAAAGATACCAAATTTCATCGAAATCCGTTCAGTAGTTTTTGCGTGAAAGAGTAATAAACATCCATCCATACATCCATCCATCTATACATCCTCACAAACTTACACATTTATAATATTAGTAGGAAAAAAATTGTAGGATAAAAAAGGATAGTTTGTGAAAGCTCTGGATTAACACATAGGCTAATTTTTACCTCAAAAAAGTACAGTGATCAGTGGGATACTGTATTTACGCGAGCGGAGCCGCTGGCAACAGCTTGTTATAATTAACTGTTACACGTAAAACACATACCTACATAATATTATTAAGCACAGTGACAATTCAAAATGAATGTGACCTCTATGACATTCAATTACAGCGTGTTTAAACAATTTGCCTTCACACGAACGTGAGGATTTTAGACTTTAGTAGAAAGTCACACATATAATTATATGTGTATTGTGTACTTATACTATTATCATCAAAATATTACATTTACAAGTTTTTAAAGTTTTAAAGAGCCAAACAATGACATTATGTATAAAAAATTCTAAGGTCTTCGTTTGTTCAGCTGGTCTGGGATGGATCAAGTTATAGAAAAGTAAGTATAAGGTACTTTTCTAATGTTGTTATGAAAATTATCTACTTAGGTCCACTTGCGCAGATCTAGGTTAAAGTTAACCCTGGGTTATAAATATCATGTTATCATCTCTCTCGTTTTTCGTATCTATGGACTATGACAGAGAAGGCAAGATATTTAACCCAGGGTATACTTTAACCCACGTCTACGCAAGTGGGCCTTAAACGCAAATGTTTTTATAAATAATGCACAAAATAATAATAATAATAATATCTATGAACGCTTCACACCACGTCAATCTGGTCCTGTGGTAAATTCTCGAAGAACTTGTGTTACGGATACCAGACAACGGAAATATATTTAATACTTTTATACTATACACATCCCACATCCATGACCCAGGAACACAGAAAAATTTTTGGTTCCTTCGGCGGGATAAGAACCCGCGACCCCCGGCTTGAGCACCAACACGCTCAACCATTGAGCCATAGAGGTCGTCATAATATGTTATCACTCCGAGTCCGAAGGGATTTGGCGAATCGTCAGCTTTTAAACAAAATAAAATCAGTAAATATAAAAAAATATTTATCACAGTTATTATATATTTATAATTATTGTATTTAAGTTCGATGTCATATTATGTGTATCATGTTACATGTATGCCATTCTAAAAGACATTGGGTTTAATTACTCGCTGTTTAAAAAGGTGACGACCACAAACCAAATTTCTATTAGATTGTACAATTTTCATTCACCACATTTAATTTCCCATAATTATTTTAATACAGATTCATGGAGATAATCAATATATTGTTAATCATACTTTACAATTATTCGGGACGCTTACCTAATTTTATCATTGGACGCCGAGGCTAATTGTGCCATTGTAAAATCTTACATCTAACCTTAATCCTTATTTTATCATTGGTCCCGAGGATAATTGTATTATTTCTCATAGAGAGAGATCTATCTAATAATCTGCTGTACAACAAATATCTTTACAATAAAACTCTATCACAATTATTTGATCTTTGAAGATATTTTGATGCTATCACTCAGGTACAGGAGAAACCGATGAGTTCCTTTCACTACAGGTAAGTCTCATGGCGCTCTCTGTAGTCATGATTTTGGCATAAATCACTTTCATTTTATAGCAAACTGCCATCCAAAGTAATTTTTAAATATGAACAATAATTATTTCTGTCACTTTAAAATACATAAAATAGTTTTAACAATTAGCCAGATACAGAAATTAACTTGTTCGAGATTTTGGGAGTTTTTTACCCACTCCTTAAAAAAAGATTAGAGTGAAAAATTCTCACACACATTTTATTCATCGTATTCAGTTTCAGATCCATGGAGAAGTGATAATAATCGATCACCGTATTTACACCTAACCTATTTTATCTTTGGTTGCGTGAGTAATTGTTTCATAGTAAAAATCATAATGCCCTTTGAAAGGCAAATCAAAAAACTTTTGTGTTAAGTTTTATTTTAGTCTTTACACATTATGTATATCTACTGTTATAATTGTAGTAGGAATATAGGGTAATTGTTCACAAGTGGGGCTCCACCATGAAACGACTGCAAAAATTTTTTTATTGCATTTTTTCATTATAAAACAGTCTGTTATGCAATATTAAGATGGCGGAAGACAAAAAAAAAAATATATAAAAAATATGTCAACCTCAAAAATACACAGTGTAAAATAATGTTTGTGTAGTTTTGGGTTAGGTTAGTTAGGTTAGAACTTTTTTATCACGTTAAAAACGTCTTCGGGGCGGTAACACGGCCTCACAAAAACTGGCGTGAAATAACCTGTGTGTAGTTTTGGGTTAGGTTAGGTTAGAACTTTTTTATCACATTAAAAATCGCTTCGGGGCGGTAATTTTTTTTTTCTTTTACATTTTTTTTTTGGTCTTCCGCTTCCTTAATATTGCATAACAGACTTTTATAATGAAAATTTGCAATAAAAAAAATTGCAGTCGTTTCAAGGTGGAGCCCCACTTGTGAATATTTACCGAATATAGTATTAAAGCTAGAGTTCACCGACGAAAAAGAAACTCATCGCGAAGGCGAACATTAGACCACTACAAATCGCCATAAAGTTTGATATAAGACCGCCGCCGCGCCGGTCTGGCGGTTCTAAACCTGACAATTTTTTTAATTGACCAAAATGTGTGAAGGTTTTTCGAGTTAAAAAAGTTCAGGAACAAGAAAACTGTTTTAAATGCAAGTCAAATATGCTCATAAAATAAAAAAGATATGTAGTTCATATTTGTAAAACATATTTTTATCGTAAAGTATGTAAAGAGATGTGCCAAAATATTTAAAGACATCGCCATTTATTCAAGATATTAATTTCTTGTAATCTATTTCGGCCTGGGGGTCTAAAAAAGCCATTAGGTGAACATTAGATGAATCATAATATGCAATTTATATTACGTGCGCCATTTTACGCATTTCTATTGAAAACTGTCAAAATTAATGTTTTAACTGTCAAAATATATGAAACATAATATGAAACACCTAAAGTGGCCTTTTTAGACCCCCTGGACTTATTGACCATCCTCTTTCATTTGCCACCTGTCAGCATATCAAATTATGAAGACATCACATAATTGGAAAACAAATCAATCTCAAATATCTAGGTATCATATATCGCCGCTTTCAAAAGAAAGTAAGTTCTCAAGAGTTTTGAGCCATTAGTATGTATGATATTGTATGGGTGAGTCGGGGGATTCGCACGGGCGGGTGAAACATGGGTGAATGGGTGAAACTGTCTCTCGGGTGCACCGCGCCGCTGTGACTTTCTCACGTGCCGTTATGTCGTAATAGTCCGATTGTTTTTCTAATGATGTGTGTTTTCGGTTAACTTGTTATGTTTAAGTAGTGTTTTTTTAATTGCCCTAGTTGTTTTTCCAGGAATACCTATGTAATTTATATATTTCGTTTTCTAAAATAAATTTCAGAGAAGGACACGGCGCACGCTCCATACAAGATTGAGCCATGTCGAATACTTCATAAAGGATTACTTCCTTTACTACTGAATACTATAAATAATAATTATTTACTACTGAATATTTTATAGAGACGCCAACGCATATCGTAATGTAACCTGCAGTGGTCAGAATGTCATTCACAGCAGACGTCAATGCTGTGGTTTTGAAGGCAAGGTGACCGACCACAAGGCTCGACTGTTGTCCACTATAGATGCCAGATGGGTACAATATGTTTAGTTATGTGCATTATGAAGTACCTATATAATATTTTGCTAGTTCATGGATTATATAAAATTTAATCTGCATTTTACTTGTAATGCGATATTTTTGTTACCGATATTTATTCAGGAAATTTAGACACATAGGTACTTTAATTAAAGAAAGGAAATAGATATTTATACAATCTAGTGGTCGGTACACTGAACAGAGAATACTCTATCTTATCTACTAGTTTTGCCCACGGCTCCGCCCGGGTAAATTATTATAAATACAGTGTCCCACGGGAACACTACTTTTTCGGAATAAAATGTAGCCTTTGCTTTATTTCAGAACCTAAACTAATAATACCATACTAAATTGCATATGATTCCGTTCAGTCCTTTTTGCATGAAATAATATATCTATGGTGATTGGTGACAGACATTCATCCATACATCCTCATAAATTTTCACGTTTATAATAGTCGTAGGATCAAGTTTTGAAAAATCCTCTGAGACTTAAATTTTAACCAATACACATAGACCTGTATTATAATATTAAAGAGTACATCGCGGCAAAAATTGTTCATTCTAAACTGCTCTACTTTTGGGGTTGCTTGGGGCAGTCGATGTTTGACCATAGATCATAAATAATAATACCTACTGAGAATGTAGGCATTTGGCATTTGCTTTCCGCAGATTATACATCTGTCCGTTTAAATTTAAAAAATCTTCTTAAATCAAGATGGAGGCAATGCCAAAAGAAGAACAATAAGAAATCAAGATGGCGCAACTTTTTCATAAATGTTTTTTTTCTGTCAAATGTACGTCATAGCCTTAAAGCTCAAAGCCCATCTTTAGTTTTGAAGTCAGCTGTACAATAAAGTAAGAATATCCGACCGCGACGTCCTTAATCTCACGAATAGCAATTCGCAACTGGCGCTAAATTTGCCCGAAGTCGTCGTTGTTGTTTCATAAACATTGTAGAGTTAGAAAAGATTTACTTTAAACTGAATATGAACTGTGAACTGAAATAAGTACATACAATATTATATTATACTAGCTTTTCCTGCGGCTCTGCCCGCTTAAATATGGTATCCTACAGGTATACTGTACTTTTTCGGGATAAAAAGTACCCTATGTTTTAATAGCCCAGAGTAGTATAAGATCTAAGCCCAGAGCCTAAAATACCTACCATACTAAATTTCATCGAAACCCGTTCAGTATTTTTTGCGTGAAAAAGTAACAAACATCCATACATCAATCTTCACAAACTTTCATATTTATACATAAGAGTAGTAGGATTTAAGTAGTATTTATAAATTAATATTGTATATAAAACGTCTTGTTCAGTTAATTTGGTGTCTTGGGTTCGAGTCCCGGTCATACCTACTAATATTTTTGCGATTATTTTTTATACCTATCGCCATCTGTTATTTTTTCCGTAGTAAAACAAGAACTCTGAGCGAAGCTCCCTCTCCCAGGTACTAAGATTCATATAACGTGAAATGAGCTCTACTAATCATGGACTTCTTTGTAGGTACTTACGTACAATGTTTTATGCAAATAAAGAATTTACTATAAAAAAATTTATTATTATTATTATTCTTTTTCTGGACGAGATTATGGCACAAAGTTTAAACTTATTTGCTGATCATACCTTCAATATGTCTTCATCATACCGCTGTAAGGATCTGCAAATAACCTAAACAGCCAAGACGCCAGCTAACAGACGCCAGTTGTGCTTTCTTTTTACGTCTGGTTCGAATTTGGTGTTTGAAAAATTGTCGTTTGTCTGCTTCGAAAATTAGCAATGGCGATGTGGTGGCGACCATAGCTGGGCATCGTTAATCAAATAGTTAACTTCGTTAATCGTTAATCCGCTACAAAAAAAGTTAGCTTCGTTAAACGTTAAAGCGTTACATTTCGGAAGAATTAACGCAAGTTAACGTTAATCGTTAATCCGTTAATATATTGTGTAAAATTGCATTTTTATATCGATGCGTTAGTCAGTGAACTTATAAAATGGCATGTATTTTAAGCTTGCGACAAAACAATTAAATTTTGGATGTGAAAATACCGAAAATTGAATACTAAATTACTTACCAAGTTGGCGAAAGAATGTAAGGAACAAAAAAATTACAAATCTGGTGACTTAATAATACTACTGAATTTTCCAAACTGGCAGACAGATTATATTTTTGCGAATAAATAACCATCTTGGCGACAATTTGTGGGTACACATTTAATTTAAGAATAGGCACATATATTTTCCCTGATGTAGGTAACTCAGAAAACATACAAGCAGCAAAACGATCGCACATAAAAAAAACATAAAGGAGCGTAAAAAAATTCCAATTTTTAATTTTTCTCGGTTTTAGGAGGATGTAGATATTGTGTAGATTAATTTTGAAATTTAAAAATGGCGGATATTTATTTTTCGTAAAATTGATATGGGTGTCGTTTACCAGGTTTTTGGGAGTGCTGGATACGAAAATGACATTCGTTTTTAAATTCCAATATGGCGGACATACCTAATTTTATAAAAACAATATGGGTGTCCTTTTATTGGTTTCTGGGGGTGCTGATCACAAAAAAATCATTCATTTTAAATTTCCTTAGTAACCCCGCAACCTCATATTTTCTTCATGATAGGAGAAAACTAAATTTGAAAATCCTGAATTTTCGAACATTTCTATAGCTTTATACATTCCTAGTATCTCAATGTACAGCATTTACATTTTTTTTATAAAATTGATTCTATCTCGTAAACGGTGCATTCTATTGAAAAAATAATGAAAATGTTGTCCCCGCAACATCATATTTTCTTCATGATGGGAGAAACATTTTTCGAAAATCCTGAATTTTCCAACATTTCTATAGATTACATCCCTCGTATCTCAGTACAGCATTGCCATATTTTTATCTATAATCACTTCTATCTCAGAAACGGTGCATCCTACTGGAAAAATAATTAAAATTTCCTTCCCCATATAAACCTGGAAATCGCATATTTTCGTCATGAATGGCAGAAAAATTCATGAATTTTGAAAAATTTATATACATAGCTTGGTACCTTGAACTACATAACATACTGTAATAATAATCGTCAGTCCTAATCAGCATCCCCAAGATCTTTTAATTTAGTATTCATATCCATTTTACGAAGATTGAATATTCTCCATTTTGGAAAATGAAATTGGAAGACAATTTTGTAATTAAAGTAAAAACCCCCAGGAACTTGAAAAAGGACATCCTTATTAATTTTAATGACAAAAATGTACGCCATTGTGGAATTTCAAAACAGATTTTATTTTCATATTATTCTGCACCCCCAGACACCTAGAAAATGATAGCCATGCTAAAGAAAAACATTCTCTAACAGTATCAAAAAATAGGATTTTCCGTAGCCTGCAAATTGAATTTTTAGCAGCAATTAATTTATCAACCAAATTTGGTTTTATAGCTGCTTTAAATATGATATAATGGTCACCAACTCGGAAATTCAGTAACCAACTTATAAATGTCGGTGCTAATTTGGATTAAATTTCGCCTCTTTTTCGGAAAAAATTATCTGCCGGCTTTTGAATTTTTTGTCACCTGAGTGATTACGCTAGTTTAGTAATTTAGTCGCCAACATATTAATTTGCTGCCAAATTCAGTAATACAGTATGCTCACGTGCAGCCGTCAACTTATTTTTTGTTCGCTCGATTAATTATATCCCTTAAAATTCTGTATGTTTAGGTATCTGGAAGTTAAGAGGTTAGGAACAAAACAAAATACTTGTATAATTCAAATGTGTAATTTAATCGTTGGGCAAAAGGTGCATTTTCCCCTTCATGAATATTAACATGTTGTCAAATGTGGCCATGGATTCTCATCAGGACCGCTGGAATCCGATTCTATGTCTTCCATCACTCGCACGCGCCGGCAAAATATATCTAATTTTTTTTGTTTCACTCACTGCCACGCGCCGCCCGTCTGAACCTGTTTTTCGCGCCGCGCCGCGGTGCCGTGCGGTAAATAGTAGGCATTAGATTAACGATTAACGGACTTCTGTTCATATTAACGGAAGTTAACGTATCCGTTAACATTTTTAAGAGTTAACTTAAAAGTTAATCCGTTAATCAAAATGTTAACTTCGTTAATTAACGATTAACGGATTAACGAGTTAATGCCCAGCTATGGTGGCGACGACCGGAAATACGCGAATTCTCAAAATACCTTCATTACTTTGTTTGTGGGAAGACAAACTGTTTAAGAAAAAGTTAAGTGAACCAAAATAATGTTATTCGTAGTCCTTCGCAGGATGATTATTTGACTAAAACAAAAATATTTATTATTACCTCAAATAAGTAGGTATCTAAACTAATTGGTTTCAAATTATTGTAATTTGTAAAATTCCGATGATATTATGCATTTGAACATTTTGTATTTGGAACATTTTTTTAACATACATGATACAATATTTTTTAATTTCGAACGATCGATTTATCTATGGCTTGGTGCCATTTCCGTTCTCACAATGGTTTCCGTGGGCCCGTGGCGGGAAACAGCTGTTGATACGGCGTGATACCGCACCGCACGGCGCACCTGCCTTTCCACTTCCCTCTGAAGTCTGATGCAATGTTTTTGTACTATCAACTCTCGCGTACGGCTTCAATGACCATGTCAGCCGTGGAAAAAGGAATGCTAGTTGTGCGTGGTTGTGCAGTTTAGTACCTGAGCTCACGATAATTACGACTGAAGTCTGAAACTGTGGATTAAAAATATAACTCACTCATAGGAGTTAGTTTTAACCATTTTTAGACTGAGCTATCAAAAAATTAGGCAGGTAGGTATATAGTTACTAAAGGTTGGTAGTGACTAGTATGTACTTACAAATTTCTCACTTTCGACTTTTTTTTAACCGTTTCATTTAGCTGGCCCGATTTTTTTAATACGCACTTTAAGTGTTAAAGACGTATGCTTGTAATAATTATAATGGTAGGTATGATATTATAATACCTAGATGTCGCATTGATTTATCTTCAGAAAGTATTTTGTGAATAAACCGGTCCTTTACGCAATAAACCTAAATCGATGCACGCTAGCTAGAGCTTACGGTGAAATCTAGGTCTGGTCTAGCTCAAGCTGAACGGAAGATAACTGGCTTGACCGACACGACGTGATAATCGTATTGTACAACTTTTGGTGACTAGCAAGCATCAATGAACATTCTTTGATATGATATATTTTATTGTGGCTGCAAATTGCTGTGTTGAAGCTGTTATGGTAATTTTGCGTGTGACCTTACACGCAAAATTTCCGTAGCACTAAAATATTTAAGATTAGAAACCAATCAATGCAAAAATCTACATACGTACGTTGATATTTTTTTATAAGTAACTAACTCTCCGAATAATCTAAACCGAATCATAATAAATATTAATATTTACGAACTTCTAGGATAGACATCTAAACCAAGATAGCTTGTATTTGTTTTGGCACTCATTTAAAGGTAATTTTAGAGACTAATGATGAGAACAAAAAATGTACCGCGTGCTCGCTATCAGCTGATATGCGTCATGAACCGCAGCTGTCTAGCGTGGAGTACCGTCATTATTTATTCTGTGGTACCGTTGTGCAGCGCGCAGCGGTCTCATCACTTATGAATATATCTGTATAATCTATGACTTATGACTTCATGCGAGCGTAAATATATAGATAGGTACGCTTGCTCTATCTTTTGAATATCTCAAAGATCGAAGAGGTTTTGATATTACATAAATTTTACCGCTAACTTAAATGTTCTATCTAATACGTTATTTTTATAATGCATCCATTCTCTACCTTCCGGCTTTCTCTCCTTCCAATTTTCATTGTGACAGCGCCATCTACTGTACCAGAATCAAAGTTTTGTTTCGTACTATTCGACAACAGATGTCAGAATGAATGAAAAAAATATAACATAATTATAATATTACATTATTTACAAATATTTTATATTACCTAGAAATTAGAATAATCTTCATTTATGATAATAACCCATTTATCAATCTTATATTATAAAAATCAGCTTTTTATCTTTCATTTGTTTATTATTAATAATATTTTTTGTTACGTTACAGGCTTTTACACATTTCCGGCTCGAAGGACCATGGATATAATCCCCAAAAAATCTACTAAATTAAACTAGTATCACCAGTAGACTTGTAATCCAACTAAACTCCACAAAGTACAAACTACTCCTTGCCTTATTTATATACTAAGCTCTTTGTGCTTTAATAGCGCGATGGAGCAACAATTGCTGACATCTATTATAATTTAAAAGAAGTAACAAATTAAATATAGACCTTTCAAAACATGACAAATATTTTTTATAAAAACTAAGAGGTTTGAACAGGTGGGAACAGCATTTTGTTGCATTCAAATTCTTTAAATTCATAATTCAAATTCTTTATTCACACACACATGAAATATTATTACTGATATGGGGCCATCCACATATTACGTCACGCAAAATTTCGACTTTTTGAACCCCTACCCCCCCCCCCCCCCATGTCACGCTTTTTAGTATCCCTGTACCTGTATTTTACATGTACTGTCACACTTAGTATGACCCCCCCCCCCTCCCCCATCAGGTGTGACGTAATATGTGGATGGACCGTATATTATGTATACGTTTATGCGGTGCTAATTTCAAATATGTGCTCAGATTTTGCCTTGCAGCTTTAGTTTTTGAAATTTAAACTTCATAAAAAGTGTATTTTGATGTTGTTAATCTAGTGGTCAATAGATTAATCTTATTCAAATTCGAGGATAATCTTTGAGAGCGAACTTTAAACTATTTTGACTAATAAAAATGATCATTTTCTGTAAAGATTTTAATTAATTTCTGTGTTCGTGCTATCTATAATAGCAGTATCCGAGTTATGGAATCGACAAACAGACCTCATTGGTCAGTTAAACTCAGTTTATAATTTATATATTGTCACATTTTTGTTCAGAAACAATCGACAAATCCACCTCCGAAACAGGGCACTAAGGAAGCAAATTCCATCCGACAATTAAGTAATTAAGGAAAACTGCTAATTATTTTATAAAATTTTTATTACCGTTAATAACTAATCACTTCGTTACATACAGTTCACTCTAATAGATCACATTTTTATTTCTGCGTTATTTATAAAGCATTTGTGTGTTTAATATTTTCTTCGTAACAAAATTCTTTTACTCATACTTTTGCAATACATAGACCGTTTATTGGCTTACAAATCCACAATATTACACCGAATAAAATGTAGTTTTATTACAAGGATCTTTAATGATAAAGGATAAAGTGTCTATCTAAAAAATATATCTCTTTACCTGTTGAAATTTTGATACGATTTCAACAGGTAACAAGATATATAGTGTCTCCGAAAATCAATTATGGATACTTCGGGCACATAATCCACTGCTTATGTAAAGACGTTTAGGCAGAAGAATAATTGTCATACTCAAAGCTCTCCGCAAAACGCAAACTCGCCCATATAAAGAAAAAAGTTTCTAGTATGACAATTATTTTTATGCTTAAACGTCTTTACATAAGCAATAGAGCAAACGCACAAAATATTCTTAATTGATTTTACCGAACCTTATATTGTCGGTAAGTATGAGAGATGCACAAATAAAGCAAGTGCGTCTTCATAGTGTTACTTTAAGGACTATTTATATTCCGTTTCCAGAATACTTACATTAAAAATGCCCTTTTAAATTTACAGGTGACATGAAAGCAAGGACATTGTTTCGTGCATTTATTCAATAGATAAGTCTTATTATAGAGTATACGCAAAAGTGCGATTGTCTGATTACCGTAGTTCTAACTTAGGGTCAATCATCACAGTGAGTCGCGACGCGACGCTGCACGCATATTTTAAGATAGAGATTCAAAATTGAACTTTACTTACTACACAAAAAGGTACACGTTTCATTGCAAGAGTCGGCAGCAGCGTCGCGTAGAAGTAAAGCGTTTGTGTAGTAAGTTAAGTTCAATTTTAAACCGCTTTCATAAAATGTGTGTGCAGCATCGCGTCGCTATTCGGTGTGAATTGATGTTAATATTCAATTTTTGGACATATTTTTTAATAATTTAGAAGTTCAAGATTAGAGAGCGAATAAATACAATCGTTTAATTTTCTGATTGAAGTATTTAAGGCCCTCCCCCGAGCAAGACCTTGAGGCGGTTAGCCGCATAACTCAGTTCAAAATTTTTCACATAACTTAGTTCAAAATTGACCAAAAAAAATGTAAACGGCGAATATCTAGCATATGAGATTGCCTATCTATTGGTGTGTGTCCCAAATAAAATTAACTTGTAAATACTATGGAGACGCTGAAACTATAATTGAATCATTGAATTATTAGTAGATATTCGCCGTTTACATTTTTTTTTTGTCAATTTTGTACTAAGTTATGTGAAAAATTTTGAACTGAGTAATGCGGCTGACCGCCTCAAGGTCTTTTGCTCGGGGGAGGGCCTTAAGTCAGAACCTGACCAAAACTTTACTAAACTATTGCAAATTTTAGACTGGAAAATAAAAAAAAAAATAAAGAAGGTTACAGAAATATTTATCACTGTTAGTATTTAAATATTAAATAAAATAATAATTGTTTTTGCAGGCTATGTATTATTATGAATCAATTTTATCTTGCAATATTGTCATAAGACTAGCTTCAAAAGTGGTAATTTTTACATTAATAAATTACATAAGGTTTTACGGTATCGATATACCATTACGTGTTTTTTTTTACTAATAAACGGCCGAATACTAAAACGCTAATCAAAATTAAGAGCTCTCCTATTCACATGCTGTCGCTGTCTCTGCTAGCAAAAATGACAAGGACAGCATGTGACTTCGCTTAATTTAATTATCGTTAGTTTTCGAACGAAAGATTCTTAATATATTTAAGAATTTTCATAATACTTTGTTAGGATAATTGTTAATATTCAGGATTTGGAAAAAAATCACAAAAAATCGAATATCTTCGTTAAAATAATAAGGAGATCAATTTTAATATTAAGTAATATAAGTGATGGCAATAACACAAGAAACATATCATCTTATATTAAATCATAATCACTAACGCAAATATTAAACAATAACGACAGTAAAACCTACGACAAGTAAATATTCTTATTATGTAAGTATTCATTATATATTTTTATTGTCCACCAAATGATATTTTTCTACGACCAATCTTACTCAAACTTAAAAGCAAATAATGTGCGGCGTGCACGCACATTTGCGTACGTATATGTATGTGCGTGCACGCCGCACGGGTTTTTTTTTAAATAAAGCTTTAGACGAAACTTATAATTTGTAAAATGTTACACGTAATCTTACAAAGGGCAATGCCAAGATTTCCTACTGAGCTCGGCCAGAACCAACAAAGGTGAATCATACATCATCAAAACGGATAAAAATTACAGAATTAAATAGGCAAATTACATTTTTGTTAGAAGTTCACCAAAAAAAGTTAATGAATAATGAAATATCAAGGAAATATCACTTACGCGTGACGTCACTGATATAAAATCTGAGTTAATACAGTACGACCACGATCTCAATGTCTTTCGGGAATCGCTATTTTTCATACATCGTCTGTCATTTCTATAAAACAATGACGATAGCCGAGCGCCATTAGCAAAATGGTTTAACTGTACATTGAAACAACCCATACAGACTTGGTTAAACTGTTCAATACATGGATCCTATTATTTATCAATATATTTATCTATTATATAAATCTATATAGTATTAATTATAAAAGGTTATAATATTATATGATTAATTGGTAGATGGTTTTCACATTATACATACATTATACCGATATTCGAAAACAGACCGGAAACGCTCTGATGTCTTTGACACAGGTGCGTTTTTTTCAATATCCAATCTGATGTCCCATGTCGCGCCGATAATGACATAGACGATTTCATATTCAAACATATACCTGTCTCTCTCATGAATATGTATGTACGCGTAGGTTTCTTTTATATCACATAAATCATATGTTTTTCTAATATGAATTAACAATACCATATAAAGTTTGTTGGTTGCTTTTTTTTATTCGAGCCGGATCTTGGCATTCCCCTTTAAATGTTTTCAGTGTATTTATTCGATCCAAACAGGCGGTCTATTATCGAGCAGACTAACTCACTTCGTGGCTCGATTTTTGAAGTTAAACGTAAATACACAATACATATGAACAAACAAAACGAACACACAAAAACAAATATGGGCACAAAATAGGAAAAATGAATGGAATGAATTTTAAGGATAGCTACACGATCAGTTCTGTTATTCTTTAATCAAGTTTCTACGATTTTGTTGGAAAACGGCGAATTGGACAAAAAAAAATCACTGCAACAGCTATACATTTCTAATATTTAGCTTTTATTTACACCGATAAGCTCTTGTGCATACATTACCTCTTATAATATCAATTATAATTCCAAAATATTTCCTACTTTTTAATAAGTTATACTTTGAGTAAACGATATTAAAATAAGCATAATTTAGATAATATATTAATATATTGATGGACTTATGGTTTTATTATATAATTTCAGATGACGCTAAGTGTAAATAATTGAATATTGCTTTTATATAATTACTATGATATCTTTAATATTGCATAGTCACGAAAATATTTATAAGTAAGACATAAATAATTTATTTTAGCGGCAAATATACGAGACCGAAAGCCTCCTTCTATGATGCCATAGACTATAGAGCTTATACTTCAATATGACTAGGGCTATGTGATATATAACTATCGCACTAACACACTTCAACTTCACATAATATTATGTTATTATTATATCATACCAACAACTTATTCGAAATACTACTGTGCTAAAAGCGCCATCTAGTGTTTCCAAGTAAAAGCAAACAGGAATGCCTTTGAAATGCATCTACAGAAATCTACGGACCACCGGCATTAAATTAACAAAGACTCGTACACGGATTACGCATAAAAAATCGCATCACCAAGATGGCGCCTATGGCATCTGACATTGACGTCTACGCGAACCAAAATTTGAAAACGGAATCTGTCAACCCATCGATATGTTTTTCACGATGGTTACGTCGTGGCTGCGGCGGTTGAGGTCCTTGGCCTCCTTCGTGACGTTGGACTCGACGAGCATGGAGTGTCTTTTCACGTTGAGATCCTTCTTCCTCCGAACTACGTCTGGGCTGTAGGGCTCGGAAATCCGTCTGTCGAGGTTCGCGTGGCTCTGCCCTTGGATGTTGGAGTACGAGCCCTGTCTGTGCAGAGACGGCGACTGCGGTTCCGGAGTCATGTTCGACAGGTAAGTTTGGAATGTCGGCCTCGTCTGCGCCGCCTCCATTATTGAACCTAGGAAGCAGAAAATATTTTTATTATACAATCTTATACAAATATTATAAAATAGCTTTTTCCCGCGGCTCCGCGTTAGTACAGTATCCCACTTGAACACTGTACTTTTTCGGGATAAAAAGTAGCCTATGTGCTAATCCAGAGCTTAAACTACTACCATACCAAAAACTTCATCAAAATTCGTTCCGTAGTTTTTGCGTGAAAGAGTAACAAACATCCATCCATCCTCACAAACTTTTACATTTATAATAGCAGTAAGGTAGTCTTAAAATTACCAAGTGTCCTGACGAGCCACGGTGTCACAGACTGTTTCTGATTGACGGCCGCTTGTATGTCGTTCAGAGCCGAGTTCAGCTGATGTGTTAGTTCCTGAAAACAGAAAATAATTATTTTTAATTTTACTGCATGTGCATGTATAACATAATTTTGTATTAATGTACCACGATAACGCTGCGATTAAGATCATCAGTGTCATTATACTATAAGTGCCTTTACACACCACACGCAGAAACGGCGGCGGTGAAATCCTAGCGAAGCAGCGCCGCAGCAGCTACGGCGTGTGTGTAAAGGAGTGTTTTTAAGTTCTATAAGTGTATAGGCATGGCATGGCAACTACCTCTGTTGCTCAGGGGTTGAGCGTGTTGGTGCTCAAGCCGGAGGTCGCGAGTTCGAATCCCGCCAAAGGAACAAAAAGTTTTTCTGTGTTCTTGGGTCTGAGCCGCGACTCCACATAGATATAGCTATATCTATGTGCAGGCGCAGTGCAGCAACCAGGTCAGTGCAGCTGCACTGACCTGGTTGCTGCACTGACCTGGTTGCTGCACTGCGCCTGCACGTGCGCCAACTTCACTCTGGCCAGCTCCAGCTCGAGGTCGCGCACGCGCTGTTTGAGCCGCGACTCCACATAGATATATCTGCACTGACCTGGTTGCTGCACTGCGCCTGCACGTGCGCCAACTTCACTCTGGCAAGCTCCAGCTCGAGGTCGCGCACGCGCTGTTTGAGCCGCGACTCCACCTCGCCGCCGCTCTCGGACATGATATTGTCGGGGTCTGAAATATTACGTGATATTTAAATCGTTACTAAGGGCGAAGGATAGATAGATTTTAGTTTTACGTAACCGAGGCCAGAAAAAAGGGTATAAATATTAAATATACATTGGGCTGGGACTATTTGTTTCGGAGTCCGGAAGGCCAGGGAAAATTCAGAGTATTGAAAATAGAGCCCTCTACTCGGACTCCGCTAGGGTCAGTTCATATCAGATCATATCATATCATCATATCAGTTCACTTGGACGCGCGGTTGCAAAGAGGCAAATGCATATTTACAATAGAATTCCTGAATTTCGCCCGCAAACCGAACGCAGAGCGCGCGGGCGGTACCCGCCGAGGCTGCGGGCGACCGCGGCCCGCGCGATTCTACAAGTTGCCCGCCGGTGCAGCGGCACCCGCGAACAACCGCGCACACCGCGGGCGTAAAACGCGCCGTGAGTTGTGCTTTAATTTTTTACATACATATCTGCATTCTACAGAAGTTGCGGGCCCGCAACCGCAACGGGCGCGGGTCAAAACCGCTCCGTGAGTCCTTAGCCTTACAATGAAACGTGTATCTTCTTATGTAATAAATAAAGTTGAATTTTGAATAGCTATCTTTATCTTAAAAATGCAGCGACATGTCGCGTATCGTTTTGTTTCAGCGTGAATAGACGCTTAAGATTCAAACTCACCTTCATTATTCTCTTTCTGTGCTAGTTTAGCGCTGCAGCTGACACAGCTCTGTGTGCAGGCCTGTAAATAAAAAAAAAGAAAATTTTGTTTAACTAAACAGGAAGGGGGAGTTTTGCCAGGAATGTCAATCAGCTGTGTTGTGTGTGTTTTCTTTTCTGAATTTATCTGGGTTTTTAATATGTAAAACTTAGGCCTTTTCATCCAAATTCAGATATAAATCATCCATTAACGGATGCATATCATATTATGCCTGGGACAGTTAGTTTTTAAGGAAAATATTGGTACGCCAATAAAAGGCACCTGTAAGTCGTGCAGCTGGCGGTCGAGGCGCGCGCAGATGTCGCGGTAGTCGTGCGCGAGCGCCGAGAAGTGCGACGCCTTCTTCTGGACGTCCTCCAGGTTGTCGCGCGTCTAGGGGTAGTGAGTGAAATGAGTTAAATTAATTATAAATAGCTACGATAAGTAACACTTAATTGAGCACAAGATGCAAAATAGACAAGCCTGCCCTCGTATATTATCTTCTTATTCTTATAAAATGGATTACAATGGGGTAGATTACGCAAAACTTTAGATGGCTCTGTGTGTTTGTTACCTGTCAAACATAGTTTTTTTTTTATTATAATATGGCGTCGGCTTATAACCATTGCCAGCCAGTGTTAAGTTAAAAAGGCGGGAAATAGAACATTCGTTCAAATTTTCATCAACGTATTTCTAAATCGTCAAGTTCAAAGTCTAGTCAAAGACAAAATAAATAGCAGGGTAGTCAATGAGTCAAGTCAGTCGACTCAGTAAAGTCGTAGACGCTTTACTGAAACTTCCTAGGAAAAAACCGAAATAACACAAATTTGAAAGAAACACAAATACACAAACAACTTCTTCAAAAAAATCAATTGATTTTAAGTTTTTTCTTCTTAACTCCTTTTCCCATTTTTTTATTTGCTTCGGATCACTGGGGAATTTGTAAGAACCTATCTTCACACCCTATAGCTGCACAGCATCCCATTGCTTACAAAACACTAATTATTATCACAAAACAGCAAAGTTGTATGGCTAATGACAGTTCATTTGTAACAAACACTGAGCGCCCTCTACGTGAACTAATTTGACAGTTTTCTTCCCCATTACAATGTCACGCTAAAACTCGAGAAGGGCTGGACCGATTTGGCTAATTTTGAACTTGAAATAGTTTTGGAGGTTCAGAGAAGGTTTAAACGGTGAGAAATGTCGGTAAAGATGAAACGGTAGAAATAAAACGGAAGGTAAAACGGCTATGTAGCTGTAGGTGTAGGTTGTAGTTCATAATTAAGAAATAATAATATCTTGTTACAAATAAATAAAAAAATCAGACACGACGTTTCTATGCTTGAAACTTCTAATTAACATATTGACTCTGAATTGATATTATGTAGTCTTGTCATTACAATATTTTTCTTTTACGATTAATAACACTGTATTTGTCTTGTTTTCTCTGTCAAGTTATACTGCAATAGGACGACTCACCTTGTTCAGTTCAGCCTCGATCATGTCCTTGTCCTGCTGCAGCTGTGTGTTGATCGTCTTCAGCTTCTCAAGCTCCACGTTTATTTTCTCCTTCTCCGCCGATTCTGTTTACACAAAGTTGTCGTTAGGCTTTCACTCTGCATGAAATATCCTCTTATTTGTATCCTTAATTTCACATTTTTAATTTTTATATTCATTGAGCTTAATTTGATGTCTTACCAATCCTACAATTTTTTAAAGGCTATTCATCATAAGATCATGTCAGCCTGAGTCTATATCTATAATATCATAACAATATCAACAATTAACTTAAATTATTAATTTAACTTAAACTTAATGCCTTCAATGTAACAAATGGATTGCATAAAGATTTATAAAAAATGAAAAATCCTGTAGCTTTGATAGCTCTAATCGCTTATCGCTATATGCAAATATTTGACAAATCATATCGCCCAAGAACTTGATAAAGGTAATCATGTAATTGGAATATTCCTTGACCTTGCCAAAGCGTTTGATACAGTGTCAACCGAAATCCTCTTGCACAAACTTAAATGCATAGGAATAAGAGGTAATCAACTAAAATTATTTCAAAGTTACTTAGAAGAGCGCACTCAATGTGTAAAGATTGGAAAAGGGGTTTAGCTCAAATGTAAATAATACACAATATGGTGTCCCACAAGGAAATATTTTAGGGCCAACATTGTTCCTAATATACATAAACGATCTGTGTGAACTAACCCTAGACCACGGTATATCCATATCATACGCTGATGATACTGCACTTATTTTTTCAGCTAACTCATATAATAAAGTATTCAAGTATGCGCAACACGGGTTTAACATAGTAAACGTATGGATTCGGACTCATTTATTAACATTGAACGCAGAAAAAAAGAAATATAAAAGTTCTCAATGCGCAAATCCACCTTAGCTCCTACAAACCACACACTGTATGCCCACTACTGCACAACTCCCTCCACTAGTAGCGAATGCACAATATGCCCTAACATTGGAATATTAAACAAAATAAAGTATTTAGTAATGATTTTAGATGAAAATCTGTCCTTTAAACATCACATTGATGCACTATGTGATAAGATGCGTAAGCTGATATTTATCTTCAAAAAGCTTCGTCATATAATAGACAAACAGCTAATAAGGCAAGTTTATTTTGCTCTATGTCAATCTATATTAACTTACTGTATTACATCTTGGGGAGGAGTGGGTAAAACACTATCATTAACCGTTGAAAGAGCACAGAGAGCAATCATCAAAGTATGTAACTTCCGTCCATTCCTTTTCCCAACTAACCTGCTTTATGATTCATTTAAAGTACTAACCGTTCGTCAATTATTCATATTAAATGTAGTTTTATAGCAGCACACATCTCTACCCTATTGCTCGGATTTCATCAATAAAAGGCGGAAAGATATCGTCTGTCCATTGAAAGCAGATACAAAACATGCTTTTACTGCAAAATTTTATATATTTTTAGGCCCGCTTCTTTACAATAGAATTCATGCTTTATTCAAAATATACGCCCTTAACTATTACCATTGTAAAATGAACCTAAAGAACTCACTTCAAAAATTGACGTATGAGGAAACAGAAAACTTGTTAATAGTCTTAAAATAGTGTTATTGTAGAAATAATTATATGTAATTTATAAGTTAAATTGTATACTATATTTTATTGTATATAAAAATAAATCCTACATTTTATTTATTTATCTAAGCTAAAAGTTTGTATTATAATTATTTTAGCACTAGTTTTTGCCTAAAACACAGGTTTATCCTAGTTCAGGCGCTATTGTTAACTTTATGTAGATTAAGTATAAATTGTTACCTACTTTTGACCTACCTGTAATTTACCATATTGTATTTTTACTGAATAAATTATTATATTATTATTATTATTATATCTGTAAGCACGGATTTTAATGCTTCTTTGAAGTTATTAATGAGAAAAGATATTATACACTGGCCTCCAAAACAAAGTACTGCACTTTTAAAATTTCAATTTTTTTTAAATTCAAAATGTCACAGTATTTAAAAAAAACTTTATATATATACTCGTAGAACATTTTATAGAAATTTCCGAAAACTACTACAATTTTGATAAAATTTGCTTTAAAACGCGTTTCATTTAATATCTCTAACTTCTTCTTAGTTTTAAAAATAATTTATAATTTCGAAAATATACGTAATTGATTCTGAACAACCTCATGTTAACAAATCTAAGCATACATAACCGACGACATAGAGAAAGATGTTTGTGTTACCTTTAATGAACTTCTCGTACTCCTGCTGGTACTTGTGCAGCCGCTTGACCTTGACGCTGCACGCCAACTTCACGATCTGACGCGACGACTCCTCCGCGCGACACTTCTTAGGCAGAGTCACCCTGGAACCAATATAATATTTTAGTAAAAATCTTTGGCAGTAAATACGAGTGGAATTATAAATCATTTAAACAACATAAATATATTTTTTTAAATACATCTAACATTATTATTAGTGGTTACGACCTGGCCACATGTCCATCACCTTGTTGGTGTGGTGTTGCGGCACGGCGCGTCGACATAACGTGCGAATTCACATCGCTGTAAAAATGCACGTCGCGACAACAACAACGGCTTGTTATAACTGATTGAGTTTACTGTTGGTTTTTGGTAGAAATACACCTGATGATGAGTTAGTAAAACTGGTCGTGTTTATTAAAAAAAATATAAAAATCTAAATAAAGTGGTAAGTGTATAAAAAAGTTTTATTATATATTATATAGTATAGCCTGTAAGATAAACAACAAACGTAACACATACCTGAAATATTTGAGTACTCCCTCGAAGTCAGCCGACAACAGATCTTTGCGGGCGCGCGTGAGCAGCGCTATGGACACTTGGAATAAAGTGTCGATCCCTTGCAACAGGAAAACGTCTAGAATGTGGTACACCTGTTAAACAATAGCATAATAAAAAAGAATATGTTCATGAATTCATATGATAATTTTTATACATACCATTTTAAAAAATTCCATAACAAATTAGTGAATTCGAATAACGAAATTTATAAAAAGAAAATAGATCTGACAACCATTTAAAATCAAACATAAGAAATCAAATCAAAAGACATATTGGCGGATTTTTTTCTCATACTATTGGGCCACTGGCACCCCTTATTTAACGCCGAGTTTCTGCGAGACCGCGATACGTACCAGCGGCAGCGGGAAGCGTGCGGTGAACACGGTGAGGAACCACTGCGAGGCGAACATGTGCGGCTCCACGCCCAGCTCGCAGAAGTGCGCGCGCAGCTCCGGCATTTGTTCCTACACACGAACATAAAAAAATATTTGTACTTGAAAGTTGAAACCACGAAAAAATGTTCAATGAACTTCTGTCAAAATGCGTTGCGCAAAAAAAAAAACAACCTCAATTGAATCCACTTGTGTCGGACCAATTAGCGCCACGATCCTGAATCGCGCTATCGAAATTTTCAGTTAGGCGCTATATATATACCTACATAATACAATATCTGAAGGTCGATTCTGCTATTTTAATCCAACAATAATGCAACTTCGTTACTGTTTCGATACAGTCCGGAACCTATCAAACAGCAAAATGGTATTCAACTAAACTTCAAACAAACGTCAAACGACGAATTACACCGCGATGCGATTATCATTGTATCACAGCTTGATTATAGATTGAGCGAATCACTTATCCATAGAAAATGGTATTCTCGTATGTTTATAAACTTAACTCCAATTTGACTCGAACCGATCCGTCAGCCGGATATTTTTTTCACTTTGACATGTGGGGATGCCATGACATAAAAATATTTATTTTACGCAAAAATCTCTTTTTTTGCCCTCCCCTCTCTAACTAAAGAAATAATTTTCCGTCCATCTCAGAAGAGGATAAAATCGTGTATGCGTACACAAATGTGCATAGCCATGCCCCAAATTCGTAGATTTTGTGTAATGTTTCAAAAAACACGAGCAGGAGACGCGCCTTAACTGACAATAATTGGCAACACTGGATCGTACAAACGTCAAGCAACAGCTGTCTTTATACATGCTTTGTGCTCGCTTTATTTATAAATTGTAGTCAATATCATTGCAAAATGACTGTGTTGGGATTTTAAATTTACGAAAATAGTGTAGTAGAATACCGACTTTCGGTCAATTTATGATAACAGAATGATAAATTTATAATGAATTGATGGTAAGTTGAAAGTCTAAGTTAATTAAGAGAATTGGCCCTCAGAAATGTTTACAAGTGGGCTTCGGCCTGACCGCGCATATCACCTCATTCGGTCAGAGATCTCCATTGGGGCTTCCACTATTATACTAATATATAATTAATTTACTTCCACTATTGTACTACTAATTTAAGATGACATCAGACATAACCAATGAGCAATTCCACTAGGACGGATAATAATCTCGCGTGAAACGTAAATTGTTTTGAATCCGCACAATTTTAAAGAAAACTTGACAGTATTGTTATCTAAGTAATCGACTATAGAGGTAAATCCTGGAAGTTTTGTAGTATGAATAAAACATTTACCTCCATCAATCTGTCGAGCTGATGTAGCCTCATGTAGAGCGCCTCGAACCCGTCCTTGTACAGTTCGCGCAGCCCGTAGCCGTACATCAGCCGCACGAGCAGACAGAACGCCTGCTCCTCGGGCATCTGAGGGAGAAATATAGCTATTAACGTCTATAACAGGGCTCCGGAAACAGTGCGTGGCTTTACCAGGCGATCTACATAGAATCCACCATTACCACTGCAGCATCGATATGAGAAATAAGTTGGTCTGCAGTCGCAGTTATAAAGAACAAGTACAGAGCATTTAGCCAAGTTGTCATCGCTAATTATGACGGCGAAGTTTGAAAACAAAAATTTGACATAGCGATGCTTACGTCACATAATGATGCTTATGGCAAATCCCATACTTTGTTTTCGAACTTCGTAGTCGTATAAGAGATCTGATGATTGGGCTAGTAGTACAACCACAGTGTAATAAAGAGATACAGTGGTCCAACGCGTTTGAAGTCGCGCGAAATGCCGCTTTTGTGTAGGTATTCGTCATTGCTGCAGGGTTGTCACAATAATGTGTTTTATTATAATCTGTTCTACATTTTGTGTAGGTATTCGTAGTATGTGTATGTAGAGTACTAGGAATAAAACAAAAAAATATATATATAGAAGTATTAATGAAGAGTTTTATTATAAAAAATACAAATGCGTATACAAAAGCTCAGGGTTAGCATGATATATATCAATTGATATAGGTATATCGTATATATATCATGATATATATCAATTGATATTTATGCTTGATATATTATATCAAAATTGATATTGATATTTAAAAATGTAAAAGAATGTTTTAAATGTAAAAAATCTTACATCAACACAGGTCTTATTTTCCGAGAGTTTCACAAGCCTAGGTCATCAAAAACTTGCTATTTGACACGACATTAACTAATCATAGCCGTCGACGCAGCTTGTAACGGCTTATGACACCCATGTGACCCCCTGTTTTTCGGAAGTATACTATTAGTATACGAAATTAGTATAGTATACGAATTATACTATTGTTAACCATTTATACCATGTGTAAAATTAATTCGACTGATAAAATTAATACACTTTTTTTTCTTCTGGTTATAAACAAAAGTCATTTTATGGTTTTATGGTTTATTTAAATTGATTCTCAAAAGTACCTATCGTTGATTTTTAATTGATTTGAAAACTTTTAATATCAATAATAAATAAATGAGTTTAATTTTACTTCCCTATCTTCAAATTATCAGACATACAAATTATTTCGATTCAACTATTACGAAAAAACATATCAGAGTACCTATGAGATTTGTATGTAATCTTGAAAATATCAAAAAATCAAAAATATCGGATATATATCAAAGATATCTGATATTTTGATATTTATTATAAATATCGGATATTTACGAACCCTGCAAAAGCTACAAATGCGAAACTGAAAGGTATTTTCGACATTTGGATTTACTAGTTTTTAGATTGCGATTGTTGAATTTGACGATGTAGTTAGTAAATTCTCATACGTAGATACAATTTTACTAAAAATTCTGACGGGAAACAGGCGCATGGTTATGTATTAAAATTAATCTTCTTTAGCTGTTCATATAATTGACCATTGTAAATAAGTAACTACATACAACTCAAACGAAACACTGTCGCAAACCACTTAAAACAATCAAATTAAAAAGCGTCAACCCCGGCTGACGTGTCCCAAGCGAGTGTATGGCAGCTTGGGCTCGCTACCGCCCCTCTCTCACCCCGCACGCCCCGCACGATTGCTCTGTCTAGACGTGTCCGTTGGACGACTGTAGGTAATAGTTCTATAGGCTGTGGTACAACTATGTACCATGTACCCTTAAACAGGTAATCTTATTTTTGGTTAGGGGGAGGCGTCACATGCACAGCGTACGCGCGCGCCAGCCGCAGCAGCACATCCTGCCAGCTTGTGTGTGTACTCACGTGTAGCAGCAGCGTGGCGGCGAGGAAGCTGAGCCCCTGGCAGTAGCCGACCTCGGCGTCGTGCACGGCGTACGCACGCGCCAGCCGCAGCAGCACATCCTGCCAGCTTGTGTGTGTACTCACGTGTAGCAGCAGCGTGGCGGCGAGGAAGCTGAGCCCCTGGCAGTAGCCGACCTCGGCGTCGTGCACGGCGTACGCACGCGCCAGCCGCAGCAGCACATCCTGCCAGCTTGTGTGTGTACTCACGTGTAGCAGCAGCGTGGCGGCGAGGAAGCTGAGCCCCTGGCAGTAGCCGACCTCGGCGTCGTGCACGGCGTACGCACGCGCCAGCCGCAGCAGCACATCCTGCCAGCTTGTGTGTGTACTCACGTGTAGCAGCAGCGTGGCGGCGAGGAAGCTGAGCCCCTGGCAGTAGCCGACCTCGGCGTCGTGCACGGCGTACGCACGCGCCAGCCGCAGCAGCACATCCTGCCAGCTTGTGTGTGTACTCACGTGTAGCAGCAGCGTGGCGGCGAGGAAGCTGAGCCCCTGGCAGGAGCCGACCTCGGCGTCGTGCACGGCGTACGCACGCGCCAGCCGCAACAGCACATCCTGCCAGCTTGTGTGTGTACTCACGTGTAGCAGCAGCGTGGCGGCGAGGAAGCTGAGCCCCTGGCAGTAGCCGACCTCGGCGTCGTGCACGGCGTACGCACGCGCCAGCCGCAGCAGCACATCCTGCCAGCTTGTGTGTGTACTCACGTGTAGCAGCAGCGTGGCGGCGAGGAAGCTGAGCCCCTGGCAGTAGCTGACCTCGGCGTCGTGCACGGCGTACGCACGCGCCAGCCGCAGCAGCACATCCTGCCAGCTTGTGTGTGTACTCACGTGTAGCAGCAGCGTGGCGGCGAGGAAGCTGAGCCCCTGGCAGTAGCCGACCTCGGCGTCGTGCACGGCGTACGCACGCGCCAGCCGCAGCAGCACATCCTGCCAGCTTGTGTGTGTACTCACGTGTAGCAGCAGCGTGGCGGCGAGGAAGCTGAGCCCCTGGCAGTAGCCGACCTCGGCGTCGTGCACGGCGTACGCACGCGCCAGCCGCAGCAGCACATCCTGCCAGCTTGTGTGTGTACTCACGTGTAGCAGCAGCGTGGCGGCGAGGAAGCTGAGCCCCTGGCAGTAGCCGACCTCGGCGTCGTGCACGGCGTACGCACGCGCCAGCCGCAGCAGCACATCCTGCCAGCTTGTGTGTGTACTCACGTGTAGCAGCAGCGTGGCGGCGAGGAAGCTGAGCCCCTGGCAGTAGCCGACCTCGGCGTCGTGCACGGCGTACGCACGCGCCAGCCGCAACAGCACATCCTGCCAGCTTGTGTGTGTACTCACGTGTAGCAGCAGCGTGGCGGCGAGGAAGCTGAGCCCCTGGCAGTAGCCGACCTCGGCGTCGTGCACGGCGTACGCACGCGCCAGCCGCAGCAGCACATCCTGCCAGCTTGTGTGTGTACTCACGTGTAGCAGCAGCGTGGCGGCGAGGAAGCTGAGCCCCTGGCAGTAGCCGACCTCGGCGTCGTGCACGGCGTACGCACGCGCCAGCCGCAGAAGCGCGTCCTGCCCCAGCCCGCCCGCCTCGCGAAACAGCGAGTGCGCGGGGAATGTGCGTGCTATGTCGCGCTGAATCACCGCCTCAAACGGACAATCCTGCAAAACGTTCATTACATTTTATTTATTAACAATAAGATGATGCCCGTCACTCTGTGCTCGCAATAGGTCATCACGTAGGAACCGTACATTTACCCGTGATAAAAGTAGTCTATGTCCGTCCCCGTGGTCTACTCTATATCTATGCTAAATTTCATCAAAATCGGTCTACTCGTAGTAGTTTCGGATTTTCGGATTTTTATTTACGAAAGAAATACGTACATATATTAATTATATAACTATATTTAATAGACCACTATTTTCCTCAAATTGAGATCAGTAGAATCTTGCAATAGAAATAATGTATCTAGTATAGCAATAAAGAGCTCGTGTGAATTAAATAAGCTCGACCGGCGAATTGATGATCTTAACAAGCAACTACTTTAAAGCTGGATACGGATAGCATTAGCACTGCCTCTCCAACAATATTCACCTATCTCTTGTACAATATCATCATCGTATCTGTACCTTGGTGATGAGCGTGCGATACGTGTCCATGAGCGAGTCGTTCTGGTCGACGCCGGCGAGCCGCAGCCACACCTCCCCGCGCAGCGCCTCCGGCACGCCCACGCGCACCAACTGCGCCAGCGCGCGCGGCCTTCCGCCCACCCAGCTGAGGGGAAACGTCACTGTTATTGACAATTAAAGAACCATTTGACATAACAATATGGAACTGAATAGGATCATTGGTCATATATTTTTCAAAATTGTGTGATACCAAACAATTAATGATCGTGGACACATATGCGACTATTGTGTCGCCTTTGGAACCCTATTTAACCAGTGTATTCAGCGTACATACATCCTGACAATCAGACATATACATACATTCAGACAAATTTAGACATATACCAACCTGCGTAAAACCTGTGCCCAATTCTCCAATACGTCCTCGCCACAGTCTTTTGACACCTCACCGGTGCCACTGAGAAGCGGCTCGTCACCATCTGGATAAAATATATTTAGTTAAATTTATATGTACCCAAAAATATTAATTTTTATGTTTATGGCAATAAAGTGCCCAATTTTTACAAATTTTATTTTAAAAAAAAAACCTTTAAATTGTCTAAGCCGTATACGCAGTACTGCAGCTGTCCGCGCTCTGCACGTCCGTTACTCACCAGACTCTATGTCGTTGGGATCCGTCGGCGAGGGGGGTGAAGGGGGCGCGGCAGGTGCGAGCGGGGACGGCAGCAGGCTGGACAGCGACAGCGGCAGGTTGAGCCGCGACCGGTCCAGCTCGCCCGACGTCTCCACGCCGCACACGCAGTACTGCAGCTGACCGCTAGCGTCTGTAGACTGTGAAAAGAATAGATAAATATACAAGGTGTAACAAAAATAAGTGATAATACTTAAGGGTGTGTTTGTGTTCCTTATAGAGAGATCACTGTGAAAGTAGCAGCGCTGAAAGAGCAAAATTTTTTTTGCGATTTGTATGGGAAAGCGCTCCAGCGTCGCGAGTTTCCCCATACAAAAGTGAAAAAAAAATTTGCTCATTCAGCGCTGCTACTTTCACAGTGAACTCTCTATAAGGAACACGTACACACCCTAAAGTATTATCACTTATTTTTGTTACACACTGTATAGTCAGAGATTATTATTAATATGTACTCGTCGAAATTTGTTATGTATCTATGGTAGACTTGCGCAGATATTTGTAAAAAGAAGAACTGTCAAATGTAGTTTTCAAGTTCAGTCGCAACGAGAACCCCTGTGTCGAGGTTTGGGCGATACGTTCCAAACCTCGACGCAGGGGTTCTCGTTGCGACGACTATGCCGGTGGTGCACAAGGTGTTTGACGATGGCGCCTGGCTCAATCGGTAACATTGTAGTTTTAATAATTTCACTCGTTAAATAACGAGCTTTGAATGTATTGTTAACCCACTTAAAGATCTATGTTAATGTTATATCAGAAAGAGGAATAATTGTAAATACATAATTATACTATACATATACCCCCTTACTAATAAACGCTGTATAAGCTTTGAATAGTTATACAGTTTTTTGTTCACATCACACAAGTGACATGTTTAATTCGATAGAAAGAGACAAAACACTGTGTAACTATTCAAAGCTTATACAGCGTTTATTAGTAAGGGGGAGAGAAAACTACCTCTTTCAAGTTGATGTAAAATTGCTGAACAAGGGGCCTCTTGGAGTAGTACCAGAAGCGCTCTGTTGGCGGGTATATTTTCACCGGAGTCTCCACAATCAACCTGTGAAATATAACAGTTAATTATTATTAGGTAATCCTTTACCATTTAATAAATTGTGTCAAACTAAGATAATAATAAATATTAAGTAGGTTTGACACAATTGTCAATCTTTCTTTCACATTCATATTTCCATAGACAAAATTTACATATTTGTTTTACTTATTTGCTTATCTAAGGATCAAAATAACTTTAAAAAGTTGTTTGAGTTTTTTTTAATTGTGATCAAATTTCGCCCACTAGCCGAACTCTATAATGAAAGTCCAAGAATACCATTATTTATAATATAATTATTTTAATTTAACTGTTATTTTTGTACTTTGTTCACAGTTTATCCCTCTCTACTGCGCCGTGACGTCACCTGAGCGGGTCGCGGATACCGCGTATGACGAGATCGAGCGCGAGCGACATGTAGGCGGGCGCGCCGTCGCCACTAGCCACGTTGAAGGGCGCGAGCGCCGCCTCGCCGGCGTTCCACAGCGCGCACACCGAGCACCCCGACCCGCCGGACGCGCCGCTCACCTGCGTACACGTACGTAAAAAGTTTTTACATGCAATTTGGCACACGTGAAACTAATTTCAGCACCATAGTAGCGCCATATTACTACTTTTTGCAGCAAGATTATACTCGTGTCTTCGCTACCGAAAAAAGGAAGCCACGGTATATACTATTTAATGATGCTATGTTCAGAAAGTACGTTATGTTTTATATGTTTACGAAAATGTCTGGCTTATAACTCTATTTTTGAACAGGATAATAAATATATACCATTTCCAAAAGTCGCATATCTGAGTGTTTGACTCCGCGGCCCGGCGCCAGTAGAATACCGAAGCATCTCTCAATATACAGTGCACCCGTGTACGTCGACTGTAAAAAAAAAAGAATTTGATTAGTTTATTGTTTTGTTTCGTCCAACTGTATAGTATGTTTTGACTTTTTGTTTTGGAATGTCCGGATGGAACTGATGTAAGTTGAAAGATCGCCATTTTGTAATGTTTTTTTTTCCTGTGCAGATAAATAACTTTGTACCTATCTATTTATATTTCAAAGAAAGAAATTACTAAGTTGATACCTACCATATTTTTATAATCAGGATTTTAAATCTATCCTACATTGTAGGAAAAAAACATTTGCAACAGCTGACGTTGCTGGTGACCTGCTGCACATTGATGGTCACTTGCTTGTCGATGCCGCCGCGCAGCTCGAAGCCGTAACATCAGCAACAGCTGACTGTACCTGTGCGTCGTCAGCGGCGTCGGTGTGCACGTTGCTGGTGACCTGCTGCACATTGATGGTCACTTGCTTGTCGATGCCGCCGCGCAGCTCGAAGCCGTAACATCAGCAACAGCTGACTGTACCTGTGCGTCGTCAGCGGCGTCGGTGTGCACGTTGCTGGTGACCTGCTGCACATTGATGGTCACTTGCTTGTCGATGCCGCCGCGCAGCTCGAAGCCGTAACATCAGCAACAGCTGACTGTACCTGTGCGTCGTCAGCGGCGTCGGTGTGCACGTTGCTGGTGACCTGCTGCACATTGATGGTTACTTGCTTGTCGATGCCGCCGCGCAGCTTGAAGCCGAGACGCTCCTTAGGTACGTGACTGAATGTTCCCTGGAAATAATAAGTCAAATTATTGTTTGTAATGGAATGTTTTCATACATGAATTCTTTGCTTTCAGTTATTAATTTCTCAGCAGCGTGGCTGCGTTTTGGTCATAAAATTAGGCAGCCCATACCTACAATATTGGTAAAATTTATGCTCGACCAGTTTCTAAACTATTTTCCTTTGCAATAGGAAGCCTCTAAATATTAAAAACACGAAGGAAGTGACCGTATCAACTGCAGACATGTTTAAATTTCGTATGAGTATGTTTGCGTGCCGACTAGTGATGATGGTCGGGTCGCGAACATATTCACATGGAGCGAGGACTGATGATGATGTATGACCTTGGCGTCAGTCTCCTTGATGTCGACGGTGCACTCGAGCACGTGCATCAGCTGCATGGGCGGCGCCGGCACCTCCGTCAGCGAGCCCGTCATGGACGGAGCAGCGGATAGATCGCCGACCAGTGACGACGCCATAGAACGCGGTATACGTTCGAATGCTTTAGCGAAACAACCTGTAACAAAGAAATGGCGAGGTTCAGTATAATAAAGTTGGTAGCTTTGTTGCACCACACAGATTAGCAGTTTCTTTCAGCAGCACATAAATTGTGAGATTCTTGCAGCGCCTTATAATGGAGAATGTCCACTAATTTTAAATGTAAGCTTTCTGTATTCTCCGAGGAAAATTAAAAATCTCGTGAAATAATTATTTCGATACGTCAATTAGTTTCCAAGATATTTTACTTTAAACACGTGTAAAACCATAACTCATATACTTTATATTTTTTAATCAAACAAAAACTAGTGTTGTTCAGCATTGAACATATGAACTAGATCGCGTAGAAGCAAAATCAGCACGTTCCTACTCTACATAATTTAACCTACTCTTAATAATATGCTGACCACATAGCCTGTACATATTTGTGTGTGTAAAGATGTATTACTATATATTGTGAGAATTGTAAATAATAAATCAGATACCAACTTCTTGTTGTGTCTCACTCATCTCCCCTTCCCTTAAACACTCGTCCAGGGCTACTCTCTGGAAGTGTTCCGACTCCCAAATCCATACCGACGACCTCTCACTGTGGCCAAGACACCCTTAGCCTAACCACAGTCACCTGAGTCTGGGTGATTGACAGTGAGAAAATCATTTCCATACTTATACCCATATCCTTCCAACTTTCCGTCTGTTACCTTAGGGCTCACGGTGCAGACATCCCGCACTTATTATATATATTTATTTATACATCAAATCTATGGTTAGGGCTAGGGCTGTAGGGCGTTAGGGCATTAGAGGTTAGGACTCTTAGTGTTAGGATACAGCTCTCCCCCATAGTTTAAAGTAGAATCCCATCCTGGATTTTACATTTGGTCCTTCGATCCTTTAATTAAAAATTGAACCGCGAATCCTCTTGTCCTATTAGGAAGGAACTGGACTGACTGACCCTTTGGAGTACTACATGCTGGTGTACCAAACTACGCATCAGTATTGCGGTATTTCAAAGTACATATAATACGTGGTGTTCCCTGAGAAAGCACCCGTACAGTATAGCAAATCGGTCGTTGGCCTCCCACAAGCGGGTCTCACCAATTGATTGAGAAGGTGCTAAGTACTGTATACGAGGGCGCAGGGTCACTACGTATTGACCGAGCTATTACGAAGTTTTAGGAATAGGATAGGGCAAGTAGGAAGTCAAGAAAGAAGACAAGAAGACACAATGGACATCGAGACTATCAACGACCTTATCATGAGCCAGGAAAACGACCACATGGAAATAAAAAGGATTTGGGAAAATATAAAAAAAGACTCAAGAACCAGAAAGACACAAAAATATATAGACGACAGAAGAGCAACTTTAGACAGCATATTTCAAAGAGCGTTGCAAAATCACAACCTCTTAGAAGACCAAGACATACTATCAACACATAAGTTACAAGTGTATCTGAATACATAATAGCTTTACTGTAACAGTTTCAAGACATTTTACATACCTAGTAACATTCTCCATTATTGTTTGTTACATAATCTAGATTCTGGAGTCTAGACGGATAGGGGCGGAATTTGATTATGGACTAATAGCTCTTGTCTCTTTAAATACTAAATAGATGATTGAACATTCCATTTTATCTGTATTTCACATTTACAAACATCATGTTTACAGGAAAATGCAATGTGTGAGAAATTTTGCTTGTAACCAAGTATTAATGACTACTACATTAGCCTTAAACAGTTTACGCAACGACGCTATTTAAAATTACACTCATAATCAAGCTAAGTAGAATCGCACACACCAATTAATATTTAAAAACTGTTTCAGACATAGACACACCTTCCTTAACACAGCATTATTCACTGATATTTTCACAAGATAATTTTTCCAAACACATGTTACTTTAAGGGCAGATAACATTCTTTAGCCACAAACAACACTGATATTTCACAAGATAACACAACAGAAGAGCCCACTATAAGACATTGACCATCAGTTTTTCAGCGCGAATGCTAATGTAACTCGCATGACGGCACAATTGGCGATAATTGGGATGATTATCGTAATGTATGTATTATGTAAATACTGTAATAACACGTAAAGACTCATAATCTTAATAAATATACAATGTATAAATCTGTTGAGTTTTATTGAGAAACTAGATGTTGCTCGCGACTTCATACACGCAAAAGTTAATTTCGCAGAAACCGTACATTTTTCCACGATAAAAAGTATCCTATGTCCTTCCCCGTAGTCTACTCTACATCTGTGCCAAATTTCATCAAAATCGGTCCAGTAGTTTAGGAGCCTATTCAACGCAAACAAACAAACAAACTTTTCCTCTTTATTGTATTACAGTATAGATATTGAATCAATTTTGTACGAATAATTGGATCTATGCTTAAATCAATTGTATTCAAAATTGTACAAATAGCAAAAATATTTTCATTTAAGTAGATCTTCATCAGATCTACTAAATTAAATAAAAACTTACTTACTTGTTTACTTGTTTTGAATTTCACTTCGAATGTTAGTATGTAACTGGACTAACTGATAACTTTGCATGTTAATATATTATGTTGTTTAATAATGTTATTGTCATAAAAATAACTTATTTTTGAACACGACGATTACTTTTTAATCACTGCCACCAGTGTCCGGTGTCATCAGTTGCAATAAAAATAAAATAAACCAGATATAATAAAAACATCTGTTTGAAATTTTCCGAAACAATATTACGTTGCTATCATTACAAAAGTCATTCTTATAATAGTCAATACGCAAACAAGGAAAGAGTATTTTGACGACCTCTGTGGCTTAGTGGTTATAAGCGCGTCGGCGCTCATGTCGGAGGTCGTGGGTTTGGAATCCCGCCAGGGAACAAAATATTTTATTGCCTTCCTGGGTCATGGATGTGTATTAAATATGAGTATATTATTATTGAAATCATAAATATATTATGCAATAAGTATAGTTTTAAATACATATTAAATATATTTCCGTTGTCTGGTACTCGTAACAAGTTCTTCGAGAAATTACCACAGGACCCGATTGACGTGGTGTGGAAGCACCCATAGATATTATATATAGTTCGTCTACTAACTTCTATGTAGTAGTATTCGGCTTTCACAAATTAGTAATTTTACTTTGATCTAATAAGCCAAAGTTACGAGTAACAACTAACTGTAAACACATTTTTCTAAATGCGAACCTACTGTTAGTGGACTGTGCAGGCTCCTGAGGAGGATAGTCGAGGCATGTCGAGGCAAAAACTGTCCTTTTACTTAAATGGCCCCACTTTTTGGGGTGTTTTGGGGGCCATTCCTCTAACTTGCACCTCTTACCTCTCCATACATATTTTGAGGTATGGTGAAATCAAGATGGCGTAATTTTTTAAAAGCTTTTATTTAACTTGCAATGTTTGTTAGTTCGGTTGGAATCTTGCTATTCAATTTTGAAGCAGATATTTTCAACCGATTGAGCTGAAATTTTATACACACGTTTAGTTTGGATTTGGCCAATACGCGATAAGCTGTGTGACGTCATTCTAAATCCAATATGGCGGACCATCCAAGATGGCGGAATAGTTATTCTAGTATGAAGATTTGTTCTGTCAAATGAACGTCATATCCAATCTTAGTTTTGAAATCATTAGTAGATGCTACTAATATTCGTAGTAACATATTATGACAATAGATTTTCGCTTTTCCACTAAACGGGATGGCGCAACGTGTAATCGGCCATAAAGTTCACGGGTAATTGGGCAAATTGGGCCGCGGCCTCGCGCGGTTTATGACCATGTACAGGACCGAGTATAATTGGCCATTATTGTTTACCCGATTGTATTTTTATGTGGCAGGTAACCATATATGTATGTATTATATTAAAAAGAGGCAGGTAACTAAATATGTATTCACTGAGATTAACATAAGATAGCACATATCTGTATATCTACTGTTAATTGTTATAAATGGGCGTCCCAAAATACAAAATATATTAGAAATTGGTCCCCACACCGATTCATTGAAACCAGAAGCTGCATGAGTTATTTTATAGTGCCCAAGTGTGTGCGCAGTACACAAGAGCACTCTCCCTTCCTTAGCTATCGTAACCCAGTGGGACGGATGACCGACACGACTGGCGAGAATCAGGCGCAGGACCGACTTTGTACATGACCATCCATTTTTACAGAATATTTTACAGAGCAGGTTCATCGAGCTCCGTGGTTTAGTGGGTAGTGGTAGTGCAGGTTCGAATCCCAGGCTGTGGCGTGTACCAATGAGACTTTTTCAGATCTCAAGTACATTATACGGACGCTCTAACGGTGAAGGAAAACATCGTGAGGAAACCCGCACATGGTTGGACCCAGACGTATTGACCAGTCATTCTCTGGACTAGGCTAACTGTGTTGTGAGAATGCCGTATGTGCTCGGGCAACCATATTACGACATTTAAAAACCGACTGTCCCAGGCACTACAGTATTTCAAGAGTGGTTACTCCGCTCGGAGAATACTGTATAAATAGTCCAATAAGGATGAAAAGGCCTGAGTTTTTTTTTTCACCAACTGATAGTACCTAAAGAAATTTCTGAGCCCGAATGTATCCGATTCGATAAAACCTGGGAGACTTCGGCACCAATGGCTCCGGCTCACAGAAAGCTTGCCTTGTATTTCGCCGAGTGAGTTAGGTTAGGCCAAAGGGGGGGTTGGCGATTTTAAATACCAAGAATGCAAGTGCGCAAACCAGAGGGGTTGCGAGTGTCCATGGGCGGCGGTAAAAGCTAACCATCAGGCGATCCGTTTGCTAGGTCTATTTCATAAAAAAATTGTTTGCAGGTGGATTGTTGTCACTGACTTGGTAAACAGGGACTTCTACAAATCAGCTGAAACGTCAGTTATTAAGTATAAGTTTTTTAGGTACTTGTTTTAATTAGATTAAACCATACAAGATCTGGCATGTAAAGGTGTTCATTGGCGTAGTAAGTGCGCAGTAGGTACTATTTCTATTACACTTTCTTACCATAAACGGCCTAATAAAGCAAAAAATACATTTTATTACATATTTCATTAAATAAATAATATTATAATGTTTACCTTAATGCAAACAATAAAAATCACGCAATCAAACTCAATACAAACACAAAAATATATTCATAATTTAAACGATATTCTTTTAGCAAACTTTCAACACAAATCACAAAACGTGTATGTTTAAAAAGTACATACATAAACTAGTCAATGCTAACTTCAAACTTATTTTCATAAAACACCGCAAATAGTATAGCAGAAATCGTGAAACGCGTCATACCAAACGGCACCAGTCAATAACTGATGTTTGGACAATCTATTTTAATGTATGTGCATAGTACAGTCAAGGAAATATAATGTTTAGGTGTTTAAAGTACTTCTGAAATTAGTCACGTTACTATTTCCGACCGGCAAGCGACTGACAACGACACTGTCACCGTAAAATTGTCAAAACCGTCAGATTGTAATATTACTAGAGACCATATTATAAAATGTCGTCATATTGTCAAATAAAAATTTCTCCTAACAATTGTACGCATTATTTTTCGTTATACCTAATTATTATTATGAAAAAGCAAACAAATAGGTATGTCGGCGCGAGGCACTTGGCGTTTAACCAATAGGCACGGTAAATATTACAATATAACGAAAAATAACGTGTAAATTGTAAGAAGAAATTTTTATTTGACAATCTGTCGACATTTTATAATAACTCTAGTAATATTACAATCTAACAGTTTTTACAATTTTACGGTGACAACACCACGTCATTAAAATACGAACAAATTACGAGGACGATCAAACTGCTCAAAATTAACTCTCGTTAACCATACAGTATCCAATCTATTGTAACGCAATACATTGTATTTTCAATCAGTTCTGATGAGTCTGCGCGTGACATCTGTTATGTAGAAACGTGTGCAACGAATTTTTAACCTAAACGCGTACGACGAAGGCAGTGTTTAGTGTGCAATCGATGAAGTGAAAAATAAGCGCGACACATAGTCCATTTTAATGAGTTTTAGATATGTACCATATTCAGTTACAATCATTTTATCGGACAAAATACGCGAAGCCATATTTATAGACAAATTCCAACTACAAATACTAATATTATTGTGTTAACAGATGAGACAATTTTAGATTGTAAGGCTAACTTGCGCCAATCCGGGTTAAAGTTAACCTTGGGTTAAAATATCATGCTTTCTCTTTCACAAATTTGAAGGACGAGAGAGATAGCATGATTTTTAACCCAGGGTTAACTTTAATCCGGATTGGAAAAAGTGGGCCTAAATAATTAATGTTTACTCTAACTTTATAGATTGTTTTTTTTTTTAATCTAAATCCACTAATTTCTACCTGTACTTGTTTGCTAGTTGCCACCTATAGTCTGATTATTATTATTTTTGCACAAAACTAATTAGGACACTATATATTATAAGACAACGCGCGTCGTGGCCTGCACCAACGTTTGAAAATCAAGTTTGTTAAACACAAACAACAAAAAAATGGAACAATCCACATCATGAAAACAAGAGCATTTAGTAAGCATTTGGTAAAATTGCGCCAATTCGATTAAAGGCGCACTACTATTTAATATACAGTGGTTGACCGCTTTATCATTGTGGCAGCGGATTATATGACGATATACTGTATTCAGAGCCATAAAAAATACATCAGTACACTATAATGCTATCAATTTAAATGTATACCTACTCATTTACCTTAATACATAATAAAGAAATATAAATTTATTTGGTCGAATTACACAAAGCTAAATATTTTTATTCTTTTTATTTCTTTTTCTATTATAAATTATACTTTTTTCTCGCACTACTTAAACTCCGAGCAATGCTTAGTCTCCCAGGTACTATAATATAATATTGTTAAAAGTGGTATACACAAATACTTGTATCGCTTCTATCGGCAGTTCCCTATAACTGCCAATTATTTTAATATAATACACGGCGGACTCGCGCGTCTCGCCGTGCGACCATGTGAACGTAAAGCATTTCCCTAGTGCCAAGTCACGCCCACAACGACTTTGCTCTAATATTGTAATGATGGTATTCGCTGGCTCTTTTTATATAAAGCTGGTACTCCCTGGAGACTTGATTCACCGCTTCGGCGATATGGCACCGGTACACGACGGACTCGCGCGTCTCGCCGTGCGACCACGTGACCGCAAAGCATTTGCCTAGTGCCAAGCCACGCCCACAACGACTTTGCTCTAATATTGTTATGATGGTATTTGCTGGCTCTTTTTTTTTATAAAGCTGGTACTTACTGGAGACTCGATTAACCGCTTCGGCGATATCGCTCAGATACACGGCGGACGCGCGCGTCTCGCCATGCGACCATGTGAACGTAAAGCATTTCCCTAGTGCCAAGCCACGCCCACGACTTTGCTCTAATATTATAAAGATGGTATTCGCTGAACCTTTTGTATATAAAGCTGGTACTCACTGGAGACTTGATTCACCGCTTCGGCGATATGGCACCGGAACACGTGGCAGCGGTACATGGCAGACCCGTCTGGCCATGCGACCACGTGAACGCAAAGCATTTCCCTAGTGCCAAGCCACGCCCACATCGACTTTGCTCTTATAAAGATGGTATTCGCTGGACCTTTTTATATAAAGCTGGTACTCCCTGGAGACTTGATTCACCGCTTCGGCGATATGGCACCGGTACACGACGGACTCGCGCGTCTCGCCGTGCGACCACGTGACCGCAAAGCATTTGCCTAGTGCCAAGCCACGCCCACAACGACTTTGCTCTAATATTGTTATGATGGTATTTGCTGGCTCTTTTTTTTATAAAGCTGGTACTTACTGGAGACTCGATTAACCGCTTCGGCGATATGGCTCAGATACACGGCGGACGCGCGCTTCTCGCCATGCGACCATGTGAACGTAAAGCATTTCCCTAGTGCCAAGTCACGCCCACAACGACTTTGTTCTAATATTGTAATGATGGTATTCGCTGAACCTTTTGTATATAAAGCTGGTACTCACTGGAGACTTGATTCACCGCTTCGGCGATATGGCACCGGAACACGTGGCAGCGGTACATGGCAGACCCGCGCGTCTGGCCATGCGACCACGTGAAAGCAAAGCATTTCCCTAGTGCTAAGCCACGCCCACAACAACTTTGCTCTTATAAAGGTGGTATTCGATGGAAATTTTTATTATAAAGCTGGTACTCACTGGAGACTTGATTCACCGCTTCGGCGATATGGCACCGGAACACGTGGCACCGGTACACGGCGGACTCGCGCGTCTCGCCGTGCGACCACGTGAACGCGAAGCACGCCGCCACCGCCGAGCCGGCCGCGCCGCGCGCGTAGAACGATATGCGGTTCACCGCGTACCGCGCCATCACGCTGTTGCTGTCCGCCTGGTACAGGCTGTGGATTATATAACATTATAGTACGGAGTAATAACAGCCTCCGTGGTCTAGTGGTTAAAGCTTGGCTCTCGACTCGGAGGTCGTGGGTCGCGATTCCCGCGTTGGAACAACAAAAAATGTCATTTCCAAGTTTGGTTAGGACAATGCAGGCTGATCACCTGATTGTCTGACAAGAAAGATGATACATACGTCGGATTTTTCTGCGATTAAAAGCCTATGTCCTTCCTAGTGGTCTACTCTATATATTTGACAAATTTCATCAAAATAGGTCCACTAATTATGGAGCCTATTCAATGCGAACAAACTTACAAACATTTCCTCTTTATAATATTAGTATAAAAATGCAGGCGGTCAATGCTACTGTGCGAGCTGGCCAGTAATATTAACTGACTGAACTTTTTCTCTTATGGTAATGGTATCACAATTTGCAGAGTAAAGAAAGGTCATACGCATGCATTACCGTAAATATTTTGTACTGTATTCAACTACTCTAATCTCTTTCTTTCATTGTCAGTTAGTAGAGACAGACCTATTGTCTGGCATTTTACCGACCGCGTTTAGAAAACAGAGTATATCTCGGTACTCACACCACCAGCCCCTGCGAGCACACGGGCACGGAGATGGACACGGCGATGCCGTCGCGGTTCTCCGGCATGGAGCTCAGCTCGTTCATGATCCGCTGGATGTCCCCCTCGGACTTGGGGTCGGCGATGTTCTGCGCGCCGAGATAGCTCACCCCGCAGAACACCGTGCACTCCTGGTCCACGTCTGACACTGGAAACATCATCAGCATTATCATCATTTACTCAGGACTAGCTTTTGCCCACAGTTTCACTCGCGTAAAGTGTCCCACGGGAATCCTGAATTTTTTCGGGGTAAAAAGTAGTATATGTTTTAATCCAGAGCCTAATCTACAACCATACCAAATTTTATCAAAATTATAAAATTTTATCATTACCAAATATACCTATCAAAATCAGTTCAGTAGTTTTTGCATGAAAGAGTAACCATCCATCCATACATTCATCCTTATAAACCTACACATTTATATTTGTAGTAAGATTTCATAAATTGTAATCTAAGCTAGATTGAGAGACAGTTTTTTACAGTCAAGTTTGGTCATGTGATGCAGTCTGCAGATAATTTCTAGAGTTACTCTTATTTACCTTCTCCATTAAGTACGCGTACGAACGCTTAGTCGTGACACGCAAACGACGCCACTTCATACTTGTTTTATATTCCGTAGTTCCCTGGCATCTATTTTGAAACCAGGGGTTATTATCAATATAGCTCGAGGCTAAGGCACCACTGCGTTAATGACATCGCACTACTATCGCTTTAATGTAAGACAGCCCTATAGCCTAAGGCGTAACCTATACTGTGTCACCGTAAAATTGTAAAATCCGTTAGATTGTAATAAAACTAGTGAAATTGTAAAATGTTGATAACTTCCGACGCGAATAAGCTGCCCTATAATTTAACACAATATTTTTCGTTAGATTATAAATTTAATCTTTCGACATTTTTACAATCTCGTTAGTTATTTTACAATCTAACGGTTTTTACAATTTTACGGTGACATATGTATGTGTACACCCTACCTTCATCTTCGCTCTCTATGGGCTTCATGTGGTCCTGTTTCTCTGTGGGTGACGCGGGCGAGGTGGGCGTGGCCGCGTCCTCGGTGCCGGAGGCGCCATCTATCACCTTGTAGAACTTCGACCCGCCCACATGGTGGCACGAGTCCTGGAGACGAACACATTAATAAGGATTTACTTTAAAATAATATTCTGATTTTGAAGATGGATTAATTGATTTTTATTAGTTATTAGGTAGGTATTTCAAGCGTAGTCCGAATTTAAATTATAATTTAGTAGCTAAACGAATTTAAATCATAATAGGCAAAACTATAGTTTCTAATCTGAATAAAGTCACGGCTTTTGTTCCGGCAAAATATACAGCTCAAACGAGATAGACATGCATTCGAATTTCGAACTCATCAGTGGTGAGACAAAATGATTTCAGCTTTTGTTTCTTGGTAGGATTCTGACACAAGAATAGTAGGTAACTCCAATCTATACTAATATAATAAAGAGGAAAAGTTTGTTTGTTTGCATTGAATAGGCTCCGAAACCACTGGATCGATCACCGATTTTGATGTTTGGCAAAGATGTAGTAGACCACGGGGACGGACATAAGCTTCTTTTTAACGCGGAAAAATGTACGATTTCTGCGAAATTCACTTTTGCGCGCACGAATTCGCGGGAAACATCTAGTGTTGAATATAGGTGAACGAGTACAATACGGCCGATGTATCTTCGCGAGTCTGAACTTCGCGCAGAAGGTTGCGCAATAACTGTTTTTAAGTGTTTTCGTATTTATTTGTACTAATTGGTCAACTGTATTAGGGAATTTTTATTAGTACATAGGTATATAAAAAAATACAATAACAGCTTTCTTCACGAGTTGTACATGCGCTAAAGTTCGCAGGGCCTATGTTCAGACCCGCCAAGATTACAGCGGCCGTAGTGTACCATATTGTTTGGAGTAAAGTGGATGCATCATACAATATGACTTCAGTGCCTATATGCAGGGAACAATGGATGCCTCCATTTCTATACAATGACCTTTATCACAATACGCTACTCCATTTCAAAACCAAGTGACAGCCAAGTTTTTACAGTCCACAACAAAAGTCTAAAAGCAAGTCAGCTACTTCCAGCATAAAACACTACCTTAAAGCTACTTATGCAAAAAAAATTACCTTAAATAGGCACAATTTTCTTTGTACGAAAAATACATTTTGCTAAACCATTTGTTTATGTCACCGTAAAATTGTAAAAACCGTTAGATTGTAAAATAATTAACGAGATTGTAAAAATATGTCGAAAGATTAAAAACTATAATATATTAGTACGGGAGGTAGCGCTACATTTTTTTTAGTAATTTTATACCGAATGAATTTTACTTCAAACAGTTGTTTAATGTTCGGAAATTACTAAAGTGAGCGTCAGTTGTCGCACCAGCGGTGGAGCTAAAGGAGACAGCATGACAAAGTCATTGGAAAAAAATCTGCTCCGAGGAATTTTATACCAAGCGAAAGTTGTATTAAATCATTGTTTTAATCATATTATTTACAAAAATTATCGTCAGCTGTAAAGACGAGGGGGGGTTCAATGTCAGTCACGTGCATAAACCTCATTTAAAATTTAAAAAATAAAGTTATTTTATACCTTATGAAATTTATATATCTCAATTTTCATACTTTTAAAATAATAAAAAAAATAGTCAGCTGTACGTTTGACGGGGGAAACACCGTCAGTCAGCGTGTTAAACATGTCGCGCGCTCAATAGAGGTGGGACGTATAAATTTAACGTAACAGTTAACAGGTATTTGGAAATAACACATAACAGTCGATATCCAGTTATTAAAATAACAGTTATTAAATAACATAACAGAATACGTCACTATAGGCGTATTGCGTTACAAGTAAAAAATAACTACTTGCGTACAGCGTACGTGCACTTCGAGTGGCCGAGGACAGGGAAAAGTGGAGAAATATCGTAAGGATAAAGACCATGGAAGGTGGTGGTCACGACCCTCAGACATGAGGAGCACGACTGATGGAGGAGGACAGCGTACGTGTTACCGATATACTATAGTCCGATCTTGTCTCTCTGTCATACAATACACATACAACGACTCCAAAAGCAAAAACGAAATGCACTTAGTATTTAAATACTCTGTATGTCTTTCTTACACTTATAAGCATCTATTATTTGCTGGAATGAAAAGTACGTTTGGTGGAGCCTTAAAAATTTTGCATGGGAGGGAGCGTCTCTCGGGGTCCTTGTGGTATATACCAGATCCCGACAGGAATTTGGGGAATCTATTAGAGTCAAAATGTAGGGCTCGTCCTCTCGATTCCAATGAACTGTGGATAAAAACACGTGTAACTTGTTATCCACCGCGCGCAAAACACTGCATCACGGAGGCTATTACTTCCATATTAACCATACCAGGCCTGTCTCACTCCCCGTGTAGGTATAGAAAATGCAAGTACGCGCGGCATCCCGCTCTGCGTGGACAATCAGTAGGGGCTTACATGCGAGCAGTGAGAGACGTACGCGCGAGATTTGTTCGTAATTATTATAATTTTACGTATTATTTTAAAAGTGGGTATAATGGGTACTATAATATTATAAATATTAAATAATAATATTATTATAAATATAGTTTGAGCTAATGCTATTAGTTGAGATTTTGAGAACCAATATTAAGTTTTTAGGTGTTGGCTCCTGAACTACCTGTTCGCGTCATAAACTATCATTCCGATGCAATGTGAATTGTGATACGATTTGAAAAGTAATTTGTTGACAAAAGTACCTAGAGTAATAGTAAGGCGGCGTGATTCAACATCTTTGAGTAATATCAGGCCGTAAATGTATCGAAAACGCTTACGTTTACACTTTACGCGTAACTACTTATACGTAGGTATGCGCGAATTTATTAGAGTTAAAGTACCTAACACCTACCTTAGGTTTACTTGGAAAGTAATTCGTTTACTAAAGTACAGTAGGTAGGTACTAGAAAAAAAAAGTTGTATTTAAATAAATTATTTTCTGAACGGAGACAACCCCGATTTCGTCACAATTATGCGATATGAATAAGAGTTATGCGATAGAAAGAGACGCAACTTGTAGGTAAATATAATCGTAGGCGATCGCGCGCTGCACAAGGTGAATTGAACTTAATGGTATAGTAGTAAGAGTATAGGGAATTTCTTCTAATGACTCTTCGAAGTGGTGCTTCTGTGGTAACTAATATCTATTCTGTGACCATACTAACTATTAACATTGGACTGTTATTTTTTAACAGGAATCCAAAACAGGTAGTTATGTATAACAGTAACAGGTATAACTGGTATCGTATTTAACTCACCTCTAAAGAGGTGGGACGTATAAATTTAACGTAACAGTTAAAAAATAACAGGTATTTGGAAATAACACATAACAGTCGATATCCAGTTATTAAACTAACAGTTATTAAATAACATAACAGAATACGTCACTATAGGCGTATTGCGTTACAAGTAAAAAATAACTACTTGCGTACAGCGTACGTGCACTTCGAGTGGCCGAGGACAGGGAAAAGTGGAGAAATATCGTAAGGATAAAGACCATGGAAGGTGGTGGTCACGACCCTCAGATATGAGGAGCACGACTGATGGAGGAGGACAGCGTACGTGTTACCGATATACTATAGTCCGATCTTGTCTGTCTGTTATACAATACACATACAACGACTCCAAAAGCAAAAACGAAATGCACTTAGTATTTAAATACTCTGTATGTCTTTCTTACACTTATAAGCATCTATTATTTGCTGGAATGAAAAGTACGTTTGGTGGAGCCTTAAAAATATACTACTTACAACCAAAGGTTATTCTAGTGGAGGCCAGAATAATATTTTTTAGGAAAGGTACGTTGAAGTAGTGAGACTTTTACAGCTTGAAATTCCTTGATGCTACAGTACATATTAATATAATTTGGAACCGACACAAAAATTAATAAATGTACCTACTGTGGTGTTATTTAAATTAAATTGATGTTATATTTATTAACTTTTAAGTATAAGATAATTTAAATGTTAAAGAAACTAAAAATCGTCGCCAGCTGATTTTTTGTGGGTGTAAAGGTTGTCAGTTTATGTTCCAAAAACGCTCGAATGCGTTGAGCGCTCGACATGTTTAACACGCTGACTGACGGTGTTACCCCCGTCAAACGTACAGCTGACTATTTTTTTTATTATTTTAAAAGTATGAAAATTGAGATATATAAATTTCATAAGGTATAAAATAACTTTATTTTTTAAATTTTAAATGAGGTTTATGCACGTGACTGACATTGAACCCCCCCTCGTCTTTACAGCTGACGATAATTTTTGTAAAAAATATGATTGAAACAATAATTTAATACAACTTTCGCTCGGTATAAAATTCCTCGGAGCAGATTTTTTTCCAATGACTTTGTCATGCTGTCTCCTTTAGCTCCACCGCTATCGGAGCAGCTGACGTTCAGAGCTGTTATGTGTTAGGGGAAAACTATTATTCTTATGATTTTCAGCCGGTATAAAATGACTTTGTCAACTATAGCGCTACCTCCCGTAGTATATTTATAATCTAACGAAAAAAATTGTGTTAAATTATAGGCAGCATATTCGCGTCGGAAGTCTATCAACATTTTACAATTTCACTAGTTTTATTACAATCTGTTTTTACAATTTTACGGTGACATTTACATTTCATTTCAGGCTACAATTTATTTTACTCTTGTAATGTCTGAAATAAACCATATGCCAGCAGTGGCGTAGGGTTCCTATAACTCCATTCCTATCGGCTTCCCTTGTCACTTACCTTTTGCAAACCTTCATAGAAATCCCTACCTATTATACAGGCTCCGGCTTCCTTATGAAGGAGAAGCATCCTTCGCCACTGTATGCCAGCTCTATCGGCTTTATTTAGTTTTTTTAGACTATTTTTCTTACCTAAGACTTTTTGTTTTCCTTCATTTACACTTTTGGCATGGTAGTTACACGTAAATAAAATACACCTTTGCTTTCGTTAATCAAATCAGTTAATGGAATAATTTTCCTTATTCCTTACAAAAATATTTTACTACGTTTTTTAAAGCTAAGTATTACATATTATAATTCTACTATATAACATTAAAAAATACCTTGTAAATAATATAAGAGGTGCTTCCAAACGTCATCTTGGCACAGTTAATTCAATTGATCAAATTAGTCAGTTAGTCCTACCACTGTCACGCGAATACTGACGGGATGTGTGGATGAATCACTCACTAACATAATATTTACAATGGTGTCCTGTGTAGTACAGCTGTATAATATTAGTAATAATATATAAATAGCTCCGAGGAGCTCCGTGGCCTAGTGGTAGACCGTTTAGTTCGCACTCGAAAGTGTAGGTTCGATTCCCAGGTTGTGGCGTGTACCAGTGAGACTTTTTCAGATCTCAAGTACATTATACGGACGCTCTTACGGTGAAGGAAAACATCGGAGGAAACATGGTTGGCCTCAGACGTATTGACGGTATTGACCAGTCATTCCTCTGGACTACGCTGACTGTGTTGTGAGAATGCCGTATGTGCTTGGGCAACCATACGACATTTAAAAAACACTGTCCCAGTGTTTTTTAAATGTCGTATGTGGTTACTTCGCTCGGAGAATACTGTATAAATCATCCGGATGAAAAGGCCTAAATTTATAAATAGTCCTGTAATTAAATTGTGGAAGGTCGGATATATACAATAATATAAACAAGGTGCAAGTTAGTAAAATGCGGTCGCGGTGTACATAGAACATCGCGACCTGTGTAAACGCGATAGCAATATATGCGTGGGCGAGTGAAAGAGACAAGCAAGGAGCTATGAAATTCTACGCGCTCTGCGACCGCACTTTAGCCAACGACACGCAGTAGCAGCAACAGACGTGTGGTCGTGTCATGTCTCTGCAGCCATGATTTCGAACCCGACAGCAGACGACAGCAGCTCGTCTGCCGCTTGACGACGTGTCACAAGCTTCGTGTCGTTAGCTACGGAGGAACTTTCATAGAAATACATAGAAGCTTAGGGCCTTTAGCTAGCAACAAACGACGTGTCGCCACGACACTACTGGGCCTTTAGTCAAGATGCATTCTATAATTTCGACAGCTAACTTCGAAATCAAAAATGTATGGGATTTGACATAAGTCAACACTAAGTAACATGTGGCTTGCGATTCCTTATGTCTCTGACACTGGCTATTCCTCAAGGGAGGCCATTTTAAAGAAGAAGATTCCTTATGTCAAATACCATACATTTATCGCAAATTATTGAATGCATATTGACTAAAGGCCCAGTAGTGTCGTGGCGACACGTCGTCTGCTGCTGCGTGGTCTATTTCCATCGGTTACCAACTTGCACCTTCAATAAACAGGCAGGCACACGTCGGCCCACCACAAAAGATTGATATTTTCAGATGGACAAAGTGGCCTATGGGTAAAGATAAAGTAGGTGACAGTAATTTTCCATAGGATTTTCCAACGCCGCGCCGGTTCGGTTCGAACTCGAAGATAGTAAGGGTTACACTGATAAGGACAGTGTGAGGCTTAAATGAAATACGAATTGAGGAGATTTAACACAAATTTTCCTTTACTATCCTAGATCATGGCCACGCCCCCTTTGGGACGACTTACTGTCTTATATAAATATATCTAATACGGCACTTGGCCCAGAAAGAAAATTAATAATGTATGCCCCTTTCGCCCTGACTTCATATTTGGATAAACAGAATGAATTAATTTCTAAATAATCAGCTCGACGAAATATGCTTAATTTTTTTGTTTTAATCGGCCCTAAAAATTTACTTTATTAAAAGACCTTTTATGTAGGCCAATTGCCTCTAGTGACTTGTACATTTGCATCCTCTGTATGTATTACATAAATTCTGTTTATACGAACACAAAACTACATACTGTAACATATTTTTGCATGAAAACAAATATTAACTATACTAAGTACCAAACTTCGCCTTAAGCTACCAACTATAAATAAAACTTAAAAGCTCACTGAACTGAAACTAACGTAGAGCTTTTCAAACTGAAAAAAATTTAAAGCACAAAGTTTTCAAATCCAAACTCGAAAAAAATGCGCTAATAAGTTACACGACATGTAGAACTTTTGGCAAAGGGTCCTTAGTCCTGCCCTCCAATTAAACCTGTAGCTCTGAGCTCATAAAATTATAGGAAAATCTACGACAGAAAAGTATGACTAATTAAAAGGAAAACTGAAATGCTTCACAAGTCAAGGAGTTATGAGGAAACCATAAAGTCTTGTTTTCCACTTTATGTTAAACGAGTATAGGTACTTATCTTTTATATATATTTTTTTATTCTTTTCTTTTATTGTGTTCTGTGTTGTAATGTATAAATGTAAAATCTTGTAGTGTATGTCCTACCTATCAAATAAACGTTTTTTAATTTAATTTAATTTAATAAATAAATATGTAATTGATTCCGTACATTTTCCGGTACCTATGTAAGTATATTTTAGTTTGCTATGCTATGCTAAACTCTTTAAACACAGGTAGTGTTTAAAGAGTTGAGCATCTAATCCATCTGTTTACTCGTTTGCCTAATTTATATCAAAATATGTAAGTAAACAGGGTGAATTTTTATCCGAATTAAACATTTAACCTAACGTACGTTACGTAAGTTCCTGACAACTCTCACTACTTATGAAAGTCATGGACATCCTTGTACAGTGCCGTACGTCGCCCCGGCTTTGAAAGTCACGCTCCCGCCGCACAGTATCGGCCGCACGGTTATATATCAAATTTAAGTATTTTATAGGATAGTCTATTCAAAATTTAAGGTCATTTTTGGAACGAGAATCGGATACTGATTCGCTCCTTGATTCTATTTCTTTTTGTTTTGAAGACATACTGAATTATTTTTAGTTTCAACACAGCTTAAAATATATGAGAGCAATTTAGTTTGCAAACACCAAAGTACCATGAGTTACCCTCTGCTTGTACAGGACCGTATAGTCAATAATTGAACTTTGAAGTCACCATCTACGTCATCAAATTAAGCATCGGCGTCTGCCTCTTACCTATTTATTATTTCTTTACATGAGAACACAAGGAGCTAAGTATAACAACTTTCGAACGCATCTCCACGCTTCGAGTTATCATTGTAATTTGAGGTTATAAGGTCGTTTGTACCGCACCGTAACCGGGACGTCGCCGAGAAAGAGACGACGGCGCCGAGAACTTCGAAAAAGCTCGTATGGAAGATTTGGATGCCAAACGCCAACACCGCAAGACTCACCCTAAGCCCACTTATAACTATACGTACAACTCCACTGGTCAGCTATACTGCGCAACGTGTGACCGAGTATTTCAGACCAAGCTCGGTTTCTCCAGCCATATACGGGCTCATTCAAGGAGGCATTAAGGGTCGCCGTCGACGGATACGTCGTCGAGCACATCATCGTCATCGTGTCCACCGCAAGCCCGTCACCCGAGCGCCGTCATCCCGGGCGCCAAGTAAAAATGGGCAAGAAATTTAAATACGCCATTTAAGTTATGTACGCCATTCAAGTATATGACATAAATGTTTTTCTTGGGCCGAACATTGAGGAGATGGACCAAAATTAAAGACTCAGTAAGTAATCAGTAGACAGTAGGTACATAATACTAATGTAACACACACAGTAAGAACAAACTAAATGAACCACCGAGATCGGCGCGGCGGACAAACGATCGCCGTCACGTCAACTTAATCTCGGCAAGAAATAATCTCGTTCTCGGTGACGTCTCGGTGACGTCTCGGTGACGTCCCGGTGACGGAGGCGGTGGACAAACAGCGTAAGAAGTTGTAAGTTATTACCGAAAAGTACACGATAAGTCGAAACATCAAAAATTAAGTATTGAAAACTAGCTTTTGCCCGCGGCTCCGCTCGCGTAAATACAGTATTCCACGGGAACACTTTTAATCCAGCGCTCAAGCTACTGTAATGACAAATTTCATCAAAATCCGTTCAATAGTTTTTACATGAAAGAGTAACAAACATCCATCCATCCACACATCCATATCCTCACAAACTTTCACATATACATATAATATTAGTAGGATAAATCGTATCAGATAACAGATTGGTCCAAGTCCACATTGGAAGTGATTTTGCCAATTAACGAATTAAAGATAGCTACCATTTCTAACTAAAAAGCTTTCCAATAAATTAGCAAGAAAGCAAATTAAATTGACAGGTGATTTTTTTTTATTTCTGGGTTTACACCCAAAAACCCTTTTCAAAACACCATGGGCGTAGCCAGATTTATTTAGGAACGGTCGGCTTAGTCAAAAATCACGTTTGTAGTATGGGAGCCCCCCTAACCCCTTAAAAATGTACATTATTCTGTTTTTAATAATTGTTGTATATCGGCAACAGACATACACCATTTATGAAAAATTCAACGGTCACGGTGAAAATTTCAAGTCTATCACGGTTCACGAACCTATCACTGTATATCCGTCTGTCTGTATCTCACGAGATACAGACAGACGGACGGAGTGAAGTCTCAGTTATCAGATATCGTTTTTACCCTTTGGGTAGGGAAACCTAAAATAAAAACTGGCCAAGTGCTAGTCAGACTCGCGCACGAGTTCCGTACAAAACGACAAAAAAATCACGTCTGTTGTATTTCGTCGTTAAATATTTATTTTATTTTGTTTTTAGTATTTGTTGTTATAGCGGCAACAGAAATACATAATTTGTGAAAATTTCAACTGTCTAGCTATCGCGGTTTTTGAGATACAGCCTGGTGACGGACGGACAGACGGACGGATAGAGAGGTCTCAGTAATAGGGTCCCGTTTTTACCCTTTGGGTACGGAACCCTAAAAAACTGCCAACTGCTACTTATGACTACCTAGTACCTAATAGAGACTAGAAAGAAAGTGTTTAGGTAAATATAATAAAACTAAGAATAAGATTTCAATGTGTGGTCAGACACCTCTAAGCTCTATAATTATGTTCATCATGAACATTTGGCAAAAATATAGTAAAAAAAAACTAACTTCATTTAGGCTAACTATCTTCAATCAAGGAAGTTAATAAGTGAAATAACAGATTGTGAAGACAATGAACTCGTAAAACCCCGTTTATGGGGTGGGTCATTACAACTTAATTGTAATTTTATCTATATAGATAATCCGACACAGATAAACACGAACTTCGGTGGTCCAGTTCGAGGGTGATGAATAAAATATGTCTACCTGTGTAGCAGAGGCGTGGGGTTCCAATAACTCCATTCCTATCGGCTTCCTTTACTAGGGTTACCATCTGACCGGATAAATCCGGCCTAGACCGGATTTTAAGGATATACATATAAGGTTTGATATAATCAATTACGGATATTTTGGGCATATGATCTCCTGCTTATGTCTATGACATTAGATGTTTAGGCAAAAAAAATATTGTCATACTCGAAAAATATATCATTTTTCATTTTATATGGGTGAGTTTGCGTGTAGTGGAGAGTCACCCATACATTAGATGATTTTTTACTTTGAAGTTTGAGTATGACAATTATTGTTTTGCCTTTACATTAGCAGTGAACCATGTGCCCGAAGTATCCGTAATTGATTTTCGGAGACATATAGACCGGACTCCACCCGGATTTCATTCGAGACCGGATTTTTAAGGACAGGGATTTGGTTGAGGGCCTCTACCAAATCCCTACCTATTATACAAGCTAGCGCTTCCCTATGAAGGAGAACCATCCTTCCCTTCTTAGCCACTGCTGTCTAGTAAACAGAGAACATAATAAAAGCGATATCATGGTAGACTGCAGACTCGCTACCGGAGCCTCGCTAGTGGGTGGGATGTTAGTCTGTGATAGGTTAGGATTTTTCCTAAATATAATGCCTAGGAAAAATCTAAACGTGAAAAATTTTACGACATTGCAATATCCTACTTCCTACTACGCTATTATAAGTGTGAATGTTCGTGAGAATGAATGTATGGACGGATGGATCGTTGTTACTCTTTTACGCAAAAACTACTGAACGTATTTTGATGAAATTTGGTATGGTAGTAGTTTAATCTCTGGTTTAACACTCCGCTCACGTAAATACAGTGGGATTACTGTATTTACGTGAGCGGAGCCGCAGGCAATAGCTAGTCTAAGATTTACTAGACATCGATATGTGTGACGAGGTTTTTGAAAGGCTTGACTTGAGTTACTGAATGTAAATATCAAGATAAGAAAACTATGTCAGATGTCCGATAAGATATCTACACTAATATTATAAAGAGGAAAACTTTGTTTATATGTTTGTTTGTTTGTTTGTTTGTTTGTAATGAATAGGCTCAAAAAGTACTGGACCGATTTCAAAAATTCTTTCACCATTCGAAAGCTACATTATCCACGAGTAACATAGGCTAAATTTTATTTTGGAAAAAAATAGGGTTCCGTAAGATATTTAGGTTTTTCGGACACAAGGTGTAAAAAATCAACCAGAAAAGTTACTTATTTTGCATACGCTGCCTAAACTATAAAAGATAGAACCATATAATGTTCTAATTAATTGTAGATCTTATAAATATCTACAAAAAAGTCCGCGACACACTATACCTATCTATGTCGAGTGAGGCACAACAACAATTTTTTTATTCAGAAATCTTGATTTTTTTTTGGACTACATTTAAACGCGTTTATTTTACTCATGCTATTAATCCTTATCAAAATAAATTATTTCATCACTAAGTACAGTTTATGTAGATAATATTTGGTCTTTGAATGATTAAAATTGGACGTTTGGTTTTGAAGTTATGGCGAAATTAAAATATTACGATTTCTGCTGCACGGCACGGCCCGTTGTGAAGTGGGCGACATTCTGTAGTATTCGTATCAGTATTGTACCCGTGCGAAGCCGGGGCGGGTCGCTAGTCTTTAATAAGTTGACCAAAGACATCGATAAAATACATTAAACGGTGCTTTCGAACTGCTGTTTCGAGCAAAACCGGCTAAATTTTACTGTCTAGCTATCATGGACCACGGTTCACGAGAAACAGACAGAGGCTCAATTCTGCTAAATAAAACCTGCAATAATACAATTAGGTATTACAATCAAGTACCGATTCGCTAAAACTGCCAAACGGTATTCTCGTAAACGCGTTCTGATTGGTCCAAACTTCACAAAGTCAGTTTATGATAACAAGTCGTTTCACTGATATGGGGTCGTCCATTAATCACGTGATGCCTAAAGGGGGAGGGGGGGTCCGAAAAAAATCATTAAGTATCACCAAGGGGAGGAGGGGGTATAAGGAGACATCACGTGTATTAATTTTCGAATCTAGTCTATGCATACCGATATTATTATCGGTTGTAGATTCGTAGTGTTGTTTAAATAGTTACAAGTCAAATGACAAATGAATGAATGAAATAGTTTTTAATTGCTTAAATTATTCGATTAAATTGTTTTTTAAGTTAAAATTTTTCTTCAAATATGACCTTACTATGTAACGTAACGTGATTTTAGGTGGGGGAGGGTGGGTAGTATAAAACATCACCACGTATCACCAGGGGGAGGGGACGGGTATAAAAAGTTGTTAAAAAACATCACGTGATTAATGGACGGCCCGTAAGTGATAATACAATCAAGATTCAAGAATGTCTACATTAAATACGAGAATTGATTGAATTGATACATACATACTAGGTACTAAAGATATTATAAGGAAATAATAGGTTAATACAATCGAATATTATAATCCTATTATAAAATTTGTGAGGATAGATGGATGTTTGTTAGTCTTTCATGCAAAAACTACTGAACGTATTTCGATTAAATTTCGTATGGTAGTAGCTTGGGCTCTGGATTAAAACATAGGCGAACATTATCCCGTAAAATACCCGATAAGTACTATATTTACACGGGTGGAGCCACGGGAGAAAGCTAGTGTCATTATAAATATTATGATATAATAATCCATCCTAATTAATTTATATACTCTGATGTGTGTCCATTGGCGACGGTAAGTAGTATCATGCGATCCGTTCGCTCGTTTTCCATACCACAAAAAAGTAATTTTCAGACTTTTTTTTTCGAATGGGTCTACGCTAATGGCAAGAGAGCTTTTCAGACGTTTTTACTGAACTCTTTTATGGTAAAACACCAAACTCCTTACCTTAAATTCGGCCTCCATTTCCATAGTTTTTATCGTCCAGCTGATATTTCTCGCCCAATATTAAGGTCATTGGCGTCGGTCTACGGTATGTACATTGTACCCAATCACAATATTAGGTCATTATGTCCTTCGACCCACTTCATAAATTCCACTTAGAATAAAGCATCGATTGTTCATACTGTATACAGTGTTTTAATTTTTTTAAATTATTGCTTGAAACGACAAAATTCTTTTTATTTACTACAAAAACGTTTTTTTTTTAAGAATTAGTCACAATTGTTTTTCATTGTTCTGTATTCGCAAATAGAGCTGCTTTTGCCAATATAATCGCAGTTTATTTCAGCGACTATCCAAATATTTGACATATTAATACTCAAACCGAATAAAAGTAATAATAATATGGTGTCTTTACAACTTTATGTAAAGATACCTGATACCTGTACGCCAATTTTTGTGAGACTTTTATATTGTTTTATTTTCAACTGAATTTCGTAATAAAAATAAGTCTGAATGTTTAATTTATTCCGTAGATTTTCATATCTGCATAATTAAAAGCTAATTTAACGGATTTCGTCGCGGTTTTTATAATATACGTGCACAAGTGACGCGCGCGATCGACGAAGTAAAAATATTTAACTTCGAATTTCGAAATGCGTAAGTCTGACGCACGTTATAGCTGCGAGTACCGAGCTTCGACTGACTTCACAGCCTTTAAAATAAACGCAGATTTTTCTTTGACGTGCTCCTTCGCCTATTTATGGAATAACTAGATGTTTCCCGCGACTTCGTGCGCGCAAAAGAAAATGTCCTTCCCCGTGGTCTACTCTATATCTGTGCCAAATTTCATCAAAATCGGTCCAGTAGTTTCGGAGCCGAGCCGATGCAAACAAACAAACAAACTTTTCCTCTTTATTAGTATAAAATATAATAATATCTATGGGCGCTTCCACACCACGTCAATCTGGTCCCGTGGTAAGTTCTTGAAGAAATTGTGTTACGGGTACCAGACAAGGGAAATATATTTAATGCTTGTATATTATACATATAAAATTAACAGCCTCCGTAGTCTAGTAGTTCGAGCATTGGCTCTCGACTCGGAGGTTGTGGGTTCGATTCCCGCATTGGAACAACAAAAAAAATGTTGTTTCCAAGTTTGGTTAGGACAATGCAGGCTGATCACCTGATTGTCTGACAAGAAAGATGATCCATGCGTCGGATGGGCATGTAAAAAGTCGGACCTGCGCCTGATCTCTCGTCAGTCGTGTCAGTTATCCGTCCCACTGGATTATGAGAGTAAAGGAAGAGAGAGTGCTCTTGTGTACTGCGCACACACTTGGGCACTATAAAATTACTCCTGCGTAACTGGCCTGGTTTCAATGAAACCGGCCACCGTCACCGAAATCGGTGCGGGGGAGTTATACCTATATATATTTAAGATTTTAATTATATTATACGCATATTTAATACACATCCAAAACCCAGGAACACAGAAAACTTTTTGTTCCTCCGTGAAGTTATTTAACACTAGGTGTAGTTATTTAACTAAACCTACAGCCTACACCAACATCTACACATATAACCTACACCTACATATACATAATATGTACATATACAGACTACAACCTTCACCTACATTGGCCAGTTTCTAATAAACTAGGTATAATAATAAACCAAACAAGTAAACTGAACACACCTAAAAATATTTAACTGTCAGATGACAAATTGAACACAGTGAACAGTTAATAATATACAGAATAATTAAATAATCAAAATTTATTTAATTTAATTGGATTCCAAATAAATTAATTAAACAAATAATCAAACACACAAACAGTCAAAACTTTCCTCCTAATAATATTAGTATATTTAAGTGAAAAAAATTAACAAGACCTACAGATATAATATGTACACTGATTGTGTTCAGCGGTTTTTTTTTTTTCAGAGTTAAGAGTAATAAAATCTCACTACATCATCATCAACTCTAATATTGCCTATATGATATTAGTACAATATCATATAGGCAGTCTTTTAAATATGTATAAGAAGAATTTAGAATGTTGCAGTTTAACCTGGGGTCCAAATTCACCTTCCGACAAGGAGTAGAAATAACTATAATTAAAAAAAACTATAACCCGACTATAAATAATATAGCCTATATCACCTGGGCTGTTATTATGAATCTATTGATACCTCATTTATTAAAATCGGATCAATAGTTAAGGTGCTATGGTGGAACAAACATACATACATAAACTACTGCCAAAATCATTACCCTTCCTTTTGGCTTCACCATCGTCAGGTAAAAATAGACAAATATTATAATAACTCCCCACACCAATCTTGGTGACAGTGGCAGGTTTCATTGAAACCAGGCCAGTTACACAGGAGTAATTTTATAGTGCCCAAGCGTGTGCACAGTACACAAGAGCACTCTCTCTTCCTTTACTGTCATAATCCAGTGGGACAGATAACCGACATGACTGATGAGAAATCATGTGCAGGTCTGACTTTTTACATGCCCATCCGATGCATGGATCATCTTTCTTGTCAGACAATCAGGTGATCAGCCTGCATTTTCCTAACCAAACTTGGAAACAACATTTTTTGTTGTTTCAATGCAGGAATCGAACCCACAACCTCCGAGTTGAAGGCCAATGCTCTAACCACTAGACCACAAAGGCTGTTTAAACACAAAATAAATATACTCACAGTATTAGGCAGGGAGTGGTTTTCCTTAGTTTCACTGTCTAGGTCTCCCATTTTTTCTGAATCACTCTCGACTTCAAAAATAACTTTATACAAGTCTAGATCTTCCGGAACGTTGGCAGTGATGTTGGCTTCTGGTCTTATAGTCAACTCCTGATTAATAAGTTGACTTGTACTTATTCTGAGTGAACTTTGAGTTGTCTCCGATATAGCCTGGAAAAAATAAAAATACTATTAGTAACATGTTATGTAGGTAGTTTAGTAGTTACATTTGTATTAGTAGATAAAGCTTATAGTATTACATTGGTAATATGTTTTTTCTTTTACAACTTTAAATTTAATATTCTTCTATTAGAATTAGGGTTGCGAGATATTTTTTTACGATTATCACTGTTATTTAGTTTTCATAATAAGACTTGTTTATTTTATAATTCTTATCAATATTTTTAGGGATGAACTAAAGAGTTTTATGAATATAAAAATATCATAGTTAAGTATGAATTATTTTTTAAGTTTTAGTTCCCGCATAAGTTTTTATTTACTTACCTCTGTATTATATAGTTACACTTGTCTAAACAAACAAACCTTGGTTATACTGACGGTCGCGGTTGGTATCGAAAGCAAACGAGTTTATATGATATAGAAACTTCTTACGTACGTCGCTCAATATGTCCTCCAAGTCTCCGCATATATTTGACTTCAGTTCAGGCGGAGGAGACGGCGTACGAGAGAGATACGAGTAAAATTCAATGTCTATTGGCTCTACAATCTCATTTGTTTGATGTCCATGGAACTCCATCACTATTTGCTGTAAAAACAAAGATTGCATTTCAATCAATATAAGTATTTATTCCTTTTAATGAAATGCACTTTTCTACTTACCCATTGATACTTAAGTTCTCCTGCGAGAACACAACATTTTACTATGAGTTTATGTTGTAAATAATGATTGAAAACGGAATTATTTATATTAATAAGTATGCGAACCGATAAATAGCAAAATCTAATGCAGAGATATGAAAAGTCAAAAGAATCTCAATTCTCAAGAAATGAAAAACCAACTTGACCAATGACCACAAACAATGCAGACTGCAGATGTCAATTGTCAAAGTGACAACAGTGAACAGTGTTGTCAATTAACATAAAATTTATCACCGTATACACGAAGTATAGATAACAAGGAGTCCGAACGTAATGTTAAAATAATGGTCTCAATTACGGGGACAGATTTTTGCCGGTAGAGCGCGCGACGGTCCGACGTGCACTCGTTTGAAATTACGCGGGAAGTTTAAAGTTGCTATTGACAGCTCTGGAAAGACTGAAATCTTATTAAATAAAAGTTTTAGGAAATTCTTAGGAACTGTTCTCGAAAAATAGATACCGTAGAACACGGTAATTGCCTAACGGTAATTTAAAAATAATTGTAATAAATAATAGTATTGGCAACACTCGGTATAATAGTATTGGCAACACTCGGTACTCGTCGGTCTCGCACGCCTAGCGGCAGAAAAGAGAACTAAGATCTGGTCCTATTATTGTGTACATAATTATTATTAAAAAGCCTATACCGTTCGGACTCCTGGTATCTATGCTTCATGACCGTATACCACGAAGTATAGATAACAAGGAGTCCGAACGTAATGTTATAAGTGGTTTACACTCTCGCGCGAGTGGCGAGGCGAGGCCCTCAGTGAGTCGCGAGGCGAATGTGTAAACGGGCATTCGTTCCTCGCCTCGCCATTCACCTCGCCACTCACGACGCTCGCGTCCGGAGCGGTTTTTTGCGCACGAGTCAAAGGACCTCGCGACGAATACGAGCGGGTGTTCACATTCTCGCGTTCGCTTCAGTCTGTTGCTAGTTCTCATGCGCGACAGTTGTTTCTCTCGCACGCGAAATAATGCGTTTCTTAGAACTTTTTCAAAAAGCAGGGGCGGATCGTGAATTTGTGGGGCCCTGGGCTGTAACTACTTAGGGGCCTATCTAAGTAGGTACTCAACTAAAAGGCATGTCAAAAAACAGTTTCTATAATTATATTAATACCTTTGATTAATTATTACATAGATACGTTATATCCTTACAAAACTGACAATATTTCTGTGCCACGACACACATTGACATGTGACGCGTGTCAATGTGTCAACGTCGCATAGTAACACAAAACACGCTATTACTCGCGGAGCACACTAACCAAAATTGGCCCGACTCGGGCCAATTCGAGTCTTCATTTTTACGCGTTTATAACATATCTACCTCTTTTTAATATTATATATCTTTGATTAATACATATTCTTTATCGCACAAAAAAACATAAATATTACTTAAATCTACGCAAGTAATAGTTGTACAAAAGGCGACCTTATTGCTGTGGTAGCAATCTCTTCCAGGTAACCTTTGGGTGAGAGAGAAACCAAAATAGTGATATATATAAGAATATAAAAAAAACAATAAAATAATTTTATTTATTTATTATGAATTAGTAAAAGAATTGACAGGTTATGTGTGTGACAGTTATGTTATATTACTATTAAAATATAATCGGAATGAAAATACAATACGAGAAAAGATGATTTCAGCAAAACCTAAACGTATAAAAGATATTTAAGGCTTGGTTTTTTCTATAAATATAAAAATATTGGGTATTTAGGGCTATCAAGCAAACTATGCTTGCGTGGGAAACAAGGGCTCGAAGGTATTTGCTAAACTCAATGACTGATGTTGTCATTTTTGACAAATCTCGATGAAGTCGAAATGGGGAACAGTACACCTAAAACACGAGCCTACCCCAAACCCAAGATGGGTTTGGGGTGATGGATGGATGGCAGATGATTCACGAGCCATACTTATGCGCCACCTTACTGATTAGATTCCTCATATTGACATGGGTAAGAGTAGAATAGCTCTCAGGCAGCTTCATAATAATAAACCACCAAGAGATAACGAAATAACCACAGAGCTGCTCAAGGCAGGAGGAACACCTATCTTGACTGAGCTCCTTAATTCCGTCATTCACACTGGCACTACCCCGGAAGCATGGAGCAGGAACATTGTGATTTCATTTTTAAAATAGGCGATAACACGCGACTTGAATTTACCGTCTCATTCCGCTCCTGAGCCACGTTTATTAGCTATTATCGAAGGTTATCTCGAATCATCCTTCCCAGAAGTTCAACGACTTTCAGCCAGTGGAGCAGACCGGGAACCACATACATACATCGAGAAGTAGAATCAGCCTCTCTACTTAGCGTATGTGGACTATAAGAAAACCTTCGATACCGTCAAGACCTGAGGGGCAATTCTGCTAAATAAAACCCGCATTAATACAATTACAATCAAGTCTCAATACGCTAATCTCAAACGGTGTTTTTATAAACGTTAAACCAACGTGAAACGCGCTTTGATTGGTCGAAACATCATAAAGTAAAATAAAATTCTACTTTAAATACGAGAATTGAGGTTCTGGTCTGTGCTGGAAATATTTTGGGCAAACTCTCATTCAACTAGGGCGGCATAACTTTAAGAACGAGGCAAATAGAAGAATAAGCTTGGGTTGCGCTGCATTCGGGAAGCTCTGGGACAACTACTACGAATTAAAGCACTGACATTGCTCATAGAATTAGCACGCTGAACTGGAAGTGAAGAATAAGCTTGGGCTGGGTTGCATTCGGGAAGCTCCGGGACAACTACTACGAATTAAAGCACTGACATTGCTCATAGAATTAGCACGCTGAACTGGAAGTGAGCCGGCCATGTTTGCAGACGGACAAACGGTTAATGGCGCAGACAAGCGTTAGAGTGGAGACCACGCTTAGGCAAACGTAGTGTAGGACGACCTGCGGCACAATGGACCGACGATTTAAAGTTGGCTGGCAGCAGATGGATGAGGGCGAGATCGGGATGGTTGGCGCTCATTAGTGGGCTATCCATATGTCCGTAGGCTGATGATGATGAAATTTCCCCGTCGATAATAATAAATATTGACCTCTGATATTGAAAGGCTTGTTTAAATAGAATTTCCTTTTCCTGCATAATAAACATTATTTTGATGGAAGACGCCACGGTAACTTATGTACCTTATTTTTTTATGTAGGTACACGGTAAATACAGAAAAATATAAGGTACCTAATACATACAAATTAAGTATAAGTTTAGCTTTATTACGCACAAAATAAAAGTTTTTTTCAGTGTCCTCTATTCTAATTTATCTTTAATTTTAAAAGTCAAATTCATAAACTAGCATATTCCAAAATTAGTCACCAAAAATAATTTACATTAGAAATAAATAGCCTATTTTTAAAATAGTTACGTTTTATTTTTGAATGCTTTAGAGTTTAGTAAAAAATAGACACAAAGCTAAATAAGCCAATTAAATTTTAAAAATTTTGGAAAAAAGTGACACCTTTTTTTAATGATTAATTAACAAAGGTTCTAAATAATTAAACTCATATTTTTAAAAGGCTTACACTTACTATTATAGTCAAAAAACCAAAAAAAATGGCCTATTCTCCAATTACATTTTAAGCGTTTAACAAAAATCAAGAATTTTACATTAAGCCACTTCAATTCTGAAGGTGCGATATGTATAAAATAACCAAATAGTTTCAATAAATAATATTCAGTTTTAATACCTTAAAAAATTAATGAAAATCAACATGAAAACATCCTTTCACACGTATTTTCCGCCTTAACTCAATTCATAAAAGTATGCAATTTTTTACAGCGTTTTCTTATGACAATATCACGTAAAATATCGCCCGTAAACCGACTTTATAGACAACCATTTTTTAAATTCAAATTATCGCCTATTGTTTTGAGCGGGGTTTGGGGGCCCCTAACCTCGGGGCCCTGGGCTGCAGCCCAAGTAGCCCTTAGGTAGATCCGGCCCTGTCAAAAAGAAAAAGAATAATATATATAGGCTACTTGACTCAAATATTTAATTTCATACATTAAGGGAGTATTTCATTAAGTAGGTACTTGGCTTAGGAAAACGTATTCTAACGATATCATAAATTAAAAACTTAAGATTGATAAATAAAGTTGATATTATATAAAATAAGTATTTTAGTTTTTTAATTTCTATGATAAAAACACCGAAGTTACTTCCGGAAAGGATGTCACGATACAAACACACTAAGCAAATATTATACCTTTAAACGAGCAATTCTTGTATGTATAGTCTTATGTTTGGGAAAATGCGTATTTTCGAGTTTTCATGCGTTTTTCTTTCCACGCAGAATATGTTCGCTAATTTCGTCCTGCCGGCCACTGTCCGTTTGGTTCAGCGGGTTAAGAGGCGGATGGAAAGAAACGAGTGTTACGGGTTCGAACCCCGCTCGGTGACTTACTTTTTTATAAATTTACTTTATATAATTTTTTAATTTTCATTGTTTTTAGACAAGTTTAAAAAAATTGTTAATGCTTGAGATCAAATACCTGATCTACACAGAAATCGATTGTAAATAATAATAAACTATCAACCAATATGTCGAATTGTGTTTTCGGCTGTTTTTAAAAAGTGTACTTATTTTTAAAAAAATTGTAGGTTTTGACGACCTCTGTGTATCAGTGGTTCAACATGTTGGTGCTATAGTCGGGATCGCGGGTTCGAATCCCGCCGAAGGAACAAAAAGTTTTTCTGTGTTCCTGGGTCATGGATGTGAATTAATATTAATTCATATTATGTGTATAATATAATAAAAATCTTAAATATGTGTATAATAAAGTACCCGTAGCACAAGTTCTTCGAGAACTTACCACGGGACCAGATTGACGTGGTCTAAAGCGTCTAAGATAATATATTATTATTATTTTAGGTTTCAAAATAATGTAATATTTTTTTTGTGTAATAAAACAATTATGAAACGTTTAGGACTTAAATAAAAACAAGGTCAAGTCGCATAATATATGGAACCCAAAGCATAATTAAATTAACCATAAAACTCAACAAAGTTAGACTTGTTGCCGCTAAAACTCCGACGTCCTCCATTGTCAATGGCATACAGACAACTGAACGCACCACGAGAGTGTAAGCACCCACTCGTAGGCGCGTCGCGCGAGGTGAGAAACGAGGCGAAGGGCGAAGTGAGTTGCGAGGCGAGAGTGTAAATCTTATATTAAAATAATGGTCTCAATTACGGGGACAGATTTTTGCCGGTAGAGCGCGCGACGGTCCGACGTGCACTCGTTTGAAATTACGCGGGAAGTTTAAAGTTGCTATTGACAGCTCTGGAAAGATTGAAATCTTATTATATAAAAGTTTTAGGAAATTCTTAGAAACTGTTCTCGAAAAATAGATACCGTAGAACACGGTAATTGCCTAACGGTAATTTAAAAATAATTGTAATAAATAATAGTATTGGCAACACTCGGTATAATAGTATTGGCAACACTCGGTACTCGTCGGTCTCGCACGCCTAGCGGCAGAAAAGAGAACTAAGATCTGGTCCTATTATTGTGTACATAATTATTATTAAAAAGCCTATACCGTTCGGACTCCTAGTATCTATGCTTCATGACCGTATACCATCGTTCTCAACAATGTTTATGACGCGACCCACGAAAAGCCAAAAATTTAAGTAGAAGTCTATATAGTGACGGAGTCGCAACACCGTCAATTTAAAATAATTATAATAATATGTACCTACATAGCGCGCCATTTTTATCAGCCATAGGTATGTCGTATTAGCCTTCACCGGTTCGAACGTTCGTTCGTTCGAACGATTTTTTCGACGTTCGATACAAAAGATTCGTTCAAAAAACGAATCATTTGTACACATTATATGTAGTAAGTATTTTTATTTTTCAACTGACTGCGACCCCCTTTAAAAACAAACTCGACCCCAAAGTGTCGCGACCCACTGGTTGAGAAACGATGCCGTATACTAACTGTATACGCCACAGAATACAGAACATCCAGAAACCGTCAACGCGCTTGAAAGTGAAGCCGTCATGAACACTCCAAATTGGAGTGGCTCGATGTACAGTCAGTCAGTCGATGGCCGACGCGGGCACGATTAACTGTTTTGTTTGTAATTGTGAGTTTTTAATTAATTATGCCGACTTGTGTCGTTCCCACTTGCAAAAATGCTGCTGTGACTGCAAAGAAATCACATGGGTTCACGTTTCATATTTTATAAGTAGCATATTTGCAAATCATTTGATTATAGTCAGATTATAGTATTAAATTTAAACGTGCGTGTCGTAATTGTCATAGAAAATCATGCGTTCATTTTGTAAGTGTATGTATAATGAACCAAAAACCCATTTTTTTGTTATTAGATTTTACAATAAAATACAATATATATAGGTGTACCAGAATCTCATGGCAAATAGGGAAATAAAATTTTGTAGTGTGCAATACTGGGGAAATTGGATTAAACGATCTTGATACTGGTTATAATATTCAATTATGTCTTTAGTATTATTGAACATGAATTATAATAAGACTGTATGAAGAATGTTCGGTGTATAATATACAAAACTAGCTTTTGCCTGCGGCTTCGCCCGCGTGGAAAAAACTACTTCGGCGAATAATTCTCTACCTACTTACAGCAATATACTACTGATACAATATTGAAAATGTTTTTAGGTTTGCCCAATGCAAATTGTTAAAAATGGGACCCTATCTACTCGACACGACATGCGCGACCACTTCATAATATACTTATATAATATTATATTTATCGCACTTGAATATAAATTTTACCATAATCTTATAATATCTTAAAGACTATTATTTTAAAAACTCGCATCAAAATCCGTTGCGTAGATTTAAAGATCTAAGCATACAATATACTATACCTACATGCATAGGGACAGACAGATAAAGCTACTTGTTTTATACTATGTACTATGTAATATGTAATAAGTAAAGTTATTTGACCAACAAAACTGACAAACCACCTCTGGATATTCCATAAGAATTAAGAACTGCAGTTACTATTATACGTATTCTGTGCTGCAGTTCAAAATATTCGTGAACCTCTTTATACTGTGTACGTCCCGCGTCTTCGATAGCGCGATGTAGAAACGCGAGCGCCCGCGCCGCGCAGCAACACTATATCCCTGCATTTTAAATCTATAATATCTTCGAAAATATTCCTTTTAAATTACATGCCGTAAAGGGCAGTATTGATCTATCTTAAATGCACAATGTATTTAAGGTACTTAATTGGATAAGGATTAATACTGTATTGCTTAAAATAGCTTTGTAAATAAGCTATTAAATTAAAATCAAAGATAAAGGGTAAAAAAATGGTTATTGTGGGTTATCCCTAAGAGATAGACATATGCCATCGCGGACTTTTTTGTAGGCTTTTTTAAGATGAATAATAAAACTGTAGTACATAATTTTGAGCTATCTCGTAGTGTTCAGCCAGCATTTTCAATGTAAGCGCAAAATATGTGATTATTTAGGACTTTAGAAACTTTTTTAAAATTATCTGTGTACCTCTACTATGTTATGCATGTTATATACCTAAAAACCTTCCCGTTAAATCACTTTATCTGTTAAAAAAACGGCATCAAAATCCATTGCGTAGTTTTAAAGATTTAAGCATACATAGGGACAGACAAAAAAGGGACTTTGTTTTATACTATGTAATATAATGATATTTCATGAAAAATAAATCAATCGTGAATTACTTTATACTTATACTTATTTATTACGAATAACATACAATTAAATTGGCAACAGTTTATTTAATGTTGGAATTTCCTTCCGAACTGTATAGAACTCGTTTACTTCATTCCTAATCAACTATAAATTGAAACTGTCTTATGTTGATTTTCTTTTTTCCTCCTCTCCTCCTTTTACCAGGCATGGAAAACAAACCATCATTCAATGTGCCATCAGCTACGATTCACCGTATAGTAATACTGGAAATACCTTTAAAGAAGTCACAATAATTACCTAATAAAATATAAAAAAACTAAAAGTATCAAAACAACTCACTCTAACTTACCGGTCAACTCTACCACGAGCTTTAAATTATAAGATTGAGTTCGATTTACACCTTCTTCTTTCTGTATTTTACTATAGACATAGAAAACAATATTTCTCGCTTGAGATGGAATTGCCTTTTTGGATATTTTCACGAAAACAACAAAATCCAAGAACATAATCACAAAATTTTAGCAGCGGTTGACAGATCACGTACTTCGATTTGACGGGTCATACTTGACATTGCCATATGAAAATCACATTTTTTATTTTTTTTTAAATGCCATCAGATTCTGGTAGACCTATACCTACTTTATTGCACTTAAGCGAAATTTTACTGACACGGAGAGAACTTTCTCCATGATCTTGATAGGAAATTCTTCTTTATAATTACATACTCACATAGCACATAGTTAAAGTCTTTTTGTGGGAGTTAAATAACGACTAAGCGAGCTAAATAACCTGCTTGTTGAAATGCATTTAATTGATTATCAACCGACTTCCAAAAAAGGAAATAAGATTTTGCACCAAGGCAAGGTATACCCTGGATCCAAAAGCACGGAACAAAACTCCTCAGTCTTTAAAGATACGCGTTTGGAAATTTCGGCATTGTGCAAAGAACTGCAAGCATATGCCACTATGTAATTTACAGTAATAATTATCATCATCATCTTATTTACAATACCTAATATTTAATAACTAGCTTTTGCACGCGACTTCGTCCGCGTGGAATAGTTACTTTGGGATATCGCTAAAATTTACCCGCGACTTCATTTACGTAGAAGGAGGAGCGCTTGCCCGCAACTCACGACTGCCCGCAGCGCGCCGCACATCATTATTGCGCGCTGATTATTTTATTACTGCGATATCTTCTAAAATACTTATTGAAATCAAATGATGTAAATGGCAAATTTCTTCTAAATTAAATGCTTGTAATGAATAACGTATTTATTTGGATAAGGATTAATATCATCTTTATGAAAACACCCTCACAAATAATGCTTAATTTTAGAACAAATTTGGTTAGCATAAAAAGGTTATGTGAGTCAACCTTAAAAGATAGACATATACTGTCGCGGATTTTTTTTTAGAACTTTTAAAGGGGAACAATTCTGTCATACATAATTTTAGCGAAACTTTAACCGTTTCCGCAGCGTACGCAGCGAAAGCTCTCAAAAGGGAAAAAAACACCCCGATTTTGAAACATTATTGATTGGAGCTCCGCTCGTTTTGAGCTTAGCATGATGTTATATAGCCTAAAGCCTTCCTCGATAAATGGACTATCCAACACAAAAAGAATTTTTCAATTCGAACCAGTATTGAGCTTAGCATGATGTTATATAGCCTAAAGCCTTCCTCGATAAATGGATTATCCAACACAAAAATAATTTTTCAAATCGAACCAGTAGTTCCTGAGATTAGCGCGTTCAAACAAACAAACAAACAAACTCTTCAGCTTTATAATTTTAGTATAGACTAGCGACCCGCCCCGGCTTCGCACGAGTACAATACTGATACTAATACTACAGAATATCACCCACTTCGCAACGGACCGTGCAGCAGAAATCGTAATATTTTAATTTCGCCATAACTTCAAAACCAAACGTCAAACTGTAATCATTCAAAGACCAAATATTATTTACATAAACTGTACTTAGTGATGAAATAATTTATTTTGATAATGATTAATAGCATGACTAAATAAACGTTAAAATGTTTAAATGAATGATCCAAAAAAATTCAAGATTTCTAAATAAAAAAATGGTTGCTGTGCCTCACTCGACATAGATAGGCGGACTTTTTTTAAAATATTTATAAGATCTACAATTAATTAGAACATTTTATGGTTCTATCTTTTATAGTTTAGGCAGCGTACGCAAAATAAGTAACTTTTCTGGTTGAATTTTTACACCTTGTGTCCGAAAAACCCAAATATCTTACGGATCCCTATATTTTCCAAAATAAAATTTAGCCTACGTTACTCGTGGATAATATAGCTTTCGAATGGTGAAAGAATTTTTGAAATCGGTCCAGTACTTTTTGAGCCTATTCATTACAAATAAACAAACAAACAAACAAACATACAAACAAAGTTTTCCTCTTTATAATATTAGTATAGATTGAAACTTGGCGCGTATTCAATAATTATACATTCGATCGTTTATTAAACGTTCATAAAATGTTATTTAATAATAATTTAACAAATATCAATAAAAAAGGTAAAATTATTATTTTTAAACAGAAATTAAACCGACTTTCAAAGTAAAATACACAAAAAAAGAATGAAATAAAACTTATTTTCTAAGTAAGTCCCCTTTTAAATTAGGCTAAAATTTTTACTATTTCTTTACTCAATCTTCTTAATTTTAAAGTCGATACCCCCAAATATAAAAGCTAAATATGTTATAATATGAAAGTTAATCACATAAGTGTAAGTTGTAATTGGTTAGTTTTATAAACAATTGCTTTATTATTATCCACGCGAACTTAGATCATATACTACAGGATAAGGCACGCGGGGAAATTTTCAAACAAAACTTTCTCCCAATTTTGGTGCGGGGAGGGTAACTCCCACAATGAAAACAAAATCACACATTCACAAAAATATTGTAATCGTTACAAACTCACACATTTATAAAACTGCAACACTAGCTTATTTATATCACACAAATAAGACTCGCGCTAATATAACAGTGTAGCGTACGCACTAATACACTGGCATGCTAAGTGATGTTACCAATGCAAATTTTCAAAGTCAAAGTCAAAGTCAAATTTTTTTATTCAAAGTGGGTATTTTTTATACACTTATTGAACGTCGGTATACATGATGCCTACCACCGGTTCGGGAACTAGCCCGGCGAGAAGAACCGGCGTAAGAAACTCGCGCGGGGCCATCTTTTACCAAAAAGATGGAAAATTGTTCTTTTTAAAATAAAAAATGTATAACAATGTTATGACTAAAACTATATAACTAGAGTACAATAGTATATGGAAGTAGCCTTGCAGGGGGCCACCTCATTCCCAAGGTGTGCTATCGTTCATGAAATCATTAAGTTTATAATAAGCTTTACTACACAAACGTTCTTTAATTAATTTTTTAAATTTATTGATTGAAAAATGTTGAACGTTTTCTGGGATCCTATTGTATATGCGTATACATTGGCCTTTAAACGAATTCTTTACTTTACTAAGTCTAGTCACTGGTACATCAAGCTTATTCTTATTTCGAGTATTTCTATCGTGGTTGTCACTTTTCTTTTTGAATAGGCTTAATTTTTTTTTAACATATAGTACAATTATATCGATATATTGTTGATATGAATTTGTATTGGTCACATCTTCGTTATTTGAAAATAATGTAGTTTGTTGAAATAAAACCATTCCGAATAATTCCGATATACATATTATATTATATTACACGTAAAAGTTATGGCAGCAATAGAAAACATCACATACATAAGCAGTAAATACAGTCTATTCACGTTAAGTTTGCAGTGAGTCGTCAGTACAATTTACAAATGTTAAGCTGGCTTACCTTTATTGTCAAACGTGAATACGAGCTAAGCGTCATTGCTTTCTAGAAATTTGCACTGATGACTCACTGCAAACTTAACGCGTACCTATAGGCTGTATTTACCACTTATCTATGTGAAGCTTATTAAAACCGGCATAGCTTCTACGTATACTATAGACTGCACATACGCACATACATACGCTAATACTCACATGTACACGTAGATATTATTATGAACACTAAACATACAACTCTCCTTTTTTGCAAACATCAAAGCAAAAAATAACCTAACCTAACCAAGAATATATTATCAGGACACGTCTAATGAGGGTTCCGTAACTATAAACGCGTAATATTTTTTCAAATTACTTCAAAAGTTACTGTCTGATTTGATTCAAAATATTTTTCCTAAAGAGTTATTAGCATAATCTATCAGCATAGAAAATTGTAAGTTTTTAAGTCTTATGGTTTAGAAATGCTAGGGGGGACCAACTTATAAATCACTTTGGAGGCCGATTACTCGAAAATGGTTGACTTTATAAAAAACTTATGTATGAAACCTTGCCTTTATTTTAAAATACCTATTAAACAATACCCCACACGATGGGATAGAAAGAAAAAAAAGTTCATCCCCACTTCACATGCATAGAGAGCCACACCTAGAATATCTTATACGTTTAAACGAGCAATTCTTGTATATTTATTTATATGTATATAACCGTGATCTTGGAAACGGCTCTAACGATTTCGCTGAAATTTGGTATAATATGGGGGTTTTCGGGGGTACACAATCGATCTAGATTAGTCTTATGTTTGGGAAAATGCGTGTTCGTGTTTTAATGCGTTTTTCTTTCCACGCAGAATATGGTCGCTAATTTCGTCCTGCCGGCCGCTGTTCGTTTGGTCCAGCGGGTTAAGACGCGAAAGGCAAGAAACGAGTGTTACGGGTTCGAAACCTGCTCGGTGCCTTACTTTTCTTTTTATTTTTATATGTTCAAGTTTATATAATTATATTTTTTTGATTTTTTATTGTTTTACATCTACACAGAAATCGATTGTAAATAATAATAATTGTCAGTTCACATTTTACTTTTTGAGTTTATGTAGATTATCACCTAAACACCACCCACCATATTATAATAAACAGTCGCCCAGGTACTAAAATTATTATTATTTATGATGCCAAATCCGAGATCTATGATCTAGCTACCTATTACTAATCTGTGATTTATGACTGTACCAAATTTCATCCATTTATATTCATACTTAGGCTAACGGTAGAAGCGCGGACAGACAGACAGACGGACGGACAGAGCGAAACTATAAGCGTTCCTCAAGTATTACGGAACCCTTAAAATGAACTGCGCTTCAAACGAGGAATACTTGTGTCCCTCTGGCTGGGAACATCTTGATTTTATAACGATACCCCATAGTCCATATTTCAAACATCCAAATAACCTGTTCAGCCTTTCAAGTTTCAAAGTTGCGGTGGGGTAAATAATAAACATCACGTACATACACGCACATTTTATACTCCTTGCTTGATCTGTCGTTTAAACGTTAAACGTTTCAGCGAAACGAGGTGGCGCTGCAGTCGTCACGATCGTATCAGCTCCGCGTATTTTTTGCAATTAAAAATATAAAAATCCGGAATTAGTGTAAAAAAAGCTATTTATTTTAAATGTTATAATATGGACCCATAGTACAAGTGTTTGTGAAAGTTTTACTTATCAAAAACGAACAAAAAACTGAAATAAAAAAGTGACCAGTGAACCCATATAAAAATTCCAGAAGTGAATAATAGTGTAGAAAAATAATTAACTACATTGAAAATAGATAAATTAAAACAAACTGTTGATATTATTAAGACATTCTTAACAGAATACAAGTGCCTATTAACTAAAATCAATTCTAAAATCAATTTTAAATGAAAATTATAATATGTGAAAAAAAAGTGGGTATATAAAATCCTTGTTCGAGTTTGAAAGTAAAAGGACTATTAAAAGTAACGGACTTTTGTTAAGCTTTACGCTCTACAAATTTATTCAACTAATTTGACCACATTCGTCATCACTTTAGTAGCTCTGTTAGCGGCAGCCACAAGTATGATTGCAAGAAGTCCATGGTTCAAATCCACATGACGAGACTTTTTGTATAAAAATAATTGTACTTCTGTTTCATAAAGCAAAATTGACCACTGTTCAAAGATAGCACTATTAAAGGCAACAATCACATTACTAACAACAGAAAGTTATCAATTGTTAACAACAGGTGGCGTTATAATAATTGTAGTGTAAACTAAAGTTGTGAATATTGACTATGGAAAACAATAATATTACTTTTAGAAAACCGCTTGCACTTAGGCGAGGCAAATCTGAAATGGATCTTAGTACATTAAATATAGACGATACACTAGCTAGTTCAGAAGACTTGAACCTATCGATAAGAAGTGTTCCTGAACTAATACAAAAAGAAACACCAGAGGTTACTGCATTAAAACATCAAATTGAAATCCTAGAATTAGAAAAAGATAGCGCACAAGAAGAAATTATAAATCTCAACTTGGAATGCTCACAATTAAAAAAAATAATCATTGAAAAAAATAAACAGTTGGACTTTTTAAAAAATATAGCAACACCTACAGTTACCCCAATCACAGCTTCCACTTACCGAAAATGTCAAACACCGACTATTCAAAAAATAAATTACCTCAGAACAAAATCATCATACATATCACCAATCAATCTTGCGGAAAGAAGTTTTTTAAATACACCCAAAAGTCACTTACCTAAAAGACCGACTTCTCCTCTGGAAGGTTTCGCCACAATCATCAGTCCCAAGAAACGCAGAATACCAACCAAATCACTAGAAAAATCACTAGAAAAAACACATGCAACCCAATACCCATCGACATCAGCCGAGCTAATCAGCCCCAGCTCCATTAATGCCAAGAAAAAAATATACATACTGGGAGACGAGCAGGTCAGAGGTCTTGCATCGCAGATTCTTTATGATAGGAACAAAAGAGACGACCACACATACGACGTCCTTGGCATAATATTGTCTTCAGCTAATAGTAAAGATATACTCCAATATTGCGAGAATTTAAAAATCTCACTAAAACATGAAGATATTGTGATCCTAGCAGTTGGAGCAAACGATAAAAACCCTTACTCTACTATATCAAACATTAGTAATATTCTATATATGCTGCGTCATCACAGTGTCTTCATTTTAGATGTTCAATATAACCCATATTTAAATACAAATTTATTAAATAATAAGATAAAACTAATAGCTAATACTTTTAAAAATTGTACATGTATACAACTAAACAATTTTCATTTAAAAAAATATAAAAAGGGATTGAATAGAATATTAAGTTTGAAATTATATGTTGAAATTGAATATTTAGAGTTAAGTAAAAAATGTATAAAGAATAATAATATCAATTCGCTATTTTCTAACAAAAAAAGCGACCACACAAAAGGTACAATACCATTTTATTTTCCACCGATTGCAAAAAATCACCCGAATATATTAGATGAAACAAAACCACATAAAATTTCAACACCTACAAATTTTTTTCGTTAACAAAACAACCTTACGTTTAACTTTATTGCATCAAAATATTCAAGGAGTTTTAGGTAAACTGGACAAAATAGAGGCAACTCTCCAGGAACTCCAGCCTCATATTGATATATTATGCTTCTGTGAAATATTTATAAGGAGAGGGTCAGAAGCAAATCTTAATTTAAATAACTTTCATGTGTCATCAATTTTTACCCGTCCACATCAGCGTAGAGGAGGAACCTGTATAATGGTAAACAACAAATATGAATCTAGACAAATAAATATCTCTCCAGAGCCGATTCTCTACAGATTTGAATATTGTATTAGCGACATTCCTAGAGCCAACTTATTAGTCGTTTGTCTTTATAGAACACCTAAATATGAAACCTACTCAAAAGATGCTCAATTCTTTCTAGTAAAATTTAACGAGCTTCTCAGTACCCTGGAAAAAAAATATAGTAAAAAACACCTTATTGTCTGCGGAGACTGGAACCTAAATATTATAAAAAATGATAAATACTGCAAAGACTTGATGTCTACATTGACTAATTATAATCTGCGAAATCATATAACCAAACCTACAAGGAATATGTCGTGTATTGACTTGATAACCAGTAACATTCCATCCGCAAAACCTGACATACACTATCTTATGCTGTCCGACCATGAAACCGCGCAATCGCTACATTTTGAAATCGAAGACAACCTTAATCTACAAAAGAAAATACCAAAATTTTGGTTTGAAACTAAACGAGATATGAGTAACGAAAATATGTCTAAATTTATAAACTGCATATCAGCCCTATCTTTTTCCGAAGTCACGTCTGAAAACAACACCCAAAAATCTTTTGACGTTTTTCATGACTTGCTCATACTTTTTCATAAACTATGTTTCCCTGTCATAACTGTAAAACTAAATAACAAAACTATTAAAAATAAATGGATTACCAAAGGTATAAAAAGATGCTGCTTGAAGAAAAGGTCCCTATACATTAAATATAAAATGTCAAATAATAATAAAAATGATAAAATATTATACAAAAATTACTCAAAAATGCTTAAAAAATGCATGCATAAATCGCGAAAAATTGATAATACTAATTATATTAAAAATGCTGATAATAAATGTAAAGCCTCATGGAATGTAATCAAACAAACAATGACAAACAATAAGGCTATAACAGAAATAAATACAATACTCGATGACAATAATGAAACATACAGTGATCCTACAATAATAGCAGAATTATTTAACAATTTTTTCACAAGAATAAATAAAAAAAATGACATATTATATAATAATACTAACAACCTAACTAACACTGATAATATAAATAGCAATAATGACAATACAATTTTCTTAAGACCAACAACTCCTCTTGACATTTATAAAATCATTTTATCCTTAAATAATACTAAATCAACTGGATACGATGACATTAATACAAATATACTAAAAAAATGTGCCAAATACCTAGCAAAACCACTGTCCCATATAATTAACCAATCGTTTGTAGAAGGCGTCTTTCCTTCTAGATTAAAATACTGTGTTGTAAAACCACTCTTTAAAAAGGGTAAAAGAGAGATTATGAACAATTATCGGCCAATAACCCTAATCCCTGTACTTTCAAAAATATTCGAAAAAGCCATATACCAACAAATTGATGTCTTTATGACAAAATATAATGTAATAACCCCTCAACAATATGGCTTCCGTAAAAATTGCTCCACAAACTCAGCATGTTTTAGATTAACAAAAACTGTAACAGAAAGTCTAAGTCAAGGCAACCGTGTTGTCTCTATCTTTCTTGACATGTCAAAAGCCTTTGACCGAGTGAATCATAAGATACTCCTCAATAAGTTAGCAAAATACGGAATAAGGGGCAATGCATTAGACTGGATTACTTCTTATTTAAATAGCCGTTCACAATGCGTTGAAATATCAAAATTTACAAAAATAGACAATTTCAAAAAGGTTTACAGATCAAAATACATTGTAAACGAATGCGGAATCCCCCAGGGAAGTATCTTAGGTCCTCAGCTATTTCTCATCTATATTAATGATTTCCCAAAATGTATTACCCATGACTCAATATTATTTGCTGACGATATAACTATAATAATTAAAGATAAAAATAATAATCCTTTGACATTTGAAAATGACATTAATAATACACTTAATTTGACAAAACAATGGATAGAAAAAAATAACTTAATTATAAATATTGACAAAACTAATATCATAGAACATCAAACATATAATAGTAAATCAATGAATTTAAATATTGTATTAGATGGTAAAACTGTTGAATTTGTAGATAACACAGTGTTCCTAGGAGTTAGTATTGATAAATATTTTAATTGGAAAAAACACATTGAAAATACTTGTTTAAAATTAGACCGATTCGTTTTTGTGTTAAATCGACTGAGAAATGTGAGTACCAACGAATCGGCGTTATTAGCATACCATGGCTATGTAGCGTCAGTGCTAAGATATGGTATCATCCTCTGGGGTAATTCAACAGATTGCGAAAAAGTATTTGTCGCTCAGAAAAAATGTATACGTGCAATATTTGGTGCAAAACCCACAGAAAGCTGTCGACCACTTTTTAAAAAAATTAATTGTTTGCCTGTGCCTTGTATGTATATATATGAAATGAATGTATTTATTAAGAATAACATCGGCCTATTCGAACAAAAATCTAATAACACAAGTCGATCCTTAAGACACACAAATAAATTATGTGTACCTGTACAAAAATTAGATGTTTACAAAAAAAATGCTTACTGTATGGGAATTAAAATTTATAACCATTTACCAGATAATATAAAAAACAATAACCCTAGAATGTTTAAAAGACAACTATTTCAACTATTAATAAATAAATGCTACTACTCTGTAAATGATTATATAAATGATAAAGAATTAAATAAAATGTAAATAATTATAATACAAAGAATAAATTGTTAAACTATATTACTAAAATTACAATAAAAATGTAGAAAATAATTTAAATAAGTTAGATTTAAGGCTTTTTTTTAATATTTGCACGCCGTATGTGGCAGAATGTGTTTGTACCTATTATAATAACTGTAACATCATTTATACCATGTTCTGGCAAATAAACGATTGATTGATTGATTGATTGAAAAAGTGTAAAAGCAATCCAATATTTTTACATCACAAAATATAAAATTAGTATACCAAGAAAAAAATTTAATTTTTATCGACATCGTTATTCTAGTGATTGTCACGTCACTCAAAAAGTAATAAAAAAAATCCGCCATGTTTCGAGAATTAAGTGCTATAATAAAATTCGAATCTATTACATAGGAAATAAAGACTAAAATTCTATATCTAACAACAATATTCTCGTGGGGAGTGCGTGTCTCGTGGGGAGTACAATCGAATATTCTACGATTATCTGTCTCGTGTACACCGCTATTCGATACATCGTCGATTTTTATGAAATTACATTCAAATAGAAATATACAATAATTAAATAAAAAAATACTCACAAATGAAAGGTTATTCCATCTTTTTTAAGATTCGACGTGTTGGACTTGTTTTTACAGGACATAAGAGCACAAATCGGCATTTTTAGCGGAGCATTTCGGACGTCCTTTCGATGCTATACCGTTGCACATAATGGTTAAAATCGATTACGCAAATAGTTTTTATGAACGCATTAGATTCAAAAATCTTATACCTCGGCAGAGGGGAAAGCTCATGTAAGGCGTATCCCGTAGTATATGATCTAAGCACGCGAATGAAGCCGTAGACGGAAATCTATGGTTTAAAATATATATATTTAAGTATTTGTAATAATTCACTACGTCTTGTAGTATGTAATACATAAAATGTTAATAAATACTTATATATTATGTATTAGGAATATAATAAAACACTTATGAATTCCGAATATGTCAATAAAAATATTTGTGAATGATTATTTTTCGAGAAAATAGGAAAAATATCGTAACAGGGTAAATGATTAGCATCCGGTGCTGGATTTGCAGGCTGCGTATTCAGTGACACACATTCTCTATGGTCAACTTATTTTTATTCTATGTAAAAAACAAAGAATAAACATCATAGTGTGGATTGTCTATGTGCCGTCAGCGTCGGTTTGCATTTGAAAATTGCTAACTGTTGTCAAACAAATTTTTAAATTGTGAGTTGTGTGACTAATGTGTAGCTAAAAATTAAAATTGTGCCATAATTTTATAAATATATTGGACTATGGATAATTCAAATAGCGAAAATGAAGCACAAAAACCACTACGTTCGCCTCCGCGACGGAGACGTTCGACATTTTTTGAGAGGCGCGATTCTATAAGTACCTACCTTTGATTTGGTTGTTTAGACGTTTATTTTTAAATCAATTTAATTCTATGCAACATAAAACTTACACATATACATGCTTATTTTCAGTTTCACCGCCTTTATCCGAAAATATTGATCCCAATGTTTATTATAAATTAAGACCAATGGATGAAAAACAGGATCTAAATCTCCAGGCGTATGTATATTGAATTGACCCATTTTTTTTTTTTCTTATAGAAAGTTAAAACATTGCTCATGTTATCCTCTGTAGGTGTCAATCTCTTGAATGAATAACCTTGTTTTAAAGTAATTTTTGTGTTTGGTGTCATAACAATTATTTATGTACTGATGTATTTCAGCTATTCTGAAAAACTAATGGCAGAGAAGGAGCAATGGAAAAAAGAAGTAAATAACAGAAGAAATATGTACCACGATTTGAGGCAGTATGTAAAAAATATTACATTGCATTAAAGTACAGACAACACGGAGAAAACTAGTGCACAACTATTTTTTTTTTCAAAGTTTCTAAACTTGTGAAATTTTTCAGGCAATATCAAATGGCAGCGAAAGCACCTAGCAGATCAAGAATCACATATTCAGTACTATCTGACGAGGATATTGAGTTTGTTAAAGCAAAAGTCAACATTTCCAAGCTCATAGACAGTCAACAAAAACTACACCAATCTATTATAGAAACACAACAATTATACAGGCGAGCGAATGAGTTAGATGATGTTTTACTTAATTATTGTGAAGACAAAGTGAAAAAGGTTACCGATTACATTCTAGAGAATAGTACTGTGGAGCCTAAAGAATAGATGCTTACTATTGTTGTGGTTAAAAGTGATTTTTAAGGTTAATGCGCACCTAGACCTGTGCAGTACGCTGCATGAGCTGAATGCACCGAATCTTAGGGAGAATAACAGTGTTGTCAGCAGACTAATTTCTTACTGGAAAATTGCCATGTTTTAAGGAAAAAATCATTTACCTATTTACATACATACAAAACTATCTTAATATTCCCATAAAAAAAAATTACACAAAACAAACCTAACCTAACCAAAAGTATGTCAGGACATGTCTAAGGAGCATTCTGTAACTTTCAATGTGCAATAGGCTTTCTTCGATATACTTTAAAAGTTATTAATGCCAGGGCTTTGGAGGCCAATTACTTGAAAATAGTTGACTTCGTCAAAAATTTATTTTTGAGGTATTGCCTTTATTTTAAAAGACCTATTCAACAATACACCACATAATGGGGTAGAAGAGCCACCCCAAAAATACGTAATTATTATTATTTTATGATGCCAAAACAGAGATCTATAACTATACCAAATTTCATCCATTTATAATAAAATTACAGAAGTTAGAAGCGTGGACAGACAGACAGGTGGACGGAAAGATCGAAACTATAAGGTTTGCTTATGTATTACAGAACCCTAAAAAAGTCACATGAGAACTAAACAAATATAAAACAAAGTGAAAAACATAGTTTCTAATTTCCGTAAAACACGGTTACACCAGCCCTGGATCTATGGGGGGAGGCAACTGGGGGCAATTGTCCCGGGCGACAGTTTCATGGCACTAATATTTCGAAATCTTGTCTCAAATCCTTGAGATGAATTCGAAATATCGAACAAATATCAAATACGAAGCCTCTTTTCCTTAAATCATAAAAGTTTTCAAGTAATCGAATTATAATATTATTAGTTAGTTTTTGAACACATACTAATAGATTTATGAACGCATCGTAACAGATCAAGTAAATTTGATCTGTTAAGATGTGATGCAACAGGGGGGGGGGGATATCAAGTGTTGTGTTTTTGCCCTGGTTCGAGAAATTCGTAGACCCGCCACTGGGTAACACTGTCAGAATGCGGATGACGTCATCCGCGCGCACCAATCGAAAGCGCTGATGACGTCATACGCAAGCGCTGGTGGAATCAGTATACCTACAGCATTTTACTGAAATGCGATTTGCAGCGCGGATTTCATGCGTATGAAGGATTGAAATGAAGATTTATAAAATGCGATGATTGCGGCGCGTGCGGCTCCTTCGGCGCGTCTAGGGGGCGCGTTCACCTTTATTGTGATGCTAAGTAATTTTAAGCCGTCTTACAACAAGTAAGACGGCTTAAAATTTAACTACCTATGTAAATTGATGGAATTTATGTCATTTCAATTCAATGTGTTATAATATTTTTAGTGTTAGCAACACTTGTGTAATATATTTGTAAATAATAATTTATAAATAAGATAATGTATTAAAAACAAATCATTTTACTGCCACCTATGAAGGTAGTAGAAAAAAGTATAATATTCTAAAGTCTAAACTATCCTCTGTTTATTTAGACAACTGTGAGTAGGGTTACCATATCTCAGGATTTGTCCTGAGATTTCAGGATTTTTCGACTCTTCTCAGGATTCCGGCCGGATTTAGCAAATCTAGTGATAGCTCAGGATTTTCAATAAAACACAGGTTACATTTTAAAGATCTCTCTTATTAAACTACTAAAAATAATTTTCTTTTAGTAACAATTGCAGTTAAAATCAATACTTATTTATCAAAGTGAAACAAACTAAAAATAATCTTCTTTTGGTAACAATTGCAGTTAAAATCAAAAAAGTCGCGTAAAACGCGTGCGCAAGATAATAATACGTTTTTGAGAGAAAATTCTCAAGCTGTAGAAAATCTCAGGACTTTTCCATGGAAATCAGGCCTTTTCTTCGGACCAGTGGCGTAGCTATCGTAGGGCTAGGTGGTGCAGTACACCAGGGCCCCGAAGCTCAAGGGGCCCTCTAGCCTCAGCTTTGAAAAGAGAGGAGCATATATAAGAAAAAAGGAAAAAAAAATCCCACCAAAACATTATGTAAAAAACTAGCCAAGTCTCGATGGAGCTGCTTGTTTATCTCTAAAAAGTAATGAAATCTAGACAAAGTCGTGCCAAGTCTAAGGATCCTTACTGCGATTTATTTATTATAGTTAATGTTGTGTGACTTGGCCGTTGAAAATTCTTTATACGTTACAAGTCAATTGTGTTTACACGTAATGTTATATCAGATTCTGTTGTAACTACCTATGTTTGTTAAGCGAGATAATAGCCCATACTGGTATTGGTAATTGGACGCTAGTGTCTTATTTTAGGCTATTGTTGATTGTATAACACATGTATTGGAGCAATGGTGTCATGGAGCCCCTTTTGTCCCCTTGTGTACTCTTCAATGGCCAAGTCACACAACATTAACTATAATAATAAATAAATCGCAGTAAGGATCCTTAGACTTGGCACGACTTTGTCTAGATTTCATTACTTTTTAGAGATAAACAAGCAGCTCCATCGAGACTTGGCTAGTTTTTTACAGAATGTTTTGGTGGGATTTCACTTCTTTTTGTAGAAACGTAGGAATATTGATTTATTTTACTAGATTTTAGTGTAATTTGTTTATTTAATTTGTGTAATGTTAGAGTAGAATAAAGTTAATTGTTCGACTATTTCTTCTTGTAAACTTGTAAGTATAAGTATAAAAGCCAGTCCAGTCTTATCCAGAGTTTTCCTTTAATTTTATTTATATGCGTATTAAAAGCAGAAGGGGAGGCATTCGCCCAGCAGTGGGACGCTACGGGCTAGATTAAATTAGAAGATGTGTCCCACTTCACTGGATTTTTGCAATGACAGTCGATTTTTTTATGTACCAATAGTAGAAGGGGGTATTACCATATCTCTAATCAGCTGAGACCAGCTGAGGGTTCTTCATCAGATACTCAGACCTTCGATTTTTGACATTAAATAAAGTGGCCCACCAAGTTGAATATTTTTTGTAAAGGCAGTATGTCGATCTCTAATAGTTTGGTTGGGCTCTTGTGTTTTCTAATAAGGGTCACCAGGTACTCGATCTTCGATTATCCTAGTTTTTAACCCCCGACGCAAAAAGAGGGGTGTTATAAGTTTGACGTGTCTGTCTGTCTGTCTGTCGGTCTGTCTGTCTGTCTGTCAGTGTGTGTGTGTCTGTCTGTCTGTGGCATCATAGCTCCCGAACGGATAGCGATTTCAATTTAGTTTCTTTTGTATTAAAGGTGACTTACATGCGAGTGTTCTTAGACATGTTTGATGAAAATCGGTTGAGCCGTTTAAAAGTTGTGGGGGGTGAAAGCGGGGAAGAATAACCAAATGTGCAAATATACTCGAGTGGGATCTCAAATGAAAGCGCACTGAAAGAGAATATTGATGACTTAATCGAGAGTGTTTGTAGCTTCGTTTGATGAGAAAATTGGTGGTGGGAAGATGATCAGCTCTTTTCTAGTTGATGAGGGGATCTGACTAACTTTCCAATGTCCGATCGTTTCGAAATTTGGTACCGTGTTACTTCAACGATATTCAAAGAACATGGTAAGGTAACCATGACCTGATCAGCCATTTGAAGATGATCAGCTCTTTTCTAGTTGATGAGGGGATCTGACTAACTTTCTTATGTCTGATCGATTCGAAATTTGGTACCGTGTTACTTCAACGATATTTAAAGAACATGGTAAGGTAACCATTACCTGATTAGCCGTTTGAGATCATCTTTTCTTTATTAGTTGATGAGGGGATCTGACTATCGTCCACATGTCCTATCGATTCGAAATTTGGAACCATGTTAGGTACTTCAATGATGTTGAAAGTATGTATATGGTAAGGTAACCATTATTTATACCTACTTTAAAAAGGATAAAATAAAAGTTAAATTAAAAATTTTAAAAACCTCCCGACACAAAAAATAAACTCTAAAAAATAAAAAAAAAATATTTTAAACCTATTATAATTATATTATCACATATAATATTATGTAAGTTGAAATATTTTTATTTTCCAATCGTCGTCTCGTCGGGGGACCGCTATGTGAGAAAAATAGGTGTAGTCGCAGAATGAACTAAAGAATTTACTCCGAAAAAAATTCGCTCATACCTAAATGTAATTCGTAATAATTAATTAGCTGTTGTTGTAAAAATACTTTATAAACTTCAGTGGTCCCCCGACGAGGCGACGATTGGAAAATAAAAATATTTCAACTTACAAAATATTATATGTGATAATATAATTATAATAGGTTTAAAATATTATTTTTTATTTTTTAAAGTTTATTTTTTGTGTCGGGAGGTTTTTAAAATTTTTAATTTTATTATAGTTTTCCCTTTATGTGGCCATTAAACCCTACCTCTGTCCCAAATTTCAGCTCTCTGAATTTATGGGAAGTACTAGTTCTATTTAGTTCTATTCTGATGATCATGAGTGAGTGACTGGGTGAGTGTCATAAATGCGAAACTTTGCTTTCGTTTAACTTCGGAACTAAATGACCTACAGACTTAAAATTTTGGATTTTCTGCGTTCTGGTCTTATCCAGAGGTTCTCAAATAAGGGCCTGAAAATGCGGCGAAATGGTTCCAGTAAATAATGGTACGGCAGTGTTTGCTTCGCGCTTGACTTGGCGGGGGCACTGCCGTGCCCCCAGATCGACGTTCTGATCTTATCCAGAGGTTCTCAAATAGAGGCCTGAAAATGCGGCGAAATGGTTCCCGTAAATAACTGTACGGCAGTGTTTGCTTCGCGCTTGACTTGGCGGGGGCACTGCCGTGCCCCCAGAACGATTATCCTAGTTTTTATAGTTTTCCCTTTATGTGGCCATTAAACCCTAACTCTGTACCAAATTTCAGCTCTCTGAGTTTATGGGAAGTACTAGTTCTATTTTGATGATCATGAGTGAGTGAGTGAGTGAGTGAGTAAGTGAGTGAGTGAGTGAGTGTCGTAAATGCGAAACTTTGCTTTCGCTTAACTTCGGAACTAAATGACCTACAGACTTGAAATTTTGGATTTTATGTATGTGATTATAGCTTACTAGATGACGAAAATTTCTGCATTCTGGTCTTATCCAGAGGTTCTCAAATAGGGGCCTGAAAATGCGGCGAAATGGTTCCAGTAAAGGATGGTACGGCAGTGTTTGCTTCGCGCTCAACTTGGCGGGTGCACTGCCGTGCCCCCAGATCTTGTGAGCAGGTTCGAGACTCGAGGTTCGATTTTTTTTTCTTTTTTTTTTTTATGTTGTTAAATGTTAAATGAACACCAACAATTACAAGACTTCTGATTTAAGATTTTCAACACATGCGCTAAGCGTCCTCGATGAGCATGTGCTGTTTGTTATCGTTATTTCAGTTATTTGGTATTTGATAGTTGGGATGAGTACGCCCGTAGCACATTAGATCAGCGATAAACTCAGGTGCTTGACGGTCGTGAGATCAATTCGACAATTCCATACTCCACCTATATTAACTTTTTCGTCAAGTTTTCATTCCCTCTTGCCTTGAATCAGTTCTCATTTATGATATTCATTGCGATGTTTTCAACTTTCTGGGGGTTGACGTTAGGTCGACTAGGTGTGTCACTGACCGTTACAATTCGTTTTCCCTACTACCAGCACCAGCCTTATTTCATCTTTCATCAACTATCGCCACTAATGCAAATGCTACTATTTCTATTCCGCTCATTTATCCATCTGGCACCATATTCTGCTAGAACTCATTTTCGCTAAAAAAAATCCGATGACAAAACATGTATGATACAGGATACAGGTTGCAGCACAACGGTATTCGTATAATCTATAATAACTCTCAAACTTTTAACTTGATCGACAACGAAAAATAGAAAACGTTTTTCTAATTCTAAACTCAAGTTCAAATTGAAGAATGAGCTATTATCTCAGACCAATTAAAAAGTATAGACAGACTTCTACGAACAATCATCTGTATAATAAATCATCATGTCGCTGGTTTGCGAGAATAGCGACGGAACTAAAAGTAATTGATTTTAGAGTATGGCACTTTTAAATTTCTTTATAAATGTTTTGGTGCATACCGCTAAATGTAAATGATTTATTGAGGGTTTGACTTTACCGATTAAAGGAAAATATATATATTAGTATCAAAACACATAAAAATATTTTAAAACTTTTATTAAAATTATAAAAAAATCGTCATCCAAAGGGGGATTCAGACATCAGTCTTTATTCACGAGACTACAAATTAAAAAAATCAACTTATGTCATTTATTTAACTTAAATGCATCTTAAAAATAAGAATTAAAAATATACAACACTGTTTAAAACTTTTGTACTTACAACAAATAAAAATAGTTTTTTATCATACAATTTAAGTTTACATTTAGGCATTAAAAACCCTGTTCCTCAAAATAAATGAAATCAAAATAAACATGAATCCTTAAAAATTAAAACGAATTCTTCAAAATAAGTAATTAAAAAAAGTCAAAAATAGGAACATCAATTCTTAAAAGGTAAGTAAAATAAATCATTTATTTACAACCCCTCGTAAAATTGTCGATAATAGTATGGAATTATATTTTTGTTAACTTACTACTAGTCCTCTCTTCTTATTTTCTGAGATTCCGTTCCTTTTTTTATAAGCAGTTTGCAATCTGTAATTTTCGTCCAAAGATTTTGATGCTCGGCTAGTAACTTTCACACATTTAAATTCATTTTCACCATAAGAAGTTTTATAAAAAAAGAACCCTTTGTGGTCTGCATCTACTTTGAAAATCTTTATATCTGCCATTCTAACACTCTCATTATCAGTATTTTTATTAAAATTTCTACCCACATCAAATGCTAGCGCCCTTAATTCGTAAAAACTTCTATGATCCATTTCTATGATTTTGTAAGGAGATCTTTTCTTTTTAACCGACTTCCAAAAAAAGGAGGCGGTTATACGTTCGGCTGTATATATTTTTTTGCAGTGCGAATAATGGAAGTGTAGTGATCCGGTGTCTATATAGGGCCCGATTTCAAAGTTTTATTGATGCTTCTTTCAATGACAGAATGCACACTGTCACCTTCATTTGCGTGTGCCCTTTTATCAGAAATTTATGCGTGATACTATTAATATAATCAAAAGTAGTAACGGCGTACATGTACAATGTACATACTAATAATGAATTTGTTCTTTTGTTGTCCATAACAGTTATCAGAATAAAAAATTATATCCAGTTTGGCTTCAGTTATTAGATTTCTGTCAAGACTTTTTAAATATTCTAAACACAAGTCCCTATTTCCATACTAGTCACCTCTGTTTGCTTCTCCTTCATGCCATACGTAGCAGAGCGCATTTTTATTATTCATCTCATAGATGAATAATAAAAATGCGCTCTAAAAATAAAGTTTAAGGTACCTATTTACTTTTGAAACATATTAAAAATTGGATACATCTCCCCTAGGGCATGGCATTACAGCCTGTAAGTCATAAACTGCTACTATAGTTGATTTTTTATCTTCTGCTTCTTTCTTGTCCTTGACCTTCTCTATTCTTGAAAGCTCTTTTTCTTTTAAATGGGGCTCATACTTAGGCTTCAATAGATTTTTGTCTTCTCCAGTTGCGTTATTGTAGGCAACACAATCCTCGCACTGATCCTTTTTAGGTTGGTAAATGCTATATTAAAATCTCCATTAAATATTTGATTAAACATAATATAATTAGCACTTTTCTCTCCTTTCTCTTCACACTGTTTCACATAATCTCTATAAATTTATGCAATAGTCTTACTTCCATCAATATATTCTCCTCGTATCTGCCCGAAAGTAATGGCTTTCTATTTTTGGTGTCACCTATAATTAAATTTCTGACACTATCTTTAATAAAGGTATTATAAGAAATTACCCATATTTATTCAAGAATACAGGCGTAAATAAAAATAAAACTTAAAAAGATACTTACTTTTATCAAAAATAACGACTAAACACTAAATGTTTCACTATTCTTGAAAAAAATTCAACAATTATTGCAACCGAACTGTAAATACATCGGTATTTACGAGAATCGACCATGCGTTCACTCTGTTGTGATCGGCTCATCAGAGATGAGCCTTTATTTGTGATTTATGCTAGAGTGTTTTGTCTCAAATGAATAATGACACTGTCTCTTTCTAACGAAAGTTGGCGCGAAATCGGCTTTGCGTCTCTGTTCACGATAAATTATCAAAGATTTATGATTGTTTGGCATACAGTATTCAATTTGACAGAATTTTGAATTACGTTGATATTCTCGCAAACCAGCGATGTATGTGCGTCGTTGTTTATTTATTCCCATTTTCCTCCATTTAACACATAGAGATTCTACCCCTCATAGAGACGACGTATGGATTTAACCTACTAGGGATAAGTTTAACTCACTCTTTCCTATTCTTATTCCTATGACTAATTTTAATGGTCAATATAAGTTCAAGCTACGCGGAAAGAGGGGATAAGGGGCATGAGGGCCCGATTCTTTCCTTATGCACCGGGGCCCTTGTCCACCTAGCTACGCCACTGCTTCGGACTTTTGATTTTTTCATCTGGTAACCCTAACTGTGAGTCAAGACAAAAATATAATTTTTAATAATAGGATTATAATTATTTTGTATGAAGTTTAAAAACATAGTGCCATGTGCGGTTGTCATATTACTATTTAATTTGAAATTAATTATGAATAATTTAAAAATTCATACACTTATATTACATTTAATTTTTTTAGTTATTTGTATCATGTAAATATTTGCCTACGTACATTGTACATAGTTTAATGTAGTTTTATGTTTTGAATAAACAACTAACAACATATTTGCGTTTTATACTTCAGAGAACAAGCAATTTAAGAGATTGAAAAACCTGTTTTTAATAAATAAAAAAAAAACGTTGAAATCATTCACATTTTATTCATTATTATACTTTATTAGACAATTATTTTTAATTAGGAATGATGATAAAATATACAATTTGTTTTAATTGTGGATTTTGAGAAACATCAACATTACATTAAGCGCATATTCCACCTCATTACATCCTAATTAATAATTCAGTAACTAAATTCAGTAAAGTGAAATAGCAAGTAGGAAGTAAGGTTTATTTAGCATCCTAAGTCGGAAGACACTTCTTCCGACTTAGCTTCTGACTAAATTTGAATTAATTTTCTTATTAGGATTCTTATTAGGACGTCTGAATTTACTGAGGTGCTAAAAAAATAAGTATTACATAACAATATTTATACAATAAAATAAAAATTAGCATTTTATTAGAAACATTAAATTCAATCATGTCATTTTTTTCTATTTCATAGTAGTTAAAACTTAATTTCATTATCCTATTTCATAATAAATAAAATATTACATGTATTTCCACGTACACACCTTCTTTCCACGCACATTAATTTTATTATTTTATTAATAAGATTACAAAATTATAAAATGCAATATTTGCCATTATATTATACAAAAACATACTACATCATTATTTTTAAACGTAATTTATATACCTACAAGTCTATCTGTTTCTTTTTGTTTTAAAACATTCATGCAAAATATGTGAACTGCCTGAATTTGGTTTGCAGCCAAGTCTCTTCACGAGATATTTAATTGTATAAAGGAACTAATTACTTATTTTGGGCAGACCAATATTAATTTTTGTCTGGAACTTAACTGATTCTTTGTACCTTTAGCTATGGCCAATGTTCTTTTGACATGACAACAATTTTTCTCTGAAAAACAATTTTAACATCCACACTTTTATGTATAAGCTCACAAACTTATACACAATTATTTTTCACATCTGTTATGACTAGTATTTAGAAATACTAATATGTATTTCTAACTTATAAAATGTTGTAGAAAAAAATATCAAATCTTATAGTAATTGACACTTTTTTTGTTGTGCCTAAATAGTGACCGAGGTTTACTGGACTCGAGTAAAACTTTCTAAACTTAGAAAGCATGAGAGCAGCCATTTTACTGTACTAGAATTAACAAGTTTTAATCAATAATTTTATTTTTAGTATTACAATATGTAGTTTACGGCTGGCTGGTATATATTTGGTGTTTAATCAAACGCGCGCTGACCCAAGAATATTTTATGTTTGAGAAAACTATGCAAGATTGCACGTCAACCTGTGTATAAAACACAGTACAGTAACCTGTGTACAAAAAATATTATTAAATTATATTAAAATTTTTCTTTAATCTAGCAAAGCGCGAGTTTGGAAGCACGAAATGAGAACCAGCTCTTAAGTTGACACACACAGAAGCAAGTGTGTGTGTGTATAATATTGCTGAGATTAATATTTATACTAGACAGAATGCAAGACATGTTTTACTTTAATTGCCTGTTAATTACTAGTCCAATGTTCAGGAACTTTGAACACATATAATCAGTATATTCAGAATAACTCAACTAAGGTGTTTGGTGTGAAAACTGCGTCTAGTCAATAACTTTTTTTCCTTTGCAGACTTGTATTCACGACGACAAGGACTATTTCTTAAATCTAATATGGTGTTGACCTTCTCCACTATTTTTCTTGCTGTTTCATGATCACATTCAAAGTCATGTTTCTTGTATATTGCTTGTTGCTGTAGAATATTTGTGTTTGCTAAAAAAATAAGTATTACCTAATTATTTATTCGTCAATTTCAGAATTAAAAAAATCATAATAATGAATTGATTGCGACGAAATAACGAGCAGCGCCTAGTGGCCACTTTGTAAACCAAATTGTTATTAAACTACGATTTTAATTTAGAGACAGACAATAGGGGATCGGACTTTTTTTAAATTGCATCAATAAATAGTACTCAAAAATATGAGTAACTTCTCAGAAGAAACAGTATATCAAAAGTCGATATTTTCAAAGGTACAGCGATTTGTATACTAAATTCCGCTCCATACTTAAGAGCATTAACGCATAGCGCGTGAAGTCAACTTTGGTGAAAAATACGCACACAGCTGCAGCCTGCAGCGAGCGTCTTTGTGTGCGTAAATAGCTCGACGGCTGTAAGCCAACTAACCCACATTGATCCTTGCCTTACTTTATTTACATTACGATAATAACGACAACGATATTAATTCTTATTGAATATTGATTATGGTATACATAATATCATAATAATAATTATATTCTGTCATATTACTTAATATATAATATAACATAATATCTACACAAAACATAAAATATCAGTAGGTAATGTAATACTAACATAATATTATGAAAAATAAAAATACCTAGAAATAATACTTTTATACTATTTTAAATAATATAATTTAGATATACAGCTGATATTATGTGTTTATTTAAATCTTTTTGATTTTTACCCGATTGTCAAGAAATTATGCTTTTCGCCCGGTTATGTTTTTCGCGCGTATCTTGCATGTATGAATGTATGCATGTATGCATACATTACATTACATAGATTCTGGAACACAAAATAAACATTTTATATTTTAAACAAGACAATTTTATATATTTTTTATATTTGTTATTTTTTATGACTAATAATTGTTCCTCTATAATTTTTAATTATTTTTCACTACTAAAACTCCGGACAAAGTTTAGTCTCCCAGGTACTAACATCTACACTAATATTATAAAGAGGAAAACTTTGTTTGTATGTTTGTTTGTTTGGTTGTAATGAATAGGCTCAAAAAGTACTGGACCGATTTCAAAAATTCTTTCACCATTCGAAAGCTACATTATCCACGAGTAACATAGGCTAAACTTTATTTTGGAAAAAAATAGGGTTCCGTAATATATTTGGGGTTTTCGGACACAAGGTGTAAAAAATCAACCAGAAAAGTTACTTATTTTGCGTACGCTGCCTAAACTATAAAAGATAGAACCATAAAATGTTCTAATTAATTGTAGATCTTATAAATATCTACAAAAAAGTCCGCGACACACTATACCTATCTATGTCGAGTGAGGCACAACAACAATTTTTTTATTTAGAAATCTTGGTTTTTTCTTGGACTACATTTAAACGCGTTTATTTTACTCATGCTATTAATCCTTATCAAAATAAATTATTTGATCACTAAGTACAGTTTATGTAGATAATATTTGGTCTTTCAATGATTAAAATTGGACGTTTGGTTTTGAAGTTATGGCGAAATTAAAATATTACGATTTCTGCTCCACGGCCCGTTGCGAAGTAGGCGTCACCAAGGCGGGGGTGTGCGTGCGGGAGGGGAGTTTAGATCTATGAGGTAGCCGCAGTATTAGTATCAGTATTGTACCCATAGATTATACAGATATATACATTGTACCCGTGCGAAGCCGGGGCGGGTCGCTAGTCTTATATCAAGACGTCAAAATATTTGTGTTTTAAAAATTAAAAACGATATTACCAATTTAGGTGCTATTTTAAAGGAGAAAAGTATTAGTTACTAATACGTATCTAGATGTACTTATCATTTATATATGTCACCGTAAAATTGTAAAAACCGTTAGATTGTAAAAAAAATAGTGAAATTGTAAAATGTTAATAAACTTCGGACGTGAATATGCTGCCTATAATTTAACACATTATTTTTAGTTAGATTATAAATACCTATATAGTAATGAATAGGGCATCGAAAAACCGGTCATATTAAAAAAAACCGGGTTTTTCGGTCCCAGCCATCTTCAAAACCGGGTACCCGGGTTTTTTCGGTTATTTCGGGTTTTTTGTTGATTTTGTAGAATTTTGTTAGGAACGTCCTAAAATTTACCTTTATCAACTGATTTCTGTTGTTACAACGTAATACTGGTAAAAAGTGATCCCACCATAAAAGCTATTAGATCTCGTGTAAAACCAAGCTTCTGACTCTACCAAATTTCTAACTCTATCCGCCTTAACTCTACAAGCCTAACTTCATAAACTCTACACCTTAGTCAAAATACGTGACCTGACGAAATGGCCAATCCACATAATTTTATGTTGGATATGTGCTAAAGCTAGTTTAAATACAAAATTTTAGCTTTCTATGACATCAGGAAGTACCTACCCTATAATTTTGTTGATCATCTACTGATGATATTTTTTGATATTTAAAAACCCCTGACTAGTAAGTCAGTGACGAAATCAGGGGTTTTTAGATATCAATAAAATCTAAATTAAAATACTTATGAACCCCCGACGCAAAAATGACGGGGTGTTATAAGTTGATGAGGGGATCTGACTAACTTCCTTATGTTCGATCGATTCGAAATTTGGTACCGTGTTAGTTCAACGATATTTAAAGAACACGGTAAGGTAATCATGACCTGATCAGCCGTTTCAAGATCATCAATTCTTTAATAGTTGATGAAGGGATTCGACTACCTTCCATATGCCCTATAGATTCTAAATTTGGCACCGTGTTACTTGAATGATATTGAAAGTAATATGGTAAGGTAACCATTATTTATACCTACTTTAAGAGTTCTAGAATAATAGTTATAATGTTTTCATGTAATGTAGTACATCCAAAACGCCAAGACGAGTGAGCGAAGCGCAAGGGCACTACCAGACTACCTTTTCTCGAAGCGATTCGTCGATTTTTTGGACCTTTATAACTTGGGTTTCGATTATAGCAGATACACAAAATTTTCAGGATATGTTCCCGGTAGCGGACTAATGAACTGCACTACCGTGCCCCCAGATGTACTACATACAACATGAAAACATAACTATTATTCTAATATTTTACATTGACAATCACAAGCCACTGTAACATTCGGTTTGTGATTGTAAGTGTTATAGACTGCTGTAGAATTTCATAGTAAAAAAAGCTCGAAAAAAACCGAAAACCGGTTTTGTTGTAGGCCCGGAAAACCGGGCTTTCCCGGGTTTTCGGTTTCGGGTAAACCCGCTCTCGATGCCATAGTTATGAATCTTTCGACATATTTTTACAATATACATACATACATACATATAATCACGCCTTTTTCCCGTAGGGGTAGGCAGGACCGCCTCTTTCCCGTAGGGGTAGGCAGAGACCACTTCTTTCCACTTGCTACGATCCTTACATACTTCTTTCGCTTCGTCCACTTTCATTCTTACCATCCATTCCTCCTCTTACATTCAACGTAGCGAAGCGGCTCTCCATGGCCCGCTTTTCGCCTCCGCGAGAAACGAGACGTGATGGGTGGCGAACCACATAGCCGCCATTTTGGATAATAAAATTATTTTTTGATTATCTATTGCATTTCCACGAATTGGTGGAGAGGGTAGGAATAGGGAAAGGGAAGGATAGGTGGTGTGGAAAGGAAGATTGGTAAGTTAGAGTGGGAATTAGGGAATGTAGGATATTACCGCCCAGGAGGGCAAGGGATAGGACAGTAATAGCTAGGGAAGCCGGGGTCGCATACCCGTATACTATACCACAACTACCGGACAGGTAAGTTGTGAAGAGTATCCCATGACAGACATTATGTAAAATATATTTTTACAATATATTTTACATAAATATTTTATCGGTATATCCTTTTTTCCCAGATATTAGGTGAAATAACAAGCATTTCCCCCTCGCGCCGCACTGAGTTCCAGCCGTTGACTAGCGCTAGAATAAATAAATGTAGACTAACAACAGCGCCACCTACTGGGTCTAATTATGATAAAATGTACTAAACTTTTAGCAGCTCTTGCCTTTACCAAGTTTTCAAAATTTGTATGTTTTCTTTTTCGTGCGAACTTATTTTTATCTCCTATTAAAAATAGGGTTCCGCTTCCGTTAGTTCTGCGCAAACGAAGTTCGTTTGCGCAGTAAAATCTATGAGGTAGCCGCAGTATTAGTATCAGTATTGTACCCATAGATTATACAGATATATACATTGTACCCGTGCGAAGCCGGGGCGGGTCGCTAGTCTTATATCAAGACGTCAAAATATTTGTGTATAATTTAGGTGCTATTTTAAAGGAGAAAAGTATTAGTTACTAATACGTATCTAGATGTACTTATCATTTATATATGTCACCGTAAAATTGTAAAAACCGTTAGATTGTAAAAAAACTAGTGAAATTGTAAAATGTTAATAAACTTCGGACGTGAATATGCTGCCTATAATTTAACACATTATTTTTAGTTAGATTATAAATACCTATAATATAGTTATGAATCTTTCGACATATTTTTACAATATATTTACATAAATATTTTATGGGTATATCCTTTTTTCCCAGATATTAGGTGAAATAACAAGCATTTCCCCCTCGCGCCGCACTGAGTTCCAGCCGTTGACTAGCGCTAGAATAAATAAATGTAGACTAACAACAGCGCCACCTACTGGGTCTAATTATGATAAAATGACCTAAACTTTTAGCAGCTCTTGCCTTTACCAAGTTTTCAAAATTTGTATGTTTTCTTTTTCGTGCGAACTTATTTTTATCTCCTATTAAAAATAGGGTTCCGCTTCCGTTAGTTCTGCGCAAACGAAGTTCGTTTGCGCAGAACTAACGGAAGCGGAACCCTATTTTTAAACGGAACCCTAAAATAAAAGTAGCCTATATTAGACCTTATAACATCAGCTATCTGCTAGTGAAAGTCCCGTGAAAATCGGTCCAGCCGTTTCAGAGATTAGCCGGAACAAACAGACAGACAGACAGACCGACAGACAGACGGACAGACAAAAAATTTTAAAAATTGTATTTTATTGTAAGTACCGAATATACTTTCAGATGAATTAAGTGAAAAGCTGTTAGTTTGAAGTTACAGACACTTCAATTTTATTTATCTGTATAGATATGTATAGATGTATAGATAATTTGTTATTACAATAAAAAAATATTAACTTAAATAACAATATTAATTATTAAATAAAAAAAAAATATTTTCCAAATATCAAAATCTTTTCATCGGGATGGATCTCGTTTGCATTATAAAGGTCAACAGAGTTCAGAGCAGAGCGCGAAGCGATACGTCCACCCTCTGGAAAGGCTCACGCAGGGGGGTGAAACTCTCATACATGCACAAATTAACAGAGAACAGAGACATCTAAAAATGACTATCCGGTACTAACAGTTTGAAAGTTTTCGGATAGTCACACACTAAGCGACTTCTACATCGCGCTATCGAAAACACAAGGCGTATGTATAAGGGCTTGCGAACATTTTACTATGCAGTAACCATATTCCACTATTAAAGAGAAACTTGGTCGTTGTTGTGTCTACGACTTTCGATAAAACTTAATTTCTGTCCATAATTCAGTTCAATAAAAATTATCAGGCGGTACTACTTCCATCTAGCGGGTTTGATAGTAACTAAAACGATACAACGCCATCTAAAAACGACATTCCGAAACTTTTGCAAGACTCAGTTTCAATTTTAGAGTTGCGCATCTATACTAGTATATATCTGTATAATCTATGGGCTCACGGCCGTCTGATTTGTAAACGCTCATGCGCCTCGTTTTATACACTAGTTTTAAAAATTCATATAAAATTCGTCAAGCTAATTTACTTAAAAATTTAAATGGCATATTAAAGATAAAACGTTGTTCTTTTAGATTATGTAAGTAAGAAACAGAAGAGCAAGTGAAATACATAAATATCATCATTTTAAATAACTATAATTCCTGATAATTTCGCATTCTTTAAATTTGATTTTTATGACATAGAAACGTATATAAAAATAATCTGACAAAAAGATAATCTAGAAGAGGATTCAACAAGTTTGTAAAGATTTTTTGTTTTTAAAAAATGTAAGCGGTTTTAGCTATTATATTATGTTTTGAAATTGCCCCTGAACCTAAAGTTGTAAAAACTTCTGGTTAGTTTTGTCAGTTTTATTCAAAAGTTTGAAATTATTTTAAAATAAATGATAAGGGAAAAATTAGAATACAATATTTTCTAGTGTTTTTCTACATGTAAAAATCAGAATAACCAGTTTTTGTTAGATATTTTTGCTTTTGAAAAGTAGCGTTTTTGTGAAATCTGAGTCGCGCGCCGATGAACGCTCTTAAGTCGTATGTCGAGTGACGTCACTCGTGGGTTAAAGTGTATGAATAATTATACAACCGCAGGAACATTGATGATGTAGGTTATGTTTACTAATTTAGCAAAAAAAATTTTTTTTATAAAATAATATTTTTTTACATTTATATATTTTTAAATTGTACTTTTTAGATGTATTTATTACTTACACATAAAATAATATATTTTTTTACATTTACCAAATAGTAATGCCTCAATATTTCTGAGTATATTAATGAAACTAAATATTTTAGATGTAGTCGGATCCCCAATTACAAAAAAAAAGTTTTTAAAAAATACTAACAAAATAAGTAATAACATCATTGATAGTGGACTTACTGGAATTATTTCTTTCTGCATAGGCGGCATCATGATTTGGTGAATAGACTATTCTAATCGTTGTTTTATTACTTTTGGCCTCCAGTACTTGGCACCAGGCTACTGAGTTCATACTGTGTAAAAAATATTTCGGAGAATAGACCCGAGACTGAAAAAAAAAAAAAAACTCATAATTATCATTTAAATGCTCAGTGGCAATTTTAAAAAATCAGACCAAATCCATAAAACATAACTTTGTGGTGTCCTATTAAGTAATTTCAGAAATAAATAAGCTTTTTAACTAATCAAAGTAACTAGGCTTGTTGTTCAACTCCCTTCAAAAATTAAAATTTTAAATAAATATAGAAAGAGTTAACTTACCCAAAACGCACTTTTGTTCATGACAAGTGGAATAACTTCAATATTATCAAGTGTGACCACTAGTTGTACGGGTGTGCTCGTTCTCACTTTATGCAGTAATTGGACTCGGTACTGCTTGTCCTGAGGGGCATCTGTCACCGACGGACCAGACTGCAAGCCAATGCTTCTGTTACCTATGATCATTGAAAAATGTATATACATTTCTAATGTGTAAAGTAAACCAGTATATACAGGATATTTAAATGGTATCCAATTTTTGTTATGTATTTCTGAACAAAAAATATGTTACCTATATGAAAAATAAAAAATATTTAGAAAAGCTATTCCTTAAATATTTTTTTCGTAGTACGCGCGCTGCGGGTGTGCGTTGCGGCCTTCGTGTTTTACATCGACGCGTACTAAGTATCGAATCTTACGTTTGTGTGCATGCGTGTTCTGTTTTTTAAGGAATAAAGGTGTAAATTTGTTTGAAATAAAATATATGATTCAAAACGTCGAAATTTATCTTTATCGTTCGTAAGGAGGAAACTCCAGTCGTGACTCGTGCGACGTACACACACTTTTTTATTCAAATTCTCGGTTACCTCCTGTAAAAATTTGGATAGACTGAATACTAACCACAACTTACCAACCAAAAATACCCTGTATACTAACCACAACTTATACAATATTGCTGTCTTTTCTGATACATTGGAAAAGTCTCTCAACAGACAAACACAGCAATTATTTTGTTATCCACTGAGTAAATATTTTTATTAGTAAGGTGTTAGTCTGCTTAGTTATTGCAATAATAAATGACATAAAATATAATACCGTCATTTAAAGTATTCATGGCTCTTATAATTTCTGATGTGTCACTGTTGCCTGTGGGTTGTCTTGACGAGTTCATTTGGCTGTGTCCTGATTCCGAAGCTTTAGAGAACCCTTGGAACATGTTACTCATTTCAATGTCTGGTATCTGGTACGACTGGTCAGTGGTGGCAATCTTCTTTTTCTTGGAGTCGACTAGACCAAGACAAGTAAAACCAAACTTTGAACAAGGCTCATTGTTGTCAAGACAGGGAAACGCGATGTCAACTTCACCATCGTCTTCTGCTATACATAGTTCAAAGTTCTGTACCGAACCTAATACGATTTCTGGATGTTCTATGCTGTAATTTTTTACATAGATGTTACTTTGTATCTGGTTTAACAACGGTATTTGTTTTAAGTTGATTCTAATATGTTAAGATAAAAAACACAAAGTACGAACCAAATTACCTGTATTTGTAGCATGTAAAACCAATTAAATCCCGTATTTTGGCACTGGCAATTACACAAACAACAATTGGATAATTTTGATGTTTCTCTGGCAACATTGTCATAAATATTTTGAATGATTTCGTAGGTAATCCCAATTGTGCTGTACCATCAAACTTTGCATACTCCAGATATTGGCGATGGGGAAGTTCTGGGCATGTCTCCAGCTGTTCCGTCAACAGTGATCTCACTTTTTCTGCCTTTTTAACCTCTACCGGTGCAAACGCCTCCTCTATTTGTTCTGTTGTTAACTGCGAAGGATCTTCCCATTTGATGACTTTTATTTTTGCTGCCTTTTTTAAAGCTAGTTCCTTTTTGTCTAACCACTGAGCTGTATTTGACCGTTGCCTGAAAAACACAATAATAATAATTATGTACCTACTTTAAATAATAAAAAAATCTGAAACGGAAAATAAAATAAGTTTTTTATTGTGCTACAGAGATTATTGTAAGCAATTTAGTATTCACTTTAAAAATATTATAAATTGTAAATGAATGTTTCCCGCAACTTAGTATCCCCAAACTATACATTTTCCTATGAAAAGTAGCCTATGACTTTTCCTGTCCTACACAATGTCTCTACCAAATTTCATCTCTATCAGTCTAGCCTATCCCATACAAACTTTTTCTCTTTATAATGTTTTAGTTAGATTAGTTTCATAAAGTTTTCTGCTTGATTACAGTATACATGAAATTACTGGGATCCTCCTTTTTCGCATAATTTTATTTGTCATAATTTCATTTAGCATACCTCACTTGGCATAATTTTATTATGCATAATATTACTTTGGCATAATGGTTTCTTGGCATACTACATCATTAGGCATAAATATCATTTAGACTAATATTTTATGTCCTAATTTAATGAGGCATAACTCGTAAGGCATCATTTTTCTTGTCATAATAATACTTTGGCATTGAGTCACAAGGCACAAATATGCATAAAATGGAAGGATATAATGAAAACATGGTTAAGGTAATTAAACGCATATTTATGAAACATTAAAAGCAGGTATTACACTCATTATACCTAGTGTAACATGCGTAACAGTAGGTTAAGTTGCGGCGGCCTTTGCCCTTGGGCCACCCGTAAGCCGCAAACATGTTTAAAATAATTAATACGAAAGGTTATTTGATGCAAAAACAAAACTTACTTTATCCTTAAGTACATTGGGCTCGTGGTTCTGGCTCAGCATGTTCTTAGATAGCAGTTCGTGTTGTTTATCCGAGTTTAATTTCGTAATCAGTCGAAAATTATAATTACTGTTATTTCGTCTAACTCGCACACCCAGTAGAATTTACCATTCATTAGTATGTACCTATGCTTAAATATCATTATGCGTAAATATATTAATGCCTTTTAATATTATGCATAAAAATATTTTTCTTAATTAATATTACGCGTAAAAAATGTATGCCTTACAATAAGTATGCCTAACAATTATTATGCTTTTAGTAATTATGTGAAAAAAAATTATGCTAAGAAAGTTATGCCAAATGAATATTATGCGAAACTACTATTAAGTAGGTCAAATGAAATTATGCCAAGTAAAATTATGACATATGATTTTATGCTAAAAAATAGGGAACCGAAATTACTAGCTATTTCCTGCGACTCCGCCTGCGTAAAAATACTATCGAGTGTGCCGCCGGAATACTATACCTTTCCGTGATAAAAAGTAGCCTATTTCGTTCAGTAGTTTTGCAATGAAAGAGTAACAAACATCCATACATCCAGTGGCGAAGGCTGGTTCTCCTTCATAGGGAAGCCGTAGCCTGTATAGGTAATAGGTAAGGATTAGGATGAATGTCTTCAAAAGGTAAGCGGTAAGGGAAGCCGATACGAATGGAGTTATAGGAACCCCTCGCCATGCATACATCCATCCATTTATCCATACATCCTCACAAACTTTCACATTTATAATATTAGTAGGATTTACCTGTGTCCACCAAAGTCTTCGTAACGAATGCAACTACCATACATCATATCGTCCTCATCACTGTCTTCCATGTCTGGATATGGATCAAATTGTGTAACAATCTCCCTATCTTCTTCATCATAACTACCGGATTCTTTGCTTGTGCTAGGTTTGATGACTTTATCCCGTATTAACTTTTTTTCCTCCAAAGCCTTGTTTTGGAATATCTTTGAAAAATCTTCACCTGCCATCACGATTTCGCACAAACCTGTATCGTCAGTAGCAATAAATGCATCTCTTACATTTTTGAGCAGCCAAGCTTTATTATCGTATGTAGCCATTTTAATTACTTTATTAATTTTACATTAAAGTTAAAATAAATACTTAAATATATTTTTTAAATTCCCCTTGTTTTTATTTCGATTCCTTCTTCTTCTTTTATTTTTAATTTGACAAAAATTGACATCTGACGTCTAAACGTCACTTTAACGTCATTTTAAAATTTTTACTTTTGTATTTTTTCATTGAAATGGCATCGAATTTTAACCATCTGCCAGAGTCAAGTTAAAAAGGCGGGAAATAGAATTTTTATTAAATTTTCAACACCGTAGGTATTTCTAAATCGTCAAGTCCAAAACCTAATCAAAGTCTAATTATGACTTTTATTGAAGTAACACAAGCATACAAGCAAGCTACCAAAAAATAAGATGTTGTACTTGTACCATTATACCAAGGAGTTCTGTTCAGTGCTTTGGATCCAGGGTATAGGTACCCTGGTTCCAAAGCACTGAATAGAACTCCTCAGTCTTTAAAGATATTCGTTTAGAAGCATATGCCACTTGGTAACTTACAGTAATCATCATCATCATCTTAATAACAATACCTAATGGAAGCTTGGCGCGTATTCAATTATACATTCGATCGTTTATTTTAGACGTTCTTAAGACGTAATAATAATAACTTAACAAAATATATTACTAAAAAGGGTGAAATTATTATTTTTAAACAAAAAATTAAACCGACTTCCAAAGTAAAAATACAATATAAAGTATGATATAAAACTTCTTTTCTAAATAATTTAAATTTGGCTATTTCTCTACTCAATCTTTTTAATTTAATACTCGTATAGGTTTAATTAAACTTCAAGCGAGACTTACTTATATGTTATTGACGTTTGTAAGGTGAAAAAAAATATATTTTTAAACAAAAAATTTAACCGATTTCCGAAATAAAAATACTTACATAAAAAAGTATGAAATAAAACTTATTTTCTATTTCCCCTTTTAAATTTGGCTATTTCTCTACTCAATCTTCTTAATTTTGAAGTCGGTACCAGCAAATATGAACGTGGATTCTATAAAATATTGTAGGGTATCGTTTGGGCTAGTAGCGACTTCAAAATTAAGAAGATTATAATATTATAAGTATTTAGAATATTTAGAAAATAAGTTTTATTTCATACGTTTTTGTGTATTTTTACTTTGGAAGTCGGTTTAATTTTTTTGTTCATAAATTTGGCTATTACTCTACTCAATCTTAGTTAACAGGAGTAGTCCGAGACGTATTTAATAAAACTAAACTCACGGTCCAGCCTGCAAATCCAGCGTCAGTGCTAATAGCCCGTGGCCTTCATTGGGGTCAAAAGTACCAATCATTTAAAATGTTTGCCTCACGGAATATAAAACACTAGGTTTGCCTACAAGTCCGCGGCCCTGGATTTTTAGGTTGGACGGCGAGTAAGGCACTTAAGTAAAGAAAAGGTAAATTAAAGAGTCTATTAATAACGTAAGCTTTCAGTAATTTCGTTTATTTAGAAACGACAATCAGATATAACAAAACTCAGCACTTGAATTATCATTAATAATTAACGAGTACACAATGAAATCATAGAATGAAATATGAATTATTATCAAGACCGTCCCAACCCCAACATATAATTTAGGGCATGTTTTTAAACTTGCGACAAAACATTCAAATTTTGGATGTGAAAAAACCGAATATGGGTTATTGAATTACTAAATTAACGAAAGAATGTAAAGCATGATGCAAGGTACAAAAAATACCAAACTCGGTGACTAAATAATGGCAGTCCGGTAGAGAGATATTATTTAGGCGAAAGAATAACCATCAAAAACTTGAGAGCACACATTTTTTTAAGGATAGAACACATTCTTACATGTTATTGACATTGTCCCGTATACATAATTATAGCTTTGGGGGTGTTCACTGACAAACTGTTGTTTACTTTATTGTGAAAAAAATGTACCTATTCATAATTTTGAAGCACTTTGTAGGTTACATCATTGTGAATACGACATGGTGTACATATTTTTAAAATATTCTACGTTGACATATTATTGCAAATTTGTCAATGTGTTTATATTAGTGCACGCGACTGTACAAGTGATGTATGTTATCCAAAAAACATAATAAGCAACAAAATGAGCGCACATAAATTAAACTTTTCGTTTAATTTATGTGCGCGTATATTTATTATTTACTTATGAGCGTACAAAATTCCCATTTTTAGTTTCTTGGTTTTTAAGGCGTGAACATAGATGTAATAAATAAAAAAGAGGGGTGTAAATTACAAAAACATCATTCAATTTGAAATTTTAAAATTGTGGATATTTATTTTTCGTAAAATAATTGTTAAAGGTGATAGAACAAAATCCAATAACAAATTAAGCACGTGCATGAACCGAACGAACGAACATAAACCTATGCATGTTCAGTATTACCTATTATTTAATAACGATAGCACTCTATCCAGTAAAGCTGTAAGAGCTCCATAAAAAAATAATACATTGTTTTATCTGATTCAAGCAATCGTAATACGATTTGTATGGAGGCGCTAAACTCTTATCATAAAGCTTCAGTATTTCAATAAACTTTTTTAAAGCGTCGTCATATTTTCCATCCTGGACTGCTGCTTTTCCAAGCTTATTCAACATTTCTGTATCCTGAAAAGATTGACGATATTATACGGTTCATGAAAAACTATAAACTTTCCCACTCATGCTTCACCATATTATACGTCATAAATGATAAATTATAGGTACGGTCTTTCAATATCAGAGAAGTTAGAAGTTGGTTTTTCGTCTTCAGTAGGTAAGTATACCTTTTTTCGGGATCGCCAAGTTTAAAGCTGCCGTAACTATCTTTTCTCGAAGCATTTCAAGGCTTTTTCGGGCCCCCATATTTTCGATTGTAATTAAGCTGGGTTCACTACGAATTTTCGAAACACGCTTCTTCACCTTCTTACATTTCTACTATGACGAATCATCGACCATACAGTAAACCTTAAGTTTAATTCAAAGGATGTTTGGTATGCCCTTAACCATTTGTCTAGTGCTACGTTTCACCTAAACACTATACTTACTACGAAATATTCTCATTTTATTCATTTTTATTCTTTCATTTGATTCTCATTCTTATTTCATCGAAGTACTATTTACACTAACTAGAAATACAACACTATTTATAGCAATTATTTATAAGTTTGTAATATGTAGTTAATGATACCTATTTTGTTTTTATCGTATAATATGTTAGGTTAGAGTTTAGACCAAGTTTAGACAGTTAAATTTTTGTTGAGTTTTTTTTTTTAAATTAATACTTACAATATTAAGATGCTTTGTATGATATTGCAATTAAATCTAAATATATAAAAGGCAAATCTGACTGATATATGTAATTGATTGTACTGTCGGTTCTTGGTGGAAATTCATGTACAATTATATCGTAATATAGTGGAAAAAGTGCACGAAAAATTGTGTTTTATTAGTGTTAAACCTGACTGACTAATCTATCAACGCACATCCGAAACTACTGAATGGATTTCACTGAAATTTGGCCTACAGATATAGGTCTACCAGAATCTGATGGCATTTTAAAAAAAATAAAAAATGTGATTTTCATATGGCAATGTCAAGTGTTAACCCGTCAAATCAAAGTACGTGATCTGTCAACCGCTGTTAAAATTTTGTGATTATGTTCTTGGAATTTGTTGTTTTTGTGAAAATATCCAAAAAGGCAATACGATCTCAAGCGAGAAATATTGTTTTCTATGTCTATATTAAAATACAGAAAGAAGAAGGTGTAAATCGAACTCAATCTTATAATTTAAAGCTTGTGGTAGAGTTGACCGGTAAGTTAGAGTGAGTTGTTTTGATAAGTTTTTTTTTTTTTTTTTTTCTTAGGTAATTATTGTGACTTCTTTAAATGTGTTTCCAATACTACTATAAGGTGAATAGTAGCTGATGGCACATCGAATGATGGTTTGTTTTCCATGCCTGGTAAAAGGAGGAGAGGAGGAAAAAAGAAAATCAACATAAGACAGTTTCGATTTATAGTTGATTATACTCGGCGCGGCGAACCTTGATCCCTATGACACTGACAGCTAATCTCACGACATAACATTGTAGTGGCGTCACCATTAAATTAGGATCCTATTGGAGGCGTCTAAAAATGCATTTTATAAATTTTACGTAGCTTTATGCCATTACAATGATATTCCGTTGGAATTTTTAACAATTCTTAACATTTACAAGAAATTATCTCAATCTGAATTACGTAAACGTACCTGCAAAACTTACGTCGTGTGACATTTATCGACTAGCGCGGCAAGTATCGATAAAAAAATGTCGATAATGGAAACGAGTGCACATATTTTTTATTTTTTATTATTATTTTTAAACAAAATAATTAAAGGGGGGCTATTCATTTTCATGATAAAATATACACTTATATAGCAAAAACGTATTTACCGGGTTAAAAATTATTAGAAAATGACAAGGTTGGAACCTTTCGTTTTACTTACCTACTTAATCTATGCCAAAAATCTTAAATTAATACAACAATAACATAACAGACATTAAAAATGCACATTATAATATTTTTCAAAACATGTTTACCAACGTGGCTGAATGCAAGCCACGCCTTTGTCTATAAAAAAAATTTAAAATCGACACGACCCATCACTAACACGAACTGTCATAGGGATCATCATTTTCGCCGCGCCGACTATAGGAATAAAGTAAACGAGTTCTATACTGTTCGGAAGGAAATTCCAACATTAAATAAACTGTTGCCAATTTAATTGTATGTTATTCGTAATAAATAAGTATATAAAGTAATTCACGATTGATTTATTTTTCATGAAATATCATTATCATTACATAGTATAAAACAAAGTCCCTTTTTTGTCTGTCCCCTATGTATGCTTAAATCTTTAAAACTACGCAACGGATTTTGATGCCGTTTTTTTAACAGATAGAGTGGAAGGTTTTTAGGTATATAACATGCGTAACATAGTAGAGGTACACAAATAATTTTAGAGGTTTCTAAAGTCCTAAAAAATCACATATTTTGCGCTTACATTGAAAATGCTGGCTGAACACTATGAGATAGATCAAAATTATGTACTACAGTTGTATTCATCTTTAAAAAGCCTACAAAAAAGTCCGCGATGGCATATGTCTATGTCTTAGGGATAACCCACAATAACCATTTTTTATCCTTTACTTTGATTTTAATTAAATAGCTTATTTACAAAGCGATTTAAGCAATACAGTATTAACCCTTATCCAATTAAGTACCTTAAATACATTGTGCATTTAAGATAGATCAATACTGCCCTTTACGGCATGTAATTTAAATGAATATTTTCGAAGATATTACAGATTTAAAATGCAGGGATATAGTGTTGCTGCGCGGCGCGGGCTCTCGCGTTTCTACATCGCGCTATCGAAAACGCGGGACGTATACAGTACTTATAAAGAGGTTCACGAATATTTTGAACTGCAGCACAGAATACATAATAGTAACTGCAGTTCTTAATTCTTATGGAATATCCAGAGGTGGTTTGTCAGTTTTGTTGGAATGTCAAATAACTTTACTTACTACATAGTACATAGTATAAAACAAGTCGCTTTATCTGTCTGTCCCTATGTAGGTATAGTATATTGTATGCTTAGATCTTTAAATATACGAAACGGATTTTGATGCGAGTTTTTAAAATAACAGTCTAAGTATTTAGTCTTTAAGATATAAGATTATGGTAAAACTTATATTCAAGTGCGATAAATATAATATTATGTAGGTATATTATCAAGTGGTCGCGCATGTCGTGTCGAGGTGATAGGGTCCCATTTTTAACAATTTTTATTGGGCAAACCTAAAAACATTTTCAATATTGTATCAGAAGTAAGTAGGTAGAGAGTTATTCGCCGAAGTAGTTTTTTCTCCAAGAACACAATTCCACGCGGGCGAAGCCGCGGGCAAAAGCTAGTTTTCTATATTATACACCGAACATTCTTCACACAGTCTTATTATAATTCATGTTCAATAATACTAAAGACATAATTAAAAATTAACAAGTATCAAGGTCGTTTAATTCAATTTCCCCAGTATTGCACACTACAAAATTTTATTTCCCTATTTGCCATGAGATTCTGGTACACCTATAGTTCTAATGACGTAGGCATCCGCTAAAAAAGGATTTTTCAAAATTCAACCGCCAAGGGGGTAAAATAGGGGATGAAAGTTTAAAACCTAATTTCTCGCGAGCGAAGCCGCAGGCAATTAATGCTAGTAATTTATTATTCTTTTGTATTTTCCTAAAATAAGTTTTTTTTAAACTTTCCTCTCCTTTCCCTTCGTTTTTCCGCATTTCCCCACATTTCTTTTCATCCCCCCCCCCTCGTTTTCTCTAAAGTCTAACAGCACTGAGATTTTTCACATCAAGTATACCTCCATGTCCCCGTCGCAGTCAGGTCTCATCCTTATCTCTAGCATTTATTACATACTTAGGTATTTTAGTCAGTACGAATACCTGGATAGGCATCATCATCATCATCAGCCTATATCAGTCCACTGCTGTACATAGACCTCACCAAAAGCGCGTCACAAGTTGCTATCCTCGGCCCTCCTCATCCAGCCGCTACCAGCCTATCATATAGTGAGGCTGACCCCACATTTGGCGTGTGCGTTTCTTGGGCGTTTGAGCGTCGCGTTTTGCCGGTGTGTGCCGTGTATGCAGCGTGCACGGGGCGCGCACGCAGCGAGCGCGCAGCGTCTGATGACCGAACAGTAGCTGAGTAGCGGACAACAGTTATAAAACAAATCTCATAAATTGAGAAATGTTAGGTTAGGTAAGGCTATTTTAGGGTACAGTAGATGCTTCGGGACGAATGGGCTTACTGGACCGGACAAACAAGACGGCCTCACAGAAAACCAATGGGAAATAGTATTTTCTTTGTGTGATGTGTTTCACTGCATAAGGTAGATACCGGTGACCCACTTTCGGACACCGGTACCATCCTCATGCAAAGCTCGCAAACGCACTTGTAACTCTTCTAGTGTTCGGGTGTCCATGATCGGTGGTAAAGGGACATACTCTCGGCGCATCCTGCAAGTCCAGCGGGCTGTCATTAGTGTCATAAATTTATAAATAATGACTGCTGGACGGTTGCTGGAAGCTCGAAGAATGCTCGCTGGATGAATTTGTTATCCCCTCTACCGCAATTATGTCACCCATGTACTTTGAGTATCCAACCACCCATGTAGCCTTGAAACGGACCATAAACGACGGAGTAATGAGTCAAATAAATAATCAAAGTCCTAATAAATAGTCAGGGTAGTTAATGAATTACCCTGAGTAGTTATTTATTTGGACTTTGACTAGACTTTGGACTTGACCATTTAGAAATTTACGGTGATAATTTCCCACCTTTCTTAACTTGACACTGGCAAATGATTATAAGCCGACGCCATATAAACAAAAAAATAATAAATAGTCTCACTTGTCATTTGTCAGATCAAATCATTGGATCAAATCACGAAGTATAGATAACAAGGAGTCCGAACGTAATGTTAAAATCACGAAGTATAGATAACAAGGAGTCCGAACGTAATGTTAAAATAATGGTCTCAATTACGGGGACAGATTTTTGCCGGTAGAGCGCGCGACGGTCCGACATGCACTCGTTTGAAATTACGCGGGAAGTTTAAAGTTGCTATTGACAGCTCTGGAAAGATTGAAATCTTATTATATAAAAGTTTTAGGAAATTCTTAGAAACTGTTCTCGAAAAATAGATACTGTAGAACACGGTAATTGGCTAACGGTAATTTAAAAATAATTGTAATAAATAATAGTATTGGCAACACTCGGTATAATAGTATTGGCAACACTCGGTACTCGTCGGTCTCGCACGCCTAGCGGCAGAAAAGAAAACTAAGATCTGGTCCTATTATTGTGTACATAATTATTATTAAAAAGCCTATACCGTTCGGACTCCTGGTATCTATGCTTCATGGTTAAAATAATGGTCTCAATTACGGGGACAGATTTTTGCCGGTAGAGCGCGCGACGGTCCGACATGCACTCGTTTGAAATTACGCGGGAAGTTTAAAGTTGCTATTGACAGCTCTGGAAAGATTGAAATCTTATTAAATAAAAGTTTTAGGAAATTCTTAGAAACTGTTCTCGAAAAATAGATACCGTAGAACACGGTAATTGCCTAACGGTAATTTAAAAATAATTGTAATAAATAATAGTATTGGCAACACTCGGTATAATAGTATTGGCAACACTCGGTACTCGTCGGTCTCGCACGCCTAGCGGCAGAAAAGAGAACTAAGATCTGGTCCTATTATTGTGTACATAATTATTATTAAAAAGCCTATACCGTTCGAACTCCTGGTATCTATGCTTCATGGATCAAATCATTGAGGTAAAGTCCGCCTGTCCCGACCGGGTCGAATTAAAAAATGAGGTAAAGTCCGTTTCATCGAATAGTTCCTTTGCCGTAAGGTTGGCACCACTGTCTGTCAAAGATATAAACACGCGAAGGAGCTCCTCCTGTTTTTAGCGATTTTACTTTGTTTTCTAACCGTTAATCATGCCCAAAACGTTGAAAAGTGGTGAAAGAAGAATGGTGTTAAAGGTGAAAGACTTTTGTGAACGTGAAAAACGTAATGAGTCGCCGATAATTCTGTTTAGAGGTGTTCAAGCTCGTGTTGCCGCTTTTAAATAGGGTTACCAGCTGCAGAGAATAATTACTCGTTCAGTACCTTATAATACCTTTACTTAATAAAATGTTACTAAAATTATTTAGTATTTATTACTCTCCTGTCAATTAAAAAAAAACTTTTGAGATGTTAGTTTGTATGAAACTAGTTTTTGCCCGCGGTTCTACCTGCGTAAATATAGTATCACGCGGGAACCGTACATTTTCCCGCGATAAAAAGTAGCCTATGTCCTTCTCCGTGGTCTACTTTATAACTGCACCAAATTTCATCAAAATTGGTGCAGTAGTTTTGACACATACATATGCAGTAGGTACCCTTCCTCTAATATTATATATTATTGTTGTTTATTATTAACCAGCTTTTGCCCGCGGCTTCGCCCGCGTGGAATAGTGTTCTTGGAGAAAAAACTTCTTTAGCAATTAACTTGGGAGGCCAATAGTGCCGCGCATTGTACTTACTATGTCCCTGCATTTTAAATCTGTAATATCTTCGAAAATATTCATTTTAATTAAATGCTGTATAGGATAATATTTACCGATATTAAATTTACAATGAATTTAAGGTACTTAATTGGATAAGGATTAATGCTGCATTGCTTAAAATCACTTCGGAAATAAGCCATTATTGTAAAAACTAAAGGTTAAAAAATGGTTATTATGGGTCATCCCTAAGAGATAGACAATAGGCATAAATACCATCGCAGACTCCTGAGTATCATCGCAGAGTACTTTTCCTGATAGATCAAATTAATGTTATTTTGATCTATCTTGTAGAGTTCAGCCAGCGTTTGCAATGCAAGCGCAAAAAATGTGTTTATTTACGACATTACAAACCTCTAAAATTATCAGTGTATCTCTACTATAATATGCATGTTATATACATATAATATAGTATATAAGATGCACAATATAGTAGAGATACACTGATAATTTCTCTTGAATCACTCTATCTATTAATAAACCCGCATCGAAATCCGTTGCGTAGGTAGTTTTAAAAAATCATACATAAAGATAGACAGAAAAAGCGACTTTGTTTTATACTATGTATTGATTAATATTTGTTAGGAATTTTAATAAATCAAAGTAGTAATTAAAAATTTCAAATATGCGTTTCCCTAAATATTATAGGTAAGATTAAATATGGAATTAGCAACACTGGAAAACACTATTACCAACATAACGGCAAAGGAACTATTTGATGAAACGCACTATATATACATGGAGAGGCCCTTACAGTTCTATACATACTAGCGCTTATACAAATATGATGGAAATATGAGACAGACGGTGAAATATCATTTGATCTCTTTCTATCTAATGCAATAATTTTCATGTTAGAAGAAACAGCAATATTTTTGTTTTTGCTCATTTTAGAAACATTAGACTTCAAAACTTTGACAATTAACGAAATGTGGAACGATCCGCCATTTTCTGCTCATTAACTGTCAATTAACTGTGGTAGGTCTCCTGTCAAAAGGTTGTATAAGTTTTGTTTATGTTTTGTTTAATTAAGAATTTCCAAGAGATTATAAGGACTTATTCTTTAAAATTTTATTTGAATGTTGTAAAAGTGATAATTAACATGCCTAAACGTTATATTGCAAGGTGCAATGCATTAAAGAGTATAAATCAACCTCAATTGTATTTACGCAGGTTAGTAGCCGGTTTTATGCAATACTATAAACATTTCATGAAATAATTGCGTTGCAATTTGATTTTTTCATTTATTATATTCATATCCACTTAAATTTCATTAGAACAGTCCTTTAAATTGCATTTTAAGTAATTAGATTTATTTACGTAATTGAAAAGTGTTGTACCTACCTACCGTTTGTAATAGTTATCGATAAAGGTACAAATAATAATTACATCGATAAAAACATAATAATTACATTTGTGTTATGTCTCAAAAAGCAATCTGAATGTATTCGATGTGTTTTTAAAAATATAAGTTTGATAGCTTTTAATAATATTGTTGTGACAGAATTATTTGACAAATGATAAAACTAATAATACTTGTTTTTTATAGGTTTCCGAAAAGTGATACAATAAGCAAATTATGGTTGAAAGCTGGAGAAGAAAATATTAATCCCCGGACCCAGTCAAGAGAATAGCATAGCCAGTTTTTGAACAAACTTAATTTTATTTAGAAATGGATAGATTATTCATTAGTGGATTTATTTATTATAAGTGGATATATTCCTTTGTCTTTTATTTCTATTCCACCTTAGATAGTTCAAAAAGTTTTTAGTTCCATCTGTCGATGCCACAAGGACTAATTATTTGCCAAGCTGTAAAAATGTAACACCTATTAATTGTAACCATATTTTCACCAAATAAAGCATCTTGTCATTATGTATAAGATTAGGTTACGATGGGACTGACTTACGCTGTACATCAAAAGTCCCTAAATAAAGAATAAAAAAAGCACCATTTCATTTCATATACCAATTTATACAGTTGGCTCAGCTCGTATGAAAATAAATATTAAACCATATTATAACCTCTAAGGACCTAGGAGTTAAAGTATCCTTAAATAATAAAAGATAAACGTGTTGACTTCAATAAAGAAATGGCACTTCTTTCCCATGGTAAATAAAGTTAAGTCTTACTTGATTAATAAAGGTATTACAATTTTTTTTAAAAAAATGGTATAAAACAAATAGAATAAAACTATCCTCAGCAATCAGCATAGAATACTCAGGATGTCGGTTAAAAGATATTATCGATTAATAAAAGTAGTTAAATGTACAATGTCATTAGTAAAATAAGATTTTTTACTTACGTAAGCATAAATTAAGAATAAAAAAAGCATAATTTCATGTCATAAACCAATTTATACAGTTGGCTCAGCTCGTATACACTAAATATTTAAGGATCTTTTAACTCCTAGGTCCTTAGAGGTTATAATATTATAACCTATAAGGACCTAGGAGTTAAAAGATCCTTAACTAATTACCTATACTTATGCGTGTTGACTTCAATAAAGAAATGGCACTTCTGTCCCATGGTAAATAAAGGTAAGTCTTACATGATTAATAAAGATATTACAAAAACTTTTTTGAAAGTGGTCCAGTTAGAACAAATAGAATGTATACCTAAATATATCGTCAGCATCGAATACTTTTTTGGATGTCCGTTAAAAGATATTATCGATTAATAAAAGTAGTTAAATGTACAATGTCATTAGTAAAATAAGTTTTTTATTTACGTATACATGTAAGTTATTGTAAAACTTATGAAAATTTAAAATATCGATACTGTCGATACCCATAATTGCAACTCTAGTTCGGCAGCCATTTTTTGCTCATAATCAGCTGATAAATTGGACACGTTTTTGTCATAGGTAGGGCCTGTCCTTTGAATTCTTTAGTCATTGGATCAAATCATTCAAATGTCAATGTCAATGGTCGTACGCCAAAATTAAAAGAAGAAGAACTAGTTGTTTATTGCGATTTTTTTGTTGTTTATCACTATTGGATTAATTATTTTAATAGTGATAAAGTTTAATCGTGTTTAATTTAAATATCTTTTAAAACTTTGATAATTCACTACAGTAAGTACAAAGTTATGTCATTAAAAACACACTTAATATGAAATCTTTTCTTGTGCGGTTGTTTTGTGGTTATCCTCTCAATATTTTATAAATACAAAATTACACACTAAAGTACTGAAGTGAATACTGAAGCCGCCGCATAATGTGTTAAAACAAACTAGTATCATATCTTTATTTGTCAAACAATGTACAATTTATTACAAATCAAGCAATGCTGTAGTTGCCCATTGCCAGCATACTCCGTCGCATATCTTGAACACAGTCGTAGTAGGAACGATATGGTGGAGCTAGAGTTTCATCGTACAACTTAAGCATTTCCGTAAACTTCTTCACTGCTTCACCATATTTTCCACAGTCCATGGCTGCACGTCCGAGTCTGTACATCATTTCTGTGTCCTGTTTAACATAAAACTAAGTCAATCACTTGAAATATAAAACGCTGAGTGTAAAAATAACACTAAATACCATTGATTCAAATTTGGTATTTGTTTGGGCCAAATTTGGTATTCGTTTGGGCCAGTCCGTGTGCTCTTTCAAGGTTTTATGTGTGATACCATTGTACCATTGATGGTATTGTTGTAATTATGGACTTAATTACCTTGGTCCTGAGGGTAAATTGTTTCAGATAGTTTTACCCATTTCTATAAGAGCTATGTCTATCTTTGATTGCCATTGCAAAATACCAAGAATTCTCATATTTAGAAATATTTGTTGATCAGCAATATTTTTCATCTTTGACCATTACTAATTATCATGTCATCTTATAATGCAATCATCAACTAACAACTTTATTTTACTAGAAAAATAGTAAAGTAATATTTTTTGGGGTATGGTTATAAATATTTTACATTAAATGCACACTTTTATTGCAATGGCAATCAAATGGTTTAACAATTGTCAGTAAAACTAAAAAAACATATATGCCAGTACAAGCATATTAACTTTGTAAAAAATGTGTCTTCAACGATTTTGCTGAAGATCAAAAGTTATCTTAATAATTGAAATGAGTCTTACGATTATTTTCCTGTATAAATATTTTACACTTTTATTTTCCAGATTTATATGATCGAACAGAAATAATATGACACTATGGCCGATGAAGAAGGTTTGTTTGTTACTTTATTACTTTATGCATTAACATAGGATAAAACATTTTTGTGTGAATGTGGTGTATTATGATAGTATTGTAGTGTGCTTATTGTGGTGTATATTTATTATCAAAAATAGTAATTATTTAATTTATAATCACAATTTCTGAAATGATTAAATTACATCAATTTAGATGTATATGATTTCATTATCATTGGTACTCGGACGTAATGTATTCTGTAAATATGTAAACTAGAGAAAAATTGTGGCAAGCTCAGGTAGCTCCTGATTTTTTAAATAAATGATTTCAAAGTTTCAATAAAAAATACCTATAATTTTAAAAAATTACATCATAATTTCTGCCATCAATAATATCTTACTTATCTAGTAAGATATTATTGATGGCATTTCAAATACTATAATAAAAAATAAAAATAATAGTTATTCAAAAGATGATGGAATGATATACTTAGTACTAATTATTTTTCTTACATTTTAATAATAATTTTTATACAAACTCCCGCAAGACTTCTGCCAGGTTTAATTTTACTATCTATTAAAAGTACACAACTTCTTAGTAACAACAACAATAAAATACGTAAGTTGCCACCAGTTTCCTAACTATTTTGTTCAGTTGTAGATGAAGAAGCTGAAATAGTACAAGCTGGTAGTGGCGAGAGTGAGTCGGGGTTGAGCCCTATAGAGCCCATTGTACCTATTGCTCCACCGAAGTATGACGTGAGACCTGGCCTTGGAGAAAAGTAAGCCTACATTTCATTTTCAACATTTTCCTATTAAAATTTTTCATGATAAATGCCAGAGAGTCAAGAATGTGTCATAGCACAACACAGTTCTTGGTGGGTTCAATGTTTTGCTTTGTGTCTCCTTCTTGACTCACTCTTGTGGTTGCTATTGCAAACGGTGCTAATGGTCTGAGAAAAGTAGAAGATTCACGTCTGAAAATGTAAAATTAAACTATAAATAGTGTTAATAGGGTTACTTACTAAACTTTTTACTTAATCCATAATATTAACAGATTTCAGAAAGAAAATGTCAGAGAAATTATAGTTTTGACTATGGCCGAGCAGTTGCAAGGCAGGCAATACCGCGCTGACCAGGCGCCGCAATGGGCCAAGTCAATATCCAATGCCGTGCGACAAAGGGTGCAGGAACTGGATATGAAAAGGTTTGTAGTGTTTTTACAATTATTCATTGAGATTTTTTTACACGTTTTTCCTGTCATTTTTCATGCATGATGAGAGTTAAGTTGTTGTGTAAGAAGTATCCTAAAAACATAAATGTGAAATGAGAGCCAAGTTAAATAATATGATAATAATATATGCCTTGGTATATGATACATATGATGATAATATGATATTTGCCTTGATATTTGACTTCAACAAGAAGTGAGATCTAAATGGGTGCCAAGTTCAATGGTCAGTTCTGAAATTAAGTTATAACAAAATAAAATATCATTTCTCCTATAACTTAGGATAATAAAGTTATATTATAGCCTTCGCTAGCTCTTAACCTGTTACTTGTCGGTTCTTATTTTATTATTCCAAAAATTTGGTTTGCTGGTAGAAACTAGCCATTGAACATAATAATTCGTATATGAGAACTAGCCAAGTTAGACCTTAGGCTACAATATATTATCCTAAGTGACGTGTGACGTGACCTAGAAATCTCGCTTACAACGCCGCACCGTTCCACTTTAAAAATTCAAGAGAGGAAAACAATTAACACTGATGATTTTTTAAACAAATTAACAAGAATGTTTTAATTTTTTAGTAATTCTTATTGCAGTTAAAATTGTTTAATGGTTATGGTATATCATATTGCTTTTCAATTACTTGTTTTGATTAAAATTGTCAAATAATGATTCTTAAATCTTTTCAGGTACAAGATTTTAGTTCAAACTACAATAGTTGAGATGAAAGGTGCAGGTATAAAGTCGGTGCAGAGGTGTATATGGGACCCCGAGACTGATAGCTATGCGGATGATCTGTATAGGAACGACTCTATATTCTGTTATACTGCTGTGTATGGCACCTATATGTACTAGTCCTGAAATTTGGTAATTTCTGGTTTAAATTCTCGTATTTAAAGCAGACTTTTACTTTGATTGCATTGAAAGTGAAGCGAAATATTATCATGAACGAATGTTATGACGTTTTGCACAATCAGAGCGCGTTTCACGTTGATTTAATGACACTGTTTGAGAGTTTTAGCGTATCGGCACTTGATTTTAATTGTATTAATGCAGGTTTTATTTTTAGCAGAATTGTCCCTCAGAACAAATAAAAAAGTGAAGACAGAGCTTTGTCAAACAAAAAACTAGGCCGGTTTTTTTAAATGTATGTAGTGCACGTGTAGTTACGCATACATACATAAAACCATACACCATGACAGCTCGCCTTACAAGGTAAGGCGTAGTTTCGTTACACAGTGTAATTACACGGCGAAGCTTAGTTTAGACTAGGCTCACTAGGCCTAACTGTGTGGTTCGCAGAATTCTGTTTTGACTTTTTTATTTGGTCAGAGAGCTAAGGTGATAAACAATTTTTCGATAACTTTTTACGAGATAAAAATGTTTGAGCAAGTATGCAAGAGTAGGGATGTTAATAATTCTAATCTTGACAGATATGAGCGTAGTTTTTAATTTTAACAAAATTTGAATGTTAAAAACGTGTTGTGATTGTTTTAATTTAGACATGTGTAATGTTCAAAGATTATTTGAAAGTTTCTGTAGGTATAATTATTTACTACGTGATAAGTGAATAATAATTATACCTACCTACAGCAGAATAGAAATAAACGACCGAGTGCCTTAATTTGAATATTGTTTTTCTTATAAAGATAAGTTTTACATACGGAGCGTACGATTTATTAGCGCTCTGGCCGATTACGGGATACTGAATTGAACATCGATGGAATGTATTTTTAATTTTATAAATTTAATACCTAAGTATATCATACGCAATATCCTACTATAATATTATAAATATGAAAATTGGATGTTTGTTACTCATTCACGCAAAAACTACTGAACGGATTTTGATGAAATTTGGGTATGGTAGTAGTTTCGGCTCTGGGTTAAAATATAGGCTACTTTTTATCCCGGAAAAGTTCAGTATTCCCGCGGGATACTGATAGTATATTTAAGCGGGCGGAGCCGCGGGAAACAGCTAGTAATCTGGGGGCACGGTAGTGCCCCCGCCAAGAGCCAAGCGAAGCGCAAGGGCACTATCAGACCACATTTTCTCGAAGCGTTTCATCGATTTTTTTAACCCCATAGCTTGGGTTTGGATTGTACAAGATTAACGAACATTTCTTAGTATAACAGAAAAACAGGCTGTAATTTTTTTACCTTACGCCCAAGAATGTTTTTTTGTTATACTATTCTTGTAGGAATAAAATGGCCAGGCTACATATTTTGACTAAGGTGTAGAGTTTATGTAGTTAGAATCAGAAGCTTGATTTTACATGAGATCTGATAGCCTTTTGACAGTATGAGTCATATAATAGTCTTGGCATCTCTTTACATGAAAATGTTTTTTGTGGGATTTATATACCTGTGAATTATTCATGTAAGAATGACTGTAAAATTGTAATTTTCAGTTATCAACAAGTAATATGTTTGTGTATCGTGTTAGAGTTACTTTGTATTATGTCATGTTGTGGTCTACGATATTTATTTTGTTCATTGGCGAAGCGGTAATAATTTGTAGCGCGGAAATATCGATCGAATAACACGTAAATTGATAAATGGAGATTTTCGTCGTCCGTGATGCGAAGATTCTGAAACATAATCTAAATAACATTAAAATTATAGTCTTTGTTTTGTGTAGATAGTACACGAATTAGGAATGTTACCTACGCAAAACATCTCAGAGGGCGCCACTGAACTTTGTCTCATCGTAAACAGTGTAGCGGGGTGCCGGGTGACATTTTTACATTTCGGCAAGTCGTCTTGCTAACTTAAAGGCTGACCAAAGTATGGTAGCCATCCATCTACTTAGCTCAAAATGTTTATTTTTTTAATAATTTGCTTAGAAGCTAGATAGTTAATATTACACAGATGATACTGAATAATGTAATACAAATTTCCAAGACCTTTTCAACATATCTATGGAGGGTAGAGAGAGATAAGTAGAACCATCTCTTATGGAGAAAAGTTGAAAAAGTGTCCGGCTTTAAAGCTATAAATAACAGTTCAAAAATCTTCCACAATGGCGCTGATGCACAAAAAGGGTATGGTATGAAGTTAGGAATAAGAGATGGAGTGTGAAGTGAGTTGAGTTTAGTTATTTAAAATTATTGACGACTTTAGTAGACTAAAAGTAGTTAATTCAGTAAATTATGAATATTCTACATACTCGCGTAGTCGAACATATTTTTATAAACATAACCGAAGAAGATGCTAAGATTTAGTTATCTGTTTAAATTTTGCCGCTTTACACCCCGTTAAGTCTTCAGCGCCCTCTTGTGAACGCTTTTTACGGACACTTTTCATGTATGGAGATGGTACTCCTTATCTCTACCCTCCATAAACATATCGCTTAGCCAATAAGGCCCACTTGCACAGATCTTACATATACATATAATCACGCCTCTTTCCCGTAGGGGTAGGCAGAGACCACTTCTTTCCACTTGCTACGATCCTAACAGACTTGTATCGCTTCATCCACTTTCATTCTTACCATCCATTCCTCCTCTTACATTCGACGTAGCGAAGCGGCTCTTCATGGCATACTTTTCGCCTCCGCGAGAACGAGACGTGATTGGTGGCGAACGACATCGCCGCCATGTGGAAATTACTTTTATGATTATCCATTTTCAGATCTTGATTAAAGCTAACACTGAGCTGGGTAAAATTATCATGCGTTCTCTTTCATAAATACGAAGAAAGAGAGAGATAACATGAAACTTAACCCAGTGTTAACTTGAACCTAGATCTGGGAAATTGGACCTAAGCGAGTGAACTTACTTGTAAGGACTTGAGACCCTTCAGTATGTTGGTGTACTGGTTGCAGAGGCCGCACTTGATCATGAACTCGTTGCAGTCGTAAGGCACTGGGATCACGTTAGGGCAGGGATTGTCCGAGTTGCACCTGAAATAGTGTATGTTATCTTTACTTCTATACTAATATAATAAAGAGGAAAGATTTGTTTGTTTGCATTGAATAGGTTCCGAAACTACTGAGCCGATTTTGATGAAATTTGTCACAGATATAGAGTAGACCACGCGGAAGGGCATAGGCTTATATGTATGTACTGTGTATCGCGAAAAAACGTACGGTTCCCGCGGGATTACCTTTTGCGCGTACGAAGTCGCGGGCAACATCTAGTATTGTAGTAAAATACTACGGGAGTTTTTAAGTTTTTGTCTGTTGGTGCGATGTAACGTCAAACGTGTAGTAGCGGCATTATTGATGTTGATCACACACGAGGTATGTAAATGATATGTGCAAAATAAAAAAAAATTGTGTTTGTAAAAATGAATTTCAATTTAAAAATATTATGTTCGCCGTTTTGAGACGCGTAACGTCATATTTTAGTACTAAGGGTGTACTAGTACTAAGGGTGTTCAATGAGGGTTCTCGATTTTTTTCTGTTGCTAGAGAGCAGACCAAATGGCACGCAAAGCGCCGTCTGGTGGCTGGAGTGGTATCGAAAACTGTCAATGACAATTTTCGTTACTTTTTCTGGCACCAGGCGGCGCGTCGTATAAGTAGGGTTCACGACGTGTTAATTTACAGATGTCAAATGTCACGAACATAAAAAGTAAAAACTTTTATTATTATACTAGCTATTGCCCGCAACTTCGTTTGCGCAGAACTGACGGAAGCGGAACCCTATTTTTATAAAGGGAACCCGTAAAAGTAGCCTATGTTAGAACTTATAACATCAGCTATTTGTTAGTGAAAGTCCCGTGAAAATCGGTCCAGCCGTTTCAGAGATTAGCCGGAACAAACAGACAGACAGACCGACAGACAGACAGACGGACAGACAAAAATTTTAAAAATTGGTATTTTATTGTAAGTACCGAATATACTTTCAGATGCATTATGTGAAAAGCTGTTAATTTGAAGTTACAAACAGACACTTCATTTTTATTTATCTGTATAGATATAGATGTATAGATTATTACTTGAAGCAAAAACTTTCAGTACAGTTTTACGAGCTCTGTAGTAGCTATATAGTAGCTCTATATTAGTTCATTAAACATTTTAAAAATATTCTTCGTTTACATGTTCCTTGCGTCAAAAATGTTTACTTACTTGAATCTCATGTAATTTTCCGTCATCTGCTCATACATGGGCCAGTTTTCTGTACAAGCTGTACACGTACAGTCGAACCAGTATTGACTTTTCAGATCAGCTTGTCTTTGCTCTTTCGGTACTGTTGTGAAAATGGGTCCGTAGTTTTCTGCCACTTCTTCGCCTTTCTTTATATTTTTCGCAGCGCGCACAATGACGTAAGGTCCCCAGAAATATCTTGAATGGAATTATGCATTGTTAGTTATAACTAAATATAATATTGTTTGAATAGCATTAATTTCCCGCGGCTTCGCCCGCGTGAAATTAGATATTAAACTTTCATCCCCTATTTTACCTCCTTAGGGGTTGAATCAGTTTTGCCTTTTATATATTGTAGACTAGCTGTCCCGACACACGTTGTTCTGTCTTAAATATGAACTGGAATGAATAACTACACCAACAATACTATCACGTCCCAGTCCTACATCTTCTCATACAAGCTACACCTTTTCCAATATTTCTCACTGTTTAAACCTTCCCTGAATTTTCACAATTCTTTCAAGACCAAAATTAGCCAAATCGGTTCAGCCGTCCTCGAGTTCTGAGTTCCTCGAGAAAAGAATAAATGTATTACTATTCTTTTGTCCTATGTCCTTCTCCTGGCTTTAAGATCCAAATCGGTTCAGCCGTTCTTGAGTTATAAATAGTTAACTAACATGACGTTCTTTTATATAATATATAGATGAACGGGTACACACAAATAAACACAACAGCCGAACAGTGACACACAAATAAAAACTTGATAATTACAAGCGCACGCAAACATAGCGTCGCGCGCGTAAATGAGTTGAACTATCTCGAGTCAAGTGGTGCTGACATGTTTGGATAAGATCTGTATAAAATATTAATAAATATTATATCAAAAATTAAAATATCTACCTCACCACACCTGGATCGCAGGAGTGATTGAACAAAGCTAACGTGGGAAACACGGCTCCGGCTAAGAACACGGACTTCCCGTTGTGTTTTATGATGTTCTGACCGGACTTGGGCTTTGGACACTGCAACTCGAACACCTCATGGGCGTTGAATTGAAGAACTTGAAGATTTTTCAGCAACAAACTCCCGAATAAGGCAACGTCTTCCTTATATGCTTCTGGAATAGCCATAGTCTTTAAATTGTCTACTTCAAGCGGTTTGTCTCTGGGTTTCCCATTGAAGAAACCACTTAGTTCCAATAGCTTTAGTAGAAATACCGCCATTTGGGTTCTATGCAAAAAGTCCTGTTTTGTTCTTTTATCTTCGTGTGCTACAAGATGGTATATATTTCTGTAGTCCTCACTCTTGTATGGACCATTAGGTTTTTTGTCTAACTCGCTTTGGATCTTTTTGAAATATTCTTTACTGTTCTGTGTTATCATCCTCAACGATATACTGCAGGTTATAGAACAGCCTGATTTCCATAATATTGGCAGAATGTGGCACTCATAGGCGTGGTAGGTTTTTAATGCTGTATCCAGGCACTTTTCACTGCAAAAGACAACGTTTGGGCAATTCGGACAAGCCAATGGAATGGCACACCTGAAACAGAAAACAAATTCCTTTTAGATTAACTAAAACTTTAAAGCCAAAGTAGACTATAATTTTTTTGACGCTTACTTAATAAAACAGTTTTGGCAATGTGTCTTAGCATATTCTGGAAGTAGAACGGCACTTTGAGGTTTTTCAATTAGAATAGTCTCCCCAGCAGTAATGTCTCTGGCCGCTTTGGCATATCTTCCTTTCACGATGTCCTGGCCTATTTGGATTGCGTCAGAAGCGGCAGGGAAATCTTTATTTATGGCACATTGTAGTTTGGGTTTAGGAGGAGCCTTCTTCAAAGGTTCTGGATCTTTCGGATGACCAGCCAACACAAGACCTTTGTTTAACACCTCGAGCATCAATTTTGCATCTGTTCTCATTTTTTGTCTTTTATCTTTGTTGAGATTGGTAGCTTCGTCTAAGGCGCTTATTGTATCCCTAAAAAGAGTTTCTTCATCAGTTGGGCTAATACTTTCGATGGCGTTTATAAATATAAGTAGACACATAATTTTATTACATTTTGCTATTTTAAACTTACTGAAAAGCCTTTACAGCTTCCTGATTTCTCTGTAAAACCAGCAAACACCTCGCTTTTCTCTCCAAAACTTTGTATCTCAAATGTCTTGGGTAGGCCAAGGACAGACATCGTTTGATGTCATCCAGAGCATCTTCAAACTGCTCCAGATGGTTTAGCGCGGCTGATCGGTTTGCATACACTATTGCAAGTTCATCACCTGAAAATTGAACACATTATTATTAATCAATCAATCAAATCATTTGCTAGGAATATGGTGCAATAATGTGTTAGCATTTAACATTCTCACATATTCTACTACATGCATATTATGATGGTTTTATATTTATATGTTCGTATGCTTGTGGTTTTGACTTTTTAGTGTTCTTAAATTCTTAATTAAAATAATTTAACATGAAATAACAATATACCCAATAATTAAAAAAGCGATCGATTAAAAGTAATGTTATCAATAAAAAGTGCATTAAAATTTAGTTTGTCTTGAGATCAATTCCAAGCGCAAAAAATATAAATAGGTACTGCTATTATTTTAAAGAAACTTTAAACGTTAGTGTTTCTTTTCTGAATTTAGGATTTATTCAGGGTTATTAAAAAGAACCATAATATGACATCAGATGTTTATAAAAAAAAAACTACTTACTATCTTTTTTCGGCACATACATTAAACTGTGTGTGTACAGTTGAAGTGATTTGACCCAATCACCCTTCTGCACTGCCTTATTTCCCTCATCCTTTAACTGTAGAGCCTTCTCTAGGTCCTTCCTCACGGGAAACTCATCACTATTCACATCACAAGACAGATCATAATCCCGTACAGCCGGCAAACCGTGTAAATATGATACTTTACTCGCACTGCTCTCTAGATTCGCGAAATTGTTTCTCGTAACGTCGTCGATTGCGCTGTTGATTTTTTCATGAAACTTTTTAAAGAAACCAACACTTTCTGCGGACATTTTTGCTTTAACTTTTGACACTGTTCTGATTGAATTTTCACTAGCAAGGGCGGGGAAAGCAACGTGTTCCGCGTGCTATTTATACGTTCGGGCGGCGATCGTTCTAGTTCGTGAGTTCCAAACATTTCTCCCATATATTCTATATATAGTTTGTAACACTTACGGAAATGCAGGGCCGGATATGTGATATTTTGGCAAACATTCTTTCGGACTAATTATAATTTAATTAGGTTTCTATTTTAGTGTTACAGTCCTAATCTAATAGAAAATTAAAGAGCCGCCATGGAACGCTTGACAAATATGAAACATCAGGTTAATTATTTACATATCATCCATTTTATTAAAGAGCGTAGAGACGCTGATACCAGACTGTCCATTGCGTGTTTTATATAAAAACGTTATATTGTTTTCTGTTTTGTTTAGTACCAAGGATATCGGCATAGATCTACATAGATTAATCTATATGCTAATCTCTTTGTACATAAGACAGCACCAGTTGCATTACAATGTGTTATGACGCAAATAGGTTACTATCTAAAAGCGCTCCTGGGCCACGCCTGATGATTTAATAAGCGTCTAATGAGGCTCGTGTAAGTATACATAATGTATTGTGTTCATGACTGTATCTCTTACTGTGGTGATACATCGATGGTAATAATAATTATTGATGTAAGTACAATCGCGAGTAGTACGTGTCTGATTTTCATAGAAATGTTCACGAACGACTTCCTGCGGCATTTATGAAGATTTTCGTTGGTCTGATCTTGTCTGATTAACTCCTCTACTTACATACCTATTATATGTATATGTCACCGTAAAATTGTAAAAACCGTTAGATTGTAATAAAACTAGTGAAATTGTAAAATGTTGATAGACTTCCGAGGCGAATATGCTGCCTATAATTTAACACAATATTATTTTTCGTTAGATTATAAATATATAGTTTCATAGATGTATAATATTAATAACCAAGAGCATGTCAGGACATATCTAAGGAGGGTTCCGTAAATGTTGAATGTTGATTAATAATCAAAATATATGTAAGTAACCAGATGTTCTTTAAGAATAATTTTTATTCGATTTTGATGATAGAGTTTTTATTAAATTTAATATTCGCTAATCACATAACATTTGAGTATATTATTTTAGTCTATTATTCACAATCAAGGAAATTATTTAATCTAGCGAGACCTCAAAGCACAAAATAGATATTAGTTACAACTTAAAGTAGGTAGGTACGAAAAATACAACCAGATACTTAGGTATACATAATATCAGCGAGGTTTTCGATAGCGTGATACAGAATTTAAATCCAATAACACAGCGACATCTAGTATTATTTTTCAAAATCAATCCACGATTTAAACAGGAGACTAGCGCCATATATATATACCTAGTTTTCGTAAAGTTACTAGCAAATTGAAGCTTTTAATATTAAAGGTAGGTATTAAATTATAATAAAAAACAATAATACTATGGTAATTAATAACATATATTAGTGTGATTTCTGTGTTATTAAATTATTTAATAATTGGTAAAAGAGGAACATATTCGTAAAATTTATTATTAATTAAAATTTTAAGTGTTACAAAACTTATCTCTAATTCGGTAAAGAAACATAAATTCGCAACGATCAATATAATTACTGTAGCTCAGTTAATCGCAGTGTTTGTCCTTGGATGTAGGTTCAAACCCGACAGTATGTTTTATTTATTATTAATTTAAGTTCTTTTTATTAATTGTTCATTTCAGTTTTTTTTTTAATTTTGCAACCAATTTTGTAACATTATTTTAAATTTCGTTCAAAATAGTTTTCCTAAAGAGTTTTTAGCATGATCTATCAGCATGGAAATTTGCAAGTTTCTATCTCCAATAGTTTAAAAATGCTAGGGGGGGGACCAACTTACAAACTACTTTGGAGGCCGATAACTCGAAAATGGTCAACTTTATAAAAAAGTAACGTATGAAACCTTGCCTTTATTTTAAAAGACCTATTCTACGATACCCCACACGATGGGATAGAGTGAAAAAATATTTTTCATCCCCACTTCACATGTACGGAGAGCCACCCCTAAAATATATAATTATTATTTTTTTATGATCCCAAAACCGTGATCTATACGCAATCTATAACTGCACCAAATTTCATCAGTTTATATTCATAATTACAGGAGCTAGAGGCGCGGACAGACAGACAGACAGACAGACAGACAGACAGACGGACAGAGCGAAACTATAAGGGTTCCTTAAGTATTACGGAACCCTAAAAAGAGTTTTTATATTTCAACATATTTTTACAATCTCGTTAGTTATTTTACAATCTAACGGTTTTTACAATTTTACGGTGACATATCTGCGGCTCAGTTGGTTGAGCGTGTTGGTGCTCAAGCCGGGGGTCGCGGGTTCGAATCCCGCCGAAGGAACAAAAGTTCCTGGGTCATGGATGTGTATTAAATATGTGTATTATATAATAAAAATCTTAAATATGTGTATAGTATAAAAGTATTAAATATATTTCCGTTGTCTGGTACCTGTAACACAAGTTCTTCGGATACTTAGCACGGGGCCAGATTGACGTGGTGTGAAGCGTCCATAGATATTATATTATTATTATATTATATATAAAAAATAAATAACTCCCGAATTTGTCAAGCAGTGAGCGAGTTGATGATGAATTATAGTTGAGAACACTCGCGATCATGTCAGCTTTCAAACAAAAAAAACTAGACCAAAATCAGATCATCTGTTTGGGAGCTACGATGACATGGACAGACACACAAATACACAGACAGACACGTCAAACGTTTTCGTCGGGGGCTAAAAAGACAACCGTTAAAGACTGGTCTATCAACACACCCCTTTGACCTCCTTCTGTAAGCCTGGGAACACACGTACGGGATGTCAAATTCAGTGAAAATTCACGAGACTGTATGAAAGTGTCAGATCGATCTGAACGAGGCAGCATTCGCACATACGAACTCGTTTTCCTATATAAACCGTTTGATCTGTATGTGACATCCTTGAAGGTTTTCAAATTTAGTAGTGTGTGTACGTTTAGTACAATTTAGTGGTTAAGGGGATGAGAATGCAGAAAAAAAACGTGGTAGAGCCATGCTTCGGCACGAATGGGCCGGCTCGACCGGAGAAATACCACGGGCTCACAGAAAACCGGCGTGAAACAGCGTTTGCGCTGTGTTTCGCCGAGTGAGTGAGTTTACCGGAGGCCCAATCCCCTACCCTATTCCCTTCCCTACTCTCCCCTATTACCCTATTCCCTCTTAAAAGGCCGGCAACGCACTTGCAGCTCTTCTGATGCTGCGAGTGTCCATGGGCGACGGAAGTTGCTTTCCATCAGGTGACCCGTTTGCTCGTTTGCCCCCATATTTCATAAAAAAAAGGCCAAAATCGCGATTCGTGAGTAAAAGTCACCTACTAATAAACCAACAATGTCATAATCAAGGCGCTATGCATCCGGCGTGCGTCCCCGACGCGCGGCGCATACAACGCGCGCGGCGCGGCGAAGGTAACTTCCGAAGAGGTGAAGCTCAGTCGGTCGCAGCTCCAAAGGGAAGTGGAAAGGCTATGTGCATATTGCAGTAGACATTTCCCGCTTCTACATATTATGCGCAAAAGAAAATTCCGTTTGAACCGTACATTTTCCCGCGATAAGAAGTAGCCTATGTCCTTCCACGTGGTCTACCCTATATGTACAGGATGTCCCAGAAGTCGACGTCGTCCCTTCGAAGGCTGATAGACCAGCTCATGACTCACCAGAATATCGTAATATGACCTTAATAAAAAATCTTTAGTTTTCGAGATATTGGCACTTTTAATAATTTCTTAAAAATTACACCTCATGTCAGTTTTTAGGCTGCCGCAACTACAATTTCCCGTATTGTGGGATACAAATTGGTATTGCGGAATCCTGACTAGTTCTGCTATTGATCACGGTTATAAACAAAGCTAATAGAGTTTGAACTTTGTAGAAAAAAAGAAAACTTTTCCCTAATCGTGATTTCAAAAACTCTTTCTCCTAACTTTCACTATCCATACTGAACAAAAAATATAGCACACTAACCTGGGTTGTTACTTTAAAAAGTTGCTCATTTTATGTAGTTTTGAAATAATAAAATAGTTGCTATTAAGCTACGTCAAAAAAAATTTTTGCTATTTTAAGTGCACAGAGAACACATTTTGAATGTTTTTCTTTAGTTAGAATTTCGAACAAAAATACTCGTTACATTGAAATCACCCAGATGTTTACTTAAAAATTGTACGTTGAAGTGTAAGATGCTTACTAAACTTAGAAACTAAACAGAATACAAGGATTTTTTGAAACTGGATTTTTTTAAAGGAGAAATGCAAAAAAGGAGAACACATTAATAATATCATTTAACGAGTTAGACTCATTAGAGTGAGAGAATAGGTGACGACACGCACGTCTTTTGTTTGTTCTATACATGAGTTTGTTTATTAGTTACAAGTACGTTGCGCTATTGATGTGCATCGTTTTGTTGTTTTCTTACTTTTAACGGATTTTGCATTGTAATTTGGACTTCTTTTGCCTAGTGACTCGGACTTAAGTGTGCTTGGAGGCAGTAAAGAACTGAAATGGCTCTCTTCTAGACTTTTATGTTTCTGTGATACGCGTCTTACTACCAGTCATGCGTTGAGCGCCGGTGAACGGACGCGTTCCGCATTACGACACACGACAAAAATATTAATAAAAATAATTTAATATTTCGCGAATCGCGCGGTTGTCAACCGCTACACGTCACCATGGCGCTCGTAGTCAACGAGTTGCTGGCGTTTGTCCAACACGCCATCAACGCCATGGACGAAGACAGCATCGTGCAGCTCTGCATGTCCACCTTCAGCAATGAGGAGATTTGTACGGGAAAGCTGATGCTGGACGAGGCGCTTGGTAAGCAGGCGCAGATGCCATCGCGACTCAAAGATGGTGGCGAAAGAAGCTTGCAGGATATCATCGCCCTGTTAAAGCAGACGGGTCCAGGGGCTATACCAGCTTTTGTGGCTAGGGATCTCCACAAGCTACCGGTGGTGACCATGGACCACGTCAACGTCTCCAGCCTACTGAAGAATGTCAACACCATGAAGGCGGAGCTGGACGAGATGCGAGGTCGATTGAATAGATCGGAATCCACTATCCGTGATTTGCATAAAGAATTATTGCAAATTAAAAGTAATAATTCTTTATGTAGGTCATCCGATCATTCGTTTGACTTCGTAAACACGCGGCGACGCGGCGCGCAAGCTGACACGTTTTGCTCATCAGCAAAATCCGACGGGTCAACAACCGCCGCTGACTGCTCACCGCTTGCGGTCGAGCCGAAACCGAGGACACCAGCGACTCCGAAAAATTACGCAAGTATCGTCGCTGGCCCCACTGCACCCCCGCGGAAGAAGACAAGAGGGGTGGAAGAGCGCCGCAAGGCTGAGCCTCTTCGAACCGTCAAGGACGAGAGCAGGAGGTGCAATGAGGAGGGCTTCACACTGGTGGAGAGGAGAAAGAAGAGGAAGCCCGCCGTCCGCAACCACCGCGGCACCGCACCCAGCGAACCCGAGCAGCGTCTGCGGTGCGAAGTACGCGCCACACCGCTGTACGTGTCCCGCCTGCACTGGTCGACGACGGTCGAGGACGTTGTGGACTACATCCGAAAGAAGACGTCTTTCACCTTAAGGGTCGAGCATCTGGAGTCTCGCCACAAGGTCAACTTCAGTTCCTTTGTGGTGAGAGTACCGACGCAACTTCTACCGACCTTCGAGGTGGAGGAGTTCTGGCCGACGGACGTAGTCTACCGGAGGTTTCGGGGAAGGCTCCCCAACGTAGCGCGCATCACGTCGCCGAAAAAAGACAATACGTGATAAACTACAGTGTGTGTGTGTAAGAGTGAACGTGAATAATATAGAAAATAAGATTTATGTATAGTATTGTATAGTATAGAATTGTGTGTGTATAGTATAAAAATAGGTATATATCCGTTGTCTGATACCCGTAACACAAGTTCAACTTAGCACGGGATCGGATTTACGTGATATATATTATATATCTAATAATGTATATTTGTTCTGTATATGTTTTTATGTGTGTGTTTGAATAAATTGATTTGATTTGAAATTGATTATGGCGTATACTATACATCAGTATGCTAACATGCATTACATTTACGGGGAATGCAGAGGCAACAGTGCTGCTGCAGCTAATCTGTATCGCGAAAGGTTAAGGTACTCAAGTCCAGATTACAATGCAAAATCCGTTAAAAGTAAGAAAACAACAAAACGATGCACATCAATAGCGTAACGTACTTGTCACTAATAAACAAACTCATGTATAGAACAAACAAAAGACGTGCGTGTCGTCACCTATTCTCTCACTCTAATGAGTCTAACTCGTTAAATGATATTATTAATGTGTTCTCCTTTGCACTTCTCCTTTCAGTTTAAAAAAAATCTTGTATTCTGTTTAGTTTCTAAGTTTAGTAAGCATCTTACACTTCAACGTACAATTTTTAAGTAAACATCTGGGTGATTTCAATGTAACGAGTGTTTTTGTTCGAAATTCTAACTAAAGAAAAACATTCAAAATGTGTTCTCTGTGCACTTAAAATAGCAAAAAATTTTTTTGACGTAACTTAATAGCAACTATTTTACTATTTCGAAAACTACATAAAATGAGCAACTTTTTAAAGTAACAACCCAGGTTAGTGTGCTATATTTTTTTATCAGTATGGATAGTGAAAGTTAGGAGAAAGAGTTTTTGAAATCACGATTAGGGAAAAGTTTTCTTTTTTTCTTCAAAGTTCAAACTCTATGAGCTTTGTTTATAACCGTGATCAATAGCAGAACTGGTCAGGATTCCGCAATACCAATTTGTATCCCACAATACGGGAAATTGTAGTTGCGGCAGCCTAAAAACTGACATGAGGTGTAATTTTTAAGAAATTATTAAAAGTGCCAATATCTCGAAAACTAAAGATTTTTTACTAAGGTCATATTACGATATTCTGGTGAGTCATGAGCTGGTCTATCAGCCTTCGAAGGGACGACGTCGACTTCTGGGACATCCTGTATAATGATATGTTCCTTGCATCAAAATCGGTTCAGTAGTTGCCTATTTTCCTCTTATTTATAGGTAGGTACTTTTATTATTATTACAGATACATGAGTGGGGAACATTGTTGATGATTTTTAATCTAACTTTATTTTTTTTAAGAATTCAAATAATCTATTAGTCCATCCATGCGGATGGACTGATGCAGCCGGAACATGGAACATAGCGAGTATTTATGGCAGGCATAACGGAGCTTTGAGAGTATAAATAATAGAAATAGCTTCTACAGTCTCATGGAAACCAGACCTTAGTCCAGAGTTATTTTTATGGTGCCCAAGTGTGGGCGCAATACAAAAGAGCGCCCTCTTTTCCCTTATTTTCGTAGCCCAATGAGACTGCTGATCGACACGACTGGCAGGACCGGCAGCTTTTTACATGCCCATCTACATGGATCATCTTTCTTGTCAGACAATCGGATGATCAGCTTGCATTGTCCGAGCCAGGGTTGAACATATATTTTTTGTTGTTCCAACGCGGGGATCGAACCCACGGGCCACGACTTCCGGAGTTGAGAGAGCCAAGCTCTAAACCACTGGACTACGGAAGCGTTCAAAGTTTGAGAGTATGTAGATATGGTGAAACTATAATAATTGTCCACCAACGGTTCCACTATCAAGTACCGAGCGAATCAGTTACTCATATTAAGCGATTGTTAATATAAACAGTCTAATGTTGAAACCACCTGTGGCCATATTAACCAGATGTGTGCTCAAGTGGCTGTACCAATCAATTACTGTTAGTGGCACTTTAATTGCGCATCATAATTAAAGCTCTTTAATAGCAATAAGGAGGCCTTTTTCGTCCTCCTACGTTTAGCCGTAGGAGGGCTATGTTTTGGATCGACTGGGGAGTACCTCCTAATAGTCCTAATGCTTGCCATACCGAATTTGGCGACGGTGGTCGGTTTCAATAAAACCATAGAGTAGCTACGCAGGAGTAATTTTATAGTGCCCAAGGCTGTGCGCAATGTACAAGAGCACTCTCTTCTCTGCCTATCCCACGCATGGATTATTTATCTTTCTTGTCAGACAATCAGGTGATCAGCCGGTTCCCTATTTTTTCGCATAAAATCATATGTCATAATTTTACTTGGCATAATTTCATTTGACCTAATAGTAGTTTCGCATAATATTCATTTGTCATAAATTTCTTAGCATAATTTTTTTTCGCATAATTACTAAAAGCATAATAATTGTTAGGCATACTTATTGTAAGGCATATATTTTTTACGCATAATATTAAAAAGCATAAATATATTTACGCATAATGATATTTAAGCATACTATTATATTTATGCATACATCTTTGTAGCATTTTTTTTTCACATACTAATGAATGATAAATTCTACTGGGTATGCGAGTTAAGACGAAATAACAATTATAATTGTAATTTTCGACTGATTACGAAATTAAACTCGGACAAAAAACACGAACTGCTATCTAAGAACAAGCCGATCTAATTATTTTAAACATGTTAGCGGCTTACGGGTGGCCCAAGGGCCACCCCGCCGCAACTTAACCTACTGTTACACATGTTACACTAGATATATGAGTGTAATACCTGCTTTTAATGAATCATAAATATGCGTTTAATTACCTTAACCGTGTTTTCATTTTGTCGTTCCATTTTTTATGCATATTTGTGCCTTGTGACAGAATGCCTTGAATTTATTATGATAAAAAATATGCCTAACGAGTTTATGCCAAAAAACAATTATGCCAAAGTATTATTATGACAAAAAAAATTATGCCTTACGAGTTATGCCTCATTAAATTAGGACAAACAATATTAGTCTAAATGATATTTATGCCTAATGATGTAGTATGCCAAGAAACCATTATGCCAAAGTATTATTATGCGTAGTAAAATTATGCCAAGTAAGGTATGCCAAATGAAATTATGACAAATAAAATTATGCGAAAGAAGAGGATCCCGATCAGCCTTTGTCCTAAGGGATCGTCCATTAATCACGTGATGCCTAAAGGGGGGGGGGGGTCCGAAAAAAAATCACCAAGTATCACCAAGGGGAGAGAGGGGGGGGGGGGGGGTATAAGGAGACATCACGTGTATTAATTTTTGAATCTAGTCTATGCATACCGAAATTATTATCGGTTGTAGATTCGTAGTATTATTTAAATACTTACAAGACAAATGACTCGTATAGTTTATAATTGCTTAAATTATTCGATTAAATTGTTTTTTAAGTTAAAGTTTTTCTTTAAACATGACCTGCTTACTATGTAAAAAAAATACACATGATCTTAGGTGGGGGAGGGGGGTAATATAAAACCTCACCACGTATCACCAGGGGGAGGGGAGGGGTCTAAAAAGTTGTTAAAAACATCACGTGATTAATGCACGGCCCCTAACCAGCTTGAAAACAACACTTTTTGTTGTACCAACGCGGGGATCGAACCAACAACCTCCGGAGTTGAGAGCCAAGCTCTACAGTCTAAACCACGAAAGCGTCAAAAAAGGTACGACAATGTAAAGCTGAATGTGCCGTTCCGCCACGGTAGGCGCTGCCGTAGGTTTTATATAGATTCAGAAGAGACTCAAGCACCCAGTAGATGGCAAGTAAGTGTTCGATAGTGAAAGAGTCAACAACATTTTGGTAACTACCTAGTAACTATCTGACCTTCGTATGACGTGTTTTATTGGGTAAATGTTGACTACAATGGTGCCGCGCGTCGCTGTATTGTTTGTTAACATAATATGTTATATCAACTCTTATCGCTTTCTCCAGCCTCAGCTTGTTTAGATGATCTGATTATGAGGCAATGTTTGACCACCTGTTTGTTCAGTAAAATGTTATTTTTATTGGTGATATTTTCTCGGTAATCGGTATTTTACTTGGAGGCCATACTTTCGTTACGTCACACGAATTTCAGTATTTTATAAACCCTTCCCCCGTCCTTGTCGCATTTTTAGAACCCGGATCTTGATGTGATGTGACACATTTTTAAATTTTTTGCTTGTGATTAACAAAAATAATTAACATAAAATAGTAATTTTCATATTATATTTATTGTTTTTAGTTAATTTTACCATGTGACGTCACAAAGTTTTTGCCCCCTCTTACGTCTTGCCACACAATGTCACAATCGGATTATACCCTCCCCAATCCCCCCTTTAAAGTAGGAAGTAATTTATTAGAAACCTGCACATGGTTGTCCCCAGACGTGTTGACTAGTCATTCCTCTGGACTAGGCTGACTATGTTGTGAGAATGCCGTATGCGCTTGGGCAACCATACGACATTTAAAACCGCCTGTCTCATACACCACAGTAGAGTAACTTCGCTCTAGCTTTTGAATAAAAGTCGCCAAAACGCCACAACATTCTTGACTTGGACAACAGATTCAGTTAATAATATTATAAATAATGGAACAAAATAATGTAGAGACCCAGTCACTGGACAGGAATATCTGAAACGCCAACATTACTTCACCACATCTGCTTATAACCCCTGGATTGATCGCAGAATTAAAAGAAAAAAAACTTTGCTCTAATGGATGAAAAACGGGTAAAAAAGCCCAAGTTTTTTTTAAATATTTCACTAAATTCAGTAGTAGATTTAATGTAATATTTACAATTGCGGCGCGTAGGTAGGTATATAATACTGTAATCGAGGATATAAGCTATAAACTCCCACATGTGAAGTGTAATTGAATTCGTAACGGCCAATAATTGTTGGCCCATTTGTTTCAATATACACCGAAACGAGCATTTCTATTTTTAGGGATCCTAGGGAAGGGGGCATAGGGAAAATTAACTATGGCTTGCACACAGATCTTGCGATGTCGCATCGTAATTAAATCTACAAACTCGCATGGTATACCGCAATGTGAACTCTAAATATTATTTGTTTCTTCTTGCTACTTATCAGTGGCGAAGGCTGGTTCTCCTTCATAGAGCAGCCCCTGTGTAATAGGGATTTGGATGAGGGTCTTTAAAGGTAAATGGTAAGTGAAGCCGATAGGAATGGAATTATAGGAAACCCATGCCACTAGGGGGGCACAAGTATGAAAAACTTATGGCTTTTCATCAATTTTTGGACGATTTATTCAGTATTCTCCGAGCTAAGTAACCACTCTTGAAATACTGCCTGGGACAGTCTGTTTTTAAATGTCGTATGGTTGCCCAAGCTCATACGGCATTCTCACAACATAGTCAGCCTAGTCCAGAGGAATGAATTGGTCAATACGTCTGGGGCCAAGCAGGGTTTTCTCACGATGTTTTTCCTTCACCGTTAGAGCGTCCGTACAATGTACTTGAGATCTGAAAAAGTCTGGTACACGCCACAGCCTGAAGATCGAACCTGCACTCTCTCGAGTGCGAATCAAACGGTCTACCTACTACACGGAGCTCACAAGTATGAGGATAAAATTTCATTGGTAGAGCTGCTTGGTGCCTCATTGTGCGCTATTGAGTTAGAGCGATCGTCAGTTCACACCAAGCGACGGGCGTTTTAAGATAGTGCTTCAAAGCTATTCACTCACAAGAAGATTCACTCACAAACACACTTTAATACACCTTTCATTGCAAGAGCAGCGAGGCGCGGTTCTTGCAAAGAAAAGTGTATCTTATTGTGTAGTGAATAAAGTTCAATTTCTAATAGCTATTTTAAAAAGGACGCGCCGCGTCGCATCTCGGTGTTAGCTGACCCTTACAGGTAATAGGGTAGCTGTGTTAGGAACTTGCGACTCTTTTACAGAGCATGCTTTTATTTTTATTATATTTATAAACGACTAGCTGTTTCCCGCGGCTCCGCCCGCGTAATACTATCGCGCATCCCACGGGAATACTGTATTTTTTTCGGAAAAAATTAGCCTATGTTTTAATCCAGAGCCTAAACTACTACCATACCGAATTTCATCATAATCCGTTCTGTAGTTTTTGTATGAAGGAGTAACAAACATCCATTCATCCATCCATCATATTAGTAGGACACTTATTTAACATTATCGGCTCTAGGCCTCAATAAAATTATATTATTTATTTGGTAAATGGCCAGCTTTTCAAGAATAAAATAAAGAATTAATGAGGTTGAAGTGATTATCTTGCAAATGGTTTGACAAAAATAATTAGTGTTTTTCAGAGGAAATCTAATTTGAGCGTCTGCCAGCGATTGTTTGGCAACACATGCTCATCCTTACGAAGGGCACATGGTAATTTTATGAATTCTTATTAAGGGGCAAATAGCCCCTAAATCGCTCAGTTTGAGTCCTAACTACTCCGAAAAATGGGAATAAAAAAATTCAAAAAAATATACATTTCACACTTCAATCCTTCATCTTTAATATCATCGTTAATTTTTTTAATACGACGAAGATTAATATTAAATAAATTAAAATTAAGTAGCCCTGTTTTCAGATTTCTTTTTCTATCTACTTACTACCTACTACGGCTATAAAGATGGTTCTTTTACGAAAATGTGAAGAATATATTTATCTAACATTTCATCGTTGGGTTTTTCGAAATACCGTTTTGTTTTCAAAATATACGTAAATAACTATTATTTTGTGAAAATATTTGTAAGCGGTGCGTGCGCGGGCGCGCGGGACAGTGAGCCGCTGACTTTCGTACGAGGAGGTTGTGTCACTCTCCGCGGTGCCGCTATTTCGCAATCGTTTATTTTACTCTTGAAATAATAGGGAACAACATGCCGTAAAAAATAAATTATGAAAACCTTAGCGAGCACTCTGCCTGCGATAGAATGAAAATGTTCGATCGTTGAATGTACTTTTTTGTTCCTTCAACTTCTTACTTGAAATTTTAATAATATATTAATATAATATTATATAGTGTATATTATAGTATAATATTTTATTGTATATGTACTTGTAAATTTCACAGAAAGTGTATAGTTCTATTTCTATGACGACCTCTGTGGCTCAGTTGGTTGAGCGTGTCGTTGCTCAAGCCGGGGGTCGCGGGTTCAAATCCCGCCGACGGAACAAAAAGTTTTCTGTGTTCCTGGGTCATGGATGTGTATTAAATATGTGTATAATATAATAAAAATCTTAATTATGTGTACCAATAGTATAAAAGTATTAAATATACTTCCGTTATTTGGTACCCGTAACACAAGTTCTTCGAGAACTTACCACGGGATCAGATTGACGTGGTGTGACGCGTCCATAGATATATTATATTATTTCTTTTTTAATTGCCTATTTCGTATATCAACGCTTTGAGCTATATAGTATATGAGGTAAAAATGCCTAAGCGACATTTATTTATTTATTTAACACACATACAACTACTATTACAGACAAAATCCAATTCGATAGCGTAGGAAAGCAAATTCATATTTTATAATATAATACATATTATGATATTTCCAGTTTAAATAATAATAATTGATAAAAAATAATAATTAAAGAAATAATAATTAAAAAAGACACATATGACGCATAAATTTAGTAAACTTTATAGAAGAGTGATTTAAAGTGAAAATTTTTAGAAAAAAAAATCATTAAAAATCACAAAATAGTCGGATTTAGATGGTTTTAACATACATCTATATATCAATGAAATACAACGTGTATCTTATTTTTATAGCAATTTTTGATATTAAAACGAATCATATAGCTTTCGAATTACAGGCAGTTTATGTCGCTTAGGTAAAAAAGTCCTAATTCGAAAAATAGGTAAAATTATCTAAGCTATCAACGAAAGTTATGTAATAGCAAGTAAAATTGCCTAAATTTTATTTTAAAGGTTTTCAGCAACTTGTAAAAATAGATAAGCTATAGATACATTTTCTGTAGTAACAGGTAGAAATAACTAATTCCAAACAAAAAAAAATTATAGGAGTATTCATCTAAATGGCCTAAGAGTTTATAAAATAAAACAAGATAAGTTACATAAATGTTGCTTCCATTAAGAATTTTCTACGGCTAAAGTTATCTTAGTAAATTTGTTATTCAATGACATTGTAAATTTTTGCTCCTAACTGACAATATTTTCCTTCTTCTTGTTTATAAAAATTAATTGCAGTTACTAAAACGAGCTAATTTTGATCTTGTGAAATAATAAAAAGTATAGAAATATAAAAACTCAAGGCCTAGGATTGCAGCCCATTGCTTTATACTTAGGCTGCGGTCCCATTCCTTGAGTTCTCTTTTGGTAGTGCTGGGAGATATTCCAAATACCGATTCTGGGCATGACACCGTGACACAATTGGCCCAAAGCCTACCCAGCTCATCCGCGGTTTTGTTGCCGGAGATGTTGCCGTTGCCTAGAACCCATACCAGACTGACGCTGTTGTCTCGTCCTAGCATGTTTAGCGTTTGAACACAAGCCATAACTTATTTAGATGAAAGAAGAAGGGGCAAAAAGTCCCCATCCTTGTAGCACTATAAGACATAATATCGTCCCCGTAGAACGAAAACTCACCAGATAGCAAAATGGTCAAAATTGAGTTAAGAATGCCATTGATATATTTGATTTTTTCTCCATCTTTCTGTGTTTTCCGTGTATCGATATGATGCGTAGTTTCAGAATTACATTAAATAAAAACTCATTAACTTCGTGTTTATTGGCCAACCAAAATAGCGAAAGAACACTTAATCGACTTGATTAATTTTGACGACTAATGAAAGCAAAACTTTAAGTAACTAAATTGGTTTAGGTAGTTTTCGTCCTCTGTACAAGTAATATTTATAAAATTTCATTAAATCGAAAATTCACTAAATTGATTTAGTTAGCACTTTATAGAGGTTTGCACCGAAAAATGAAAAACGAAAAATAACTAAGTCCACGTAGTGATATTTCGATTTATATGTTTGCTCGTTTAGCGTTTGTGTTAGTTAAGCGTAAACTCTCTAAATCTATTTAGTTACTTTTTCCCTAAAAATATTTCAAAAAAGTGTACATCTAAACCATTTTGATGAGTTTTTAACTTCTTTAAAATACGGTTAATGCGAATTATGTGCTCTTCGTACAAGACTTAGTGACTATTGTATTATACTTTGAGTGCGTATTTATTAGTTTAGTCGACTTCAGACTTCAGTCAGACGCTCAAGTAGACAGTTATTCTTGCGTGTTTTGTTACGATCGTAATAATAATTTGCAAACAATGAATCGCTCTAAATTAATTTTGAAAATATTGAGAAATTATTATTTTTAAACAAAAAATTAAACCGACTTCCAAAGTAAAAATACACAAAAAAGTATGAAATAAAACTTAATCTCTAAATAATTCCCCTTTCAAATTCGGCTAAAATTTTTACTATTTCTCTACTCAATCTTATTAATTTTGAAATCGGTACCAGCCCAAACAATATTCTACAATATTTTATAGAACTTACGTTCATATTTGCTGGTACCGACTTCAAAATTAATAAGATTGAGTAGAGAAATAGTAAAAATTTTAGCCGAATTTGAAAGGGGAATTATTTAGAGATTAAGTTTTATTTCATACTTTTTTGTGTATTTTTACTTTGGAAGTCGGTTTAATTTTTTGTTTAAAAATAATAATTTCACGCTTTTTAGTTATATATTTTGTTATTATTAATACGTCTTAAGAACGTCTAAACTAAACGATCGAATGTATAATTGAATACGCGCCAAGCTTCCATTAGGTATTGTTATTAAGATGATGATGATGATTACTGTAAGTTATAAAGTGGCATATGCTTGCAGTTCTTTAAACGATGCCGAAATTTCCAAACGCATATATTTAAAGACTGAAGAGTTCTGTACATTGCTTTTGGATCCAGGGTATACCTTGGTACAATATCTTATTTTTTGGTAGCATATGCTTGTGTTACTTTAGTAAAAGTAAAAATCACTATATGTGTGGATATAAATTTCGAGGAGTTCCCTCGATTCCTCATGGATCGCATCATCAAGTTTCCACTTTAGTGACTAAAGGACCAATTTCGAATTAAACCCTTTACAACAACAAAATAATTTTGCAAATAGGTCCATAAACGGCAGAGTAATGTTCAAAAATCTCCGTGTTAGTATAAAATAATATGAGAAATACCTTTTATATCATCATAATGTGATGATGTATGGTGTGATAGTGGTGATGATGATGATGATTACTCTAACTGACATGGTGGCATATGCTTGCAGTTCTTTAAACAACGCCGAAATCCCCAAACATGTATCTATAAGGAGTCAGGAGTTCTGTTCTGTACTGTTGGATCCAGGGTATACCTTGGAGCAAAATCTTACTTTTTGGTAGCATATGCTTGAACTACTTCAAAAAAAGTCGAAATCACCATATGTGTCCATATAAATTTCGAGGAGTTCCCTCGATTCCTCATGGATCCCATCATCAGGTCACGACTTTGATATCAAAAGGACCAATTTGGGATGACACCCTATACATCACAGAAAAAATTTTGAAAATCGGTCCACAGGCGGCGGAGTAATCGTTGAACATACAAAAAAAAATAAAAAAAAAAAAAAAATATATACAGCCGAACGTATAACCGCCTCCTTTTTTGGGAAGTCGGTTAAAAAAGAAACAGAGGACGAGGTAAGTTACTATTGTTAGTTGAGTAAATTATTTATTTCTACTTGTACCTACCTACTACCTGTATTTTAAATTTATATTATTAAAAAAATATTTTTTTAAAGCAAGCTTTTATTACTGGGAAGTAGTGAGTACTCATAAAGGCAAATCAAACGAGACCAAACTCGATGGGGTTATGTGGTTTTATTACGGAGTTCCTATGGCCAACTTCTAGCAACATCTTCAGATCAGCTCCACGTTATCATAATATTGCATTGTAACGCGATTTACATATTCATTCCGTTTCGAGCCATTACGAGGTGAATGCAGGTACTCATGAATACAAAAAAATTTAAATATGGAAGCAACTTTCCTACTTGAAACAAAAATCAGCTGTTTCATGCTAAAGTGCCAAGGCGCGTGCGCGTATTTATATGAAAAAGCAGATTTTTTTCATGTAAAAAAGTTGCTTCCATAGTAAAAGTTGCTTGTACATTCACCCCGTAACGGCTCGAAACGGAATTAGAGGTCCAACAAGACCTCCAAAGTGTATTAGAGAGTGTCCACTGTCCATATGGCGTGTTGATTCTCTCTTGCATCTCGTCGCCGCGGTACGGTACTGCTGCGTAATTGTAGTATAAGAATATTTTATTTGCAAAAATATGGTACAAAAAGATAGAAAATATAACATGGAACTCATATTTTGACGGATTTAAAACGACGCAGCGGAACAACACTTCGGCGACGCAACGGAGGCACGACGATCTCTGTGGACACTCTCTTAGTTTAGAGCTAAATCGGTGTCATATGTTTGTTACGTACACAAGAAAAACATGCATTAAAAGTACCTTAAAATATTAATATACTAAACTAAAACTTTGAAACCCAGTCCAAAGTAACTGGGATTCTGTAAATGCATGCTTCGTGTGTGTGAATGTGTGTGACAACTGACAAACCTCACAATATGTCCGACCCCCTAGGCCTAGTGTATGGCTTTTTTTTTTTTTTTTTTTTTTTTTTTTTTTTTTTTTTTTTTTTTTCTCCGTCCCCCTAACGTTGTCAGGGCTTGTTTTTTACTATTTTATGTTCTGTTTCAATTTTGTTTTCATTTTGTATCAAATGTCAAAAATAAATTACAATAAAATTACAAGTAAAATGTCAATCCAGAAAATGTCAAAATAAAATTACAATAAATTATCAACCTAAAACAATATACAAATGTCAATATACAATGATAATAATCAAACTAAAACTACGGCACAACAATCAACTAACCCTAATATCACAGCTTACCTAATATCACAGATCACAATGTCTTTTATTTACCGTTTGCACCACTCTCTTACAGAATGAGAGAAACACCTCTCTCCTCTTTTCCCCCAGGAAGGAAGGTAGGCTCTCACCCGTCATCGCTATGCCCAATTTTTGCTCAATATCATATCTATTGTGTGCAAAAATTGGGCACTCGAGTAACAGGTGAGGAACCGTCTCCTCAACTCCGGGCTGACACAGGCACGATGGATCCTCCTTCAATTTGAATCTGTTCAAGTAGAAGGCGAATCCACCGTGACCAGTCAGTATCTGTGTGGTGTGGTGTGTAATGTCTATTTTCTTAACTATTTTGTATGCAGCAGCAGCGCTTGGGAAAAAGAGCTTCGTGACTCCGGCCGTCCCTCCCACTTCGTATCTCCTGTCCCATTCCTCAATCGTATCCTCTCTTAAGATACGCTTGACGAATGAAACAGGACACAGATCGTAGTCAGGTTTCCTTTTCAATCTCAGCGCGGCCTCCTTGGCTAATTCGTCAACCCTCTCATTCCCTCTCAACCCTGCGTGCGCTTTTATCCAAAACAGGGAGACCTCCCGCCTCTGCAATGCAGTGTATGGCTTGGATTGAGGGTGATCTCTTAGTTTTTGGTGCACTTCTCCAAAGGGTATCATTTAGAAATATTTGAACAGAAAATAAAGCGGTCATACTCATTTTATTCTATAATTTATTCTATAGTTGACTGGAAATCAATTATGACTCGTGCACAGTCAAAGCGACACCGCAACTCTATGCCGTAAAAGAGTTAACGTAAGATACGTTTATTAAGAATATGACCAATTGATTGAAAATAATATTCCTGAGGTTCGAGAAAGCGCGGCCAGGTATAGTCAGGTTTCGTTATGAGCATTTGAGGGTTTATAAAGAGTTTGATGTATTCCAAAAGTTAGAGAAAAATATTCCTAGGACACGGAAGGAGGACGTGAGACAGGATATGGCAAAGTTGCAGAGCAGGTACCAAGAGAAGATTTAATAATACAGCTAAAAAATATTAATAATAATAACTCCCCACACCGATTTCAGTGACGGTGGCCGGTTTTAATTACACCAGGGCGCAGTACACAATTACGCAGAAGTAATTTTATAGTGCTCAAGTGTGTGCGCAGTACACAAGAGCACTCTCTCTTCCTTTACTCTCACAATCCGACGGATAACTGACACGACTGACGAGAGATCAGGTGCAGGTCCGACTTTTTACTTTCTTGTCAGACAATCAGGTGATCAGCCTGCATTGTCCTAACCAAACTTGGGAAACCCACGAACTCCGAGTCGAGAGCCAATGCTCTATACTTTGGGATTTGGTAACAGCCTCTGTGGTCTAGTGGACCACAGAGGCTGTTACCAAATCCCAAAGACTTTAAACGCTCCTATTCCAATATCAGAGGCCAAAAAGAAAGACCTCCTCAGCCTTTGCACCAAAGGAATAATTCCACGTGAACAACAATCGTGGTACCAAGAGTTGCCTACCGATTAAAAGAATAACTGATGGACTGGATGTAACAGAAGAAGATGAAAGAGACATTGAATAATCTCAACTTTGAATACGATTATCATTAAATAATGTTATTCAATTTCTCTTTGACTTTTAAAGTAATTATTGTCAATATCATAACATTGCATGTTACAAAATAATATTTTTATTTCATTTTTATTACATTAATTAAAGATTTCTAATTGAAATGTTATTATTTCATTTATAAAGGTAAATTTTAACATTTCACTAAGTGTAATATGTTCCTTTTTTATTTAGTTGAAATTTAACTAAACATACTTATTAACCTTTTATCACATAAGTTTTTATGCGAAAAATCACTAAATACATTTAACAAGCAATGAAATTACACTTATGAAAAAAATATTATGGGCGAAAACTAACTAAACTGGTTTTTATTGAATATCTATTAAAATAAATTTGTAGGCGCGTGCCTACATTTACAGGATATGTACAAAAAAGTATCTTGCGGGTATGTCGCTATCTGTGGCGACATGGTTAAACGTCAAACGTCTAACTCGCAGTTCGCGCGGTTTTAAAGCAGTACGAACTAGGGCTAGATAAAAGACGGATAACTTTATTATATTCCCGTAGTGAATGTGATCATTTAATTGGTTTTATTGTGGAGAAGTGATAAAGTGACGTGATCTATGATAATTCGTTAATTGGAAATAACCTACGGACCTTACATGGCCACAAGCCCAAATCAGACCGTGGGATTCGAACTTTACACCCCACGAAAGCATGAAAATGATGATATTGCTCGGTTTTTCAATTTTCGGAAATATATTGACATTTTTATCGTGTAGGTACTTGTGCTAAAGATGGAAAATGGACATTTTCACACGAGCATGTCGAGACATGCTGTGAGAAAGAGTTGGTACTACTAAACACATGAGATGGAAAGAGATAGATATGGTTTATGAACGGGTTGATTATAATATGACCCCCTGGTTTTCTATGAAACTGCAACGTGAACAATGTGGTACCAGTGTAACGCAGTGGGACAGTGTTTAAGAGCCAGGACTCCGCATACTTGCGGTATAGCTGTAGCGGGCTCCATATTAGTGCTGGTCTACTATGTACGACCTAATGCAATAATCGTTCGTGCGCCGGGACGTGTCGGCGCCAGCAAGACGGCGGCAATACGACGGCAGTAGCATGACGTCGACGTGACGACGGCAACATGACGGTGACGTGACGGCGGCCGCGGCAGTGGCACGCTGGAGTCATGAGCGCGGTGGTACTATGTTGAGAACGACGACTCAGTGGCGGCTGCACGTGACGTAAAAGGCTGTAACCCACTCTTTTTTTATTTCTGATATAATTTTAAAGACAGCAATACATTAGTTATTCCCTTGTTGTTTCGAGTGTCTGTGGGCGATAAATTGCTTTCCAATAGGCAATCCGTCTGCTCATTTGTTAAATCAAGTTTAGTTTGGTCGCTTGTTCTCCTGTTGTGCTTTTCTATTCTCTGTGTGCAGATATTATGGTGGCTACATCATAAGCGGCGCGGGCGTCGCCTAGTGCCTACTGTGAACCGTTACACGTGGTAGTGTAGAAGCACTTCGAAGTGAGTCTTGTGGAGGAGTTGTGTGCGACTCCAGCCCTCTTTTATTACTAATAGAAGCTTTAGGGTGAGTCTAACTGTTCTTTTTACAACTATACTGCAAAATACTCGAGGAGCAAAGTTTGATAAAGCTGTAAGTACCTACTCATAGTGTGAATGACCAGTATGGGCCATATATTTAGTACTGAGTACAGAGCAGTAAAGTCGTACGTTATTTTATTTTATATTGGTTTTAAAAAGTCTAAAACATTTCTTAGATACTGGTGTTTAAGAGAATGTTAGTGTTTAGGAAGAAATATTTGCCCGAGTACATTTTGAATCTGATTAAAGAAAATAATCTATTTGACCGACGCTAGTTGGTGTTAATTGCTTTGCGTGTTATTAATATCGAGTTGAGATATCATAGAGATCGATTACAATTTGCGGTGCATAAAACCTATTTTTACTGTTTATCCAAAAGTCAAAATCGTTTTGAGGCCTTACTTTTGAAGCATTGAAAAATAATACGGCTACGTAGTAACCTCTCTGTGCAACGTGCGCTCCGCGAGTATTATACCTGGTTCTGTGGCTGCACCTCGCCCGCCTGGGCGCCTGGGTCGCGCTGGGCGCGAATCGCGTAAACTTTTACAAAGTCGACGTCTCGCTTTAGTGTTCTTGTGTAGGGCCTACCATACCGCCCGTGCGGAGGCACTTTCACCCAGTGAACGTGTGACATTGAAGTGACGTCACATATAGGTAACACAGAGGTCCAACGTCCAAGGTCCAAATTTTGCATAGGTATGACATAATTGTGACTATGTTTGATTTGATGTCATATGTATGACATGACTTTGACCTCATATTGGCTGTCGACTCGAGCGCTATGTGCACGCGCGGTCGATTAGGTGAACTAAAGCTTCCTACCTCGCCTAATAGATGGCACTAAGCGCGAAAAATGCAAACTAGCGTTGTTTTGCATTATAATAGATACTATCACATACTATTTTATCAGCCAACACAGGTTTAGGCTAGGCTTAAACTAAATATCCTAGCTTAGTAACAAGGGCGAAACTAGAAACACACAGGTGTATATAGTGGTGTGAGATTTTGCCGCCCCTCTTATTGTGCCGCCCGGGTTTTGAAAAAAATCAGATTTTGCATCCCCTAGATAGATTATGAGCAATGTTAAATCACATTGAAGTAAATTTGAGAACACACGAAGGGAAGATTAAGGTCATATTTACGTCATATTTATTACGTAAAAGTTTTACGTCAAGAAATGTGAAATAATGAGTCACATGTGACTCATTCGTGACTTATATGTTACGTAAATCCTGACATAGCGCAATATCATTTTGACGTCACTTTGCCGTAAACGGGTTTACTGGGCAGTTCTTGCCTGTAGATTTAGAGTTGCAGTGGTGGGGATTTGTGGTGGGCCATTTGCCCGTATATTTCAGTAGTAAAAAAAAAAAACTAAGAAATTCCCTGTATAAAGGCAATACATTGCAGTGATATAAAGTTAGTTGCGTGTGTGGAGCACACAGTGTCCGAAACCATGGCGAGATACCGCCCCGCCCGCACTTTTTAATTTTTACTCTACACTTACAGAACAGATCGCGTTGTTATATTACGACGGTTAGGTGTTCAATCAAAATTGATTGAAAAAAAGGGTTGGGTAAGGCATTTCGTTGATCTGTGGCAACATATTATGTGTGGATAACCATTCCAATTTGGAGTGGTTGTGACGGCCTCGCTTTCGGGCGTGTTGACGGCTTCTGGATGATTTCTGTATTCTGTGGTGGAGCAATTAGAAATCTTTATGACTTGTTTTATTACTGAACACACATTCTCGTGATAATTTTTAGAAATGCATAGTAATCCAGATATCTACCGTAAGCAGATAGTAGCAATGACTAAAAAGATTATAATTGAAGTAAATTGCTCTGATTCAGTACAACAGTGTTTTTCAACCTTTTTCATGATGTGACCCCTACAGAAGCTTCGCGACCCACAGGTTGGGAAACACTGCAGTACAATATAAAAAAAGAGAATTGTATTAAATTATGTTCCGTGGTGTAGACTCTAATCACTAAACAGAGAGTGTGCGTAAGTAGGAATATAACGTGCAGTAGTTGTAGCTGGGTAAAATAAAATGTGTATTACACACATAATAAACGCGTTTTCATAAGATTGGTTAAGTATGCTACGTTGAAGAGGACTATTTTTAGGTACCGTCGCTGTGACCGACATAACAATGAATTGCGCTTACCTGTAATTTGACACCGATACACATTACAAGATGATATTCTAATTACGTTTAGTATGCCTAATGAAAAGCTAAATGCTTTCATACCTAGTTCAATAGTGATTTACGAAACGGGGTTTCGTATGAATATTGCAGTACACGGGGACTCCGGCGAGCAGCCTAGATGTACCTAATTCATATTATGTGCTATCCACAATCTACATGGATGCTTCGGCTTCAGTTGGCGTAGTTACATTAGGTTACAACTAATGAGGATAAGCCGTTACTATGAACACTGTTATGTGAGGTGTTCTTGTTGCGCCAATAAATATAGCTCTATATCGTTGACGAAACACTATGTACTGCTATAGACAAGACATAGACGAAATACTAATGCTATAGTCATAATAAAGTTTGGTACTATTTAAGCAATTTAAGATCCGGATTCTGGTACCTACCGATTAAGCGGTGCAGGCTATCGGGCACAAAGATTTTGTTTCCATATAATTTCTCTGTATTTTAAAGGTAGCACCCCACTTCCCGCATCAAGTTTTCTAATAGCCTACAGATAGCCCAAGCTACCTTCTGTAGCTACCAGTTCTATTCTAGTTCGATTCTTTGAAGAGAAGTCCGAGCGCTTCGTTCGCTTCTTTCATTTCGCAAATCGTGTTACTTCGAACATGCATTTGGTTATCAACCGATATTAGTTTGCACGAAGTTCGGGAGAGATCAAAGAATTTACCTACATTGCGGATAACCTGCTCCTCCGGGGACGAGGCTCGGCGGGGGTGACCGCCTGGTAGTCGCTTTTGCGCTTGTTTCGTGTCACAATGCATTGGTGTTAAATGTGGGCTGAGCTCAGCCGTTGGATATGGCTATAATATGGTAATTGAACGTCTGACCTGACAATCCTCGTCGTGTGTTTGGGTATTTGCGCGAAAATGACCATGTAGGCGATGATGGGTGATGCTATTGACATAGAGATGTTGACGTTAACTTAAAGATGACGTAGAAGTTGACGTCGAAGTTGACGCAGAAGTTGATGCTGAAATTGCGATTGTGTTACATGTTGGTTATTGGTTTTGTGTGGGTGTTGTCTTCCGCTTTTGCGTTGCAATTGGAAGGGGAGCACACCCAATGTGCGAAGTGTGTGTGGTTTGTAGCCTGTGGCGCCGCAGGAGCGATACAAACCTAGAGGATTTTGTGTGTGGGTGTTGCAAAGGAGAGCAAACCCAACGTGTGAAGTGTTGTTGAGTGTTGTTGAGCTCAGGTAATTCAAGGGAGACGGGTGACCGTTGAGTCAGCGGGTTTAATCTTGTGAGATGGCAGAGTCTGTCATTGCGGAGCGATCTACAAATCGATGCAACGAATTTGAATCTGCCATCACAGCAAATTTGCCAATGCTGGTCGACACTTATCACCTGATCCATGCCTTTGAATTATTTGGCTCTTGTTAGCGAGTGGTGGAGTCTCGCCGGTGAGTTTGGTGGCATTTGATGACTGTGATTTTTGATAACTTTTAATGACTTTAACTTTCCGCGACCTTTAACTTTCGGTGACCTTAAACTTATAATAACTTTTAGTCTTCTACTTTTGATGACTTTTGTGTTTTTTGATAACTTTTGATGACTTTTGAACCATGGGACTTTTGAGAATTGAGAAGCTGCCGGAAACTACAAACGTTAAGTTTACTCGTCAGGGTGGACGAGCGTAATGATTCGATAAATTGCATTGAGAGGTTTCTTCGCGCAGATACACCTACACTCTACAGCCTACTTATTCGCCCGAGGACGTGCGGTTGTCAGTCCGGCCGTGTAGGCGCGTGCCTACATTTACAGGATATGTACAAAAAAGTATCTTGCGGGTATGTCGCTATCTGTGGCGACATGGTTAAACGTCAAACGTCTAACTCGCAGTTCGCGCGGTTTTAAAGCAGTACGAACTAGGGCTAGATAAAAGACGGATAACTTTATTATATTCCCGTAGTGAATGTGATCATTTAATTGGTTTTATTGTGGAGAAGTGATAAAGTGACGTGATCTATGATAATTCGTTAATTGGAAATAACCTACGGACCTTACATGGCCACAAGCCCAAAAATTATTTAAATTCATACCAATTAATGTTTAAGTAACTTTGGTACAGCATCTATGCAATGGCAAAAATAAAAAGTTTCTATCTCTTATCAAAAATTTGCTAGAATTTTTTCAATATTTTACAACTTTAAACGCTCGTATTACAAAATGATGAAAAAGCTATCTGGTGAGTTTTCGTTCTACGGGGACGATATATCAAATGAAAGGGTTTAAAAAAAGTGTCATTTTATTGTATGACGAAAATCCTCTAAACCATGGGAGAAAAAGTTAATGAGGGTTAAAGGTTAAAAAAGTTAAAAAAATCATTCTGTATTATTGCACCGTTTCATAGTGTTGCTACTATGGAACAATTTTTGGAAAGTAATGGTATACACTTAACTTTAGAAAAGTGTTATATTTTGATAAACTGCTACATACTTTGATGAAATGTATGGAATGATAATAAAATACTAAAGATAAGCTTTCCTCAATTTTTTCACACATAATTACTTCTGGAAATTGTTTCTTACTTGCAACGCTATCGAATGGCGCAATAATACAAAATTTATTTTTTTTCTAATTTGCGGGTTTGAATCCTGGCCTGGAAAAGTGGTTTATGTAAAATCAAATAATTCAGATAAAACATTAAAATACATATAATTAAATAGCAAAAATAATTTTCAAACGATTAGGTACAGAAAAAAAGATACAGTACATGATAAATTATACTTCTGGGCGTTGTAAAAGAAGTCAAAAAAAAATTAGCAATAGCAATTTAGCCCTACGGAATATCGAGTCCGACTTGATGAAAACTTAAACTCTTGAAACATGAAAATTTTTAATAACTCAATTTTCCTAGACAGGATTGGAACCCATAAATTATGAAAAAAATATAACCTTTCAATAGTATCGCAAGTAAGAAACAATTTCCATAATGTTATTATGTGCGACAAAATTGAGGAAAGAGCTTATTTTTATCATTTTATTATCATTCCATACATTTATCAAAATTTATCAAAATATTATAAACAGAGGCAATTTATCAAAATATAACACTTTTCTGAAGCTTGCTGTATACCATTACTTCCCAAAAATTGTTCCTTATAGCAAGCCATTAGAAACACTATGAAATGGTGTAATAATACAGAATGATTTTTTAACTTTTTTTCACCTTTGGGTTAAAACATTTTTTCTCCCATGGTTTAGAGATTTTTCGTCATACAAAAAAATTACACGCTTTTTAAGTCCTTTCATTTGATATATGTCTTGTAGTGCTACAGTAGTGGGGACGGGATCCATACAAAAATGCCCCTTCTTCTTTCTGCTGCTGTCAGTGCCTTCAGCGCAGTGTGATTGTTTTGATAGACTGCGCTGAAAGCATTGACAGCAGCAGAAATATCATCTAAATTATCCTAATCTTCTCTATAAGATTAGGATGTTTTATGGACAAGGACAATCTGTAGGCTCTGTATCAGATATCTTCATCTAAACTGATTCAATTTAAGTCTCTATAACTCCTGAACTTATGAAGTTTTTTGGACCGTTATAGTTTTCGTTCAAAGCTTATTACATGGATTACCATCATGAATTTTCCACATTTTTAGAGCCAGCCGTTTGGCTTTTAGAGGGGGGATGCCGTATTTTAACAAGAAATGCGCTTAAAAGTGGAATATCGCGCAAACGGAATGTACGTACATCAAAATATAATCTCAGAAACCTCTTAATGTTCTTAAAATATCTATGTACCTAATTATATCTCCCCCTTTCGTGTAGGTGTACCCAAAAATTATCTTCATTTATTTTAGCATTGTGTTGACGTGATAAATAAACTTACCCATTCAAAGTTTTATATTTCAAGCACCACCGTTTGGATGGACAGACGGACGGGCGGACGGTCGGTCGAACGGAAGGACATGACAAAACTATAAGGATTCCGAGACATGAACTACGGAACCTTAAAAAAGGAATAATAATGAAACCACGCCGATTTCAGTGACTGTTGCCAGTTTAATTGAAAATAGACCAGCTTTAGGAGCTATTTTATTATGTCCAAGTATGTGCGCAAAGTTTACTCCCATAACCTAGTATATTGATATTTACTACTACCGACAGGACTAACTAGCGAAACATTAGGCGCATAAATATAGAAATATATTTAGCAATGTTTGTGTTCATTTATGTTCCCACACACTATTAATTTAATACTTTAAGTTACATTTTGTCAGTTTTATAAACACTCAGATCATTTAGCTATTTATTCCTGTCTATAAATTCATACGTATTGGAATTTATTGATACTCATGCGACATTTTTGATTTCGTATTGTATCTTAGCGACGTAAGATAATATTTTGGGTACAGGAAAAAATTACATTTTTTTTCGTCATTCTTGAACATTTCAAAAAAAAAGGTATCCCCTTTTTTCGCATAATTTTAATTGTCATAATTTCATTTATGTAATTGATTGTACTGTCGGTTCTTGGTGGAAATTCATGTTGAACACTAATAAAACACAATTTTTCGTGCACTTTTTCCACTATATTAAGATATAATTATAAGTTTTAATAAATAACACGACCGGTTTCGAAATAAATCATCTACACCTGATGATGATTTATTTCGAAACCGGTCGTGTTATTTATTAAAACTTATAATTATATCTTAATATAGTGGAAAAAGTGCACGAAAAATTGTGTTTTATTAGTGTTCAATAATTTCATTTGGCATACCTCTCTTGGCATAATTTTGTTACGCATAGTATAACTTTGGCATACTTAATGGTTTCTTGGCATACTACATCATTAGGCATAAATATAATTTAGACTAATATTTTTTGTCCTAATTTAATGAGGCATAACTCGTAAGGCATAATTTTTCTTGTCATAATAATACTTTGATATAATTGCTTTTTGGCATAAACTCGTTAGGCATATTTTTTGTCATAATAAATTCAAGTAATGCTGTCACAAGGTACAAATATGCATAAAATGGAAGGACATAATAAAACACGGATAAGGTAATTAAACGCATATTTATGCTTTTTAATATTAAGCATAAAATATAATTATTCTTAATTAATATAATGCGTAAAAAATGTATGCCTTTTATTAAGTATGCCTAACAATTATTATGCTATTAGTAATTATGCGAAAAAAAATTAAGCTAAGAAAATTATGCCAAATAAATACTATGCGAAACCACTATTAGGTCAAATGAAATTATGCCAAGTAAAATTATGACATATGATTTTATGCGAAAAAATAGGGAACCAAAAAAAAATATCTAACCGACATACTAAATAACAAAAGTTTGAAATAAAAATATCTACATAGCACGAATAGTTATTGTGATAAATATGTAAAACTATCTTTACGCCAATATTGTTTTATTTCACTGTGGGTAAAATTCTACAAGTTGCACTTTCGTAAAATAATGGTATCAAATTAAATGCACTGTAAGGACAATTCACAAATAATTTGTATGAAGAAAATGTACAAAGTGTCCACGAAAAGAATTTTTTAAACAAGTAAAAATATTTTTGTGCAAACAAAAAAAGTAAAAACATAAAAATAGACTAAGTTGATTTTTAAAATTCTTCAAAATATCCAAGTGATTTTTTTTTTATAAATCGCTTTTTGTTGTCGCTTAGTGAACATAACATTCATGATTTTGTATAAATTTCACTATATCTAAGCGACAAAAAAATCGTCGTAGGAAGACGACGATTAGACCAATCGACGCAAAAAAAAAAAATACAAACTCATTGATATTTAAACTCATTTTCGGTATTTTTGTCGCTTAGGCATTTTTACCTTTCAAGCGTCGATATGAAACTTCTTTTTTAGGAAAGCGATAAAACACCTAGCGGATATTTTAGTGATTCTGTCAATAGCACTAAGTATTGCATTTTGGTGGGCGTAGAGGTGGAAAATGAAATCAAATATGATGGGTTGGAAGCCGCATTGCCTACCAAATAATTTTCAGATTTCGGGAATAACCTCGACCGGCTTCTACAGAAGAAGGAGAAGCGGCTAATACATTCTACGTTTTTTCTTTGCTCCCAGACCAGAAATAAATTAATATTTTCAAGTTGCATTTAAATCAATCCTAAAGTCGTATAAAAGGGCCGTTCCTCAGTTTATAATTTGAGTCGCGGCGCGGCCGCGCGCGGAGATCGCGTGCGCTGCGGGGTGTATGCGGGTGGCGCGGCGGGAAGTGTTAGGCCACGCCCGAATCTGTGACGTCATCTACGTATATTTTCGCCTTAATGTCACCAATTAGTAATGCACATTTTTGTTTTTCCTCGTTATTCATACATAAGTTTCCTCGTTAAATAAAATATATCCTTAAATAGTACTCGCTACTAGGTATACTTACCGGCTCTTGATTGAAAGCGCTTATGGGCGCGTTTACGAATTTTTGGCATAGTAGGTATATTGCTTGTTTTTCGATATGTTTTGCGTCCAAATGAAACTAAATCCTTCAAAACTAACAATTGTCACAAATAGATTACTTCAGCGGCTTTACGTAATTTTCTATCTGAAGTCAGGGTTTTTACAAAAACCTTCAAGTCGTTCGGGGCATGCCTAGAAGATGTGTATGGTCGAGATTGTCTACTAATTACCTATTGTTGTGCCAATTAGCGTAGCGACTCCTTTATAACTCATTAATAAAAATATTAACACGAATATTAAGATATACAATGTTTTGTCCTTGTCTTTCAAGCGACTTTTCCAATGAATTGTCTGATAGGACAAGGACAAAAAATTGTATAGCTTATCCATCTTTTATTAGAAAAGGGGTAATTAAGTAGCTGTGGTGGGTGAGCTTCCTAATTTCCATGTTTTACTTACTACCTTGTATATTATTATTTATTACCTGCTCAATCTACTTAGGATGCTAAACACCGTCTAGTTTTAATTGTCCGACGCAATGTCGGGTGCGGGTAATTACATACACAATGGCTGCTGCATCCGTCCTTTATTTCGTCTTGGCTGACAAAAAATTTACCACTACCATGAGAATTCGATTCCATTGAGACTGGAGATTCATAGATTTGTACTAGAATTGACCTGCAACCATAATAATGTGCTCACTTAGACTCAAGTGGTCGCTCGATTAGAGATGGCATCAGTAAAATATATTATGGTACTATCCATGAAGGTTAGAGAAAAGGAGACCGATCGTTACGTGCAAAAGCATTGCCCGCCTGTGCCTGAAAATTTGTAGAATTAATAATTAATTTTTCAGCTAGCAGCCGCGATGCCGTCGGTAAGTAGTATTATTTTCTTCACGGCATTGGTGGGCCGCTTTTTGTGAGACAACTTAGCGATCGCAGCGCCTCCTTATTTTGTCCATATTTCTGGGACACTATTTTCTACAGCGATCGTTCTCCTTTTCTCTAACCTCCATGGTACTAGCTAATCCGTGCCGACTTCTTTGGGCATTAAACACTTTTACTTGTTGCTGTATGTCTGTTCGTTTTTCTTTAATCTGTGCAGACTGTCTCTAACTGTCTCTGCAATAAGCCGTCGCGAGACGCCCGGCAGATTTGTAACATCAAAATTCTCGCACAACATTCGGCACACCAACTTGCCATTATTGGGTTTAATATTGTGTAAATATTAAACACTGATTAAACTAAATAAGGAAAATGAAATAAATCGTGGTAACTATCAAACAATCGTTAAGGAATCTTCTCGCAAAATTAACTAACAATCGGCGTTTTTTCGTATAACAAAAACAGTAGTAGGTTTTGCGATCTATTTTGAGGTAATTATATATCATGCAGCTAACTTTGTTGAAAAACAAAGATCTTTCCACCGCGTTTATGATTCACGATAGGTGTTAAGCGGCATATATAATGCTAGCCACGTACGTACGTATCACAGGGGAACATTATACTTTATCGGGATAGAAGTAGCCTATATGTTAATCCAGAGCATAAACTACTACCATACCAAATGTAATCAAAATCCATTCAGTAGTTTTTGCTCGAAAGAGTAACAAACATGGATGGATGGACCATCCTCACAAACTTTCACATTTATTATAGTAGTGGGATAGTAGGATTGACGAGACTTTTATGGTGTAGCCAATATCGTGGGGATTTTGGGCTTTAAAACCTGGGTTTACCCTAAGGAAAATGTATGCGGTTGACCACATGACTTGGCCTATTCAGCACTGTTAAGTACTATCTCAGAATACAGAAACATCCAGAATGAGTGTTCGATCACATATTTTGTACGCAGCGGACTGTGTCCAAAACCATGGCGAAACATCGCCCGCTCTTCACCTCCCCGCGTAGGGTTACCAGCGCAATACAACATTACCTCTTTATGGGGTAAATTAAAATGTTATGTATGACTACAATAGTGAATTATTACAAATAGAAATTTTAAATAATAGATTTCCGCCTGTGGCTTCGTTCGTGTGGAATGTAATAAAGCAATTGTTTATAAAACTAACCAATACAACTTACACTTGCGTGATTAACTTTCATAGTATATGGAGGTACCGACTTCAAAATTAAGAAGATTGAGTAGAGAAATAGTTAAAATTTTAGCCTAATTTAAAAGGGGACTTATCTAGAAAATAAGTTTTATTTCATACTTTTTTGTGTATTTTACTTTAGAAGTCGGTTTAAACTTTGTAAAAAAAATAAATTACCCTTTTTATTGATATTTGTTAAATTATTATTACAACATTTTAAGAACGTTTATATAATTATTGAATACGCGCCAAGCTTTCATTAGGTATTGTAAATAAGATGATGATGATGATTACTGTAAGTTACATAGTGGCATATGCTTGCATTTCTTTGAACAATGCCGAAATTTTCAAACGCGTATCTTTAAAGACTGAGGAGTTCTGTTCAGTGCTTTTATCAAAATCTTATTTCCTTTCGTGGAAGTTGGTTTATAATCAGTTAAATGCATTTCAACAATCAGGTTATTCAGCTCGTATACTTGTTATTTAACTCCCACAAAAAGACTTTAACTATGTGCTATGTAAGTACCTATTATTAATTATAAAGAAGAATTTCCCATCAAGGTCATGAAGAAAGTTTCCTCCGTGTCAGTAAATTTTCGCTTATGTGCAATAAAGTAGGTACATACCTATATATTGTATAATTATTGTAAAATCTAATATTAATTGATTACGAAAAATTGGGTAAAATTTTCCTTTTTTCCGTGGCAACACTTACAAAACAATCGCGGTATTGTATTACGACAATAAGGTATTCAATAAAAAAATATTGAAAAAAAGTTAGCCAAAATATTCCGTTATTCTGTGGCAACATTTACAAAATGAAGGCATCATTTTCTATGACAATTACGACACGTACATTAAATTCAATACTTTATTCAAATGAATTGCAAATGTGCTAGTTATAGATGGAATATGATCCCATGTGATTTCTTCGCAGTCTCAGCAGCATTTTTACATGTGGAAACGACACAAGTCGGCATAATTAATTAAAAACTGTCAATTTCAAACAAAGTTGACAGTGCGCGCGTCGGCCATCGACTGACATACTGAATATCTAACCATTCGAATTTGGAATGGTCGTGACGGCTTCACTTTCAAGCGCGTTGACGGTTTCCATATTTTTCTGTAATTCTGTGAGTACTATGTATCTAGAGACAAGTTCATTCACACCAGACCCGTTCTAAGCATCCAAAGAACTAGTAGAAAATACATTTAAAACTTTTATATTTTACACGTATTTAATGTTCTATTACAAGACCATTTTGTTTTTTTTTCTTTTGAGGTACGAAATACTAAAAAAAACTCCATAAAAACTTGTTCGGAAGATCCAACAATAATAAACCAGGCTGAATGAATTCTGCGCAAGTCGCAACTATAGGTTATTATATAAATAGCACTAAAAACGTTTCGGGTATATCTATTATTATCTAAATAATATTTATTCTTTTGGTAACCTATTGTGTTCCACTGCTGGGCATCCTCATCATCGAAGTCCTCTTCGAGGGCATCCAATTCGTCGTACCGATTAAACTATATCCCACCAAAAACATTCTGTAAAAAACTAGCCAAGTCTCGATGGAGCTGCTTGTTTATCTCTAAAAAGTAATGAAATCTAGACAAAGTCGTGCCAAGTCTAAGGATCCTTACTGCGATTTATTTATTATTATAGTTAATGTTGTGTGACTTGGCCGTTGAAAATTCTTTATACGTTAGTGGGTACAAGTCAATTTTGTTTACACGTAATGTTATATCAGATTCTGTTGTAACTACCTATGTTTGTTAAGCGAGATAATAGCCCATACTGGTATTGGTAATTGGACGCTAGTGTCTTATTTTAGGCGTTGTTGATTGTATAACACATGTATTGGAGCAATGGTGTCATGGAGCCCCTTTTGTACCCTTGTGTACTCTTCAACGGCCAAGTCACACAACATTAACTATAATAATAAATAAATCGCAGTAAGGATCCTTAGACTTGGCACGACTTTGTCTAGATTTCATTACTTTTTAGAGATAAACAAGCAGCTCCATCGAGACTTGGCTAGTTTTTTACAGAATGTTTTTGGTGGGATTTCACTTCTTTTTGTAGAAACGTAGGAATGTTGATTTATTTTACTAGATTTTAGTGTAATTTGTTTATTTAATTTGTGTAATGTTCGAGTAGAATAAAGTTAATTGTTCGACTATTTCTTCTTGTAAACTTGTAAGTATAAGTATAAAAGCCAGTCTAGTCTTATCCAGAGTTTTCCTTTAATTTTATTTTTATGCGTATTAAAAGCAGAAGGGGAGGCATTCGCCCAGCAGTGGAACGCTACCGGCTAGATTAAATTAGAAGATGTGTCCCACTTCACTGGATTTTTGCAATGACAGTCGATTTTTTATGTACCAATAGTAGAAGGGGGCATTGCCATATCTCTAATCAGCTGAGACCAGCTGAGGGTTCTTCATCAGATACTTCAGACCTTCGATTTTTGACATCAAATGAAGTTGCCCACCAAGTTGAATATTTTTTGTAAAGGCAGTATGTCGATCTCTAATAGTTTGGTTGGGCTCTTGTGTTTTCTAATAAGGGTCACCAGGTACTCCAGATATTCGATTATCCTAGTTTTTATAGTTTTTCCTTTATGTGGCCATTAAACCCTACCTCTGTACCAAATTTCAGCTCTCTGAGTTTATGGGAAGTACTAGTTCTATTCTGATGATCATGAGTGAGTGACTGGGTGAGTGTCATAAATGCGAAACTTTGCTTTCGTTTAACTTCGGAACTAAATGACCTACAGACTTAAAATTTTGGATTTTAAGTATGTGATTATACTTTACTGGATGACGAAAATTTCTGCGTTCTGGTCTTATCCAGAGGTTCTCAAATAGGGGCCTGAAAATGCGGCGAAATGGTTCCAGTAAATAATGGTACGGCAGTGTTTGCTTCGCGCTCGACTTGGCGGGGGCACTGCCGTGCCCCCAGATCGATATTCTGGTCTTATCCTGAGGTTCTCAAATAGAGGCCTGAAAATGCGGCGAAATGGTTCCCGTAAATAATGGTACGGCAGTGTTTGCTTCGCGCTCGACTTGGCGGGGGCACTGCCGTGCCCCCAGATCGATTATCCTAGTTTTTATAGTTTTCCCTTTATGTGGCCATTAAACCCTAACTCTGTACCAAATTTCAGCTCTCTGAGTTTATGGGAAGTACTAGTTCTATTTTGATGATCATGAGTGAGTGTATAAGTGAGTGAGTGAGTGTCGTAAATGCGAAACTTTGCTTTTGCTTAACTTCGGAACTAAATGACCTACAGACTTGAAATTTTGGATTTTAAGTATGTGATTATAGCTTACTGGATGACGAAAATTTCTGCGTTCTGGTCTTATCCAGAGGTTCTCAAATAGGGGCCTGAAAATGCGGCGAAATGGTTCCAGTAAAGGATGGTACGGCAGTGTTTGCTTCGCGCTCGACTTTGGCGGGTGTACTGCCGTGCCCCCAGATCTAGATATTAGATAACGTTTTTATTCAAAGGAAATAATTTTCAGTGCACTTCAGTTCGTGATATTCGCATTTACTTAAGTACTACTAAAACTATGTCCATACTCCATATTGACGTAAGAACCAGGTTTATCGGCAAGTAAGTAATAAATTATATTTGTCCAATACTATATACTACTTTATCACAACACCGAGATCCCTGTCATTCCGAGTCCAAATCTTGCGCCGATCGGACGCAATTAATTCGCTGTTGTCATTATTTTCGATACAGCTAATAATACTTCGTAGCGACTCCGTAGCGCTCTACGAGGTTGCGCGCGCGCAGTGCCCGTTTTTTCAGTTAGTGCCTCTGAATTCGAAATGGACAACAAGAACGTACAGAGTAAGTTTTTCTCGTTTTGATTACAATTAATTAATGTAAATAATTATTATCAATATTATTTAATTATTGTAGCAACTAATTTTGAATTTTTGTTTTTGTGAGATGAAAATTTTTTGTTTTCTTTTTTTAGACGTTTTTTAGAGTTTTCTTACAAAATACCGTTATCTCCATAGACGTATATTATAGACGAGGCATGTTGAGGCAAAAAGTGTCTCCAGTAAAATGGCCCCAATTTTTAAATTTTGGGGCCATTTTGACAGTTGAGGTTTGGCACTCGTGATCTTACCATTTCTACGTTTGCTTTATCCAGTCCGCATATAATTCATAAAATGCCGAGTAGTTGCGTAATTAAAGGCTGTAAAAACTATGACAAACTTGTAAAAAAGATATCTCATCACGGGTAATTATCACAATATTGTTTGTTACAATTAAAATACTTATGGAATTTTAAATAAATATTCAAAAAATGGCGGCCAACTATGAAAGAACACTGGTTATTGTATGCGCAACAGTGAAAAGGTAACTTTGTAGGGACGTCATTTTTATTATTGATTTATTAGTACAGAAATAAGAGATGAAGTTTTTTTTATTTCAGTACCTAACCAAACCTAACCTTACCCGTCAGTATTCACATTTTTGATTAATTTAAATAAAATGAAACTAAGGTTTACTATTTATTTGATTTTTACATATATTTAAAAATATTATTTACCATCTGGCCTGACAGACGTTGTTCTGTGAATTATGAAATTGAATAAAAAATAACTACACTTGAAGGTTGTAAGCGTAGGTTGCTACATCCATAAGTCATACCCTACACCTACAACCTACATCTAGACCTACTACATACCTATAGTTGGTAGGTGGTAGGTTGGTAGGTAAACAGTAGTTACCCCACTAAAAACCTACAAGCTACATCTACTAGATGTAGATCACCTACAACCTGCAGCTACTATCTATATCTACTCCTACAACAACCACCTACAATGTTCAGGGGCCAGCCGATTTAACATTATGCACTTTTGGAGAAAAAAAAAGTAGTATTTTTGAAATATTACTAAATGAAATGTTACACAAAATAGAGTACTTTGGCATACTTAGTTTATTATTTTTTTCTTTTGTCTAACTTAGTGGACATTTGTTGTAAACATCGCAGCAATTTATAGTATTTAAATTACAGATTTCCCAATGATCCAAAGCGCAAAGGGCGAAATTTAGTCAAAACAAACAGAAATAAATTAATATAGGTACCTACTAAAACTCAATGAAATAAGTAGTTGGGTATACTTTTATCGTATGAAATACCTTCAGGACTAACAATACGACAAACACTAAATAAATAGGTATTCAAGTAACTATCCATCATAGTTACAACGAACACAAAACAAAAAATTTACTCATAGATCTAAACTCCCGCACGCGCCTTGGTGACACCCACTTTGCAACGGGCCGTGCAACAGAAATCGTAATATTTTTCGCCATAACTTCAAAACCAAACATCCAATTTTAATCATTCAAAGACCAAATATTATCTACATAAACTGTACTTAGTGATGAAATAATTTATTTTGATAAGGACTAATAGCATAAGTAAAATAAACGCGTTTAAATATAGTTCAAAAAAATTCAATAATTTATTTCTAAATTAAAAAAATGGTTGTTGTGCCTCACTCGACATAGATAGGTATAGTGTGTCACGGACTTTTTGTTGATATTTATAAGATCTGCAGTTAATTAGAACATTTTATGGTTCTATCTTTTATAGTTTAGGCAGCGTACGTAAAATAAGTAACTTTTCTGGTTGATTTTTACACCTTGTGTCCGAAAAACCCAAATATCTTATGGAACCCTATTTTTTCCAAAATAAAATTTAGCCTATGTTACTCGTGGATAATGTAGCATTCGAAAGGTGAAAGATTTTTTGAAATCGGTCCAGTACTTTTTGAGCCTATTCATTACAAACAAACAAACAAACATACAAACAAAGTTTTCCTCTTTATAATATTAGTGTAGATTATTATTTTCAAACTGAATTAGAATATGTATAAGTTTTTATAAATTATAATTCAATTTTTTTATGGTACTTAATATAATTAGTTTTATTTTTAATAAGTCTTGTTTTATTTATCTAGGTAATAAAGGAATATTAAGTGCTGTTGCGCTAGGATAGTATGTAATTTTTGCTGCAGCGCTGGCTGTGAAACGTCCGCCCCTTCTGTGGCGCCGCTGGAGCTACGGCACATGTGTAAAAACAAATTTGTTGTCTGGTCTAGGTCCATACGCCGTATAGAAGAAAAAAAAAATGGTTTTCTTGTAAAATCCTTTAAAATATCTTGCTTAGGTTAAAATATCTAGTATGCATACACCATTAGCCATTGCACTGATCTATTACACCGTTATAATATCTGTATAATATTCTAGTATGTAATTATCGCCATCTATGGGTACTAATCACCAGAGGAGTTAAAAGTGCGTTCCTAATCTTTGGCATACATTTGACAAATAATATATAAGAAAAAGTTACGCCATCTTGATTTCAGAAGATTTTTTCAACTAAATGTGGACTGAAAAATCTGCGGAAAGCAAATGTCGAAATGTCAAGATGACAAAATATGAAACCTCGACTGCCCCAAAAAACCCCAAAAGTGGGGCAGTTTAAGCGTGGACACTTTTTGCCTCAACACGCCTCGTCTATGCTTTATGATAATGAGAGTAATGTAAAAAGAAATATGAAATATTTAAATTACATTACGTATCTGTAAAATTTATAGGTATTTGTTTGTAATCCTTATTGATTTATTGTTGTTAATATTTTAGTAATTCCAGTATTAATGCGAACTAAACTTATATTACGCCGGACAATTTTATTAAAATTTCTTTAGTCAAGATATGTATTTAAAAAAAATGTATGCGTTGTACGCCCTTACAAAGTTATATCATACGACTAGCGACTGTTCCATCGGAATGGTAAAATCGTAAAATCAAAGGAACATCGAAGTTCCGTTGATTTTACATAGATGGCGTAATTTTTTCTTGTATGAAAATTTTTTCGGCTAAATGTACGTGATAGCCTATCTTGAGTTGAAATCTTTGGTTATCTCTGGTAGAATGATTTCCTGATCTGAGTTTTCTAGTAATAGAAATAGCTAAGAGGTTTAATAAAGAAAGAAAAGAAAGAAAGTTAAGAATATGTTGTTTTGAATATGAATACTGATCTAACCGAATCAAATAGAAAATACTAATAGTCCTTTACGTTTAAATTCTAAAACAAGTAATATAGTATACTTAATAGGTCTATCCATTGATGGTGCTAAGTTTTAGGAGTATTTAAGGCGCTCTTACCCTAGAAATACGCTTCTTTCAAAAATTTTTTGAGACGAATGGATACATTTTAGTGCAGCAAAAAAATATATGTTAATTTTGATCATATTTGCTAGGGGACCTTCATTTTCAAAACACGTTATCTGTAAAATTTCTCGATAAAAAAAATCATAAAGTTACCATTAAAATAGAAATTCTTGGAGTTGTAACTGTATTATTTGTGAACAGAAATGAGAAAATTATTTGCAGTTTCGTAAAACATAATAAAAGGAAGGGAATTGTTGTTTTGATTTTTCGTATAGAATGTGATATTTGTTAGTATTAATTTATTTCAATGTTAAATAATTCGTACGAGTCGAATGAAACATCGCGAAATGGCGACCTGTCATTCCTTCTCTTTCATATCTATTGAATAAGACAGTACCGGCTTAGGCCTCTTGCTAATGAGACGTATGTCAAATTTTTCCCTCTTTTCTGCTCAAAAATTATTCGAATTTATTGTTGAAAGTCCGTTCAAATTTATTTTACCCCCGAATGGACCTTTATGTCGTCTGCATAAAGGTCAAGTCGGGGGTAAATATTAGTTTTTCTTTCGTCGTGTAATACTTATAATATATACGTAATTTCGCTATCTGACGTAAGACGCTTGGTAGTCCTTTGGCTTTTTGCGTTGTTGCGACCAATTGGTCTCGGGTTCGAATCCCGGTCAGACGATTTTTTTTTTCTTTTTTTTTGTCGCACTATAAAACTCCGAGCGATGCTTGTTTTCGCAGTAATAAAAGTATATGGTTAATTATGTACTTATTTTATTATTAGTTACTTTAAGTTGTTGTTAATATTAGTGTAGATTATATTATATAAAATATGAAAAGATTGTATTCGATGAATGTCCAAATTTTTAGTCCAAAGTTTTAAGATGGAGGTACAAAAACTCTTTATAAGTAGGTACTAGGTTTAGTACAACGATAAAAAATAGGTTTTAGTACAACGATAAAAATTAATAAAAAATAAATAAAAAAATATTAAAGAAAAACAAAGACATTATAAGAATCACAAAAATAATATTTATCTTACCGGGATTTGAACTCACCACCAAAAATCAAACGTCGGTACGCAAACCGAGCTGCCAGTCAGACTGACGTAAAGTAATCGAAATTATTGATATAATTTATTACACGACGAAAGAAAAAACATATTTGATTCAAAATTGACAACATTGATTGACAACAGAATAAGTAAACATATATATACCTAAATATTATTCTGTTGGTTTGTAAAGTTTATACATATAATTTATCAATTATTATGATCAATTCTAATTCTAATCACCATGAGCAGATATTAGGAACATGTAAGTACATGGGCAAAAGCTAGTAAAAAATAAACGTAGATTACTAAATAAGTATTCAGTAATCTACGTTTATTTTTTACTAGCATTTGCCCGCGACTTCATTCGCGTAAAGTTCGGTTTCCATACAAAATTTTAACCCCTTTGTTACACCCGTAGGGGGCAAATTTTCAAAAATCCTTTCTTAGCGGATGCCTACGTCATTACAACTATCTGTGCCAAATTTTAGCAACATCTGTTCAGTAGTTTCGGTTGTGCTTTGATAGATGAGTCAGTCAGGTTTGCCTTTTATATATTTAGACTAGGTGTTGCCCGCGACTTCATGCGCGCAAAAGGAAATCTCGATGGAACCGTACATTTTTCGGCAATAAAAAGTATGCCTATGTGCTTCCCCGTTGTCTATTCTATATCTGTCCTAAATTTCATCAAAATCATTCCAGTAGTTTCGGAGCCTATTCAATGCAAACAAACAAACATACAAACAAATAAACCTTCTCTCTGTATTATATTAGTAATAGATTAAATAAAACAATATTTACAATTAATATGATGTAGCCGAAGAGACTATTTGGTTAAACCACAAATGTCAGAAACTAGGTACTTATTTGAAATTGTATTTTTTTTTGCTGTCAGATAGCCGAAGTTTCATGTATGTAGAGTGAATATTTGATATTGAATTTTATTGTGTATTTATGTATTGTATAAAATCAGTCGATAAAATTTAGCTTTGTGCTACGCGAACGAAGTTGCAGGCAAAAGCAAGTTTAGATTTTGTAACCGCTGAAAAATGCGAAATATATAAAATTATGAAATGTCGTCCTAGGAAGAAACGTCAATGTGTGTGATGTCATAAAGTGTACTGTGTAATGTGTTACATGTTGTAGTGTGCGTATTCCGCACTCCGCAGTACTTCGACTGCATATTATAATAATACTAGCTATCCCGGCAAACTTCGTACCGCCTTAGAATTAAATTTGTTGACGTACTGACTACTGACAGCAGCGCCACCTACCAGGTCCGATTGCAAATCTAAACCATTCTCGAATCAACCTGAAGACACACAAAATTTTTCATTACTTAATATCGGTACAGCCGTTTAGGAGTTCAGTGACTTAATTGAGCTTTTTTTTTAGATTTTTTTTTACCCTTTAACTCCTTACTAAAAAACTTAACTTTCTCGAATCGCAATGGCTAAATTTGGCACAAAATTAGGAATTAGACTTTTTATAATCGACTTAGACAGAAAATAGACATTTTGAAATATATTAAATTGTAATGAGATTTGAACCTAAACGCTACGCTTTGCTTTAGGCGGGCAAGATACCGCTAGGCTATGAAGCACATTACAATTTCATCGAAATTACGCTTTTATACATTATAGACACATCACTTTGACGTATTTCGCATGAAGTCCCCCGCAGTAACGGGGGCGGCACGTCCCCCACTCATCTCCTTCACCCCCTCGAATACTTCATAGTTGACTACTCACAGCGCCTTAAGGCATTAAGCATTTACTGTGTCAATTTCACTAGAGTGAAAATTACACGGGAAATTTGTCGCCCAAAACATATACAAGTCACAACTCACAAGTCACACTGCTAAAATATTATGTTTAGAGATATGTGTGTAACAATAATAATAAATATAAAATACCATACATAAAGTATTCATTTATCCTCAAAAACATTAGCACTGTACATAATGCAGTTAACGTAAGATGAATAATGATTTTCCATCATAAGTTATGAGGTAAAAAACAAAGCATTAAATAAATTTTATTTGTGTTATCCTGTAGGAAACTTTATTATTATAATGGGTATTTTCTATTTAACAAATATTAATAGGTATTTATCTATACTAATATTATAAATCTGAAGAGTTTGTTTGTTTGAACGCGCTGATCTCAGGAACTACTAGATCGAATTGAAAAATTCTTTTTGTGTTGGATAGTCCATTTGTCGGGGGAGGCTTTAAGCTATATAATATTAGGCTGCGACCGATAGGAGCGAAGTATCAGTGAAAAATGTTGTAAAACCGGGGAAAATTATTCATAGTTGAGGGCTTCCTTCTTTAGTTGAGGGTAAATGGTTCAAGTTACCCAAAATATATGTAAAAATATCCGCGACAGTATATGTCTTTAATTTAAAATTGACTCACTATAACATTTAACCTATAACCTTTTTTATGGTAATAAAAATTTGGTGGAAATTAATGCATTATTGCCAATTATTATTTGCCAAAGAGTTTTATCAACATAATAATATTAAGTTGCGGAGAAAATCAGTATGTTCTTCTGTCACAAGAAAATAAAACTAAAATATAATTTACGCAGAAGTACTTTAAAATATATTATTTTAAAAACTTCTTAATCGCGATCATAATAACAGAAATTGACGCGGACGAAGTCGCGGACACCAGCTAGTGGATTATAAATGACAGCACAATTACTGTTTTTACCTGTTAGCAATATTAGTTTTACATGTTAGTAAAATTACACAATATCCACTATTTATGATGCTGCCGGTAGAACAATAGTGTCTTCGTATAAAAAATAAATAAAAATAAGTTATTACTCAATCATAAACAATATTAAGGCGGGTAATTTCGACACGAAACAAGATTTCAGGGGGTGAGGTGTGGGGCGCCGGCAATGCGAATCTGAGACGCGCGGGGGAACTGTCCGCTCGCCCGCTCTCGCCGCGATCACTGTCTTGCGACATTATCGCTACGCCACAGTACAAAATATATTTAAGTAGTTCATTTTTGATTTATTTTCATTACCTATAACATGTGAAATAATATTATTGTAATAAGAAACAAAAGCAGATGACCGAGTATTATTTATAATTATATACTAGCGTAATTGAGTAGTATAATATAATGTGTTTCTTCTCGAGATTAAGATATTATTTTATTATATACTCGAGATTAATAAAATTAAATATATTATGTGCATAACAGCAGATAATATATTTAATTTTAAAAACTAAAAAAAATTGAATCAAATTTTTTTTCTGCCATTTTTTTCTTATCTTGTAAATTGTTATTTATCTAACCCGTCTGCCTACAATTTGACGTAAAATACAACATCAAAAGTTTGCTCCTTCTACCGACAATCAGCTGTTGAAAGTATTATGAGGAGAATAAAATGAGGATCTTTTGATATATGTAATACATAAAATTATTTATTCAGGTTTATTCAACGCAACAAGAAGAACGCAAAACATAAAATATTTGTAATTATTAATATTTGCTTGTAGCTCGGAGGGGTGCGGATTGCACTCCCCAAAAGGGATATTTTTTCGATGAAATTAAACCTTTTATATGCTACTAAAATATCTAAACCTCGAGACGAAATACACTGTATAGTGTGTAAAGTCTCGAGATTAGGATTTTACAAGCAGATACTAAGTGAAAATTTATCGGCAAAACACTTCCTTTTAGGGGTCGCACGTCTTTTTATCGGTTAATTCGAAAGAGTACTTACTTATAAATACCCGAGTAAAACACCCATGAAGCTTGCTTGCATAGTTTTAAAATTATCTCAAAGTGAAAATTGTATCCCGCATTGATAAAAAAGTGAAAAAACGTTTTAATTAAAAATTCTTAAGGAATAGCCAAAAATATGTTATACATTATTTAAAGAACATACAGAAAGCTACATTTTGAACCCTTTTCAAGTCGGCTAAGACTTATGGGGCCATAAAAACAAAGAAAATCGAATTTTATTTTTTATTTTTTTCTGACTAATTTTCGCAAAAGTCGCACCTACAATTTACATTAAAAGAAAGCTAGTGATCACCACTGATAAAATAATCAAATTCTAAAGAGGTGGAGAATCGTAGGAAAATGGTTTTGAAAAAATGCGGGATGCGCGGGATTCATATTTAGAAAATTATATACTTTTTAGATACAGAAACTTCTTTTGGACTGTTCAGAACTTAAATAAGAACAATAAAAATGGATAATATAGATAAAAGGTCACATTTAAACCCTTTTTAGCGTGTAAAATAAAAACTGGTTATATAATTTTACTTACTCTTTTTATCTGAGCAAGTTCCGCTGAAGTAGCAGCTTCAACTAACATTAATATAACGCTCATACTCCCCACTACTATGTTAAGTTCGTTAAATTGGAGCAAGTGAGGTCACAAGTTGCCGTAATATAGTAACTCTTTAAAAGGTGTAAAACGTTGAAATTAATTTTCCACATAAACATTTTCTAAAAAAAAAAACTTATTTTGCATGTGATTCTGTCCTATATTGGATGTGAAGTGCCTTACAAAACGTTACAGGCTATTCATATTGAGAAATAAATATTACATCAAGTCTCCTTGCTTGCTCCTTGGCACAAAACAATAATATAAAGTTGGTTATGATTTCTATCACCTTGTAATGACATTGGAAAATATATATGGTTCTATAAAGAAGTCTTACTCGCATGTTATTTTAGTATAGATATTATAAAACGAACAATTCATGCATATAACGATGTTTTGATCACCACTAACTCTTAACCTGAACATTTTCGTGCTTTTAATATTTGCGTGTATGATGGAAACACAGGACAGTCTCTTTTTTAAATCATATTCTTTATTTACCTTTTCATTTTCACTTGTGGGTACTGAAGAAATAATAGGCGACACTGGAGCAGGAGGGTACAATAGGCCCTACCTATTTCGCCAACTGCTTTACTGCTTACCACAAAATATTATACAATTATAATGACAGTGATTAAAAAAAAAATACCACCGAAAAAACTGAAGAAAAAAAAACAAAGTGAGTATGAACGTAAGTGGGCAAATTCCTTGCGATTCATTCATTCTCGTCTTCAAAAATATTTATATCCCGATTCCCGAGAAATAATTATGTTCTGTACCTGCGTCAGATTTTCTTCTGCAAATTCAGCTTCGTCTTCAATTTCGCTTTCATTTTCGCCTGTGATTATGTCGGGAGTATCAAGGAGAAGCATATCCCTGAACTGTTGTCGAATATGTATGCGTTTAATATAATTTTGTCGGTGATTTAGGCGAATTTCAGCCAAAACAGGATCAGATGACTGCAAAGCTCGGGTAAACAAATCTCTAATTCTCTTTCGCCTGGTCATCTTTCTAGTATGGTGCTCTCCGCTCTCGGTCACTGCGCCAAAACTTATTCCGCAGTTTGTTCCGAGAGCATGCTGACAGGTAAAGCAAAATTTTCAATAATGTCTTTCTCACGAATCAGTATCTTATGTATGGTGACTCTTATGTGTTGCAATCCATAAGTACTTACATATTTTTCTGCAATTTGTGTGCAGTAACTGCCAAACTTAGTACGTATATATTGATATATACTTATTGATGTAAGTCACAACTGAGAGCAACTAACAAATTGTGCATCCCATCTAGCAACCATTCTTCTAATCCTAAAATTTGGGAAACCTTGTGACGGTTCTTATCACTGAGAAGGATCCGTGTAGTATTACGGTCATTGGTCGTTCCCGCATTGACCTTGACGACATCGACTAACAATCCTAGTTGTTGCCTAATTTTTCTTTGGATCTCGGTTTTTTTAGCTTGGACGAGTTCTCCTTCTGCAGAGTTTTTTCGAACTCTCCAAGTTTGAACGTCTTTCTTGTAGAAAAGATGCAGAAAAAACTCTAAAACTCTGATTCAGCAGTGGAGAGGTGTTGTGATCCCATATTTAAGGGTGCATTGATCGCATTTCCTGGATGCAACTAGTTCAAGGTTGTTAAAGTGTGAAGCTGTCACATCACAAATTGGGCATCTTAATTGTGAGTTTGTGTTTGTGATAACATTGAAAACTTTGCCATCTATCAAGCATAATGTTAGACGGGAGGTTGTCGTAATAAAAAAAGAACGGCCTAGGTTTTTTTTACCTCTATGTTACTTTTTCAGATAGTTTCCTTGTTGTATTGTATGTGCAATTGCATGTATAAAGTGACTGACTACTAATCCTGTCGAACTCCCAGGAAAAATAATTATACGTAACAACTTCTTAATAACTTATTAATAACTAACAAATTGGTCATCCTATCTTGCAACCATTCCTCTAAATCCTATATTATAATATTGGATGTGAAGTGCCCTACAAAACGTTACAGGCTTGGGTTATTCATCCATATTACAATTTTCTGATCATCGCCAACTCTTAACCTGAACATTTTCGTGCTTTCAATATATTCGTTTATGATGGAAACACAAGACAGCCTCTTTCTTAAAATCGTAAAATTATTTATTTGCTCTTCCATTTATACTTGTGGGTGCAGAAGAAATAATAGGTGAGAGGAGGAGCAGCTGTCAAAATAGTCTTCTACCTATTTCGCTAACTGCTTGTGATAGTCATTGGTTATGTAAATCATTTTGAAACTTTTTCTTAACATTTTCATAAATATGTCATACTAGATGTTTCCCGCAACTTTGTTTGCACAAAAATATATTATATAATATATTTTTGCATAAAAAGTAGCCACTAGCCTTTGTATATATACGGGCTACAGTCTACCTGTGTGCCAAATTTAGTTCAATTCCGTTCAGCCGCTTAAGCCAAACATGCAAATAAATAAACATACAAAGAAACAAACTTACAAACTTTCGCAATTATGATATTAGTAAGATTGTTTATGCAATATAAACAATCTTAGTAATTAATCAATAGTAATTAACTTAGTAATCAATCTTAGTTAACAATAATAGTATTTCACTCATACACAGCGGCTACATATAGACTAGTGCTTTTACTTCTAAAAATGGTTAAAAGTAAAATAAATTTATAGTAGGATGAAACCCATTGTAAATAATTTACGGGCGATTTGAGGTCGGGAAGTGAAGGGGGTGAGTTTTTAAGGGTAGAAAACGGATTATCTTGATTTCCGGCAAAACTACAAGTCATATGGAAAAAAGGTAAATAGCAAAGTTGTAGGTAATAATAAGTTATACTTTTGTGTTTACACTCTTTTCACATAACCTCAAAATTTATGTGAAATATTCAAATAACCAAGTTTTTGGCTTTTTATTTTATTCTTGTACAAAACAAAATTTTTTTTCACGACATTTGGTGAAAAGGCAAGTATAGAATATGATGAAAAAACAGAGACTGTCCTGTGTTTCCATCATACACGCAAATATTAAAAGCGCGAAAATGTCTGAACATGTTTTGATCACCACTAACTCTTAACCTGATTTAAGAGTTAGTGGTGATCAAAACATTGTTATATGAGTGAATAACCTGTAACGTTTTGTAAGGCAATATAGGAAAGAATCGCATGCAAAAAAAAGTATTATTTTCAGAAAATGCTTTTGTGGAAAATCAATTTCAACGTTTTACACCTTTTAACGGTATCATCAATCAATCAACCAAATCATTTATTTGCTAGGAATATGGTACAATAAGGCAATTTACATTTCCACATATTCTACTACATGCATAGTGTGCAAATAGGTAAATGTTATTTATTTTAATTAGTCATGAATTTTAAGTGATTAGCTAATAATATAAAATTGTCAAGAAAAAAAAAGTAACAAATGTCAATACATAACGATTACAATTCAATAATTAATACATTACAAAAAATGGATACAAACATTTGTTTAACAATCAGAAACAAAATAGAATCAATGCATTTAAGTCAGGAATATAATATTATGGTCTATATAATGTCAAATTTCAAAACAGAATAATTACAATGTCACATTACTTTTAATATATTACAATAGTTAGGTACAAGTGATATGATTATTATCAATGGAAAAATTACATTATGTTTATAATTCAATATTTTTGTCGTCGAAGAATTTATTAATTCAATAATACATTTTGATGAGGAGCCAGGTGTTTAGTTCACTTATATATCTTTGTGTTGTTAGTCCTTTAAAATAGTAAGGTAGTTTGTTAAAGATGCGAACGGCCATACAGTACGCATCTCTGCTAAAGATGTTAATTCTTTGGTAAGGAATAACTAGCTTATGTTCATCTCTTTTAATAGCTAAGCTACACTTTTAAGTAAAGAAGCGATCTATATTTTTATATACAAAAACACTCATTTCAAAAATATACTGACAAGGCAATGGTAGTATTTTAAGATATTACGGCAACTTGTGAGCTCACTTGCTCCAATTTAAAGAACTTAGCATAGTAGTGGCGTGTATTGGATTTATATCAATGTTAGTTGAAGCTGCTACTTCAGTGGAACGCTCGGAAAAAATAATAACTAAAATTGTATAACCAGTTTTTATTGTACACGCTAAAATGGGTTGAAATGTGACATTTTATCTATTTTTTATTGTTCTTATTCAAGTTCTGAACAGTCCAAAAGAAGTTTCTGTATCGAAAAAGTATATAATTTTCTAAAGATGAATCCCGCGAATCCCGCATCTTTTCAAAACCATTTTTCTACGATACTCCACCTCTTTAGAATTTGATTATTTTATCAGTGGTAGTGGTAATCACTAGCTTCCTTTTAATGTAAATTCTAGGTGCGACTTTTACGAAAATTAGTCAGAAAAAAATAAAAACTAAAATTCGATTTTCTTTGTTTTTATGGCCCCCATAAGTCATAGCCGACTTGAAAGGGGTTCAAAATGTAGCTTTCTGTATGTTATTTAAATAATGTATAACATATTTTTGGCTATTCCTTAAGAATTTTTAATTAAAACGTTTTTTCACTTTTTTATCAATGCGGGATACGAATTTTTACTTTGAGATAATTATAACTATGCAAGCGAGCTTCATGGGTGTTTTACTCGGGTATTTATAACTAAGCACTCTTTCGAATTAACCGATAAAAAGGCGTTGTCCGATTTTTGATCGAGATTGAACACTGGGGGTAGCGAGTCGCTACCGTCATCCCGCTGATTTACAAGCAATCGAAATTCGAACATATTTAGTTTTGGTTGCTTCCTAACGTTGAATAAAATCTTATAAATAATTTTATTTATTTAGTTTTTGTTCTGTTATTAATTTTGGTAAAACATTTCTGTAATGAAAAATGCAGTATAGTCTTAAACATTCTAAAGGCATCGAAAGCGTCTTCTGAAAGAAGAATGTTGTTTGATGGTTGTATTGTTGACATACCAACAGATATTGGCGGACATCCGGATGGATGGACAGATCATAGACTTTGGTTTCTATAAGTTTAACACAGAAAACTCTTAAGTTTCACACAGCTAAACAAGCAACACATTGATAAAATTGAAATGTTAAATAAAGTAATATTATTTTGTTTTTAAATTTATTTTTTGTCGTCGTCCTGTGGAAGAAACTTGTCGAATTGCTATCGCATAGTCACGACTCAGAACGTAACAGTGTGGATATTTCTATTACGCGGCCTCCCGGTTTTAGAACAATCTTTCACTTCCTCTTGGAGTGCTAAAAACAAAGAAAAAATCGTTTGTTTAGTCGTCATTACAGTAGTCACCTACATAGTAGGTGTAGATGTAGTTGTAGGTGTAGTAACCTATTCTTAGAACTACTAGAGTACCTACAACTACACCTAATACCTAGTAGTTGAAGGAAGTCGGTGTAGGTAGTAGTTAGTGGTAGTAGGTGTAGATATAGTTGTAGATGTAGGTGTAGTTGTTTGTATTTATTAATTTTGACCCGCTAATAGTTCAGACAGAACAAGTCTGTCGGTATTAGACTGTTCTAATATAAGTATAAGTAAATTTCTTCCGATCGACAGCACCAAATTATATAAATATATTATTTTATTATCTGACCAAATTTTGTGTAGAAAAAGGTACAAGTATAGGTTAGGTTGTAGTAGTAGGTAGTGGGTGTATGTTGGTGTAGATAGTACGTGTAGTTTTAAGTGTTGATATATGTAGTATGTGCAGATTTAGGAAGTAGGTGTAGGTGTAGATGTAGTCGTAGGTGCAGTTATCTACCCCTAGTATTACTAGAGTACCTACAACTTCTCTTACTACCTAGTAGAGGTAGGTTGTAGGTGTAGGTGCAGTTGTAGGAAGTAGGTGTACATGTTGTTGTAGGCGTAGTTGTAAATGTAGTTGTTGGTAGTTATTTATTTATCCCACTTCATAGTTAAGACAGAACAACGTCTGTCGGGATCAGAAAGTTCTAATATAAGTAAAAGTAAATACCTTCCAATTGACATCACCAGATTATAGGTAAAGGTAAATAATTTGTTTATAATTCTTGATTGTTATCTGGATAAGATTTGTGTAGAGAAAGTTACAAGTATGAGTGTTAACCTACAGGTTGTAAAGTTAGGTAGTGGGTCCATCGAGCCGTTTAAGCTGTAAGACATGCCAAAAACATACATACATATACCCACATACAAATCACATACCTACACACATACGCTCAAAAAGTATAACACTAAAGGGCCATACTGACTATCCAGCCTGCAAGCTCAAGGCCGCGGATTTGAAGGCAAAATTTTTAAATGATTGACAATATTGACACTAATGACGGCTATTAGTACCGGTGCTGGATTTGCTGGAAGCGCCGTGAGTATGGCCCTTTAGTGAGTGTCCGATAATAATAAATTATATAAAAACTTACCACCACAATTGATACTTTTTATAACTAGACTGTGTCATCGAGTAATTATGTCATGTATTAAAGGTCACGACTATTGCTATTCTAAAATACAAAAAGTGATGTTATTTACATAACTTCTCATGTAGTTCTATTTTCCTGTTCTTTTTTTAGTTTTTGATAGTGATTTCTTCTTCGTTTTATTTATCTTATTGCCCATTTTAAACTTACCAACTTTCTAAAGCACGCTGAAAAACCTAGCACAGGTCCGACGCTGGCAGGCGCCATCGACTGACTATCGGGCAGGCGAGGTTCAAGGTAGGTCCTAATACGCTGGACAATTTTAAAGCATTTTGGAATAACCATCAATTTATGAAATATATGACCCTATAGGATTTAATAAATAACTAAGTTATATTGAGTACTTCAAGATAAATCATTACATGTAAGAATTATCTTGTAAAAATAGTATTTTCCTATGAAGATATAGGATTAAGACTTTTATTTTGGGCTGTTTTCGGGAACTTATTTAATCGAGTGAAAAACATCTAATCGCGTAACAATGTAGTAAGTTATCTAGGCAATATCGTTAGTTAAATTGACTATTTTTTTAAAGGGTTTTCCTTATTTGTAAATACATAAACCATTATATAAAGTAAAACGGTTTCGCTCGCTTGCGCCTCGGTGAACCGCCTTAACAGCCTCCGTGGTCTAGTGGTTCGAGCATTGGCTCTCGACTCGGAGGTCGTGGGTTCGATTCCCGCATTGGGACAACAAAACACGTTGTTTCCAAGTTTGGTTAGGACAATGCAGGCTGATCACCTGATTGTCTGACAAGAAAGATGATCCATGCGTCGGATGGGCATGTAAAAAGTCGGACCTGCGCCTGATCTCTCGTCAGTCGTGTCGGTTATCCGTCCCACTGGATTATGAGAGTAAAGGAAGAGAGAGTGCTCTTGTGTACTGCGCACACACTTGGGCACTATAAAATTACTCCTGCGTAACTGGGCTGGTTTCAATGAAACCGGCCACCGTCACCGAAATCGGTGGGGAGTTATTATTATTATAATATTTTGTTCATGGTCATTCTATAAGGTCTCCGAAAATCAATTACGGATACTTCGGGCACATGATCCACTGCTTATGTAAAGACGTTTAGGCAAAAAAATAATTGTCATACTCAATGTAAAAATCATCTCTTGTATGGGTGACTCCGCAAAACGCAAGCTAGCTCATATAAAGAAAAATTTTTTTTTCGAGTATGACAATTATTTTTCTGCTTAAACGTCTTTACATAAGCAGCAGATCATATGCCCAAAATATCCGTAATTGATTTTACCGAACCTTATATAATATAGTTTCACCCAAAGACGTCTGACCATACCTGCCCATACTCACGGCCCATCCAGTAAATCCGCACCGATACTAATGGCCCACAGAATACAGAAATCATCTGTATCATGTTCTGTATTCTGTGTAATGGCCGTCATTGGTGTCAATAGTGTCAATCATTTATAATTTTTGCCTACAAGTCTGCGGCCTTGGGCTTGCAGGCTGGATGGTCACTAAAGGAATATAATATGTATGTGATCGATTTTTAATTCGAGTTTGTAGTTATTTTGTTTTTCTATAATTCGGCAATTTAACTTGGGCGTGAAATGGATCGATTTAATACTATTTTAACTAAAAATTTTTTTAAACAAAAAATTAAACCGACTTCCAAAGTAAAAATACACAAAAAAGTATGAAATAAAACTTATTTTCTAAATAATTCCCCTTTTAAATTTAGCTATTTCTCTACTTAATCTTCTTAATTTTGAAGTCGATACCAGCCCAAACGATATTCGACAATATTTTATAGAACTCACGTTCATATTTGCTGGTACCGACTTCAAAATAAGGATGATTAAGTAGAGAAATAGCTAAATTTAAAATTATATAGTGTCGGACATATCTAGTCTAGTCACCGACTCCCTGCGACTTTTCTCAGGTCGTCTGTCCACCTGGTAGGAGGCCGTCCTAAGCTTCGACGTCCAGTTCGTGGTCTCCACTCGAGAACCTTTCGGCACCAGCGGGCATCGGTTCTACGGGCTATATGTCCAGCCCATTGCCACTTTAACTTGCTAATGCGCTGGGCTATGTCGGTAACTTTAGTTCTGCTACAGATTTCCTCATTTCTGATTCTATCACGTAGAGAGACTCCGAGCATAGCCCTCTCCATAGCTCTTTGAGCGTCACGAAACTTTTGAATAAGTCCCGTTCTGAAGGACCACGTTTCGGCTCCATATGTCATCACTGAGTTACAAGCGCGATACACTTGCGTCATTCCCTAAAGGGAGCCGAATTAGGCTCGGCACAGGAAGTCTGTTAACCCTTAACTGTAGTGGTGAAAAATAGTCACACTTATATAGTCGTGGGTCCACGGGACCCGCCTATTTTTGATTTAAAATAAAATAAAAATACATTTCTGTTTTAAGTTTTTATTTTTATTAAACTTTACATTTAAACATCAACAAACGTAATGTTAAACAAAATCAACAATATAAACTATTATTCTTATCTACAATGACACTTCTTTAAATCAGTCGTTATTTACTTATAAAATATCATATAAAATTTAAAAACGCAACAAAAAAATAACTGCAACTCGTTTCATGTACAAAAAATAATATTTTTTAAAAGAGTTAAAACGAAAACAAAAAAACTTCTTCCAAAAAATTTTTGACATTTTAAACTGATGATCAAGTTATAAGCATGAATTGCATACCGTTTTCCCGTAAAAACATCCGGTAGAACTGGTCTGTATATCCACTTCTTTATCTTGGTAAGTGTCTTCACTTTTAGACAATTCAGATTTTGAGTCATGATCACTCGTCATTTTCTGAGTTGGTGGTGAGAGCACTATTTCGAGATGTGGGTGAATTTATACCGATTTCATCTTCATCACTGTCTGGTTCGTTTAACCAGTGTTCTATTATATCAACTGTATCTGCAGAAATATTTCTTTGGTTTGCCATTACAAATAAAAAAAAAATTAATAATGAACAAAAACTAAAAGAAAGTTACGCAACTATAGTGGTGGGTCCATGGGACCCACATGCATACCAATACTCACCTTTGTAGTAGCATGCGAAGCATGTCCGTTCCTCTCAACGCGCTCTGGCGTACTTTCGGAAGGTACCTAGGAGCGGGAGGCGCTGAGGCACACGCTTTGTTTTTTACACGCGTTCAAAGATTAAACATGGGTCCACTGGACCCACGACTACAGTTACGGGTTAAGGCCCTGCACATTTTATTACTACGAATTTTTATAGCTCATAATATTTTACAACATTTAAATTGCACACATTAGGATGCTCAGTGCCAATTCCACCAAAGCCTTTTAAACTTAATCGTTGATTTAATATCATTTATCTCTCTCGTTCTTCGTATTTACGAAAGAGCTAACCATAAAGCTACACTTTAAAAACCTTTGCGAATTGTTTGTCGCATGTGCTGGCAAAGGAAATATTTATTATCAAATGAGTACTTAAGCAATAATATAAATAACTAAACGACGATTATTGCATTTAAGTACCATAGATTTTAAAATAATTATAATAAACTAGTCCCGAATCCCGATTGATAAGAAGCCCAATCATTTTTAGGGTTCCGTACCTTGAAAGGAAAAAACGAAACCCTTATAGGTTCACTTTGTTGTCCGTCCGAATGTCTGTCAAGACCCTTTTTCTCAGGACCGCGTGGAGGTATCAAGCTCGAATTTATATCAAATACTAAGGTCTATGGTCCCTTGGAGCTGTGAAAAATCAAACTTCTAAGCCAACGCAATCAAAAGATACAGCCGTCAATGCAGTAAATTTCCGCAAATTTTCGACACTCGCAAACTCTTTATCTACAGGGTACTTCCTGTGAACGCAGATCGTCAAATCTTCCCGTTCCCGTGAAATCTTGAAATTTGGCGCGAAGCAACGTCTTCATAAAGGGAAAATTACGAAAACCGTAATTTTTTAGTTACACCATATTATAATAAAAATATTTTTAATAATTATTATAAACTTACTACCCCTTTCCTCATGAACGCGTAGAGGTATTAAATTGAAATTCATATCAAATACTCAGGTCATTAATAGTAGATTATGCACCAAGGGGATAAAGCAGTGTCTTACATCACGGGCAACATATTGGACCCTGAGCGTAACGAGGGACTCTAGAGGTAACTCCCGAGCGTAGCGAGAGAGTTAAGACTTAACTCCCGAGCGAAGCGAGGCAGTTATGTAGAGTCCTGAGTGAAGCGAGGGGTTCAAGCTGCCCAAGACGAAGACAGGCTTTATCCCAGAGGTGCATACTCTACTTTTCATACCTACTGCGAGGCAATAAAAACCCAAGGCTACATAAATAAAACATTTAATTTGTTCAAAGTTAATATTGATATTGGACACATTTGTCCAGTTATGGAGGGACAGAGTAATATTTTTATTAGGAACATTTATGGAAGTTGTGGTGGAGTTTATTTGAGCAGTACTTAAAGATAACATTCCTTTTGTTTTGAATTTTTCAATCGCATTTTTCTTTTGTTATAGGTGGCCAGTTCGATTTTCGAATAAACTCTCTTTGCAATGCCATATTATTATTAAAAAAACTCTATGATAGATACGTATCTATTAGGAGTTTTCATAGGAATTTTAACGTTCCAAATTCAAATCACTTTAATCCCTTGGGAGTTTCATACAACATTATCTCCCTTGGGAGTCAATGGCTTGCTTTACGTTGAGATTGCGTGATATATAATCGGACATTGTCGAGCAGGTGGTATGAAAATACCTTTAAGCTGTAACAAAATCACTACAGGTTTGTACCGAACCCTCGGTGCGCGAGTCCGACTCGCACTTGGCCGGTTTTTTATTTTAATAGGGCGAACAAATTTGTAGGCGATAAGTCAACTGATCATATTATGTATCAGTCTCTCTCCTTATGTGAATGCGTTAGGCCGGGACTACAATCCGGAATGCTGGAGAAAATTTAGAGCACTGAAAATAGAACTCTGACTTATTACAAAAGAGTTGAAAACCGAACATACGAGCGTCGAATCAAATGTCAATGTCAAATTTGACAACTCGACACTCATGTGTTCGATATTTTCAATTATATTATAGTCCAGAGTTCAATTTCCAATGCTCTGAATTTTCTTCGGCTTTCCAGATTTCGGACCATATTATAGTTATCCAGTTACTTTTACGTATCATGTTTGTCAGAGTGATATTTAGTCCAGTCCCATCTGACTCGATTTTTATCTGTACCTATCTCTTCTGACTATAGACTATTTTCATGGTTTTCCCGACTGTCTTTACAGCTTAAAAGTTAATTGGGTTAAAAATTATTGGTGTTGTAAAAGTGTCGTTTGATATTTTTTTATGATTGAAATTTCTAGAATCTGAAAGCGAGGAACTTATAATCAGTATATGATTTCTTATCATTGAAGGGGCGTCCATAAATTACGTGAGACGTTTTTGAGGATTTTAAGCGAAATTTCTCTTATTTTAAAATTATTTTTTCCACAAATAACTTACGTTATATTGGTGAGACCCCCCTCATCCCCAAGTGAGGTTTGGCTGGACCTTCCCTCCGGCTGGCGAAGCCGCGGACAAAAGCTAGTAATCTATACTTCTATACTAATATAATAAAGAGGAAAAGTTTGTTTGTTTGCATCGAATAGGCTCCGAAACTACTGGACCGATTTTGATGAAATTTGGCACAGATATATAATAGACCAAGGGGAAGGACATAGTTTTATTGCGGCAAAATGTACGGTTCCACAAGATTTCCATTTGTCGCGCACGAAGTCGCGCGCAACATATAGATTCTAGTATATAATAAGATTAATAACTTGGAGCGGTAAAACCGTTGTTGGAAACTAAAATAGTAGCCAGGATTACAACAATAGTACGTCACAGTGTGATAAAGCCGATAATGACATAGGATTACAAGATGAATTGAACTCTGTAATTGTTTAGCTGAAACTTTCCAAATCACTCCGATTGTAAACTAAGATTAGACAGGAATTTACATTTGCCAAATATTTCCATCGCTTAAAGTTATCTCTTTATGATAGATGTCATAAAGGCTAATGCTTTTTTATGGAAGATCGGCTAACATTTTTTGGCTAAATGTATGAAATAGCGGATAGCCTATCCTTATACTGGGTGTCCCAAAAATACCGTCTCATAGTGACATGGGAGATAGATTAGCCTTATATCTCTCGGATAAAATAAAAATGACCTTAGTAAAAGTTACTTAGTTTTCGAGATATTTGGATTTTTTTGGTTTTATTCAAAATCTCCATTTTTAGTTAGTTTTTATTTCCGCATTAGTACAAATTCCTTTAATTTATTCATTTTAATTTTTTTTAAGTATCTCGAATAGTTGTTTGATGCATACAAAATAAATTTTTGTCAAATAGTAGTGTATTTTTTAAGAAAAAAATATTTTTGTGTTGCGTTTTAGCTCTCCCAAAATTTCGAACAAAATTTTGACAATCTGCCGTGAAAAAAAAATGTACTAAAGTAAACTGGAAAATTATTTTAAAAATTACTCAATTTATTGCAGATTTAGAAATGGTATAACACTTACATAAAAATTTTACAGAAACTTAGAAATTGCCATTTTTATCATTAAAGTCTGATTCAAGCCAGACTCTTATGTAGTAAAGAAGATGAAAAAGTACCAGGAATTTTCATCGCAATCTTATTATCTATCGACCTTTATTATCTTTTGTATCTGTAGACTTGTAAAACTGAATGTACTATTGCAACCCTAATTTGTTATTTCGTTCTTTCCTTCGCTGTTATGGGGCACTGTGATAGTAAATAAAATTAGAAAAAAACTTTAGAACTTAGATTTATTACAGTAAATGCTCGAACTGTCGACCTCCAACACGAATGCACAATCGACATCTTCTGATAAAATTATTCTTTAATCTTCTCAAACTTATCTGAGATATTTCTTGAGCCGCTGCGGTGACTCTGTCGCGTAGTTCCCTTTCGTTGCGTATTGGTTTACCATAAACTTTGTCTTTAAGACATCCCCAATAAAAAAAATCCAGGGGATTAAGATCAGGGGATCGTGGTGGCCATAAGATTGGCCCCAGTCGCCCAATCCACCTTCTCGGGAACCTGCGGTCCAGGTGTGCTCGAACGTCTCGAGCGTAATGTGCTGGGCAGCCGTCGTTTTGAAACCACATCGTTCGTAATGATTCCAGTGGCACATCCCCGAGGAGCGTTGGCAATTGGTTTTCTAAAAATTCCAAATAGGTGTGACCATTTAATATTGGAGGCAGCTCCACTGGTCCTACTATTGTACCGTTGTAGATTCCGGTCCATAAATTTATTTTAAACATGTGTTGCGACCGATCTTCTCTATTCTCGTGTGGGTTTTCTAGCTGCCAGCTATGAATATTATGAAGGTTTAAATAACCATCTCTTCTACATTGCGACTCGTCACTCCACAGTACTTTATGAAAAAAGTCGGGATCTTCCCTATTTTTTTCCAACATTCGTTGACAAAATTGTACCCGTCTGGCATAGTCACTCGTAAGGAGAGTTTGCACTCTTTGTATGTGGTACGGATGATACCTGTTCCTTTTTAAAACGCGATGAGCAGATGATTTCGGTATTCCAGTCCGAATTTGAATCAAACGAACCGAAGTTGACGGATCTTCGGTAACTTGCTGTAACACGACATCTTCGTCGGTTGTTTGCGGTCTCCCTTCACCACCTCGAGTTCCTGGGACTCTACCCTCTCTGTAGGCAGAATCCAATCGTTCAATCACATGATACGATGGCGGTGTACGGTTTGGATAACGTTCCGCGTACAATCTTGCAGCTAATCTTGAATTTAAAGTTACTACGCCTCGATTAGAAACACGCCTGGTTTCCCCATAAATTAAGTACATGTCGGCGTACTCACGATGAGTAAATTGAGTAGCAGCACCTCGTGGATTTTCCATTCTTAGCACAGTAAAACCAGCCAGCTGTCTGTAAGAGCGCAAACCGTCGTTGTTGTCACCAAATCAGTTCAACAATAGTCCAAATCGAAAGCAAATCAGAGTCCAAAAATAACGCCTAGTAATAAAAAAAATGAGAGAAACGAGAGCAGTACAAAATAGCACGTGTATCGCACAAAACGGAAGAGAACGTACTAAAGTCCACGAGATCGTTCGTGGAACACGGTGTTGTAAAATGTGGGAAGAGAGTAGCGCATATTGCGCGCTCCCTTGCACTTATTAGGCCTTTAACAAACATTACCGTTGATCATTGACAGCTATCTCACTCAGTTTTTAACCTAAGAACAGGATCACAAACGCCGAACACAAAGGACAACATGTGGCCTTTTCATTGTGTTTGAATATTGAATATTCACTTCATAGTTGAGTCCGGCTTGAATTAGACTTTAATGATAAAAATGGCAATTTCTAAGTTTCTGTAAATTTTTCATGTAAGTGTTATACCATTTCTAAATCTGCAATAAATTGAGTAATTTTTAAAATAATTTGCCAGATTACTTTAGTACATTTTTTTTCTACGGCAGATTGTCAAAATTTGGGTCGAAATTTTGGGAGAGCTAAAACGCAACACAAAAATATTTTTTTCTTAAAAAATACACTACTATTTGACAAAATTTTATTTTGTATGCATCAAACAACTATTCGAGATACTTAAAAAAAATTAAAATGAATAAATTAAAGGAATTTGTACTAATGCGGAAATAAAAACTAACTAAAAATGGAGATTTTGAATAAAACCAAAAAAATCCAAATATCTCGAAAACTAAGCAACTTTTACTAAGGTCATTTTTATTTTATCCGAGAGATATAAGGCTAATCTATCTCCCATGTCACTATGAGACGGTATTTTTGGGACACCCGTATACATAGGTTTTTTTAAACGCGCATTGGCGCACACATTCCCACCACTGCAACTCCTGTGAGCCAGGATCGACAGCGGTAACCAACCACAAAAACCCTTTGATATGATCTCAAGGGTGCTGTCTTGGAACCCGCAACGAAATTGATCAGAAGAAAGGTTGGAGGAGTAGGAAGAATTCCAACTCCTCCAACATTTCTTCATATTAATTTCGTAGTCTATGATCTATGCAGAGATGTGAACATATTTTATAGAAACTTGCCTATTTAAGCTTTCTATGTCGCAAATGTTACGTCAATAGTACTAGTGAAATTTTATCTAATACCACATTTCCATTATCATGAACTGTATGTAGGTAAATCTATGCTACATTATCTGATAATATTTTTGTCAATTTTCACTGGTCATGATAACCGCTACAGAGTGTTCAGTGTTCCAAATAAAAAGTAACACGTAAATAGCTTAAATGAAAGCGTGAAACGTTTTTTAACATCCCGCTTAGAAAATCTAAGATTTTTAAAAATCGGGAGGTTATTGGTTTTACCCCGTTTTGCTAAAAATCGAATTGATGAGAATTCGATTTTTTGCTTCGATTGCCGCCAATCGCGTGAAAATCGGATGATCCATTCCAAAGTTATGACAGTTTGAAATTTAAAAAAATAGTGTTTTATTAAACTTTCCGAGCTCAAAAGTCTGATGAAAGGAAATTATCAGCTTTTATTTTTGAGCTCGATAAGCTCAAAAATGACGTATTAGATAAAATTTAAGCGCTTAGCGGGAAGTTGCACGGATGGCCTTTAGGTCAACTGTTTTCCTAATTTTTTTAATAGGGGGACAAACGAGCAAACGGATCGCCAAGAATTGCCATTGCCCATGGCGCCTCTAAATCCCCTGAGGAGTCGCAAGTGCGTCGCCGTCAAAGAGAAATAACGCTCTTTTCTTCATGGTTTGAAGGTCGTAATGGTCCGAAATACTGCTGGCAGAAAACTTCGCGCACAGATTAAGCGCACGGTGCAGGACTGGCACTCAAGGTGATTGTAGTTTAGTACGTGGTTAAGAATCTTCAATAAATAAGGATGATCTGTAAACATGTAGTTCTCTCGACAGACATAACACTTTACATAAGTGAGTTGCCAGTCCTTTTAACCTCCTAACTTCTTGGGATTTATTTCACTCTGGTTTTCTATTGGACCGTAATATTACTCCGGTCATAGCCGGCCTTCCAAGGTTCTCCCACTGTAAAACTAAGAGTAGCAGTCGCGTGAGGTTCCTATAATTCCATTCCTATGAGCATCGCTTCACCACTTACCTTTTGAAGACCCTCATCCAAATCCCTAACTATTATACAGGCCAAGGCTTCCCCATGATGGAGAACCAGCTTTCGCCACTAACGAGTACTAGTTATACTACATAGTACATAGAATCACGCATCTTTCCCGTAAGAGTAGGCAGAGACCACTTCCTTCCACTTGCTACGATCCTTACATACTTGTTTCGCTTCGTCCACTTTCTCTCTTACCATCCATTCCTCCTCTTACATTCAACGTGGCGAAGCGGCACTCCATGGGCCACTAGTTACTAGGTTTAATGAAATAATACAATCTAAACTTTCCGTGTCCTAAAATAATACGGTATTGTCAGTATGATAAGTATTCGACCACTCGAATATTCAATCTCAATTCGCGGTACAAAAATACATTACCTTATGAACTTTGCTCACCAACATGGCGACACACCGTATGTTTGTAGTAGTGCAATCAAATTAAAAGCTATGTATCCGTTTATCTGTTCCACTTTTTTTTAATATGCGGTTGATGTATACAAAGATTTGCAATTCCATTGAGATTTTCCAAGACTTATTAAGCTGCAAGAGTACTAGACCCTTTTAGGGATTGAATATTTAAAATCCCTTCTAAACGGTCCAAATTTCACGCTTCTGTCATTATAGACCGGGAGATAGTGACACAAAATATTGGGTCATTTGTACCAGTATGGCGGTTCTTCAGGGGTCTTATTACGCAATGACAAAAAGAAAAATTATGGTCATAGCGCTCGTACCTACCGGCGCGGGCGGCCCAATCGCGTGGGCGTTAGTCGAACTCGTCGGATTAATTACGAGTGTCAAACGATTTGTTCCACAAAAATTCTAGTATTTTCCGATAGTCCATAAAAAAATAAGAGGCGGTAGTGTCATGCCACACTTCTCCGGTGACGTGTCGTCTTCACTTTCAAGCGCATTGACGGTTTCTGGATGTTCTGTATTCTGTGCCGTGATCTAACCAAATCTTGGAGCGATACTCACTATACAATGTACGACAAATCTTTAGGTCTATTCTATATTTTGATGAGTAACCGAGCGAAGATTTAAATCTTTCGGTTGGTCTGGTTCAGTAAATATCTTTTATTTTTATACGCACTTACACTTGATAAGCCAAGCGACGGTAATGGTTTCCAATATTGATAAATTTTATTCGCGGCGGATACTTCAGACGCTTTTGATATGAATTACTTTAAAAGCTATTATATATTAAAAAAAAAAACAGATGGCTACAGCAATTTATCATTACAAGTAGCCTGTTTACATGCTTGTTATTTAGCTTCACCTGTGTGTATGTTTGTAACCGACTCCTTTGGCCGTGATTATGATTTATGACCCACTTTAAACAATCAGTACCCCAAGCAGGAATATTATGCGGTATCGTTACGTGTACGTAAGCGAGAAATATTGTATGAAAACCATGAAAGCGCCTCTAGCGGACGTAAAACTAACTAAAATTTTCATACAAAATTTCTCATATTTCACGTTTACGTACACGTAACGATACCGCAAAATGTTCCTGCTCGGGGTACTGGGCGCCTAGACAAATTACCTTCGTTAAAATTCGGAAAGATCTGTCGTATCGACTTCTCTTTTGAGATCACGACATTTTGTGCCTAGCCAAACGCATACTGTTGTTCGAATCGCAACAACGAATTGCTCAAACGTTAGTTGTTTATGATTTCAAGAATTTAGCCGTCAGTTGTGAAGTTGTCAAATGTCATATATTTTTTTTTAATTATTGATGGCGTTACGGCATAAAACTATTTGTCAGTGTCAAGTTAAAAAGGCAGACAACTAGATTTAATGTAGGTACCTATATGATGTGTCCTGTGTTAGACAGATCCGGGACACTTCCCATTATAGCGGCTGATGGCAATCCGCAGGTTCAGTTTTAGTGGGTAAACCGGCGAGTCGCGTCGGGAGTCCCACATATCCCCGGGATACCCCTCCCGGGGAAGGCGTAACGTCCTTTCCCCTGCGATATCAAAAAAAAAAAAAAAAAAAAAAAAAAAAAAGGTACCTATATGATTTCAACACCGTATTATTTTCAAGTCTAATGTCTAGTCAAAGTTCAAAATACAAATAGTCAGTGCAAGTCAGTCGATTCAGTAAAACGGTACCTAGAAGTTTTATTGAAAGTTCCTAGAGTGTTTTGTATAAAATGGAATCAAATTTCAAGTGTAGAAATTTACAATAAGAATAAAGTAGGTACTTATTTAACAAGGCCGATTATTACGGTTGTAAGGCTGGAACTTCAATATGCACCGAAATCCGAAACACCGGGAAAAATTCAGAGGATTATAAATTAGACACACAATAATTATTGGTTAACTGTTTATCTATTGTATGACTCCAGAGTTCTATTTTGAATAATTATTATATTATATAATACATTATTTAATTAATTATCTTCTAGTTTTCATTGATAATACAGATTTTATACAGATTTCTTGCCAAATGGTCATAGGACACACATTATAAACAGATTTTAAGAGATTACACTAAAGACCATACTCACGGTGCGTCCAGCAAATCCAGCACCGGTACTATTATGAATTTTAATATTATCCGGTGTTCAGCATAAAATATGTGTACAGTCTGACAAGGATCTTTTGGCACGTGGACAAAATCAGAACTAACATTGCCGTCTTGTAAAATGTCACTTTTAGTATTATATTATATTGTTTTGTAGTTGCGACACTTACCTTTTGGCACGTGGATAAAATCAGTAATAACATCGCCGTCTTGTAAAATTTCACTTTTAGTAATAAGTATTGTTCTTATTTGCGACACTCACGCCCCCATCTAAGTGCCAAAAGATCCTTGTCCGACTGTAATGGCGTATCTATTGCCTTGCAAATGATACCATCTAATAAAAAAGAAGGAAAAGGTTTTAATGTAAACTGCATTTTTATTTAGTATTAAATGACTATTTCTAACTTTTTTAATTAGAATATGATATAGTTATAAACATTTGTTAAAATAATAATAAAGTACACTCGTTTTATCTAAGATTTTTCAAGTCACTTTTTAAAAATACCAACATTTTTCTGGTTGGCAACATGCAAGAACGAGACACACGGCCTCCCTTCTGGCTATCTCGCTCGGCTCGGATTTGCCTCTATGATACGTGCATTGTGAAATACACTCTATTACCAAGGCAATACAGTTCTTTTTAGCAATTACAAAATACGGAGTCTTCTATCCTTAGGACTATATCCATGTCCTGGTAACACTTTAAACTGGCCAGAAGAAGATGAAGAAGAAGAAGATGAAGTACAATAATTTTTGTTTGTTATCAAAATAACAATTTACCTAACTTAGGTCTTTACATCCGATGATGGATGATTTATACAGTATTCTCCGAGCGAAGTAACCACTCGTGAAATACTGTAGTGCCTGGGACAGTTGGTTTTTAAATATCGTATGATTGCCCAAGCACATACGGCATTCTCACAACATAGCCAGCCTAGTCCAGAGGAATGACTAGTCAATACGTCTGGGGCCAACTATGTGCGGGTTTCCTCACGATGTTTTCCTTCACCGTTAGAGCGTCCGTATAATGTACTTGAGATCTGCTGGCCGATTCTGTATCGTTATACATAAAAGTTGGCTTCAAGGCTTCATACTGGTGGAGATAAGAAAAAAAGAAGAAACATACTCACATACTTTTATATTTATAATATTAGTAGGATCTTTGACTACTTAAATATTATCATTACCTTATACATAAGTAAAATGCGTTTTAAATCTTTATAATTTGTAGGAATTGTAGGTATACAATAATGTTGTTTATACAGTTTATAGTGAGCATTGGCGTAGGGTTTATAACTCCATTCCTATCGGCTTCCCTTGTCACATACCTTTTGCAAACCTTCATAGAAATCCCTACCTATGATACAGGTTCCGGCTTCCCTTTGAAGGAGAAGCAGCCTTCACCACTGATAGTGAGAAGTGATATAAATAATCATAATTTAATTAATGTATCAAAACCGCTACCAACCTAAGTTAATTTGTATTCATTCTGTGACAGGCTTTAACTAGTGCGTGTAAATAATAACTATTATTAGCTGTGTTGATTTTTAAATTGTATAATGTTATTATTGGTTATGTGACTTGAGATAAAACTGATTATTTAAAGAAATATCTGCATTATGTAATTCCTTTGCAAGAAATAAAAGTATTTTTACATTTTAAGTTTATTTTCTTACTAAAACCATGTAAAACTTACTTAAAAAAGTAAAATAAAATGTAGATACTCTTGTATTGTTATTATTTAATCAATCCTAATACGGACACTTGATACGGCACAATAACTTTATTAGAGGAATAATTGAAGGGATGGTAGTAGAAAACGTGGAAGGCCGAGAACTTTTATGGACAGGTGTAGGCGAATGTGATGGTCGTGTCGTATCAGGAGGTCAAGAGAACGCCCGGAGTGCAGAGAGGAATGAAGAAAGCATCACTGACAAGAGCAAAGCTCTTAAATTAGAATGAATGAATAATTCTAGCAAGACAATGCTTATAACAAATTCAAAGTGTTATGGCCGCATTGTAATATTTTGTCTACAATATGTGGTAAGCAATAAATAAGTAAACCTAACGGTTTACTTATTTATTGCAATAGTACCCTGTACAGTCAAGGTACTTTAATTACAAGTGTAGTTTAACGTTATAGTTCTGTAAAATTGTAAAGACTATTTCAATTATTTAGTCACAAATATACTATAGAGATTAAATATTAAGTATTTAATTGGTTAACACTACTTGACTGTTTATAATAGGTGTATAATAGCATAGATATATAATATTAAATTTGTAATAATTAATCAAAGTATAATAGCAAATATTTCAAAACTTTTATGAGGTGTTTGTGTCCTTCTAACCCATTTATAAGGCGAAGGTGTTGAGCATCGATGACAATAAAATATCATTACATTGAAAAACTTATAAATTTTAACTACTAAATACAAATCTTTATTTCTAAGGAAGTTTCAGAGAAACTTGCTTAATTATGAACTCCATTTGTTACCTACTATAATTTAGGTACCTACTATCATCTACTATACACCTAAAGATTGCTTTCAGCTGATATAGTAACGTGTAAAGATTACAAACTGCAAGTAAGCTACAAATTAAGAAATTTATATTTTAACAAAGTGTTGAATTATACTTGAATACAATGAATTACATATTAGGTATTGACTATAATTGTGATTTATTGAATACTTTAGATTGAATCCTTTTGACTTTATGCAATATAGACTACTAGCAAAAGGTGTTGTATAGACCCTTTAGGCAACTTTAGGCAAATCATTATTATTTACAAATAACAGCTGATCAATAAAAATCCGCCATATTGTTCGTTGAGGCGATAAAGGTAGCCCCCTGGGTATCTTTATCGTTAGGTCGATAAAGATAAAGATCACGATCTACTAAATGTCACTTACGGCCGCTTGTCTAGGCATTGTATGGAGAAACACGTTAGAGCAATTCGTTATATGAGTGCATCGTTAGCGTATTCGTTCAAAGTGGCTGCTTGGCTACCAATTTTTTTAACGATACGACTGAATATGTCATTTAACGCACGCTTATGTCAATCCCATACATTTTTTATTCACGAAGTTCGCCGTCGATATTATTTAATGCATCTTGTCTAGCCCTCCTGATCTCATTCAAACTTGTAGATTTATCGAGGACCGATGACAATACACTAACTTGATAATATTATCTCATTATCCTGATCAGGATCGCCAGGATTAAATAATTTTTACATTGTTAAGATAGCCATTCAAAATTGAACTTTATTCATTACACAAGAAGTCACACGTTTCAATATAATTTGTAAGAGTTTGAATGTCAAGTTGCACCGCACTGCATGGCGCATGTGCATTGTAGGTAGTGTTTAAATGATTTGACAGAAAAAATCTTCATACAAGAAAAAGTTACCGCCGTCTTGATACCTGAACCTCAATTCTCGTATTTAAAGTAAACAATTTATACAGTCAACTTCACTTTGTTTGGATTGAAAGTGTAGCGTCATGTTACCGTGAACGGATTTTATGCCGCTTCGACCAATCAGAGCGCGTTTCACGTTGGTTTAACGTTCATAAAAACACCTTTTGAGAGTGTAAGCATGTCGAGATTTGATTGTAATTGTATTAAGGGCCAGGCCACACGGTGCGGTACGGCTGCGGCGCGGCGCCTGAGCGGTATCGCAACGGGTCTTTTACATATAAAAATGTATGGTATGCCACACGACGCGTCCGGCGCCGCTCCGGCGCCGCACCGCAGGCGCACCGGACAGCGGCGCGAGGCGGGGCGAGACAGATGAGGCGGGGAGGGGTGCACACAGGGCGACGCCGCATTGATCGTGTGGCCGCCAGTGCGGTGCGGAGTATTGCGGTGCGGTGCGGCGCCGCGCCGTGTGGCCCGGCCCTAATGCAGGTTTTATTTAGCAGAATTGCCCCCCAGAAGTTTTTGTCAATTAAATGGGGATTAATTATACTGCGGAAAGCAAATGTCAAAATGTCAAGATTACAAATTTCAAATCGATTCGATCGACTGCCCCAAACAACCCCAAAAGTAGGGTAGTTTAAGTGTGGACACTATTTGCCTCGACATGCCTCGTCTTATTAATATATAGGTCTAGATGCCAGATGGAATAAAACAAAATATGTATGTCCACTTTTTACGTGGCAATACAATTATCGTATATTGTAGGATTGGCTCTTAAGTCTTATGTGAATTTAACACTACTCACTTGTTATATTCAGATTCGTCAGTTCTAGAAATAAACAATATCTACTGTTTAAAATGCACTAAATGAGGTTTGTATGTGTAGATAAGGGGTATACTTAATATAAGTAACGCAGGTATCAGTTTATCGTATGCAATTGAATAGGTGTAAAAAAGTAATAAATTACGTAGATAAAGGTAATTACTTTTACATTTTAGGTACATTTTGGGTACGTTAGTAATATATATTCTTTGGTTTGGGTGCAATAACTGTTACGTTTATTAGCTGGTACGTGATGTATCGTTACTTTTGCACAAATACATTTGAAGTTGTTTCAGGATTTGGTTGTATTGTATAATGTTTACAAGTGTACTCACAGTGCCGAAGAAGCTAGTATAAAAATATTTCAAAACTCAAGATAGGCTATGACGTACATTTGTCAGAACAAATCTTCATACATTAAAAAGTTACGCCATCTTGTTTTCACTATACTTCAAATGTCAAAATGGCCCCAAAAATGTCAAAAGTGGGTCCATTTAACTGCATACACTTTATGCCTCAACATGCCTCGTCTATAATATAAACGTCTATGCAGTGTAAGGTTTTTTCAAGTGTAGGAATTTATGTTAACGGCATTAGGTATAGATGGCCGTCGCATTGTCTCGCGGCGCGGCGCGGCAGTGGCCAGCTTGATAGCTGTCGCTTGTAAACAGATTAATTTATAACTACATTAAAAAAAAAAACTATAACCCGACTACCATGAACGTAAAAAACACACACCGCTTCAGTAATATGAATATTGAAGCAATCAAAGTAAGACGGCCGTATCGTAGCGATACGTGCCGCACACACATTCACAGCAAAGTAAGACGATAGGCCGCCAGTACGCCAATGGCAATTATCCGTAAATCTCACACAAACTTAAGTCGCCACCATTGTTGGGCTTCTCTCAATGATTAGCTCACCTTCCGTCCGCCTTTTTTTACGTCCATGCCGACTACGTAAGTTTTATAGCCTATGTTACCCGGACCATTTTTGAGAATCTTTTGACAAGTAGTTTAGGCGCTAGGGTGGAAAAAACAAAAATACGTATGTACATTTTTTCCACCCCATTAAACATAGACTGCCAAAATCTTTAACCTTACTTACTTCGCCGTACTCGGGTTTTATTGTTTGATTTGATGATAATAATTTTGCTAGTCAAAGTATTTTGCTATTTCCATGGCTTACGTAATTTCATATATTTATATATTATATGTGTTCTGTATATATGATGATAGAATTAAAATGTAAATTGTTTGAGATAAATAATGCATCGTACGTAAAGTGACACATCTGTATGCGGACGCCGCGCTAGTTATTTGTCCGAACTGCGTATCATTACTACGATAAGGATCTTTATGGGGATAGAGCTTAGTATGATCAAAGAAAATCGTAGAAAAACAACTTAACAGGCACTAAAGATTTTGCACCCAAAAATACTGTGGATCAGGAGTTCCCAACCAGAGGGACGCGCTTCCCTTCCCCACGGATATGGGGCCGGGCGAACTGCGTAGAGTATGTTAAGGGGAGCAAACCAGAAATTCAACATCGGTATTTTTATCAAAAAATTTTTTATCGATGCCTCGTTAATCGCTTTATGACAAATTATGCGGCAAGTTACAATATTTATTAAGTTCCACACAAAAATAAATTCTTGTGGGAATAAATATGTAATAATTACATACTCGGAATGCTTTTTTGGCAATAAAAATTTGGGCATTTTCATGCCCACCGTTTTTGCCGACTAGGCCACCCCTCCGCAACGCGCCATAAGGGACTTTCGTTCCAAAAGCTTATATATAATCAACATTTATTTATCATTTTTGTTATCATCTTCAAAACTTACATTTACAATATCACTTTGTAATAAATAAATTTAGCACATCAGGCGAAAGTGGGTGTTTATTATTACTCGTCCTCTTTTTCATTCCCATCAGTACGGGATCAGATGTTAACAGGAGCTTATTTAACACATCTGCGTTGCAATCTATCCGCGAAAACTTTCGAGCATAATTGAGACGGAACATCCTAATGTGTTGGTTTCGGGCTTCTGCAGCTTCTTCAGACAATTGTCCAATGAGAAGAATGGATTCCGCTACCACTTCAGCGCCTGGCACTAGCCGATTGGCCGATACTAATCTGCCGATGCCAAATCCAGTTATTACTGAACTTAAACATACTCAAACACAATTTTCAAATGCTCGTGACTACATAAAATATTTTTATTACAACATAAATCTGTTTTTTTCTGCGGACAAGCTATTATTTCTGCGCAACTCAATTTGCACAAATTATATACGTGCCCCGCAAACACGGAAGTGGCTTAGGTTTACCGACACAATAGAACATTACTGTACGACAAAATATAGACCTCTAGGACGAATAATAATGCGATCCTTATTATTATTATGAGCATGTCCTGCTTTGGCGGATAACATTTCTTAGGCGCATGTATTTTCGTAAGCGCTGTTAAAAATTCTAGTCTTGAAGTCGGCTTTTAAATAGTATTTGTAAAAATAGGTTTTGTAAAATAATCGCTACTCTTATTGTGATCTCGTAGACATTTTTGAAAAAAAAAAATTGGTGTCCCCAAGTAAGTAGGTTGGTATGCCAATTATTCACATAAACAATTTTTTCCAAAAAAAACCCCACATTCATAATTATTGTTTATTATCAATACATATTATATAATAAGTTGCATATTTATATTACAAATAGAAATAGGAATAGGCTGTCCCTGAGCCTCCGGTTTGTCACATCTGTCACATCTTAGGCCGGTGATCTTACGTCCTTATCACTCACATTCGGCGCGACAGAGACGGAATGCTAATTAGGTACTATTAAAAATAAACAATAATAAGAGTTATTACTTATTTGTGCATGGAAACGTTGTGGTTATTGACCGAGAAAGTAGATAATAATTTATTATTATTGCCAATGTTTTTGTTAAATGTTAAGTACATAACAATAATTGTTATTTTTATTAAATTACTAGCTGATGCCCGCAACTTCGTTTGCGCAGTACTAACGAAAGCGGAACCCTATTTTTTTAAACGGAACCCTAAAATAAAAGTAGCCTATGTTACACCTTATAACATCAGCTATCTGCTGGTGAAAGTCCCGTGAAAATCGGTCCAGCCGTTTCAGAGATTAGCCGGAACAGACAGACAGACAGACCGACAGACAGACAGACAGACGGATAGACAAAATTAAAAAAATATATATTTTATTGTAAGTAGGTACCGAATATACTTTCAGATTCATTTTGTGAAAAGCTGCTGATTTGAAGTTACAAACAGACACTTCAATTTTATTTATCTGTATAGATTATCATTTTAACTCGTCAAGTTATAATAACAAGGATCAATAATATCAGGTTATTACATAATATGAAATTGGTGTTTTGTAAAGGAGGATCATAAAGTCGATTTTTTTTATATATCTAATATATTAATTGAATCAAAGTATATACTATTGATATCTATGCAATATTTCCATCTCATAGGTAGTTCATTGATTCCTTTACTAAAAAAAACATTCGGACAGGAATCAATAAAATCTTTGAAAGCGCTTTGCACTGCCCCATCGGAGTTGAATTTTTTACCTTGCAAGAAGTTATCCAAATTTCGAAAAAAAATGGTAATCTGTTGGAGCGAGGTCCTGGGAGTACGGTGGATGTCTTAGACATTCCAATTAAAGCTCCTCTAATTTGGTAGCTAAACCCAACACAACAACACGGTACAACTAACCCCAAATTGTTCTCAAAGTACGAAGTGTTGGATTCTCTCTCTTTTGGCACAGAATACAGACCCTTTGCCTAGGTATGAAAAAGAAGAGCAGAAAAACTTTACCAGTTCTAGAAATCCACAAAAACTCTAGAGGAGAAAGACATGTACCTAGAAAACTTAGATAAATTTATACCTAAACTATTAAAAAAATCACGAAAAATATACAGTCACGGAATACTACGAAATGATAGCGCATTTTATATTAGCAAGCCTGAAACAAGAAAAAATCAAGTAAAAAAAAACAATTCTATCGGAAAAAGTAATTCAATTAATGGAAGCAGGAAGAATCCTACAAATCAAAATTAGTCTTACTAAAAAAGATAGATGATCTAAGAAATACGTACAAACCAATAAAGAAATTAGACAATGTTACGAAAATAATTGATTACAAATACGAGAAAAATATATAGAACTAGCTGTTTCCCGCGGCTCCGCCCGCGTAAATATAGTATCGGGTATCCCTCGGGAACACTGTACTTTTCCGGGATAAAAAGTAGCCTATGTTTTAATCCAGAACCTAAACTACTACCATACCAAATTTTATCGTAAACTGTTTGGTAGTTTTTGCGTGAAAGAGGAACAAACATCCATCCATACATCCTCACAAACTAATATTATTAGTAAGAAATACGAGATCCGCAAAAAAGTCGTATAAAGAACTAGACAGGTCAAAATAATTGGATCCCATCACTTCAGCAGGGCTCTACAATTTTCAAATCATGAATAGACAATATTATTAACATAGCCGGAAACTTCTATGTAAACCTTTATAGCTCTAAACCAGATTCATTGGAAAACCAAGAACAAGATCAACCTAAGAATACATTGTGTGTACAAAATTTTTGAGAAACCGAAATTTTAAAACAAATAAATAAAGTGGCCCATGGAGATATATAATAAGATAAGAGGCCAGGACCAAATGCATGCTTAAACAATAAATGCATCAAACACGATAATACACTTTTATTAACACCTCTTACAATATTATTCAACAAAATACTGGTAGAAGAAACTAGGCCGCAGCAATGGACAGAATCTCAAATAATTTTATTATATAAAAAGGGTGATCCCAAAGACAGGAAATTACCGCCCAATTAGTCTTGGATTATCTATATAAACTTTTCGCATCCTGTTTTCTAAACAGAGTATCCTCACACATAGACTAATAGGGAATATGCACGTATTTTTTTTATTTATTTTAATAAATCTATCTTGTTTGGTAAACCGTATGGTAAAATCAGTTTTTTGATATCATTAAAAATAACGAAGATATGAACGTTTAAAGTGGTCTATTAGACAGAGAGATCCGACGTGTATCGTGACGTCACATAACACGACTTTCATAGAAAGTTCATACTAAATTTCGTTTTGCTAGAAAGAGATAGATTACAAACTTTGACCGCTCATATCTTGCTCATTTATCAACAGATATTGAAATTTTTTTCGCTATTTCCTTTATTTTTCAGTCTAGTATCATATTATTATATTTTAAGCTATTTTTATATTTTATGCATATTCCCTATTATGCCAACCCATTGAACAAGCGGGATTCCGAAGTGGATTCAGCACTACAGATTATATTCATACGGTAGACCAAGTTATCGAAAAACATATCGAGTACGAAAACCCGCTTTCATCGATTACAAAAAAGCTTTCGACTCTATTTCTCATACTAGCATCTGGACAGCATTAAACAATCAAAACATAAACGTAAAATATATAAATATTATCTACACTAATATTATAAAGAGGAAAACTTTGTTTGTATGTTTGTTTGTTTGTTTGTTTGGTTGCAATGAATAGGCTCAAAAAGTACCGGACCGATTTCAAAAATTCTTTGACCATTCGAAAGCTACATTATCCACGAGTAACATAGGCTAAATTTTATTTTGGAAAAAAATAGGGTTCCGTAAGATATTTGGGGTTTTCGGACACAAGGTGTAAAAAATCAACCAGAAAAGTTAGTTATTTTGCGTACGCTGCCTAAACTATAAAAGATAGAACCATAAAATGTTCTAATTAATTGTAGATCTTATAAATATCTACAAAAAAGTCCGCGACACACTATACCTATCTATGTCGAGTGAGGCACAACAACATTTTTTTTATTTAGAAATCTTGATATTTTTTTTTTTTGGACTACATTTAAACGCGTTTATTTTACTCATGCTATTAATCCTTATCAAAATAAATTATTTTATCACTAAGTACAGTTTATGTAGATAATATTTGGCCTTTGAAAATGATTAAAATTGGACGTTTGGTTTTGAAGTTATGGCGAAATTAAAATATTACGATTTCTGCTCCACGGCTCGTTGCGAAGTAGGCGTCACCAAGGCGGGGGTGTGCGTGCGGGAGGGGAGTTTAGATCTATGAGGTAGCCGCAGTATTAGTATCAGTATTGTACCCATAGATTATACAGATATATAGTATATATCCGGCTTCGCACGGGTACAATGTATATATTATATACATTGTACCCGTGCGAAGCCGGGGCGGGTCGCTAGTCAAAAATATATATAGCAACTGCACTAGTAGAGTCAGGCTGGACAGAGTCGGTACCAGGATCAGTTTTAATAAAGGTGTCAGACAAGGCGACCCTATCTCTCCGAAATTATTTATAGCACTGCTACAATGTGTAATGGAAGACTTACTATGGTCAAAGTAAGGAATTTATGTGAATGGGAAATATTTAAGCCACCTACGCTTTGCGGACGACATCGTCGTGTTTTCCCAAAGCCCATACAAGCTCATCACAATGGTTCAGGAACTTCAAGCTGCTAGTGCTCGCGTGGGCCTGGAAATAAACCTAGAAAAAACAAAAGTAATGACTAACAGCGAGTTGACGCCAGTACGGGATAATGAGGTGCCGATCGAATACGTTGAGAGCTACACTTACCTGGGAAAACAAATTTCATTAATAAAGATCGAAATGTAGAGGAAATAAAGAGGAGACTAGCTATTACATGGAAAAAATTCTGGGCCCAAAAGGAAATTCTTAATTCTAAACTGTCAATTGAATTAAAATCATTATATTAGATACGACACTTCTACCCTGTCTCAACTATGGATGCCAAACGTGGAACTACGATCAAAAGTAAGACACAGAATCCAGACCACTCAAAGACCAATGAAAAGGAACTGTTTAAATATAAAATTAAAAGATAGAGTAAGGAACACAGAAATTCGAAATAGAACTAAGATAAATGATGCTCTACATTACGCTCAAAGTCTCAAATAGAAGTGGGCTGGTCATCTTGCTAGGTACGACGACAATTGGGTACACGACTACATCTAAAATATTAAGTTTCATTAATGTATTCAGAAATTTTAAGGCATTACTACTTCGTAAATGTAAAAAAATATAATATTTTATTTATAGTTTAGTCATTAGATACATCTAAAAAGTACAAAAAAAATTTTTTTTTTCTTGCTAAATTAGTAAACAAAACCTACATAATTAGTTTACTTACATCATATACAAAAACTTTTATTATGGTATGTATGAACTTAAACGCACAAATATCGGAGATATTTACAAATATGTTCCTGCGGCCGTATACTTCATACGATTTTACATGGACGTGACGTCATAGCTACGTACGACTTTAGTATGGAGCGTTTTCACGGGACTTGCGAAATTTTGCAAACAAATCGCTGTACCTTTGAAAATATTGACTTTTGATATACGGTTTCTTCTAAGAAGTTACTCATATTTAAGAGTACTATTCATTTATGCAATAAAAAAAATTCATTCGTGTAGCCTATTGATGGATTATAATTAACACCACAAAATGGAAGGGACCGCATGGCATGAGAAAGAGAGGTCGTCCATGCGCCCGGTGGCAGGATGAGATCGCGGCCAACGCAGGAAGAGATTGGCTGATCACCGCAAATGATAGAGAGAAATTGAACACTTTGGAGGAAGCTTTTACCCTGAGGAGGTCCATAACTAAATAAATATTCTATAAATCCTATTTAAATTTTTATAAAACTGTTCTTTAAATTAAATGTAAAAAAATGTATAGTGGAATTAATAAAGCTATTTTATTATTATTATTTACTATTGGTACTTGTGTATTTAAAGATCGTTTGCGTCAAATGATTGAAACCGAAATTAATCGAAATTACATCAGCTATCTGCCAGTGAAAATCCAATCAAAATCGGTCCGACCGTTTAAGTTTAAATAAGTATCTATTATACTTACAATCATAATATGCATTTAGTTACTTTAAATTTATTTATTTGTGTAAATATACAAATGCATATTATCTATACATATAAAATCCTTTGTCCTGAATTACTAACGGATCAACGCATAGCCTAAGCTTGCAGGGCTTGTTGTAATACGTAAGAAGAAGAAGGATCCAATAAGAAGGGATTTTTCGAAATTCAACTCCTAAGGGGGTGAAAAGGGGGGAACGACGAGGCCTATATGCACTATGGTCAAAGAATATATATTACTAACGTACTATGGTATTCTCACTGATTGCAAAATATCGAGCGGTTTTAAAGAAGGCTTTCCGTGTGGCTATGGTATTTCTAACCGACCTCCAAAAAAGAAGGCGGTTATACATTCGGCTATATATTATTATTATTATTTTGTATGTTCAACGATATTTACGCCGTCGCATCTGTGGATCGATTTTCAAAATTTTTTTTTATGTAAAGGGTATAATCCCAAGTTGGTCCCGTTTTCAAAAAAGTGGTGACCTAATGATGGGATCCATGAGGAATCGAGGGAACTCCTCACAATTTATATGGACACATGGACTTCAAAATTAAGAAGAGAAGTAGTAAAAATTTGAGCCGAATTTAAAAGGGGACTTATTTAGAAAATAAGTCTTAATCCATCCTTTTTTGTTTTTTTTTTTTACTTTGGAAGTCTGTTTAATTTTTTGTTTAAAAATATTTCCGAACAAGCTTTCTCTCTGACTTAAACCTTTTTAATTTTTATTCAAACCCAATTTCACGTGGGTGAAGCCGCGGGTATAAGCTAGTGATAGAGTACTTGAAGGTGATTTTTGCCAATTTTTTTTTGCAAAAATTAAATAATAAAAATTTGGCAAAAATCACCTTCAAATAACTTCAATTACATTTAAGAACTTTTCCATGACCGTTTAAACATAATGACTTATTTTGCGAATTCCCAATTGCGTAAGCCAAAATTCTGTGAATCAGGCTGCAATTTGCGATACTTTTTGTTTCTTTTCAAATAGGCGTATAATTAGCTAAGTTTTTATTGCATAAGCCAGGTATAACCCAACTACATTAGGTAGTATGTACGTATTTTTATATAAAAATGTATAAACAAGTGACATTTGGAATAACAAATTACCTATTTCCTAAATATAAATAAAGTTTAAAGCTGAAAATAAAAGTTTATTTGATAAGACAATAAAAGAAAAAATAAACTTTGCATCGCAAAGAAAATAATTAATCTATCTCATATTTAATAATTAAAATTAATCTAGGACTTTGTATATTTTTAAGAAAAATAGTCGAAACTCGTTGTCAGTGCCAGTCGAATCTATTAATCACTAAAGACAAATTACATTTATTAATATTTATAGTTTTCGATAACATGGATTTTCCTCTTTATTAGCACTATATGTATACCTATATGAGAGCTAGATTTTGTCAGCCATCATCAGCTGTTAACTTGCAATGATTATTTTGCATCAAAAATATATAAAAGTAAATAAGTCATACACGGTACATCTTAAACCAATTAAAAAAAGGTAGAACTTACAATGTCCATCGCCGGTTTTTATAAATTGTGAATGACTTAGGTCTATTTCCTTAGATCTAGGTTAAAGTTAACCCTGGGTTAAAATATCATGCCTTCTCTTTCATAAATACGAAGAACGAGAGAAATAATAATATGATGTTTAACCCAGGGTTAAACGCGAACCAAAATTAAGAGCCTTCCTATTCACAGGCTGTCGCTGTCTTTGTTAATCGAAATGACAAGGACATCATGTGACTTGAGCATCACTTAATATAACTATCGTTCCAGTGTTTGTTCAGTTTGAGTCTTAAAGAAATGTGGATACATAAATTAACTGTACATAAAAACCTACCTTAAAAGAACTACCATAGACTACGCCCGAACCCTATAGTATAGGATAAGGATATGCTCCGATATGCACTGCGACCTACTGTGTGACGTCAATTCAGTATACTGTGAAGCCGTTCCTTTATAGCCAGTTATACTGCTGCCCTATTACCTAAATTTATGGACTTCAACTGACAACTAGGAATGGTCTCCATTTTGACGTTTGAACTTTTTAATCACGTGATCAAAGTACTGCGAGTACCTTACCTCGAAAAAACCAGCGCTCACAGTAGAATATGGCGGCGTTTTATGACTTATAAGGTACTGCGGCAGTATACTGCCTATACTGATAGTCCATAACGGAACGAACTTTTCTACAGTGATAGCATTGTGCACTATGCAGTGCTCGCAGTGCATATCGGAACATACCCTTAATGTACAGCTCACTGATATCGCCATGTATTGCAGATGTAGAGGCTGGCAATGACGGCGAGCCCGCGACCAAGCCGCCCCGGCCGCGGCCCGCTCCCGGTAAGACCGCATGGCCTATGCACCAGCACATGAATGTTTCGCACCTCTGGCAAATTGTGTCGTTTTGTATATCGTTCTTTTTTTTTTTGGGTTTTGCATTTGTTTGATTGATCAGGGTTTTTGCATGTTGGATATCTGTGTCTGTTATGTGTGGTACTTTTGGGGTTCCGTATCTCGAAATGAAAAACGAAACCCTTATAGGATCACTTTGTTGTCCATCCGAATGTCTGCCAAACTTCCCGTGAACTCAGAATCTTGAAATTTGGCACGACGACGTTTCTTATAGCACAGATAAAGGAAAAATTATGAAAACCGTAAATTTCTAGTTACATCACGTAACATATAAACATCTATACATCTATACAGATAAATATAATTGAAGTGTCTGTTTGTAATGTCAAATTAACAGCTTATCACTTGATGCATATGAAAGTATATTCGATACTAACAATAAAATATCAATTTTTAAAATTTTTGTCTGTCCGTCTGTCTGTCTGTCTGTCTGTTTGTTCCGGCTAATCTCTGAAACGGCTGGACCGATTTTCACGGGACTTTCACTGGCAGATAGCTGATGTTATAAGGTCTAACATAGGCTACTTTTATTTTAGGGTTCCGTATAAAAAATAGGGATCCGTTTTCGTTAGTTGCGGGTAACGAAGTTATGCAAACGAAGTTGCGGGCATCAGCTAGTTTTAAATAATTATAGACTCGCACATGGCTTTTTGTTTGTCTACGGTTTGTACCGGTCTATTGAAGAAGAGAAGAGTACTTGTTTAATTAATTCCGAATTTTACAACGTAACACTGTCTGTTGGCACGTAACGCATCGCCACGGCTTAAGAGATGTACAAAATAATTTTATAAGAGACGCGGCGTATAAATAATTATGGAAGCTCAGGGAAGGATTAAACGGAATTATTGGAAAAATTGCGCGGAAAATGCTAAAAACGACGATTGAATTTACTATGCGAACTTTTTACTGTGTTAGTGCCTAGTGGTTCATGTCACTTGACTATCAAATATAGGTGCGTTGAGTTTATGCTTTGCTTGCTTAGTGTATGCTTTATTTTTATAAAACCAGCCAGCCGCGGTATGTTAGTAGGTGTAGATGTAGGTGTAGATGTAGGTGTAGATGTAGGTGTAGATGTAGGTGTAGATGTAGGTGTAGATGTAGATATAGATCTAGGTGTAGATGTAGGTGTAACTGTAGACGATGTTGTAGGTGTGGATTTAGGTGTAGGTGTAGTTATTTTTTTATTTCTGTCCATAGTTAAGACAACACAACGTATGTCGGGTCAGCTAGTACTAGACAGGAGCGTGCGCTCCCTATAGGCAGAAATGCAGTGCTTTACTTGCCATTCACAGATATTTTAATAGAACGTTCGTACGTTTTAGATGACTTTAATTAATAGTAAATAAATGAATAAACAAAATATCATAACTTAAAACGCCTAGTACTTTATAATAGCAGCTATTTGCAAGCACATTATGTTTGCCAGGCGTTTGGCGACAAGCACCAACATGCGACTCATGCCGTGTCGAGATTTGTTCGCATGTATGTAGTAATTTTAGTGTCCGTACACAATTCGCAAACGCACACTCCTATGAATATCCCAACTCGCTCGACTCCCGCGGCTATAGACTTCGGCGAAGTTTGGCAGTTGTCGGGACTCGGAAGAAATCGGAAATATTCGTGGTCTATAATGCGACTAATTATAATTGACGTAAAATCTAATTATTCACGTATGCACATGATGCATTTTTGTTTGAGTAAGGTTTTATTTGTTTAAATATCAGAAATGTGGTGTTTCTAGGAAACCATTTTTTCATGTGAAAACGCATTGTTATTTTTCGTTTGCCATTATATTTAATATTTATAGTTTTCTTAAAAGATTTTTCATTTTAACATTTGAAAGTGTGTACATTTAACAGTTTATTACTGAAGTTCTATAAAAATTATAGTGATTTGCTTTTTGATTGATTTGATTTGATTTTTTAAAAATGTTATTTGATTGTGAGGTTTGTGTTGAAAATGTGTGTTTATTAAAAAGATGTGTGGCACTCGGGGATTGCCGCAGTAAAGCTATTGCATAGCTTACGTTACACTAGACGGAAAGCGATTCAGTACCAGCGGCTCGATTGTAACCAAATTAATCAGACCCCCACCCCAGCTCAGCGGTGTTAGGTTATTTTTTTCGTTACGGAATTTCTTGATTCGGTCGCCGCGCTCAAAGCCCGCGAAAAAATCTATGCAATAGCTTAAAAAATTAAAAATAATAAGTTCTCACAATTGTCATTCAGTGAAAAGATTCAAATTGTGTCTAAAGGTAGGTGTGTACCCGAGTTACAACAATTAAATCAGCAAAAAGGGAATGTAACTCGAAAGTTTCATGTTAAAAGTTAGTTCTGTTGGCATGCTTTCCGACTAGAGATCTGTCGCTTGGCTGTGGCTATGCTAAAAATCTATAAAATAAAAAGTTTTTGTGACCGAGTACTCCGCCGCATACCCAGTGTCATAAATCCTGTGCACGCCGCTGGTACTAGATATTATTTTTGCAACTTGCATCACATCACACATGTCATCTTCGTGTGAATGTGTGCCATAATGTATTCGATTCTATTGACGCATGAGCTAATATCAATTAAAGTTCAACAGGCAAGGATATCTGCTTTCCAACTTCCAACAGCTAACACATAACACATTAATCTTGTTCTGATCGACTCTTGACGTTTGTAATGCATGATCATATTATATGTGTCACCGTAAAATTGTAAAAACAGTTAGATTGTGATATTACTAGAGATATTATAAAATGTCGACAGATTGTCAAATAAATATTTCTTCCCACAATTCTACACGTTATTTTTCTTTATATTGTAATACTTACCGCGCCAATTGATTAAACGGCAAGTGCCCCGCGCCGCCATATTTGTTTGCTTTTACATAATAATAATTATAACGAAAAATTATGCGTACTATTGTAAGGAGAAAATTTTATTTGACAATCTGTCGACATAATATTATAATATCTCTAGCAATATAACAATGTAACGGTTTTTACAATTTTACGATGACATATGCATAGGTTTATTGCATGTATTTGATGTACTAAATGTTGAGATTTATCGTGGTAATGTAATTTAACTGCACGATATCCTCAGTAGTATTTTTGTAGTCGTAGTGCTAATGACAAACAATCTATACAGATAAATATAATTGAAGTGTCTGTTTGTAATTTCAAATTAACAGCTTTTCACTTAATGCATATGGAAGTATATTCGATACTAACGATAAAATATCAATTTTTAAAATTTTTGTCTGTCCGTCCGTCTGTCTGTCTGTCTGTTTGTTCCGGCTAATCTCTGAAACGGCTGGACCGATTTTCACGGGACTTTTACTGGGAGATAGCTGATGTTATAAGGTCTAATATAGGCTACTTTTATTTTAGGGTTCCGTCTAAAAATATGGTTCCGCTTCCGTTAGTTCTGCGCAAACGAAGTTGCGGGCATCAGCTAGTATTTAATAACCATTAATATGCATGATATCTTTGCTCGGTATATTTCACAAATTACCTACTAATAGTTAATATTTTGTATAGTAAACAAATATAAAATGGGTACCTAAATTGTATTTAATACTAGCTGATGCCCGCAACTTCGTTTGCGCAGAACTAACGGAAGCGGAACCCTATTTTTAGACGGAACCCTAAAATAAAAGTAGCCTATATTAGACCTTATAACATCAGCTATCTGCTAGTGAAAGTCCCGTGAAAATCGGTCCAGCCGTTTCAGAGATTAGCCGGAACAAACATACAGACAGACCGACAGACAGACAGACAGACGGACAGACAAAAATTTTAAAAAATTGTATTTTATTGTAAGTACCGAATATACTTTGAGATGCATTAAGTGAAAAGCTGTTAGTTTGAAGTTACAAACAGACACTTCAATTTTATTTATCTGTATAGATGTACATAGATATATTTGATGATTTATTTTAGGATTTCGATGAAATTTGGTACCTTTGTAGTTGAGGCTCTGCATTAAAACATAGGCTTTACTTTTTATCCCGAAAAAATACAGTGTTCCCGAGGGATACTGTATTTACGCGGGCGGAGCCGCGGGCAACAGCTAGTAATATACTAAAGTAAACATGTTAAGTAACCCACGAAATGTGAATCAGTGCGTGAGCTGATGATGATTAATTAGAGCCAAGAACACTCGATCACGTTAACGAAAAAACATTTAAATCGGACCTTTCGTTCAGGAGCTACGATGCCACGGACTGACACACAGACAGGCACTTCCTAGTAATCCTAGTAATATTATAAATGTGAAAGTTTGTAAGGATGGATGGATTTTTACCCTTTCACGCAAATACTACTGAACGGATTTTGATGAAATTTGGCATCGTAGTAGATTGAGCTCTGGATTAAAACATAGGCTACTTTTTATCCCGATAAAGTACAGTGTTCCCGTGGGACACTGTATTTACGCGGAGCCGCAGGCAACAGCTAGTATAACATAAAACACCCCTCATTTTGCGTCGAGACTCGGGGGTTAAAATAAGTAAAAATATTTCATATTTTGACAACGAAAAGCTAGGTTGGGTGTGTTGTCATTTATTTTTTTATTTTTTTATTTATTATTAAAATTATTTTTTTTATTTATTATTTTCTTTTCTCAACTCAAGCTTCCTTTGATAATTATTTTGCAGAAATAGTCAATGTAATCGAAGCTTTACATTAGCAATACATAATTAGTGGTATTAATTTATGTCCGGGAGCTTGAGGTTTATATTATACGAATTTGTTTTTTTTTTTTCAGGATAAACAATGCAAGGTTAAGTAAAGTCGTAGCGATTTTCCTTTTGATATGATTTCATATTATCCACGTAATTGCGGCAATCAGAAGCGACGATACCAAGTTGTGTAGAGTTGTTATACCGCAGTAGGCTAACGTGTTGGACTATCCTATTACTATTATAAATGCCCTTTACATGTGAGGATGGATGGGTGGATGGATGGATGGATGTTGGTTACTGTTTCACGCAAAAACTATTCAACGGATTTCGATGAAATTTGGTATGGTAGTAGTTTATGCTATGGATTAAAACAGGATAGGGTACTTTTAAAGTACAGTGTTCTCATGGGATACTGCAGTTTCGCGGGCGGAGCTCCAGGCATCAGCTAGTTACGTATAACGTTACGAGAATTGTGCAAACGGAAAGTTATTATTTGGCACAGTAAAAGTGTATGGATGTGGAGGAAGGTGTGCATAAAGCTTATATTTTTTAAATAATGCTTAGAAATGCATAGAATTTATTTAAATGCCTAGGCCCAGACCCGCCTGACTACCCTTTTAGGCTCTAGCGCAGTGGTTCTTAAACTATGTGCAGTCACGGACCACTTTTAGAATTTCTGAAATGCCACAGACCCCCCAAAGGGTTATTGTGAAAAAATAAAATTAAAATCACTTTTTTCACAAACACTTTCTTGACCAGAGCAGCAAAACCAGATGTGTTACCCAGCATTGCGGGAGCGCTATCAGTGCATATACTTTCAAGCTTGGTCCAACATAACCAGCGAGAGTGGTCAAGCAAATGATGTATTAGTTTACTGCAAATTTGTTTTCATTAATCTTTAGAATGCTGCGGACCCCTGGCACACATATTACGGACCCCTAGGTGGTCCGTGGACCCCACTTTAAGAAACCCTGCTCTAGCGGCTTGGCCGCTACGCCGCGAAATTACAAGCAACTGTATGCAATGACGCTCCGCTATTCAAATAAATCGTTGCATACAGTTGCTTGTAATTTCGCGGTGTAGCGGCTAAGCCGCTCGGTCGCGCGGATGTATATGTATGTCGGAGCGTGTTAAAGCTAAGATTGTCTTTGATTGGAAACGTCAAGTAGTTTTACTATTTGGACTTGGTCGATGCCACTATTGACAGATGTGATGGAAAAATAAGGGTTGTCATGGAGACTGGATTATTATTTGCTTGGATTGAAAAATGACGGGATTATAAAATCTCAGGATAAAATACGGGAGTTGGTAAACGTGGTGATTATATTCTCTTTGGTTGGTAATACGTGGCATCGAACTTGTCACGTTTCTGATCGTTCAGCATTTGAGCTATTCGATAATATTGTAATAAATATCTTACCCTAATGGAGTCTTTAATATCAGAAGTGACAAGAACATCACGACCCACATAGAAAGACCCTTCGGAGCATAACGTGCAAAGGGCAGAATGAGAATGACACGCAGGATGAGCAAATTGCTTATATCGCAAATGAACAAATGCGTAGAGTCCAAAACGTGGAGAAAACTAAAAGTTGTCCGACGAAAGTAATAGAATATTAGATCGAAACTGATCAGAATGACACTAGAGTCAGAAGAGTGTATTTACTACTGTTAATCCGTAGCGGAGACTTAGTACACAAGATTCTTGACTTGAAGTTGAATTGTATTGATCGCTAAAAATATAATAATAACAAACATAAGAGATGGAAAGCCAAAACTAGAGAATATAAGATCCTGTGGTCAACACACTGCTCGCAAATACTTTGTTTGTGGTTGATAGGGACACAAGTCAATTGATTGTCCTGCATAAGGAAAAGTTTTGTTAAAGACGTTGAGCTGCATCAGAACATCAAAGCTAGTTTAATAGCAATTCTGAGATATGACATGTATTGTTTATTTTTATTTTACAGCGGGAGACAAGGACACTATTTATTGACATACTTGGAGGGAATTGACGATAAATCACGTGGCAGATGCAGTTCTGCTCTCTTAAGTTGGTAAATAAGAATAAAGGATAATGTATTGGGCATAAAGATTCCAACTTGGACACTCAATAACTGTGGTGAGCGTATTCCTTCCATTACGATATTTTTCTCGAAATATTGGTAGAATTGATCTAGTATTGTTTATGAAGTCTCTTTCATATTTTGATACACATAGCGAAATTACCTAGCTAATAAAGATCATATAAGATGTTGCTTCTCTTGTTGCTAATGGCTTCATGGTCTAACCGAGTTAGCGCATCTCAAACTAAGATTTTAGGTTAGATACTAGTTTGTGTATGGAACGACTGCATATGTGTGTACCTACCTACTTATATAGCTACGCGTAGCCTGTTGAAGTCTGAGACGATGTGCATGAGTGTAATAATTTACTTCTTACAGTGTACTGCTATTTCAATGTCAAAATCTAACTTTGCAATAAGGATTCGCATGATACTTATAGATAGTAGATAGTAGTAGAAAATTCATGTGCCAGGCGCTAGATTATTATCTAACCAAGTGAAATTGTTTATTAATTTGGAATGATACGTATGTACTTTGGGATGATTTTATTTTGACAGATAATTATTGTTTGCATAAATTCTCTCTTGGTTTTAGTATTAGGTACAAGGGGGCAGTTCGGTGCAACGAGAATGGCGACATTTCAATATATCGCTCTGTCTTACAGGGTTAACGTTACATAAAAGCTACTTAAAACCACAACAGATGACACTATGTCGCTTTTGCCTCGCGCTATCGAAAACGCTAGACTTATGTACATGAGGCTCACGAATAATTAATATATTGTACCATAAAGACTAGCCAAATGGCAGTCACCAGTCCGATTAAGTTAAAACAACTTAAATGACATTAACGTAGCCCCATTCGAAAGAAAAACAAAAAAAAAATGAATATATTGTTCTGCAGTATTAATGAATTGTTTATGGAGATGGTAAATCGGTTTTGTTGGAATATCAAATTGTATTCGAAAGAGGAATTTAACGATATCTTAAACTATAATTACGTATCTTAAATTTGTCGCCATATTCATATAGTCAATTAAGTAGTCCTCCTTTGTTGGAAGGCGGTTAAAATTTTTAAGAGGCAGCTCACTAGAGGCGCTTATCTGGTCCCAATTTTTTTTTGTATGAGGTCGACATTCTTCTCCGTAATAAGTGTTCTGTGATTAGGTAGTGTAGTAGACTGATGCAACTTCCAGTTGATGAGAGATCCGAGCCCCAGCGTTGGGAATGTTAGTGATCAGAGCCGAGCCATTGAAAAAATGTTTACTTAGAACAAAGAAATAACAACTTATTTCGATACGATACGAATGACTGTTTTTTTTTTACTATTATTTAACGAAATGACGAATCATCTATCTTCTGAACATAGGTTTCTGTTTTAAGAAAAAGCAGGCATAATGAAAAAGTTAATATCCGATTTTGCTAATAATAATTGTTTTCCTAAGGTCTATGGAGTATTTTGTATAACGGCCCCAAACCTTCAGAAAAATGAACCACTTGAACCTAACTGGAAATGTCAACCTATGGCAACGTCATCATATAGACACAACATACATACTCTAGTTTGCGAAAACGAACATCAAAGCAAATCACCAATCTTTGTCCTGATCTTACTTTATCTGATATTTATGAGCTATTTGATCTTATAAATATTGTGAATTATTGATCGGTAAAGTTTTAAGTAGAAAGTAATGGCAAAGTTTCAGAAGCCTGAATTTTACTTGCGCATATTAAAACCGTGGACTTAAAATTGCAGTTACTTCCAATGAAGTTAAAGGATATCGACCAGAAAGTAACAGATGTAGAAGTAAGCTTATGAAATGTCAGGAGGAGGTTTTTCACTGCTGGTATATTCAGTCATCTCTGTGTCAATTATCAGTTATTCTGAACCCCAATTCTCGTAGTTGACTTACACTTTTAGTTTGCTTTTGTTGAGTTGTGGATGAGTAGTCTTGATGTCATGAACTGATTTTTGGAGTTGTGCCCAATCAAAACGGGTTTGACGTTGGTTAGACGTTTGTGAGAGTGCCATTTTTACAGTTTTAATATAATATCGGGACTGGATCGTAACTGTATTGTTACGGAATTTGATTAGTAGAAGCGACCTTTTGGTTTACTTTGTGGGCTTCGAATGTATATTGTTACACATGCTAAAATCAAATTGCCTAGAATATTGTGGGACTTAGGTAAAACCAAAAATACTTAAAAATTGCGCGACAGGAGACCAAAGATTATCTTAACGACTAGCAACGCATATATGACTCTTTTGGTATGGTAATAAAAGCGACGGCTATGGTTATTTTCCATCAACAATCCGATTGCTCATCTGTAAACGTGAAAATGAACCTCGAGTTGAATATCCTTGTCGTTATAAACGCACCAAAGTTGCTTGCGACCAAACGATTATTGAATTTATGAGAAAGAAACGTATAATTTCCATCACAAACTGAAAATTCAAAAGTTTTATATTGATATCAATCTTTAGCGTAATCGTCCTAATATGTGTTATGTTCACTTAGTGTAACAAGTTACAACTGCTTACATTCGGCGGGAGTATTGTGAAACACCTGATCCTTCATTATTAATTGCAGTGTGTATAGCTAAAAAAAAAAATACGAAATACTTTGACATTGTAACTTTCTTTTCGTTCGCTCCAGTGCAAGCTCCGATTTCATGAAAAACTAAGATTCCCTTATATCTCGGAGAGTTGTGAAGGATATGATATTCAAAAAAAAAAGCTCAAAAGACGCGTATTCACGAGAAAATAAAAAAAAATCGAAAAAAGATATGGCTGAAACAGTGAAATAAAAATTAAATTTTATTCAGATTTTTTTTTTTACATTTTTTGGAGCTCGATAATTTGGAAACGAAGAATTATTTCAAAATTTGCGAAAATTCCTCTGGACAAGTTAGTCAGCTACAATTTGAGCCTAAAACAAAGACGATCGGGATGCCCGATCTAACGTTTTTGCGACAGTATTTTTTTCGAATTATGTGGAATAATTTTTAAAGTGCTCGATAGTCATGTGAGGCACTAAATCTTTATTTATTTCTTGTAAATGTGCTACCGGTTCGGTCAATGTTTTTTTTTGCTCGCCTGTCTCTGCTTCTGGATGTATTTATTAAAAAAAAGTTAAATGCAAAAATATTTTGTTAAAAGTTCGTGACGTGTATGATAATGCAATACGACGCTCTGTTTAGCACTAAAGTAAAATGATATTAGCTTTTGGTTTAATAGTAGGTTTAGTTATTTCACCAAGATGTTTGGCGCGCTCAATCCGGTAATAATCTAAGCGGTCCAAAAGACATTAAGATTTTGAAGTACATTGTAAACTGTTTGTTAAAAGATGTAAACTGTGAATATTTTTGTTTGCACCTGTTAATTGCAACTGTAGATTGCGAATGCGAATTGCGACTGTGGATTGCGAGTGAGGATTGTGATTGGGTGCCGGACGGAGGCAGCCCATTACTTGACGAGAGTAGGCACCGGAGAGAGGTGGCCTTGTGACTGGGTGCCGGAGGGAGGCAACCCAGTGGTTTTTTGTAGTGAGGTGCACCGGATAGAGGTGGCCTTGAATTGTACCAATGCTGCAGTGGTTGAATATAGTTAGCCCGCATGGAGTCGGCTCTTTAGCTGCCTACCGGATGGGAATATAGTAGCATTGTTTTTCGATATTGAGATGGTACATGTAAAGTGTGGAGTGTGTGGTAAAGCATGTCATGATTAATTTGGTAGCAAGATTATGGTTGATATTGTGTTGTATCTGTATACTTCATGTGTGTTTAATCTAAGAGTATAAAATGTGAGAGTATAAAATGTAAATTAAAACTTAACTCTGAGAACACTAGATAGAGGTTAGATGAAGGATGTTAATTAGAGTGTAATTGACACAGGAGGGAGGTATTGATGTGTTAGAATATGAGAAAATTAAATGTTATGTCCATGGATTAAAGCAGTTCTTATTAATTTTCCGAGGTCAGGTTGACCGAGTGAGAACCTTTTACTGTGCTGTCAAATGTTTTTTCAGAAACTTGAAACGAAGACGTGAGACGCTTCACACCGGGACGTGTGCATGGACAGAATAGCCGTGTCGGAGCGTTGATGCACATAAATATTCTTCACACAAGGATCTCAGAGTCACCAGGGTGATCTTGTCGGAGTGTCAACGGATTTGTTTCGCACAGGGACGTGCGAATTGTCAGAATGGCCGTGTCGGAGCGTGTTAAAGCTAAGATTGTCTTTGATTGGAAACGTCAAGTAGTTTTACTATTTGGACTTGGTCGATGCCACTATTGACAGATGTGATGGAAAAATAGGGGTTGTCATGGAGACTGGATTATTATTTGCTTGGATTGAAAAATGACGGGATTATAAAATCTCAGGATAAAATACGGGAGTTGGTAAACGTAGTGATTATATTCTCTTTGGTTGGTAATACGTGGCATCGAACTTGTCACGTTTCTGATCGTTCAGCATTTGAGCTATTCGATAATATTGTAATAAATATCTTACCCTAATGGAGTCTTTAATATGTATAACTAGAGCCTTATTTTTATTGCTTACTGATAAAATGTATATCATATTGTAATAATAATAATAATAACTTGTAAGTTAAGGCGGTAATTTATATGCCCATATTTTCATCGTAATGTTCACGAATCCATCATGAATTAAACCTATGGGTACTGAAATTATAGTATAGCATAAGATACTGAAGTTTCGTGCATGATTTTTATAATCACTAAAACATTGTTATTAATGAATGCTGTAGGTACATAATCCCACCAAAAACATTGTGTAAAAAACTAGCCAAGTCTCGATGGAGCTGCTTGTTTATCTCTAAAAAGTAATGAAATCTAGACAAAGTCGTGCCAAGTCTAAGGTTCCTTACTGCGATTTCTTTATTATTATAGTTAATGTTGTGTGACTTGGCCGTTGAACCTTGGCCGTTCTTTATACGTTAGTGGGTACAAGTCAATTTTGTTTACACGTAATGTTATATCTGTTGTAACTGTCTATGTTTGTTAAGCGAGATAATAGCCCATATTAATATTGGTAATTGGACGTTAGTGTCTCATTTTAGGCTGTTGTTTATTGTACAACACATGTATTGGAGCAATGGCGTCATGGAGCCCCTTTTGTACCCTCGTGTACCCTTCAACGGCCAAGTCACACAACATTAATTATAATAATAAAGAAATTGCAGTAAGGAACCTTAGACTTGGCACGAATTTGTCTAGATTTCATTACTTTTAAGAGATAAACAAGCAGCTCCATCGAGACTTGGCTAGTTTTTTACAGAATGTTTTTGGTGGGATTTCACTTCTTTTTGTAGAAACGTGGGCATATTGATTTATTTTACTAGATTTTAGTGTAATTTGTTTATTTAATTTGTGTAATGTTCATGTAGAATAAAGTTAATTGTTCGACTATTTCTTCTTGTAGGCATATACTAATGTATGTATACTAATAGTTTGGTTGGGCTCTTGTGTTTTCTAATCAGGGTCACCAGGTACTCCAGGTCTTCGATTATCCTAGTTTTTATAGTTTTCCCTTTATGTGGCCATTAAACCCTAACTCTGTACCAAATTTCAGCTCTCTGAGTTTATGGGAAGTATTAGTTCTATTCTGATGATAATGAGTAAGTGACTGAGTGAGTGAGTGAGTGTCATAAATGCGAAACTTTGCTTTCGCTTAACTTCGAAACTAAATGACCTACAGACTTAAAATTTTGGATTTTAAGTAAGTGATTAGCTTACTGGATGACGAAAATTTCTGCGTTCTTGTCTTATTCAGAGGCTCTCAAACAGGGGTCTGAAAATGCGGCGAAATGGTTCCAGTAATGAATGGTACGGCAGTGTTTGCTTCGCACTCGACTTGGCGGGGGCACTGCCGTGCCCCCAGATCGATTATCCTAGTTTTTATAGTTTTCTCTTTACGTGGCCATTAAACCCTAACTCTGTACCAAGTTTCAGCTCTCTAAGTTTATGGGAAGTACTAGTTCTATTATGATGATCATGAGTGAGTGAGTGAGTGTCATAAATGCGAAACTTTGCTTTCGCTTAACTTTGGAACTAAATGACCTACAGACTTTAAATTTTGGATTTTAGGTATGTGATTATAGCTTACTGGATGACGAAAATTTCTGCATTCTGGTCTTATCCAGAGGTTCTCAAATAGGGGCCTGAAAATGCGGCGAAATGGTTCCAGTAAAGGATGGTACGGCAGTGTTTGCTTCGCGCTCGACTTGGCTGGGGCACTGCCGTGCCCCCAGATAACTTAATACTCATGGGGAATATGAAATTAATTATCTATTAATTTAAAAAAAATGGTTTTATTAACTAGATGTTGCCCGCGACTTCGTACGCGTACAGGATAAAACCATACCATACCATATAATTAAATTATAACACAAATCGACACAATTTTTAGGGTTCTGTAGTAAACGTGTATCTTCTTGCGTAAGGAAGTTAATTTTGAATATCTTTAATTTTGAATAGCTTTTTTTCGTTTCTGTGTGAATTGACCCTGACTTTAAATTCTAGAAGAATTCATTATTGAAAATTCAGGCTTCTAGTATTATCCACAACGAAGTTAAAGGGGGTCTAAATGCTTTGAGAAAAGGATGGTACGGCCCGGCCGTGTCGCTTTTTTGATCGACTTGGCGGGGGCACTACCGTGCCCTCAGATTTCATTGTAGTCTAAGCACAAGTCTTAGTTCTTTTAACAAGAAAACCGGATGATATCAATCTACAGGTAATTATGTACACAGATTGCCTTTTGATTATTATAATAATAATATGTGGAGTGCTATTATAGAGCCATTTACTTAATCAAGTACGAAGTTCCATTATTGTCTTCTTTTACCTAGCAATACCCATCTGAACTTTTTAAGTAATGAGGCCATAACACTGCGGCGTTGTCAATACACACACACACATACACATAAACGGGGTGTCAGAAAAAGTGGCGAAAATTCTTAATGACAGTTTTCAAAATCACCTATCTGGTGTGTCTCGGGTCTGCCACCTAGTGACAAAAAAATTATCGCAATCACTTATCAGGCTAATAATTAGATGTCTTATCCCATTTCGCACAATGTACAATAACGGACTTAATGGCTAAGGAACATTTCTGGCTATCATTAATCGTTATGATGCAAACATAGGATATTACCTACATATAAATATCTAGATGTTATTTTATTTATTTATTTATTTATTCTTCATGTACATGACAAAATCAACTAAATATTACAAAATATACTTATAAAACAAATGGACAATAGGCGTGCTTATCTCTAACAAGAGATCTCTGCCAGCAGACCTTAGACAAATTCAGGAAAAATAAAATAAGAAAGGATACAGGTAGTACAGCAAAGAATAATTACAGAGGAAAAGAGACAATTACTTACAAATAATAATTATACCTATTACCTACCTAATTTACATTATATTATATAAACTAATAAATATACATATATACTAATACTAATGCATGATATATAATTATATATTATAATACCTACATAAAATAATAATATAACATATAAATAATTAATAAACCTAATAAATAATAATAAAAATAAATAAATAACCTACATAAACCTACATAACCTACATAAACTATTTTGATGCTGATGACAATAATAAATGATTCTTCAGCCTAGTCTTAAACGTGCCCACTGTTGGACTCTGCCGCATTTTACTTTAATTCGTATATTATTATCTATTCCATAACATGAAATCGTAATGATGATTGGCAGATCCTATTCATGTCGCAAAAACTATGCCATTGCCCTCTCGTGGGTGCCGGTTAGACGTGGGCATGTTATTTTGAGAGCCCATGCATCCATCGAGTACCATCGTGAATCGAATAAATGTGTTTATGTTTATGATATACTATACGGTATTATTATGAAATATTCGAATGTAAAGTAAACTATACTCAACAATTGGATGTTTGAATTTAAACAAAGCTGTGTTATTTACCACAGAAAGCCATAGAGTATAGTATATGTATATTATAGATATAGACGAGGCATGTTGAGGCAAAAAGTGTATCCAGTTAAATGGCCCCACTTTTGAGATTTTTGGGCCATTTTGACATTTGAAGTATGGTGAAAACAAGATGGCTGACATTTGAAGTATGGTGAAAACCATGATGGCTTAACTTTTTATTGTATGAAGATTTGTTCTGTCAAATGTACGTCATAGCGTGGACCAATAAAACTCATAGCCTTTCTTGAGTTTTGAAATCTTTGCAGAAAGCTCAAATACTTATTAAGCTTTATGTGGTAAATGTATACTCTGTTCAGATTCAATTTAATCTAAGCATAAACAAAAAGATTAAATTCGTCCAAATAAACGTGTCACTGTACTTCTTTATTGCACTGTAAATTTATGGTGACATTTAAATCTGTTGCTTTCGTACCTCGAAAGGAAAAAACGGAACCCTTATAGGATCACTTTGTTGTCCGTCCGTCTGTCTGTCAAGACCCTTTTTCTCAGGAACGCGTGGAGGTATCAAGCTGAAATTTATATCAAATACTCAGGTCTACACTCTCCCTTGGAGCTGTGAAAAAAATCAAACTTCTAAGCCAACCCAATCAAAAGATACAGCCGTTTATGTCGCAAATTTCCTCAATTTTCGACACTCGCAAGGGAATCAAAACCTATCCGTGAACTCAGAATCTTGAAATTTGATACGAAGCAACGTCTTATAGTACAGATAAAGGAAAAATTGCAAAAACCGTAATTTTTTAGTTAATATTATATAATAAAAATATTTTTACTAAGGGACCATCCATAAATAACGTCACACGTTAGGGGGGAGGGAGGGGTCGATGAAGTGTGATATTGTGTGACAAGGGGGTGGGATAAATATTGTGACGTCACATTTCAAAATCAATTATATTATCTGTTAAAATACGAACTATAAACTATTACTTTACGAAAACCTCAAAAACATATATGCCAGTTATAAATAATTTAAAGGAGTGGGTTCAAAGTCCGTGGATTGAAGATTATTAAGTTTGTATCTTTAATTAAAAGATAATTCTATTAATATTATTTTTTGTTTTGTTAATTTCTTTAATTAATATAGTCAATCGTTTTTTGTTTTGTTAATTGTTTCATTTGATGTTAATTTTATTAAAAATAATTTAAATGGAAATAAAACTGATTACGGAACCGATATTTTTATTCAATATCGATTCCGAAAAATTTGCAAAATATGTGACGTCACACTAGGGAGTGGGGGTCACATAAATGTGACCAACTGTGACAAGGACACTGTTCAAGGGGGTAGGGGTAAAAAATCGTGAAATTCGGATGACGTTATTTATGGATGGCCCCTAATTTTAAACTTACTACCCCTTTCGTCATGAACGCTTAGAGGTATATTTAATTGAAATAGAAATAGACATAATATTATTATATATTTTTTGTCTTTCACTATTATACAATTATAAATAAACTATAATTTTCAACAAATAAACTTATGAAACATTTTTATTAATTGAAGTGTAAGTAATGACTTACATTTCAATTAACTTACCAAATAAGGTAAGTATGAGTACATACACCCAGTATGTACCACCCAATATGTATTTTGATTGATTTTGATGATTAAATTAAACATATATTAGTTATCTACTGTTTTATTCAGTAAATAACCATTTAAAAGTAATAATAACTGTAGAAGCACAATCTCATTAATTTCAAGGTTACATAATAAATGTTGATAATATTTTAATATTACAATTTAAATTACATGTTTCAACTCAAATATAAGACGGAGTTACCCATGAGTCATGAGTCACTTTACATTTAATGCAACTTATTTGATTTATCTTGATCGTAGTGACTAAAATACTTTGTACAAAAACTACGTTTATGTCAAAAAAAAAAAAAATACTCGCGGTCTATTTTGAAATTGGAATTCTGAGAAGTCTAGTTGGCTCACTGGCAAGACACACTCTTGTTAGTAAATCACCGTTCACCTGAACGTGCAAAACTGAGAATCTTTTAAGATAAACGTATAAAAGATTAAGATAAACGTGTTACTGAGAATCGGCAAGCTTTTTACTTCGTTAGACGTGACATGTCTACAAGAGTCAGCAGGGTGATCGGTCAAGGTAACCCATAAATAATATTTAAAATAGGTACTTGTTAGAAATGATAAAAGTGCTTTTAACGAATTTTATAGCGCTTTTTTTTGCATCTTTGACCTTTTTGATATTTTGCAAGTGTGTGTGGCTTTGTAGTAGATGGCTCCAGTTGCATGGATGAGTACGCAGGTACGGTTCGATTTAGATAAACAAAAAACAGATTATATTGATATTTTGAGTTACAAAGAAAGGAATGTTACTAAACTTATATTATTTACCTTTCCTTACATTAAAAAACTGCCACACGAGAGTAACGAAAATTATATTACGTTTAAGCTAAACAGCCTACTGTGTAGTGCTACTAATAAAAATTGTATAGTTTTAAGTAACACTCAACCACATATAGATGTGGTTGACATTAATAATATTATAAATAAGTTTAATTTAATAATCTAACATACGATAAGTATTTCTTATCACAGTTTTTTACTAGCTAGATGGCTATTTAATTTTTTAGTTTTAAGACAAGCCAAAGAATTGGCTAAACCGACCACTGCTATTATTGGAATATATTTTATTTTAGTTATTTTTATAGTATAAATGTCATACGGCATCCTTCTATGGGGAAATGCTGCGGACATTAACACAATATTTGTGCGACAGAAGCGAGCTATATACGTTCTATTTATAAGATGTCATGTTTTAAATCTCTGAGAGAAAAGTTTAAAGAAATGCGTATTCTGACCGTCGCTTCTCAATACATTTGGAATTGGTGTTGTATGTCAGAAATAATCTAAATAATTTTAAAGAGAAAAGCGACACGCATTGTAGGAATACTAGAAAAAAGAACAAGTTAGAAATACCGGTGATCGGACTTAGCAAAATAAGTAAATCATTTAAAGGTCATTGTATACGCCTTTACAATAGAATCCCAGAAAACGTTCAAAATATTTCCATTAATAAATTTAAAAAAGTTGTTAAAGAACGTTTGTGTACTAAAGCTTATTATAAGGTCAATGATTTAATTAACGATTGCATACCTTGGGAATAAAATGGACCCCTGCAAGGCTACTTCCATGTAATTAAGTATCTTGACTTTTGTTATATAGATTAAGTATAAGTAAGTATACGAGTATTGTAAAAATATTTTTTTGAAAAGATTTTTTGGACAATTTTTCCATCTTTTTCTTAAAAGGTGGCCCAGTGCGAGTTTCTTACGCTGGTTCTTCTCGACGGGCTAGTTTCCGAACCGGTGCACGGTGGTAGGCATCATGTAGGACAATTCTATAAGTAAGTATTTTATTATAACCTTTATGGAAATAAAAAAAATGAGTTTGAGTGACATTTACCAACGAAATAGGTTAGAATACAGCGGTGGAACACATTACTATCTCTCTATTAATATCTATTTACATTAATATCTCAGTCCGTAGTGGCCGGGACAACCGCGCCATTCTCTTATCAGATCAGGGGTGGTCTCTATATAATATTATACTTTATTATCTATGGGGTGGGAAATTTACTTTAAAACCACAACAGATGACACTATGCCGCTTCTGGATGGCGCTATCGAAAACACTAGACGTATGTATAAGGGGCAAGGGCTCACGAACAATTTGTAACGTAGTAGTATTGATTTGTTCATGGAGGTGGTTGATCGGTTTTTTTGGAATGTAAAAATATATAAATCGAAAGAGAAATTAAACGTTCACTTTACGTGTCTTAAATTTCCCGCCATATTCATATAATCAAATATATAGTCCTCCTTTGTTGGATTGGAAGGCGGTTAAAAGTTTGAGGGGGCAGCTCACTAGAGGCGCTAATTTGGTCCGAATTTTTTTTTGTATGAAGTCTACATTCTTCTCCGCGAGTATTATGTCTCCGCGAGTATTATGTGTTCTGTGTATTAGATTCAGTTTAATCTGAACGTAAAGTAAAAGATTCAATTCGACTTAATTAATGTGTCACTGGCTTTTGCCCGTGGCTTCGCCCGTATAAATACAGTAGGGTAGTACTACGGGAATACTGTACTTTATCATGATAAAATATTAAGTTTGGTATAAGTTATGAACTGTTAATATTCTATTTATTATACACATAATAACCTATAAAACCTATAAATTTAATATTATGCCATAGGTTTCTTTTACCATGCGTATAAAATTGGATTTGTGTAATAAATTTAAAATGGGTCGACCTCATTATTAATGTAAATCGGCTTCAAAAGACAATGTAAATCGGTTGTTATAATGGACCTGAAGAAAATCATGAAGATCTATCGCGTCTGATCACTGCTAAATACTTAAAGGCCAAAGCCCTCGTACCCACAAGAGTTTTTTTGTGGTCTCGACAGAAAAAACTTCACTGTAAATTAAACTCTGCGCTAATACAATACGGCTGAAAATAGAAGTGTTACATGTCAGATCTCTACACGATTTTCAGCTCTATTGTATTAGCGCACAGTTCTATTTACAGTGCAGTTTTTTTCTGTTGCGACCACAAACAAAAAAAAAAACACTCGTGGGAATGAGGGCTAAAAGTCCTTACGAGTGACGACGTCAAATCCGTACCAACCGTGCATAATGTGCAACTGCCCTGAGGATTTTTCAACGAAATATAGAAGCGGAATCAAATTTGTTTACAAAATGCTAAAACGATGTTTGTTATACGTTTGAATTTATACGGCAAACCAAAAGAAAAGGTTATCCCACCAAAGCATTCTGTAAAAAACTAGCCAAGTCTCGATGGAGCTGCTTGTTTATCTCTAAAAATTAATGAAATCTAGACAAAGTCGTGTCAAGTCTAAGGTTCCTTACTGCGATTTCTTTATTATTACAGTTAATGTTGTGTGACTTGGCCGTTGAACATTCTTTATACGTTAGTGGGTACAAGTCAATTTTGTTTACACGTAATGTTATATCTGTTGTAACTACCTATGTTTGTTATGCGAGATAATAGCACATACTGGTATTGGTAATTGGACGCTAGTATCTCATTTTAGGCTGTTGTTGATTAAACAACACATATATTGGAGCCATGGAGCCCCTTTTTTACCCTTGTGTACCCTTCAACGGCCAAGTCACACAACATTAACTATAATAATAAAGAAATAGCAGTAAGGAACCTTAGACTTGGCACGACTTTGTCTAGATTTCATTAATTTTTAGAGATAAACAAGCAGCTCTATCGAGACTTGGCTAGTTTTTTACAGAATGTTTTGGTGGGATTTCACTTCTTTTTGTAGAAACGTGGGCATATTGATTTATTTTACTAGATATTAGTGTAATTTGTTTATTTAATTTGTGTAATATTCGAGTAGAATAAAATTAATCGTTCGACTATTTCTTCTTGTAAACTTGGAAGTATAAGTATAAAAGCCAGTCTAGTCTTATCCAGAGTTTTCCTTTCATTTTATTTATATGCATATTAAAAGCAGAAGGGGAGGCATTTGCCCTGCAGTGGGACGCTACGGGCTAGATTAAATTAGAAGATGTGTCCCACTTCGCTGGATTTTTGCAATGACAGTCGATTTTTTTATGTACCAATAGTAGAAGGGGGCATTACCATATCTCTAATCAACTGAGACCAGCTGAGGGTTCTTCATCAGATACTTCAGACCTTTAATTTTTGACATCAAATGAAGTGGCCCACCAAGTTGAATATTTTTTGTAAAGGCGGTACGGTATGTCGATCTCTAATAGTTTGGTTGGGCTCTTGTGTTTTCTAATCAGGGGCACCAGGTACTCCAGATCTTCGATTATCCTAGTTTTTATAGTTTTCCCTTTATCTGGCCATTAAACCCTAACTCTGTAACAAATTTCAGCTCTCTGAGTTTATGGGAAGTACTAGTTCTATTCTGATGATCATGAGTGAATGTCATTAATGCGAAACTGTGCTTTCGCTTAACTTCGGAACTAAATGACCTACAGACTTGAAATTTTGGATTTTAAGTATGTGATTACAGCTTAATGGATGACGAAAATTTCTGCGTTCTGGTCTTATTCAGAGATTCTCAAATAGGGGCCTGAAAATGCGTGAAATGGTTCCAGTAAAGGATGGTGCGGCAGTGTTTGCTTCCCGCTCGACTTGGCGGGGGCACTGCCGTGCCCCCAGATCGATTTTCCTAGTTTTTATAGTTTTCTCTTTATGTGGCTATTAAACCCTAACTCTGTACCAAATTTCAGCTCTCTAAGTTTATGGGAAGTACTAGTTCTATTCTGATGATCATGAGTGAGTGAGTCAGTGAGTGAGTGTCATAAAAGCGAAACTTTGCTTTCGCTTAACTTCAGAAATAAATGACCTACAGACTTGAAATTTTGGATTTTAAGTATATGATTATAGCTTACTGGATGACGAAAATTTCTGCGTTCTGGTCTTATCCAGAGGTTCTCAAATACGGGCCTGAAAATGCGGCGAAATGGTTCCAGTAAAGGATGGTACGGCAGTGTTTGCTTCGCGCTCGACTTGGCGGAGGCACTGCCGTGCCTCCAGATGATTTTGGCAGTCTATGTTCTACCATAGCGCCTAAACTACTGATCCGATTTTAATAAATTAGGTGTCAACTCAATAGATTCGTAATAAAAGCCCGGATAACATCTTACTAATATTATAAATGTGAAAGTTTGTGAGGATGTATGGATAGATGGATGTATGAATGGGTGTTTGTTCCTCTTTCACGCAAAAGCTACCGTCCGGATTTCGATTTCCGAAATTTGGTATAGTAGTAGTTTAAAGCTCTGGATTAAAACATAAGCTACTTTTTATCCCGGAAAAGTACAGTATTCCCGCGGGATACCCGATACTATATTTACGCGGGCGGAGCCGCGGGAAACAGCTAGTATACTATATAATTTACGTCGGGTTATAGTTTTATAAAAAATATAGTTACTGAATATCCACCCGCTACGTCTGATAACTTGCACCACCACTCAAGGCTGTGTAATGTCGTTTGATACGCACTGCCATTGCCAACCGTGAAGGTTTAGGTTAGCGATGTATGCGGGATTTGCTAATGAGATAATTTAAATTTGGAACTTTCCGAATTGCGCCAAAAATATACTGGCCTGCAAAAGAAAGTACTACTCTTTTAAAATTTTAAAGTATAGAAGCTACAGATTTTAAATAAAAAACGTCTTATAGCAAATTTTATCAGGTTTCTGAAAGTAAAAAGCTGATAAAATTTGCTATTAAAGGTATTTTCTCAACTATTATATTTTAATTTTATTTAAATAAAATGGTTGTCGTACTTTCCATTGCAGACCAGTGTAGAAGAATTTTTCTTCTTTTTTAACAATTGCCTAACGACTATTACATTTTTTTTCTGCCAGTGTCAAATAAAGTATTTGTTCTAGAATCTAGACTTACTAACGTTAATGTTAAAGGCATTGGCATTATAACTATAAAAAAAGGAAGAATATTTAAAACTTCGATACAAACAGGAAAAATATGTGGTTTTTGGATTCGAAAAAAAAACCTGTCATTTATACGCAATCGGGTCCTAATAAGGTAACAATTATAACATTCAAGTACCTATTTTGGTGCTAAATTTATTTAAGCAATAAACGACTTTTTGTTCTTATAGTTTTAGGTGCAATAAATAATTTTAAAATATAATTACGTAAACTTAACAATCACGTAATGACATAACAATAGGTAGTTTGTTTCAGAAGCATTTGTGCCTCTTGTTTCTCGTAGAGTCGTTCTATTTCATTTGGAACCAACAGAAACGGATCCCTACTTTTTTAAACGGAACCCTCACGGAACTCTCAGATAAAAGTAGCCAAAATTATTATTAATTACTTATTACGTTCGTTTGGCCTTACTCTTAGCCCTTAGGGCTAAGGGCTGTTCCACAATCTTCTAATAAGTGTCGGATAGCTTATTAGGACTGATTTGTTGCTGCTTACTTCATATCGAACGACAGAGACAAAAAACAAATAATCTGACACTATATCAGTAGATGTAACGGGAACCTAATATCGTATTAACTAATGTAATTGACCATTTATTTCTAGAAAATACAATGTCTTCTAAACGATTGATCGAAATAGATGGCTTCGACTTTTTACAAGTATAATTTCTAGATCAATCAACTTTGCTTCAGCAAAAAATCCAATGACTCATAAATCTCACAACTCAAAAGTCAAATTGTATGGCTTGAGTTAAAAAATAATGAAGGTTGAATATCTTTCTATCTTGGGATGTGTACATTTATTATTAAAGTAAAATTGTTTAATGCACGCTTGACTTGGGTTAATAGCTGGTGAATGCGTGACGAGAGCGTTACGGAAAGTGTGATCGGGCGAGACGAACGGAAGTTGAGAGGGAGATATAAGTTAGTGAAGATTAAAAGAGAGAGTTACGTTTCGTACATTACTATAGGAGCAAGAGAGAGCTGTGCGCGCATTTTCTTTCTCTTTCTCTCATAGCCAGTGCATGAAATATATATATCTCAATCTTTTGCGAGTTTTACTTTAGGCTTAGGGTGATGCCTTATATACCGGCCACGCGAAAATCTCTCGGCAAAATGTCATTGAGAGTCGAAACAAACTTGTCTCTCAAATTGAAAATTCATTGGAGAAGGTCTCTGAATGGGGTAGACTTAACTTAGTCCAATTCAACCCCTCTAAGACACAAGTTTGCGCGTTCACCGCTAAAAAGTTGCCAATGGTCGTATGTCCTCGTTTTGAAAGCATACCCATAACTGTCTCCTCCAACATTGGAATACTTGGTGTTAACATATCGAGCGAGGTCCAGTTCCGATATCATCTGGAGGGCAAGGCCAAGTTAGCCTCCAAGAAGCTTGGTGTTCTGAACAGGTCAAAGCAGTATTTCAGTCCGGTCCAACGCCTACAACTCTATAAGGCGCAGGTTCAGCCTCACATGGAATACTGTTCTCATCTCTGGGCAGGGGCACCAAAGTACCAACTTCTCCCTCTTTTTTTTTTTTTTTTTTTTTTAATGAAACTAGGGGGCAAACGAGCAAACGGATCACCTGATGGAAAGCGACTACCGTCGCCCATGGACACCCGCAACATCAGAGAAGTTGCAAGTGCGTTGCCGGCCTTTTAGGAGGGAATACGCTCCCTTCTTGAAGGTTTGCAGGTCATAATGGTCCGGAAATACTTCTGGCGACAGTTCATTCCAGAGTTTTACAGTGCGCGGCAGAAAGCTTCGGGTAAAGCGCACGGTGGAGGACTGCCACTCATCAAGGTGATGAGGATGATAATTATTTTGTCGCATGGAGCGGTGGCGAAAAGTTGCAGCAGGTATAAGTCCGAACAATTCCTCGGAGCACTCCCCGTAATATAACCGGTAGAGGATGCAGAGCGATGCTACATCTCTACGTAGCTCTAAGGTGTCAAGCCTGTTTGAAACACTATGGCAGTCGACAATTCGAGCGGCCCTACGTTGGATACGATCCAGAGGGAGAAGCTGGTACTTTGGTGCCCCTGCCCAGAGATGAGAACAGTATTCCATGTGAGGCCGAACCTGCGCCTTATAGAGTTGTAGGCGTTGGACCGGACTGAAATACTGCTTTGACCTGTTCAGAACACCAAGCTTCTTGGAGGCTAACTTGGCCTTGCCCTCCAGATGATATCGGAACTGGACCTCGCTCGATATGTTAACACCAAGTATTCCAATGTTGGAGGAGACAGTTATGGGTATGCTTTCAAAACGAGGACATACGACCATTGGCAACTTTTTAGCGGTGAACGCGCAAACTTGTGTCTTAGAGGGGTTGAATTGGACTAAGTTAAGTCTACCCCATTCAGAGACCTTCTCCAATGAATTTTCAATTTGAGAGACAAGTTTGTTTCGACTCTCAATGACATTTTGCCGAGAGATATTCGCGTGGCCGGGATATAAGGCATCACCCGTGCTGTCATCTGCATAGCAATGAATGCCATTGGTTTGTAACATATCATTGATATGCAGTATGAACAGGGTAGGTGACAGCACACAGCCTTGTGGGACACCAGCATCAACAGACAGAGTATCTGAGCATTCACCGTCGACTACGACCCTTATGCTTCGGTCTGCTAAGAAACTCGTGACCCACTTGCATAATTTCTCGGGGAGCCCATAGGAAGGAAGCTTCGAAAGAAGCGCTTTGTGCCAAACCCGATCAAAGGCTTTCGCTATGTCCAAACTTACAGCCAATGCCTCTCCCTTAGACTCGATCGCCTGTGCCCAACGATGAGTTAGGTACGTCAGCAGATCACCAGCCGAGCGACCTTTACGGAACCCGTACTGTTTGTCGCTTAGCAACTGCTGAACGTCTAAGTATCGAAGGAGCTGTCTATTAATAATGGACTCCATTATCTTCGAGAAGAGAGAGGTTATAGCGATTGGTCTGTAGTTGGAAGGATTGGAGCGATCGCCTTTTTTAGGGATCGGGTGCACCAAAGCTGTCTTCCAAGATGCTGGGACTGTGCCATAAGAGTAGGAAAGCCGAAAAAGACGCGTTAAGACCGGTGCCAACTCTGGAGCACACATTTTCAACACTATAGGAGGGATTCCGTCAGGCCCACTCGACTTTTGGGTATCAAGGGAACGGAGAGCAACTCGCACTGAGCGCTGATGGAACCGAATATCCGACATGATGCTCTTGCATCGCGGTATAGTCGGCGGTTCCTGTCCCCCGTCATCCAGGACGTTGACATCCAGAGTTGGACGCAAAGAGCTTGCCAAGAAGTTCAGCTTTCTCTTTTGCGTCATGAGCCAACGAGCCATTTCCTACGTGTAGGGATGGAAGAGATGGCTTACAGAAATTCCCTTCGATAGCTTTGGCGAGAGACCAGAATGCACGGGTTCCCGAGGGGAGACGCTCGAGTCTCTCGCCAATTCTACTGATGTGCTGTTTCTTCGCCCAAGCGATCTCTCTTTTGAAGGACCTAGAGGCACTACTGTACTCCTTTTTAAGTACGCTGGTGTTTAAATCCTGTGCTGACACTGCATTAGCCCAGGTTTGGTAAGCTTCCTGCTTCCGGCGAGAAGCTTTTTTGGAAGATGAACCAAACCAGGGACGGAATCTGCTGCCAGTAGGGACCACAGAGGACGGAATGAAAAGTTCCATTCCTTGTAGCACCACGTTGGCAACAGAGTTGGCAGCGGCGTCAGGATCATCCGGCGAGAAGCACAACTGCCCCCAGGGGTAGGACGCAAAAAAAGACCGCATCCCATCCCAATCTGCTAACTTGTAGTGCCACACACGACGGTGTTTAGCAACACGCTGTCGCAACGCGCTCGTGAGTTGCACAGAGCTGCGGACAAGGCAATGATCCGATGAGCCAAGTGGTGCGGCCACGGATACTTGGTAGCCGTCCGGAGGTGACGTTAGCAGAAGGTCCAACAGGGAAGGAATCTGACCGTCCACATCTGGAATTCGCGTAGGCGCAGTAACCAGTTGTGTAAGGTCATATTATGCAAGGGCAAAGTCGCAGGCAGATCTCCCCGCGTGATCAGTTTTACTGGAATTGAGCCAGTCGGCGTGGTGGGCATTAAAATCGCCAAGTAGAATGATCTCTGCGGATGGGATCTGCCGCTGCACGAAGTCTGTAGCTATTTGCAGATGCTCAAAGAGTCGGTCTATTTCGGGATCACCGCTATGGGACCTATAGAGGCACGCATAAACGCGGGGATGGTCGTCGCACTCTATGCGGAGCCATAAGATTGAAAGGTCCCTAACTTCAAGATTGCTGAGGCGGCGAGAGCTGATATCATCTCTGACGTACACACACACTCCAGCTTTAGACAGAAAAGAGTGCTCAAGATTATACCCAGGGTGAGAAAGGTATGATGTGTCAGCCGGAGACGATATCTGCGTCTCGGTTAAGAAGAGCAACGCCGGCTTTGCTGTCTCAAGATGGTAAAGGACGGCATTGAGGAGGTACGACCCTCTGGATCGTATCCAACGTAGGGCCGCTCGAATTGTCGACCGCCATAGTGTTTCAAACAGGCTTGACTCCTTAGAGCTACGTAGAGATGTAGCATCGCTCTGCATCCTCTATCGGTTATATTACGGGGAGTGCTCCGAGGAATTGTTCGGACTTATACCTGCTGCAACTTTTCGCCACCGCTCCATGCGACAAAATAATTATCATCCTCATCACCTTGATGAGTGGCAGTCCTCCACCGTGCGCTTTACCCGAAGCTTTCTGCCGCGCACTGTAAAACTCTGGAATGAACTGTCGCCAGCAGTATTTCCGGACCATTATGACCTGCAAACCTTCAAGAAGGGAGCGTATTCCCTCCTAAAAGGCCGGCAACGCACTTGCAACTTCTCTGATGTTGCGGGTGTCCATGGGCGACGGTAATCGCTTTCCATCAGGTGATCCGTTTGCTCGTTTGCCCCCTAGTTTTATAAAAAAAAAAAAAAAGGCTGTGGTCTAAGCACACTCGTTTTTTCTATAAAATAAAATTTATATAAAATAAACTTTATTAGTACAGAAGCAGTTTGTCAGTGGCGTAACTATCTAGTGGCAGGGTTGGCAAAGAACCACGGGCCCCCGACCCGAGAGCGCCCCAAGCTGGGTCCCTCTCGGGTCGCGGGCCCTCAAAAATTAACCAAACATTTAAAAAAAATGCAAATTAGTACATGAAAATTATACTTTTTTAAAACAAAGTTCCTTATTGGGAGTCGTGGCGACAGAGGCGTCAATAATTTAATATGATATAATAATAGATTATGCACCAAGGGGATAAAGCAGTGTCTTACGTCACGGGCAGCATATTGGACCCTGAGCGTAACAAGGGACTCTAGAGTTAACTCCCGAGCGTAGCGAGGGTGTTAAAACTTAACTCCCGAGTGAAGCGAGGGAGTTATGTAGAGTCCTGAGTGAAGCGAGGGGTTCAAGCTGCCCAAGACGAAGACAGGCTTTATCCCAGAGGTGCATACTCTACTTTTCATACCTACTGCGAGGCAATAAAAACCCAGGGCTACAAAAATAAAACATTTATTTTGTTAAAAATTAATATTGATATTGGACACATTTGTCCAGTTATGGAGGGACAGAGTAATATTTTTATTAGGAACATTTATGGAAGTTGTGGTGGAGTTTATTTGAGCAGTACTTAAAGATTCAGGAACTTGTGGCTGACGATTTTGACACGTGTATTGCTGAGAGTTTATTCGATTTTCGAATAAACTCTCAGCAATACCATATTATTATTGAAAAACTCTATGATAGATACGTATCTATTAGGAGTTTTCATACGAATTTTAACGTTCCAAATTCAAATCACTTTAATCCCTTGGGAGTTTCATACAACATTATCTCCCTTGGGAGTCAATGCCATGCTTTACGTTGAGATTGCGTGATATATATCCGATACATTGTCGAGCAGGCGGGATGAAAATAGTAGATTATGCACCAAGGGGATAAAGCAGTGTCTTATGTCACGGGCAGCATATTGGATCCTGAGCATAACAAGGGACCCTAGAGTTAACTCCCGAGTGAAGCGAGGGGTTCAAGCTGCCCAAGACGAAGACAGGCTTTATCCCAGAGGTGCATACTCTACTTTTCATACCTACTGCGAGGCAATAAAAACCTAGGGCTACATAAATAAAACATTTATTTTGTTAAAAGTTAATATTGATATTGGACAAATTTGTCCAGTTATGGAGGGACAGAGTAATATCTTTATTAGGGAGAATGTTAAAACACGGAACTGTTAAAATAACGAAGTAGGTACCTATTTTAATTTCTGAAAATATCACCAAACGCTGGCTTTTGCTCTGAATTTTTTGAATCGCATTTTTCTTTTGTTATAGGTGGCCAGATCGATTTTCGAATTTAAACTCTCAGCAATATTGAAAAACTCTATGATAGATGCGTATATATTAGAAGTTTTCAGACGAATTTTAACGTTCCAAATTCAAATCACTTTAATCCCTTGGGAGTTTCATACAACATTATCTCCCTTGGGAGACAATGACATGCTTTACGTTGAGATTGCGTGATATATATCCGATACATTGTCGAGCAGGCGGGATGAAAATTAATTTTTATACATATCTTAATACTTACCTATGCAAACATTTTTATTTTAAATTATTAGGTGTCAGGTAAAATTGTTGAATATTAAAACGTGAAATTCGTTTTCCAAAAAGACATCAACGCTTTCACGGTTGCGGTGGATAAAAAATTGCGGTGGTTTTTCTGTTGGTAATATGTGTATTGTGTATATAAAGGATATTTTATTAGAATCATCTTGAATCTATGTCTTGGTAACGCGTGCCTGTAAATTTATGCAAAGTAAGTCTAAATAATTTCAGGAAAAATCTTGCTGTAAAATAGTACAGCAAACATAACATAGTTAAATTATCACCGCGGCAACGCGACTAAATGCTAAATGTATTGTTAAATACACGACACTCGACATCATGCTTCGTCGTCAATTACATAAAAGTAATTGTGCTATTCCACTTCAAGTACAATATCTACAAAGTTCCTGCTCGACCAGTCTCTAAACATTTTCCTTTGCACTAGGACATTTAAATATTTAAATACAAAGCAAGTGACCGCAATGACCGCAGACATGGTTGAACTACATATTTACATATGACTTTGTGTGCATGGCCAGTTGGGCACGTTTCAACGGGGCTGTTAAGCGATTTTCATCTTATGCCCGATAGAGCGGCAACTTGTTCGATAGTAATTTCTTACGCCTAAACTTCTGAACGGATGTATACTGTAAAGCCTTCAACAACGCAATACGCATTGATTTTGTCGAATTCCATTTTTCAGGGTTTCGTACCCAAAGTTTCGAAAATCAATTACGGATACTTCGGGCACATGTAGACGGGTCGCGCTAGGCGTATTCGAGGTGGTAAGTGGAAAAAAATCTAAAGTCGCTGAATTTTTGTGTGTTGATAAAGTAGTCCCTGGGGAGCTTATCATTAAGTTTTGTGCCATTTCTGCCCACTGCGTTTTCAGCAATTCCATTATTTGTGGTTGATTTTTTTATATGGCTATAAAAGTGGCAATATTGATTTAAATTTTAAAATATTAATGGTATCTTAACTGGGACAGCTTCCAGAGTATGGAGACTTAATTTGCGTCGTTTTCGTCCAGTAAAAAATGACTTAGGGTCATTTTTTGAAAACAGTACCGGCAAAAATTCTAAAGTGTGATAAACGACTGTTTTCTGTTTAAGACCACTAAAATAGGCCTAATTCCAAATTTTGTGCCACATTAAGCGACTGCGATTCGAGAAATTAAGTTTTTTAGTTTCCCTAAGCTAAAAGCGCTCCAAAAACACAAAATCGTTAAATAAAGTTCACGTATTCAATATTATTAGGTCATAAAGAATCTATATTCCAAGTTTGTGCCTTTTTCATGGAGGGTTTAAATAATAAAATGCAAAAATAATATTATTATAATATGCTGTCGAAGTATTGTGGAATATTCGCACTAGAACATACGTGACATTACACATATTATACGTAATTATGTGTGTGATAAAATGTCATTCATTCGACTACATTTCAAAAATTTTATATTTCGCATTTTACAGCGATTACAAAATTTAAACTTGCTTTTGCCCGCAACTTTGTTTGCGTAGCACGAATGACGAAGCTGAATGTAATTGTCGCCTGATTTTATACAATACATAAATGCACAATAAAATTTGATATCCGATAGGCTTCCACATGAAACTTCGGTTATCTAACACCAAAAAAATTACAATTTCAAATACCTAATTTTAGTTCTTGAAATTAGTCGTTTAACCGAATAGTCTCTTCAGCTACACCATATTTATTGTATATATAGTATTATTTAATAAAAAATAAATAAATTATTTCAACGCTTGAATTTTATACGTAGGTTGCTGAATACATGTTTCTAATACTCGTGGTTAAGGACTTATTTTTTACGTTATTAATTGATTGTAATAATTTATATAATTAAATACATTTTACAAACCAACAAAATAATATTTGTATATATTGTTATTCATCCCGTTGACAATTTTATATCTAGGGGCACGGCAGGGCCCCGCCAAGTCGAGCCTAGTGAAACATCAGAGCACTACGTACGAATGTGGACCGATCCTTGTACTGCTTTTCGATGTATGTTTACTATGTTTAGCATTAATTTATAATAATGTTAGTCTTATAAAATAATTGATTTATAATACCTAACGTTAGTCTTAATTTAATTTGTAATTTTATTATAATTTTTAATTAGTATTATAAAAAGATTATTATTATTATTATTAGCTTTTTATTTTTGATTTTCTATTTATTTATTATTGCTTGTTAGTTTTATGTTAAAACTAGCTGATGCCCGCAGCTCCGCCCGCGTAGGTACAGTAAGTAGTATTAGAAGCTATGATTTTTTTATCTTTAAGTTATTTTGTTTTTTGTATAACTGACCTTTGAATTACATCAATTTTAAACTTTGCTTGCCTTTTTGGGAACACTCTTTGACTTTTTATTTTTTTAAAGTCTCACGTTACGCAGCCACGGAAAAATTAACCACAAATAATCGAATTGCTGAAAAGGCAATAGGCAGACATGGCACAAAACTTAATTATCAACTCCCTAGAGACTACTCTATCAACTACATATAGGTACAGAAAAAAATCAGCAACATTAGAATGTTTCCACTTCCCACTAAAAAACAGCTAGCACGATCCGTCTAATGAGTCAAAATGCATAGCTTGAGCGTTTCATTATTTCATGAGCTTTTGTATAAGGCACACCTCACACTAGCAATATTCGAGCGTCGTCGTTGTACCAGAACATTGTGTTCTCTAACAGAAAAGCTATGAACAGTGACTAAAATATTTTTTATCTTAAGCCTATTTTCTACTTTACGAGTTTGTAAATTCAATCTTTATAGAGTTAGAGAACGTAGAGTGGAGTCAGAAGGTTCTAGACGAGATCTGAAGACATTTTTTATTGGCGAGTCATAATATTATGGTCTCGTCTTGGCATCATTAAACATGAAATAAATTTAAAATTGAAATTATAAATTTCGCATTTAGAACATTATTACTTGTCAAGTTGTCACATAAATTGTCATAAAAAATCCCGCGGATAAACATGGTTAAACTTATAGAAAGTGTTTTGTAACACCATAATCATCATATAGATATGAACTCTACTAACTAAAAGTTTCATTAGTAGTTTTTATAGCGAGTTTGAGGAAAAAAAATGGAATATCTTTATACGAAATTGCCGAATGTGGCACATCTTTCTTACAGACTCAGAAATTAACACTCTGAACAGTTTTTTAAGATTTGTCAGACATTAGAATAGTTGTGGGCCTGGTGGGACCATGTTTTGTATAGTAGCCGAATACCAGGAAACCCCTGGTTGGATACGACTCAAACTGCATATGTGCATCGGTTACTCTTTCCTTAATATCGTGAAAGTAAAATTTTTAGCTATAATTTACTTTTGGGCCAATATCCATGAAAGACACAAAAACCTAAATTGCTACAAACGCAGCCATCCAAAATGGCACAAAATCAAATTTTAGACTAAGAAGAAGGTCCGGAAACTATATGCAAAAAATAAAAGACATTAGAATTTTTGCACCCTCAAAACTTATCCAGACCCGTCTAATGATCCATTGCTTATGTAAAGACGTTTAAGCAAAAAAAAAATGTCATACTCAAAGTAAAAAATCACCTAATATATGGGTGAATCTCCGCAAAACGCTAACTCGCCCATATATAGAACAAAATTTAATTTATAGTATGACAATTATTTTTCTGCTTAAACGTCTTTACGTAAGCAATAGATCATATGCCCAAAATATCCGTAGTTGATTTTAGCGAACTTTATATATATTATGTGTATATAAACGGGACCCTCCTGACTTACTAAGATTGTAGAGAAGAGAGTAGATAGGTATTGTAGATCAAAGAAGACTAAATTATCCCTTTCCGCGTCATGCACCTTCGTACAACCTCATAGAGTATAGGTAGAGCATACTTTGTTTCTTGAAGTAAACAATATGGTGGCTAGGAGGCTGTAAATAATGTAATTTGACATAATACCGGTGGCCGTCACGGTCAAGGCGCAATGTCACGAAGCAGCGTTATGACGATATAATAATTATTGTTAATAACGGCTAATCATATTTAGCAAATCATGTATATGTCACCGTAAAATTGTAAAAACTGTTAAATTGTAAAATAAGTAACGAGATTGTAAAAATATGTCGAAATATTAAAAACTATATGTTTATAATGTAGTGGAAAAAAGCGTAAAAAAAACCGTTAGATTGTAATATAACTAGCGGAGATTGTAAAATGTCTTTTCTGCTTACAATTTAACGCATTATTTTTGTTACATTATAATATATCGCAAAGAATCTTTCGTCTTATTTTAACAATCTCGCTAGTTATATTACAACCTAACGGTTTTTAAAATTTTACGGTGACATAATATATATAATCGGATCGGAATCTCGGAAACGGCTGCAAGTATTTCCATGAAATTGTGTATGCTATTAGTGCAGGGAGTTTTGAGGTAGAAAATCGATGTAGGTCTTATCCTTAGCAATTGCACATTTTAAGTTATACCTATATATTATGTTTTTTTCTTTCGTCGCTTAATAACTTAGGACTTAGGAGTGATTTCGATTTCAAATCTGATTGGCATTTTGGTTATAGCCTCGGGCTCGAATCCCCGTCATACGAAAATTTTTGAGATTCTTTTATTTCTTTTTATTTTATAATTCTTTATTTCTTTTTAATTACCTATTTTACTACTTAAACATTTTCTCGGTCTTCCAGGTACTAATAGACCAATTTTATGATTGAAGTAAATAAAAGAGCGACAGCTTATTGGAATTATAATAATTCCATTATAATTCCACATACCGTTTACATTAAAACGCCTATTTTTATTAAAGCTTGCAAAAGTGTCAGAAATGTTAGATGTCTTGAGTCTCAGACCTTTGATTAATTATTACATAGATACGTTATATCCTTACAAAACTGACAATATTTTTGTGCCACGACACACATTGACATAGGACGCGTGTCAATTGTGTCAACGTCGCATAGTAACACAAAACACGCTATTATTCGCGGAGCACACTAACCAAAATTGGCCCGACTCGGGCCAATTCGAGTCTTCATTTTTACGAGTTTATAACATATCTACCTCTTTTTAATATTATATATCTATGTCTCAGACCCTAAACCCTACCACTGGCTGTCACGGTTTCTATAGTTTTAGTTGGTATACGGGTGCAAAGCAATGCCAAGTCCAATATAACCCTGCGGCCCTCGGCCGAGGTCGTGGAGCATGCAAAACGCATTTTCTCTCTCTCGAAAAAAAACGGGTTGCACTCAGGGAGTGCCGTCAGAAGTAAAAAGATGTGTGTCACTCGAGAATTGCCGCGGTAAAGCTATTGCATAAAAAATAAATACAATAATAATATAGCATTTTTTCCATTCCGTTGTACTTTAAAATAAAATACATATTATTTAAAAGTACAACGCCATCTACCAATCAAGTACTTCATTATCTTCAGCAATGTGTAGGGAACATACACACGTCGTAGTTTAAGCTTGAACACATAGATGGCGAAACCATTGTAATAATTCAATATTCCTGCTACTAATTTAAATAACACATAGCTCACGTTACACTAGACGGAAAGCGATTCAGTACCAGCGGCTCGATTGTAACCAAATTAATCAGACCCCCACCCCAGCTCAGCGGTGTTAGGTTTATTTTCGTTACTGAATTTCTTGATTCGGTCGCCGCGCTCAAAGCCCGCGATAAAAGCTATGCAATAGCTTAAAAGGATAATAAATCACGGATCGTATTAAATACAATGCAATACAAAATGTCAAAATTTGGCATAGTGACAACTACAGCATGTGACTTAAGGGCCTCTTAAGATAAGCTGTGTTTAAGTATTCGTAGCCGTAATACCACCCAAATGCTCGGTCTATGTTCTGGTGACGTCATGTGACTGAAACGGCGTAAGACAATATCTGAATTAAATAAAGTATTATCAATACATGATTTACTTTAGATAATGTAGAGGTTATCTAAGTTTGAAAAGTAATTCGTTTCATTCATGACCGCCGATGGATTAAACAGGTTGTATGTGTGTCAAGTGCGAACAGGTGCGGGTCCGGCCTGTGTGCGGGCTATTTTTTCACATTGAACTATTAATTCATTATTTATCAATGTCTTTTTGTTGTTAGCGCCATGCACACGTAAAGTTTGGCCCGCGCATTGTATTTTGTTCCATACCGCGGAGAGATCTGTTCGGTTTGGACTGCGGATGAAACTGTCATGCTAATTACGACTAGGTAATGGTGCGTGCTAATATGTTTCTGCGGGTTGCGAGTTGCGACAAATATAGATGTTGCCGGCGACTTCGTGCGCGCAAAATTTAATTTCGCAGAAACCGTACACTTTTTCGCAGTTAAAAGTAGCCTATGTCCTTCCCCATAGTCTACTCTACATGTGTGGCAAATTTCATCGAAATCGGTCCAGTAGTTTCGGAGGCTATTCGTTATAACTTTTCCTCTTTATTATATTAGCTAATATCTCCAAAATTTGTACGTTTATTATTTACCTACCATAATAAATGTTTTTGTTTTGGTCTTAGCGTTAAATTTTATTTTCCGTGCTCTAAATTTTTCATGGCCCACCGGATTCCGGATTATATTATGGCCCCAGCCTTAAACTCAATGGCTGTGTTCCGCAGAAAATATAGCGCTAACAAAAAAACGTAAGCAAAATGGCGACCGCTGGTGTTTAATAAGCAAAGTGGCGGATTATGTCAGCAGTATTGAAGTTAGCAAACGTGTCCTGGCCGATAATCTCATATTTTTTCTTTAGCGCTAACAAGCGCTTTTTTCCGCGGATCACAGCCAATATTTACATAAAGTAACTTATCTAGAGGTGTTAGTAAGTTCTCAAACTAATCACTCAATCAGTATAATAAGCTATTAACCTTATGGCAAATCTATTTCAATACTATTTACGACTTTTCAAATGATACTAAAAAAAAAAAACTTGGTGCAAACCACAAAAAGTGTTCCGTGAACTCTACAATTCCTAATTGTGCTATTGTATGTTAAGTTGGAAATCACGCTATTTTTTATTTATTTCCACGATCGAGGAAGATAGAGACAGATTAAATTTAAATTGGATTTGAAAACGATTAGACTTGTAATACACACTGATATAAAAACGTGGGTATATATATATATATGTTCAGTAGAATATATACAATTCAAAACCTATAATAATAGGTTCACAGGCTTAAAAAATCTTCCTCATTCACATATTTTAAGCTAACGATGTTGAATTTTATCTATTTTATTTATAACACAGGCCAAACCCTCAAGGCTAGAGATTTGAAATTTTGCACACATATTTCTCATATGACGTACCTATGCATCGACTAAGGAAAGGTTTTTCAAAATTCAACTCCCAAGGGGGTAAATTGCGGGCGAAGCTGCGGGCAATTAATGCTAGTTGTCTCTAAAAAGTAAAATAGCTAAAACTACGTTTTAATTTTATTACATTTTGTGTGTATGAAGACTATACTAAAGCTATGTTTGCTTCTTCTTCCTCCATCATAAAACACCTTTCAAATTAAAAAAAGGTTCATCATAATCGGTTCACCCAGTCGAAAGTTATGAGGTAACAAACATAAAAAAATACAGTCGAACTAAGAACCTCCTCGTTTTTCGATGTTGGTAAGAAATTAATTCTCATCTACAGTATATTATTGAAAAATTCTTTTTGTATTTGATAGTCCATTTATCAAGGAAGGCTTAAAGCTATATATAACATCACGCTGCGACCAATAGGAGCGAAGAATCAGGGGAAAATGTGGAAAAAAACCGGGAAAATTATTCATCTTTGAGGGCTTCCGTTGTTTGTTTGAACGCGCTGATCTCAGGAACTGCTATATCGAATTGAAAAATTCTTTTTGTGTTGGATTTGTCGAGGAAGGCCTAAATAATATTACGCTGCGACAAAATATAGGAGCGAAGCATCAGTGACAAATGTTGCAAAAACGGGGAAAATTATTCATATTTGAGGGCTTCCGTTGCGTGCGCTGCGTAAACGGTTCGAGTTACCCAAGAAATATGTATGAAACTTATGAAAAAATAATTCATCTTTAAATGATCTAGAACATGTCCGCATAACCGCATAACAGAATATTATGTCTCTTATAAGATTGACCTTTTTTAAGGTAATCAAATATTGTATAGTCGAAATTCGAAATTAATGTATTATTGCGCCATCTGTTGACGTGGAGAAGTCGCGGGCAACGGCTAGTTGTAAATAAAAATAAATGAAATAGAGACACAACCACTAACGGTAGTGTCCAGTGGTATTAATAAAATAATAATAAATAAATACATTTATTTCAGGCTGCATAGGCCCATATTATAAATACCTTAAAGACTAACATACATATTACTATAATATATACCTAAACTAACACTAACACTAAACACGTATTGTCTGCGACGTGGGGCGCAAATTGTTCGGGAGTCGTCCTCTAAATCTTCTGTAGACGACTCCAATCGGCCAGAACTCCTCCTTCTCGAAGGTCGGTAAATCATGGGTTGGAACTCTCACCACAAAGGAATTAAAATTCACTTTATGATGAGATTCCAACCGCTCGACCCTCAAGGCGAAGTTAGTTCTGCTTCTTATGTAGTCCACGACCTGCTCGACCGTCGTAGACCAATGCAGCCGGGACACGTACAGCGTTGTCGCGGGAGTCTCACACCGCAACAGCTGCTCGGGTCCTCCGGGTGCGGTGCCGCGATGGTTGCGGACGACGGGTTTCTTCTTCTTCCTCTCGACCTTGATGAACCCGTCATCATCGCACGTTCGGTCCTTTTTTGAAAGAGGACGTTCTGCAGGGGCCTCCTTCTTCCCTTTGTTTTTCGAACGCGGGGGAGGTGGCGGGGGGAGGGTTAGGTATTAGCATCCCATGTATCAAGAACTGGTACCTTATCTGCTACGGAAAGTTCTCGAAGATACATGACATGGCGCCATGACAAATGATCATAATTTCCACCGCCGGATGCAAAGGCCGGATGTCTAAATTAATCAACTTCTTTTAAGAATCTTTGATGTCTGAGAAAATGCGTATAAGTTTCAATGTATGTATTGTTTTTTTTTTTTTGTATAACGATTAATTCGAGTAATTAAATAATTTAAGTATTAATTGATTATTAAAGCATCGTTAAGTATTAATTATGATGCTTTAATAAGCATACGTAATAACTTAATACGCAGTATCGGTCTCAGGAGATTTGTATGTAAAGTACGGTTAAATAGGAAAAGTCGAGAACATATTTTCTTACTGGAATAAAGTAAACATTTACAAAGAAATCTGCCCGTCACAGTCACCACTACCAGCACTGCGCAGCATGCATTATTATATAATATTTAGCTAGTTTACTTGGTTGCGCCGATGTCGCATAAGGTATTGTGCACCCTTCCTTATAGATTTCGAACTATCTTAATCCATTTCTAATCCACGCAGTTCGAAACCTCCTTCCCTTAATTATAGTGCCAATAATTCCGCATTAATTAATTAGCATTAGCGATAACAGTCTACTACGGCGCCATCATTACTAAAGTAAAATTCTCCAAGAATCTGTATTTTATAACGGCTAATGACGGTAGCCATTTTGTGCACTAGGGTCGTGACAAAATACAGATTCTTGAAGATTGACCCTAAACTAAAACTATAATTTTGTACTTCATATTGTGGAAAGCGTGGACGTATGTGCCAGTCCTTTTTCTGCATTTCATAAGTCCAGTGTTGTCCTTATTCATTAGTGTAATGCCTAAGTAAGGTACTTAACCAAAAGTAATAAATAAGACATTAAGTGCATTGCGTTAATTCTCAAACACAGTTAGCCTACCAGGGTTGCCAACGTTTATTTTTTCGAAAGATATAATGACCAAATACTCAAATTCTTGTTAAAGTTAAGTACTACTTCATACACTGGCTTAACCTGTGCCGCTTGAGCCCATTATTTAATATTTTTTTTAATGTAAGAAACGTGACGTTGGACAACGGACTTGCTCTTGGTGAACATAGGGCTTAACCCGTGGATCACAAGGTTTTTCCAGGCGTCCAGATAAAATCGGAAGAAGAACTTTAAAGTTGTATGTTCATTGTTCAGCCGTTTTTTAGGCACTTTAAAATTCGTTCAGTTGTTATTTTGTTCTGAACTGCATGCCTCACTTCATCCCTATTTATTCTTGAACGCCATGAACGCCAAAAAGCTATGCTTTGGCACGAATGGGTCAGCTCAGCAGGATAAACGACCTCACAGTAAACTGTCGTGAAATAACGCTTGCGTTGTTTCGACGAGTGAGTGAGGTTACCGAAAACCTAAGGGGGTTGAGGATTTTAGGGACCAGCAACGCAAGTGCACACCTGACACACTACGAGTTACGAGTGTCTATGGGCGGCGGTAATCGCTTACTGTCAGGTGATCCTTCTGATCGTTTCTTGGTGCATCACATTAAAATACCCAAATCTATACTAATATAATAAAGAGGAAAAGTTTGTTTCTTTGTTTGCATTGAATAGACTCCGAAACTACTAGACCTATTTTGATGAAATTTGGCACAGATGTACAGTAGACCACGGGAAAGGACATAGGCTACTTTTTATATATATTTAGGAAAAATGTACGGTTTCTGCGAAATTAACTTTTGCACGCACGAAGTTGCAGACATCTAGTGTATAATAAAACTGTGGTGGTGGCTTTACCAGTTTTTTCAATTTTAGGCCAATTAAATTGTTATAGTGTTGGCAACCCTAGGCTCTAACATAAATTTACTGTTTAAAGGTACGATAGTGCATGCAAACAGTGTTGTTTTCTCAGCGCGAGGCTACTCTTATCTTCAGTACACAGTCACTGAATTTTTACAGCTGATAAGCTACTATAAATAATTTCTCCTGTGCCCGCATAACATAATTAGTTAGTGATGTATTTTTATAACAGCTTTAAAAGTGCTTCTTGGTTATAAAATTAGGCCACTTCATTGTCTGTAAAATAGTTTTATTCTGACGAGGATTGCTTTAAAACTATGTACTTTTTAAGGTTCGTACCTCGAAAGGAAAAAACGGAACCCTTATAGTATCACTTTGTTGTCCGTCCGTCTGTCTGTCAAGACCCATTTTCTCAGGAACGCGTAGAGGTATCAAGCTGGAATTTGTATCAAATACTCAGGTCTACTACTGTCCCTTGGAGCTGTGAAAAAATCACACTTCTAAGCCAACGCAATCAAAATATACCTACAGCTGTTAATGCCGCAAAATTTTCGACACTCGCAAACTCAAAACCTACAGGGTACTCCCGTGAACTCAGAATCTTTAAATTTGGTACGAAGCAACGTCTTATAGCACAGATAAAGGAAATATGGCAAAAACCGTAAATTTTTAGTTACATCGTATATTAAAAATATTTTTAATAATTTTAAACTTACTATTTCCTCATGAACGCGTAGAGGTATTAAATTGAAATTTATATCAAATACTCAGGTCTATACTACCTTTAAGCAGTAACAAAATCACTACAGATTTGTACATTTGTACGGAGCCCTCGGCGCGCGAGTCAGACTTGCACTTAGCCGGTTTTATAAATGATTCTTAAAGTGGTCGTGTTGCAAATCTAATATGTACAATATCGACAAAGTTCCTGCTCGACCAGTTTCTAAACATTTTCCTTTGCACTAGGACGCTTCAAAAGATTTAAACACAATGAAAATGACCACATCGACTGCAGACGTGGTTGAAGTTCGTATTTACACTTGAGTCATGTGCGTGCGCACGATTCAACGGCACTGTGAAGCGATTTCCATCTTATGCGGTCGAGCGGCAACTTGTTCGGTAGTACCTAATCATAAATCACAATCGCCGTATGAAACTACAATGGAAACATTAATACCATGAATTGTTACCTGACTCATAGAGTTCTACCTTATAAAGGTAAATCGGAGGTTTCCGGGTTAAAAACCCCCTTACGTCTGCTGTAACTAGAAAACTTGTAGTTGGACGGAATTTTTATGATTTCCTCAATATTTTACCGAAATCTGTCACTTTTTAAACTTTGAGATTATTACATAAAAAAAAACCGTAAATATTTTATTGACTAAATTGAATGATAATAAAAAAACCATTTGAAATTTTCTGTTTACTTAGTTTGAGCTAGAAATAATAAACGGTGACTCAATCGGATGATCCTCTTATTAAATCAAAATAAAAATCAACTTATTTACGTATTTCGTCGTATTGTATGACGTCACCAGTCACCACACAAAATATCTTCTATTCTAAGAAGTGAGAACTCGATCTTAGCACTCTTTCTGTGCACCAAATGTGAATGCATACTAACTGGTCTGGCAAACCTGTTCGTCCGGTGTAGTCTGCAGCGTCCGCAATCTGTATTACTTTCTTTTGGGCTGATTCCACAGCTTGTTTATATGTAATAGGCTTACGAGACCTTTTACTTGCCAAAAGCAAAAGTTGGAAGAATTTTAAACCATAAACATAGCGACGTAACAAAATTTTATATGGGTAGAACACAAGAAATGTCAGTTACACAAGAATATTCTATTAGAAGAGTTTTACTGACATTTTTTTATTTATAAAATAGACCAGGAGTGGAATGAACGAGTAGACATTCGCCTGATGATACGCGATTATCGCCGCCCATGGACACTTAACACTAGAGAAGTTACACTTGTAATTTCTCTGGTGTTACGCACTTGCATTCCTGGTTCTTATAATCCCCAAACCCTCTTGTTACTTCTTAGGGGCGATTTCACCATTCGCAATAAAAACTTCGTTTTATAAAACTTAGTTCTCACTAAGCGAGTTCATGCGTCTCGTTTTACGTCGAACGGGTTTCACCATATTAACGCTAATCGCGATAACGAAAACTGAGTTAAAATATTAAAGACGTAAAATATATTTGGAAAAGTGTGTTTTTCTAGAAATTCGATTTCTGTGAACTACCTAATGTGATATTAAACACAAATGAATACTGATTTTATAAATACAAACATGACAACTGTCATCTTATGACACTTCGTACATGATAGCTCTTGAACGCGTTCAACGAAGTTAAACCGAAGAAATCCGGCGTTCAGAACCTAAACTCAGCTTAGCTGGAAACGTGTTTCGTTTACGTTGGTGAAATGCAATTCGGAGTTATAAGCGCGTTTAAACGTGCAAAGCGAGTTTATTGTATACTGAGCGCGTTCAATTTCATTGGTGAAATTGCCCCTTACAAAGTTAGGAGTTGCAGGGCCTGTCTCATAATCTATACTATCTATACTAATAATATAATAAAGAGGAAAAGTTTGTTTGTTTGTTTGCATTGAATAGGCTCCGAAAGTACTGGACCGATTAAATTTGGCACAGATGTAGAGTAGACCACGGGGAAGGGCATAGGCAAAATTTTTATCGCGGGAAAATGTCCGGTTGCTACGAAATTAACTTTTGCGACATCTAGTCTACTGAGAAGAGTCAGATATCTTATATGGATGCTTTGTCTGTATCATGCTCTTTCGCTCAATATAAAATAGCGGCGACAAAACTCCCGAATAAACTATTCGGCACGTATTAAACGATTGCAAAATAGGCTTTTAATATCTTTAAATAGGAGAATTATAAAAAAAAAAAAAAACAAATTAGGTACTGTGATGTAATGATCTCTAATTTTTGTTTCTATCTTTCAGCAGTTATCCAAAATTACAGCTGTTATTCAATAAACTTAAATCTCTTGACAAGAATATTACAATAATTCTACTAAATAGGTACTATATAATGTTCACGTAACCTGTGAAGGGGCTGAGATCACTTGCAATTGTTTTTAACCTTTTATGTAACAACTAACGAACTATATTTGTAAGGTAATTGACCAAAGCTTTCTAGTAACATGCAACAGCATGTACTGCCTAATTTAACTATATAACTCCCACACTAGTTGTAGTTCTGATTTAGTTTTCGGGTATGTGCTATGTAATAATGTAATAATTCACAGCCTCCGCGGTCCAGTGGTTGGAGCTTGGCTCTCGACTCGGAGGTCGTGGGTTCGATTCCCGCATTGGAAAAACAAAAAAATTTGAAAAAATATCAACTGATTTGAGATAACTATAGTTATTAATGTAATATTAGAATATCCTTATATTATTAAAAGGAAAGATTTGTTTGTTTGTATATTTCTATGATTATTTTTGCATTGAATAGGCGCCGAAAGTACTAGACCGATTTTGATGAAATTTGGTACAACCGCGGGCAAGGACATAGGCTACTTTTTATAGTAGCAAAATGTAGAGTTCTCTCGAGATTTCCTTTTGTGCGCACAAAATAGTTTTGGCTAATCGTCATTCCTCGCATCGATCTGAGTTCGATTTTATAAACAGTTGTAAAAAGTGCACCGTCGTGGCCACATCCCTCACTACACCATACGTAGCGGTACAACGCGGTCGTTCGCGATTTTTTCCGAGACATTTTAAATAAAAAAAAAAACGATTTTCTATAAGGCGTTTTTATATTACAAAAAAACTGTTACGCGGTTCTATAGTTAGTTTTTCAATTAAAATTCTTGCGGTCGCGACAACTGTGTTACCGCTTTAGTGATTATGAAAACGGAATACCCAATGGATGAAATGCAGAAGAGTAAGTAGGATGTTATTAAAAAGATAGGAAATATGTATTGTAAATTAATTTATACTAAAAGTCGCCCTGTGATCGCAATTCGTCTACAATAATTAATATAATTTTTAAGTTTGATCTTAATAAAGGTTCTGTAGCCTCTTAGATAGAAAAAGTAAACAAATGTAAATAAATAATAGGACAGATTGACCAACATTAACTCTTAACTGTATCTATTAAACGCACGGTAGTGTGTGTTAATAATAATCTGAGGTAGAGTGTGTTATTGTTATTAATTTTATGTATTTCTAAGTATTATTTGAAAACATATGCCTTCATGCCTCAACACATGTCTTCTGCACACTTTCCTCTACATAAACTTTAAATGCGCAAAATATGATACTCCTAAATTTGCACAATTCACTTAAAACTGTACTAAAAGTTTTTGCTTCACGTATTAATAATATAAGTACCTGAATAACCGAGCTTTAATGGGAATGCTGATAAAAAACATACAAAGAGTAAGAAATATATTTATGTGACCGTGATTCGAACTCACCATATTTCGAAATTTCGAATAAAGCAAAAATTATACATACGCATACTAAACTGCCAATTAGACTAACATACTAGTGTAGAAATTATTGATATATTTTTGCAAGAAGAAAGAAAAACATATATTGCTTAAAAATGCACAGTGTCTTAGGGATAAGACCTATCTAGATCGGTTTTTCTCTCCCAAAACTTCCTGCATACTAAGTTTCATGGTAATACTTGCAGCCCTTCTTGAGATACCGATTATTATATATATACAAGATTGTCTCGTTTAAAGTATGTATAACGCAATATCCATAAATGCGTAGTAAAAATTGCATAAATAAATACTATAATGCATAAATTAATGCACATTGTCGCATTAATTTCAATTCATGTAGAATTCTCCCATCATGTTTATATTTAATGCACACTTGCTGTGATTTTTTTTTTGTTTCTTCATATAAAACTGGTTTCGTGAATTAAAATTTGCGATAGCAATAATCATTTTTGATAACAGTCGTAAACAATAAAATTCCTTTAGCGGTTTAATGCACATAATAAGGAGTAGGCATTTTGTGTCGCGTGTAAAAAAATCATAATTTCTCAGAAAGTCTTCAAGAAGCAGTAAAAAAGGTACCAAAAATATTTTATTTTAAACTTATGAGCACGTTTATAAGCACTTCAAATTTAGCTTTTTACTTTGTGCAACGTTTATAAAAAACACGTAACTTAACACAAGTAAAAGTGGTTTATTTTCATTCGTATCTGTAGAAAGTTTTGCACTTTAGCAACCTTTTTTTATTGTTACCAGCAAGATGTTACAATAATATAATTTATTGCTCTATATAAATTGGAAAGTGTGTAGAGAACGCATCGATAGAATATCGAACAATCGCCTCGGTAAAATTACTAGCGTAAAAGCTTTTTGTTTCTTTTTTATCGAAAGTTATTTTAGACGGAATAGTTTGCACTCTATTGATCAACTTTGGTGTTATTTATATACTCCGTTCAGTGGGCTTAGCACTTATAATTAATAAAAACGTATTCGTAAAATTATCGAATGAAAACTGCATAGGTTTTCATACAACTTTCATTGGATGAATATGAATGAATGAATGAATATTTTTATTGTTTTCTCCACAAAGGTTTTGATATTAGCTACAATACAATTTCGCCTTAACGTTAACACATAACCTATTGGATGAAGTAACGAATGCGATTTTTCTCAATTGTTCGTGCTATAAGCTCACTGATTCAATTTAAAAAAAGATAATGCTACCAATTTAAATGTGACTTATTTACAGTGTCATTAGATCATCTAATGACAAATTTATATAACATTTTTTCAAAGATTATATTAGGAAGAATAACAAAAAATCTGGAAGAAAATCAGCCCCGCGAACAAGCTGGTTTTCGCAAAAATTATTCTACTATAGATCACATCCAAGTAATAACACAACTAATACAAAAGACAAAAGAATATGGAAAAACGTTATACATGTGTTTTATAGACTACACAAAAGCATTTGATTCTCTACATTTCGAATCTTTATGGATTTCACTAATACAACAAGGAGTTGAACAGAGTTATATTAATATTATTAAAAATATTTACAAAAAATGTCAATCCAAAATACGACTAGAGCGTGAAGGCGAAGAATTTCCCATTCAAAGAGGAGTAAGACAGGGAGACCCTCTGTCTCCAAAAATATTTTCAGCTGTGCTCGAATCTATATTTAGAAAGCTAGATTGGGATAAGAAAGGAGTACTTGTGGATGGAGAACTACTAAACCACCTGCGCTTTGCAGACGATATTGTAATCTTCGCAGAAAATGCTACTGAATTGGAGAGCATGGTGACCGAATTGGCAGTAGAAAGTCGAAAGAAGGGATTAACAATGAATAAATTAAAAACAAAAAATTTAACTAATGGAGAACCTCTGGAAATAATAATAGAAAACGAAAAGATAGAGTATGTTAAAGAATATATATACCTAGGACAGCTTGTATCGTTCGAAAACAACACAGAAAAAGAAGTAAAAAGAAGAATAACTCTAGCTTGGAAAAAGTTTTGGTCACTAAAAGAAATTATGAAGAACAGAAATATAGATATAACAATAAAGAAAAAAGTTTTTGAAGTTGTGATATTGCCATGCCTAACATACGGCTGCCAGACGTGGTCCTTGAGAAAAGAAGATGAAGAAAGTATTGCCATATGCCAACGAAAAATGGAAAGAAGTATGCTAGGCATCAAATTGTCAGATAGGTAAATAGCATAAGTATTAGGAGAGCAACGAAAATAATAGATGCAAGAAAAAGAGTAAGATTACTTAAGGCGCTCTTACCCTAGAAATACGCTTCTTTCAAAAATTTTTTGAGACGAATGGATACATTTTAGCGCAGCAAAAAAATATATGTTAATTTTGATCATATTTGCTAGGGGACCTTCGTTTTCAAAACACGTTATCTGAAAAATTTCTCGATAAAAAAAATCATAAAGTAACCATTAAAATATAAATTCTTGGAGTTGTAACTGTATTATTTGTGAACAGAAATGAGAAAATTATTTGCAGTTTCGTAAAACATAATAAAAGGAAGGGAATTGTTGTTTTGATTTTTCGTTTAGAATGTGATATTTGTTAGTATTAATTTATTTCAATGATAAATAATTCGTACGAGTCGAATGAAACATCGCGAAATGGCGACCTGTCATTCCTTTTCTTTCATATCTATTGAATAAGACAGTACCGGCTTAGGCCTCTTGCTAATGAGACGTATGTCAAAATTTTCCCCTCTTTTCTGCTCAAAAATTATTCGAATTTATTGTTGAAAGTCCGTTCAAATTTATTTTACCTCCGAATGGACCTTTATGTCGTCTGCATAAAGGTCAAGTCGGGGGTAAATATTAGTTTTTCTTTCGTTGAGTAATACTTATAATATATACGTAATTTCGCTATCTGACGTAAGACGCTTGGTAGCCCTTTGGCTTTTTGCGTTGTTGCGACCAATTGGTCTCGGGTTCGAATCCCGGTCAGACGATTTTTTTTCTTTTTTTTTGTCGCACTATAAAACTCCGAGCGATGAGCGATGCTTGTTTTCCCAGTAATAAAAGTATATGGTTAATTATGTACTTATTTTATTACTAGTTACTTTAAGTTGTTGTTAATATTAGTGTAGATGATATTATATAAAATATGAAAAGATTATATTCGATGAATGACCAAATTTTTAGTCCAGTTTTAAGATGGAGGTACAAAAACTCTTTATAAGTAGGTACTAGGGAGACCGAGCTTTGGTCGTAGTTTTAGTACAACGATAAAAATTAATAAAAATAAAAAAAATATATTAAAGAAAAACAAAGACATTATAAGAATCACAAAAATAATATTTATCTTACCGGGATTTGAACTCACCACCAAAATTCAAACGTCGGTACGCAAACCGAGCTGCCAGTCAGACTGACGTAAAATAATCGAAATTATTGATATTATTTATTACACGACGAAAGAAAAAACATATTTGATTCAAAATTGACAACATTGATTGACAACAGAATATGTAAATATATATATACCTAAATATTATTCTGTTGGTTTGTAAAGTTTATACATATAATTATATCAATTATTATAATCAATTCTAATTCTAATCACCATGAGCAGATATTAGGAACATGTACTTATTCAGTAATCTACGTTTATTTTTACTAGCTTTTGCCCGCGACTTCGTCCGCGTAAAGTTCGGTTTCCATAAAAAAATTTAACCCCTTTGTTACACCCGTAGGGGGCGAATTTTCAAAAATCCTTTCTTAGCGGATGCCTACGTCATTACAACTATCTGTGCCAAATTTTAGCAACATCTGTTCAGTAGTTTTGGTTGTGCTTTGATAGATGAGTCAGTCAGGTTTGCCTTTTATATATTTAGACAAGGTGATGCCCGCGACCTCATGCGCGCAAAAGGAAATCTCGATGGAACCGTACATTTTTCGGCAATAAAAAGTATGCCTATGTGCTTCCCCGTTGTCTATTCTATATCTGTCCTAAATTTCATCAAAATCATTCCAGTAGTTTCGGAGCCTATTCAATGCAAACAAACAAACATACAAGCAAATAAACCTTCTCTCTGTATTATATTAGTAATAGATTAAATAAAACAATATTTACAATTAATATGATGTAGCCGAAGAGACTATTTGGTTAAACCACAAATGTCAGAAACTAGGTATTTGAAATTGTATTTTTTTTTTGCTGTCAGATAGCCGAAGTTTCATGTAATATGTAGAATGGGAATATTTGATATTGAATTTTATTGTGTATTTATGTATTGTATAAAATCAGTCGATAAAATTTAGCTTTGTGCTACGCGAACGAAGTTGCAGGCAAAAGCAAGTTTAGATTTTGTAACCGCTGAAAAATGCGAAATATATAAAATTTTGAAATGTCGTCCTAGGAAGAAACGTCAATGTGTGTGATGTCATAATCTATACAGATAAATAAAATTGAAGTGTCTGATTGTAATTTAAAATTAACAGCTTTTCACTTAATGCATATAAAAGTATATTCGGTACTCACAATAAAATACCAATTTTTAAAATTATTGTCTGTCCGTCTGTCTGTCTGTCGGTCTGTCTGTCTGTTTGTTTCGGCTAATCTCCGAAACGGCTGAACCGATTTTCATGGGACTTTCACTGGCAGATAGCTGATGTTATAAGGTCTAACATAGGCTACTTTTATTTTGGGGTTCCGTTTTCGTTAGTTCTATGCAAACGAAGTTGCGGGCATCAGCTAGTGTGTAATGTGTTACATGTTGTAGTGCGTATTCTGCAGTACTTCGACCGCATATTATAATAATACTAGCTATCCCGGCAAACTTCGTACCGCCTTAGAATTAAATTTGTTGACGTACTGACTTCTGACAGCAGCGCCACCTACCAGGTCCGATTGCAAATCTAAACCATTCTCGAATCAACTTGAAGACACACAAAATTTTTCATTACTTAATATGGGTACAGCCGTTTAGGAGTTCAGTGACTTAATTGAGCTTTTTTTTTTAGTTTTTTTTTACCCTTTAACTACTTACTAAAAAACTTAACTTTCTCAAATCACAATGGCTAAATTTGGCACAAAATTAGGAATTAGACTTCTTATAATTGACCTAGACAGAAAATACTAATAGACATTTTGAAATATATTAAATTGTGATGAGATTTGAACCTAGACGCTACGCTTTGCTTTAGGCGGGCAAAATACCGCTAGGCTATGAAGCACATTACGATTTTATCGAAATTACGCTTTTGTACATTATAGACACATCACTTTGACGTATTTCGCATGAAGTCCCCCGCAGTAACGGGGGCGGCACGTCCCCCACTCATCTCCTTCACCCCCTCGAATACTTCATAGTTGACTACTCACAGCGCCTTAAATCCAATCCATAAAACATTGCGACGAACAAATCTCACGCATACGTCGCTCACTGCTCGCGCGCGAGTCCCTCGTAATTGGCCCGTTTAAGGCGCTCTTACCCTAGAAATACGCTTCTTTCAAAAATTTTTTGAGACGAATGGATACATTTTAGTGCAGCAAAAAAATATATGTTAATTTTGATCATATTTGCTAGGGGACCTTCATTTTCAAAACACGTTATCTGAAAAATTTCTCGATAAAAAAAAATCATAAAGTAACCATTAAAATAGAAATTCTTGGAGTTGTAACTGTATTATTTGTGAACAGAAATGAGAAAATTATTTGCAGTTTCGTAAAACATAATAAAAGGAAGGGAATTGTTGTTTTGATTTTTCGTATAGAATGTGATATTTGTTAGTATTAATTTATTTCAATGATTAATAATTCGTACGAGTCGAATGAAACATCGCGAAATGGCGACCTGTCATTCCTTCTCTTTCATATCTATTGAATAAGACAGTACCGGCTTAGGCTTCTTGCTAATGAGACGTATGTCAAATTTTTCCCCTCTTTGCTGCTCAAAAATTATCCGAATTTATTGTAGAAAGTCCGTTCAAATTTATTTTACCCCCGAATGGACCTTTATGTCGTCTGCATAAAGGTCAAGTCGGGGGTAAATATTAGTTTTTCTTTCGTCGTGTAATACTTATGATATATACGTAATTTCGCTATTTGACGTAAGACGCTTGGTAGCCCTTTGGCTTTTTGCGTTGTTGCGACCAATTGGTCTCGGGTTCGAATCCCGGTCAGACGATTTTTTTTTATTTTTTTTTGTCGCACTATAAAACTCCGAGCGATGCTTGTTTTCCCAGTAATAGAAGTATATGGTTAATTATGTACTTATTTATTATTAGTTACTTTAAGTTGTTGTTAATATTAGTGTAGATTATATTATATAAAATATGAAAAGATTGTATTCGATGAATGTCCAAATTTTTTATTCAAAGTTTTAAGATGGAGGTACAAAAACTCTTTATAAGTAGGTACTAGGGAGACCGAGCTTTGGTCGTAGTTTTAGTACAACGATACAAATTAATAAAAAAGAAATAAAAAAATATTAAAGAATCACAAAAATAATATTTATCTTACCGGGATTTGAACTCACCACCAAAAATCAAACGGTACGCAAATCGAGCTGCCAGTCAGACTGACGTAAAACATCCGAAATTATTGATATAATTTATAACACGACGAAAGAAAAAACATAGGTATTTGATTCATAATTGACAACATTGATTGACAACAGAATAAGTAAATATAATATATATACCTAAATATTATTATTCTGTTGGTTTGTAAAGTTTATACATATAATTATATCAATTATTATAATCAATTCTAATTCTAATCACCATGAGCAGATATTAGGAACATGTACTTATTCAGTAATCTACGTTTATTTTTTACTAGCTTTTGCCCGCGACTTCGTCCGCGTAAAGTTCGGTTTCCATACAAAATTTTAACCCCTTTGTTACACCCGTAGGGGGCGAATTTTCAAAAATCCTTTCTTAGCGGATGCCTACGTCATTACAACTATCTGTATGCCAAATTATAGCAACATCTGTTCAGTAGTTTCGGTTGTGCTTTGATAGATGAGTCAGTCAGTCAGGTTTGCCTTTTATATATTTAGACTAGGTGTTGCCCGCGACTTCATGCGCGCATAAGGAAATCTCGATGGAACCGTACATTTTTCGGCAATAAAAAGTATGCCTATGTGCTTCCCCGTTGTCTATTCTATATCTGTCCTAAATTTCATCAAAATCATTCCAGTAGTTTCGGAGCCTATTCAATGCAAACAAACAATCATACAAACAAATAAACCTTCTCTCTGTATTATATTAGTAATAGATTAAATAAAACAATATTTACAATTAATATGATGAAGCCGAAGAGACTATTTGGTTAAACCACAAATGTCAGAAACTAGGTATTTGACATTGTATTTTTTTTTGCTGTCAGTGCAAGTTTCATGTACCTATGTAGAAGGGGAATATTTGATATTGAATTTTATTGTGTATTTATGTATTGTATAAAATCAGTCGACAAAATTTAGCTTTGTGCTACGCGAACATAGTTGCGGGCAAAAGCAAGTTTAGATTTTGTAACCGCTGAAAAATGCGAATTAAATAAAATTTTGAAATGTTGTTCTAGGAAGAAACGTCAATGTGTGTAATGTCATAATGTGTATCCCACCAAAAACATTCTGTAAAAAACTAGCCAAGTCTCGATGGAGCTGCTTGTTTATCTCTAAAAAGTGATGAAATCTAGACAAAGTCGTGCCAAGTCTAAGGTTCCTTACTGCGATTTCTTTATTATTATAGTTAATATTGTGTGACTTGGCCGTTGAACATTATTTATACGTTAGTGGGTACAAGTCAATTTTGTTTACACGTTATATCTGTTATATCTATTGTAACTACCTATGTTTGTTATGCGAGATAATAGCCCATACTGGTATTGGTAATTGGACGCTAGTGTCTCGTTTTAGGCTGTTGTTGATTGTACAACACATGTATTGGAGCAATGGTGTCATGGAGCCCCTTTTGTACCCTTCAACGGCCAAGTCACACAACATTAACTATAATAATAAAGCGACCTATGCGTAGAACAAAGTCTGATGTGATCATAGAGCAAAAGTGCGTTTTTTGGATAAATGAAATAAGGAATCAAAGCTCTACAGACTGACATTTTAATTTTTTTTTTATCTGGCTTATTTTCGGAAATACAGAATCGTACAACATCTTATTTGATGTAAGCTCCATGATAAAATGCACCTAGTGTTCATAGGATGGAGAAATTGAGGCGCGCACGCCGCGGGCGCCTCGCACGATCTTCACTTCAGGCGTTGTCGAGCGGAAAGAAGGGTTTTTTGCGTCATGTGTGTGATTTTTTTTCGGTTTGACGAAAATTATAATTTTACTAATTATTGCGTACTAAAAGTATTTCTGAGATGTCATGCTTACGGATAATGCTGGATATGCTTTAAGAAGAGAAGAAAAAGAGCCTGAACGTAGTCCTTATTTTTCAAATAAGCAATATATTTTTATGAAGAACGGTGTATATCCGGGTAAGCTGATTTTTTTACTTAAATTATTCTTCAAATTTAGTATTATCATGCTTTGAAATTATAGTTTTTTACTATTCCGCTTTTTAAGCTCATAAATAGAAACGGGAAATCTATATTCATATAAGACATTTTTTGACGAAAAGTTAGAAAAATACACTTTAGTTCGAAAAGTATGATTAGTTTCATGTTTATTTATTAGGTAAATATTTGTCGTGTTATCAATAAAAGTTGACGTACCAAATAGTTGAGATTATAAGTAATATTAGAACTATGTAAGACTAATACTTTAGAATTTCTAAAAGTTTCATGTAACTATAGGACGTTTTTTTACGGAATCACAGAATAGTTACAATACAATTTGTCAGTTCGATATGCAGATAGGACGTTATAGCCTGAATAATGACATCAGTTAGGACGTTGTTCTTTTAAAAATATCGTTAAATATAAATATATTTCATATTAAATAAATAAAAATAGTTTAAAGCTGCGTTACCTTACAATATATACACATTTGTACCCTACAAATTCGGCGAATCATATAACATTATGATCGACAGTTTTTAGTTCTGTACTGCGATGTTCATTAAACCTTGTATATTCAAACTTTTTCTAATAGCGACGCACCTCCTAATCGATGGATTCTCTCATTAGTAGATGAATAATGAGAGAATTTATGGCCTTCGACCATCAATACTTTCTTTAAAAGCTACTCCTAGTTTCGAAAAATCACCTTTAATACAACTTAAAGACTTAGAAAATTCTGACCATAGGTTCTGATCATCAGTTGATCAAGAAATGTCGGTACTAACTCCTATGCAGTCTCCTGCTGATAGTCATTCCACCTATGACAGCGTTTTCAGGTCCAATTAAGAAGATAGTAGTATACAATTTAATTAATATTATATCTAGCAATATCTCGAAAGTATAATCTAGAAAAATATCCAAAACCTGCAAGCAAATGTGTGAGTTTTCCTTTTTACCATGCATAATGCAAGTCTATTGTTGCTCTTTTATTTAATTATTTCTAATAATTATTCCAGCACGCTCGGTCAAAAGCCTTTGACCACTATCTAAAAGGTGTTTTGCAAAATGTGATCATATGTAACTCTGAAACGGGGTACAAAGTTTGACTCAAACTGGACGTAACTTTGAGAATCGGTACAAAGTTTGACTCAAACTGGACGTAAATTTAAGAATCGGTACAAAGAATACATCGCGTCTTATAAAAATGGTTATCGTGATAAATCACATACTGCTAAACACCTTTTAGATATGTTAAATCACTATAGTGTAAGTACCTGAGGCCATTCCTATAAGGTGTTACAGAAAATATGATAATGTATACATAGATATACACTACCACATTCAGGATAATCGATTTTATAGACACTTGATTGATACTTTAAATCAATCCGAACCTTATTATGACAAAATTGATTTTGTATGTATTATTTCTCCTGAATGCGACATGCTTATTATAACGGGATTATGGCCATTACAATATTATGGTTATTTTTCATTATTTTGGATAAACGTGCAGATACCTCCCCCCCATGTAGGTTAAACTGAACTTATACCTATCTAATTACATTATACAACATAGCTAGAAAGCTTAGATACAGTACCAAAGCAGTTTAATTTATAACTACGTTTTAGAAAGGGTTAGGTGTTAACATATCGAGCGAGGTCAGTTCCGATATCATCTGGAGGGCAAGGCCAAGTTAGCCTCCAAGAAGCTTGGTGTTCTGAACAGGTCAAAGCAGTATTTCAGTCCGGTCCAACGCCAACTCTATAAGGCGCAGGTTCGGCCTCACATGGAATACTGTTCTCATCTTTGGGCAGGGGCGCCAAAGTACCAGCTTCTCCCTCTAGATCGTATCCAACGTAGAGCCGCTCGAATTGTCGACTGCCATAGTATTTCAAACAGACTTGACTATGTAGCATCACTCTGCATCCTCTATCGGTTATATTACGGGGAGTGCTCCAAGGAATTGTTCGGACTTATACCTGCTGCAACTTTTCGCCACCGTTCCAAGCGACAAAATATTTATCATCTTCATCACCTTGATGATTGATCACCCGAAGCTTTCTGCCGCGCACTGTAAATCTCTGGAATGAACTATCGCCAGCAGTATCCGGACCATTACGACCTGCAAACCTTCAAGAAGGGAGCATATTCCCTCCTAAAGACCGGCAACGCACTTGCAACTTCTCTGATGTTATCACTTATGGTAACGGTACGGTACCGTAAGCACTACGGTAATCGCTTTCCATCAGGTGATCCGTTTACTAATTTGCCCCCTAGTTTAATAAAAAAAAAAAGTTTTAACTGTTTATAAGTTTAAATTTTGTTTTGGGCTTGATGTATTTTTTCAAACAATATTTATTTTTATGGGCATATCTTAGAGATTTTAATTTTTTTGTAGGTTTTAGACTATGGTAACTAGTATTTTAATTTAATTTTAAGTAAGTCCCTAATACTGACTATGGATTAATTATAGTTCAAAACACCACCTTTTTGAGATTTTTTAATGTAAATAAACGATTTTTAAAAATAATTATGTATTATAATTCATTTATACGCAGTGTGGATAGTGCTATATCAAAATAATAGATTATGATTATTCACATAGGACTTAAAAATGTCGGATAACTCCAACAAAAAACGAATCATATGAATATAGAACCGCGTTTCATTCAAATGTCTCCGTAAAACAACGTAATATGATCACTACGAACTCTCGCTTCTCCGCTGTAAAACGTCCTAGCTTGATATAGAACTCGTTATCTGAGTAAATATAATAATTAGTAATAAACAGTATAAAGTGGTTAACTAGACTAGGATGTCATAATAACATACCAAAATTTCAAAAATAAAAGTCTCACCGTTTATAAGTTATTCAAGTCGCAAAACTTGTTTTGCCTCTACTGAAAAGTAGCAATTTTTCAAATCGGACTTTGTTCTACGCATAGGTCGAAAGAAATCGCAGTAAGGAACCTTAGACTTGGCACGACTTTGTCTAGATTTCATTACTTTTTAGAGATAAACAAGCAGCTCCATCGAGACTTGGCTAGTTTTTTACAGAATGTTTTTGGTGGGATTTCACTTCTTTTTGTAGAAACGTGGGCTTATTGATTTATGTTACTAGATTTTAGTGTAATTTGCTTATTTAATGTTCGAGTAGAATAAAGTTAATCGTTCGACTATTTCTTCTTGTAAACTTGTATAAGTATAAAAGACAGTCTAGCCTTATCCAGAGTTTTCCTTTAATTTTATTTATATGCGTATTAAAAGCAGAAGGGGAGGCATTCGCCCAGTAGTGGGGCGCTACGGGCTAGATTAAATTAGAAGATGTGTCCCACTTCGCTGGATTTTTGCAATGACAGTTGATTTTTTATGTACCAATAGTAGAAGGGGGGGAATTACCATAATAACTCTAAATCAGTTGAGACCAGCTGAGGGTTCTTCATCAGATACTTCTGACCTTCGATTTTTGACATCAAATGAAGCGGCCCACCAAGTTGAATATTTTTTGTAAAGGCGGTATGTCGATCTCTAATAGTTTGGTTGGGATCTTGTGTTTTCTAATCAAGGTCACCAGGTACTCTAGATCTTCGATTATCCTAGTTTTTATAGTTTTCCCTTAATGTGGCCATTAAACCCTAACTCTGTACCAAATTTCAGCTCTCTGAGTTTATGGGAAGTACTAGTTCTATTCTGATGATCATGAGTGAGTGACTGAGTGAGTGAGTGTCATAAATGCGAAACTTTGCTTTCGCTTAACTTTGGAGCTAAATTTTGGATTTTAAGTATGTGATTATAGTTTACTGGATGACGAAAATTTTTGCGTTCTGGTCTTATCCAGAGGTTCTCAAATAGAGGCCTGAAAATGCGGCGAAATGGTTCCAGTAAAGAATGGTACGGCAGTGTTTGCTTCGCGCTCGACTTGGCGGGGGCACTGCCGTGCCCCCAGATCGACGTTCTGGTCTTATCCAGAGGTTCTCAAATAGGGGCCTGAAAATGCGGCGAAATGGTTCCAGTAAAAAATGGTACGGCAGTATTTGCTTCGCGCTCGACTTGGCGGGGGCACTGCCGTGCCCCCAGATCGATTATCCTAGTTTTTATAGTTTTCCCTTTATGTGACCATTAAACCCTAACTCTGTACCGAATTTCAGGTCTCTGAGTCTATGGGAAGTACTAGTTCTATTTTGATGATCATGAGTGAGTGAGTGAGTGAGTGAGTTTCATAAATGCGAAACTTTTCTTCCGCTTAACTTCGGAACTAAATGACCTACAGACTTGAAATTTTGGATTTTAAGTATGTGATTATAGCTTACTGGATGACGAAAATTTCTGCGTTCTGGTCTTATCCAGAGGTTCTCAAATAGGGGCCTGAAAATGCGGGGAAATGGTTCCAGTAAAGGATGGTACGGCAGTGTTTGCTTCGCGCTCGACTTGGCGGGGGCACTGCCGTGCCCTCAGATTGTGTAATGTGTTACATGTTGTAGTGCGTATTCCGCAGTACTTCGACCGCATATTATAATAGTACTAGCTATCCCGGGAAACTTCGTAGTCTTCGTACCGCCTTAGAATTAAATTTGTTGACGTAGTGACTACTGACAGCAGCGCCACCTACCAGGTCCAATTGCAAATTTAAACCATTCTCGAATCAACCTGAAGACACATAATTTTTTTTATTAAAATCGGTCCAGCCGTTTAGGAGTTCAGTGACTAAATTGAGCTTTTTTTTAGATTTTTTTTTACCCTTTAACTACTTACTAAAAAGCTTAACTTTCTCAAATCGCAATGGCTAAATTTGGCACAAAATTAGGAATTAGACTTATTATAATTGACCTAGACAGAAAATAGACATTTTGAAATTGTAATGAGATTTAAACCTAGACGCTACGCTTTGCTTTAGGCGGGCAAAATACCGCTAGGCTATGAGGCACATTACGGTTTTATCGAAATTACGCTTTTGTACATTATAGACACATCACTTTGACGTAAATCGCATGAAGCCCCCCGCAGTAACGGGGGCGGCACGTCCCCCACTCATCTCCTTCACCCCCTCGAATACTTCATAGTTGACTACTCACAGCGCCTTAAGTGGCACTGGGCAGGACACGTATGCAGGATGAGCAACAACAAATGGACCAAACGATTAACGGAATGGGTACCAAGAGATAGGAAAAGGAAAAAAGGAAGACCATATAAAAGATGGAAAGACATTTTTAACCTGAGATGTGGACCTTTATGGATGCGAATGGCGCGGGATAGAGATTTATGGAAGGATTTAGGAGAGGCCTACGCCGTAGAGGCGACTACTACTTAAAATAAATTTAAATTACTTTAACAATATTATTTATGTACTTACTTATTATTGTGAGCTTAGCATGTAAAATGGTAGTAGAGAATAAAGGCTATTTTTATTTTATTTTATTTTATTTATTTACAGTGCAATAAAGGAATACAAAAAAAATACATTAACCTGGTCGGATTTCTTACAAGGCGCACTTGCTGTGCCTGAAATAAATCGATAGTATTCTGAAGAAGTAAAAAAGGAAGACAGTAATTACTGCTTGTTAAATACGAAAGTGAGAATTTTATAGAACTTGCATGAAGGATACCTCGGTATTTCAAGTTATTTAGATTATCTCGTGTGTGTAGAATATTCTGTAGTGTATCTGTCTCAGTATGGTCTCGGCAAAGAATACTGAATGCATTTTGTAGAGCGCGACTATTTAGAGTTTCATTACGATACCTACATAACAATCGAGATAGAAGAGTTGACTTTTAAAAACTGGGCAAATGCGAGTCAGACTTGCGTACGTAGGGTTCCGTTCCATTATCTATACTAATAATATTATAGAGAGGAAATATTTGTTTGTTTGTTCGTACTATGTTGCCCGCAATCTCGTGCGCGCAAAAGGAAATCCCGCAGGAACCGTACTTATCGCCTCGATAAAAAGAAGCCTATGTCCTTCCTCGTGTTCTACTTTATTTATGTGCTACGTTTCATCAATATCGGTCCAGTAGTTTCGGAGTCTGTTAAATGCAAACAAACAAATCAATAAATATTTCCTTTTATAATATTATTACTATAGATAATAGTACGGAACCCTTCGTGCCAGAGTCCGACTCACAATTCGCATGAAAATAATACATTAATTAAATTCATGTATAGGAAATGCAAGACCCGTCACCCGACATATTATCTAAAAATGTTTTATGTTAATATTATATTCAGACAAAAACTGTTATTTACAATGAAAATAATACTATTTATCAATTAATAACCCGTTTAAATTAAATTTGAATAGGTAATTAATTGATATTAAGTCGTTAAATACGATAACTACGTGTAAAACCATGTTGCTAATTGTAGTTCGGCTAATTCGGCCAATGTCGGTTGCCATTTGAAAAGTAGTGTTTCATTCCAATTCTAAAACCATATCTGCGGATTGCCATCAGCCGCTGTAAAAGGAAGTGTCCTGGATCTGTCTAACACAGGACACTCCCCACGACCGGCCGGTCTTCCTCATAAGATACCGGACTTCCAACTAGAATAGGGGGCACTCTGACAACCTGAAGCGCCCCCCTCGACGCCGGGACTAGCTAAGCCGGGGAGGTTTCCATCCTCTCCCGAAGCCTCGTAGGACTGGAGGCGCCTCCGCACTCCTGTCTCCTGCGGAACAGAGAATGGATCGATCTCTCTGTCCCGCTCCGCGGCCTCCTTTTGTGAGATAACATATTCGCAGAAAGAGACCGCCGCCTGCCAGGCGTCATCGCTCTCGAGCATGCAGCGCACCACACTCGAAAGCGAGAGGTCCTGTCATGAGATCGTGGCGCTGCATGGCCCATCGGTCACACATCTCAAGGGTGTGCTGAGCCGTGTCCTCCGCAGCGCCACATTGGTGGCAGGCTGGCATAGGTGAGGGATCACAGTAATAATACACAATACTTCTTGCACTATTTCCACTTTAATAAGTATTTTACACTTTAATAAAATACTTATTAAAGTGGAAATAGTGCAAGAAGTATTGTGTATTATTACTGTGAAACATGAATTTCCACCAAGAACCTACAGTACAATCAATAACATATTTAGGTGAGGGATGTTTTCTTGTGGTGCATCCACGCCGCAAGAACCGGACGCCGTACGTTCGTTCTGATACCTTCAGATAGCATCGTGAAATCCTAAACTAATATTATAACAATATATTTGCTCTTATACCAAAAGAATGCTTGCATTGAGCAATATTATAATAGAAATATCAAGTATGATACCACGTACTCGTACGCGACATCTGAACAAACACCACCACGTCTACGGATTTTGAAACAATGTCAAGTATTCAATGTTTAATTAAACCACTCTACGGCTGCTGTGGCCGAACTAATTTGAGTCGTATTAATAACTAGCTTTTGTCAGCACGTGGGAACGCCGTAATTTTCCGGGATAAAAAGTAGCCTATGTTTTAATCCAGAGCCTAAACTACTATCATACCAAATTTCATCGAAATCCGTGTTCAGTAGTTTTTGCGTGAAAGAGTAACAAATATCCATCCATCCATCCTCACAAACTTTCAATTATCAATGTCGATTACCTTTTTCCGACCTTGAAATAAGAGTTCTGAATATGGAGATAGATACACCGTAATTACTTCTCAGCTCTCACGCGTGGCGGTCAATTTACTATTTTTATTTTCATAATGCCATATACATTGACCATTTTGTATTGTTGGTTTTCGTAGATTACCAAAATAGTAATTTCGTAGTAATCTCGCTTAAATAGTGTCATAATTGATTTATAATGACTTTGTAAAGATGATGCGTATGTCGCAGCCATCTAGTTATATTCAGCAGACAGAATAACAACTAGCCAATTCATTAAGCGTTACGTTTAACTAGATGGCTGATAGTCGTGTAGTCATTTAGTTAAATTGCATATTGATGATTTTACGATGTTTAGTTAGGGCAAAGATAGTTTAAATTACTAACGGTTAGGATTAGGTTAGGTGACCATGAGCTCACAAATTATGTACGACTGCTTTTAACAGTTTTTTTAAACAAATATTACATAATTTTACCATCATGTAACAGTAATAGTTTTGATACTACTAGCGCTACAATAGGAAAATTCTGAGCTAAATTGAACAATCACTGAGTCTTGATCTGTCATTTGCAAAAGTGAACACTTGAACAGACTAACTTTCAATTCGTCAAGTCGTTATTATTATTAAACGTTGAGCGATTCAAGTTTAAATAACTATCGGTCTACTCATTTCATTGGATGTCGGCGTCTACTAAACTTTGAATTGCTTACTAATTTAACTAAGATGACTGCAATACATACAGTTCATCTCTAGAAGTTTTATAGATTGCCCGTAATCCGTTTCAAACTCAGTCACGGTAAACAATTCTTCATGAAATAGTTAATCAAAAAAGTTTTTGAACCTATCATTTAAATAATATATCAAGGAATAATGGCATCCATTAAAATTAACATTTTTATTATGGGTTTTTCTTAGAGGAACTCTAAAACAGTACCATAGCAAAGAATTGTATATTACTAATGTAATCATAGACCAATCATACATAATATGATTCCTCTATGACTGTTACTAACTGATAATAAGCTAATTTTGAAAAGCCTTACCCTCCTTAAGTCTTAAAATAAAATAACTTCTATTTTCTCTTTTTTCTCTAATTTATTTACTATAATTTGTTTTTTTTTTCACAGGGACGACCTCCATCATCGGGTTGTCTGACGTCACAGACAACAAGCTGATATGGCGGCAGTTGGTGGCGGAGCTTCTGGGGACGTTCTTCCTGACCTCCATAGGAGTGGCGTCCTGCATCACCATCTCCGAGAGCAACGCGCCTCAGGTCACCAGCATCGCGCTGTGCTTCGGTCTGCTCGTGGGCTCTATTGTCCAGGTAAGTGAGTTTTGTGCCAAAGGTGTTACCTGGGAAAATGTCATTTCTAATACAATCCAAATAAATGGTTTGCTACTTCTTAAAACGAAAAGGTTACTGGCTCTAATGTCCAGGTAAGTGACTTTTGTGCTAAAAGTGTACCTGGGAAATGTTCTTTCTAATGTAAACCAAATAAATGGTTTGCTACTTCTGAAAACGAAAAAGTCGCTGCATTTAGTGGCGGGTAACCTCACACACCTTTTTTTCTTAAAAAAAAAAAAAAAGTTCTTTAAAGCTTCTAAAATTGTAATATTAAAACGTAGATGTTACAAATTAATCTGGAAGGTTTCACTAAAGACCGGCAAAGTGCGGATCTCGCGCACGAAGGGTTCCGTTCAAAACGGCAAAGAAACACGTTTTTAATCTTAAAAATATTCAACTGTCTAGCTATGACGGTTCATGAAATACATCAGACAGATGGACGCACAGCAGTCTTTGTTAAAGGTGGCACGGAACTCTAAAAAGTCTAAATGCTAATTTATTAAAAGCTTATTTAATTGTACCTGCACAGTGCACAAGTCAAAAAACAAAAAAAAAACATTGATTAGCATAATACCTTGTTGTCCTTCAAAGGGACTAAGGTCTTAGGCCAGTTTATATGCGATGTTTTTGTGTTTCGTCTTCATCGTATTCACCTATCTTCGTCGTCGTCTATTTTTGACAAAAAAAAACCGGCCAAGTGCGAGTCGGACTCGCGCACGAAAGGTTCCGTACAAAACAGCAAAAAGTCACGTTTGTTGTATTAGAGCGCCCTTACATACCTACTTTATATTTTATTCTGTTTTTAGTATTTGTTAATAAGGCGGCAACATAAATAATTATGTCAACTGTGAAAATATGATAATGAAATTTTGCGATGCAAAGCTCCAGAACCACAAAGGACAAACCTCCATGGACCATGATCTATCTATGACATAGATTCTATGATCTACATTTTAGTTGCGATCTTCGAGACAAAGCTTCATCTCTTGCATCCAGTATTCACAGTTACAGATGTGATAAACGGCTTAAAATCAAAAGTTAACTTATCCGTTATTGAATATTCAAAAGCAACTTATTAAAACTGCTTATCTACTTATTGCCACTATAATGTTTTTTGCGCTTATGTTACGTTTTTCGATCGCTAAAACTAATTTCAATGAACTTTCCTTCGTACTTTGCAGGCTTAGGACTGTCTGAAATCTAAATAATATTAATATAATAATATGAACTCATAAAAATGTTTGTACTTGTTGATAATATTATAGAATAGTATTTCATTTCTTTCAAAGTAGTTCCATAAATTACTGTTCTAATTCCTACGCCTAGTCGTCATTTTTATATTGAACAGTACTTACGACAATAACTTAATAAACTTTATACTAAAACATTACACGAAAAGATTATATTACGTCCATATGGACCATTATTATATTTATTATTTACTTTAAAAGTTCACGGTAAACCACCAAAACGCCACTATAACAATTAAAATACGAATTAATGCGTAACGTAATATAACGTGTTTTCGTCAACCCGCAAAGCGCAACTAACAAAAAGTGAATAAACATGAAAAAGATTATAAGTTATAAGTACAAAAAATAAGCCGTTTATTAAAACTTTAAATAAGTGATGAGCTACATTAAAGAATTTTCACTCTTATTGCGCTGTCATAATTTTTCTTTGCTCATACCACACTTATGGCTTAATGACTATAAATGATATAAACGATTAGTATAAGTGTTAAACGCTTTCGTTTATAAACGACTTTTCAACTTATTTATAAAAGCACGCTTTTCGTTTAAACGGCCATCTCTATTCACAGTGAATGATGATCATACTTTTATTATGAATCAAACTGTTAGTCTCAGTATATGAGTTATGTTTTGCTCCACATTAATACAATATCGTTACCTTCACGTCAGCGTGACAGCCTTTCTCGCGGCGACACGACGCGTCACGACGTCATTGTGACTGTAGCCTTATCATTGTGTACATCGAGTCGTTTATGTAATTGATGATGGCTATTGTTGTAACTTGTAGCTTACGAGTGTAGAACACATTAATATGAAATTGTCTAAGGCATTTTCAAAAAGGAAAACTTGTCCGATTTCCATTGATTAGGCGAATACTGTATTTTCCGGAGTAAATTCAGAGCACTGAAAATGGAATTCTGCTCTAGTACAATAGGGTTGAAAATGAACAGACAAGTGTTGAGTCAAATGACAACTCGATACTCAACACTTCGGTTATAGCGCTTTTGATTGGACAACGCAAACTGCTTTATATTGATAGATAAACTACCGACAAAAAGCTTAGAAACCTAGCATCAGACAAGCCGGTTTCCTCACGGCGTTTTCTTTGCATTCTAGCGTCCGTATAAGGGTCAGTCTCACCCTGACAATACGCGATGCGATATGACTTATGAGTCATACACTGCAGCGCGGTGCAACTTGAAATTAGAACTCTTACAATGAAACGTGTATCTTCGTGTTTAATGAATAAAGTTCAATTTTAAATAGGTAGCTATTTTTAAAAATGCAGCACTACGTCGCGTATCGTTTCGTTTCAGTGTAAATGAACCCTTAGCGTACTAAGAACTGACCATCTTAAATCGAATGCACTCTGTTGCGTCAAGTGATTCATTTGCGTGAAGGATTACAATCGGCCATCGGGAAGTAAATCCAGATAAACCACAGAGCATAGAAACAAGAGATTGTGTCGTGTCCGATACGCGACACCTTCCGCGAATGTCGTCAGACCATAGGTTGTAACTTGTAACGTATTGGACACTTGATGCCTTCGCGGTTCAGCGGTAAGAGCTTTCGACGGCTCCTTCAGGCTTGATCCTGATATTCTTACGCCGCGTTCTTCTCGCCGGTTAGTTCCCGAACCGGTGGTAGAGGCATCAAGTAGGGACAATTCTTTAAGCGTTACTTTGTAACCAATATGGAAATAAAACTTTTTTGATTTTGATTTTATTAAGACCTAAGTTATTTTAAAGACTTGTTACGGTAATTTTAAATAGATTAGATTAGATATAACACGCTATTAAATAGGTGTTAGAGAAGGCGGAATGATACGAGAGAAATTCGCGTCACCTCTTATCTGTTGGTCACCCCCATGGAGCTGGCTGCTCACTTGGTGGAATGCCAGCGCCCGTAGACATCTCGAGGTCTAAAAATGCCACTTGTTTGTGTGTGTGTGCTACGCTACTAGTACTACGTGTTTCATATTATATGTTTCGTATATTTTTTTCCATACAAAAATCGTGAAATGGTAAAATGGCTACATTTGTCAGATGAATGACCAGAGACGATTCTTCTGATTTCATTATATTAGAAAACATCAATTTTAACAATTTTCAATAGAAATGCGTAAAATGGTGCATATAATATGAATTGCTTATGATTCATCTAATGTTCACCTAAAGTGGCCTTTTTAGACCCCCTGCGTGGCATGTAGGTGTGTTGATGCGTGCATCAATTCTTGCAGGTCTAAAATGACCAGATTAATTGTATCGTATTTTTTGTCATGGGATACTCTTCCCAACTTACCTGTCCGGTAGTTGTGGTATAGTATACGCGTACGCGACCCCGGCTTCCCTATCTATTACTGTCCTATCCTTTCCCCTCCTGGGCGGTAATATCCTACATTCCCTATTTCCCACTCTAACTTACCAATCTTCCTTTCCACATCACCCATCCTTCCCTTTCCCTATTCCTACCTTCTCCACCAGTCCGTGGAAACGCAATGGATAATCAAAAATAATTTAATTATCCAAAATGGCGGCGATGTGGTTCGCCACCCATCACGTCTCGTTTCTCGCGGAGCGAAAAGCGGACCATGGAGAGAGGCTTGGATACGATGAATGTAAGAGGAGGAATGGATGGTAAGAATGAATGTGGACGAAGCGAAAGAAGTATGTCAGGATCGTAGCAAGTGGAAAGAAGTGGTCTCTGCCTACCCTTACGGGAAAGAGGCGGTCCTGCCTACCCCTACGGGAAAAAGGCGTGATTATATGTATGTATGTATGTAAACATCAACTATTATATTACAAAAACTGATGTTTTATAGTAGGGGTTCACTTAATGTCGTCATTTTAGACCTGTTGACTTTCATTGAAATGTTAATCAAAATCTCGGAAATGGCTGAAAAGTATTTTCATGAAATTTAGTATACAGGCAAATAAGGGGGAGAAAAATTGATCTAGCTAGGTATCCCTGGGAAATTGCCCATTTTAAAATTATAAATGTTTTTTCTTTCGTCGCGTAATTAAATTAAATTAAAATTAAATTAACTTTTTTGTTGCGTTGTTGCCAAATTGATGTCTCGGGTTCCCGGTCAGACGAGTATGTTTGTGTTTCTTTTTAATTCTTTTATAAGTTTTTATTTATTTTTAATTAATTTATTCTACTTGGGGCATGCTTCACATTCATACATACATATAACGCTTTTTCCCGTAGGGGTAGGCAGAGACCACTTCTTTCCACTTGCTACGATCCTTACATACTTCTTTCGCTTCGTTCACTTTCATCTTATCATTCATTTCATCCATTTGGATAATTAAATTATTTTTATGATTATCCATTGCGTTCCCACGGATTGGCGGAGAGGGTAGGAATAGGGAAAGGGTAGGATAGGTGGCGTGGAAAGGAAGATTGTGTAGAGTGCGAAATAGGAAATGTAGGATATTACCGCCCAGGAGGGCAAGGGTTAGGACAGTAATAGCTAGGGAAGCCGGGCTCGCGTACCCGTATACTATACCACAACTACCGGACAGGTAAGTTGGTATGCTTCACAATCACCTAATAAGTAACGAATAGCTTAACCGAAAGTTTTGTCGCTGCTTACTTTATACTGAGCGACAGAGACAACACTTTGTCACTTATTAGGCGATTGTAAAACTGAACTGTAAAGGCGATTGTATTGGGCCGTAACAGTGATCGCAAAACCTTATACAACTTGCACTTGAACTTTGGCGTAACGTAACACCACTAACTGTCGCAAATTACTTACATAACTCAATTCACGCCATGCGCCATCTTGACTACGCGCTACGGTCTGACGTGCTGTTATTACGCTAGCGGCTAGTACATGTTAGGGACAATTCACACTGAAACGAAACAATACGCGACGCGTCACGCGACGCTGCAGTTTTAAGACAACTATTCAAAATTGAACTTAATTCATTACACAAGAAGATATAACTGATTGAATGAACTGTTGGTTCTTGGTGGAAATTCATGTTCATAATAATTAATAATACACACGACTTTTTATACACAAGAATATACACGTTACATTGTAAGAGTTCGAATGTCCATCGATGAACGCCGGCTGCACGCACGACAAATTGTTACGTTCCGCCTGAGCCGAGGGTGCAAGCGAGAGCGGGGAAGAAGCAATAGAGAGGCACGATCGGCCTAAGCGTTCGGCTTGTGATGACGTTATCTTACTATAATATTATAAATGTGAAAGTTTGTGAGGATGTATGGATGGATGTTTGTTCCTTTTTCACGTAAAAACTACCGAACGGATCTCAATGAAATTTGGTATGGTAGTAGTTTAGGCTCTGGATTAAAACATAGGCTACTTTTTATCCCGGAAAAGTACAGTATTCCCGCGGGTTCCCGATACTATATTTACGCGGACGGAGCCGCGGGAAACAGCTAGTATCCCATAAAATTATCGTCCGTTAACCGACTTAACAGACAACCAATTTTTTTGTAGTGAATATAGTTCAATTTTGAATAGCTATCTTAAAAATGCAGCTCCGCGTAGCGTCGCGTATCGTCGCGGTGTGAACTGACCCTTAGTACAATAGAAAAATAAGTTTTCTACCACGTCATTCCGGACTCCGGAGAATGTTAGGGAAATAATATAAATAAATGAAAGTAGAAATAACTTAAATAAAATTTTTGTTTCTATAAAAATACTCTTTAGCGTATAGTGAAAATGTAGAGTCAATGAAAAAAATCTATAAACTACTAGCTGTCCCGACAAACGTTGTTCTGCCTTAACTATAAACCAAGCCATATCGGTCCAGCCGTTCTTGAGTTTTAGCGAGACTAACGAACAGCAATTCATTTTTCTTATAAGAAAGAAGAAGAAGCAGATGATAAGAAAATAATGATAGTTTATAGATGACCACTTAGTACCTTACCACTTACTTAGCCCAGGACAACAGCCGATACTTGGGGAATACTATGACAGCCTCTGTGGCTCAGTGGTTTGCGCGTCTGTACGTCGCGTCGGCGCTCAAGCCGGAGATCACGGGTTCTAGGGAACCCGCCGAGGGAACCAAATAAGTTTTCAATGTTACTAGGTCATGGATGTGTATTATATAATATGTCTATAACATAATAAGATCCTAAATATATGTATAGTATAAAAGTATTACCTAAACATACTTCCCGTTGTCTGGTCCACAATTTCTTCAGATACTTACCACGGGCCTAGACTGACGTGATGTAATTCATAACCAATTCATCCATAGATATTAAATACTCTCAAAACTTATAGATGTGTCTCCAAGCGTTGAATTATGTACCGTTATGTCAATAAGTACGTGAAGTATACATAATGCATGCCGTATATTATGTACACCGGATGGTAAACTAACATTCCCACGCCCACCTATCTAACTGATATATCTATCAATAAAACTATCATTTAACCAATTTATTTAACGACCATACATGCAGTGAAAATGCGACACGTACAGTACGAATTGGGACAACACATTCAATGTCCGGTCTTTCCCACGGACTCGCTCATGTGTTAAATATGTTACGTGTGTTCCGTTCGATATCGTTAAAAGGCCAATACGAAATAGATGAACGGACCTTGACTCGGAGAATTTAATTTACATTCGCGCAGGTAATTACTATGACCATACGAGTATGGACATGTTTGCGTCTAAAGTGTGACAGCACATTAGTCATTATCTGGAAGATTAACTAAGTTAAGTTTTATACTTATCCTACTAATATTATAAACTACATGTTGCTCGTGATTTCGTGCGCGCAAAAGTTAATTTCGCAGAAACCGTAATCCGTACATTTTTCCGCGATTTTATAACTAGCTATTGCCTGCGGCTCCCAAAGGAACACTGGACTTTTTCGGAATAAAAGTAGCCTATATACCAAATTTTATCAAAATCCGTTCAGTTGTTTTTTTGCATTGAATAGGCTCCGAAACTACTGAACCGAATTTGATGAAATTTGGCACAGATGTAGAGTAGACTACGGGGAAGGACATAAGCTACTTTTTATAGAGGAGAAATGTATGGTTTCTTTTAAATTAACTTTTGCGCGCACGACGTCGCGAGTAACATCTAGTTATTACCTAAAACGAGACGTAGATGCAAAGTTTTAAATAAAAATGACAAATAGCTTATGGTTGGAATTATCTAATGTCAGTGACTAATTCATGACATATTAAGTTCATCACAACTTTTAGGACAAACCGACATTGTATGGATAAAAATGTAAAAAACTTGTCCATCCGTATTTTAACGGCATAAAGTAGCATTTGTTACGTGTCCTGACAAATTTTAATAATAATAATAATCTAGACGTTTACCTTTTAACAAGCTAAAAGTTATCGAGTGCGGTCACGAGCGTCCGTGTCACGAGCCCCGGGCGTTGCGCAATTAGATCGAATTTCCGATATGCCAGCAACATACGTTTATATTAAAATTACCGCTGAATTATAGGTTCCGTTGCATGTTAGTAAACAGATTTATCAGATGTTAGAATTCATGGGCCGACGCAAAATTAAAATTAAACTAGCAAAAAGTGATTTAAATAGAGATTCGAATAACTATAATTTTCATGAAAAATATTACCCGACTAAGTAAATTATGGAGCCTATGTTACCCGGGCAATTATTACGAATCTATTGATACCTCATTTATTGAAATCGGATCAGTAGTTTAGGCGCTACGATGGATCAAACATAGTTGTCACCGTAAAATTGTAAAAACAGTTAGATTGTAATATAACTGGCGAGATTGTAAACATTTGTCGAAATATTATTTAATTACTATATATTTATAATCTAACGAAAAATATTGTGTTTATTTATAAGCAGAATATTCGGGTCCGCATCGCAGTCTTTCGACATTTTATAATTTGTCAATTTCACTAGTTATATTACAATCTAACGGCTTTTACGATTTTACGGTGACACATACATACATAGACTGCCAAAATGTGGCTTCGCCGTAGTCGTGTAAAAATAGATGCTTGTGTCTGTCCATTAAAATACCTACTGTGTACTCGTACAATACATTATGTTGGAGACGGTATAAGAAATTTATACTTTTACTATAAATAGAATAAATATAGTATGAAGGATACGAATTACGAACTACAAACAAATAAAAATCACGTAGAAAAGACGACCTACGGAAGTGGAACCATACACATATAAAACATACTTACACATCGACGGTTAAAATGTTATAATGCATTAACTGACAATAAATAATTGATGCCATTTTTACTGGGGCGCAAAAAAGATAAAAAATTCGGTCGGTTACACAAAGTGACAGTTGGGTTTTGTAGTTTTTTTTCTGGAGTGACAAAAAAATCATAGAGACATGGCAGTGAGCTCACTCGAAGGAGCGAAAAATTTTAAGAAGGACGCCATTTATTTATTCAACTTGTGTCGCTTATGCTCTTTTAACCGTCGACATGTAGATAGTACATATTATAATTTATAGGTAACTCCTTTCAGCTGTTTACTATTTATCAATAGGCGTTATCGTTTCAATGTGAGTTAAAAAGTCAAGGAAAATAAATAATACAATAGCATGACAAGTGTTTATTACACTATTAATATTGGCGGATCATCGGCGAAACATTTGAGAGTATCCTTGTGGCACAAGGTAATAAGTAACGGTATTGATATATTATGTTAATGCATATTATTTAGATATAACTCTTTTTATTATATTTTAAACTAGCTTTTGCGCGCGACTTTGTCCGCGTGGATCCCCATCGCACCCCCGTGGTATTTATTTCGAAAAATAATTATTAGCGGATTTCCACACTATAATAACTATCTTCGTGGCAAAATTCAACGTAATCCGACCAACTGTTGATATTTTACTATACAAACTTTGACCCTCATTACACCCCTTCAGGGGACGAATTTCAAAAAACTATTAAATAATTTTTATTTATTAGCTCGGATAATAAATCTATACTAATATTATAAAGCTGAAGAGTTTGTTTGTTTGTTTATTTGGACGCGCTAATCTCAGGAACTACTGGTTAAAATTGAAGAATTATTTTTGTGTTGGATAGTCCATTCCAGGAAGGCTTTAGAGTTTAGGCTATATAACATCATGCTAAGCTCAATACGAGCAGAGCACCAATCAAGAATGTTTAAAAATCGTTTTTTTTCTTTTCTTTTGAGAGCTTTTGCTGCGTACGCTGCGGAAACGGTTAAAGTTTCGCTAAAATTATGTATGACAGAATCGTTTTCCTTTAAAAGTTCTAAAAAAACCGCTACTGCATATGTCTATCTATTAAGGTTGGCTCACAATAACCTTTTTATGCTAACCAAATTTGTTCTAAAATTAAGCATTATTTGTGAAGGTGTTTAAAAAAAAGATGATATTAATCCTTATCCAAGTAAATACATTATTCATTACAATCATTTCATTTAGAAGAAATTTGCCGTTTACATCATTTGATTTCAATGAGTATTTTAGAAGATATCGCAGTAATGAGATAATCAAGAACGCAATAATAATGTACGGCGCGCGGCGGGCAGTCGTGAGGGGGAAGCGCTTCTCCTACGTAAATAAAGTCGCGTGTAAATTTTAGCGGTATCTAGTAAATAAGCTAGTATCATAGAAATCTGGAAAGTTTTTTTTTTCATACAGATTTTCAACACTTATTTTAAACCCTCAGAGGGTGAATTCTAACAAACCCTGAAACACGTATTTAATTAAATATATTTAAGAGCATGAATCATCGAAATCGGTGCAGAATGATTTCTCAACCCCTATTTCACCCCTTTTAGGGTGGAATTTTTCAAAATCCTTTTGTAGTATACGTCTTCATTGTAATTTAAAACTACATACTGTCCAAATTTCACTTTTCTACTATAAGCGGCTACGGCTGTGCGAGCGTCTTCACGTTAATGAGTCAGTCAGTGGGGACATCTGGTTTTATATTATATAATATGTAGAATATAATATATATAGATCAATATATAATAATAGTAGTAGAATGCCCATCTCGCGCCATCTTATCTTAAACCTAGGTTAGTATCTAGGCATAGTTTGTCACAAATTAAATATCGTTGATTGACAGATAAGTCTAAGCTAGGCAAACGATTGATATTTAACGACTATAATTTTACCTTGCGGCCGCGTTTTAAATTGTTGACTGTAATGCGATTATGGTTATAGGCATAACTTATGTGTATCAAAACGTCAATTTTAATAGGCATTCTCGATTATTTGATTTGTGATCGTGATCTATTAAATGGGCCAAGATCTAAGGTCCATTAGACCTTAAGTTTAGCAACCGTTGCCCAAAGTCATATACCTATAATTATATTATTTTCATTAGAAGGGCCCGTCGCCCGACACGTTAGAGGTGGCTTTTAATAACTATTAAAATGTGTAATTAGATGAAATCTTGACGAAATAGCATTTTATGCAACTCCCACTCCCACACCTGACCATAATTTATTGGTATAATATTGTACAAATAATTATGTAGTGACTAGACTACTGCGCTTAGGGACTTAGATGCCCGCAAAATTTTTATAAATATAAGGTCTACATAATATATACACACAAATTACACGTTCACGTATAAAAGTGAGCCATTTAAGACTATATAATATGTGTATGTCGTGTAAGTAAATTTCTTTTATTAGGTGCTATGTAACACATAGCTAATTAGCTAATAATTTTATGTACTAACAAACGATATCACAGGAGCCCACGCGAACAACGATGTATTTGTTAATCCGCTGATTAGTTATAATTACTCTCAATACGCCCAAAATTGTCATCTAACAATGATTAATTGAATCACAATTGTTGATTAATGATTAAACCGTGATTAAACCCTGCAATCAGTGGTTAGCTGTTACAGGCCGATAGCGACGGCATTAGCTGTCTTGTCGTGTTTGTTCAACTGTTTATAACTGATTGCTTAATTATTTTATTGATCAGTTTGATTGACATACACCGTGATTGATGGAAAGCTAACTCATTCTTATATTTTATTCGAAATGTAAGAGAAGAAGATACTCCACTGTGAATTAAACACACATTAAACCTGCTAGTTAAAAAAAGTTACGCTTACCGACGTTAGACCGACGGCTTAGTCGACGGCTCAGCCGAAATCGGTTATTTTTTTATCATTAATAACCAGCTACATGAATTATTGCGTAACAAATCACCCGTCAATCACGGATTAGCATCACAATGGCTGATGATGAATACCGGGCAGCGGGAGTGGCTCATTGTGTCGAGTGTCTCGAGTAAGGAGTCCTAAAACGCCATTGTTCTAGCTTATGTAAAACTAGTTCAAATTAAATATTAGTAACAACGATCAACCTCCAAAGTGATTTATAAGTAGCCCCCCACCCCCTCCCCTGGTACTTCTAAACTTTGAGACTTGTAGTTTTCCATGCTGATAGATAATGCCAAATACTCTTTAGGAAAATAAGTTTAAACGAAATCGGTCATCTTTGAAGTAAAGTGAGAAAAAAAACATTGCTGGCATGCTCTTGGTTAAGTTTTAGTACTATTAGAATAATGATGGCAGTCCTGTCTCTGTCAAGTTAATTAGATTAATAACAACCGCTAAGTGATCTTCGTGACTCGTAAGAAATTATCGATGTCATCCATACGACTATCTAGATTCTAGATCAACAAAAAGATAATCCTAAACTAACGAACCAGTATAGCAGCTAATAATACAAATAAAAAATGAAACTCGATATAAATTCAGACAGAAATTTCGCTTGGAGCAACCAAGTTGTATAAAACACTAGCTTTTTCCCACAACTTCGTCCGTGTGGAACATTTACCTACTTTGGGAAATCGCTAAAATTTACCCGCGGCTTCAGTTACGTAGAAGGAGAAGCGCGTCCTCCTCACGACTGCCCGCCGCGCGTCGTACATTATTATTGCGCGCTATTTTATTACTGTGATATCTTCTAGAATACTCATTGAAATCAAATGATGTAAACTGCAAATTTCTTCTAAATTAAATGCTTGTAATGAATAACGTATTTACTTGGATAATCATCTTTATGAAAACACCCTCACGAATAATACTTAATTTTAGAACAAATTTGGTTAGCATAAAAAGGTTATTGTGAGACATCAGCCAACCTTAAAAGATAGACATATACAGTCGCGGATTTTTTTTTAGAACTTTTAAAGGGAAACAATTCTGTCATATATCATTTTAGCGAAACTTTAACCGTTTCCGCAGCGTACGCAGCGAAAGCTCTCAAAAGGGAAAAAAAGCCCCGATTTTGAAACATTCTTGATTAGTGCTCCGCTCGTATTGAGCTTAGCATGATGTTATATAGCCTAAAGCCTTCCTCGATAAATGGACTATCCAACATAAAAAGAACTTTTCAATTCGAACCAGTAGTTCCTGAGATTAGCGCGTTCAAATAAACAAACTCTTCAGCTTTATAATATAAGTATAGATATAAGATAATATGTTATTATGCTAACATACGACAAAAAACATTCAGGAAAAGGTTGCAAAACGTAGCTGTTATTACTTACCGTCTTGTAACTACCATAACTGTAAAAAAATACTTCCTTACAGAGAAAAAGCTTTCATAGAACGATCCAAATTTGAATTTTTGACGTCCCTCCTTCAGAGGCCCACAATTTTTCCCCACCATAGTGCTTGTAGTAGAGCAATCAAATTGTAAGCTAGCTGTTTATCTGTCCGTATGTGTAAATACCCTTAAATTTCTTAATGAAGCTAACTTTTTTGTATAATATAATTATAGCTTTAACAAAAACTTGTTTTCCATAAATAATAATATCATAAAGTGATAATTTTGACGAATACTCCATAATTCGTGTTTTATGAGTATTCAATTGCTTCCTGTTTAATATTTATGTTTGTTTATGTTTATATTATGTAATAACCTTTGATAAAATGAATGAATCGACAATTATTATTATTGTAAATCATGATAAGTTTAAGGTTTCGGTACGACTCAAAAATATAATATCCACAAATTCCCAAACGTGAACTAATTTTTTTTAATTTCACTAACCAGCTGGTGCCCTCGACTTTGTTCTCATAGTACAAAAATGTCTGTAGTAATATGTTATACAGTCAAAGACTGGATTATCTGTAGTTTCTGAGATTATCACATTCAAACAGTAAAACAAAATATTTCGCTTTGTAAAATTAGTACTTATATAGTAGACTAGCTTTTGCCCGCTACTTCGTCCGCGTGGAACAGTTACTCTGGGATATCGTGTGATGAATAACGTATTTACTTGGATAAGGATTAATATCATTTTTATGAAAACACCCTCACAAATAATGCTTAATTTTAGAACAAACTTGGTTAGCATAAAAAGGTTATAGTGAGCCAACATTAAAAGATAGACATATACAGTCGCGGACTTTTTTTTAGAACTTTTAAAGGGAAACAGATCTATCATACATAATTTTAGCGACACTTTAACCGTTTCCGCAGCGTACGTAGCGAAAGCTTTCAAAAGGAAAAAAACCTGATTTTGAAACATTCTTGATTGGTGCTCCGCTCGTATTCAGCTTAGCATGATGTTATATTATAGCCTAAAGCCTTCCTCGATAAATGGTCTATCTAAGACAAAAATAATAGTTCAATTCGAACCAGTAGTTCCTGAGATTAGCGCGTTCAAACAAACAAACTCTTCAGCTTTATAGTATAGATATACAACCTCATTTACAAATTATGATTAGTTTTTCAAGGATTTGCCAATTTCAAAGTCTAATAGAATCGTGTTGCACGGACACTTCGCCACTAAAACTAAACTACTAAACATATAATTACTACACGGAACAATAATAAGCGTATAGAGAACACGTATGCAATTGACTAGTAACGGTACAGTAAAATGAGTACAAAAAGTTCAGTCACGTTACTCAGAAGGTACAAAAACCCCGTCACGATAAGTCAAGGAGGAAAAGAGTCAATAGCTTATTACGACTGGTGGTCATCGCCTTATCAAAAGTCTCAGTAAGAAAGGATTCTGTGAATTGATTATATCAAAATTGGTTTTCATTTCCATTCAAGATTTGTATACTATTTTTTAAATCTTCGTATTAATCACAAAATTATCTAGCACTTTTTTAGTGTTTACCTAATGCTACTGTCTTACTTTTGCATAATCACCAGCTAACATTCGTCCTTTTACTGGCTTTTATAAACATTTGCTCCTATTTGCCTCTTTAAGTACTAGTGCTCCATAAACGTCAAACGTTTTCATCACCTCGTGAAAGGGCTTTGAAAGAGCATTAAAGGGATCTTGAATGGCTAATGAGGCGGTATTGATAGACAGATAGACGCCCACGAGAGTCGCCGGCCTTGACTCTGATTTGTCGGCCCCAAACCTGTTGCCAATGCCGCGACATAGTATGATTGATCTCGTGAAACATCGTGCGTACTTTTATCTTCACTGTAATCTTATCTTGTTAGTTAAGCATTACAACAATAGGCAATAATAATTCAGTGGACATTATTGTATTCAAACGTATAGCATTAGAAATGCTGCGGCCCGAGGATAGATCCATGCGGTACTCCAATCTTTGTTTAGGTTAGCGCTTTTACATACGTGCCGGCGAAGTTTCACTGCCGGCGCTGCGGCACATAATCCATACAAAACCTGATGCCGCAGCGCCGCGGGAACTGCGGCGCGTGTGTAAGAAAGAGTACTTACATATACTGTAATAATGAAAGTTTTTGTTATAAATTTAAACGTCCTTTTGATAAAAGACCAACTAACAAAGTGGCTTCAGAATGCATTATTAAAATTTTTGTTAACAATTAACCTACTTACTAACGATTTATGAGTTATACATATAAACTGAGTCTATAACTATCATTAAATATTTTTTATGAAATAAAATTAAATTTTTGTAGTACACTACAAAAATTTAATGCAACATAGGTACAAATTATTCTCTAATGAGACGTAGTACAATAAGCCAAGATCTAAAATGATTGCGGAAGCTCGTACAAATTGTTTTATAATGCAGGCAGTAATAAGGTGGAATACCGCGAACTGAGCAACATTATAATAACATTTTATAATAACCGCGGCAATCTTTGTAATAACAAGTGCAATAGTCTAAGGATCAATTCACACCGATACGAAACGGTACGCGACATGGCGCTGCATTTTTAATTAACATACCTATTCAAAATTGAACTTTATTTGAAACATAAAAATATATACAATACGGCCGATGTATCTTGGCGAGTCTGAACTTCGCGCAGAAGGTTGCGCACTAACTGTTTCTAAGTGTTTTCGTATTTATTTTATTTGTACTAATTGGTCAACTGTATTAGGGAAATTTTATTAGTACATAGGTATATAAAAATAATACAATAACAGTTTTCTTCACGAGTTGTACATGCGCTAAAGTTCGCAGAGCCTATGTTCAGACCCGTCAAGATACAGCGGCCGTAGTGTACGTTTCATTGTAAGAATTCGAATATCATGTTGCACCGCGCTGTACAGCGCATATACAGTGTATGACGTCATATGAAACGTGTATCCTTTTGTGTAGTGAATAAAGTTCAATTTTGAATAGCTATCTTTAAAATGCAGCGTCGCGTATCATCTGTGTGCACTTACCCTAAGTGCTAGGTGCAAGATAGAGGTAATTCTGCTAAATAAATCCTGCATTTATACAATTACAATCAAGTCCTGATACGCTAAACTCTCAAACGGTGTTTTTATGAACGTGAAACGCGCTTTGATTGGTCGAAACGTCATAAAATCCGTTGTCCTGTCCGTAACATGTCGCTTAACTTTCAGTCCAATCAAAGTAAAATGAAAGTCTACTTTAATACGAGAATTGTGGTTTAGATTAGTTGCAATAAGATTAAGAATAAGTAACTTTCGTTCCAAAAATGAAATATAATATAACATACGAAATTATTATGAACATATTAATTAAGTGACCGATTACTTAGTTTATCTAGAATAGTTATTGGTTTTAACTTAAATTTAATGGAATATGTCACGATAATAGCCGGTTCACGTGCGATAAATAATTGTCTCGCCTCAGAAACGAATTGCTATCGTATTGACATATCACAGAGAAATGCCCTTTGAACAAATTCTGTTTCGGACCCTGACATTTTTCCGAATTTCGTAAGCTTTGTTAAATGTAAAGATCAAAAATTTAAATCTTGGAGTGATTTCAAAACGATTTTAATTATTGGATATGCAATACAAACTGTAACAAATTATTATCCTTTAAAATTCATAAAAATTCACGTAAATGTAATAATTTATTAACTTACAACACTGGAATGTCTGCAATAAAACTAAAGCTTTATTTGTTGCCGATATAATTCATGAAGCTTTAGGAACAATAAAGTATTAAAAAATGGTGACAAACAAATCTTTTTATTAAGTTTAGTTTGTCCCAATATTGAAAGACCTTAAATTCTTTGCCTTAAATCATCATCATACCTACTTGAAACAATAGACAAAACTGTCGAATAGAAGATCTAATGGGGGGGAAGACAGTGGGTTACTGGTTTAGCGGGAACACATTAGCCGGGAGTCTGGAGTTCGGGACTAACACATTGAATATCATAACATAGCATAAAGTAAGACGCAAACACAATATTCTATGAGATATAAGTATGTTTCGATCATAGACCGTATATATCTGACAAGCTCGTTAAATTTAATATACATATAAACATACATTGCTACTTCTCGGTAACATAAACTACACACCTTTGTCTTTATACGAATATATTCAATCTTGATCTGTCGTCATCACGAATTTTCGTAATAATATGCGTTAGAAATGTGTCTTGGGAGTGTTTATACTATTTATAGTTTAATGCCATACATAAACTTCCTTGGTTTCGCCCCGTGTGATGCATTGTCGGGTAGATTTCACGCAAAATGCGTGTTTATATTTTATAATGTGTTAGTGCTCGTTAGTCGTGACTAAACTTACCTAAACCTTAGGGCCGATTCACACCGAAATGGCAGCGGAGCGGCCAGCAGCATAACTGTCATACAATTTTTAAGCTTTATCTTCATTACTATTATACACAGTTTCGCCTGAAACAACTGCCGTCGCTTACGGCCGCCGTGAGTACTGACAGATAGTTGGAACGCAGCCGCACCGCAGCCCATGTACGTTAGTAATATTATATATTCTTTGCCGCTTGGGCAAATGCTGTTAAAACAAAAAGTTGATACGATGCTACTTGTTCTCGCACGTTTCTGAAACGTTTCTTGTTTTGGTGCATTAAATTGTTGAGAATATGAGGTAAAATGACTTGTAAAATAAAAATAAAAGTAAAATTGAGTTATGATTGATAGTGCGATACTGAAATTTGTTCAGCCACACCCGAATCGAACAGAAACTGAATCATAAGCAAAGCAAAGTTGAGCCTGAATTTAAACGATAAACAATAGCGCGATTGGCCTGCTGTTAACCGAGACGCGACGTGACGCACACTTTTAGCGATTTAATTTTCAATATTGAACTTTATTAACTAACAAAAATATACACGTTTCATTGTAAGACAGGCGTCGCGCTGCGCAGCGCGATTCAGCTCGCGATTCGAACTCTTTTTAAAAAGTGCGCGCCGCGTCGCGTGTCGGTGTGAACTGACCCTTACTCTTGGGGAAATCATCACGTGTAACTGGTGTAAGTGTTTAACTCTATAACACGTCTTACGTACTTAAGTTGGCAACACTGATACCGTTGTACGGCCTAACCGCCGGACTGCTCTACACACGCACGGATATGGTACGGAGCGAACCAGATCCGATGCGGACAAAGGTAAACTCTTCGCCTTCTTCTTATGTTCGCCGGACTGCCCTACACACGCTCGGATCTGGTACGGAGCGTACCAGATCCGCTGTACGCTCCGTACCAAATTCGTGTGTCTGTAGACACCATAACGCTGCGCCGTTTGACATATAACTTATTGTGTCAAGTGCAACATTGGGTAAGCTTTAAGCTTGACTCTGGTATTATATTATACAATTTGTATTATGATTCAACATTAATATACATTGTACATGTAAACGGGTACATTATAATTGCTTCAGAAATCCGTGGGCCATACTTCGGCACGAATGGATCGAAGACAGTTGAGACTGGAGATACAGCTTTTTTATTAGCTCCATGAGATACCAGTCAACCCTTATGTTCTTATTGATAATTTTTTAATTGATTGGTCCCGCCAGACAACCCTTATGTTCTTATTGATAAAATGAATATCATATTGTAGTATTAGTGTGTACAATGAATGAATGAACGTATGAATGTTAGTACCGCTAGTTAGTGCCGTGGGCCAATTTTTATTATGCATAAGACGCTAAAGTTGCGAAAAAGTACTCACTTTATTTATTTATTTTATTTTATTTTAAAAATTTATTGTACACAAGAAACATTTAAAACATTACACTTTTTTCCATAAAAATGATACAAAGGACTGCTTATCTAAAAAGAAATTGCTTCCAGCAGCCCTACGGAGAGAAAAGGGATAAAAGAAAGCAGATAGAACTTGCACAATTACAAATACATTTACATATTATGTCTATACTAAAACATAAATAAAATATTATAACATGTAATAATATATACACTATCAAAATAATTAATATAAAATACAATACCTAGATACTATAAGTAATACGAGTATTCACACATTCTGATATTAAAGTATCTTACGTTATTCTAAAACCAAAAAAATATATTTTATGAGTAAGAAAATAAGGGTCTGGCGAGCCTGGGATCTCAGTCCAAATTAAAGGTTGTAGGTATGGAGGGTAGAGATAAGGAGTACCATCTCCATATATGAAAAGTGTCCGTAAAAAGCGTTAAATACGGGGGCGCTGAAGACTTAACCGGGTATAAAGCGGCAAAATTTAAACAGATAACTAAATTCTAGCAACTTCTTCGGTTATGTTTATAAAAATATATTCGACTACGCGAGTAAGTAGAATATTCATGATTTACTGAATTGACTACTTTTAGTCTACTAAAGTCGTCAAGAATTTTAAATAACAAAACTCAACTCTCTTCTCTCCATCTCTTATTCCTAACTTCATACCATACCCTTCTTGTGCATCAGCGCCATTGTGGAAGGTTTTTGAACTGTTATTTATAGCATACAGCTGGACACTTTTTCAACTTTTCTCCCATGGATATGAGATTGTTCTCCTTAGCTCTGCCCTCCATAGTTGTAGGTACGTCGGACTACTACAAAAATAAAAACAAACGCCTAGCTATTTTATTCGTTTAAGCCTTAATGTGTGTGCTGGATAGAACTGAAAATTGGAGTTCTTTGAAACCTTTTTTCTCAGTCAAGGTCGTATTGAAAAACCCAAAAAAATATATGTTAATCTGCATCGTATTTAGCCGAGGACTGTCTTTTTATAAATTGAATTTTTGAAGTAAAACTTCCGTAGATGCGACTAGGGAATAACTCAGATTTTTTTTCTGGCGGAAGTAACGCTCAGTCTATAGTCTGTGTAGTTTCCGCTATTCAAAAATAGTAATTTGGATTGGTCGCAAGCATATGTCTTATATAGCTAGTGGCAAAGATCATAATAGTTGATTATGATCGTATTTATTTCCAATATTTTCAACCGGATCCATTGTGAATAAAAATTCAACAGTTTAAAAAAATCTTTAAATTACACTTGTGTTTCTTGAAAATCTCTAAGAATATTTGTTTATTTATTACTTTTGTAATAAATCAGAATTTTATAAATTATCGACAATTGTGATATTTTTTAATATTCATTAACAAGGTTATATTGACATGTGCTGATCTAACCTTCAATTGTTAAGTGAAATGGCGGAGTCTTTTTACTTCAAGGTAAGAAGTTCTTCAAGAAAGAGGTTTTACTTTAATCGCGCGTAAAGGTTACACGCCTTTACACGCAAACACTTTTTTTTAAACTTAAATATTGATTTAAAAATATCCTAAGTCTACCCTTTTTTTTTAAAGTTAAAACCTTTTTTCTCTTCTCCTATAAGACACACGGGTGTGAAAATTATTTCAGTATTTTAAGTAAGACAAGATTCAGAGGAAGGTCGTTTCAGTTTTTTATCCGTTTTTAAACCTCTCCGGTCGGCCAGTTACCCCCTTGTCGCATACAAAATCAGTATGGGACTTGACGCTTTAGTTTAGTGGCGTTATACAGAGGCATAATTTGTTCCTACATTAATTTGAAACATTTTCTATACCATTAGCGATTTCTTTATTGTCTTCAGAACAATATGTCTCAGTGACTCAGCAATTTTTCTAACAAATTAGCCGGAAGAGTAATTGGCAACATGCTACCGGAGTCCCGACACGCACCGCGTGTTACGCAATCCCATGCGAATCAGAAATGTATCGGTTACGTCAGGTCCATGAGACAGAGAGAGTATAAAGATTAAAGGGCTCTCATAATGATTTAATCAGATATTACGTATTGATCATAAAACATCGTTTCCTTTAAGCAGAATCCACTTAATACGTCTTAATTTTACTTCCTGCACCATAAACTAGCTGTCCCGACACACATTCTGTCTTAAGTATGAACTGGTAACACCTACAACCTACTCCGACATCTACACCTACAACTACATCCTAAATCTACATTTTCCCTACAACTTTTCCAATGTTTCTCACCGTTTAAACCTTCAGGCTTCCCTGAACCTCATTATTTCAATACCAAAATAAGCCAAATCAGTCCAGCCGTTCTCGAGTCTCACTAAGTTATAACCGTGTAAAATGTCGCAACAGGTTATAATTTTTTGCACCAAAACTATCATCAATCATTGTTTAATGCCCCATCAGTCAAACGGCAAACGGCAAATGGCCTCACAAAAACATATCAATCTATTTTAAATTGATTTAAATCATGGACCGCTTTGGACCCAAAGCTTCTTACGAATGACATTATAATGGTTTTATAATTGGCATCAGTACCAATATAACCGTAACAAACACACTTCGTTTTGCACGCGATTTCTAGTCCGCAGGTAGAAGATCTATATCCATTTAGCAGTGTAAAAATTTAGTCTAACTTCAGTATATCGTGTGTGTCAAAGTTAAAAAGTACTTTCAGATATTTTTGCGTGTAAGTAACAAACACAATATTATGTATGAGTAAGATGTTTCAAATTATAAATTATCAAATGTTTACTGCGCGTGCGCGCAAAACTTAATTTCGCGAAAACCGTACATTTTTTCGCGATAAAAAGTAGCCTATGTTCTTCCCCGTAGTTTACTCTATATCTGGGCCAAATTTCATCAAAATATGTCCAGTAGTTTCGAAGCCTTTTCAATGCAAACAAACTTTTCCTCTTTATAATATTAGCATAGAAAACTTTTGAATTATAGTTGAATAAATTATAATTGATAAGATAAACTTATAGTTAATTAACAATAAAATAGCATTAGAGGCTATAGATTTTAAAATATTGGAGCGATAAGTGTTTGTATTAATTATAAAGCGTTCACAAAGCGGCGACAAATTGAGGTTAAGGCTCTTATAAAAAGCTCATTGAAGCTCATTTAAAGCTCTTCAGACGGTCGTACTCAATTAACATCGAATCAGTATTGCCAACCACAAATTAGATGTTTTTAACCTTGTTGTCAATTCTATATACATATAATGTAGCCTAAATGACTGCCATCAATTTTGCATGCGCGCTTTTTGATGCAAAAGTTTAATTTATGTAGGTCTATTAACTAGTTAGTGCGGTCTAAGAATATTCAGGCTCAAGTACATTTATATTTATTTTAACCAAAGGTTGTTTAATAGTCGAATTTCGACCACAAATTAATATGAGGTAGGGTGTGTTACGTTATTTTTATTAATTTCATGTATATTGATTTCTTATGTTTACGCGAATATTGTTCATTGTTTTAAACACTTACGTAACGGGAGGACCGACCGTCCTCCCGTGACCACGGCTGCTGGAAAGTAGCCGAAACGTCGGGCAAAAGAAAAGTGCACCGCGACAAAATCCGTAAGTGTTTAAAACAATAATTTCATATATTTTTAGGCATTATTATTTAAAAAATACTATAATTAGTGCGGCTCGCTCCTCCTCCATATAAATTTTGTGCAAATTTCTCCGTTCGCGTATTTTTTTTATATGCCAATTTTGTAGATGCCACGACGAGACCACTGACTAGCATTGTCAAAAATTGACCAATATTAAGTAGAGCCTAGCTTCTGAACCTACACGCCCTAACTCTTTATGGCCTACTTACTTGCTTAACTTCTCATACTGTACACCTTAGTCTTAATAATATGGCTTTGCCGTTTCGCTACATTCACCTGAGCTTAAGGTATAAAGAAACAATACTTTTCTATTAGATCTTTTACAAGTAGTAACGAAACGGTCAGACCACATATTATTTAGATTAAGGTGTGTAGATTCTGAATTTAGGTATCTTAGAGTTATTTGAACTTTCATCCTCTAGTCTAAGGGATTGGGGGATGAAAGTCCCAAGTGTTACAATATTTTTGTTATTTGTATTGTAATACAAGCTTACATAACAAATTTTTGCTTTCTAGGATATTAGGAAGTACCCTAAGATAGTTCTTATGATCAGCAGTGAGTCAGAAACGAAATCGGAGGATTTTAGCTGTCAATAAAAAATAAAGTATAAGAGTTATGCAATTACAACTTTATATCTTTGATAAGTCCGCTACGGACAACATATTTGTATTATACCGAAAATTTATTTTATCTGGTATAGTCCAAGCTCAAATAAAAAATGTAGACGAAGCGCTTCGAGGAAAGTTAGTCTGGTAGTGTACGTTTCGCTTGGCTCGTATTGGCAAGGGTACGGTACATCCCGACATATGCTTTATACTGTCTAGTGTCTTATCTACGGAGGGTCAAGTCTGCTAAAAGGCAAGATGTGAATTTAATAAAAAAAATTTTTGGCTTGATGACTGATGTTAGGAAACTGTTTAGTAGTATTATTACTAATAATCTAAATAGTAATAATTTTGTACTTAGTCTGTGCAGTATGCTTTATATTTTTGCTATTATCTCATGATTTTGTTAGGTTGTATATTATGTTGTAATAACTATCCGTGGAAACCTTTTATTGGCTTCATGTTAATTATGCTCTTGTTTACTGTGTCTTAGTTTTAAGCTGTTGGTTTCCCAAATGAAATAAATAAAATTAAAAAAAAACCTGCAATAATACAATTATAATCAAGTTCCGATACGCTAAAACTGCCAAACGGTATTCTCGTAAACGTTAAACCAACGTGAAACGCGTTCTGATTGGTCCAAACTTCACAAAACCATTTTATGATAACATGTCGATTCACTTATAATTCAATCAAAGTAAAATGAAACTCTAAATACGAGAATTGAGGTTCTGGAATAAGTATGTTGTAACTGTATGTGTAAGTGTATGTTGGTAATAAGTGACTACAAACATACACATACAGTTTCTACACTATCAACTACAGCTAATACCTAGGCACCTAGTAACCTACCCCTACACCTACAGGTTATGTGTGAAAGAGTTGTCGACTGTTGAGGGTTGAAGATTATTACAATACTAATATCGTTATTCAACAATTGGTGGTACAAGGATGAAAATTGAAGGTTATGTGCATTTTTAATGCCAAATCATAAAATAAAAAAAAGTGGACCGCGATACATAATGTATGAGTATTATTCAGTTTATAGAGTTTTCAGAAGGCACGGCGTATAATTTTAAATTTTTAAGAAAATTCATTTTTACAGAACACTAATCTCATATTAATAAATACTAGCATGAATTGCCCGCGGCTTCGCCTGCATGTAATTAGATTATAAACTTTCATCCCCTAATTTACCCCCTTGGGTGTTGAATTTTGAAAAATCATTCCTTAGTGAATGCCTACGTCATAATATGAGAAATACGTGTATAATATTTCAAATTTCTAGCCTTAAGGGTTTGGCCTGTGCGTTGGTATGTCAGTCAATCACCTTTGCTTTTTATATATTAAAAAAAAGTTAATCTTTTATAATACAAAGCTACTCTAACTACAACTTAACAATAAATATTCATATTTAATAATAAATCCATTAATTGTTGTAATAAGTTGAAATTTTTTTCTCTTAACAGTATCGGCCATCGCGCCCTTATATGGCTGTCGTATTAAACATATTGTAATTTTTAATTATAGACATTTTCGAACCAGACAGTACAGTACGGCCTTGTTGCTGGTCTATCTTAAATCGAAATTATTATATCATGTTGCCAGTTTTTTTCCTCGTCATAAAAGAATGAATGAATAAATTTTCCTTTTCTGACATAAACAAAAATCTTTGTAGTTCTAGGTTGAAAATTCAGTACATAAGTACATGCTGAAACATTTTAAGCGAGCGATAGATGTAAACAAAACATACAAAATCATTTAAATGTATTCTTTTTATTAAATAATAAATAATATTATAACCCATTTAAAGCAAGAATATTAAACAAGAAGATACCATCTATATGTCTCTTTTAAGTGATATTTAAAGTTGAAAAGAAAAGCAGGAAATCTAGAAATCTTAAGAAATATTATACGTGGTACTTAGGCAGATTTACATCTGGCTGTACCTTAAATAATAATACTCCATTCGTAGTGTGTTATAATAGTCAGTATCTGGGTAAACGAGATTTGCTTGGAGCGCTAGTAGATTAAGAATTTAGAAAATAAAAGAAATCACAAATATATTTACCTGACCGGGATTTAACCCACCACATTCAGAATTTTCAAAAACACAAAAATTTTATATACGCATACCAAAACTGCCAGTCGCACGGATATAATAATATTACCTTAAGTTGACCTAGCTTAAATATTCACAACGCTTTATTTCAATTTTATGAATGGCTGTACTTTTATAAACCGTACAGCGTGGAATGAATTTTATAGACTGGAATATCAATGAAACGAAGATATATTTACTGTCTTATACAACATACCTAATAATATTCAAATTGTATTCTCGAAGTTTCTTGCAGTCGACATGTTTAAGGATTGTCTGTTGATAGATAGTTTGTCCATACTAAAATATGTTTGTATTTGGCGCGTCGCGTCGCGCTGCGGAGCCTCGGAGCTAGAAGCGTGTAAGAGTAGAGAAGATGGAATAAACCGGTCAAGTGTGACTCTTACTCGCGCACGAAATATTCCGTACCATTATATATGCAATAATTAGTATTTATTTCGATCACTAGTATTATTTTTATGTAAAGTATTTTTTTTTTGTAAAGCCCCCTTAAATATATTTTTTAGTTTTTAACAATATAACAATAACTCCCCACACCGATCTCGGTGACGGTGGCCGGTTTTCATCGAAACCAGGCCAGTTAAGCAGGAGTAATTTTATAGTGCCCAAGTGTGTGCGCAGTACACAGGAGCACTCTCTCTTCCTGTACTCTCGTAATCCAGTGGGACGGATAACCGACACGACTGACCAGAGATGAGGCGCAGGTCCGACTTTTTACATGCCCATCCGACGCATGGATCATCTTTCTTGACAGACAATCAGGTGATCAGCCTGCATTGTCCTAACCAAACTTGGAAACAACATTTTTTGTTGTTCCAATGCGGGAATCGAACCTACGGCCTCCGAGTCGAGAGCCAATGCTCTAATCACTAGACCATGGAGGCTGTTATTCTTTTAGTATAAAAAAAATACATCATCTGTGAGAATTTCAACTGTCTAGCTATAACAGCAGGCTGAGCATGGCGATCCATAGAAATACATTTAATGAAGAAATATTCTATCCAAACCAGTTCGTTGCAAAATAGTTCTTAATCCATGATAACAAGGTCGTCAATAGAAGTCAACATTTCTAAACCGCCATATTTTTAAAATGGTTGCCGGGAAATCTTCTGTCAAAAACGAACAAATATTCATACTTGAATATGACTCAACGTAAAGAAACTTTTTGTCTAGGACCGCCATGATGTGGAGTGGTTGACATTATTGTGGGACTTTTTGACATTAAATTAAGAAAACGTTTCTACTTTAGCTGTCAAAAGAGGCCATTTTGTGAGCTCATGCTCGGGAAGAAAAGAAATGTTATTTCTCATAACAACGATACATCGACCTTGCTACCTTATAATAAGATCTATTTTGCTCCGAATGGAATTAATGTTTCTTCAATCTGTCATATTTTCTTTTCTTCGGTGTTTCTTCTATGCGCATGCTAAGCCTGCAGGTCACGAGATACAGCACCAGATATAGGTGTCAGACGAACAGCGAAGTCTAAGTAGTCCCGTTTTTACACTTTGAGTACGGAACCCTAAAAAGCTTTACGCCAAGACTGTGTCATGCTGGAACACCTTTTCGATTCTCTCGTGCTTATTGCAGCGAATGAATATAAGTGGGGGTGGGTAAAAAACTCTCCCACAGTTTTTTAGTATGATCATTTTTTCCATTTAGACCTTCGATCATAAATACAATATTTAGACCAATAATAAAAAAAATACAAAATAAAAGTAAGGGTAAGTATACCTACTTACTTTTATTTTATTAAAAACATCAAGGGCAGCATAGATTATACAGATATATAAGGGCAGTGACCTTAACATGGTTCATTGAAATAGTCGGACATCATTTTTTGTGAAGCATTTCGCAGAATCTATCGTCTTTACAAAAATATTGTATGTTATCTTTCACTATCTATAAATTTAATTAACTTTATCTGATCATGAAACCAGAAGATAAGCTGTCACCTCTACCTTATTTTCATGGTCTTAACTCTGAAGTAATACATTAGATATTAAGGCTTAATAATATTATTCTAGTATATTATACTCGTATAGAGTTCGTCAGGAAAATACCGAAAATTTCTTATACAGCGTGTCCGGTAATTAATGGATAACCTTGAAATGTCTTATAGTAGAACTTATGGCCGTTCAAAAAAAAAATACAAAAAAAAATATATCATAATTAGTACCTAAGTTATTTTTAGTGAAAAGTCTATTTTTTTAGTTTATTTTTTAGTTTTTTGAACACTATGACCAGAAATGAATGAATTACATCGGTTTTTTAATGTTTTTATATTGTAGTCTAACTATGCTGATAGATAGAAAATAAATTGTATCACTAGCTATTGCACTTTTTTAAAAAAAAATTATGCAAGTTGATTTATTTTAGAAAAAATTGCATAATTTATTTTTTCATCAAAGTTTAAACATTATGGGTATAAAAAAAATGTATGAAGGCATGAGTGACCAATAATTTTTAAATAATGCTGGTTTTATGTAGATTTTATAATGGTACAATTCATCATTGTATCTACCATAAATAGTGAATTATTGCTTTTAATGTAGAAAAATAGAAAAAAATACTAAAGAAATGTTTAATGTAATACTAATGCAATATGTTTAAAATTGTTACTTTTTATTTTTACAACTTCCCAATTTATTAGAAGAAGTACCTGAGGAGCTGAGGTACTCTTATTGGTTACAAAATGACGGCTATCCTGCGCACTATGCTGTACCCGTTCGTGCATATTTCAATAATACGTACCTAAACAGATGGATCGGGCGTCTAGGGCCAATTTTGTAGCCTCTGCGTTCACCGGATCTAAATCCATTGGATTTTTTTATTGGGGCTGCCTCAAAGAAGAGGTGTACCGTAAGCCTATGCGGTCTTTGGAAGAACTACGTAGCCGTGTTAGAGCAGCCGCATCAAAAAAGTGATATAATAATAACTCCCCACCGATTTCGGTAATTAGGCGCGATTCACGCAGGAACAATTTTATAGTGCCCAAGTGTGTGCGCAGTACACAAGAGCACTCTCTCTTCCTTTACTCTCGTAATCCAGTGGGATGGATAACCGACACGACTGATGAGAGATGAGGCGCAGGCCCGACTTTTTACATGCCCATCCGACGCATAGATTAATTATCTTTCTTGTCAGACAATCAGGTGATCAGCCTGCATTGTCCTAACCAGACTTGAAAAAAATTTTTTTTGTTTTCCAATGTGGGAATCGAACCCACGAGTCACGACCTCCGAGTCGAGAGCCAATGCTCTAACCACTAGACCACGGAGGTTGTTACGTTGACGATATACTAGATTGCTCAGAAGACCATATTGTATCCGAAATATGTAGGGCCTGCGTAAGAGTGGGAGGCCAACAATTTGAACATTTTTTGTAAATACGTGTAAAATTAAGTACCTATTCTTAATGATAAACGATTATTATTAACCCCCAATGGTCAGGTACAATTATTTTTCTTAAAGTTCCCCAATAGGGTATTATCCTATGATGAAAATATACATCAGATTGTTGATATTTTACCGCTAAACATTAATTTAAACCAATCTAACCAACTTTTTACACAAAAATATGTATGATTCACGTGACTAAAAACGCACAAGATTGGAATGTGACGTCATATTCTTGTACTTCTTCTTCTTTTTTTAATGGCCTCCCGATTTCCCTAAAGAATAGCCAGCATCAGAATCATTAACGTCATGCGTCAGCGAGTAATAGCAACTTTTTCCGTATTTCAGTGTTCTTTGGTATGGTTACAGAGATTTTCCCCGGTGTTTTAATAGACGTATTAGTGAATTTTGGCACTACGCACCATATAATATAAGGCCGCTATCCCCAACCCGCGGCCGCCGGGCCTTTATCTGCGGCCCGCGTGGAATCTGTAACTTAAAAATCAGCCAAGGAAAAGCCATTTTAGGAAAAAAATAGACAAAAATTGTATTTTTTATGAAAACCCCTTTTATATTAATTTTTATTTTGAATTATATATTGGAGTAGAAATCAATTTAGTATCTTGTGAATATTTAAAGTATTGCCATCGACTAAAGAAAGGACAAAAAATCGCGTTTTGTTGTCATAAAAAGGGCTTCTCCTTATATTATTTGTTTTATCTTGTTTTTTAGATATGATATTATGTTGTTATAGCGGCATCAGAATTAAGACTTATGAAAATATCAGCAACTTTTCAAGCGAAAACCCTACAGTGCAATGGGAACGACTCGCTCTCGATCAGCTGTTACTTTCATTCTAAACTATGGCGACCACAAACTCTTCCGCTCCTATTGCTTTCACTGTTATTAACTTTCGTAATTCGTAATATTTATAACACGTTTTAACTTTATGGCAACTGTTATGTAAGATATCAATTTTTATTTATGTTCTCTGTTATTAATTGTCACAATAGAAGTGGGAATGATTTCTATAATTATTCAAATCATATGACCAACTTGTTATTTTACTTTCTTTAGATGTATAATTTAACTTTTCGCTTATTAAAATATTCAAGATTTTGTTTTCATTCTTCTTACATGTATGCAATATCGAAAATCATCATCGCCCAATAACATGTCCACAAGTGAGACTATTGAGTGGGAACTCTACAAAACGTTAGGGCCTGTTTCACAATCTTTTATAAGTGTCGTATAGCTTATTCAGAAGTTTTGTCTCTGCTACTTAATATTGAGCGACAGAGAGATAACATGCAAATAAGAAATGGCCTCTTAGTCTAAGTTAGCATCCAATCTCTATCTTCGAACATAGTATTATGCTATGGACTGAGATCCCAATCCCGCCAGACTCCCCTTATATTCTTACTGATAAAAGGTAGGTATGTCATTTTGTAGTATAGTTGTGTACAATGAACGTTTGTATACCCGCCAGATTGTGCGGTGGGCCAATTCTCAGGTACAGGGCGCTAAAGGTACAAAAAAAATGTACTAACTTTTCTTACAGTCTTTGAAATGATTCTAACGTAATATTATATGGTATACAAACGGTCATTAATTGTACACACTAATATGTATATATTGTATGCTGACATACATTTTAACAGTAAGCATATAAGGGGAGTCTGGCGGGGTTGGGATCTCAGTCCATTACTGTTTACAACTCGATATAGGCAACTCGACAACCTCCGTGGTCTAGTGGTTAGAGCATTGGCTCTCGACTCGGAGGTCGTGGGTTCGATTCCCGCATTGGAACAACAAAAAATGTTGTTTCCAAGTTTGGTTAGGACAATGCAGGCTGATCACCTGATTGTCTGACAAGAAAGATGATCCATGCGTCGGATGGGCATGTAAGAAGTCGGACCTGCGCCTCATCTCTCGTCAGTCGTGTCGGTTATCCGTCCCACTGGATTACGAGAGTAAAAGGAAGAGAGAGTGCTCTTGTGTACTGCGCACACACTTGGGCACTATAAAATTACTCCTGCGTAACTGGCCTGGTTTCAATGAAACCGGCCACCGTCACCGAGATCGGTGGGGAGTTATTATATAGGCATCTATTTATAGACGTTGTGGAAATCTTCCCACATGACAACAAATAAATCATTGCAATAGAATGTTTATTGGTGGCATTGTCACGCATTGTCTCAGGTCTCGTCTATTGTTCAAATTAAATCAAACCCATCGAGTACTTGACACTCGTTTATCGTAAGAAGGACGGTCTATTTCGGTCTATTTCATTCATGATCAATTTTTTTTATTCCACAATTTAGAAGAAAAACACACATTACTTTAAATGTTACAAAAAGCGTTAATATGTCCTTCCCCGAGGTTCACTCTATATCTATGCCAAATTTCATCAAAATCGGCCTGGGAAATTCAATGGAGACGAATAAACAAACATATATGTTACAGTTAAAACTAGTTTTTAGATAGAACGCGTTTTCCCTAGTTAGAACTTGTTTTTACTAAACACCTTTGTTAAAACTACAATTAACTAATGCTCAAAATTTAATATCAGTTAAAACTATTTCTTACTAGTCAAAAAAAAATGGAAAAACGCTTTCCAAAGTTTCGCAGTTAAGACTGTTCCAACCGAGGTCAAAGTTCATCGGATATATATCAAATCCCATACATTTTGTTTTCGCACTTAGCTATGGAAATTATAGAATGCATCTTACAAAAGGCCCTGGGCCTCTAGTCAAGATGCATACGTCCCGCGATAAAAAGTAGCCTATGTCATTTCTCAAGGTCTACTTTATATCTGTGCCAAATTTTATGATAATCAGTTTAGTAGTTTTTACGTAAAACTGTAAATAAAGTATCCCATAGGAACCGTAAATTTCCCAGCGATAAAAGTAGCCTATGTCCTTTTTAATAAAATTTTTATTTTCGTAAATTTCATTTAAATCGGTTCAGTAGTCTTAGCGTTAAAGACGGACAAACAGACACACACTTTCCCATTTATAATAAATACGAGAATTAGTGTGGTTTGTCACCTTAGCAACTACTAGTCGATGTTCCCTAAACTGTTTTTTTTTGTGTAACATTATTAATTTTACTAGCTAAGTATATGAATCTATGTCTTAAATCTCATAATAAATATTTTTCAAACTATATTTAGCTCTAAATCCCTAATTAGCTTCCCTAGTGCTTGTTTTAACTAAAAGTCACAGTTACAACTAGTTTTATCTGAAAATCAAATATATTAGTAGTTAATTCTAGTTTTGACTAGGTATTTCTAGTTTTAACAAAGGCATTTAGTAAAACCTAGTTTTAACTAGGGAAAACGAGGTATAACGAAAAACGGGTTTTAACTGTAACATATATGTTTGATTGTATAACATAACATATAACATGATAATAGTTATCTGTTGCTATTAAATTAGACAAAATGGTATTGGATGTTACTAAGATATAGATCTAAGTAAGAAATTAAGTCAATTATTCTCATCGAATGTGTATAAGATGGTCGATTAGTTAGTCGTTGCGTGATAAAATTAATCATAATGGCCGAATTATTGGTGTAATTTGTCGAATAGATGGTTTTATTTTGACAGCGTTGATTGATTACGATTGGTGGTTGAAAACTTGTAAAAATGTTAGTAGTAATTATTATGTTATTATTAAACGCAGTAGCTAAGTAACGATTATGAACTGAAATATAATTGCTTCATTCGAATCAGTTTTTGTTTTTAACCAATTTTTAAATTCATTTTATTCCTAACAAAAAAAACAGGAAAACAGTTGACCTAAAGGCCATCCGTGTAACTTCACGCTAAGCGCTTAAATTTTGTCTAATGCGTCATATTTTTGAGCTTATCGAGCTCAATAATAAAAGTGCTTCTTAAAAATTTTCACTGACAATTTTCTTTCATCCGACTTTTGAGCTATCCGAATTTTGAAAATCTTAGATTTTCGTAGCGGGAAGTTAAAAAAATGTCATGTCTTGCTGAAATCGTAGATTTTACCAGAACCCTAATTTTAGTAATTAACTTAATTTTCATTTTACTTTTACTGAATTATAAACTAATCGTCTTGAAATCATAAACTGATTCTAGTGTTCTGACCAACCGAAACGGGTTTGACGTTGGTTTGACATTCATGAGAATACCATTTTGCAGTTTTAACATATCGGGTCTGGCTCGTAACTGTATTATTGCAGGTTTTCATTAACAGAATCGACCTATATGATAAAAAGTAGCATCTTTGAATCTCTAAGTTCTTATAATTTGTTTGAACTCAATTTAACTAATTTATTTTGTTTTGAGTTAAAAGTTATGACTGCTACACATTCAAACGCTTTTGAAATAAATTGGTAGGTTGGTCATAATATTATATTAGTTTTAATTTATTATAGTACTGATATTCGCACGTTCTTGCACTGTTAATTAAAGTTAGTACTAGCCAACGGCATAACCAACTTGAAAAGCTATTGCATTTACAACAATTATACTCGTGAATCCATTGTTGGGTACTAACTACTAGGCGATTAAATGAAGAGGGGGACTGAAACAAATTAAGTATATGTATGATTCATTCGCACCAATACCCCTCTTTATGTAAACGCGTTAAATGACGTGCTTTTCTTACTGAGCTGAAGCATATTTTTATTCCTGTAAGTTTAGCATACAACCCCTAATTACGTATATGTCACCGTAAAATTGTAAAAACCGTTAAGTTGCAAAATAACTGACGAGATTGTAAAAATATGTCGAAAGATTAAAAACTATATATTTATAATCTAACGAATAACAATATGTGAAATTATAGGCGGCATATTCGCGTCGGAAGTCTATCAACATTTTACAATTTCACTAGTTTTATTACAATCTAACGGTTTTTACAATTTTACGGTGACATATATAATAATGGATTTTAATAATAATAGGGATGATTTCCGACGAGTCTAATGGTCAGTTCACATCGTCACGATACGCGTGTATATAGTCGCGCGTCACGCCACGCTGCATTTCTTTAAAAGGCATTGAATTTTATTCTCTACTACACAAAAAGATATGAAATAAGTCATACACTGCACAATGCACATGCGCTGTGCAGCGCGGTGCAACTTGACATTCGAAATGTTACAATGAAAAGTGCATTTCTGTATGAAATATGAATAGGCAATCGGACTAATTTTTTTTTATTGCATAAATGAATAGTACTCTTAAATATGAGTAACTTCTCAGAAGAAACCGTATATCAAAAGTCAATATTTTCAAAGGTACAGCGATTTGTATAAAAGATTTCGCGAGCCTCCTAAAAACGCTCCATACTAAAGTCGACCTACAAATGACGTCACTTGTAGGTTATAATATATGAAGTAGTTTAAGAAGTATATGGCCGCAGGAATATATTTGTAAATATCTCCGATATTTGTGCGTTTAAGTTCATACTTACCATAATGAATGTTTTTGTATATGATGTGAGTAAACTAATGATGTAGGTTTTGTTTACCAATTTCGCAAAAAAAAAAAATTTTTTTGGTATAAAGACTCGCGAAATTTTGTATACAAATCGCTGTACCTTTGAAAATATTGACTTTTGATATACGGTTTCTTCTGAGAAGTTACTCATATTTAAGAGTACTATTCATTTATGCAATAAAAAAAAATCAGTCCGCTTGCCTATTGAGTCTAAACTCTAAAACGTACATAAATATTATTTCTCATCCAAAGGAGGTGTTGATAATAATTGAAGTAATTTTAGACCGTAATATCAATAAGTAGAGTCGCGTAACGCCACGCCTCGCGAGAATCACGTAGGAACACAAACTTGACGCGTCCTTTTTGGTCCGCGTCTAACAGGATAGTAAGCGATGTGAGTATTGATTTCCTCTTGTTCTTTTTAAATACAAATACAGTTTGGCTACGGCTATCAGTTAGCGATAACATTGTAAACTTACCACTAACTTAAATCTGTAACACTAATAGGGGACTAACGTCGACGCAATCGATACTTCTTGTTTGTTCTGACATTTAATCTACACCTACTATCCTTACTAATATTATAAATGTGAATGTGAGCTTATTTGTTTGGTTGTTACGCTTTCACGTGAAAACTACTTGACTGATCATCAAATTTGGAAGTTGTCACATAATATATAAATTATAAAGTAGACCACGGGGAAGGTCATAGGCTACTTTTCATCGCGGGAAATACGGTTCCCGTGGGGACGGTACGTGCCTACGTATTTAAAAAAAAACAATAATCACTTAAGTGGAAATATATACTTTAATAATATTTATAATTCCGATACTAAAAATTTTAAATACAATTGGCGAACTCTGTGTTTATAAGTACATCATTCGTTTATCGTTAAAATTATTATCTATGAGTGTTATGATATTTTCATTACTTTGTTATTAATTTCATAAATACTCGGTCTGTCAGATTTCTCGAGAGATTATCTCAGAAAGCTGATGGCCTGTTGATGCGACTTGCACTTTCGCCGTTTACCGCCGACGCCGAGTGCCAGCCTCGATCCGATTTCACTGCTCGTTGACAGCATGTTAAATACGGCGGAATGCTCTATAGGTAGCCCATGATTCTAATTGTGTACTTACTCGAGTATCGTGGAGACCTAGTAGTTTTTGTAGATTAAGTGATAGGAAGAAAAAAAAATATATGAAAGTTTTTCTTATATTTTAGCATTGCGATGAGCGGGCTACCTTAAACTTCGGAAAATGAAAATGATATAAAAAGTAGATTTTGTAGGTAATTTATCATTACAATCTAGATAAGACAGACTAGAAGTAACACATTCTTTAAGGCCTATTTTAATATGTTTAAAAAAAAGGCGTTTTTTTAAACGCCCCAACCAAATTAACTGATTCTCATACCTTGGTTACCGGATACATATGGGATACAGGTATACTTTCTAAATCTATCGCGCTCGACTTACTACAAGAATCCCTTCCTAGGGCTCCCCTACTACTGCGAACATAATTACGAGTGTAGAACTCTCATAAATACGAGTAAATAGGCTAATGCTTGTAGAAATGCTTTTTGAGCTCATGCTTTCGACTTCAAATTATTGCTCAATAAATTGCAATTTCATCGTGAGAGCCACGCTTCGGGTTAAATAGGTCTGCTTAATTGTAGAGATCACTGAAAAGAGGCGTAAAATTTTTCAGCATTATGTGTAGCTGTTTTACTGCAGATACCGCCGACTGAAATGGACCCGAGGCGTGGTCGGGGCTTTTTATAGATCAGAGGGGCAATTCCGCAAAATAAAACCTGCATCAAGACAATTACAATCAAGTCCCGATACGCTAAAACTCTCAAATTGTGTTTATAAACGTTAAAACAACGTGAAACGCGCTCTGATTGGTCGCAACATCATTAAATCCGTTCATGGTAACATGTTGCTTCACTTTCAATCCAATCAAAGTAAAATGACAGTCTACTTTAAATACGAGAATTGAGGTTCTGTTTTTGTCACTGCTCGCCATGAAGAAGTTAACTACAGTTTGTATGGCAACGAAACAACGCCCCTAGTGGCAAACAATGGTAACTAAATCGATGCCATTCATATTGTAGTTAAGTTCTTCACGGCGACTAGTGAAAAATCTCAGCACACGGATATAATCGTAATGTCAATTGTATAAGCGTTGTCATATTTTTCATACAATTCTATTTCGATAAGAATAATTTGTCAATTGTTCGTTCTAGTCCCACAGAAACGCAGAACTGTAACTTACTACTTACGAATTATTATGAAACTAACGTTTGTCCTTCACGTCATCTCAAACCTTCGCCCTTTTTGACCACAGACCTCAAGGGATTACGTTCGTACTGACAGCACAATATTCTCCAACATTACGAGTACCTATATACATCCAATCAATCATAATCGTTCAAATAACGTATTGGTTTCGATGTTATAAAATCAAATGCTTACATTTTATTTTGATCGATTATTATAACCTTATAAAGAGACGTCTGTCTGATAATCCTATTCTCTGAGATTGAAACAAACCTAAACTAAATTTTAAGTCACCCCCGACCCGACTCCTTTTTGCAATCGCAATAAGCGAGCCGATGATAAGTCCTACTACCATTATAACATAGATAAATTATTGGTCTCGCTGGGCGGTAGAGCGCCCAGCGTACAGAACAGATAATACTCGCGGAGGCCCAGCGAGACCAATGATTACTCTAGATGCATTATAAATGCGAAAGTTTTTGAGGATGGATGTTTGTTACTCTTTCACGCAAAAACTACTGAACGGATTTCGACGAAATTTGGTATGGTAATGGTTAGTATTTTAAGCTCTGGATTAACACATAGGCTACCTTTTATCCCGAAAAAATAAACCTTAATTTGCTTTCAGACTTCAGGATTTCTAACTTTACAAAGTCATCATAAATACAGTGAAAAGCTTAAGCTACGATGTACAGAAGTCATGAAACGCATATATTTACTTTAAGCGACATTTTCATGAGCATATCTGTATCGCGATAAGGTATTACATGTATCAATAGATTGCCTAACCACCGTAATGTAGCCTATATCCGGCGCGTGTCACAGCATATCCGAACATGTTGCGCTACCGTTAGCGCGTGGTCCAAGTTAGAGGCGTGAGAGTAGAGTTAATAATAAACATTTTATGCGGCTGCTCACTGCTCAGATGGTTGGTGCGTGACATGTCACATGGCTAAACGCAAGCTGATTGCAAAATTTCTTCGGTGCATCTGTGGCTCAGGTGGTTGAGCGCGTCAGCACAGATTACCAAATAGTTGCTACGTAATGACGGAGGTAACGGGTGCTAATCCCGCCAAAGAAACAAAAAAGTTTTCATGTTCCTGGGTCATGGATGTGTATTAAATATGTGTATAATTTAATAAAAATCATATACTTTTGCTAAGTAATATAATAAAATTATTAAATATATTTACGTTGTCTGGTACCCGAAACACAAATTTTTCGACTCTTAGCACGGGACCAGATCGACGTGGTGTGGAAGCGTCCATAGAAATTATAAATATTATCTTCCAGGTGTCACTAATTATTTTATTACATTTCTTTACAAGATAGACCGGATATAACTAGCTGGAAATAAATGAAAAAGGTTTGTTTTCAATGGCCATTTGTTTTGTGTAATATTCAAAATATTAATATTAGTTCTTCTAAATTATTTTGTTAGCTTTAGTTTTATTTATTTTGGGTATTTTCCGCCAAGTTCAAATTAAATTATCCAGTCACGTATCTCATAGTAATGCGCAAAACAGAATACTTGAATATTATGTTATACAACGTAATAATTCGTAACATAGAATAATCAAGTGATTTACATGCAGTAAGGAGTTAAGAATTTGATTTTTGAAATGAAAACGTTGTGCACTTTTCTTGGGATGGGTAAAACATGTTAAACTCGCGTTAGGACACGTGACCTGATCGAAAATTCGTAAGGTGCAACTTGCACCTATTTTCCATCTTAGTTCCCTTACTATTAATAAAATTATTTTAATTCGTATCTTTTAACCTAGATGGCGGTTTTTCCAATTTAATGTTCAAGTTTTCACTTTTGCTGGCACCCCGGAGTGCAACCTTTTTTTTTATTAATATAACTAGAAACAGGCATTAATAGAAAATAGATAAATAGGGGATCGGACTACATCTGAAATATTTGGTTCCATTAATATATTCAGAAATATTGAGGCATTACTACTTGGTAAATGTAAAAAAATATATTATTTTATGTGTAGTTTACTAATAAAATACATTTAAAAAGTACCAAAAAAAAATTTTTTTTGCGAAATTGGTAAACAAAACCTACATCATTAGTTTACTCACATCATATACAAAAACATTTATTATGGTAAGTATGAACTCAAACGCACAAATATGGGAGATATTTACATATATATTTCGGCGGCCATATACTTCATAATATACTGCTTCATATACTATAACCTACAAGTGACGTCATTTGTAGGTCGACTTTAGTATGGAGCGTTTTTAGGAGGCTCGCGAAATTTTTTATACAAATCGCTATACCTTTGAAAATATTGACTTTTGATATACGGTTTCTTCTGAGAAGTTACTCATATTTAAGAGTGCTATTCATTTATGCAATAAAAAAAAATTAGTCCGATTGCCTATTGACGAACAGTGAACATTGAACGTAAAGGTAATTAAACAAAGATTATTTATAAAATTCAAAAGCCGCTATATGCTTGGGCAAATATGGAACGGCCATACTACGAGAATTCACGTAGGCGCCATCAGATGAAAGAAAACTAGGATAAAATAGCATTAGTACAATCTAGAAACATTCTAATATTACTTCAACAGCTATTTAGTAATCACTAATCTGTTCCACTTTCTTCGTTCTATTTCTACCCGCTATCAGCTAGTAACTCGAGTCACGTAGGGATTGTAGGCGCCCTTGATCGTTCGGTGACCGTAGGTGCCGTAGGGCACACCGCACCGCGCACGCATGGGCCTACATGTGCCGGGCATTGCTCATACACGTTGTCGTGCAACGTTGGACATCGGGCAAACTTAGCATTGCCAGTAACTATTTAGTTGTCTGTGGTATTGCCTACTGCTAAAGAATATGTTTATCTAACGTAAAGACCCATCATTCAACGGCTTACACGAAAACGCAGCTATTTGTGCGCAGCTAGGCGAGACTTGGGGGACCGCGGGACTTGGGGGTTTCCAAGCCAGGACTATGCATTCACAAGCTTGTTTCGTACTTTTGTGTGTCAATATAGAAACCTCACAGAAAACCGGCGTGAAATAACGCTTGCGTTGTGTTTAGCCGAGTGAGTGAGGTTACCGGAGGCCCAAGGGGGGGATTGGGGATTTGAAGGACCAGGAACGCAAGTCGCAACACCAGAGGAGTTACAAGTACCTTCAGGCGCTTACCATCAGGCGATCCGTCTGCTCATTTCCTGGTTCATTTCATTAAAAAAAAATAACAATAATATTTATGATAGATTTGTCTGACGCGTCGTTTGAAATTATTTCGGTGTCAACCTTAGGACTACATCAACATGGCTGATATTCGCCGGTGCTCGACTTGTCATTTGTAGAAAGTGTCGCTCTTGTGCTACTGCGGCCTATTCCTGATATCCCCTAAACCACCACTAGTGGACGTCAGGAAAAATATAGCTGAGTAGTAACTTTTTCCCGATGTCCACCATTAGGAACCGACGAACACCATCGAGAATAGACGCCTACTGCTCGCAAAGTTGTCAATATCAAAGCTTTTTAAACTAATTGGGTATTGTTATTCAGATGTACGGATATGTATTCTAAAATTTGTACTATTTGTAGTATGGATCCAAAGGTCGATAGTCTCGTGGATCGACCTTTACAATTCGCTTTATCAGGTGAACTTGCCTGATCCTTAAAACCTTTTAAGATCAAATTTGTCTTAATTAATGTAACAATAATATATTGAAAATTGTGGTATTCAGTTAGGGTGGGGCGTCTATAAATTGCGTAAGACGTTTTTGAATCCATACTAATATTATAAATGCGAAAGTGTGTCTGTCTGTCTGTCTGTCTGTCTGTCTGTCTGTCTGTTACCTCTTCACGCCCAAACCGCTGAACCGATTTTGATGAAATTTGGTATAGGGATACTTTGAGACCCGAGAAAGGACATAGGATACTTTTTATCCCGGAAAAATGTACGTTCCGCCGCGATAAACGAATTTTGGCGCAACGGAGTTGCGGGCGTCATCTAGTATAATATAAAAGTTGCTAAAGCTTACGAATAACAATCAGAGTAAGGTTTGAAAAAGTTAAGTCTAATGCTAGCCATTTTCAATAATTACCGATTAAAGTTTTTACATAGGTACATACATACATACATATAATCACGCCTTTTTCCCGTAAAGGGGTAGGCAGAGACCACTTTTTACCACTTGCTACGATCCTTACATACTCGTTTCGCTTCGTTCACTTTCATTCTTACCATCCATTCCTCCTCTTACATTCAACGTAGCGAAGCGGCTCTCCATGGTCCGCTTTTCACCTCCGCGAGAAACGAGACGTGATGGGTGGTGAACCACATCGCCGCCATTTTGGATAGTTAAATTATTTTTATGATTATCCATTGCGTTTCCACGGATCGGTGGAGAGGGTAGGATAGGGAAAGGGAAGGATAGGTGGTGTGGAAAGGAAGATTGGTAAGTTAGAGTGGGAAATAGGAAATGTAGGATATTACCGCCCAGGAGGGCAAGGGATAGGACAGTAATAGCTAGGGAAGCCGGGGTTGCATACCCGTATACTATACCACAACTACCGGACAGGTAAGTTGGGATGAGTATCCCATGATAACTGTTTTTACTGTATCATTATGCGATTCTCACACCCAAGCAAAACTTATTTAGAGAATTTCCCACGATACCGATTTGAAATTAGTTACTTGCACGTATTAGGCACCACTTTTCGACCTTTTTACTTGATAATTAGGTTAGGTTAAAAGTCCGGTGTCACTTTTACATTACCTACATGACCCGTCGGCCGTACGTTATAAACGCCTATTTTAATGCACCATTTAATATTATTTATTATATTTATTTATTCCGTAGACTGTTTGGCGCCCTCTGTAACACTTGTATGCCACAACCTCGCCACGTGTATGCCTCGCACAAATTGGTTGTATGGCAATTTATCAAAAGTAGGTAACATTATCGAAGCAATTTTTAATTTAAAGTATACTAGATATTGCCCGTAACTTCTTACTTCGTGCGTGCAAAAGTAATCCCGTAGGAAACTAACATTTTTCCGTTATAAAAGTGTCCTATGTCCTTTCCCGTGGTAACTCTATGTCTGTGCTAAATTTCATAAAAAACGATCCGGTAGTTTCAGAGCCTATTCAATGCAAACAAACAAATCTTTTTATATTAATATACATACGTTTAGGTTGTATCTAAACCCCTACTGTTAGGAGGTTAGATAATGATGATAATGAAAAGTCTATCTAGTGCTTCTAGGTCAAGGGAGTGTTAAAATTATGTGTTAAAGGCGCGGTATATGACTTTCGTATTCCTAGTCATAAATCTTTTTAGCGGCTTATTAATAGTTGGTTATACGACTAGCCGATGGCTAAGATTTTACCAGCAATTAATCTTTTTCATACCAGCCTGTCGAGTCATTAGCACTGGCTTATTGTTATATGACAGACCAATCAGCTAAATGATTGTATACTTTAACTTTACAAACGACTTGACATACTCTATTAATCCTTATTATAAGATGTACCAGATCTGAACGAATGAGAACTTAAACTTGCAATTAACTTGCAATGAATTATGAATGAATCGTCTTGCTGTCATAAACTGACTTTTAGAGTTTGGACAAATCAAAATGCGTTTGATGTTGATTTTCCGTTTCCGAGTATATCATTTGGCTGTTTAAACATATTATAGCTTCCAACACCGATTTCGGTGACGGTGGCCGGTTTCTTTGAAACCAGGCCAGTTACGCAGGAGTAATTTTATAGTGGCCAAGTATGTGCGCAGTACACAAGAACTTCTCTTCCTTTATTCTCATAACCCAGTGGGACGGATAGCCGACACGACTGGCGAGAGAACAGGTGCAGGTCCGACTTTTTACATGCCCATCCGACGTATGGATCATGTTTCTTGTCAGTCAATCAGGTAATCAGCCTGCATAATCCTAACCAAACTTGGAAACAACATTTTTTGTTGTTCCAACGCGGGAATCGAACCCACGACCTCTGAGTCGAGAGCCAAGCTCTAAAACCATTGGACCACGGAGGCTGTTAAACATTAACCGCGTTACTAATAAACTATGTGTAAGCTTTCAATAGTTATACAGTGTTTTGTTCACGTCACACAAGTGACATTTTTAATTCGATTGAATAAGACAAAACACTGTGTTACTATTCAAAGCTTATACAGCATTTATTAGTAAGGGGGATAGAGACATCGAAACTGCATTATTGTAAGATTTAATTATCAGAATCGATCTACAATTTCAAGTAAAACTACGTTGTACAAATATAAATATAAACAGCTTTATCTAATTTTCACAGAAAAAGCTAATAAGCGGATATGTACCTACTAGGTACATATCCGTTTTATTGTCATTTAGGGAAAAAGAGTAAATTCATGTACTACTGAAAACATAATAATTATTTTATACCGTTGCACTTTTGTAATGGCTGGTCTCTTCAATTTTGTAAAGTTAAGAGACCAGCCATTACAAAAGTGCAACGGTGCAAAGTGTAACGCGAAGTATGTTTATACCTTTTACTTTAATAATATTAGGTACCTGTAATAAATTAGTTCAAAGTTTCAGTCACGACTCACGAATACGATCACTCATCATTTAGTTCGCGAAGTAACTCGGTGTGAACTATTAATTAAGATTTACAAGTCTGTTAGCACGTTATATTATAATATAACATTATAGGTTAATATTGAGTTCTTTATTGGATAATGCAGGTATCTAATAATTTATATTCCTAGATAACTTTGGTATTAGATAACTTTATGCACTTAAATATTATGTTAATATATGCAATGCTTGAGTAAATATGCGCCTGAACTGATTGCAATGAACTTTAAATTTATTTTATGGATAATAAATATAACAAATTCTTACTATTATTATAAACGCGAAAGTATGTAAGAATAGATGTGTGGATGTTCGATTGACTAGTCCAATATACTAACCTGTTGCTTTGTCCGCAGGGCATCGGCCACGTGTCCGGAGGCCACATCAACCCCGCCGTGACCGCGGGGCTGCTGGCGGCGGGTGACATCCGCCTGCTGAAGGCGCTGTTCTACATCGTGGTGCAGGCGCTCGGCGCCGTCGCCGGTGCCGCCTTCATACGGGTGAGTACTGTGGGATTTCGGCACCTGGGGCACGTGTCGGGGGCCACATCAACCCCGCCGTGACCGCGGGGCTGCTGGCGGCGGGTGACATCCGCCTGCTGAAGGCGCTGTTCTACATCGTGGTGCAGGCGCTCGGCGCCGTCGCCGGTGCCGCCTTCATACGGGTGAGTACTGTGGGATTTCGGCACCTGGGGCACGTGTCGGGGGCCACATCAACCCCGCCGTGACCGCGGGGCTGCTGGCGGCAGGTGACATCCGCCTGCTGAAGGCGCTGTTCTACATCGTGGTGCATTTCATACGGGTGAGTACTGCGGGATTAAGGAACTTGGGCACGTGTCGGGGGCTACAGCAACCCCGCCGTGACCGCAGGCAGGCCTGTCCCACTCCCCGTGTAGGTATTAAAAATGTAAGTACGTGCGGCGGCCTCCTTAAACGGGCCAATTACGAGGGATTCGCGCGCGAGCAGTGAGCGACGTATGCGTGAGATTTGTTCGTCGCAATGTTTTATGGATTGGATTTAATACCTTACAATCTTTGCATATAATATTACGATAGGTACTGTGTAAGTTAGGTAAAAATCACCCGGCCAGCTATAACTATAATACCATATAACATAATGTATAACAATATTTAAAAATATAGTTTGAGCTACTACTGCAATTACTTGATAACCAATATTTAGTGTTTAGGTGTTGGCTCCACAGTCCACTTGAACTATCTGTTCGCGTCTTATGTTATTCCGATGTGATACGATTTGAAGAATCATTTATTGACAAAAGTACCTAGTAGTACCTAGTAGTAAATATAAATAAAAATAAGGCGGCGTGATTCAACTTCTTCGAGTAATATCAGGCCGTGAAGGTATAAAAAATGCTTACGTTTACGCATAAGTATGTATATACTTATAGGTATGCGCAAATTTATTATAATAATAATAATATCTATGGACGCTTCACACCACGTCAATCTGATCCCGTGGTAAGTTCTGGAAGAACTTGTGTTACGGGTACCAGACAACGGAAATATATTTAACACTTATTTAAGTTTTTATTATATTATACATATATTTAATACACACCCATGACCCAGGAACACAAAAAAACTCTTTGTTCCTTCGGCGGGATTTGAACCCGATACCCCCGGCTTGAGCACCAACACGCTCAACCAACTGAGCCACAGAGGTCGTCAAATTATTACAGTACTATTAACACCTACCTTAGGTTTATTTGGAAAGCAATTTGTTCAGTAAAGTACAGTAGGTAGGTACTAGAAAGTAGGTAAAAAAAGTTGTAATTAAATATTAAGAAAAAATATATATAATACGTATAACCGCCTCCTTTTTTGGAAGTCGGTTAATAATTTTCTAAAATGAGACAACCCTAATGTCATTAGAAAGGATAAGAATTACGCGATAGAAAGAGACGCAACTTCTAGGTAAATATAATCGTAGGTTATCAAGCGTTGTGTTAGCTGAATTGAACCTTATCGCATCGCAGAAAGAGTCCCTATTTCTTCTAACCATTTGTCGGAGTGGTTCTTCTGTACCTCTAGGTACTATTATTTATTCTGTGCCGCAGGGTAACTGGCGGCGGATGACATGCTACAAAACTGTCTAAATTGACCCCATAGAGACGGCTTACCGGTGTAACATGTAATATCAAGCTAATACTCATGAATCGCGTAATTTGTTAACTCTCCAACCGATTATAATTTAGATGACTAGACCAGTTAGAGAACTCTTCTTTTGCGCTATATTCCGTTGTTCCAACCGCAATCATACTATATGCTATAATTAAGTTTACTATTTACAATCTTATTACAAAATAACTATATTATTTAGTATACTCTTAGGCCCACTTGCGCAGAGCTGGGTTAAAATTAACCTTGGGTTAAATATTATGTTATCTCTCTCATTCTTCATAATTATGAAAAAGAAGGCCAGAGTTAATTTTAACCCAGATCTGAGCAAGCTTTACAATGTTAAGCTAGGTTGTAGTTTACCTACTATTTATACCCGACTACGGCGGCGAAGTAGTAAGGAAGGGTAATGAATTTGGCAGTCTATGTATGTAAATTGTATGTATGTATGTATCGTAGTCAATAGTTCGTTCTAATGGCCCGGGTAACATAGGCTATATAATTTTGCGTAGTCGGGTTATAGTTTAAAACTTTTAATTATTTATAAACTATCTGTTGCACGCGACTTCGTCCGCGTCAATTTTTGTTATTATATATTTTAAAGTACTTCTGCGTAGCAAGCGCGCTTGAATTTTGTTGCTGAGTTTATATTAAAATAGCTGATTTTAAAATTGTAGTATCTTCTAAGATATTAATTGAAATTAAGTGATGTCAAGGACAATTTTGTTCACAATTAAATACTCTTAATCAACAACACATTTATTTGGATAAAGATTAATATTATTATGTTGATAAAACTCTTTGGTAAATAATTGGCAATAATGCATTAATTTCTAACAAATTTGATTACAATAAAAAAGGTTATAGGTTAAAGGTTATAGTGAGTCAATCTTGTGGGAATTGTGGAAGCCCCAAAGGGAGATCTCCGACCGAGCGAAGTGCTATGCTCGGTCAGGCCGAAGCCCACTGTAGTGGTTTTCAGATGTCGTATATATATATCGCCGATCTTAGAACACTTCGATAGCGCGATTCAGGACTGTGCGCTGATTGGTCCGCCACAATCTTAAAAGATAGACGTTTACTGTTGCGAGCATTTGTAGACCATTTAAAGAGGAATAATTCTTTCATACATATTTTTTGGGTTACTTGAACTTATTACGCAGCGCACGCAACCGAATTCTTCAAATATGAATAATATTCCCCTATTTTCCACATTTTCCACTTATTCTTCACTCCTATTGGTCGCAGCATGATGTTATATAGCCCAAAACCTTCCTCGATAAATGGACTATCCAACACAAAAATAATTTTTCAATTCGAACCAGTAGTTCCTGAGATAAGCGCGTTCAAACAAACATACAAACAAACTCTTCAACTTTATAATATTAGTATAGATTAAAACACAATTTGATATCTCCGCATTTTACCCACGTTTTTTAATGTTTTGTGTAAATTATGTAAACAAAGCTATTAGTGATATTACATAAATAAGTTCACATTACATCCTTTTATGGAATTTATAGAGACGTAAAATCTTGAAAATCTTTGTTTGTGTGATAAAAATATTTTATTGTTTGTAAATCATCTTTATCACGGAACTTTAATATTTTTTTTGTTTTTTTTTTTTTTATATTTTTATTTCCCTACATCATGAATGAATCATATTTTAATTTTTATTATTGCCTTTTTACATATTTTAACATAATTAAAATAGATACTACCTTCAATAAAAATACTGTTTATGAAACAATTTCATGAAAAAAAAAAGGGATACCTAGCGGTTTTAAGGTAGTCCATATTATAATTATAATATTTTAATTGCAACCTTTACCTTGATATTAGAAAAGGCCTTACTAGAAAATTTGCATGATAAACTGGAAAATCTACGGGCAAAAAGTGATACAATACAGTAAAGGGTAATTTAAATGCAATGCTTAGGTACATATTACTAATTAGAGATCCTTAAATAGATGGCTCTGAGTATGGTATGATCTGAGTCTGGAAAGGCCAAGCTCATTACATTCTTAGTTGTGAGCTTCAAGTATTTTAGTTATTTTTAGATTTAATATTCTCATACTGTTGGAAATTATTTGTAGTTTTTTTTTTTTATATATTAGTCAGGTTAGGTAGGTAACCGTAGGTTGCAAAAATAGTGACCATAATGGTTAATGAAAAAGAGTATTCGCTTTTTTAATTTCATTATTATTATTTTATTAATATTTATTTATTTACGAGGGTTTTGTTCGCCTTGCGAGAATGTCACCCTCATATCTATAATATTTATGATCTAAACTTAATGGCCTCCTTAGATGTGGGAAAAGCTGGGATACTATCTTATGTTATACTAGATGTTGCTCGCGACTCCGCCTGCGTATCCACGGTAGTAACCACGGTAACACTGTGCTTTTCCGGGATAAAAAAAAAATATGATGTGTCCTTCCCTGTGGTCTACACTCTATATCTGTTCCAAATTTTATCAAAATCGGCCCAGGTTTTCAGTCTCTTTAATGCAAATAAACATATTTTATATACCTATCCCTTTATGATATGAGTAGAGATTATTTTTAAATCTTTATATATGGCGAAATCCGTTTTGACAAATTAAACACGTGTGCCTAGGAAGAAGAATATACTCGTATATGGAAGGAACACGTTCAAGTTATCAAAAATCAATAGATTTTACTTTAGTTGTTGTTTTGGTTGTTATGTTAATACGATGTACGAATTACCACTTCATTGCAATGAAACAAGTGATTTAATAGCAAAATAAATGTCACTTATATACGGAAAACTTAAACAAAAGCTATGGAAAAACTTTGTATATGGATGGTTTAACTAATTTTATTATTAGACGTTCTCTATCTATCTATCTTTCCCATAATATCATTCAGCTATTTATAATATATAAAAGGCAAAGCTGATTGACTAATGTATCAACGCACAGGGCAAACCCTAGAAATAAAAAATTTTGCACACGCATTTCTCATATGAAGTAAGCATCCACTAAGGTAGGATTTTTTAAAATTCAACCCCCAAGAGGGTAAAGAAGGCATGGAAGTTTAAAACCTAATTTCACACGGGCGAAGCCGCGGCCAAGTAATGCTAGTCTATACTTAATATTATAAATGCGAAAGTGTGTCTGTCTGTCTGTATGTTACCTCTTCAAGTTTCTCTTTGGGGAATTCCGTGGATGTTCAGAGAGTATTCAAAGTTCAAAAGAAGTGCTTAAGATGCATCTTTGGACTAAACAATTTACAGTCATGTAAGCCAATTTTTAAATACAACAAAATACTACCTCTTCCAAGTCAATACATCTTAGAAATATGTTTATTTGTGTACAAAAATGGTGACGAATATTTCATAAAAAAATCAAAAACGATGTCGAGAAGCTGTAGACATACATTTAAATTAGAAGTACCAAAGCAACGGATCAAAATGTATAGTAGTAATGTGTCTTGTATGGCTATATCCGTATATAACAAATTACCCAACCACCTAAAATCTTTACCCGAAAAAAAGTTTAAAAGAGATCTATTTACATGGCTTTTAAATAAAATGTATTATTCAGTGAAAGAATATTTTGATGATAATAAATAACTTATAACTGTAACTGTATTTAGTTAATACTTATTATATTAATTTCAATTGACATAAATCCTTTAGATTTTAAATTAAAAAAAAATGTGTACTGTAATGACTAATGAGAAATAATGGAAATATATTTGTTGAAATAATGTGTAATTTGTGTAATAATGTGAAATGTTTATTTAATTATTAATCATGAAATCTTATTGACTATGTTATATGTATTGGTATTATAATAAGACTAGATAAATTGTCAGAAAAGTAACTTTTTTAGATTTAAATGACATTAATATTTGCACACTGTAAACGTAGAATATGATGTACCTTAACAATTATTAACACCTACTGTAACCATATTCTGGCAAATAAATACTTACTTACTTACTTACTCAGGGGCGGATCTTGAATTTGTGGGGCCCTGGGCTGTAACTACTTAGGGGCCTATCTAAGTAGGGTCTCAACTAATAGCCATGTCAAAAAACTGTTTCTATAATTATATTATTACATATTCTTGATCGCACAAAAAAGCATAAATATTACTTAAATCTACGCAAGTAATAGTTGTACAAAAGGCGACCTTATTGCTGTGGTAGTAATCTCTTCCAGGTAACCTTTGGATGAGAGGAAAACCGAAATAGTGATATATATCTTCTAATATATAAAATTTCCATGTCACAATGTTAGTTACCGTACTCCTCCGAAACGGCTTTACCGATTTTTACCAAATTTTATATGCGTATTCAGTAGGTCTGAGAATCGGCTACTATCTATTTTTCATACCCCTAAGTGATAAGGGTTGTTCACCCTTAATTTTTTTTATTTTATTTTAAGAAGGAATTTTTTGTTTTTATTTTTTATGTGGCATTAAAAATACATACAACCCTAAATTTTTACTTTTTTATCACCAACCCATATTTTTTTATATCCATTTTAGTAATTTAATCATTTTTCATCCCGCTCGATAACTGGTCAATTATAGTGTTTTTAACTGTACTTCGATTAAAAATCTAAATTTTTTTAAAGAAAATAAACATTTATTTTTATTATTAAAGTTTAATCCTGATATATGCTTAGTGTTACCAATCTTAGATTCTTAAAATTTGCCGCGCCTTTATTGGTGAGTGAAATGCCACACTATATTATTTTTGATAAAACGCAGCCGCAACTTGCAAGACACTATTGTCACCACGAAATCGGAGATTCTCGATGAAGTCGAAATGGGGAACAGTACACCTAAAACACGAGCCTACCCCAAACCCATCTTGCAGATGATTCATGAGCCATACTTATGCGCCACCTTACAGATTAGATTCCTGATATTGACATGGATGAGATTAGAATAATATAAATCTCAGGCAGCTTCATAATAATAAAGCACCAAGAGATGACGAAATGACCACAAAGCTGCTCAAGGCAGGAGGAACACCTGTCTTGACTGAGCTCCTTAATTCCGTCATTCACACTGGCTAGCCCCGGAAGCATGGAGCAGGAACGTGGTGATTTCATTTTTAAAATAGGCGATAACACGCGACTTGAAACTACCGTCCCATTCCGCTCCTGAGCCACTTTTATTAGCTATTATCGAAGGTTATCTCGAATCATCCTTCCCAGAAGTTCAACGACTTTCAGCCAGTGGAGCAAACCGGGAACCACATACATACATCGAGAAGTATAATCAGCCTCTCTGCTTAGCGTATGTGGACTATGAGAAAGCCTTCGATACCGTCAAGACCTGAGGGGTAATTCTGCTAAATAAAACCTGCATTATTACAATTATAATCAAGTCTCAATACGCTAATCTCAAACGGTGTTTTTATAAACGTTAAACTAACGTGAAACGCGCTCTGATTGGTCGAAAGGTCATAAAGTAAAATTAAATTCTACTTTAAATACGAGAATTGAGGTTCTGGTCTGTGCTGGAATTCATGCAGAAATGCCTCGTTGACTGCCGATAATATTTCGAGTTGTTAAGATGTCTGTTCAAGGCCGCAACGATTACCGTCCAAGTAAAAGAACAGACCATAAAACGGATCCAACTTCGTCATGGAGTGAGACAGGTAGATGTTATCTTTCCGAAACTGTTTACTAACGCGTCGTAGGACGTTTTCAAGTCGCTTGATTGGAACGACCTGAGACTGAACATAAACGTATGTAATTGATTGTACTGTCGGTTCTTGGTGGAAATTCATGTTGAACACTAATAAAACACAATTTTTCGTGCACTTTTTCCACTATATGAAGATATAATTATATTTTTTTATAAATAACACGACCGGTTTCGAAATAAATCATCATTAGGTGATGATGATTTATTATTAGTGTTGAACATAAATGGCCAATACATCTCACACTTGCAGTTTGCGGATGAAATAATCATTATGTCAGAAATTCTGCAGAATCTGGAAGAGATGCTGAACAGCCTAACTGCGTCTCGGGATGAACCTTAACAAAACCAAAATTATGCATATTGAACATATTCTCCAGGGACCTGTCGTCGTAAATGGTACTAGTCTTGAAGTTAAGAAGCAAGAATACGTATATCTTGGGCAAACTCTCATTCAACTAGGGCGGCATAACTTTGAGAACGAGACAAATAGAAGAATAAGCTTGAGCTGGGTTGCATTCGGGAAGTTCCGGGACAACTACTACGAATTAAAGCACTGACATTGCTCATAGAATTAGCACGCTGACATGGAAGTGAGCCGGCCATGTTTGCAGACGGACAGACGGTTGATGGCGCAGACAAGCGTTAGAGTGGAGACCACGCTTAGGCAAACGTAGTGTAGGACGACCTGCGGCACAATGGACCGACGATTTAAAGAGTTGGCTGGCAGCAGATGGATGAGGGCGAGATCGGGATGGTTGGCGCTCATTAGTGGAGGCCTACGTTAAGCAGTGGGCTATCCATGTGTCCGTAGGCTGATGATGATGACATTTCCCCGTCGATAATAATTAATATTGATCTCTGATATTGAAAGGCTTGTTTAAATAGAATTTCCTTTTCCTGCATAATAAACATTACTTTGATAGGAAGACGCCACGGTAACTTATATACCTTATTTTTTTATGTAGGTACACGGTAAATACAGAAAAATATAAGGTACCTAATACACACAAATTAGGTATAAGTTTAACTTTATTTTAAAAGTCAAATTAATAAACTAGCATATTCCAAAATTAGTCACCAAAAATAAATTTTACATTAGAAATAAATAGCCTATTTTTAAAATAGTTACATTTTATTTTTGAATGCTTTAGTAAAAAATAGACGCAAAGCTAAATAAGCCAATTAAATTTTAAAAGTTTTGGAAAAAAGTGACACCTTTTTTTAATGATTAATTAACAAAGGTTCTGATTAATTAAACTCATATTTTTAAAAGGCTTACACTTACTATTATATTCAAAAAACCAAAAAATGGCCTATTCTCCAATTACATTTTAAGCGTTTAACAAAAATCAAGAATTTTACATTAAGCCACTTCAATTTTGAAGGTGCGATATGTATAAAATAACCAAATAGTTTCAATAAATAATATTCATTTTTAATACCTTAAAAAATTAATGAAAATCAGCATGAAAACATCCTTTCACACGTATTTTCCGCCTTAACTCAATTCATAGAAGTATGCAATTTTTTTACAGTGTTTTCTTATGACAATATCACGTAAAAATATCGCCCGTAAACCGACTTTACAGACAACCATTTTTTAAATTCAAATTATCGCCTATTGTTTTTAGCGGGGTTTGGGGGCCCCTTGTAACCTCGGGGCCCTGGGCTGCAGCCCAAGTAGCCCTTAGGTAGATCCGGCCCTGTACTTACTTACTTCACGCTTTAACCGCTGGACCGATTTTTAAGAAATTTGGTATAGACATACTTTGGGTCCCGGGAAAGGACATAGGATATTTTTAATTCCGAAAAAGTAGTGTTCCCGCGGGATAATGTACTTACGCGGGCGGAGCCGCGCGCAAAAGCTAGTAGTTAATAAAATATAAATAAATTAGCATTTGTCTTATCTTAAAAATTATTATGAACTCAGGACACAATATCGCAACTTGTTAATTAGTTTTTAATTGCAAAGTATTTATAGCGGTAATTTTAGATAAAATAATCTCAACACTGCCTCCATTTCAAATTCCAAGATGTAATAAAATGAAAATAATTTATAACACCGACACCTTTTATGGTTATTGTAATTATTTCATAATTTTATATAATCTAAGTAAATTATATTTACAACGAAAACGTTTGCCAACATTCTAATCCCTTTTAGGGTTGTATGAGTTGTATGACACATTTGTATGTCCGTGAGACAAGAGTAGATAAGGTCTTTTAGACCATTTAGACACCATAGGGCCTAGATACAATAAACATTTTGATTCCTACTGTCTACTGTACAAAAAATAATTGTAAGACCACTATGACAAATTTCATGGAAATAAAAATATTTATTTTGATTTGATTTGATTTAGAGCTCTATAAAACTGCTTTTAGTATTTACTAGAGTCTAACCCCCTTACTAATCGCTGTATAAGCTTTGAATAGTTATACAGTGTTTTGTTCACGTCACACAAGTGACATTTTTAATTCGATAGAAGGAGACAAAACACTGTATAACTATTCAAAGCTTATACAGCGATTATTAGTAAAGGGGACAGTGTTTGGTCTAGAGCAGTGTTTCCCAAACGTTGTTCTGCCATGGCCGGGTAAATTTCGCAATGCTCCTTCATGACCTATTTAATACTTTTAAACCCAAGCTGGTTCCGTTAGGTAGAATAATACACATTTATTAATATTTAATAGTAAAAATGTTTTATCTATACATCTTTACAAATAAATCAAATTGAAATGTCTGTTTGTAATTACAAATTAAGCTTAAGATACCTACGCCAAAACATCAATTTCTAAAATGTTTGTTTGTCATTCTGTCTGTTTCTTCGCAATACATTTTATTCGCAAGTTTTAGCGCTATTATATAATATATTTACGATGAGTCGATTGATAGTAGGTATTGTTTTTAAAACAATGCGGTAATATTGCGATTTGCGACCCGGTATTATTTTAATGTCTCGGTACTGGGAAATGCCGGTCTAGAGGTTTATGAGTCCCTATAGCAATAGAGGTATGCAAAACTATCGTAGCCCTGACACAATAAAGAATAAAGAGCAAAACTAGAGCAGGGACCTATGAAAGACATTTATAAATCGCTCTTAAATAGTATTCATTGTTAAATTATTGTAGGTATAACATAGACGCATATATTACATTTAGACGAGGCGTGTTGAGGCAAAAACTGTATGCACTCAAAAGGCCCCATGTTTGGAGTTTTTGGGCCCATTTTGACATTTGAAGTATGGTGAAATCATGATGGCTGACATTTGAGGTATGGTGAAAACCAAGATAGCGTAACTTTTTCTTGTATGAAAATTTGTTCTGTCAAATGTACGTCATAAGCTCATAGCCTATCTTTAGTTTTTAAATATTTGCGGTATTTTAAAAATCACTGTTAACGCAGGGAATCTCGTGGATCAAAGCTATAAGGACATAACTGCATCGCAACTCTATCGTTAAAAGAAATAAAGCTTACATCTTTAGGCTTTATTGCTTCGTTATAAACTATTCAACTTTAAGGCTCGGACTATATTGTCCAGAATCCGACGGGCAAGGGAAAATTCAGAGCACTGAAAATATAAATCTGCGCTAATACAATAGAGCTGAAAATCGAAGTGTCGAGCTGTCATAATAACTAAACACTCGTGCGTTCGATTTTCAGCTCTATTGTATTAGCGCAGACCTCCAGCCTCCGTGGTCTAGTGGTTTAAAGCTTGGCTCTCTACTTGGAAGTCGTGGGTTCGATTCCCGCATTGGAACAACAAAAATGTCGTTTCCAAGTTCGGTTAGGACGATGCAGGTGATCACCTAATTGTCTGACAAGAGAGATGATCCATGCGTCGGATGGGTATGTAAAAAGTCGGTACTGCGCCTGACCTCTCGCCAGTCGTGTCGTACATCCCTCCAGCTGGCTTGCAAGAGTAACGTAAGACAGAGTGCTCTTGTGTGCTGCGTACACACTTGGGCATAAAATAACCTCGGTGGCCTAGTTTCAATAAAACTGGCCACCGTCACGTAATTCAGTGTAGTGAGCTATTATTATAAACTACTAGCTTACATTATCTCGTAGGTACACTACTATTTCGGGGTAAAAAATATCGTATGACCCGGGCGGTTAAAGCGTGAAGACGTAACAGACAGACAGACAGTTACACTTTCGCATTTATAATATTAGTATAGAAGTATAGATTCACCTTCTCTTCTAATATAACTAAACAGCAGAATGAAAAAAAAAATATAAATAATAAAACCATGACATATGAACTCGAAGGCGCAGATGCGACATTTTACGTCGAACCTCTCGCGTGCGCCGTACTGTTGATCGATCACGACCGTACTCAATATTATATCAGATCGTCGTGTTTTAATTATCAAGGATGTGAAGATGACCAGCTACTGTATTGCGCAGAGGCTTGTCAGTTATTTATTGAATTTTTCAGCAGACTTGATATTTTTGGGTTTGAACTTTGAACGCCAACCTGTACCCTCAAGCAGGAACATTTTGCGGTATCGTTTCGTGTACGTAAGCGAGAAATATCTACACTAATATTATAAAGAGGAAAACTTTGTTTATATGTTTGTGTGTTTGTTTGTTTGGTTGTAATGAATAGGCTCAAAAAGTACTGGACCGATTTCAAAAATTCTTTCACCATTCGAAAGCTACATTATCCACGAGTAACATAGGCTAAATTTTATTTTGGAAAAAATAGGGTTCCGTAAGATATTTGGGGTTTTCGGACACATGGTGTAAAAAACCAACCAGAAAAGTTACTTATTTTGCGTACGCTGCCTAAACTATAAAAGATAGAACCATAAAATGTTCTAATTAATTGTAGATCTTATAAATATCTACAAAAAAGTCCGCGACACACTATACCTATTTATGTCGAGTGAGGCACAACAACAATTTTTTTATCCAAAATATCAAGATTAGAAATCTTGATTTTTTTTTGGACTACATTTAAACGCGTTTATTTTACTCATGCTATTAATCCTTATCAAAATAAATTATTTTATCACTAAGTACAGTTTATGTAGATAATATTTGGTCTTTAAATGATTAAAATTGGACGTTTGGTTTTGAAGTTATGGCGAAATTAATATATTACGATTTCTGCTCCACGGCCCGTTGCGAAGTAGGCGTCACCAAGGCGGGGGTGTGCGTGCGGGAGGGAGTTTAGATCTATGAGGTAGGATTAGTATCAGTATTGTACCCATAGATTATACAGATATATACATTGTACCCGTGCGAAGCCGGGGCGGGTCGCTAGTTGTATATATTATATTCACTACCAGTTCCATATACAATACTGTATACAATAATAAAATTAAATGACATATTAGGTACATAAAGTCAGGTGTGACTTAGGTCGTGTAGACAGGTTTAGGTCTCGTTGCGACACACGCTACATACTGGGCCGCATATTGTTATAACACGTGCGCATATTGCCTATTCTGGTTCTGACATTTGTAGATTGTAGTTTATACTGGGGCTATACTGATAGCACATACTAGAATATATATTATACTTACGTACAGAGAAACAGATTTCATAGAACGAATTAGAAAATTTTGACGTCCCCTTCAGCGGTCCATATTTTTTCCACACAATCGTGGACACACCATAATAACTCCCCACACCGATTTCTCTGACGGTGGCCGGTTTCATTGAAACCAGGCCAGTTACGTAGGAGTAATTTTATAGTGCCCTAGTGTGTGCGCAGCACACGAGAGCACTCTCTTCCTTTACTCTTATAATCCAGTGGGACGGATAACCGAGACGACTGACGAGAGATCAGGCGCAGGTCCGACATTTTACATGCCCATTCGACGCATGGATCATCTTTCTTGTCAGACAATCAGGTCATCAGCCTGCATTGTCCTAACCAAATTTGGAAACAACATTTTTTGTTGTTCCAATGCGGGAATCGAAACCACGACCTCCGAGTCGAGAGCCAATGCTCTAAACACTAGACCACAGAGGCTGTTAACATGGACATGGACACACCGTACGCTTGTAGTGGTACAATCAAATCGAAAGTTATGTCGCTGTTTATCTGTTCCTCTTTCTTTAATCTGTGCTTATAGTTCACAATTATTATCACAGACCACTAGCGTCTCTCTTCAATGCGAGGATATTCCACCACGCTAGATATACCATAGACTAATATTTTGTTTGTTTTCAGTTGGCGATCCCCGATGCCAGCGTCAAGTCCTTCGGCATGACTCTGCCCGGGGCCGGCGTCACCGACGGACAGGTATGGCACTGTAGTTTACATATTAAATAATGATCGAACATCACATACTCAAACTCAATACTCGTAAATATACCAAACTTTAGAATGTTTTTTTCTATATCTATCAAACTAGAGGCACAGATTACTTAATAGTCACTACGTACCTAACGTACGTGCGAGAGGGCCTTTTCTTATAAACAAAATAAATCCAATCCAACTCCAAATCCAACTAATTATAGAAGGTTTCTGCCGACTTTAATTTAGTCATTAGTGTAAAGTCGTTAATTACAAGCTTTTATTTAGTTTTATTTAGAAATGGAATCTTGCAAGTTAAATCTGACCCACTTTCCGGTTTCCAATTGAGATTGCACTGTCACGCGATTTAAACAATATTTAAATCGCGTGACAGTGCAATATTGACGTGGAGCTGATCTGATGTTGGAGCTGAAAGGTGGTCATAGGAACTCCGTCATAAAACCACATAACCCCATCCAGTTTGGGCTCGGTTGATTCGTCTTAATGAGGACTTACTACTACTCCCCAGTAATAAAAGCTTGTTTTTTATAATATGTATAAATGTAAATGATATAATGTTTAAATGTTAAGACAAAATAAATTTAGTAGAAAAAACGGACGTTCTGGAAAGATCCACGTGCACTAGACGTTTTAGCTGAGATGAGAAAATTCTGAAAGGATAGTTTTCCTCATTGACCCTTGTGTCCCCAGGCGGTGCTGGTGGAGGCCCTCATCACGTTTATCCTGGTGCTGGTGGTGCAGGGCGTGTGCGACGCGCGCCGCAACGACCTCAAGGACTCCGCGCCGCTCGCCATCGGGCTCAGCATCACGGCCTGCCATGCCGCCTGCGTGAGTTACCGACTACGACAATAATTGAGCATCAGTTCACAGTTCATACCGAATCGCTAGTCGGGATGCGGCGTGGCATTTTAAGATAGCGAATCAAAATTGAACTTTATTTACTATACAACAAGGTAGACGTTTCAGTGCAAGAGAAGTAGGGAATATGCACGTACGTTTTTATTTTTTTATATAGATCTATCTTGTTTGGTAAACCGTTTGGAAAAATCAGTTTTTTGATATCATTAAAAATAACGAAGATATGAACGTTTAAAGTAGTATATTAGACAGAGAGGTCGGACGTGTACCGTCACATAACACGACTTTCATAGAAAATTCATAATAAATTTCGTTTTGCTAGAAAGAGATAGATTAAAATCTTTGACTCATTTCTTTGATCTTGCTCATTTGTTATCAACAGATATTGAAATTTTTCTCGCCATTTCCTTTATTTTTCAGTCTAGTATCCTATTATTGTTTTAAGTTTATTTTTATATTTTATGCATATTCCCTATTGCGAGATGCACATCGCTGCGCGGCGCCACTCTTGCAATTAATGACATTTGTATTTTCTTGTGTGAAGTTCAATTTGTAATCACTATCTTCAAAGATAATGATTACAAATTGATCTTTATGCTCACACCGAGATGCAATGCGACGCTGCATTTAAATGCAGCAGGTCTCGGTGTGGGCTGACCATAATGCGTGCCTTTAGTGGTAAAAGGAGAGACTTAAGGATACCCAATACCCATAGGCCATAGACGTATAAATTATAGACGAGGTATGTCGAGGCAAATACTGTCCCAACTTAAATGGCCCTATTTTTGGGGTTGTTTGGGGCCATTTTGACATTTGAGTTATGGTGCAATCAAGATGACGTAACTTTTTCTTGTATGAAGATTTGTTCTCTCAAACGTACCAAGTTCCAACTTATGTCATAGTCCATTATATGCCATAATATATTATGCCATAGGCCATAGACCATCATAAGTTTTGAAATCTTAGATGGTACCCCTTAGCAGGCGAAACGGGATCCAAAGTTAATATTATCATTATATACGACGTATAATATAGTACCTTGTACGTATAATAGATTGTTCGTATATTTCCAGATCCCGTTCTCCGGGTCCAGCATGAACCCCGCGCGGTCGTTCGGCCCCGCGCTCGTCATGGGCAACTGGACCTCACATTGGGTAAGCTCCATCCTTGGTTACTGGATACGCGTGCGGCGTGGCGTGTAACGCGTCACTACGTCTATGTGCGACTAATGGTTTGAAATAATTACTTTTTCATGGAATAAGACGAGCAAACAAGCAGTCGGATTGCTTAATGGTAAGCGATTACCGCTGCTCAAGAACATCCGTAGTAGCGCTCTCTCGGTACTTTACCCACTCGTCAAACCAATGCATGCGTTATTTCACGCCGATTTTCTATGAAGCCATTGTGTCTTTGTTTAAATTACTTCTAGAATTCAATCGAACATTCCATTAACGTATTGTTTTTGCGAGTGCAGTGTTTTGCAGTCAAGTGTTAACAAACAAACATACAGTTTGTATACAGTTCATCACAACACGTGTGTTTGGACAAGTGACCGAAGGACTGCTAACATCCTCCCACAAATAACCAAACTTAATGTTTATTCTCTTAAATACAGTCAATCAGGGTAACTTTGAATCAGCATCGACATATTTTTTAATCAAACTTTTACTATGTTAAGAATTAGTCAAAAGAGTTTAGTTAATCTGTGCTCTCAGGTTGGTTTTCATGCTATAAAGTTATAAAACGTCTTTAAAAATGACTAATTATATTAAAAATTGGCAATTTTGTCGAGTGTCAAAGTTACCACCTAACTTGGGTAACTTTGACACAGACTAACTTTTAATTAATTTACAGCTTCAGAGTGACAATAATTTATGTTTTTATTAAATATTGATGCAGTGGGGTCATAGACAAGTCAAAAAAACCATAAAGTTATTACATTTAAATATGTTTTTATATACCTTGATAGCAGCAAAGTTAACGAGATTTTTAAACAAAGTTTTGCACTGATTTTTACCCATTATGTTGCGCGCGGTTAAAAACAAAAGTTTTTGGTATTATCTTCTCTTGACAGCTGCTTTTTTTTTAGATTTCGTTTACGAAGTATGTTACGTACACGAATTGTTATTAAATTTTAAGCGCCAATTGTTTCCCACATAAAACAATAGAAAAGAATTTTGTGAACAAACTGTCAAAGTTACCCTCGTGATTCAAAGTTACCCTGAATGACCGTACTATTTATAATATTGTTTAAAACTCGTTCGTATGAGTTTTACCTATATTTATTTTATAATCAAATGTATTTGCGTTTCCTTGATACAAATTAGACGTAACATATTCAAGTGTGTGAGCTATACACGTCATAGCTAGCGACTATAACCTCTCGAGCGTCCGGCCGCAAATAAGCAAATGGTGCAAGCGTCCGGGGTGTGTCACGTGTCCCCGCGCGTGAGCGCGTGAAAATGCCCGCCTTTTATTATTTTTTATGGATTATATTGATAAATTGTTGCTAAAACCTATGCATGTTATATATATTTAGAAACTAGAGTAAATTCTCTATAAGATCATGTAACTGGAATTAAAAAGAAACTGAAGGAATAAAAGCAATCTCGATGTGAACATAAAATACTTGTATGTAATTTTTGGTGGTTTTGAAGCACAATTATGACGAAAATCTAACACACACACCAAATTTATTATTTAATAAGTTAAATATATGTTTTAATAACGATTTATATAAAAAGTTTCGAGATCTGTATATAAAATATCACTTGCCGCCAGTCGGCATGCGACCCTTGAGAGGATTGCAAATGACAACTAATTAGTCCTAGATTAGAAGCTTTTTTTTTTCAATTTTTCGAATGTACATCCCAAAAGTAAAACTGCAGAAGCCAGGGCTTAAGTCAGTAGAAAATAAATTGCCACCCGTCGGCACTCAATGCTTGAGAGAATTCAAAATAAACAACAGACAAAGTCACCCTAATTCGCGTGCGGTCACACCGTCTTGGACACTTGCGCGATAACTGTCAAGTCGGTCACACCGCGCGGGACGCTCAAGAGGATAATACGTATATAATATAATATAATTGGTTTTGTGGGTGTTTTGCCTCCTAAAAGCCCCAAACAATAAAACTACTAGTCGACGTTTCGAGTGTTGTATTGTAACTTAATACAATTTGACAAACTATTTAACTAAAAGTTTCCCGCGCAAAAGAAAATCCCTCGGGACCTCTACATTTTTCCGCGATAACAGTACTAGCATGTGTCAGAAAATCCCCCGGGGACTCTACATTTTCCGCGATAAAAGTAGCATGTGTCAAAAAATTCCTCGGGAACTCCACATTTTCCCGCGATAAAGGTAGCATGTGTCCTGTCCTGACGTCTAATCTATCCCTGAGCCAAATTTCATTAAAATCCGTTTTGTGGTTTAGGCGTGATTAGGTAACAAACAGAGTTATTAACGCGTTTATAATATTTAGTCAAAATGCTTGTTAGACTTAATCGTTTGTCTACATATATCATATTGGCTTCTGTTTCATTCATATTTTTTATTGATATTTATCACCAACAATGAAAGAGATAACATATTAAATCAAGGATTAACTTTAAAAGGCGTTACTGAAATTGGTCAAAGTATAGAAGGAAGGCATCAATTAAAACTTACGCAATACTTATTTATAATTTTGTTCCGCGGTAGTAAAAGGCGATTGCCGTGTCATGTGATGTTACATACCTACATACATACATATAGGTAGCTGGTAAGTATACCTTAGGCTCACGTGATCGAGTGAAAGTCTCATCATGAACTAACGGGAGGTTAGGTCACATCGTATATCAAACGGACATCTAATATGCAAGTACCTATAGTTAGCAATTACCTTACCGACGGTTTTTTTCCATCTAATCTGAAACAGAGTTCAGAGTAAACCTAAAGCCACTGACGCGACGTCCATCAATCCAAATGGAGTGTTCGCAGTCCAAAATCGTCCCGTGAGTGGTTAAAACGCTGTCCATCCAAATGGACGGCGCGGGTCCAGCATCCAGTCCAAATGGACGCTATTGGTGTTTTAAAAATAATAAGAGGTTATTTCGATCTTTTTGAGTATGTATCCGTTTGCCAGATATTAAACTTTAAAGCGCATTCTTTGTTAAATAGGGCCTCCCCCACCCCTCTAAAAGCTGTACGGCTGGCTTGAAAAATCTAAAAAAAAATCGTGATGGTATTGCCATGTCATTCAAAGGAACAATAACGGCTTATGTAACTTTGTTAGTTTAGGGTGGTTTAGGAGTAATAGATGCCTTACTTATAAAATGCGCTTACTTGAAAAACTTCGTACAAAAATAACTATTTAATAAGTAAACATGTAAAATGTTGGTATAATAGTACGGAACCCTATACCTGAAGTCCATGTGATGAAAACTATAACGGCTTATATGTATAACTTTGTTAGTTTAAAAAAACTTAGTCCTTTTCATCCGTTATTGGATGATTTATACAGTATACTCAGAGCTAAGTAACCGCATTTAGATATTTGATGTTGGCACTAAAACAACGGATGCACCGTTCCTCATTCCTCGGTCTCGTCAGGTATTGAGTTTAGGAAACCAGGCTGATTCTTGGGCCGAATATTTTATCGTTGATTAAGTTAATCCAGAGAAGGCTTCTTGCGTTTCCAATGAGAATCGTGGCTCTCTCACAGATCTCCTAAACTACTACCGTACCGATTTTCATCAAAATCTGTTCAGTTGCTTTTCCGTGAAACAAACAAAACAAAACAAACAAACATCTTCACAAACTTTCACGTTTATAATAGTAGCAGAAATTAGGATTTTATTAAAGTATTAAATATATATTATAAATCTCTCTCACAACCTAAATAGAAATACGTAACGTGGTGGACGTTACCTACCTATTCATCAATTCTATCCCGAGAGAAAGAAAATACTATAGCATTCTTATTACCTACATAAAGTAACATGTTTTTTGCCATTTACTATCGTGATGTTATGACTCAGACATAAATTACTTCTATGCTAGAGCTATGAGAGATGACGGAATGCTTTCACAATGTATAAAAACATAGTAATGTTTCACTTTTTCCGGTTACTGGTCATAGCGACGATATTCGCCTCCGTGGTTCAGTGGTTTAGAGATTGGCTCTCGATTCCGGAGGTCGTGAGTTCGATCTACGCGTTTGAAACAACTAAAATGTTATTCTCAAGTCTGGTTAGGAATCTTAGGACATAGGATAATGCAGGCTGATAAGATGATCCATGATTCCGATGGGCATGTAAAAGGCGGTTTTGGGCTGAGCATGAGCTTGTGTATTGCGCACACACTTGGACACTATTAAAAAACTTCTGCGTAGCCGGACTGGTTTCAACGAAACATCCACCGCCACCGAAATCGGTGTGGGAGTTATTGTTATAGCGACGATAGCGAATAGCGATAGCATAGATTATAGAACGAGATTCGATTGTTAAAGAAAACAAAAGAATGTTTGCAAAACTGTGTGCAAAACAAGTCGCTGACTCAAAGATTAGAAATGCAGATAAACTTATCTAGTATAAGGAAAAACAAGAAAAGATCGTTAAAATTTTTATAAATAAAACAAATCGTTAAATAATTATACCATAGTTATAATGGTACAATTATTTACGGCGACGAAAGATAAAATTTCGTTAGATGTAAGCGTAATTACAGCTGAATTACATACAACGGCATAGGTAGGTCGCTTATCTGTAGGAGGTAGAGTGAATATACTCAATGAATATTCATTATTACTATAAAATATGATTAACAATTTATTGATTATCTCTAATTTCTCCATGGAATCGGTCAGTAGTTTCAGACTAAAACTAGACCACAGCTTGGTTCTGAACTCGGAGGTCGTGGGTTCGATTCCCGCATTGGAACAACAAAAAATGTTTCCGAGTTCAGTTAGGACAATGCAGGCTGATCACCCCACACCCGATTGTCTGACAAGAAAGATGATCCATGCGTCGGATGGGCATGTAAAAAGTCGGACCTGCGCCATCTCTCGTCAGTCGTGTCGGTTATCCGTCCCACTGGGTTATGAGAGTAAAGTAAGAGAGAGTTCCTTGTGTACTGCGCACACACTCGGGCACTATATAATTACTAGCTTGGTTTCAATGAAACCGGCCACCGTCACCGAGATCGGTGTGGGGGAGTTATAATATAGGTACATGACTAAAATATTCTGTTTAATTTCCAGGTGTACTGGGTGGGCCCCATCGTCGGCGGCGTGGTCGCCGGCCTGGTATACAAGTACGTGCTGCGCATCGGGAAGAGCGGGGACAGCGGCTCCTACGACCTGTAAGTCGTATACGCGCGTATACGACCTGTTATGTAGTATCTACAACAACTTACGACCTGTTATGTAGTACCTATCTACAACTAGATGTGTTGTCTACGAACATTAGTTGTGGTTTAAAAACAACTTCTCGAAATTATTTATCTGTTTGTGGATGAATGTCAATGTACAGTAAGGATGGGACTATATTCTCCGGTATCCGGAATGCCGGTGAACTTTCAGAGCAGTAAAATTAGAACTCTGGACTAATTCAATAGAATTGAAAATCCAACACATGAGTGTCGAGTCAAATGTCAATGACATCGATTTTCAACTATTGTAATGCGCAAGGTTTTAATTTTACTCACTTTATTATATTTAGCTCTGAATTTTTACCGGCGTTACTTCCAGGCCTAAAACCATGTTTCTAATGTCTGTCGGGAATCCTCGTTTTTCATACATCTGTAGTTTTAATAGAAAAACGATGATTGTCGAGGCCCATTAGCAACATGGTCGTACTGTTAAAGACGCTTTGCCACTAGACGTATGAAGAAGTTTCATCAATTTTCTGTCTACGAAAATGGTGTCTATTATTGGTTGTGTATTTATTTTGCCGTTACATTCACATATAATAATTGTTTACTATTTAATCTGCGAAGTTGCATGTTTTTGTATTATTTTATCTCGAAGTTCGATACTCTCGATGCACTAACAAATTGCTATAAGCTCCTTGATAGCACTCAATTAATATAATAAATTGTCTTTAAGAGTCTAACAAAGAGCTTGTATTATATCACAGACTGTATTTAAATATAGAATAAGGACTTGTTGTGATGCGTAATATCGTTAACAAATAAAATTCCACTAAATATTCATATGTCGTAGAAGCACCATCTAACGGGCAATAGAAAAGTTAAATTATATTTGAAGTCGAATTTAATTATTTTAATTGAAACATCACGTATTTTCTTTTAATTCTAATTAATATATTATGATTTTTAGTCTGTTTCTCATTATTCTTGTATCGAAACGGAATTTATCTCAACGATTACGCATTGATGACAATTTTAATTTTAGATAAAACTAGATTTATAAAGTAATTTATATTAAAAGAAGTTTACAAAAGTATTAAATGTATTTATATGTTGTGCATATCACTATGGAAATAAATGTGATTAATAAAATCTGTTGTTTTACTAAATTTTTATTGCGAATGGTACTATCTTTATCTGTATAGGTAATACATAATATATGGAAGCAAAAGCTTTGTCGCAGCATAATTTGGTGTCATTCATGATAATATTTCACTTCAATGATCAATAGGCATGATGACTGTTTTTTTATATTATAAATTAATAGTACACTTAAATATAACTTCTCAGAAGAATCAGTATATCAAAAGTCAATATTTTCAAAGGTACAGCGATTACAAATACAAAATTTTGTAAGTCACGTGAAGCTTCATAATTAAATAAAGTCGCTCGATAAAGTCGTACCTAGCTGTGACGTCACGCTTAGGTTAATGTGTATCTTGTATAAGGCCGCAGGAACATATTTGTAAATAGGTATCTCCGATATTTGTGCGTTTAAGTTCATACTTACGTAAATAAACTAATGATGTAGGTTTTGTTTACTTATTTAGCAAATATATACACCTTTTGTACATTTTAACATACATACATACATACATATAATCACGCCTTATTCCCGTAAAGGGGTAGGCAGAGACCACTTTTGCCACTTGCTACGATCCTCACATACTCGTTTCGCTTCGTTCACTTTCATTCTTACCATCCATTCCTCCTCTTACATTCAACATAGCGAAGCGGCTCTCCATGGTCCACTTTTCACCTCCGCGAGAAACGAGACGTGATGGGTGGTGAACCACATCGCCGCCATTTTGGATAATTAAATTATTTTTATTATTATCCATTGCGTTTCCACGGATTGGTAGAGAGGGTAGGAATAGGGAAAGGGAAGGATAGGTGGTGTGGAAAGGAAGATTGGTAAGTTGGAGTGGGAAAAAGGAAATGTAGGATATTACCGCCCAGGAGGGCAAGGGATAGGACAGTAATAGCTAGGGAAGCCGGGGTCGCGTACCCGTATACTATACCACAACTACCGGACAGGTAAGTTGGGATGAGTACCCCATGACATTTTAAGTTGTATCTTATTACATTTTAAGATGTATCTAATTTATCGAGCGAATTCAGAGCTCCGTGGCCTAGTGGGTAGACCGTTTAGTTCGCACTCGAGAGAGTGCAGGTTCAAATCCCAGGTTGTGGCGTGGTAGTCTTTGGTGGCGTGTACCAATGAGACTTTTTCAGATCTCAAGTACATTATTACACACTACACTTATTTTTCCTATCCTCGATTATGCTGACTCCTGCTACTTGGACATCACCGAAGAGCTGTTAACAAAACTAGATCGGTTGCAAAATCTTTGTATCCGTTTTGTGTTTGGACTGAGAAAATTCGATCCCATATCAGCTTTTCGATTGAAGCTCAAGTGGCTCCCTATCCGACTTCGACGTAACTCCCACATCCTCTGTCTACTTTATAACATTTTGTATAACCCCCTCTCTCCTTCCTATCTTCTCGATCGATTTAACTTTGCTCGACCCCTCGATATCCCTTGTAGGTCCAATGTTAGAACAAATCTTTCCCTCCCATCCCATCGCTCCAACTTTTACTCCTACTCCTTCACCGTTCATGCAGTCAGATTGTGGAACTCGCTTCCCCACACCGTTCGTGACAGTCCCACCATTGTTGTATTTAAAAGACGCTTGAAAGAGCACTACCTCGAAATTCAATCCATATAAATACCGTTATTATATATACATATAGTATTTATCTATTATAGGTATAATAGTGTTATATTATTTTATTGTATCAACTATGTATTGTATTCTATATTTATTATGTAGGTATGTAGGTATATTTTGATAGTATACACTACACATTATGCTCCTTACTTTAGTAAAGATATATTATGTAAGTAGTATAATATTTGTAATTGTACACGTCCTATCTGCTGTCTCTTACCATCTCTCTCCGTAGGGCTGCTGTAAGAAATTTATTTTTAGAAATAAGCAGTACCTTTGTGTCGTCTTTCTCTGTTAAATTGTGATGTTATCCATTTTCTTGTGTGCAATAAATTGTTAAATAAATAAATTATACAGACGCTCTAACGGTGAAGGAAAACATCGTGAGGAAACCCGCACATAGTTGGCCCCAGACGTATTGACCAGTCATTCCTCTGGACTAGGCTGACTATGTTGTGAGAATGCCATATGTGCTTGGGCAACTATACGACATTTACTAACCGTCCCAGGCACTACAGTATTTCGAGAGTGGTTACTTCGCTCGGAGAATACTGTATAAATCATCCATTAACGGATGTAAAGGCCTAAGTTTAGTGCGATTCAATTAAGAATAGGATCGAGTCGGCGCCATATTATTTCGAATTTAGATTGTTATAGTTAAATTTATGTTTATATAATTTATTACTGTAATTAACGTTTTTATTTAAATTCGATGCAAGACTATTAATATTTATATGCACATAAGTTTTTCTGCAAATCGCATTTTCAAGTAAAATTTGACAGAAAAAGGTCATTGATGTTTCTATTCTCATTTGGAACGCATTATGTAATATTAATGAAACTAAATATTTTTGGTGTAGTCATCATCTCTATTATTATTGCATGAGACCCGTGTCTAATTCGGTAACCACATTCATTTCGGCCATCACATTAGATGAGATCCGAATAGTATAGAAGAAATTATAATACTTTTATCAAAAAGAATGAGAAGGTCATGAATCCCCATAATATTAAATTTTATTTTCTCAGCTCTAGTATTTGGTAAAAAAGTAGAAATCCCAGCAACCAAAATCTCTCATAGAATAAAATTAATTTACTTATTTGCTTTTAAGCGTCATGAGTCTTCTTATGGAGGTCTAGTTTTCAATTCAGACTCGACTATTATTACGGAACACCTGTTTGATGCCCGAAGTCGTCGTGTATATATTGTTTTTATAGTAATACTGACCTACGAAATTTAATTCGTAATCCAGTCTCTCGGTTCACACGCGCATAGAGGATATTATAAATAAAACAGAAAGTAAAGCGAAAACTATATTAAGCGACGTGAAAATGGCTACACTAGTGCGAAAAATAAATACCAAACGTTAATATGGATACAATTTGGGTAAAACTTGCAAACGGTTACATGTTCGAAACGGTCGAGTATATGGTTAGTCTATTTGAGGGGGGAATTCAACAGGCCATACACCCGTCGTAGCCGAGGCACGCCAGGGGCGGAGCGAGGCGCGCGTGGGCTCAGGGCTGCGCCTGCAACAGGGACGCGAGGAAGTCGTCGGGCTGCGGTATCTCGTCCAGCAACTCGGCGGCGTCACAGAACTCGGCGAAGGACGCGCACGGCAGCAGCTCGTCTGTGAGCGCGCCCACTATCTTCTCTGCTGCTTTGGCGTTAGCCTCGTCGTTGTGACGAATGTATTCGGCGAGCTTCACCGGCCACAGCTCAACCGTCGCCGCTGTCACGTTCTGCAAATTATCAAAATTAGGTTAAAAAAGAACTATGACCCGGCTTTGTAAATAAGAATAACTACAAAATCATTCATTAAAATCAGATGAGTAGTTTCGGCGATACGATGGCATTAACATATATACATAGACTGCCAAAATCATTACCCTTCCTTTGGCTTCGACGTAGTTGAGTAAAACATATATTTTTTGGTTAGGACTATAATTTTAAGGCGTACTAACTAGATGACAGACATTCTTTATTCTGCATGCTTAATTTTACTCATACAAAAGCAGCATTTTGCCGTCGGCAACAAAAGTTGCTGCTCGGTTGTGTAAAAATGAGAGACATGCTCGTCAGAATGAGGCCTAATAGCAAAAGTATAAATAATTCTACTTCCTACTAATATTAGAAATGTGAAAGTTTATGAGGATGAATGGATAGATAGACGTTTGTTACTCTTTCACGCAAAAACGACTGAACGGATATCGATGAAATTTGGTATGGTAATAGTTTAGGCTTTGGATTAAAACGTAAGCTACTTTTTATCCCGAAAAAGTAGTCTCCCCTTCGGATAGCCGATACTATATATTTTACGTGTGTGGAGAAGCAGGAAAAAAGCTAGTTCTATTAATGTGAAAGCTTGTGAGGATGAATGGATGAATGTATAGATGTTTGTTACTCTTTCACGCAAAAACTACTAAACAGATTTCGATTGGTATGGTAGTAGTTTAGGTTCGGAATTAAAACATGGCTACTTTTTATCCGAAAAAGTGCGTATTTACTCTGGTGGAGCCGCGGGCAGAAGCTGTAAGTAATAAAGTATATAATATACCTTGAACATAATAGTATAGAGTAGGTGTAGGAGCGCGACGAACATCGCGTACGGCTTGTAGTCGGCCCAGGCGCGGACGGCGCGCTGTTCCGCGGTGAGCGCGCGCAGCGGCGGCCCGCCCGGGCACACGGCGCGCGCCTGCGCAGTCAGCAGCATGCGCTTCAACATCTCCACGCGCACCGAGCGCCACCTGTGGGGAATTAATAAGATTAGTCACTGAAATATTAACGTGTAAATATTTTTTATTTCACTTACGTACCTACATTAGTATTTATTTTAAGACAGTAAATTATACATGATAAGGTGGTGGCGACTTGCGAGCTAATTGAAAGCGAAGCGAGACTGCAACGTACTGCTGCACGAACGCGCGATGAATACAACCCGATATTGACGCGCGCTACACACAACGGAGCAACAATACCGCGAGTTTACTTACAAATTAGTAGTTTAATAGTTGCGACTCGCCCACCAATGTCTAGTCACTAGTGCGACTAAGTTTGTGTAGTACTCACTTGTGGTGCGGGTACAGCAGCAGCATGAGCGTGAGGTAGTAGAGCGGGCCGTCGGCGTCGTGCGCGCCCTCCAGCACGCGCGCCGGCGCCCAGCCCACGAACGTCTCCAGCGCGGACGCCTCGCGAGCCGCCACGCGAGTGCTGCCAACAAAAGTTACTTTTATATAAAATCTTACACGACACACATTTCTGTTAATTCGTTCAATTTTAATGTCAGTTCATACCGCGACGATACGCATCACTAAGCATTTTTGTGCAGCATGGTAGAACCTGACATTACATGCTCTGTGCAGCGGGGTAGAACCTGACATTACATGCTCTGTGCAGCGGGGTAGAACCTGACATTACATGCTCTGTGCAGCGGGGTAGAACCTGACATTACATGCTCTGTGCAGCGGGGTAGAACCTGACATTACATGCTCTGTGCAGCATGGTAGAACCTGACATTACATGCTCTGTGCAGCATGGTAGAACCTGACATTACATGCTCTGTGCAGCGGGGTAGAACCTGACATATGCTCTGTGCAGTGCGGTGCAAGCTGACATTTGAACTCTTACAATGAAACAATGAAAATTTGGAATTGCAGGGCTATGTTGTGTATCTTTTTGTTTCGACCGATGTTGGGGTTACAACAATTAAGTTTACAGTACCCATACTGTCTATTTAACAGGTGACAGGTACGTACGTGTTGATGACGTAGAGCGCCATGTGCGCGAGCGCGGGCACGAGCTGCATGTTGGACAGCGGGCCGCCGCCGCCGGTGTCGTCGTGGAACGTGCGGCCGCGCGCGAACCGCAGCAGCAGCAGCTTGAGGTCGTGCAGCGTGCACGCGTGCCCGATGTCGCGGTGTCCGGTGCACTCCTGCGGACGACAAATACAGGGTAAACATTGCTGCAACCAGGTGGCTCCTTACACGCTCGATCCAAACAGCATTTTTTTCTGGATTGTAGAACTTTTTAAAGCTTTTTATTTATGTACTTTAGATTATCGAATTTTGATAAATGACAACACACAATTTTTTAACAAGAATATACTACACCAGTGGCGTGGGGTTCCTATAACTCCATTCCTTTCGGCTTCCCTTAACACTTACCTTTTGAAGACCCTCATACGAATTCCTAACTATTTTACAGGCTAGGACTTCCCTGTGAAGAAGAACCAGCCTTTGCCACTGTACTACTGTATGTTGTATCGTACCTGCAAGTACGTAGTGTGACGCGCGAGGCAGCTGGCGTACGCGGACTCGGGCACGTGCGGCCCCCACAGCGGCAGCAGACCGTTGCAGCGCGTCGACGCGTTCTGCAGCGCGGCGCTCTCCCACTCGTCCCTGCCGAGACACATGTACATAACCAAGATGATACACATGTACGGCGGCGCTTGCACTTTATAGAAGATAAGGCGCCGCCATTTTAGGGATATGAAGATATATTAAAATAAAATAAAAAATATATGTTTTTTTTTATGAAATATGGGGGCAAACGAGCAAACGGGTCACCTGATGGAAAGCAACTTCCGTCGCCCATGGACACTCGCAGCATCAGAAGAGCTGCAAGTGCGTTGCCGGCCTTTTAAGAGGGAATAGGGTAATATGGGAGGATAGGGAAGGGAATAGGGTAGGGGATTGGGCCTCCGGTAAACTCACTCACTCGGCGAAACACAGCGCAAACGCTGTTTCACGCCGGTTTTCTGTGAGCCCGTGGTATTTCTCCGGTCGAGCCGGCCCATTCGTGCCGAAGCATGGCTCTACCACGTAAGCGCGCGGCGCCATTCAACTCCGTATGTTGCACGACTTTGTTCTTTCTTTTCTTATATAATGACAACTATTATTTATTTATTATTTATGCAGTGTTGAGCAACCAAAGATTTTTAAAATAAGTTATAAAACCAACATCATAACTAAGTTACTAAGTTCTCACGAGTAGGTAGTACATACAGTTTACATGGAAACTATTATATCAATGGATACTGTTAAGTGTAAGGGACAGGATAATGTTGTAAGTACCTGGCGCGCGCCAGCCTCACGGCGGCCATGTGGCACTCTACGTGAACGACGTTGTAGTGCGACACGGTCGTGTAGCCGAGCGTCTTGCGCGCGCGCGCCTCAAACTCCTCCACGGGGCACCGCTTGGTGAACGTGTAGATACCGAGAACCTAAAACAATAAGTATTGTAATGATTTCAAGGTGCTATCATAAAAGAAAGTTTATATCTAAAAAATAATAATAAAGTCATAATTTTGAGAAGGTCTTATTTGTCTCTAAAACATCTCCAAAAACTGACTACAAAACGTCAAAAAGCCTAAGTACAGTACATAAAGACGTACCAGGCAGATAATTTTTTTTCGAGTGTGGCAATCACTTTTCTGCTTTACATAACATAAGCAGTAGATCATCTGTCCGAAGGCTTTGCAGTTTTTGGAAACGTTATAATTAAACCACCATGCCGGCTGCCGCTCACGTTCCCACGTTGGGGACACAGTAGGAACACGCACGCCTAATGTGGGGTCAGCCTTGTTTACATTGAAAACGATCATTTACCGTTGTAGGCCACCAAATGACGGCAACGCTATTCTAGGATACCAAAGCTTTATCGCCGCTTCGGTGTGTAGACACTGATGCTTTTCACTAGTTCATAACCAGAATTAGCAAATCACCTTGGTGGGCTGGTACTTGTAGCCCTCGCGGCAGATGCAGCACACGGCGCCCGCCTCCTCAGCCAGCTCGGCCACCTGTGACGTGAGCGAGCACTGCGCCGTCACCTGCCCGCGCTCGTTACTGCGCATGCCCAGCGCGCCCAGCTGCCGCTCGCGCACCGCCATCGCGAGGCGCTTCTTCTCCTGTAAAACGAGTTTATACAAATCAATAAATGGTTAGTCAGTTACACCCATTGAGATGTGCTGTGCAATGTTTCAAACGCGCGTGTACGTGCTTAATGCGTGCTTTTTACTATCGTATGACACAACAACAAGGCTTCGTTGGAATGAACTTTTTTTTTGTGTTGTGTGTGCGACAGAAAAAACGGCATTATTAATGGAACTGTGCGCTAATACAATAGAGCTGAAAACCGGATATAGCTGTCAAATCTGATATTTGACACATCGATTTTCAGCTCTATTGTATTAGAGCAGACTTCTGGGTGCGCCGAAAACGCGCGTCAAATATACACCGTGCGTTAAGACTAAGCGTGCACAACGATTTTTTTGATGTGCGATTATTTTATAGCAGAAATTTTACATACATTTTTGCGACAAAATAATCGCACTACAAAAAATCGTGGTGCGCGCCTAGCCTAAGGCCAAGCGCGCACCACGATTTTAATTTTTGCGATACGATTTTAGAATCGCGCTGTAAAATATCGCAAAAAAATAATTGCGCGCACTGCGATGAAAAAGTCGATGGATTGTTCATTCTCAACATGAATTTCGAACCGGTTGCTTGTCTTTCGTTGATACTCCTTCGGAGGAGTAGGAGGAGGAAAAAAGAAATCAATATTGGACTCATCCTTTAACAGCTCAACGATGTATCAAATGCTCGCTATATGATTTTGAGTATTTATCCCACAAAGGAGATTCTCATTCTATTTCTATAATTAAATGGTCAACGTCTAGCGTCTAATCTTGAGACTCCACCGGATAAGCAGGTTCCGACATGTTTATGCTTGAAGAGTGGACCGCTGATTGAGCGCCCATGCAGCGATTTCTTTATCGCAGTGCGCGCGGCGCCATTCAACTCCGTATGCTGCAATTTACTTTTGCGATAATCGCGTCGCCATCCATTGCAGCAAAATGTGACAAAACACGATTTTTTATCGCTGCGATTTTTTTTTAAACCCATACAACTCATTGCATTTCTGCGACAAAATAATCGCACAGCAAAAAAATCGTGGTGCGCGCTTAGACTAACGGCCTTTGTATCATAAGAAGACAAATGTTTGGGGAAAAACATTATTACCTGTCTAGTGAAGTCGCGCACTTGTTGCACCTTGGCGGCGCACTGCGGCTGCGAGCGCAGCGCCTCCAGGAGGTTCTCGGCCAACGAGCCCACGTGCTCGCCGGACGACACCTGCTCCAGGCGGTGCACTATCGGTATCACCTTCTCGCACACCAGCATCTGCGAAACCGCATTCAATTATTGCAAATATCTATCAGCTGTAGTACTGCAATATATACCATACGTTGTATTAAATTTAATCAATATTTTTTCCGTTCGTCCGGTTTACTAATATGTTTTAAACAAAGTAAAGTTTAGGAATACAGGAGGTCTAAAAAGGTCACTTTAGGTGAACATTAGATGAATCATATTAAGCAATTCATATTGTGCGCCATTTTACGTATTTCTATTGAAAACTGTCCAAATTAATGTTTTCTAATATGATAAAATCAGACGAATCATCTGGTGATTTATTTGACGAAGGTAGCCATTTTACCATTTCATGATTTTCGATGGAAAAAAAATGAAACAATATGAAACACCTAACGTGTTTTTAACGTAGCATCGAATTCGTTGCCATTCATTGTCACTAGGGGTGTTATTGCGATGCCAAACAAATTGTAACTTAACTTTTTCACGGCCAGTAGTGATAAAAGCTCGTACTCAGCACGCTGACTCACGTTACGTACCACTCTACTCTGGGCAGGGTGGGTAGAGAGTAGGAGGGACTCACCTGAGTGGGCTCGTGATCGGCAGCTAACCCAGTGAGGAAGCGCAGTATGTACTTGAGCGCCGGGCGGCTGATGAACTCCTTCAACTCGTCCGAGTCCGTGCACACGAGCGTCGGCTTCACGCACGGCGCGTGTTTCTACAGAATAGAGAACATCGATTTGTCAATGCCAAATTATAAATAAACAACTGGCGAACAAATTGGCTACAATTATATTGCCTACTTCTAGTCTAGATTCTAGTCTACTTGCGCAGATCTAGGTTAAAGTTAACCCAGGGTTAAATATCATGTCATCTCTCTCGCTCTTGAATGAATGAATGAATGAAATACTCTTTACTGCACCAAAAACAAATAGGACACACAGTACGTAGAGAAACTAAACACTTCGTAGTTATGAAAGAGAAGGCATGGTACTTTAAGCCAGGGCCAACTTTTAACTCAGACCTGCGCAAGTGGGCCTTAGGCAGCTATTGAAAAATTGACCTTTAAGTTTGGCCAGTATTGGGTTTATTTTAGATTTCTTATGTAAGGCCCACTTGCGCAGATCTGGGTTAAAATTAACCCTGGGTTAAATATCTATCATATTGCCTCTCTCGTTCTTCGTATTTATGACAGAGAAGGCATTATATTTTAACCCAAGGTAACTATATCCCAGATATGCGCAAGCAGGCCTAAGAAGACTAAGCCTCATTTACACAAGAAACTATCTCGAACGCGTGCAGGCGACAATATCAGGCAAGAATATTCTTGCATAGTGTAAACAATCTTTACGAGTTTCGCCACTCGAAAGGCCATTGTCGCCTCCTAAACTCTTATCGATTACAAAAAGAGAAAATGAAATTTATTTATAAATTCAAATTTCCATCATTTTTGGGACATTATATGTATTTAAAAACGCCTTCTCACAAAAAAATATTGGTCACGACTGGTAATTCTCGCATCGAGAAAAAAAAAACGGTTCAACCGATTTGTACGAGTCTCTCAACAACACGTGCGATACTCTCTTTGTTTAATGTTTAGACAAGTCGAAACTTGTATGCGAGTGTCGGCGCAAAAAAACTCGCGTACTGTGTAAACAAATTGAAAGGCCTTCGAGACTCGTATTCGACAATCGCTGGATTGATGCGAGTTTTTATCATCATGTAAACAATTGAAGGCGAGAATCGTATGGCGAGTTCTCGGATACGATATTCTTGCTCAAATCGTACGATAAACTCTTCTTGTGTAAATGATGCTTTAAATTAACAACAAATTGAAAATATTTTGAGCATACAGAAACTTGAATATCAAACCATTGATAACTTGTCTCTCCTTTTAGCTATATAAAATATAGGTAAACTTACCACTATATACTCCAAGGCGTCTTTCACAACGCCGAGCGATATCAAGTAGTCTTTTAGGGTTCCGCCTATGGAATTCCTCTCGATGTTAGCGCAGAGAACACAGAATAGCTCCATACGGAACTCCTCCTCGGTCCACTGATCCGAGTCCAGGCGATCGAAGTCCAGCACGGGCTTGAAGTGGTCAACCAGCATCGCCATTTTGAGGTCGTTTCCATACACTAGAGCCGCCAGGACACGGGTCAAATGGCCTAGCGCGACCGAGTTGCTTCTTACACCTGTTACAAAATATATTTATATAGCCGTTGCATGTATTGAATTAAGTTGTAAAAAAGTCATCATGATCATCAAATGTATACCCATATCTTTCTTCTTCATGTAATCTAATTAGTTACACACGCCGCAAAAATAACTAATATATTTAGCTGTTATAAACTACGCAATACAATTCGGATTTCACTGCGATATTCATCAATACGATATATACATATAGCGATATGCACCGTTATGCAGGGCCTCACGGATCGCGTTATAAAGAAGGTTTAATACACTTTTATTTCACTTCACAATAATTATTACTACATGAATTTCCTCAAGAACCTACAGTACAATCAATAATATAAGGAAAGATCTTGCCCAGAAAGGCGAATTACGCGCGTAAACCTACGAGCGTAGAGCTTCAAGACGAAATGAGTGGCGGCATACATGTGATAGACGATCCGGACGTTAGTAAAAAAATACGCGCATAGCTTCTGGACGCAATGTATTGGGACCTAGTACCTTGACTCGCGCGTTGGCCAAACGTGCGTATGATTACGAGCTTTCTGGACATAGACTATAACAGTACGTACCCGGTAGCTCGGTGCAGTTGAGCAGCGCCTGCACGTGCTCGGGCCCGCCGAACGTCAGCGAGAACTGCAGGAACGACTCCAGGCTCTCGCTCGCCGCCACGGATAGGATGCGCTCCATTATCTATCGACAGATAATAATAATTTAAATCGATAAATACACAATGGAAATTTAAAAATACTGACTGTGACTGGCTTTTAATGTATAAAAAAGCAGATACATAAGGATTAATACAAACATGTACATATTTTTAATCCATAGTTGAGTCCAAGGGATTTCGGACTTTTTTTATTGTGCAACTGCTTTTAGAACTTTTCTGTTTCATCGAATAGTATTGTACGGTCGACTGTACCGTACAACACCTTTAGCACTGTCAGCGTTTACGTCGCCTCAAATTGAATATTTTAACCAGTTCGCGTGAAGCCGCCAATTGGTTCGTATGCTTTCCTAACCATTTCACCATTTTAAGTATAAGTTAAGTATTCAATAAACCTATTGAGCTAACTCGTCTTTTACTTCTTCAGTAGAGATAATAGCCTATAGGTAACAAACCTCGAGCAGCTGATATACTAGATGGGTGCGCGGCTGGTCGCGCTCGTCTGCGGCGGCCAAGCTGAGCGCGTGCAGCAGTACGGGCAGCGCGCGGGTGGGCGCTCGCGTCAGCACGTGCACGCAGCGCCGCACGCGCGCGCACAGCGACAGCAGCCGCAGCAGAGTGGAGCACAGCGCGCGCGCGCACGCCACGCGCCCTATCGCCGCCAGCCGCTGCAGCATCACCTCCAGCCCGCCTGCACAATTCATCATGTTATTAAGCAATACTAATAGCATCTTCACGTAGAGAAAAGTATTTGTCCCGAACTACTTATTTTAAGGTATAAATCTACACAACATCTCATTTATCGTACAGAAAGCGCAAAATAATTACTGTTTTACGCCAGTTTTCTATGCGATCGTAGTTACATACTAAAAACCGATCTGGTCTGCGAGCAAGCAAAAAAACTGTCGTCGAACGGGCTCATTGTAGGTACCAAATTCAAAACTTAATTTAATACTAGACACGCTTGGCGAGTCCTTTATTCTTCGATGCCTCGAGATGTTCGCCTAGCGTGTGCGGGCGTTATAACACTCACCGCAGTCGGCGAGCACGTTGGCCATGCGATACACCTGCTCGTCGTCGACGGCCTCGGCGTTGGTCTGGCTGAGCGTCTCCACGAACTCCTCCGTGGCGTCGCCGTGCAGCCCGCGTATGCGGTACACTACGCGCATCGCGTCCACGCTCTCGCCCGACGTGCACCACACCTGAATTCATTGGGGTTTGTGAAATAATTTTTATAAAAATCTTATAAAGTTCCAAGCAGCCTTACCGGAAAAAAAACTAGTATTATATACTGTTTATCTATATTTTTTATTTTTTTTATTGACAAGATGCACCAACAACATTATTGCTATAACACTAATATTTTAAATCTAGTGCAGTTTTTTTATACTAACACAATAGTCAATTATAGGTGCATGCAGCTTTCACAGAGATTTTCCATACATTAGAACAAAAGAGTCAAATAAGAAAAAGAAAGTTACAGATATTTACAATTAAAATAGTTATAATACTTAAACCAGATTTTAATATAATAAATTACATATTCAAAAATAATAGGTTTAAATTCTGTACAGGTCAAGTTTACAATTATATATTTTATATTATTATAAGTCAAAAGTAAGTCAAGATAATTAGGATAAAGTGCGACAATAAAATACAATAATACAAGAAAATTTTAAAATTATTCATATGTGCTTATTATATTATTATTCGAAACAATGTCATACAATTTATTTTTAAAGTTTACGAGAGAATCATGGAAAATGTCGATGTCATGGTGGACGAGTTTGTTGTAGGAGTCAGTAAGTCGATTAATTGAAGAGTATTTACCTAGGTTTGTTTTGGCAGGACTAGCTGTAATCTGGGATGCAGTGAATTTTTCAAGAAGCGTATTATATGAAAACATTAGTGCCATCGTACATGATGCCTTGCCGCAATATTAAGTCTTTCGGGCTCCAAATTGCCGTGCGACACCACAACACCAGCGTGCGCGTTCGCAATGGTTGCGGCACAGGAGTGTAACACGATTCTGTGACGCATCTACAATATTATGTGAAGAACACAACACTCACCTTCTTGTACACGTCCTTGACGGGCAGATCGAGCGACATGATCTTGTTGCAGACGAGCAGCTCCATGCCGTTGTCGTCCTCCAGCAGCGCGACCAGCTCGCAGTCCGTGCAGATCTTGTTCTTCACGTCGCGCATCAGCGGGCCCATGCCCGCCTCGAGTGACGAGTACGGGTTGCCGAGCATGCGACCCTGAACAGGTATAGAATAATAATACTGTTAATACCAAAGATTGAAATCTCAAGATAGGCTATGACGTACATTTGACAGAACAAACCTCCATACAATACACAGTTACGCCATCTTGGTTTTCACCATACTTCAAATGTCAAAATGGCCCCAAAAATCTCAAAAGTGGGGCGATTCAACTGGAAAACCTTTTGCCTGAACGTGCCTCGTCTATAATATTATATACGTCTATGGTAAATAAGAGAGGTGACGCAAATAGTCGTCTGTCTAGTGAGAAATCTCTGCAAAAGAACTGCAAAAGAACGAGAAGAAGACGACGCACTTTTCACATTAAAGTTTAATGAGGCTTTTTAACAAGGCGTCGCTGTATGGGCGTTTAATTTCTTTTGCTGTCTGTCAGTAAAATGGTTTTTGACTAACATTAAATTTCAGTAATCCAATTCCTATATTATGGAAATAAAACACACAATCTATCCATAAAAACTCACACACCATTTTGTTCCTGGTTTTTATGTTTTTTAGCACACAATAAGGCATATTCATAATATACAAACCTGTAAGAAGTCCTCCTGCTGTGGATCCTTCTCCAGGGTGAGGAAGAACTCCCCCACGTCGTTTTCCTCCGGGTATATGATGGAGCAGAGCCGCTCGAAGATGAACACCGGCGTGAGGTGGTCGTGCACGGGGTACTTCTGCACTGTCTCGATGCACACCGCCATGAACTCCGCTGTCTCGGTCTCCGTGCCTGATCGAGTATTGCTATGGTTAAACTATATCCGTCGAGAAGATATGCTGGGCTTACGCTGGGACTATATTATTATCTATAGAAATCGACGGGAAAATTCAGAGCACTGAAATTAGAACTCTGCGCTAATACAGCAGAGTTGGAAATCAAAGTGTTGAGCAATCATTTGTATGACATTGACATTTGACTCGACTCTATTGTATGGAGGGTAGAGGAAAGGAGAAATATGTCCATACATGAAAAATGTCCGTAAATAAGCGGAAAATAACAGTCCCAAAACTGGCCATAATGGCGCTAGAGTCGTAAGAGGGTATGATATGAAGTTTGCAATAAGAGATGGAGTGAAGTTAGTTGAGAGTTTATTATTGACATGGAGAATAAAGGAAGGGAGGACCATCTCGTGTATTAAAAAGTGTCCGTTGAAATCCCAGCAAGATAAGATGGCGCTATAGTAGCGGGTGGAAGAATTTCAAAAAGAGCGCCACATTATAATAACGACTATTAAGAATGACAAAAAACAATCATAACATCAGAATAAGTAAGGAGCTACAAAGCAAGTTAAGACTCGGTGTCCTTAACTATGGCATGTTTGCCACAGACACATGCCATCTCCCTTTTATATTCCGTGGTTGTATCATTCTAATTATAAATACCCGTAGTCATCTCCTCGAGCAGTTCCAGCAGTTTCTCCTGCGTGTCATCCGTCAGTCGTGTACGTTGTACCACGAGCCGGCGCAGCGACAGGTACCCGCCGAGTACGGCGCCTACTAAACGGCCCTTGTACGCGCGCCGCGCTCCCGGCTCCTCGAGGAACATGGCTAGTAGCTCCGTGAGACGTTTGAGAGCGTAGCCTATAAATAAAATTTTTGATAATAGTTGGTTCTAATAAGATGTTGCATAATTGGGACGGCCTCCCCACATTCGTTTCGATGAAAATATTCACAACGGATATGTCACCGTAGAATTGTAAAAACCGTCAGATTATAATACTACTAGAGATATTATAATATGCTGACAGATTGTCAAATACAAATTTCTCCATACAATAGGGAATAAGCATAGAAATTTAATTTGCCTGAAATATTTTTTCCCTGTTCTTTATTGTCGTCACATTATAACTAAAAGGATTTTTTAAAATTTAGTTCTTATTTAAGCCGAAAAAAATATATAAAAAATGCAAAATCAGCCCGCGATATTTAAAATTGCGAATCGCGTCACCATTGGTCGCGAGTCGCGACCAATGGTGACGCGCGTGTGACGTCACGCTACACGACGCTATCTTTCGTGACAATGACATGACTGACGTTAAATTGAATTTTATGCTCTGACTCGTCTATGATTTTATCCACGAAGTATAGATAACAAGGAGTCCGAACGTAATGTTAAAATAATGGTCTCAATTACGGGGACAGATTTTTGCCGGTAGAGCTCGCGACGGTTCGACATGCACTCGTTTGAAATTACGCGGGAAGTTTAAAGTTGCTATTGACAGCTCTGGAAAGATTGAAATCTTATTATATAAAAGTTTTAGGAAATTCTTAGAAACTGTTCTCGAAAAATAGATACCGTAGAACACGGTAATTGCCTAACGGTAATTTGAAAATAATTGTAATAAATAATAGTATTGGCAACACTCGGTATAAGGTCTCGCACGCCTAGCGGCAGAAAAGAGAACTAAGATCTGGTCCTATTATTGTGTACATAATTATTATTAACTAGCGACCCGCCCCAGCTTCGCACGGGTACAATACTGATACTAATACCACAGTGTAATAAAGAGATACAGTGGTCCAACGCGTTTGAAGTCGCGCGAAATGCCGCTTTTGTGTAGGTATTCGTCATTGCTGCAGGGTTGTCACAATAATGTGTTTTATTATAATCTGTTCTACATTTTGTGTATTCGTAGTATGTGTATGTAGAGTACTAGGAATAAAACAAAAAATATATATAGAAGTATTAATGAAGAGTTTTATTATAAAAAATACAAATGTGTATACAAAAGCTCAGTGTTCGCATGGTATATATCAATTGATATATTATATCGGATATATATCATGATATATTATATCAATTGATATTTATGCTTGATATATTATATCAAAATTGATATTTATGTTTGAAAATGTAAAATAATGTTTTAAATGTAAAAAATCTTACATCAAGTCATAGTCTAAATACACAGGTCTTATTTTCCGAGAGTTTCACAAGCCTAGGTCATCAAAAACTTGCTATTTGACACGACATTAACTAATCATTAGGCTTATGACACCCACGTGACCCCCTGTTTTTTGGAAGAAAATTCCTTGTTTGTTATTATACTATTGTTATGCCATTTATACCATGTGTTAAATTAATTCGACTGATAAAATTAATACACTTTTTTTTCTTCTGGTTATAAACAAAAGTCATTTTATGGATTTAAGACTTAAATTGATACTCAAAAGTATCTATCGTTGATTTTTAATTTATTTGAAAACTTTGAATATCAATAATAAATAAATGAGTTTAATTTTACTTCCCTATCTTCAAATTATCAGACATACAAATTATTTCGATTCAACTATTATGAAAAAACATATCAGAGTATGAAATTTGTATGTAATTTTGAAAATATCAAAAATATCTAAAAATCAAAAATATCGGATATATATCAAGGATATCTGATATTTTGATATTTATTATAAATATCGGATATTTATGAACCCTGCAAAAGCTACAAATGCGAAACTGAAACTATTTTCGACATTTGGATTTACTAGTTTTTAGATTGCGATTGTTGAATTTGACGATGTAGTTAGTAAATTCTCATACGTAGATACAATTTTATTAAAAATTCTGACGGGAAACAGGGGCGTGGTTTTGTATTAAAATTAATCTTCTATAGCTGTTTATATAATTGACCATTGTAAATAAGTACCTACATACAACTCAAACGAAACACTGTCGCAAACCACTTAAAACAATCAAATAAAAAAGCGCCAACCCCGGCTGACGTGTCCCAAGCGAGTGTATGGCTACTCGCTACCGCCCCTCTCTCACCCCGCACGCCCCGCACGATTGCTCTGTCTAGACGTGTCCGTTGGACGACTGTAGGTAAGTTCCATAGGCTGTGCTAATACTAAAGAATGTCTTTGAACCTCTAACAAAACGGGCGAAATCTAGTCAAAACAAACAGAAACAAATTAATATAGGTACCTACTAAAACTCAATGAAATAAGTAGGTGGGTATACTTTTATTATTATTAAAAAGCCTATACCGTTCGGACTCCTGGTATCTATGCTTCATGATTTTATCTGTCAACTGTCTTTTTCGTGTACGATGACGTCACAACCCAAGCCCGCGAAAATGGCGTGTTTAAACCGCGCAAAAATTATAGTGATTTTTAAACATTTTTTCCAGCTTAATGGATAATGTTTTTGATGTGTTATATATATTTTTGGTAATGTTATAACCAGTAGAAACGTTTAAAAAAAAAAAAAATACATGCATATTCCCTATTGTACGCATTATTTTTCGTTATATTGTAATATTTACCGTGACGATTGGTTATACGGTATGTACCCCGCGCCGCCATATTTGTTTGCTTTTTCATAATAATAATTATAACGAAAAATAATTGTATGGAGAAATTTGTATTTGACAATCTGTAAGCATGTTATAATATATCTAGTAATATTACAATCTAATGGTTTTTACAATTTTACGGTGACAGATACAATGGAAAGATATCCGAAACGAATCGATATTAGGATAAAGGACATTGGAAACTTTACTGTGGAACAATCCCCAATAGAGAACAAAGATTAAATAAGGCTACATATAAGTGTAATAACACATGGTTTACAACAACGTAGCTCCCATATCTGCAGGAGGTTGAGTAAACACTGATATTTTAACTAATTTCAATAAATATTCATAAAAAATATGGTTAACAATTTATTGATTATGTTCACTTCTAAATTTATCTGAATTAAAATAATTACGAAAAATTAAATGTGAATAAAAATTATACAATGTTTTATGTTAAATTATACAGTGTTTGGTTTGTGGTCGCGACTTTTTAAAAAGAGAGTATGCAACTCCCAATATCTTTTGCACAACAAGTAAGTTGTGTGTGTTCTCTCGCAGGCGCAGGATAAATAAACATGTGCACAAACCTTGTGCGAGATCAGAGGTGAGAGTGGATTCCTCCAAACGATGCAACTGCTCGATCTCCTTCGTCATGAGGTCGGCGATCTGCTGCAGAACGCCGCGTAGAGCTAGGAACTGCTTCCATGGCGTTTCAGACGCCAATGCTATAAAATGGTATTATAAATTATAAGAGGATTCCCGCGACTTCGTACGCGAAAAAGAAAATTCTGCGGGAACCGTTCATTTTCACGCGATAAAAAGTAGCCTATATCCTTCTATGTTGTCTATTCGGTCAAGTAGTTCCGGAGATTATTCAATGCAAACAAACAAACAAATATTTCCTCTATGTAATATCAGTATAGATAACATAAAAGTGAACTATGCGATGTCTATTTGCTGCGAAATTCATAAACACAGTTTACACTTTTCTTCAAGTTTCAAGAAACATTTCATTACTAAGGCTCCTCCCTCACCTGGAGCATTCGCGTGTATTGTAACGTTATAGATCGACTTTGAGCATTACATTACAATATACTTCCCTGACTACCAAGCATTCGCGTGTAGTATAACGTTTTTGAGTGCCGAGCGGACGGGATCATTACAAGGTGCGCATTGTAATGCTCGGTTACCCTCCCACACTTAAGTTATGTAATATGTAACGTTACGTTACACGCGAATGCTCCAGGTGATAAAATGACACCTTTAGGACATAATTTTAAAGGATTGTTTTTAATGGAGAAAAAAATTTGATACATACTCTGGTACAGTTGTAGGAATTGTTCACTCGCTTCCCCAGCTTTGCCAACGTCGGGTAGGAAACTCGTCAGCAAAATTAGCACCTGTGAATATAAATGTAAAGTAGAATTTTTTAAATTATATCAAAGAGAAAGAAGAAAACGATCACAAAACATAAAAATTAATAATATTATCTATTTGAACGCAAGTGTGCTGAACAAATTATAAAGTTATCGGAGGGATTCCTTAATTTGTTCGTGTATGTAGCACACTAACGATTTGTCGCTTCATTTTCTTCGTTAACTTGAAAAGAATAGAATAGAATGTTTATTTGCGTAGAATGTTAGTTACAAAAAATCTTAAACTAGAAGGTATATTAGTTAACATTCTGCTTTAAGAAACGTGCAAATGTAATTTTTACAATTAATAATTTAAATAAAGCATCCTCTAATGTTGAATACATGCAATTAAAAAAGAAATTATTTTATCGCTTTTAACTAACAACTCATTTTCGTCATCATAATCATATGCACATGTACAAAGTAATTTTTTAAAAAAAGAAGGTATTTCTGTAAAATGTCCTTATCTCGGCTAGTACGATCACGTAAGCGACTCACCGCCTTGGTGCGTTCGTAGGAGTCGCACAGCGACTTGACCATCTGGCAGGCGGTGTCGCGCGCGATCCGCGAGCTGGGGTCGAACATCACCGGCCGCAGCCAGCCGCCCGGCTCCAGAGACAGCGGCCGCATGCCGTGCGACAGCATCATCTGCGAATAAACTATGTGCTTAGAAAAGATACAAACACAATCTTGTGTAATAGGCTAGTTGACAAAATTTGGAAATTTGTTTAAAACTATAGCTTAGCATCTATTTTACCCCAAAAATATATTATTTTAAGAAAAATAGGTCTTTTACATTAGTATTTTGGAGTTTTTATAAATTAACTTGAAATCGACCGCGAAAAAGGCGAAGACTGTCATGGCGTCTTGAATGACGTCACACCTCGCGAATCAGCCGTGTTTGTTTATGACAGTCAATCGTGTTTTTTAGTAAATAATGAATTCCTCGTATTATAAATATTGTGTAGTGCCCCAATGTAAAAGTACAATGATAAAAACGCCAAACAAATTATTCATATATGTACCTAACAATAAACAAATATGAAGAAAGTGGTTAGAAATGGCAAGGACTAAGGAGGCAATATGCTCTTACTTTATCAACTGCTTCCACAATTTATTTCTGTGAAGATCATTTTGATGTAAGTATTAAACACAACTTGATGTATATCTTGATGTATATGTAATCTATTTATAAATGTATAGGAAAATTGAATTTTGCAAAATCTACCATAATATACCACATAACTGCTGAAAACTCGAATTCAAAGAGAATATAATCACTACGTTTTACTCGAATTATCCTGTTCACTTACGAAAATCACAGCTACAAGCACAGTGTTTCGCGAGGTGTGACGTCACGCTTCTCTGATTGGTGTTTAATGTCACGTGATAAAACGCCTCATTATGTCGATTTTATTTTCCAAAAATATCAATAATCTTTTATTATTTCAATAAAAAAGTTGTTTTATTGTTTACTAATTATCATGGTTAATCATTAGAAACTCTAAGCCATCCGATTTATTCTTAGTGGAAACAAGCCTATTCTTGTCGATGGAAGGATGAATGTTTGTTAACTCTTTCACGCGAAAAGTACTGAACGGATTTCGATGAAATATGGTATGGTAGTAGTTTAGGCTCTGGATTAAAACATAGGCTACTTTTTATCCCGAAAAAGTACAGTGTTCTCGAGAGAGCCGCAGGCAACAGCTAGTTATTCTATACTGTCGCAAAAAATTACTTTTAGCTTGTATTTTTGTGGCAAAACTTAATAAATATATCGCCTCGCTTATAATAGCGCGTGCGTCAGGATCTATACGCTCGTGTCAGTTCGTATACGTCCGTATTTACGCTTGAACGCGTACATACCTTGCGCTTCCACTTGTCGCTGTACTTGGCGGCGAGGCGCAGGTCGCGGTCGGCGGGTGGCGGCTGCGGCGGCGCGGACAGCCGGCGCCAGTGCCGCTGCGGCACGCGGCCAGCTAACCACGCGGCCAGTTCCACCACTAGACCGCCACCGCTACCGCTGCCGATTCCGCTCGTGACGCCGCCCTCCTGTGGACATTTTTGAAGTTAAAACTGCTTTAGCGGCGTTGTGCACTTTTTTTGGATGAGTAAAAAATGTTAAACTCGCGTAAGACGAAGTGGGGAGTAGACCGCCGGCGCGACGTAAGAGAGGAAGTAATATCCCCCTACCGAAAATGTATGCCTGCTCCTCCTGTTTCGTTTAAGCGGCGCAGGGCGCTTGCGCGAGTGCGCGTGTGTTTTCACTTCTGCCGGCACTCCCGGGGAGCAACCCGTTGTTTTTTTTTAAGTGAAAACTTCTATTGGCTCACCGCACACACGTTTTCGTAGGCTGTAAGTGAGGGTGGTCAGTCACGCTCGGAGGTGAGGGGCTCAATCGGGTGAACTCGGGAACGCCGAGTGTACTCGAGCAAGAAAGCACAGCACACACATTTCTACATAGGCTGTGAGTGAGGCTCTAAGGTGTTATTTACGTGTGTGTATGTACACGTAACGTGTGTACGTACACGTAACGTGTGTGTATGTACACGTATTGTATCACGTATATTGTCAACGATTGCCAATAAAGTTTTCACTTCTGGCGTGCGGTCTTGAGCACACACTCTATTTTTTTTAATTAAATTTTTCAACAAAAATACACATTGAACATTTGATAATTATCAACTATTCAATTTTATATTTTTAAATAGGCCAAACCATGGTTTTTGTTCGAAACGTACACGTTGTAAAGTTTTTTAACATTTTAAGTAACTTACTTTAGTCTCCTTGTTGGCTTCTTCATTTGAAGAAGTTGTAGTGACAACGGGGGCCATCAGCTCTTGCATGTAACGGAGGCAAGGTAGAGCAACTTGCTGCAGAGCGAACTGGTGCGCTGTGGAATAAATATTATGTTTACGCAAATTATTTAAGACGTAAACAAACATAGCAATTTGTACATATTATCATGGAGGAAGGATACTATATAGTTTTATTAGTCCATGATATTATTAAGTTTTGTTGGAGTAACTTACTATTTGGCGATGAAGCATTAATTCCAGGTAGACCAGCTAATACTTCGTCCTTCAGTATTGCGTTGGCAGCTGGAGGTATACCCGCCACCTCGGTCAGTTGAGGACAACACCTGTGCAAATAGTTTATTTTTATCTATACAGTAAATCTTAATTTAAATAAAGTTTAAAAAAATTGTAGTCATTACTTACCAGACCCATAGCTTGACAATACAACGGAGTCTCACTTCCCAGCACTCTACAGAATCCGGTATCTTCACTAGCGAACCCAAAAGCAGTACAAGCGGTCGTACCTGAAATATATTTTCATACATTACAACATTTTGTTAAAAAAACTTTTCAACAGTAGTACGAAACTTTACGTCTATTCGTAGCCCTTAAGTAGTCAAGATCTTTAGTAATTTTAAAATAGTTCTCTTTTTTTATTGAACATGAGAAAAATGACTTACCGAGTTGTTATGATCTTGCGAAGCCGCGTGTCCCATCAGCGAGAGGGTTATCCGCTGCGAGAGTAGTGTGCACAGTTGCTCGGTGGCCGGCAAGTTGTCGCGCGTCACCAGACATATCAACGAGCGAACTTCTTCTTGACTCTAAACATATGAGTATCATGATTTAGTACTGACCTTTTTCAGTTATATATATAGTCTTATAAACTTGTTAGTCAATTAACCAACTATTTCTTGTTTTAATTTTAACGCTTTAATTTCTACTTGGATTCTATTCATATATGTTGTTCATATGATGTTCATATTTGTTGAACACTAAGTACGTACCGACGTGCGCGTATACGCACCAGCGTGTTCGCTGGTACGTGTACGTACCTGCGGCGTGCCGCGGTGCAGGTTGTGGTGCACCAGCTCGTGCACGAGGCCGAAGCGACAGAGGCGTGCGCGGTGCTCGTGCTGCGACGCCAATGCACGCAGCAGCGTCAGACACTGCTCAGCACACGCCAGCGAGCAGCCGTAGCAGGCGCCGCCACCTGCGGAAAACAAGTTAGTTTGACATATTATTACTACAGACCAGACCAGACTACACACCAGATTTCGATCTAACTCCTTTATTCCTAGGTCGTGTGCGTCCTTCAATAAACTTTCAAAAAATATTGTTGATATTGATATCTTTTGCACCAGCGCTAACAATATTCGTCAGCGTCTCGCTGATGACTTTTTCAATTTATTTCATGACACCACCGATAGTACCAATTGTTTACTGTTTGCATAAGTTTTATGTTATTTGATTATAAGTGAGCTTGTTTTTTCCTTTTCACGTAACTACCATATCTGCGAAGACTTGTAATTGGCTCTAATTTGTTAATCTACTTATGTATTGTTTTCTTTGTTTGTTCGAGCTGTAAGTTTTTCCTTTAAATAAAAAATAAAATAAAAATAAAATTATATAATCATGATTTATTTTATTGTCTAATCTAATACAATAGGCAATGCGACCTGAATCTAACTGGACTGAATTCCATTTATGATTATTATAACACATTTTTAAGACATATGTCCACTAAATTTTTAATTTTTTAATATTTCGTTATCCTACTAATTTATAAATGTGAAAGTTTGTGAGGATGGACGTATGGATGGATGGACGTTTGTTACTCTTTCACGCAGAAACTATAGAACGGAATTCGATGAAATTTGATATGGTAGTAGTTTAAGCTCTGAATTAAAACATAGGCTCCTTTTTATTTATTTATTTATTTATTTATTTATAAAGGACACCAGCAGCGCATGTATTGTACACTCAAGTTACAAATTAATAAATACAATATTCCTGATACATGCACTTTTATAGGTGACACAACATTGACAAAAGTGAAAGTAAATTATAATAATAATAATATTAAATTATCGATTATACAGGAAAGAATTTGAATAGATAGGTAGTTGATGATTTAAAATAAGATATAGTTACATAAATTGCATGTCATTTAAGTTGAAACAATTATTATACATATTGATTAGAGCGTCAGTAAAATTATACAAGTAAATGGGTTAATAATTATAGAATCATAGTAAATAACTAACTTAAGCTAATTTTAAATACACTGTCACATAACCTAATTAAACTGAACTAAAAAAATAAATAAACCAAACCACACAATAAAATAATGTGAAACAAAACTTAATGATTATTTTCATTTAAAATACCTACCTGTTTGATTTTCATGTTATGTCATGCAATACAAAATAAAATTTAATTGAACAAAGAGCAAAGAAGTGAAACATAAAAGGAATTTGATTTTTTTTTATTAATATCGTCAATCATTTATTTTAGGCTTCTTTTTAATTTTATAGAAATGAGCCAGCTTATTTTTAAATTGGTTGTGGCACATACCGAAAATATCAATGTCGTTGTTGAGGTTCGCGCAAACGTTACTGTATAATTTGCACATTCTGGAAACTGGTGCTTGCATGCCCAAATTAGTTCTGGAACTGGGACCGCACAGGATATTGGTCATTGGCTTTCGAGGTAAATTGTATGGGACAGCCAAGGAGAAAAGATTTAGCAGATCACAACAGGAGGTAAGGCCGTTAACTATTTTATGTAATAGGAGTAGGTCGTGTATTGTTCGCCTTGTCCTCAAGATGGACATCCCAAAGAACTCCAGCCGTAGCTCGTATGGACACCTGTGTGAAATTCCCGAACAGCTGTATGCGAGGCGTCTGGTGAAGGACCTTTGGATACTTTCGATCCTTTGTGAATGAATGGCGTATGTTGGGTTCCATATCGAGCTGGCGTATTCAAGGTGGCTGCGTACCAGATAATTAAATAAGACGATTTTCGTGCTGTGATGAAAGCCCGATGAGTTGCGATTAATAAAGCCCATCATCTGAGTTGACTTTTTTACAACTGATTCAATATGGGAAGTGAACTTCAGTTTAGAATCCAAGATCACGCCTAGGTCACGGATTTCAGCTACCTCCTCAAGTGTGGAGTTATGCAGGGTGTATTTAGAAGGACATGGACATTTTTTCCTAGTAAATTTAATGTGGTAGCATTTTTTTGCATTTAATAGCATCCCATTAGTCAAGCACCACTCAGTAAGGCTGTTAAGATCTTCTTGCAAAAGTAAACTATCTAGATGTGATCGTACTGTCATGTATAGTTTTAGGTCATCGGCGAATAGCGAGTATCGGCAGTGTTTAATAGAGCGAGAGATGTCGTTTATGAAATGAGAGAATAGAATAGGACCCAGGTGGGTACCTTGGGGTATACCAGACTCTGCCTCGTAGACATATGACTCGTAACCGCCGATACAGACAAGCTGCGTCCTTCTCCCAAGGTATGAGGAGAACCATTTGAGTAAAGAGCCATGAATTCCGCTCGCCTCAAGCTTTTCCAGTAATCGAGCATGAGAGACCTTGTCGAAGGCATTGGTAAAGTCAGTATAGACTACGTCCACCTGAAGCCCCTTATCAACATCATGTGACAAGTGTGATGTAAAAGATAGGAGGTTTGTTTCGGTGGATCGCCCCTTTCGAAACCCGTGTTGGAAGTCACTCAAGGTGGGGTCTATGTGTAGAGTGATATACGGACATACGACTGATTCGAAGATCTTGGAGAACCATGAAAGGATAGATATTGGTCTGTAGTTAGTAACGCTACTTTCGTCACCTTTTTTGTATATGGGTGTAACCCGAGCTCTTTTCCAGGTTGTCGGAAATTTTCCAGTTGACAGGGAGTGGTTGAAAATCATGGACAGAGGAAGGGCTAGATTTTCGCAGCATTTTTTAATTAGTAGCGGTGGGATTCCGTCTGGACCGGCAGATTTGTTTATATCCAGGTGTTTGATCTTCGCGCGGACCTCAGAGTGTGAGATATGTATATTGCCCAGAAAATTGGTAGCGTTCGACGGTAGGAGACTTGTGGTATAAGAGTTTTCTTTAGTATACACAGATGAAAAATGAGTAGCGAAGAGATTTGCGATATCTGATCCGGTACTAGCGCTTACCTGATCGAGAAACATTTGAGATGGTATGAGTGAACGGCCTTTCCTCTTATCCTTAATAAAACGCCAGAACGATTTGGGGTTAGTGTGTATATTACATTCCAGCTTATTTTTATAATCGTTATAGGATTTCTTGTATAATTTCTGAAAACGGTCTCTGACTATATGATACTCTAGCTTATCTCGAGGGTTCTTATATTTTGCGTAGTTTTTTCTTAGTTTGTCCTGCTCTGACTTGAGCCTTATCAAAACTTTGTTAAACCAAGGCGGTTGTCGGGTCTTTACCGATTTACATTTGGGCACGCAAGCATCAATCGCCGATAGAAGAGTGCTGTTGAGAGTGTCGACCATATCATCGACGTCAACAATGTGAGATAGTTTCTCTGGCAAGGAGCTCAGGTAGAGTTGGTGGTTGAGTTTGTTGTAATCGGCTTTATAGAAATTGCGAACATCTTTTCTAGACTTAGGTTGTAAGCCAGATTTAGTGTTTACAAGTGGCAATGTAATTAAAAGGTTAGGGTGCTTGGGGTCTAATCTACTGATAAGATGCAAAGGTTGGGACACTTTCGACTCTAAAATCGTAGTAAAAATTAGATCCAGCATTTTATTGTCACTATTGGGAATCTTGTTAAATTGATAAAAATTATTTTCATAAGCAAAGTGTGTCAAGGTGTGTTCAAGAGCGTTATTACTACTGTTGGGTAGCACATAATTAAATCCCACCAGCTCCGACCAGGAGATAGATCCCAAGTTAAAATCGCCAATCAGTACTATCTCGTCAACTAAATTTGTTACGTAGCTTACATTGTTTAAAAATTTTGATAAGGTTTCCAGGTAGACAGGTGGTGGAAGATATATCGCGCAAAGAGCAATTTTTTTTATTGTGTTACTAACATTGATACTTAAAATAATCCAGAGGTCTTCGCAATCAGTTTCCCAATTTTTCACGCGAGTAGAGGACAGATCTCGAGAAACTGCAACCATCACTCCGCCGCCGTCCAATTTACAACTTGGAGTGGAACAACGATCCCTTCTATATACCAGGTATCTATCAGTGTCAATGAACTCATTGTTATGTATATTTGAATTCAGCCAGGTTTCCGTAAATACTATAATTTTATGGTTGGTTTGGGATATGTTAAGGTAAACCTCGTTCGTTTTGGTTCTAATTCCTCTAATATTTTGGTAATATATATCCATAATTGATAATCGAGTAAGTGATAAATGTGGAAGAACATTGACATTATTAAGTTGGACAATATTCACGAAATACTATTTAGGGACGCAAAGTTGCGTATAAGCCTAGCTTGGCTGTGTTCGTCTTTACGTATGTAGATTCGTCCACCGCGCACCCATACGAATTTTATCCCGAAAAGTAGTTTTCCTGTGGGATACCCGATACTATGTATACGCGGGCGAAGACGCGGGAAAAAGCTAGAATTTATAAAAACTGTTAGATAAACTAAATTAAAACAACTTTACGTTTAAGAAATAAATTCCTTGTGTGCATTAATTATAGTCCGAAATCTTACCTTTAGTAACATCACTGTCGTAGTTCTGCAGTAGTCCAGCGTAAACTGGCAAAGTGTCGCCTTTGAGTTGCTCGCTCTGCGACCTATCGTATGCCACCAATTCTTTCCTGCGAAAATAATAATATGCAGAATTTAGTCTGACGCTTTTCTGTCATGGTACAATTTATTTTCTAACAAGTGCAATAAAATCTATTATGTATCCTTGGACTGGGATTTACTCATAACAATAACCTGTACTAGGGACGTACTCTATGTAGGTATACATTGGCTGTGTTCCGCAGAAAATGGCGCTTGTTAGCGCTTACTAGCGCTAAAAAAATGACAGTTGTCGGTCAGGACATGTTTACTAATTTCAGTAGCGCTGACATAATCCGCCATTTTGCTTATTTTGAAATCAGTAGTGTTTTTAGAGGATAACGTGTCCTAGAAGAAAATAGCATTTAGCATTGACAGTGCTTACCGCTTAACAATCGCCATTTTGCTTACAAGCGCTTACATGCGCCTTTTTCCAAGGAACACAGCTATTATGTCTGTTAACACATTACCTGCACGCGAGCACCTTCTGTATGATCTTGGACAGGTCCTCGAAGTGGCTCTTGCTCTCGACGCAGTACTTGTGCGCGAGCGTCTGTATGACGCGGTTGATCTGCGCCGCGCCGAAGCCGGGCGGGTTGCTGTTCTCGTCCGCGCGGCCCTCCACGCGGTGCTCGCTTATCTTGTGCACCAGAGACTATGGAAATTACATATTTAATATACAAAATCATTCATTAAATCATTCATTATACAAAATCATACATTCATACGAACTCAAAACGCACAAATATCGGAGATTTTTACAAATATGTTCCTGCGGCCATATACTTCATACACTCTAACCTAGGCGTGACTAGGTACGACTTTAGTATGGAGCGTTTTTACGAGACTTGCGTAATCTATACTAATATTATAAAGCTGAAGAGTTTGTTTGTTTGTTTAAACGCGCTAATCCCAAGAACTACTGGTTCCTATTGAAAAATTATTTTTGTGTTGGATAGTCCATTCATCGACGAAGGCTTTAGGCTTTTAGCTTTAACATCATACTAAGCTCCATCTGGGCGGAGCACTAATCAAGAATGTTTCAAAATCGTTTTCCTTTTGAGACCTTTCGCTGCGTACGCTGCGTAAATGGTTAAAGTTTCGCTAAAATTATGTATGACAAGTTAAAAAAAAAAAAGTCCGCGACTGTACGTCTATCTTTTAAGGTTGGCTCACAAATTTTTTTTATGCTAACAAAATTTGCATTATTTTTAAGCAATTTTTGTGAGGGTGTTTTCATAAATGTGATATTAATCCTTATACAAGTAAATACGTTATTCATTACAAGCATTTAATTTAGAAGAAATTTGCCGTTTTCATCATTTGATTTCAATGAGTATTTTAGAAGATATCGCAGTAATAAAATAAGCGTGCAATAATAATGCATGGCGCACGGCGAGCAGTCGTGAGGGGGGAACGCTTCTCCTTCTACGTAAATAAAGTCGCGGGCAAAAGCTATTTTTGTATACAAATTGCTGTACATTTGAAAATAATAAATATTTACATATTTTGATATACATCTAGCCTATTCTACTGCGTCATATTTAGTACCTCCAGCACGGGCTTGTTGGCGATGAGCTGGCGGTAGACGCGGTCGGCCTTGTCGAGCAGCGCGCCGATGGTGTGCACGGTCTTCTTGCGCTCGTCGTCGCTCTCGATGGTGTCGACGGCGCAGCACGGCCGCGCCGTGAGCGTGTACTCGAACTTCGCGTACTTGCAGAAGCCGCACGCGTGACACAGGAACGGATCCTTCTCGTCGTAGTTTATGGCGCTGAGAGATAAATAATACGTTGCTTATACCTCGAAATTACCTTGATAGAGCTGTCACGTGTTATGTGTGAATTATAATTTAAAAGAAGTTAACGTTAAGTGTATTATTATGCAAGTAAAGGTAAAAAGTAAACAATAAATATTTGGTTAATGTAAACGATTACTTACCGGCATTTGTGGCATTGGAATACATTCTCGCCGCAGTTGGCGCACACTCCGGGGTTCGCTGGCACAGATTGAGAGCAGCGAGGACATTGCAGAGATTCGCCTGTTGTGAACAAAATATCATAAATTAAAAGACGCAAAATTAAAATTTAACTGGTCTTTAGTAAGCTATATTTCATTATATAATTCATTATATAGGTACAGCGTACAGCAGTAGCTGTATTTAGATTTTTAACTACCGAAGGCAAGTCATGATAATCAAGCCCTGACATCACTCTGACCCAAGTAGATCAATTGTGACTCCTTCGAGTTATAGTACTGTCCCCACTTCTATGCTGCTCATGTACAAAGTGTATTTAGGTACAAATATCTTTTTATTTCAACAATAAGCCCCTAACAATACTTATGCTTGGTGATGTGATGATACGTTCCATGTAGTTAAACTATAGTTAAATAAAATCTTACCGGTGGCCTGCTGGTTCTCGTAGAAGTCAGCGTACTCCATCATGAGGTTGCAGGCGACGATCGGCAGCGGGAAGTCCACGCGCACCTCCGACTGCCCCGACTGCAGCTGCACGCGCTTCGCCTTGTGCCACATGCCTTTGGAAACATAGAACACGATAACACTCTCTTGTCTATATTTATGAAAGAAAGTCGTGTTAGTTACACTATTCATAACTCAAGAACGGCTGAACCAATTTGACTGAAAATTGGTGGGTAGGTAGCTTAGAACCAGGAGACGGATATATATGATACTTTTTATTCCGGTCCCGCGTGACACAAAACTCGAAAACGGCTGGACCGATTTGACTAATTTTCATCTTGAAATAATTGTGAAAGTTCAGGGAAGATTTAAACGGTGAAAAATATTAGTAAAGGTGTAGATAGGTGTAGGACTAAGACGTAGGTTGCATTGTAGGTGTAGTTATTTATTCATTTCAGTTCATAGTTAAGACAGAACGTGTGTCGGGACAGCTAGTTAGCTATATAATATTTTTTATGTCAATAACGGTTGAACCAGTGGTAAGCGCTCACCAGGCTTATTCTTGAGCTCCTGCACGGCCTGCACGGTGCGGTTGTTGTAGTAGAAGTTGATTGTGCGCACCATCTTGCTGCGCTTGATGTCGCCAATGCGGAGCGAGATGCGAGATATCGTGTGACTGCTCACTAACTTCACGATCTGGGTCGTAGTTGTGAACTTCGAGTCGATCTAAAAACGAGAAATATACATCGACATGAGCAGCAGTGGAATAGGGAATATGCATAGAACAGAAAAATTACATAAAACATTATTATTATTATTACTAATCTGAGAATTAAAAGAAATGACGAAAAAATCACCAATTTCGGTTAAAAAAAATGAGGAAAACATGAGCGGTTAAAGTTTTTAATCTATCTCTTTCTAGCAAAACGAAATTTAGTGTGAAAATTTTATTTTTCGGCCGAATGCTGAAACGATAGTCAAATTAAGTGACGCTCAAGTCACATGCTGTCCTTGTCATTTCGGATAGCAGATACAGCGACCTGTGAATAGGAATGCTCTTAATTTTAATTAGCATTTCAGTATTCGACCGTTAAACTTTTAAAGAACCTTTTAGAATAAAAGTGGGCTATGCCGCATATGTACTCGCAACATTATTTTAGCGCTTATCGCTATTGAAAAAAAAATTGCCTTGACTTGTTAATTCATCCTTGACAGGCTATGTAGAAAATTTGATAGGATATTTCCGTTGCTAACTAAACTAACCGTACTACATACCTTGATAGTAGGCAGCTTGATGGTGGCCATGGGTAGCTCGGGGTTGTTGCAGACGAGACAGGGCTCAGACTCCAGGTAGTACCCGTCGAGCTCCACGAAAGCACCCAGTGCGGCGTACAACGCGGCGTTTCCATGCGACGACAGCACTGCGTTTTGGTTGCGGAGTAACTCCACTGCGCTGCCTATGTACTTCTGTTGGGGAAAACAAAATGTTAGTACATACAATATGTTGCCCACGACTTCGTGCGCGCATAAGGAAATATCGCGGGTACCGTAAATTTTACAATGATTTTTACATCTTTTTACTTATTACGCAATATATAAGCTACTTTTGTAGCTCGTATGTACTCCCGGCAGTCTACTCTATATCTGTGCCAATTTCATTATAATCGGATAAGTAGTTCAGAGCCTCTCAATGTAAACAAACATACAAACAATCAAATCTTTCCTCTTTAAATATGTATTAGTATAGAATTATAGATGATACTAAACCAGAAAAAAAAGTGGCACTCCGGAGTGCTAACAGAAGTGAAAACAATAGAGCACGGGCAAGCATGCGGCGCGCGACCCGCTAGTACCATACCGTACCGTACCCTACCTCATACTGCAACAGTATCGCGACATCAATAGTTTTTTCTCATCTCAAAAAATGGACAACGCGCATAAAGTAGTTTTCACTTACAAAAGAATCACTTATTATCACTTAGAAAAAAATAAACTAATAATTATTAGGTATTTGGTGATAAATTTAATACGGCTCCAAACTTAACGCGGGCGGAACCTCCGACAAAAACTATTAATTTAAAAAGCATATGGCATTAAGTCCACATATTTTGTGTATGAATTTTAAGTAATTATTAAACTTTACCTCGGTATCAATGTCAGGTGTTTTGAGTGTGAAGTATCCGAGCAGGTCGACGAACTGCGCCGCCTTTCGACCGTACTGAGGCAGGGAGGGCCATAAGCCCCACAGCAGCGACACAAGCGAAGATTGGTCGGACTGTGACGAGTTGCTGCGGGAAAACACTCTTGTTAGTTCAATAAATATTTTTAACAAGCTGGTGCCAGCAACTTCGTTTGGGTGGAACTATTAATGGAAACGAAGCCCTGTTTTTTAAACGGAACCCTAAGATACAATTAGCCTAAGTTACTCCTTATAACATTAGCTGTCAGCCAGAGAAAATCCCGTGAAAATCAGTCTAGCCGTTGTAAGTACCGTATATACGAATACTTTCATATGCATTTAGCGAAAAACACAAACAGACACTTCAATTATATTTATTTATATTCATTTAATCTTTAGATTTATGAAAAACAATTTTAAGAAGCGTTCGAATTCATGAATAAAATGACGTTCGTTAGAGCAACGCTGCTCGCAAATAGCCCGTCACGCCGCAATGTTCACTGCATTATTTTCGTTCTCAATGTAAAATTTAGTTTCTTAACTTACTTATAAATAGCCAAAAGTAGCGCGTGTGCCTGCCAACGCACTGCTGTAGAATTCGTCTCTAGAAGGAAAGCCTTCACGAAGAGTTTCAGTTCTTCTTGTGGCACCTAAAACAATCAACATATTATGTCTCAGATGAAATAAAAAACTTTTTTATTTGATCTGAGATGTTATTATGCGTTCCGTTTGACGTCCGAAGTCCATTATGAGAGTACATCGTTTCCTTTTCCTCGCCTGGTCGCTAGATGTCGCTGGTTTCGCTACCTTTTCGCGCCAACTTAGCCCCCCCCTACCATCTGCAACTAAGTTTACCGCCCGAAACAAGCCGCCATTTTCGTCATTGTTGCGTCGTTTTTCAAACCGAGCGCATGGTCGTAACAAAATCTTATAAATTTTTGTTATATTATTAATTTCATATCAAAAAATTAGTCGCAAAGGTTTTAAAGAATTTCAATTAACTTTCGAGATTGAAGTAGAAAGTAAAATTAAGTTTGTCTTCCGTTACCTTGAACATATTTTAGTATACAATGAGTGATAAAGACGTTAGCGCGCCAATTGAAGGTGATAGTGATAGTTCCTCGGATTGCTCTACGGATCAAGAAGGGCCACCAAGAAAACGCCAAAAACGTAGCAGTTCGGGGGAATTAGAAGAAAGGTTTGACGTATTGGCACAGCAATTGGTGAGTCATTTAAACAACATTTTAACAGCGAAATTCACTGCATCTATGGAGGTACCACAAGTAAACACTCAATTGCCTTTGTCGGAAAACAATAGCATGTCACACGCTTCTGGCTTTTTAGAAAGTTCGCGACCGAGATCCGGTGAACAGTTTCTATGCCCACCAAAATTAGATGCGGGTAGTATTGTAAACCTAAACGTTTTGGTTAAAGAACCGTCCGTACCAAAAGCGATACAGACACGTGTCGATAAAATTAAGGATATGCAAAGATTTGACTCGCCCGATTGGAATGCGGTTAGATATACCGATATTCAGAAAAAATACGCGGCATTTCCGGCTTTTACAGAATTGAAGGTAAATGAAGAACTACGACGTTTTGAGGATCCTTTTACACCATTACGTTGGTTCCAAATGGAACGTAGTTTTGCAGCGTTATCTAATGCATTTTTAGCCCAAAATGAAGCCGTAAATTATGCTTTGCAAAGTCTAATCGATTGGTCTGCCTCTGCAGATGTTCAACTTAATGCTTCTTCTATTTACAATAAGTTAAGTCAATTATTTGGTAATGATTCAGATTATAAGTTGGTGTCACACGACATACTACAAATTATTTGCGGAAAACGAGCCGAAGTGTTAGAATTACGCCGTAGAGATCTCGTTAAAAAATTAAAAGATAAATATATGAGAGAGGATCTAAGTAAAATTCCGCCTTCTTGCGAGTATATGTTTGAACCGGGTCAGTTATCCACCTATCTACAAAAGATTGGTGGAGTGGATAAATTACAAAAACAATCATTTGCTACCCGCACCCGGCCAAAATCGCCTGAACCTTCGACGTCTACGGGTAACGCAAAATCGTTTCGCGGCCGACCAAATGTCAATTATAGATCGAAACAGGCCGATTACAAAGATTCGGAGCGTTTTATTTCCAATAACTCGTCCGGTAAAAAAAGGGGGACAGGAAGAAAATATAAAACCGAGGGTAGAAGATCGGGATTTAAAAATAAATGACTCTGCAAACTTTTTTGGCGGTTGTCTGATGCACTTTCGAAATATTTGGACTCGTTTCAATCCCCCCAAATCAATATTGCAGTTAATAACGGGTCTCAGAATACCATTCAACAAAACGCCGCCGTTAGTTCTTCCAACAATGGATGTTTTAGCAAAATATCAAACTCCACATTCTCAATTAATGTCAACCGAAATTCAAAATTTGATTCAATTAAAAGTTTTAGAGCCGGCTCCCCTGACACCTTCGTTTATATCTCCCCTATTTATAATTCCCAAATCCAACGGAAAAAATCGAATAATTTTCAATCTCAAGGCATTAAATCGGTATATGCAACCGAAGCATTTCAGCCTGTTTCACCATCATCGAGTGCCCAATTTTCTACAACGCGGGGATTGGATGGTGAAATTGGACCTAAGTCAGGCCTACTTCCATCTTCCTGTAAACAATCATCACAGAAGGTTTCTCCGAATCAGTTATCAAGGTCGACTGCTCCAGATGACATGCCTGCCATTTGGCCTAGCAGCAGCACCGCGGATTTTTGCCTCTGTAACGAACTGGACGGCAGACGTACTTCGCAAAAAAGGTCTGAGGTTAGTGGTCTATCTAGACGATTATTTGATAGTACATCAGGACAAAACTACACTCGCAGCGCAGGTAAGCCTTGCAATACAGTTTTTGACCAGTTTAGGTTGGTCGATCAATATGGAGAAATCGGTAATAACACCAACGAGGTTAATCGATTTTCTGGGAGTGGTATGGGACACCAAATTCAACACGAAGTCCTTACCCACAGACAAAATAGAACGTGTCCGTCAAATGTTGCGAGTTCGACTCGCAGCCGGCAGTTGGAACCTAAAACAAGCACAACGCTTATTAGGCCATCTCAATTTTGCAGCCTTCATCACCCACCGGGGAAGGCTGCATTGCCGGTTACTACAGCGACACAGCAACAAACTCAGGAAGTATCCACGATCGCAGAATCGGTATCCAGAAGAGGTGCTTACAGAACTGTGCTGGTGGCTGAAGAATATCAGTCAGAAGTCAGCTATTCATCTCCAAAGAATGTCCACGAACCACGTCATTACCGACGCGTCGGACATTCAATGGGGGGCCCAAGTAAACAACGACATGATAAAGGGCCAGTGGGAGCATCACCAGACGGCATGGCATTGCAATCTGAAGGAAATGTATGCCGTGATAGCAGTTATATCCGCCAAAGCAATGGAGCTGCAGAATTCGACAGTGATCCTTCAGAGCGACAACAGAACGGTCGTGTCCTATATAAAAAACGAAGGAGGAACACGATCACGTCTACTGCTAAATCTGACACAACAGCTGCTGAAATTGGTAGACCAACTCAATATTGTACTTCTCCCTCACCATCTACCCGGTCTGTTCAACACCGAAGCAGATCACCTATCACGAAACCGCGCCGCAGCCGAATGGCATCTCACAGACAAGGCAACGTCCAGACTGTTCAGTATGTGGGGAAAACCAGATCTAGACCTGTTTGCGTCTCAGACAGCACACGTCGTAGCAGACTATGTCTCGCTAGATTTGTCAGACTCGAACGCTTGCTTTCACGACGCGTTCAGCAGATCCTGGAATTATCGACTTGCATGGCTGTTCCCGCCGCCCAGCCTAATACCCAGGGTTCTGGATCACCTGAATTCCGCCTCAGGTCAGTACATCCTTGTAGCACCCAGGTGGAAGAAGCCTTTTTGGAGACCAGATCTAAAGAATCGCGCTCTGAAACGTCCTGTGAAACTCAGAAACTTGAAGGAGTCTCTAGTGGATACAACGACAATGTTACCGCCAGCACAAGTCAGCAAGTTACACCTGGAAGCCTGGCTCATTTTGGGTGGGATGCTCTAACAAATACATGGACGCCGCAGGAGAAAAACTTATTGTCATCTTGTTGGAGACAATCTACCATAAAGACTTATGCCCCTATTTGGAGTAGATGGGTCGGATTTTGTCAAGAAAATAGCTTTAATTTTCGTTTGCCAGAACCTGCAGATGTAGCTAGATATCTAGGTTATCTATTTTTAACGGATGGTCTCTCTTATCGAACAATTCTCGTACATAAATCAGTTATTGCATCCGTTTGCGAAACAATATCTAATATTAAAATTTCTGCTAACCCGATCGTAAAACACATGTTAAAAGCTATTTCCTTGGCAAAACCTGCGCCTTCTAAATTACCGATTTGGGATGCAAGGATTTTGATTAGATTTTTAAAAAGATGCAATATTAATTTGAATAGTCTTTATCAAGTATCTAGACACACAGCTGCTATTTTGTTATTATCGTCTGGTCGTAGAGTACACGACCTTACTCTCTTACATATTGATAGTCAACACTTTTTTGATAATTCTGACTCTATAACCTTGCACCCTGCTTTCGGTTCAAAGACTGATTCGTCCTCTTATAAGCAATCTAGTTGGACATTTTTATCCGCTCCCGATAAGAATATAGATGCAGTATACTGGTTACGAACTCTAGTAAATATGACAAATGAAATTCGCGAAGATACTACTAATTTATTTTTAGCAACTAGAAGCCCTACACGGCCAGCTACTGCAGCAATGATCGGTGGTTGGATTAAGAGGCTTTTATCCGAGGCTGGGATTCATGCGTCAGCGGGGAGTTGTAGATCAGCAGTCTCGTCTTTAAATTGGGTCGAAAATTATCACATTAATGATATTCTAGCCAAGGCAAATTGGCAGCATGAAAACCATACCTTTAGAAAGTACTATTTAAAACAAATCAATAACAGAGAAGTAATTGAAGAATGTTCTCTGTCACAATATTTTCAGCCTAATTAATAGTATTATAGTAATAGTTGATATTTTATATCTGTGATTTTTGTTACTTATACGATTTAATTAATTATACGATTATTATGTTCAATCACATTGTTGCGTTTTAATCAATTAACAAGCCACCAGGAGATAACAAACAGTCTCTCATAATGGACTTCGGACGTCAAACGGAACGCATAATATAAAAATTTTACCTTCAAATAAAATTTCTATTATGCTTCCAAAGACGTCCGAAGTCCCAGTAATGTCTTCCTGGTGCAGTTCCCATTATGAGCCAAACAATGACGAAAATGGCGGCTTGTTTCGGGCGGTAAACTTAGTTGCAGATGGTAGGGGGGGGGTAAGTTGGCGCGAAAAGGTAGCGAAACCAGCGACATCTAGCGACCAGGCGAGGAAAAGGAAACGATGTACTCTCATAATGGACTTCGGACGTCTTTGGAAGCATAATAGAAATTTTATTTGAAGGTAAAATTTTTATATTTTTTTTTGTTTAATTCGTCCCGAAATGGAACAGGCTAAGGTCTTAGACCATACTGCCTCGTCTGTCGTTTGAGGTATTTCTTTGTCTTATTTCTAAATCGTCAAGTCCAAAGTCTAGTCAAAGTCCAAATAAGTAGTCAGGGTAGTCAATTAGTCAAGTCAGTCGATTCAGTAAAGTGGTAGACGCTTTACTGAAACTTCCTAGGGAGTTTTGGCGGGAAACCCAATTTAGCACGCATTTTGTAGACTGAGATGTTATGTATTTCTTGCAAGCCCCCAATTTCATCAACGTATTAAAACTACGTTAACACAGAGCTACGGTATGCGATCTGTCTATCTCGTTCTAAGATTGAACGTGAGAGAGAGAACATGTTTTTATAGTAATAAAATAAAACCGTATTTCTAGAATCTTCCTTCTATAATAGTATGCTATAATAGTAAGAAGCTTCTACCTGTTTGAGTATCTGCTGCACTAGCTGCGGCACGCGCGCGTCCTGGAACTTGGAGCCGTCGGACACCACGTCGCTGTCCGCGCTGCGCTCGCGCTCCCCCCACTCGCTCGAGCCCTGTACAAGTACATAATAATAGCATATTATTTTATTTAGTCTAAGGAAATGTTTGTTACTTACTACAATTAACTTTGACTTGATAGGTTTTCGAATTGGTTGCGCGATATAATACATTTTTTGCTAATAGTATTCCCTTCCGTACTCTTATCATTTATATATGTACTATATGATGCCCCTTCGTGCGCACAAAAAGAGATCCTGCAGAAACCATACATTTACCACGATAAAGTAGTCTATGTCCTTCTCCGTCGTCCACTTTATATATGTTCCAAATATGTGAAAGCGAAACAAACTCACTTTGACATATTATATAATATTAAGAAACCACATTGACATATTAAAAAATATCACTGTACCTTGGCGGGCGCTGCGGGCTGTACGGGTACGGGCGCGGTGGCGGAGACGGCGGGGGCGCACAGCGCGGCCTGCAGCAGCTGCAGCAGCGTGGGCGCCACGTGCGGGTGCAGGCGGCGGGCGCACCGCACCAGCCACGCCAGCGTGTCGCGCCGCTCCGACAAGCACGCCACTTGCCAGTTGCCCGTGCGCGCGCTCACGATCTCCGCGCACGCCTACGTGTACAAACACGTAAAATGAGAAAAGATAAACCGTAAAAATACTTAGCCCAGAATAAATATTCTACACATTAGGGAATATGCACGTATTTTTTCATTTTTATATAGATCTATCTTGTTTGGAAAACCGTATGGTAAAATCAGTTTTTTGATATCATTAAAAATAACGAAGATAATTATGAACGTTTAAAGTAGTCTGTTAGACAGAGAAATCGGACGTGTACCGTGACGTCACATAACACGACTTTCATAGAAAGTTCATACTAAATTTCATTTTGCTAGAAAGAGATAGATTACGAACTTTGACCGCTCATATCTTGCTCATTTATCAACAGATATTTAATTTTTTCTCGCCATTTCCTTTATTTTTCAGTCTAGAATCATATTATTATGTTTTAAGCTATTTTTATATTTTATGCATATTCCCTAATCTGCCAATCTATATTAGATATACATAATTTATAAGGATATTTAACAAAAAATAACTCAAGTGTTTGTAGACCATTATAAAAGCATTACCTTGAGATGATCCATTAGTTTGACGAGTTTATCGTACGCGGGGTCTGTGCCGAGCAGCGCTTTGGCGGCGTTGAGGTGCGTATCGAGTGCGTGCACGTCGCGCAGCTGGCGGTAGCGCTCGCGCGTGCCGCACAGCAGTAGCAGGAGCTTGCGTACTTGTTTTCTGTTATTGAAGTAAAATCGATATACATTACGACAAAAATATATAAAAACATCAGTTAGGACATGTTTCACAATCCTACTAATCTTACTAATATTATAAATGTGAAAGTTTGTGAGGATGTATGGATGGATGTTTGTTCCTCTTTCACGCAAAAACGACTGAACGGATTTTGATGGAACGGTTTAGGCTCTGAAATAAAACATAGGCTACTTTTTATCCCGGAAAAGTACAGTGTTCCCGTGGGATACTCAACGCGTAACGCGATACGTAACGCTCAATAGTATATTTACGCGGGCGGAGCCGCGGGAAACAGCTAGTATTAATAAATGTGAAAGTTTATGAGGATGTATGGATGGATATTTGTTACTCTTTCACGCAAAAACTACTGAACGGATTTCGATGAAATTTCGGCTCTGGATTAAACCATAGGCTACTTTTTATCCCTAAAAAGGACACTGTTCCTTTGGGATACTGTGTTTAAGCGGACATAGCCGCGGGCTAATAAGTGTCGGATAGCTTATACGGCAATTTTGCTGCTGCTTGATTTATATCGAGCGGCAGAGACAAAACATTCAAATAAGCTATCTGGTACTTTAATCAGTACATTGTGAAACAGGCTCTTAAAATCCTAAGCGATATGCAGGGTATTTGATAAAACATAGTCAATCCATGCAATGGAGACCCGGTGAGTAAAGAAAAATCATTTGAACCCCCCAATAATGGACTGTTGCCTTGTTTGGGTCATAATAAAACACTGAAGATCGTTTCAATCGTCATAGCTTCCCACACCGATTTCGGTGACGGTGGCCAGTTTCACTGAACGGAGGATTTATTTTATAGTGCCCAAGTGTGTGCGCAGTACACAAGAACACTCTCTCTTCCTTTACTCACGTAACCCAGTGGGACGGTTGACCGACACGACTGGCGAGAGATCAGGCGCAGGACCGACTTTTTACATGCCCATCTGACGTTGTTGTAACGCGGGAATCGACTGTTGTTGCAACGCGGGAATCGAACCCACGACCTCCAAGTCGAGATCCAAGCTCTAAACCACTGAACCAGGGAGGCGTTAAAATGTCATAGGAGAGTGCTATTAAAAGTTTCCTTTTTTAATTAGTTTTTTTAAATTACCTGAGCGGTGTTTGCGGGTTCATCATATACTCGCACAGCAGCGTGCGCCAGCGCGCGTCGAAGTGCGCGGGGTCGCAGTGCTTGTGGATCTGACAGGGCAGCCGCAACGCCATCTCCATCAACAGTTGAGGGTAGTTGTCGAACACGTCCAATGCGTGACCTGATTGTAGTTAATTATTTTTACAGTAGGGGACGCTGAGAAGAATTTCATTTGAGCCTCCCCATCTTATGACATAACCACCGTAGAAAGGAAAGCTGTCATTTTGTCTATATTATCTGTCAGTATGTCTCTTTTATAGACAAAAAGCATTTCTATGGTAGTCATGTTAAGCGTACAGATCACAATACAGTACTCTATAACAGGAAAGTTATAGAGTACTGTACTAAAGTACTCAATACACAACACTCGTGTTGTGTATTGAGTACTTGCACCCACTAGGTAGAATAAAAAATCAAAATTGTAAACTCACTCTTAACGTATTCTTTGACAAAGAATGGTTGCATATCAGGCAGCGGCTGCGGCGGTTGTGGCTTCAACAGTGTTTGCTGTCCTGGAGTAGAACTGGACGTAGCTAAGTGAGATAATAAAGAAAAATAATAATAATTAGTCTTCGACTCGAACTGGGCACAGTTGTTGGAAAAATCTAGGTAAAAGCGCAAAGAGAAAAAACATGTATCAAAAGAAATAATCTAGAATACATTTACCCGAGTAGCCCAAAAAATTATATAAAACTTCAATTGGTATTTAGTTACAACGTAGGAATTAAGTGTTATGTAACCCGTTGAGTTATAGCATTTATAGCTAAGAACATTCTTGATCATGTCAGCAAAAAAAACTAGATCAAAATCGGTTCATCCCTTTGTGTGCTACGATGTCACGAACACACACAAGATACACACACAGACAAACAGAAACTTATAACACCCCTCTATATTCGTCGGTGGTAAATTAAACAGTAGCAAATATTGTACTTACTTGGCGCGTGCTCCTTCCAATACGGCAACATAGCGGCGAGCACGTTGTAGAAGTGTTCGGGCGCGCCCGCACGCACAAGAGCGGCGGCCGCGAGCCGCGATACGTGCGCCGCGCACGCCGCCCCACCCACCTCGGCACGTGCCGCGCCCGCACCGCTAGCGCCGCACGTCTTCCAGCGTGCCATGAGGACGCCTGGGAAGATGTTATTATAGTTTACCCTAATAATAACTTATTCTTACAGAATTAAAAACCAGGCTGACACTTAGCGCTAAATATCTTAAACGGCGTGTAATTTATGGCTACAGACTTCATTTACATACAAAATCTTAAGATCTTAAGTTTTAGAACATAGGTTTCCACAAAGTCATTCGATTTTATTTTATATATATTTTATTCTCTCATCGCAAAATATTAGGAACTCTAGTAAGCGAAACAATTGTTATACAAATACGAAACTTTAAGTTCAAAAAAAAAAAAAAAAGGATGGTAATAGACTCACTCAGCACACGCATGATGACAAGCTGCAGCTCACGGCGGTTAGTGCGCTCGTGTACGGGCGGCGCGACACGCTCGCCGGACACACGCTCGCCTTGCGCGTCCAACTCCGACACTAGCAGCTCCAATCTCATGATGGCTAGTTGCAGTTCGCGCCTCTCCGCTTGTTCCTCGCCGGTGGATTCTTCTGGCTTCATACCCAACTCCGATACTAAGGCGTCGAGCAGACGCTCCAGTACCACTCGGTCGCCTTCCACGCTCGAGTCCAAATCACCGGCGAGCATTAGGATTACCTATAGATAATTTATATGGTTGTGTACATTGACATTGTGTAGTAACGCGTAGTCACGCGCATGTATGTTATATAAATTAGTATATTGGCGTGGCGAGGTGAGTGGGACCACTCAAATGTAAGTACAACGTAGCGTGACAAAGTAGTTTACCGAAAATTTCGGTACGGCAACGCAGATGTGTATGAATAATAATACTGATGTGGTATTATAAAATATTTATATTTTTACTAGCTTTTCCCCGCAGCTACGCATATATACAGTATTCCACGGGAACTATACATTTTCCCGCGATAAAAAGCCTATGTCCTTCCCCATAGTCTACTTTATGTATCTGTCACAAATTTCATAATAATCAGTTAAGTAGTTTTTACGCAAAAACGTAACAAACAAACATTCACATTTATTATTATACATAAGGTATCCTATGTCCGTCTGCTGGCACAGAATAAATATACCTCCTGGTTCAAAGCTACCTCCCCGTCAATTTTCAGCCAAATCGGTTCAGCTGTTCCAGAGTTATAAATAGTGTAACTAACACGACTTTTTTTATATATACAAATATATATGTATTTTTGTTTTGTTATATAGTACCTGGACAAACGGTATGGCTCGTACGCCGGGCAACGTTCTGAGCGTCGGCAACGCGTCGAGCGCCGCCGACAACAGAGACAGACGCAGCGCGTGCAACTTTCTCGCTTCGTTTTCAACCTCCACGACGCGAGACGTCGACGCCACGGGTTGCGACGAACTGGACGGGCCCGCTGTTAACACAAACTCTATTTACATATACGTTCGACTCAATTTTGAGTTAATGATAACAATTCATTTACATTAACTACAACCCAATTACAATAGCTGGAGACAGGAGAATTAGCTGATGTAATCGAATAGCGGACTTACCGCATGTGAACAATGATCGCGACAGTATTGTTATTGTCTTATACATTTTACGTAGCAAAGATATTTTGTTATAAAGCTCGAATAAGATTATATTATTTTATTTGTAATATTTTTTACTAAACAAAGTAAAAATATGTTATATGCAATTTAAAACTTATAAAAACGTGAGATGTGGTTAATAATGTCAATATGTTCGTTAGTAAAAATATAATAGCAACGTTTCTACTGTTATAAATAAATAAATACATGTAAATGTGTATGACATGTGTTAGTATATAGATGCACTAATATTCTAATGTTTATGCTTGTAAAATACTTCGCGTATAAATAGTACTAGCCTGTGACAGCCAGAGGTGCATCGTCTATGGTAGTGTTGGTCATAGAGCCAGTGGCTACAGCGATGTCGCCTAAAAAAGTCCCGTATACATACGCATAAACAGTACATAATATAATACAAGGTAAGAATATTGTGTTTTTCACCTAAATAAATACATATAGATACAAGAACTAAAAAAATAAATAAAACAGAAACAAAAAAGAATGGTCTTCTTACTAATTTTGTCTATGTATTTAAATATCTTAAATAGCAATAGCACAAGTGTTTGTAACGTATTTGCCAATAAAAAAAAATAAACTAGAATTCTTTACGCCATTTATTAAGGTAGACTTTCGAAGTGAGCGTCTATAGCAATAGTGCCGCCACGTCGTGACAGTGCGACAGATCAATGTAGTATTTAATTGTGTAGGATGGCTTTCGAGCGTTACTTCTTTTAGTATTCAAGTTTTGTTTAAATTTTGTGTCACGTAATGTCACCACACAAGTGCAGTATATCATCAACTTACAAAATTATTACGGTCATTTGTCCTCGCTAAAAGCTTTTCAAGTTTTAAATACTGGGAATGTAAGTTTTACAATCTTGACTCACCGTATGCGCTGCTGCGTCCGGACGCGCCGCCGATGCTGTCGGCGCCGGAGCCACCGCTGTCGGACGCGGCCGAGCCGGCCGGATCCGCCGGCGACGTGCGCAGCGTGCTGCCGTCCGTCGCCGCCGTGCTGCCTTCGTCGTCAGAACTGATAAAAAATTATAATTATCATTATCAGCATCACGATGCGGTGATGAATCTTCAACTCGCGGCAAACATTACTATTCAAACAGCGCTTTTTGTTATTCGTAAAAAAATACGAACATAAGTTTTACTCGCATCGAAGTTAAAATTCGAAAATGTAAGCTCTTTTGCCCAATTTAAAACATCACAGACCCTGTTTCCTAAATATTAACTTACCCAGTGGGCGACGCGGCGTCCGCGTTGTCGGCAGCGTCCGCGTCAGCGGGCGCAGAGGGGACGGGCGCGGGCGGCGCAGGGGCGGGCGCGCGCCGGCCTTGCTCCTGCAAGGACAGCGCGATGGCCAGCTCCACCATCGTCTCGTCGTCCGCGTCGGCGGGTATGTCGAGTAACGCCTCCAAACCTTGACGAGTGATAGAATTTGAAAAGTTAATTAATTTCAAAGAATTCGGATGATGCAAAATAAAAATCTAAATTAAAGCACCAAATGCTAGTCATTAGGTATGGCCAATTCGGGAAGGATATGGGTCAGTAATAAAATAATATTATTTAATGCATAGAGACAGAGTTTACATCAATATAATATTATCCATATACTGGAAGTTTTTACGCTAGTAACATAATTAGTTCTGATCCATCATGCAAAATGTTCATTGTTGTGTAATTTGCTATTTTGTGCATCTGCAACAAACATAGCAATGTATTACATACCTCCGTCGGGCGCCAGCAACATGGGTTCGAGCGCGTCATCCACGTCCATGAACTGGTGGTCCTGTTGCTCGTCGCGCGCTAGCTCCGCCTCTGACGCCGCCGCTTCTGTGATCGCGCTAGCGGTCTGCGCCGCTGCAGCGCCTGTATTTATAACGTGTTCCAATTAAGTCATGTGGCTCGAATGTAGGGGATCGAAGACCGGTCATATTTTAAAAAACCGGGTTTTTCGGTCCCAGCCATCTTCAAAACCGGGTACCCGGGTTTTTTCGGGTATTTCGGGTTTTTTGTTGATTTTGTAGAATTTTGTTAGGAATGTCCTAAAATTAACTTTTATCAGCTGCTTTCTGTTGTAACAACGTAATACTGGTAAAATGTGATCCCACCATAAACATTTTCATGTATAATAATTTCACAAACTTTACACCTTAGTCAAAATACGTTGCCTGACGACATGGCCATGCCACATAATTTGACTAAAGTGTAGAGTTTGTAAAGTTAGGCTTGTAGAGTTAAGGCGTGTAGAAACAGAAGTGCCTTGCCAGCCTTTTAGGATTTTTAGGATTTATGCTGCCTTCTTGAAGGTGTGCAGGTCGTAATGGTCCGGAAATACTGTTGGCGACAGTTGGTGATGAGGATGATAAATATTTTGTCCCTTCGAACGGTAGCGAAAAGTTGCAGCAGGTATAAGTCCAAACAATTCCTCGGAGCATTTCCCGTAATATAACCGATATATGATGCAGAGCGATGCTCATCTCTACGTAGCTCTAAGGAGTAAAGCCTGTTTGAAATACTATGGCAGTCGACAATTCGAGCGGCCCTTCGTTGGATACGATCCAGAGGGAGAAGCTGGTACTTTCGCGCTCCTGCCCAGAGATGAGAACAATATTCTATGTGAGGCCTAACTTGCGCCTTATAGAGTTGTAGGCGTTGGACCGGACTGAAATACTGCTTTGACCTGTTCAGAACACCAAGCTTCTTGGAGGCTAACTTGGCCTTACCCTCCAGATGATATCGGAACTAGACCTCGCTCGATATGCTAACACCAAGTATTCCGATGTTGGAGGAGACAGTTATGGGTATGCTTTCAAAACGAGGACATACGACCATCGGTAACTTATTAGCGATGAACGCGCAAACTTGTGTCTTAAAGGTGTTGAATTGGACTAAGTTAAGTCTACCCCATTCAGAGATCTTCTCCAATGAATTCTTAATTTGAGAGACAAGTTCGTTTCGACTCTCAATGACGTTTTGCCGAGAGATGTTCGGGCGACCTAAGGCATCACCCGTACTGTCGTCATCACATAATATTATCATTGATATGCAGTATGAACAGGGCAGGCGATAGCACACCAAAGCTGTCTACCAAGATGCCAGGACTGTGCCATAAGAGCAGGTGAGCCGAAAAAGATGCGTTAAGACCGGTGCCAACACTGGAGCACACATTTTTAACACAATGGGACGGATTCCGTTAGGCCCACTCGATTTTTGGGTATCATGGGAACGGAGAGCAATTCGCACTGAGCGCTGATGGAACCGAATAATAAATTATACCAAGTTATGAAGGTCCAAAAAATCGACGAATCGCTTCGAGAAAAGGTAGTCTGGTCCCTTGCGCTTCGCTCACTCGTCCTGGCGGGGCGGGGGCACTACCGTGCCCCCAAATGTACTACATACAACATGAAAACATTATAACTATTGTTCTAAAATTCTACATTGACAATCACAAGCCACTATAACGTTCGGTTTGTGACTGTAACTATTATAAACTGTTGTAGAATTTCATAATGAAAAAAAGCTCGAAAAAACCGAAAACCGGTTTTCAATATTTTGAAAACCGGGTTTTATTGTAGGCCTGAAAACCCGGGAAAACCCGGGTTTTCGGTTTCGGGTAAAACCGGTCTCGATGCCCTACTCGAATGCAATATTTATTCTTATTTTAGACCAGCTTTTATCGCTCGCTTTAGACACTAGTTTTCATCTTTACTTGTAGTAATAAAGCAACTTTTAAAGTAACGTCGTATTGTATTTCAAGTGCTACTTAAATGTTTAATGATGTGTGTGCGTATTGATGCATAACTCAGTAACGCAGTCTTCTACATTTTGTACATTAGCTGACGTTAAGTGCTTTTTACAGTGAGAAAATTTAAAGAATGACTTACGCCTCAATAGTTAGTGGTAGAATGTAGATATTAAAGATCATTTAATAGGCAAGCGAACTGATTTTTTTTTATTGCATAAATGAATAGTACTCTTAAATATGAGTAACTTCTCAGGAGAAACCGTATATCAAAAGTCAATATTTTCAAAGGTACAGCGATTTGTATACAAAATTTCGCGAGTCTTTATACCAAAAAAAATTTTTTTTTCTTGCGAAATTGGTAAACAAAACCTACATCATTAGTTTACTCACATCATATATAAAAACATTCATTATGGTAAGTATGAACTTAAACGCACAAATATCGGAGATATTTACAAATATATTCCTGCGGCCATATACTTCATATACTATAACCTACAAGTGACGTCATTTGTAGGTCGACTTTAGTATGGAGCGTTTTTAGGAGGCTCGCGAATTTTTTTATAAAAATCGCTGTACCTTTGAAAATATTGACTTTTGATATACGGTTTCTTCTGAGAAGTTACTCATATTTAAGAGTACTATTCATTTATGCAATAAAAAAAAATCAGTTCGCTTGCCTATTAAATGATCTTTAATATCTACATTCTACCACTAACTATTGAGGCGTAAGTCATTCTTTAAATTTTCTCACTGTAAAAAGCACTTAACGTCAGCTAATGTAAAAAATGTAAACTAAGTTTAAGAGTACTATTCATTTATGCAATAAAAAAATATAGTCCGATTGCCTATTGATTGTTTGTGTACGCTGGGTGCACTTTACCTGGCGTATTCGGTGGAGAAGGTATGTAGACGCGACGCCTCTTCACTCGCGGTCGTAGGACACGCATGAGCGCCGACTTCGCGCCAAAACTGATCGTCTGATCCTCAGCCAATAGAAGCGATAGGTATATTTGATTTCCGAAGTCAATCTGCAAAAATAAATTGTTATAATCTTCATCGTATTACTATTGATTACTCGTTATATTTTAGTACACGTCAGTGTAAATCTGTTTCAATGTACAGACAAAATAAGCCATTTTATGTATGACTAGAATTATGGGCAAATTTCGACCGCTAGCTATAAGTACGCTGCTCTATATTTAGTATATTTTCTTTTATATCAACGAGTGATAATTAAAATGGCAGAACAACTTTTAAGTGATTACTAGCTGTAACATAAATAAACCTATATTTCATACCATTTCACTATCAGCGTGCAGCTGGAACGCGTGCACGGTGTCGGCGAGCGCGTGCAGCGTATGTTCCACGTGCCGCAGCCCGTACGTGAGCACGCCGCCCGAACCACTCGCCGCCGCCGCCGCACGACAGGCTGCTAGCTTCCACAGCACGCCCGCAAGTAGCGCGACGAGATGGGGCGACGACGCACTCTCGCCCGACTCCCGCCATAGGGCTGTCCAATCGCCTAAAGAAATGTGGTCAATTAGATATACATGTGTGAGTTGTACTTATCCCTGCCTCGAGCGCCGCGCACGCTATGCGCTCCAGGAAGCAAATTAACAGTTGTTGCGTTTTATAAATGTAGAGAAAAAAAGAAAGAAACTTTGGGGTGTTTACTTATTCACTTTTAAGTATAGTAAACGACCATAATGAAATCGTTTATACATATTTTACGGGCCGGTAGAACTTAAGTTAGTACCTGAGCTGCTTTGCTTGTATCAGCTATGAAATGTGGTCAATTAGATATTATTTGTCACTTGGAAATTGAAACTAACTTTACAAGTTAGATTTAGATATTTATCCCTTGTTTATAAATTGAGCTAGTAAAAATTAAAAACATGATAAAAACACATAGACAACACCGGTTATCTTTATAATACGATTTATATGCACCGTCAGCGGGTTTGGCCGGCGTAGGAGCGCTGTATTTGACGAGGTGCTGCGGCCTGGCTACCGCCACGCCTCTCGCCAGCAATACGAGGCGGAAGTACGCCTCGGGATCGATGTTGCGCGCGTCGGCCGTGTCGCGGAGCTCCATCAGAGATGAACTGACGTAGTCGAGTATAGCTTTGTCCTGTACAAAATTTTACAAGTTATATTAATAAACAAACATTAGGCAAACGTATAAAAACCGAATGGACTATTGAAACGGTAAAGAAACAATGTACAGAGCATCAGATGAGATTGATATACCTAAAACATAGTCATATCAGTTGTCAAAATATTTACGTTTGGCAAATTGTACTCGGTATGATTTGTAAGTTAAAGAAATTAACCCAGATATTACGTTATATTTTGTTTTGGAAATATGTTTATCTAGATAATAAACACAACTGCAAAACTTGACAAATCTCACCTTATGCTGATGATACTGGTTCTGGTACAGCGCTCGGAGCAAGCACTGCGCACGCGCATGTAGATGCGCAGACGCGGGTGCGCAGAGCAATTTTCGCGCCGCGTCCGCTCCTGCCTCAGCACCTGCACCCGCACCCGCAACAGTCGCGCTTGCACTTAACTCTAGCGCCTCGAGCGCCGCGCACGCCACGCGCTCCAAGGAGCTTGGACGCCACGCGCCCGCACCGCCATCTGACTCCTATACACATCGACAGTTGCGTTGTAAAAATATAAAGAAAAAGAGAAGAAACTTTGGGTTGGGGTGTTTACTCATTTACCTTTAGCTATAGTGAATAACCATAATGAAAGCATTTATACATATTTTACGGGCCAGTAGAGTTAAGGTATTACCTGAGCGACTTTGCTTGTAGATGGACAAGCTGATGGATCTTCGTTTTCTTCCGGCCACCCAAATTGCTCCTTATTTTTGCCATAAACCTGTTACAAAAATATGTGTTAGAAATTGGAAAACAAAACTTCTTTATTCCGCAAAAGGTGAGGATTTTGCTTACTTTCACCGAATCAATCATAGTGACACCATCCGGATCTTGAGACGGACCGAAAGTGATGACAAGTTTCTTGTCCGATTGCAAAGATTCCTCGCGTGTCAGTGGTATATCGAACCAACGGCTTCGTACCACAATGGTTTGAATGGATCTTCCATAAACCTAAAATATAAAACGGAAAGATGAAAAATAATGTTATTTTGAGGATGACAAAAAGCAACAAATTATTTTTACATACAAGGAGTATTGTTTGACGTCACAATATTATGTTATTTTATTAAATCAAACACGAACCTCTACGTAAATCGGAGTACGCGCAATATCTTGACTCCCCAAAAGAACGCGAATGCCACATATAACCATGTTAGGATCGGAGTTGGACACTTCCATGGTAAATCCGCTCATTTTCGTCGACACGACGTAAAGACCTTAAAGACGAAAAATGTAATAAATAAATCATAAGTAACACAATAATTTTATGATAAACTAAATAAAACCCGCAACTAAGTTCGCGTGGAACTATTAATGAATGAGGATCCCTGTTTTTTTTAAACGGTCCCTAAATTTAAAGTAGCTAAGTTACTCTTTATAACACAGCTGGTATTACCTCTATCTACCAAGTTCGGTCAAAATCGGTCAGGCCCTTAGTCCAGAGATTAGCCAGAACAAACAGACTGACTGATGGAAGAAACAAATTTTGGTTGATATTTTGGTGTTGTTATAGTATATTATATACTATACTATGCAGTTAGTGCAAAGCTGTTAATTTGAAATTAAAATCTGTTCAATTTCATTTATTTGTATAGATGACTAGAAAAAAAGAAATAGTTAAAAAACAAATCATACCTGTAGTATTCAGCCTGTGTTTGATTTGACCAGTATTGTATACTTGAAGTAAGTCGTTTCCACCAAACTCTATGTCGCTCATTGCTACACAGTGCTCGAAGAAATCAATCGGGAATTGTGTTGCGCCGTTTGTCGTAGACTTTGTGACGACCTAAAAATGAATTTCAGATGTAATCTTTTGATGCAAAAATATTACTCTTAGCTAACTCGCGCTTTATTTACATTTAAAGAATTCAGAATACAGTTTAGATGTTATTTAAAATTACAGCAGATAGTATACTAAAGCATTTATAAAGCACTAGCTGTTGCCCGCGGCTCCGCCCGCGTAAATATAGTTTTTTCGCGGTCGCGGATAAAAAATAGATAAAAACAATCCTTGATGCGGATTATATATCATGCTAAAATTTCAGCTAGATCGGTGCAGAACTTTTTGAGTTTTGACGCGTCCACAAACTAACATAACATTTTTATATAGGGTGAACGTACCAATTATCAGCACTTTAAAAAAATGGCCCAATTATAACCTCGATTATTACAGAGGAAAATACTTTATAGTTTAAAGTATGGTGTCGCTGGCAGTAGATTCCAGAAACATTAAAGTTTTGTTTTTATTAAGTGGAAATAAAAATTAATTACAGAGAAGCTTATAATTCTACTATTTGTTCGGGGTGCTGATAATTAGGTACAGTGCTAGCAATTGGGTGTGTTACCCTATGTATATAAACTATTTATATAAATATTTAAATAGTTTATATACAAATATAAAAATGTTATGTTGTATTTATAAAAATGTTATGTTATATTTACGTTCGTAAATTAAGGGCTATACGAAGCTAGTGCGTACCTGTTGCTGCTTGCGCGCGTGCGGCGTGAGGTGCGACGTGCGCGTGCGGCGGCGCGGCGCGTGCACGGGCTGTATGGCGGGCGACAGCCAGTAGCCGGTCGCGTCAGGACTCGCGCAGTACATACGCAAGCTGCCGTCCTCGCACAGCAGTATGAGCGTGCTCTTCTGCTCGCCGCCGCACCAGTGACGTACGGCCACCATGTCGGTGATCTTCGCCTTCGCTGGTACCACCTATATTGAAAAATGTTTGATTACTTTATCTGACAAATATGAAATAGTACGGTTCTTTTTTTTATATTTAAGGGGTTAAGAAACGACTCAAAGTAACAAATAATTATATAATATATATATATATATATATATATATATATATATATATATATATATATATATATATATATATATATATAGATATCCCTTTCCGCACTTTGTTGATCATTCGTGCCATATAGGTAGTAAAATTTTGATCCGTTTTCACTTGTTGATCCGGGCAGTATTTGTTGATCCATTGCGTTTTCACCGTCCCCATGTGGCTCCGTTTGGAGCCAACAGTGTCAGCGAAAGTAATAATAATAATTACGCCAGTTTTATACAAATCCACCTTTTTGACGTTTCAGTACTTGTTGATCCGATACGAATGAGCCAATCAGAGACCACCATATTATGAGATGCTCAGCTATTGGTTGCTGCTGGATCCTTTGTTTGTTTTGTATTACAATTACATTTATCTTTCATCATGTTCTAAAGGACTAGTTGTTGCCCGTAACTTTGCCGCATTATGTTAGTCTCTCGTGTGCGGTTACATTAGGTTTCGATAATTCCGCCGTCTGTGTACCGATTTTCAAAATTCTTTTTTTGATGTAAAGGGTATAAACCCAAGTTGGTCTCGTTTTGAAAAAAGTGGTGACCTGGTGATGGCATCCATGAGGAATCGAGAGAACTCCTAGAAATTTATATGGATACATATATGATGATTTCAACTTTTTCTGAAGTAGTCTAAGCATATGCTACCAAAAAGTAGCATTTTGTTCCAAGGTATACCCTGGATCCAAAAGTACAGAACGGAACTCCTGACACCTTATAGATACATGTTTGGGGATTTCGGCGTTGTTTAAAGAACTGCAAGCATATGCCACCATGTCAATAAGAGTAATCATCATCGTCATCACCACTACCATCACACCATACATCATCACATATAAAAGGTACTTATAGTATTTTACACCAACACGGAGACTTTTGAACATTACTCTGCCGTTTATAGACCTATTTGCAAAATTATTTTGTTGTTATAAAAGGTTTAATTGAAAATTGGTCTTTTAGTCACTAAAGTGGAAACTTGATGGGATCCACGAGGAATCGAGAGAAATCCTCGAAATTTATATGGACACATTCTGAAGTGTCTGTTTGCATTTTAAATTATTTAATTTGAAAGTAGTATATGACTAACAATAAAAATCTGTTTTTTTTTATATATTTGTCTGTCCGACTGTCTGTCCGCTTATTCCGGCTAATTTCTGAAACGGCTGGACTGATTTTCACGTGACTTTCACTTGCAGATAGCTGATGTTATATAAGCAGTAATTTTGGCTACTTTTATCTAAGGGTTCCGTTTAAATAAGTAGGGATCCGTTTTTGTTGGTTCTATGCAAACGAAGTTGCGGGGACCAGCTAGTCTATATCTTCTGTACTAATATAATAAAGAGGAAAAGTTTGTTTGTTTGTTTGTTTTCATTGAATAGGATCCGAAACTACTGGACCGATTTTGAAGAAAATTGGCACAGATGTAAAGTAGACGACGGGGAAGGACATAGGCTACTTTTTATTGCGGAAAAATGTAGGTTTTCTGCGAATAAACATAAATTATGTATAAAAAATTATGTATAAGAATGTAACTCCCAAAATATAGGTACTTAGGTAAGCTCATCACGTCCAAAATACTACACCAAATTGGATAATTCTATTATCTGGCAAACAGAGAAAAAAATCTTATATCATGTAAAGCTGGGACTATAATATTGTCCGGAATTTAAAAGACCGGGGAAAATTCAGTGCATTTCAAATAGAACTTTCCGCTAATAGAATAGAACTGAAAAGTAAACACACGACTGTCGAGTTGTCATGACATTGACTTTTCCTCGCCCTTCCGGATTCCGGACAAATACTCCCAAAATTTTAGTAGTACCTACTTAGCCAGACCGCCCGCGCCGCGGATGCCTTGAATTTGGCGGTGAGCGTCGCGGCGCATTAGTTGATACTTGATACAGAATAGAGACTAACTTTCAGTTGTTATAAAAATTAGACCTTATAATATTTTCCAGGCATCCCTGGTAGATACTAGATCGGTAGGTAGCTGTGTTGATGTTGGTACTAAGCAGGCGTAGTGTGTTGAGAGTTGATGTAGGTAGGGTATGTTCAAATTTTACTATTCGAATATTTCGAATATATTGGCTAACCATTATTCGAATATATTCGAATAATTCAAATAAAACGAATAATGGTAAACTTTTGTAAATACATTTCAATGTCTAAAGGACAATAATATTACAGATTTTTAAAAATTATTTATTTATCAGTCAATTTATTTAAATTTGGGGTAAAACATTTTTGAGAGTCGGAACACTGCACAAAAATCGGAATATGCTGTAAAAAGTACTCTGTTTTAATAAAATAGAGCTAATTATTATTTTTAACCCTCTGCGACTTACGTGGCTCATTTATTGCGATTGTACTGACGTGGTAGTACACGGGACACCATTTTAACTGTAAATATTTTCACATAATTAAATTATGCAGTTATTTTATTTATACCAATCAGATTTTTAGCATTTTTAGCCTATTCTTTATGTTATACTAGCTTTTGCCCGCGACTTTTTTTGAACATTTACTTTGGGATAGCGCTAAAATTTACCCACGACTTTCATTTACGTAGAAGGAGAAGCGCTTCCAACTCACGACTGCCCGCCGCGCGCCGCACATCGTTTTACGCGCTGATTATTTTGTTACTGCCATATCTTCTAAAATACTCATTACAAATTATGTAAACGGCAAATTTCTTCTAAATTAAATGCTTGTAAAGAATAACGTATTTATTTGGATAAGGATACTTGGATAAGAATAAATATCATCTTTATGAAAACACCCTGACAAATTATGCTTAATTTTAGAACAAATTTGGTTAGCATAAAAAGGTTATTGTGAGCAAATCTTAAAAGATAGACATATACAGTCGCGGACTTTTTTTTTAGAACTTTTAAAGGGGAACAATTCTGTCATACATAATTTTAACGAAACTTTAACCGTTTCCGCAGCGTACGCAGCGAAAGCTCTCAAAAGGAAAAAAAAACGATTTTGAAACATTCTTGATTGGTGCTCCGATCTTATTGAGCTTAGCATGATGAAATATAGCCTAAAGCCTTCCTCGATAAATGGACTATCCAACCCAAAAATATTTTTTCAATTCGAACCAGTAGTTCCTGAGATTAGCGCGTTCAAACAAACAAACAAACTCTTCTGCTTTATAATATTAGTATAGATGAGCTTGAAATAGTAAAAACAATTTGTATTTTCAACATTAAGTAGGTTTTATTGACTTCACACAAATCAGTGTATGAATCTCTCCTTTCATCTTAATGACATAAAAAAAAATATCAAAACCAACTATTTTAAATTTTAACATTGTACATTTTAAAACGAATAATTACAGTAATAAGTCTTGCAAACATGAGATTTATTCATTGGTTCAATTCAAAATTAGAAACTTTCAAAATCACAGGTTCGTTAGACAATTATCACTATTTGACTTAGAGCACTGAAGGCAAATTGGCTACGAATAATCACATCAACAATTGTCTTTTTATTTTTGTTGGACAAATACAACAGTTTTCTACTACTTGATGGAACAGATCGAACTACTGGTGGTGGTGGGGGGATATTCTTACCTAAACCCTATAAACTATTGTACGACGGTAAATTATTACTTGCGTAGTGACAGTCATGCGCAACTCCCTTGGCAATCTTTCATTTTATACTCGGTTTTTTCAAAATATGATTCAGCACTAAATCTCTTGCCATTTAATATATTTTTTACTATTTCTACAACGGTTTCTACTAGTGATGTAACGAATATTCGCATTCGCATTCGCGAATATTCGCACATTTTTGTATATTCGCATTCGCATTCGCAAAATTTTTGCGAATGTTTTGCGAATATGAATATCAGAAAACAAAAGCAAATGTGCGAGTTTCTTACGCCGGTTCTTCTTGCCGGGCTAGTTTCCGAACCGGTGGTAGGCATAATTTAGGACAATTCTTTAAGCGTTATATCATAACCTACATGGAAATAAAAATTTTGAGTTTAAGTTTGAGTGAGCGGAGCGGAATGAATGACGCTTTATTTAGATCATAGATGAGTTCGTATCTTCCGAGTATTGCCGAGTTCATACTCGGCAATACTCGGAAGATACGAACGTAACGATAAACGAACCCATAACGAACCAGGGCCTCTAGTCAGGATGCATTCGACAATTTCAACGACCAAGGCTCCAATTCTCGTAACTCGAATTTCGATTCGATTCTCGCGCTGACTTATTCACACAGGCGTCAAATCATACGTGCGCGAGCAGGACAGACTGACAATCGAACCGATATTCGAAGCACGAGAATCGGGGCCCAAATTCGACAATAAAATGTATGGGATTTGACATAAGCCATCGCAAGCGACATGTCACTTAACGATGACGTATGTCAAATCCCATACATTTTTGATTACGAAGTTCGCCGTCGAAATTATCGAATGCATCTTGACTAGAGGCCCTTGTCCGAACGCGACTGCGCGACAAATTCGCATTCGCGAATGCTAAAAAAGAGACATTCGTTACATCACTAGTTTCTACACATGAAATTATGTCCTCTTCATTGCAATATCGCTAAATTTATGTTCACTTTCGTCTTCTAAGTTCTAACCACACTCTCTCAGCACACTCCAGCTGAAGTTCTCTTTCGAGCAGAAGAAGTGCTTGGCATATGGTTGTTAGTTGTTACTTGAGTAAGCCATCTAAAACAAGTTTCCTTTTAAATAATTACTATTCTTTCCTCATTATAATTTATAATTGATGTAAATAAAATCAAATTCTGAAGTGGCGCAAAACAATACAAGCCATAAACGTTTTCGAAAGGTGAGCAAAATTTATTTACTGACGTGGTTGTTTAGGAGACACTATGAAAATATAACCATTTTACTGAGGTGGTAGTATGGTAGACACAGCTCTTATCACTGATGTTGTAGTCTCGTGGACACCTTCTGCCCTCTACGTGCACTAGTTACAACCACCTCGCTTGCATAAACCGATGCCTTAGGTAACTATAGGAAGGTACTAAGAGCAACGGCGATTAAATTTGAAATTTACCGGTAATAAACCGAATTTTATATTACGCGGTGTCTATTGGACTACCACGTCAGTCGCAGAGGGTTAAACAAACAATTAAACCGACTTTCAAAGTAAAAATACCCAAGAAATATGAAATAAAACTTTTTTTCTAAATAATTCCCCTTTTAAATTTGGCTTAAATTATAAATATAAATATGAAATAAAACTTTTTTTCTAAATAATTCCCCTTTTAAATTTGGCTTAAATTATAACTTAATTTTGAAGTCGCTGCCTGCCCATACAATACCCTACAGTATTTTATAGAACTTACGTTCAAATTTGCTGGTACCGACTTCAAAATTAAGAAGATTGAGTAGCGAAATAGTTAAAATTTTAGCCAAATTTAAAAGGGGAATTATTTAGAAAATAAGTTTTATTTCATACTTTCTTGTGTATTTTTACTTTGTAAGTCGGTTTAGTTTTTTGTTTAAAAATAATAATTTTACTATTTTTAGTGATATTTGTTAAATTATTATTAATACCTCTTAAGAACATCTAAAATAAACGATCGAATGTATACTTGAATACGCGCCAAGCTTCCATTAGGTATAGTTAATAAGATGATGATGATGATTACTCTAAGTTACAAATTGAAATATGCTTACAGTTCTTTAAACAATGTTGAAATTTCCAAACGCGTATCTTTATAAACTGAGGAGTTCTGTTCAGTGCTTTTGAAGAAACACCATGGCACAAAATCATATTTTATGGTAGCATATGCTTGTGTTACTTCCGAAAAAGTGAAAATCACTATATGTGTCCATATAAATTTCAAGGAGTTCCCACAATTCCTCATGAATCACATCATCAGGTTTCTTCTTTTGTGACTAAACGACCAATTTTGAATTATAATAACTCCCCACACCAATTTCGGTGACGATGACCGGTTTTATTGAAACTAGGCCAGTTACGCAGGAGTAATTTTATAGTGCCCAAGTGTGTGCGCAGTACACAAGAGCACTCTCTCTTCCTTTTACTCTCATAACCCAGTGGGACAGATAACCGACACGACTGGCGAGAGATCAGGCGCAGGTCCGACTTTTTACATGCCCATCCGACGCATGGATCATCTTTCTTGTCAGACAATCAGGTGATCAGCCTGCATTGTCCTAACCAAACTTGGAAACAACATTTTTTTTGTTGTTCCAATGCGGGAATCGAACCCACGACCTCCGAGTCGAGAGCCAATGCTCGAACCACTAGACCACGGAGGCTGTTAATTTTGAATTATATCCTGTACAACAACAAAAGATTTTTACAAATAGATCCATAAATGGCAGATTAATGTCCAAAAGATATCCGTGTAATTCGATTTTTGCAAAACGGGGTAAAACCAGCAGTGGCGAAGGCTGCTTCTCCTTCATAGGGAAGCCGGAGCCTGTATAATAGGTAGGGATTTTTATGAAGGTTTGCAAAAGGTAAGTGACAAGGAAAGCCGATAGGAATGGAGTTATAGGAACCCTTCGCCACTGAAAACCAGTAACTGCCCGATTTTTGAAAATCTTGGATTTTCTTAGCGGAAAGTTGAAAATAAAAAATGTATGCAGTAGAACCGTAGAACGTATTTATACGTTTATTTATATTCATACGGTTATAACCGCCTCCTTTTTGGAAATCGTTTAAAAATCAACCCACGATGTCGTTCTGTTAAAATGATCCGCTCCAGACTAAATCGGTACTTGTGTAAGCAACATAGGTAAGTAAACAAGATAACTGTCAAAAAAAAAAGCACTCGAAAAAGAGTGTTGTATCTAAAAAACTTCATATCTGGTTATATTCTTAAAGACGTGTGTGGTAAATCTTTAAAAACAAAAAATAATCTTTTTTGAATTTCAACTTGACCGTGTTTTTTGTATCTCTTTATGTTTTCAATTTTTATAATAATAATAATTTATTAAATAATGTAATTTTTTTCCGCTTTATACAAGTTTTTTACTTTGATTAATAAATAAAAGTATTCGTATTATTCGAATACTGGATCCCGTCATATTCGAATAACATAATTGAGGAATATTCGAATAAAATGAATATTCGAATAATATTCGCTAGATGTAGGTTCTTTTAACGACTACGACTTGGAATAGTTGTTGAAATAACCTAACCTAACCAAGAGCATGACAGGACATGTCCGTATCTATCAACGCGCAATAGGTTTTCTTTAATTTATTTTAAAAGTTATTGTCCGATTTCGCTCAAAATAATTTTTCTCGAGAGTTTTTAAGCATGATCTATCAGCATGGAAACTTATAAGTTTCTATCTCGTATAGTTTAGAAATGCCGGGGGGGACCGACTTATAAACCATTTTGGAGGCCGATTACTCGAAAATGGTTTGACTTTGTGAAAAAGTGAAGTATGAAACCGTACCCTTATTTACGGCCGGGCGGGCCGGCCGCGGCAGGTTCGCGTCGCCGTGAAATAATTTTAAACTTTATACACATATGTATAACGGCCGGGCCACACGGCGCGGCGCCGCACCGCACCGCAATACTCCGCACCGCACTGGCGGCCACACGAGCAATGCGGCATCGCAATGTTCTTACGGCGTCGCTGCGGCACCGCAATGTTCTTACGGCGCCGCTGCGGCACCGCAACAGGGTTGACTTGGCTAATGGCTTGTCCTGTTGACGACAGTCTCCAATAAACAATGAAAATTTATTTTTTTGTATAATATGTATCAGTATCACGTAATTATACGTTGATTCTAACGAGCGTACACTTCTCCCTACGCCGGACATACAACTGAGCGGTGCCGCCGCGGCACCGCACTGCTTTCACCCCTCCCCGCCTCATCTGCCTCGCGCCGCTGTCCGGTGCGCCTGCGGTGCGGCGCCGGAGCGGCGCCGTACGCACCGTGTGGCATACCATGCCTTTTTATATGAAAAAGACCTGTTGCGATACCGCTCAGGCGCCGCGCCGCAGCCGTACCGCACCGTGTGGCCTGGCCCTAAGACTTAGTATCGCTGTTTCGAGCGGCCGCGCGGCTGCTTCGAACTTACGATACTGTTTTATAATCTACACTAATATTATAAAGAGGAAAACTTTGTTTGTATGTTTGTTTGTTTGTTTGGTTGTAATGAATAGGCTCAAAAAGTACTGGACCGATTTAAAAAATTCTTTCACCATTCGAAAGCTACATTATCCACGAGTAACATAGGCTAAATTTTATTTTGGAAAATAATAGGGTTCCGTAAGATATTTGGGGTTTTACTTATTTTGCGTACGCTGCCTAAACTATAAAAGATAGAACCATAAAATGTTTTAATTAATTGTAGATCTTATAAATATCTACAAAAAAGTCGGCGACATACTATACCTATCTATGTCGAGTGAGGCACAACAACAATTTTTTTATTTAGAAACCTAGATTTTTTTTGGACTACATTTAAACGCGTTCATTTTACTCATGCTATAAATCCTTATCAAAATAAATTACTTTATCACTAAGTACAGTTTATGTAGATAATATTTGGTCTTTGAATGATTAAAATTGGACGTTTGGTTTTGAAGTTATGGCGAAATTAAAATATTACGATTTCTGCTCCACGGCCCGTTGCGAAGTAGGCGTCACCAAGGCGGGGGTGTGCGTGCGGGAGGAGAGTTTAGATCTATGAGGTAGGATTAGTATTAGTATTGTACCCATAGATTATACAGATATATACATTGTACCAGTGCGAAGCCGGGGCGGGTCGCTAGTATGTAAATAAAAGAAGTCTGGGAAATATAGTTCTAAAACTATTTCACACTGAAAGTTCGTCGTCGCCCGCTGCCATTCCGATGTGAATCGGCCCTACACGTCTCTATTTGTACCAAATCGCGAAGTAGGTAAATAAACCGTAATAACTAACTAAATCTAAAGTCTTAGAACTGAAGTAATGTTATTGCTGATTTTTATTGTTATTGCCTTAAAGTTATGGGAATAAAGTCTAAAACTGTATGATCAATAGCGAAATTGTTTTGTCCTGTGTTTACTTTGCCAATAATAGATAGTACTAGCTACTAGCTAAATGCAATAACTAAAATATTATATATACAAAAAATCTAAGCCTAATATATTAAAATCGAGACATAGGTAGTTAATTCGAGTATGTACAGGTCGCGCAACGAATTAAGATCTTTCGACAAAAGTAAAGGGGGTATGCGCAGAAGTCAGTTTTTCGGTGTGTTTGGCGGTAGCGGGCTCGGGCGGGGAGGTGTGGATGCGCCGAACGCATGCCGAACGTGGCTGCCGACACGCTATTGGTTCGTTAGTAATATATATTTTTTGCTATTGGTCACATGCGCGAACGATCCCCACCACTTTCACTGAGCGCTCATAAACCGTTGCGCGACCTATAGTTAGGTATAATAATTGTACTTGTGACAAACGCAAAATATTAAATTAAGTAGGCTACTAGTTAACACTAGGTACTTATATAAAATTATTATGTTATAACTTATAAGTAATCTACACAATATCATTATATCATACAATACTTTATTATTGCCACCTATTCGTTTAGAACAAAAAATTCAAAAAATTACAGCGTTTTCACGTTACACGACAGTCGACACCGGTCGCAATATCCGATAAAAAACTGAAGACGCTCTTATGTCTTTGGCATAAGGACGTTTTTCAAATAACCAGACCATTATCGCAGGTCGCGTTAACTTAGTTTTAAAATCCCTTACCTGCCTCTATCACACCTATCGCCTATGTAATTTGTCGGTGCGATAGCCGACATCGTACCACGTGCTCGTGCGGCGGCGCGGGCAAAGCTTCCCCGCAACCCGCGCGGGGAAACAATTCGAGTGAAATGCATACAATATTTTGTTAGAAATGACGCGCTCAGGAAGATAATTTTATAATCCCCAGAAATCAAGAAAGGACACCCATATTAATTTTAATAAAAAAATGTACGTATTTTTTTTTTTTTCAAATTTTCCGCCAATTTCAAAATATATTTATTTTTCACATAATTCTGCACTCCTAAAATCCTTGAAAACGACACCCATACCAATGAAAAAAAACCTCCTACAGTATCCAAAATTGCGATTTTCAGTAGTCGCAAATTGAATTTTTAGATGCCATTAATTTATCAACCCAATCTGGTTTTACAGCTACTTGCATCGTAGTATGGTTACCAAAACGGAAATTCAGTCTACAACTCATAAATTTCGGTGCCAATTTGGACGACATTTTGCCACTTTCTATCTGGTGATTTTTGTATTTTTTTGTCACCTGGATACTTTCGCCAGTTTAGTAATTTAGTCGCCAACATATTAATTCGCTGCTAAATTCAGTAATACAGTATGCTCATGTGCGGTTGCCAAGTACTTTTTGTTCGCAAGATTAACTTATTAGATCCCAATATCCCATCTTGTTTTCACCATTATAAAATGTCAAAATGGCCCCAAAAAATTGAAAACATGCCTCGTCTTTAATATATAATACGTCACAGTCTGCGATAGATATACTTAATATTACACTTTTATAGGTAAACTGTAAGATAAAAAAAATTTGCTCGCCCAAGCGAAGATATTTATATCATATTTATATAGGATCTTCAAAAGTGGACAGCGTTTCAGATAGGTTTTTAAAAACATCGGTTGTTTGTTGACAACGTCGCACCGCGCAGTCCGGCTCGCTTGCGAATTGCGACGTTGCCGTTCCGCACTATACCTTTATTTTACAGGTTTAGGTATCGAAAAAAAAATATTGGTACCGTAATTTTGCAATATCGAAAAATAGCGGTACCGTTATTTAAGGTTATCGTAATTTAAAGGTATGACGTCATACCGTTAACCTTTTTTACCGATATTTTTCGGTTATTCAATCCCTGCCACAAACGGCGAAGTAATCACGTAACATACACACAAAAAAACATACACACGAATTGAGAAACTCCTCCTGTGATTTGGAAGTCGGTTGAAAAGAAGATGATTAAAATACGAAAATTATTTTTATTATATTATCTCACTGCCGTCTTTGACATGCTTGTAAACCAACCTTATTGCTCACAAATACAGCTTTATTTCGCTTAGACATGTTTTCTGTCGGATCAACATATGAAGGTGTATTTAGTATATAAAATGGGGCCAACATATCTTCGATAAAAATAAAGTGAAACTAAAAATTATCGAAAAACAAAGAAAAAGGTACCAAAACTCGGATCAAACAAGGTTCAAAGTTTCTTAATATAAATGGAGCCACTAAATACACAAAATGTAGCATATATACTGATCAGATCAACATACGACGTTGTATTTGGTATATAACAGTATATAAAACGGAGCCAACAAGTGTTCAAGGGTCTCAGAATTTTGTCGGTTACGGAGTCGATAGAGTTCGAAATTATAAGGAAAAAGATGGCGAGTATATGGCTGTCTCATCGAATATATGTGGCCACGTTGCCGCTCCGCGTGCGCCGTTGCCACTCCGGCTCGGATCGACGCATCCGGAGTGGAGTTATAACAGGGAAAAGGTGGAGTCAATAAGGAACGGGAGTCCGGCTGGATCAACTAAGTGCCCGAGAAGGTGTTTATATATATATATATATATATATATATATATATATATATATATATATATAGATATCCCTTTCCGCACTTTGTTGATCATTCGTGCCATATAGGTAGTAAAATGTTGATCCGTTTTCACTTGTTGATCCGCATTGGTGATTGGCAGTATTTGTTGATCCATTGCGTTTTCACCGTCCCCATGTGGCTCCGTTTGGAGCCAACAGTGTCAGCGAAAGTAATAATAATAATTACGCCAGTTTTATACAAATCCACCTTTTTGACGTTTCAGTACTTGTTGATCCGATACGAATGAGCCAATCAGAGACCACCATATTGTGAGATGCTCAGCTATTGGTTGCTGCTGGATCCTTTGTTTGTTTTGAATTACAATTACATTTATCTTTCATCATGTTCTAAAGGACTAGTTGTTGCCCGTAACTATGCTGCGTTATGTTAGTCTCTCGTGTGCGGTTACATTAGGTTTCGATAATTCCGCCGTCTGTGTACCGATTTTCAAAATTATTTTTTTGATGTAAAGGGTATAAACTCAAGTTGGTCTCGTTTTGAAAAAAGTGGTGACCTGGTGATGGCATCCATGAGGAATCGAGGGAACTCCTAGAAATTTATATGGATACATATGATGATTTTAACTTTTTCTGAAGTAGTCTAAGCATATGCTACCAAAAAGTTGCATTTTGTTCCAAGGTATACCCTGGATCCAAAAGTACAGAACGGAACTCTTGACACCTTATATATACATGTTTGGGGATTTCGGCGTTGTTTAAAGAACTGCAAGCATATGCCACCATGTCAATAAGAGTAATCATCATCATCATCCGGCCACCATCACACCATACATCATCACATATAAAAAGTACTTATAGTATTTTACACCAACACGGAGACTATTGAACATTACTCTGCCGTTTATAGACCTATTTGCAAAATTATTTTGTTGTTATAAAAGGTTTAATTGAAAATTGGTCTTTTAGTCACTAAAGTGGAAACTTGATGGGATCCACGAGGAATCGAGAGAAATCCTCGAAATTTATATGGACACATTCTGAAGTGTCTGTTTGCAATTTTAAATTATTTAATTTGAAAGTATTATATGACTATAAAAATCTGTTTTTTTATATTTTTGTCTGTCCGACTGTCTGTCCGCTTATTCCGGCTAATTTCTGAAACGGCTGGACTGATTTTCACGTGACTTTCACTTGCAGATAGCTGATGTTATATAAGCAGTAATTTTGGCTAATTTTATCTAAGGGTTCCGTTTAAATAAGTAGGGATCCGTTTTTGTTGGTTCTATGCAAACGAAGTTGCGGGGACCAGCTAGTCTATATCTTCTGTACTAATATAATAAAGAGGAAAAGTTTGTTTGTTTGTTTGTTTTCATTGAATAGGATCCGAAACTACTGGACCGATTTTGAAGAAAATTGGCACAGATGTAAAGTAGACGACGAGGAAGGACATAGGCTACTTTTTATCGCGGAAAAATGTACGGTTTCTGCGAATAAACATAAATTATGTATAAAAATAATGTATAAGAACTCCCAAAATATAGGTACTTAGGTAAGCTCATCACGTCCAAAACACTACACCAAATTGGATAATTCTATTATCTGGCAAACAGAGAAAAAAAGCTTATATCATGTAAAGCTGGGACTATAATATTGTCCGGAATTGAAAAGACCGGGGAAAATTCAGTGCATTTCAAATAGAACTTTCCGCTAATAGAATAGAACTGAAAAGCAAACACACGACTGTCGAGTTGTCATGACATTGACTTTTCCTCGCCCTTCCGGATTCCGGACAAATACTCCCAAAATTTTAGTAGTACCTACTTAGCCAGACCGCCCGCGCCGCGGATGCCTTGAATTTGGCGGTGAGCGTCGCGGCGCATTAGTTGATACTTGACACAGAATAGAGACTAACTAAAAATATTTCGAATATATTGGCTAACCATTATTCGAATATATTCGAATAATTCAAATAAAACGAATATTGGTAAACTTTTGTAATTATATTTTAATGTCTATAGGACAATAATATTACAGATTTTTTAAAATTATTTATTTATCAGTTTATTTAAATTTGGGGTAAAACATTTTTGAGACTCGGAACACTGCACAAAAATCGGAATATGCTGTTAAAAGTACTCTGTTTTAATAAAATAGAGCTAATTATTATTATTAACCCTCTGCGACTAACGTGGCTCATTTATTGCGATTGTATTGACGTGGTAGTACACGGGACACCATTTTAACTGTAAATATTTTCACATAATTAAATTATGCAGTTATTTTATTTATACCAATCAGATTTTTAGCCTATTCTTTATGTTATACTAGCTTTTGCCCGCGACTTTTTTTGAACATTTACTTTGGGATATCGCTAAAATTTACCCACGACTTCATTTACGTAGAAGGAGAAGCGCTTCCAACTCACGACTGCCCGCCGCGCGCCGCACATCGTTTTGCGCGCTGAATATTTTGTTACTGCCATATCTTCTAAAATACTCATTACAAATTATGTAAACGGCAAATTTCTTCTAAATTAAATGCTTGTAAAGAATAACGTATTTATTTGGATAAGGATACTTGGATAAGAATAAATATCATCTTTATGAAAACACCCTGACAAATTATGCTTAATTTTAGAACAAATTTGGTTAGCATAAAAAGGTTATTGTGAGCAAATCTTCAAAGATAGACATATACAGTCGTGGACTTTTTTTTTAGACCTTTTAAGGGGGAACAATTCTGTCATACATAATTTTAGCGAAACTTTAACCGTTTCCGCAGCGTACGCAGCGAATGCTCTCAAAAGGAAAAAAAAAACGATTTTGAAACATTCTTGATTGGTGCTCCGATCTTATTGAGCTTAGCATAATTATATATATAGCCTAAAGCCTTCCTCGATAAATGGACTATCCAACACAAAAATATTTTTTCAATTCGAACCAGTAGTTCCTGAGATTAGCGCGTTCAAACAAACAAACAAACTCTTCTGCTTTATAATATTAGTATAGATGAGCTTGAAATAGTAAAAACGATTTGTATTTTCAACATTAAGTATGTTTTATTGACTTCACACAAATCAGTGTATGAATCTCTCCTTTCATCTTAATGACATAAAAAAAATATCAAAACCAACTATTTTAAATTTTAACATTGTACATTTTAAAACGAATAATTACAGTAATAAGTCTTGCAAACATGAGATTTATTCATTGGTTCAATTCAAAATTAGAAACTTTCAAAATCACAGGTTCGTTAGACAATTATCACTATTTGACTTAGAGCACTGAAGGCAAATTGGCTACAAATAATCACATCAACAATTGTCTTTTTATTTTTGTTGGACAAATACAACAGTTATCTACTACTTGATGGAACAGATCGAACTACTGGTGGTGGTGGGGGGATATTCTTACCTAAACCCTATAAACTATTGTACAACGGTAAATTGTTAATTGCGTAGTGACAGTCATGCGCAACTCCCTTGGCAATCTTTCATTTTATACTCGGTTTTTTCAAAATATGATTCAGCACTAAATCTCTTGCCATTTAATATATTTTTTACTATTTCTACAACGGTTTCTACACATGAAATTATGTCCTCTTCATTGCAATATCGCTAAATTCATGTTCACTTTCGTCTTCTAAGTACTACTCTCTCAGCACACTGCAGCTGAAGTTCTCTTTCGAGCAGAAGAAGTGCTTGGCATATGGTTGTTAGTTGTTACTTGAGTAAGCCATCTAAAACAAGTTTCCTTTTAAATAATTACTATTCTTTCCTCATTATAATTTATAATTGATGTAAATAAAATCAAATTCTGAAGTGGCGCAAAATAATACAAGCCATAAACGTTTTCGAAAGGTGAGCAAAATTTATTTACTGACGTGGTTGTTTAGGAGACACTATGAAAATATAACCATTTTACTGAGGTGGTAGTATGGTAGACACAGCTCTTATCACTGATGTTGTAGTCTCGTGGACACCTTCTGCCCTCTACGTGCACTAGTTACAACCACCTCGCTTGCATAAACCGATGCCTTAGGTAACTATAGGAAGGTAGGTGGCCCCCTGTAAGGCTACTTCGAAATTACATATATTGTATTCTTGTTATGTAGTTTTAGGCATAACATTGTTATATACCTTTTTTATTTTAAAAGAACAATTTTCCATCTTTTTGGTAAAAGATGGCCCCGTGCGAGTTTCTTACGCCGGTTCTTCTCGCCGGGCTAGTTTCCGAACCGGTGGTAGGCATCATGTAGGACAATTCTATAAGTGTTATAATATAACCTATATGGAAATAAAAATTTTGAGTTTGAGTTTGAGTACTAAGAGCAACGGCGATTAAATTTGAAATTTACCGGTAATAAACCGAATTTTATATTACGCGGTGTCTATTGGACTACCACGTCAGTCGCAGAGGGTTAAACAAACAATTAAACCGACTTTCAAAGTTAAAATACCAAAAAAATATGAAATAAAACTTTTTTTCTAAATAATTCCCCTTTTAAATTTGGCTTAAATTATAACTAAATTTTGAAGTCGCTGCCTGCCCAAACAATACCCTACAGTATTTTATAGAACTTACGTTCAAATTTGTTGGTACCGACTTCAAAATTAAGAAGATTGAGTAGCGAAATAGTTAAAATTTTTGCCAAATTTAAAAGGGGAATTATTTAGAAAATAAGTTTAATTTCATACTTTCTTGTGTATTTTTACTTTGTAAGTCGGTTTAATTTTTTGTTTAAAAATAATAATTTTACTATTTTTAGTGATATTTGTTAAATTATTATTAATACCTCTTAAGAACGTCTAAAATAAATGATCGAATGTATACTTGAATACGCGCCAAGCTTCCATTAGGTATAGTTAATAAGATGATTATGATGATTACTCTAAGTTACAAATTGAAATATGCTTGCAGTTCTTTAAACAATGTTGAATTTTCCAAACGCGTATCTTTATAAACTGAGGAGTTCTGTTCAGTGCTTTTGAAGAAACACCATGGCACAAAATCATATTTTATGGTAGCATATGCTTGTGTTACTTCAGAAAAAGTGAAAATCACTATATGTGTCCATATAAATTTCGAGAAGTTCCCACAATTCCTCATGAATCACATCATCAGGTGAATCTTTTGTGACTAAACGACCAATTTTGAATTATATCCTGTACAACAACAAAAATTTTTTACAAATAGGTCCATAAATGGCAGATTAATTTCCAAAAGATATCCGTGTAATTCGATTTTTGCAAAACGGGGTAAAACCAGCAGTGGCGAAGGCTGCTTCTCCTTCATAGGGAAGCCGGAGCCTGTATAATAGGTAGGGATTTCTATGAAGGTTTGCAAAAGGTAAGTGACAAGGAAAGCCGATAGGAATGGAGTTATAGGAACCCTTCGCCACTGAAAACCAGTAACTGCCCGATTTTTGAAAATCTTGGATTTTCTTAGCGGAAAGTTGAAAATAAAAAATGTATGCAGTAGAACCGTAGAACGTATTTATACGTTTATTTATATTCATACGGTTATAACCGCCTCCTTTTTGGAAGTCGTTTAAAAATCAACCCACGATGTCGTTCTGTTATAATGATCCGCTCCAGACTAAATCGGTACTTGTGTAAGCAACATAGGTAAGTAAACAAGATAACTGTCAAAAAAAAGCACTCGAAAAAGAGTGTTGTATCTAAAAAACTTCATATCTGGTTATATTCTTAAAGACGTGTGTGGTAAATCAATAAAAACAAAAAATAATCTTTTTTGAATTTCAACTTGACCGTGTTTTTTGTATCTCTTTATGTTTTCAATTTTTAAAATAATAATAATTTATTAAATAATGTAATTTTTTTCCGCTTTTTACAAGTTTTTTACTTTGATTAATAAATAAAAGTATTCGCTTTATTCGTATTATTCGAATACTGGATCCCGTCATATTCGAATAACATAATTGAGGAATATTCGAATAAAATGAATATTCGAATAATATTCCCTAGATGTAGGTTCTTTTACCGACTACGACTTGGAATAGTTGTTGAAATAACCTAACCTAACCAAGAGCATGACAAGACATGTCCGTATCTATCAACGCGCAATAGGTTTTCTTTAATTTATTTTAAAAGTTATTGTCCGATTTCGCTCAAAATAATTTTCCTCGAGAGTTTTTAAGCATGATCTATTAGCATGGAAACTTATAAGTTTCTATCTCGTATAGTTTAGAAATGCCAGGGGGGGGACCGACTTATAAACCATTTTGGAGGCCGATTACTCGAAAATGGTTGACTTTGTGCAAAAGTGAAGTATGAAACCGTCCCCTTATTTTAAAAGACCTATTCAACGATACCCCACACAATGGGGTAGAATGAAAAAAAAAAATCATCCCCACTTCACATGTATAGAGCCACCCCTCACATGTAAAATTATTATTATTTTATGATGGCAAAACCGAGACCTATACACAGTCTTTAATTATACCATAATTCATCTATTTATATTCATAATTACAGGAGCCATAAGCGCGGACGGACAGACATACAGACGAACGGACGGACGGACAGAGCGAAACTATAAGGGTTCCTCAAGCATTATGGAACCCTAAAAAGGATAAGGTTGGCACAAGGGCTTGAAAATATTCGAATATTCTATTTTTTGGGCACTATTCGAATTATAAAAAACCTTCTTATGTTTTATTATAATTGTCACCGTAAAATTGTAAAAACTGTTAGATTGTAATATAACTAGTAAAATTACACGTTTTACGACAGTCGACACCGATCGCAATATCCGATAAAAAACTGAAGACGCACTTATGTCTTTGGCATAAGGACGTTTTTCAAATAACCAGACCATTATCGCAGGTCGCGTTAACTTTGTTTTAAAATCCCTTACCTGTCTCTATCACACCTATCGCCTATGTAATTTGTCGGTGCGATAGCCGACATCGTACCACTTGCTCGTGCGGCGGCGCGGGCATAGCTTCCCCGCAACCCGCGCGGGGAAACAATTCGAGTGAAATGCATACAATATTTTGTTAGAAATGACGCGCTCAGGAAGATAATTTTATAATCCCCAGAAATCAATCCCACCATATTAATTTTAATAAAAAAATGGACACCCACCCATATTAATTTTAATAAAAAAATGTACGTAATTCTTTTTTTTTTAATTTTCCGCCAATTTCAAAATATATTTATTTTTCACATAATTCTGCACTCCTAAAATCCTTGAAAACGACACCCATACCAATGAAAAAAAAAACCTCCTACAGTATCCAAAAATGCGATTTTCAGTAGTCGCAAATTGAATTTTTAGATGCCATTAATTTATCAACCCAGTCTGGTTTTACAGCTACTTGCATCGTAGTATGGTTACCAAAACGGAAATTCAGTCTACAACTCATAAATTTCGGTGCCAATTTGGACGACATTTTGCCACTTTCTCTCTGGTGATTTTTGTATTTTTTGTCACCTGGATGCTTTCGCCAGTTTAGTAATTTAGTCGCCAACATATTAATTCGCTGCTAAATTCAGTAATACAGTATGCTCATGTGCAGTTTCCAAGTACTTTTTGTTCGCAAGATTAACTTATTAGATCCCAATATCCCATCTTGTTTTCACCATTATTAAAATGTTAAAATGGCCCCAAAAAATTGAAAAGTCCCCGGCCATTTAACTGACACTTTTTGCCTCAACATGCCTCGTCTTTAATATATAATACGTCACAGTCTGCGATAGATATACTTAATATTACACTTTTATAGGTAAACTGTAAGATAAAAAAAAATTGCTCGCCCAAGCGAAGATATTTATATCATATTTATATAGGATCTTCAAAAGTGGACAGCGTTTCAGATAGGTTTTTAAAAACATCGGTTGTTTGTTGACAACGTCGCACCGCGCAGTCCGGCTCGCTTGCGAATTGCGACGTTGCCGTTCCGCACTATACCTTTATTTTACAGGTTTAGGTATCGAAAAAAAAATATTGGTACCGTAATTTTGCAATATCGAAAAATAGCGGTACCGTTATTTAAGGTTATCGTAATTTAAAGGTATGACGTCATACCGTTAACCTTTTTTACCGATATTTTTCGGTTATTCAATCCCTGACACAAACGGCGAAGTAAGCACGTAACATACACACAAAAAAACATACACACGAATTGAGAACCTCCTCCTGTGATTTGGAAGTCGGTTGAAAAGAAGATGATTAAAATACGAAAATTATTTTTATTATATTATCTCACTGCCGTCTTTGACATGCTTGAAAACCAACCTTATTGCTCACAAATACAGCTTTATTTCGCTTAGACATGTATTCTGTCGGATCAACATATGAAGGTGTATTTAGTATATAAAATGGGGCCAACATATATTCGATAAAAATAAAGTGAAACTAAAAATTATCGAAAAACAAAGAAAAAGATACCAAAACTCGGATCAAACAAGGTTCAAAGTTTCTTAATATAAATGGAGCCACTAAATACACAAAATGTAGCATATATACTGATCAGATCAACATACGACGTTGTATTTGGTATATAACAGTATATAAAACGGAGGCAACAAGTGTTCAAGGGTCTCAGAATTTGAACCTTGTTTGATCCGAGTTTTGGTATCTTTTTCTTTGTTTTTCGATAATTTTTAGTTTCACTTTATTTTTATCGAATATATGTTGGCCCCATTTTATATACTAAATACACCTTCATATGTTGATCCGACAGAATACATATCTAAGCGAAATAAAGCTGTATTTGTGAGCAATAAGGTTGGTTTTCAAGCATGTCAAAGACGGCAGTGAGATAATATAATAAAAATAATTGTCGTATTTTAATCATCTTCTTTTCAACCGACTTCCAAATCACAGGAGGAGGTTCTCAATTCGTGTGTATGTTTTTTTTGTGTGTATGTTACGTGATTACTTCGCCGTTTGTGGCAGGGATTGAATAACCGAAAAATATCGGTAAAAAAGGTTAACGGTACGACGTCATACCTTTAAATTACGATAACCTTAAATAACGGTACCGCTATTTTTCGATATTGCAAAATTACGGTACCAATTTTTTTTTCGATACCTAAACCTGTAAAATAAAGGTATAGTGCGGAACGGCAACGTCGCAATTCGCAAGCGAGCCGGACTGCGCGGTGCGACGTTGTCAACAAACAACCGATGTTTTTAAAAACCTATCTGAAACGCTGTGAATATCCTATATAAATATGATATAAATATCTTCGCTTGGGCGAGCAAATTTTTTTTTATCTTACAGTTTACCTATAAAATTGTAATATTAAGTATATCTATCGCAGACTGTGACGTATTATATATTAAAGACGAGGCATGTTGAGGCAAAAAGTGTCAGTTAAATGGCCTTTCTTTTCAATTTTTTGGGGCAATTTTGACATTTTAATAATGGTGAAAACAAGATGGGATATTGGGATCTAATAAGTTAATCTTGCGAACAAAAAGTACTTGGCAACTGCACATGAGCATACTGTATTACTGAATTTAGCAGCGAATTAATATGTTGGCGACTAAATTACTAAACTGGCGAAAGCATCCAGGTGACAAAAAATACAAAAATCACCAGATAGAAAATGGCAAAATGTTGTCCAAATTGGCACCGAAATTTATGAATTGTAGACTGAATTTCCGTTTTGGTAACCATACTACGATGCAAGTAGCTGTAAAACCAGATTGGGTTAATAAATTAATGGCATCTAAAAATTCAATTTGCGACTGCTGAAAATCGCATTTTTGGATACTGTAGGAGGTTTTTTTTTTTTCATTGGTATGGGTGTCGTTTTCAGGGATTTTAGGAGTGCAGAATTATGTGAAAAATAAATATATTTTGAAATTGGCGGAAAATTTGAAAAAAAAAAAAAATACGTACATTTTTTTATTAAAATTAATATGGGTGTCCTTTCTTGATTTTTGGGGATTATAAAATTATCTTCCTGAGCGCGTCATTTCTAACAAAATATTGTATGCATTTCACTCGGATTGTTTCCCCGCGCGGGTTGCGGGGAAGCTATGCCCGCGCCGCCGCACGAACACGTGGTACGATGTCGGCTATCGCACCGACATACGACATTACATAGGCGATAGGTGTGATAGAGACAGGTACAATGCGGCCGATGTATCTTGGCGAGTCTGAACTTCGCGCAGAAGGTTGCGCAATAACTGTTTCGAAGTGTTTTCGTATTTATTTTATTTGTACTAATTGGTCAACTGTATTAGAGAAATTTTATTAGTACATAGGTATATAAAAATAATACAATAACAGTTTTCTTCACGAGTTGTACATGCGCTAAAGTTCGCAGAGCCTATGTTCAGACCCGTCAAGATACAGCGGCCGTAGTGTAAGGGATTTAAAAACAAAGTTAACGCGACCTGCGATAATGGTCTGGTTATTTGAAAAACGTCCTTATGCCAAAGACATAAGTGTCTTCAGTTTTTTATCGGATATTGCGATCGGTGTCGACTGTCATGTAACGTGAAAACGCTGTAATTTTTTTAATTTTTTGTTCTAAACGAATAAGTGGCAATAATAAAGTATTGTATGATATAATGTTATTGTGTACATTACTTATAAGTTATAACATAATAATTTTATATAAGTACCTAGTGTTAAATTAGTAGCCTACTTAATTTAATATTTTGCGTTTGTCACAAGTACAATTATTATACCTAACTATAGGTCGCGCAATGGTTTATGAGCGCTCAGTGAAAGTGGTGGGGATCGTTCGCGCATGTGACCAATAGCAAAAAATATATATTACTAACGAACCAATAGCGTGTCGGCAGCCACGTTCGGCATGCGTTCGGCGCATCCACACCTCCCCGCCCGAGCCCGCTACCGCCAAACACACCGAAAAACTGACTTCTGCGCATACCCCCTCTACTTTTGTCGAAAGATCTTAATTCGTTGCGCGACCTGTACCTACTCGAATTAACTACCTATGTCTCGATTTTAATATGTTAGGCTTAGATTTTTTGTATATATAATATTTTAGTTATTGCATTTAGCTAGTAGCTAGTACTATCTATTATTGGCAAAGTAAACACAGGACAAAACAATTTCGCTATTGATCATACAGTTTTAGACTTTATTCCCATAACTTTAAGGCAATAACAATAACAATCAGCAATAACACTGTTTCAGTTCTAAGACTTTAGATTTAGTTAGGTATTACGGTTTATTTACCTACTTCGTGATTTGGTACAAATAGAGACGTGTAGGGCCGATTCACATCGGAATGGCAGCGGGCGATGACGAACTTTCAGTGTGAAATAGTTTTAGAACTATATTTCCCAGACTTCTTTTATTTATATACCCGCCCCGGCTTCGCACTGGTACAATGTATATATCTGTATAATCTATGGGTACAATACTGATACTAATCCTTCCTCATAGATCTAAACTCTCCTCCCGCACGCACACCCCCGCCTTGGTGACGCCTACTTTATTGTTTGGGCAGGCAGCGACTTCAAAATTAAGTTATAATTTAAGCCAAATTTAAAAGGGGAATTATTTAGAAAAAAAGTTTTATTTCATATTTTTTGGGTATTTTTACTTTGAAAGTCGGTTTAATTGTTTGTTTAACCCTCTGCGACTGACGTGGTAGTCCAATAGACACCGCGTAATATAAAATTCGGTTTATTACCGGTAAATTTCAAATTTAATCGCCGTTGCTCTTAGTACCTTCATATAGTTACCTAAGGCATCGGTTTATGCAAGCGAGGTGGTTGTAACTAGTGCACGTAGAGGGCAGAAGGTGTCCACGAGACTACAACATCAGTGATAAGAGCTGTGTCTACCATACTACCACCTCAGTAAAATGGTTATATTTTCATAGTGTCTCCTAAACAACCACGTCAGTAAATAAATTTTGCTCACCTTTCGAAAACGTTTATGGCTTGTATTATTTTGCGCCACTTCAGAATTTGATTTTATTTACATCAATTATAAATTATAATGAGGAAAGAATAGTAATTATTTAAAAGGAAACTTGTTTTAGATGGCTTACTCAAGTAACAACTAACAACCATATGCCAAGCACTTCTTCTGCTCGAAAGAGAACTTCAGCTGGAGTGTGCTGAGAGAGTGTGGTTAGAACTTAGAAGATGAAAGTGAACATGAATTTAGCGATATTACAATGAATAGGACATAATTTCATGTATAGAAACCGTTGTAGAAATAGTAAAAAATATATTAAATGGCAAGAGATTTAGTGCTGAATCATATTTTGAAAAAACCGAGTATAAAATGAAAGATTGCCAAGGGAGTTGCGCATGACTGTCACTACGCAAGTAACAATTTACCGTCGTACAATAGTTTATAGGGTTTAGGTAAGAATATCCCCCCACCACCACCAGTAGTTCGATCTGTTCCATCAAGTAGTAGATAACTGTTGTATTTGTCCAACAAAAATAAAAAGACAATTGTTGATGTGATTATTTGTAGCCAATTTGCCTTCAGTGCTCTAAGTCAAATAGTGATAATTGTCTAACGAACCTGTGATTTTGAAAGTTTCTAATTTTGAATTGAACCAATGAATAAATCTCATGTTTGCAAGACTTATTACTGTAATTATTCGTTTTAAAATGTACAATGTTAAAATTTAAAATAGTTGGTTTTGATATTTTTTTTATGTCATTAAGATGAAAGGAGAGATTCATACACTGATTTGTGTGAAGTCAATAAAACCTACTTAATGTTGAAAATACAAATTGTTTTTACTATTTCAAGCTCATCTATACTAATATTATAAAGCAGAAGAGTTTGTTTGTTTGTTTGTTTAAACGCGCTAATCTCAGGAACTACTGGTTCGAATTGAAAAAATATTTTTGTGTTGGATAGTCCATTTATCGAGGAAGGCTTTAGGCTATATTATATCATCATGCTAAGCTCAATAAGATCGGAGCACCAATCAAGAATGTTTCAAAATCGTTTTTTTTTTTCCTTTTGAGAGCTTTCGCTGCGTACGCTGCGGAAACGGTTAAAGTTTCGCTAAAATTATGTATTACAGAATTGTTCCCCTTTAAAAGTTCTAAAAAAAAAAGTCCGCGACTGTATATGTCTATCTTTTAAGATTTGCTCACAATAACCTTTTTATGCTAACCAAATTTGTTCTAAAATTAAGTATAATTTGTCAGGGTGTTTTCATAAAGATGATATTTATTCTTATCCAAGTATCCTTATCCAAATAAATACGTTATTCTTTACAAGCATTTAATTTAGAAGAGATTTGCCGTTTACATAATTTGTAATGAGTATTTTAGAAGATATGGCAGTAACAAAATAATCAGCGCGCAAAACGATGTGCGAGGCGCGGCGGGCAGTCGTGAGTTGGAAGCGCTTCTCCTTCTACGTAAATGAAGTCGTGGGTAAATTTTAGCGATATCCCAAAGTAAATGTTCAAAAAAAGTCGCGGGAAAAAGCTAGTATAACATAAAGAATAGGCTAAAAATCTGATTGGTATGAATAAAATAACTGCATAATTTAATTATGTGAAAATATTTACAGTTAAAATGGTGTCCCGTGTACTACCACGTCAGTACAATCGCAATAAATGAGCCACGTTAGTCGCAGAGGGTTACAAATAATAATTAGCTCTATTTTATTAAAACAGAGTACTTTTTACAGCATATTCCGATTTTTGTGCAGTGTTCCGACTCTCAAAAATGTTTTACCCCAAATTTAAATAAACTGATAAATAAATAATTTTACAAAATCTGTAATATTATTGTCCTTAAGACATTAAAATGTATTTACAAAAGTTTACCAATATTCGTTTTATTTGAATTATTCGAATAATGGTTAGCCAATATATTCGAAATATTCGAATAGTAAAATTTGAACATACCCTACCTACATCAACTCTCAACACACTACGCCTGCTTAGTACCAACACCAACACAGTTACCTACCGATCTAGTATCTACCAGGGATGCCTGGAAAATATTATAAGGTCTAATTTTTATAACAACTGAAAGTTAGACTCTATTCTGTGTCAAGTATCAACTAATGCGCCGCGACGCTCACCGCCAAATTCAAGGCATCCGCGGCGCGGGCGGTCTGGCTAAGTAGGTACTACTAAAATTTTGGGAGTATTTGTCCGGAATCCGGAAGGGCGAGGAAAAGTCAATGTCATGACAACTCGACAGTCGTGTGTTTGCTTTTCAGTTCTATTCTATTAGCGGAAAGTTCTATTTGAAATGCACTGAATTTTCCCCGGTCTTTTAAATTCCGGACAATATTATAGTCCCAGCTTTACATGATATAAGATTTTTTTCTCTGTTTGCCAGATAATAGAATTATCCAATTTGGTGTAGTGTTTTGGACGTGATGAGCTTACCTAAGTACCTATATTTTGGGAGTTACATTCTTATACATTATTTTTTATACATAATTTATGTTTTTTCGCAGAAACCGTACATTTTTCCGCGATAAAAAGTAGCCTATGTCCTTCCCCGTCGTCTACTTTACATCTGTGCCAATTTTCTTAAAAATCAGTCCAGTAGTTTCGGATCCTATTCAATGAAAACAAACAAACAAACAAACTTTTCCTCTTTATTATATTAGTACAGAAGATATAGACTAGCTGGTCCCCGCAACTTCGTTTGCATAGAACCAACAAAAACGGATCCCTACTTATTTAAACGGAACCCTTAGATAAAGGTAGCCAAAATTACTGCTTATATAACATCAGCTATCTGCAAGTGAAAGTCACGTGAAAATCAGTCCAGCCGTTTCAGAAATTAGCCGGAATAAGCGGACAGACAGTCGGACAGACAAAAATATAAAAAAAAACAGATTTTTACTGTTAGTCATATTATAATACTTTCAAATTAAATAATTTAAAATTGCAAACAGACACTTCAGAATGTGTCCATATAAATTTCGAGGATTTCACTCGATTCCTCGTGGATCCCATCAGGTTTCCACTTTAGTGACTAAAAGACCAATTTTCAATTAAACCTTTTATAACAACAAAATAATTTTGCAAATAGGTCCATAAACGACATAGTAATATTCAAAGAGTGTTGGTGTAAAATAGTATAAGTACCTTTTATATGTGATGATGTATGGTGTGATGGTGGTGATGATGATTACTCTTATTGACATGGTGGCATATGCTTGCAGTTCTTTAAACAACGCGGAAATCCCCAAACATGTATCTATAAGGTGTCAGGAGTTCCGTTCTGTACTTTTGGATCCAGGGTATACCTTGGAACAAAATGCTACTTTTTGGTAGCATATGCTTAGACTACTTCAGAAAAAGTTGAATTCATCATATGTATCCATATAAATTTCTAGGAGTTCCCTCGATTCCTCATGGATGCCATCACCAGATCACCACTTTTTTCAAAACGAGACCAACTTGGGTTTATACCCTTTACAGCAAAAAAAAAATTTTGAAAATCGGTACACAGACGGCGGAATTATCGAAACCTAATGTAACCGCACACGAGAGACTCACATAACGCGGCAAAGTTACGGGCAACAACTAGTCCTTTAGAACATGATGAAAGATAAATGTAATTGTAATACAAAACAAACAAAGGATCCAGCAGCAACCAATAGCTGAGCATCTCACAATATGGTGGTCTCTGATTGGCTCATTCGTATCGGATCAACAAGTACTGAAACGTCAAAAAGGTGGATTTGTATAAAACTGGCGTAATTATTATTATTACTTTCGCTGACACTGTTGGCTCCAAACGGAGCAACATGGGGACGGTGAAAACGCAATGGATCAACAAATACTGCCCGGATCAACAAGTGAAAACGGATCAACATTTTACTACCTATATGGCACGAATGATCAACATAGTGCGGAAAGGGATATCTATATATATATATATATATATATATATATATATATATAATTATTTGTTACTTTGAGTCGTTTCTTAACCCCTTAAATATAAAAAAAAAAACCGTAACCGATCAATATATATATATATATTGATCGAAAGATCAACACCACATTTTTAGCACCAAAGAAATTTCAGTTTCAAAAAACGTTATTATATAAAGGTTATTTCAATCGCTAACCTTAATCTCCTGCACGTATATATTAGTCGGCGTGAGCATGAGGACCACAGGTGTGTTGGAAGCCTGCGTCAGCGCCGTTACGAGTCCCGGATGCCCCGCCACCTCCGCCCACTGGCAGAGCGACTGCGCGCCGCTGCCCTTGCCCCGCCCACCTTCTTTAGCAACTGGTGCGGTTGACAGTGATATCATTGCTGTACCTGAAAAAAAGATTTTTTGCTAGAAACATCACGATTAGTGTTAAAATCAGATTATTATTTACCTAAAACGGTCTGTGTTAAAATAAAATAAAAAATGGTAATAATAAACTACTAGTAAAGTACTTTTATTTATATTTGGTGATATTCACGGAAAAAAAACAATATTCTTATTTGTAATTAACTCCAAATATCTCTTAATTCCATTTACCTTCATTACGTTCTAAAACTGAGAATCTCGTTTTTTAAAGTCGGTTAGTAAAAGTTATACCTTTGACACTGTCCTCGACGGTGTTGAGCGGCGCGAGGAAGCTCTTGCCTTGAGCGTACGAGAAGAACAACATCTTCAGCGTATGAGAGTAGTAGATAGACACACCGCCTCCGCCAACCAGGCCCGCTACGTCCTATGAAAATCAGGAAGTCAATTAAAATATTATTCTATGTAATTAAAGCTTCCCCCACTCACTAACAGTCCGCCTGCAGTCTCTGGTCCTATCCGGCGGCCTGCCGTCCTAGGTCAATAGCGCCAACACACTAAAGCGATTTTTGCCTGCCGGCAATGCCCTGCTGCCACTTTGAGGCCACACACTATCAGTCGGGAGTCGGCAGTTTTCGACTCAATGCCATAGACTGTCCGGCCGACATCTGTCGCCCCAGATCGGAATCGTCAAGCGGCCACACAATCAGTTCTTAGTCGTCAGTCCAAAACCTCAAACGGAACTGTTAGTGTGTGGGCTATTGTGATTAACTGATAGATTTATATCGTCCGGCAAACGGTTAGTGAGTGGGGCACTAAAGATAAAATTGTGTAAAGCCGGGTTTTCACAATACGAGTACGCTCGGACCGAGTGCGCTCGGATGGCTACTCGGACGCTACTCGTAATGTGTAAACAGGTGATCCGAGCGCCGATCACCTGTTTACACATTACGAGTAGCGTCCGAGTAGCCATCCAAGCGCACTCGGTCCGAGCGTACTCGTATTGTGAAAACCCGGCATTAAGAGAGAAATACAAAGTTAAAGACTGTATAAAAGTAGTAATTTATACTTTTGTTACTACCAGAACCTCTTGATAGCAAAATATACTTACAAACATGCTGCTAGAAGACAGTAGTTACAATATTTTAAAATAAACATCAGCATTTCTAATAACAAAATAGAAAGTCAACTAACCTGAATTTCTGGGTGTAGCACTTCCAGAGTGTTGGTGACGTAGAATGTGCCCAAAGTGGCGCGCGACTCCTCGCTCATCGGTTGCCAGTATATGTGGCCCGCGGAGCTCATGCATAACATGTGCATGGTGCCCTCTTGGTTCACAAACGTTACGTCTCGAACCTGAAGAACAATGTAGATTAAGTGACAATAGGCAAGCGGACTGATTTTTTTTATTGCATAAATGAATAGTACTCTTGAATATGAGTAACTTCTCAGAAGAAACCGTATATCAAAAGTCAATATTTTCAAAGGTACAGCGATTATAATATTATACAAAATTTATATACAAAATTTCGCGAGTCTTTATACCAAAAAAAAATTTTTTTTTGCGAAATTGGTAAACAAAACCTATATCATTAGTTTACTCACATCATATACAAAAACATTCATTATAGTAAGTATGAACTTAAACGCACAAATATCGGAGATATTTACAAATATATTCCTCCGGCCATATACTTCATATACTACTTCATATACTATAACCTACAAGTGACGTGATTTGTAGGTCGACTTTAGTATGGAGCGTTTTTAGGAGGCTCGCGAAATTTTTTATACAAATCGCTGTACCTTTGAAAATATTGACTTTTGATATACGGTTTCTTCTGAGAAGTTAATCATATTTAAGAGTACTATTCATTTATGCAATAAAAAAAATTTAGTCCGATTGCCTATTTCAATAACGCCTGTTAACTGTTGGTTAAATATCGTGTTATCTCTTTCGTTCTTCGCATTAATGAAAGAGAAGGCATGATATTTAGGCAAACGATTAACAATAACAGGCGTCTGGCGTTGATAATTTTATGACTTAGCCTATATAAAAGTAAAATGAGTGTTGAAAAAACTGAAACTCACAAAAAAAACACAAACTTTCAAAAAAGAGTACAAAACATTTTGTGAAACAAAAAGCACCATAATTATAAAAAAATTAAAATGCTTAGATTTACAGTAAAACAATCACCCAACTTTACCTCTTAGACTTTTGCCTTTTTCGGCACTTACGAATTACAAAATATAATTTTTATAATTAACAAAATATGAACTGTAACGACAAACTGTTAATTATTGTTTCAAAATAAAGTGTTAGATTTATATCCTTTGTTCTAATAATCCTCTAGTAAACAATACCTTTCCGCTAGGCACCAGGAAGTGGTGCATGGGATTGTTGAGGTCCTTGCTGAGGTCGAATATCTTGACGAAGTCGGACGTGACGAGCGCGAGCTGCGTCTGCGAGCCGGGCAGCCAGATCGCCTTGATTATGTAGTTGTTCGCCTCCAGCCCGGTGTGGAGTACTAGGTGATCCGCTACTGCACCTATTGATATTATTATTTATTATTTTTACATTGTATTAAATTCTTCTTCTTCTTGATGTTGTCAAATTGATTAGAAAATATCGATGAAGATGGTTTGGGTATCTTGGAGCTTTTTTCTTGATGGTATAAAAGTGCCCTCAGTCATGCCTATATTTTAACGAAAATATGCTGAAAATTATTTACATAATATGATGATGTGATTGTTTAATAAAATAGTTAAATAGTAAATTATTTTTAAGTTATAACTTATAAGCAATTTCACTACCATCTATGAAATGAAATGATCTATGAAAATAAAGATTTTTAATTTTGTATCTAATGACATTTTTGAGCATATTTCCTTCATTCAAAGTCAAATAGTAACTAATTATTCTATTTTTCTATTTATTCAATACTAGAAGCTTCTACTAATACTAGAAACAAACAAATAAACATACAAACCATGGTAAGACAATGTAAGCCACTTATACAGGCTTATATTCAAGAGTGTATTTATTCCTGAAAGTTTGGACAGTAATAAAAAAAACCCAGTATGTAGAAATTTACCTCCACTATTGAACGTCAATACATGGCACTCCTTCAGTCCACACACGGCTAGCAGATCTTCGTTCCACGGGTTTCCGCTCAGACTGAGCACAGTGAATGGTATCGGAGCCGACGACAGTCTGGATAGTGTCAGCTTGTGTTTTGTCGAGTCGGTCTGCTTGAGCAGCGTAGACAGCTGCAGTACGGTGATTTTGCCTAAATGAAAATTAATTACGCATTTTTATTAGTAAAATAAACAATCATCATCTGCATTACAAGGGGAATCCCACAAGTACCTATGTTTTTAAGTGGAAAATATCCAAAATATTTACAACTTTAATTATATATTTTTTAACACTAGTAGTAAAATCTCTCTCTCTTAATATTTTTCTATTGCATTCAAATCAATTAAGATATTCATTAAAACTCATCTTCATTTCGATATAAATTGTATACCTTTTTCAAGCGAGACGGCTAGATGTTGTCTGCGGCCGTGAGGGGAAGCGAGACAGCACATGGCGACGCGACGCAGCTTGTGCGCCGATATTAGCTGGCGGATTGTCTGCCCGTTCTCGCCCGTGTACGACATGCGGACGTTCTCGAACGCGCCCTCTTGCGAACCTTTGGAAAAAAAGATAAGTAATTGTGCTATTTAGAAATAAAAACGTTATAAATGGATATTACAAGGACCTGTCCTAATAAGTTTCGGATAGATTATTAATCTGTTTTGTCACCTGCTTACTGTTTGATGCTCCAGCCAGCATCTCTACATTGAATATCTTGGGGATTCTTCTTATGAGTTACATGGAGATACAAATGATACAAATCATAGCATCACAATATGTTGCTTTATTACTACACGTATAACAGATATAATTAATATATAACTCATATAACAGAGGAGCATACTAATACATGTCTATACTATACATAGCCTTTCGGCTAACTGAATAATCTATCTTAGGCATCAAAGTGACAGTACGAAGTTTGGCATTGACATAACATGTTCTTAAATAATTATCATGTTATGTAACACTTACATATACGTAAGCGACTGAAACAAACCATGCAAATAAACTATCTGAGATTGTGAAACAGGACCTTACTTTTAATTTAAAGACTTACGGCCCGTTTCATTAAGCTATCTACCAATAACTATTAGTTACAAACGTCACATTTGGTATCGCCGTCAGCGATCTCGCTGTCACAAAGATTCCTCTATTTAGAAAGTTTATTGAAACGCAAAATGATACCAAAGGTGACATTTCAACAAATAGTTATTGGAAAATAAATAAATAGATAACAAATCTTGTTATTAAAACCCGCGGTCGTTAACCAACAGATTGTCGACGAAACATTTTTCTTAAATCTGTAAATTAATTAAATCTATAACCTACCAAGTGTAGCCAGCATCAGATCATCCGTATGCGTGAATCGTTTCTCCCCTAGATGCAGTTGCGCTAACGCTCGCTGCGCGCGTCCGTGCGCGCCCACCGCCGCACCACGCTCCGCAGCCGCGCGTGCCGCCCCGCCCAACGCGCAGAGAAGCTTGCGTACGCGGTCCACGCAGCCCGCCCATCCACTCCAGGACAATAGGAATTGGCGACAGCCTGACGATAATACGTTCAGTTAGTTTGCACAACATACAAAGTTAGGTATAATATTAATACAATTCTTGTTTACACATTTCAGTAGGCTGCTCTATAAAAGTATATTTTCCTTCAACTAGCGACGTCATCGTTGTTTTACAATACAAATTAATAGTAGTAAGCCAATAATTGTTTACACATAAAAATATATACACCGTAGTTCTGTCGGGAACATTATACAAGCCTGTATTTAAGAATTTTTTGTATTGTGTGGCAAACAACAGACAAAACAGAGAGTCAACAAAATCAAACAAATAGTTTCGCATTTATAATACTAGTATTGTGGGCTAGACACGCGGTAGCGTGTCAAGCCAAGTTCAAGTAACAGAACTGGCGAGCAGAACCGTGTGTAATATTACACGAACCATTTGAAGCCACTTTTCACCCTTAGATTCCACAAGCAACATTACCTTGTATGTTATGAGCGAGCACGGGTCTACGCGGTGGCGCCAGCAGCGCGGGTGGCGCAGGGCTGGACGGGCGGCGGCGCAGCGACGGCGCGGGTGTGCTCTCCTCGCCCGCACCCTTACCGCCCAACGTCATGGAACGTTTTACTAGCGCTTGACAGCTGAAATGATTGCATGTTTAACTATAATTCAAAAACTAAAGCTAGTTTGGACATATTGAAATTTTTCGTTTCACGCCACGTACTTAAAGCTGGAAAAAAATTTCATCACAAAAAATATATGTCATAATTACATACATACATACATATAATCACGCCTTTTTCCCGTAAAGGGGTAGGCAGAGACCACTTTTTGCCACTTGCTACGATCCTAACATACTCGTTTCGCTTCGTTCACTTTCATTCTTACCATCCATTCCTCCTCTTACATTCAACGTAGCGAAGCGGCTCTCCATGGTCCGCTTTTCACCTCCGCGAGAAACGAGACGTGATGGGTGGTGAACCACATCGCCGCCATTTTGGATAATTAAATTATTTTTATGATTATCCATTGCGTTTCCACGGATTGGTGGAGAGGGTAGGAATAGGGAAAGGCCAGGATAGGTGGTGTGGAAAGGAAGATTGGTAAGTTAGAGTGGGAAATAGGGAATGTAGGATATTACCGCCCAGGAGGGCAAGGGATAGGACAGTAATAGCTAGGGAAGCCGGGGTCGCGTACCCGTATACTATACCACAACTACCGGACAGGTAAGTTGGGATGAGTATCCCATGTCATAATTGTTAATCATAATAATAATAATAAAGGTACTTAATCTAATAATAAAAAGAAATAAGAATATCAGTCCAGTTAGTTTTAGTTCCATTAGAAGAAAAATAATTTTTCATTATTTTTTTTACAGAGAAACGGAACGTCAAAACTCATATGCGAACGAACGAATATAAACGATTCATTATTGTAACGTCACTTGACACTAATGAATCGACAATAAATCGATATAGTTTTGACAATTCAAATACGTTTACGACGTACCTAGAGTCGGGCTTGGCGCCGCAGTCGCAGAAGAAGTTGCCGAACTTGGCGTACGACACGTCGTGTCCGCGGTGGCAGACGCGAGCACTGGTTATATGGGCTCGAAATGATGATAACGTACCTAGAGTCGGGCTTGTCACCGCAGTCGCAGAAGAAGTTGCCGAACTTGGCGTACGACACGTCGTGTCCGCGGTGGCAGACGCGAGCACTGGTTATATGGGCTCGAGATGATGATAACGTACCTAGAGTCGGGCTTGGCACCGCAGTCGCAGAAGAAGTTGCCGAACTTGGCGTACGACACGTCGTGTCCGCAGTGGCAGACGCGAGCACTGGTTATATGGGATCGAGATGACGATGACGTACCTAGAGTCGGGCTTGGCGCCGCAGTCGCAGAAGAAGTTGCCGAACTTGGCGTTCGACACGTCGTGTCCGCGGTGGCAGACGCGAGCACTGGTAATATGGGCTCGGGGTGGTGATGATAACGTACCTAGAGTCGGGCTTGGCACCGCAGTCGCAGAAGAAGTTGCCGAACTTGGTGTTCGACACGTCGTGTCCGCGGTGGCAGACGCGAGCACTGGTAATATGGGCTCGCGGTGATGATGACGTACCTAGAGTCGGGCTTGGCGCCGCAGTCGCAGAAGAAGTTGCCGAACTTGGCGTAAGACACGTCGTGTCCGCGGTGGCAGACGCGCGCGCACACCGTGCACACGCCCACGCCGTCCACCATCTTGCACGTGTGACAGTGGTACCAGTGCTGGTTCATGAACTCGCGTTGCGTAACCGTGAACGTGCAGAGCTTGTATTGAAGCATTGCATCTTCATCCTGTATTATAAAATTATAGTCAAGCTTTTATTTCGGTAAAAGAAGTGCTGATACATACGAAAAACTTAAAATAACACTGGCTGACCTAATAAATGTTGTTCTGCCATCTAAATTTTCACTGTTTGGCATAAAAAAATTGTTTACGACCTACAGAATGCACCCAAAAAAATTCAAATCGGTCAAGCCATTTCGATGGAGTTTATAGACAATGTGACATGAAATTTTTAATTTAATATTTGAAGATTTGTATTGAATAGTCCAAAATAAAACTTCTTGTGTAGTTTCTTTTTATATAAAACAAACTTATCTCACACACAAAATAATCATACACAACACATACAAACCCCCTTACTAATAATAATATTTATACAGTAGATAAGCAATACAATGTTTTGTCCTTGTCTTATGCGTTTGAAAAGTCGCTTATTATATATATACAGATAAGGATGTACGGGTCAATACCCGTACAACGTGTTTTAGTCGCAATAACTCCACGCCACGCCACTCAACCCCAACCCCGAACATTATCTACTGGATAAATATTTTTATTAGTAAGGGGGTTAGTGGATACGTTACAAAGTCATGTAAAGCTTACGGAATCATCAGCGCTAGTATCATCATCATCCTGTTGTTCATCTGTGTAATCCAAATCGAAACCAAGATCTGAGGGCGACTCCCATGTAGGACTGACAGATCGCCATGCTGCAAAAAGAACAATGTTTAAACCACTTGGAAACATCCTACTAAATATTATAAACGTGAAAGTTTGTGAGGATGTATGGATGGATGTTTGTTACTCTTTCACGCAAAAACTACTGAACGAATTTTGATGTTTTTTTGTATCTTAGTAGTTTAAGCTCTGGATTAAAACATAGGCTACTTTTTATCCCGAAAAAATACAGGGTTCCCGAGGGATACTGTATTTACGCGAGCGGAGCCGCGGGCAACAGCTAGTTAATTATAAGTTTTAACTACATAAGGCTTGATCGCAATTGGTAATCATTTGTCGTAACTCATTCATAGTATTTTCACACTTTTATAGTATTTTTTTATTTATTTATAATCCATTGACACGGTACCATAGTACTTTATTACCAGTGGAAACGGTGGCCAAATGTTATACCAGCTTAGTGCCTGCACTGCTGGAGTTTTGCACAAAATGTTTGTAAGCAAATGTGCTGCACACTATTTTGGTGGAATCCTACCTTAAATGTGGGATTCCACCAGTGTGCTGCACTGTGCGGCACTGCAATGCACATTGTGCGAGACAAAAGTTTATTCTGGTCGACTCACTAAAGCAAACAATAACAAATTGTGCGCGAACATTCAAGAATGTTCGCAAACATCTGTATACTTTTGTGCGTGCACACATGCAGGCAGTGGACTCGCGTCGACGCGTACAAACCTGTTGTTCGCGAACTCAGTCTTGCTTCCGCTACTGGAGTAAAAACATTTATTTGTGCGCGTACACATGCTACAGCACAAAGCACTACGTCCTGCCCGTCTATATAACTACTGAACTGTCTTCGCCAGAAACTCTGCTCAGTGAACATGCTCGCGCACAAGTGTGCTGAACTGTACGCTTACAAAAGTTACGCACAGCCTTACCAGTGGAGACGGAGGCCAAATGTGATACCAACTTAGTGCCTGCACTGCTGGAGTTTTGCACAAAATGTTTGTAAGCAAATGTGCTGCACACTATTTTGGTGGAATCCTACCTTTAGAACTACATTTATAAATTTACTTCGTGCGCGCAAAAGTTAATCTCACAGAAACCGTACATTCTTCCGCGATAAAAATTAACCTATGTCCTTCCCCGTAGTCTACTCTATATTTGTGCCAAATTTCATTAAAATCGGTCCAGCAGTTTCAGAGCCTATTCAATGCAAACAAACAAACACATTATAATATTAGTTTTTGTTTTTGTAATGTAAATAGTGGAAGTAGTTAGCAGACTTACTGTGCGGTAGCGGCGTGCCAATAGCGTGCAGGGCGTCCGCGAGGTACGACAGCAGGACGCAGGCGGACTCGATCTGCGGCGTGAGCGCGCCGTCCACCTGCCCCTCCTCCAATTTCTCCAGTATTTCTTGGCTGCTTAGGTTGTCGACACTGTCAAAACACAAGTTTGTCTTAGCAGTGTTGCAAATGCATGAAAATTATGTTAAATTTTTCCTCATTTTCACGCATGCAATGTTTTCAACCAAATAATATTTTAGTGTAACAAAGAAGACTATATCCACCCAATTATTCAAACGTACTAACCTACAAAAACGCGAATGTAGAAAGAAAAAGCGCTTTGCCCAGTAGTGCCAACAGCTTATATTACTGTAACGGGATCTGGGTCCAATATTCGGAGTAAAACGCCAGTTTCCTCAGAGGGATCCCCACACTAACACAAGTCCACAGAATACAGAAATCATCCAGAAGCCGTCAACACGCTTGAAAGTGAGGCCGTCACAACCACTCCAAATTGGAATGGTTATCCACACATAATATGTTGCCACAGAATAACGGAATATTTTACCCAACTTTTTTTCAATTAATTTGTATTGAATACCTTATTGTCGTAATATAACAACGCGATTTGTTTTGTAAGTGTAAAGAGTAAAAATTAAAAAGTGCGGGCGGGGCGGTATTTCGCCATGGTTTTAGACACAGTGCGCTGCATACAAATGTGATCGAACACTCATTCTGCATGTTTTGAATTCTTTGCACAAGTCTAGCCTTCCAACACGTCGATATCGTAAGCAATCGTTTTTCTTAGCCTGAGTCGTAGAGATTAATCGCACTGTTTACTCGAGATAACGCTCAAAGTTAACTCAAAGAGCACTCATTAAAAAGTTAACTAGACTGACGATGTACTACTACGTCTTCTCACGCTGGGCCCACGAGGGCGCCTTGGGTAGGGAGCCATGGTCAGGGGCAATGCCCCTCTACATATATACTCAACACGGGTTCCAGAAAATTCGCGGTATAGAACTTTCCAGACCTTTCGACATAGAACTCCAGGTGTGAAAGGAACTACATGTTCGGGAACGTTCTAGTACTTTCCATACTAGAAGCTTTTAGAACCCTAACACCCCAAAGCGCCGCAACAATACTTACCAGGCAGACAGCCAATTGACAGCAGCGGGGAATAGTATGCGGTGGTCCACGCCGGAGTGCGCGTCGGCCAGGCGGCATAACTCGCGGAGCAACGCCGGCGTAGCGTCCCCGCCAGCGCCACACACGCCCACGAGCGCGCTCAGCGTGCGCGAGCTCACTGAGTTGTCGCTGCACATACAAAATGACGATTTGAACTTGAGTAACTATATATTTACATTTTTAACTTATGTATGTATATAAAGCCTTGTGAGCAATCATATTTTTACCGTGTAATTTTGGTACTTTTTGACTTGTAATTTAATATTATAAATTATTGACACACATCTAAAAAAGTTTATGGTTATGTATATCTTAAGAAGTGTGACGCGTGCACGCAGACGCGTGTGTTTGTTACATTTTAGTTTTCAAATTGTATTTAAATAATAAATAAAATATATTTTTTGGGAAAAATTCTCACCAATGCTGCACGATATGTTTGCACAGCAGCGTCAGTAGCGTGGCGTTGTCGTTGGCGTTCTCTGTAGTGGGCGTGACCACTTCGGCCGTGGTCGCGCCCGCCGCGCCGCTCTCTTTGCTGCCGTCCGACCAGCTGCATGTCTCTATACAATGACGTTTAAATTTACGCCGCACACCTTAACAAACTTAGTTTTAAATATATATCCTTAACAAACTTAGTTTTAAATATAATTTGAGTTAATAATGATTATGCTGACTTCTTAGTAAAATGACAGCTAAAACATAGCTCTGTAACTACTATTTAAACAAAGAAAGATGAAAATAAAAAAATTTACTAACTGAGATTATAAGTCAGAGTATAGATGTAAGTAAATATTTGAATACGTTCGTTACCTGAGTTTGCAGATTGTTGAGCAGTTTCCAGTTGCGGTCTTGGTGCCGGAATCCTATAAAAATAAAGTTATTTTAAAATTTCACCAGCTAAACTAAGCTACGATCAAAGACCTGATTTAATCAAGTCATAAAAATACCATTTATTGTCCATGGGGGAAAGAAATCGCTTACCTTTTTTTTTATTATTATTTTCTGCCTTACTGTCGTTTTAGCCACAACTCGATAGACATCAACTAGTTCCATCACCCAACCTCTTTTAGGTCGTCTAATGCCCGGTTTATTAGGTTTATATCGGTAGTTTATAAATTCAATAGCACTTTTCATTGGAAAACACAACCGCGTTAATCAAAAGCGCTATTGAATAGATAAACTACCGACAGAAAGCCGCAGATACCGGGCATGACGGAGATTTTCACAACTTTGATTGCTATCACAAATAGTGCAACTTACGGTGCATCGAACACCGGTAGATCCTGGTCGTTTCTATTCGCGTCGTCGGAACGGAACGCGCCGCGTATCGCAATGCGGAGCGCGAGCGCCGCGCCGCCCGAGCCGCCCTCGGCGGACGTCGGCGTGCACAGTTCTGTTTCTACCGGACTGCCGCCGGCGACGCCGCTGCCGGCAGCTACATAATAAAGTTTATAAATAAGTATAAATTATCATTATCATTTATAAATATACGGGAAGCAAAAACTTTCAGTACAGTTTTGCGAGAATAGGCTGCTTGACCTTGTTTTTATTTATGTCCTAAACGCTTCAAAATTGTTTCATTACACAAAAAAAGTAATACAGCCTTACCTTATGTTGAAACCTAAAAACCTACAAAAAATACTTTGAAAATACACTTTTTAAAAACCGCCGAAAACACTATTCGCCATGTTGGTTGATAGATTATCCCGCCAAAAACACTATTCGCCATGTAGGTTGATAGATTATCTGTGTTTCAATTATAATCCGCATGTGAAGTATTTAGTACCTCTCTAATGTCTATCTATAGGAAACCAGCGTACGCTATTGTTAAGTACGGGGCAGGCAAATCGGGACATGTCTAAGGAAAGAAGCGGTCGATATCACACTGTTCGTTTATGGGTTAGAATAATCGCGTTGCATCTCGCAGTGCGCGGGCGCGCGGGGGCAAGCGCTTCCCGTACTTATTACAGATATCGATGCAGATAACGCTAAATGTGAACAGCTATGTAAAATAGAACATAAAGTTTATGATAACTTATAATAGAAAATATTTTTAGTATTATTTGTGTGAACAATATCTTTAGGAATCACAACAGTATTAATCATGTTAAACGCATATACCGTCTCCGTTCCGTCGCGGGTAAAAGTAAATACATAAGAACTTACTACATTTAAATAATCTTACCTGGTGATATCAAACAGATGTGAGACAAGAAGTTCGTTAGTTTCTGTTGGTCGGCCACGCCCATAAACTTGCAGATTGAAATGCACAGAGCGCTGCTCAACTCCGAACTTTCGCAGCCGTTGAAGATCTTGATGAACAATCTAAAATAAAGTGTATACATATTTATTACATGTACTATCGACAAAGTTGCCGCTCGACCAGACATCAAATGTAAATCGCTTAACCTCGCCGTTGAATCGTGTTTACACGTAGTTCAACCGCGTCTACAGTCATTGTGGCCACTTCCTTTGTGTTTAAATATTTTGAGATGCCCTAGTGCAAAGACAAAGTTATGAAACTGGTCGAGCAGGAACTTTGTCGATATTGTACATTAATGGACGAGGCCACAACAATGCGTTTCCTTTGCGATACGTCGTCGCAGCGCAGTGTTGTGGCCTGGATCTAAAATGTATTTGAAACTAACTTGTATGTTTTAAATTATTTATACCATGAGATATGACAACTTATTACAGTGGCTCAACAACCGCTGGGCGGAAATTATTTTACGTAATAATTTATCAAGCATTGCATTAGACATAATATATTACAGATCATAAAAGCTAAATACTTACTTGATCACTCTATCAGTGTACGGATTCCTAGTGTTTGGAGCGTACAAGAGTATCTTTCCGAGCGAATAGCCCGAGTTGTCGGCGAACACGCTCTCGTACGCGAGACGTCCAGCGGGCCGATCCAACACCTTCTCCCAATATTTCACCTTGAATTAACATTTTTGTTAGTAAAAAAGTTTATTGGAGAATTAGAAATAATATGAGCTCGTGTAAATATAACCAAAATAAAAACTTGTGGACAAGCTGACGTTGAATAATAGCTAAGAGCACTCTCGACTATGTCAACGTTTATCCATTTGGGAGCTACAATGCCACGAACAGACACGTCAAACTTATTACACACTTCTGTTTTCAACGGAGGATAAAAGAAATACAATAAAAACTTTACATATCATTTAAAATTTAAAAACACTTCAAGTATATTTTAAATAAGCTCAGATACAAGACGTGTGGTCTATATAGTATGGTCTTGTAACACAAAATACTTTAACAAACAAAAAGTAATTAGATACTACAGACATCTATTGACTAGACCACGCAAGTGTTATGTACTTCACGTGTAAAAGTGGAGTAAAAATTATTTCTTTCAGTGCCATTTTCTCTCGAATATTCTCGGTGCCAAACGTCAAACGAAAACTAAAACACTCGACGAGGCGGCGTGCGGCGACAGCCTTTGAATCGTTATCATCATCAACGGGGAGTTATCATCACTAAATCGTTCATGTGACGTCACAGCATGTAGAAAAATAACGGCACACTTGGTTTCTATACAATCGATGAGACTTGCGTTATCTAGTCAATGGTTAGCCGCACACTTGCGATTCAAATGAGAATAGGATCGAGTCGGCGCCATATTGTTTCGAATTTAGACTTATGATAGTTAAATTTATGTTTAGATAATTGATTACTATTTAACGTTTCTGTTTAAATTCGATGCAATACTATTAATATTTATGTGCACAAATTTTTTTTGAAAATCGCACTTTTCAAGTGATATTTGACAGATAAAGGTCATTGACGTTCCTATTCTCATTTAAAACGCGTTATATATTAACAGACTAAATTTTTCAATACTAAACACATACAAAAAAACGGCAATATTGCCCGCACACAAGGAATATTATTGTCAATGTGAGCATTATTGCCAATAAAATGGTGTGTGTGCGGCTAGCCAAAATGTCTGTGGTATATTTATAGTAGATACTTACCATGCACCACAAAGTCTTCTCTGTAGATGGTTGCAGCGTGTCCACAAGCACCGCGTAAGTAGTTTTGAGTATGTGTTCATGTAACAACTGCTCCGCTCTGACCGGCTGGGTCACCAAAGCGTTCAACGTCGCATGCAACGGCTCTGACAGGAATTCCAAACGGCCATCCGTCTAAAATAAAACATTCAAATTTGATCTTTATTTAAAAGAAAAATCTAGAATTAGAAACGGAAAAATGGGGCACAAAAAGCCGAAAAATGCTTTAATAAAAGATATTACATCCGCTTAATACTTGGCGAGACCGCTGCCATGCTCTCAGATCTCTAGCAAAATCTAGAAACTTGCCCAAATAACGAAGAAAGTGAACTTAAAAAGAACTTACCAAAGCTGGCACTATAAGTTCCAGTGTCCTCTTGGTCAATGCAGGATTATCTGCTATCTTGCTCGCACCGACTTCTAGCAGCTTAGCGGTAGAGTAGGCCAGCATCATTAGTGACGTTCCGATAGAGTACTTATTGTTGCTCGTCATCAGTTCACAGTGTGACGACACCACATTAAGTACGAAGCTCTCTGACGGTATTATATGTGATTCGTAGAATGACTGAAAGTAGGATAAGAAATTAGTTACTGTAACAACTATTAATCAACAATATCATCGTCATGAGGCCACTGCCTCGAATACAGCGGAGAGCGTCGCGGCAGCTTGACAGGAGTGTAGTGCAGTAACTTAGGCTGGTTCTCTATTAAAGAGAAGACCTAGCCTGTAATTGTTAGATCGGTTGCAGAAATTTAATACCTTGGACAAAAAAAAATGTCATACCCGTAAGTAAATAAGTACAAGTAGGTATTACTGATCTATAAGTCAATGTTGTAGGTTAACGAAGTTTCAAACTGTACTATCATAGTTATTGTACTTAAAATAAACGCGAAGCCGGTGTGATTCGTGTTATATGCATACATTGTATCAAGTGATGATCGTCTCGTCATTTCTTCGCCGCTGTGTGTTCGAGACAGCGACTTTAATGCGTTAGTTACAAATTTAAAAGAATACTACAGTCTAATATCATTTGCGTTAAGTTTGCAATGAATCATCAGTGTAAATGTCAAGATTGAACAATGACACTTAATCAGTGTTCAAAATATCCAAAGTAAATAATAAATATTTAGTATTTATTATTTACATTGGATTAATTAATATAATTTATTAAAATAATTGGATAAATTATTCGCGTTAAATTGTGGTATTAATTATTAAGTACAACACATAGTTATCATACAGGAAGAGCTATTGTTTATTGTTTTTGTGCAGAGTTTCTGGCTATAAAAGTTATAAATTTAATGGATAGTGGATACGACGGTAGGTATCGTATTTTTTTATAGACGTTTCAGATGATGTTCAACGTCTTAATGATATGTGTTAAGTTACATTAGCCGAGTTAAAAATCTGCATTCTTACATACATTTCACAGAATTGAATACTAATAAAAATACTTACAAGGTTAAGATCAGCGAGCGGCGGCTGTCCCGAGTACGTCTTGAGTACGGCGCCAACGTTGCTTGGCATCTGGTCCTTGAGCGTGGCGGCCAACGTGGGCACGCCCGGCCCTGACGCGCCGCACACACTGAGCCGTGCCGCCCACACCGCGCGCTCGGTGTCGGTACAGCTACCCTCCGATAGGCTTTCGAGCTCCAAGTTGGCGCTAAGCCTGAGGAAGAATATAATACACTAGAGGCTGCCCACGACTTGGTGCGATTATAAGGAAATGCCGCCGGGCCCGTACATTTTGCCGCCACAAAAAGTAGACTATGTCCTTCCCTGTGCTCAAATCTATATCTGAGCCTTAGATCAAAATCAGTCCAGTTTCGGAGCCTATTCATTGCAAACAAACAAACGTACAAAAACACCAACAAATATTTCCTCTTTGTATTATTAGTATACAAAAAAGTTTAAGTGTGAATAATTGTAAATGACAAATTATTTTTGTAATACACTAAGATGTTAAAAATGTTAAGTTGATAAAAATAGAAACCATTTTAGTATTTATTAGTTAACTTTAATTCTAATCAAAAAACAGAAGATGGATCACTTACCGACAGCAGTTCAGTATAGTTTCCAATAGATTTAATAGATTCGGCATGAATGTGTGTCCCTCAAAGTTCACTAAACAACTTTTCAACTTTACAAAAGCAGAGTCGCATGAAATCACATCCAAAAGGGATGGTAATCCGCTTGCTGTTGGAAAAAAGGTATTTTATTACGATAAAAACATTAAAAATAAATATTGACAAGTGTTTTTTACAGAAGAGCAAATATTTCAAAATGGATAGGTGATGACGTACATTTGACAGAACAAATCCTCATATATTAAAAAGTTACGCCATCTTGGTTTTCACCATACTTCAAATGTCAGCCATCTTGTTTTCACCTTACTTGAAATGTCAAAATGGCCCCAAAAATCTCAAAACTGGGCTCATTTAACTGGAGACACTTTTTGCCTCAACATGCCTTGTCTGTAATATATACGTCTATGACAGAAAAGAAAATAACTTACGAGTTATATTTTCCTTGAGATGCTTGATAGTTTCGGAAGCTAACCAAGCAGTGTATTCAATATTATCGCAAGATGCGCTCACACCAGACAACAGATTTTCAGCATACTGCAACAAAATACATACATATAATTCTGATACACATTTTTCAATAACATTTTTTATTTATTTAACAATCTATGATACACAAGAAACATTTAAAACATTACACATTACATGGAAAAATGACACAAAGGTTCTGCTTTACATACTTTTTACAATTTAAATATTTAAATAACTCTAATGTTAAAAAATAACAACATAGCCAGGCTCTAAAGAGCCTGGCTATGTTGTTATTATAAACGACCTCTAACTAAAATAACTTTAAAAAGTTATTTTAGTTAGAGGTCGTTTCCCGTACCGTTGCGAGGCCGTGATTATAAGCCGGCACTTTTACAGTAAATTATTTGTTGAACCCAAAGATTTCAAAACTAAAGATTTATACGTCTATAATATATACGTCTATACTCTATGGTTTAACCAACCTGTGTATACATTCCTTGCTTGACGAGCGCGTCTTTTAGCCAGGGATTGAAAACTTTTTTGTTATCGGCGCGCGGCGCCCAGATGACGGCGTGCAGCGGCAGCGGCGACGGCAACTCCGCCGCAATACCCGCCTGTAGCTTGTCCATGTGCGGAGTGGCGGGCGGCATGCTTATTACCAACCTACAAACAATATTTGTTATTATGACATTTTTTTTTCTTTTATACGAAATTGAAATTTCTGGCGTTCACGCAAATTTCGTGCGTTTTAACGGCGTCTTTGCTGTTGTAGCTTTATTCAAATATGTTTCACTGATTTACATAGTCCCAGATAATATTGGGGTGTGAGCGGGCGGCAGTAACAGCTCACGATCACCCGTTCTTATCACTGGTACTTGAGCTTGTACGGTGTACGTAGCTTTATATTTTCAGTACGTTTGACATTAGGGGCCATCCACATATGACGTCACGCAAAATTTCGACTTTTTGAACCCCCACCCCCCTTTGTCACGCTTTTTAGTATCCCTGTACCTGTATTTAACATGTACTGTCACATTTAGTATGCCCCCCCCCCCCCTCCCCCATGCACTGTGACGTAATATGTGGATGGTCCCTTATTAGTGACGTCATAAAGACGTACCTCCACGCGGTCTGAAAGCAGTAGTGCGCGGCGGCCCGCAGCGCCGGTTGGGGCGTGTCAGCGGGCGGCGTGTCGCACACCGCCGCGCTGTTCAACAGTGCCAGCAGCGCGTCGACAAGCACCGGGTACTTGAGCTTGTGCGGCGTGCCGAGCACGAAGTTGCACGCCAGACCGTCGAGCTTCGGATTTTCCTGCAACATCGCATAACATTTAGAAAGTTGTTAATACCGGCGTAAGTCGCTTACATCATACAGTGTGAAGTTGGCTTTACATGTTAGCTCAATGTAGGCCAATGCGAGCGTCGGCAAAAAGGTACAAGGCAAGTGCTAATGTCGCACGCCCACACATTGGCCGAGAGCAGACAAGCGCCTTGATCTGTGCACAAAAACCGATACCGGCCCGAAGTAATGCAAGTGATTACAAATGACGGCGAGCGAAGACAAGTTACAGCCAATGAGTAGGAAAGCGACACCGAGCGATGACAAGGCAAGGCAAATCAACTGTTTATACGAGGGGCATTTCACGTCAAGCGGACAACCAAAAAAAGGTGAGGTCGTGAATTTTGTTTATATTCTGGACAGTTATACTTCTAGGTTACGTAGATGTGTACACACAATATTTTTTTCGTATCATACTTTATTGCTGAGTTATGAGCTTTTAAAAATTTACTAAGAGTGAAGTCCGTTATTTTTGGATGCTTATTAATTGTATCAATTTATTGGTAACGAAAACTAAAAATTATTGTTTCTTGTAGTTAAAAAGTTTAATTTTTTTTTTTTGTCAAATTCTAAATTTGAATTTTTTTGCGTATAGTAAACCGGAAGTGAAAATTTCAAATCGATATTTGACTAACTTCGACCATTTTTAAATTAAATCTTTTTACCTTAAACTAAAGATTTCAATGTACTAATTCTTCACAAAAAAAATTAGAAAGTGATCTCTAATAGTTGAAGACTTAGAGCATATAGAGTACATACACATAGCTTTACTAAACTGTATAAATAACTCCGTTATTTTTGGATGCTTAATATTTTCATCAATTAATTTGTAATAAATATCAATAAGTAGTGTTTCTTATAGCTAAAAAGTTGTAATTTTTAATATTTTTATCGAATTCTTAATTTGAATTTTTTTTTCGTATAGTAAACCGGAAGTAAACATTTCGAAAAGATTTTTGAGTAACTTCGACTATTTTAATTTTAAATATTTTAATCTTGGATTAAAGCTTTAAATTACTAATTCTTAAAAAAAAATTAGAAAGTGATCTCTAATAGTTTACGACTTAGAGCATATATAAATAAAGGATCTTATGAAAAAAAAAAGCTATTTACAGTTAAATATCTCGCAAACGGATACCTAAATCAAAAAATCGGCTTAGATACTTCTCAATCTTTATAAAAGACCTTTCTAATGATACCCCACACTATGGAGTAGACGCGAAAAAAATATATCATCCCCACTTTACATGTAGGGGAGGTACCAAAAAAATATATATGTGGGGTATCATTAGATAGGTATTCTATAAACACTAAGAGGTCTCTGAGACAATTTTTTTATTTAGGTATCCGTTTGCGAAATATTTAACTTTAAATAGCTTTTTTTTGTTAGAATAGAGGGACTATTCTAAAAGCTGTGTGTATGTACTGTATATACTTTAAATCTTAAACTATTAGAGATCACTTTCTAATTTTTTTTGTGAAGAATTAGTACATTTAAAGCTTTAATTTAAGGTAAAAAGATTTAATTTAAAAATGGTCAAAGTTAGTTAAATATCGATTTGAAATTTTCACTTCCGGTTTACTATACGCAAAAAAATTCAAATTTAGAATTCGACAAAAAAAATTAAAATTTTAACTTTTTAACTACAAGAAACAATAATTTTTAGTTTTCGTTACCAATAAATTGATACAATTAATAAGCATCCAAAAATAACGGAATTCACTCTTAGTAAATTTTTAAAAGCTCATAACTCAGCAATAAAGTATGATACGAAAAAAATATTGTGTGTACACATCTACGCCACCTAGAAGTATAACTGACCAGAATATAAACAAAATTCACGACCTCACCTTTTTTGGTTGTCCACTTGACGTGAAATGCCCCACATTGGCGCTGGGACAACATGTCTAGCCGCTATTAAATATAGGATAATATACTTACTTGATTATTAATCTCCGAGTTGGTCAGCGCGTAGAACTTGGGCCGCATCGACGAGTCGTCTTGCGACAGTCGCCTGTACGCCTGCTCTATGAACGGCACTTCACAGTATATGCGAGATTTGAGCTGGCCGTTGTCGGTTGTTGTTTTAACACCGGTTGTCTCGGTGGACGGTTGGGCGAGACCAGGCGCGATCACTAAGTTCCATTCGATCTGTAATGTATATTAGTTTTGCGGTATTTGAATAAATGTCATCAGTCATTCAGTTATGTACAGGTTTCTTTTACAGTACGGCCACCGAAAGAATGCATATTACAAAGACGATCGTATGGTTCATGCCGTTTGAAACCTATGCTGCTCTATTTTTACGAAATCAGTAAAAGACGTCAAGTTTTGTTATCACACTATAATAAAATTTGGCTTGTCTTTAAACTTTTACATAACGATGACAACAATAAATCATGCTAATATTATAACTGTGAATGTTTGTGTGGATGGCTGGATGTATGGACGGATGTTTGTTACTCCTTCACGCAAAAACTACTGAACGGATTTAGATTAAATTTGGTATGGTAGTAGTTTAGGCTCTGGAATAATACATAAGCAATTTTTAATCCCGAAAAAGTAGTGTTTCTGTGGGAAAATGTATTTACACGGGCGAAGCCGCGGGCCTAAGCTAGTATTAACATATTTATGACTGTATCTTCGTTAAACAAAAATCTATCTCTCTCACTCTGTTTACTTTTTATTAAAATTGTAAATACCTGTTGTAACAACGTTTGGGGCGCGTCGTACAGATGTTTCATGAGATACTCCAGTAGCAGCATCAACCTCGTAGTGAGCATCAGTTGGTGAGCCGCTAGGTTCATGGCCCGCTTTCTGTCGTTTATACCTAAAGTTTCCACCACCTACAACAAAATATTTAATGAATATACTGCAACTCATGTAACTTACAACATAATAAAGCAGACGAAAATTAATTAGAAAAAAAGATTTTTCGCCTAAATCACCGTAAAACAAAAATCTAAGTATGTATTAGGTTGATATGTTTTGGTTAAAATTACTAAAAGAAAATTATTTACCTTGATGATAGCATTTGCAGTCATCAGCAGTACAGACTTCTTCTGCATCAAAGTCAGGGAATGGAACAGATATACCAGAAGCTGTGCATGTTCCACATTCAAATCTAGAAAAAGAATAGAGATTTTAAAGATATTTTATAGTAAGTTTAAAATATGTTAGCTAAATTAAAAACATTTAAATGAATACTTCATCTCTCTCTATATTTGGCAGTAGGTATAATAAATGAGATATAATAATTGTGTCGGCTGTCACTTTACGCTCTGGGATTAAAAATCAAAGTAAATATGTGCAATAATAACAAAAATGAAGCAAAAATATCTCATGGCACAGTAGACAAAACACCTTGTAGGATAATATAATGTCTATGACATTTATGTATATAGGGGAACCCAGCAGGGTACACAAGTAATTGCTAACTAAATTCAGCCACATTTATATCTCTCTCACACACGCACACAAGTACTTCTCGCACGCGTCAGCATTCACACACCCGTATACAGACCGGCCCACATAGAACAAATCAGTAATGACATTATCATCAGTAGATTAATATAATTTACTCCCGCATTACTCGTTTTATTTCCCTTGCCTTATTGATGAGGTCCGTCGATGTTCGTTTGATGGAGTCCGCTGGGACGGACCCCTATTTCTCATAAATGGAAAGGGTTATATTACTGTATACTACCAAAAGCAAATAAATAAATAAATAATGTAAAATACTATATATTAAAATCTCCGTCGAAACGAGGGTAACTACATGTTTGCCCCATCCGAATAAATCAAAGTACATATAAAACTAACCTTCATAATCATGATCCTGGCTCGGCTGCGACGTGAGCGCGCACTCCTGCAGCGTATTGATGATCTTGTGCCACATCACCAGAATACTGTTCTCGCGGTCCGCGGCCGGCTTGCTTAGCACCATGCTGCCGAGGAGTTTCACTACACGCGGACCCACCTAGTGCGAAATAAAAAAAAATAGTTATAGCTCTTTACAGGAATTACACTTACAGGATTACAAAATCAGTAAACTTTCCTAATGTAAAATACATAATATAAAGTTAACAGAATTCACTAACATAAAAGTTTCCTTAAACACATATTAGCCACAAGTACATCAGAATAAAAGAGCGTCACAGTCGTCTTTTGTCGCACTGCCCATATCTTAGATCTTATCCAGTATGGGATTTCGTTGCAAAACGGTACGCGTATATTATACCTGCGAGCGTCTCCCTCGTCGTTTATTTACGTGCGTAGGTAGATCTCGCCCTGATCTTCGACTGAATATGCGCGTAGCGTAATATATGGCGCCTAATACCTCGAGGCACGTCATGCACATAGTGTTTTGAGGGGAATTCGCCCTGTTTGGACAATATCTTAAACCAGTTTTCCAAACATTGTTTTGCCATGACCCGGGAAGTTTCACTGTCCTTTCGTGGCCCACTTAATAATTTTAAAACCAAGCTAAATGGAAAGCTAAAATATTACACATTTATTAATAGTAAAAAGGTTTTATGAATACTACATACTTTGGCGTCGGCTTACCGCTTACGAATATTTAAGATGCGTCGATTGATAGAGTAGGTATTGTTTTCAAAACAAGGCGGGAATGTTGCCAATCGGTATTTTATTTTGAAGACCCGGTATCGGATCACGACCCGGCAGTTCGGAAACGTCTAAAACTATATACCTGCAGCGGTGTCAGGTTGGCTCGGTCGGCGGACGCGGCCAGCAGCTGCTGCTGGAGCGCAGGCTGCAGCGCGGCGAACGCGGGCGCGCCGCTCAGGTTGTGCAGGTACCGCACTAGCGCCGAGCTGAACGACGCGTATAGCGAGCCGAGACGCACGCCGAAACAGGTAGATATCGTGCCTGTGGGATACACACAAACTATATTTTGGGACGTTAGTCACAATGTCTAACGTCGGGGGTGTTACGTTAAAACAATGGCTGTGTTCCGCGGAAAATAGCGCTAACAAAAAATGGCGACCGCTTATTCTTATTATCAGTATTAAAGTTACCAAATGTGTCCTGGCCGATAGTGTTTTTTTTTTTCTTTAGCGCTAACAAGCGCTTTTTCCGCGGAACACCGCCAATGTTTGTATACTAAATGTAAATAGACATGATGATTCAATAGTGTAGATTTGTGAACATCTATATTAATATTAATTAAAAATATAAGTTTATTCAGACTCCGAAAACACTGTTCAGATTTGAAAATTTTTTTCACTATTATAATCCCACCATATCGATGTAAGAACGTAGGCGATAGAATATGTTAAATACTGTAAAATAAAAAAAAATTAAAAACCGTTAGATTGTAATATTACTAGAGATATTATAAAATGTCGACACATAAAAAAATTCTCCTTACAATTGTACGCATTATTTTTCGTTATAATTATTATTATGAAAAAGCAAACAAATATGGCGGCGCGGGGCACTTACCGTTTAACCTATCGGCATGCTCAATATTACAATATAACGAAAAACAACGTGTAAAATTGTAAGGAGAACTTTTTATTAGACAAACTGCCCACTAGTTCATTTATAAAATGGACTTAGCTTCAAATTGTCATCCTATCGTTATCTACCTATATCAAAGCTTAGTGGCGTGAGATCAGCAAAATAGTAAACCGTGCAATGTATAATACAGAACGATACTTTATTTTTATTGCGCTTAGCGCGACCTTTTGATGGTATAGATATTTAGATAAGTAATAAAAAATAACTCCCCATACTGATTTCGGTGATGAAGGCCGGTTTCATTGAAACCAGTTACGCAGGAGTAATTTTATAGTGCCCAGGTGTGTGCGCAGTACACAAGAGCACTCTCTCTTCCTTCACTCTCATAACCCAGTGGGACGGATAACCGACACAACAGCTGGCGAGAGATCAGGCGCAGGTCCGACTTTTTACATACCCATCCATGGCATGGATCAGCTTTCTTGTCAGACAATCAAGTAATCAGCCTGCATTGTCCTATCCAAACTTGGAAACAACATTTTTTTTTTTTTTTTAATTAGGTTCACAAAACCAGCCAAACACTTAAAACTAGTACATAATTAATTCAAATTAAATATAACATTACAGTAGTGTATGACCTTCTCGAAGTGAACACTGCATGCTTTATACTAGAGGTTCAGGTAGGTACATCGCATTCATTTACAATGACTAAAACATAAATCAAAATTAACAATTTTTCAGTAAATGTGATTTTAAACAGCGAACAGATGCATGAAATATATCAATTTCGTTACTAACTTTATTATAAGCGGAACACATACGGTACAACGGTGAGTGCTGACTATAGTTAGTACGAGACAGGGGCAAGGTAAACGTTTTTCTATTGTGCAAACGGCTACCGGGCCGTGGAACAGCTAATTGTAGTTTTTCTATCAAAGAAGGAGTATCTAGCTTACCATTTATAAGTTTGAACAGGTACACAATATCAGCAATGTTACGTCTATTTTCGAGGGAAATAAGTTTGAAATACTCAAGCCGGGACTCATAGGAGGTTAAAACTCGACAAAGATTATGAGCATAAGAAATATGGTACAAAAACTGTTTCTGAAGTTTTTCAATTCGGGAGATGTGTACTGCATAGGATGGGCTCCATATTTGACAGCAATATTCTAGAATTGATCTTACGTAGCAGTTGTAAAGAAGAATCGGAATTTCACAATCATTAAAGACTTTGGTTTGGCGGATTACAAATCCAGCCAAACGTGTTCCTTTGTTATAGGTGTACCAGAATCTCATGGCAAATAGGGAAATAAAATTTTGTAGTGTGCAATACTGGGGAAACAGGATTAAACGATCTTGATACTGGTTAATTTTTAATTGTGTCTTTAGTATTATTGAACATGAATTATAATAAAACTGTGTGAAGAATGTTCGGTGTATAATATAGAAAACTAGCTTTTGCCCGCGGCTTCGCCCGCGTGGAATAGTGTTCTTGGAGAAAAAACTACTTCGGCGAATAACGCTCTACCTTCTTACAGCAATATACTTCTGATACAATATTGAAAATGCTTTTAGGTTTACCCAATGCAAATTGTTAAAAATGGGACCCTATCACCTCGACACGACATGCGCGACCACTTGATAATATACTTACATAATATTATATTTATGGCACTTGAATATAAATTTTACCATAATCTTAAAGACTAAATACTTAAAGATTTGCGTAGATTTAAAGATCTAAGCATACAAGATTAAGCATACAATATACTATACCTACATAGGGACAGACAGATAAAGCGACTTGTTAAAACAAACTTTACTTACTACATAGTACATAGTATAAATACTATGTACTATGTAGTAAGTAAAGTTATTTGACATTCCAACAAAACTGACAAACCACCTCTGGATATTCCATAAGAATTAAGAACTGCAGTTACTATTATGTATTTTGTGCTGCAGTTCAAAATATTCGTGAACCTCTTTATACTGTATACGTCCCGCGTTTTCGATAGCGCGATGTAGAAACGCGAGCGCCCGCGCCGCGCAGCAACACTATATCCCTGCATTTTAAATCTGTAATATCTTCGAAAATATTCATTTAAATTACATGCCGTAAAGGGAAGTATTGATCTATCTTAAATGCACAATGTATTTAAGGTACTTAATTGGATAAGGATTAATACTGTATTGCTTAAAATCGCTTTGTAAATAAGCTATTTAATTAAAATCAAAGTAAAGGATAAAAAAATGGTTATTGTGGGTTATCCCTAAGAGATAGACATATGCCATAGCGGACTTTTTTGTAGGCCTTTTAAAGATGAATACAACTGTAGTACATAATTTTGATGTATCTCGTAGTGTTCAGCCAGCATTTTCAATGTAAGCGCAAAATATGTGATTTTTTAGGACTTTAGAAACCTCTAAAATTATTTGTGTACCTCTACTATGTTATGCATGTTACATACCTAAAAACCTTCCCGTTAAATCACTCTATCTGTTAAAAAATGGCATCAAAATCCGTTGCGTAGTTTTAAAGATTTAAGCATACATAGACAAAAAAGGGACTTTGTTTTATACTATGTAATGAAAATGATATTTCATGAAAAATAAATCAATCGTGAATTACTTTATATACTTATTTATTACGAATAACATAGGTACAATTAAATTAGCAACAGTTTATTTAATGTTGTAATTTCCTTCCGAACTATATAGAACTCGTTTACTTAATTCTTAATCAACTATAAATCGAAACTGTCTTATATTGATTTTCTTTTTTCCTCCTCTCCTCCTTTTACCAGGCATGGAAAACAAACCATCATTCGATGTGCCATCAGCTACGATTCACCTTATAGTAGTACTGGAAACACATTTAAAGAAGTCACAATAATTACCTAAGAAAATATAAAAAAACTAAAAGTATCAAAACAGCTCACTCTAACTTACCGGTCAACTCTACCACAAGCTTTAAATTATAAGATTGAGTTCGATTTACACCTTCTTCTTTCTGTATTTTACTATAGACATAGAAAACAATATTTCTCGCTTCAGATCGAATTGCCTTTTTGGATATTTTCACAAAAACAACAAATTCCAAGAACATAATCACAAAATTTTAACAGCTGTTGACAGATCACGTACTTTGATTTGACGGGTCATACTTGACATTGCCATATGAAAATCACATTTTTTATTTTTTTTTAAAATGCCATCAGATTCTGGTAGACCTTTAACGATGCTGTCAATGTGTTCTCGGAAGTCCAACTTAGTGTCCAACACCACACCCAGATCTCGTATGCTCGCGACCTCTGCAATTGGAGAGTTTGATACACAATAAGTAGCGGGTATAGGATTTCGTTTGCGTGTAAATTTGATGTGAAAACATTTAGATGAGTTTATTAACATTCTGTTAGCCGAACACCAACGGTTTATTGTGTTTACATCATTTTGAAGAAGATTGATATCACGGAAGTCATTAATTTTACGGTACAATTTGAGATCGTCTGCGAACATTTGGTATCCGGATGTAATAGCGGAACACAAGTCATTTACATAAATCAAGAAAAAAAGTGGTCCTAGGTGCGAGCCCTGAGGAACTCCGCTTGGCGTTATTTTGGTATCTGACTTGAAGCCTCTGATTTTTACCAGTTGCGACCTATTCATGAGGTAAGACTCACACCATCTGAGTAAGTTTCCACAGATCCCAGCATGAGCTAGTTTGTGTAAGAGAATCCCGTGATCAACCACGTCGAAGGCCTTTGAAAAATCGGTATAGATGGCGTGTACTTCTGACTTGTCTTCCATTGCTTCGTGAATCGTTGTGACGTAATCTAAAAGGTTTGAGGTGGTTGACCTTCCTGGCAAGAACCCATGCTGGTTCGTATCAAACAAGGGCTTCAAGTGAAAATAAATCCTGACCTGGACCAATTCCTCAAAGACCTTTCCCATGGCTGATAGAATTGAAACAGGTCTATAATTGGTTACATCGCTCTGGTCCCCCTTTTTGTGAATTGGTGTGATGTGAGCAAGCTTCCACTTTGAAGGAAAAATTCCGGCCGAGATTGATTTGTTGAAAATACGATAGAGTGGCTCAGCCAGCTGCTCCGAGCAATGTTGGAGAAATATGGGCGGGATGGTATCTGGACCTGGTCCTTTGTTGGTACTAATTTTTTCAAGGGAGTTTAGAATTTCCAATTTGGGAATGTAGCATGATCCAAATGATTGCGGGTTATGAGTTGATTCTTCAGGGATGGTACTTTTTACTACTGATGTTTGTGTTTTGGGATATACCGAATGAAAGTACTCCGAAAAAAGATTACAGATATTTTGGGAACCTTGAGCAGATATATCGTTAAAATACATTTCATCTGGAATTTCACCGCTATTAGATCTAACTGATTTAACATATGACCAGAAATATGATGGATTTTCTTTAATTAAAGATTTTGAATCAATTTTAAATTTAGTAAGGCATTCCTGCCTTCCATTGTTTTTGATCGACGACGTAACATGTCATAGACAATAAAATCCCTGGGGTTAGAGTACTTTTTAAATTTTTTATGCATCTTATTTTTCTCTTTTAGCGTGTTTATTAAAGCTCTGCTAAACCAAAAGGGATATTTGCAACTATCACTTTGACTTTTAGGGGTGTTCTGCAATATTATTTCGTCAATCAAAGCATAGAATACGTCTACAGTTTCATCAACAGTTCGTTTTGGGTTGAAATGTGCATCCCAGTCCGTCGCTTCTAACTCCTCTCTTATTTTTTTATAGTTAGCTTTAGAGAAATTAAGAGATAAAGTCTTTTTTATTTTTGGTGGTTTTTGGGAATAAAGTTTTAGAGTGATATTTAAAGCAGGGTGATAAACTTCTTCGTCAACTAGCGGTGAACTACACTTGGATACGTTAACATTTTTACTGGAATTTGTTAATATTAGGTCTAATATGCGCCCTTTATCGTTAATAATTGAGTTCACATTGTAAAGGCCGTTTAAGGACAACGCATCTGTGAACATGTTTACTAGGTTGTTCGAACAGCTTACTGGGACCAGGGAATTTGAGTGAGCGTCACGTTGCCAAAGTAAATTTGGTAGATTATAATCACCGGCGAAAAGTAAAATTGAATTTTTGGGTACTTTGTGTTGAATGATATTTGTCATATGATTAATAAGGTCGTCGAGTCGGCTTTGTGTTACCGGTGGGGGGAAATACAAGTTGCATATACAGAGCGAGATGGTCGAATTTCCTTGTTTGAGTTGTATTACAATATAAATATCTTCAACCGAAGACTCCCATTTTAGTTTACGAACAGGATTAAGTTTCTTTGATACTGCTATCAAAACACCACCGCCCTCAGTTTTAGAAGAGGAAGATGAACTCCGGTCGCGTCAAAATATTGTATATCTGCCGTCAACAACTTCATGGTCATAAATTGAATCATTGAGCCAAGTCTCAGTTAAAATAATTATATCAAAGTTGTGAGTAAGCGCGTTATACCGTATGGTTTCAGTTTTGGTCCTAAGACCTCTAACATTTTGATATATAATGTTTAAAGTGTTACATCTATTTGTTAAGTTAAACAATGTGCTCATACAAGAAACACAATAAGAAAAAGAAAAAAAACCCACAAAAAAAATTACAAAAAGGAAAGTATAAGTTAAATATGCTATAAACTGTTACAAAGACCTGAGAAATTCGGAATCTTTTATCAGGATGTTTTTACTGCTAGTGTCTTTCTTAATAAAAATACGGCCGTTTCGCACCCACACAAATTGGAAGCCCTTCTCTCTTGCGAAATGTCGAACTTTTGCGTGCAATTGCTTGTTAGTTGGAGATAAATGTTCACAAACGTAAATGGGGTCTTTGCTCGCTATCCCAAGGTGTGATGAGTTCAGTTTCTCCGTTACGTGGTTCTTGTTGAATGTTTTGACAGCTGCTATGATATTGTCGCGCACGAGTGGACTGGACAACTTAACTATAATTGCGCGTGGACGAGTGGATTCCTGGTTTGCTTTGGCGACTCGATGATAGTTCAGGAGCTGCTGTTCTGTGAGAGGGCATCCAACAGTTGTAGTAAGTTGCTGTATCACTAATTTCAGGTTTTCGCCTTTGTGCTCTGGGACACACTGAATCTCTAAATTCGACTCGCGAGATTGCTGTTCAAATTGGTTCAGTCTAGTAGTAATGTCTGTTAAATTTTGTTTTAAAGTCTTGTTTTCGGCCTCCAGATTTTCAATTCTCTTGGTTTTCGAGCTTAGTTCTTCGGTGAGTTGGTTGTACTTCGCTGACATGAATTGGACACTCTTAGTTAACTCCTCTATTTTGCCCCTAGTGTCGGCACTTTCCGTTGTAAAATCCCTCCGTATATCATTTAGCAGTTGAGACAGTGAATCTTCAAGCTTTTTATTAAAATACTCTTTTAGTTCCTCTAAGCTGTTGGTGGCTGTATGCTCGGTTAGTTGGTGTATATTCTTTTGTTGCGAAGGGGTACTTGAGCTTTCACCCCGTTTTTCAGCGTTTTTACACTCTAAACACTTCCAAGCCGCTTTGTGAGCCTTCGATTCCTTAAAAAAGTTTTCAGTCGACACACCTAGACACTGATAATGATATGCTGAATTGCACTTAGTACAAATTTTTTGTTCGGTTGATTTTATTTGTTTTGAGCATATGCTACACGCATTCATTTTTTTAGTTTCCTGTAGTCTGGGAATTTTTAATAGTTTGGCAACACTATCAATGTGTCAGATTCAATATTGTCAGGTGTCAGTTGATTTTGACAGTGCAGTAGAAGTGAAGTTGAGGGTATTTTTTGACGTTGCAGTTCCAAGCAGAGTTATTGTTTAACATCAAGGGTATAAAAATATTCCTTATCTCTTGTTCGTTACGGTTTTTGCAGAAAAGAAATGAAATTGCAAACGATATCACAGGCACTTCGCAGGTTGCACTTCACTTTGTAAATGACTGGAGTTCGATATTTCAATGATTTCTATTTTTAAAACGAAATGATAGCGGGACTGGATGTACACTGTGGCAGGGTTGCCAGAATGATCTCAAATTTTTTGTTATTCCAATGCCGAATCGAACCTACGACGTCCGAGTCGAGTGCCAATCTCTAACCACTAGACCATGGAGGCTGTTAGATAAGTAATATTTATAAGGGAAGCCGAAATGATGTCGAGTTGTATACACGCCTCGCGACTAGACTACTACAGCAGACTATAGTTACGTACCGGTGTCGGTGCGCGCAGTCTCTCTGTCCAAGTCCTTGGCCAAAGCCGCCAGTAGTGCCTGGTGCGCGTCCAGCAGCTGCAGCGCTGGAGCGCCGAGTCGGGAGGCGCTAGAGCACAGCAGCTCTTCGGAAAGTAGGGTGAATACTTCCGTAGCCAGTGTTATGTACTGTCAAGAAAATTACATGTGAAAAATTAAAAAAAAAAAAACAATACAATATAAGTCATTAGATCTTGACTGTATCTTAAAGCATTATATTTTTTACTAGCTTTTACATTATCCCGCGGGACCACTACTTCTTCAGAATAAAAAATATCCTATGTCCTTTCCCGGGACCCAAAGTATGTCTATACCAAATTTCATAAAAATCGCTTCAGCGGTTAAAGCTTGAAGAGGTAACAAACAGACAGACTTTCGTATTTATAATATTAGTATAGAAGTATAGATAGGCTGTTGCTTTAAATTTAGAAACCGTCTAACTCATTGGGATTAAATTTAGCAGCATGACATACAAGCTACCTGTTCGAGCTTTCGATCGAACAGTTCAACATATTATATAATATATAATACAGATAAATAAAATTGAAGTGTCTGTTTGTAATTTCAAATTAACAGCTTTTCACTTAATGCATATGAAAGTATATTCGGTACTTACAGTAAAATACCAATTTTTAAAATTTTTGTCTGTCCGTCGTCTGTCTGTCGGTCTGTCTGTCTGTTTGTTCCGGCTAATCGGCTGGACCGATTTTTACGGGACTTTCACTGGAAGATAGCTGATGTTATAAGGTCTAACATAGGTTACTTTAATTTTAGGGTTCCGTTTAAAAAAATAGGGTTCCGTATCCGTTAATTCTATGCAAACGAAATTGCGGGCATCAGCTAGTATTATATAAAAATGTTGAGCTGTTCAATTGGTTCTGTATCAGATGTCGCCACGAATCCGTCCGATTACTCTGTCGTGACAGCTCGTTACCAATCATTATGCCATAAAACCATTTAATTATTTCCTCCGTGGACCAGTTACCATAATAGTTAATTATATTAAATCAGTGTAGTGCTTAGTGTATAATAAACCAGTACAAACAGTACTCTTCTTTCGACTTTATCAACCAAATCGACCGCTTGGATAACCCTGAACCACATCAACTATGTGCTACTACCCCCGAATCCCCATCCCTCTACACTAAATTTCAAAATGTACAATTAAGAAGTTCCAAGGTGGAAGCCAATAAAATACACTCACAGAATATGGCTCAGCCTTATCCGGTACTATTGTATTCGGTGGTCGCGACGTGGGCGGCTGCATGGTAGAGGAGGGCGGGGCGCGCGCGAGCCCCGCCTCCACCGCGTCCGGAGCGACGAGCGTCGACTCGAACCACAGACCGAATAAAGGCTCGCTGTCTACTGGAACAAAGTGCATGTTGTGAACAAAAACAACCACAGTGTTGATAACAACATAATGTAGTATTTATAAAATAACATGTATTATTAAAATATATAATCATCAATTTTTTTTTTTTTTTATTCAAAGTTGGTATTATTATGCTCTTTTTGAACGTCGATATACATGATGCCTACCACCGGTTCGGGCGGTAACCCTAACACTAACCCGGCGAGAAGAACCGGCGTATGAAACTCGCGCGGGGCCACCTTTTACCAAAAAGATGGAAAATTGTTCTTTTAGAATAAGAAAAGTATATAACAATGTTATGACTAAAACCAGGCCTGTCTCACTCCCCGTGTAGGTATAGAAAATGCAAGTACGCGCGGCATCCCGCTCTGCGTGGACAATCAGTAGGGACTTACATGCGAGCAGTGAGAGACGTACGCGCGAGATTTGTTCGCAATTATTATAATTTTACGTATTATTTTAAAAGTGAGTATAATGGGTACTATAATATTATAAATATTAAATAACAATATTATTATAAATATAGTTTGAGCTAATGCTATTAGTTGAGATTTTGAGAACCAATATTAAGTTTTTAGGTGGCTCCTGAACTACCTGTTCGCGTCATAAACTGTCATTCCGATGCAATGTGAATTGTGATACGATTTGAAAAGTAATTTGTTGACAAAAGTACCTAGAGTAATAGTAAGGCGGCGTGATTCAACATCTTTGAGTAATATCAGGCCGTAAAGGTATCGAAAACGCTTACGTTTACACTTTATGCATAACTACTTATACGTAGGTATGCGCGAATTTATTAAAGTACCTAACACCTACCTTAGGTTTACTTGGCAAGTAATTCGTTCACTAAAGTATAGTAGGTAGGTACTAGAAAAAAAAGTTGTATTTAAATAAATTATTTTCTAAACGGCGACAACCCCGATTTCGTCACAATTATGCGATATGAATAAGAGTTATGCGATAGAAAGAGACGCAACTTGTAGGTAAATATAATCGTAGGCGATCGCGCGCTGCACAAGGTGAATTGAACTTAATGGTATAGTAGTAAGAGTCCCTATTTCTTCTAATGACTCTTCGAAGTGGTGCTTCTGTGGTAACTAATATCTATTCTGTGCTAAAACTACATAACAAGAGTACATAGAAGCAGCCGCAGCCGCCAGCAGATAATAAATAAACAAGTTAATGTGACAAATCCGCTTGTGGCAATATGATAGTCTAGATTGCAACATCTGTTCCCCGAAGTAACTTTATGAGGATATATGTATGTTAGTTACACAAATAATAATGCAGATTGAAAATGATATCTCATGATATTTCATTAAGATGTGCTGACAAAGAAATATCTTAAAAATCTCAATAAATGGTATTTTTCATTCTAAGGTATTTAATTATTACGGTATCCAAAAATGTGTAATATAAATTAATATTATTTTAGAGGAACTTTACCATCGTCAGTTTCCGAATCCTCGGAGCACAGTATCATATCCTGGAAGTAGACAGTGGAGTCCGAGCGGTCGGGGTCATTGTCGTGCTGCTTCTGCACCACCGCCCGTTTCAGGTTCGTCGCTTTGCGGTAGCACACCACTCCCAGTGCTACCATCAACTGTCAGAAAAAAATTACATAAATATTTGAATTTTACAAAATCTGTATGAGATACACGAGGGACTCGTTTAATAAAGGCTCAGACTCTTATCAACAAAAACTTTAGCATAGATACGACTTTTTACTTCCATATAAAAAGCATAAATAGCGTCAATAAAAAAAAACAGTTATATCAATTATATGGTTTAGATTTTGTTGTTACATCTATATTATAGATATACATTCTATTTCAAAATTATTTTTTTAAACCATTAGATAGCTAAAGGATCATATATATCATTACGCTAAGTAACGTAAAACGCCGCCATTTTGAGGTAATTGTGCTGGTATCGTCACTCCATACCTGATGTAGCGGCGCGGCGGACGCCAGCCGTAGTTCACGCTCGAGCGCCGCGTGGTGCGCGACCACGTCAAGCGGCGCGGCCACCCCGCCGCCGGCCTGTCCCGCCCCCAGCGCGTCCAGCCGTCCGTCCGCCAGCAGCGCGCCCGTCCATGCCAGACAGCGGCCGCCCAGCGCCACCCACACCGCGCCCAGACCTTGTTGCCTGGAGGATACATAGTATTTCATCTTATTAAGCAGGCCTCAATTACCTGTTTTACTAAACTTACAACTTTTACTAAGGTGTCACTTAATAGAGATTTTGACAGAAAATATATGGACTTTATATCAAAACCTCTACTAAGTAACCCTTTAAGTAAGCATTAAATGTCTCAGAGTGCGGCTTTTAAAGTGCTAAATCACTAGCATGCTCACTTACAATTTTATTGTTTGGCGAATGTTTATTTTGTTCAAAGTTGTGTTATTTTAGAAAAGACTGATTAAAAATGTGAAAGTTTGTGAGGATGGCTGGATGGATGGATAGATGTTTGTTACTCTTTCACGCAAAAACTACTGAATGGATTTCGATGAAACTTGGGATGGTAGTAGTTTAAGCTCTGGGTTACATAATACAATTAGGCTATTTTTTATCCCGAAAAAGTACAGTGTTCCCATGGACTACTGTATTTACTCCTCTGAAACATACATAAACTTAGAACGTAGTAGAGATCGTCTAAGCTGAAATGACGCGCCCCACCTCCACATTTACTTACACAAGCAAATTCAAAATACACATAAACATGCAATTATTATTGGTCGTTCAGTTGCCAGTTATCAAACGTAGGAGCATGCATCATTCTCGGATTTGTTGTCCAACTAGTTTAGTAGATCGTGAACTTGCGACAGGAGAGGACGTCTTTTTCTATACAATGTGACGGCGCTGCTCCATAGAGCAAGCGTTATCGGATTTATCACCCGACTAGTCGGCCGTCATGTGCACATACAAATCATACTTCACCGAATAATGACACTCCCACACAGATGCAGTGCCGTTATTAATATTCGCACTCACACTTATAAATAAAGTAATTAAGTAGTGGGGCGCGTCATTTCAGTTTAGACAATCTCTAGTTTCCTACAACTTGGTTGTAGTTTTAAATAACTTTCTAATCTCTATAATTTACTCGTCTCGAACATAAACTTGGAACGCAGTAGTTTCCTACGACTTGGTTGTAGTTTTAAATAACTTTCTGATCTCTATAACCATTTAAACCTAAATAAAATCGATAACGCTCACATTTTGGTTAAGTTGTAAGGCCGGGACGGCGTCTTAGCAGGGCTCTTCCCGGTCGCAGTCGGCACAGGCGCGCCGGCGAGCGCATGATGCAGCCCACACAGCAACATCCAAGAGCCGATCATCAGGTGGTTTTGATACACCTACAAAAATAGAGCTTAGTCCATTAGCAAAAAAAAATATATATACCAGATTTAGACCTTATTACAAAGGCAATAAAGCACAAAAGTAGTACACGGGACCGGACGGGTTGGTGTCTATACGTTTGAATGAATGCTTGTAGTACATAATCCTACTACAATTTTAAATGTAAAAGTATACGCAAAAACAAACTAAACAGATTATGACGAAATTTGGTATGGTAGTAGTTTAGGCTCTCGGAGCCGCGGGAAGAAAGCTGGTGAGTTGTTATTAACAAACTTCCAAAAAAGAAGTTCATCGTATCATGATAATTTTATATAATTTTACAGGTTGAAGGTATTCTACAAATTGAACAGTCAACTTATCTTTAAAAATGTTTTACTTACATATCCTCCAGCGCGTGTAGATTGTTTGAATGTTGTTCCAATTGTGTTGTACAGACTGAGTGCACCTTCCACTAGAGATGCAGTCTCTTGTTCACTCTCTTCATCAGATGGGTGAATTGAAGCCTATAAACAAAACTACATTTTAGTATTGCAATTTTTATTTCTATGTAAATGTACAAAGGCGGCCTTTGATATGGGTTGATGATAAATTTTCAGTTACTAGTAAGTACACTACGGCCGCTGTATCTTGACGGGTCTGAACATAGGCTCTGCGAACTTTAGCGCATGTACAACTCGTGAAGAAAACTGTTATTGTATTATTTTTATATACCTGTGTACTAATAAAATTTCCCTAATACAGTTGACCAACTAGTACAAATAAAATAAATACGAAAACACTTAGAAACAGTTATTGCGCAACCTTCTGCGCGAAGTTCAGACTCGCCAAGATACATCGGCCGCATTGTACATAATATTATAATGAAGTAAGTATTAAGCCATACTAGTTTCACTGAACATCCCTATCGTATGAAGCTGGCAAATCGCAGAGGGAGCCACTTCTAAAGAAGAAGAAGAATATAAAAGTTACATGTGAAGTGGCACAAAGCAGCCACGCGGCGGCGATGTCGCTCAGTGTGGTGATGCGCTCCGGCGTGAACGGCTCGAGGCACGGCAGCGACAGCGCCAGCTGAGTCACGTGCACCTCGTTCACATGGAGGTGGAGCCTGGAACATGTTTATTTTAGTTGGCAACATAACCTAAAATTTGGCCAGGAATTCAATGTGTGACATTGTCGTTTTTGTATTTCCTCCATAAATTTGTGTTATTTCGGTTCTTAATGAATGAATTGGTAGAATATTAACCATTAAATATTCGTTACCATGCACAAGTGTGGGCAAGTGGTACAACTACAAAAAAACGTGTTATTTTGCCAAAACTTTCAGTAAAGCTTCTACCACTTTACTGAATCAACTGATTTGACTCATTGACTGCACTGACTATTTATTTCGGCTTTAACTAGACTTTACACTTGAAGGTATATAAATACGGTACCCTCCTTTATAACTTGACACTGGCAAATGGTTTTAAGCCGTAACGCCATCAATAAATAAATTAAAAAAAAACTAAAAATAGAGCAAAGTACTTAGCATCCAGCTTACAATAATTTACAAAAATCAAAAATATTACAAGTAAACAAAACATTAGTAGTCTTTTACACTATAAGAGAAATTCAATTTTGGATAATGTGCAACAAAATAAATTAATCACATACTATCAATAAACTCTCATCATGATAAAAAAAAACTCATTTAGAACTTTTATCTGTATTGAATTTTCTATTTTGTTCTAAAAAATTGAAATGCATAATTGCATTATTATATTCAATATTTTTAAATATTATTCTGCCTAAACGTCTTGACATAAGCAGAAGATCATATGCCCAAAATATCCGTACATGATTTTGAACAACCTTTTGTATTATATACTAACAATGATCCTTCAGTATTGAAAGGTGGTGAAGAAGCTGTCTCTTTAGCCCGTTGCCAGCGCATCAGATACCGTTGGAAGCACGGCAAAGACGAACAGAACTTGAGAATAGTGGCACCAGCTCCGAGTTCCATCAACAAAGATGTGCATGTTGTGGCCATCCATTTCTAAAAAGAAAACTCTATTGAGTATTTTTTTTTCCATTTCTAAGTCTCATAACAAAAGAGCAATAACATAATAGATAACTATTATATATGAATAATAATAACTGATATTAATCAATTCCACACCTAAATTCCAGAATTAACAGTTTTTTTAAACACACTATAAAAGCATTTACTATTTTAAAATTACTTTCTTTGTAGTATTTCATATTTGTTCATACAATTTTCTTCAAAACTTAATATACTTTCAGCTAAAATTTAATTCAGACCTTCATATCCATAGCAGCTGTTTGTGATGAACTTCCATCTTTGGATTCCAAGCTATCCTTGCTAGATTGTCCCGATACAGATTGACTTGGCAATATGGAAGTTAGTGGGTTTCGGAGAGGCATAGTAAGTTGTTCCAGTAACGCATCCGATCGCCTCTGTGTGGTAGACGGAGCTTGCTTCTCCGCAGCAGTTGTTTGTGAAGATAATGATGTTATCGGGCTCGGTAGCACTGAAGATTTATTGCTTAGTGTCTCTGTAAATTAAAAGGGTCTTTTTAGATACATTCTTTTGAATTTTAAAGAAAGGTAGAAATAACAAAAGATTAATTCAAGAAAATAATTCAAGAAAATTTAAAATAAATTTTCTTGAATTATTTCCAGACATTATTTTTCTTGAATTCTATATTGGCACAAAATAAAACTATCATAAATGTTTTTGACCTACCTGCTCCATTAGCATTTGGTATAGCTTTGGTAGCTTTCAGCATTGTCAGCAGAGATGTAAGTATTACCAAATCCGATTGTTGGTATCCTCCATTTTCAAGACCGCATAGTCCCATTATTGGTAGCAGTAACTGAAAATGTTTTAAATATTATTATACCTTTAAATAGTATTGAGAGACAAAACAGATGATTGCAATCTTCTACTAAAAGTTTTGTTTGTTTGTTTACATTGAATAGGCTTCAAAGCTATAGAGTAGACCACAGTGAAGAACTCAATTCATAGATTTTTATATGAAACATGTACAGTTCCCGCGCGATTTTCTTTTTCACGTACGAAGTCACGGGAAACATCTAGTAACTAATAAGTAACTAAGTAAGTAACTCTTAAAGATACTTTGATAAACTTCTTTTTCAGTACCTTTTCATTACAATAAAATAGAACATACCTCCTTTTCAGAAACTCCTTGGGTGGAATTGTTGGAATTAGTTTCTGAGAGCTTCTTAAGAATTTGTCTGAGAATAATCCTAAATGCATCACGAGCTGTAGTAAGCTGATCAGTTGGTACTGCAAGATTAAAAAAGTGTGTAAAAAGAAGGTTGATTTGAAATAATCTAGATACAGAGTATTATTTATACGTAAGGGACCGTCCATTAATCACGTGATGTTTTTAACAACTTTTTAGACCCCTCCCCTCCCCCTGGTGATACGTGGTGAGGTTTTATACTACCCCCCCTCCCCCACCTAAGATCATGTGTATTTTTTTACATAGTAAGCAGGTCATATTTGAAGAAAAACTTTAACTTAAAAAACAATTTAATCGAATAATTTAAGCAATTAAAAACTATACGAGTCACTTAAACAACACTATGAATCTACAACCGATAATAATTTCGGTATGCAGACTAGATTTGAAAATTAATACACGTGATGTCTCCTTATACCCTATGGGTAGGAGCCCATGGTGATACTTGGTGATTTTTTTCGGACCCCCCCCCCCCCTCCCCCTTTAGGCATCACGTGATTAATGGACGACCCCTAACTCTGTTTCCCTTGAAAACAGTGAGATGAGTATAATACGGTATAAAAGAAAAAAAGTTAAGCTATCTTTAGTTCACACTAGTGATGTAACAAATGTCTTTTTTTAGCATTCGCGAACGCCAATGTGAATATCTGCTACCGACATTCGCGAATGCGAATATTCAGTTTTTGTTCATATTGTCAATGCGCCAATTTGTCTATGGCTTGGCGGCACTCGCGTTCGAACAAGGTTCGATATGGGTTCGTTACGTTCGTAAGTATCTTCCAAGTATTGCCGAGTTCATACAAACTCATCTATGATCTAAATAGTCATTCATTCCGCTCCGCTCACTCAAACTTAAACTCAACATTTTTATTTCCATGTAGGTTATGATATAACGCTTATAGAATTGTCCTACATATTGCCTACCACCGCGCACCGGTTCGGAAACTAGCCCGGCGAGAAGAACCGGCGTAAGGAACTCGCACAATTAGCGAACTCGCTATTGTTTTCTGATATTCATATTCGCAAAACATTCGCAAAAATTTTGCGAATGCGAATATACAAAAATGTGCGAATATTCGCGAATGCGAATGCGAATATTCGTTACATCACTAGTTCACACCAAGATGGACGTAGTGCACCATTTTTAAAATAGCAATTCAAAATTAAACTTTATTTACTACACGACAAAGTGTTACATGCATGTTTCATTGGAAGAGTTCAAATTGAGAGTTCCACCACTCCCTGCAGCTGTGGACCTCGCTTTTAATTAATATTTTTGTGTTATTATATAATATAATGTTCTTGTTTTTTTTTACAGTATCAACACAATTTTTTAGAAAAGCTGTTATTATTCTTTTTTTATTCTTTTCCTTCTTAAAATTTAAGATTTAGGTGGAATTAACATTTTAAGATTATACTACTTACAATTGTTAGCATTGACGTTGATGAAGTGTGCTGATAAACACGCAAGGCAGGTGTAGAACAAATCATATGTGTCTTCATGATTGAGAAATTCATTTTCGCTGTAACAAAGCACTTCAGAGTTCAGACTATTAAAGGGTTTCAAACAAAGTTTAAAGAAATTTTAGGGCCGATTTTTCAATCGTCAGATAACTCTTACCTGAGGAATAAATATGTGACATTGACATATTTTTCATACAAAATCTGTCAAAGTTACATATTTATTCCTCAGATAAGAGTTATCTGACGATTGAAAAATCAGCCCTTAATCAAATAAAGAGGGTACATAAAGTATTGCATAACAATCATGCAAATGTATGTGTTATTTTATATTTACACAACTCTGGTCTAGTATGTCACAATACTGTCAAAATGCTAAACATGGGAGAGCCATACCTCTGCACAGATGGGCCAGCTCAACCAAATAAATATCTGATCCTTACAGATAACCAACATGAAATAATGCTTGTGTTGTGTTACTAAAGGCCCAAGGGCGGTTGGGGATTTAAGAGGAACAGGAATTCATATGCGCAACACTAAAGGGGTATAACGCGGTTCAAATGAGAATAGGAACGTCAATGACCCTTATCTGTCAAATATCACTTGAACAGTGCGATTTTCAGAAAAACTTATGTGCATATAAATAATAATTGTCTTGCATCGAATTTAAATAACAACGTTGAATAGTAATCAATTATCTAAACATAAATTTAACTATCATAACACTCTAAATTCGAAACAATATGGCGCCGACTCGATCCTATTCTCATTTGAACCGCACTATAACAAGTATAACTCCTGTGGTGTTGCAAATATCCATAAGTAGCGGTAATCGTTTACCATCAGGCGACACATCTGCCCGTTTCCTGGTCCATTTCATAAAAAGATATGTAATAAGAGAAGACAAAAAATAAACATTGGTAAAAGAAGAGTATAAAGAAAGTTCTAGTAAAGTTGTTAATATAACTGCCAACGAGTGATTGAATCAAATATAAAAACAAAACGTATGACTAATAGGCTAGGAACAAGCGGTAAGTATATAATAAAGATTTTTAAGTAGGTATACACTATGTTCCAAAATCGTCGGATTTTACTAGGATAAATAAGGGCTAAGTTAAGGGACTGAATTTATGCCTCATCAGTTATTACAAAAGTACCTTCTGGTCTAGTAAATAGACACAAGATAGCAATAAATAAATAAATAAAATTATAAATAAATAACAAACTAATACAGGTATCGTAGAGACATAAGATTATATATAAAGAGACTTGAACGTACCTTTTGATAATCGCTTGAATGATTTCTACGGCATCATTTTTTTCAAAAAATGGGCCGTACAAAGCAGTTAAAATCGGTTTAATTGTAGTTGACCATTCTATATTTCCTCCTGAAGCAGCCATTTTCATGAATGACTTCTCGAAAAATGATTTCAAGATTTCGTGAATGTTTGACGTTGACAATGACAGAATGCATCGGTGTCTTTTTTTTTTAGATGGCGTTTGGCTCCAAGAAGTATTGCCAAGAAGCATAAAGAACATGCTTCATGATTAAAAAAAAAAACAATGTCAATTGTCAGTGTTGTGTAGAGGTGTAAAAGTAACGAAAAAAGCGTCGGGTATGCTTATGTATTCGTTTCTTTATCAATTGTACTCGTTACTATAGTATCATTGAGCATACTTGATCCTAGATCGTTACGTTACTTGTTACTTCTGAGTTCTGATACAACATACGTTACTCACGTGTAACGTGAATTGCACGGCCGGTATCACAATATCGACTGTTGATGCACGTACATAATGTACTTTTTTTCTCGCTGCGAAAAGCAGATATTATTAATAAAAAATTTGGGAGAGTTTTTGCCGGAAATGTCAATCAGTGATGTAGTGTGTATTTGTGTTTCTTTCAAAATATTGGTAGAATATTATCCATTAGATTTTGGACTACACGATTTAGAAATACGGTGATGAAAATTTGAACGAATATTCCCATTTCCCGCCTTTTAACTTGACACTGGGAAATGGATAAAAGCCGACACCTTAAAAGAATATTAATAATAAACATTTGTAGGCAAAGAAAGTGTAGGCATGCATAGGAATGATAACTGGACCGAGTACTATGATCCAAAAAACGAGCCGAGCGAGAGGTTGGAGGAGAGGCCGTGTGTCCCTTTCTAGTAGGGTGACAATAATATTTTCTGCTGAGTGAGATAAACTTCAAAACCAATATTGTGAAACACTGAATGACATATAGCTGGGGCTTATAAAAGTCGACGAGATTGAATCGTAAAAGTATAAAGGTTCAAAGTGACGGCTGCATATTATAATATGAAACAGATTTTTATGTAATTCTCTCATCTCTGCCTTACTTTAACACTATTGAGCCATTTTTTCGCATTTCTTCATTGTTGGGAAATCTATAAAAACCTTACTCGACTACACATGTCTGTGTAGTCGAGTAAGTGTGTAATCAGCGGACAATCCAGAATCGCGCCATCGAAGTTTCTGGAGTTTGGAAGTATATAATATACGACAGCTGAAATGAATACAAGTGGGCTTCGGCCTGACCAAGCATACCATCTCGCTCGGTCGGAGATCTCCCTTTGGGGCTACCACTATAATGACCGGTCAGCAAGCAGAGCACATCTTTCCTGGTCAGCATGTAGCATCGGCCCCGCACGGCAGCACTCCGACTCACTGGAGCCCGTGCAGCAGCAACGCAGTTCCGACTCACTGGGTCTTTCTCCACTGGCACTGCCGGCCGTTTTAATGTCACTTATATACTAGAATAACTTGACTAAAATTACATTTAACTTACTAATGTTACTAATGAACGAAATATTGCAATCAGCTTAGCTTTCACTTCGACAAGACAATACACAAATTTTTTTCACAATTTTGACTGGTAAATCGTCAATTAAATAATAAAAACATAGTTACGGGGATACAGTAAGTAAAAATTATAAAAAGTTTTCAATTTTAATATTATCCGGTGTTCAGCGTAAAATATGTGTATGACACATATTTTACGCTGAACACCGGATTGCGCCATTGCGTATCTATTGTCTTGCGAATTATACCATCTAAAAATAAAAGAAGGAAGATGATTTAATGTAAACTGCATTTTTATTTAGTATTAAATGACTAAGTCTGATTTTTTAATTAGAATATAATATAGTAATAAACATATTTTGTTAATCTACACTAATATTATAAAGAGGAAAACTTTGTTTGTATGTTTGTTTGTTTGTTTGTTTGTAATGAATAGGCTCAAAAAGTACTGGACCGATTTCAAAAATTCTTTCACCATTTAAAAGCTACATTATCCACGAGTAACATAGGCTAAATTTTATTTTGGAAAAAAATAGGGTTCCGTAAGATATTTGGGTTTTTCGGACACAAGGCGTAAAAAATCAACCAGAAAAGTTACTTATTTTGCGTACGCTGCCTAAACTATAAAATATATAACCATAAAATGTTCTAATTAATTGTAGATCTTATAAATATCTACAAAAACGTCCGCGACACACTATACCTATCTATGTCGAGTGAGACACAACAACTATTTTTTTATTTAGAAATCTTGAATTTTTTTGGACTACATTGAAACGCGTTTATTTTACTTACGCTATTAATCCTTACCAAATTAATTATTTCATCACTAAGTACAGTTTATATAGATAATATTTGGTCTTTTAATGATTAAAATTGGATGTTTGGTTTTGAAGTTATGGCGAAATTAAAATAATACGATTTCTGCTGCACGGCCCGTTGCGAAGTGGGCGTCGTCGTCGCCAAGGCATGCGAGTATATATCTATGAGTAAATTTTTTGTTTTGTGTTCGTTGTAACTATGATGGATAGATACTTGAATAACTATTTATTTAGTGATTGTTGTATTGTTAGTCCTGAAGAGTATAGGTATTAGGGTGGAGCGAAAAAATTTTTTTAGCATTTCGAGCTTCTAAGAGTCATAAGTTTATGCCTTTTAAGCTCAAACATACACCTGTAAAATATTATTTGAAAGAAATGAGTATAACTACCTCCGAAAGGTCATTGAACTTTTACAAAACTCAAAATTTACGCAGGAGTTGGTAATTTATTTTTTCTATAAAACATTGATAAACTTTTTCTTTTTATCATCTCAATTAATCGGAAATACATTGTATTTTAATAATAAAAAACCAGCCAAGTGTGAGTCGGACTCGCACACCGAGGGTTCCGTACATAAGTATATAAGTAAAAGTTCACCCATCACGACAATCGAGTCATAGTAGGGGTAGTAAGTTTAAAATTATTAAAAATATTTTTATTATATGATGTAAATAAAAATTAACGGTATTCGCAATTTTTCCTTTATCTGTACTATAAGATGTTGCTTCGTACCAAATTTCAAGATTCTGAGTTCACGGGAAGTACACTGTACGTTTTGACCTTGCGAGTGTCGAAATTTTGCAGAAATTTGCGAGATTAACGGCTGTATCTTTTGATTGCGTTGGCTTAGAAGTTTGATTTTCTCACAGCTCTAAGCGACAGTAAACCTGAGTATTTGATATAAATTCCAGCTTAATACCTTCACGCGTTCCTGAGAAAAAGGGTCTTGACAGACAGGCGGACGGACAACAAAGTGATCCTATAAGGATTCCGTTTTTTCCATTCGTGGTACGGAAACATAAAAATAAAAACAAGGCAAAATAGTACCAACAAGGAGTGCGAGGGGGTTCAAATCGGGCAATAAAAAATAAAGGGATGGTATTCTCGATTACAGCATTTTTAGAACAGTAAAGTATAAATTCCCAAAACAGACCGTTATGGCAATCGGTTGTAACAGAACGAATGTCCATATTGGGAAGAATGGAGGTATTACAAGGCTGCTCGTAAAATAGATTAATAAACCACTTTGTTAGTGTAAAGTGGATAATTTCTTTCTCTAATAAAAATATTACCAGTAGTAAAATTTTAAATAATTGAAGGAGGTAGCAAACCTGAAATGCCCGACGATCTAAGTACAGACAGACCAGAAGTACTTGCATAGAATTTTTTCAGCAATCATTACAGCCACTTTTCCTGACGATTTAGGACACAAGTCTCTAGGAAAATTGTCTCATGCGGGCTGGCTCACGCGTGCTAATATTTTTTTGGGTTTTTACATAGAATACTTTTCATCCCGTTCCCGAGGGACTAAAAATCGAGAACGACTGTACCGATTTGGCTTATTTCGGTCTTGAAATAATTGTGGAAGCTTAGGGAGGTTTAATGAGTGAGAAATGTTGGAAAAAGTGTTGGTTGTGGGAGTAGGTGTAGGACAAAGACGTAGGTTGCACTATAGGTGTAGTTATTTATTTATTCCAGTTCATATTTAAGACAGAACAACGTGTGTCGCGACAGCTAGTTAATAATAAACCTTATTGTAAAGATAGTTCCCGCCACTTATTCAAGATCATATTTTCGTAACGATACTTACCAGATAATTTAAAAGGTATCGTAGACACTGTAATTAAAAGGAACGGATATTTTGCGCATGCCGACAACTTATTAGTGCCTATGATAACTGATGAACGAAAACACAGGTATACGTGAGGTGGCTACCCGGCGTATTTAGAAGCAGTGGCGTATAATTTCAAAGGCTTTTTGACGTACCAAAATTTATTTTAATGCATCAAATTATATCAATATAATAAATTAGCAAAACGAGACAATTGAACCACCAATTTTTTAAAACTTGTCGACGACGAAATTTCCAATATTGTTCAGTCTGGTGGCGAGGGTCAGCTATCATTTTTGCGTCTTATGTCCATACCCAGTCTGTAGAGCAAGCTGTGATGATCACAACAGAAGCAGCTATGTCTCAATGTACGAAGAAATCGCGGCTAGGTGCCATATTGGCAAAATTAGAATCAAGAGCCAAAATGCCAAAACTTGATACAAAATGTCATTTTAAACCAAACTAAAGGTGTTCCTACTATTTCTTTTTTAAGTTACATTTATTTCTTTTTGCATTTATTATATACTTACTTATCTGATTATTGTATTGTGTATTATTTCACGTCTATTTTTCCGTAACTTACAATTAATATAGATTTGAACAAAGAAGTCAGTATTTTCAAGAATTTCGGAACTTCAGAAGTGATTCGGAGGTAGAAAGCCATTTTTAATTATTACTAAATTTGGCATGTGTTTATGTTTTTACATAAGGCATAAATCCCTCGCACTTAGAAATCAAAATAATAAAAAAAAAATTTCGCCATACATTCGTGCTCCACCCTAATAGGTATTTCATATGATAAAAGTATACCCATCTACTTATTTCATTGAGTTTTAGTAGGTACCTATATTAATTTGTATCTGTTTGTTTTGACTAAATTTCGCCCGTTTTGTTAGAGGTTTAAAGACATTCTGTAGTATTAGTATCAGTATTGTACCCGTGCGAAGCCGCGCCGGGGCGGGTCGCTAGTATAAAAAAAGTACACTCGTTTTAGCGATTTTTTAAGTTACTTTTTATAAATACCAAAATTTGTCTGGTTGGCACGCAAGAACGAGCCACACGGCCTCCCTTCTGACTATCTCCATGAAGTATAGATACTATCAGTCTTATTAATAAAATTATTTACACCACGGATTAGCTAATCCAACATGGCTGTCTCTGTCAGATACTTTGGAACAGTCACTTGATAGACAAAGAGAGCGATTTGGATTTGCTTATCCATGGTGTAAATATTTTTATTAATAAGGGTGCAGGAGTCCGAACGGTATAGGCTTTTCCATAGTATTTATGTACACAATAATAGACGATCAGATCTTAGTTCTCTTTTCTGCCACTTTCAAGTGCTAAAATTTGTTACCGAGTTTTGCCAATACTATTATTTATTACAATTATTTTTAAATTACCGTTAGGCAATTACCGTATTCTACGGTATCCATACTTCGTGAACAGTTTCTAAGAATTTCCTAAAACTTTTATTTCATTACATTTAAATCCAGGTTTCTCATAATATTTTTTTCCAGAGCTGTCAATAGCAACATAACTTCCCGCGTAATTTCAAACGAGTGCTTTTTTTACTGGGACGCGCTCTACCGGCAAAAAATCTGTCCCCTACATTGAGACCATTATTTTAATATTACGTTCGGACTCGTACTTCGTGAATATCTCGATCGGCTTGGATTTGCCTCTATGATACGTGCATTGTGAAATACACTCTATTACCTTGAAATACAGTTCTTTTTAGCAAGTACAAAATTCGGAGTCTTCTTTCTAGTTGTATTAGTACTAGTTCCATTAGTGTAGGTAGGTAGGTATTTTCGTTTTTGTATGGAAGTGATATATTCATATATCTGTAACGTAGTAACTATTTATTAATCTGTGCCCATACTACGAAAAATACGTGTTATGTAATGTATTCGTGTGTAACGTCATTACTCGGTACTAGATGGCGCACCCGTTACTCAGTAGTCAGTACCGAATACATGCGATTTGCAATTTTGCACATCTCTAGTGTTGTGACGTAATTTGTATGTTGTCGTGAAATAGGATTTTGATTTTTCTTCGTTATTTTTGGAAAGAAAAAGACATATTAAATAATAAAATGTCTGAAACAACATCGCCGGCTAATCAAGCAGTAAAACGTAAAATAGATGATGAAAATGACAAAGATCAAACAAGTAATAATTATTACAAACTAACCTTATTATATTGGCTACACCTATAGGTTTTTACTCAAGTTTGTTATTTCAGATGGTCCGCTAAAAACTTTGAAGACCATACAATGCCCTTATTTGGACACTATAAACAGACATGTGCTAGATTTTGATTTTGAGAAATTGTGTTCTATTTCCCTAACAAGGATCAATGTGTATGCCTGTTTGGTTTGTGGGAAGTATTTTCAGGTATGTACTCAGTTTATTTTTATTATTCTTATTCTGTCTTAAGGTGGGTTTAGACCAAAAGAACATAGAGCAAGAACTACACAAGAACATTCTTTTGTATTCCTTTAATGTAAACGATAATTCGTTAAGACATAGTTTACATCATTTACACTAATCATTCTGAACAAGAACAATAAGAACAAGAAATTTTGCTCTTTATATGAGAATCATTTAGACCAAATGAGCGAATGCTCATTGCTCATTTGCCAACGATAAGTAGTACTGTTCACACTCTGTACCGCAGCCGCTAGAACACTAGAATCCCTTTGAAGAGCCTCAAGTAGCGAGCACGTCCGAATACGAAAGAACGCTCTAAGCAACTGTTTGTGCGCTCTTGCGTCGGTTATACCAAACGAGCAAGTGTTCTTAGTCTACCAAATTACCGGCGAACACATGGCGAATACACTAGAACAACGAAAGAATGCCCGTTGTTTGTTTACATCAAAAAAGCTTTACTAGAATGAGCATTCGCTCGCTTGGTCTAAACCCACCTTAACTAAAGGATTATCTTATAAGTCTGTGAAAATGTGTGGTGTTTGTTTCTTTTTTATAATCTTAATCATATTGTCGCTGAGTTAAAAAATCAATATTTCTGTAAATAATAACTGTTTTAGTGTAAATAGTAACGTTTTGTGTATATAAACTTCCAAAATGACAGTGACAGTGTTTTCCACGAAAAACAATAAGTAATTAAAAACAATTACTAAAAAGTGTCTCAAGACTATTAGTTGGTGATTTGTGTGCTTAAAATGAACTATACTAGTGCTTAGTACTTTATATAGTGTTACGTGTACCCCCTAGATATCAAGTTATTTTAAATAAGACTCAAAACAGACATTAAAGTTAAAATTATACATTTTATAAGAACAAAGAAAATTCAAACACTACCAAAACCGTTACATGGAAGAAAGTTGCACAGCACTAAATATAGAGGGCATCATAAGACTTGTTATATGCAACCTACATAAAAAGTTCTGACAAGAGAACATAGATGGCGTACTTCTCAACAAATCATATTTAATAACTTCACACTTTCAAAGAATTACAGAAAATTAGAAGCATTAATTAAACAAAAATCATAAAACAATAAATGAGTTAGGGACAAATAAAACTAAAACCAAAAATACATCAACAAAAGCACCAAACTACGTATATAAGAAGATAAATTTCACATATAATAAGCATGCTTCACTAGCGCAGTGGTGTACTGCACTAGGACGCTATACAACAAGTCGCAAGATCAAATCCCACATGTGACATATTTTTGAGTAGATTTATGATTCGACTATTCTATTCGAGTGTCAAAATACATTAATATGGATAATCAAAATATCACCTTTAGAAGACCAATTAAAATAGTATGAAGTAAATCTGACATGGACGTGTCGGAGATAAATCTTGATGATACATTCGTTAGCTCCGCATACTCCGAAAACCTAGAATTATCAATAAAAAGTGTTCCTGATATATATGATAATGATGTACCAGAAATGACAGAATTGAAACAAAAAATTGAAATTTTAGAGTCTGAAAAAGCAAGCGCTCATGATGAAATAATAAATCTTAACTTGGAGTGTTCACAGCTAAAAAGAATTATAGAAGATAAGAATAAACAGTTAGATATTTTAAAAAAATTGACAACTTCCTCAGTTACAACTTCTGCAAATATTATGTCGGCTAAACTATCTCGAAAATGTCTAACCCCAATTAATAAGAGAATAACAAATATAGGTATAAAAATATCACGTCTCTCACCGCTACAAAACTTTATGAAAAGATGTAATGAAAACGAAACCCCTAAGGGCCGTTTTCGCCAAAAGACGGAACAAACGAAAAGGCTAACTTCGCCTCTGGATGGTTTCGCTACAATAAAATCTATGTAACGAGATCCTTATACATTTCAAGTGACGCCCACCTCACCAGATGGCGCCACATCGGTCCGTAAGAAAAGGATAATTATTTTAGGAGATGAACAAGTGAGGGGTCTAGTCTCGCAAATATACTATGACCGAAGGGAAAGAAATGATACTACCTATGAAATTTTCGGCATGATTATCTCTTCATCTAGTAGTAATAATATATTTACCTATTGTAATAAATTAGTTGCAACCTTAAAAAATGATGATATAGTAATTTAAAATTTTATCAATAGGTTCAAATGACAAAAATCCCTATAATATAATGTCAAATCTGAGCAATATTGTATACATTTTGCGAAAACAAAAAGTTTTTATGTTACAAGTACAACACAACCATTTCCTAAATACTGATTTGCTTAATTATAACTATTGTTAACCAAAAATTACAAAAATTGTTTATGGATTAAGAAAAATATTTATTATAATAGCAACAAAAAACTACTTTTAAAAAAACTTAGCTTTATATTAAATGTAGAAATAGAGCTCTTATTACACAATAACAATTATGTAAGATATCTTGTAAATAATAACCATTGTCCATTGTCTTCGCATAACTGTAATAACGTTTTAACGTGTAAGTCTAACACTAAAATTCAAGGACCAACACAATTTCAGCGTAGTTCACAACAAGCTACCCCTATACTAAGAAAGGACACAACAAATAAAAAGGGCACAATCCCTTATTACTTCTTAAAAAATACAACCAGAGATAGTAATAAGCTTTTTCGTGAATAAAAAAGAAAATTATAATAAATTAACGATACTTCATCAAAATATTGCAGGTGCGATAAATAAGTCTGACGAAATCACGGTTGCTATTTCTGAATTTGCTAAAAATGACAAGAAAATCGATATAGTTTGCTTAACAGAAACTTTCATAAAAAAAGGTATGGAATCGTTACTCAAAATACCCGGTTATAGAATTATTTCTGCATATTCCCGTACAGCAAAAAGGGGCGGTTCGTGCATAATGGCTAAAAATAGCATAGAATGTAAAAATTTAGATATAATCAATGAATTTAGTAGTAAATTTAGCTTTGAAGTGTCCGGTATTGAGATCGCATCGCCTAAAATATTGATTTTATGCATATATAGAACCCCGAATAGCAACCCCAATATATTTCTAGAAAGACTAGAGGAACTGTTATCAAGAATCGCGATTAGGTCCAAAAAAATTGTATTATGCGGAGATTGGAACTTCGATACAATAAACCCCAATAAAAGCTGTAAAGAACTTTTGAATCTGTTAAAAAACTTTGATTTAAAAATACATATTATGACACCAACCAGAAAAATGGCGTGCCTCGACCAATTTGCTTCTAACGTTAAAGGTTGTACTGCCGAAGTGCATCATTTAGGACTATCAGACCACGAAACGGGACAAACTCTCACATTAAATGTAAAAAATAAACGTGAGCTAATTTCATGGACGACGAGCGTCAATTTACATTACACATTACACATATTTACACATCTATCAATTTCTCTGAACTATACGAACTAAAAAATTTAAATCAAGCCTATAATGAATTTTACGAAATGTTTGTGTTATTCTTTAAATTATGCTTTCCTGTTATTTTATGTAAAAAAACCAACAAAAAGGCAAATAAATCTTGGTTGACAAAAGGACTAAAAAAATCGTGTGTCGAAAAAAGAAAAATGTACCTAAAATATAAAATGATGGGAGAAAACAAAACCATAAACTATAAAAAATATGTGAATTACTATAGAATACTTAAAAAATGTATTAATAAGTCGAGACAGCTACAAAATAAAAACTACATACATAATAATAAAAATAAATGTAAGGCAGTATGGAACATAATAAATAATAACATAAATGACATAAAACTTAATCAAGGAATAAATACAATAAAAAATAATGACAAAGTTTATACGGATACTAAAGACATAAGCGAAGCTTTTAACAATTTTTATATACAATTGACGAATAAAGAATTTAAATTTAAAACGGATGACATCACTGAAACATTAATAACAAATAACTTGAATACAATCTTTTTAAAACCTACCGACAAAAATGAAATATTTGGGATAATAAACAGTCTGAACAACACGAATTCAGTAGGAATTGACGATATTAATACAAAAATTATCAAAGCTTGTGCTAAAAGTATAAGTGGCCCTATAAGCTACATCATCAATCTTTCTTTTGATGAAGGCGTCTTTCCGGAAGCACTAAAAATGTCGATAGTAAAGCCGCTGTTTAAAAAAGGGGATATTACTGATATGAGCAACTACAGGCCGGTTACATTGATACCAGTAATATCGAAAATATTTGAAAAGGTTATGTTAAAAAGGCTACAAGAATTTGTTAAGACATATAATATACTAGCACAGGAACAATTTGGCTATCGTAAAAACAGTAATACAACTTTAGCTTGTTTCAATTTAATAAAATATGTAACAGAAGCTATAAATGAGAGAAATCCTGTAGTTGCGATATTTCTTGACATGAGCAAGGCATTTGATTTTGTAGATCATAAGTTACTTCTGTTTAAACTAGAAAGATATGGAATTAGAGGCAATGCTTATAGTTGGATCAAAAGTTATCTAACTGGACGACAGCAATGTGTAGAAATATCAAGGATTAATAAAGGTAATCAAATTGTTAGCAGATCAAGTTTTTTACACAATGAGTTCGGGGTCCCACAAGGCAGCATATTAGGCCCGTTGCTATTTTTACTTTACATTAACGATCTCCCGAATGTAACAGAACAAATACTTATTCTTTTCGTAGACGACACAACCGCGGTAATTAAATATAAAAATGAATGTTCCTTCGAAAGTAAAGTATGTATTACACTTGACAAAATTCTTTTATGGCTAAAATTCAATAATTTACATGTCAATCTGCAGAAAACAAAAATTATTCAATTTAGGGACTATCGGACACGACCAATTGACATAAATATATCCGTTGAGAGCATTAAGGTGGAAGAAGTAAACTCCACGAAATTCTTGGGAATAATGGTAGACAGACACTGCTACTGGAAGGAGCACATTAACTATGTATGCGACAAGCTTGATAAATTTGTATATGCTATAAAAATGTTACGACTTAAAGTATCGACTGAAGCGGCAATGTACGCATACTATGGGTACGTGCACTCAGTGCTCTCGTATGGGCTCTTGTTGTGGGGGAACTCCGTAGAAATTGATAAGGCCTTTAAAGTACAAAAGAAATGTGTAAGAGCCATTTGTGGAGCTTTGCCGTTAGATAGCTGTAAAACGTTATTTCAGAAGCTTAATATTTTGCCGTTAGTATGTTTGTATATACGAGAGATTTGTGTTTTTGTGAAGCAGCATTCGAATTATTTTTTAAATAATGCAGATATTATTAATAGAAGTGCCACATCTAGGTACAAACATAAACTGTATATACCACAGTGTCACTATGACCTCTATAAAAGAAATGTATATTTTAATGCTATTGTTATTTATAATAAATTACCAGATCATTTCAAAAATTTAAATCTTAATAAATTTAAAAGCAAATATCAACATGGTTGTCTGATAAATGTTTTTATACATTAAAAGAATTTATTGCATCACAAAACTAATCTATATACCTATATAAAATACTAAATAATTATTACTTTGATATAAAATACCAAAAAATATAAATTGTAATTTTTTATTAATAATAATTTGACAATAATAATAAATTATATAGTATTAAAATAATCAGTATAAAATGTACAACCCACTATTATATTTTGCATGCCATTGTAATGGTAGAATGTTAGAATCTAGAATATGTAATTAATTGTAACACCTGTATAAATATGACATTCTTGCAATAAATGATTATGATTATGATTGTAGGCTAAATGAAATAGCACACACATTATTTCTTTAACCTGGATTAACACAACATTTTATCGCAGATTAATGTTCTTACAGATAGATGGAATAACTTAATTCTTTTTGAACACAAACTTGAACCTTGGCGACTGTAGTACCTATATTGAGTCTTATAAATATTAAAAAAGTTGTGAGCCGTCACGGGACGCCTGGTAGATTAGAAACATCATCATTGTTTTGTAAAAGTAATCCCACCAAAAACATTCTGTAAAAAACTAGCCAAGTCTCGATGGAGCTGCTTGTTTATCTCTAAAAAGTAATGAAATCTAGACAAAATCGTGCCAAGTCTAAGGTTCCTTACTGCGATTTCTTTATTATTATAGTTAATGTTGAGTGACTTGGCCGTTGAACATTCTTTATACTTTAGTGGGTACAAGTCAATTTTGTTTACATTTGTAACTACCTATGTTTGTTAAGCGAGATAATAGCCCATACTGGTATTGGTAATTGGACGCTAGTGTCTCATTTTAGGCTGTTGTTGATTGTACAACACACGTATTGGAGCAATGGTGTCATGGAGCCCCTTTTGTACCCTTGTGTGCCCTTCAACGGCCAAGTCACACAACATTAACTAGGTATAGTGCGGTTCAAATGAGAATAGGATCGAGTCGGCGCCATATTGTTTCGAATTTAGACTGTTATGATAGTTAAATTTATGTTTAAGTAGTTAATTAATTACTATTTAACAATCTTATTTAAATTCGATACTATTAATATTTATATGCACATTAGTTTTTCTGAAAATCACACTTTTCAAGTGATATTTGACAGATAAAGGTCATTGACGTTCCTATTCTCATTTGAAACGCGTTATAATAAAGAAAAAGTTAAAAAGTTTTTACATACTATTGACAAGTATAAAAATCATACTAATCATTTTGCAGGCAGAAAATGTATTTGTTTTTATGAATACGCTGTTTATTGCTTATGACGGCATGCATGCTTGTAATTACTAGTAAATTAAATATTATGAAGAAGAAAAACTTATGTGAAAATACATTGCTATATAGTTTAAGAAGCACTAAACACAAGATAAAAAAAAGTGCAAAATTTCTTTCGGTGAAATTGACTATGTGGGATATTACATTATCAAATATCTCTGATCATTTAAATGATCATTTAATTGATCCAATTTAATTGACTCATTGAGTCATATCTGCGTATTACACTATAAAAGTTCTTTGATTCTATTTTACGTCATATGTGGTTACAATGGAGAACGCGTCGGTGGTATGCGCTACTATTGCTTCGGCAGTGTCCGTTATTTTAGGGGCCGTCCATTAATCCAGTGATGTTTTTAACAACTTTTTAGACCCCTCCCCTCCCCCTGGTGATACGTGGTGAGGTTTTCTACTACCCCCCCTCCCCCACCTAAGATCACGTGTATTTTTTTTACATAGTAAGCATGTCATGTTTGAAGAAAAACTTTAACTTAAAAACAATTTAATCGAATAATCACCAGGGGTGATACGTGGTGAGGTTTTCTACTACCCCCCCTCCCCCACCTAAGATCACGTGTATTTTTTTTACATAGTAAGCATGTCATGTTTGAAGAAAAACTTTAACTTAAAAACAATTTAATCGAATAATTTAAGCAATTAAAAACTATACGAGTCATTTGTCTTGTAAGTATTTAAACAACACTACGAATCCACAACCGATAATAATTTCGGTATGCATAGACTAGATTCGAAAATTAATACACGTTATGTCTCCTTATACCCCCTCCTCCCCTTGGTGATACTTGGTGATTTTTTTTCGGACCCCCCTCCCCATTTAGGCGTCACGTGATTAATGGACGACTCCTTACTATTAAAAAAGAAAAAAAAAAGGAATACAAGAAAAAAACGAAAAGGTATCAATAAAATTTATAGAGAACTCGACAGATTGATGACAGGTATTGATGTCAGGGTTACCAGATCTCAGAGAATTCGATTTGCCAAAGGACATCGTCATTTTTAGAATGGCTTGTTTTTTGTTATTTCAGAAAGATTAAGCAAGTAAGTACTTAATTAGAAAAAGAACTACATTACATTATTTGAAACATATTAACGAACAAGAAATTAAAAACTCTTTTTTTAAATAATAACTGGCAACACCTGTTTTTATGACCATATTGGATCCAATCTCTCAGCAAATGTCAACAATCTATGATCAAGGAGAAAATGAATCATATGTCTATATTACATTATCCAATAACATTGACTCATAGATCTATGATCCAAGATAAATGATAGTGTAATATGCCCCTATGTAACAAAAATTTAAGCCATCCCTCCCACTCCTGTGACTGAGCGTAGTATTTTGAAGAAGTCCCTCCCCCCCCTAAACATATCACGTTGTATGGGTATGTAGAAGTGTTTCTGTTACCCACTACAACCCTACAGTGACATCTAGGTAGTTATAATTTAGAAAAATAATTATTTTATTTGAGAATCATAACTGTATGAGTACAATAATGTACTTAAATCAAGAATTAAATCAGTAATTTCGAATGTCGTTTCGTTTTTTCGAAACACTTTCACTTTTGAAACACTAATACCTAGTGTTAGTTAAAATTACTGATTCTGTCCTGTTTCTCTGTCTCTGTCAAAGTTACTGAGCCTGTCCTGGCTCCTGCTGCTAATCACCAAGATTCAGTTTGAATTTTATATCCTTCAAATACTAAGTTATTGGTACCTATACCTTAACAAATTAAACCAAAGATTTCAACTCAAGATAGGCTATCACGTACATTTTAGCCGAAAAAATTTTCATACAAGAAAAAATTACGCCATCTATGTAAAATCAACGGAACTTCGATGTTCCTTTGATTTTACGATTTTACCATTCCGATGGAACAGTCGCTAGTCGTATGATATAACTTTGTAAGGGCGTACAACGCATACATTTTTTTTAAATACATATCTTGACTAAAGAAATTTTAATAAAATTGTCCGGCGTAATATAAGTTTAGCTCGCATTAATACTGGAATTACTAAAATATTAACAACAATAAATTAATAAGGCTTACAAACAAATATAAATTTTACAGATACGTAATGTAATTTAAATATTTCATATTTCTTTTTACATTACTCTCATTATCATAAAGCATAGACGAGGCGTGTTGAGGCAAAAAGTGTCCACGCTTAAACTGCCCCACTTTTGGGGTTTTTTTGGGGCAGTCGAGGTTTCATATTTTGTCATCTTGACATTTCGACATTTGCTTTCCGCAGATTTTTCAGTCAACATTTAGTTGAAAAAATCTTCTGAAATCAAGATGGCTTAACTTTTTCTTATATAATATTATTTGTCAAATGTATGCCAAAGATTAGGAACGCACTTTTAACTCCTCTGGTGATTAGTACCCATAGATGGCGATAATTACATACTAGAATATTATACAGATATTATAACGGTGTAATAGATCAGTGCAATGGCTAATGTTGTATGCATACTAGATATTTTAACCTAAGCAAGATATTTTAAAGGATTTTACAAGAAAACCATTTTTTTCTTCTATACGGCGTATGGACCTAGACCAGACAACAAATTTGTTTTTACACATGTGCCGTAGCTCCAGCGGCGCCACAGAAGGGGCGGACGTTTCACAGCCAGCGCTGCAGCAAAAATTACATACAAATCCTAGCGCAACAGCACTTAATATTCCTTTATTACCTAGATAAATAAAACAAGACTTATTAAAAATAAAACTAAATATATTAAGTACCATAAAAAAATGGAATTATAATTTATAAAAACTTATACATATTCTAATTCAGTTGAAAATAATAATCTACACTAATATTATAAAGAGGAAAACTTTGTTTGTATGTTTGTTTGTTTGTTTGTAATGAATAGGCTCAAAAAGTACTGGACCGATTTCAAAAAATCTTTCACCTTTCGAAAGCTACATTATCCACGAGTAACATAGGCTAAATTTATTTTGGAAAAAATAGGGTTCCGTAAGATATTTGGGTTTTTCGGACACAAGGTGTAAAAATCAACCAGAAAAGTTACTTATTTTACGTATGCTGCCTAAACTATAAAAGATAGAACCATAAAATGTTCTAATTAACTGCAGATCTTATAAATATCAACAAAAAAGTCCGTGACACACTATACCTATCTATGTCGAGTGAGGCACAACAACCATTTTTTTTTATTTAGAAATCTTGAATTTTTTTGAACTATATTTAAACGCGTTTATTTTACTTATGCTATTAGTCCTTATCAAAATAAATTATTTCATCACTAAGTACAGTTTATGCAGATAATATTTGGTCTTTGAATGATTAAAATTGGATGTTTGGTTTTGAAGTTATGGCGAAATTAAAATATTACGATTTCTGCTGCACGGCCCGTTGCGAAGTGGGTGTCACCAAGGCGCGTGCGGGAGGGGAGTTTAGATCTATGAGTAAATTTTTTGTTTTGTGTTCGTTGTAACTATGATGGATAGTTACTTGAATACCTATTTATTTAGTGTTTGTCGTATTATTGTTTACAACAAATGTCCACTAAGTAAGACAAAAGAAAAAAAATAATAAACTAAGTATGCCAAAGTACTCTATTTTGTGTAACATTTCATTTAGTAATATTTCAGAAATACTACTTTTTTTTTCTCCAAAAGTGCATAATGTTAAATCGGCTGGCCCCTGAACATTGTAGGTGGTTGTTTAGGAGTAGAATAGACAGTAGGTGCAGGTTATAGGTGATCTACATCTAGTCGATGTAGCTTGTAGGTTTTTAGTGGGGTAACTACTGTTTACCTACCAACCTACCACCTACCAACTATAGGTATGTAGTAGGTCTAGATGTAGGTTGTAGGTGTAGGGTATGGGTGTAGCAACCTACGCTTACAACCTTCAAGTAAAGTTATTTTTTATTCAATTTCATAATTCACAGAACAACGTCTGTCAGGCCAGATGGTAAATAATATTTTTAAATATATGTAAAAATCAAATAAATAGTAAACCTTAGTTTCATTTTATTTAAATTAATTAAAAATGTGAATACTGACGGGTAAGGTTAGGTTTGGTTAGGTACTGAAATAAAAAAAACTTCATCTCTTATTTCTGTACTAATAAATCAATAATAAAAATGACGTCCCTACAAAGTTACCTTTTCACTGTTGCGCATACAATAACCATAGTTTCTTTCATAGTTGGCCGCCATTTTTTGAATATTTATTTAAAATTCCATAAGTATTTTAATTGTAACAAACAATATTGTGATAATTACCCGTAATGAGATATCTTTTTTACAAGTTTGTCATAGTTTTTACAGCCTTTAATTACGCAACTACTCGGCATTTTATGAATTATATGCGGACTGGATAAAGCAAACGTAGAAATGGTAAGATCACGAGTGCCAAACCTCAACTGTCAAAATGGCCCCAAAATTTAAAAATTTGGGGCCATTTTACTGGAGACACTTTTTGCCTCAACATGCCTCGTCTATAATATACGTCTATGAATTAAACAGATAAAAATTGAATTTGGAATTTGAATATTTCAGGGTAGGGGAACAAACACGCATGCATACACCCACTCTGTAGCCGAGAGTCATCATGTGTTCCTCAATCTTCATACATTGAAATTTTATTGTTTACCAGATAATTATGAAGTTATAGGTAAGTTCATTAAAAAGGTTATTAAAAAACTATATATTATGATTTAAATGACAGTATTTTTTGCAGAGCAGTTTGTTTTTTTATGCTTATTTTAATTATCAAAACCATTAAAAAATATTCACAAAATAAAAAAGTTGTGAGGCTTAATCTCTGCTAATGCTATATTAATGTATTTTCATACTAAAAATAGTTTACGCACTTTAATTATATAATAATATTCTTAAAATATTACAGATTCATCGTTGAATGATATTAAATATGTCTTAAATCCAGTCTTCACTCCAGAACAAATCACTCAGTTGGACAAAAATACGAAGATGTCAAGAGCCATTGATGGTACTATGTACATGCCAGGCATTGTTGGACTCAATAATATCAAAGCCAATGATTATTGTAATGTCATATTACAGGTAGAAACATTAATTAATTAATTGATAGTTGATAGTATATTCTATTTACTTTTTGTATCACTAAAATGGAGAATCCTAATATAATATGCAACACCCCTTACTAATAAACACTGTATAAGCTTTGTATATATACAGTGTTTTGTTCCCGTCACATAAGTGACATTTTTAATTTGATTGAAGAAGACAAAACACTGTATAACTATTCAATGCTTATATAGCGTTTATTAGTAAGGGGGAACATGTTTTTGAGATATATAGCACACAACGTACATTAAACGCGCTGAGGACGAGCAGATGACTGTGCATATGTCACCGTAAAATTGTAAAAACCGTTAGATTGTAATATTACTAGAGATATTATAAAATGTCGACAGATTGTCAAATACAAATTTCTCCTTACAATTGTACGCATAATTTTTCGTTATAATTATTATTATGAAAAACAAACAAATATGGCGGCACGGGGCGCTTGCCGTTTAACCAATCGGCACGGTAAATATCACAATATAACGAAAAATAATGTATAAATTGTAAGAAAACATTTTTATTAGCCAATCTGTCGACATTTTATAATATCTCTAGTAATATTACAATCTAACGGTTTTTACAATTTTACGGTGACATACACTCTTCAATCAAGATTCCAATGAATTTCTATGTGCAACAATCGGCACCGTAAGCATACGTTCCTAAAACGCGCGTCCTCTGCGCATTGCCCTGTCCATACTGCTCGCGAAGTAGGCCGAGGAAGTGCTCCGCGAAGTAAGCCAAAGTATGAAAAGGCGAAACGAAGTGCGTACCAGTGGCGAAGGCTGCTTCTCCTTCATAGGCCAGCCGGAGCCTGTATATTTGCAAAAGGTAAGTGACAAGGGAAGCCGATAGGAATGGAGTTATAGGAACCCCTCGCCACTGGTGCGTACCCACACTGTCTTAATTGGCCAACCTCGGCCTACTTCGTAAATAGTCTGGACGAGGTGTAACATACACTGTGTGAATATTTGTAGAGAAATATTATTTTTCATTTTTAATATTAGTAATATTAAAAATGAAAAAAAAAAAACATTTTTACACCTATTCATTATTTTCAACCCGAACTATGGGTATTACTATCTAAATGATTTTTAGTGCCTGACTCAAGTAAGACCTCTAAGGAATTACTTTTTGAGGGAAGAGAATTATGCCAATGTGAAGAGACCTCCCGGCGACTCCTCATTCCTGCTGGTCCAGAGATTTGGGGAACTGTTGAGGAAGCTGTGGAACCCCAGGGCGTTTAAAGCCCATGTGTCACCACATGAAATGCTTCAAGCTGTTGTCCTGTGGTCTAAAAAGAAATTCCAATTTATAAAACAAAGTAAGTGCTAATGTTTATAATTATTTTCAAAGAGATTTAAATGTTAAAAACTGAGCACAGACTGTAGCTAGTAGGAACAATAGGGGATCGGACTGATTTTTTTAAATTGCTTAAATGAATAGTACTCTTTAATATGAGTAACTTCTCAGAACAAACAGTATAATATCAAAAGTCAATATTTTCAAAGGTACAGAGATTTGTATATAAAATTTCGTAAGTCTCGTAAAACTGCTCCACACTGAAGTCGTAGCCACAAGTGACGTCACTCGTGGGTTAAAGTATATAATATGAACTGAAGTAAAAGGCAGCAGGAACATATTTGTAAATATCTCCGATATTTGTGCATTTAAGTTCATACTTAACATAATGAATATTTTTGTATAATATGATGTAAGTAAACTAATGATGAAGGTGGTGATAATGATTAAGTTTACTAATTTAGCAAAAAAACTTGTACTTTTTAGATGTATTTAATTAATAAACTACACATAAAATATTTTTTTTACATCTACCAAGTAGTAATGCCTCAATATTTCTGAGTTTATTAATAAAATAAAAGTAAATATTTTAGATGTCTTCTGATCTCCTATTTCAGTTTTAAAATAATGTTACGTGTTGGGGTTCGAGGGGTTTGGAGATAAAGACCTGTTGACTCTTTTGATGACTTTATTCACTAGCACACACACTACTAAAGCACTAGGTCAACATTAAACACTAAGTCCAAACACTAAGCACTAACAGTGTCCTAAGTCGTAGCCAAGTCTTGGGTTTCACTCACGGTATCATCACATCACTAGTATTCACATCGATATCGCCTGTTTCGCTGTTCAACTCGAACTCCCGATCACTAGTTTTCACTTATCGCCTGTTTCGCTTCGATGGAAGCTCAAAGTGAACTCAACTCGTTCCCATTCGTGTTGCGTATTTATACTAGCCGACATGAGTCCCAGTCCACTCCAGAAGGTTCCCGACTCGCGTGACCGAGTTGGATCTATTCTGGATTGTTCGCACAGTAGCGCCATCTAGTACTGAGTAGAGGGCCCCACGCTATCCCTGTTCACACCAAGTGGTTTCATTGGTTGACGCTAGATGGCGCTATTCTCTTAGTGTTTTCGTAACAATAATAATAACTACAATAAGATGAAATTTTCACTTACAGGTGATCCTATCGACTTTTTATCATGGTTCCTAAACTCACTGCACATGGCTCTAAATGGGACCAAAAGCCGAAATAGTTCTATTATTTACAAATCATTTTTGGGCCATATGAGGATATACACAAGGTAAGTTTAATAAGAAATCATGCATTTTATAATTGAGTTAAGGGGCCGTTCAAGTATTACGTAAGCTGAGTTTTTGCAATTATTAACCCCTCCCCTCGTCAGCAAAAGTAACCAAAGCTCTTACCATCATAATAATCAATCATAAGTAAGCATGGGGCCAGGCCATGCTTATGATTGATTCATGAACAGCAGTTATAAGTCTCTAGACTTAGGAATAGGTTTGGAATAGAGGACAGTATTCATTATTTGTAGGAATCCCCGAAAATGCATTTCGTTTTTGAGCATAGACAATGTTTGGGTTGCCATATGTGTAAAAAAGTAAATAATTACTGCTGACGTAATCACCATCTAGATCTCCCCACTCCCCATGTCATCAATAATAAGCAAACCCAAGCAAAGACCCTCTCCCATTACCTATAGTACTTTCGTAATACTTGAACGGCCCCTAATTAACTTAACATGTTATAAACTTAAATTTTAGGAAGCTCCCCCCACCAGACGCTGACGATGCTGCAAAGGTGGACCTAAACAGTGAAGAATATCAAGAGATGATCACAGAGTCACCATTCCTTTACCTCACCTGTGACTTACCACCAACACCGCTTTTCACTGATGAGTTCAGAGAAAATATTATACCACAGGTCTGATAAGAATACAAAGAAATTTATTTACCCTATCCATACTAATATTATAAATGGGAAAGTGTGTATGTTTGTCCGTCTTTTACGCCAAAACTCCTGAACCGATTTGAATGAAATTTGGTTCACAGATAGTCTAGAGCCTGAGAAAGGATATAGGCTACTTTATATCGCGGGACATATACGGTTCCCGTGGGTTACTGTACTTACGTGGTTAAATATTTACACAACTAATTAGGTACTTACCTATTCGATGTTACTGTCTGATACATTGAAAGTCACTTGTCAGACAGACAGCAATATTGAATAGCTAATCAGTGTGTATTTTTTAAATAATAATATAATGTCTATGGACGCTTCACACCACGTAATCTGGTCCTGTGGTAAGTTCTCGAAAAACTTGTGTTACAGGCACCAGACAAGGGAAATATATTTAATACTATTTTATTATACACATTTAATACACATCCATGACCCAGGAACATGGAAAAACTTTTTTCGAATTCGAATCTGCGACCCTCGGCTTGAGTACCAACACGCTCAACCACTGAGCCACAGAGGTCGTCGCTTTTTATTAGTATAGTTTGAATTTAACTTACCTTTTAACTTTTTTTAATAAGCTAAGGATCGTTATTTCAATATAAGGGTTCATCCACATATTACACACACAGCGGATGGGGAGGGGGGGGGAGCTCATACCAAATGCGACAGTACATGTTAAATACAGGTACAGGGGTACTAATAAAAAGCGTGACATAGGGCGGGGTGGGGGGTTCAAAAAGTCGAAATTTTGCGTGACGTAATATGTGGATGGCCCCTAAGTATTAGTTCTTTCTCTATGTAATCTATCCAAGAAAAATAATTATTCTAGATGTTTTATATTTACAGGTAAATCTCTACCAGTTATTATCAAAATTCAATGGTCAGACATCTAAGGAGTATAAAACATACAAAGAGAACTTCCTAAAGAGATTTGAAATAACCCAGCTGCCTCCATACTTGATACTTTACATCAAAAGATTCACGAAAAACACATTTTTCGTTGAGAAAAATCCAACTGTAGTAAATTTTCCAGTAAAGAATGTTGATTTTGGTGATATTTTAACACCCGAAGTTAAGGCAAAGCATAATGGAAAAACTATCTACGAGCTCGTGGGTAATATCATTCACGATGGTACCCCAGAGAAGGGTACGTACAGGGCACATGTACTGCATACACCGACTCAACAGTGGTACGAAATGCAGGATCTCCATGTGACTAGTATTCTACCTCAGATGATAACACTAACGGAAGCATATATTCAGATATATGAATTAAAACAAGATTAGATTTTAATTGGGTCTCTCCTCACATTGAGGAGTGATCATTTTGAAAGTGGATGTTTTAAATGTAAGAATAAATGAAATACCAAAATATCAGTTTCTTATTATTGACTAATGATAAACTAAGTTACATCATACCTCATGTGAAAAATACAGATACACTTTCAATTACTTTTGATTTATAAAATGCATACATTATTGTTTTAATATAAATACATGGAACAGAAAACAAGTGGAAGTGTTAATATGACAAGTCATACATTACGCTACTAACTACACACAAAGAATTCGTTTGATTGGTTGCTTATATTTTAGTAGAAACTAGCATGTCTTATCAGATATAAATTTGAAAATAATGGTACACTGAGAAAAGTAATTACGACGTTTTGTATCATAAGAGAAGTGAAATTTGATGTATGTGCACGCGTACAACCCCTACTTCGCACATCCACTTGTTATCTGTTTCGTGGTATCAAAGATACTTTTATTGATTTTTGTAGTTTTAATAAAAATGCTTAATCATAACCTGCCACTTTAAAGATAATATTATGGTGGTATTCTGTATTACATAAATATATTTTATTTGGCATTGCAATGTCCTTAATTGATATTATATGTATTTAAAAACAAGAGTACTTGATTAACCTTCTAATTATGAATGGTTATGTGTTAAACTGTGAATGTTTCAAACATAATGAGAACTGCAGGTGTTATGAAATTAGAAAATACAATATAATATTCAGGCCTTGACAAAGGAATATAATGTGGTAATATAATTGTACTTGAACACAAAAAAGCCCTTTATTATATAATATTTGTAAGCATTATACATATTACCATTTATAAAAATTAAATTGGAATTAATATTATCTTATTGAAAAAGTTCCTGTAAGTATTGCTTAGTGGCAATACTCCCAAACTCGAGGCTAGTGACTTTCACCCTTTTTACCAGCTACTCGCTTGAATTCACCCATGTTTGTGGTAGAAATTGGCGATCCGTAGAACGCCAGATGGTCAATTTGAGTCACATCCCCTCCACTTTGATTGTCTTTGATGAACAACTGAATGTTTTGAACACTTTGGAACTTAACAAACCTCAAAGGAATTGGATTGCCTTCTAAGTCATTTGATGTAACTCTGAAAGGACAATAAGAGGAATATTAACATTTAAGACCATATACAAGACTAGAGCACATGTATTTTCCGAAAGGCAACACAAAATATATGGACCGAAAAATGCAAAAAGTACAGTAATTAGGGCTAAATTAAAAACGATGATTTTTTTTTGGCTTTGATAGCAAAAAGAAAATTACTGTTAAAATCCTTATGTTATTTGTGACATTTTGTGTTATTACAATGATATACATAAATGCAGTATTTGAGTTAATAAAATCAATCCTGCTACATTTTTTGTATAGAGCGTTTTTGATGCTCTTCAACAATCTCACTTTTGTGATGAGTGTATCTCGTCAACGGTTGATTGTTTTTGTCTACGGTTGATTGATGTCATAGCAAAGACAATATTTCCTGGCTTACTATGTATTTTTCAAAAATACAATTTAAAAAAAACTATGCATGTTCTCCATTAATATTTTGTACCTACTATTCTTATTATTAATCTCTAAACCTTTGACTGCCACATAAAAAAATATATTTTTCATTTCTCATACTCGGAAAGTAAAGTGCGTAAAGATAACTCTGCGCGTGACTGGGGTGTTTTCTTGGCTTATTACAGTACATTTTTTTGTTCTAAGCTCTAAGTTCTAATAGGAAAAAATAGTATCCGATTTTGACCGTGCGCAGACTTATCTGGCGCGCACTACGAGTATACATAAATTTTGGTAGTGCGGCCGGGGGATTTTGACTGTGCGCAGACTTATCTGGCACGCACTATAGTGTTGTTTTGATCTGATTATTGGGTGGAAAATGCTGCTTTCCTTTCATAGGGAGGGAAAAACTCATACAAATTCATTCCGGCCCAAGGGTCTACAAAACTTAAAAAATAGAACTGCTGTCAGCTGTGAAGAGTTTTATGTAAAAAAAAAACTATAAAAAAATGACATGACTTTCTAAACAGCCAGTGTGAATTTCTTTGAGCGGAATAAGCCGCGAGTGCTGCGACAATTACGCGGCGAGCGGCAAGTTCCATATTATTTAAAATTTAAAAATTCAACACAAATTAGTGGGATGCTAAAATCTGTTATGTATGTATCTGTGACGGACTTTTGTGCTAAGATTTGAATTGAATTTAGGTTTATTTTCCATATATTCTAAATGAAAAGTAGAGTTTATGCCACGGGTAAAACAATGAATTCCTACTCGGACTATAGCCGACTAACTACCTCGGGAATTGATTCTTTTCAACCCTAGGCTAACAATCTACTATATTTCAATAACTTTTGTAAATTCAAAGAATAATATAATAAATAAAATAAAAAAAGGGAATAAAAATTTTAGACAGTTAACAGTACTTTTTTTTACTTACTCCAAATCTTGCACAGAGGCATTGCTTGATGCTTGGTCAAAGTCTAGTGTTCTAGGCTGGTTTATAAATAATTTGACAAACTTAGGACCTTTGTCACTTGGACCCTGGATTTTTATGGAGTGCATTTTTATTAACTGAAAAAAAAGTAAGGTTTAAAAATTTATGGTAAACATTCCGTATCGCGCCACCAGCGATTTTGAGGCCGATTTTTTTTTACAGTCGTGTTATAATCTGTAAACATCAGAACTAGTATTGTTATGATGGCGCATGACTATTTCTGATACTCCGCCCGCGTAAATACATTATCCCATTGGAACACTACTTTTTTGGGATAAAAAATATCCTAGGTCCTTTCTTGAGACCTTCAGAGGTTAAAGCATGAAGAGGTAACAGACAGACAGACAGATAGACTTTCACATTTATAATATTAGTATAGATGTTACCCAGGCCATTATTATGAATCTATTGACACCTTATTCATTAAAAGCAGATCAGTAGTTTAGGTATTACAAACATACATACATAGACTACCACAATTGTTAACCCTTCAAGAAGAAACACACACTACAAAAAAGAGCTGTACCTGATTAAATGAAACATTGATGATTAATTGTTCATCGCAGTCACTAGCTAGATAGCCCCCGCCACTGGTTAGTGCATGGGCTAGAGGATGATCATCAGCTTCGTTCAAACATTCACATTCATTTTTCACTATAAAAGTAGAAAGATCCATCTGAAAATATAAAAATAATATTTAGGATTTAAAAAATGATATAAAACTTTTATTGTCTTGTTCAGGTAAGTAAAGCTGATGTTTCGCAGATTGAATAATAATTATATAACACAAGATTTAGGTACAGACTAGTACAACATTTATCATAATGTCCCTCTGAAATCTTTGATTTTTGTTGTATTTTTCAATACTGATATATTGAAACGATTCCCGGAAGACATTAACAACATGGTTTTAATGTACTTACATGACCAGCAACAGTATTGTCTTCTTCAGCAGCATCATCAGTACCATAGTACTGCCGTACTTTGTTTTCTAGGGTACCTGGATCAGCCCCTTGAAGGCGATCAATTTTTGTCTAAAAGTGAAATATAATATTGTGATTATATATCATACAGAACATATTGTTTTGGCACAAATAATAATAAAATAGAAAAATAAAAAAAAAATAAAAAAAAAAAACATAACTTACTCTGTTTCTGTAAAAAATGAATGTTGGCATAGCGCTAACACCTTGGGCACCAGCAGTTTCTGCACAAACATCAACATCCACTTTGAGAAACACTGCTCTTGGATACTTGGCAGGCAGCTGCTCAAAGAATGGTGCGATTCGCTGACATGGTGGGCACCTGAGTAAGAAATGTGAGGTTTAAACGTTTGTACGTATAAATTACACTGTAATAACGAGACGATTTACGAAATAAATTGGTTCATTTACCAAGTAGCTGTAAAATCGACAACAACTAGTTTTGTTCCGGCATTTGCCATCTCTGATTGAAAGTGTGCTTCACTCTCTATAACTGTAGCGAGACCCATTTTGAAAATTGTTTTACACGAGTTTTTACAGTAATTAATTGAAATTCACAAGGAATTGTGTGGAAACGATGATATTTGAAACTACAAAATAAATGTGTCATTCGGCATTCTGTTCTGCTGTGTCAGCAAGCTGTCAAATAAACTTTTTTTTATATAAAAATTAAAAGGGCACGCATTTTGCCTGTTATGCCCTAATAAGATTGCTTATTTTTATATGAAATAAATTTGAAGAAAGATATAGATACCTTATTATGGTCTAAGAAGAATAATTAACAGTATTTAAATTTGTTGAAATGCTTTTATAATTTAATGCTATTTAGTGAGGACCAAAGAAATTTTTTTTTTTACTATATCTGTAGTAGTTGCTCTATTTCTATCCTTATAAGCTTCTTATATCGTTTTCAGCAAATGATGAATTCTGGAACAGAAAGTAGAGTTGTGAGACAACGATTTTCAAAGATTTTAGTAATATTTTTTCTGAGCTAAAAATTAAAATGTCATACTCATAAATCCCTCCGCGTTCCCGCGAGCTTTTTTTGTGGTCGCTACAAAAACAGCACAAAAAGAACTGTATGTTTTTTATTATCAGTCGTTTTCAATTTAATGACCGACGGACAGCCCGAAATAAAAAGTTCTAAACTCATGCTAAAAGTCATAATATTATGAATATTATGTCACGACTGCTCATACCATTGCAATTGCATCGCCCTGAAGCACTCGTGTAACATGAGTCATGTTACTTGATGCCAGTGGTAGGGATGGGCGTTGAATGAACGAACTGTTTTATTAAACTGTTTATTTGTCATGAACGGGTAAACTAGTTTAGCGTCTACTGATAAACTAGTCTATGCGTGAACGGTTGCCATATGCCGGAACGGTGCGTGCGACAGAGACCGTTTCTTCGCGACGCGACGACACGATCGACGGACGGGCGCGGGGCACGACGACTCGGCACGAGCAATACGTCTATCTCTGTTCTTTACAACCGACGACGTGCTCTAATCTATGCAATAATTACATTCATTGAGTGGGCGGTGTTTTAATATAAAAACCCCCCGACACAAAAAATAAACTCTAAAAAATTATAAGTAATATTTTAAAACTATTATAATTATATTATCACATAATATAATGTAAGTTGAAATAATTTTAGCTTATATACATACTTCCAACATCATTGAAGTAACATGATACCAAATTTCGAATCGATAGGACATGTGGACGATAGTCAGATCCCCTCATCAAATAATAAAGAAAAGATGATTTTCAAACGGCTAATCATCAACTAATAAGGAAAAAAAAATTTTTAAGGGGTTAATCAGGTCAAGGTTACCTTACCATGTTCTTTAAATAACATTGAAGTAACACGGTACCAAATTTCGGATCGATTGGACATAAGAAAGTAAGATCCCCTCATCAAGTAGAAAAGAGCTGATCATCTTCAAACGGCTGATCAGGTCATGGTTACCTTACCATGTTCTTTGAATATCGTTGATGTAACACGGTACCAAATTTTGAATAGATCGGACATTGGAAAGTTAGTCAGATCCCCTCATCAACTAGAAAAGAGCTGATCATCTTCAAACGGCTATCTTCCCACCACCAGTTTTCTCATCGAATGAAGCTACGAACACTCTCGATTAAGTCATTAATATTCTCTTTCAGTGCGCTTTCATTTGAGACCCCACTCGAGTATATTTGCACATTCGGTTATTCTTCCCCGCTTTCACCCCCAACAACTTTTAAACGGCTCAACCGATTTTCATCAATCATGTCTAAGAATACTCGCATGTAAGTCACCTTTAATACAAAAAAAACTAAATCGAAATCGCGTCATCCGTTCGGGAGCTATGATGCCACAGACAGACAGACAGACACACACACAGACAGACAGACAGACACGTCAAACTTATAACACCCCTCTTTTTGCGTCGGGGGTTAAAAATGAACTTTAAAGTAAGCTAACAATTTCCACCGCTCACAGATTAAACCGTCTCGTCGTTCGTCGTCATCACTAGTCGCGTCGATCAACAAGTTTGTCAAAACAGTTAATGCAAAAAGTCGTTCATTCAACAAAACTACTTTGTTTGTCATAGTTTATTGCTCAGTTCAGTATTCGTCGAACACGTAAACTAGTCGAAAAAAAAAACTGTTTTTTCAACTAGTTTACGATGAACGATAAACGGTCTCGTTTCGTTGATCGAAAAAGCGTCGACGACCCACCACTAGCCAGTGGCGTAGCGTGGGTGTCTGCCGCCCGGGGCGGACGTCAATTTTACCGCCCCCTTACTTGGGTTTTGCCGCCCTCTTACTTAGATTTTGCCGCCCCCTTACTTAGGTTTTGCCGCCCCCTTAACAGTGCCGCCCGGGGCGACCCCCCCCCCCCCGTCCCTACTACGCTACGCCACTGCCTGATGCTACAGAGTACAAAATAATATAATAATTTAATATAGGTAGGTATGTAAGTACGTTCAGAGAACAGCTTACATAGAACGATTCAAGATGATCCCAATTTGAAAATTTTGACGTCCTCTTCAATGGTCCACAACTTTCCACACAATCGTGAAAACAGTGTATGCTCATAGCAGTGCAATCAAATTGAAATCTGTTCTTCTTTCTTTAATCTCTATTGTATTGATGCTATTCAACAATAAAAAAAATGAACAATCTCCAGTTAATAGCTCAAGCAAGAAAATTTTGAAAATAGTACCTAGTTATCGCATACGTATAAGGTTATCGCACGAAAATAAATTGTACTACTTACTTACTAATAGCCTAGGTAAACTTAATTTCGCAAATTGTTCGAGCTTGGGCAGGGCTAGGTAGGGCTAACTTTATTCTATTACCTACATAAACTAAATATCTAATAAAATTAAAGGACATTCCTGTGATATAGTGAAGGATTTGCCGCCTGTGGAGAGATGGACCGCTATAAATTTACTTTAACGATTGCAAATGACGGTATCAACTCATATGATTGCGATTTGCGAGTGCATTATTATTTTTAAGATATAGGCACCTAAATAAATTACGCCAGTTAAAATTGGGTAAATAAATAGGTATCTACAGTACCTAGGTACCTATAACCACATTCCTAATGTCTTTCGGGAGTCTTCGGGTCGGAATTAGAACTTAGTGTTAAAAAGGTCTTCATATATTGCCAAAATACAATCTTTACACACACTGCACACAATCTTTAGGGGCCGTTCAAGTATTACGTAAGCAGGTTTTTTGCATTTATTAACCCACCCCTCCTCCTCGTCAGCGAGTTTGTTTTTAAAGGGTGTTCCAGTCTGTTGAAAAATTATAAATACAAACTATATAGGTACAAAAGATTCGGATCCTTTGTTATCGAACGTTAAAAAAACCGTGACGGGGTCGCAAGACTCTTTACTTAACAGTTAACTTTTTGGCTTTTTTCGTGGGTCGCAACATAAAAAAGGTTGAGAAACGATGATCTAAAGTGATAGAAATGGAGGGTTAATCCACCGATTTTTCCTGCTTACGGAGAAGCAATAAAAGTCCTTGAATCCGTTACACACTATCATTTGCGTTTCGTATTTAGAATGTGCTCTTTCTTAAATTAAATAATGATAATGTTCTCAAAAAAAATTAAATTAGGTCTTGGAATTGTTCTCCTAGTGACATGTTTGCAAACTTCGAGTGCACAAAAAATTAATTATAAATATTTATTCATGTACGATTTGCCTAGACATTCCGAGTTAAAAAAATATGTAACGATCTTAAAAAATATCACAAACTTTTACTTGGAAAATATTCATAAAATTTCAATAAGCGTCGCATTTGGTATATTTATTGGAAATGGTAAATGTCTTTTGACTCCTAAACCATGTTTTGTCTGATTTAATTTAAGCATTCATAATAATTAATAATAATATACTTATACTCCCTGAGATTCAGGTAGACCCATCACAGTGGACACAACGCACATGAATATCTATATAACTTTAAATTCGAGTGGCAATACCAATTTTGCTATTGCTAATTTATTTAAACAGGATAATGAAATTAAGCACATTAATATGACTGGGCAGAGCCATGTGACCGTAATGTGCTACCTACTTATAACTTATTAAAGTGTCTATTTCGAATTTTCAGTGCACTTGGGATATGCTATGAAATATTATAAAATTGGCCATTCAAACTTGAAAGCAAATCTTTTAGATATCTATTTAAAAAATGATGAAATTTTGGAATATTACCAGTGGAAGATAGCTGATGAAGAATATGGACAGGAATGCCTAAAGAGTAAGTAATGTATTCGCCATAATAATGCGTCGCCCGATAAGTCCCTTAAAAATAACGTTTCTTTTAAATATGTACCTTTTAAAATTTCAATTACGCATTTTGTAAATTTTGATTTTTTACTGATAATAATAATAATTATTATTGTAAGTAAATATATTAATATTAATTATCTTCTTCATATTTTGCCTGAAAGGAACTACAGTAAGGCTGCCAATTTGAACTTTTATAAAGTCTTCTTTTAAAAGATAATACAGAGTAGGTAAGCCCCGGGAAAGGCTACTTTTTACTGCGGCAAAACGTATGGTTACCGCAGGATTTCCTTTCGTGCGCACGAAGTCACGGGCATAACATTCTTAAATTTAGGCCTTTACATCCGTTAATGGATGATTTATACAGTATTCTCCGAGCGAAGTAACCACTCTTGAAATACTGTAGTGCCTGGGACAGTTGGTTTTTAAATGTCGTATGGTTTCCCAAGCATATACGGCATTCTCACAACACAATCAGCCTAGTCCAGAGGAATGACTGGTCAATACGTCTGGGGCCAAGCATGTGCGGGTTTCCTCACGATGTTTTCCTTCACCGTTAGAGCGTCCGTATAATTTACTTGAGATCTGAAAAAGTCTCATTGGTACACGCCACAACCTGGGATTTGAACCTGCACTCTCTCGAGTGCGAACTAAACGGTCTACCCACTAGGCCACGGAGCTCTACAGGGCAACATTCTAGCATTAGATAAAATTACATTCTAGCATTAGATCATAAAAAAAAAAAATAAAAAAAAAATACTTATAGCGCGATTGCGCTCACGCTATAAGTAATTTTATCTAATACTAGATGTTGCCCGCGACTTCGTGCGCACAAAAAGAAATCTTGCGGTAACCGTACATCTATGCCAAACTTCATCAAAATCGGTCCAATCGTTTTGGAGCCTATTCAATAAAAATAAACAAGTATTTTTTTACTCTTTGTTTTAGTTTCACAACTTTTTACTAATATTTCTGTTTGGATCGACCGCGTGGAACAGTACAAGACGCCCCGAGTGAACTATAGGACTTCTGACGATTTCGAAAGGTTTTATAATAGTTGGAGTCAATACGCTTATGTTGCAAATGTAAGAAGAGCTTACCAATGGATTCCTAGTCCAAAGGAGTCAGGTATTAAAGTAACATAAATCGTAAGTCACGTAAGTATAATCTTTTTCAAATAGGTAGTACATATTAGGTACCTACCTACACACATGTGTACTACATTAAATAAGTAGCATGTGGCGGACCAATCAGCGCACAGTCCTGAATCGCGCTATCGAAGTTTCTGAAGTTCGGAGCTAAAATATATACGACAGCTGAAATGCAATGCATAGACTACAAGTGGGCTGCGGCGACCGAGCATACCACCTCGCTCGGTCGGAGATCTCCCTTGGGGGCTGGCCACCACGTATTTCCCACAAGTAGAGATGGGCTTAAACGTTAAAAATTAATAATACTGCTAAATGCTAATGCTAATAATAATTAACACTTAAAATTAGCAGTTATTTTTAGCAACTGTTAAATTTATCACAGACAAATTGTTACATAATTAATTCTCATTTCCTTCATACTTTTCACAGGCCTATGCCTGTGAAAAGTATGAAGGAAATGAGAATTAACTGTCGACTTTTTCTGTTGGCGTATTTAAAATGAGAATCAATTTATTTACGTACATCGATTTCTTTTTTTTTAGCTGTTTTTTGTAATCATATTTTTTTGAAACAATTTTTTTTAATATCTATATAAGTACAAAGTTTGTATGATTGTCTTACAAACTACATGAGATCTTTGTGCAGAAATAATATTCTCACAAACTTTTATTAAAATTTTATATATTTTTTATTTCGTAAGTTCGTAAAAGTTGTGACTTGTGACTACTATAAATAACAACTATCTCAGAATTTATTCAACAGGTGTTGACACTAAAAAAAATTCGCAGCGTTAATTTAGCAGCTTAGACCCATTTCTACTCACAAGCACATTCATCAAAATCTAAAAATACGTATCCAAACTGAGTAAGTACTCTGTAGAAACGTACCTAATTTACTCATCTACTTATACAGATAAATAAAATTGAAGTGTCTGTTTGTAATTTCATATCCATAGCTTTTAACTTATTGCATATGAAAGTATATTCGGTACTTACAATATGAATTTTTAAAATTTTGTCTGTCTGTTTGTTCCGGCTAATGTTCCGGCTCTGAAACGGCTGGACCGATTTTCACGGGACTTTCACAGGCAGATAGCTGATGTTATAAGGTCTAGCATAGGCTACTTTTATTTTAGGGTTTTGTTTAAAAAAATAGAGTTCCTTTTCTGTTAGTTCTATGCATACAAAGTTGCGGGCATCAGCTAGTTATAAATTATAATATAAAATATTATACCTAATATTGTCTTATTGGATGAAATTATTTTTAACCCCCGACGATTTAAAAAGAGGGTTGTTATAGGATTGAGTTGTGTGTCCGTTTGTGGCAACGTAGAGCCTATACGAAAGGTTCGATTTAGGTGCAGTTTTTTGTTTGAAAGCTGATGTGATTGAGACTTAGATAATCAAACCAGTTGTTTGATTATTATCTAAGTCTTTTTTTCTTTTTTTTCTCTAAGTTTTAGTTGGATGCTCTAAGGGTGTCGCTCGCTCACTTCTCGACAATTCGGGGTTATTTAATTTTTTAAATATCGTTTATCAGATACCTGCTTGAAACTCCTTGCTGCTAATCCTCCTCGTAACGTTGATGGTGTCTGCTCGCTGGACGATCATTGCTATCGAATTGTGAAGAGTGGTTCCGATATCGGCTATGCTTTATGTCATAGGTAGGTACGAGTAAGTTAATCCTTTTGATTTTTTTTATCTATGCAGTAAGCAGAGGCGTAGCGTGCCTTGGTGGGGCCCCGTATAAAAAATTGTTTGGGGCCCCTTAGGAAGGGTAAAGATTGCTCACAAAATAAATAAAAATTGCATACAATTAAAAGAAATATTTATTCGTCATAATTATTAGCTATCTGTCACTTTTTCCAAAATTTTTACAATTTAAATATACACTCTCCTTGCCTTTTTTCGGCAAACTGATTTATTAAATCATTTATAGTTAATGATGAAATGAAGACGAAGATGAAATTTGGGAAGTTTTTATTAATTTTTGCACGTTGGGGCCCCCGTGACCCGGGGGCCCCGTATAATTGATACGACAGATACGGCGGTAGCTACGCCACTGGCAGTTAGTATACTATATTAATTAAGCTTATCATAATAAAGAGGAATTCATAAAAATCCGTTCAGTAGTTTTTGCGTGAAAGAGTAACAAAAATCTGTCGATCCACCCTTACAAATTTTCACGTTTATACTTAATAATAATAAATCCCCGCACCGATGTCGGTGACGGTGGCCGGTTTCATTGAAACCAGGCCGCAGGAGTAATTTTATAGCCCAAGTGTGTGCGCAGTACCAAAGAGCACTCTCTTTTCCTTTTACTCTCATATAAACCCAGTGGGACGGATAACCGACACGACTGACGAGAGATCAGGCGCAGGTCCGACTTTTTACATGCCCATCCGACGCAGGGTGTCATCTTTCTTGTCAGACAATCGGGTGATTTATTCAGCCTGCATTGTCCTAACCAAACTTGGAGATACAAAATTTTATGTTGTTCCAATGCGGGAAATGGGAATCGAACCCGAGACACCCGAGAGCAATTGTCGAGAACAAAGCTCTAAACGACTGCGCCACGGAGGCTGTTTAAAATATAAAATACTTACGTTTATAATAGTAGTACCTACAAATTAGTAAGTAAGATCTCCTGTTCTAAAATTATCTCTCGAAAACTTTGCTCGCTAAAACGAAAACATAAGACTGAAAATAATAATAAGAGCCTGTTTTACAATCGACTAATGCCGACTACGGCACCGGCTACCCGGCAACTGGGACCGGACGTGTGCAACGACACTATTGTGAAAGGGGGCTAGACGGAAAAAATTCTTACGAAAAGTTGTCACGACACTTTTTTAATTACAAAAGATAATTTAATTTTTTATAAAAATTAAATATTTACGCGTATACATTTATTATATTGATGTATGTATGTATGTATGTGTGTATGTATGTATGTAATGTATGTATGGATAATATCGGTTCGGATATTGTATTATTATTTATTTTATATATACATGTACAATTGTCTGTCTGTATGTCTTTTTTTTTGCTATAGTAAGCTATTGTAAGCTGTGCGGCGTCGCATGTTTCTCTGTCTGTCTCTCTCTCTTATAGAAAGCAAGCCAGATATTTTCATCCGGAACTTCGTTCCATCCGGGTGTCCCTTGACACCTCTCAAGTTTTTTTGTTTTAGGGCATTACTACTGTTGATGGCCAGGAACAGTCGGGGTTGCAGTGTATACTCTCCGCACGATGACAGGGCGTTGCTGGACTCACTCTGCTCTATGGGTTATGCGGAAGCGGAGTACATCGCATACCATAACTACGGACTAGTGGATCTACTGTTAGAGCAAAGTAAATATTTCTATATACTAATAAAGTTTGTTTGCATCGAATAAGCTCCGAAATTACTGGACCGATTTTGATGAAATTTGGCACAGATGTAGAGTAGACCACGGGGAAGGACATAGGCTAATTTTTATTAGGTTCCCGCGAAATTTCTTTTAGCGCGCACGAAGTTGGGGACAACATCTGATCTAGTGTCACACAAAACGAGACGATACGCGTCATGACTAGTGTTGCCCAATTCAGTCTTGGCCTTGGTCTCGCAGCAAGAGTCTCGCAAGAGTCTCGCAAGTCTCGCAATTACCTATTAGCCTATTGCAATTAATTAAACGTTATTTTAGATCTCAGAACAACGTAATAGAGTAGGTATTAAGTTACGTTGTTATATTACGTTATTCTAATATCTAAAATAACGTTTAATAAATAGCAATAGGCTAATAGGTAATTGCGAGACTTGCGAGACTCTTGCGAGACTCTTGCTGCGAGACCAAGACCAAGACTGAATTGGGCAACACTAGTCATGACGCTTCATTTGAAGATAGCAATCTTTATTGATCTTTATTCATCACACAAGAAGATATACGTTTCTTTGTAAGAGTTTGTATGTAAAGCGGCCGCTCGCTGCACAGCCCATGTGCAGTGTATGACTGATGTCATATGAAACTTGTATATTTTTGTGTAGGTAGTGAAAAAAATTCAATTTTTCAAAGTAAGGGGTCGTCCATTAATCACGTGATGCCTAAAGGGGGAGGGGGGGTCCGAAAAAAAATCACCAAGTATCACCAGGGGGAGGAGGGGGTATAAGGAGACATCACGTGTATTAATTTTCGAATCAAGTATATACATACCAAAATTATTATCGGTTGTAGATTCGTAGTGTTGTTTAAATACATACAAGACAAATGACTCGTATAGTTTTAAATTGCTTAAATTATTCGATTAAATTGTTTTTTAAGTTAAATTTTTTCTTCAAACATCACCTGCTTACTATGTAAAAAAAATACACGTGATCTTAGGTGGGGGAGGGGGGGTATTATAAAACCTCACCAAGTATCACCAGGGGGAGGGGAGGGGTCTAAAAAGTTGTTAAAAACATCACGTGATTAATGGACGGCCCCTAAGTAGTAATTTCCATGGGCGGCGGTAATCGATAACTACAAGACGATCCGTCTGCTTGTTTCCTGGTTCATTTACACTAATATTATAAAGAGGAAAACTTTGTTTGTTTGTTTGTAATGAATAGGCTCAAAAAGTACTGGACCGATTTCAAAAATTCTTTCACCATTCGAAAGCTACATTATCCACGAGTAACATAGGCTAAATTTTATTTTGGAAAAAAATAGGGTTCCGTAAAATATTTGGGTTTTTCGGACACAAGGTGTAAAAAATCAACCAGAAAAGTTACTTATTTTGCGTACGCTGCCTAAACTATAAAAGATAGAACCATAAAATGTTTTAATTAATTGTAGATCTTATAAATATCTAGAAAAAAGTCCGCGACACACTATACCTATCTATGTCGAGTGAGGCACAACAACCATTTTTTTATTTAGAAATCTTGAATTTTTTTGGACTACATTTAAACGCGTTTATTTTACTCATGCTATTAATCTTTATCAAAATAAATTATTTTATCACTAAGTACAGTTTATGTAGATAATATTTGGTCTTTGAGTAATGGAAATTGGACGTTTCGTTTTGAAGTTATGGCGAAATTAAAATATTACGATTTCTGCTGCACGGCCCGTTGCGTTTAGATCTATGGTATTTCATACGATAAAAGTATACCCACCTACTTATTTCATTGAGTTTTAGTAGGTACCTATATTAATTTGTTTCTGTTTGTTTTGACTAGATTTCGCCCGTTTTGTTAGAGGTTTCAAGACATTCTGTAGTATTAGTGTCAGTATTGTACACGTGCGAAGCTGGGGCGGGTCGCTACTTTTATATAAAAAAAAAAAAACTCTACACATACAAAACACCGCGACCATAGAATAAAAAACTTACAAAAAAATTTAAGACCTGTTATAAACATTATAACTGCTGTACTTATATGATTACACCTAAATTGTATCTCTATGATATCTAAAAAAATCCTTCCAAATAAAAATCAGAGGCGTTATTTTGCGTATTTTTTATGTACCAGTGACGTGAGGAATGCAAAAGTTAAAAAAAAATTAAGAGAAAATGCGATTTAATATTACCTAGTACCTACCGACTTAATTTGTTGTTTATCTCAGTAAATTTAAGAAAAAAAAAACGTGTTTTTGCCTTTTTCCTGCTTTAAGTTACCTCACCAGCCAGTTTTGTGGTCGCAATTTTCTTTAAAAGCTGGTAAAAATGTCCAATGTCTTTTGCTGGGAGATTGGAGTATTTATTGCGATTGACTTATAAGGAAATATGCCTTGTTTCAGTTAGCCTCTGCGCTCTACATGGCCGAACAGAGTTTCTCCGTCTCACTTGGCTCACTAACATTCTAGAATTTCAAACGGCCTACGGATGTTTTAGTCAGTACGACACAGAGATGGAAAAAGAAGATAACAATGATCTTATAGACGGACGATGCAGTGGACACACAACCGCCTTAGCGACTAGCGTATTTGCAGCTGCCGTTAGATATATTTTGGAAAATAATTACTAAGTAAATAGGTATTATCGAACAAATTGCCGCTCGACCAGGCATAAGTTGAGAATCAGTTAACAGCGCCATTGTATCGTGTGCACGCACACATAGGTACTCGCATGTTAATACGTAGTTCAACCGTGTCCGCAGTTATTGCGGTCACTTCTTTTGTGGTGAAATATTCTGAGGTGTCATAGTGCAGGGAAAATGTTTAGAAACTGGTCGAGCAGGAACTTTGTCGATATTGTTCCTACTACATAATTTTTTATATTTTATACTAAGCTCCCACGTATTGAAACGATGTTTAATACTGAGCTTTGGTTATGCTTCAGTTTAAGATCTGTCTGTCTCGTTCTTACATTGAATGAGAGAGGGAGATCAAATCGGAGTTAAGCGATAAGCGCGTTTAAAGGAGTTTAATGAAACCGGGGCTTAATACTTACACTGGATGTTATGTAACTGTAGCTTATAAAATAAATATACTTTTTGGCGTCATTAAATATATTTTACCTAATACCTCAAGCCTAATTAATGTATGTAATATTTCTAAACTAAGTTTTTTGTATTTTGTTACCTTATTTCTTTTGTACTAACTAATTACCCTAGTAATTTAATTGCCCTATTCCTTCTTGTCAACAGATGACAAACCGGTGTATAATTCCTGTCGTAAGCATTCGTCACATTCCGTAAAATTTTGAAACGTTCCTATGTGAATGAAATTGCTATCGATTGACCGATTGCGTATTTTTTGGCTATAATACACTTTTTATATAATATTATTGTAAAGTTGCTACTATTTATATCTCCATTCGATGACACGTAGGCACCCTCAAAGAAACTCATATATTGCGAAGCAATATAAGTAGATGTAGATGCCGATGATGATGATGAATAATATACCTACAAAATAATTTTTATTTTGACGCAATTACGAATGAAACAAGTTCACAAATATAAATTACTTCAGCCATAATAAAATATTTCCGCATTCCGACTGACGAATCTTGTGGTGTGTGAAATGGCAGTGCAGAAGGGTTTACGTTAGTATATAATATATATTCTTTGATTTTGTGCAAACATCTTAAGGGGTTGTGCGCTCGATAGAACTGAAATTCTTTGAAATCTATTTTCTCAGTCATAGTCGTATTGAAAAATCTAAAAAAAATATATGTTAATCTGCATTATATTTAGCCGAAGACTGTCGTTTTATAAACTGAAATTTTATTAAAATATATTAAAATATACAAAATCTGTATGGGACTTAACGCTCAAGGTCACTGGCGTTATACAGAGCCTTAATTAGGGTTCCGTACCTCAAAAAAAAAAAAACGGAACCCTTATAAGATCACTTTGTTGTCCGTCCGTCCGTACCTCTGTCCTCAGTCCGACTGTCTGTCAACTCTTTATTTCGGGAACGCGTGGAGATATTATCTAGTTAAAATAAAAACCGTGTACTATAGGTCTACGGTCCTTGTGAAAAAAATCAAACTTCTAAGTCAACTTAAAAAAGGATGAGGCCGTTTTTTACCTCAAAAATGTAAATATTTTCTAATTTATACGAGTGATAACAAACCTTCTTAATTAATGATTAAATCGTCTGTCTGTATGTAGTGAATGTTAAGGTAGGACCGGCCTCGCTAAGGCTGTGTAAAGGCTGTATAGAATGTAGATGCTGTATTGATCGGAAGTAATGAGAGCATTTCCCGGCGGCCCTCGATAAGAGCACAGATTAAAGAGGAACATAATAAACAGATTAAAGAGCAACATATAAACAGCGAAGCTATCGATTTGATCGCACTCCTGCAAGCATACGGTGTGTCAGAATTGTGTAAGTAAGAAAATCGTAGGCCGTTAAATGGGACGTCAAAAATTTCAAATTTGAATCGATTTGGTCGTTCTATGGAAGCTGTTGCTCTGGAGTTCTGGACACGGTAACTTTAAGGCCAATTTTTATGGATTTAAACTAGTCTCGTCTCCGCTATGTGATTCAACTGATAGCGGCCCTAATGAACAAACTGCTCGTCACATACTCTGGGAGCGTGATCTCAGTAATGATGAATCAATAGAAATGTTGAACAGGGCCTCTAGTCAAGAATCAAGATTCATTCGATAATTTGACGGCGAACTTCGAAGTCAAAAATGTACGGGATTTGACATAAGTCACCGTTATGTGACATGTCGCTTGCGATGCCATATGTCAAATCCCATACATTTTGTTTTCGAACTTCGCCGTCGAAATTATCGAATGCATCTTGACTAGAGGCCCAGTGTCCATTGTGTTTCTAGGGTAGTATTTTATGAAGATCTCGTGGGCTGCGCGAAAAATTTCCGTGCTTTCAAACGTTTTTGTCATAGGTACTATTGGAAACAATCTAACACTATTTTGCCATTATAAATTGCATTGTAATTATTTGTCATATAATAAATAAAAACATTTTATCAACATTTAGTTTTAATAAAAAAATAATTATTATATAATATTATTCCCGTGGTGCTTCCCCTTTATTTCTAACTATTTTTTTTGGGAGGGAAACTAGAACACTTCCTACTCCTCGTACAATCTTCTGATTAATTTCGTTGCGGGTCCCAAGACAAATTTAGCATGTCCCCCGGGCACCCCTGAGATCATATCAAAGGGTTTTTGCGGTTGGTTACCACTGTCGATCCTGGTTACAAAGGAGTTGCAGTGGTGGGTATGTGTGGTGGGCTAGTTGCCTGGTTTAGAAAAAAAAGCTGTTGCTATGTACTTAAGTCTACATATTTTCTACTCTGTGATAAGAGTAAGGAGTAAGCTGCACGGCTCGCTGTGAAGAAGTTAACTACAATTTGTATGGCATCGAATTAGTTACCATTGTTTGCCACTAGGGGCGCTGTGTCGATATCATACAAATTGTAGCTTTAACTTCTTTCCGGCGAGAAGTGACAATAACTCGCACTTAGCACATAATTAACAGAAATAATTATCATAAATTCTTATAATTAGTTTATGTACTCGAATTCCTATTTAGTACATACATACATACATATAATCATGCCTTTTTCCCGTAGGGGTAGGCAGAGACCACTTCTTTCCACTTGCTACGATTCTTACATACTTGTTTCGCTTCGTCCACTTTCATTCTTACCATTCATTCCTCCTCTTACATTCAACGTAGCAAAGAGGCTCTCCATGGGCCACTTTTCGCCTCCGCGAGAACGAGACGTGATGGGTGAATATCCAACCCTAATTTTGTCTTTAGTTGCCGTGTTCCATAGGAAAACACAATGTCTTTTAAACTTCACATCGTTTCTATAAACGCAATATACATACATGTGGCCGTAAGTGTAGGTTTTATAATTTATAACTACATACCTATATTTATAATTTTTTGATACGACGGACGTAGGTAACTTTTATGGCTTTCCTCAAGTCCAATATAGCCCTAAATAACGTTTTAAACAAACTAATTTGTGTCCTAATTGGAATTCAGTATGGGTTTGTACAACTAACGGGCTCGGACGCCCGCATTATAATAATTTCTCTATTAAACATTCAGTGCTAGTAATGAGACGATAATAATGTCATTTAACTAAATAATGGAGAACGTTCACTAATTTTAAATGTAAGCTTTCTGTATTCTCCGTGTAAAATAAAAATACTCGTGAAATAATTATTTAGATACGTCAATTAGTTTCAAGATATTTTTAGAGTGTCCCAACTCCCAGACGGTAACTTAAGCGGTGCATAGTACAGCGAGAACTACGGGCTGTATGGCCGAGGTGTAACGTGACGTCACGTTACTGTTAGCGGAATTTGAATTCATAACTACTTAATATTTATGAATAAAAAAAAATAGTATATCTGTATTCATGTATGCTTTACTGGTAGTTCTCATTGTATCTCATTGTAAGGCAGCAAGATCGAAGCTGCTAAGATCGTTGTTAAGAGAAGACTTAGAAGTTTCTTCCATCGAAGGTCAAGCACGACCTCGCACGACAGCCATTTATTATCACCGGTCGAGTGGACAACAGTGTGCTGTGTGTGAGTTTTTATCACTACTCGCCGGGAAGAATGCACCGCCCCTAGTGGCAAACATCATCATCATCATCATCATCATCAGCCTATCGCAGTCCACTGCTGAACGTAGGCCTCCCCCAATGAGTGCCAACCATCCCGATCTTGGGCAGCCCTCATCCATCCGCTGCCAGCCACCTTCTTCAAATCGTCGGTCCATCGTGCCGCAGGACGTCCTACACTACGTTTGCCTAAGCGTGGTCTCCACTCTAATACTTGTCTGCTCCATCGATTGTCTGTCCGTCTGCAGACATGGCCGGCCCACTTCCACTTCAGCGTGCTAATTCGTTGAGCAATGTCGGTGACTTTAGTTCTCTGGCGAATAACGTCGTTACGTATTTTATCCACCAGAGATACACTTAATATTGCTCTTTCCATCGCACGCTGAGCAACCTTAAACTTATGAACCAAGCCTACGGTGAGTGTCCACGTTTCGGCTCCGTATGTCATTACCGGTAGAACGCATTGATCAAAGACCCTGGTCTTAAGGGATTGTGGGATCGACGATTCAAAGATGTCCCGGAGCTTCCCGAATGCAGCCCAGCCCAAGCGTATTCTTCTACTCACCTCCTTCTCAAAGTTGTGCCGCCCGAGTTGAATGGTTTGGCCAAGATATACGTATTCTTGCACAACTTCGAGACTAGCGCCATTTACGACGACTGGTCTCGGGAGAACGTGTTTATTATACATGATTTTAGTTTTGTTCAGGTTCATACCGAGACCCACCCGTCTTGAAGAACCGCTTAGGCTGTTCAGCATCTCTTCCAGGTCCTGCAGAGAGTCTGACATAATGACTATGTCATCTGCGAATCTCAGGTGTGAGATGTACTGGCCGTTTATGTTCAGTCCCCGTCTGTTCCAATCGAGCGTCTTGAAAACGTCCTCCAACGCGTTATTAAACAGTTTTGGAGAGATAACATCTCCCTGTCTTACTCCTCGACGCAGTTGGATTGGTTTTGTACTCTGTTCTTGTACTTGGACGGTCATTGTTGCGGCCTTGTACAGATATCTCAACACCTCGACATATCGGCAGTCGACGAGACATCTCTGCATGGATTCCAGCACAGCCCAGGTCTCGACGGTATCGAAGGCATTTTCATAGTCCACATACGCTAGGCAGAGAGGCTGATTGGCGAACGGGTTGGTGACCGCAGACTGGAATGCTTTTCACTAATAGCGCTGCTGCCCACTATCAGTTGTGGCATTTAGAGCATTCCAGAATATAGACATGGTTATACCGCCATGAAACGGTTACCGGAGCCCAAGCGGGCGAGGAAGATGTTTGTCCTCTTATCCGGCTGATATCCTTTAGTCGCCTTCTACGACACCCATAGGAAGGAGGTGGGGTGGTCCTATTCTTTAGCCCGAGACCACACAGGCAAAGTGGCAAACAATGGTAACTAAATCAACAAAGAATAGCCAGATAACAAATAATAATAATAAAAATAAAATTCTAGCGCAGCCAGTGGCAGAAAAGAGAATTAAGATCTGGGTTTATTTTTGTGTACATGAATACTATGGAAAAGCAGTGGCGTAACGTGGGTGTCGGCCGCCCGGTGGCGGACGTCAATTTTGCCGCCCCCTTACTTAGGTTTTGCCGCCCTCTTACTTAGGTTTTGCCGCCCCCTTAAAAGTGCCGCCCCCCACCCCCCAGCCCCTACTACGCTACGCCACTGTGGAAAAGCTTATACCGTTCGGACTCCTGGTACGTTAGTAATATATATTCTTTGCTCCTGGTATCTATACTTCGTAAGTGACAATGTAACAAAAACTCGCACTCAGCACAGTGAACAATCTTCCGTCTGTCGATGTGTCGTGCATGACGTGCATCGCTCGCCGTGTCCAACAGACCGGACTGGTTGACCTTTTTGAGGAAATCCGATCGTAAATATCTCGTTACATCGTCATATTTCATTGCCAACACGTCGTTTAATTCACGTGAAATGGACCGGCTTCTTGAAAATAACTGTATAAATGGAACATATTGTAGCCTGTAGGTACCACGTTATTATTTTTACCAAAACAAAATGCCGACAAATTGTGAAGGTTATATGAGGTACAATTTTATGTTCTCTTTACGATCGTTGTTTTCAGACAACCGTATTCCATTGCGACTTGCGAGTAAATAAGTATGAAAACGATTTTTTTGGATTTCAGATTGAAGTGGGTTTTAATTTCAAAATATTATGCATATTGCTTAGCTATAAGCAGCTTAGCTGCCATAATTACTCTATTCTCTCAGTATTAGAGAGCTGTACCGTCTAGGACTCTAGCTTATCCTAAAGTCTAGAATCTAAGATTTGCGGAAACTTTTTCGGTAGTAAGTTCCCGATTATATTAATTCGTAGCTGGAATTTCCTAGGACGTTCAACTAGAGTTCATCGCCTATTGAAGTACCGTCTAGAAATGTCATTATAAGTCGTCGGCGGGTTTTGTTAGTCCGGAGTTCGGACATTGTTATTCTAGTGCGCGTGCGCAGGGGCGTTGACTGCTCTGACACACATACACGTCTAGACCTGATGAACAAGTAGCCAGATAGAGGGCACGGAACACACATAATTTAAAAATTAATATGTACAGCTACGACGTAAAATAATCTTAAAACGCTTTCAAACGAAAAAAGAAATTAAGGGGACGCAGATAGGTATAAATTACGGATATAAATATTGAAATTATTTTCAACTGTATTTTCATTTGTTGTGCTGTTGCATTGGTAAGGAGTTTTGTAATAGTTCTTAATGTAACCGACGCGACGCCATAGAAATAGAGTTTATAATTAGAGGTTCCGTAGTTTTCCGACGAAATTTAGATAAATGAAGGGAATGTACTGACTACTGTCAGGGTCAATTCATACTGTGGGAATAGTGGCAAGCCCCAAAGGGAGATCTCCGACCGAGCGAGATGGTATGCTCAGTCAGGCCGAAGTCCGCTGTAGTGGTTTTCAGATGTCGTATATATATCGCCGATCTGAGAAAACTTCGATAGCGCGATTCAGGACTGTGCGCTGATTGGTCCGCCACATCACTCCCCCCTAAGACCCGAGGTCGAATTTTTTGAGTCTTCTGCTTGAGTCGCCAGTGCCAGAGAGTTCCAGTGAGTCGAAACTGTGCTGCTGCTGCACGGGCTCCAATGAGTCGGAGTGCTGCCGTGCGGGCCGATGCTACGTGCTGACCAGGAGAGATGTGCTCTGCTTGCTGACCGGTCGTTGTAGTGAGAGTGCCCGTTGAAGCCGATGAGGATTCGACCAGGCCCCGGTGCGTTGAGGCTGGTTGTCGAAGTATCCAAAGAGGCTGAAGCTGGCTGGCGCGGTGCGGAGGGGTGGGGAGTGATGATGATGATGTCCAGAAGGTGGCGTGTTCTGTCGAGGGTCACCAATGTGGAAATGTAGTGGCAAGCCCCAAAGGGAGATCCCCGACCGAGCGAGATGGTATGCTCAGTCTGGCCGAAGCCCGCTGTAGTGGTTTTCAGATGTCGTATATATATCGCCGATCTGAGAAAACTTCGATAGCGCGATACAGGACTGTGCGCTGATTAGTTCGCGACAATACCAAAATGAAACGATACTGAATATCATAATATTATGAAACGTGTATATTTTTGTATATTGATTAAAGTTCAACGGTGTGAACGGACCTTTACACTTAACATACTTACTATATATTATGCATATCACTTTATGCAAATCGATAAAGGTCTACCGTGTTTACGAGTAGAATAAGCTACAACTGGCGTAGCGGGTCTACTAAGTTCGCACTGTGCACATTGAATATTCTGTTCGAAGTCGCTCCTCTGTAGCGATATTTTCTCATGTTTCGAGTGGTAAATGGTATTTATTATTTACATTTTACAGTGATCGACATTTGACAAACACGATATTATCTTAGGATTTCCACAAAAGATAAAACAGTTATTGGAATATAACGGGGAATTTGCTTTTCAACGAGTGTTTTTTCCAAGTTATTGAACTATCCGTTTGTTGTATTTGTAATGTAGACAAAAGTTTATAATAATATGCATAGCGTTATCTTAATAGAGAAAATTATCTCAGAAAAGCGGCTAAGTGCAAGACGGAAACCTCCTTAAATATCTATATATTTTATTCTGTATTTAGTATTTGTTATTGAAGCGCCAATCATCTGTAAAAAAATAAACTGTCTAGCTATCACGGTTAAGGAAATACAGCCTGGTAACAGACGGACGGACAGACAGACGGATAGACAGTGAAGTCTCAGTAATAGGACGGGACACTACTTACCCTACTATTTTTACCCTTTGGGTACGAAACCCTAAACAAACATATAATAGCTTACTAGCTATCAAACAGACAATACAGAGAGAAACATTTCTAGACTGCACACCTACAGCATCTGCAAAGAGTTATGCGAAAAGACTAATTGCATTCATAGGTTATGTAAGACATTAGTCACGAATTGGCGTAGAGGAGGCAAGGGCGTAGCGTTCACCAGTGGGTGTCCGAAATGCATTGTTTGTACAACAATAGAGGCATCTGCAGTAACATCATTGTACAAGTATATTGCAAAGAAAATTATAACCTATTCCTTTGGATTTAATACTAAAATCCGACAAAATAATGTCCTTTAATGATATATTATATGCACTCACATACTTCGATGTCAGTGTACTCAAAAGTTGCAACCGATTCAAGGATAATTTGGAAATTAATCGTGGTATAGACTGCAAAGCGACTGATGTTGATGTCACTCTCAGCTTACGCTATATGACTTATTCATTTGCAATACAAATCGATATATGAATTAACCCTCTTACTAATAAAAATATTTAAACTTAAGTTAGTGTCTTCGTCCTTTTTACTCGATTACAGCGAAACCAAAATGAAAGGTCATGTTTTTGGAGGTCTATATATGAATGTATGCTTGTTCCACAGTTGTTTTTGTTTGAGTTATCAATAGATTCGTAATAGCCTGGGTAATATAGGATAATTTACATATTCGGGTTATAGTTTTTTAAAAATTGTAGCTATTTGTCCAGTGACTTTTCCAACGTATTAGACAAAGATAGGAACATTGATTAGCTAATCAGTTGTTTGAATATTTTTATTAGTAGTTTGGATTTGGTAGGATACACCGTAAGTATATATCTAAGTCTCAACCATACTAATCATTGGTCTCGCTGGGCGCTCTACCGAAGCGAGACCAATCAAATATCTTTGGTCTCAATGTTTATCAAGATTCACTGGTATAGTGGGCATCAAAACCTTTAAAATTGAATAGTACGTTCTTGGAACTACATTACTATTATTATTATCTAATTATTTTAAAGAATAATTTAAATACAAATATGCACTTATTATATTCTTAGTTCACCAGTCGGTTTTTTTTTAACATTTCCAAATAAAATTTAACAAGCTTTTACAGAAAGTCAACAGCTCAAAAGTCAAAAGCTACCAACGGTTCAACCCTTAAGCTCTGGTTTCCTAGGATAGCGTTGCCGTAATATAGCAGTAATACAGCGGTAAAGGAACATTTCATATGTAAACATATTATGGCACGGTTTCCTATATTGAGGTAATTGTCAACGTTTTTTTACATATGAATAATTCATTCCCTGCTGTATAATAACGGCCGCTGTAATATAACTGCAACGCTATCTTAGGAATACAGAGCTTAACGCCACCGAGAAGAACATAATTTGTGTACATTAAAATCTTATTGGAATGTGATGTAATAATACTGTGTATTCTTTTGTTTTGAGAGATGCAATGCAAACCTGACACCTTCGCAATGTTCATTAGATAATGTACGAGGTAATAATTACTGAGTTACGTGCAGTAGTCATAGCTGTGTACACTAAAATGTACATAACCAAAATAGGTTTGTTCAACCTTAATAGTATTACGAGTACATAATCACTTATACCATGAATGTTTGATGAATAGTTTCATATGAACACTTGCCTTTTTAGGATTCCGTACCTCAAAAGGAAAAAACGGAACCCTTAATATTATAAGGGTTTCTTTGTAGTCAGTACGTCTGTCTGTTTGTCTATCAAGACATTTTATTTCGGGATCCTGTGGAGGTATCGAGATAAAATTAAAACTATTTTCTTAAATCTATGGTCCCTTGAAGCTGATTAAAAAATAAGACTTTTAAGGCAGCTTATGCTGCCAAAAAACGTATTATATATCGATCTCTCAAGGGAATTCATAGGGTACTACCCGTTGACCTAGAACCATTAAATTCGACAAGTTACATCATTATATATATGCTAAGAATATTATATAGCTTTATATTGAAAAACTAACACACGCTCGACAAGATACCGTGCTAATGGCTATTATATATGACAACAACAGATCCGTGAATGTGGCAACTAATGTAGTGTGAATATTTACAAAAAAAAAAGTAAAAACTGCACATTTGCAATTAAACCATAAAAAATAAAATGTCTAAAGTTTAATATGGTCGAAATTTCAAATTTAAACTTTTAGATTAATGGGATATTATTTTATGAGCGCATTCCAATACAAATATGAAATATGCCAAATGCCGACCCGCAGAAGGCTAGCGTGGTAAGGCTTCCTCACATTGAAGAGAGAATCGAGCCGTGTAAGACGCTGTTGGCTAATGATCATGATTGATCCTAAACCTCTGCTAAAACCCTCTGCATGGCGTAAATTCCATGTTGAAATGGTGTTGCTAGTGGGTGGGTACTAATTACGGGAGTTATCACTGTTGCATCTTGCGGCTGCCGTGAACTACCAACTGCGACATCAGTGTTGCCACAGAAAATAATTAAACAAATGATTCGTTACTTTTCCTGTTTTAGGCAATTAACAATATCTCTAGTAAGATTAATTTGTTTCTTTGTATGTTTGTTCGTTCGTTCTTTAGTTCGTTTCGTTCTACGCTCAAAGTTGTTAACGAATATATCTGGGGCTCAAAGTCCAGTTAGGTAGGTGCAATTTTGAAAAAGAGGCCAATCGTCGAGTTCAGCTCTGCTGAGCAGCGTTGGGAAAACTCAGAAACATCTTCTCATCAAAAGTCAAAAGACAAAAGTTTTCGAGCAGTTTGTGTTACCGGTGATGAGTTGATGACATATGGAGCTGAAACGTGGTCATTCACAATGGGGCTTATCCATAAGCTCAAAGAGCTATGGACGGCTATGCTCAGAGTCTCTCTACGTGATAGAATCAAAAATGAGCAAATCCATAGCAGAACTAGAGTTACCAACATAGCCCAGCGCATTAGCAAGTTAAAATGGCAACGGGCTGGAGATATAATATGGCACGAATGAGACGAATCGACCGCTTAGATACGGCCTCACAGACAAGCGATGTAAATTAACGTTTAGCGCGGGTATATATGACCACAATCCACATCTGCAATTTTCGGGGTCACATCGGGATTACGCTTACCTTCAGGTGATCTGTCGGCTCGCTTGTCGGTTTTTTATTGTTGCTAGCGCTGTGGCGGATCTACGACTTTTTCGAACCGGGGCAAAAACTTGATATCTTACTTCTTATCTTCTTACTAATATTATAAATGTGACAGGTTGTGAGGATGTATGGATGGATGTATGGAGGGATGTTTGTTCCTCTTTCACGCAAAAAATACCGAACGGATTTCGATGAAATTTGGTACAGTAGTAGTTCGGGCTCTGGATTAAATCATAGGCTACTGTTTATCCCGGAAAAGCAGAGTATTCCCGCGGGATACCCGATATTTACGCGGGCGGAGCTAAACACCTAGTAACCTATAAGATTGTAGGAAAAGATGCTCCATATTTACATATTCGTTCGATATTTCGAATTCTTGTCTCAAAGATTTGACCGATTCGGCGCCCCCATGAAACTGCCGCCCGGGGCAAGTGCCCCCAGTTGCTCCCCATAGATCCGGGGCTGTGCTAGCTTCAAGCAAAGGAAGATTTATTATTTTTGATGCTAGCAACAATTTGTATTCTTGTGTGTCATCGCTGACGCAACAGCGCGCAACGCGTTGCGTAAAGTTTAGCATGCTGTCTGCGGAGCTTTCTCGCCAAACATCATGGGGTGACCAGCGTTCTTGTGAAATGGAGGAAAAAGCTCGGAAAGTTACAATAACTTTTAATTTTATTATATTTCTTTATTTATTAAAAATATCTGATCATTTTATTAAGTATTCTGAGTATTAGCTTTAATCAGCTTTATATTGAAACCTAACACACGCTCGACTAGATATCGTGCTATCTAACAACAACAGATCCGTGAATGCGGCAACTCATTATTGTAGTGTGGGTTTATAATATCATTGTGTGCAAGACCATTTCTAGTGTACGTGAATTCGGTACGTACATCTGACATGAATATTACAATGTGACGGGCTTGGGCACGCCGACTTCGGCGTACTATTTATTGCCGCATTTTTCAAGTATGCCAGTCGATCACCAAGACCAATCATTTATCTGTAGTTACACCAAACTGAAAACTGAAACCACACGCATGTCTTTTGCTTGAGAGCCACTGAAGTATTTTTCGGAGCCCGATACGTTTAGCAGAATTCAATTGTATGCAGGTGTAAACTGAAATGGAACTATCTTTAATTTTGAGGCCCATTATAAAGTTGTCCAAGAAAAAACTTATCGTGTGGTCGCCCTGTACGCCCGCTTGCAGTTACAGGGCCGTGAAACGCTGTGTCACACCACACTCGTGTGTGACGAATGGGAACACGCAACAGTAACGGTCTCGGGTGTATCTAATAGTGTCGCGTATTATCTCATTTCGGTGTAAATAAACCCTTAGGGCGAGGCTACAATACTGCGTTGCGAACTTGCGACGATGCATCGCCAAAAACGACGTCGCATTGCAATACAATACAATTGCACGTCCAACGCGACGTGGACGGTAATATAAAAAGGGACATTGACAGTTGACATTGACATAAAATCTACTTAGATAAAAGGTTGATAAAAGGTTGGTATAATAGGTATATCGTTTGCAGACGTAATTTGTCTCAATACCTCTCACTCGTTATATCTATTATCGTGGTGGTCCCAGCAATGTAGACTTAATTTTTTTGGTTCACTTATGTAAATGCGTTATGAGTTATGACTGTATTATTATATCATAATTATAACTCCCCTACACCGATTTCGGTGAAGGTGGCCGGTTTCATTGAAATCAGTCCACTTACGCAGGAGTAGCTTTATAGTGCCCATGTGTGTGCGCAGTACACAAGAGCACTCTCTCTTCCTTTACTCTCATAATCCAGTGGGACGGATAACCAACACGATTGACGAGGGATCAGGCGCAGGTCCGACTTTCTACATGCCCATCCGACGCATGGGTCATCTTTCTTGTCAGACAATCAGGTGATCAGCCTGCATTGTCTTAACTAAACTTGGAAAAAAATTTTTTTGTTGTTCCAACGCGGGAATCGAACCTACGACCTTCAAGTCGAGAGCCAAGCTCTAGTCATAAGACCACGGAGAGGCTGTTTGATATCATGAGGTACAAAGCTATCGATTTTTATGTCACTTTCGATTCGCAAAACGTAAATTTGCATTCACCGCAGATTCGCAAGTTTCACCGAAAAGTCGTATGCTGCAAATACTAATATTGCGATTGGTATCATCAAAGGGGTCGACTACCTTTGTGGCCTCGTGAGTCGTAACATAACATTTATGTAATACGCGCTTTTGTACACAGTAAAACAATCGAAGTCACTGTTGATTTATGACTTTATTAGCCGACTCGACAGAATTTGTTCTGTCTTAATATGAACTGGAACAAAAAGCTGCACCTACACCTACAACAACAACCTACAACTGCACCTAAATCTGTACCTACCAGTAGCAAAGGCTGGTTTTTCTTCATAGGGAAGCCCTAGCCTGTATAATAGGTAAGGATTTGGGTGAGGGTCTTCAAAATGTGAGTGGTAAGTGAAGCCGATAGGAATGGAGTTATAAGAACCCCACGCCACTGCTACCTACCTAGGTAGATAACCTACCAGGGAAATTCAATCATCGTTAGTAATTTCCTCTCAATTTTTAAAATATTCTCACTTCTCACTGTCCTGAACTTTCACTATTATTTCAAGATTATTCGCCAAATCAGAACCTCAATTCTCTTATTTAAAGTAACAATTTAAACAATCGATTCTACTTTGTTTAGATTGAAAGTGTAGCGTCATGTTACCGTGAACGGATTTTATGACGTTTCGACCAATCAGAGCGCGTTTCACGTTGGTTTAACGTTCATAAAAACGCCTAATAGGAGAATAAGCGTATCGGGACTTGATTGTAATTGTATTAATGCAGGCTTTATTTAGCAGAATTGCCCCTCTGGTTTCAATTTTTAGCGAGACATAGAAACTGCAGTTCGTTTTTATATCTTTCAAGAAATATTTAGTAAAAGGACATTCTACAAAAAATGTACCCGAGAACTGAGACTCTGAACTGTATAGAAAAGCGTAAGGAGTGTTGTGTTTGTGGTTAGGGTTGCCAGGTCGCCAAACCTAATAGCCGGACAGACCAGCCAGTTTGGCCAGATATTTGGGTAAAAAGGCCGGACACCCTACATTCTTGAGTATTTTGTCTCAATATTAATAAATACTACAGTAGAATAGTTTCTAAAATCAATTTTTTTGATTTTCACCAAAAAAATATACATAAATAAATCGAATGCCTGTTCATTTGCATCGTTTGCGAAATGTAAAAAGCCTAATAAAATACGGCCTCGCCGGACACTTTATTTCGGCCAGACATGCAAACAAAAAGCCGGACCTACGGCTTTATCCGGACGCTTGGCAGCCCTATTTGTGGTTTAAGTATAGAATAGAATAGAATATAACAGAATAGAATAGAATAGAATACGTTTATTTTATCATCACACAACACACATCAAAATGAAATAGAAAATAATAAATTAAAATTAGGCACATTATTATTTATACTATGCATGTTATGTGATGCCAAAAATTGACCCCAGCTCAGCTATACGCAGCAAGCAAGCCTGCTGCACTGGTATTCTGCAAGGGCCAATGAGTGACTTCACCACATAAAAACAAACAAAAATTGCATGCACAAGACATAAGAAATTACGGCACAATAGAGTAATAGCTATGCGCCCTATCTGTGGAATAAAAATAGGAAAAAAAAACAAAAACAAAAAAAAAATCTTTGAGTATATAACCCAAATATAACCACAAAAAAACAAATGATCTATATTCTATGGGTATCATAATTCAACTAATTGAATTATGATACCTATCATGGGTAATTTGATATCTATGATGGGTAATTATTATTTATTTGACAATACTAGTATATATCTGTTTAATCTATGATCCACATTCTACAAAAAGCATGGTCTGTGACGTGGCATGTTGTGGGCAATAATATAAAACATAAATACCTATAGCGACATTAATAAAATATGAACAAAAAAAAGGGTGAAATTTTATAGTGCAAAATATTTTAAATTCGACGGACATGTGACACAGCATACAGGACAACGACAAACAGAAGAAAAATTATTACTTAAAAAAAATAAAAATAAAACAATGTATAGTCAAAATTAAGTATAGTCAAACCGGTGACCGTGGCCGATGGTAATTACATACCATCAAGCGGTCCGTCTGCTAACTGCTTGAATTTTTTACTGGCGTGCAATCTGCATATTACAATAAGCACGTTGCACTCGATATTACATCAGGGCAAATGCGTGGTGAATAACAGACTGATAGACAGATTCCTTTTAACGCTTTCGCAAGTGATGATACCATTTTCAGCGTAAAGTATTCCCATTTAACAGCCTCCGTGGTCTAGTGATTAGATCATTGGCTCTCGACTCGGAGGTTGTGGGTTCGATTCCCGCATTGGAACAACAAAAAATGTTGTTTCCAAGTTTGGCTAGGACAATGCAGGCTGATCACCTGATTGTCTGATAAGAAAGATGATCCATGCGTCGGATGGGCATGGAAAAGTCGGACTTGCGCCTGATCTCTCGTCAGTCGTGTCGGTTATCCATCCCACTGGATTATGAGAGTAAAGGAAGAGAGAGTGCTCTTGTGTACTACGCACACACTTGGACACTTTAAAGTTACTCCTGCGTGACTGGCCTGGTTTCATTGAAACCTATCACCGAGATCGGTATGGGGAGTTATTATTATTTCCATTAATCCAAAGAAGGTAAAAAACGTCATGAGCTGACTCTGCATAGTATTGTAACTTGACGTATCGTATTTATTATATGCCTCAATCCCTCTCATTAAGTAGGTACTTAAATATCTATTAAATGAACTGCGATTCTAATTTCTGTCTAAAACTCGAAAACGACTGGAGCGATTTGGCTAATTTTGGTCTTGAAATAATTGTGGAAGTTTAGAGTTGTGGCGGCTCAAAACGGTGAGAAATATTGGAAAAGGTGTAGGTTGTAGGAGTAGGTGTAGGACTAGGACATAGGTTGCATTGTAGGTGTAGTTATTTATTCATTCCTGTTCATATTCAAGACAGAACAACGTGTGTCGGGACAGCTAGTTATAAATAGATAATAGATATGTGTAATAATAACATTTTTCGCGTTCCAATACATGATTGGAAGTTATATGCTTGAGACTTTCATAGCGTGGGCGAGATGTTATCACTACATTATGTTCGATAGGTCGACGACGAATGCTAATATTGACCTCGTCAAATGTCTCCAACTTGAGTGCCCCAATATAAGCAACGATTATTAAAGACTCTACGGTCTGCAAGACTCAAAAAATAATGAGCATTCAAGATTGACAAGACAAAATGCCGGTTTAGGTGTATGAAGAAGGTTTATACAAAATGTTCCTAGGGCCTCATGGCACATCCTTACTGTCGAAATCGTTTATGATAATATATTACGCAATGGACTGTGGATTCCGAGGTTTTGCCCGGATTTAAATCGTACGTGACAAATTTATTTCCAATGTCTATTGTACAGTAGGAGAATCGTAATAGGGGATCGGACTACATCTGAAATATTTAGTTTCATTAATATATTCAGAAATATTGAGGCAATACTACTTGGTAAATGTAAAAAAATATATTATTGTATGTGTAGTTTACTAATTAAATACATTAAAAAAATAAAAAATAAATTGGTTAACAATACCTACATCATTAGTTTACTTACGTAATATACAAAAACATTAATTATGGTAAGTATGAACTTAAACGCACAAATATCGGAGATATTAACAAATATGTTCCTGCGGCCGTATACTTCATACACTTTAACCTACAAGTGACGTCACTTGTAGGTTAAATTTAGTATGGAGCGTTTTTACGAGACTCGCGAATTTTTTTATACTTACAAATCGCTGTACCTTTCAAAATATTGACTTTTGATATACGGTTTCTTCTGAGAAGAGACTCATATTTAAGAGTACTATTCATGAATACATGTATGCAATAAAAAAAATCAGTCCGCTTGCCTATTGTGTGTTTCAGAATAAACTAGTATTTACTAAAATAATAGAGGCCAAGTATTAGGCTAAAAAGAAAAAAACCGGCCAAGTGCGAGTCGGACTCGATCACCGAGGGTTCCGTACAAAGCTGCAGTGATTTTGTTACAGCTTAAAGGTATTTATAGACCTGAGTATTATTTACCTAATTATATGAATTTCAATTAAATACGCGTTCATGAGGAAAGGGGTAGTAAGTTTAAAATTATTAAAAATATTTTTAGTACCTACATGATGTAACTGAAATTTACGGTTTTCGCAATTTTTCCTTTATTTGTGCTATAAGACGTTGCTTTGTACCAAATTTCAAGATTCTGAGTTCACGGAAAGTACCCTGTAGGTTTTGATTCCCTTGCGAGTGTCGAAAATTTGCGACATAAACGGCTGTATCTTTTGATTGCGTTGGCTTAGAAATTTGATATAAATTCCAGCTTGATACCTCCACGTGTTCCTGACAAAAGGGGTCTTGACAGACAGACGGACGGACAACAAAGTATTCCTATAAGGGTTCCGTTTTTTCTTTCGAGGTACGGAACCCTAAAAAGACTGTGGTTTGATTTAAAGCAGATTCAATTAATGTTACGATGTAATATCCGAGTCATAAAGTACGCAAAATAATATCAATTCACCAAAATAATATCAAGTCAACGAGATTTTTAAAATATTTTTCACCGTTTAAATCTTCCCCGAACTTCCACAATCATTTCAAAACCAAAATAAGCCACATCGGTCAAGTTTGGAGTTTTTAGACATTGAATAGACATTGGAATTACAATTAATTTTTTACCGACTGAAAAAAAAGGAGGAGGATATAGAGTGTTTTTGAAGTGAAAATGTCTTTTAGCGCGGTACGCATATTTTTAGATGAGATAAAATCTCTGGACTCGCGATACCGTCACGAGACGCAGTTTAACGTATGGTGAAATTTAAATAACTTCGAATTAAAATTGTTTATTTCCTATTTTAGTTACCATGAACCTATAGATTCTATTTTAAATTGTAATAATTTCAATGATAATGATGATGATACAAGAGTTGTCGAAATTGTTAACGATGAGTCATGAAATATTATTAAATGTATAAACTTTCTAATAATTAATAAGATACAATAGGCAATCGGACAATTTTTTTTTATTGCATAAATGAATAGTACTCATAAATATGAGTAACTTCTCAGAAGAAACCGTATATCAAAAGTCAATATTTTCAAAGGTACAGCGATTTTTATAAAAAATTTCGCGTGCCTCCTAAAAACGCTCCATACTAAAGTCGACCTACAAATGACGTCACTTGTAGGTTATAGTATATGAAGTAGTATATGAAGTATATGGCCGCAGGAATATATTTGTAAATATCTCCGATATTTGTGCGTTTAAGTTCATACTTACAATAATGAATGTTTTTGTATATGATGTGAGTAAACTAAAGATGTAGGTTTTGTTAACCAATTTCGCAAAAAAAAAAAAAAAATTTTTTGGTATAAAGACTCGCGAAATTTTTTATACAAATCGCTGTACCTTTGAAAATATTGACTTTTGATATACGGTTTCTTCTGAGAAGTTACTCATATTTAAGAGTACTATTCATTTATGCAATAAAAAAAAATCAGTCCGCTTGCCTATTCATAGATAAAATGCAATTCATAACCCAATAACCCAATAACAATAGTACTTATCTAAAAAATGGACGTATCGTAATTATATGTAGATTGTATTTGTCTCAAACACATTCTTTAAGTAAACGTGTTACACTTACAACAATGTTAGGAAGGTGTGTCGTGATATTGTTTCGCGTGAATTCCGTGTATCTCCCGGAAAGGTCAAACTTTAATAATATTTGATGACAAATGACAATATTACCTCCATAAGTAAGTTCAAGGATTCAAATGTTATTTATGTATATTTTATGATTATTATTAATAAAAGGTCTCTACGGTAAAGTTACTGCAAGGATTATTGAAGGTTTTTGGTATTTTTTCTGCCGTAAGAGGGCAGACCCAATGCACACAAAGCGTCATCTGGTGGCATAAGTGTTATCGAAAACGGTCAATAAGAATTTTTGATTCTTTTTTTGTCACCAGGCGGCGCTTGGTAGCACGAAGGTCCTTGTCGGATCAAAAAGCTTTTAGATGACACGAATTTAAATACCATCATTCTGTTCTATAAGGGGTAAGCCTTGCCCGGAATGGTAAGCCGCGTAGGCTAATTTCTTAAATTTTTTGTTTTGCGATCAAAGCAAAAAAAAAATGTTCGTCGTTTTTTTTAAATCCTGTATCTTTTTAATTTAGCACTAATTACTGTACTTTTTGCATTTTTTGATCCATATTTATGTTGCCTTTCGGAAAATATAAGATTTTTGCTGATTTATGCATCTTTATTGATTATTGACGTATTGTAGTTAACATATTCATTGTGAACAATTCAATTAACTGTTGCTATTGTTTTGACGTGTAAACTTGCGTGTAAGGTCGAAGTTTGAAAATGTTTCCGCGTCGACTTGTTTTCCTTAATTATGAGATAACTTAAGACGTGCGAATACAACATGCGCGTGAGTTACAAAAAACTGGCCAGATGCGAGTCGCACTCGCGCGCTAAGGGTTCCGTACAAAACGACAAAATAATCACTGTTGATTGCATGGGAGGCTCCCCTTAGATGTTTATTTTCTGTAAAAATTTCAACTGTCATGGTAAGAGAGAGAGAGATAGAGCGTGGTGGTGGTAAAAATTTTATGAATATTATTTAAAATATTGTATATTAATTATTAACTCGATATTTAAATAGCTATGAAATATTACAATCAAATTATTATTTAACTAATACAAGTATAATATCTTTTAACTTATGTTTTGTTTGGCCTTTTAAAAAACAATTCAGCCTATATATTGTTTTGGCTCCAAGGTTGATCTGCCTCTTTTCTGTTTTATACAAAATATTATACTTATGGATAAGGAAAAATTGAGCTAAAATACAAAATAAATAAAACTGAGAAGGCTGTATTGATAAGCTTATTAATAACTTACACGAGGCAATAGTGTAGGTAAGTTATTAATCTATATTCTATACTAATATAATAAAGAGGAAAAGTTCGTTTGGTTTGTTTGTTTGCATTGAATAGGCTCCGAAACTACTGGACCGATTTTGATGAAATTTGGCACAGATGTAGAGTAGACCACGGGGAAGGACATAGGCTACTTTTTATCGCGGAAAAATGTACGGTTTCTGCGAAATTAACTTTTGCGCGCACAAAGTCGCGGGCAACATCTAGTTATTAATATAGAATCAGGCGTGACTCTGTGGATAGTAATTTATATTTTAATAGTTTTTAAAATAAAAAAATCGTACAAAAAATAGCACAATGACAAATTAGTATGTCAAACGCACATTGAAACGTTCGAGTAGAGTGACTGGAGCGGATCAGGTAGCAAGGGTCAAAATGATGAAGCTTCACCTTATTGTAAACTAGCTGATTCCCGCAGCTCCACCCGCGTAAATATACTATCGATTATCGTGCGGGTATACTGCACTTTTCCGAGATATAATACCAAGTTTCATCAAAATCCGTTAAGTAGTTTTTGCGTGAAAGAGAACCTTCCATCAATCCATATTTTTCGGGATAAAAAGTATGCTATCCCGAAAAAATACAGTGTCCCCGTGGGATACTGTATTTACGCGGGCGGAGCCGCGGGCAATAGCTAATAAAAAATAAAACTACCGTTCGGTCGGCATATGAATGGTACAATACGGTCAGTCGTCACGTAGCGAGCTTCCGTTACACTTGATATGACAGTTTTGCCTATTGGGACAGCTAAGTGGGCTGGTTCAGTGGGCCGAGGTAACAGGGACAAGCTGCGTTTGGACTTCATATTGCTTACGGCCTGGTCAAGTGGTCACGCTATAACTTCGGCGGCGACGCGGCGCGGCCTGGCAAAAGCAATATATTGGGAGCTGTGTAAAGTTGGGCTTAGCGTGATACTAAAAAGTAAAATACTGAATCCGAAACAATGAAGAATAGCGTGAAATAAAATGAGTAACAACCCTAACGGCAACTTAATGCTCACTTTAGGAGCTTCTTAGTACATACTTTGACATAAACTCCATAAAGTTTCTGTTAAAATCTTTACTAAGTTAATTCATTTAGGGTATGTTCCGATTGCACAGCGAGCACTACATAGTGCACAGTGCTATCACTAGAAAAAATCGTTCCTGCCAGTATAGGCAGTATACTGCTGCAGTACCCTATGACGTCATAAATCGCCGCCATATTCTACTGTGAGCACTGGTGTTTTCGAGGTAAGGTACTCGCAGTACTTTGATCACGTGATAAAAAGTTTAAACGTCAAAATGAAGATCATTCCTAGTTGTCAGTAGAAGTCCATAAAGTTAGGTAATAGGGCAGCAGTATAACTGGCTATAAAGGAACGGCTTCACAGTATACTGAATTGACGTCACACAGTACAGTGGTCACAGTGCATATCGGAACATACCCTTAAATATATCATATAATAGATAATTACATAGAACAACATATACACATAAAGCAATAGGTATTCAGTTTATTACATCTATTTCTACATACAATTTACAGTAGTTCGCTTCGGTGTGAATTGACCCTGACTTTAGATTTTATTATTTTGCTATCATACTAATATTATAAATGTGAAAGTTTGTGAGGATGTATGGATGGATGTTTGTTACTCCTTCACGCAAAAACTACTGAACGGATTTTGATGAAATTTGGTATGGTAGTAGTTTAGGCTCTGGATTAAAACGTGGTTACTTTTTATCCCGAAATAATACAGTGGTACCTTATACCAGCTAGTCTTTTATAATGAGAAAAGATTTGTTTGTATGTTTCTTTGTTTGTCTGCATTGAATAGGCTCTTAAACCGATTTTTTTAATAAATAATAAATGAAATTAAAAAACCCGACTGCAAAAAAAAGACAAATACCTAAGCAACGCACTAAAAAGACCGAAACAAGATTGAGAAAACAGACTACACTATGAGCTGAAAGCCTAAGTGAAATAATTGATGTTATGTCTTTTTAGTGCGTTGCTTAGGTATCTGTCTTTTTTTTGCAGTCGGGTTTTTTAATTTCATTTATTATTTATTTTATTTTAGATTTTTTAGTTTAACCAACACACGTTTGGACGATTTAAAGCAAAAATACGATGATACGAACACTAACATATAGGCTTAATGTGAGAATGTTGTTATGCAACTTTAAATCGATATAGATCCTAAAAGGTCGGTCGAATCGAAAAATGTTGAGAGAAAACTTAAAATGATTTTTAAATACCTGTTCAACGATACCCCACATGACATAGTTTGCTGACTTTCATTTTTTTCTTTTTCACAATATGGCGTCCAGTAGTCGCCATATTGAATTTTCACTAACGTCATGTCTTTAGTGACACTCGCCGGACTAAGAGGAATCGATTGACATGCGAATCATAAAAATCGGCCCAGGCGTTTGGTCTCTATAGTGCTTCAAAGGAACATACATACATACATACATACATACATACATACATACATACATACATACATACATACATAGGCTGATAAACACATTACTACTCCTTTGCGTCGCGCAGTCGGGTAAAAAGTTACAGATATAGAGTAGACCACGGAAGAGGACATAGGCTCTTTTACCAGTAATTATAATAATGTAAAGTATATTTTATTTTACAAAATATATTTTGAGACCTTTATATCGTACTCGTAGAAGTTAAAGGCAAGGAACTAAGTAAATACAATTAATAATGTTAATGTAAGTACATACACTATGAAGAATAATGCAAATGGCTAACTAACACAGTTATTTTGGTGGCTGGCGAGAACTTCCTACCGATAAAATATTGTAAGAAGGTTTCTAATGTGTAATATAAACAATTTTATTTTATATACTTTATTAGTGATCTTTAATATAAAATTGTAAATAGATTCGTGTTATTACACAAACGCATGGTAGTATAAGTTATTTATCTGAACCTCAATTCTTGTATTTAAAGTAGACTTCATTTTACTTTGTTTAGATTGAAAGTGTAGCGACATGTTTCCATGAATGGATTTTATGACGTTTCGACCAATCAGAGCGCGTTTCAGGTTGGTTTAACGTTCATAAAAACACCGTTTGAGAGTGTAAGCGTATCGGGACTTATTTGTAATTGTATTAATGCAGGTTTTATTTAGCAGAATTGCCCCTCTGAGGTAGTGTGTGTTACTTTATTTTTATTAGCTATAATAAAATATATTAGCTTTCTGAACACCTTCCTTCATATAAACTTTAACTGTGCCAAAATATATCCTTCGTTTGCATAATTTTCGTAAAAAGGCGTAAGAAATTTTCGCATCACGAATAATATAATATTTGACGATGATGATGATGATGTCACCTCGTTACATAATTGGTGTATCGTGTTCAAGGTTGCGCCTCTGTCGGATCGGAGGCTGTGGTATCACGACCGCAACCCAATGACCGATATATCTTTATTATCATGTACCTACTAGCTTATACTTTAAGCGAGACAATCTTGTATATATTTATAATCGGTTTCTCGAAATCGGCTGCAGGTTTTATAACCATGAAATTAAGTATGCAGATTGTATTGGAGGAGAAAAATCGATCTAGCTAGGTCTTATAGGTGTCACCGTAAAATTTTGAAAACCGATAGATTGTGAAATAACTAACGAGATTGTAAAAATATGTCGAATGATTAAAAACTATATATTTATAATCAAACGAAAGATAATGTGTTAAATTATAGGCAGCATATTCGCGTCGGAAGTCTATCAACATTTTACAGTTTCACTAGTTTTATTATAATCTAACGGTTTTTACAACTTTACGGTGACACAGGGATAAGACCTAGCTAGATCGATTAAAAGACAATGTTTTTTGCCTGGGTGTACTGTATATTTTGATATATTTATGTTTTTTTCTTTCGTCGTGCAACAATATAGATATATTGAAAAATCTCTCTCTATTATTTCAGTCCGATGAGCAGTTTGGTATGCGTGTGTATAATTTTTGCTTCGAACGTTCGGAGTGTGGTGGGTTCGATTCCGATAAATATTTTTATAATAATTTTATTTTTATTAATTTATCAGAACTCTGAGCAAAACTCAGTTGCCCAGGTACTTATACAGGTCTATTCGAGTTATGTTTGCAACTCCTCTGGTATTGCGAGTGTCCATGGGCGGCGGTAAATGCTTATCATCAGACGATCCGTCTGCTCGTTTCCTGGTTCATTTAAGGATTTCAAGGCGATTCACTGCAAAATCAAGGCGAATAGTTGCTCGTGATTTTGTATATTGTTGACAAAGTAGGCTTTGTGTGTAGTTTATATTTTTAGCACTTCGGTATATAATAATTTTCAATTTTGTATTGTAAAGTTAATTGGAAAAATTATTTTGATTTTATTTATAAGTTTTCTGTTACCAACCATTGTTATCACAAATTTTTTTCTTTTTTTAAGGAACATCCTGACCACCCAAGCCTGCAAATCCAGAAGCCTGCCAATAGTATTAAATCGAAGCGGACTAGTAGGCAAAAATTAAAAATGATTGACATATTTGACAGAAAGATAAGAAATGGCGCTGGATTAGCGGGGTGTATGGTCAGGGTGCCTCTTAACTTCGTAGCATATAGTTAAGCCTCATTGACTTTTCCTCGTCATCATCTATGATATGATCACTTCATTAGTATCATCACAAATATTATCTGTTGCTGAACTCGTTGAAATACTGCAAAATCTTGGAATATTCGTAGTCAGTTGCATTTCTCCCCCAAAGATGATCGTTATGACTCCAAAAGGGATTTGGAACTACGTACAATTCTAACAGGTTCGACAGTCTGGAGCCTAGATTTTCGACGTCTTTCAAGTCTGAGATCCAATCGTTTTCAGCACCGATTAGTACTGTTGGTGATGTAATTTTCTCAACATCATAAACTGGTGGTTTACTCGATCCATACATTTTGAGATTCCCTTCTTTACCTTGATCATATCTTTGAAATCTTTTCGAAGTTATCAATTGCGCAAAATGTTCCAATGTTTTGAGTGAGGTACCAACTGGTATGTGACCGAAGGCAACGCTTAGTGTTTTGGGTTTTATGATACCAGCACGCGTACCGGCAAATAAATACAAGCTTGCTGCACACACTTCCAACGGAATAGCTTGACACAAAAACTCTAGTATCTCATGTGGAACGTACTGATTCTTTCCCCCGATTTCCTGGAGTCCTATCTTACGTGCAATACTTGCGATTTCGTTCGTGAATTTCGATAGAGCTAAGGCTAACGGACTTCGTATATTGCTCAACCAAGCCACTGGCGCTAAATGTATGGATAGCTGCACTTTGTCATTGTATTCCGTTCTCAGGGATCCCATCGTAAAGAAGTTAGTTGTACCCTGTGAATGTCCAACGTATAGCACTTTTTCTTTTCGAGTCACCATTAAAACGTAATCAATGATTCTCGACACATCGTAGACTCCCGCTTCTTCGAATGTGAAGTCCCAAAACTTAGGATCCCTATCAGGGTCCAACTGTGTATGCTTACGCGAGTACGCGTTTCCTCTGCAGTTAGCTGCCCAGACGTCGTAGCAGCTATCAGCTAGTATATACCCGAGGGCGTGCTTGGGCTTCGTGATAATCCATGCATCAGAGCTATCGATGATCCCATGCATTAAAATAACTGGATATCTTTTAGTTTCGCTACACTTTGAGAGTATCCTGTAGATAGTCAGAATGTATCCATCTTCGGTGGTCACGGCGTGCTCTTCGGAAGGATATCCATATTTCGTGGTCAGTTCAGTAAAGTTCAGATAAGTATCTTCAATGTATCCGAGAGCTTTCTTCAGTGGCCTGAAATCAGGTGCCCTGTTCAACGCGATTATGTTAACTGACGACGAACATTGTATTAAGGTAACTAATAGAGTTATTATAACAATATAATACATATTTTCTCAGTCATAACAGAGCCCATTTGTGAAATAATACTATGCTTCCTTGTTAAGTAGCAACCAGTTTTATATTAAGTGTGCGACCTTAGAACCCGTGATGTTTTTGCTCGAAGGCTTTATCGTGGAGTGCAAATGACTTATAACACGAAATCAATGATTAAATTAATAAAGGCTCGTTTACACAATGTAGAAAAGCCTGACTGTCGGTGGATTGTAATAATAGTAATAACTCCCTACACTGACCTCGATGACGGTGGCCGGTTTCATTGAAACCGGGCCATTTACGCAGGAGTAATTTTATAGTGCCCAAGTGTGTGCGCAGTACACAAGAGCACTCTCTCTTCCTTTACTCTCATAATCCAGTGGGACGGATAATCGACACGACTGACGAGAGATGAGGTGCATGTTCGACTTTTTACATGCCCATTCGACGCATGGATCATCTTTCTCGTCAGACAATCAGGTGATCAGCCTGCATTATCCTAACCAAACTTGGAAACAACACTTTTTGTTGTTCCAATGCGGGAATCGAACCCAGTTGCGTCGAGAGCCAATGCTTTAACCACTAGACCACGGATTGTACAAGGGTCAGTTCTAACCGAAACGAAACGATATGCGACATAGCGCTGGATTTTATGCAGCTATTCAAAATTAAACTTTATTTATTACTAGATGTTGCCCGCGACTTCGTGCGCGCAAAAGTTAATTTCGCAGAAACCGTACATTTTTCCGCGATAGAAATTAGCCTATGTCCTTTCCCGTGGTCTACTCTACATCTGTGCCAAATTTCATCAAATTCGGTCCAATAGTTTCGGAGCCTATTCAATGCAAACAAACTTTTCCTTTTTATTATATTAGTTTAAAGATAATATAATAAGATTCTGCCAATTGTCTCGCATAAAACTCACTCTGCGCTTAAACGTGTCTCTGGATTTGGACATCCTGCTTTCTAAAGGAAGAGCATTCCAGAGAAGAATAGACTGTATGTTGAAAGACGAGTGGACGATACCGGATCTATGGAAAGGGAAAAGAAGTGCGTTGTTAAAGGATCGGAGCATATTGTAACTGCTGCAAAGATACTGGAATAAGGAATTTAGACATTTGGGAGTATTTGTAACCGGTGCAGCTTACAATGATAGGCGGAGACATAATCAAATTTTCGCAGATTGATATTCATTACACAAGAATATAATTATATTACACTAATAGACTTGCTGTTGCATTTTTTAAATGAAATGTTCCGTTAAACGAGCAGACCGATTGCCAGCCACAGCCAGGTAGATGGTAAGCTATTACCGCCGCCCATGGACACTCGCAATATCAGAGCAGTTACTCCTTGGTTGTTGCGCACTTGCGTTCCAGGGCCTCTAGTCAAGATGCATTCGATAATTTTGACGGCGAAGTTCGAAAACAAAATATCTTGACTAGGCCCTCTGGTCCATAGTAACCTCACTCACTCGGCAAACGCCGATTTTCTGTGAGGCCGGCCTATTTGTGTCGAAGCATGGCTCTCCCATGTCGGAAATAGATTGAGGAAATGTAAGTTTTTAGTAAATTATTCATTTAAAATATTGACGTAAATACGTTAATGTGAGAACACAAAAACATTATTAACATTAAAATGTATACTAATTTATTCAATGTTTTTGTATGCTTAAATAAAATAAATTTTAGTGTTTGTTTACATGATAAAAAGTTAATGTTTTTGCGCAACTACTATTTCCTTGTAAAATGATAATAATGTTTTAGTTATAAAGCAGTTAAGTACGATAATATTTTTATTGACTGTTATTAGCTTTTAATAACGTATTTATTATAAGAATATCAGTTTATTGCATTGAAGTTTACAGTAGGTTAAGCGAACGAAAAGTAGGTAAAACGACCACTTTAGGTGTCTCATATTAAGTAAGTTTCATATATTATTTCCGTATAAAAATAGTAAAATTGTAAAATGGCTTACATGATACATCTGATTTCACCATATTAAAAAACATCTATTTTGACAGTTTTATAAGTTGAAAAAATATATGAAACATAACATGAAACACCTAAATATGGCCTTTTTAAACTGGTGAGCATAAGACACTTTAAATAACATTATGATTCTGCGGGGCTATTCACCATTCCCGTTTGAGTTGGATTTGAAAAATAAAATCGTAGTTGAAATTGATTCGCATAAAGCAGTGTTTTTCAGCCTTTTTCACGATGCGACCCTTCGCATTTTTATCACGTGTGTATATGTATGACGAGGTGGGTTATGCCAGGTTAACGTCGATACCTAGTATACCTGTTACTGTTATACTCAACTACCTGGAGGGCTAGACAAGATGCAATAAATAATATCGACGGCGAACTTCGTGAATAAAAAATGTATGGGATTGACATAAGCGTGCGTTAAATGACATATTCAGTCGTATCGTTAAAAAAATTGGTAGCCAAGCAGCCACTTTGAACGAATACGCTAACGATGCACCCATATAACGAATTGCTCTAACGCGTTTCTCCATACAATGCCTAGACAAGCGGCCGTAAGTGACATTTAGCAGATCGTGATCTTTATCTTTATCGACCTAACGATAAAGATACCCAGATAGCTACCTTTATCGCCTCAACGAACAATATGGCGGATTTTTATTGATCAGCTGTTATTTGTAAATAATAATGATTTGCCTAAAGGGTCTATATTGCATAAAAAGTCAAAAGAATTCAATCTAAAGTATTCAATTAATCACAATTATTGTCAATATGTAGGTACCTAATATTTAATTCATTGTATTCAAGTATAATTTAACACTTTGTTAAAATATAAATTTCTTAATTTGTAGCTTACTTGCAGTCTTAGATTAATAACGCCCTTGCAGTTTGTAACCTTTACACGCTACTATACCAGCTGATAGCAATCTTTAGGTGTACCTATAGTAGGTACCTACCTAAATTATAGTAGGTAACAAATGTAGTTCATAAATAAGCAAGTTGTATTTAGTTGATAAAATTTATAAGTTTTTCAATGTAATGATATTTTATTGTATTGTATATATCGATGCTCAACACCTTCGCCTTATAAATGGGATGTAAGCACACAAACACCTCATAATAGTTTTGAAATATTTGCTATTATAAACAGTCAAGTAGTGTTAACCATTAAATACATCATATTTAATCTCTATAGTATGTTTGTGACTAAATATGACTAAATAATTGAAATAGTCTTTGCAATTTTAAAGAACTATAACTTTAAAGGAAGTGTTATTAGCTGGAAGTAATAAAATATTAAAAGTACATGACTGTACAAGGTACTATTGCCATAAAAAACCTAACAGTTACTACATATTGTATACAAAATATTACTAGCGGCCATAACACTTTGAATTTGTTATAGGCATTGTCTTGCTAGAATTATTCATTCATTCTAATTTAAGAGCTTCGCTCTTGTCGGTGGAGCTTTAGCCTGCTCTAGCCTGATACGACACAATTATTTTACTTTTTTAACTAAGTTTTAGTAAGAAAATAAACTTAAAATGTAAAAAATACTTTTATTTCTTGCAAAGGAATTACATAAGTCATGGCTATAGCCAATAATAACATTATACAATTTAAAAATCAACACAGTTAATAATTATTATTATTTACACACACTAGTTTGAGCCTGTCACAGAATGAATACAAATTAACTTAGGTTGGTAGCGGTTTTGATACATTAATAACACTACGGCCGCTGTATCTTGATGGGTCTGAACATAGGCTCTGCGAACTGAAAAGAAAACTGTTATTGTATTATTTTTATATACCTATGTACTAATAAAATTCCCTAATACAGTTGACCAATTAGCACAAATAAAATAAATACGAAAACACTTAGAAACAGATATTGCGCAACCTTCTGCGCAAAGTTCAGACTCGCCAAGATACATCGGCCGTATTGTACATTATGAAGATTTTATATCACTATGGTTAAACTACTTAACAAACAACATTATTGTATACCTACAATTCCTACAAATTATAAAGATTTAAAACACATTTTACTTATGTTATATTATGTATAAGGTAATGGTAATGTTTTAGTAGTCAAAAATCCTACTAATATTATAAAAATATAAAAGTATGTGAGTATGGATGGTGGAATGGTTGTTACTCTTTCACGCAAAAAGTTTAGGCTCTGGATTAAAATGCTACTTTTTAGACGACGTGAGGCACGCTTTGTTTCATTTCCTTGAAATCTTCGGTAGAACACGTCCGTCGGCTAGAACTCCTCCACCTCGAAGGTCGGTAGAAGATGCGTCGGTACTCTCACCGCAAAGAAACTGAAGTTGACGTTGTAGCGAGACTCCAGACGCTTGACCCTAAAAGTGAAAGACGTCTTCTTTAGGATGTACTTAGTCCACAACGTCTTCAACCTTCATGGACCAGTGCAGATGGAGGTGGACTAGGCTCTACTCGAGTTCGCTGGGCGCGGTGCTGCTTCGCGGCGAGCTTCCTCGTTTCACCTCTCCACCAATATGAAGACTTGAAGCCAACTTATTTAGGTTGTTTATTCTTATCTGTGTTTACCTCATAGACTTAGGGATAATAGTTAACGTAAATTGTTAATTTGTTATCAATAATCAAACAAAAATTATTGTACTTCATCTTCTTCTTTTTCTACCCAGTGTTACCAGGATCATTACCTACACTATTTATTTGTAAAAGGTCATCCAGCCTGCAAGCTCAAGGCCGCGGATTTGTAGGCAAAATTTTTAAATGATTGACACTAATGAATGAATCTACTTGTTATTCCTAAATCCTATTTATTATTATTAGTACCGGTGCTGGATTTGCTAGATGCATCATGCACCGTGAGTATATTATAATAGCCATAGATATATAATGTCAATGTGTGTCGTGGCACAGAAATATTGTCAGTTTTGTAAGGCTATAACGTATCTATGTAATAATTAATCAAAGATAATAGCCCTTTATTAGTACCGGTGCTGGATTTACTGGACGCGCCGTGAGTATGGCCCTTTAGTGTAACATGTTAATATCTGTATAAAATGTGTTTCCTATGACCATTTGGCAAGCAATCCGTATACAGTCTGACAAGGATCTTTTGGCACGTGGACAAAAACAGAACTAACATCGCCGTCTTGTAAAATGTCACTTTTAGTATTATGTATTGTTTTGTAGTTGCGACACTTACCTTTTGGCACGTGGATAAAATCAGTACTATAATAACATCGCCGTCTTGTAAAATTTCACTTTTAGTAATAAATATTGTTCTTATTTACGACACTCACGCCCCCATCCAAGTGCCAAAAGATCATTGTCCGACTGTAAAATCTGTATTATCAATGAAAAATAGAAGATAATTAATTAAATAATGTATTTTAATAGAATATAATTCTAAATAAAACTCTGGATTCAAACAATAGAGTTGAAAATCGTACACTCGAGTGGTCAATCACATGTCAATGTCAAATAATAAACAGTTGTCAAATTGTGTGTCTGATTTAGAATGCAATAATAATCGCCTGTGTTAATTAAGTACTTACTTAATTCTTATTGTAAATACTCTAGGAACTTTCAGTAAAACTACTAGGTACCGTTTTACTGAATCGACTGACTTGCACTGACTATCTGTATTTTGGACTTTGACTAGACATTAGACTTGAAAATAATACGGTGTTGAAATCATATACAGGCTACAATAAATCTATATCTCTGCCTTTTAAACTTGACACTGGCAAATAGTTTTAAGCCGTAACGCCATCATTAAAAAAAAAATATGACATTTGACAACTTCGCAACTGACGGAAAAATTCTTATAAATTGTAGACAACTAACGTTTGAGCAATTCGTTGTTGCGATTCGAACAACAGAGTGCGTTTGGCTAGGGACAAAATGTCGTGATCTCAAAAGAGAAGTCGATACGACAGATTTTTTCGAATTTTAACGAAGGTAATTTGTCTAGGCGCCCTGTTTCGGATACCTGTTAAAAAATAACAGTCAAATGTTAGTACTTACTACTTAGTATGGAAGTGACAGCCTCCGTGATCCAGTGGTTAGCGCGCAGTGGAAAACAAATTATATGTGTTTTTGAGCACCGCTCATTGGAATCGGGAGGGGCTGTCAATTTTGGCATTATACCCTAAGGACCCTGAGAGAGACCCTCCCTCCAAGGAAAAAATCCCCTCAAGTCTTATCTCGGCCTTCCTGACCCCTAAACCCCCCGGTAAATATTGGAAGGCTTCTTGGAATTGGGAGAACAAGGCCTACATTTTGGCTCCGATAGATTTCCCAAATTCCAAAAATTCCTGTTAGTACATATATTGTTATGTTTTCTTTCAATATCTAGTTTAGTTTCAGGTATCTAAATAAAGACAATAGAAAGCATAAAATGTAAAAGTAGGTAATTTAAAATATTGTTTATTTTTCACACAAGCCGTGTAATGTGCCTCTAAAACATGTACGTGTATCCAAACGTATCTATTATCTGTGGTCCGAACAAGGCGGCCGTCATTTTTCAAATAACCCGACCATATTAAATGGATCATCAGTGTATTGGGATTTCTTACTGGCTCACTACAACCTGAATTTTATACCAAAAAAATACTAAGTACTTCTCATTCCAGCAAGTAGTAGATGCATAAAGGTGCAAAAGAGACATACAGAGTATTTAAATACTAACTGCCTTTCGTTCTAGCACGTGAAGTCGTTGTATGTGTAACAGAGAGACAAGATCGTGTGATCGACACAGTAAATGCCGGTAATACGTACGCGTACGCTGTACGCAGGTCGGCGGTACTGTGATACTCTGTTAGGTATTTTAAAACCAGGTATATTATACTCTGAGTATCGACTGTTATGTGTGATATTTAAATACGTGTTACCTTTACCTGTTATGGTAAATACGCCTCACCTCTAGCCTCTAGTGTATGCTTTGAGTATCCAACTATAGTGTATGTTACAGTGTTACAAATGTTCAATCCATACGACGTTTTTATGCGTCTCCATAATTACTATTTATAATTATGGAGATTTATAATTAATTACGTCAAACACATTATTTTACAATTCCATACATCGATGATATCGATGATCATTTATGAGTATATCCTTTTGTTAAAATTCTCTTACTTAATAAATCAATCTTTTTAATCTTTATTGTTTTTTTACTAAAGTTCTCTCAACATCCGGAGACCCCCCTACAGAAGCTTCGCGACCTCCCGGGGGGTCGCGACCCACAGGTTGAAAACACTGGTATAAAGCATTGTGAAAAGCCCGGTTGTTTTATATCTTATATGTTACGGAACTCTAGAATATGTTATTGATGAAGTTGTATCACTTTGACGTGTCTGACTTTTTATACTTAAACTTGAACTTTGTTATTTGTATAAATATTAATTACTCACCGTATCCCGGAAGCGATCAGTTTACAATATTTGCATTTGGTGATGAAGTGGAAATGACAAATTAGCAGTATATTTATAAGTGTTAGCTCATAAGTATCGCCATTGTTTCTTTCTTGTCTACCTACTATGGTAGATATTTTTTTTTGTCATTGCCATATCAAAATCCTCTGGTGTATGTAGTACGACCCTTTGGGATAACGGGCAGTAAAGTTTCGCTAATACCTAATCGCCCGTGATCCACTGGAGTGGAGGTTAAAGAAGTATTTTTTTTAGTTTTTATATCCATATTAATTTTTAAGCTGATGATAAATAAACTTTTGTAATCAACATTTAATCTACAAATCTTTTCTTCTTTTATCTTCAAAATAATAAAGCAAAAGAAAAACATAAATTCACTAGAAATTGCATTACTCTAATCCAGTGGTCCCCAACCTTTTTTTTACGCGGGCCACAAACCCGTTGTACTCCTGGTGACGCGGGCCGCAACCAAAATTTTTTAGGGGCAAAAAAATATGTTGTTTAAAAGAGATGTTTGATTTTGGGCCAGCTCTATGTACATCACATAGGTAAATAGGAAAAATATAAGGGAATTTCATAAAAATACAAAAAAAGTAATTTTAAGAAGGGTACGTGCGTACAAAAATGATTATTTGAAGAGTTTTTTAATGCGAGAACCCTATTTTAGGGCGGCATTGACAGTTGTTTTGACTTGACTTTTGACGTAGTTGATAGTTTTAGGAAGAGACATCTTCTTGAGTGTCATACGTCTTTCTTTGTGAAAAGTCATGTCATTGTCAAAATGATACAGTCTGACAAGGATCTTTTGGCACGTGGACAAAATCAGAACTAACATCGCCGTCTTGTAAAATGTCACTTTTAGTACATATTATGTATTGTTTTGTAGTTGCGACACTTACCTTTTGGCACGTGGATAAAATCAGTAGGTACTAACATCGCCGTCTTGTAAAATTTCACTTTTAGTACGTAATAAGTATTGTTCTTATTTGCGACACTCACGCCCCCATCCAAGTGCCAAAAGATCCTTGTACGACTGTATTCTTTGGTTAATTCTGATCTAATCCGCCATGTTTTATTTTACGTTGTGTTGCTCTCCTTGACGGATTTATTTTAAATGTGCATTGAAACGAAGTGAAATAAAATAAAATAAATGATAGGAAACAGTTACTATATTATGTAGCTATATTTACATATAGTGTACATAGGGCTGGCCCACGCCTCATACATTTCTAGAACATCTCTTTTAACGATTTAATAATAGAATAACACAAGGTAGTTAAAAGAGTGAAACTAAACATTTAAGATGAGCTAACGACACAAACTAAAATAAAATAACAAATATGTATTATAATAATTATGTTCACTCAGTGAGATTTTTGGAATTGTGAACGCTTTTTCACAACTTTATCTAACGGTTACAGATTTCACGCGGGCCGCAGATAAAGGCCCGGCGGGCCGCATGCGGCCCGCGGGCCGCGGGTTGGGGATAGCGGCTCTAATCCATCGTTTCTTACCCTTTTTTATGTCGCGACCCACGAAAAAGCCGAAGTTAATTAAAAAGTCTTGCGACCCCGTCTCGATTTTTTCAACGTTCGATACAAAATATTCGTTCAAAAACCGAATATTTTGTACCTATAATATGTAGTTTGTATTTATTATTTTTCAACAGACTTCGACCCCCCTTAAAAACAAACTCGACTCCTCAAGGGTCGTGACCCACCAGTTGAGAAACGATGCTCAAATCTAATAAAAATATTTTTTGATAATAGGCAATCGGACAATTTTTTTTTATTGCATAAATGAATAGTACTCTTAAATATGAGTAACTTCTCAGAAGAAACCGTATATCAAAAGTAAAATATTTTCAAAGGTACAGCGATTTGTAGAAAAAAATTTCGCGAGCCTCCTAAAAACGCTCCATACTAAAGTCGACCTAAAAATGACGTCACTTGTATATGAAGTAGTATGAAGTAGTATATGAAGTATATGGCCGCAGGAATATATTTGTAAATATCTCCGATATTTGTGCGTTTAAGTTCATACTTACCATAATGAATATTTTTGTATATGATGTGAGTAAACTAATGATGTAGGTTTTGTTTACCAATTTCGCAAAAAAAAAAAATTTTTTTTTGATATAAAGACTCACGAAATTTTGTATACAAATCGCTGTACCTTTGAAAATATTTACTTTTGATATACGGTTTCTTCTGAGAAGTTACTCATATTTAAGAGTACTATTCATTTATGCAATAAAAAAAAATCTGTTCGCTTGCCTATTATAAAAACATTTAAATAATTACTATATAACAATTTTAACATAGTTATCCTTAATGTTTATGGCACTGAACGCAACATTAAAAATGTGCAAAATGTTATCTGTTACTGTATTCCTGTAAATGTTGTAGAATTTTTGGAAAAACGTACTGTGGCGCTTTGGCACCCCAAATATGGGCGTTGTGACTCCAATTGGGGTCAGCAACTATGTAGTTTTCCACCACATTTGGTAGTCTCGATTTTAATATATCCACATCCTTTAAATCCGAGAGCCAATCATGTTTAGAACATATAAGCACAGTGGGAGAAGTGACTCGTGACACATTATACAATGGAGGTCTGGTAGAACCATATTTTTGTAGATTTGTTTCTCTTCCATCATCAAACCTTTGGAATCTCTTTGATCTGATCAACTGTGCATAGTGCTGTACAGTTTTGGCCGCAACTCCTGCTAGGACGTGACCATACAGCACTCTTATGGTTTGTGCCGGTATCACTCCTATAATATCACCCACGGAAATGTACTGTATAGTACCACAGACTTCAAACGGCATAACCTGACACAGAAACTCCAGTAGTTGATGTGGAAGAAAATCAGTCTTCGGCGACAAGTCAAAGATGTTGAGCATACGTAAGAGTTCCACAATTTCTTTCTCAAAATTCGCAGCAATCTTGGGGATCGGGCTGCGTATGTTCCCCATCCAAGCCACAGGTGCTATCAGGATCGACAGTTGCAATTTTTCATTATATTCTGGTCTTAGAGAAGTTGTCACCAAAAAGTCAGTAGTTCCTTGGGAATGTCCAATGTAGAACACCTTCTTCTTCTGAGTTTTCATCAACACGTAATCAATGACAGCAGGTACATCATAGTAACCGATTTCTTCGAATGAGAAATTCCAATACCTGGCATCCTTATCGGGATCTAATCGTATATGCTTACGAGAGTATACATTCCCTCTGTTATTTATAAGCCACACATCGTAACAGTTTTTTGACAAAATATATCCAATCGCTTTCTTCGGTGTAGGAATAATGAATTCATCGGAACTGTCAATAATTCCATGCATAAACAACACTGGATATCTTCTAGCTTCCTCGCACTTTGTCAGCAATCTATAGATGGTCAGAATGTATCCATCTTCAGTTGTCACGATGTGTTCCTCAGATGGGTATCCGTATTTCGTAGCAAGCTCTGTGAAATTCAAATATGTGTCTTCATGAAATCCTAGATGTTTCTTGAGCGGTTTCAAATCTGGTGCCCTGTTCAATGCCACAAGCTTTTTCAGAATTGCCGTTTCAAGGGCACAGTTTTGTATTAAGTATGTGAGAAGAGCTATCACCAATATGTATTTCATTGTTTCATTTTTGTGTGTTATTCTTCGTTCATCTATTAATAGTTTTCCGCTATTTCAATTTTTTAAATATTTTCCTTATTTTAAACGATATTTGATAGCACTGATCGTTACAAGACTATCAAAATAATAACTATTGTAGATTTCCATCATGGTATTTATAGCCTTTAGTAGTTTTTGTTTAGATTTATCATAAGCATAATAACTGTTCGAATGGAGCGTGATTGCCTGTTTGCATCCAGTTTTATAATATAACTTTGACCTTATAACTAAGGTCTTGAAAAATTAATTCATGTTTAATGTAACGAAAAACAGAAACAATATACCAACCTAAATTATAGTTTTTAGTGTAATTATGAATATAAATGTATGACATTTGGTATAGTTATAGATTGTGTATTGATCTCGGTTTTGGCATCATAAAATAATAACAATTTTATATTATAGGGGTGGCTCTCGATACATAGGAAGTGGGGATGAAAAATATTTTTTCATTCTACCCCTCCGTGTGGGGTATCACTAAATATGTATTTTAAATAAAGACAAGGTTTTTCATACGTGACTCTTTTGCAAATTTTTCGATTTTCGAGCAATCGGCCTCCAAAATTGTTTGTAAATTGGTCCTCCTGGCATTTCTAAACTATAGGAGATAAAAACTTGTAAATTTATATGCCGATAATATGCTAAAAACTCTTTAGGAAAATTATTTTGAACGAAATCGAACAGTAACTTTAGAGTAATTAAAAAAAAAAAACTATTACGCGGTGATAGTTACGGAATCAATACGGAATCCTCCTTAGACATGCCCTGTCATTCTTATTGACATGTTAAATATTGTTGTATTTTTTAATGTAATAAGGCCGCTAATTATATAGTTGGATACTCAAAGGCTAATTAGCAGACAGATCGCCTAATTAGTAACGGGTTACCGCTGGACATTCCCAACATCAGAAAAGTTGCAAGTTGGCCAGTATTAAGCCCACATCGCCTTGGGTCTCCAACCCCCATCCTTATTATAAGATGTACAACCTTGTGAATGTATATTTTAAGTACCCTATGGTTGTATATCTTATAATAAGGATTGATAGAGTACCTATGTCAAGTCGTTTGTTAAGTTAAAATATACAATCATTTAGTTGATTGGTCTGCACAGGCGAGGCGAGTATACAAGCCGGGCTACCCTTATGAATATTACTTTAAATCTATTATTTAATATATACTAATTTTTTAAATACGGAATTAGTTCGTCACATAGTGTTAGCGCAATGTTTTGGGTGCATTGGACACAAAATATTGATTTGGTTTAGTACCGTATTTAAAAAAAAAAAAATGTATTCTTGTGTATTCCTCGCCTGTGTTGGTCTATCATATAACAATATAACAATAATTAAATAAATTATATCATGATGTATAATATTCTGAAACAACAGTTTTCATTACTTTTTTACTTAAGAGCTTATCTTCGATGATAATGACATGAATTTTAATGAGTTTTTTTGTGCATCATTTAAATTCAAAATCTGTGCGAATTTAAAATGATAATATATCCTAATTATTGAGTTAACGAGTGATGCGTAGTGATGAATGTGCTACGGTCTGCATTAGATTTAAGGGTTCCGTATAAAACAATTATTTTTAAACAAAAAATTAAACCGACTTCCAAAGTTCCAAAATACCCAAAAAAGTATGAAATAAAACTTATTTTCGAAATAATTCTCATTTTAAATTTGGATAAAATTTTAAGTATTTCTCTACTCAATCTTCTTAATTTTGAAGTCGGTACCAGCAAGGTACCTATAGATTGTAATAATAGGTGAAGGTGTAGTTATTTATTTATTTTTGTTCATACTTTGGTCAGAAAAATCTGTGTCGAGTCAGCTAGTATTATAGTAAAGTCATAATTTAACAATTTCTAAAATATTTTTCTTGCCATCACAATGAAACAAGTTTTTTTACATAAATCATACCATTTTGTTATGTAAAAGTATAAGGAATTAGCTGTCTCGACATACGTTGTTCTGTCTTAATACTAATATTACTCTAAAAGTTAAGCGGCTGACACGAAAAATTTGAAAAAAGTCAAGAACTTTGAAGAAAAACTATAACTACTTTGATAAGTTTGTTAGTTCAGGAGCGATAGATACCTAACTTTTAAAATGCGCTTACTTGGAAATCTTCTTAAAAATAACGAATAATTAGTAAACATTTAAAATCATACTGAACTTTTCGTCCAACTCGCACTTGGCTAATAAAAATATTTTTTGATAATTGTAAAAAATATTTAAATACTTACTATATAATAATTTTAACATAGTTATCCTTAATGTTTATGGCACTGAACGCAACATTTAAAAATTTGCAAAATGTTATTTGTTACTATATTCCTGTAAATGTTGTAGAATTTTAGGGAAAACGTACTGTGGCGCTTTGTCACCCCAAATATGGGAGTTGTGACTCCAATTGGGGTCAGCGACTATGTAGTTTTCCGCCACATTTGGTAGTCTTGATTTTAATATATTCACATCCTTTAAGTCCGAGAGCCAATCATGTTTAGAACATATGAGCACTGTGGGAGAAGTGACTAGTGATACATTATACAATGGAGGTCTGGTAAAACCATATTTTTGTAGATTTGTTTCTCTTCCCTCATCAAACCTTTGGAATCTCTTTGATCTGATCAACTGTGCATAGTGCTGTACAGTTTTGGCCGCAACTCCCGCTAGGACGTGACCATACAGCACTCTTATGGTTTGTGCCGGTATCACTCCTATTATATCACCCACAGAAATGTATCCTACAGCACCACAGACTTCCAACGGCATAACCTGACACAGAAACTCCAGTAATTGATGTGGAAGAAAACCAGTCTTCGGCGACAAGTCAAAGATGTTGAGCATACGTAAGAGTTCCACAATTTCTTTCTCAAAATTCGCAGCAATCTTGGGGATCGGGCTGCGTATGTTCCCCATCCAAGCCACAGGAGCTATCAGGATTGACAGTTGTAATTTCTCATTATATTCCGGTCTTAGAGAAGTTGTCACCAAAAAGTCAGTGGTTCCTTGAGAATGTCCAATGTAGAACACCTTCTTCTTCTGAGTTTTCATCAACACGTAATCAATGACAGCAGGTACATCATAGTAACCGATTTCTTCGAACGAGAAATTCCAATACCTGGCATCCTTATCGGGATCCAAACGTATATGCTTACGAGAGTATACATTCCCTCTGTTATTTAAGAGCCACACATCGTAACAGTTTTTTGATAAAATATATCCAATCGCTTTCTTCGGTGTAGGAATAATGAACCCATCGGAACTGTCAGTAATTCCATGCATAAATAACACAGGATATCCTCTAGCTTCCTCGCACTTTGTCAGCAATCTATAGATAGTCAGAATGTATCCATCTTCAGTTATCACGATGTGTTCCTCAGATGGGTATCCGTATTTCGTAGCAAGTTCTGTGAAATTCAAGTATGTGTCTTCATAAAATCCTAGATGTTTTTTGAGCGGTTTCAAATTCAGTGCCTTGTTCAATGCCACAAGTTTTTTCAGAATTGCCGTTTCAAGGGCACAGTTTTGTGTTAAGTATGTGAGAAGAGCTATCACCAATATACATTTCATTGTTTCATTTTCGTGTGCGTATTTCTTAGGTCATCTGAGTTTTTTTATATTTTTACTTTAAATATTTTCCTTATTTTAAACGATATTGGATAGCACTGATCGTTACAAGACTATCAAAATAATAACTATTGTAGATTTCCATCATAGTATTTATATTCTTTTGCAGTTTTTGTTTAAATTTATCATATAAGCATGATAACTGTTCGAATTGAGCATGATTGCCTGTTTGCATCCAGTTTTATAATATAATTTTGACCTTAAAACTAAGGTCTTGAAAAATTAATTCATGTTGTAACGAAAAACAGAAACAATATACTAACCTAAATTATAGGAGAAATTTATAAACAATTCATGTTTTTAGGGTTCCGTAATACTCAAGGAACCCTTATAGATTCGCTCTGTCTGTCCGTCGACAGACATGTCTATTCGCACTTCTGTAATTATGAATATAAATGTATGAAATGTGGTATAGTTATAGATTGTGTATTGATCTCGGTTTTGGCATCATAAAATAATAACAATTTCATATTATAGTGGTGGCTCTCGACACATGTGAAGTGGGGATGAAAAATATTTTTTCATTCTACCCCTTCGTGTGGGGTATCACTAAATACATAGGTATATCAAATAAAGACGTTTTATACGTGACTTTTTTGCAAATTTTTTGATTTTCGAGCAATCGACCTCCAAAATTTGACGTTTGTAAGTTGGTCCCCTGGCAATTCTAAACTACAGGAGTTAGAAAGTTGTCAGTTTCTATGCCGATAACATGCTAAAAACTGTTTAGGAAAATTATTTTGAATGAAATCGAACAGTAACTTTTGAAGTAATTTGAAAAAAAATAAAAAAATCTATTCCATGGTGATAGTCACGAAACCCTCCTTAGACAATATTATGCTCTGACATGATCATAGACAGGTTAAATGTTGTTGTATTTGTTGTTATGTAATAAGGCCGCTAATTAGCAGACAGATCGCCTAATTAGTAACGGGTTACCGCTGGACACTCCCAACATCAGAAAACTTGCAAGTTGGCCAGTAGTAAGCCCACATCGCTTTGGCTCCAACCCCCATCCTTATTATAAGATGTACAACCCTATGGTTGTACATCTATAGGGTTGTACATCTAATAATAAGGATTAGTAGAGTACCTATGTCAAGTCGCTTGTTAAGTTAACATATATTTAGCTGATTGGTCTGTCATATAAAAATAAGCCAGCGCTAATGACTCCACAGGCTGGTATGAAAAAGATTTATTGCTGATAAAATCTTAGCCATTCAAATTTCAGGAAGCTATGCTAATAATAATAAAACCCACACCGATCTCGGTGACGGTGGCCAGTTTCATTAAAACCAGGTCAGTTGCGCAGGAGTAATTTTATAGTGCCCAAGTGTGTGCGCAGTACACAAGAACACTCTCTCTTCCTTTACTCTTATAATCCAGTGGGACGGATAACTGACACGACTGACGAGAGATCAGGCGCAGGTCTGACTTTTTACATGCCCATCCGACGCATGGATCATCTTTCTTGTTGGGCAATCAGGTGATCAGCCTGCATTGTCCTAACCAAACTCGAAATCGAACTCACGACCTCCGAGTCGAGAGCCAATGCTCTAACCACTAGACCACGGAGGCTGTTATGCTAAAAAGTGAAGATAAAAGATGAAAATCCGTGTGAGCAATCGCTTTTTTGTCAATCCTTCTCAAGAAAGGTAAGAGTTCAATGTTGTTCAAGTATTTACACTAAGGTTTCAAGGGTGTTGTCCTTGTCCAACATTGTCGGTACTTGCGGAATAATTAAATAAATTATATCATGCTGTATAATATACAGAAACAACGGTTGTCATTACTTCTTTACTTAAGAGCAATTATATCTTCAATGATAATGACATAAATTTTAATGAGTTCTTTTGTGCATCATTTAAAATCCATGGCCCGCATAATATCTATCTGTGCGAATTTAAAATAGTAATATGTCCAAATTATTATATTAAAATGGCGAGGTGACGCGTAGTGATGAATGTGCTGCGGTCTGCGTTAGATTTAAGGCTTCCGTACAAAACAATTATTTTTAAACAAGAAATTAAACCGATTTCTAAAGTAAAAATACAAAAAACAGTATGAAATAAAACTTATTTACGACATAATTCCGTTTTTAAATTTGGATAAAATTTTAACTATTTCTCTACTCAAGCTTCTTAATTTTGAAGTCGGTACCAGCAAGGTACCTATAGATTGTAATAATAGGTGTAGGTGTAGTTATTTATTTATTTTTAACCGACTTCCAAAAAAAGGAGGCGGTTATACGTTCGGCTGTATATATTTTTTTGTCTTTTTTTTTTTTTTTTTTTGTATGTTCGCGGATAACTCCGCCGTCTGTTGGCCGATTTTCAAAATTCTTTTTTTAATGTAAAAGGTATAATCCGAAGTTGGTCCCATTTTTAGAAAATTGGTGACCTGATGATGGGATCCATGAGGAAACGAGGGAACTCCTCAAAATTTATATGGACACATATGGTGATTTCGACTCTTTCTGAAGTAGTCCAAGCATATGCTTCCAAAAAGTAAGATTTTGCTCCAAGGTATACCCTGGATCCAAAAGTACAGAACAGAACTCCTGACTTCTTATAGATACATGTTTGGGGATTATGGCGTTGTTTAAAGAACTGCAAGCATATGCCACTTTGCCAATTAGAGTAATCACCACCACTATCACAGCATACATCATCACATTATGATGATAAAGAAGGTACTTCTCATAGTATTTTACACTAACACGGAGATCTTTGAACATTCCTCTGCCGTTTATGGACCTATTTGCAAAATTCTTTTGTTGTTGTAAAGGGTTTAATTCGAAATTGGTCACTAAAGTGAAAACGTGATGATGCGATCCATGCGGAATCGAGGGAACTCCTCGAAATTTATATCGACACATATAGTGATTTTGACTTTTACTGCAGTAGCACAAGCATATGCTACCAAATAATAAGACGTTGTACCAAGGTATACCCTGAATCCAAAAGCACTGAACAGAACTCCTCAGTCTTTAAAGATTTGCGTTAGGCGGAATTGTTTAAAGAACTGCAAGCATATGCCACTTTGTAACTTACAGTAATCATCATCATCATCTTAATAATAATACCTAATGGAAGCTTGGCGCCTATTCAGTTATACATTCGATCGTTTATTTTAGACGTTTTTAAGAAGTATTAATAATAACTTAACAAGATATATCACTAAAAAGGGTGAAATTATTATTTTTAAACAAAAAAATTAAACCGACTTCCAAAGTAAAAATACACAAAAAAGTATGAAATAAAACTTATTTTATAAATAATTTCCCTTTTAAATTTGGCTATTTCTCTACTTAATCTTCTTAATTTTGAAGTCGGTACCAGCAAATATAAACGTGAGTTCTATAAAATATTGTAGGATATCGTTTGGGCTGGTAGCGACTTCAAAATAAAGAAGATTAAGTAGAGAAATAGCCAAATTTAAAAGGGAAATTATTTATAAAATAAGTTTTATTTCATACTTTTTTGTGTATTTTTACTTTGGAAGTCGGTTTAATTTTTTTGTTTAAAAATAATTGTTCATACTTTGGTCAGAAAAATCTGTGTCGAGTCAGCTAGTATTATAATAAAGTCATAATTTAACAATTTCTAAAATATTTTTCTTGCCATCACAATGAAACAAGTTTTTTTACATAAAGCGTACCATTTTGTTATGTAAAAGTATAAGGAATTAGCTGTCCCGATATACGTTGTTCTGTCTTAATACTAATATTACTCTAAAAGTTAAGCGGCTGACTCGAAAAATCTGAAAAAAGTCAAGAACTTTGCAGAAAAACTATAACTACTTTGATAAGTTTGTTAGTTCAGGAGCGATATATACCTTACTTTTAAAGTGCGCTTACTTGGAAATCCTTGTAAAAAATAACGAATAATAAGTAAACATGTAAAATCGTACGTAACTTTTCGTCCGACTCGCACTTGGCCGTGATTTTTTTTAATTTCTCAATAGGCACATCAATAATTTATTACGGAAGCATGAAGATGAAATTGATTTACTTCCTACAACGTTTTCTTGTATTATTTATAGGTATATTATTATTATGGCTATGACCTTCACCCAATTAAATACACGTTCATTCAAACGACCCATACAACGTCAATGTACTTACATACCTACTAATTTTATTTTGTACTTTATTTTGTTACTACAGATGGAAATATTTTGTACTTCATTTTGTTACTACAGACGGAAGGACGGACAGAAGAAAAGACGGATAGACGGAAAGACGAACACATAGTCAGACCCCTTCGATCAGTCGAGTCCAGCCAAGATGTTCGTTAGGGTTTGCCGGTCGCTCCAAAACTCTGCTCCATTTATTTCTTTTTTCAATTATCAACAAACTTATATATTGTGGACGCTGAATTCCAGGCTCGATAGAAACTACGGGGTACGGAACCCCTCGGTAGGCGAGTCCGATTCGCATTTGGTCGTTATTTTTTTAAATGGTTTGCTCATATTATTATTATCTCCAGTTCGCATAGTTGCAGACTACAATACATCTTAGTATCTACTACGAGAAATCATATACATATATTGATACTTGGGCCTTTAGTCAAGATGCATTCGATAATTTCGACGGCGAAGTTGGATAACAAAATGTATGGAATTTGACATAAGTCGTCGCTAAGTGACATGTCGCCTGCGATTCCTTATATCAAATCCCTTGTTATCGAACTTCACCGTCGAAATTATCGAATGCATTTTGGCTAAAGGCCCAGCTCCGTAGCTCTTAGCGTTCTTTCCGAGAGTAGCGTGAAATTTTATTTCTAACGAACTTGTTAGTTACAGACTACCGAACTCCAAAATTATTACGTCATAATGCCAAAGTGACATCAACTCAATCAGAGCTGTTATGTCTATACTAATATAAAAAAGAGGAAAAGTTTGTTTGTTTGCATCGAATAGGCTCCGAAACTACTGGACCGATTTTGATGAAATTTGGCAAAGATGTAGAATAGACCACGGAGAAGGACATAGGCTACTTTTTATTGCAGCAAAATATACGGTTACTGCGGGATTTCCTTTTGTCGCGCACGAAGTCGCGCGCAACATCTAGTCTGTAAATCTGTATATATGTTACCGGCCAAACCCGATTTTAGGACAAACTAGTTTTGCCTAGGCTAAACTGGTTCTTCCTATACGCGGTAGGATTGACTAGTATATTCTAGTCCAAACTACTTTGTCCTAAGCCCGACAGGATAAACCAGTTTAGGCTAGGTCAAACTAGTTGATCCTAATATAAAACGCACACTCTAGGACAAATAACTTTAGGAATATTGTTAAGGACTGCAGCTACGAAACATTCAGTTGGATCAGGCCAAGTATTTCGTAAGATGCAGCTGCATTAAAAACTGTTCCGCAAACAGATGCAAGTGCAAGAAGGCAATAATACTATGCAATTCTAAGTGCCACCAAAGCACACCATGTAAAAATAAATAACAATTTTAATAATTGAGATATGATTATTGCTTCTATTTACAAAAACACATGATATTTTTTGTTATTATTTGTTCTTATAAATATCTATAGCTTTTAACGACGAATCATTATCGTTTTAATAAAAATGATAATTTTTTCAATTACGGAGTATTTTATTCAGTTTATATAATATTTATTTAGACTTTCTAGATATACCATAATGTTTAGACTAGGCCGTACTAGTTTATCCTGTAATGTGCGTATTAATATCAGGATCAACTAGTTTGGCCTAGGTTAAACTGATTTATCCTATCGAGCTTAGGACAAATTAGTTTTGACTAGGATATACTAGTTAATCCTATCGCGTATAGGAAGAACCAGTTTAGCCTAGGCAAAACTAGTTTGTCCTGAAATCGGGTTTGGCCGGTAACATATATAATTGAAACCACCTTCGATTTTGATTTAAGTCGACTCAATCTCAGGGTTAAGGACATGCAGCAAAGTAGTTTATATTTAATTACGACTTGTATTTTTGTATGTAATTGACCAGGAAACGAGCAGACGGATCGCATGATGGTAAACTACCGCCGCCCCTGGACTCTGGTCCCTCTGGTCTGATGACTCTGATATTGCGCACTTGCATTCCTGGTCCTTAAAATTCGCAACCCTCCTTGGGCCTCCGGTACGTTAGCAATATATCTGGGGGCACGGCAGTGCACTCGCCAAAGTCGAGCGCGAAGCAAACACTGCCGTACCATCCTTTACTGGAACCATTTCGCCGCATTTTCAGGCCCCTATTTAAGAACCTCTGGATAAGACCAGAACGCAGAAATTTTCGTCATCCAGTAAGCTATAATCACATACTTAAAATCCAAAATTTCAAGTCTGTAGGTCATTTAGTTCCGAAGTTAAGCGAAAGCAAAGTTTCGCATTTACGACACTCACTCACTCACTCACTCACTCACTCACTCACTCACTCATGATCATCAAAATAGAACTAGTACTTCCCATAAACTCAGAGAGCTGAAATTTGGTACAGAGTTAGGGTTTAACGGCCACATAAAGGGAAAACTATAAAAACTAGGATAATCGATCTGGGGGCACGGCAGTGCCCCCGCCAAGTCAAGCGCGAAGCAAACACTGCCGTACCATTATTTACGGGAACCATTTCGCCGCATTTTCAGGCCTCTATTTGAGAACCTCTGGATAAGACCAGAACGTCGATCTGGGGGCACGGCAGTGCCCCCGCCAAGTCGAGCGCGAAGCAAACACTGCCGTACCATTATTTACTGGAACCATTTCGCCGCATTTTCAGGCCCTTATTTGAGAACCTCTGGATAAGACCAGAACGCAGAAATTTTCGTCATCCAGTAAAGTATAATCACATACTTAAAATCCAAAATTTTAAGTCTGTAGGTCATTTAGTTCCGAAGTTAAACGACAGCAAAGTTTCGCATTTTTGACACTCACCCAGTCACTCACTCATGATCGTCAGAATAGAACTAGTACTTCCCATAAACTCAGAGAGCTGAAATTTGGTACAGAGGTAAGGTTTAATGGCCACATAAAGGGAAAACTGTAAAAACTAGGATAATCGAAGATCTGGAGTACCTGGTGACCCTTATTAGAAAACACAAGAGCCCAACCAAACTATTAGAGATCGACATATTGCCTTTACAAAAAATATTCAACTTGGTGGGCCACTTCATTTGATGTCAAAAATCGAAGGTCTGAAGTATCTGATGAAGAACCCTCAGCTGGTCTCAGCTGATTAGAGATATGGTAATGCCCCCTTCTACTATTGGTACATAAAAAAATCGACTGTCATTGCAAAAATCCAGTGAAGTAGGACACATCTTCTAATTTAATCTAGCCCTAGCGTCCCACTGCTGGGCGAATGCCTCCCCTTCTGCTTTTAATACGCAAATAAATGAAATTAAAGGAAAACTCTGGTTAAGACTGGACTGGCTTTTATACTTATACTTACAAGTTTACAAGAAGAAATAGTCGAACAATTAACTTTATTCTACTCGAACATTACACAAATTAAATAAACAAATTACACTAAAATCTAGTAAAATAAATCAATATTCCTACGTTTCTACAAAAAGAAGTGAAATCCCACCAAAAACATTCTGTAAAAAACTAGCCAAGTCTCGATGGAGCTGCTTGTTTATCTCTAAAAAGTAATGAAATCTAGACAAAGTCGTGCAAAGTCTAAGGATCCTTACTGCGATTTATTTATTATTATAGTTAATGTTGTGTGACTTGGCCGTTGAAGAGTACACAAGGGTACAAAAGGGGCTCCATGACACCATTGCTCCAATACATGTGTTATACAATCAACAACGCCTAAAAAAAGACACTAGCGTCCAATTACCAATACCAGTATGGGCTATTATCTCGCTTAACAAACATAGGTAGTTACAACAGAATCTGATATAACATTACGTGTAAACAAAATTGACTTGTACCCACTAACGTATAAAGAATTTTCAACGGCCAAGTCACACAACATTAACTATAATAATAAATAAATCGCAGTAAGGATCCTTAGACTTTGCACGACTTTGTCTAGATTTCATTACTTTTTAGAGATAAACAGGCAGCTCCATCGAGACTTGGCTAGTTTTTTACAAAATGTTTTTGGTGGGATATTCTTTGCCTCCGGTAACTTGTATTGTATAAAAATAGTATCATCGTCATGATCATTATTTTTAACGGCATCGTCATTGTCACAGTATTAATCATTATTCATATTTCATTATTATCGCTACTATTATCGATGCCTACTGCAGTAAATGACCTTGGCACCGTGTATATTTGTGATGCACCATATGTTATAATTTTATTTTTAATCAAACATAATATATTAAATTATTACTATTTATTGCATTTAATTGTGTATGTAATATATATTTTTAATTTATAATTACATAATTATAATAAAATTATTATAATTATGTAAGTATATCACTGCGCTGTCGCCTTGAGTGGTCTGTCACACGCCTGACAACAGGTTCGGATCCACAGAATATCAGGGACTGTGGTATTCCTCAGTCATTTACCTGAGTGGGCTCCTTTTCATTGGTTTGAGCATTACACCACCTACCTATCCTTAGCAAGTTTTTAATTAATTCCTACTTTATTTTAATGTAATGTAGTTGTGTAGTGTATGTCCAAACTTTTTTGAATAAATGTCTTATTATTATTATTATTATCACTCGGAAATTTATAATCATTGTCATCAGTGTTAGTTGCTATATCTAGGTAGGTACTTTGTTTTCAGATATAAATTATCTACCTAATTCCTCCTATGTACACTGCAAATAATAATGCTTCAACTGCAAAAACAACCTTCTTGGATTACCTACTAAATAAATAAAAAAAATTGAATCGTCTATTTGTAATTTCAAATTAACAGCTTTGTAATTTCAAATTAACAACATCAGCTGGTATCAAATAAAAACAAGTAACAAATTAAAAACATTGCTTTTGTGCATTGTCATGAAAAATATAACCACCAGACGGTCAGTAAATTTTACAAAAGAGTTGTTCTAGAAATGTATGAGGCATGGGCCAGCACTATGTACATTGTACACTATACAATATGAAATTTTAGTGGTTGTTTTGACGAATCCCTCGAACGGCTACTCGATAATAATGTATGGAACAGCAGTTTTCTTTTACAGTTTATTACATAGTAATATATAATAACTGTTTCCTATTCTTTATTTTATTTAATTTTACTTCGTTTCTATGTACATTTAAGATAACTTCGTCAAGAAGAGCAACACAACGTAAAATAAAACATGGCAGATCAGATTAGAATTATCCAAAGAATGTCATTTGAATTTAGGGTTTTAAAGACCGTGTACGCACTTATAATTTCTCCGGTATTGCCAATGTCTTAATGCATCAGATGAGAAACAGCGCACTACGCGGCAGGGGAACTACGCGACGCCGCGCTCCATTGCTGTATTACTAGTAGGGATACGTCGCGTCACGTAATTCCATTGACGCCAAGTGCGATCCCACCTATAAAATAAATATACAAAGCATTTTAACATTTTTATATAAATCGTAACTATAAATAATAATTATTAATATTTTGTAAATATTTATAAACGTAATTTGAATCTAGATATTAAAACAAATATCCTTCCTTTAATATCCAAGGTGATCTATTTCTGAGGCTTGTTCAGTGTCGAAGTGACACACAGGTTTTTGATAAATTGCGTATTCATTACGATTTTCAAAGGACGATACCTTAGTGTTTATTTTCATTTATATATATTATTTTCATCAATATAATTAAAAATAATCTTTATCGTCAGAACACCTCACCTGACTGAATAATAACTATATTTTAGTAACAATTCATAATGCATTAGGTTTTCATTTTATCGTGTCTTTCTCAGGATGTGAAAGAAACTTTACCTCGGAACTCAAAAACTCCTAATATTACTTGTTTGCCATTAGGCATTGAACTTATAACTATATAATAATTGTGACGTGACATACATTTAAATTAAACGCCTGCAGATTATTTAAAGCAAAATATAAATATTTTTATTATTTACTTAATAATGTTTTGCTATTTACTTTCGATTTATAAAAGCAAAGATTTTATAACAATCATTTTCATTTCATTTTTCATTTTCATACCATTCACTAGAATTTACTGGATAGATGAAAAAAAGTCTATATGTGAGTATGTAGTTAAGTTTCTAGTAAGTGTATAAGCGTTTGTAGCCTAAAGTTAAAAGTAGTAGAATAATATAATACTGAATTGGTCGTCAAACGGGTGCAGATGGTTTGCTCCCAGGTGTGAAGTGGCATGTTGCAATAATTTTTTTCTTATGTATCGTATATATCTATGGTAAATGAAAACAATGCGTGGCTAATCGGACTTACATTTTGTCACAGTCTTTGTGAGAGAGCCCTCCGAAATGGCTTGACCGATTTTAATGACATTTTGCAGGTGTATTTATTAATTCAAATCGAAAATATATTGTAAACTATTTTTATACTCCCAAGAGCACCCAATTTTTTTTTTGTATTTTATGTTTTAAATTATTGTATAATTTGGCATTAAAAATCCATATGTACCTCAATTTTCACCCTTGGTTAACACCAAGGTCCTTGGTGCTAACGCACCAACCACCATTGTCATCACCTGTGGCATGTAGGGATGTAGGTGTAGGCAGTAGGTGTAGGTTGTAGGTAGAAGGTGTAGGTAATAGTTTGTAGGTATAGTAGTAAATTACACCTACGGGTTTAATTGTTGATGTAGAAACTGTAGGACGTGTATGTAGGTTATAAATTATTTATTCCAGTCCATAGTTAAGACAAAACAACGTGTGTTTGGCCAGCTAGTCCTACTCTCTTCTACTATTATAAAAGTGAAAGTTTGTGAGAATGGATGGATGTTTATTACTCGTTCACGCAAAAACTATTGAACAGATTTTGATGAAATTTGGTATGGTAATAGTTTAAACTTTGGATTATCACATAAGTTACTTTTTATTTCGAAAAAGTACAGTATTCTCGTGGATACTATATTTACGCGGGTGGAGCAGCGGGAACAGCTATTAACTATCATCTAATCATCTATCAACGCACAGCCGAATCTACTGAACGGATTTCGCTGAAATTTGGCATACAAATAGTTGTAATGACGTAGGCATTCGCTCAGAAAAGGTTTTTGAAGATTCGCCCTCTAAGGGGTAAAATAAGGGATGAAAGTTTAAAACCTAATTTCACACGGGCGAAGCCGCGGGCAATTATTGCTAGTTAATGAATAAAAGTGTCGCGGAAGTACCGCAGACATTCGTATGCGCTATGAGGTGCATAACTCCATACACACCGACAGTACCGCGTGGTACCGTTATCTGCGCGAATGATTTACACCGCGACCGATGAAATATGTTGAGGTGAGAATTCATTGATTTTGAATGAATGATTGGTGAATGTAGAATTAATTAGTAAATGGAACATATTTTTGCAATTGAATAAAAAAAATACGTGGCGTTTTAGCTGTTAACTTTTGAACACTTTCAGTGTATAGTTTGACTGTCAATAATGTAATTTGGTAAAAGCGTTCTAAGCTGAACTACCTATTAATGAAAAATGAAAATCCCACCAAAAACATTTTCATGTAAAGTGATGCCAAGCCAACGGCCAAGTCACATAACTTGAATAAGGTGTAGAGTTTGTGAAGTTAGGCTTGTAGAGTTAAGACGTGTAGATTCAGAAGCTTAGTTTTACATGAGATCTGATAACTCCTTGATTGTCAAAGCGTTCTTGGCATCACTTTACATGAAAATGTTTTTGGTGGGATTTCACTTCTTTTTGTAAGTTGTTATGACAATATATTTTGTCTCAACAATACTGGGCCTGGTTATGTTCCAAGGAGGCAAGGCAAGGCAAGGCAAGGCAAGGAGGCAAGAAGCCAAGGTGGCAAGTGGAGATTAGAATATGTCCATGAAACGGTACAACGCCATCTACATACGATGTCCGAAACTTAGCAAAACTTAGTTCCAATTTTAGAGTTGCGTAACTATGAACGACGACATAAATAATATAGTTCATAATATATGCATTAGATGGCGCTTTTACAGATAATTAACTTTTTTCCCCTAGTTTATGAGGTTGGAGGATAAAAGTTCCAATTTAGACAATTATTATGTTGGTTGTGGACTAATACAACCTTACGTACCAAATTTCAGCTTTCTAGGACAGTCGGAAGTACGATATAATTTTGTTGATCATCAGCGAGTCAGTGACGAATTCAGGGGTTTTTAGATATCAATAAAATCGAAAGCAAAAAATCCATGTAATCAAAACTTTACATGTCTAATAAGTTCGCTACTAGGAACATATCCTGAAAATTTCATTTATCTGGTATAATCCAGACCCAAGTTATGAGGGTTCAAAAATCGACGAAACGCTTCGAGAAAAGGTGTTTTGGTAGTGCCCTTGCGTTTCACTTGGCTTATCTTGGCGGGGGCACTGCCGTGCCCCCAGATACACATACAACATCATACATAACAGGCCGAGTTTTGCTGTATATTTTTTATCCTTATAATTTTTATGCCTTCAATAAAAAACTGTAGAGTTATTCTGTATCTAGGCATTAAGGGTCATTTCACACCTAACCGAGACGATACGCTACGAAACGCGATATGTCCCTCAATTTTTATTTCGAAATTCAAACTCTTGCAATGGAACGTGCATCTTATTGCGTGGTGAATAAATTTCAATTTTGAATCACTGCCTTCAAAATGCAGAGCGTCGAGTCTCGTTTCAGTGTGAACTAACCCTAAGGTCTACTTTACTAGAATACCAGTAAGATAACTAGAGAGCATTCACCTAGGACCTAGAGCAGTTCCAAGTAAATCACTTAGGTCCTAGGTCCTAAGTGATTTATTCGGAAGAAACTGCGAACAAGGCTGCGGCGCCGGCGGAAGTGCCACTAGCTGACACTGACCGCTCATGGCCAGAGATAGTATGAGCACTGTATATTTATTAAAGTGATCATATTTAACTTAATAAACACAGTTAAAATGGCGGTATTAAAGTTATAAATACTGTTTGCTTTCATGAAAAAAATATTAGATGATTTATCATTCTAAGCTTTGAAAAGAATTAAAAACCTATTACCCAATTAATTTCAAATATCGCATAAGGTTTAGTATTTATTTTATTTTTTTATTTTTATTTTATGGACGCTTCACACCACGTCAATCTGATCCCGTGGTAAGTTCTCGAAGAACTTGTGTTACGGGTACCAGACAACGGAAATATATTTAATACTTATATACTATACATATATTTAAGATTTTTATTATATTATACACATATTTAATACACATCCATGACCCAGGAACACAGAAAAACTTTTTGTTCCTTCGGCGGGATTTGAACCCGCGACCCCCGGCGTGAGCACCAACACTCTCAACCAACTGAGCCACAGAGGTCGTCAAAGTCGTCAAGTATGATTTTATAATCAACAGGCATTTATTATGATGGCAAAATATTATATTTTCGCGTAATGAGTTTGAAGATGTCACCTGCATAGAAAAGACTCCAACGCGCACGAATGTATCGCATTGAATATGGCTAAATATTTTGGCTTAACTAGATTAATAGGCTAGACGACTTAATTTTTTTTATTGCATAAATAAATAGTACTCTTAAATATGAGTAACTTCTCAGAAGAAACCGTATATCAAAAGTCAATATATTTAAAGATACAGCGATTCGTTTACAAAATTTCGCGAGTCTCGTGAAAACGCTCCATCCTAAAGTCGTACGTAGCTATGACGTCACGTCCATGTTAAAGTGTATGAAGTATACGGCCGCAGGAACATATTTGTAAATATCTCCGATATTTGTGCGTTTAAGTTCCAGTAAGTTTAAGTAAGTTTAAGCATACCCTTAATAAAAAAAATGTATGTAATGTACTCACCTGCATGTTTATAATTTGCACACGACAGACTGATGGCAGAATGTAGGATCCCTTAGGACCCTTAATAAAAAAAATGTATATGATGTAGGTAAACTTTAGATGCAGGTTTTGTTTACTAATTTAGCAAAATATTTTTTTTTTGTACTTTTTAGATGTATCTAATTACTAAACTTTACATAAAATATTAGAATTTTTTATATTTTCGAAGTAGTAATGCCTCAAAATTTCTGAATACATTAATGAAACTTAATATTTTAGGTGTAGTCGTGTACCCAATTATAAGTTTACTCACCTGCATGTTTATAATTTGCACACGACAGACTGATGGCAGAATGTAGGATCTTTTTAATGTTGTAATTTTGTAAGACCTCATGACAAACCACATTCTTGCAATAAATAATTTGAATTTGAATTGACTTTGCATTTGACAAATTTTTACTAAAAATAATAATACATCCATGACCCAGGAACATTGAATATTTTTTGTTCCCTCGGCGGGATTTGAATCTGTGACCTCCGACTTGATCACTAAGCCATAGTGGCCGTCAACATGAAATTACTATTTCACAAGTATGTAATCTATACTGATATAATAAAGAGGAAAAGTTTGTTTGTTTACTTCGAATAGGCTCCGAAACTACTGGACCGATTTTAGTGAAATTTGGCACTGATATAGACTACGAGAAAGGATATAGGCTACTTTTATCTCGCCAAAATGTACAGTTCCACGAGATTTTCTTTTGTCGCATACAAACTCGTGCACAAAATCTAGTGATCAATATTTAGGAAGAAAAATGTATATATCCATGAATATCTGGTGAAGTTTGTAGAACTTTGTATGTACGATCTGGTAAACCCACATAACAACGAGTCAATACAATATTTCGTAACTGTAAACTTAACTCAAAAGATTCGGACAAGGATAACGAATTGCGCCGATATACGAACAAATAACGAAGCGTAACGGGACGTGATTTCCTTTATTTGTGAACTGTTTAACTTGGCAGCCTTATAATGTATTTTTACACTTGTAATATTATTTATTTCCTTCTTTCATATTCTCACTTGACTCAGTATATTGCAAAATAGGTAGTTAAATTTTTGTTTTTGGTAGTAAAATAGTTTTTGGTAGCTAAAGTAGTTATATAATGAATAATAATTTAAGCCTACTAATTTTATAAAGATGAAAGATTTTTTGTTCGTTTGCATTGATTAGTCGCCAAGTTAATGAAATTTGGCACTTATATATAGTAAATCACGGGAAGGATATAGGCTACTTTTTATGGCGGAAAAACGTACGGTTTCCGTAAGACTACTTTTTACGCATATGCAGTTGTAGGCAATATCCAGCAGGTAGACATAACTTACAATACACCATTTAACAAGTGACGCTACAGAAGCTAAAAACTTTTTGTTTAAGACTCGAACCCACTACCATTCGAAATATCTACTAAGCTACTAGCTCAATGAACTCTTGGGCCAGAGATAATGAAATATTATAAAGAAAATTGTAAAATATTGCAAGTCTTCCGCATCGTGCGCATACCGCGCCGCCGCAGTCGATTTCGTGACAGCGCCGGGACATAGATGAGAGGGGAGACAGAATGACGAGACGATTATCCTGTACTAGCTTTTGCCCGCTGCTCCACTGCCGTAAGCACAATGTTCCACGGGAACACTATTTTTAATACAGTGTTCCCGTGGGGATAAAAGTAGCCTTATTAATCCAGAGTTTAAACTACGACCACACCTTTCATTAAAATCTGTTCAGTAGTTTTTGCGTGAATGAGTAACAAACATCCTATCCTCACAAACTTTTACACATTTTATAATATACAAGCTTTTGCGCGCGACTCCGCCCGCGTAAATACATTATCCCGTGAGAACACTACTTTTTCGGGATAAAAATATCCTATGTCCTTTCCCGGGACCCAAAGTAGGTCTATACCAAATTTCATAAAAATTGGTTCAGCGGTAAAGCAAAGCGTGAAGAGGTAACAGAAAAACAGACAGATAAACAGACAGACACACTTTCGCATTTATAATATTAGTATATTGTTTATTAGTATAGTGGCAATGGCTACCCTGTAATAGACATTACAGGGTAGCCATTGCCACTGATAATAATTTATGCAATTCAAATATCTTAATCTCCAAAATGATGTAATCAGAGTAAATGATTCAATAGTGCGAACTGGCCGGTTGCCTAATATAGTGTCATTAGGTATAATTAACATAATATGGTAGTTCAAGTGTGCAAAGGGCCAATAAATGTTACATTTAATGACATAGCCGTTTCAATTCAACTTCCTAATTGATCCGCTACCATGGAAATATCTATTTACCTATATATAAATGGTAATCACAATTTATCTATTGCAGAAGAAAATAATTAGGTAATGTTAGATGGGGTAAGATGATTTAGTTTGGGCTTCGGATTAACACATAGACGAGTTTTTGTCGCAACAAAATGTACGGTTCCCGCGGGATTTCTTTTTGCAAAATATCTGGCTTTTTTAATATCTTTTTCCTTGAAATATTTAAATTTTTCATGTAATAAAATGTCATGATTTACTTTTGTTTCTATTGTAGTTTAAGAGGAATCTACTTTTCTATGGCACTGGCTATCATTAACCAGAAACCATTTTGCCTCATCTGAAAATACTGATTTTATACTGATAGGATAGGAGCAATGTTATTCTTATATTTTTTATCTTTATTCTCATTGAAAAGTCCTTATACATATTTAAATTATCATTATTATTAGCCATAATGCTTTTAAGACTAATACTATTATTATAATAGTATTAAAATGGAGCTCAAATTATAAAAAGTAAGTCTGTAGTTAGTCTGTTAAAAAAACTGAATTTAGCTATAGAAATCTTATATACTTTAGTAGGGTAACACACCCAATTGCTAGCACTGTACCTCATTATCAGCCCCCCGAACAAATAGTAGAATTATAAGCTTCCCTGTAATTAATTTTTGTTTCCAGTTAATAAAAACAAAACTTGAATGTTTCTGGAATCTACTGCCAGCGCACCATACTTTAAACTATAAAGTATTTTCCTCTGTAATAATCGAGGTTATAATTGGACCCTTTCTTTAAAGTGCTGATAATTGGTACTCTCACCCTATATAAGATTTCCATAGCTAAATTCAGAGTTTTTTTATAAAAAATACGACTATAGATCACATAATTTATATTATGCGAGTCTTTTGTATAAAAATATAGCCGATATTACGAAAAATATCCTAAATATTTGTGTCACGTATATATTATATAATTTCGGTTGCGGATACGTAGGCCTATGTATTCGTTTCTAATGTGCAATTAATACACACCTTATATATAAGATAATTGTTATTAACAACATTTAAAAATATTTTAATAATTATTATACATTGCATAAAAATATTTTTAATTATTTGAAACGTATTTTACACATTTCTGCAACAAATTTTGGTCATGAATGTAGGTAGCATTTAAGCACACAACATAATAATATTATCTTTTGATAGTAATGTGTGCATGTTATTCTACTACGTTATATAAATATATCAGAGATATATAACTTTAATTATTTCAATTAACACACTGTTAAAACCTATACTGGGTGTCCCAAAAATACCGTCTCATAGTGACATGGGAGATAGATTAGCCTTATATCTCTCGGATAAAATAAAAATGACTTTAGTAAAAGTTGCTTAGTTTTCGAGATATTTGGATTTTTTTGGTTTTATTCAAAATCTCCATTTTTAGTTAGTTTTTATTTCCGCATTAGTACAAATTCCTTTAATTTATTCATTTTAATTTTTTTTTAAGTATCTCGAATAGTTGTTTGATGCATACAAAATAAACTTTTGTCAAATAGTAGTGTATTTTTTAAGAAAAAAATATTTTTGTGTTGCGTTTTAGCTCTCCCAAAATTTCGACCCAAATTTTGACAATCTGCCGTAGAAAAAAAATGTACTAAAGTAATCTGGCAAATTATTTTAAAAATTACTCAATTTATTGCAGATTTAGAAATGGTATAACACTTACATGAAAAATTTACAGAAACTTAGAAATTGCCATTTTTATCATTAAAGTCTAATTCAAGCCGGACTCAACTATGAAGTGAATATTCAATATTCAAACACAATGAAAAAGCCACATGTTGTCCTTTGTGTTCGGCGTTTGTGATCCTGTTCTTAGGTTAAAAACTGAGTGAGATAGCTGTCAATGATCAACGGTAATGTTTGTTAAAGGCCTAATAAGTGCAAGGGAGCGCGCCCACACGAGAATAGAGAAGATCGGTCGCAACACATGTTTAAAATAAATTTATGGACCGGAATCTACAACGGTACAATAGTAGGACCAGTGGAGCTGCCTCCAATATTAAATGGTCACACCTATTTGGAATTTTTAGAAAACCAATTGCCAACGCTCCTCGGGGATGTGCCACTGGAATCATTACGAACGATGTGGTTTCAAAACGACGGCTGCCCAGCACATTACGCTCGAGACGTTCGAGCACACCTGGACCGCAGGTTCCCGAGAAGGTGGATTGGGCGACTGGGGCCAATCTTATGGCCACCACGATCCCCTGATCTTAATCCCCTGGATTTTTTTTATTGGGGATGTCTTAAAGACAAAGTTTATGGTAAACCAATACGCAACGAAAGGGAACTACGCGACAGAGTCACCGCAGCGGCTCAAGAAATATCTCAGATAAGTTTGAGAAGATTAAAGAATAATTTTATCAGAAGATGTCGATTGTGCATTCGTGTTGGAGGTCGACAGTTCGAGCATTTACTGTAATAAATCTAAGTTCTAAAGTTTTTTTCTAATTTTATTTACTATCACAGTGCCCCATAACAGCGAAGGAAAGAACGAAATAACAAATTAGGGTTGCAATAGTACATTCAGTTTTACAAGTCTACAGATACAAAAGATAATAAAGGTCGATAGATAATAAGATTGCGATGAAAATTCCTGGTACTTTTTCATCTTCTTTACTACATAAGAGTCTGGCTTGAATCAGACTTTAATGATAAAAATGGCAATTTCTAAGTTTCTGTAAAATTCTTATGTAAGTGTTATACCATTTCTAAATCTGCAATAAATTGAGTAATTTTTAAAATAATTTTCCAGTTTACTTTAGTACATTTTTTTTTCACGGCAGATTGTCAAAATTTTGTTCGAAATTTTGGGAGAGCTAAAACGCAACACAAAAATATTTTTTTCTTAAAAAATACACTACTATTTGACAAAAATTTATTTTGTATGCATCAAACAACTATTCGAGATACTTAAAAAAAATTAAAATGAATAAATTAAAGGAATTTGTACTAATGCGGAAATAAAAACTAACTAAAAATGGAGATTTTGAATAAAACCAAAAAAATCCAAATATCTCGAAAACTAAGCAACTTTTACTAAGGTCATTTTTATTTTATCCGAGAGATATAAGGCTAATCTATCTCCCATGTCACTATGAGACGGTATTTTTGGGACACCCAGTATATTGAATTGTGTATGCGTAATAGAAAATGACACTAAACTAACTGCAAAAAGCTACATTTTGATACCTATATTGTTTCAGATAATGTTAAAAAAATAATAATATTAGTTTACAATATAAAATAGGTATTATAAAACTGATTGACATAAAAATCGCAATATAGAGATAAATTAAATATGTATATTAAAATTATACGGTATGTAAATATACAATTATAGCAACAGCCCTTCTTAACGGAAGGTAAAGGTCTCCTCCAGTTGTAATTATTTTATATACGTAAGTACAAATAGTTAAATTTTAATCTCAATTATATTTTGGTCCTCTCTTCACTATCTATTCTCAGCCTCAGTGGTCCAGTGGTTAGAGCTTGGTTTTCGACTTGGACTTGAAGGTCGTGAGGTCGAATCCCGCATTGGACAAGAAAGATAATAATCCATGATGGGCATGTAAAAAGTCGGTGCTGCGCCTGATTTCTCGCCAGTCGTATCGAACATCCGTCCCACTGTGTTCTGAGAGTAAAGGAATAGAGAGAGCTCATGCGTACTGCGCACTCACTTGGGCACTATAAAATAATACCTGCGTAGCTGGCCTGGTTTTAATGAAACCGTCCACTGTCACCGATATCGGTGTGGGGAGCTATTATTATTGATTATGTAAGTGTATATTTTAATCTCAATAATATTTTGGTCCTCTCTACACTATTTATTCTGTGATCGCAGGAGACCCGTAGACCTTCAGGGCGGGCGCGGACGGTTGACGACTTCTGGACCATGTTCCAAATACCTCTTATTATTACTATACAGTATACATAATACAGTATTCAAGTTGCTCACCGATCTTATTTCACTCGATAGGAATGCGATTAAGATTTATGTTTCGTGTGAATAAGGTAAATATAGAGTGGACACAAGGTTTATACTACAAGCTCTATGTATGCGTAGTTTTAGTTAATTTATTATTTTACTAAAGTACATTAGATATGCCACCGACAATTTGGGAACAAAAATTTTTTTTTGTAATTACTTACCTACATAATATTATGCTTGGATCAGCAAAGACGAACCTTTATAATTTATATCAATAATTTTATTTTCAAAACCACGTATGTTAAATAATTAACAATGTTGTACGCGCAACTCTCGCGATAAATAGTAGCCGTTGTGCAGTGCCCCCAGATTATGGAGTCTAAATAATAAATAAATAAATAAATTTTATTTCAGACTAGTTTTGTCCATAGCTTTGTTAGTAACTATTAGCTTAAACCTATGTTAGTAAACGTACGTCTAAACTAGTACCATACCATATTTCATCAAAATCTGTTCAGTAGTCATAGCGCGAAGGAGTAATAAATATCCATAAATACACATGCGAAGTTTATAATATTAGTAAGCATATAAGCCACTCTAAAGTAAATGAGAAAAACATGACGTGTACAGAGTACAAATGTCAGTGAAATTTCATTGATCATTTAAATTAAAACCCAAAAATACTCTCATCGTGCCTTAAGCACATAACTGCAAAAAAGAACACAAAAATTAAAATTTGACCTAGCGTCATCTGTGTATTGTATTGTACTTTAGAATGTTTATGTAAGAAGTATGTATAAGCTTTCTACTTAAGGTGGTTCGTTTCCTATACAAAAAAACAATGGACATTTATTAGGTAATTTCATACTATTACTACATAAATTTATATGCACATCTATTTATTTTGCAATACAATTGTCGCAAAATATATTTAAAATACTTTATTTCACACAGAAGTCACATTTTTATTGAATTTTCGACAAAAAGTGACATTTGTAACTTATGTCACTTTTTGTCGAAAATTCAGTAAAAATGTGACTTCTGTGTGAAATAAAGTATTTTAAATATATTTTGCGACAATTGTATTGCAAAATACATAGATGTGCATATAAATTTATGTAGTAATAGTATGAAATTACCTAATAAATGTCCATTGTTTTTTTGTATAGGAAACGAACCACCTTAAGGCGTTATATCCAAAATCCTGTCGTGACACGTGTCGTGGTGTAACGCGACCTTGAAATTTCACTGTCAACGTCGCTAAAGCAGTTCCACTTCAAAAATATAACTTCACTTTTTCATTTCACTTCACTTTACTAATGTAAAGGATTGCAAATAGCTAAACATTAAATTATATAATACTTAACTGCGCCATCGTAATAGGAATTCGACCTCTGGGCCATAACTAAGGCTTTTGGCAATTTACGAAGGGAAATTGTTATCCGAATATATTTCTAGCTAACATTTAGGCCTAACATTAACATTTATAGCAGGATGCCGTTACAGTGATATAATAAGGGAAACATAAATGCTTATATTATTATCTAGCATTTTAAAATTGTAATAATAAAATAATTTTGTTTTTAAACTTTGTTTTAAGAAGGAAACATATTAGAAAGTTAAGGGTAAAAACTGGACCCTAACTAAGCCTCCGCTCTTATTATATGCTCTGAAATATATATAAAATATATCACTTTAAATATGTGTTTCAGAATTTATTCGAATTCAACCTCTGAGGGTGTAACATAAGAGTTGGAAATGTGTATAAAAAATATTGAAAATCTGTTCCGTTTTCCATGAAATCTAATATCTGAGGTAATAAATACAAATAGTCGAATAGGTACCTATGTATTTTTAGTTTTTTTTCTTCGCCTAAATAGGTGAAATGTGATCCAAAGTTTGTATAGTGAAATTTCAACAATTGGATGGAATGGACTGTATTTTGGCACGTAGATAGTTAATATGACGTACAAATCCGTTACAAAGGGTTTTTTCCAGACTACGGAATCCAAGTTCTTAGGATACTTAGACCAGAGGTTCAATTCTGCTAAATAAAACCTCCAATACCACAATTACAATCAAGTCCCGATACGCTAAAACTGTCAAACGGTATACTCGTAACGTTAAATCAACGTTCAACGCGTTCCGATTGGTCTAAACTTCACAAAATCAGTTTATGATAATATGTCGCTTGACTTCTAATACAATTACCCCCTTACTAATATACGCTGTATAAGCTTTGAATAGTAATTATATAGTGTTTTGTCTTCTTCAATCGAATTAAAAATGTCACTTGTGTGACGGGAACAAACACTGTATAACTATTCAAAGCTTATGCAGCGTTTATTAGTAAGGGGGTTAAAGTAAAAATAAAGACTACAATATGGGAATTGAGGTTCAGATTGACATGATGTAGAAGCGTCCATAGGTTTTATTTATAGGTATTACATAATTTCATAAAATGAATCACATCCGATTTGAAACTAAAACTGCTACAAAGTAGACAGAGAGGATATGAGATAACCGTTTTAGAGGAAATGTCGCTTAGTCCTAATTTCGTGTTTTATAAGGTTATTTGTTATATAATTGCTGTCAGATTAAAATTAATATTATGGTATCAAACTGGTACTATTATCGTGATTTTAACACTAAGATGATTTATCATGGGATACTCATATTTCCAACTTAGTAGTTGTGGTATAGTATACGGGTACGCGACCCCGGCTTCCCTAGCTATTACTGTCCTATCCGTTGCCCTCTTGGGCGGTAATCCTATATTCCTATTTCCCACTCTAACTTAGCAATCTTCCTTTCCACACCACCTATCCTTCCCTTTCCCTATTCCTACCCTCTCCGCCAATCCGTGGAAACGCAACGGATAATCATAAAAATAATTTAATTATCCAAAATGGTGGCGATGTGGTTCGCCACACATCACGTCTCGTTCTTGCGGAGGCGAAAAGTGGCCTATGGAGAGCCGCTTCGCTACGTTGAATGTAAGAGGAGGAATGGATGGTAAGAATGAAAGTGAACGAAGCGAAACAAGTATGTATGGATCGTAGCAAGTGGAAAGAAGTGGTCTCTGTCAACCCCTACGGGAAAGAGGCGTAATTATATGTATGTATGTAATTCTAAGAGATACCACAGACGGCGAAGATACTAGGTATACTTATTTTAAAATAATTGTTAAGATAAATTATCGCTCGCTATGCAGTTTTTGTGAACTATCACAGACGGCTTAGATACTATATTTTCACATTACGCTGTACGTAATACGTAATGTGAAATATATCCAGGCATCTTAAAATAAATTGTATAGTATCTTCACTGTCTGTGATGCCCTTAACTGACGTTGTTAGGAGTGTTTGCCTATCTGACAGTTTTATTTGAACACAATTTATACTTGTTATTACCACGTTATTTTTTAAATTTTAATTCTAATACATATTATTAATCCTATTATTTTTTCTGATTGCCTATTTATTTTCACCTTAACAAAGTTTTGGATCCCTTATAGCAGTGTTTTTCAACCTTTTTCATGATGCGACCCCCCTTGTATGAAAAAATTATTTCGTGACCCCCCCGACCACGGGCGTCGCCAGGTTTTGTTTTCGGGGGGGGGGGGGGGGGGGGTTCAAGGAAATAAAACGACTAAAAGTATATTAAATACTAGTCTTTAACCTATTGGAAGCCCTGAGCACATTTGAATAATGGGCCCCCTTTTTTTCCTTTTCACCCGTTTCAGCTTTAACCCTGTTTTTACCCTGAAAGACTAAATAACGGTGAAATTCAGAAAAATACCATACAATCAACCAGCTACAACAGAACATCGGTACTAAAAAATATAATATGTTCTTCATGTTAAATGCGAGCGAGCGAAGCGAGCGAGCAAAATTTTTTCCTATTTAATAGATATTATTTTCTAATAGATATAATTACCTATTTCAATCTGTTCATACTTTTGGGATTGGAATCCCCAATGCCCCTTCGCTTTTTTATCATGTATGTATGTGTATGTTACAGTGTTACAAATATTCATTCCATTCGACGTTTTTACGTTTTTTTTACATACATCGATGATATCGATGATCGATTTATGAGAATATACTTTTGTTAAAATTATCTTACTTAATAAATCAATCTTTTTAATCTTTATTGTTTTTTTACTTAAGTTCTCTCGACCTCCGGCGACCCCCCTACAGAAGCTTCGCGACCCCCCAGGGGGTCGCGACCCACAGGTTGAAAAACACTGCCTTATAGCAACTGTGGTTTCGAAAAGACTGTCAAGTCATACAAAATATTGTTGTCTATATAGTCCTTCTGTAATGAAGACTGAAAGTTCGTATTTGTTTCAAAGTGTTTTATTATTAAAGAGATATTCTTAAGTGTTTTGTTGGAGTACAACTACAGTATCTACATTTAGTTACTGAGTTGAACCCGCGACCTCGGGGTCGACAGTCAACGCTCTTAACACCCACATATACTGCAGTGTGTCCTATACATACGATCACATAACACTTACGCCGCCAGACTCTGCGCCTTATGCCCTCTACACACAATCAAATGGTTTGATCCAACCTCTAACCTCAAAATATTGAAATACGAAAAGATACGCGACATGTCGCTGCATTTTTAAGGTAGGTATTCAAAATTGAACTTTATTCAACAACACAAGAATATACACGTTTCATTGTAATAGTTCGAATGTTTGGCACAGCGCATGTGCAGCGCATAATTGTTGACATATTATGATACGTGTACCTTTTTGTGGAGTGAATAAAGTTCAATTTTGAATAGCTATCTTAAAAATGCAACGACGCGTATTGTCGCGGTGTGAACTGACCGTACGAGTACATATTAATGCAATAAAAAGGTAGTTTTTTTCCAATTTTCCAGACATGTTCTTTTATCTTATTAAATTGTTTTTTTACTAGCTAGCTGTTGCCCGCGGCTCCGCCCACGTAAATAAAGTTTTTTCGCGGTCGCGGATATGTAAGTGATGTAAAAAATAGATAAAAACAATCCTTGATGCGGATTATATAATATCATGCTAAAATTTCAGCTCGGTCGGTGCATAACTTTTGAGTTTTTGAAGCGTACACAAACCAACATAATATTTTTATATATATAGATATACATATACTGAAAAATACCATGTTTCATGATAGTCATAATATGGCACACATACATACGAAATATACATATGTATAAAATTTGAAATAAATATTCAAATATTTGTCTAAACATTGTTCACGCTCTACTTCCAAAAATGTATGAAATATTTTTTATTAATACTATATTTAAATAACTACTAACACAAATTATTATCATTACACAATAAATACTTTTTGTACTGATCGTTCATAAAAAACAATGGGCTACCGGCTAAGCACGAACAATTGACGATAATAATATTGAATAAAAACGGAACAGGCACTCACGATTTTCATACAATTCTCATTCGATAAGTTACGAATACGTTGTTGAATACGTTGTTGTCAATCGTTCGTGCTAAGCCCACATATTTTGTATTTCATGTACAGAGATACAGACTACTTATTAAGTTTGGTACTTTATTAGTAGTCTGTACCTACTAATTAAGTACCAAACTTAATAAGTAGGTACTGTCTTTGTTGGCCTGGCGAATTATTATTACTTTGTATGATCTAGGTAAAATATTATACATTATACATGCTATATAACGGTCTTCTTTGCACATCAGCTGTTTGCATATTAAACAATTTGACTGCATGCAAGAAAATATCCTTTAAATTTTATATCTATTTATATAAAAGAAAGTCGTGTTAGTTACACTATTTATAACTGAAGAACTTGTACCGACTTGGCTGAAAATTGGGGGGTGGTATCTTAAAACCAGAGAACGACATAGGATACTTTTTATCCCGTTCCTGAGGGACTCAAAACTCGAGAAGGGCTGGGCTGATTTGGCTCATTTTGGTCTTGAAATAATTGCTGAAGTTCAGGGAAGGTTTAAACAGTGGGAAATATTGGGAAAAGTGTAGATTGTAGGAGTAGGACTAGCCCGGGACGTAGGTTGAATTGTACTTAGGTGTAGTCGTTTATTTATTCTAGTTCATATTTAATATACAACAACGTCTGTCGGGATAGCTAGTTTTACATAAAAAAATATTTTATTTCAGCAAATAGGCCTTCTCATTATAAATTTAAGAAAAAAATATTTCACGTAAAATTATTTAAGATTTAGAAATTCACAAAAATTAAGAAATATCTGTAGCAACGGCAGATTTCTCGATTTCTCAATAGGTGTTTTATTGCGTCTGAAGATTTCATGAGGTATGCGTCTAAAGGTTACCTACAACATGTAGCTACTAGGTTTAGGTAGACTATAACAAACATCAGGGGATCTAAAAAGCCACTTTAGGTGAACATTAGATGAGTCATATGCAATTCTTATTATGTGCGCACGCATTTCTATTGAAAACTGTCAAAATTTATGTTTTAACTGTCAAAATATATGAAACATAATATGATTAGCCTCTTCCCTGCATCTTGGCACTCCCCACGTCGTCCCCCACCGCTGCGTTTGTGGCGCAAACGTGGACAGTCTTGGACACCACGGTCTGTCCTGTCAGCGAAGCGCCGGCCGCATCTCCCGACATCACTGCCTAAACGACCTCATCCGTCGGGCTCTTGTCACCGCTGGAATACCAGCTGTGCTGGAACCCTCTGTCTTGGCGCGCGACGATGGCAAGAGACCAGATGGTATGACCCTGGTCCCTTGGAGAGTGGGACGGGCTCTTTTATGGGACGCAACTTGCGTCGATACACTTGCTCCGTCCCATGTCCAGGGCACCTCGAGCACTGCAGGTGCGGCCGCCAATCAGGCGGAGAACCTCAAGCGGCGCAAATATGAGAACCTTAGTGGGGATCTCATATTTGAACCGTTTGGGGTTGAAACCCTAGGTTCATGAGGTCCGGGTGCACTCAAACTTTTTAGAGAGATTTCCAAAAAACTAATTGAGGCCACCCGAGACCCCAGAGCCGGCACCTATCTGGCCCAAAGAGTGAGTATCGCAATCCAGCGGGGAAACTCTTTGAGCCTTCTAGGTACTCTGCCTGGTGTGGACGACCTGGGAGATTTCTTTTTACAGTAGCTTTTTAAGTTTTTCTAGTTTTAATGTTCTTTTAAGTTAATTTTTTTAAGTAGTTAGCTATAATATATTATGTATTATGAATATAATAAAGGATGTTACACTTTTAAAAGTAAAAAAAAAAAAAAAATGAAACGCCTAAAGTGGCCTTTTTTGACCCCCACAAGGTTTATTCTGGTAAATAAATCCTGCAATTATTCAGTTACGATCCAGTCCCGATAAGTTAAAACTGCAAAACGGTATTCTCATACACGACAAACCAACGTCAAATCCGTTTTCAAAATTCAAGATAATATAGTAATTCATATACCGAACTAGCTGTTTTCCGCGGCTCCGCCCGTGTACTTTTCCGGGATAAAGGAGCCTGTGTTTTAATCCAGAGCATTAACTATTAACATACCAATTTTCATCAAAATCCGTTCAGTAGTTTTTGCGTGAAAGAAGAACAAACATCCATCCATCCATACATCCATCCATACATTCATCCATCCATACAAAGTAGCAGTTACCGGCGCGGCGGCTTAATCAGCAATATTGATTTATTTTATAAATAGGTATAATAATAATATGGACGCTTTCACACAACGCCAATCTGGTACGGGACTAGTAATAATAATAATAAATAACTTTTATTTAAGGCTGCATAGGACAATATTATAAATAGATACCTTACAGACTAACATACATATTACATACTTAAAAACTACGCTTCGTTCCGGAATTTCCCCTGGAACCTCCGGTAGACCACACCCGCTGGCCAGAAATACACCACCTCGAAGATCGACAGTAGATACGTCGGTACTATCACCACAAGGAACTGAAGTTGACCTAGTGGCGAGACTCCAGACCCTTGACCCTTAAGGCGTAAGGTTTAGTTTTACTTAGTAGGATTCCAATAGATATGTTTATTTTTTATTGCGATTAGATATTTACTACCAAGCTGCGTAAGCGCATAGGTAGATACGAGGAGCTCCTCCTCCTTTCAACTTCCGGCCTTGGGTTTGGTCCCAATTTGGAGTTAAAACCTAACCCTAACCTAACTTAACAGTTTTGTTCAATACATTGTTACCCTTCGTGTTTTGTCCTTTAAAATTCCCATTTAGTTTTCATCAAAACTCGAACACAACAATTATTTGCGCATTTTCTCACAGTTTTAGATTGAGTTCACGCCTTCAAAAATTCACCCTGTAACCAAACAATCTTCAAGCAATCGGGGCCACGAACTTTGTGCAGAGTTCTATGAAAAAAACACGCAATTTGACACGGTAACATTTAATCGTCGGTCATTCTTTTTCCATCGATACAAGATGGCATCATACAGTGCCTTTTTTGTACTAATTACCCAGAAGCAAGAATATTAAATGACTTCCCTAAAATTTCACACTGGCAACACCGAATATGGCTATCGGTATCAAGAATTATGCGCTTGCGCGTCTGTATTTCAGTGGATGTTTATTTCCTTATCCACGGCCTCTTCATTTGTTATCGTCGTTTATGAATTATGATTGATCATAATTTTGGTCGTTGTGCCGAAAATGACACGTAAAAAGTTTTGTAGCAACTCGTAATGAACATTTTAAAAGAGAATAAAAGTCGATATAAAGCTTATATTTTCGATAAACTAGGTGGAGATGTAGTTAATTATCACTATGATTTATGACGATTTGCAGCCTCCGTGGTCTAGTGGTTAGAGCTTGGCTCTCGACTCGTAGGTCGTAGGTTCGATTCCCGCATTGGAACAACAAAAATGTTAATTCCATGTTTGGTTAGGATGATGAAGGTTGATCACCTGATTGTCTGACAAGAAAGATGATCCATGCGTCAGATGGGCGTGTAAAAAGTCGGAACTGCGCTTGATCTGTAGCCAGTCGTGTCGGTAAAATAAAATATCACCATAAAATTGTAATCTACACCAATGTTACTCGTCCAAAACGGGCTTAGCCCGCGGCGAAAACCTTGTTCATAAGGGCCTTACAAAATAATGCGATAATTTATATATTACTCTCATTAAATTTCACGGTTATACACCATAATTCCATACAAAAGTGAAGAAGAAAAACTGAACCTATAAAATAGCTATTATCATCGTATATGCTTACTGAAGGTGAAAGTAGTCGTATGTTGTCTCGACTAACCTTGAGGAGAAGGCTAGGAGCTAATAAGGAGGAAATTCTAATTAGAACAGATATATAATGTAAGGTTACTATGTAAAACGTTTACTCCCATAAAGGCAAGAAAAGCGGTCGTCAGAATGGATATTAGAAATACATAGATTTTTTAAACGTTCCAAATTAATTTTTATGGAATTAAAGACCGGGAAATGAGCCTGGGCCTCTAGTCAAGATGCATTTAATAATTTCGACAGCAAATTTCGAAATCATAAATGTATGGGATTTGACATAAGTCATCGCTAAGTGACATTTCGCTTGCGATGCTATATGTCAAATCTCATACATTCTGCCTGTCTATTCTCTAAGAACATTTTCAAATCTCGACAGCTGAATCCGCGGTGAGTGTCAAATTTTTATATGATATTTGACACTTGCCGTGGATTCAGCTGTCGAGATATATGAAAATGTTCTTAGAGAATAACACTACTGTTTTCGAACTTCACCGTCGAAATTACCGAATACATCTTGACTAGAGGCCCAGGCCTTATAGTAAGTGATAAAGACAGACACCAAAAAATTACACGTTTGAGGATGCAGCTTTTTGGCCTCCGGTATCCAAACCTAATCAAACTGCCCGCACTCAGTCAGTCCTCTTTTATGCAGGTTCTTTGTACCGACTAGCTAGTGAAACTTCGTTTGTGTGAAACTATTATTGAAAACAGAAACCTATTTTTTAAAAACGGAACCTTAAAATAAAAGTATCCTAAGTTCCTTCTTTTAATATCAGCTATTTACTAGTGAAAGTCTGGTCAAAATCGGCCTAGCCGTTTCAGAGATAAGCTGGAATAAACAGATCGACAGACAGACGGACAGACAAAACTTTTAAAAGTGGCTTTTTGGTGTAGGTACAGTATATACTATCATATGCATTTAGTGCAAAGCTGTTAATTTGAAATTACAAACAGACAGTTCAATTTATTTATTTGTATAGATGTGTAGACTTGTTTTTGCCTGTGATTCCGCCCGCGTATCCTACGGGAACACTGTACTGTTTAGGTATAGTTATATTTTATTACGTAGGTTAAAAATCCAGAGCTTAAACTACTACCAAACCAAATTTCATCAAAATTCATGTAATTTTTTTTGCGTGAGTCACAAATATCCACGAATGTCATCCATTCTCACAAACTTTCACAATTTTAATAGTAGTTAGGATTATTCCATAAGAAAGTCTAGCATTCGTTCGAAAGATCTTAAAACGCCCGTTTTATAAGCACTTAACACCAGGCGAGCCACGTGCTAATTAAGTAGACCTATTAAATCCTGTTTTCTCCACTGAGCTAATGAGTACTTCAACACGCAATCGTTTTACACCAATTTCGTCATAAATCATTAAAATTTAATAATTCATAGGAATTTAAAGAAATCATGTTCTAAAAATGTTCATGCAAAGGTCAAGAGCTAGAAGATGTAAATTCGTTTAGATCTTGTGGCCCCAAATTGTGATTTTTCGCTAAATATATTCATCGGTCATAAGGTAAAAGGTCAATGAATATTAAGAGGATCACAAAACGAGATTGTAGTACGATATACTGATTGTATGAAACTAGAGATACTAGATTGTTAAAAAATAATATATGGTCTCTAGTCAAGATAAAATAATGAATAATATACTTAATTTATAATTGAAATATACCCAGGTATCTTAAGATAAAATATTATAGTATCTTTGCTGTCTGTGACGCCCTTAAAATCTCTCTTTATAGAAATAAGAAACAATGTCTACCACAAATAAAAGAACGCCTAGCATATTCGTAACTATTTCGATTTCGGATTCATAGAGTTTCATAGAAAACAATTGAACAATAACATAACTCCCGGTTTCATTGAAACCAGGCCAGTTACGCAGGGGTATTAATAGTACCCAAGTATGTGCGCAGTACACAAGAGTACTCTCTCTTCCTTTACTCTCATAATCCAGTGGTACGGATAACCAACACGACTAACAAGAGATCAGACGCAGTTCCGACTTTTTACCCATCCGACACATGGATCATCTTTCTTGTCAGAAAATTAAGCTATCAGCCTGCATTGTCCTAACCAAACTTGGAAACAATATTTTTTTGTCGTTCCAATGCGGGAATCGAACCCATGACCTCCAAGAGCCAATACTCTAACCACTAGACCATGGAGGCTGTAATAAGTAAGGCCGTAATAGTATAAATTGAACAATAAGCTGTATATAAGCTGAGTATGTACTCATAAGGACTTACTCGTGCCAAAGAAACCTGTATGCAACACCAGGCACCTCCTAACCTAATTCCTTAGTTTAAAGTTCAACGACCTAGAGCATGGCACGACTTCACCGAATATATGACCCGAATGTGTAACTATTTTTGAACTAAATGCGTTACTATAATATACTGATACAAATGATAAAAATTTTTAATAAAAAAAAAAAAAAACAAAAAAGAAACGAACGTTCTAGTAGTCTTGGGTAGTATTTTCGTCGCCTTCTATCGAAAATATTTTTGACCATTTTTTTCTTCTTTCCTCTTGACTTCCTTTAATTATTATAATCGTTACAAATGAGGTATTCAATTTTTGTTATTTTCGACGAGATTTAAAATTATAGATTTAGAATGTGATATAATTTATCTTGTTGTTTACTTGTCGAACTATAACTAGATAATTTGTCAAAAAGATAACTTTCACTAAATATTTCATTGGTATTAAAATAATATTAATGATATTTTCTACAGGATACATTTAAAAAAGTATGATATAACAAACTGCAAAATACTGTCAGTGGAAGATTAGTGTTAGGAAATGTGTGGAAACACAACTGTCGTGGAAACACAACTCATACAAAAATACCAAAAAAATATGAAAGAAACTTTTTTCAGCATAATTATAAAGACACAGCTGTTATGAATCAAAAATGAATGAATCAAAGACACGTCTTACAAAAAAGAACGTAAATTTGTAAAAGATATTTTGCGACACTTGCAAAATAGCCTGTTGTTGTCAAGATGCAACCTTCAATCGGAAAATTTAACAAGAATTGTGATTCTTGTACGAATTTTTTTAAGATACAAGTTACGATTCTTGTAAGAATTGTGATACAAGTACAGTTTATTTGTAAAGTCTATAAAGTTAGAAAAAAATTATTTGGTCTAAAATTTTTGCATCTTGACAGGACAAAGCAAAAAATAATAGTGTACTCACTCAAGTACAGTTATTTTCAAAGTCGTAGACGCAGGATGGGAACGAACCCCGGCGGCGCGGGGCGGGCGACGTTTTCTCCGGCGCGGGCGCGCGGCGCGTACGCACACTTCCCGATATAAAAGCCCGTGACACCCGTTCACCCGCCCGCAGTGTGTGCTAGGTCGTTACAGTGTCCACTACTCCTGTGAATATGAATACTCGGTGTTTGTTAGTGCTAGCGGCCGCTCTCGGCGTGGGTACGTAATTTCAAATATTTAGGGTGCGGCGGAGTGTTGTGCCAGCAACAATGTGTTTTGCCAAGCAACAGAGGGTTCTCATTCACACCGAAGACATTGTCTATTGTAGTGTAAGAAAAACACAACACAGAATTTTCACCGACGACGGTTTTCGCATTTTCCACAGAAGCATACAAATGATCTTCGATGGGATTTTCTCGATCATTTCACCTTTTTTCAAGTGCATATCGATAATTTCAGTTCAATCGTTTCGTCATTGACATGTTAGTGACAAAATCATAATGTGGAAATGAATGCGACCCCATTGAGCTTTCGAGCCTACGGCGCTTGCGCAACATATACGATCTGTTGTTCGCACTTATTTACATAACCACAAGTATATCAAAATATTATGTCAATAGAATTTTCCTTACTAGATTACTGTACGAAAATAATATATATATAATTGTAATATATTTATCAGATCAGAATAAAATTCAAAATGTCTGAATTTTTAAATTTATTATAATTTTTCATATACCTAATTTAATCATATTTTTTATGAAGGTATTATAAATTGTATAATGAGATAACTCATTACAAAGTAATAAACTGTGATTAAGTCGAGTGCAATATTAGCATTTTCTCAGACCGTACATTGTTTCGCAGTTCCGTTGTATGCTAATTTTGTCATTGATATTTCATATATTATGTAAGAATAGAGAAATAAACATTTGTTTTATAGGTCAGTTAGAAATAATTAAATCGATACCAAAATAGTCCTGTTCAAAGTTTTAAAAATCGCCAAATATTAATTTTCTATAAAATATATTACTTTAAATGGTAATTAGTTACCGAAAATAAATGAAGCTTATTTGAAGCTCACACGGGACTAAAATGGGTCGATTTTATCAGTTTTGTTGGCAAATCGCCTGTGACCTGCCAGAATTGTCATTGTCGATTTTCCCCGTGTGTCAGAAAAAGTGTGGCAAAAATGGACCTATGTAAATTCCCCAAAGACAAAGGTTTATGGAAAGCTTGAACTCTACCTTGGGTACATGTTATACAAAATGAAGTCCTTCAACTATAAAAAAGTGGTTCTATTAGTAAAATTACATATCAACTGTATATAAGTCAGTAGATACATTAAAAAATATCCTTTTAAGATAAATACAGAAACCTAAGTTACAGGGTGAAAAATTCGAACACGTTTCCAAAATTATCATTTACTTATTCCACAAACACAAATGAAAACTTTTAAGCACAAATGAAATCACAAATGTACAGTTTTAAGTTTTTTTTAATACAAATGAAAACTTTGAAGTTTCTTGAGTTTTTAGTGTAAATTTGTATACTATTCATAATAATAGTTTAACTTCAATTCAAATTCCTAACTTTAATTGAAAGTCGTAGTAAAATTGAACTCCTACGCTAGCTTATATTATGATAAATTGTAGAAACGACATCAGTGAAACTTTCATCTCAGCCTGAGCGAAAGTGATTTGCACTAAGATAATTATTATCATTAGCAAATGCTATTACACAACAAATTTTGCATTTGATTCGCATTTTAATATCTAATTACTCTCATTATGCAATATTTAATGCTATTATCATTGTATCTATAAAACGTATAAACAATTTTGACATTATACAGCCCGAGTTGCGCAAGTGTTACATAATTTTTAAAGAATTTTAACGACTCTAAATTCTACATATTGTTACAATTTTTTAGCTCGGTTAAAGAAATTTCAATTGTTTAGTATTTGTGACACGTACGCAGTTCTCACGAAGGTTATACAAGAATTTTGACTTGAGTATTTTAAATATGTAGTTTTTGGTTACGAACTTTTGTTACACCTAGTCAAACTATTTGGAAGCTTATCATTAAGTAGATTCAGATATCATAGGAACATTTTAGTCTTTAGTGGCTTGTGTTCTCTACATAAAATGTAGAGAACACAAGAGAAAATATTTTATGGAATACATATTATAATTTTTAAATGATCGCACAAAATATGCTCATAAAAATAGGCAGTAGAAGTTGTGACAAACATACCAAAAGCTTTGATTAAAATCATGGAGCAAACAGTTTACTTTCGCATTTAACTTCATCTTAATTATTTTTTTCAGATTTGAAAATAAAATGTAAAGGTTGTCTAATTTAATAACGTTATCAATCGCTGACTTACCGATTTTACTTAGTAATTGGTCGCTAAACTTTATAGCAATCACATAAAATAATGATTGCGTGAAGCTATTCAATTATCCAGTCTCGTGGTGCGTGCGAGAATTTCACAAGAAGAAAATACGGTGAAAATGACTAAACTGCTTCACTGCACAGTGCATAGATCTGGGAGTAATATTTAATCGATCAATTAAGTTCGTATGTTCGTACATCACTATACTTTATCTTTTCATTGTCATATAAGAGCAAATGTTTTAAGACGGATATACTCGTACTTATAAACTTTTGACGTGTTAAATAAGTATTTTACTATTTACGACTTCAATGTCAAAATAAAACTATAAAATCATAACGCAGCTAATTTGAAAAATTAAAATATTCACATGCTAATGTCTACGACCTATGAATAGGTTTTTATATATTGTAATATTAATTAACAGAGGTTATACAGACGGAACTTATGTGATTAGTTAACAATGCAACGGAAGAACGGCTGTTTTTGTGAATGTCCCTGCCTAACAATGGGTTGTAACGTTTCCAGATGAAGGCTGCAATTTATCATAGGTACATGAGAGTTTTGTGTGATTTGCGTCGTAAGGAAACTCATTTTTTAAGTTTAATACCAAGTAAATAGTTTGTTTTTTCCGTACATAAGCGATGCGAAGTGAAGCTAGGAACAACTTATATTCCTATTTAAGCATCTCTACATTTTTTGGTAGATTATAAAAAGAAAGCTCTAGAACCTAATTAGAACAAATGAGGTTTAAATCAGTATATTATTAAATTTTAGGTGCGAAATAAAAGAATAGTCTCTACGTAACGCACGTTCTTGAGGAAGAAAATATAATTCACAACCTGAAAAAGTCTGGAATAAAGAAAAATGAAAGAGCGAAAGAGAAAGAAAGAAATGAGATAAATTTTCCAACTTGCCCGACATGTTTCAAGGTATTACACATGAAATGTGGTTTACTCGTGATTTAATACCGGATTAAACGTGTGATTGTACGTCCTTGATAGTACGAAGATATAAATAGACGGGTCCTGCATTGTTGTGCACAAAAGTGATTATCATTCGTCTCTCCACCACAATCGTGTCAATTATTTTGCTTTTCGACGTTACGTTTGAATGGGGTTGTGGCAATGTTTTCATTATAAGCCATGAATTCTTTAGGTCTTCAACGTAAATGAAGTTATTTTTTTGCAATGATGTAATATGAATGAAATTCGCTTGTATTTTGTATGGAGGATAGAATTTTCATTGCAATACTGTTTGTGGAGACATAACGTTGTTCTGTTTGGCGAGCGACCCACATGTGTCAAGGTGGACTCCGTTGCGAATATTTATAGCTAATCAGATTGCGTAACAAGTATCAAGAAGCCTCTGTCGTACTATTTTCCAAGTATGCCTCTTGAAAAAGATTTTAATCGTTGATGACTTGTTTTTCACATACAATACTTTGGTAAATCCATATTTGTTTGTTTGCATCGAATAGGCTCCGAAACTACTAGATCAATTTTGATAAAATTTGGGACAGATATAGAGTAGACTACGGGGAAGGACATATGCTACTTTTATTGCGGCAAAATGTACGGTTCCCCCAAAATTTCTTTTAACGCGCACGAACTCGCGGGCAACATCTTATTTTAATAATTTAGTACCTTGTGAACTACGAAAGTTTGATTTCAAGTGAAAAATGCTTTAGCGATTCTTGTTTAAATACTTGAGTCTATTCTGACTAGCTTCAAACACTCCAAATGCTCTAAAATGATATTATAGCACGATAAGTTACGTGCTCGCACCGGTTTTTTATGATGTATCTGGAGTGATCTCACTTTCACTCGTCAGCGGTCACTATCTTATTGCGTCATAAGTCATAACTCTAATCTCACTTAACCCCATTTGATATGAGCTTTGTATTCTAATAATATATATGGTAGCTTTAACACCACGTCAATCTGGTCCTGTGCTATGTTCTTGAAGAGATCCCATATAAACGTAGCCTTTCAGCCTTCAGAAATCAAATTCGCTCTTGTTTCGTTCTTGGTTAATATTTTCTAATCAAACCTAATTATAATAACCCTTGGTACATGGGGTCTGGGTGCGCACAAACTTTTCAGAGAAATATCCAAAAAGCTCATTGAGGCCACGCGAAACCCTAGAGCCGGCACCTACCTGGCCCAGAGAATAAGTATCGCAATCCAGCGAGGGAATTCTTTGAGCCTTCTAGGTACTCTGCCTGGTGGGGATGACCTGGGAGATTTCTTTTTTTTTTGTAGCATTTTAAGTTTTGGAGTAGTTATTTTTTTTTAGTACTTACCTACTTTTATAGTTTGTAAATATTTTAAATAGATTTAAGTTAATACTAGTTCCTAATTATAAAAAATATATATCCCAATAAGGTACAAGACAACGGAAATATATTTAATACTTTTATATTATACGTATATTTAAGATTTTATTATATTATAATACAATACACATTTATTTATTACACATCCATGTCCCAGGAATACAACAAAACTTTTTTATTCCTTTAACGGGATTTGACCAACTGACCCCGATCACCAGTTTGACCATTTGCCTGTTATTTTTCTATTAGAAAAACTTAGTATTAACATTTTAAATAAAATAGTTGTTAATAATATTCATAAAAAATATTATAATATTTCTTAAGAATTACTGAAATAGTTGAAAGTAACTTGATAGTTGCATATTTTGTATGCAACAAAATTGCGTATCATATGTAAATAAATACCTAGTAAATGTCAATAAAGGTCAGCTATTACTTAACAAGCGCACATCGTTAAAACCGAAAGTTCTGACCTCGTTGGTGGGTCAGATTTAGGCTTTCACCTGTATTACTTAACGGTTGATGACCCTATATTACATCACACGAGTGGTCAGTTTTCTTTATGATCTCTTTGGGGTCAATTTTAAGTCAGATTTTTATGGTATTTGAGGGTTAACTAGGGTTGTAACTTGTATCTAAAGGCTTTGAAACTGGTTAAACTTAACTATGAAGTAATTAAACAATGAACTAAGTCTATGTCACATTGATAAAATATTTTATGCTGTTTTAGAAACGTTTAGCTCTATATTTATGTAATTTACGAAAAATTCCGCAAATTTAACACCTGATTTATATTAAACTAGCTTTTGCCCGCGACATTGTCCGCATGGAGTATGTTTTCCGTACAAAATTTTAACCCCTTTTTCACACCCTAAGGGGGCGAATTTTTAAAAATCCTTTCTTAGCGGATGCTTGCTTGGATACATCTATCCGTATGCAAAATTTCAGCAAAATCCGTTCTGTAGTTTCGGCTGTGCGTTGATAGATGTGTCAGTGAGGTTTGTCTTTTATATATTTAGATATTATTATTATTTTGTCTATTTGACCTAAATATTATGTGTGGTGTTATATAACTTTTTATCGAATGGCCAACATACATACCGGCTCACCCATAGGCACTTACATCACACGGTTATGGAAAAAAATGGCCTTAGCAATATCGGCCATGTCGTGAGCATTGTGCAAGGGATCGGGGCGCTCTATATCTAGGTGTACAGTCAAAAATATTAACATTGAGTATTTCTGTACAGTCTAAAGTAACAGTAAACAGTATAAAGATCGACGCCCCTGTAGCTCAGTGGTGCTGAGGCCGGAGGTCGCGGCTTCAAATCACACCAAGAGAAAAAAGTTGTCTATGTTCCTGGGTCATGGATATTCAATATGTGTAATGTGTATAGTATAAAATTATTTAATAAATTTCCGTTGCCTGGTACCCGTAAAACTAGTTCTTTGAGAACTTAGCACGGTACCAGATTGACGTGGTGTGGAATGGACTATATATATATATTAATGTTATTAGTAAAAAGTGTTCATTTCACGAGGATATATGTAAAAGTCCTAAAAATATGAGTTGTATCTAGCTCTCATGATATCATTTGTTTGATCTATAAAAGAAATCTGCCACCAAAATAAATGTTAAAGTTAAAGAAAAAATTAAACTAATTGCTTACTTTCATTACGAAATACAATATTAGTATTTGTAGTATGCGGGGAATGTAGTCCATTACAATTTATAATCATAGAGATTAGAGATTGCTCGATATACCTGTTGGCCTCCATGAGCCTATAAATACTGCACAAATATCAAAAGTTTTCATTATGATAAAGCCTTATATTGCTTAACTAATGATATAGGTGCTTTCAATTTATTTAGCTACGATATTACGACATACAATTAATCAATTATTGAGTAACTAACAAGTGCAACTAACTATGAGCATAAAACTGCCTTGTACCTATTGTTAGTGTTGTTAGCAGTTTAGCCCTTTGATCTATCATTATCACATTCTAAAATAATAGCAAAAACGTCGAGCAAAGTTTAACGAGAATTGTACGAGTGGAGGAGAATGAAATTTTGCACAGTTAAAGTTTATGTGGAGAAAGTTGTGCATAAAGCTAATATGTTTAAAATAATGCTAAGAAATTTATAACATTTAAAAAAAAATAGATGAAATCTATAAACTAATATATTAGGGTAATAATTATTATTATTGCAGTAATAAAAATTGGCAAAGTAGAACTATTATTAGCTGTAAGCTTATTACAAAATTAGTTAATTTTAAAAGCGTAAACGATTAGGTTAACTACCTAATACGAACATAAAATTTAACATTTATGTAATAGGTTAGCAGAGATTCCGAAGAGTATTGTGAAAGATGAGACCGGCTTCGGCTGCAAATGTCATTCGTCGCGTAACTGTGTACCAGGATTACATGAGAATAAACAATTAATATCACACTCGTTATGAAATGTCATTGTGTGCCGGTTGTATTAAGGTATTGAGAAATAATAACCTTAACCAAGAACATGTCAGGATAAGGTTCCGTAACTATAAACGCACAATACGTTTTTAAAATTACTTCAAAAGTTATTGTCCGTTTTCGCTCAAAAATGTTTTCCTAAAGAGTGACCTATCAGCATGGAAGCTTATAAGTTTTTATCTCTTATCTAAGTCAAAAACTGCCAGGAATACTCGAAAATTGTTGATTTCGTAAAAAGTCCTGCCTTTATTTAAAAAGACCAACCCATTTGACGATATCTCATGCGATGGGGTAGAATGAAACAATATTTTTCATCTCCTAAAACATAAAATTACTATTATTACTATTATTTATGATGCCAATCTTTACACAATTTATAACTATGCAAAATTTTGTTGATTTAATAATCATAATAATTACAGAAGTTAGAAAAGTGAACAGAGAGACGGACAGACTCCTTTTTTTAGTATATTACTACACGACGGACGCCTAATAAAGACTAGACTAGAATCAAAGATTACAAGAAATGAGATATACTCGTATACATTAATGAGCTTATTGTTAATATTTTCTTAGTTTACAGCGAAGTATATACATATAATATACAGGCTTTGAGTGGAAAAATACAAATGCTAACTTTACCGGAATGATTATAAACATTTATTTAATGTACATATAAATAAATAGTAGGTATTTGTTACACGTTGCTCAATGTTGTCGCATTCTGTGGAGAAAGACCCTGCCCGCGACCGGTCGTTGCAAAACGCGCCATACGCTTGGCAAACCTTCTGGTTTCTTTTGAAACTGTCATTTATATTCAAGAAGATGCCGATTCATTAGCATATCTATAGGTGCCAATGCAATCACTAAGCGGATACGTGTAATAAATTCTATTGATTCTAATACATATCTAAAATGCATAAATAACATAGACAATGTCTACAGATACTAGCGCGGACGACATCAATGCAAGAAAACTGAAAATATATTTTTCTTCAATGTAAAAACGTGTCTCAAAGTTTTTTAAGTATGCGTGAGACGCCTTATTTTTGCAACGTATCTTAATTCGACGATGCTTATTTAAATTCTCATTGTTACAGCGGTTGCCCAAGAGTCCTTCAAATGTCCCGATGACTTCGGTTTCTACCCACACCACATCTCGTGCGACAAATACTGGAAGTGCGACAACGGAGTCGCTGAGCTCAAGACATGTGGAAACGGTCTCGCCTTCGACGCCTCAGACAGCAAATACCTGACCGAGAACTGCGACTACCTACACAACGTCGAATGCGGTGACAGAACACAGCTCGGTAAGTTTGCGAACTCTCAGAATCTAATTTGATGCCTAAGCGATAATGGAAGAAAGTATGACCAGTAGCTGATAAATCGATGGTTATTATAACTTTCCAATAGCCTAGTTCTTGGTGTGCCTAAGAGAAATAACTGTAGCGCAAAGATACCAAAAAAATTACATTGTTGCTGAGTTTAGATTATTTATTGTTGAACGAAATGTGGCCATATTAAAACTTTGCCACCGACATAATTATTACAAAGATAACCAAAGCTATCTTGCAATTGGTATAGAGGATATTCGACTTCCTGCGAGATCCCATAAAGGAACGCTACATAACGGAAATCGCTTGAGGCCTAGCCTTTATTGCACAGGAAGCCCTACGCCTATTATGTCGTCCGACTTTCTACGGCTTTTGATCGTACGAGAAATACAAAGTAATAATATAGCGGCAACATCAGCACCGACCTATACAATCGATGTAACGGAGGATTTGATATTTGAGTAAAATTTGATTCGAGTTATTCACGACCTTAATATCACTTTGATATTATAAAAACCGGTCAAGTGTGAGTCGGAATCGCGCACGAACGGTTCCGTACAAAACGGCAAAAAATCACGTTTGTTGTATGGGAGCCCCCTTAAATATTTATTTTATTGTTTTTTAGTATTCGTTGTTATACTATCACAGTTGATGAGATACAACCTGGTGACAGACGGACAGACAGACGGGCGGACAGCGGAGTCTTAGTAATAGCATGTAATAGGGTCGCGTTTTACCCTTCAGGTACGGAATCCTAACAAAATGATTGAACGAAGGTATATCCACGCTGGGCAGTAACTAATTACAATTATCGACTTCTTAAGAAGTGATTAACGATTGAATTTGAAAACAGGTATTTAAGGATTGGAGCTCCGAGAATTGTAGGTATCCAATGGTCAAGGTCTTTAAATTGTTTTTAACGTTGGATTAACATCAGGATGTGTTCGAAGGTCACGCTGATGGACCTGTCGCAGATCCTTCTAAATCACAAATACGACCTTGATCCAGTGACATTAGCCAAAAAATTTATTCACCTTTCGAACTTTTATGAATAAATTTCAAATAATAGTATTTTTTATGAATAATTTATCAATGAAATTTAATTTACAACTTAGGAATACACCAGACTGGTCGACCTTCGCCTATTTTTAATGATGAATAGTTGTCTAATGGGGCACCTGTCGTACATGTATCGAGTGTAAATTTACGTAAACAGGATGTCATATTATATTAACATAACATACATATATGCTGCTAGGGATATAAAATGTCGCAAACATCACAATGATACCCATGAAGTAAAAAAAGAGGCACAAAAGTTTTTATCAGAGGTAAAGTTACGGCAGCATGATATCAATGATTTTGAGCCAATGCATTAATAAGATGAAATTATTAATAAATCAAACTATACAAGTAACGCTAAGCATTTTGAAAATAATCGTTTAAATTCTCTAACAGCCAAATACTAATCATCCATGTCTTTACAGAGCCACCAATTTCAACCCCCCACTGCGACAGACTGTACGGCATCTTCGCCGACCCGGCCAAATGCGACGTGTTCTGGAACTGCTGGGGTGGTGAAGCCTCCCGCTACCAGTGCAGCCCCGGCCTCGCCTATGACAGAGAAGCTCGCGTGTGCATGTGGGCCGACCAGGTCCCTGAGTGCAAACACGAAGGTACGTCCTCATAACAACAAACATCTTAATTAGGCTTTGATTAAAGTAATGACGAATTAGAATATCGTGATAGTGATAGTGAAAGTTGCAATAGAATTAAACTTGGTCTAATCAATAGCCATAAAACAGATTAAAGTATCGTTGTTAGTAGAAATTAATAGTCACGATGTTTTAAGATATGGGAAATATGTCACATAAATAGAATATCTATTTAACAAGCATAACGAGGAATTGAAACTCAAGTTACTATTTATGTTTCCAGAGGTTGCCAACGGTTTCTCTTGCCCCGCTCCCGGTGAGGTGTCAAACTCCGGATCTTTCAGCCGTCACGCTCACCCTGAGGACTGTCGCAAATACTACATCTGCTTAGAGGGTGTTGCCCGCGAATACGGATGCCCACTCGCCACCGTCTTCAAAATCGGTGATGCTGACGGCACCGGCAACTGCGAAGACCCCGAAGATGTTCCCGGATGGTAAGCGATCTCATGATTCTATTTTACTTCTCTTCCAGTTCAAGTAAAACAGTATTGACTAAGCAACTTGAACTCTTCTCTTCTTACTAGATTTTTGGTGGTGTTCAAAACCATAACACCTCTAAATGATCCTATAACCTATATGTCTGATCCCGTGACTAACAACAGCACTTATCAAATTTGGTCCAAGTTATGTAGACACTGAATGGTGATAAATTTTTGAGAAGAACATGGGAAAAAATGGACAAGGCTGAAAATTGGTATTTAAAATGTACGAGAAAGTAATTTTAAAACACAACAGTATAAAGAATAACCAAGGTAGATATATGCGGAAGCATCTGATATATTACCATAGATAGAATATAGAAAGGAAGGTCACATTATAATTTTTTCGTTACGATTAATAACAGGGAAAACATAGTTTCCGAGCGAGCGGACAAATTCACTGTTCTTGTTAACATTTCAAGGCAGTTCACTCGATGTCGTACGAACGAGTTCTTGTTACACAATTTATGATTCTCTTAGTCATAGCCGGTAGTAAAAGTTGCTACAGATAAAATATCCTTTTATATTAATATTAAGACACAGACTAGGAGTGAATCAGGTTTAAGGGTTGCGTCCATTTTCAGCGAGGACTACTATGGAGATTTGGACCTGAAGTCAGTCCGCAAGAGCGAGCTCCTATCCGGCCTTCAGAAGGACGGGCAGGGCATCACCCCGAACAAGCACCTCAAACCCCGTCCCCCAAAAGAAAACTAAATAATTAACACTCCATACAACATACCTTATAATACTCAATCTTCTTCACATCGAAATTTCCAGTAGTGTTTATTTAAATTTCCAACGATGTGTATGAAGTTTAGAAATTCCTTTTATGTGAAGCCATTTTGATTTGTATACATTTCTAGTTGCCAAATATTTTTTTCATGTTGCCTATTTAAATTACTGATTGAAAGTTAATATTTGTGAACGTCCTTAGGTCACAACTGGTTCAATTAATTCATGTTTGCATTTATGGAATAGGGTTACGAAGGACGTAGTCGCTCTCAAGTAAAAACCTTGTAAATATCTATACTGAATTATTTCGCTGAGAATGCGTTGTTGTTTGATATAGAAACTGTAATACTTAAGTTTTTTATTTTTAGTGATAAAATAAACAAAATATATAAAAATAATAACGTTGTATTATTAATCTCGCTAGAGTTGCACGGTGCACGTCTCTCCCGTAACATTACTTTCACCACCACACTTATTTCCTATTTTGAACACATTCACTTTCTGAATAACAATTAATTCTTCTTCTAGTTTTCTAAGCTAATCAACTTCAATTAGTGTACTCACTACTATATGTACACTTAACAACTTCTGTGAACTTACAGGTATGTTCTACTCTTTATCTTGTTGTTAGAGTTTAATTTCCTCTGCTGTTTCTGGTAGATTGTTTATAACTTTCTAGTTTGTTGGTATATTTTTTGCACATATTTTACTGTTTGCTGTTTTATTTTATGCAACAATTACTTTACAGCGAAGACTACTACGGTGACGTGGACCTAAAAGCGCTCAAGAAAATGGGATTCTGAATGTCAAGGAGCAACTCTAAGGACAGATTAAAATTAAATCCTCACGACTTATTAAAAAAATAAGCCTCTTCAGATTTTTACGAAATCATTTTTTTATAATTGAACAATATGAGTCGAAACTGTTTAAATATCAACAGCCATAAAAATATTTAAATACTCCCTAACATTTGGTTACAACTCAATTATTTTTTTTATTGGTAAAGGATCTATTAACGAAGATAAATTTTAAACAATTTAAAGTTTAACCAATTTTACATTAACGACCTCGAAAATCAGGCGTCAAAAACCCGAAAAACGAAAGGTCTGTCTGAAGAGGGGCTCATAGTAGGACTTAAAGTCTTTTAACCAAAATTATTTACCTTTGACAATGCACCGGTACGTATGGCGTCGGTGCTCTGTCGAAAACAAATACTTAGTCATAATATTGTAGCGTTAAGTTTAGGTTATTTTTTATATAAATGTAAATAAACATTTTTAATATAAAGCTGTGTAGTTATTTTTACCTATATTGTAGTAAACGTTGACAAAATACAAAATAATATAAAGTTAAAGTGACTTAAATAAAATTAGATTGCATAAAAAGAAACTGGAAAGATAATTGTACAACAATCTACTTGAAAATAACCAATACACATCATTAATATCATATTCATGAACATTAAACAATACAGGTTAAAATATATAGCTATTAAAATATTTACAAATATTTATTATAACAATCGTATATTATATTAATACGTAAATCAAAAACTTTCAGTAAAGTTTTAAGAGAATTGTATGAACGGAAGAGTATGATATTTGACACCATGAATGTTTATGTGGGGGTGTGCAGAAAGCTAAGATTTTTTAAACAGTTTAGAAATTAATAAATAAAATTATTTAAAATAATAACAACACACACTACCTCAGACTGTTAACACACACTACTGTGCGTTAGACAGATAACATTATTTTGTTACGCGTTGACTTTTATCAATCTGTTATAATATTTACTTTTTTTTTAATTTTCTATCTAAGAGCTCAGATCAAATAATAAACCAAGATAGCGCATGGCATTTGTTTGAACTGAAGCGTAAAAAACTATGCTACTTCAAGTAAACAAATGCGCTCACGCACACACAAGCAAAAAAGTACGCTACTTTTCGACAGAATCGAATGAGTCGTCGCGACGACTAATCTATACTGACAAAAAGTAAAGTACTTTTTTGCTTGTGTGTGCGTGAGCGCGTGTGTAAGCTTGAAGTAGCGTAGTTTTTATAGGCCTCACTTCAAACAAACGCCATGTTCTATCTTGGTTTTTTATTTGATCTGAGTCTAAGAGGTAAACCCTTCACACTTAAAATTACATAAATAATTTTGGGGGAATTTCGACCACATGGTGACATCTAGTATTGAATATACTAGATGTCACCATAATGTTATTAAAGTATGCGGAAATATCGCTGATAGGGAGGGGCGGAAACCCCCTCAGGATTGCCATTTCACTGCCAATCAAAGATCTCAAAACTCAGGATAGGCTCTAACGTACATTTGACAGAACAAATCTTCATATAAGAAAAAGTTACGCCATCTCGGTTTTCACCATACTTCAAATGTCACCCATCTTGTTTTCACCATAATTTAAACGTTAAAATGGTCCCAAAAATCTTAAAAGTGGGGCCATTTAAGTAGAGATACTTTTTTCCTCAATATACCTCGTCCATAATATAATTCGTCTATGGCCTTAATGCTGTTTTTATAGTATGAACTACCACAAGGCTCACCAACAGCAAGTCCGCCTCTCGAAATTTTAGTCTATGCGTAAAAAAAACAAATTTAATATCGGCAGTGATAAACGTATAGTAAATAGTCACTTTCTCTCAATATTAAAAGCCTCCATAAAATCAAAGGTATTTAAAGGTAGGATTTAAATGGCTTATAAATAAATCCTTATTTACTTATATATTCTGTTCAAACTTTTACTTATTACTAAAGGATTACCTACCCTTTACCATAGACGTTACATATATTAAAGACGAGGCATATTGAGGCAGTGTCTTATTTTTTAATCTTTGCCCTTAACTTTATTATTATTTCTTTTTCTATTCTTTTGAAAAGTACGTACCTAGAAACTATCTACCTTGAACTTGAAATAAACCTTTAAGTACTCAAATAGTTTTGTAAAAGACAAAAGCAAAACTTTTAATAAACAGTAAATTCATTGGCCTACAAAAGAAAGTACTAGACTTTTTTTTTCCAAAACTGTAGAAGTTAGACTTTAAATAAAAACACATTCGATCAGCTTTCTACTACTTTCAAAAACCTGATAAAATGTGCTTTGTAACGTTTTTATTTAAAATCTGTAACTTCTTTAGTTTTGATAAGAATTTAACTTTTTTTATTTCTTTTGAGGTATACTTTTTGTCAAGGGTTAGTCTCCATCATTCAAGTTATTAAGTTGATCAGGTTATTTATAAAAAAAAAACAACTTTTATAAATCATCAAATTTTATTACGAGCATTAGGAAATATATTGAAATATTTCTTTTTATTATTAAAAATACATAAAATCAGATATTGTAAATAAGCTTTTTTTCAATCCATTTTAAAAAGTTGAACAATTTATTGACTGACATTAACGTTAGCGAGGTTAGCCAACTTCAGCTGTCGAATAGCGTCGAGACGAGACGTAGCTATGTGAGTAGTTGTCCAAGCTGAAACAAAAACCGTTATTGATCGAGGGAATACAATATTAATGCTTAATACCTACACCACTTAAATTGATAAAACGCTTAAACGATACTTATAAAAGGGGATCGGACTATATTTGAAATATTTAGTTTCATTAATATATTCAGAAATATTGAGGCATAACTACTTGGTAAATGTAAAAAAAAATATTATTGTACGTGTAGTTTACTAATTAAATACATTTAAAAAGTACCAAAAAAATTTTTTTTTCGCGAAATTGGTAAACAAAACCTACATCATTAGTTTACTTACATCATATACAAAAACATTCATTATGGTAAGTATGAACTTAAACGCACAAATATCGGAGATATATACAAATATATTCCTGCGGCCGTATACTTTATACACCTTAACCTACAAGTGACGTCACTTGTAGGTTAAGTTAAGTTTTAAAGGTGCGTGTATGTACGCACTCAGGCGGCGCCACCAGGGCCTTCAGTCAAGATGGATTCGATAATTACGACGGTGAAGTTCGAAAACAAAAATGTATGGGATTTGATATGTCATCGCTAAATGGCAATTCGCTTACGATGCCTTAAGTCAAATTACATATATATATATTTTTTTATGAAATAAGGGGGCAAACGAGCAAACGGGTCACCTGATGGAAAGCAACTTCCGTCGCCCATGGACACTCGCAGCATCAGAAGAGCTGCAAGTGCGTTGCCGGCCTTTTAAGAGGGAATAGGGTAATAGGGGAGGGTAGGGAAGGGAATAGGGTAGGGGATTGGGCCTCCGGTAAACTCACTCACTCGGCGAAACACAGCGCAAACGCTGTTTCACGCCGGTTTTCTGTGAGCCCGTGGTATTTCTCCGGTCGAGCCGGCCCATTCGTGCCGAAGCATGGCTCTACCACGTGACAATATTTTATTTTCAAACTTCGCCGTCGAAATTGTCGAAAGCATCTTGACTAGAGACCCAGATTTTATATGGATATCATCGACGCCGTACCGCGGTAGCTGGGGCTTTCACCGCTGGCACTGCGGCAAAACATGACGTGCAAATCCTAGTCCTAAATCCCAAATCCTAGGAGCGCCGCCGCGGAAGCTGCTGCACGAGTGTAAGCGTAGGTACTAACAATTGCTTTAAAAATTATGTTTCTATTAGGAGTATTAATAAGGAAAGTAAAGAGTAAGTTTTAGGCAACACCAAACTTGAATACTTTGGGTAATCGTTTAATGTGGGAGAGCCACGCTTCGGCACGAATAAGCCGACTCGACCTGGTAAATACCACGATCTCACAGAAAACCAGCGTGAAATAAAATTTGTTTTGTATTCTGCCGAGTGAATGAGGTCACCGGAGGACCAAGGGGATGATGTAACTTCTCTGGTGTTGCGAGTGTCCATGGGCGGCGGTAATCGCTTAGCATCAGGCGATTCGTCTGCTCGTTTCCTGGTTCATTTCAATAAAAAATCGTACTTAATACAAGAACGTAGTAGTCCTAAGTATACTCACATTCTTTGTTGAACTCCGTCTTACTGAAAACATTGTAAGTATTGGGTTGGAGTAGTGGAGTGTTTGTAAGGACTGGAAGTGGTGCGTTCGTCACTGCAGCGGGTGGGTTCGTGGGTGCAGTGGGTGGATTCGTGGGTGCAACAGTTTGTTCGTTAGCGGGTGCAGTGGTAGTTATAGGCGCAGGAGTTCCCGCGGGTTCCGTGGGTACTGCCGCTGCGGTAGTGGGAGGCGGATTGCTGGCCGCTTGAGTAGAATTACAATCCACCAGTGGTGCAAAGTCACATACGCCTAGACGCTGAAAAATAAAATGTTTGAACTGTATCATTTTTAATATTTTATTGACAAAGTATTAGCAATTTATATCTAACAAAATACTTGAAATAATTTCTTGTTCCTAATTTTCTAATCATGACTACAATTTCGCAGAATAAATGCCACAAAAACGTATGTGGTATTTTAAAAAACAATTAAAAACAGTCAAAATTCGCCTCATCAATGTTTAACAGCTTTTTTAATGGAAGTATAGGTAGGTACATCTCAGGAAAACATATTTTGATAAATAACCTAAGAAGATGTTGCCCGTGACTTCGTGCACGCATAAGGAAATACCGCAAATGTTTGCCACGGTAAAAAATAGCCTATGTCCTTTATCGTCTTCTATTCTATAGCTGTGCCAACTTTCATTGAAATCGGTCCAGTAATTTCGGAGCCTATTTATTACAATGCAAACAAACAAACAAATATTTCCTCTTTATTATATTAGTATGCATAAATAATAATTAGATACTTGGAATAATAATATTTAAGATAGGTATTAGGTACATTACCTCATTGTATGCCAAATCCCCTGGACATCTAAACGTGACGGGGTGTCTGTTCACGCAGATGAAGAACTCGTTGCAGTTGGCCTTGTTGCTGTAGGATTGGAAGTCTCTGGAACATTGGGGATCCCAGGTTTCTGGAAAGAAAGGTGTAAGAGTTAAATATACAACTCCCCCACACCAATATCGGTGACGGTGGCCGGTTTCATTGAAACCAGGCCAGTTACGCAGAAGTAATTTTATAGAGCCCAAGTGTGTGCGCAGTACACAAGAGCACTCTCTCTTCCTTTACTCTCATAATCCAGTGGGACGGATAACCGACACGACTGACGGGAGATCAGGCGCAGGTCCGAATTTGCCCATCCCATCCACCATGCCCATCCGACACATGGATCATCTTTCTTGTCAGACAATCAGGTGATCAGCCTGCATTGACTTAACCAAACTTGGAAACAACATTTTTTGTTGTTCCAATGCGGGAATCAAACCCACGACCTCCGAGTTGAGAGCTAATGTTCTAACCACGAGACCACGGAGGCTGTTAGAATTAAATATAATATAGAACTAAACAAATAGGTATACTGTTATGCATATTGAAGGTAACAAGGATAATCACTATAATTTATGTTAAATTAATTAAAAATAAAATAAAAATCTTTTTATTCAGAATAAAAAAACAAGGTTTTGTTTTCCGAACGTCAAACAAAAAAAAAAAAAATAGAAGAATTACAATTACCACCGGTTTGGAACCCTAACCCGGCGAGAAGAACCGGCGTAAGAAACTCGCGCGGGTGCCACCTTTTAGTAAAAAGGATAGCCAAAATTGTTCTTTTTTTTTTAAAAAATACATGTATACAATACAATAACAAAAAACATGTAAACAAAAAAAAAATTACAATATAATATTACAGTACAAAAGTACATTGTATAACTAGTTAAAACTGAAATTGCCTCATAGGGTCATCTTATTCCCAGGGTGTGCTGTCCTCAATGAAATCTTTAACTTTATAATAACCTTTGGCACACAAATGTCTTTTAACTACTTTTTTAAATTTATTTATTGACAAATTTTTCACATTTTCTGGGAGTTTATTATAGAAACGTATACACTGACCTTTAAAAGAATTGTTTATTTTACTGAGTCTAGTCACTGGCACAGCCAGCTTGTGCTTATTCCTAGTATTGATGTTATGTTGGTCACATTTTTTATCAAATTCATTACTATATTTTTTTACATACATAACATTATCAAAAATGTATTGTGAGTATACAGTCAGTATCCCTATTTCTTTAAATTTTTCTCTTAGGGAGGCGTATGGGGACATCTTATAAATAGCTCTAATAGCTCGCTTCTGCAGCACAAAGATAGAATTAATGTCGGCGGCATTGCCCCATAAAAGGATACCATAGGCCATTCTGCTATGGAAATAACTAAAATAAACTAACCGTGCCGATGCTTCGTCAGAAATTTGTCGAATTTTTCTGACTGCAAATGCTGCAGAACTGAGACTATTCGCCAGGTTAGCAATATGTGGACTACTACTGTACTACTACTGTAATTTAGAATCTAATGTTATACCTAGAAATACAGTTGAGTCCACTGGGTCAAGTTTAACATCATTCAATAGTACGTTGGTTTGTACATGTCTCACATTTGGTAAACTAAACTTTAAACATTTTGTTTTAGATGCATTGAGAAGGAGATTATTACTACCAAACCAATTTACTATTTCAGAGAGAGCATTATTTACCGTGTCATAGTCCGACTGCTGTCGCTTCACTTTAAAAATAAGTGAAGTATCGTCAGCAAATAACACTATCTCTAGTATATCTTTAACAAGATAAGGCAAATCGTTTATGTAGATCAGGAAGAGGAAAGGACCTAAAATGGACCCTTGCGGCACTCCTAAGTCTATTTTGGCTCCAGATGACATCTTGCCATTCACTTCAACCCTTTGTGTCCTGTTACTTAAATAAGATGTTAACATTGTAAGTGATGTGCCCCTTTGAATTGAAATTAATAAAACATTTACTTAAGGTAACAAGGATAATCACTATAATTTATGTTAAATTAATTGAAATTAATAAAACATTTTCTTAAACAGCACTAAAATACGCTTCATAGATCAACTTTGAATCTGTGGTTCAGTAGTTAAGCGGGTCAGTGTTCAAGTCGAAGGTCACAGGTTCGAATCCCGCCAAGGAACAAACAAGTTTTCTAAGTATATTTTCTTTGTCTGGTACCCATAATACAAGTTCTTATAGAACTTACCACGGGACCAGATTGACGTGGTGTGGACGCGTCCATAGATATTTTATTATGTAACACAACTGTAAAACGTAAAAGGCCAACCATAAAGCAACTTAAATAGGAATAACACAAACGGTCAGAAACGAGCCGTTTATAGAAGTGTACACATAAACGTTCTTAAGCACAGATTTGAAAACAGTGAGGACGATAGCCGTAGTTGAAGATAAGGAGGTATCGCCTGTAATGCTGATGCGTTTAGCTCAATAATACGCAATGCCACCCACAAGCACTCTGTTTTTGGTATTGTATAGGAATATATTTCTGATATTACCTATCTGAATTCTATGGCTAGCCGCACACACACCATATTATTGGCAATAATGCTTATATTGACAATCATATTCCCTGTGTGCGGGCCATATTGCCGTTTATTTTGTATGTGTTGACTAGTATTGCCAAATTTATACAGTCAATAATATTGCATGCGGCTAGCCAATAGGTATGTGTACTTTTGTATGTGTACTTTTGTATGTGTAGAACTGATGGAAAGGGAACCCTATTTTTTTAATGGAACCCTAACATAAAAGTAGCCTAAGTTAGTCCTTATAACATCTGCTAGTGAAAGTTTCGTGAAAATCGATACAGCCATTTCAGAGCTTAGCAGGAACAAACAAACAAAAATTTTGAAAATTGTTTTCTTTTTGGTGTAGGTAGGTACATAATAGATACTATCATAATATGAACACCACAATTTTATTTATTTGTATACATAAAATAGGTAATGAAAATGTTGATATCGATTATGCAATTAAAAAAATTATATGTTTCTATAATTGGAGTTATTTATTCATCCGGATGCGTATTCATTTATTTATGGAATAAAAATTAAAAACAAAACAAAGAATGCAATTTGCCGTCATGGAATTTACCGGGAAACAGCTACGGGAAATGATACTATTGCAAGTAGGAAACAACGTGACATTTTAAGGCATTTCACGTAGGTAATGTGGGTAAATAAGTTATTACGGCAAAACCCTAATTGCTTTAGTGGTAATACATGAATGATTTTTTCTTTTATTTTATTTTTGCTGTATATTGTAGTAATATTTTTATCTACCTATTCAGCTTACGCTTAGCAGGCCTAAAAAGGCCACATTTAGTGAATCGTATTATGAAATATCTGATGAAATTGAATAGATGATGTTTCATAATACGATATACTTAATGTGGCCATTTTAGACCTGCAGATTTTTTTAAAGTTGTTTTGTTTACTGTCGGTATTGATTCGCCGACAGCCTTTTACCTTAACTATTTACCTGCAGATTTGATTTGATTCTGAATAGCTCCGCTTATAAAACCTATTGTTTAAATAGGTTTTATAAGCGGAGCTATTCAGAATCAAAATCTAAGCTTAGTAAGCTTAGTAAATAACTTAATAAGTGTATTATTTTATTATCTTAGGACTTGTTTCACAATCTACTTCTAAGTGTTAGATAGCTTATTTGCAAGTTTCGTCTCTATCGCTCTATTTAAAGTAAGCAGTGACAAAACTTCCGAAGCTATTCGACACTAATTATTAGGCGGTTGTGATACAGGCCCTTGCGGCCGTACTTAGAGACACATGCTTTCGCTAGGAGCTACTTAGAAGAGATTTTGACAAAAAATATATGGACTTTGTAACAAAATCTATTCTAATATAATAAAGAGGAAAAGTTTATTTGTTTGCATTGAATAGGCTCCGAAACTACTGGGCCGATTTTGATGATATTTGGCACAAATGTAGAGCAGAACACGGGGAAGGCTACTTTTTATCGCGAAAAAATGTACGGTTTCTACGAAATTAACTTTTGCGTGCACGAAGTCGCGGACAACATCTAGTCTCTAATAAGTAGTTTCTTCAGTAAACATTAAATGTCTCTTATTGTGGCCGCACGGCCGTAGGTTTATTATAGTATATAACAATTTTAATAGTTTTTACCTTTCACTTTCCGATTCTGGCAGTCCACCTGGTGCGCGTAGTCACAATACCCATTAACTGAGAACATCAACCCTTCAGGACACTCCTGCTCGAAAGCCCATCCATCCCAGCAGTTCAGAAACTTATTACACAGATTCGGCGATGGAATTTGAGTCCTCTTTCCTTCGCATAGAACGTTCTTTTCAACGAGCGGATCTTTTGTTGACAGGATGAAGAGTTTGTTCTGATAAACTGGGTCGGTATTGATGTGTTCCACCACAGCGTCGGATACAGGAATCATGTATGCGATGGGCGTTTCTTTTAAAATTGCAGGCTGAAATGCATGATAGAATAAATGAAGATTTCTTTTGCTTGTAAGCTACAAAACAGTGAATTTTTTTAACCCCTAACAAAAATAAAAGTTGTTTGACATGTCTCTCTGTGTGTCTATGTGTGGGTCTATGTCCGTCGCACAAACGAATGAACCGATTTTGATCAAGTTTTTATGTTTGAAAGCTGATATGATTGAGAGAGTCCTCAACTTTAAATCATCATCAGTTCTCTTTCTCTTTGACAATTCGGGGGGTTAAATTTTTTCATTTGTTCATTTCATTTTTTATTTTGTGTATTAAAAACTGAGTTAAGTGAGGGTTTTTGTGCACCTGTTGCTGGTGCTGGTGCTGCACGTCTATGTATTTTGGTAATCACTATCTGGGTTTGGTAAGCACAAAAAGGATTCTACAATCCAATATACTTCCTTTACCACGTATGTATGATGCTTGGTGTTATCCACGGCAAATCGTAGGCAAAGTCTAGAGCACTAGCCATCAATAGGATTAAAATCAAGTTAATAAACTATTCTCATCCCAAATTTATAAAATTCAATATTTACCCAAAACAGAAATTCACCCACAGTACTCACCCTGAACACGAAACTCACCCGCAGCGGCCGTATGAAGGCGTTGAGGAAGCTCCAGTACAGCGGGTTCCGGTCCTCCTGCCGGTCCAGGTAGTGGAGCGAGTTGCCGAAGGTCTTCACCAGGTTGCCGTCCTCGTCGTAGACTGGAAAATTATTGTCAAAATAAAAAAAAAATATATTCAGATCAATTTCAGGTCAGGGCAGGTCAAGGATTCGCAAGCGAAATGTCACTTAGCGATGACTAATGTCAAATCCCATACATTTTTGATTTCGAAGTTCGCCGTCGAAATTATCGAATGCATCTTGACTAGAGGCCCAGGTTTGCGAACTAACCCAGCGAGAAGAACCAACGCAAGAAACTCGCGCTTGGCATATCTCAGCGCATATTCTGCTACTTTTATAAATGTAAAAGTTTTTAAAGATGGATGTTTTTCATTTACGCAAAAACTACCGAACGGATTTTGATGAAATTTGATATAATAGTTGTTTAAGTTCTGGATTAACTCGACATAGGCTATATTAGATATATGTTTTTTAATCCCAAAGAGTACAGTGTTCCAGTAGGATACTATATTTACGCAAGCGGAGTCGCGGGCATATTAATACTACGTACACATAATAATCTTATGTACCTGTTGGGACATACTTACGTGTACTTACCTAGTTCATAGAATGCTGACTTTGTAGTCTTGTTGAGGCGACGTGGTGTCGGGCCACGGTTCGCCAGTTGCGTACTTGCAGGGCAGTAGGGAACACGTGAACACGAATTGTAATCCAGTCAGTGTATACAGTCAGTATAGAGACATAGATCTTTTCTTTCCCTGTGTACGCATTTACAGGTGGACAGTTGACTAGTGCCGGAACTCGAGGTTAAGTATCACGGTCCATTAACAGTAAACCATCTATCCCTAAAGTCTCTAAAGTGGTGACCCCGCGTTTTTAAATTTCCTACTGCCCTCGCAACTCACCATACCGCCGCGTGCCACATTACATATATTGCGTCATCCGGACTCTGCGTATTTAGTGCACGTGTACCGAACATTACAGTGCAAGTGAGAAATGGCTAACCCTGGAGTGCAGCAACCGATGGCTCTACAGCAACCGATGATTCAGCAGAGCAACCACGATCTGGCCGCCATCAGCCTATCAACGAGAATACCTTCGTTCTGGACCGATATGCCACGTATGTGGTTCGCCCAGTTTGAAGCCGTAGTGGGACCGCAACATCAAAGCGAAAATGTGAAGTACGATTTAGTTTTGGCAAAGTTAGACAAGGAAGAACTAAGCCAGGTGGCAGACCTGATCGATGACCCTCCAGCACAGCAACGTTATACAGCCCTGAAAAATAGATTGTTAAAAGTATACCAAGAAAGCGCCGAGGCTCAGTTTCACAAGCTGGTGAAAGAGATGGATCTTGGTCAGCAGCGTCCATCGCAGCTACTCGCTAAAATGAAGGAGCTGGCTAGAAATACAGCTACTGCTGGTGACACCTTGAAGAATCTGTGGATGTCGCGACTGCCAGGATGGGTGCGAGCGATTCTCGCAAGCTGCAGCGCAGACGCCAAACTAGACGAGCTCGCCGGTATGGCCGACAAGATCATGGATAACCTACGGAGTGGAGACATAGTAGAGGTAAATAAGCCGTCGACTTCAGGCAACGATACGACGGTGAATGCTGAACTGCTGGCGGAAATGCGGAACATGTCTCTGGAAATAAGAAATCTACGAGGCGAGGTGAACGAGATAAAAGGAAGAGAACATCGGCGAGGTTTCCGCTTTCAAGGATATAGGAACAGGTCACGCTCACGTTCCAGAGGTCCCAGGCGCACACCACAGAGTGCAGATTGGTTATGCAAGTACCATTTTAGATATCGGGCAGCCGCCAAAAATTGTGAGTCCCCGTGTAACTGGAGAACGGCGTCGGGAAACTAGATACGGTGCAGCCTACTTCGATGGGGGATTGCGCCGGTTTTAATGAAAACCATCGTTTGTGCGTAACAGACTCTAAGAGTGGTATGACTTTTTTAATTGATACAGGTGCCGACATATCTATCGTCCCTGTTTCTAAGTTTAATAATTTTAAGAAATATGATAAGGGTGCATATACCTTGTACGCAGCAAATGGCACTTTAATAAATACATACGGCGTTGTAACATTAGAACTAAATTTAGGATTGAGACGTAGTTATAAATGGCCTTTTGTAATATGCGATATCAGTAAGCCGATTATTGGCGCTGATTTCCTAAAAACACATAGGTTAGTGGTAGATTTATATAATAGGAAATTAATTGACCAGGTTACAACATTATGTGCGATAGGGAGCATCATAAGTCACAAGGAGCCTTCTGTCACAACAATTCAGTCTGATAGCCCGTACCGCGACTTATTAGAGCAGTTTTCAGAGATTACCAGACCCGCGTCATTCAAGGACGTACCTGACCATGCAGTTTACCATCACATAGAGACGTCAGGCCCACCGGTGCATGCGCGCGCCCGCCCGCTTCCTCCGGAGAAGTATACAAAGGTAAGAGATGAATTTCGTTTAATGCAGGAAATGGGTATTTGTCAGCCTTCTTGCAGCCAATGGGCTAGTCCTTTGCACGTCGTCCCTAAAAAGGATGGCCAGATTCGACCGTGTGGCGATTATCGTAGATTAAATGCCGTGACTACGCCAGATAGATACCCCGTTCCTAGGTTGCATGATTTTACTTATAGTTTGACAGGTAAAAAAATATTTACAAGATTAGATATAAACCGTGCATATCATATTATTAAAATAGCTCCCGAGGATGTAGAGAAAACAGCGATAATTACTCCATTCGGTCTTTATGAATTCACTCGCATGACCTTCGGACTTAGGAATGCAGCCCAAACTTTCCAAAGGTTCATGGATAACACAGTATTACGAGGCTTAGAAAATATTTCAAAAGTGGACCCTAACACTGGAGATAAACAGCATAGTTCCTTATTTTGTTACATCGATGACGTCATAATTGCGTCAGAGGATGTTGTCACGCACAAAGAGCATGTAAGACAAGTATTTGAACGATTTAGTAAATTAGGAATCACAATTAACACATCTAAATGTCTATTTGGTAAAAATGAAATCGAATTTCTAGGGTATAAAGTTACGCAGGAAGGTATATGTCCGCTGGCCGATAAGGTTAAGGCCATTACAGACTACCCAAAGCCGGAAACTGTGGAAAGTTTGAGGAGATTTTTAGGCATGATTAATTTTTATAGGTCACATCTACCTAAAGCCGCCGAAAGTCATGCGCATTTAAATAAGTTTTTGCACAACGCTAAAAAGAAGGATAAAACTAGTATAGTTTGGGATCGAGAATCGGAGTTAGCGTTCGAGCAGTGTAAGGAGAGCCTTAAAAGCGCCGCGACACTCGCTCACCCGGCCCCGGATGTCCCATTATCAATTATGGCAGACGCTTCAAATACGTGTGTTGGTGCCGTTTTACAGCAGTATGTCGGTAGTGCATGGCAACCCTTAGGTTATTTTTCAAAAAAACTTTCGCAGACGCAACAAAATTACAGCACATATGACAGAGAATTACTTGCTATATATATGTCTATTATGCATTTTAGAAACATGATAGAAGGTCGTGCTTTAACGGTATTTACAGACCACAAGCCTTTGACTCACGCGCTCACAAAGATCAATTCGGAGAAAGAGACACCTAGACGTATTCGACAGTTAATGTATATAAGCGAGTATACAAATAGTATTCAACACGTAGGCGGTAGCGAAAATCCAGTAGCGGACGCCTTATCGCGTGTTGAGACAATCGTGTGTCCGACTGTAGTCGATTATGAAGAAATAGCGTTGCAACAGGATGACGATGATCAGATTACAGATTTTTTAGGAACTTGTAACGCTTCACAAATTCAGTTAAAGAAAGTTATGTTACCTAATCTGAGTAAAAGTATATATTGTGATATTTCGACTGGTAATGTTAGGCCGTATATACCAAAAAAATGCAGACATAATATTTTTCTTTCAGTACATAACATTAGTCATCCAGGCATCAGAACAACACTTAAAATGGTTTCCTCTCGTTATTTTTGGCCAGGAATGAATAAAGACGTTAGGGATTGGACTAAAAATTGTATACCGTGTCAAAAGACTAAAGTGAATCGTCATGTTATTTCGGATTTAGGATCGTTTACACCGAGCGAAAGGTTTGAACACATTCACGTCGATATAGTAGGCCCGTTACAAACAACACAGAGAGGTAATAGATATTGTGTTACAATCATAGATAGGTTCACGTCTTGGCCTGAGGCAATAGCCACTAGCGACATAACAGCTGAAACGGTCGCCAGAGCGATTTATGAAAATTGGATTTGTAGATTTGGATGTCCAACCAGGTTAACGAGTGATCAAGGCAGACAATTCGAAAGCGAATTGTTTAGTAACTTACTAAAAATGTTAGGTGTTCAGAGAATAAGGACCACCCCCTATCACCCCCAAAGTAACGGGAAGATAGAGCGGTGGCATCGTTCTTTTAAAGTAGCTCTTACGTGTAGACTAACAAGTAGAACGTCGTGGGATGACGAGTTGCCCACCGTTTTATTCGGACTCCGTGCTGCGAGTCGGTGTGACACCGGCCTTAGCGCGGCAGAGTTGGTGTTAGGACAACCTTTGCGCTTACCAGGCGATTTTTACAACGAGGTAAGTAGAACAGCTAATTTTAATTATTACACGTACGTAGAGAAGTTACGAGAAATGATTCATAGCCTGCGACCCAAGCCACGAGCGGATAGCGATTCACGTAAGTTATTCACATATAAGGATTTGCAATCATGTTCCCACGTGTTTATTAGGAATGATGCTGTGAAAAAGCCCTTAACGCCCACTTATGATGGCCCCTACCGCGTTATAAGTAGGTCAGATAAAGTTTTTAAAGTTCAATTAAATAACAGACAAATAGATATATCCATAGATCGGCTTAAGCCGGGATACGTTTTAGTAGAACCCGATAGAATTAATGTAGACATTCCCCACAGCAGTACTAATGAAAATAATAATGCGGAAAACTTTGACGAACAGTTAGACTCTCATAGTTGCGGTAAGCTTGTAACTCGTACCACACGCAGTGGTAGGCACGTAAAGCCACCTGTGCGTTTTCTGTTGTAGATACATGTAATTTAGTTATAAAATAATAACATTAGAATTCTATACCATTTTCAAATTGAGTTTTGCACGTAGTATATGGCTATTTTTGTCAACATGGGAAATTACCAGGCTAAAAACGAGCAAGTTGTTATTGCGCAGTCCGGTTCTGAAAATTCTGCTAGAGCCGCGCTGGAAAAGAAAATTGAAATATATGGCATACTTATCTTTGTAATTACGGCCATATTGTTCAGTGTTTGTTTATTTTTGTGTATTAAAAAGTGCAGTAAACATGTAAAAGGAAAAGTTATTAACGGTATCATAGATAAAGTTGAGCAAGGACGCTCTAGTGTTAAAGAACAAGTCAATCCGCAGAACCCAGTGACAGGAACATCTGTTATTTATTGAACCCTAATCGTGTGCTAACTGATAATGCGCTCCGCGTGTTCACACTAGTGGTAGGTAGTAGGTTTCTACTATCTACCGACGCCAAGACTATGTCGTAGGCCTAGGGTGCAACAACTTGCACATTTTACTTATTTGGTTCCGTAAAATTAATATTGTCAATTGGTTGTCAAAATTAAAAAGTATGTAATGTAATATGTAATGCAATATGTAATGTAAATGTAATCTAATGTTTCGTATCAATGTAATGGAAGTCATTGTTTATTGTAAGTCAACATTGTATGATAGTGTTCTCTGCTTGCCCAATATTCGACGTCAGCGCATTCTTGTAGCGATAGCAGTGTATTGTATTACTTGTAGCAAGTAACTGGTAATGTTTTTATACAATGTAATGATAGAGTGACCATGTTTTATTTTTCTAGGATACATTTTGTAATTTTTTTTAAAAAAAGGGGGGAATATTGTTGGGACATACTTACGTGTACTTACCTAGTTCATAGAATGCTGACTTTGTAGTCTTGTTGAGGCGACGTGGTGTCGGGCCACGGTTCGCCAGTTGCGTACTTGCAGGGCAGTAGGGAACACGTGAACACGAATTGTAATCCAGTCAGTGAATACAGTCAGTATAGAGACATAGATCTTTTCTTTCCCTGTGTACGCATTTACAGGTGGACAGTTGACTAGTGCCGGAACTCGAGGTTAAGTATCACGGTCCATTAACAGTAAACCATCTATCCCTAAAGTCTCTAAATACCTAAATATGTAAGTCTTATGTACCTAAGATAGTTTTAGCTGAGAATTTATATATTATTTCTCCTAGTTTATATATACTTTATTATAGTAATTTACATTTATTATTTTTTTTTTACTTATTAAATAAATAGTTAGATCTTGTTACAGAATCGCCTAATAAGTATCAAAAACCTTACATGGAAGTGTCGATGCTTATTTTATATTCAGCGACTGAAACAAAAGTTGCAAATAAGCTATCGCTTATCCTATGTCCTTTCCCAGGACTTAAAGTAAGTATGTACCAAATTTCATCAAATTTGGTTCAGCGGCTAAAGCGTGAAGAGGTAACAGACAGACAGACAGATAGATTGTGAAATGGGCTCTAAATGTTTTCCGGAAATTAAAAATAAGCCTCTAGATGAGACCGTGCGTAGTTTATTTATTAACTTTTATTTATAATTGATAGTGATCGATACATGAAAATAAACTATACAATATTCCTAGTGCGGTAATGTTTCTAAACATCCAGAAACAAGACTGCGATAAAATGTTCTCTTTAACAATAAATCTAGCTAGAGACAAGGATCTCAAGGCAACTAATAAAGTATACAAATATGTAATAATAAATTACGTTACATGGCGGTTTCTGTCCTGTGCAACTATATGTCATCTGAACGCAGCGTGCAATGGAAATGCGAACGTCCCACTAATATCAGATTACGATTTTGCATGGTCATACATCACTGGTCAGTGAACTGTGGCAAATGACTGTGGGGTTTCATAGAGGGGTGCTTCATATTGTTAGTATAAATAATTCCAAAAAAAAAAAAACAACGACAGCCTCCGTGGTCTAGTGTTTAGAGCTACGCTCTCGTCGTTGGTTTTATTCCCGCATTGGAACAACAAAAAAGTTGTTTCCAATTTTGGTTAGGATAAGGCTGATCACCTAATTGTCTGACAAGAAAGGCGATTCACGCGTCAGATGGGCATGTAAGAAGTCAGACCTGCGCCTGATCTCTCGCCAGTCGTGTCGGTTTTACGTCCCACTGGGTTATGAGAGTAAAAGAAGAGAAGTGCTCTTATGTACTGCGCACACACTTGGGCACTATACGTAGCCGGACTGGTTTCAACAAAACCAGCCAGCGCTACCGAAATCGGTGTGGGAGCTATTGTTAAATTAAATTATTTTATGTTCAAAAACATTATTTTTGAAAACCATATTGAGCAGTTATTTTTTACTAAGTAGATGCCTGCACTCAAATATACCTCATGAACATTTGAAATTCATTATTACAAAAAGGTATTTTATGGAAAATTTATTAAGTGTGTCTGAAGTTCAGCTGAATCCTTAAATTATTTATTAATTTAATTAATTACAATGCGTCAGTGGCGTGGGGTTCCCATAACTCTATTACTATCGGCTTCACCACATTCCTTTTGAAAACCCTCATCCAAATTCCTACCTATTATAATTCAGGCTAGGACTTGCCTATGAAGGAGAACCAGCCATCGCCACTGCAACGCGTAATTAAGTACCTATCTAATATGAAAGTATGTACCTAATTACTAAAAACTAGAGGTCGCCCTATAGTCGAAAATAATCCATAATAATTCAAATAGTTTTTAAGTTTAAACTTTAAAGAAGGTTCCTTGCTTCTTAGATAGCAAAGTGTGAGTTTATAATTTCAGATCACACTAGCTGTTGTTGTTATTTTTAATTTTATGTATTTCTAAGTATTGTTTATAAAAATATTAACATTATGCACACCTTCTTCCACAAAATTTTTATTTGTACCAAATGTCATACTCCTTCGTTTACACAATTCCCGTAAAACTATATTTAACATTCTTCGCGTAGGTATATAATTATGACTTCATATAATATATGATGATTATATAAACATTAACAAAAATTCTGAAAAGTATTAATTAAAACTAACTAAATTAATTAGGTAAAGGTGTTAACTCACATATCAATCTCTTCTGCCTGTTCTCCTGCTTGCTAACAACGTCACTATGGCCGCCACAAAACGCGGCCGCTAAGACTAAGGCGGTTAAGAAATTCATGGTCCTTGAGCTACCGAGGTCTAGTAAGGACACTGTCAGGGCTAACCTTATTCGCTAGCTTTTATAGGCGCCGAGTAACATATGTACAGCTTAAAGCTATATAGCAAGGATGTGTTGACAAGCTTTGAAAAGCTCATACGTGGGCTAAACTTCGTAGGCTTCATTGGGCTTTTTATTGTTTTTTTACTTTAAAAGCGTTTGAAGGGATTATTGACTGGTATGATTTTATATGCAAATTGTGTGTAGGCTATGAAAGTGCAACAATTTAAAGCAACTTTTGAAATGCAAGTCAACTAACCAAATGTATATTAACATATACAATACGCTGAAAAATATATCTATCTATCTATTAATCCCTCGAAAATAATCTTAAGTTTATTGTAATTTTTAGTGTTTCATAAGGGTATAAGGGTATAAACTTTTAGTTTGTATGGTAAAATTTCCATGAAATTAAATGTTCAAGGTCATAAAAACAAATCATTGAGGATGTTTTTATATTTTTTTAACTTTAAAGGGGTGAAATTGGGTTCCAAAATTTGTAAAGTGAAAATCAACAACTGGACGGATTGCGTTGAATTTTGGCACACTGTTGTTATTATGATGAAGATAGACACTATACATACATTAATCTTTTTTTTGAAATTCATCTTCCAAGGGGGTTCAATGAAACAAAAAAGCTAGTCGTCAAATAAACTATCATAAATATAACGTCTTCGAAAATCAATTACAGATACTTCGGAGTTCGGGCACGTGATTCACTGCTTGTGTAAAGACGTTTAGGCAAAAAAATATTTGTCATACTCAAAGTAAAAATCATTTAATGTATGGGTGACTCTCCGCAAAACGCAAACTTGCCCTTAAAAATATTTTTTTAGTATGACAATTATTTTTCTGCTACAATGTCTTTATATCAGTCGATCATATGCCCAAAATATCTGTAGTTGGTTTTACCAAACCTTATATATAAACTCACATGACAATTTCCCAGTAGTAAATACATGTCGTGCGGGTTCTATTATCTGCGATCGGGTCTTCCTGGCATATCTCAGGACTCAGGAGTCAGGGACGTCAATCATCTTACCGATGCTCTATAAATATGTCGAGATACACATCTATAGATATGTTTTTACTATTATATACGACTATACTTGCTTAATGTACTTTTAATGCTCAAGCCAGCTCTACACGTAACGTTTTATCGTAGCGATTAAACTATGCAAACCGATATTTTGAAAACAGTGTGCATCGTGTTTTTGATACGATAAAAAGTTACGTGTGTAGCAGCTTTATAATATTTTAACAAAACTAGCAGGGCCAAATCACTCTACCTATTATTAAAGCAATTCGGTGAATACTTTTCAGACTTGTGCCAACACTTCTTTCAAAATTACGTAGGCGGGATGATAAGTAACTAGCCACTGCTATTTAAAAACTTAAAATTAATAAAATATATATGTCATTTTTAAATTCGTATCTCTGGCCACCTGTGTTCTAAATTTGTATTTGGTGGCGTGAAAATTTTATTGTTTTTTTGTCATTTGAAAATATATTTCGTCAACCATAGATATATAATATTAATCACTGTCGTCAACTGTTTTCAAAATGGATAAAATTGAACAAAGAGCGGTGATAAAGTTTCTTCATATGAAGGGCATGAAGGGGAAGATATCTACGACGAGTTAAATAATGTTTTGGGTGAATATACTCCTTCTTATGCCACAGTAAAAAACTGGGTGGCTGAGTTTAAACGCGGTCGTACATGTGTCCAGGATGAAGCTCGCCCCGGACGTCCAAAAAGCGTCACGACTCCGGAAATGGTCGTGAAAGTACATGATATAGTTTTAGCAGATCGACGATTGAAGTTATCTGAAATAGCTTACACTACAGGTATCTCAAAAGAACGGGTACATCATATCCTAAGTGAGGAATTAAATATGAAAATGTTATCGGCCTGTTGGGTGCCGCGATTGCTTACGCACGATCAAAAAAGGAGTCGGGTGCAAAACTCAAAGGAAAGTTTGGACCGTTTTCAGACTAATAAGACCGATTTTTACGTCGATTTGTAATAACAGATGAAACTGGGTTCATCATTACACGCCAGAATCAAAAATTAAATCAAAACAGTGGACTCAATCCCCCGGCCCGGCTCCAAAAAAGACATGGCTGTAAAGTCGGCAGGAAAAGTGATGGCTTCCGTCTTTTGGGATGCAGATGGTATCTTGATGATAGACTACCTTTCTAAAGGTCAAACAATTAATGGAGAATACTACGCTAACCTTCTAGATAAGCTTCATCAATGTATTCAGCAAAAACGACCAGGTTTGGCGAAAAAAAAAAAAACATCTTCCACCAAGACAACGCTAGGGTTCACACATGTGTTAAAGCTATGGCAAAAATCAACGAATTGAAGTATGATTTGCTGCCCCACCCACCTTATTCACCCGATCTAGCGCCATCAGACTTTCACTTATTCCCTAAGCTCAAAACTTTTTTGGGCGGACAGAAATTTGCCACAAACGATGAAGTCATAGCCGCTGTAGAAGAGTATTTTGCAGGCCTCGAAAGAAATCATTTTATGGAAGGCATTACTGCTTTAGAACAAGGATGGAATAAGTACGTAGAGGTTCACGGAGACTATGTCGAAAAATAAAATTAATTTTATCATGGAAAGTTAAGTATTTTCTTATTAGGCTAGTTACTTGTCATCCCGCCCTCGTAAAAAGTATTAGTATATAAGAATAATAATACTAATAGCTATTATTTTACAGTGTACTGATATCATGATATAAGAATAAGCTTCAACTAATAAAAGTAACTCTAATGCTCTACTAGGTTCGGCGCATACGCGCTTCTTGCGACCGCGACCAGCGACACTCTGACGCGCTTCACACATTTTGTATAGACTCGCCGGAGACTTGCAGCCGATATTGTAGATTCACTAAAACGGTACCTGAGAGTCAATACAAAAGTATTGATTAAATAATCGTCGCTATCGAAGATATCGTCTACTACGTGGTTTCGATGAATTTAATAAAAAAGACGTAAACCCGTTACATGTATGTCCAGCCCGCTCAGATATTACCTCGGAGTTTTTCAGAGAGTGGTCCTAATGTCGTCGGCATAAAGGTCCTGTCAGAGATAAATAACGCTGAACGGACAGTATTATTGATCACAATAAATTGTCCCATGGAGTAAAAATATAGTTTTACTAGCAGTAGCAATCGCCTGCTACTGAATCATTTACACAAATCGACACGTTACAGCGATCAGACGCGTTCACTTGTCGCCCGTCTGCACTGGCCTATTATCTGATGCAATGCTATATTAAAGGAATTTTAAGAGCCCGTGTATTCCATTTCATGTGCGAGTATTTAGAGACTTTTTGCATTGCGGTGGGCGAAAGTTCTAGTCTTATTGTACATTTAATTATGCGGCGACACGGCCTACGACTATTCCAACACCTTCAAAGCCTTCGATTAATTAATATATGCGCCTAGTATTTGGAATTGTTTAAGTATATTCTAGAACAGTTCTACGTCTGATTTTGTCTGGCAAATGCTTTTTAATTTTTAATTATAAAACATAATAATTTAAAATAGCTGTATGTATTCATAATAAACATTATGAATTATTTTATTAAATATTTCCATTTTAAGTTTCCACCGACATAATTTTGTTTAGATAATATCAAAATGCCACCACACTGATGCATACATTGATCCAGATAAGATACTTCCTGAGATGTCTTAGATAAAGTAAATAAGGTAAGTTAGTAAATTTATTATAAAAAAAAAACACTTTATTATTTGGTATTATTTTCACAGCAAAATCAAATAATGATATTTTATTTTTTACACCAAAAAGTGACCTCTACAGATGAAGCCAAAGTCCACATAATTAAGTGGTAAAGGTCCCTTTTTGCTGTAAAATATAAATAGTATGGATTATTTATTTACATAGCGTAGATAGTTGTTTTACATATATGTTTTACACACAGCGATAATTTTCTGAAACAAGCAAACAAGATTGGGCCCTCGCTTACTAGAACATCTGGTTTCGCCACCAGAGCTGCAGAAACTTGTCTATACTAATATTATAAAGAGGAAAAGTTTGTTTTTTTTGTACGTATATTTGTTTCTTTGCATTAAATATTCTCCGAAACTACTAGAGCGATTTTGATAAAATTAGGTACAGATATTGAGTAATCCACGGGGAAGGACATAGGCTACTTTATATCGCGGAAAACGTACAGATATCGCAAGATTAACTTTTGCGCGCACGAAGTCGCGGGAATCATATAGTTGTATATAAAATTATGATGCCACTGTTTGAATAAGTGAGAGCCCTAGAGTAACTAGCTAACATGTACATTCAAACCTATTTGCTTTTTGCAAAATTTTACAAAAAAAAAACATTGTTTTGACAATCTTTGTTTTTCAATAATCAGAAGAGGTATGGAAAATGACAACAGTCGAAAAACGAATAGGTATGTACTGTACGAATTTATTAGTTTTAATTAAAAAGTTGCACTATCTCGATGTCGGCGCACCCGAACACGTGCGGCTACTTAAGAGCAATTTGATCAAATCTCAAGATCGGCTCAAGATAACAGTGATGTCTGCATAAATAGCACGCGCGTTCGCGTGTACGAGTTTTTATTTTTTCACTTAACAGACACAGCCAGTGGCGGATCTACGACTTTTCGAACCGGGGCAAACACTTGATATATTATAATATTATGATTCGATTACTTGATAAAAACCCATAAGATTGTAGGAAATAGGCTTCATATTTAATATTTGTTCGATATTTCGAATTGTTGTCTCAAGGATTTGGCCGATTTGGCGCCCTTGAAATTGCCGCCCGGGGCAAGTGCCCCCAGTCGCCCACCATAGATCCGGGGCTGGACACAGCAACATCTTTCTCGAACATACAAGATTAGATTGTTAGGTTTTTTTTTTTTTTTTTTTTTTTTTTTTTTTTTTTTTTTTTTTTTTATTGTCGAAGGTAGGTCAAAATCTTGCCCTATCGTCACTGCGACCCAAGTGGATCTATTGTGACTCCTTCGCGTTATAGTACTTCCCCCAGGCCTATGCTGCTCATGAACTGAACGATATGGTTGGGGTTGGTGCTACGAATTTCCTCCGTGGTGGAGTATTCGTGCTGCCCAAGGTACCTGTTTCTGTTCTGTTGAAGTGCTGGACAGTCGAGGAGGAGGTGGAGCGGTGTCTCGTCCTTTTCCTCGCAGAATCTGCAAGTCGTTCTGTCACCGACACCTATTTTGTTGAGGTGTTTGTGGAGCTTGCAGTGCCCAGTTAGGGTTCTGGTAAGGATTCTTAATTGATCCCTACTCATTGAAAGCGCTAATTCCGCACGTCTTTTGTCAAAGCCTGGGATTAACGCTTTGGAATGCACAAGGCCCGGGATTGCAGCCCATTGCTTAATGCTTAGGCTGCGGCTCCATTCCTTAAGTGCTCTGTTGGTAGTACTGGGAGATATTCCGCAGACTGGTTCTGGCCCGTAAATGAGACTTTCGGCCCCCAGCCTAGCCAGCTCATCCGCGGTTTCGTTACCGGGGATACTGCTGTGGCCCGGAACCCATACTAGACGAATACTGTTGTTGCGTCCTAGCATGTTCAGTTTCTCAACACAGTCCAGAACTAATTTTGATGAAATTTCCGCTGCAGTCAGTGCTTTCAGCGCCGCTTGACTGTCAGAGAAGATAAGGATGTTTTTATGGACTAGGGCCATCTCTAGGCTCTCTAGTGAACAACCAATTATGGCGAAGATCTCTGCCTGAAACACGGTAGCAAATTCTCCCAAGCAAGCGTATTTGCCCGTTGGTGGCATGCCTCCGTAGAATCCGGCTCCCGCCCGGTTGTCCTTTCTGGATCCGTCCGTGAACCATACTATGTCATTGGGGTGGACAGTAATTGGGACGTTCCCATCCCAGTCCTCCCTAGAAGGTATGATAACCTGGTATAGCTTCGAGAAGCTGTGCACCTTGGTCATGGCGTCCGATGGCATGGCCATGACCGGTGACTCAAGAAGAGACTGTTGCAGCCGTCCCAACAGGGTGGAAGTCCATTTCGTCCTGCCCGTCGCCATGACTCTGAGAGCTGCCTTCCTGGCCTCCATCTGAACAAGCAGAGGAAGAGGAGTCAGGTCGATCAGCGCCTCAAGTGAAGCGGTGGGTGCGGACGAAAGCGCACCCGTGATTATCAGACAGGCTAGCCTCTGAACACTATTTAATGTTTTAATGCAGTTCACCTGTTGAGCCTTATTGTACCACACCACGCAGCCGTATGTGGCCATCGGTCTCACTACAGCTGTGTAAAGCCATAGCATTGCCTTCGGCCGAAGGCCCCATTTTGAGCTGACAAGTCTCCAACAGGATCCCAGAGCACATCTAGCCTTTTTTGTGATGTGTTCGATGTGCTTATTCCAAGTGAGTCCCTTATCCAGGATAACTCCTAGGTATTTGACCTCACTTGCAAACGTGATAGTTTTCCCGAAGAGTGTTGGGGGTTTTAGTCCCTCCAACTTCCTCTTTTTGGTGAAAGGTATCAAGACCGTCTTATCAGCGTTGACTGTTAGCTTGACCCTCATGCACCAATTTTCGACGACTCTCAGTGCTGATTGCATTAGCCCAGCGACCACCGATGCGCATTTGCCCACCACTAGTATCGCTAGGTCGTCAGCGTATCCTTGAGCGTAGAACCTTTTGTCATTCAGTTCTTCCAGGAGCTCATCCACTACCAGGGACCACTCCAGTGGCGACAATACTCCCCCCTGAGGGCATCCTTGGGTCAGCCTGCTCCTGATCGTCGAGCCCATGATAGTAGATGACGCTATTCTGTTGTTGAGCGTGGCCTTGATCCATTCTATAGTAGTTGAATCTATATTCCTTAAGGCCAGGCTGTCTGTAATAGAGCAGGTTGAGGTGTTATCGAACGCGCCTTCAATATCTAAGAAGGCACATAGTGCAAGCTCCTTATCCTCAATGGCTCTATCAATGCGATCTACTAACTCCATCAACGCCGTTTCAGTAGATCTGCCCTTCTGGTAGGCATGTTGTCTTTCATGCAGAGGCCTTTCAATGAGGTAGGTGTCCCTTATGTGAAGGTTGACCACCTTCTCCATCGTTTTAAGCATGAAAGAAGTGAGGCTTATGGGTCTATATGACTTGGGTAAAGCTTTGTCTCGATCACCACCTTTGGGTATATATGAGACTCTTACCTTTGTCCATGCCCTTGGAATATAGCCCCACGCAAAACTCGCTCTAAATATCTTTAGTAGCGCAGAGAGGATAATGTCCTTGCCCTGTTGGATAAGGGCCGGAAATATGTTATCCTCGCCACCAGTCTTATAGGGCTTAAAGCTGTCAATTGCCCATTTGACTCGGTCAGGTTTGAAAATCATGGATGCTCTTCTCCAGTCGTCTAAAGTTGGTCTGGTTTTAATGGGTGTGTGGGAGAAGGCTTCATTCACGTTCAGATGGATACTGTTGGGGAAGTGCACCTCGGCAAGTAGCCTTAGTGTGTCCTCCGCCGTCTTTGTGTAGGTGCCATCTGGTCTCCTCAGAGTGCTAGGATGGGAGCAAGGGGCTTTGGATACTATTTTATAAAGTTTTGAGGTTTGCGAGGTGTTGTTCACTTCCTCACAGAACCTACTCCAAGAGCGTCTTTTGGCTTTCCTTAGCTCCTTATTGAACGTCGTGAGGGCGGTTCTGTAGGCGTCCCAGTTCCCGTCTCGTTTGGCTCTGTTAAACAAAGTTCGGGTTTCTTTCCTAAGACGCGCCAGAGTACCACTCCACCAAGGTACGTTACGCTTACTTTTTGATTTTTTAAGAGGACAGTTCCTGAGATAGGCCTCATTAAGGCCCAGCTCTAGCTCTCCTACCGTTTGCTCTAAATGTTCCACGGTCCTAACCGATTTTTTAATCGTTGTAAGGTTTGACTGCAGGTCCTCCCTGAATGCTTCCCAGTTGGTGGCCTTGGGATTCCTGTATGAAATTATTTGCCCTGGCATACTGCTGTGTACGTCAAACCTAATGTAACAATGATCGGACATGGAGTTGTCGTCCGATACATGCCAGTTATCGGTGCGGTGCCGTATAGGGCCCGTACATACTGTAATGTCGAGAACCTCCTGTCTCAGTGGTGTAATAAATGTTGGCTTAACGCCCTTATTCAAAATAAGGAGGTGGTTGGTTAATAAGAAATCAAAGAGTTTCTCACCTCTGGAGTTTGTGTCGGTGCTACCCCAACTTGTATGATGGGAGTTGCAGTCACTTCCCATGATAAGCTGGTTCTTCTGCTTTCCGACATGGTCCATTAGTGATAACAGCTGTGTAGTGGGGTCCGGAGCGTTCCCAGGCAGGTATGCGGAGCATACCATTAGTCTGTCTCCGCTCCCACGGGGCTCCTGTATGTAAGCAGCTACTGTGTCATCTGTACATAGGGAAGAGATGCATAGAAATTTCATCCTCTTGCTGAAGAGGATGCAAGATCTGGGCCTAAGGCCATGGTGACAATAGAGTACGTTACCTGCCAATCCAAGGCCCATCACCGTGTTTCCGTGGACCCACGGCTCCTGGATTAAAGCGATATCGAGCTCCTCCCGAATGAACTTCTGGCAGAGCATGTCGGTGGCGGCCTTTGCATGCCGCAAGTTGACTTGTATTACTTTATTCTTTTTTTTTTTTTTTTTTTTTTTTTTTTTTTTTTTAAATGAATTTATGTGAGTGTAGGTATTAGTGCTTTTGTGTAGTGTCTAATGTGTAGTGTCTAATGTGTTCGTGTAAGTATGTGTGTGTTTGTGTGTCTGTTTGTTAGTCTGTCTGTAAGTTGGGTGACCGGAGCAGGGGATTCCGCGCGGCTTTGCGACTGGAATGCTCCTGCGCAAGTGAGGGTAGCTGAGTTGGCTTCCTCACAGCGCAGGCGCCTCTAGTGCTGCCGCGCCCGCGTCCACCACGGGACTGGCCGGGCCTTCCCCTACTCGTAGTTGCCCCCTGTAGAGGAACCCGAGGTCTGGGGCCGATCTGGGCAGTCAGGTATCCGCCCCTGCTAGGTTGTGCACTTGTGTGCGTGTACAGTGTGCTAGACTGGGTAGATACAGTGGCTGTTGATGAGCCACTGATGCCCACTCGGGGTTGTGCCGTGCCTCCCCACCCTACTGGGTTCATGAGGAGCGCTGGCTTCCGACCCTTTTGGTGCGTGTTGCGCATGTTTGTGAGTGAGGTGTTGGGCTGGGCGGTTACAGTGGCTGGTGTTATGCCACTGCTACCCGCTTGAGGTGCTGCCGTGCCTACAGACCCAGTGGGGTTCGGCAGGAGCGCCGGCTTATGGCCCTTCAGGCGAAGCTGAATTCTGTTGAAGCCGAAGTAGAGTCGGAATTCCCGGTCGGAGAGTAGCTTAATTGCGGATTCGTCGAAGGAAAAGGTAAAAGTTTGGCCTTTCCCATCGACCTTCCTACTAACCACTCTCCATCGCGGGATTCCCATACCCCCGTTCTGAGAAATCAGTCGCCTGAGGATGCCCGCCTCGTCCACCTCTATGTCAGGAACCCAGGCTGTTGCGTAGCGGGGTTTGGGCAGCTCAGCCTCGTCAACGACGCGAAGGGCTGCTCCATCCCAGGGGTGGATCATGTCTACCAGCTGCTCCAACCACCGCCTAGAGGCAGTGTCAGTGCAGCTGAGGACAAGTCCCCCGGATCTGTGGACGCATCCTAGCAGCCGAGGTCCCTCTCCTTCCGGCTGCTCGTCGATGACCTGAAGGATACATCTCTTCAGCTCCTCGGCGTTCTCCTGTGAGAGAGGACCCCCCGCGTCCAGTATGCCCACACGCAGGGCACCCGTCACCTCACTGAAACTCGGCTTAGGAGCCTGCACACTAGTGTGCTTGGCTGCCTTCGCCGGCTTTTCCTGTGAGGAGGTGGTGTCCGAGAGTTGGCGTTTAGAGCCCGCACGCTTCTTTAACTCTTCGGCATACTCAGAAAACTCACTGAGTGGTTTCTGGCAAAGGATCTTCGCCTCTTCGAGGTTCTTACCCCTAGCCATCCACCACTCAATGCGTCTTTTGGCCGCCCCACTGAGTTGTCTCCTTCTTCTCTTAGGGGCATTGGCAACAGCGCCAGCCCCAGCCTGAGAAGAGGAGGGTGCAGAAGCGCCGGCTGATGGTAGGTCCGAAGGGGTGCCAGGCACAGAAGTGCCCTCTGCCCCAACAGACCCAATTTCTGGATGGTCCTCGGCTGGGCCGATTTCCATCGCCTCCGTGGAGCATAAGGCTTCCAGTTCGGCAACAAGAATATCTTGGTCTTTTTCTAAATCCATACAATTCCCACGAGTAGCAAGGGAAATAAAAGGTCCACCCCCACAGAGCCCCGCTTGCAAGGGTAAGGCTATTTACACCTCGAGGTCGCCTGGTATCGAGGGTCCTCCGTTAGCGACTGGCTTCCCCCAGCCACGCATCCTTCGGCACGGGTCGGATAACACCGGTTGGATTGGGTTTTTGTTGTTGTGTAGAGTTCGGGTCCAGGTTACAGCAATATTGCTCTAACCCGGACCCGACCTCAACACAACCCGGACCGACTGACACCGGCTCCGACAGTAACTTCCTACCATCATTCGGGAGGGGAGAGCGAACTCAGCGCCCTGCCAGGACTAAGATGCATTCGCAGCTCCGTCCCGGCAGGTGATCCGAGCCCGACCACCGCCCCAAACAACAGCAGCGTCACAGTCGGAATCGAGGTCAGTCGGTCCGCCGGTCGATCAGCCACACGCTTGCCGCATCCGCTCTTGCTAGATGTTTCAAGCGAGTGTTGCCCGGGGACACCGTCACGGTTACTTCTCCAGAAACCAGGATGCCGCCGACAGACAGATTTTTTTTTTTTTTTTTTTTTTTTTTTTCCTGTTAGTCAGCAGTACCGAAAGACTGAAGAAGTATCCGTGCACGCTTGGAGGAGACCGGGACCGCCCCCATTGTTAGGGTTAGTTCCCACCGCGATGCTGCATTTTTAAGATAGCTTTTCAAAATTGAACTTTATTCGCTAAGTAAAAAGATACACGTTTCATACGACATCAGTCGAACACTCCACATGCGCTATGCAGCGCGGTGCAACTTGACATTGGAACTCTTACAAGGAAACGTGAATCTCTTGTGCAATAAATAAAGTTTAATTCGCCTACCGAAATCGGTATCAACAGGGCCTCTCGTCAAGATGTATTCGATAAGTTCGAAGTAAATAATGTGCGGGATTTGACATAAGTCATCGCTAAGTGACATGTCGTTTGGGGTGCCTTATATCGCCGTTAATTTCGCCGTCGAAATTAACGAATGCATCTTGACTAGAAGCCCTGCTCTGTAGACTCAATTAGTTTTTAAAAAGTAAATAATATAGCTCGTATAATATCTAGATATATAATATCTAGACGATATCTGCAAAGATTGATAGTGCCATGGAAAAAGTGTATGTTTCTCTTGACCCCGAAAAAATATAGAGTAGCTCTTACCCCAACTATCCTTACTTATAATGTGTTGGAGTGACAAAGATATTTTGCAAAGTGGATATTAAAATAGTACATACATCATACATATAATTATCCCCTTCATACATGCTCTTCGGTTTAGGGTACTCTTGACCTGGCCTTTTTTCAAGACATCCCTGATTTGGTCTCGAAACCTCCGCCTAGGTCTGTCAACACTTCCGTTCACACTCGCCTTACGTTTTAAAGTTCTTTCGTCAATCGTTCTTCATTCATTCTCTCGACATGGCCTAACCATCTCAGCATACCTTTCTCAATTTTTGTCACTACATCTTCTTTCAGACCACGTTTCCTTATCTCACTATTTCTCTGAGAATTTGTGAGATTAAAATAGTGACCCTAAAAACATGACCTGTACAGAGTACACGTGGCAGAAGTAAAACTTTATTCATCATTAAAATTCAGAAATATTCTCGTCGTGACTAAAAACATCACTTGAAAAAAAATTAAAAAAATATAATTTATACACCTATCCGTATTCCGTATTGATAAGTTAGTAATATATAAGGTTCGGTAAAATCAATTACGGATATTTTGGGCATATGATCTGTTGCTTATATAGAGATGTTTAAGCAGAAAAATAATTGTCAACTCCGAAAAAATTTTTTTTCTTTATATGGGCGAGTTTGCGTTTTGCGCACAGTCACCCATACAAGAGATGATTTTCTACTTTGAGTATGACAAATATTTTTTTGCCTAAACGTCTTTAAATAAGCAGTGGATCATGTGCCCGAAGTATCCGTAGTTGATTTTCGGAGACCTTATATATCCTTTGGTATTGAGCCGTACTTTAGAAAGTTAAGTTGTTATGTAAGAAGTATGAAATATAGCATCCGCCACCGCCAGATGGCGTTATATCCAGAATAGTGATGTGACGCCACCTTGAAATTTTACTCTCAACGACGCTAAAGCAGTTTCAATTAAAAAAAAAACTGTAGTCGAATGAAAGCGCCTTATAAAGAACTTTTGCCCACGACTTCGTCTGCGTGGAGTTCGGTTTCCATACAAAGTTTTAAACCCTTTTTCGCCCCCTTAGGGGGCGAATTTTCAAAAATCATTTCTTAGCGGATGCCTACGTCATTGCAACTATCTGTATGCCAAATTTCAGAGAAATCCGTTTAGTAGTTTCAGCTGTGCGTTGATATGAGTCAGTCAGGTTTGCCTTTTATATATTTAGAAGATTTCAGGTGTTGTTGTTTATGATGTCTTGTTGTTTATGACGTCATATATTACTGCTACCGTATTAGCCTTTTAATATACAATAGATAAATCTGTTTGTGGTTGTGAGTATATTCAGATAAGTACTCTTGACACGTTAACTTTCTAACGCGCGCTCGTCAAGAAAGCGGCTGATCTCTCACGCCACTTTTCTATCATTGTCATTTGTGACATGAATTAGATAATATACTGATGACGCATACTGTACAATCACGACCGATAGGCGCCAAGTTTTCTAAAATAATTATATCAAGGTGGAGTGGAACATACGAGAATGGCTGTGTTCCGCGGAAAAAAGCGCTAACAAAAAAACGTAAGCAAAATGGCAACCGCTAAGTTTTATACAGGGTGTAACAAAAATAAGTGATAACACTTTAATAACACACACCCTGTGTACGTGTTGCTTATAGAGAATTCACTGTGAAAATAGCAGTGCTGAATGAGCAATTTTTTTTTTCACTTTTGTATGGGGGAAACTCGCGACGCTGGAGCGCTTTCCCATACAAATCGCAAAAAAAAATTGCTCTTTCAGCGCTGCTACTTTCACAGTGAACTCTCTATAAGGAACGCAAACACACCCTTTTAAGTATTATCACTTATTTTTGTTGCACCTAGTATAAAAAAATAATATGTTAGCGATATTGAAGTTAGTAAGCGTGTCCTGGCCGATAATCTGTTTATTCTTCTTACAGCGCTAGCAAGCGCTAACAAGCGCTTTTGTCTACACAATAGTTACATACAAAGATTTCAAAACTGAAGATAGGCGTAGAAGATGACGTACATATTTTCACAGAACAAATCTTCATACATTATAAAGTTACGCCATCTTGGTTTTCACCATACTTCAAACGTACTTCAAATGTCAGCCATCTTGTTTTCCCCATATTTCAAATGTCAAAGTGGCTAACAAAAATTCAAAAGTGGGGCCTTTTTACTGTAGACACTTTTTGCCTCAACATGCCTCGTCTATAATATTATATGGTCTCTCGTCTATGGTTAAATAGCATTATTCGAAAAACTCGTGCGTTTTATATTAACATATGTTTTGCTATAAAATATGATAATATTTTATTTAGAAAACATTATTTAGTAAATAGTAGGATACCTACTATTTACTAAATAATGTTTTCTAACGACTAACGTTATCTGACTACTGTGTGACCATCCCTAGTTACCTAGAATGTATGTATAATATTTTTTAGGGGTTTGAAAAAACAATTGTACTAACCTACACGCGTTGAAGTCTTTATAAGGACAATCATGCGGGGCCGCAAACCTAAGATCGCCGAACCTTTTTTTTTTGTAAATATAGGTTTGATTTGCATTAAATTGATCATAAAAATATTCATATCCAGTCTATTAACAAACGATTCTATACAATCAAAATAAAATCGAAATGTCTGTTTGCACTAAATGCATATTATGATAATGTATACGGTACAATAACCAAGAAATCAAGTTTTTAAATTTTGTCTATGTTTCTGTTTGTTCCGGCTAATCTCTGAAACGACCAGATCGATTTTAGCCAGCCTTTCACTGACAGATAGCTGATGTTATAAGAAGTAACTTAGGCTGTTTTTATCTTAGGGTTCCGCTTCCATTACACGAAGTTACGGGCACCAGCTAGTTATGTAATATGATAGACACTTAAGGTTGAAATTCAATAATTATATTATTATCTAATAATTATATTATTATATAATAGCGGATCTGGATTATCATGATTTCGGTGAAATCGACATAGCAATGATAAATTATTAAGAATTAATACATAGATATCAAAACCGCAAATTAACTTTGATGGGTGTAGTTTTTATGCATTTTTGTATAATTTTCTCAACACAATTTAAGTATGAATTTACATCTAGTTACGCTAGTAGTTATTTTGTGGTTATATAAGGTTCGGTAAAATCAATTACAGATATTTTGGGCATATGATATTATGATCTACTGCTGTAAAGTCGTTTAAGCAGAAAAATAATTATCTCAATTATTAAATATAGAAAAATAATTGTCGCAAAATGCGATAATTGCGTTTTGCGGAGAGTCACCCATACATAATTTTTTACTTTAAGTATGATAATTATTTTTGCGTCCAAACGTATAAGCAGTTGCTTATGTAAAAACGTTTGGACAAAAAAAAATGTGGATCATGTGCCCGAATTATCCGTAATTGATTTTCGGAGACATTATATTATAAGGTTTGCTAAAATCAATTACGAATACTTCGGGCATATCATCTCTTGTTTATGTAAAGACGTTTAAGCAGAAAAATAATTGTCACACTCGAAAAATTTTTTTTTCTTTATATGGGCGAGTTTGCGTTTTTCGACAAGTCACCCATACATGAGATGATTTTTTAGTTTGAGTATGACAATTATTTTTCTGCTTAACGGCTTACATAAGCAGTGGATCATGTGCCCGAAGTATCCGTAATTGATTTTCGGAGACATTATATGTAGCCTAATGGCAAATGCAAGCCGAATTTTTAAAGTCCCCATCTTTGAATACACTTGCACTGATATGCACAAAAAGGGCCAAGTGCAAGTCGCGCATGAAGGGTTCCGTACAAGCGGCAAAAATCACGTTTATTTATTCCGTATTTGGTATTTGTTGTTATAGTGGCAACAGATATAATCTGTGAAAATTTCAACTGTATGGCTATCCAGATTAAGAAGATACAGCCTGGTGACTGACAGACAGGCGGACAGACGATCAGACGGAAAAAAACATACAGCGAAGTCGAAGTTAATAGGGTTTCGCTTTTGCCCTTTGGGTCCGGAACCCTAAAAACTGTTTACAGTATTTCAGGGGAACAGAGGGGTAAACACGAATAATTGACGAGTACGTATTCGTAACGTTATCAAATGTCAATTATATAGGCGCTGTTATAATATTCAAACTATTCTCTTTCGATAACCTCATAAATATGTACTTGTCAATTATTCATGCTAGACCCACAGGCTGTATAAATCAAAGCAAAGTCCCAGGATACTGCTAGTTTCACTTCTTTGTGATATATCTCAGGTGACTAAGATAAGGAATTATTTAATTCTAAATGCAAATGCGATATATTAAATGAGCGTTCACACTCACAGCTAGTTTCAGGAAGGAGATAATTAAACTAAGTATACGGTTGATGTAGGGATTTTAAATCACGAGAGATTTTTATCTGTAGCCCCTAAGTATGCTTTATATTATTAGTCATGTACAAATGTAATTTCTGAGGCATTTTTTTATTTATCAATATATGAAATAGCAAACAAAACTGCTGGTGTTGCTATTACAGGCTTAAGTAACCTTTATTTAAACACTACAAATACTTTATACACTCATAAATACTTAATAACATAATATAACAGTCACTTAACCCCATGAAATGTTTTAATACAGTTGGATAATTGATTCTACAAAATACCTACCTATATAAATATTTAAGACTATGTATCGTTTATATCGTATGTATCGTACTGTATGTATCGCTACTTCGGCGACGCGACGTCATGTTTTTCTCGTTGACGTCCCGTTGACGTTGGCGGTGGACAAACAGCGTAAGAATACACTGGACTTCATAAGGTTAGTTGGGACAAGAGAGGCGCACCTAATTTTTCTTTCTGGGCCAAGAAAAACATTTGTATAATCTAATATGTATTCATCGTATTCTATCTGACAATATCTAAGGAACAATTCACACTGAAACAAAACGATAGGTGATGCGGCGCCGCATTTTAAAGAAGGCTTTTCAAAATAGAACTTCATTATTTACACAAGAAGATATACATTTCATTGTAAGAGTTCAAATGCCAAGTTGCACCGCACTGCACAGCGCATGTGGAGTATATGACTGAGTAGCTGTTGCCCGCGGCTCCGCCCGCGTTACAGTATCCCTCGGGAACACTGTATTTTTCGGGATAAAAATAGCCTATGTTTTAATATAGAATCTAAACTACTACCATACCAAATTTCATCAAAATCCGTTCAGTAGTTTTTGCGTGAAGGAGTAACAAACATCCATCCATAAATCCATCCATCCGTACATCCTCACAAACTTTCACATTTATAATATTATTATAGTAGGACATAATATGAAACGTGTATTTTCTTGTGGAGTAAATAAAGTTCAATTTCCTTTTTATTCAAATGAAAAAGAGATTTTTGTTAAAGTGAACCACAAATTAATTAATATGATTTTAATTATGACAACCAGCTCTGTAGCTCAGCTGTGGTACAGCGCGTTGGTGCTCAAGCCGGGGGTCGCGTGTTCGAATCCCGCCGAAGAAACAGAAAGTGTTTTTGTATTCCTGGGTCATGGATGTGTATTAAATATGTGTATTATATAATTAAAATATTAAATATACTTCCCGTTTTCTGGTATCTACCTGTAACACAAGTTTGTCGGATACTTAGCACGGGGCCAGATTGACGTGGTGTGAAGCGTCCATAGATATTATTATTATTATGTAACTATACTTTTTGTATGGTTTTAAAGGAAATCTGTCTAAATCACGATATAAAGTCACTTGACAACAACGATATTCAAACTTTATCAATATATTATATCCTTGACATTTTGAACTATAACGCCTAGTCTAGCGATTTCAACATAACTGCTCGCTAGCATCTTCTATTAATTAGCATTAGCCTAATAGCGTGTAACCTAAATTTTTAAGTCTTAGCCAACCTTTAATTAGCAACAATTAACAGGGCATGCTTATGATGAACACTTTACTTGTTCGCTTTCGCCTATTTCCAACTAATTAATATTTTGCAATCTTGAAAGACTGCCAAATTCTGAAATCAAACTAATAAAAAAATGCCCTAGGTTGGTTTACCCTAAAAGTTCTAAGCTCTCCAGTTTATCGATCTTAAGATTGTTTATAAGAATTTATGCTTAGAGACATTTTGCGTTACAGTATAATATTAACCTTTCTCACTTTTCTTAAACTTTGGTAACCAAGTGTTGTAAGTCCAACGCGCTCGACTTGGCGGGGGCACTACCGTGCCCCCAGATATCAATAGGTCAGACAGGAATTTCTTAGACAACGAAATTGTAAACATTTATTGGCGTGTCCTCTAGCCAGCCTGGAAGTTAGGCTTTAATATTGACTGATTGGTTTGAACCTGAAAACAAAAGGGAGGCTGCTACATGACCTTGTACTTTAGTTTTATAAAGAAAGCTTAATAGAAAAAATACTGCAATAAAATAACCAAGTGTTGTAAGTCCAATATCAATAGGTCAGACAGGAATTTCTTAGACAACGAAATTGTAAACATTTATTGGCGTGTCCTCTAGCCAGCCTGGAAGTTAGGCTTTAATATTGACTGATTGGTTTGAACCTGAAGACAAAAGGGAGGCTGCTACATGACCTTGTACTTTAGTTTTATAAAGAAAGCTTAATAGAAAAAATACTGCAATAAAATTTCAACATTATTTTTATTGATTTTACCGGAATACAACGTGTCTTCAGATGAACTGAATATTTATGCTCACGGGACCTTTGCGTATGTCATTTTCCTTGCAGAACACGTACCGATAACAGGATCCAGACCCAGAGACATGACAGAGGAGGATGGACTCATAGTCATAGTAATAAGTGGGAGGGAGAGAGCGCGTAGCCTTTCGCTACTTACTGGTATGGACGGTGGACAAAAACTGTTGTTGTCAGTGCGCCGGAGATCGCAGAGTGAGCGTCAGGTTAGTCACAAAGTGACATAATTGATTTGAGAAAAGAACGCAAGATGGCGTTCAAATCCGTGGCGGTTTTCCTCGCGTGTTTTGTAGGTGAGTGATTGAGTACTAAGTAATAAATCCATGTACAATCACCGACAAACGATGTACTATATTTCGACCTTATTGCTGTGACATAAGGCACAAAAGTGGTATCCCACAGGTATTCGCTGTACTTACATGTACTCATTCTTTTATGATATGATAGTGGTAGAAATTAAGAAAAAGTGATGTTTTGTCCAAACAAAATGTTATGTTTATGTAACTGTACATATATTATCTTAACTTACTTTCATAATAATGTTAGTATGATGTATAATCATACGTGAGGTTGATTGTATACATAAACTATACAATATAAATATAATAACATGCTTAACTTTTAAAATATGGCTTTCTAGCATTGTTTTAAGTAACTGTTTTGACACTTATTAAGTTATTAATAGAAATCCCCACCTTACAATTTTACAGTTGTTGAAGTTTTCAGAGTACTTTAAATACATATCGTGCTTTTATCACAATCATATTGTATAGGTTCCGTGAACTGGTTCGAAACCTTGAAAGGCCACGGTTATGTAGACATATAGTCATAACTTTCTAATCTGAAAATCAGACAATGACAACTGAACTTTTTTAACTTTATTATACAGTTTATAATATTATATAAACGGTATTCTATATCAGCTTGTTTAACTTCCGTCCTGAAAAAAAATAATCTATCTATTCCAAGGGTAACCTACTTTTTGAGGGTTAACAAATTACAAACAAACATATAAAATATTATAGATACTTAAATACACACTACCACAATAGATACTTAAACAATTCTATATGTATCTAACATATAGAACTGTCTAAGTATCTATTGTGGCTAAAATGCCGAACTGATGATGATGATGATGATAATAATTATCAAATTCACGGATCATTTATTCCGTTGCTGTATTAGAATTTCAACATCAGTAGAATTCTTGAAATCGCACTGTCCAATATACAACCGGTTCTGGCGTTTACATATAATGTTAAACGCGTTAAACGTTAAATAAATAGCAATTATTAATGTATGCTACCTAATGAGGATTCCGGTTGTAAATGTCATGTTATATTTACTTTCGAAAATATACAATCGAAAATAACTTGAAATTAATGGTCTTACGGCCGAAATTAATAACTTAGATTGATTTCAATCTTAGATTCTCAAACAAAAATTGACGTAAAGTCAATCCTTGGATCGTTGAAATGTATTGAAATCTTGATATCAGATACCTAAAATGAGATTATTAATTTCGGGCGTTAGACGATAAGCGAACATTTTTTTAGGCGAATAATTATGGAAAAAGTTTATTTATACGATGCGATGTACAATTGACACACTATTTTTAAAACCGATCCAAGGTATGCCTACAAAGTTCAATAGCAGCTGATATAAATACCAATGCAGGTATTTGGCTACCTGTGTAGCAAATTCCTTATAGGTCTGAGGTTTTACTCTCTACCAAAGATTTCATCTACATTTGACAGAAAAAAATCTTGATTTCAGAAGATGTTGTCATATATGTGGACTGATTATCCTTCTGAAAGAAAAATATGGCAAAATGTCGAGATAACAAATTTCAAACCTCGACTGTCCCTAACCACTCCAAAAATGGGGCAGTTAAAGTGTGGATACTTTTTCCCGCGACATGCTTAGTCTATAATAATAAATTATACCTATGGTCTCTACTAATTTAAAACAACAGTTTTAAATAAAAGTACGCAAGTAAAGTTTAAACAGTGGGCATAACGTTATCGAATGAGAATTGTATAATATGAAAAGCTGTCAAAATCATGATAGCGCCCATACATATTTCATTCGATAACGTTACGTTTACGCCGTTGTCAAATATTCCTGCTAGGCCCCAGGACTTTATTTGTGTACTAACAATATATGCCGTTGACTGTCGGCAGATATTTGTATTCCACATACGGCCCCAACCGGGCCGTTAGGGTATTAAGAAATGACCACAGTGTAAGTCAGAAGAATGTTATGAATACTACTGATAAATATGTATGTGCTCCACATTTTGTAGCTAACAATTTATGGAAATAAACATTTTATATAGCTTCTGCCACTATGACTGAAATTTTCAAATTTTGACACCAACGATAACAGAAAGTTGTTATAAATTTAACGTGTTTGTCTGTCTGTGTGTGTGTCTATCCGGCATCGTAGCACCCAAACAGGTGAACCATTTTTTATCTAGTTTTTTAAAGCTGACATGATCGAAAGAGTTCTTAGCTGTAACTTACCATCACCTCGCTCATTGCTTGACAATTTGGGGGTATTTAAATTGTTTTTGGGTCAGAAAATATTTAATACCAATAGTTATTGTAAAAGGGTATTCTATCTTACATTCTCGAATGTTTAAGACTGCACTAGTCGGTTTTTTCTACATACAAACGCTGTTGGTGATTTACTCGAAAGTCAAACACTGTAGACCGAAATTTTAGCGAAATATCGATTTTTATTACACTTATCTAGGTCGGTATGTGCTTATGTTTCTAAAATTTAAATTAGTTTAGGAGATAATAGCCTCCAAATATCGGAGTTTTCAAATTTCAATCGAAGTTCAAATTTGACCGTAAATAAATATTATATTTTAGACAAAAATATTATGTTATAGTTTTTTTATAATACACCAACAGGTGAGTGTCGATTTGCGTAATTTAAGGACGCCTTTTCTAAAATACTTTACAAAGCAGTATAAATGTGTGCACTATAGCTTCTCTTATATCTAAGTATAGATTACTATTTTATAGGTATGTATTTTCCCCCGATGTTACATGAAATAACAAGCATTTTCCCTGTGCGTCGCACTGAGAGCCATCGACTAGCGCACTCTTAATATGGAATAACCGACTTTTTCCTCAGAGTATTTCAAGTAAGGCAAGGCCTAAAAGCCCTTAAGCTTTTCTTTTTCCCTCCCACTCGGTGAATTGCTAACGCCAGAGTGATTTCGCTCCGATCTTCTGCAAGGTCGTGGTCTCTCTCCCATTTGTGCTAAAACATGTCACATTGGCTCCATGGCTTACTCATGTACTATCAGGTAATCCAATTCATATGCAGTGTAGAGTGTTCTCTTAATTTATTATTTGTATTATAATGACAACATGCAGTCACAATATAATTGTCAATGACGTGTCATATGAAGCAAGATCTTTCAATACAATTTTACGAGAATTTCGCAACGGGATGAATGCGAAATTTGACCGATGAATAAAATATAATATTTTTAAATAAAACTTAGAAATACATAAAAATAACAACACACCACCGTGCATTTGATAGATGTTAGATATAATTATTTTATACGTTGACCTTTTTTATTCTGTCATAACATTTAGATTTTTTCTATCTAAAAGGCAAACGAACGCATAATAATAATTCAAACTTAAAAGTCATATGCATGAGATGCTCGAATTTCCACCACGGGGTGACCTTTAGTTAATATCATAAAACGAACTGATTTTGTGACAACAGTCAACCTGCTTAAGAATTAGGTTCCCTGATAGTACATGTATATCGCAAGTAGCATATACACAATAAACGCTAAACTAAGATTTTGGCAATAGCACAGCTTTCGCCTATACTTGATTAGGTAACGGAGAAACTGGCACAGATATACGCAATCTTTTGTTATTTTTATCATCTGTTTACACGTGGTTTACACACACATTTCGATATAATAGAGGTCACCCTGTGGTGGATTCGCACATTATAAATAAATATACATATTATAAAATGAATTAACAGTTAATTTAGCAAGCGACTTTGTTCCGTAGATGGTTATGTAGCTTCGACTTGAAAATAGCAAGTGATTTTGATTCTCGAATTTCACGTGGTAGATCATTCCACATGTACGTAGACTTCACAGCGAAAGAATCCGAAAAGTAACCGGACTTAGTAAATGGTACAAGAAGTTTATTACTGTACTCAGAGCGTAACATACGACTTTGGTCAGCACTACGATACTGAAAACACTCCTTCAGGTAGGGGGGAAAGCGTGGGTCATGTAGGACATTGTACAGGAGAACTAGTACATGTCATCCCGACGGAGTCTGATGGGCAGCCAACCAAGTCTCTGTCGATATTCAGAGACATGATCAAACTTGCGCAGGTCATACACGAATCTGATGCAGATGTTTTGTAATATTTCTAACTTATTAAGGTATTCTTCATTGAGATCGATCAAACAAACATCCGCATAGTCCAGGATAGGTCGTAGTAAAGTCTGCACAAGTTCGACTTTTGTCTTCACAGGAAGTAGATTCTTCCAGCGGTTAAGAGACCCCACCGCAGCAAAAAACTTACGACTCAACTCTGAAATATGGTGTGACCACTTAAGTGTTGGGTCGAAATAGACACCCAAGTTCTTTACCACATCGCTGCGAGATAATGGTACATTATCAAAGGTAATACTAGGCAGGGCTTCATAATTAGGCCTTGTAACTTGCTTCGTTCCTCTAATGACAATAATTTGCGACTTGTTGGGGTTGACCATCAAGCCATGGCGTTGACTCCAATGAAGGATCGTTGCAAGATCTTTATTAATTGCCAAAAATGCAGACATTAGGTCATGCGCAGGAGCGTGGGTGCAAATTTGGAGATTGTCCGCATAAAGATGGTAGAAATAGGAGAGGAGGGGAGTGAGGAAATTGATAAAAATAGAAAAAAGGAGAGGGGATAAAACACCACCCTGAGGCACGCCAGCAGATATGTCACAAAACCTAGATACTCGATCATTAGCCCGTATACATTGTTTTCTCCCAAAAAGATAGCTGCGAAACCACTCCAGCACAGGATCAGAGAAGAGAAGCGTGCCTAACATAGCAATAAGGATGTCGTGGTCTACGGTATTAAAAGCATTACTGAAATCTAGTAGAGCTAAAACAGTAAGTTGCTGATTAGACATGGCAAAGCGCATATCGTCAGAAACCTTGATTAGTATAGTAAAAGTACTACAACATACTAATGTTTAAAATTATTAAAACTTTAACTGTGCCAAATATTATACTTCTCCGTTCCCACAATTCTCGTAAAACTGTACTGAAAATGTTTGCTTCACGTATATATGATTAAGCCTCGTGTACATAAGAAATATTGTCGTCAATTTAAATTACAAAACGCTTCGCTCTACGGTGTTACAATTCACATTCAAAATCGAAAAGTTTTCTTATTCCTAAAAGGTCTATTGGAGGTTGGTTGGATATATTTCGATGTATTTTTCTTCATATATTTAAGTGTCAGATAATATATTAAGTAAGGAAGTACAGTTCAATGTTGTCAATGAAAACCACTGTTAATTAATGTGTTTACTATGACACCTTATTCAACTAGAAACATAATGATATTGATCTAGTTACAAGTAACTTCCTGTCATAGTTTCCTATAAAAATAATAGTTTTTTAAAGGTTCCTTTATTATCAATTCCGTTTAATAAATCCTATAACAAATTATATAAAACCAAATAGTAATTTTGATTGCAACTCAGAACCCTTCTCGTATTTAACTTGAATTTTTAATTCACTTTCATTGAATGAATTATAAATGAATTGTCTTGTTATCGTAATCTTATTTTGGAGTTTGAACTTATCAAAACGCATTAAACGTTAGTTTGACATTTATGAGAATACCTCTTTGCTGTTTTAATATATCGAGACTGCATCGAAATTGTATTATTGTAAGATTTAATTAGCAGAATCGACCTACAGATTATAACTACTAATAAATTTTATTATCTAACCTATTTCTATTGTATTCCAGTACTAGCATCCTCCCAAGTGCCCAGAATCCCTCGTAAGAAGCCAGCCAACCCTCCAGCCAGGACGATAGCGGACTCAGAGAGAGACGCCGAAATCACCAACTCGTGCCCTGAAGATGGATTCTTCGCGGACGCTGAGCAGTGCGACAAATACTATGAATGCAGGTGATGATAATAATTATAATAATATCTATGGACGCTTCATACCACGTCAACCTAGCACCGTGCTGAGTATCCGAAGAACTTAATATGTTACGGGGACCAGACAACGGGAAGTATGTATACTATCTATAAAATATTATAAAGATTCTTGCAAACAGACAAGCATACTTATGCTTGTCTGTTTGCAAGAATAAGCTCCGAAACTACTGGATTAATTTTGATGAAATTTGGCACATAATTATATAGAGTAGACCACTAGGAAGGTTACTTTCTGTGGATTTTTTTGCGTGATTAATTTTATCGGGGCCATCATCTAGTATTCAATACTTTTATAATATTCATCTAAAAACCTTTAGCTCCCTCGGCAGGATTCAAACCCACGACTTCCAGTTTGAGCGCCAACGCGCTAATCACTGAGCTACAGAGGTCTTCGTTACTAAATAATTTTGTATGGAGGGAAAGCCCTCACTATGTCACGCCGAATGACTGAGGGCCCGCGGCCCAAGGAAACACATTGTATAAGGGGGTTTTAAATACCGGGAAAATCATTGTAGCTCCTTCGGTTTTGCGGGTGGACGACGGCAATCTACCATGTTTTCAATCCATAAAAGGCACAAGTTGTATGCGCGGTGGTATCTCCCTGGTCGAACCATATACTTTGCAGTAGTTTAAGCTGCAGAGGATACGGTCAGCTGATCATGATGATTAACTCTTAAAACTGTCAAAACAAACTTAACACAGTTCTTTTGTTAAGATGAATTATTGTGCACACCTTTTAAGGAGCCCAAACAACACAATATGTTACCAAAAAGTATTTTTCCATTTGTCATATGGGGTCATTAACCGTAGGTTCCGTTTTGATGTTTACCTCTTATGTTTTGTAATAAAACCTTATTAGTTGTTTTATATTTTATAAAAGTAAGGTTTTAATGCTCACTATTGCACATATGATGCAACGTGTGGATAATTGTCTCGTAAATTATAAATTAATAAAGAAAAAAAATATTTTCTTTACATTAAAGCTAATTCAAATTTCAAATTTATTTATTTACTAGTCCACAAAATATTCACAATTTACAATTTGCATGCAAAACATATAAATTACATATTTAGGCGTACATTATAATTTTATGCTAAAATATAGGTTGTTAATCCATGAAAGTTTGAGGCTGTGAACCCCAAACTAGCCAGAGCCTGTATCTTGGTGATCCGTAGGTACTATAATATTACATTCGAATTTTTGTGGTAGAGTTTGGCGCGCTTGCGTGCCAAAGAACAAACTTAAACTTTTTGTTAGAGAATTGATAAATTAGAGTAAGTTAAATATACTAATTAATTATTTACAAACAAAAAAATAATAATAAAAATTACAATAAATGAGGCTATTTTATTTATTATTAATTATAATATAATATTTTAGTATTTTTTAAGCGATTAATTTATGTTAAAAAATATAATATTATGCAAATACCTACTAGATTCAATTATTCCTAAGTAAATATCTCATCGTTACTGTATAAGGCTACGACTAGATCTTTTTCCACCTAGACCTAAAATGTTAATGATTGGCTGAATGGCTGTAAGTGTATGACCGTAACCTTGAAAGTGAACCCATTTAGGTTCAGTTACTCATTACCTGTGACTAACTCTAGGAATTAACACAAGGTTGACATTCCGCAAATCTTAAATACTAAAGTACCTAGTTGACTCTTGTATTAAAATACATAAAGATCGAGCTTAAAAGTACTTATAAAGCTTAACCACTTCGTAACTTTCCATACATTTTCTTTACTTCTATGTCGGAGTGTTTGTTACAAAACTCCTCCGAAATGACTTGACCGATTTGTATGAAATTTTGTAGGTATACTATACATTTCTCATACCTATTTTTCATACCGGAAAGTGATAAGGGTGGCCCATCCCAAAATTATATTTTTATTTATTTATTTATTTATATTTATTTATTGTTCAATATTTCACAAAAAAAAATCACAATTCAACAAAAATTATCTTGCCACAAAAACTTCCAAGAGTTTATCCGGACAAGAAGTCGCTTCGCGCGTCGTTACCTAGTTACCTACGTTATCTACAGGTATTTCCAAGAGGTGTTTTTTTAGTTGCCGCCTATACTTACATTTGTCCCGATACAACTCCTGCAAGTCTTCTGGCAACTCTTCTACAAACATTGGTATTAAGTTACTCAGCATTCTACTTCCATAAAAGTTATTACAGTCTGGCTTAACAAATTTATTAGTTTTACAATTAGTTTGTCTTAAATTGCAAGGTCTTGTTTTTTTTATTAATAATGTAGGATCATTTACTTCATTTAAGACAGCGAATTTTACCAAATTAAATATGTTTATTACATTACAATACTCAAAAATGCCTTCTTCATTTGTTTTATATTTATTTTTAACAGACTTAGGTACAATAATTTTTAACATACGTAACAATAACGAATGTATATTATGTAAATGACTTTTAAACGATCTTCCATAACTACTCAGTCCATAATTAACAACAGACTGAGCCAAAGATAAATAGAGTAGTACTCTTAAGGTTTTGTAAGGTAATTTATGTTTGAGAATATACATTTTGCTAAGTAAAGACCTTAATTTAGAGCATACCAGGTTTATATGTGGCTTCCAATTTAGTCTGTTGTCAATTATGAGCCCGAGGTATGTATGTTGATTTACTTTTTCCAGTGAGGGACATTGACCTTGACAATTTTTAACTGCATTTGAATGAAGACAATCGTGGGTATGAGCTGTGATGGAGGGGTTGGTCAAGGGCACATTGTGGGAAGAGTGAATATGTATGAATTTAGTCTTTTGTGTATTGATCACCAGCCCAACATCATGAGCATATTTACAAATTAGATTATAATTTTCCTGCATAATATTTTGAGCTTCGATTTCTGATTTATGAGCCGTTAATAAACACGTATCGTCAGCAAATTGATAAATAGCTCCTTGTGTTATTAAATTGCACATTTCATTTACATATATAAGGTACTCATCAGGTCCGATTATAGAACCTTGTGCTGTGCCAGCAGTGGTACTGTAGAAGTCGCTATAACTGTCGGAGACCTTAACAGCTGTGCTGCGGTTTGTGTGATAATTTTTTATTAGTTTTAAAAAAGGACCTTGTATCCCATGGTTGGCAAGTTTATTATATAATATATTAAAATCTAATACATCGAACGCTTTTGAGAAATCAATAAACAATGCGATTACGTGCTTTCTTTTTTCAAGATAGCCATTAACCTCGTCCGTGAATTCACGAAGCAACTCCGTCGTACTTCGTTTTTTTTGAAAACCATATTGTTTATGGTTAATAACATTATTATTTTGAAGGAATGATGATATTTGATCTCCCAAGAATCTTTCTATGACCTTATCTATACAAGATAATATAGTAATTGGGCGATAGTTATTGTAGTCGTTATGCATACCATTTTTATATATTGGTCTAATAGTACCAATTTTAAGAATATCAGGGTATACTCCTGTATTTACACAGCAGTTAATAAGGTGAGTTAGAACAGGAACTAGTAAGTCAGGGGATAATTTTATGTCACGGGCCCGAATACCATCATATCCAGGACTTTTATTTATGTTTATATCTTTTAAAATTTTTGCAACTGTATCATAAGTAGCATGTTTTAATCGGATTGACATAGTTGGTTGGTTTTCGTAGGTACTTGGATCTAATAATTTATTATTACAACAATTTTTAATTTTGTTAATTGAGTCATAAAAGTTTCTTGCAAAGTTGTTAGCTATAGTTAGGGGTTCAAGTTTAAAATATTTGAGTAGTGTATCGTCTATACATTGTATAATTTTTCCCGAAATTCTATTGATTATATCCCATACTTTTTTTGGATTTTTAATATTTTTACACACGTTGGTCATAATAAATTTATTTTTAATATATTGGGAATATTTATTTGTTTTATTCCGATAGCAATTATAATGTAGACGCTTAGTACAATCATTTTCATCTTTTAGCCACTCCTTGTACAGTTGGTCCCTCTTCGCGCACATATTTTTTAAGCGTTGGTTAACCCACTTACAAGTACTGCGTTTTGAATTTGTATTGATATATTTAGTCAATTTGCAACTGTTGTATAATGTATTAAAATCGTTGTTTAATAGTGACATGATCGCATTAGGGTCCGTGTGATACATGTATTTACTGAAGTCATTATTTAAAAGTTCATTTTTAAATTTTAAGTTGTCTATTGATGTAAAGATGGCACGAGCGAACGCATCGGTGGGTGGAGTAGCCGCGATAGGTAAGGCACCGGCGATAATGTAGTGATCGGCCGGCGCGGTGCGCACCACTGCGCTGTATATAGGCGCGTTGTTTAAGTTTCGAATGAACAGGTGATCGATGCACGACTTGCTAATTGTATTTCCATACTTTTCTATTCGTGTATGTTGAGTTATGGCACACTCGAAACCCTTGTTACTTAAACAATTTAAATACGAATTAACCGTAGGATTAGATTGACTTATGTCGATATTAATGTCACCTATAGTAATACAACTATTTTTGTGATTGAATTTTCTGATTGTGTTACTTAATTCCACAATGAAATGATTTTTGCACGTCTGAGGCGGTCTATAAACGGCACATAAACCCAAATGATTGCTTTTATTTATTATTATCTCACCAGTTATGCATTCCATATATTTATAGGTACAGTTATCATATCTATTAAAATTCAGAGACTTATGAACATACAATAACACACCACCACCTTTTCTATTGCTACGTAATTCAGAATGTAGGTTATAGTTATGTAAATAGAATAGATTACACAATTCGGGTTGTATATTAGCTTCTGTGACAACAATTACATGGATTATAAATTTTAAACTATCTACTATTAATTCCAACTGGGCAAAGTTTTTTTTTAAAGATCTAATGTTAACATGAAGGATCAACAGTAAATTTTCAAATATTGGTATATTGTTTAAAAAATCATTTAGTTCACTATAATTCAGTTCAATAATTTTACAATTTGTGTCATCCATTGTTACTTATTTAGAGTAAATACTTACAATAATTTATTTTAAAGAAAATTTAGTATACCTTTATAGGTAGGTATAGATTAGGTAGTCGGTGTAGTTAAAGTGTAATTAAAACATATTGTTTTAACATATTTAAGGTAGTTTTAACTAAGTATCTATATATTTCATTTTAATTATTTTTTTTTATTTTCTCGATATCCTGTTGAGTTTTAATAAGAATTATTTTACCTGTGTCATTTTTTCTTATTAGAATAGATCCATTTTTACACCAAATGTATTTATATTCATTTTTCAGTTCCTCTTTTGTCTTCCAGAGCAAAAATGCCGTAGCAGGAGTTAACGATTCGCGTAGGTATATTTTTCTACTTCCTTCTAGACCGAGGGCTGCATGGGTAACTTCAGTTTTTCTTGAAGCTTCTAGCCAAGAACTTTGTGTTCCTTCCTTCAGTTGAATGATGATAGTAGGCGGTATCTCCCTTTTATTTGTTCCTGAATGGCGACGCTCCTTTCTGTAAGATTTTACTATATCACCAGGATTTTGTTGGATGGCTTGAGCATATTTTCGGACGATCATTTCAACATTGTTTCCTGCTTCGATGCCGCACATTTCTAGTTGGTTCGATAGTTGTGATTGTAAAATTTTATTCATTTTACTTTCTGTCACTTCGTACTTGAGAGATAGATTTTTGTAGTTATTACGTAGTTCTGTGCACTGGTTTTCTATTTTCTTCATATTCTTTTCGTAGCTAATAATTTTGGCTTCGTATTCGTCTATTTTTTCCGAATAAAATTCGAACGTACGCTGAAGCTCGTCCTTGATCACTTGACTAACCTCTCTTCTGATGATGCTCAGGATTTCTTGTGCTTGATTGTTCGCGGAGCTTTGGCCGCTTGAATCCTCATCATCTTCAAGTATTATGCCGGACAAGCGTCTTAGTTTGGATCCAGCACAAGTTTTGCACTTCCATTCCACCGAATCCGTTGTGACGAGAACATTTAGTTGATCATTGGATAGTCCGGCACATGCGCCATGAATCCACTTACAACACGTACCACATTGTAACCCGGGATTCTTTTTATTAACATTTTTGTTGCAGGTATTGCACTTACTCATATTGTAGTTATTATTTTTATGCTGCTTTTAATTATTATTCTGTTTACAAATGTTTACGATTAGGTAGGTAATTTGTGTACGCGTCTATCGATCGATACGATGCACGCGCACCTCGGAATGCGTTGCGATTGCGACTCTCTTTTTTTACATTATTAAATGTTTATTAAGTATTTTATGATTGAGCATTAAAAATTACATATAACCCTCAATTTCCACCCAATATATATTATAGCGATATTAGTACTGTATGACATAACACATTTCAACACTCAGCAGCCGATAATTTTTTTATTCATCGCCTGTAGATTGTAGGCGTAGGTGTGGGTGTAGGTTTAGTTATTACTTATTATACTACTTTTTATCCCGAAACAAAAAGTAGATTTACTGTGACTTGTAAGATACTGTGCGGAGCCGCGAGCAAAAGCTAATTATGAATATTTCCATTACTTTGTCTTTTACCTTGTATTGTTTCTATTGTCCTCGTACTGTATATTCCAGGAACGGTCAGATCATCGAGAAGCTGTGCCCGGACGGCATGGTGTTCAACGACTACAGCCCGCAGGAGGAGAAGTGCGATCTGCCCTTCAACATCGATTGTTCGCAGCGCCCTAAGCTCCGTGAGTATCCGCAGACGTTTGATTCCCTGAGAGAGAAAAAAAAAAAAAAAAAAAAGAAACAACGGGTTGCAATCCGAGAGTGCCGGCAAATGTGAAAACTTGAACATTAAATTGGAAAAACCACCATCTAGGTTAAAAGATACGAACTAAAATAGTTTCATGCTATTCTCGCATAAGGAAACAGTAGACAGCAAACAGTTGCAAGTTGCATCTTACGAATTTTTGCGTCAGGTCACGTGTCCTGACGCGAGTTAAACATTTTTTACTTACTTAAAAATATGGACATTCCGACTGTCGCTTCTCAATAATTTTGGACATTGTTTTGTATGTTAGAAAGAATCTAAATAATTTCTAATAGAAAATCTATTATTATTGCAGTGACATTATAAATAATATCAAGTTAAATACTATTATAAATAATATTAAGTTAAGTATTGGAGATCAGATTTAGCAAACAAGTAAATCATATAATGGTCAGCGTATACGATAGAATCCCAAAAAACGTTGAAAATTTTATGAACAAATAGAGAGACAAGCAGATGGACGAACAGAGCGAAACTATAAGGGTTCCTAACTTGCGAAACCCTAAAAATGATACAGGCTGTAAGTAATATAACATTGAAAGGAAATTGTGGCTTTTTAAAAACAATTATTACCTAATCTTATTTTAAGCGTATATTATAATTACTACTAAAATGTATCTACATTAATTCTAATCAATGTTTACCTTATTAGATGCACCCAAAAATTTTAATCAGGACGTTAAAATTGTTATAACAGAAAATGCGGTTTGGCATTTTTTTAAGCTTTAAGATGATCTTACATATTGTGGTTTTGTGACTGTTTAACTTTATCAGATGAATAAAACGACAAAAGATTAGATCATACACAGTCCACGTGGTAACTGGTCTCATCTATAAAATGGTAAAGGTTACCTCAGCCGAACAACTTTCCAATCTCAAGGGGCGGCCTTGGCGCGGAATTTATTGAAATAATGTGACTAAATATGCAACGTGCATACTTTTATTGTTGCATTTAATTGAGAAATTATGTCCATTCGTAAAGAAAATTGTGTCCATAATGGAGTATTTTTACGATGAAAGTACGAGTTTTCACTTTGATTGGCAAGCGGTTAAGTATGGAAAATTTTATACGAAAAACTTCTGTTTTGTATTTTCCTGAATTCCATTTATGAAAAGCAATAGTCTATTTATTTATTTACGAAATAAATAAAAGCAACGGACTATAAAACTTGAGCAATGAACCAGGCGGCAGGCTTTGACCAATTTAAATACTTTTTGCCATAAAATGTCAACAAAGATTGCGAAAAACTTTAAATTAAGTAGGTTTGACTAGTTTTAATTCTTAAATTATGCAAATAATTAATAAGGACGAGAATAATTAGGGTTCCGTAAACTCAAGGAACCCGCTCGCTTTCGCTCTGTCTATCCGTCTGTCTGTTCGCTCTTCAAGTGTTATAAAATTTGGTACAGGTATCTCAGTTTTTGCATCATAAAATAATAATAATTTTATATTTTCGGGGTGGCTCTTCATATATGTAAAAAGGGGATGAAAAATATTTTTTCATTCTACCCCACTGTGTTCGTCGGATAGGTATTTTAAAATAAAGGCATTATTTGATACATGACTTTTTTTACAAAGTCAACCACTGTTGAGTCGAGGTTTTTAAGTTGGTAACCCCCCCGCCCCCCCGACATATCTAAACTATAGAAGATAGGAACTTAAAGTTTCTATGCTGACAGATCATCCTAAAAGCTTTTTAGGAAAATTATTTTCAGCGAAATCGGACAATAACTTTTGAAATAATTTAAAGAAAACCTATTGCGCCGTTAGACATGATCCTGATATGCTCTTGGTTAGCTTATATATATTCTGCTTTTGAAATAATTTTTAAAGTGATCTTACATATCATACATACATACATACATATTATAATCACGCCTTTTTCCCGTAAAGGGGTAGGCAGAGACCACTTTTTGCCACTTTTGAACGAAGCGAAACGAGTATGTTAGCATCGTAATGCTAACATACTCGTTTCGCTTCGTTCACTTTCATTCTTACCATCCATTCCTCCCCTTACATTCAACGTAGTGAAGCGGCTCTCCATGGGCCGATTTTCACCTCCGCGAGAAACGAGACGTGATGGGTGGTGAACCACATCGCCGCCATTTTGGATAATAAAATTATTTTTATGATTATCCATTGCGTTTCCAGGGATTGTTGGAGAGGGTAGGATAGGGAAAGGGAAGGATAGGTGGTGTGGACAGGAAGATTGGTAAGTTAAAGTGGGAAATAGGAAATGTAGGATTGTATTACCGCCCAGGAGGGCAAGGGATAGGACAGTAATAGCTAGGGAAGCCGGGGTCGCATACCCGTATACTATACCACAACTACCGGATAGGTAAGTTGGGATGAGTATCCTATGATATACATATCACTCATCTAAAATCTCAAAAAAAAAAAATTGAGATGCTAACCTTTATTATTTACTTACCTCAGTCTATTTGAGACTTTATTTACGACTTTTTATTCAATAAGACTTTTTGAAGGCAACGAGAAACAAATATCAACCTATTTAAAAACACTTATTTTTAGTACAATGTTCTCATTATATTATATAATAATATTTTTATATCCACAGAGACGCCTATTCCATCCCTGAACTGCCCGCGCCAAAACGGCTACTTCTCGCACGATGACCCGAAGGAGTGCAAGATATTCTACTACTGCGTGGACGGCAAGTTCAACATGATCACGTGCCCCGACGGCCTGGTCTACAACGAGAAGACCGGCATCTGCACCTGGCCTGATGAGGCCAAGAAGAAGGGCTGTGGTGCTGCTGGTAAGTTGACCTCTATTGTCCTCGTACTTCGCTGTCCGTCCGTCTGTCCTTCTGTCCGTCTACCTGTCTGTCACCAGGCCGTATCTCGTAGACCAGAATAGCTAGACTTTCACAGATGATGTATTTCTGTTGCCGCTACAACAAATAAAAACAAAAACATTAAAATAAATATTTAAATGGAGATTACGCGAAGCCGATTCGCACTTAGCCGGTTTACTTAGAAATTAAATAGATAATTTTAACAGCTTACGCGTTTGTCTATACTTTACAAGAATGCTTACGGATGAATACTAGAGCGAGAGTTATAATAAGTGATGCACAAGTATATGACTTGAGCGTTACATAATGTAACTATCGTTGAATGTTGTCCTCGTCATTTCGATTAGCAGAAACAGAGGCGGCCGTGAATTAAGAGCCCTCCGCTCTTAATTTTTATTAGCGTTTCAGTATTTGGCCATATTTTTATTCTAATATCATGAATTATATTATCATACAGTGTTATTTCTCTCAATTGTCTTTGGATGAAGCCCTCTTTATTTCTTATATATAAAGAGGGCTTCGTAGCTGCTAAAAATGTTCATTTTTAATGCATACTAGCTATCCCGGCAAACTTCGTGCCGCCTGGAATTTTTTGGAATGGTTAGGGAATAATTTCGCACGAATTAATTTATTTATCAGTATTAAAGTACTATCATTTATGTGGTTAAATACAATATTCATTTATTGCGCTGTCGTACACAAACATGACAATTTATATTATACTAGCGACCCGCCCCGGCTTCGCACGGGTACAATACTGATACTAATACTGCGGGTACCTTACTCATAGATCTAAACTCCCCTTCCGCACGCGCACCCCCGCCTTGGTGATGCCCACTTCGCAACGGGCCGTGCAGCAGAAATCGTAATATTTTAATTTCGCCATAACACCAAAACCAAACGTCCAATTTTAATCATTCAAAGACCAAATATTATCTACATAAACTGTTCTTAGTGATGAAATAATTTATTTTGATAAGGGTTAATAGCATGAGTAAAATTAACGCATTTAAATGTAGTCCAAAAAAAACAACAAGATTTCTAAATAAAAAAATGGTTGTTGTGCCTCACTCGACATAGATAGGTATAATGTGTCGCGAACTTTTTTGTTAAGATCTACAATTAATAAGAACATTTTATGGTTCTATCTTTTATAGTTTAGGCAGCGTACGCAAAATAAGTAACTTTTCTGGTTGATTTTTTTACACCTTGTGTCCGAAAAACCCATAACCCTAACCCTATTTTTTTCCAAAATAAAATTTAGCCTTTTTTTTTGTTTCCGGGGGGGGGGGGGGGGGGGAGAAATGCATTACGCATACCACCCAGGCGCAGGGGGCACCCGAGTTGTGATGTAGGACTCCCGTATAGGCTAATGAGACCCACGGTATACCCACTAAAACCACCCCCCACCTTCCTCCTGGCCGCCCTGTGACGGGGCCACGGGAACGGTAAACACATCCGCGACCCCGCCGGCAGCAGCCGCACACATGCGGCTCCATCCACGGCCCGAAGGCCCCAGGCGCACCAGATGGTAGGGTGCGCCTCCCTCCTCGGCCTCCACCAGTACTGTAGCAGACTCCCCCCGAGTCTGCCACTAGGAGGCCACGGATACCAGCCACCATAACCGGTACCCGGTGGCAGATCTGAGCTATAGTTCTGCCACCGACCACACCTCGGCCGCAGAGGATAGGGCAAGCGGCGCACCGTAATACCAACTTGCCTCTTCCTCTGCGGCCCCACCAATGCCGTTAACCGTACGGAACGGCCCCGCCAGGTAGGGAGAGTGGCATAACACCACCACGCCTCTCCCCCTGCGATCCCTCCACGGCCGCAGAAGATAGGGAGTACGGCGCACCGTAATACTCCTCTTCTTCTGCGGTCTCACCTCCTAGCGCGTCCGCAGCGGACTCCTCCAGCCCGCTGGGAGCGCCCTCCTCGAAAATAAAATTTAGCTTATGTTACTCGTGGATAATGTAGCTTTCGAATGGTGAAATAATTTTTGAAATAGGTCCAGTACTTTTTGAGCCTATTCATTACAAACAAACAAACATACAAACAAAGTTTTCCTCTTTATAATATTAGTGTAGATAAAAAATAACACTTCAGAACTATTAAACGAAACAGCAGGATCAGGCACACATTTTCGCCGTACGTAGCCTTCTCTTTAGAAGGGGATATTACTTCCTCTCCTACGCCGCGCCGGCGCGCGGTCTACTCTCCCTCCGTCTTACGAATTGTCGATCACGTGTCCTGACGCGAGTTTAACATTCTCTACCCATCCTAAAAAAACTGCACAACGCCGCTAAAGAAGTTTACACTTTAAAAAAAAATTATAATATGTATATTTTTTTAACAATTAGTATTCAAACTTTTCAGACGTATTCGCATTCGACTGTCCCGCGGTGAACGAGACGTTCGGGCTCACGCACCCGCGCTACGCCGACCCGGAAGACTGCCAGTTCTTCTACGTGTGCATCAACGGCAACACGCCGCGCCGCTCTGGCTGCAAGCTCGGACAGGCCTTCGACGACGTGAGCAAGAAGTGCGAGTGGGCGAGGAAGGTGCCGGAATGGTGAGTGTTGATGTTTGCAAGCAACGAGTAACTCCCCACACCGATGTCGGTGACGGTGATCGGTTTCACTGAAACCAGATCAGTTACGCAGGAGTAATTTTATAATGCCCAGTGTGTGCGTAATACATAAGAGCACTCTCTCTTCCTTTACTCTCATAACTCAGTGTGACGGGTAACCGACACGACTAATGAGAGATCAGGCGCAGGACCGACTTTTTACATGCCCATCTGACGCATGGATCATCTCCCTTGTCAAACAATCGATTGGGTGATCAGCCTGCATTGTCCTAATAAAACTCGGAAACAGATTTTTTTTACTCCAATGCGGGAATCTAACCCACGGCCTCCGATTCGCGAGACGAATTCTAACCACTAGACCACGGAGGCTGTTTGAAATTACGGAAATACCTAGACCGAAATTGCAAGAAGGTATGAAGTATCCAATTTACCTATACATAATATTGTATTTGAGATTAATCAATTTGATATTATACCAAATTAAGGATGCTCTCATAAGGCTTCGTATGAAGTGTTAATATTAAATGACGTTGTGATTTGGAGAATACATAACGTTTATTTCGGGTGGTATTGGCACATATTATAAATACATAATAGACTAACATACATATTATTATATACCTAAAAACTACACTTTATCACGTTATGTCGGCGACGTGATGATGCTTCGTTCCGGAGTTCCCCGGCACCTCTGACTACACCCGTCGGCAAGAAATTCTCCACCTCTAAGGTCGGCATTCTCACCACAAATAATAAAAATAGTAATAAATAACTTACTTTGCAGCGCCGACTGGTACAAGGGTCAGCTGACGGACGCGGAGCTGGAAGCGCTAGAGAACCCCCCCACGCCCAAACCCAAGCCCGCCGGCTCCCCCTCCCGCCGCAAGCCCATGCGCCCGGGCAAGGGTAGGCAGGTGGAGGTCGAGGAGTAGAGCATTTACTTAGATAGGATAATAAATATTTTATACTTTAGTAAAATTTTGTTTTAATTCTCCCTAAGGAAAAAAGGTATAGGCTACAGATTAAACAGGAAGAAAAAAAACAGCTACATAGTAAGCTCCCGATATGTTTGCGCTACTACAAGCATGCGGTGAATGTAAGCATGTCCACTAACTTCATATCGCGTAAGCGGCAAGAGCGAAAAAATCTGGTAGAGACCGTCAAAAAGTCGTAAAAAATTTCAGATTTGCGCAAATAACAAATGCTTAATTTCATTGTTGTTAAAAGATTAATTTATGATTTTCTTATAGTTGTGGTGCTTTATTATAAGAGCACCTACAGCCTAGTGAAGAGGCTTCTTGAGTATCACTCATGATGGTGCAGGTTCGACACCGGGTTGTGGTGTAAGTTACATCACAACCCGGTGTAATTGGTTACACCGTGTAACCAATTAAACTTTCTTAAAATCTTTATACCGACTCAATACTTAGTTTCATAATTTAGTATTTACCCTAATATTCTGTCAAGCTTCTATGTAAGCTATCTATCTATACGTAAGTATAATATATTATATACTCGCTGCTGCATGCTGCAATGTGCGGACGAATACAGCAAGGACCGTTGTGCTTTCAAGCGCCGCCTAATGACAGAAAAATAATTGAAAATTCTTATTGACAGTTTTTGATACCACTAACGCCACCAGATGACGCTTTGTGTGCGTTGGGTCTGCCCCTAACGACAGAAAAAATATTAAACACCCTCATTAAATAAAATAATAAATATTTATTGATAAAAATGTAAGTATCTATTGATTTAATTAAAATTATTTGAATGTGCGAAGACACGTACTCAGTATAAGAATCGGATTACTAATGTGTTGATTGATTTATATATGCAGATTAAACTATCAGGGAATCTAATTCATAAGCAATAAAGCAGGCTGAACTTTGTCACAATTTGTTCGTATTATAATGAAATATATTATTTTGATAATATATTATTTCAGTTTACTGACATAAAATTGATAACTGTATTGTGATTTATGACTGCATGCTATCAATATAAGACAAATAAATTATGAGAACACTCTGCCGATAGATTAGATAGTACTATTCTCAAGCCTAGTTTTATTTGTACCTAATAGAAAAAATCATGTGAATTTATTGTGTCGTTGCTAATTTTTATTCAAAGATATAAGTTTATTCTTCTTATCTAAAACGCAGACTTTACAACTCGAGTCACTACGAAACTTTGAATTATAAATCTTTTTTTATCTTCAATGTTATTCGGCCTTTATATCTTATTTTAACAAAATAACTTATATAGAAATAATTATACTTTAAGATAGCACTATTAATAATATAATATAAAATATATAACTCCCCACACCGACCTCGGTGACGGTGGCCGGTTTCATTGCCATCAAACCAGGCCAGCTACGTAGGAGTAATTTTATAGTGCCCAAGTGTGTGCGCAGTACAAGAGCACTCTCTCTTCCTTAACTCTCATAATCCAGTGGGACGGATTACTGACACGACTAGCGAGTGATCAGGTGCAGGTCCGACTTTTTACATGCCCATCCGACGCATGGATCATCTTTCTTATCAGATAATCAGGTAATCAGCCTGCATTGTCCTAACCAAACTTGGAAACAAAATTTTTTTCGTTGTTCCAATGCGGGAATCGAACCCACGACCTCCGAGTCGAGAGCCAATGCTCTAACCACTAGACCACAGAGGCTGTCAATAATTCCAATAATATAATAATACAATCTTAACGTATGTATAAATTATATAAGTTAACTAATACTTTCATCTAATCTTAAAATAAAGAATAAAAGACAATACGTTTATAAAACATTTTATTTTTTTCATATATAAATTTTCTATTTACATTTTTATTTTATTTACACTGGTTTGTAAAAAATATATACAATATGGTAGTTTTATGTCTATGGTAACTAATATCACGCGATTTTTTATATTTATTTGGTAGATCATGTGAAATGTAGTAAAAGTGTCCACCAGTCTAATTAAAAATATGAAAAATCTACTAAATATTTTTGTACATAGTATTTTATTTTAGATAACGATAGGTAAACTTGGAAATATATTTTGACTCAATAAATAGTGTTTCGGTGGAAATCACTGAAATGTATACAACACAAAATATTAATAAAACGAAAACTACTTTTTATACAAAAGTAAGTAGTACTGCTTAATCAACAAAGATATTACTAGATTCTGAGTTAGTGATAATAATCGTCTAAATATTTGAATCCCTTAGTTGCATGCTGTGCTAAAATACCGAGTTCAAAAATGAACTTTAATGTCATAAGAATTAGTTTTCGTTTAACAACAACTATCCAACTAAATTCAATGTGCGCAGTGCGGCACCAACTCGGGGTCTTCGCATGTCAGGCTCTGGTCGTCGAAAACCTTGCCCTCTCCGCACGTGATGAGTCGGGGGTTTCCCTCCACGCACGTGATCAGTCGGTGACAGTCTCCAGGCACGGGGAAGCGGGGGAATGGCCAGAACTTGGCAGACTGGGTGTTGGCTGGTACCTTGGTTGGGCACTTGAATCCGATGACGGCTGGAATAGGAAAATAATGGTTAATGTGGTTAGTAGTCTTGAAATTTTGGAGTCTTTATTGTATAGATCCGGGTCAGCCACTTATAACACCTGATGCTAATCCGTAGGCGAGTATTTGACACTCGTTTGGTATTGTTAGACTCACATTGTCCCAGTAAAGGTTCCAGACGAAGTTTATAGTTTTTATGAGAAAAAAAAAAGTAAAACATTTGTCACTCAATAGCAATATATTATATACCTTCAGTAACTTTGAATTTTATAACAAAAGGGTATAAGCTGACTAGGCTATTTGCTGTCATCCTCTCGTCGTAGACCAGGACGAGCTCAGAGGACTGTTGCTGGGCACGCCGAACGCACTCTTGATAAGCTGTTTCATGTGCGCGGTGGTGCACTCCGTGATGTCTGGATAGTTTGATGCCCATTTGTCTGCAATACATACCTTTAGGGTTACAGAAGGGCTGCAGCAGATCAAGCCAGTTGCAGCCGTGAATCCTCTCATCGTACACCAGGCCAGGCTTACAGAGCTCCTGCTCTGGCGCGTCGAACGCCCCCTTGATGCAGTTGGTGAAACAGCCCGGAAGGGCCTATCGGAGTAGTATTTGATGTGCATTCTGCTATATATCATACCTCTCTCTCACTCCACGCTGTCGGTATAGTTTGATGCACATTAGTCTGTAATACATACCTTCAGGGTTACAGAAGGGTACAAGCTGGTCAGGCCAGTTGCAGCCGTGGATCCTCTCGTCGTAGACCAGGCCGGGCTCGCAGGGCTGCTGCTCAGGTACGCCGAACGCGCACTTGATGTAGCTAGTGGAGCACTCCTCGCTATCGGGGTAGATACCGAACAGGTACTCGCAGCCGGGGGTCGAGTATGGGGTCACTGGAATTTTGATATTGTAACGGGTTATAATATGATTTGAATCGATATCGAATCGATAGATCGTGATTTTTTAAATCGAATTGGGGTTGGATCCGATAGAATTCTTAGTGCCTCTTTGGTTGGTTTAACTAGGAGACCAATGCAAGCTTCTTATTTAAATATCCCTACTTCCCTAATGAGACTACCTTCCTTGCAGTTGCTGATAGACCCTGGGAAAATCTGCCATCATTAGGGTGCATATAGGGTTTAGGGATTTTTATAAGTATGGGCTTGACTTCAGGGATTTTAGAATTTTGGGGATATCTAGTACCTAGTGGTAGCATGATGAGTGTCCTCTTAGTGAGACTACCTTCCTTGCAGTTACTGATAAATCCTGGGAAAATCGGGCGTCATTAAGGTGCCTATAGAGTATATTTTTTTAAGTTAAGACTTTTTATAAGTATGAAGTTTGAGCTTTACTTCAGGGATTTTAGAATTTTGGGGATGCCCTATCTAGTACCTAGTAATATCACCGTTAGTGTCCACGTGAAATCTATTTCACAATGATATGATTTTGGGTACAAACCAAAATCTTTTCAAATGAAGGCGGTACTCACAATCAGCCTTCCTCTCTCCGCACTCGACAGCCCAGTTGTAGTTGCAGTGGTTGTGCACGGCGCCCTTGCCGTCGAACAGCAGGCCGTTCTCGCACGTCTCCACCGTCAGCGTGCCGTTCGTGCACAGGAAGAACTGGTCGCAGTTCTCCGGATGTGCGTAGGTCTGAGGAGAGAGAAAGTTTATTATGGAGAACTAAAAAAAAAACAATTGTAAGTTGAATCTTACGCATTTTCGATCAGGGCACGTGACCTGTCGCGCGAGTTTAACAGTTTTACCTATCCCAAGAAAAGTGCACAGCGCCGCTAAAGAAGTATTTACTTCAATAATTGTGTAAGGGACATGTGGTGGGTCAGGTCATCACTTGGTCTCATCAGACCTACAGACAAGTAGGGCTACATAAACATTACACAACCAATGTACCATTACCCCTTTACTATTAAAAATATTTACACCACGGATAAGCTATAAAGTGTTGCTTTCATTGTCTGATACGTTGGAAAAACCACTTGACAGACATATACAACAGCATTAAATAGCTTATCCGTTGTGTAAATATTTCTATTAGTCAGGGGGTTAGACTTTATTTTGTTATGTATCCTATTTGTTTACATACTACTTTATTATAACCATTATACCTTTCAAAAACTGCTTAAATACCTACTTAAAGCTTAGTAGCATTTATAAGTAAAACCTACTTTGAGTTTATATTTGGTGGTTTATTACCGTTTCGAAAAAAATCTGTAACTTTTTTCGAAATGGTTTTGTAGTGTTTAAACTGGTAAATAATGAAATTAAATTGATAGTACATGTTGTGAAACAAGTTTTGACTAAGTTAGAAAAAGAAAGTAAACTAATTATGCCAAAGTGGGTACTCTAATTCATTTACCTAATAAAGTATTATACGCTGTTTTTCTGAAATACAATAAAATATCACCCAGTATTTGGCAGAAACTTGATTAATTTTCGTAATATTTATTGTTCCATGTTTGTTTCATGAACAAAAATATCTGTTATGTGATAAGGTTCGTACCTGAATGCCGTGTTGCTCCGGACAGCCTGGCCCATGTTGGAGAAGGATGCCTGCATGAGCTGGAAAAGAATAATAATTTTCATTAGACATTAGAATCAGAAACAAAATTTAGATCTATATCTATTAGGATTAGAAACACATATATACCGAAGTAACTTTTAATATACCCCGAACCCGACTGGGTAATGTTTTTCGCGCGTATCTTGTATATAATATGTATGTATTTTTGTAAATTCCCACGTATATTCCAAATGGATAGATGGATTTTGACACTTAAGGCGTCGTTAGATTTGTCTCAAAAACTCAAGTGCCTTTAAATAAATAGTATAAAGAAAAAATACAAAATGGCGGATTTTTGCGCTAAATTGTAAGTAGTTCAAAAATTTTTTTAACAATACTTATCTAGCGAATAGAGCTATCTATAAAATAAAGGAAATTAAAAGGAGATTTCAAAAATATACATATATGATATATTTAATCAAGCATAATTAGATACAAGCATATTATTTAAATCATTCGAATAAAATTGTAATCAATTCATTCAAATAGTCGTATTTTTGCTTTAAACTGACAAAATGTATGTTGGATAAACTAAAAAATCTAAAGTAAAATAAATATTTAAAAAAACAAGACTGCAAAAAATAGTCTGCAGTCGGGTTTATAATTTTTTTAATAATTATTAAAAAATATATAATAATACGTGAAGCAAAAATTTTTAATACAGTTTTATGAAAATCTTTCAGTACGGTTTCACGATTAAAAAAATAATGAAATAATAACTAATCATGTAAAATATTGGTGTAATGATACGGAACCCCTTCATGCGCGAGTTTTTTATTTATTCTAATAAGTCAGACTTTTCAACAACTTTTATACGCAATATTCACATCAACCGTGACGTTGGTTCATATTAGTTCACATTTACTGATTGCCAGCAATCTGCCAGCTACTCGTGCGTGTGATGTTCTAGGTTACAAGATAATTGTGGTGAAAATCAAAGTAATTACCAACAATTAATTAGTAAATTGTTTTAATTTGCAACAAATTTAGATAAAATTGGTTAATTTTTGGTGATTGTTACAGGTTTGATTAAGCGTTTTTGGTAATAGAATAGAGAAACCCAGAAAATTGTAAACATTGTAGATGGAGAACAGAAAATAATTGTAAACATAATATATTAGGTGGGGTAAAATGGATAAAGATAACGTGCACCATACAAAAGATATGCTCTACTTAGCTCAGAAAAAAAATTATTATCCTCTTGCGACCCCCTAAACACAAATGATGTTTCTATTATAATTGTGAAAGTTTGTGAGGATAAATTGATGGATGGATGTTTTTTAATCTTTAACGCAAAAACTACTGGACGAATTTCAATGAAATTTGGTATGTTAGTATTTTAGGTTATATTTTAAACATAGGTTACTTTTTATCCGGAAGAAGTACCTACAGTATTCCCGTGGAATACTATAATATCTTATAAACACGGGTGAAAAAGCTTATAATATATATTTTAAATTATGTGTGTTTAAAGTTCAGTTATTATACAGATATTTGATTTTCCAGAAATTTCTGGACTGTAAAGGCATGACGAGTTTGAAATGCGTGTGCGAACTGCAATAAATAATTTCAGTTTAACGACAGTGAATCTCATGTTCATAAAATCACTTTTCCAGTAGGTATTTTATTATGTTACTCGGAATACTCCTTCCTACATTTTATTTTAGCTAGGAAATGGCTTATAACTCTGAAGAAAAATAACCCGAAGAATCTTGTATTGCTTGGAGCTACGAGACTGAATATTTAATACTTAGATGTATTGTAATTCTTTTAAACACTTTGTTGTGGATGGATTTTTATGTTTCAGCTACTTTCCAGGAGTGGTAGTCACGGGAGGAAATGTTGGGAAAAAGAAAAGTGCACCGCGACACAATCCGTAAATGTTTAAGACAATATAATAAATAATATTCTCGTTAACATATTGTGTATGGGATTTGATATAAGGCATCTTAAGCGACATGTCACGTAGCGGTTCCCTATGTCTAGTCCTATCCATTTTAGATTTAGAACTTCGCCGTCAAAATTATCGAATGAATCTTGACTAAAGGCTCTGTAGAGTTAGCTCTACGATATATATTTTTGTGCTTAGTTCTTCCATTCTTTATTACGTCTTGACATTATCTTTGAAATCATCTCATTTTAAAAACAATTAATATAATAATATTATTACAAATAACAATAATTATCTCATAACACGTGTAATTTAAACCATTCGTTTTACATTACATTGTATATACAAAAACTACTGAACGGATTTCCATGAAATTTGGTATGGTAGTAGGTTAGTTCTAGATTAAAACAAAAGCTCATTGTTTTAAACACTTACGGATTTTGTCGCGGTGCACTTTTCTTTTGCCCGACGTTTCGGCTACTTTCCAGCAGCCGTGGTCACGGGAGGACTGAGGTGTCAGTTGTCCTATTTGTTGAAGTTGTTCAAACTACCCGAAGATTCTTCAATTATTATTTGTGTTCCGATCCACGCAAAACGTACTCACAGTATCTTGAAGCCGCGGTGTTTTTGACCTGAATTTTATTTTATTTATCACTGGATCCCAACTAGATGGCAGCACCCAGCCATCTTCTCGGTTAAAATTAGGGTGCTTTTTAATTTCTATAGCCCCTAGAATGATACGCGAGGCTATAGAAATTAAAAAGCACCCTAATTTTAACCGAGAAGATGGCTGGGTGCTGCCATCTAGTTGGGATCCAGTGATAAATAAAATAAAATTCAGGTCAAAAACACCGCGGCTTCAAGATACTGTGAGTACGTTTTGCGTGGATCGGAACACAAATAATAATTGAAGAATCTTCGGGTAGTTTGAACAACTTCAACAAATAGGACAACTGACACCTCAGTCCTCCCGTGACCATGGCTGCTGGAAAGTAGCCGACACGTCGGGCAAAAGAAAAGTGCACCGCGACAAAATCCGTAAGTGTTTAAAACAATGAACAATATTCGCGTAAACTTAAGAAATCAATATAAAACAAAAGCTACTTTTTATCCCGAAAAAGTACAGTTTTATCGTGGGATACTATGTTTACGCGGGCGGAGTCATGGGAAAAAGTTAGCCGTACATAACCTAAAAAACTAACAGTACATTTGTACAATCCTTCTTAGAAAATTAACTCATTATATAAATGTTTCATTCATAATAACATCTTTAGCGTCTATTATTTAATCAGTATCGCAACTTGGCCTAAAAACTTGACCAATTATTATTTTTACGTTGTCTAAAACACTTCACCTGTGTAGCTAGTTCATCAATAAATTAACAACTAACATTTTACAGCCGTCATAACCAACCGGTTTTATTCGCGTTGCGACGGAAAATTAAAGCTTGATTATAATGAATTATTGGAATTGGGCCATTTAGTTAATTTTTTGTATCAAAAGTGTCAGTTTAAAAACCTATAATGAATCTAGCTCTGAGTACTTAATGTCTAGTTACCTTAGGTGAGTTACTGTACTAATCATGAAAACCGACAAAGTCAAACTTAAAGTAAGCTCACACCGAGACCGCGACGCGACTCTGTATTTTTAAAATAGTTATTCAAATTAGAACTTCATTCAGTACACAAGATATATGCAGGGCTGTGCAGTTTAACATTCGAACTCATGCAATTAAATGTCTATCTCTTTGTGTAGTGAATAAAGTTTAATTTTGAATTGCTATCTTTTTTTTCTAAATTGCAGCGCCGCGTCGTATCGCGTCTTGCTGTGAACTGACGCTTATTCAAAGGTAGACGAAAATTTTAGATATTTGTACAAATTTCTCGCGAGTAATGAATGTCAACATTAAAATATGGCAAGTTTTTGATAAAATTAAATGCATTAAAATCTTTGTATGTGTTGTATGTGAGTATTTAGTGAGTATCTAGTGGTCTTAGTTACTGATCCCAAGATTTCATATCGCAGGGCTAGGGTGCCAAATGTGAAACAAGTATACTATAATTATTCACAAATGGATCAACTTTTACAGATTTAAATGCACTTCTGTTACAGAGTTTATCAGCAGAGCTATTTGTAAAATAAGTAGTGTTCACGTAAACATAGTCTTATGTTTACGTTAATACTTTTATTAAACAAGATAATATTAAACTAGAATACTAATTAAGGATAAACATAGCTACTTTATACATTCTATCATAGAACATTGAGCTAAAATTGTACCTACTTATACCATAGTATTTATTATGCTGTATCATGATTGACCATACTGTACCAATGACCATGTTACTTTTTATTTATTTTTTCTTTCATACATATTGTATTCTAGACATAAGCACGATATTGTACCATTTATATTGTAATTTTCTCATGTAAGTGGCTTTGGCCTTTTTTGAGAAATAAAGTTCTTTAAACCTAAACCTATTTACTTTGTGTATACGTTTTATCACAAATTATTACAACTCTGGGGAGTGCTTCATTGATATCCATACTAATATTAAAAATAGGAAAGTGTGTGTGTCTGTTTGTCCGTCTTTCACGCCAAAGCTACTTAACCGATTTAAATTAAATTTGGTACACAGATAGCCTAGAGCCTGAGAAAGGACATATGCTACTTTTTATTGTGGGGAAATCTACGGTTCCCGTGGGATACTTTAATAATAATAAATAATAATAATATCTATGGACGCTTCACACCACGTCAATCTGGCCCCATGCTAAGTATCCGAAGAACTTGTGTTACAGGTACCAGAAAACGGGAAGTATATTTTAATACTTTTATACTATACATATATTTAAGATTTTTATTATATTATACACATATTTAAGACACATCCATGACCCAGGAACACAGAAAAACTTTTTGTTCCTTCGGCAGGATTCGAACCTGCGACCCCCGGCTTGAGCACCAAAGCGCTGAACTGCTGAGCCACAGAGGTCGTCATTACACTTTATTTACAATTTCACGTAAAAACTACTAAACCGATTATCATGAAATTTTGCACAGATATAAAGTAGACCATGGGGAAGGATATAGGCTACTTTTTATTGCGGGACATAATATAACTTTTCCGTGGGTTACAGTACTTCCGCGGGCGAAGCCGCGGGCATCAACTAGTTATAGTTATATGAATGAAGTGTTTATTCCAGTATATTATGCAGTACTAGTTATGGTAATATGCAGGAGTTGAATGAATCAACATAGCAAGTTCATTAAAATTATTATTTGCTTTTTCTGTTAATAATCATACTTACATTAAGAGCATTGAATTAGAAAAAATAATGTACACCAAAACTCAATTTTTAATGAAATATACCAAAAGACGAGCAGACGGAGCCGTCCATGGACACTTACAACACCAAGGAGTCACACTTACAACTGGTATCGCGTACCTACTTGCGTCCCTGGTCCTTTAAATTTCCAAAACCTTGGGCCTCCGGTAACCTCATTCACTTGGCGAAACACAACGCAAGTTTTTGTGAGTATTACGTGGTATTTATCCGATTGAGTCAGCCTATTCGTGCTGAAGCATGGCTCTCCCATGTGAATCGTTTAATGGTGGTTAAATTTATTATGCCAATTAGGCAATCTTTATTTCTTGTTTTCAGCCTCTTCACATCACCTTAAAATTGATCTAAATAAATAAAATTACTCATCATCACATTTGAATTATTGCGCTCAGATTATTTGTAGCCTAAATACTACAAGCAAAATATTCTATTAATGTGGTCCCTACAACACTAATATTATTATTATGTAGAATTTATGTCAATATTAGACATAATTCAACAAACTTTACAGTGTTTTTTGCGCTATACATTTTTTAATATGCAAACAAAGTAATTAATATTATATCAATAAAAAACCCTCAATGAATAGAGTAACCGGGTTAAGTCGATGTTGATGACTCCGTACAATATGATGCAACAGACTCACGAGATCGCCCACTTTTACTTTCCATTAGGGTTACTGCTAATTACCAGTAAATACGCAGCGATTCTACGTCATGGTATTTAAACCTACGATATGCGGAAATCGGATTTATTTAAATTTTCTGCCCTGACTCACTCAAAATGTAACAAAGTAGTTTATTTATTGTGCTATCAGTGAATTTAATTATATTAAACATCAAATTGTCGATATGATGTTTCGTTCTAGTTAACAGAATCAGGCGTTACTTTGTCCATAGTTCGTTAGTAACTAACGAACTTTGTTCGCAGTTGTGGTGGTGGGTCTTGCATCTGAGTGCACGCATAAGCAGTGTGGGAGGAGGGAGGTGCGTTACGCATGCTTATGCGTGCACTCACACATTTGCTTGCAGATTGTGGGTATTATTTGGCGGAAAAACTGCTTAAAATAATCATATTAATTAATTGTATGCTATGGATTTCCGCAAAGTAACGCCTGATTCCATTAATTAATCTGCATGGTGGTATGGGACCTTGCACGATCTTGCTGACATTGTTGCTTGTGTGATGGTGGTGTTTGCACGATCTTGTTTCTGAGTGTACGCATGTAAGCAGTGTGGGAGGAGGGAGGTGCTTTACGCATTTTTATGCGTGCGCTCACATATTTGCTTGCAGGTTGTGGGTATTATTTCGCGGGATATTGCTAGATATAATATTAATTAATTTCTTTACGTGCTAACTTCTTGAATTTTTTGCTTTTTTAATGTAGCAAATTATACGGCGTGAGTACTGATAAACAACAAATTTTTGAGAAATTATTTTGATGTTTGAAACACATATTATTTTCTATTAGTTTAGGCTTTCCAGGATGGCTCAGTGTTCTTATTCTAAATAAACAGGATGTGATCATCTTGTTATTGCAAACATTTTTGAGGATCAAACCTAAATAATCATAAACTAGATTTGTTCTATAATGGTATACATGTTTTTGCATTATAAATTGCAGCGGATACACATGTGTGCACACACCCTCACTACGATCGTATGAAGTAATTCGCTCCAATCATTACGTTTAATTCAAGGTTGTTCCACGGCCGACTCTACTTTTTACAAATTGGACTCGTTTTTTAATTAGTATAGGTACGTATTATTAAAATGAATATTTCATATTACAATTAAGTAACTGAAAGTGTTATACAAGTGATTTAAATGTGTATTATGTTCATAATAATTAATTGAGGAATAAAATAAATTGTAGTTGGTTTTACAACTAAATAATACGCATTTAGTTTATTCATGCAATATACAAGAAAAAACGGCCAAGTGCAAATCGGACTTGTGCACGAAGAGTTCCGCACAAAACAGCAAAATATCTCGTTTCTTGTATGGGAGGTCTCCCTAAATATTTATTTTATTCTGTTTTTAGGGAACAGAAATACATCATATTATGTGAAAATTTCAACTCTCTAGCTAATACGTTTAAGGAGATACAGCCTGGTGACAGACGGACCGACAGACGGACGAACAGACAGAGAAGTCTCAGTAATATAGTCGTTTTTACCCTTTACTGAACTTTAAAAACTACAAACTAGTTTAAGGCTCGGCACAAATTGACTACTGTACCCGTTGCCTCAGTACCACCACTATTATTAAGTTGCCGCGACCGGCTACACCACGATACCACAGATTAAAGAAAGATGAACAAATAAACAGCTACATAGTTAGCTTTCGATTTGATTGCATTACGCTACTACTACATTACAAGCATAGTACGGTTTGTTCACGTTTGTGTGGAAAAATTATCGGCCGATGAAGAGGACTTCGAGGACGAGGAGGACAAAAATTTTAAATTTAAATCAATTTGGATTGTTCTATGAAAGCTGTTTCTCTGTACGAAAGTATATTTTCTACTCTGTGATGCGCGCTAGTAGTAGCAATGACTTGACAAAAATGACAGTTAAGTATTTTTTTTTAGAGACAGAGAGTAATTTTTTAAGTAAAAGTTTTTTTTTTAAGTTTTGTGTAATAAATATTGTTATATAATACATAATATTATGGTTCGTTAGATTAATTAATAATATTCACAAATATTTTAGGTCAAATTTCGCACATAACCCATGGACAGAACCACTCAGGAGGTTTCGTAAGTGACAAAGCGCTGGTAGAGCGTGTAGAGCAAATGAAAGTAGTCGTGCGGCGGGCGGCCTTCAGCCTGATAACAACTATCAAATCACTATTACTTTTATGGACCGCTTAAGATTTATTTAGAGACTTAATGAATAAACTCCCCACACCGATCTTGACGGTGGCCAGTTTCGTTGAAACCAGTACCCCAAGCAGGAACATTTTACGGTATCGTTACATGTACGTAAACGAGAAATATGAGGAATATTTTATGAAAATTTTAGTTACTCTTACGTCCGCTAGAGGCACTTTGATCGTTTTCATACAACATTTCTCGCTTCGGTACACGTAACGATACCGCAAAATGTTTTGCGGTATCGTTACGTGGGGTACAAGCCAGTTACGCAGGAGTAATTTTATAGTGCCCAAATGTGTGCGCAGTACACAAGAGCACTCTCTTTTCCTGTACTCTCGTAATCCAGTGGTATGGATAACCGAAATGACCGACGAGAGATGAGGCGCAGGTCCGACTTTTTACATGCCCTTCCGACGCATGGATCATCTTTCTTGTCAAACAATTCGGCGGCAACATTTTTTGTTGTTCCAATGCGGGAATCAAACCCACGACCGAGTCGAGAGCCAATGCTCTAACCATTACACCACGGGGGCTGTTGACTTATAATAAAGCTTATCAAAAGGATCAATTTAGCATAATATGAGAACTCACTGTTTTACTTAATAGAAGTAGCTCTAGAGGTCGTCAGATCAAAATTCGCCTGTATAATAAAGAATCCTACTATTTTATTTATTTATTTTATTTATTACATAAAGAGTATGTGAGTATGGATAGATGGATGGATGGCTGGATGGATGATTGTTACTCTTATACAAAAACTAATGAATGAACAATCGTTCAGTAGTTTCTTAAACTTCTACCATGCCAAATGGTTCCCTATTTTTTCGCATAAAATTATATGTCATAATTTTACTTGGCATAATTTCATTTGACCTAATAGTAGTTTCGCATAATATTCATTTGTCATAACTTTCTTAGCATAATTTTTTTTCGCATAATTACTAAAAGCATAATAATTGGTAGGCATACTTATTGTAAGGCATATATTTTTTTACGCATAATATTCATTAAGAATAATATTTTTATGCATAATATTAAAAAGCATAAATATATTTACGCATAATGATATTTAAGCATATTATTATATTTACGCATACATCTTTGTAGCATTTTTTTCACATATTAATGAATGATAAATTCTACTGGGTGTGCGAGTTAAGACGAAATAACAATTATAGTTGTAATTTTCGACTGATTACGAAATTAAACTCGGACAAAAAACACGAACTGCTATCTAAGAACATGTCGAGCTAATTATTTTAAACATGTTAGCGGCTTACGGGTGGCCCAAGGGCCACCCCGCCGCAACTTAACCTACTGTTACAGATGTTACACTAGGTATATGAGTGTAATACCTGCTTTTAATGTTTTATAATTATGCCTTTAATTACCTTAACTGTGTTTTCATTATGTCGTTCCATTTTATGCAAATTTGTGCCTTGTGACAGAATGTCTTGAATTTATTATGACAAAAAAATATGCCTAACGAGTTTATGCCGAAAAACAATTATGCCAAAGTATTATTATGACAAGAAAAATTATGCCTGACGAGTTATGCCTCATTAAATTAGGACAAACAATATTAGTCTAAATGATATTTATGCCTAATGATGTAGTATGCCAAGAAACCATTATGCCAAAGTATTATTATGCGTAGTAAAATTATGCCAAGTGATGTATGCCAAATGAAATTATGACAAATAAAATTATGCGAAAGAAGAGGATCCCTGCCAAATTTCACCAACATTGATATGGTATGGTAGTAGTTTAAGCTCTGTATTAATACATGGACACCTTTTTACCGGAAAAAAAATTGAAGTTCTTGTGTGATATTGAATTCACATGGGCAGAGCCGCAGGCTAAAGCTAGTAACAAAATAAATCTTGAATGCTTGAATATTTGAAAATTAAACGTACTATAAACAAATTCATCTACAAACATTATAATAATATTCACTAACTGAAATTGTTAAATAATATTTATGAGTTATGCGTGATCATGTAAATGAACTTACGATTTTTCTATTGTACTGCAAATTTGTATACAAACTAAACAAGAGATGTCGGTTGCACAAGTGCGGAAGAAAGACCGGTCGATGGTCGGTTGCGCAACCGCGGAGATGTTCTGCGAATAGAGTCCTCGCGAGTTACCTCCGTCTCAGTGAGTTATGTGGTTATAGGCTCTAAACGGAAATTGAATTTCACTTACATTCATTATATGACTCTGTGAACTCTTTGTTATATAGGACTGTAGTGTATGACTGTGTGTGTGAAAGTATAATTGATTGTCTCGTATGTCTGTGTATATTGTACGATATACCCCTATATTGGCTCGTCAACTCTCGGCCAGACACGCCAGTCCAACAGCTACACGATGACTAACTGACGTTTACTGTCAATGTCACCTGTGACGTCAATTCACGAGACAATGGCTGTGTTCCGCGGAAAATAGCGCTAACAAAAAAACGTAAGCAAAATGGCTACCGCTGGCATTAAATAAGCAAAATGTGGATTATGTTAGCAGTACTGAAGTTAGCAAACGTGATATGGCCGATAATCTGTTTTATTAGCGCTAGCAAGCGCTAATAAGCACTATTTTCCACGAAACACAGCCATTGTCTCGTATGTCTGTGTATATTGTACGATTTACCCCTATATTGGCTCGTCAACTCTCCGCCACATCCGCCAGTCTAACAGCTACATGATGACTAACTGACTTTTACTGTGAATGTCACCTGTGTCGTCAATTACGAGACAATCAATTATACCTTCACACACACATTCATACACTACAAGGACTAAAACTCAAAAGCGGTAGGGTATTTTTGAATGATATATAGTGTTCTATATTTATAGTAATTGCTATTGATGCTTTAAATATTGAAGTTAACGACATTTGTTATCTTTATTAATATTTTGATATTTGAGGTCATGTATTCGAATCCCACATAAATGAACAAAAAGTTTTCTGTGTTCCTGGGTCACAGAAAACTTTTTGTTTATTATCTATGTATAATTAGTATAATAAAATTCTCAAATAATAAATGTATAGTATAAAAGTATCCGACTAGTATTATAAATGTGAAAGTTTGGATGCATGTGTGGATGGATGTTTGTTCCTTTTTCACGCAAAAACTACTGAACGGATTTCAATGAAAATTGGTATGGTAGCAGTTTTGGTTCTGGATTAAAACATAGGCTACTTTTTATCCCGAAAAAGTACAGTGTTCCCGAGGGATACTATATTTACGCGGGCGGAGCCGCGGGCAACAGCTAGATGAATATACATATTTCCCGTTGTCTGGTCTTCGTAACAGTACGTAAAGTTCTTTGGGTACTCAGCACAGGGCCAGAATGACGTGGAGGAATGAACGTGGTCATGGATGTGCATGACCCAGGAACCTCGCTAAACTTTTTGTACCTTTTGCCCGGACTCAAACTCGCGACCTCCGGTTTGACCACTGAGGCCCAAAGTCGAATAGTTTAAATATGTAATTTAACGACAGTTAATGTTATCCTTATTAATATTTTTATTTTGCCGCAATCTTCTTCAATTCAAAAAAAAACTTTATTGATTAACGACCTAACAGTCATTATGAAATTTCGGTAACGATGATTTAACAATCATTAAAAAAAGTAAAATCATTATGAAATCCACGGTCATGGTAAATGAGCGAGCCGCGCGCGCGTTGAACTCTTTTGTACAATCGGATCGGTTTTTATACAGGCTGATCGTTTTAATTGCGATAATGAGTCGAGATGCGCGAGATAAGTGGAGATATTCGCCGTACGTGATTGTTTGATTGTAATCATATCCGTAACTAGACGTAATATTCATGATTTAATAATTAATTGTTAAAAATTATAATTATTAATTAAATATGTACTTAATGAATTGTTAATAATCATAATTATTAATTAATGTAGTTTTAATATTATGTTTTAATAAATTACTATACTTTTGCTACAATATCCGTTGATCCTTTTGGTTTTATAATATGCTTTGGTTTTGTGCAGGGGCGTAGCTACCGCCGTAACTGCTGTATCAATTATACGGGGCCCCCGGGCACGGGGGCCCCCAACGTGCATATGCAAAAATTAATGAAATCATTTTTTTATTTCACAAATGACAAAAGTAAAATAAAATCCATTTCTTTCTTTCCCGCGTAAAGCGTGTGTTCAAAAATTGGCAACACACTGCATCGGTTAGATAGATACGTATGATGAATAAATATTGCTTTTAATATTATGCAATTTTTTTCTTTTGTGAGAAATCTTTACCCTTGCTAAGGGTAAAGATTTCCAAACAAAATTTAATACGAGGCCCCGCCAAGGCACGTTACGCTTCTGGTTCTGTGTAAATGACAACATCGCACGAATGGAAAATGTTCAAGTAACGGCTAGGACCTTTACTAACCCCTTGACTTTAAACTCAGTGAAAGTAATACAGGTGTACTGGTTTCGTAATTTATCGAACAAAATACTCAATTAGTAAAATTATCTCGATAATGTATACGAAAGATTGTTTTATATATTTTATTTTTGTTCCTAGAAAATGTACAGCTCCTGAATTGAATGCTTGATTTTACTTTGTCTTTTACTATGTAGGTATTGAAATGTTGCCTAAAAAATTTACTATAATATTATTATCATTGTGAATGTGTTTGTTTCTTTGGTTGTTACACTTTCACGTAAAAACCACTAAACTTATCAACATGAAATTTGGCACAGATATAAAGTAGGTACTCGACGTGGACGACATAGACTACTTTTTATTTAATTAGATTTTCGTATTTTAATTCAACAATTTTTAAATTTAATTCGCAAACTATTATGATATTCGACACTACTTATATTTAAAAAACACGCAGTTTAAAAAAAATACTATCTAATCGAATAAAATGGTTACATATTTGCTTCGTGATCTCCATCTAGCCTTATTGAGCTTAGGGTCATTACCTATATATCATATACCTAGAAGGTAGCAGTGATGAAGCCTGGTTCTCCTTTATAGGGTAGCCATAAAATAGATACGGATTTGGATAACGGTCTCGAAAAGGTAAGAGGTAAGTGAAGCCAATAGAAATAGAGTTATAGGAACCCAAGGTAGGTATGCAGTGAGCATTAGTATAAATGTATGTTATTAAATAATGAATTCAATAAAGCTATTAGGTAGACAGTAGTTGGCAAAATTAAAACAATTTAAACATAGCCTTGACGGTTCCGGCCCCTTTCCAATAGCATTGGCCGACCGAACTGAGGAAACCGACACACACAACTATTATATCAAATAATAATTAAAAAATAATGTAATTCATAAAAAATAAAATGCATTATATTTTGTAGTTACTGTTAGTTAGGCGTTACGAAAATTATATTATACAAATACACTTGGAAAGCAAAATATTAATAATGTAATTGTCTTCTTTACGTTTCATTACAATTGAAAAGGTGTTAAATTGATAAATTATCCCACCCACGGAAGCCCACGACCGGCTACCCCTTCGATACCATTACTTGGCGAAATACAACGTAAGCAACGCCATGTCTGCGACGCAGTGGCGAAGAATATAATTATTATATTACTAACGTAGCATTGGTATATTTCCTACATTGCCGACACGATCTTGCCAAAGCATGGCTGTCCCTATAATAACTCCCCCACATCGATTTCGGTGACGGTGGTCGGTTTCGTTGAAACCAGGCCAGTTACGCAGGAGTAATTTTATAGTGCCCAAGTGTGTGCGCAGTACACAAGAGCACTCTCTCTGCCTTTACTCTCATAATCCATTGGGACGGTTAACACGACTAGCGAGAGATTAGGCGCAGGTCCGACTTTTTACATGCCCATCCGACACATGGATCATCTTTCTTGTCAAACAATCAGGTGATCGGCCCGCTTTGTCCTAACCAAACTTGGAAACAACTTTTTTTTTGATGTTCCAATGCGGGAATCAAACCCACGACCTCCGAGTTGAGAGCCAATGGTCTAACCACTAGATCACGGAGGCTGTCCCTATATTGATAGCTTTATCAATGTTTGATTTCTTCAAACGCGAATAATTTTTGTCGGTTTTCTACGAGGATGTACTCCAACATCATCGTAGAAAACCGATAAAAATTAAGTAACGGCAATTTTAATCGTGACGATTCATCTATACATCTATATTCTATACATCTATACATCTATACATCTATCTATACAGATAAATATAATTGAAGTGTCTGTTTGTAATTTCAAATTAACAGCTTTTCACTTAATGCATATGGAAGTATATTCGATACTTACGATAAAATATCAGTTTTTAAAATTTTTGTCTGTCCGTCTGTCTGTCTGTCTGTCTGTCTGTCTGTTTGTTCCGGCTAAACTCTGAAACGGCTGGACCGATTTTCACGGGACTTTCACTGGGACATAGCTGATGTTATAAGGTCTAATATAGCCTACTTTTATTTTAGGGTTCCGTTTAAAAAAGTGTTCCCTTTCCGTTAGTTGCGGGCATCAGCTAGTTTATCATAAGAATCATATGTCATTTTTATTTTCTTTATTTAATCACCCTATATCAAGATCACTCTGTGGTCAAAATTCGCCAATAATTATTCATATTATATAATCTTTAATTTTGAACTTTAAAGGGTTCTTATGACTCTTAGATATAAAAATTAATAAAAAAAATGAACAAATTGACAAACATCAACGTGTAACAAAGTTGTATCCACTAAACGCGTGTGTGTTAGTAATCTGTGGTAGTGTGAGTTGTTGTTATTTTTACAATTTTTATGTTTTTCTGAACATTAATGAAAAAAAAATAGCTTTCTACAAACCTTCCTCCACATAAACCGTAACCTTGACTAAATTCATACTCCTCCGGTGCACAATTCTCGTAAAACTGTACTAAATTTTTTGCTTCAATTAAGAGTATAAATATAAAAAAAGGAAAATATTATAATGCGTTCCATTCGCTTTCACAAAGTTTAGTCTAAATTAAAGGTTATTAGTTAACCTGTTATCATTTTACTCTATATTTACACTGTTAGTACAATAAGGTGTTTACTGCAATCGTTACAAATACTTGGTGTCGGTAAACCCTTTCCAATGTTAGCCAATGGTGAATAACTTTAGCCCAATATTCAGTTAAGTAATTTATTAATTAGCCTTAGCCTTCAGTAAAATTGATCGAGTATCATGTCCAGGTAGCGAAATTGTATAATGATTGAGAATTAGCTTTAATATAAATGCGGTACTTATTCAATATTTTGCCTTGTTTTCCAAAGTACAATTCATTAATATACGTTCTTACTAATATATATAATTATATATACTAATTTTCTTTTCTTTCTTCTTCTTTCTTATGTATTAAAAATGAATTGCTGTTCGTTAAACTCGCTAAAACTCAAGAACTGCTGGACCGATTTGGCTAATTTTGATCTTAAAATAATCGTACCAGTTCAGGGAAGTTTAAACGGTGAGAAATTTCAGTTCATAGTTAAGGCAGAACAACGTTTGCCGGGACAGCTAGTAATATAATAAAGTGGAAAAGTTGGTTTGTTTGTTTGTTTGCATTAAATAGGCTTCGAAACTACTGAGCCGATTTTGATGAAGTTTGGCACAGATGTAGAGTAGACCACGGGAAAGGACGTAGGCTACTTTTTATTGCGAAAAAATTTACGGTTTCTGCGAAATTGACAATGTCGCGGGCAACGTCTAGTCAAATAATATTTAAGAAACACTTTGAACCTTCAAACACAAAAGTTATGTGATAATAACCTCTCACCCTAGGTCATTCAGACGCCGCTATTGGCTCCATCTGGGGCGCCAACGGTTTCAACGTAACCCTCGGTGTGGGATATATTTTTTATGAAATAAGGGGCAAACCAGCAGACGGATTAGCTGATGGAAAGCGATTACTGCACGAGCGGTAAAATACATTAGCGATGTAAATACAACACCAAAAGTTCCTTTCTTTCTACTGACAAGCAGTTGTTGAAAGCATAGGAATACCTATAACCGGTAGATGATAATATTATGATTATCACAGAGAAAATTCTTGAGATAGCAGCGTCAATTAATAATAATATACTTATAGAACTTGTCTATCGAGATTAAAATAACGATCACATAATTATTATTTACTGTCGTCTTTATTTAAAAACATAATAACACCAGCGAATACGATGATATTGAATATGATGGTATTGAACAATAAGCAAATATGATGAATATTGAATAATATTGAAGACCATTTATTGATATGATGCTAAACTTAACCTGATCACCATCATCGCTCATTTAGAAACAACAGTGAGGGTCCTCTAAAAATCAAATCTTTCCGCCAGCCAGTAGTGTTATTGAATAGGATAGGTGACTGATTTTTTATTGCATAAATGAATAGTACTCTAAAATATGACTCTCAAAAGAAACAGCATAATAAAATCAATATTTTCATAGGTAGGTACAGCAAATTCAAATTAAAAATTCTTATTCAAAAAAAATTATAAAAGCATGGCCAGTAGTTTAGAGCTTGGCTCTCGACTTTGGAGGTCGTGGGTTCAATTCCTGCGTTGAAACAATGAAAAATATTGTTTTCAAGACAGGTTAGGATAATGCAGAGTTGATCACCTGATTGTCTGACAAGAAATAATCCATGCGTCGGATGGGCATGTAAAAAGTCGCCTGATTTCTCGCCATTCATATCGGTCGTCCGGATTATGAGAGTCTTTACACTCAGAAGGTGTTCTTTTGGACTGCGCACATACTTGGTCACTATAAAATAACTCCTGCGCAGCAGTCAACGAATACGGCCACCGCCACCTACTCCAAATTCGATATGATATTATTTTGACTTGCCCTCCAATTTGGAAGCAATTTTAAAGACCAGGGCCTCTAGTCAAGATACATTCGATAATTTCGACGGCGAAGTTCGAAAACAAAATGTATGGGATTTGACATAAGGCATCGCAAGCGACATGTCACTTAACGATGACGTATGTCAAATCCTATACATTTTGTTTTCGAACGTCGCCATCGAATGCATCTTGACTAGAGGCCCTGTTCTTATCTTTGGCATAAACTGTCGGTTTTGCCGGCCCTAATATAAACAGCGAACTAACTCAGATTTTTCCACTAGTGACTAGTTTATCTATTGCATTTAAATATATACAGTAATAACAATTGACATAAATTGAACTAGAGCAATGCTGCGTTTAATGAATTATATAAAGTTATGGGGAAACCATTGACATGATTTAGTTGTAGACTGCTCGAAACTGCCGATAACCATTATGATGGTCGTTCAATAAAGGTCAGTATGCCGGAAGGTGTGTTATATAAATGTATGCTAAAAACTTATGTTTTTTTATAAAATTAGGAGACAAACGAGTAAACGTATCACCTAATGGAAAGCGATTACTGTCGCCCATGAATATCCGCAATATCAGAAAACTTGCAAGTGCGTTGCCGGTATCTTTGTACAATTTGCTGTACAATTAAAATTACTTGTTAAAGTAATAGTATGCTTTGAATTAATTTGGTAATTAAGTTTTTGAATTAAATGACTTAATCTGTAAAATTTTTACAAATTGAATAAACATAAAAATACAGCATGTTTATGTTGTAGGATGGATGAGGGCTGCCCAAGATCGGGATGGTTGGCGCTCATTGGGGGAGGCCTACGTTCAGCAGTGGACCGCGATAGGCTGATGATGATGATGATGATGATGATGTTTATGTTATAACCTAAAAATAAAGTGTCGTGTCTATGTTTGACCTTAAAATAACAAACAAAGTACTTTAAACTTTATCTGTATGTCATGAAAACACGCTCTTTATTATGTTTTACACGATATATCGTGTTAATAATAAAGAGCTTTCAAAGCTTGACTAAGTTGTAAAACTTAGAAACAATACCTTCTAGACAAGGACACGTGCCTAACTTATTTCTGTCCTTTTGTCATTGACTAAACTTATTCTTTGCAGTTATTTAACCTCAGATATAAGTATAGAAAACTAACAATACTACTTTCATAAATTTATGTTGTTCAAGGCGAAAAAATACCTAATGTTATAAATACTGGAAATAACTAATCAATCTAGTTGGATAATAATTACAACTTTATAGTTCGTTGATTAGGAATTTGCGGCCGTTTTCACGTTAATTAGGAAAACAGGTCTATCTGGATATATTATTGGTATTTTTGTAATTTGAATATGACAATATATAAATTAATATTTTGGTAACATTTAGTGTTTTAATGGTTATTTATCAGGTATAAGCAGCATTTACGAATGTTTACTTGGCTTTGAAGTCATTTGAGCGCAATGAAAAAACGGACTCAAGTGTTTGAAATGTTTGGTAAACTTAACTAAACTTAACTCTAACATTTATATGTTAGCTACCATTAAGGCTTCAATGTAAAGTAGAGCTGTATACAAAGTAACAGGCTCGAATTAGTATCGTTTGAAAATAGAATGGATAAACTATATCGGTGAACTGGTTACAAAAATTAGTGCGCGTGACCTCTAAACATTATTTTTAGGAGGTTACATTACACAATTATTTTATTTTAAAAAAAATTATGTATCAATATTGTTTTGCTGTTATTTATTTAGGTTAAGTGTATAAATTGCTCTTACCAAACGCTATGCAGGCGGCAAAAATCGCGAAGTGTACACTTGTCATGGTCGGACGTTCGCGCGTGTACGACAACCCGGCAACACTGGCGGTTGCGCGCAACCGTGCCGACCGCGTCGCAAGTCGCAACCTTTACATTTTATGTGTAGTGCAGGCTTACTTTTACATCCATTATCAAAGTCACGTGAGCTTTTCTAAGGTATGAAACGGGGATCTACGATAGAAATTAAAAAGTATAATAATATAATAAGGATATTAAGGTAGACTAGGAAGTTAGTTGGATGAACAGTACCTGGGTAAACGAGCTTTGCATTTCTGATGAATTTAAAATACATACGCATTACGCATACTGCCAACCGGATTGACATAATTGAGTCGAAGTTTTGATATATTGTTGCAGGAAGAAAGAAAAACATATAGATAATATAGCTTAAAAATGCGCAGTTTCTCAGGGATAAGAACTAGCTAGATCGAATTTTCTCCTTCAAAACTATCTGCATTCATGATAATACTTGTAGCCGTTTTCGAGAAACCGACAGATGGCTGGCTGAAATGTGGAAATAAAAATTTATTTTCATATTTCTTATACGTTAAATGAGACAATTCTGTATATATTATTATACTATTATGAAACAATTATGTATAATAATATATACAGAATTGTCTCATTTAACGTATAAGAAATATGAAAATAAATTTTTATTTCCACATTTCAGCCAGCCATCTGGAGTTGCCTTGCAGCTCTTTTATGTAGAAATTATTTGGCATGCCGTCATGTTATATTGTGACGTAAAGTTCACGTTTTTGTTCTAATTCTTAGCCGCCTCATGAGAAGCTTCGCGTCCATAACAAAGTCATGACTATAAATATAGCCGCGAGTTCAAGTCACCTATTACGAAATCGTCCATATGTCTCGCGTGCCCGGGGCGCTAATATGCCGCACGACAGCACGACAATGTACCGAACATTTTAGCTGCCCTGACACGACTACTAATTTTAGGCAGACATGCTGACTACTGCTATGTGTAATTTATCTGGAGTTTTCTGCACTGTCTGCACTAGCTGTTGCCCGCGGCTCTGCCCGCGTAAATATAGTATCCCTCGGGAACACCACTTTTTCGGGATAAAAAGCAGCCTATATTTTAATCCAGGGCCTTAACTACTACCATACCAAATTTCATCGAAATCCGTTCAGTAATTTTTGCGTGAAAGAGCAACAAACATCCATCGTTACAAACTTTCACATTTATAATATTATAGTAGGATTTTGTATAGATTTTTTTTAGGAATGAATAGTACTGAAGCATGTAGTTTTATTTAGCAAAAGCTCATTTTTATTTCGCTAATTGAGAATTAGAGTAACCGTTAGATTGACAGTTACTATGGGAAAATTTAACTATCGTTTTAGTATATGACCTTTCCTGAACTTCCACAAAATTTCGAGATCAAAATTAGCCAAATCGGTTCAGGCGTTCTCGAGTTTCAGCGAGACAAATAGACTGGACCTGTTTGGGTCATAATAATATAGTAGTGACTGAAAATGGTTTCAATCTTAACAATAGCTTCATGTTTTTAATCGTAAATGTTTTTATTTCTTCAGAATAATAGAAGTATAATTAAATATACATAATTTTGAAATCAACTAATCTACAGAAGAACAGAAGACTAAATACTAAAAACCCGATTATATAAAGTATCGATTCAGCGTGGCTTCCGCAATGTTTTCTGATAATTAACTTTAACCGCCAACTACTCAAGTTTTCCTACAATGAGTGGCACTCAAGCCACGTGATGTTCCTGTCATTTTGCCAAGCAGACATGTATCTACTGTCACAGATATGTAAAATAAGTAGCACTTAACTATAAGGAGGATTTGATTATTCAACCGTAAATGTAAATTGAGCTTACGAGCGTTCCTAGTGAACCTAATGCAAACATTAACCTAGGAAATATCCTCAGTTGTAGAAATGTCAAATTTTATTAACATTAATTATTGCCCGCGGCTTCGGCCGCATGAAATTGGATTTTAAACTTTCATCCCCTATTTCACTAACCTAGGGACTGAATTTCATAAAACGCTGAAATACTTAACTCGTTACGTTGCTAAAATTTTAGTAAGGATCCCTAACCTTTTCTAGCAATAAATATAGCCTATGTCACTCAGGGTGAATGTAGCTTTCTAATTGTGAAAGAATTTTTAAAATCGGCACAGTAGTTTTCGAGTTTATTCATTACAAATATACACACACACAAAAATACAAATCTTTCCTCTTTATAATATTAGTGTAGATAAATATTATAATTATACCTATATATATATATATATATATATATATATATATATATATATATATATATATATATATATATATATATATATATATATATATATATATATATATATATATATATATATATATATATATATATATATATATATATATTTATTTATTTATTTCAGGTACAGGTAGGTATGAGGTAGACGTATGACTAGTTCGTCATATAACATATTATTAGCGCTCGTCGTTCTGTATGTAAGTGGAACTCCTTATTTAGACAGCCACTTCGTACTTCCAGTTCGTTATAACTTACGTTACACAACTGGAAGTGCTATACTCGGTTCGTGACTAGATTGTTCTTATCAGTACATCTGTTAGGCTTAGATTCTGAAAGGCTAAGCATCAGTTCACCCCGAGACGTGACGCCGTGCGCACATTTTAAGATAACTATTCAAATTTGAACTTTATTTACTACATACAATAGTGGCGTGGGGTTCCTATAACTCCATTCCTATCGGATTCACTTACTGCTTACCTCTTGCAGACCCTCATCCAAATCCCTAGCTATTATACAGACTAGGTCTGCTCTTTGAAGGAGAACCAGCCTTCGTCACTGACATACTGTTTTTATTGTGGGAGTGCCACGCTTCGGCAGGAATGGGCCGGCTCGACCGGATAAATACCACGGCCTCACAGAAAAGCGACGTGAAATAACACTTGCGTTGTTTCGCCGAGTGAGTGAGGTAACCGGAGGCCCAAGGGGGGTATTGGGGAATTAAAGACCAAGAACGCAAGTCGCAACACCGGAGGAGTTACAAGTATAACTCCTCTGGCGTTGCGAGTGTCCATGGGCGGCGGTAATCGCTTACCATCAGGCGATCCGTCTGCTCGTTTCCTGATTCATTTAATAAATAAAAAAAAAAACATACAATGATACACGTTTCATTGCATGGTTCTAATAAAGTTAAATTTTGAATCGCTATCTTATAAAGTGCGCGCCGTGTCACCTCTCGGTGTGTGATGACCTTGAGATTTAAGATACGTCTTTATCATCATCATCTGACTACCTTTTATACAGTAAAATGGGGGGATGGGTGAATTGAATTGAATTCTAGGGGGTAATTGGGACTAAACCAGGAAAGTTTTTGCGACCTTATTAGTCCTATTTTTAAACTTTGTAACATTTCCTTATATTCTGGTAATATTGAGTGGTCCTCTCATAAAAAAATAATAAAAAAAATTACAATAACGTACGTTTTTTGCTCTCTATCTTTATGCAAATAAATCCCTGCAAAATGCGCAAAAACAACTTAAATGCGAGAAAATATTGTAAAGACTATCTACACGCTTACGTCTGTTCTTGAACTATAGTGTCTATGTTACGGGCAACGTGATTAACTGGGCATTATTAATAAGGACCGGGCATTATTAATAATGCCCAAGAGCGTCGGGCAAAGTGATTAATTTATCACTTCGACCGGCCATTATTAATAATGCCCGACGGCCCGTGGTCCATGTGATAAGTCAGTGTTTGAGATAGCTTGAATTTATCACTTGGACCGGGCAGTATGTATAATTCCCTATTTGTAGCCGAGCAATGTGATAAATTGGGCCGCAGCCGTGCCTTGCAACATGCGAGGGGCGCGTACGTGCGGGGGAGGGCCGCGCGCGCACGCAGCGACGTATTAGTTAATATAATTGCTATTATTATATCTGTAGAAAAAACTTTACAAACTAGGAACTAAGCACGGTTTATTGTTTGTAAAGAAAAGTTCATTTTGGTCAACGACGTTCACAAAGTTGATATTACTCTTCGACAATGTGCTCGAAGAGACTCTCATTTTGAAGGAGAAGGCTTTAGTAAAAAGTAGTCTTTCGGTTAATAAGTAGCGTATGTATTAATCCTATCAAAAACATAAATGTGAAATGAGAGCCAAGTTCAATAGTATGATATATGCCTTGGTAACAACCAAAAAGTCAACAGACTTGAACGACAAAAGAAGTGAGATCTAAATGGGTGCCAAGTTCAATGGTCAGTTCTGAAATTTATTTATAATAACATAAAATATCATTTCTTCTTATAAGTAAGGATAATATATTGTAGCCTATGGTCTGACTTGGCTAGTTTTCATATACGAATACTTAGTATAGATTCCCATACAACCGTATAGGCCATAACGTGCAGATCAATTTTCATAACCTTTTTGCAAAAATCGTTTTCAAGATGAGCCTAAATGTTTTGAAGGAAATATATATTATATAAGATAATAAATTAAATACTAAAATTATTATTAAATAATATTTATTCTAAATTATTAAATACAATTACGCCTTCTTAGGAACTTTGCTCTTCTCCAATGGCTGTCCTTCAAAGTAGTTTTCACTGCAAAAATAAAGTCATATTAATACATTTTTACAAAACACTAGTAGTCCCGACACACGTTGTTTTATCTACTACTCTACTGAGGTTGGCCGATTTTTTAAAATATTCTCTGAACTATGACAATTATTTCAAGAAGTGGTCCGTAATACTCGACTTTTAAAAGTGCGCTAGTCAACCGCTCGAACTCAGTGCGGCGCGAAAATGCTTGTTTTTTCACCTAACATCGGGGACAAAAGGATAATATACCCACAAAATAGTAATCTTATAAGAGAAGCAATAGTACACACATACTGCTTTGTAAAGTATTTTTAAAAAGGCGTCCTCAAATTACGCAAATCAACACTCAGCTGTTGGTGTTTTATAAAAAAAACCATGTAATATTATTGTCTAAAGTAAAGTTATCTCAACAGCTGAATAATAAAACTGTGTCGCTATGTACTTGCTTTTTTATTTTCATTCTTCGTTTGATAGATAGAATTACAGTCGTATTGAAAAATGTGTTATGTGTATTTATTTGTCAAGATTGCCTACTTCAAACGTTAGAGAAAGTATGCCGGGATGAAAAGCAGCCAGCGCTTTAACGTGATCTAATATATCTCTGTATCAAATTTGATCAAAATAAGATGCGTGGTTTAGGCGTGAATGCGTAATAGACAGACTAACTTTTGCTCTTTTTAAAATTAGTATGGTTTGGATTAACCTTTGCCCGTGACTTCACTTATGTAAAAGTAAAATCTACTCTCCCTATCCTCAGTGGGTTAGGTATCCAAGTTCATAGGCGTTCTTAGTGAGGTCCGTGGCCTAGTAGTGGGCCTAGAGAGTGCAAGTTCGAATCCCAGGTTGTACCAATGAAGCTTTTTCAGGTCTCAAGTACATTATACGGACGTTCTAACAGTGATGAAAAACATAGTGAGGAAACCCGCACATGGGTGGCCCCAGACGTCAGACCAGTCATTCCTCTGGACTAGGCTGATTATGTTGCGAGAATGCCGTATGTACTTGGGCAATCATACGACATTTAAAAACCAACTGTCCTAGGCCAACAGTATTTCAAGAGTGGTTACTTCGCTCGGAGAATACTGTATAAATCATCAATTAACGGATGAAAAGGTCTAAGGCATCCTTACCATCCAGGCACCTTCTCGGGCTCGTCACACATGAACGTGTCCTCGTTGTACACCTTGCCGGAGGGGCAGCTGCCCTTCTGGGGCTGGACTCCGTTGCGGCAGATGTAGAACTTCTGGCAGTCCTCGGGGTGCGGGTAGGTGGGGTGGGGTAGGGCACGACCGTTGGGGCCGGTCACCTCGCCTTCGGGGCAGGAGAAACCGTCGTCTAGGACATCTGAAGTAGGATAAACATACATTATGTAACTAAAACAAATAAGTACAATGTCGGTCGAAATAGGCAAGCGGACAATTTTTTTTTATTACATAAATTAATAGTACTCTTAAATATGAGTAACTTCTCAGAAGAAACCGTATATCAAAAGTCAACATTTTCAAAGGTACAGCGATTTGCATACAAAATTTCGCGAGTCTCGCTCCAGTACCAAAAAAAATTTTTTTTTTGCGAAATTGGTAAACAAAACATACATCATTAGTTTACTTACATCATATACAAAAACATTCATTATGGTAAGTATGAACTTAAACGCACAAATATCGGAGATATTTACAAATATATTCCTGCGGCCGTATACTTCATATACTACTTCATACACCATAACCTACAAGTGACGTCATTTGTAGGTGGACTTTAGTATGGAGCGTTTTTAATAGACTTGCGAAATTTTGTATACAAATCGCTGTACCATTGAAAATATTGAATTTTGATATACGGTTTTTTCTGAGAAGTTACTCATATTTATGAGTACTATTCATTTATGAAATAAAAAAAAAAAAGTCCGGTTGCCTATTATTACGAAACGTCACACTTTTTGGAGTTTATTGGAGTTTACTCCTTAAGAAACGATTTGAGTTATAAGGCCCGGTACGGAAATTTTATGAGGAGTAAAATCAAGTGTAACACGAAAAGTTGAGGCGTTACGTAGAAAGAGACAAACATATTCTATGTACTTATGACTAATGTTATATAGATTAAATTACAACATTGTAAAATATTGTAATGTAATGTAAAAAAAACCACATTTATGCAATTTTATAACAAAAATAATAAGGGTAAGGATTTGTGCATAAAGTATGACAAAAGTAACATAAGTGAATCACATATTGTAAAGTTTTTAGGAGTTCATTTTGATAATAATCTATCGTGGAAGACACATGTTGAAATAACCTGCAAAAAAATTAATCAATATGTGTATGTTCTTAGACGCTTACAAGAAACGGCCTGCGCAAAAACAGCATTAACTGCATACCATGCGTTTGTGGTGTCTGCACTCAGATATGGACTGATAGTATGGGGCAACTCGGTAGATATATCACGGTTATTTATTGGACAGAAAAAATGTATTAGGGCTATTTGTGGAGCTAAACCCATGGATTCATGTCGACCATTATTTAAAAAATTAAAAATACTTACATTAACCTGTTTGTACATTTTTGAAATAAGCATGTTTGTTCGGAAGTATATGTCAGAATTTTACACCAAAAAAGTTACGGTAATAAATAGGAATACCAGATATCCTAACAAGTTAGTACTCCCACCTGCAAAAACAACATTTCTCAGTAAGAGTTGCTACTGTATGTCGATAAAAATATATAATAAATTGCCTAATGACATAACAGAACTCCCTTACGACATATTATTTAAAAAAAGATTGTACAATTGGCTTGTTGACAAATGTTATTACAATTTAAATGAATTCTTTTGACATACCTTTATATACTGTAAATCTAAAATAAATAAAATTGACATATTAACTAAAAATTGACATTTCTTCTTAATTTTAATCAACGTAACATGACATGACATGCTTTATTTATTTTATGGTTTGACATTTGGTTAAAATATAATAATTAGGTACATTGATTGGAATGTGTTAAATTTAATGAATTTTAATTTATTGTTATGTGTTTAAATAATTTTAAAAAATCATAAAGGTATATTTAGGTAATTATCATTTTAATTAATTTCTGACTAATGATGATATTATTATTGAATCGCAGTAGACGCGGTAATTTTAATCAATTCTGTGTAATGAAATAAGTTAATTTTAATATAATAATTGTATGGCTTAATTTATATTCATGTAATAATATATTTGCATGTCAGTATATGACTAAACATTTGTGACTAAAATAAATATGTAACACCTTTGTACCTACAATGTTTTATGCAAATAAAGAATCTATTTAATCTATTTAATCTATTTTTTGAAAAGAACAATTTTCCCATCTTTTTGCTAAAAGGTGGCCCCGTGCGAGTTTCTTACGCCGGTTCTTCTCGCCGGGCTAGTTTCCGAACCGGTGGTAGGCATCATGTAGGACAATTCTATAAGTGTTATATTATAACCTACATGGAAATAAAAATTTTGAGTTTGAGTTTGAGTTTTTATATATATCTTTACGATTGAACGTGCAAAAGAATGAGATGGAATACATTACACAGCGTATTACGATTTACGACCCATTTCTATTTTTTAATCTAAATATGTTCGAATTTGTTCATTTACAGTCATAGACGTGTGCCTCATGTTGAGGCAAAAAGTGTCTCCAGTAAAATGGCCCCAATTTTTAAAATTGGGGGCCATTTTGAAATTCGAAGTATGGTGAAAACAAGATGGCTGACATTTAAGTTATGGTGAAAACCAAGATGGCGTAACTTTTTCTTGTATGATTTTTTTTTAATGCTAAATGTACGTGAATATAGCCTATCTTGAGTTGAAATCTTTGTTCACAGTCCTGAAACCAGCTCGTTATTTCTTTTTAATTTATAGACCATTAATAAATTTATTAGGTCTTTCTATAGTCTTTCAGCTACCTTTCATTCGTTAAATAAATCACTGAACTGGGGATTTAACAATTAAGTAGGTATGTATATTGGTTTAGGTTTACATTCTATTGAAACTGCACACGAAATTACCTACTTTAAGGTAGGCGATATTATTACCGTATATTATTATTTTATAACAGCCTCCGTGGTCTAGTGGTTAGAGCATTGGCTCTTGACTCGGAGGTCGTGGGTTCGATTCCCGCATTGGAACAACAAAAAATGTTATTTCCAAGTTTGGTTAGGACAATGCAGGCTGATCACCTGATTGTCTGACAAGAAAGATGATCCATGCGTCGGATGGGCATGTAAAAAGTCGGACCTGCGCCTGATCTCTCACCAGTCGTGTCGGTTATCCGTCCCACTGGATTATGAGAGTAAAGGAAGAGAGAGTGCTCTTGTGTACTGCACACACACTTGGGCACTATAAAAAAAATTACTCCTGCGTAACTGGCTTGGTTTCAATGAAACCTGCCACCGACACCGAGATCGGTGTGGGGAGTTATTATTATAATTTTGTAACATACTTTATTTAATACGCTTCTATTTAAGTAATATAAATAATCGGAATAATTACAGATATATGTCTGTTTCTCTTATCATTTTAGAAGATACGTTCATATCCTCTTTTTCTATTCGATATATATTATAATTATTATCGTTTGTAAAGAGGAAACTCCAGTCGTGCGTCGGAGGTGACACACACACACACTTTTTTTTTAACCGACTTCCAAAAAAAGGAGGCGGTTATACCCTCGGCTGTATATATTTTTTGTATGTTCGACGATAATTCCGCCGTCTGTGGACCGATTTTCAAAATTTTTTTTTTTAATTAAAGGGTATAATCCCAAATTGGTCCCATTTTCAAAAAAGTGGTGATCTGATGATGGGATCCATAAGGAATCGAGGGATCTCCTCGAAATTTATATACATATGTGATAATTTCGAAGTACCTATCGAAGTGCTACCAAAAAGTAAGATTTTGCTCCAAATACCCAAATACCGATATTTGGAGCAAAATCTTACTTTTTGGTCCAAAAGTTATCCAAAAGTACAGAACATAACTCGTGACTACTAATAGATACATGTTTGGGGATTTCAGTGTTGTTTAAAGAACTGCAAGCATATGCCACCATCTCAATTAGAGTAATCATCATCATCACCACCATTATCACACCATACATCATCACAATTAAAAGGTACTTCTCATAGTATTTTACACCAACGCGCAGATTTTTGAACTTTACTCTGCCGTTTATACTTATATTCCTATTTGCAAAATTCTTTTGTTGTTGTAAAGGATCTTTGAGTTACTAATGTGGAAACTTGATGATGGGATGATGATGATGATCTGTGAAACTCAACTAAAGCTACAATAAATATTCACCTTTAGTGATTTTATCGTATTGTCTCGCAACCGACTCCTTCCAGTCGCATTTAGATCAGTCCTCGTCAAAATACACCCTAGTCTACGTCATTCTTTTAATTTCAAGTGTTTCCTTCTTCCTTCCTTTCACACTAGTCAACTAAAGCTGCAATAAACATTCACCTTTAGTGATTTTATCGCACTGCCTGGCAACCAACTCCTTCCAGTCGCAGTTGGAGGAGTCCTCGTCGAAGTACAGGCCGGGCGGACACGGGATCTCGTTGGGTGTGCCGTCCGCGCAGTAGTAGAACTTGTCGCACGCCTAGAAATTAAAATATGAAGTATTGTATTTTGGTTTCAGTTCTATCGTCCTCAGTATGTATTCAGAACTACCTACAAGTTCAGAAATAACTTGTAAATACATTTACTTTTATGGATTACAAGCTGTCCCGATACACGGTGTTCTGTCTTAAATCTGAACTGGAATAAATAACTACACCTACTCAATGCAACCTAAGTCTTAGTCCTATACCTATATCTACACCTACTGCTACAACTACACCTACACCTACTCCTACACCTACTGCTACATCCTGCATCTTTCCCAATATTTCTCACTATACTAATCTATGGACGCTTTCACACCATGTCAATCTGGTCCCGTGGTAAGTTCTTAAAGAACTTGTGTTACGGTTACCAGACAATGGAAATATATTTAATACTTTTATACTATACATGTATTAAAGATTTTTATTATATAATACACATATTTAATATACATCCTTGACCTAGGAACACAGAAAACCTTTTTGTTCCCTGGCGGGATTCGAACCCGCGACCTCCGGCTTTTAGCGCCAACGCGCTAACCACTGAGCCACGGAGGTCGTCACTTTTTAAACCTTTTCTGAATTCCCACAATTATTTCAAGACCAAAATTAGCCAAATCGGTCTAGCCGTTCTCGAGTTTTGAGTCCCTCGGGAACGGGATAAAAAGTCTTCCTATCCTTCTCCTTCCTTCTCCTGGTTTTAAGCTACCTCCTCTCTAATTTTCAGCTAAATCAGTTCAGCCGTTATTGAGTTATAAATAGTGTAACTAACATGTATGTATATAGATGTAGCGGTTTGTTTTTATTATTTTAAGTTTTGCCCAATTGTTTCGCTATATAATTTTAACAGTAATATTATTTTAAAATTAGCTTAAATTCAAGTTCAAATCTCTGAAATATCGAATTCAAACTTCGTACGCGGCAACCATAAAGTGTGGTTCGACTTAACTGTTAAAAAATTAAAACTTCTAATTTCTCTAAGATTTCATACTATATTTGTCGAGATATAAACCTTTTATACTCATAAAACTTTTTCTAAAGTAAAAAAAGATAAATAATATTAATTAAACTCAGATATGCGTCGCCTAAGCAAAAACAAAAAAACTCACCGTTATACTTAGGTCATATTTCAATCGTTAAAAATAAAATTAATACATTTTAACAAAAAGTTTTTTGACACAAAACAAATTATAAAGCCAATCTTGTTCGAAGTAAGTTATGAGGCTGATGTCTTGTTTGTTTAAAAGGACAAAGCATTAATTTATAAATGACAGTGTTAAATTGGCCGAACATTAGAGCGTTTTCCAATGGATATGGGATCATTATACGATCCGTTATGCGATTTCGGACAGAAAATGAAAAAGACATGTTTCTACATTAAAATGTGTATAATATATATGTCACCGTAAAATTGTAAAAACCGTAAGATTGTAAAAAACTAACGAGATTGTAAAAATATGTCGAAATATTCAAACCTATATATTTATAATCTAACAAAAAAGTACTGTGTTAAATTATAGGCAGAATATTCGCGTTGGAAGTCTATTAACATTTTACAATTTCACTATTTGCACTTATATTGCAATTTAACGGTTACGCTGGTTACGGTAACGGTAAGGCTGGTTGACTGATGTATCAACATTAAACGCACAGGCAGAACCCATAAAGCTAGAAATTTGAAACTTTGCACACTTCTTCCACATATGACGTAGGCGTCCACTAAAGAAGGATTTTTCAAAATTCAACCCCCAAGGGGGTAAAAAAGGGAATGAAAGCTTAAAATCTAATAACACGCGGGCGAAGCGAAGCGAATTTATGCTAGTATAAGTATATACCTGTCTTTCTCATTCGGTCCAATATCGGATATCGGATCGGATAAAATATGTGAAAACACTCTTATGTTACCTTTTCACTAAAATTAAATTAAGGTAATTTAGAACTATCATAAATATTTTTTTCTTTATTTGAATATTGTCATTAATAAGTTAAAGTGTATATCTAATACCTACATTCAGATTTTTTGAGGTTTTTAGAGACCAAAACGTGTTTTTACCTGTGGGTCTGGGTGTCTGAAGTATCCGTTCTGTCTTGGACATCCCTTTGATGGTTTAGCTTCCTCTGGAATTCAATTCATTGAAATTTACAATTAATAATAATTTGTAAGGTATACAAACTATTTCCAATATAAGGAAAAAGTTTGTATACCTTAACTTGATTGCGTTGGGATTTGGTATTTCACTGTCAGCAAAATTTCACTATCGGTACTTACCACCTAGTGAAGCTTTTTAATCGATTGAATTTTTGTCGTAATTTTTGATTGACATCAATTTACTTACTAGATGTTGCCCGCGACTTCGTGCATGCAAAAGGAAATACCGCGAAAACCGTACATTTTGCCGTAATAAAAAGTAGCCTTCCCCGTGGTCCACTCTATATCTGTGCCAAATATCAAAATCGGTTCAGTAGTTTCCGAGCGTGTTCAATGCAAACAAACAAACAAACAGACAAACTTTTCCTCGTCATAATATTAGTACAGTTGAATTGTTTATTAGAATGTCGTTGAGATGAATAGTAAATGTAACTTACGTAGCTCCTTCCTGTCTCCACAGTCGACGTTGGTGGGGATGTCGCAGTGTTCCTTACTGGAGTTCTCGTCCGAGAATACTAAGCCGTCCGGACAAAGTCGCTCCTCCGCTTCACCTGGAAATAAAGTGTATTTTTTTTATTACATAAATGAATAGTGCTCTGAAAAATAAGTAACTTTACTAAAGGAATTGTTTACTAAAAAATATACCGTTAATTGAAGAAACAAAAATCTCGACTACGACAAATGAAGCCTCTCAAACCCAAAAGCGACAAGACGCATATACTTCGGGCGCAGTAGGGTAAAAAACAATATTTTCAAAGAAATTCCGCAAGAAATTTTTAAGAGAGTCTTGCGAAAGCGTACTGGCAGTTAACGCGCCTGGTTGCTACGAAATGACAGGGCCTCTAGTCAAGACGCATTCGATAATTTCGACGGCGAAGTTCGAAAATAAAATGTATGGGATTTGACATAACGCATCGTAAGCGACATGTCACTTAGAGATATTCTGATATCTCCAAAGTTTGCGCTTTTATGCTCGTACTAACTACGAGTATAGCTGTAAATATTTTTGTATTTAATATAAATAATGAACTATGTAGATTTTTTACACAAAGCAATACACACCGAAACGAAACCATACACGATGCGGCGTTACATATTTTAGATGGCTATTCAAAATAGAACTTTATTCATTTTACAAGAAGATACATACATATATAAAGTTTATGTATACATAGATATATAAAGTTTATGTAATCCAATGATAACGAGCAATAAAACTTAGCTTTCCTTTCGCGACTTTTTAGAAATCAACTTGCGTGAGATTTTGAACATTTTGTATTCAACGCGTAGTTTTTACGAATAACACTTAAAAGTTTTAAATGAATGTATGAATTATTTATTTATTAAAATTACATAGACTAAGCGAAGCCAGACATATTTTAGGACTGTAAAACAATTTTACTATCCAGTATTTTATTATTACGTATGTAATTAATAATTTCATAAATGAATTTACTGACAGTTTTTCCGTATAGGTGTTACTAACAATATACAACATATTAGCAATAATAAGTTTATTTATTAATCAGTCTAGTAACATTCCATTATGTAACACTTATCCTATAAATTGTGTAATGGAAAGTTCCATAAAAGATACATTAGCAAACTTGGCATGTCGATAATGTACATTTTAGAAAAGTTATTTTTAACGTAAAGAGAGACATTCTATGAATAATTCCGTTGGTACGTTATTTTTGTCATACTTTTATTTTATATTTGTTTTACATTTACATAGGTAAAACAACCAATCCTTGGGACCGACCAGATAATTATTGACTACCCCCTTATCATATAAAATACGGGTTGCGTATTCGTTTTGTTTATCTTTTTATACTCCTAGATACTTAATTATGTTTTCTTATTTATTTGTGTATAAATTATGGGTGGCCAACACAGAGTATGTTTGGGGGGAATGTATGTTAATGTAATAATTTATTAAGTATGTTAATCTTTGGGGGCCAATAATTAAGGGGGATGCCAACAATAGGTCATCTTCCCCTACTTAAATTTTGGACAACTTTAAAACAACGAGCGTGAATGAAGATTAGATCGCGCCAAACAACTAGATAGTCACTATATAACTCACTAGATAACTGTCACTAGATAACTGTCGACCGTGGACAAGTATAATATTAAATTTTAATTATAATTCTTCGATAATAACAATAATCGTATAAATCTTCAGTATTTTACTAAGGTCTTTAGTTTCTAACAGGAACCGAGTGTACATACAAATACGCATTAGTTGCGTAACTTGTAATGATTTAAACATTAGTGTCTTAATTTATCTACTACTAGAATCGTACGCGCCAAAAGAAATCACACGGCAACCGTTCATTTTCTGCAATAAAATGTTGTCGTGTTAATCCAAAGCCTAAAACAACCATACCTTTCATTACAATCCGTTCAGCAGTTATTGCGTGAAAGACTAACAAACATATGGATGTATTGAAAGTTTGTATGTATGGACATAGAAACTTTCACGTTGATAATATTAGTAAGAAAGTTTTATTTATTTACTGATTTCTTTATAACTTTAACACGGCCTAAGTAACCTTATATATACAAGTAATACACGTTATTTTGTATTATTAAAAAATGTAATTATGCATAATATTGATTGCGCAAAGGACATATTTGGGAATTTTACTATACAGCAATTATATACGCCTATTCAACAGCGATATTGAATAATTTATTGATTATCTTCTCAATCTGCATTAAAAAAAAAGCCTTAAAGTAGTCGCATAGTTATATGTGTAACATTTTATGAAAATATTAAAAAACACAATGCTTATTACGATTTTCTATTTGATAAAAAATACGGAAACTTTTTCATTAAGCAGTGACAGAAATCAACACAGAATTAAAAAAAAACTAAATACTAAAATATTGTCTTTGGGAATATTTTATTCCAATTAACGGCCAACTCTACCACCGCGCGCTCATTCGTCAATTCAAATTCCGCGACATCCTGTTACACACTTCCATCCCATTTCACGAAATCACTCCCACTATTTGCAAGAAAGCGAGAGGAAAGATGTTACACATCAAAAATTAAATAATAAACGCCCAATTTCTTTTTTATAGAAAAACCGTCATCACAATAAGCGAAATATTAGAAAAGTGACGTAATCTTTTGTGAGAATTTCTATAAAAATTAGCACATAATATTACCTAGTGTATATTTTAGTATTTGTGATTGTACAATAGTATGTACCTACTCATGTCTTAATATTATACGAGGCAGTTAGAACTTTCGAGTTGCATTGAAGGTGAGTGACATTTTCGAGGTATGTCAGCTATATCGCGTTGACCTTTCATACACGATACTGACCTTTGCTGCATTTGAAATAAAGGTCACACTGGTAAGGGTCAGGAAAATATCCGCTCTTCTCTGGACATTTGAAATCCTGAGTCGCAACTGAAAAGAAACAAAAAGGTATTTTAGACTATGAGATTAAATAAAAATTTAAAACTACTGCAAAAAAAAAGGAAAAAAACAATAATACTTTTGTGCTACGTCGGTTTTGCGCTACGTTAGCCTACGCTGCGCTACGATGTTCTACGCTGCGCAACGCCACGCAACGCTGAGCTACGTAACTAAACGCATGCGTTGCAGTAAATCTATTTATTGCAACCAACTAGTGGTTAAAATTCAACCATTATTAATTTAATATTTAAGTTTGGACATAAAGGTACTCCCTCATCTAGAGCATTCGCGTGTAATGTAACGTTATAGATTCGACTTTGAGCATTACATTACAATACTACATCCCTGACTGACGAGTATTCGCGTGTAATATAATGTTTTTGAGCACCGAGCGGACGGGATCATTACAAGGTGCGCATTACAATGCTCGGTAATCCTCCTACAACTATGTAATGTTCGGATATGTAAGGTTACATTACACGCGAATGTTCCACGTGAGGGAGCACCTTTATGTCCAAACTTAAAAATTAAATTAATAATGGTTGAATTTTGACCACTAGTTGCAATAAATAGTTGTCTATTGAATGTGAAAGACTTGAGAAACGTTAACTTGTGACAAACTTGTTACGCAGGGTAACGTGTGTGAGTTATTAATATGTGTGTGACCTTATTTTAATTAATTTGATTAATTTAATGTGTATTAAGCATTATTATAAAAAAATATTAGTGCAATTGCATACTCCTCCGTTCGAATATTTTTTGTAAAACGGAGTTCTAAGTTTTTCTTGTATTATATATCTACGCAGTACCTATACCTAATAACTATTTCTTTTGTAGTAAAAAATAATATTTTTATGCAAAATATGGCCAAATATAATATTATTCAAATATTTTTAACGACATGTTTTGATTAAAAAATAATTTAACAACTTGCATTCATTTGCGTAACGATTTTAAGGAATTTTCAAGTAATTATTGTCTTACGCCAATCCACATTTTTTATTCGTTAGTAATAGGCGTGTGTTGAAAATTATATCGTAACTTGTTCCTAATTTGGTTTTTATTTAATGAACTCATTATTTAATTGTACCTTAGCGGCTCTTATGAATAAATTAAAACTTACTTAGAAACTTAAATTAAGTTGATATATCTTCTATTTTCATTAATAATCGGAAGCTTAGCTTACCTAAGGTCAATTCGAACCGAAACAAAACGATACGCGACGTGACGCTAAACTTTTAAGATTCAAAATTGAACTTTATTCACTACACAAGAAGATAGTTACATTGTAAGAGTTCGAATGTCAAGTTGCATCGCAAATGGAGTGTATAACTGTTGTCATATGAACGTCTTTTTGTGTAGTGAATAAAGATCAATTTTGAATAGCTATCTTAAAAATGCAGCGCCACGTCGCGTATTGTCTCGTTTCGGTGTGCACTGACACTTGCAACGATTTCAAACACCAAATATCTTTCTGCAGCTCCAGTGTGGTCGATGCTTAAATGACAGCGTTAGAAAACCACGATTGCCGAATCCGCCCCATTTAACGCTACTTACACACAATCTACTTGACCTCATTCCGAATAGGTTTCGATATTCCGTGACAACAGTCAATAGTAGAATTGCCCTTGCAAAACAAGTTAAGAAACCGTAAGTGTAGCATGATGCATGCTAGTATGAGTCAGGTTTTTAGGGTTCCGTAATACTTAAGGAACCCTTATTGTTTCGCTCTGTCCGTCTGTCTGTTTATGTCTGTCTGTCTGTCCGCCCTTCCAACTTCTGTAATTATGAACATAAATTGGTGAAATTTGTTATAGTTATATTATAATGTGTATAGGTGTCAGTTTTGGCATCATAAAATAATAATAGTTTTATATTTAAGGGTGGCATTATACATAATATTATTATACATGTGAGGATGAAGAATATTTTTTCATCCTATTCCATCGTGTGGGGTATCGTTGAATAGGTCTTTTAAAATAAAGGCGAGGTTTTCATATATGACTTTTTTACAAAGTCAACCATTTTTTAATGATCAGTCTCCAAAGTGGTTTATAAGTAGGTCCCCACCTGGCATTTATAAACTAAAGAAGATAAAAAACTTGAAAGTTTCCATGCTGATAGATCATGTTAAAATCTCTTTGAGCGAAATCGGACAGTATACTTTTAAAGTAATTCAAAGAATTGGTTATTGATAGTTACGGAATTTAGACATTTCCTGACATGCTCTTGGTTATGTTATTATTGAATCTGACAGAAGCAGACGGATCGGCTGAAGTGATCTACAATTCACACAATTACATCTATAGAATACAATCGCCATTTCACGTCGGTTTTCAGCAAGTCATAATATACGTAGGTACAGGATATATTTTTTTTCTCGCTCTTGATTATTAGATATCTCAGCGAAGAAAGGTTATTACCATTATATAAGGTCCGGTAAAATCAATTACGGATATTTTGGGCGTATGATCTATTGCTTATGTAAAGACGTTTAAGCAGAAAAATAATTGTTATACATAAAAAAAAATCTTTATATGGGCGACTTTAGTTTTACGTAGAGTCACCCATACATGAGATGATTTTTTACTTTGAGTATGACAATTACTTTTTACCTAAACGTCTTTACATATGCAGTGGATCATGTGCCCGAAGTATTCGTAATTGATTTTCGGAGACATTAATATATTATAACAAAACAATTAAAAATAATTATTTCATGCATATGGACGTATTATGCGAATAATTATCTGTTACACTAGGTACAGTGTTGAAGTTCAGATTTGCAACAAACTTTACAAGAATGTTTAAAAGATGCTGACAGGAAAACTTTTTACTTACAAATTCAGTTTAGGTGTTTTTTCAAAGTTTCGCAAAAAATATGACGTGTAAGTATCATAGAGAGTGGTGAGATATTGTTAAAAAAATTTAGGCGCGTTAGAAAAAACGAAAAGAAAGTAAACTAAGTATGAAAAATTACTCTATTTTATTCATGTAATTATTAAATAAACCCTGTTTTTCTCAAAACGGAATAAAAATTTAAGTAGTATAATAACTATGAAGAATAGCTTGTCTGTAACATTTTATTTTTTCTTACCTTATTTATTTACAATCATTTAATATTTACTATCTAGTATCTAGGCAATCTCATTTTTCACTTTGACACTTTGCAGTGTAATTACGATTAGACGATAAAAGCTCATTACGTAATCCATACGCGATAGTCCATTACACTTATTAGATCATAATAGAAGAGCTTTCACTGATTACAATAAGCTTTCAAATCCATTAAGCTTATAAGCTTATAGCTTTTTGACTTTTAGGATTACTGATTCAATATCTAGGCAATTGTTTGTACCTAGAGAAAATATTTGGCAAGAGTAATAAACGCGTACTGTGGGCTTAGCAGAAGCATTTGACAGCGGCGTAATCGAATGAGAAGCTTATGAATATCTGTCAAAATCATGATAGCGTACATACAAATTTTATTCGTTATCCTTACGTTTACGCCGCTATCAAATGTTCCTGCTAGCCCTGTTCAGTAACGTAACAGGACGTTATTAAGTAGAATATTAAAAATGATTTTAAATATTTGTTACATTTCGACAGTTTTCAATATACAGTGCGTGTTTTCAATATAAAGTTTAATTTTATTGACAAACCCTTTTCAAGGTCACACACCGTTTAAGAACTCTTACACTTTATGTGAATATTTCAATTTTCTAATGTACAAATAACTTAACTGATAAGCTTAATTAACTTTTCACACTGTAAGCTATTGTTATAATTTTAATTTGCGTCGTGACATCTCGGTAAAAACAACTATGTACTTTCTTAACAGGGAAATGAATAGAAGATATTTAAATGAAATGCAACCAGGAAGAGTTGTGGGCTGTGGCAATTAGGTTTTGCAACCACCAGTACAAATGGCGTGTATTATGCCCTGCCACAACCCGCTGGAATTTTCGAGGCGTCCTTGGTCATTTGCTGTCACTTTCAACACTAAATGAGTATACAATAAAGTGGAAATTTTGCATCGCATAAAAGAGTTTTGAATAAAGTTATTAATGCACGTTTATATATTTTACTTGTGTCAAGTGACTCACTGTTTAAATTGCCAATTATTAAAGGTGATATTAAAACCGAGTTTTTACGAACGAGGTACAAACCTCTTTATTTAATAACGAAGCTTTCATAATTTGTCACCAATTCTACTTAAAATTTTTGAAATACACTTTTTTTGTTGTGATCTAAAGTTTGTTAGCATGAGTTGGAGAAAATAGTAAGACTTACCTAAGCTGCAAGCAGCGAATGCTAGTATCAAACTCCTCATGGTGAGAGTGCAAGTGGTTGAGTGGTTGCGGTATATATGCTAACGAACTGGACACGTGCGACTCCGGCCGAAGGTTGCGTCGTATTGCCTGTGGTTGATACTCGCTGGTTGTCTGAAAAATACGCCGGCTGATACGATACATGCGAAATATAATGGTGAAAGCATTATTCTTTTGTTTTAGAGAGAATTTTTCTATTTTAGTATATTGAAGTTTTGCTATTATTTTAAATTTCTCACAATGTTTGTCCACAAAGATTATTATGTAAGTATCCCACGGAATTCGTAATAACTAACGAAAAAGTAAATAATGACATTGTCTTTAACGTTAGGAAAACATATATAGACAAGCTTTCATAAAATGTTGAAGTTTATCACGGACATACCTACACTATGACACGACACGACTAAATTATCGTATTTAAAGCAGAATTTCGTTGTACTTTGATTGTATTATAAGAGAAGCAACATGTTATTATGAACTGATTTTATGACTTTTCCACCAATCAGAGTGCTTTTCACGTTGGTTTAACGTTTACGAGAATACCGTTAGACAGTTTTAGCGTAGCGGAACTTGATTGTAATTGTTTTACCTAATGCTGGTTTTATTTAGCAGAATTGACCCCCTGGTCAGTTTTTTTGCTCCTATCCATCTTTACAGGCATATGTTTGTATTTAACTAAAAGATATTTCACGCCGGTTTTCTGTGTGGTGATATTATTCCGGTCTAGCCGGCACATACGTGCCGAATCATGGTTTTGGCATGAAAGTGTTTTAAGTTCATTCTTATTGATTCTTTGATAACAGGAGTTCTTAATTTTATTCTCCGTTAGTTTACACTTTACAGTGTTCTGTTCAGAATAAAAAAAAAAACCGGCGGATACCTTAATCAAAACCTACGTGTAGCCCAAAAAATTTTTTTTTGTGACTTTATTTTAGCACTTCGTCGGCGTGGTAACTTCACATAATATTAATTTTCAATAAAGATTCATCTTTCTAGCACTAACCCTTTGGACGGTAAGAAGACGGACGGACGGACATGACGAAACTATAAGGGTTCCGAGACGTGAACTACCGAACCCTAAAAATTAATCTTATATGATACTAGCTTTTTCCCGGGGCTCCGCCATCGTAAATATATTATCCCGCGGAAACACTGTACTTTTTCGGGATAAAAATATGTGTCCTTTCCCGGGACCCAAAGTATGTCTATACCAAATTTTATAAAAATTGGTTCAGCGGTTAAAACGTGAAGAGGTAACAGACAGACAGATAGACAGACAGACAGACAGACACACTTTCGCATTTATAATATTAGTACAGATTATTGGGCAATACTTTTTCATTGGATACACGGGCTAACTTGACGCATCATTCTATCTTAAAACGTACTTTTACAGAAAATTATAAGGTAGAGATAACTTACCCACTCAATTCATTTTCTTCCTAATTCTTTGAAACGTGCTTAAGACTATAAGTTTTTCGATAAAATCGAAAAGCTTTCACCCATATTTATTAAATGAATTTTTAAACCGTACATAGTTTAAAACCGTACGTAGTATGTATATGTTAGTAAATAACCTAACCAAGAGCATGTCAGGACATGTCTAAGGAGGGTTCCGTAACTATAAACGCGTAATATGTTTTTTTTTAATTACTCCAAAAGTTACTGTCCGATTTGGTTCACAATAATTTTCCTAAAGAGTTTTTAGCATGATCTATCAGCATGGAAATTTGCAAGTTTCTATCTCCTATAGTTTAAAAATGCTAGGGGGGGAGGCAACTTACAAACTACTTTGGAGGCCGATTACTCGAAAATGGTAACTTTATAAAAAAGTAACGTATGAAACCTTGCCTTTATTTTAAAAGATGTATTCTACGATACTCCACACGATGGGGTAGAGTGAAAAATATTTTTCATCCTCACTTCACATGTATGGAGAGCCACCCCTAAAATATAAAATTATTATTTTTTTATGATCCCGAAACCGTGATCTATACACAATCTATAACTGCACCAAATTTCATCAATTTATATTCATAATTACAGGAGCTAGAGGCGTGGACAGACAGACAGACATACGGACAGAGCGAAACTATAAGGGTTTCTTAAGTATTACGGAACCCTAAAAAGCTACGGTCATTGAAATATAACAGCATATAATGCCCGAGGGTACATCGGTAAATCTTACGTCGCCTCGCTCCACGGTCAGTCTCATGGTGACTACCGCGTTTATTTTAAACTATTGACTTTTTGTTCGTTAAAATATTAATCATCAAAAAACCGATACAAAATAACCTGGCAGACGGTCAGTCGGCACAAGCCCGTACACTATGGGGTTCCATGTAACAAATGGTATTTGTTTGGTGTTTTGTTATCTTAAAAGTTTAGGAACCCCTGCATTTTGTTCGGTGTTTCGTTATCTTAAAAGTTTAGGTATTCCTGCATTTTGTTTGGTGTTTTGTTATCTTAAAAGTTTAGGGACCCCTGCATTTTGTTCGGTGTTTCGTCATCTTAAAAGTTTAGGAACCCCTACATTAGATAGTGTGTTTTAGGAGGACGGTTGGTTTGAGGTGCAAGATGCATTAGCATTTTCTGGAGAAACTAAATCGTACTCAGGCAGAGCCGCGGAAAAACCTACTATAAAATGTAATATATCAATAAGAATATTATCTTTCCCACTTCAAACTATTGCCTAATATATTTACGATCTAAAAATGATGAAATTGGGGTACGGAATTTTCCTTCGAACTTTAATATCTAGTTCAGTTTTGCTTTGTAACAGGTTTTAGGTTTATCGCAAATTAAAGCATTAACGAGGATACCTATGTCCTATATTATGTATATGATGAAATGTTACTTTTGAAAGTGTATCCATACCATCTACGTACATTATTTGGGTGCAATTCTATATACTCACTATATTTTATAACTAGATATTGCGCGCGACTTCGTGCACAACAAAAAGAGATTACGTGGAACCGTACATTTTGCCGCAATAAAAAGTAGTGTATGTTCTTCCCCATGGAGTATTCTAAATCTGTGCTAAATTTCATCAAAACCAGTCCAGCAGTTTCGGAGCCTATTCGATGCAAACAAACAAACTTTTTCCTCTTAATTATATTAATATAGATACACCAGTGGCGAAGGGTTCCTATAACTCCATTCCTATCGGCTTCCCTTGTCACTTACCTTTTGCAAACCTTCATAGAAATCCCTACCTATTATACAGGCTCCGGCTTTCCTATGAAGGAGAAGCAGCCTTCGCCACTGAGATACACTATACTTCTGACTATATAATATAAGACTTGAGGATTCACATTATATACATTAAAGACATGGGAAATTTTACTATGGAATGGCCATGGCTACCAAAGATTTTTGCATCTGGATTACAACGGCATAGGTCGCATATCTGAGGGTCAATTCTGCTAAATAAACATACATACATACATATAATCACGCCTTTTTCCCGTAGGGGTAGGCAGGACCGCCTCTTTCCCGTAGGGGTAGGCAGAGACCACTTCTTTCCACTAGCTACGATCCTTACATACTTCTTTCTCTTCGTCCACTTTCATTCTTACCATCCATTCCTCCTCTTACATTCAACGTAGCCAAGCGTCTCTCCATGGTCCGCTTTTCGCCTCCGCGAGAAACGAGACGTGATGGGTGGCGAACCACATCGCCGCCATTTTGGATAATTAAATTAATTTTGATTATCCATTGCGTTTCCACGGATTGGTGGAGAGGGTAGGAATAGGGAAAGGGAAGGATAGGTGGTGTGGAAAGGAAGATTGGTAAGTTAGAGTGGGAAATAGGGAATGTAGGATATTACTGCCCAGGAGGGCAAGGGATAGGACAGTAATAGCTAGGGAAGCCGGGTTCGCATACCCGTATACTATACCACAACTACCGGACAGGTAAGTTGGGAAGAGTACCCCATGACATAAATAAAACCTGCGTTAATACACTTACAATCAAGTCCCGATACGCTTACACTCTCAAACGGTGTTTTTATGAACGTTAAACCAACGTGAAACGCGCTTTGATTGGTCGAAACGTTATAAAATCCGTTCATAGTTACATTTCGCTACACTTTCAATACAAACAAAGTAAAATTAAGTCTACTTTAAATACGAGAATTGAGGTTCTGGTGGAGGTGGGGTAAATGCTGTGATATTTTAACTCATATCGACAAATATTCATATAATACAATATGATTAATAAATCATTAATAATCCTTAAAAATAATCATTAAAAATAAATCCTGCGGGAACCGTACATTTTGTCGCGATAAAAAGAAGCCTATGTCCTTCCCTGTGGTCTAATCTCTACCTGTACGAAATTTCCACAAAATCGGTCAAATAGTTTTGGAGCCTATTCAATGCAAACAAGCAAACAAACTTTTCCTTAATATTAGTATAGATCTCCACTCTATGGATTTAAATTGAAATACTTACCAAATACGAATAAAAATTGCACAATCTAATAGTATTTTTATATAAACAGCGGTTCATAAATTCCCAATGTCTTTCATATGTATCTAACAATTTCTTAGTCTACTTACCTACATCAAAACTAATATTACACTTAATTTTTCTACGGCTCTATAAAAAGATAGGATCATCATAATTCTCCCATTAGAAATCATCAACGCAGGCGCATAAAGATCTAGATCTTGGATAGAAAGAGCTAGATAATTGTTTTATAATTTGTTGAAAATAACTGTTTAGCCGCGCGCTCACTGCGCTGGATCATTGTGAAAAACAGTTGAAATAAAGACACAAAAGTATGACATGTTAATTGACCATGCCTTTATACATAGCACATTTTTCAGTTTAAAAAGTTATAGTAATATTGTAAAAATATATTTTCTATCTTTTTACTAAAAGGTGGCCCCGTGTGAGTTTCTTACCTAGTAATTAGTAAGTTAGTTCCCGAAGCGGTGGTAGGCATCATGTAAGGATAATTCTGTGGGTATTACTATTATCCTAGATATAACGGGCAATTGGCCCACCACACTTACCCACCACTGCAACTCCTGTGTAGCCAGGATCGACAGTGGTAACCAACCGCAAAAACCCTTTGATATGATCTCAGGGGTGCCCGGGGGACATGCTAAATCTGTCTTGAAACCCGCAACGAAATTAATCAGAAGATTGTAGGAGGAGTAGGAAGTATTCCAGTTTCCCTCCCCAAGCAAAGCGGGAGACAGCAAAAATTGTGATGACAAAAAAGTCAGAATTAAAGGGGAAGCACCACGGGAATAACATGTTTTTAGGGTTCCGTACCTCAAAAGGAAAAAACGGAACCCTTATAGGATCACTTTGTTGTCCGTCTGTCCGTCCGTCCGTCTGTCAAGACCCTTTTTCTCAGGAACGCGTGGAGGTATGAAGCTGAAATTTATATCAATTACTCAGGTCTACTGTCCCTTGAAGCTGTGAAAAAATCAAACTTCTAAGCCAACGCAATCAAAAGATACAGCCGTTTATGCCGCAAATTTTCGACACTTGCAAGGGAATCAAAACCTACAGGGTGCTTCCCGTGAACTCAGAATCTTGAAATTTGGTACGAAGCAACGTCTTATAGCATAGATAAAGGAAAAATTACGAAAACCATAAATTTTTAGTTACATCACATAATATATTTTTTTTTAATAATTTTAAACTTACTACCCATTTCCTCATAAACGCGTAGAGGTATTAAATTGAAATTCATACCAAATACTCAGGTCTATAATACCTTTAAGCTGTAACAAAATCAAACTTCTATGTCAACGCAATCAAAAGAAACAGCAATTTAAGCTGCATATTTTGAAACTCGCAAGTACTCGCAAGGGAATCAAATACCATACCATAGTTATGACTCGATTGTCGTAATGAACGAACTTTGTAAACCTTGCAGGTTTGTACGGAACCCTCGGTGCGCGAGTCCGACTCGCACTTGGCCGGTTTATTTTATGACTACAAGACAGAATGTAATTAAATGTTTTAATTTATAATATGACAATTAATTACAATGCATTTATAATGACAAAATAGTGTGCATTGTTTCCAATGGTACTTATGACAAAAACGTTTGAAAGCCCGGAAGTTCTTCGCGCAGCCCACGAGATCTTCATAGTACACTACCTTAGAAACACACTGAATGCTGTTCAACATTTCGATTCTTTCGTTTTTTATCCTATTCGATTATCCTAGGTATAAGGAAATACTTAAAACTTTTTGAATTTATAGTCATTAGTCTATAACCTATTCTAGGTGGCCTTTATGTCAATTCGTTCTAAGTCATACCACTAATTTTATCCTACTTCCTACTACAATTATATAAAGTTTGTGAGAATGGATGGATTAGTGTTTGTTACTCATTCGAGCAAAAACTACTGAACGAATTTTGATGGTATTTGGTAGATAAGGTAGTTGTTTGAGCTTCAGAGCTCACGTTAATTCAGATTAACATATAGGGTACTTCTAATCCCGAAAAGGCAGAGCCGCGGGCAAAAGCTAGTAGATAACATTTTTCGTAAGAGAATAGCGATGAAATTTACTACATGACAATGTTAAAAATACCCTGGCTTTATACTCTGGTGACAGTTAAACTAAAGATATATCTTCCATTTTCCAGTAAGTAATATTCATACATACAAACTTTCGCGTTTATAATAATTATTAATTAATTATTAATTAATAATAATTATTAGAGAAAATATTTTTATAACAGTTGAAATCTTATTATAATTTTAACAGCATTCTTACAAGTATTAGCTTAGGTAGTAGGCATACGTACTGCCTCTTTGTAGTGTAACTATTATGAATATAATTATTACTACGAGTATACCTACCATCAATATTCCCAAAGGAGTGAAATATCGAAGTTCATTCATCGCTCCCGTTTCCTCTGTCTCAGTACGTGGTCTGTTTAACAATTCATGAAGGCTTTTATAGACTAGGAGCTATGAACCTGTTTTTACTAAGTATAAATTAAGTATAAATTACTTTTGAAATAATACTTATTCTGCAAAATAAATTACATTTTCCACTAGCACATTTCTTAGAAATAAATAGTTTTAATAAGTTTCAAATACCTGATTGATAAAACATAATAATAATAATGTGTCTCGTCAGACTATATTTTACTGTACACCCAATGATTTTAAAACTAAGGTTGGGATTTGAGTATGACGTACATTTAACAGAAAAAATCTTTATACAAGGAAAAGTTACGGCATCATTTCAGAAGATTTTGTCAATTAAATGCGGACTGATTATTCTGCGGAAAGCAAATGTCAAAAATATGTAAAGATGACAAAATATGTCAAAACTTGATTGCCCGATGAACCCCTAAAGTAGGTCAGTTTAGTGTAGACACTTTTAGCCTCGACATGCCTCGTTTTTTATATATAAGTATATGTGTACAACGCTAATGTACAAATCTAACTCATCGATTGCAATTTGGCCTCTTGTGTAGGCACATTGTTACAATCTGTGTCAATTTTATGCAGATTCATTATTCTAGCACATATTACACACTAGACGTAAGCCCACGACTTCGTGAGTGTAAAAGAAAATCCTACGAGAATTGTAAATTTTTTCATGCTAAAAATTAGCATATCCTTCCCCGTGGTCTAATCTATGTCTGAGCCTAATTTCATCAAAATTGGCCCAGTAGTTTCGAAATCTATTCAAAACAAACAAACAAACATACAAAAAATTTAAATTAAACTCTTTATATTATACTAGCTGATTCCAGCGTCTCTGTCCGCGCAAATACAGTATCCCACGGGAATACTGTGCTTTTTCGGGGTAAAAAGTATCCTATGTTTTAATCCAGAGCCTAAACAACTACCACACCAAATTTCATCAAAATCCGTTCACTAGTTTTTGCGTGAAAGAGTAACAAACATCCATCAATCCATACTAAATTTCACATTTATAATATTAGCAGGAAGTATTCTAAATATATAAAAATATTATGTTGGTTTGTGTACGCTTCAAAAACTCAAAAAGTTCTGCACCGATCGAGCTGAAATTTTAGCATGATATAAGGATTGTTTTTTGCATCAGTCACATATCCGTGACCGCCAAAAAACTATATTTACGCGGGCGGAGCCGCGGGCAACAATTAGTAAAAATATATTTTTTTATTTATTTCTTAAACAAGGTAATGATAGCTCTCGGTCTACTCTACTACAAATGCACGGTGCATAGACGCACTTCTCACGAATCGATAAAATGCGCAAGCGCCGCGCCATATGACTAAATACAGCAATGCAAGTTTAATATCACATTTCCCAACGCTGTCGTAAGAATTTTACTCCATTTCTCGCGATGTAGGTTAATGTTAGGTTTGATCTCGAAATAGTGAAATTCTATGTACGTGGGCCGAATAAGGCTTAGTGACAAGAAATTGTGAGAGTAACGTCTAGACGAGAAAAAATACTTACTCTTATCTGAAGTTAAAGATAAGATCTATATGTTGATTTATTTCTTATTTTTGAAGGGTTTTCGTTCTAAGAGTAAGAATCCAATTACCAAAAATCTTGATTCTAACCACAGTGTAGAAATATTAGGTTGGGGAAAAAGTTTCTTCGCATTTTATATAAAAATTCAAAAGGTTTTTTTATAAAGTTTTTTTACAAGTGACTAAAGTATATAGGTGCCATTTTGTTCGATAACTTTTTGCCATCTTGTTGGTAGATACATGATCCCATTGCTATAAAATTTTTGGGGCTTCTGATGAAAAAACTGCGACAAGTGGTTTTGGCAGTCCTCTTGTGATGTCAACCTGACACTGCCTAAGGAATTCTGCAGCGACCGAAACAGGTGGAAATCTGAAGGTGCAAGGTCAGGACTATACGGCGGATGCATTAACACCTCCCAGCCAAACTCCCGTATTTTTTTCTGAGTGGCTAAAGATGTGTGAGGTCTAGCGTTATCATGGTGAAAGACCACACCCCTTCTGTTGATTAATTCCGGCCGCTTTCTCTCAACTTCTTGCTTTAATCTCATCAGTTGTTCGCAGTACAGTTCAGAATTGATGGTCCTGCCTGGCGGTAACAGCTCATAATGAATAATGCCCTTCCAATGCCACCACACACACAGCATCACCTTGTTGCGAGTTAACCCGGGTTTCGCCACAGTCTGTGAAGCCTGACCGGCCTTTGACCACGATCTTTTTCGCACGTTCTTGTCGTACGTGATCCACTTTTCATCACCAGTTATCAGCTTCTTCAAAAATGGTTCGGTTTCATTACGTCGTAATAAAGAATCACAAATGAGTACACGGTTCATTAGGTTTCTTTCAGTGAGCTCATGAGGCACCCAAATATCGAGCTTTTTGTGTACCCAGCTTTTTTCAAATGCGCCAAAACCGTTTTGTGGTCAATCCCCAGTTCTTCAGCTACATCGTAACTACTAATATGCCGATCTAGCTCCACTTTTTCAAAAATGGCAACAGTTTTGTCGGTAACAGGGCGACCAGAGCGACGTGCATCTTTGATATCAAAATTTCCGGATTGAAAACGCTTAAACCAAATTTGCGCTACTCTCACAGATACTGCATTAGGTCCATAAACATCACAAATTTTTTTCGCGGCTTGTGTTGCATTTTTACCTTTTTTGTAATAAAATTTTAAAATGTATCGAAATTCTTCATAAGAATCACTCATTTTAACAATAAGAAAAACAAATGAAAATCTCAAATTTACCTAATTTGAATTTGGAATTGTCTTCAGTAAAATTAAAACTTTTTAATGATACCAAAATCAGCCAGATACAATTGGTATAGCCCAAGATATTTTATGACAAGTTCATACATACTATAATGCGAAAATACTTTTTCCCCAACCTATTATATTCGTAGTTCTAACTATCCAAGCGTTTAGGTCCAGCAACCTGCGAAGCTTGTGGTCCTTAGGGTTAAGATCGTCCAAGGTCGCTTAGTACAAAAAATGGCGCAGTTTTATTTAAGGATGCTCAGGTATGCAGTTGCATACCTGAGTGATGAGTCCTAAATTGAAACTTCTCATAGCGTCAGCGCCTCTAGTCAAGATGCATTCGATAATTTCGATGGCGAACTTTGAAATCAAAAATGTTTGGGGTTTGACATAAGTCATCGTTATTGTGACATGTCGCTTGCGACGCGTTATGTCAAATCCCATACATTTTGTTTTCGAACTTCGCCGTCGTAATTATCGAATGCATCTTGAATAGAGGACCAGTTCACACCCAGTCTATGCGATGTGATCTGACGCTATGGGAAATTGAACTTCGTAGTAGACTAGATGTTGCCCGCGAATTCATGCGCGTTAGTTAATTCTCCGCGATAAAAAGTGGCTTATCTCTTTCCCCGTGGTCTACTCTACATTTGTGCTTTTCATCATAATCGGTGCAGTAGTTTCGGAGCCTATTCAATGCAAACAAACAAACTTTTCCTCTTTATTATATTACCTACTAGAATACATGTTTCCTGCGACTTCGTGCGCGAAAAAGATAATTTTGCGGAAACCGTACATTTTTCCGCTATAAAAAGTGTCCTATGTCCTTCCCCGTGGTCTATTCTACATCTATACCAAATTTCTTCAAAATCAGTCCAACAGTTTTGGAGACTATGCAATGCAAACAAACAAACTTTTCCTCTTTATTATATTAGTATAGATACACGTTTCATTGCAAGTGTATTGCAAGCTCAGGTGCAGTTCAAAATTCGAACTCTTGCGATTAAACGTGGCAAGAAGATTCTTGCCACAGTGTGAGATGACGTTTACAGGATTGTCGCTGAAATCTTATCGAAGAATTTCAAGCCCACCTTGGAATATTTTGTCTTTACCGTTTGGTTTTGAAAGTCCTCGTGGCCTTCGCACCATCCTTCCGTTGTTCCGAAGGTACGTGATCGGGTAATGAACACAAAGTTATTTAATAACCATGAACGACGTGGCATTTTACTCGGGGCATTCGAGTATGCGGGAATTTATTTTGTGCAGGTAACTAGGTTATATTATTATGTCCAGAGATATTAGTGTCAATTTTGATATATTTTCAACAGGGTAATTTTGTTGTTGCTGTTAATTTTCAATTTGTTCTAGACATGAAATGTTCTGCTCAGGATTATGTAGGTGATTAATTTTATTATATATTGTCAGTACATTATTATTATCATAACGAAACCTGATCGATTATTGCGTTACGTTTAAGGTGATTGTCGCTGCCGTCAGCCATTGACATTGATTTCCCTTTTAATTTTATTTTCTGGGCTTGCTTATTATCTCTGAGAGAAATGCTTATAGAAAAAGCTATTCTGACTGTCACTTTTCGATACATTTTCGACAATGTTTTATATATATATTTTTATATTATGTCAAAAAAAATACAAATAATTTCAAAAAGGAAAGCGACAACCATTGTAGCAGCACTAAAAATTTAACTACTACTTACGAGAAAAAAAACAAGTACCGATGATCAGACTTAGCGAAGTAAGTAAATCTTATAAAGGTACGCCTGTACAATAAAATACCAGAGAACGTTCAAAATATTTGCATTAATAATTAAAAAAAGTTGTTTAAGAACGTTAGTGTGCTAAACCTTATTGTAATATAAGGTTAATAACTTCATTAACGATTTCATACCTTGGAAATAAGATGATCCCTTGCAAGCCTGCTTCTATGTACTTATGTACCTTGATTTTTTTCATAGAGACTAGGTTACTACATTGTATTTTTTTTAAAGGAACAGTAATTTTCCCATCTTTTTACTCAAAAATGTTTCTCGTCTCCCGTGAGATTCTTATGCCAACGCCGGTTCTCCTCGCCGGGCTAGTTTCCGAACCAGTGGTTAGGCATCATGTTAAAATGACTATTCTATAAGTATATACAAATAAATAAAAAACAGTTTGAGATCGTATTCCCACTGTATCCGTGTCCGTTTATTGGATGGTCAATTAGTAACGGTGTTTAAATTACTGTTACTGAAAAACGGTGTATAGATATTGCCCACAACTTCGTGCGCGTTAAAGAGAATCTCGCCGGAACCGTACATTTTACCACAATAAAATTAACCTGTCTTCCCGTGGTCTCACCTGTGCCGAATTTTATCAAAATCGGTCCAGTAGTTGCGGAGCCTATTCAATGCAAACAAAAAAACTTTTCTTCTTTATGGTATTGGTATAGATATGCTATTTTACACGCACTTGCCATCCAAATGGGCACGGGATTGTGTGTGTGTTTCGAACACGATGACGAACTTCAAAACATCTTACTGGTATTCGCAACAAGTGGTAAAAATTTCCATCTACCTACAGCGAATAATAATGAAATAGAAGAAAATAATAATTCTATGTAGACAAGAGAATGGAATAATTAAAAATAATTACCAAGTATTTGAAAGATTCAAAGCGTGAACCACTTTAACTATCGAAGGACGTGACATTTATGACGAAGTGAAGTAATGGAATTTACAAAAAAAAAAAAAAAACACGGAAATAAAGTGTAGTAAAGCATGAACAATTAGCGAAAAAATATTTGTGTCGTTATCCAGTGATATTTGTGTAAAAGTTGTCCAATTACTTTTCTTTTATTTTTATTGATAAAGTAAATGGTAAGTAATTTGATTATGATACTACTTTTTCGCAAATTACTGTTTGTGCTTGGACTAGGTACTGGGCCTCTAGTCGAGATGCATTCGATAATTTCGACGGCGAAGTTCGAAAACAGAATGTATGGGATTTGACGTAACACATCGCAAGCGACGTGTCACTTAGCGATGACTTATGTCAAATCCCATACATTTTTTGTTTTGAAGTTCGCCATCGAAATTATCGCATGCACCTTGACTAGAGGCACTGAACTTTTAAACGTGTGCCAATTTATGCGTTAAAAACAAAAAAAAAATAATAATTTTAAAATGTACATTATTTGTTAGCGTTTTCCCTCGGCTTCGCCCTCGTATATATAAACATAGTATCCCACGGGAATTCTAAATAATAATAATAATTCTTACTTTCCGTTATAAAAAGTAAGCTATGTTTTAATCCAGAGCCTGAACTACTGCCATTACAATTTCATCGAAACCGGTTCAGTAAGTTTTGCGGGAAAGAGTAACAAACATCCATCCATCCATCCGTCCATCGGCATCCATCCATCCACCCTCACAAACTTTCACATTTATAATACTTAGCAGCAGGATTGACCTCGATATGCCTCTATCATGACAAAAGATGATGGAAAAATTTATTTGTTAAAATTTCAAAATGGTAGTCTCTTAAACGTCAAACCAACGTCAAACCCGTTTTTATTAGTCAAAACTTCAAAATCAGTTTATGATATCAAGACGATTCATTTATAATTCAATAAAAGTAAAATGTAAGTGTAAGTACAGTTTTAAGAAAAATTGACGTTTTTTCTAAAAAAATATTGATTGATTGGTTGCTGAGGTTGCTGTGAAATAGATATTCGTTCACCCTTTGAACTAGATTGCGGGATGAATGAACATTTAAATTACTGAACGAAGTCACGTGCAATATCTAGCAATGAATATTTGGTAATTTCTTTGTACTGTGAGTTGTGACTAAGCTTATGTATCACTTGGGCAATGCCAACAATTAATGTTGAGTAATTGCCTGTCTATGCAAACTGGTTCTTGTGCTCGTTTGAAAGTGAGCCCGAGTGATACGAATGGTATTGTCAGTTTTAGGGTCTCTTAGGGTCATTTCACACCGCGAGGATACGCGGCGCTGCGCAGGGATGTCTTTTAAAAATATCCATTCAAAATTAAACTATATTACACGAAAAGAAACATAGTTACTTGTGACCATTCAGAATACAGTACATCAGAGGATCATTCTGCTAAATAAAACCTGCATTAATACAATTACAATCAAGTCCAAATACGTTAAAACTGTCAAACAGTATTCTCGTAAACGTTAAACAAACATGAAACGTGCTCTGATTGTTCGAAACTTCATAAAATCAGTTCATGATAACATGTCGCTTCACCTACAATACAATGGAAGTAAAATGAAAGTCTACTTTAAATACGAGAATTGAGGTTCAGGTAGCACTGCACCTCTCGAGCGGTGCATCGCGACGCAGCGGTATATAAGGTTTGGTAAAATCAATTACGGAACCTTTGGGTACGTCATATACTGCTTGTGTAAAGACGTTTAGGCAAAAAAAAAAAAATATTTGAACTCGTGGATTTTTTGTTTACACAAAATTAAATTATGTTGCAGGAAATTACATCTTATTGCATTATATCGACCACGCGCGTACAGCTGTTCAGATATGAACTCGAATGACCTTTCCTGTTGTATGCAATACGTATCGCTGTCTTTGTCGTGCTACATCTGTTGTCCTTGTCGCGCGCAGACGCTTCATGCAAAAGATTTAATTTCTTGCAATATTTTAATTTAATAATTTTAGTTTGTATTTTTTTTACACGGGTTTATTTTTTTTTTGTCTAAACGTCTTTACACAAGCAGTAGATCACGTGCCCGAAGTATTCGTAATTGATTTTACCAAACCTTATAATAGGTTGGGGAAAAAGTCTTTTCGCATTATAGTATGTATGAACTTGTCATAAAATATCTTGGGCTATACCAATTGTATCTGGCTGATTTTGGTATCATTAAAAAGTTTTAATTTTACAGAAGACAATTCCAAATTCAAATTAGGTAAATTTGAGATTTTCATTTGTTTTTCTTATTGTTAAAATGAGTGATTCTTATGAAGAATTTCGATACATTTTAAAATTTTATTACAAAAAAGGTAAAAATGCAACACAAGCCGCGAAAAAAATTTGTGATGTTTATGGACCTAATGCAGTATCTGTGAGAGGTCCATTTTTGAAAAAGTGGAGCAAGATCGGCATATTAGTAGTTACGATGTAGCTGAAGAACTGAGGATTGACCACAAAACGGTTTTGGCGCATTTGAAAAAAGCTGGGTACACAAAAAAGCTCGATATTTGGGTGCCTCATGAGCTCACTGAAAGAAACCTAATGAACCGTGTACTCATTTGTGATTCTTTATTACGACGTAATGAAACCGAACCATTTTTGAAGAAGCTGATAACTGGTGATGAAAAGTGGATCACGTACGACAAGAACGTGCGAAAAAGATGATGGTCAAAGGCCGGTCAGGCTTCACAGACTGTGGCGAAGCCCGGGTTAACTCGCAACAAGGTGATGCTGTGTGTGTGGTGGGATTGGAAGGGCATTATTCATTATGAGCTGTTACCGCCAGGCAGGACCATCAATTCTGAACTGTACTGCGAACAACTGATGAGATTAAAGCAAGAAGTTGAGAGAAAGCGGCCGGAATAAATCAACAGAAGGGGTGTGGTTTTTCACCATGATAACGCTAGACCTCACACATCTTTAGCCACTCAGAAAAAATTACGGGAGTTTGGCTGGGAGGTGTTAATGCATCCGCCGTATAGTCCTGACCTTGCACCTTCAGATTTCCACCTGTTTCGGTCGCTGCAGAATTCCTTAGGCAGTGTCAGGTTGACATCACAAGAGGACTGCTAAAACCACTTGTCGCAGTTTTTTCATCAGAAGCCCCAAAAATTTTATAGCAATGGGATCATGTACCTACCAACAAGATGGCAAAAAGTTATCGAACAAAATGGCACCTATATACTTTAGTCACTTGTAAATAAACTTTATAAAAAAACCTTTTGAATTTTTATATAAAATGCGAAGAAACTTTTTCCCCAACCTAATATATATGCGCACCGTCACCGCCGTCACCCGCGTGAAGAGCTCGATGTCACGAGACGCAGCCTGAGGTCGCCGCCCGCCGCTCGCGCCGCGCTGCCAAGAAAACGTCATAACGAAACCAAAGACCTGTGTGGCTCAGTGGTTCAGCGCGTTGGTGCTCAAGCCGGAGGTCGCGGGTTCGGATCCCGCCGAAGGAACAAAAAAGTTTTTCCGTATTCCTGGGTAATGGATGTGTATTAAATATGTGTATATTATAATAAAAATCTTAAATATACTTCCCGTTGTCTGGTACCTGCAACACGAATTCTTTGGATACTTAGCACGGGGCCAGATTGACGTGGTGTGAAGCGTCCATAGATAAAAAAAAGAGGAGGTTTCTTAATGTCGCCACATAGTTACACGTTCGGCTGCACGCGCGGCACCTCGGGGCGTAGTGCTGTCAAATGGGCTTTGCTGCTATGCACTGCGCAGCGAACAGTCACTGGTTTCTTCAAGTACAGTATCCCGATTATCCGAACATCGATTATCCGAATATCCGATTATCCGGACTAACTTGTCTCGGTTCTGTCAACTTAAAAATATTTTGAAGGCGCAACGAGATATGTTACGGCAAGTTTATTCCTGCCTCCCACCGTGTGTGTACTCCCGCTTTCATTTATTTGCGACTATTTTACGTTTTGAGTTGGAAATTTTCTTTTCTGACTCTATAATGAAATTCACCGTTGGATTTTATTAAAATTGATTATCCGGATTTTCGATTATACGGAATACCCCTAGTTTTAGTTGATCCAGATAATCGGGATTCTACTGTATCGTAGCAGCGCGTCGCGCCGCGCCACGTCACGGTCTGAGGTGACCCTTAGGGTCAGTTCACGCGACGTTCATATGACACTCAATTGAAGCGTGTGTCTTCGAGTGTAGTAAATATAGTTCAATTTTGAATAGCTATCTTATAAATGCAGCGCTATGCTTTTCGTTTCTGTGTGAACTGTGAATTTACCCTTACCTGATAAATAACCCATGTCTTATCTTCAAACCAAAACTTAGTCCTAATATCTTCAATACTGATATTGAAGATATCTGTAGTAAATAATAACTGGAGTGTTTTCTCGAATTTTTCGGATTACCTAAATCTTAAAGAGCACGTTTATTTTGTTGAGTATACCTACATAAATATTACAACACTAAATATTGCGAGATTCGTACATTTTCTGTGATAAAATTACTCTAGTCCTTTTCCATGATTACTCTATGTCTATTAAAGGACATTGGGAATTTTCTATGGAACAATTTTCTACCGCGAGCAAAGACAAAATAAGGCTAGATGCAAGCGTAATTACATCTAGATTACGACACAGGTCGCATAACTGCAGGAGGTGAAATACTCATTTCAACGAATATTCATGTAAAATAATTATTATCATCTATAATAATCTATATTTATACTAATATAATAAAGAGGAAAATATTGTTTGTTTGTTTGCATTGAATAGGCTCCGAAACTACTGGAATGATTTTGATGAAATTTGGCACTGATGTAGAGTAGATCACAGGGAAGGACATAGGCTACTTTTGATTGCGGAAAAATGTACAGTTTCTGCGAAATTACCTTTTGCACCCACGAAGTCGCGGGCAATTTTGATTATCTCCACTTCTCCATGGATCTGAATTAAAATTATTACAGGAAATGAAATGTGAATGAAAATTGTACAACCTTATCTTATTCTTATTTTCTTTCCTAAATAATTCCATTTTTAAATACGGCTAAAATTTTAACTATTTCGCTACTTTGCTTCTTAATTTCGAAGTCGATACCAGCTTTGAACGTGAGTTCTATAAAATATTGTAGGATATTGTTCAGGTTGTGAGCTCCGTGGCCTAGTGGGTAGATCGTTTGGTTCGCACTCGAGAGAGTGCAGGTTCGAATCCCAGGTATGGCGTGTACCAATGAGACTTTTTCAGAACTTAACTACATTATACGGACGCTCTTACGGTGAAGAAAAACATCGTATTTACAAGTCATTCCTCTGGACTAGGCTGACTATGTTGTGAGAATGCCGTATGTGCTTGGCATCGTATGGTTATAAGACATTTAAAAACCAACTGTCCCAGGCACTACAGTATTTCAAGAATGGTTACTTCGCTCAGAGAATACTGTATAAATCATCCATTATACGATGCAAAGGCCTAAATTTGTTGGGGTTGGTACCGACTAGATTGAGTAGAAAAATAGTTAAAATTGTAGCCGAATTTATGGTGCTGGTGGCCGGTGAATGGAATTACCTATTTAAGAAATAATATTTATTTAATACTTTTTTGTGTATTTTTAATTTGAAAGTTGGTTTTTTTAAACAGCGTGGCACCAAATTCAAAACCTAGTAACAGGTGATTAAAAAAAAAACCGTTTTTGGCATTTTTCGACCTACTAGACAGTATTAATATGATGTGGACATTAAAACACCCAGTTTCTTTCGTAATTTTAATAATATAATTAAGCAAGTCTGAGCAATTTGGCGTGCTTATGAAAATTTCCATGAAGTGCAAGTTCTAAACATAGTATGTCAGAATACAAATTTAAAACCATAGCAACTCAGGAGGCCCATGGGGGGTATTGGGGATTTTAAGGATCAGGAACGCAAGTCGCAGCACCAGAGGAGTTACAAGTGTAACTCCTCTGTTGCTGCGAGTGTCCATGGGCGGCGGTAATCGCTTACCATCAGGTGATCCGTCTGCTCGTTTCCTGGTTCATTACATTAAAAAAAAAAAAAAAACTCAACAGACTTACTAAGTTATGAATTTGAAAACTGACTTACTTTGTTTTGAATTTTGGCACCGATTATAAAATCAATGAAATGTCATTTAGTAAGTCCAGTGACACCGGCGCATGAGTGTTTCGCTACATGATATAAAATGAGTTCTATGCAATTTTATCGGTCCAGGCGTATGATGCGCGCTTTACAGAACGAAAATTATTGCTATGATATCTAGGGCACGGTAGTACCCCCGCCAAGATAAGCTAAGCGAAGCGCAAGGGCACTACCAGACCACCTTTTCTCGAAGCGTATCGTCAATTTTTTTAATTGGGTTGGATTATACCAGATAAATGACTTTCTCAGGATGTGTTCCCAGTAGCGGACTCATTAAACATCTTCAATTTTGATTGCATAGTTCTTATACTTTAGACTTTATTGATATCTAAAAACCTCTGATTTCGACACTGACTAACTGATGATCAACAAAATTATATGGTACTTCCGGATGTTCAAAGCTGAAATTTGGTATGTAAGCCAGAATTAGCTCACAAACAACATAAAAATTGACAAAATTTGAACTTTTAATCCTTCGACCCCTTAAGGTCTATATAAAAGTTAAGAATTAGGGGATGAAAGTAAGTTTTAAATTAGGGGATGAAGTTAAGTTTGTTTGAAAGGGTCATCTACCGTAATTGATATAATTAACATTGAAATAATTATGTGTTTTCCTAGTATTTTGTAATAATTTTAAAGAAAAAAAAAACATAAAGGTAACATTCAAATTATTTAAGGAACGTTCGTAGAAAGAAAAAAATATATAATTTTCATAACAACAGCTTGTAAAAAGAAGTGAAATCCCACCAAAACATTTTCATGTAAAGTGATGCTAAGATCGCACTTTCAAAAAGTTATCAGATCTCATGTAAAACCAAGCCTCTGAGTTCTGGCTCTACACGATTTAACTCTACAAACCTAACTTAATAAACTCTACACCTTAGTCAATTTATGTGGCCTGGTCATTTCGCTACATTCGTTTGGACGTAAGCCGTAAGGTGACACTATTGTTTATGCGCAGATATCTATTTATGTACAGTGCTCTGAATTTTCACTGGAGTTCCGGATTCCGGAGCATAAAGTCCCAGCCATAGATTTAGTTTAAACTACGTCCCAGCCTAAAAGGTACTTTGGGATTGTTTTTATTTATTTTATTTATCCCTATAATCCCACAGCTGTTATAAACAATATGTATTAGTATATGAATTTGTTTAGTCCTTCATTTTACCTTAGAAAATCAAATTGATAACATAGTAAGCAGACTTACTAAGTTTTGATATTGTTTTTATAGTCATATTTGGGTAAATTCACAAATAAAAATAAAGTGTGAGCAATTCAAGTGTAACCATAACCTCTAACACGATTACGAGTATTACAAACTATAATTATCAACAATATAATAAAACTTTTCGTCAAACACCCCAATCGCTACTATTTCTGGTTTCTTCGGGCCAACGACTTAAAGTGGTCCACCTGTTTTTTGGCATGCTGAACATTTTTGTTGGAATGAGTTACTATGTTTTGAATTTAAGCAGCAGAGCGGGTCATATACGCACGTAACGTTTTTTGAAAAACTACATTTTTTTAATAAAAAATACCCGATACACAAATTATATAGCTAGCCAGCTGTTATCCGGGCCATTATTACGAATCTATTGTATGGCAACATCTTCAATCTATGATTTTTTGGTCCAATCTACTTCAATTTTTTCACAATCATTCTTTAACGAAATTGACGGAATACGTGTTTCGTATTTTATTTAATGTCACCCCCTAATGGGGTTAAAAAAGGGAAAGTAAGTTATTTGGGATTGCTTGCTTTAAAGTTGATGAAGTTTAAAGCTACATTCACAAGCCATCCATCGATTTAGTCAAAGGATTCTTTACAATTTCTTAGAAACGTAATAAAAAAATTAGAAGAATATTGTCTATGGAATATGAAAGTGGAAGAAAGTTTGACAATTATGACAAACCAACACCTACTATTACGAGCAATATGTCAGTGATGTAGTATTTGTAACTTTTTTTTAATATTTTTAATTTTTTTAATTTTATGTATTTCTAAACATTATTTAACTCTCTGGACACCTTCATTCACATAAACTTTAACTGTGCCAAATTTTGTACTTCTCCGTTCGCACTATCCTCGCAAAACTGTATTAAAGCTATGTTTCATGTATATCTTAATGTATTTGCTTCACTTTAAGATATGGTGATAATTTAAAAGACACATTACTTATGTAGACTCATAGATATATAATATTAAAAAGAGGTAGATATGTTATAAACGCGTAAAAATGAAGACTCGAATTGGCCCGAGTCGGGCCAATTTTGGTTAGTGTGCTCCGCGTGTAATAGCGTGTTTTGTGTTACTATGCGACGTTGACACATTGACACGCGTCCCATGTCAATGTGTGTCGTGGCACAGAAATATTGTCAGTTTTGTAAGGATATAACGTATCTATGTAATAATTAATCAAAGTGTAGACTACAATAATTCAGGTTGAAATTTATGGACAAAGAACAAGATCTTATATTGAATCAGGTAAGGAAGTAAAACAAGATGGTTGTTTTTCTTAAAATATAATTAACTTATCAAGTCTTAGATTAACTTATACTATCACTAGCTTAAGATCTGGTCTTGCTGGCTGGTGCGGCATCCTCGGCGTCCTTGTACCAGTCCTCGCTGTGGACAGAACAATACGTTAGTCAAGAACAATTAGGTCCTCAGAACGAAAATCATTCAATACAATCTAGAAAAATTCTACCACAAATAATGCTTTATCTCCTAAAATAATAGATTAATATTTTCACAGTTAGACAAAATAGATTATGAATGGTGTTAATAGTGAAAAGTCAGTAAGTCTCCAGATGGAAATAACTTTGCTATAACGGGAAACTATTGGCTAAAGCAGCGACGAAGGCTGGTTTTCCTTCATAGGGAAGCCCTAGCCTAATAGGTAGGGAATTGGAAGAGGGTTTCGAAAAGTAAGTGGGAAGTAAAGCCGATAGGAATGGTATAGGAATCCCACGCCACTGAGCTAAATTTCCGTATTTGAATACTTTATACAATTATTTCCGAGCCAAGTAACCGCTCTTAGAAAAACCGGGAAACAGGTGCAAACAACAATATGAACTCACCATCCACGGACGTTCTCAGGGGCGTCGCACCGTTGGCTCTCCTCGTTGTAAACCTCTCCGACTTGGCAGCCGAGGTCCCTGGGCTCCACGCCGTTCAGGCACACGAAGAACCTCTGGCAGTCATTAGGGTGGGGGAACTTGGGGTGGGCGACGGCTTGACCTTGAGCATCGACCAGCTGCTCCTTGGGGCACTCGAAACCTTCTTTGGTCTTCTCTGAAAAAAAAAAGAAGTTAATTATAGTTTATGCCCTAAAAACTGCACTTTTTGCATCTATTTCTGAATGTCACGTATACGTTACATTATTTAAAAGACACATAGTTGGTCTACACATCAGGACTTTTTCTCTTAAAGGTTTGGTTGGCTGATAATATGATCAGGCCACTTTATTAATATAGAGTCAGGCCAGAGTTCGCAAAGTGCAAACTCGCGTTGTACGGGAACTTAATGAACTCTCGATCACTTGACATAAGCAGTAAGCACTTACTATCTTGGACAGAGCAGCCGGTACGTCCAGCGGAGTCAGGCCAGACACAGGTGCCGGAGTACTCGTCGAAGTGCAGACCAGCGGTGCAGGGAACCTCGATGAATTCTCCCTCGATACAGTTGTAGAACTTGTTGCAGACGGTCGGGTCGGGGTGGGCGAAGAAACCGTTGCGGCGCGGGCAGTTGGCGTTGGACTTGGGGGGTTCTGGAAGGTAAAGATTGGACTTAGAATTGGCTTATGTGATTCTAGATATGCTAGACAGTTACAATTTTTAAGATAAACCTAGTAAATTGTTAAGCGCAATTCACAGACACAGATTTTAGTAGGGTTACAGAAAAAACACAAGTTTTTTTCGGGATTTTCTATATCGCTTTACAGTTTACAATAAACGTAGAGTTTAAATTTACCTGAATGCAGCATAATATATGAAGCAAGTATTTTATGCGTTGCATCATTACAACCCAGATTTCAATAAACTCACAACCTTGGTAAGAGACCAAACTAAACGGAACAGTAAGTAACGTAATGCCTTTTCTAGACGACAGAGAAAAGTGGAACTGTTTCACGATCAAAAGTGATCCACCTTGATCCATGGCGTCCGACTTTGAATTCCCTTCACATTGGAATCATTGACTTTACACACAAATATGGAACTTAGATTAGCAGTATAATATGTACGTGTACTGGACAAGAACATAGATTGTGGTAAGCTAAATCCGGGTAATCTGGCAGTTTGATTTATCCATTGATAGAAATAATTACTTATAGCCGTACTCAGAGATATTTAATGCTAACTTAAGGAGTCATCTAGTAGAGATTTTGACTTAAAATACCTATATGCACTTAAAATCAAAATCTTCTACTCAGTAGCTCTTTAAACGACCTCTGTGGCTCAGTTGGTTGAGCGTGTTGGTGCTCAAGCCGGGGGTCGCGGGTTCAAATCCCGCCGAAGGAACAAAACGTTTTACTGTATTCGTGGGTCATGGATGTATATTAAATATGTGTATAATATAATAAAAATCTTAAATATGTGTATAGTATAAAAGTATTAAATATATTTCCGTTGTCTGGTACCCATAACACAAGTTCTTCGAGAACTTACCACGGGATCAGATTGACGTGGTGTGAAGCGTCCATAGATATTATTATTATTATTATTAAATAAGCATAAAATGACTTTGAGTGTAGCCGTGTTTTAGAAAAATCGATTAACTTGACGGGGGCATGCCCCCAGATCGAGGACACATCACAGGCATGTCGCAAATGTTGGATTAAAAAGTTTGTGTGCAATTTTTAGCTCTGAATGAAAAAAGCCGAACGCATCGAAATTACTCTAATGATCACCATACAGCATACGGTCAGTTCTAACTGATCGTTTTTTTTTTACAGTAGTCATACAGTCAATTGGTTGATTGACTGTATGACTATTGTAATAAGCTTACACGTTTGTATCCTACGTTATACCTACATGGCCTAGAAAGTCAGCCGTGTGCGACCTAGGTGGTCAAAGGTGGACTGGCCAGGACACTTTCATTTCTGGCACAGTTGCACCGGTGGCCTCCAGCCGAAGATTGTGTTTGCCTTTCCATACGTGAAACTTAATCTAACAATTATTATATTATAGTTATTACAACTGCTAATCGGAAAAAGGGCATTAAATACCGGTATACTAAATGAAATTTTAGATAAATGCTATTACTACTAAACTACTGTTATGTAGATTGTAGGCGTATGGTCTAATATTATATTTTTGAAGAATCTCAAAATTATAGTAATAGGTTGGGGAAAAAGTCTTCTCGCATTATAGTATGTATGAACTTGTCATAAAATATCTTGGGCTATACCAATTGTATCTGGCTGATTTTGGTATCATTAAAAAGTTTTAATTTTACAGAAGACAATTCCAAATTCAAATTAGGTAAATTTGAGATTTTCATTTGTTTTTCTTATTGTTAAAATGAGTGATTCTTATGAAGAATTTCGATACATTTTAAAATTTTATTACAAAAAAGGTAAAAATGCAACACAAGCCGCGAAAAATTTGTGATGTTTATGGACCTAATGCAGTATCTGTGAGAGTAGCGCAAATTTGGTTTAAGCGTTTTCAATCCGGAAATTTTGATATCAAAGATGAACGTCGCTCTGGTCGCCCTGTTACGGACAAAACTGTTGCCATTTTTGAAAGAGTGGAGCAAGATCGGCATATTAGTAGTTACGATGTAGCTAAAGAACTGGGGATTGACCACAAAATGGTTTTGGCGCATTTGAAAAAAGCTGGGTACACAAAAAAGCTCGATATTTGGGTGCCTCATGAGCTCACTGAAAGAAACCTAATGAACCGTGTACTCATTTGTGATACTTTATTACGACGTAATGAAACCGAACCATTTTTGAAGAAGCTGATAACTGGTGATGAAAAGTGGATCACGTACGACAAGAACGTGCGAAAAAGATCGTGGTCAAAGGCCGGTCAGGCTTCACAGACTGTGGCGAAACCCGGGTTAACTCGCAACAAGGTGATGCTGTGTGTGTGGTGGGATTGGAAGGGCATTATTCATTATGAGCTGTTACCGCCAGGCAGGACCATCAATTCTGAACTGTACTGCGAACAACTGATGAGATTAAAGCAAGAAGTTGAAAGAAAGCGGCCGGAATTAATCAACAGAAGGGGTGTGGTTTTTCACCATGATAACGCTAGACCTCACACATCTTTAGCCACTCAGAAAAAATTACGGGAGTTTGGCTGGGAGGTGTTAATGCATCCGCCGTATAGTCCTGACCTTGCACCTTCAGATTTCCCCTGTTTCGGTCGCTGCAGAATTCCTTAGGCAGTATCAGGTTGACATCACAAGAGGACTGCCAAAACCACTTGTCGCAGTTTTTTAATCAGAAGCCCCAAAAATTTTATAGCAATGGGATCATGTACCTACCAACAAGATGGCAAAAAGTTATCGAACAAAATGGCACCTATATACTTTAGTCACTTGTAAATAAACTTTATAAAAAAACCTTTTGAATTTTTATATAAAATGCGAAGAAACTTTTTCCCCAACCTAATATTTATACTTTGCCGCCAAGACATATACATATATAAAGACATGATTTTGATTTATCAAAAAAAAAAAAATTTTTGCTAGGAAACGGTGATGCCATTTAGTGAAATTTACTCTCGAACTACTATGTAAGCGATCAAACTAAGTCCTCATTTATACAAGGAGAGTTTATCGTACGATTTAGGCGAGAATATCGTATCATATTCTCGTATACGAGATTCGCCATACGATTCTCGCCTTCAAAGGTTGTTTACACTATGCAAGAATATTCTCGCCTGACATTGTCGCCTGCACCCGTTCGAGAAACTCTCCTTGAGTAATTAAGGCTTTAGACCTGTATTGGCTTCTGTATACTGTGATAACAGGCTTTAATTTTGAAATTATTTATAATATTTTCTTCTTTTAGGTACCTACATTTAATAATATTTTATCTCGTCTACCTTTTCTATTCGTTTGTCGTTATTTCAAAATATTTCCTTTTACAGCGTAACACGCTATCTATATTTTCAAATGTCACTGTCAAAAACTCGAGAGCCAATGGGGCACTCAAAATGAGGACGTTTTTAGCCCAGTCTCTAATATAAAGGTCTATGCTTCAATATTATTTTAATACTGTACATTTCAAACAATTTCAAAAATAATATAATACTCAGTTCTAACTTCTAAGATTCTTTTCACATCGAAGAGACTTATATCGTAGTAGTGAAGGCAGTAATTGGTAATAATTATGATAACTTATAACTAAGACTTCAATATTAAAAACTAGTTTTTGCCATACTTTAAATGCTTAAAGCATTATACCATAAATTCCATTGCCTACAAAAAAAAAACTCACGGAGCTCAGTCCTGTCTCCACAGTCGACGTTGAAGGGCTGGTCGCACTTGTTGATCTTGCGGATGGTGGGATCGAACACCAGACCGTCTGGGCAGAGCTTGGTGGTGGCGACACCGTCTCTACATTCGTAGAACTTGTCGCACTGTCTCTCGTCCTCGTACTGGCCGTCCTTGGCGGGGCACTTGAATGACGACTGCGCGCCTGGGAAAAAAATGTACTTTAGTTTCACATAACAACAACCAATTGTTGGCCCCAAACAGCCAATTGTTGGTCCCTACCCCTATTATTCCGTATTTATATGATAAGCTTTCCGCTTATCATATAAAATATGGTTGCGTATTCGTTATGTATCTTTTAATACTCCTAGATACTTAATGATGTTTTTTATTATTTATTTGTGTACTAATAAATGCAGTATCCCACTGTACTTTTTCGAGATAAGATGTAGATTATATTTTAATCCAGAGCCTAAACTACTACCATAGCAAATTTCATTAAAATCCGTTCCGTAGTTTTTGAGTAAGAGTAACAAACATCCATTTATCCATCCTCACAAACTTTCATATTTATAATAGTACTAGGATAAATGAAGGGTTACTACACACAGAGTGTGTACTTTAAATCTTTGGGACCAATAATTGGGACATGCCAACAATAGGTCATCTTCTCCTACTTATTTTAAAATTGCTTTTAGAAAACTAACGGCCGAATACTGAAGCGCTAATCAAAATTAAGAGCCCTCCTATTCACAGGCTGTCGCTGTCTCTGCTAGCCGAAATGACAAGGACAGCATGTGACTTAAGCGTCACTTAATTTGACTATCTTTTCAGTATTCGGCCGCTAAGCATCAAATCAGGACTGACTATAAATTCTTCAAATCTATTCAGAGCAACTTACAATCACCAAATATTGATAGCTTTAAGTACTATTTTATTTTGTGCGTATAGGTAATAATGTATGTTCATTTAAAGAACCATATTATTTAGATATTAGAAACATAGCATTTGTTAAAGAATTTAAACGATGTTCAAGATATTCGTCTGGTATTATTGGCTTGTATTACTTTATTGGAACTAAACATTGAATTAGGAATGATAAAAAGTCGGAGTGAAAGCCGATTGACAGAGAGTGGCCAAGTTCTCCGATAGGTTTTTTGTTTCACAACGTTTATGTAACAAACACATTGGGCGTGCTTCTAATCTTGCAATGTTTAATTGATAGCCGTCACGTAAAGACAGGTCGTTTTGTAACGAATTGCAGCAAACAGTTCACGCAAAACAATATGCGGGTTAATTATAAGGTAGACGTTGATGCCATATTTTATGCCAATAACACACCAGCTGATAAAAGTAAACAAAAATCAGAATTTCACACGCTACGAATGAATGTCGTCTTGGTGGAACCAGTACCGTAGACCCAGATTGTTATAAAATTAATAGTACCAAATATTATTAAGAAAATGTTTCCCAAGCTAATAAAATAATAAAACAGTAACCGCGAATTGTGTAGGGAAAAAGAAAATCTAGCTGTGTAGTGATAAACATATCTACTTTTTGATGTAAACTTTATAACACAATAAACTATAGGTGCGCCTTTTATTTATATATGTTCATTGGCTTACAAATAACAGAACCAAACATAGAATCCTATTATTTTTTGGAATTCCAAGTAGAGTTTACTCAATAAATAATGACATAAGGTTACATAGATGAAATCGTGTGCTAATGATAACAATTAAGAAGTACATTAACATTGTATAGCTTAATTTGCGCACGCAATACGTAACTAATGTAATGTTTATGTAATTAATTATGATACTAAGTCTTATGTAATACACGCATAATGTCTCTGCGTACGTAGAAAAAAAACACAAACGCGCCAGCTTAGAAGCTTAACTTATATTCCAAATTGATAGAAATTCTAAAATTAATCGTTAATTCAATCTTAACTAAAAGTACATAATTTAATTTAAATTCAAGATTATAATATTATAACTATGTAGATTTTTAATGCTTAAGAGTAAATGCATCGAAAATAAAGAGGAAAAGTTTTTTTGTTTGTTTGCATTAAATAGGTAGGCTCCGAAACTACTGGATTGATTTTATGAAACTTGGCACAGATGTAGAGTAGACCCCGTGGTCGACTCTACATCTGTGCCAAGGGGAAGGACATAGTCTACTTTTTATTGCGGAAAAATGTACGGTTTTTGCGAAATTAACTTTTGCGCGCACGAAGTCGCATCTAGGTAGTAGAAAAATAAAGTAACATAAAATGAATGAACGAACGAACAGAATTTGACGAACACGACCTAATTCTCAAAAGATTACAAAAAGAGGTTATGTTGATTAGTTCAAAAGGTTACAGGCTTATTATTCAAATCTCAGCAAAGTGTGACATTCGAAAAAAATACTCGTTCATCAACTTTTTTGCAATTCAAATAGATGAGTGTCAAGGCCAAGTCGTATTCAAATCGTATATCTAAAGTGGGACTCTACATCCTGTTTTTAAAAAATATCATAATTTAATATAAACTTAATATATTATCTCCTGACGTTAAAAAAATCTGAATTGCTAAATGCCCTTTACCATGTTATTATAATTTTATTGTTATATTTATAATAAATTCAATTTCCATATTTAACTTTAAGTTATAAAGTTTATAAAAAAATCCTTTGGAGTTAGAATTAGTGGACTAGTAATTACATTTATGTAAATACCTGCTGCTGCTGCAATTATAAACTGAATTATATTTGTAATGTTACATATAATTTGAGTTATATAATTATATTATATGCAATGGTTTGGAATGGGCATACTTTAGTATATATTTTTTTACTCTACATGACTCTATTAATTTATGAACCAATTAAGACTTACTCAAACATTGTCTTCGTTCGTTATTTCGTATTACCTCCCATAATTTTATTTATTTTTAACTCAGTAAATGTCAACGTATCATTTAACTTTACGGTACCGGTTTAAACCATCCACGTATCGTAAAGTTGAAATTGTATCGTCTTTAAGTTTTTAGTTTTTTCGTTTAATGTATATCTATTGATTTCTGTAATATAATCTGGCAAGACCATTCAAGTATAGGTAGAATTTGTATCTTGAAAACGAGAAACATTTAGCACTCGTCTTAGCATTAATTTACACGAAAATGTTTTTCTTCGGATAGCATAAAGCAATTTTATACACGATTGCATTTAAAACAGTATTCATACAAATTTAGATGTTTATGTGTTAATAATAATAATCATCAATGGTTAGCTATAGGACAGGCGTCAGTCGCGGTATCGCAACAGCTGTGATGTAATAGTGAAAGCGGAGTTACAACACTGACGGTGCATCTGCAGCAGGCAGCATGCCGCAGGGGTCGCGGCGTGACCTAATGTGATCATACTATTGAAAGACTAATCGAATTCAGATAAATCTGTACTATAGATATTGATGTTATGTTTGTAATTTAAAATTAATATCTTTGCGCTAAATGCATATATAATTATATGGTACATACACTAAGAAATCAATTATTAAAGTTTTTGTCTGTCTGCTTGTTCCGGCTAACTTCACAGGCATATAGCTGATGTTATAAGGAGTAACTTAGGCTATTTTTATTTTAGATTCCATTGAAAAAATGTGTTCCGTTTCCATCCGTTCCACTTGACAACAATAGTTCCCAATGATATTGCGGCCAGCAGCTAGTCTATACTAATATTACAGGATAGTTTTGTTTGTTTGTTTGCATTTAATTGGCTTCGAAACTACTCGACCGATTTTGATGAAATTTGGCACAAAGAAAGAGCAGACCACGGAAAAAGACAGAGCTCACTTTTTATCACGGCACCCGTAACGTACGGTTGCGTGGAACATCTAGTTAGGTATACATAACTAATTTAGATAAATTATAAATAATTGTAATCCGAGCCTAGACTAATTAAAGATCCTGATTCGGAGCCGTGAGCCATGTTGCAATCGCTAATATATCTATAATCGTTCAATAAAAAAAATGTATGGGATTTGACATATAGCATCGCTAAGCGACTATATGCATCGCTACGACACAGCGATGTTTATGTCAAATACCCATTTTTGTTTTCGAACTTCGGCATTGTAATTAGTGATAATAACTCAGCTCTTTAGCTATATTATAGGTTCTGTATAGTACCGGGATAATGTAAAGATTTCACATAAAAAATATAGGTAATGTTACCATAATACCATTACCATAATACATATTGACCAATACAAAAAGTATTAAATTTAAAATTACCAATCAATAAGGTTTAGATAGAAAATAAGACGAACAAATGTCATTAAAATTATTAATAACTTCGATTGATTACTAGACTGTCATTGTAATACCCAGAAATAAAAATAAATGTAAATAATACTATAGAGTCTGATGGTTGTACCTAAGGGAACGTACCCAGACTACGTCATCCATTTCTTAATCCCCCCCCCCCTCACAGTGACCATCCGTATTATATTCCAAGACATCCGCCCCTCATTTTGACGTATGGGGAACAGGGATGTTGACTACGCGACAAAAAACATAATCCCCCTCCCCCGGTCTAACCCGGTAACCAAGCTCCTACTTTATCTCTCCCCCCGGTCACAGGTCACATAGTATGGGTATGTTGAATGTGTAGTTAAATAATGCGATTTCAGTGTTTCTGACTTATAAAATCTATTTCCTATCAGGATAATCTGTTGACCGTGACTAAAATAAAATCATCGCTACAAATTCCCATCTAACGACGTATTCATTACTTCCATTTGATCTATCAATATTAATTAATTATTAACTAGAAACATTTCCGTAAGTTACAATGTTGAACTAAAGAGCATTTACAGTTATTACCACGTTATAAGCTCCGTGGCCTAGAGGATAGACCGTTTGGTTCGCACTCGAGATAGTGCAGGTTCGAATCCCAGATTGTGGCGTGTACCATATGAGACTCTTTCAGATCTCAAGTACATTATACGAACGCTCTAAGGGTGAAGGAAAACATAATGAGGAAACCCGCACATGGTTGGCCCCAGACGTATTGACCAGTCATTCCTCTGGACTAGGCTGTCTGTGTTGTGAGAACGCCGTATGTGCTTGGACAACCATACGACACGTATGGTTGCCCAAGCACATACGGTTACTTCGGAGAATACTGTATAAATCATCCAATAGGTAACTGAAGGATAAAAAGGCCTAAGTATCGCCACGTTATTAGGAACCTATTGTCACCTTATTCATTAAAATCTCATCAGTACTCAATAGACGATACGATGGAGCAAACATACATACATAGACTGATAAAATTGACAAAATTTGACTTCGTCGTAATCGAATAAAACACTGTGTATTCTTAGCGAGTACGCGAGCATCATTTGAATACAAACTGCAGGAAAAACTACATGATGGCGACCTGAAATCGATTCTTTCTTCGAAATATATTTTGTTAACGCTCGGCCGACTGTTACGTTATGTAAATTGATTGCAAAAGTTCCGCCAACCTTTGCGTAAAATGCTGTAAAGTGTCAACACCGTCTCGCAACTTTTAGAAATTTCTATGTGATTGTACCTTAAGTTGAATGTCAATGTCGTAGCCACTCGACCGAGACAATAATGCTTTGTTTATTTCTGGTTTAGGTAGTCATTGATAAGGTAGATAAAATAGAAAGTTGGTTGAACTGTAGTTAGAAAAAAAAAGTAATCTTCGAATCGTCAAGCTGTGAGAGCTGATGATGATGAATTATAGATAAAAAACTCTCGGTCCTGTCAGCTATCAAATAAAAGAAAACTGATATTGATTCAGTTTGACAGTTCATCCGTTTGGGAGCTATGATGCCACGTACAGACACACACACATCAAACTTGTAACACCCGTCATGGGTTAATTATATGAAAATTTGCCACCGTGGCATCGCTTAGATTAAAATAAAGCTTATAATAATGAAAAGTGTTTAGAATTTAATAATTCTAACTTAATACATAAGGCAAGTCCCTTAAAATCTAAAGAAAGGCACCATGACCACCCAACTCACGAGTACCTCCATCATTGATTCAAGTTCAAGTATGATCAGAGATTAAAAGCTTGTTTTATTCTGAACTTTTTATTAATTGAAATGCTTCGATCGATGCCAGCTTTGTATAACGCATACAAATTCAATTCACGTAGACACTTTACAACTTGTAGAGTTCGTAGACACGATCTCTACAATAATAATTATTGTGCACTGCGTTTTTTTATTGTATTTCTATGCCATTTATATATATTTTTATGACTCTATCTATACTTCTAATCCCTATACTGATTTTATTATGGAGAGGAAATATTTTTTATTTGTTTGCATTGAATAAGCTCCGAAAATACTTAGCCGATTTTGATGAAATTTAGCACAAATTTAGAGTAGACAAAGGGGTAGGACAAAGGCTTTTTATCTCAAGAAAGTGCAGTTTTTCCGTGGGTCATTGTATTTAAGCGGGTAGAGCCGCAACATCTAGTATTTTATTAAAATGAGCAGCTTGCTTCAAGTTTCTGTATATCTTATTGATATTTGATATGACTTTATTTGATTTTGATTTTTTTTATTTTATGATATAGACATAAAGTCATTTTCTTCTATTGCTGATAATTAGATTTTTTTAATAATTATAATATTATTAAGTACCTATAAATACTTACTTGCGAGAGCGGCTACTGCCGCCAGAACGATGAACACTTTCATGATTATTTTCTTTTTTTTTTAATAAAAATATAATTGACTAGATTGAGGACCGACCCCTACGACGACCCCGGCACGACTGACGAATGCAATGCGCGTGCGCGCCTTTTCATCACCCGACCTGCCTTCAAAACCGGTACGAAGACTTAGCTATGATTTAACATTTTATAAAACAATACTAATTTAGTAATTATTATTATTCAATTGACAATTCTATCTAATAAAAACACTAACTTATTCGAAGCGTCGAAACAGCTGGTCCCTTTAGACTCAACGGTATAGGGAACATACCGTTGAATAGCATTACCTTCGTTATGTATGCAGGTTATATTATTCTATTGAAACAATTGCATACTTGACCCTTTAACCGTATATGTATTTAACTGTAAATTGTAAAAACTCAGACGTGGTATGCGTCGCATACTGATGTAGTTCGATTTTTTCCAGTGCACGTGTTTGCTTTAACCGTTCACTGAGTATTTTGTTTTAAAAAGTCCATGAAATATCGCATAATAAACTTTTTATAGACGACATTTTTGTCTACATTCTCCTCTGAACACATTTTAAAGAGTGCTTAATTATCATAATACATGTTAAATAGGAACCTTGATATTTTACACGTTACAAATTTAATGAGCTGACGAATGCATAGCTTATCATCTTTGAGAAAGATATTGGAAGCACTCAATCGTATATTAAAAAGACGCGCAGGACAATAACTAAATCTATACTAATATTGTAAAGCTGAAGAGTTTGTTTGTTTATTTATTCATATATAGAATGGATATCGAGGAAGGCTTTAGGCTATATAACATCATGCTAAGATCAAAACGAGCGGAGCACCAATCAAGAATGTTTTTCTTTTGAGAGCTTTCGCTGCGTACGCTACGGAAACGGTTACAGTTTCGCTAAAATTATATATGACAGAATTGTTTCCCTTTAAAAGTTCTAAAAAAAAGTCCGCGACTGTATATGTCTATCTTTTAAGGTTGGCTCACAATAACCTTTTAATGCTAACCAAAGGAGACGGATACGCTTTCATACATTCTTGGGCCTAGATGTAAAAAGATGAGAGTGGTGTCATTTAAGACCTTATATATTAAGAAACCATTTCTGAAAATTCTGCGAATTTTGGCAATCTGAGAGCAGAGTTATAAGAGATTTAGTAAAAGTGAGGTTATTCAATAAATTGACAATTACCTATACTTAACAGCTGATTTTTGAACTATGATTGCTATTTTGTTTTATTATACAGTTATATGTAGTTTTTATTGTATTTTATTGAGTGGGAGTAGAAAAAGGAAAGTCACAAATAGAATTATTCATCTGAAAAACGCAATGATAAAACAACTGATGATTACTAATCTGTTATGAGAGACGCTGGGCCATCAATAATGACGATGTACTTACAGATTCTGGTGCACGCCATTGGCGAATCACTGACAATGTCGTACCATCATCTAAGCTCGTCGGCCCAGTGTATTACATCGACTAGTTGCTATGCCACAATTTACACAGCGATCCATGATATCCAATCGCTAAGCCAAATGCAAAATAACGAGCCAAAGTCAAAGAGTAAACAAGGTTATCGGTGTCCTTTATGATAGCAAGGGTCGTAGAAGTTAAACAGTATACTAGAAGTCCGTAAGGAGAAAGCACTCATTTTTTATATTTTGGAACAGAAAAAAATACCGCATTTTTTAAACCATATCTCAACTTATTACAATTGGGCCCAGAGATCCCCATCTCCTTTGTTCTAAAATTAAGCATTATTTGTGAGGGTGTTTTCATAAAAATGATATTAATCCTTATCCAAGTAAATACATTATTCATTATAAGCATTTAATTTAGAAGAAATTTGCCGTTTACATAATTTAATTTCCATGATTATTTTAGAAGATATCACAGTAATAAAATAATCAAGCGCGCAATAATAATGTACGGCGCGGCGGACAGTCGTGAGGTGCTTCTCCTTTTACGTAAATGAAGTTGCGGGTAAAATTTTAGTAATATCCCAAAGTAACAGTTCTACGCGGACGAAGTCGCGGGCAAAAGCTAGTTTTTTATAAAATCTTTAACCCGAATACGTAAATTATATAGCCTATGTTACTCAGGCTATTATTAGCAATCTATTGACACCTCATTTATTAAAATCGGATCGGTAGTGTAAGTGCTACGGTAGAATAAATATAAATACATGGACTGCCAAAATCATTATATCCTTGTTCGCCGTAGTCGGTTAAAAATAGGAAAAGCGGAAAGTTCCAGAATACCCTCGGGTATACTTATTTTTACTACTTAATTTGACTTTGCATAAAATCATACACTTATTAATACAGTTTACTCAATAATGTCGTCGTTTAGAAAGGATTTCTGGGAAATACGTCATACACAAAGTCTAGTAAAAGATTTGATTTCCGGTTATGTCTTATACTCGCACCATATGAACTCATACCATATAAAGCCCAAATAATTGTAGATTTTAGGAATTCGACTCTTGTTCGTCAATCGCTTTTAAGAGCGATAGCACACGGCGTATATCAAACGTGCAGAGGATGCGCGTTTTAGGAACGCACGTTTACGGCGCCGCCCGCCTTATATATAGGCGAGCCGCACACACACAATATTCTTGACAATAAAGTTCATATTGACAATAATATTCCTTGTGTGCGGGCCATATTGCCGTTTTTTTGTGTGTTGACTAGTATTGACAGATTTATTCTGTCAATAATATTGCACGAGTGCGGCTAGCCATTCGAATCTCATTTAAAGTGCGTATACGAGCATCATCTGTTCGTCCTCTGCGCGTTTAAAATACGCCGTGTGCTATCATGCTGTGGCTCTAAGATCGACTAGGCAAAGACCAAATATAATATAATGTAAATGGTGCACGGTGACTCGAACCAATGAGACTTTTCTGATTTCTCAAATGCCTACATCCTGAGAAGACCGGCTTGTCTACGAAGACTAATGAACTTTGAAAGCTCGTGAAGCCTGCCAACCTTACTATGTTGGCAGGCTTCACGAGCTGCAGCCTATTTCTCCTATATTGAGGAGGATCCCGAGCTCCAGTAGTGGGGACACAATCTGTGGTCGGTGTTAATGTTGAAGTCAAACCTAGGTAGTTCCGGAGCTCCTAGGTTTGACTAGTCAAGTTTTTTTTAACTTTTTTACTTAGTCAAAGCACAAATAATTGTAGTTTCTCGGCCTTCGACACGAGTCTGTCGCTTCTAAGATCAACTGGAAATGCTTAAAACAGTTTACTTTCGACGTTTGGCTGACAAGGTAGGAAGTTCTAGGTTTGGTAAAAAAAACCATAATCAAAATCCGAAATTGGAATTGGAAATATTTCGGGATTTGCTTTAAGGCTTTAGTCAAACATAGGATAAAGTACCTAGTCATTCTGGGAAAGAGACTTCATATCGACTTTTGACTGTAACATTAATAATATGAATAGTATATTTTCTCTCTACAATCATTTATACACAATTTCAATATTTACAATAGAGTGTACAATCTTTGTGGGGAGACTAGAGTCTTAAACAAAGCAGTTTCCCGCTTGTATTTCAAGACAGGAGGCCTCCAATCCTCGTTTTAGTAGTATGTAATGTTAACAAGAATTGCAATATTTAACATAATTTAACAAAACATGGAGTTCAATTTTGACATAGCATATTTTAAGAAAGTGTAAGTGTGTGTGTGCTAATAATATTATTATTATAATTTGAATACTCCTCGAATAGCATCCAATCAGCAAACTCAGCACAAAGAAATAATAAGTCGTAGGCGGACAGAGACAAAGACGAGAAAGCTAACACATTCGAAAATGACTCACTACTTCTTACAATCGACAAGGATAATATTGAATTGTGAATTAATAGAATCGGAGAATAACATAAAATATTGTGTTTTCCTTGTCCAGATATAATCAATTATTATATATTAGGTTGGGGAAAAAGTTTCTTCGCATTTTATATAAAAATTCAAAAGGTTTTTTTATAAAGTTTATTTACAAGTGACTAAAGTATATAGGTGCCATTTTGTTCGATAACTTTTTGCCATCTTGTTGGTAGGTACATGATCCCATTGCTATAAAATTTTTGGGGCTTCTGATGAAAAAACTGCGACAAGTGGTTTTGGCAGTCCTCTTGTGATGTCAACCTGACACTGCCTAAGGAATTCTGCAGCGACCGAAACAGGTGGAAATCTGAAGGTGCAAGGTCAGGACTATACGGCGGATGCATTAACACCTCCCAGCCAAACTCCCGTATTTTTTTCTGAGTGGCTAAAGATGTGTGAGGTCTAGCGTTATCATCGTGAAAAACCACACCCCTTCTGTTGATTAATTCCGGCCGCTTTCTCTCAACTTCTTGCTTTGATCTCATCAGTTGTTCGCAGTACAGTTCAGAATTGATGGTAACAGCTCATAATGAATAATGCCCTTCCAATCCCACCACACACACAGCATCACCTTGTTGCGAGTTAACCCGGGTTTCGCCACAGTCTGTGAAGCCTGACCGGCCTTTGACCACGATCTTTTTCGCACGTTCTTGTCGTACGTGATCCACTTTTCATCACCAGTTATCAGCTTCTTCAAAAATGGTTCGGTTTCATTACGTCGTAATAAAGAATCACAAATGAGTACACGGTTCATTAGGTTTCTTTCAGTGAGCTCATGAGGCACCCAAATATCGAGCTTTTTTGTGTACCCAGCTTTTTTCAAATGCGCCAAAACCGTTTTGTGGTCAATCCCCAGTTCTTCAGCTACATCGTAACTACTAATATGCCGATCTTGCTCCACTTTTTCAAAAATGGCAGCAGTTTTGTCCGTAACAGGGCGACCAGAGCGACGTGCATCTTTGATATCAAAATTTCCGGATTGAAAACGCTTAAACCAAATTTTCGCTACTCTCACAGATACTGCATTAAGTCCATAAACATCACAAATTTTTTTCGCGGCTCGTGTTGCATTTTTACCTTTTTTGTAATAAAATTTTTAAATGTATCGAAATTCTTCATAAGAATCACTCATTTTAACAATAAGAAAAACAAATGAAAATCTCAAATTTACCTAATTTGAATTTGGAATTATCTTCTGTAAAATTAAAACTTTTTAATGATACCAAAATCAGCCAGATACAATTGGTATAGCCCAAGATATTTTATGACAAGTTCATACATACTATAATGCGAAAAGACTTTTTCCCCAACCTATTATTAATTTTTTAGCCTAACATATCTACCTATTATGTACTATCGAACAAATTGTCGCTCGACCAGGCATAAGATGAAAATCGATAACAGCGCCGTTGAATTGTGCGCGCACACAATATACCTACTTACGTGTAAATACGTAGTTTAACCACGTCCTCAATCGTTAATGTCATTTCCTTAATGTTTCAATATTTTTGAAGCTTCCTAGTGCAAATGAAAATGTTTAGAAACTGGTCGAGCAAAAACTTTGTCGATATTGTGCCTACATTTTTAGGATTTTGCAAGTATTCCTATTTCCTACTGTCTCCGACTTTCGGAAAATTTATCCGTTATCATTACATCGGAAGTCCTCTAACCCACTTTCAAACAGAGAATACTGTTAATATTTTAAGTTTCATTCAGGACAGCTTTGTTGAAATTACAATTTCAAACTTTTATTCATTTAAAGTTTGAAGTTGTAATTTCGAAGTTGAGACCTTGAATTTATTTTATTTTAAGTAATCAATTTTTTTATAGAATAACTGAGATCGTATAATCGTAAAACCTTCGAATTTAATAAATTTCATCTTTAAATCGTAAAACTTATCATACATTTTTATAGTTAGACATTTATTGAAAAGTGTGTAAGACTTTTGTAATCTGCTGGCGCCTGGCCTTGATATTTCTAAACTCTTATGGTTCAATTTACACCGAAACGATACGTGACATAGAGCTGTATTTTCAACCGACTTCTAAAAGACAGGAGAAGGTTCTCAATTCGTGTGTATGTTTTTTTTTGTGTGTATGTTACGCGGTTACTCCGCCGTTTGTGACCGATTTTCAAAATTCTTTTTTTTTAGATAGCCATTCAAACTTGAACTTTATTCATTACACATTATAATGTCCCGTCCAGACTATTTGCGAAGTAGGTCGAGGAAGTGCTCCGCGAAGTAACCCGAAGTATGAAACGGCGAAACGAAGTGCGTGCCCACACTGTCTTATTCCGGCAACCTTGGCCTACTTCGCAAGTAGTCTGGACGGGGTATCAGAGTTCGAATGTCAAATTATACCAGGATGCACAGCGCGTGTGCAGTTTTTTTTTTTTTAATAAGGGGGCAAACGAGCAAACGGGTCACCTGATGGAAAGCAACTTCCGTCGCCCATGGACACTCGCAGCATCAGAAGAGCTGCAAGTGCGTTGCCGGCCTTTTAAGAGGGAATAGGGTAATGGGGGAGGGTAGGGAAGGGAATAGGGTAGGGGATTGGGCCTCCGGTAAACTCACTCACTCGGCGAAACACAGCGCAAACGCTGTTTCACGCCGGTTTTCTGTGAGCCCGTGGTATTTCTCCGGTCGAGCCGGTCCAATTCGTGCCGAAGCATGGCTCTACCACGTTAAATGTGAACGCAGTGTATGACTAATGTCATATGAAACATGTATTGTGTAGGGAATAGATTTTAATTTTCAATAGCTATCTTAAAAGTGCAGCGCCGCGTAGTCGCGTATTGTCGCGATGTGAACTGTACTGACAAAAGTCGCATTGAAAAAAAAATGTAATAATAATATCTATGGACGTTTCACACCATGTCAGTCCGGTCCCGTGGTAAGTTCTCGAAGAACTTGTGTTACGGGACACGGGTACCAGACAACGGAAATATATTTAATACTTTTATATTATAAACATATTTAATACACATCCTTGACCCAGGAACACAGAATTCGGCGGGATTAGAACCTGCAACCCCCGGCTTGAGCACCAACATGCTCAACCACTGAGCCACAGAGGTCGTCGAAATGTATTTTGTGTTTGTCTTTGTCAACAATGCCTACTTCTACGTTCGCACATAATGTCGTATATATCGGGCGGGACTTTGTGTACGGAATAAAGTTTAATTTTCAATAGGTATATAGTATAATAGCTATCTTAAAAATGCAGCGCCGCGTACCGTGGTATATCTTCGCCGTGTGAAATGACCCTAAAGCTACACAGCTTGCTAACATCGTAAAGACTCATAATAATAGCTAGCTATAAAAGATTATTATTTTTAAACAAAAAATTAAACCGACGCGGACGTCCAAAGTAAAAAAACACAAAAATGGTATGAAATAAAACTTATTTTCCAAATAATGTCCCTTATAAATTTGGCTAAAATTTTAACTACTTTTCTACTCGATCTTCTTAATTTTGAAGTCGCTACCAGCCCAAACAATACCCTAAATTTTTTTATAGAACTTACGTTCAAATTTGCTGGTAACTACCGACTTCAAATCTTTAAAAAAAATCTTATTTTTTTAGCATACGCTTGGACCACTTCAGAAAAACTTATCACATATTGTGTCCATATAAATTTCGAGGAGTTCCTTCGATTTCTCATGGATCCCATCATCAGGTGACCACTTTTTTGATAACCGGACTAACTTGGGATTATACCCTTTACATCAAAAAAAGAATTTCAAGAAGAATAAGAAGGGAGAAGAAAAGAAAGAAGTCGTTTAAAAACAGTAAAATAATCAGCAAACGACCAGATAAATCGCTGAATAGTAAGCTAAACCAGAGCTTGCTGGTATTTTAAGCAACCCCCGTAGGTAGTCACGTGTTTTATCTATCAGGTGCCAGACTTCCCAATTCGGATTCGGATATGCAACGTCTTAGGATACATTAATTATGTGTACAAAACAGAAACACAGACACATCGTCCATGTGTCTGTGTTTCTGTGTGTCCAGAAAAGATTATTTTTACATACATACATACATATAAATTATAATCACGCCACTTTCCCGTAGGGGTAGGCAGGGACTACTTCTTTCCATTTGCTACGATCCTTACATACTTGTTTTGCTTCGTCCACTTTCATTCTTACCATCCATTCCTCCTCTTACATTCAACGTAGCGAAGCGGCTCTCTATGGGCCAGATTACTTTTAATTTTATTTATTGTTATTTACTATGTTAAACAAAATAATTGCTATTGAAACATATTTTATAAAACACTTTGGAGACCCGATTACTCGAAAATTGTTGACTTTATAAAAAAATTATGTATGAAACCTTGCCTTTATTTTAAAAGACCAACGATTCAACGATACCCCATACGATGGGGTAGAAAGATAAAAAAAAATTCATCCCCACTTCGTAGTCCTATAGTGGAGAGCCACCACTAGAAAATAAAATAATTATTATTTTATGATGCCAAATCTGAGATCTATACACAATCTATGACTATAACAAAATTCCATTTATATTCATAATTACCGTGCACAGACAGACAGACGGACGGACGGACAGAGCGAAACTATAAGGGTTCCTCAAGTTTGATGGATCCCTAAAAACTCAATTTCAGTTTCGAGAAAACTGCTTTTTTGAAATGTCGAGAGTAGAGTACTACCCTCAACGCTTCATTTAACACTAATGAGGCGTGCAATATGATTATAGATGAAGAGCTTATTATTCGTTAGTGATTACCACTTCCGCTTTGCATTTGAAAATCAAGGTTTTAGCTATTTTCGGTCAATAAATAAAATTTTAAATAATATTTTCTACAGACTTCTTTACGTTTCTTTGTAAGTTATTAAAAAAGATAAGATTAGTTTTGCATTATGATGCTTCCTTCATCCGTTTTGCTTTATTTTAATAGCATGGATTGCTATCCAACGTAGGTCTTCTGTGGTTCTAACGGATTCAAAGTTTATAAGACCGGGACCTCTATCATTATGGTCAATAGACAGGTAGGTAGGTCAATAGTCAATAGTCACCGATATATCCAGTCGAGCAAATACATAATTAAAGCGTAGGTAAGCACATATTCTACATAGGTAAGTACCTAGCGTATGTGACTTTTCACACACTATAACTATGTCCAGTTGCTAATCTGTCAAGTTGCGCCTGGTATATAATAAACATTTACATCAAATACTGATAACGAACGCCTTTTTTGGTTACGTTACGTTTACAATAAAATCGGAATAAACACTCTAATCTGTATTTTAACAACAGAATACAATATATAATATTGATGATTTTGGCTGATTATGAAATCTGGGGCACGGTTTTACCACCGCCAAGACGAGCTAAGCGAAGTTAAAGCGTTTCGTCGATTTTTCGAACCCTCATAACTTGGGTTTGGATTCCAAATAAACGAAATTTTCAGGACGTGTTCATAGGTCTTATACTTTAGATTTTATTGATATCTAAAAACCCCTGATTTCATCACTGACTCACTGATGATCAACAAAATTATATGGTACTTATGGATGTCATTGAAAGCTGAAAGCTAGTAATAATGCTACTAGCTTACCTACCTTAATTACCGTATCGTAATTTCAGCTTCCTAAACTAGCTCAATAAACAACATAAAAATTGACAAACTTGGAACTTTTATTCACCAACCCCTAAAACTAGGGAGGTCTGAAAATGTTTGTAGGGATCCGTGTTATAAATAGAAACAATTATTTAAAAAAAAAGAAAATAAAAATATTGTCATAACAATTTTCAAAAGGAAGTGAAAACCATCCAAAAACATTTTCATGTAAAGTGATGGCTAGACATACCATTAGAATCGCACTGTTAAAAAACTATCAGATCTCATGTAAAATCAAGCTTCTGACTCTACACGACATATGAAAATGAAAATTTTTATTTCCAAATAAAATTTGAAAAGCTATTTTCGGAAAGTCAACAAAAAAGCTACCACCGGTTCAACCCTAACCCGCCGAGAAGAAACGGCGTAAGAAACTCGCACGGGCCCATCTTTTAGCAAAAAGATGGAAAATTGTTCTTTTAAAATAAATATTTTACATTGTAAACTTAAGTCTATGTTAAATACATATAACAAAAGTCAGTACACAAGTACATAGAGACAGCTTTGTATGGGTGCATCTTATTCCCAAGGTGTGCAATCGTTAAGAAAATCATTTACTTTATAATAAGCTTTAGCACACAAACGTTCTTTGACTACTTTTTTAAATTTATTAATAGAAAGGTTTTTAACGTTTTCTGGGATCCTATTGTTAAGGCGTATACATTGGCCCTTAAAAGATTTACTTACTTTACTAAGTCTTATCACTGGTACATCTAGCTTATTCTTATTTCTAGTGTTTATACAATGATTATCACTTTTCTTCTTGAAATTAATTAAGTTTTTTCTAACGTATAACAAATTATCCAGAATATACTGAGAGGCGACAGTCAGTATACCTATTTCCTTAAACTTTTCTCTCAGAGATTCAATAGGGGACATTTTATAAATAGCACGAATAGCTCGCTTCTGCAGCACAAATATTGAATTTATGTCGGCAGCATTTCCCCATAAAAGTATGCCATAAGACATTCTACTATGAAAATAGCTGAAATATACAAGGCGCGCCGTTTCTTCATCTGATATTTCTCTAATTTTTCTGACTGCATATGCTGCAGAACTGAGTCTATTTGCTAGGTTAGCAATTAAAGGACCCCACTGTAATTTACAATCCAGTGTAATACCTAGGAATACAGTGGAGTCTACCATGTTCATTCTCTCATCATTGAGTAGTAAATTGGTTTGTACTTGCCTAACATTTGGCAAGCTAAACTTTAAACATTTTGTTTTATTTGCGTTTAAAAGTAAATTATTAACACTAAACCAGTTTACTATATGTGAGAGAGCACTGTTTACCTCGTCGTAATTTAATTGTTGTCGCTTCACTTTAAATATAAGTGAAGTATCATCAGCAAAAAGTACTATCTCATGCCTATCTTGAACTAGATAAGGCAAGTCATTTATGTAGATGAGAAAAAGAAATGGACCTAAGATAGATCCCTGTGGGACACCTAATTCTATTTTAGTCCCAGTGGACCTTTTACTATTAACCTCTACCCTTTGAGTCCTATTGTAAAGATAAGAACTCAAAAGATTAAGAGCTGAGTCCCTTATGCCATAGTGGTGCAATTTTCTGACTAGTGTAACATAGTCTACACAATCAAATGCTTTGGAAAGGTCGCAAAAAACTCCTAATGCATCCTGCGCCTCTTCCCAAGCCTCGAATATACTACAGAGAAGCTTGATGCCTGCATCTGTAGTAGACCGACCTTTAGTAAAACCGAATTGTGTAGTATGCAATAAATTATTTATATTAAAGTGTACTGTTAGTTGATTTAGGATAATTTTTTCAAATATTTTACTAAAAGTCGGTAGTATCGATATCGGTCTATAATTTGCTGGGTCAGACTTATTTCCAGCTTTGAAGAGAGGCACAACCTTACTGTGCTTCATTAAGTCAGGAAATACACCACTTTTTATACAATTGTTAAATATTATGGCTAGGTAAGGAGCTACAATGTCAATTATTGATTTGATAATTCTGGTAGACATACCTCAGAGATCGGCAGTATTTTTGATATTTAACAATTTAAATGTATTAATAATATCCCTGGAATCAATTTCTCTAAATTTAAAATTGACATTACATTCCTTGACATTATCTCTGAGTAACTTTTCAGCAGCTGCAGGCGAAGAATTTAGGCATTTTGTAGTTGAGACCGGAATGTCAGCAAAAAACTTTTCAAAGACTGTCGCAACTTCAAAGTCAGAAGTAATCTTCTTATTATTAACACAAATTTCAAAGTCAGAGCTACGACAGGCGACTTTTCCAGTTTCACTAGCAATTATTTTTCAAGTGGTTTTTATTCTGTTATTAGAATTTCTGATTCTATCTTTTATATTAAGAGCTTTTGCTGCTTTACATACATTTCTAAAAAATTTTGAATAATTTTTTATATACGCTGTATCCTCCTATATAAAAAATATATAAAATATCCTCTCCCCGCTGGGCTCTCACAGTGAACGGACGTGTCGTGCGTTGTATTTGGTATATTATTTTGTATTTTAACTTTTAAGTGGTGTCTGCGACAAGGATTCTAACAGGCCTCGAGGCCCTGCTTCGCTGGAGACTTTGCCCCTTCAGCTGTGAACTTCGCGGCGCCGCTTGTGACGTGAGTTTTGCGAATTTGGGGATTGTTATAAAGACTTTTTACAAAGTTGGGCGACCGCAGGATTCGATCCCCGGTATCTCGGAGTTGTGTTCCGAGGCCCGTACCATTGGACCACCGAGGAGTGTGCCGCCGACGCAAAATTATAGTACACTTTCGCACTACCGCAGTTGTGCCGTAAATCTAGGCCGTTTAACAACAGAAGAATGCCACTAAAAAGGACGCCAACAAAAAATAAAAAAGCAGATAAGTCTGTTACAAGTAAATCATCTTCGGAGAAAAATCAACCAACCTGCAGCTCCGCACATTTAATACAAACAGATAATTTATTGAATAAATCGGCTTCGGAGACAGATTTGTTGCATATCTACTCTAGCACTTTTCAACTTACGACACCACCAGACTATATATCTATGAGGAATAAAAGATGCAGAGACCAGATGGAAGACTCTCTCTCTACACAATTGCATGACTTCCAAAACGAAATGAAGTCACTTTTTACTTCTTTTTCTACTGCACAATCAAAGGAATTGAAAAATCTCACTTCTCAGCTTAAAGAAATTCAACTAACCAATTATAATATAGAAAATTCCATCGCATATTTGACGTCGCAAAATGAAGAATTTAGAAAAAGGATTATAGATCTGGAAACACAAGCCAAGCAGGACAAAAACTATATTACTTTATTAGAAAATAAGCTCGAAGATATGCAAATGCAGGGCCGCAAAGCTAGTATCGAGATAAGAAATGTCCCAAAACTGGCTAGCGAAGACAAGGAAGCTCTAATTGACATGGCCGTGAATCTATCTAAATCGGTAGAGTGTAACATTTTAAAATCAGATATATACGACATCTACAGACTTAAACCGAAATCGGGCCAGTCGAACAATACGCCAATAATTGTAGAAATGAAGTCGGTAATTTTGAAGAATAACTTATTAAAAGCGGGCAAAAAGTTTAATATACGAAACAGGAACAATAAACTGTGTGCAAGACATGTCGGCCGTAGTACACAAGTGGATACTCCCATCTACTTGTGTGAGCATCTAACACCTAAGAATTCAAGACTATTTTTCTTAGCACGTGATTTAATTAAAAGTAAAAAATTCAAATATTGCTGGACGGCCTATGGAAAAGTTTATGCAAGAGAAAATGAGCAAACACCAGTCATACAAATATTTACAGAAAATCAGGTACAAGAATTACTAGCAGGCCCACATCAGGATGCTCAAATGAAGTGACTATGTGTAAAAATAATAACATTAAACCCATTGAAGTTGCTTAATACTGTGGTCAGGAAAATAACAGCATATTATCATATTTTTATAGATCATACCTTTTCAATACTTGTATTTGTTAAAATTAAATATTATGTATTAAAATCTAACACAACATTTACACTTATACTACAGATATTTTATTACCAAAAGTCTATTAAAATCATTCTGCATTTAACAAAAATAACGACAAACATGGATAACCGACAAATAAACTCGTTTATAAATAGATTAACTAGTATAAAATTTATAAAATCGACATTCTTAAATATTTATAGAATTCACAATGGCAAATGAACTTTTTAATTTAAATGAAATTGATAATATTAATATTGCTCATGCTATAACATGCAATTGCGAAGAACTTTCCAGTCACTTGACCGTGAATAAAAATGATCTTTTAATTATATCTCAAAATATACGCAGCATTTACTCAAATTTCGACGATTTCCTCATAACTATATCTAATCTCTCTATTCATCCCGACATATTAATCTTGACTGAATGCAGAATAAGCCCATATAAGGCAATACCGCAATTGGACAACTACAGCTGTTACTCTACCTCAAATCATGTGAACCAGAATGACGGGGTAGTTGTGTACATCAAACAATCGTTGAACCCCATGAACAAAGAGATAACATTGACACAAGCTTCTTGCCTACAAGTGGATATATTTAACAACACCATCCTATGTATTTACAGATCACCGTCTAATACAAATGCAGACAATTTTATAAACTCTCTCGGCTCACATCTGGATTCTATCAACATGAATAGAAACATCATAATAGCGGGTGATATAAACATAAATATTGCACAAAAACCTAATGAATCACATCATGATTATACTAATAGAATGAATTATCTTACCGCTCTCTCTTTACATGGTATTCTCGCTGGACATACTTTGCCCACTCGAGAAAAAAGTTGCTTAGACCACTTTATGCTAAGAATAAATAGACTAAAAACCTCTGCCAGTATCGCTATCTTAAAAACAAGTGTATCAGATCACTATACTACTCTACTGTGTATTACAAAAACACAAACTCAAAGCCCTACCTCAACGACTAAAAGTAAAATAGATCTAGAAAAAGCCCTAATCGAATTAAAACAGAGTAATATCTCTGATTTGATGAGTGAGAATGACCCAAATGTCATCACTGAGTGCTTAATTAATAAAATAGGTAATATACTTACGTCAAATACCAAAACTTTTAAAATTCCCAAATCTAAATTAACACTAAAGCCTTGGATTACTCCAGGTATTTTACGTTGTATCAAACATCGAAACAAATTGCAACAAGCAACACGAAGAGAGAGCCACAATGAAGTTTTAAGAGTAACATACTTACGCTACAGAAACCATTGCAATAATATAATTAAAAAACTCAAGCGTACGTATGAAGAAGAATTGCTAAGTAAATCAATCAAAAATAATAAATTACTTTGGAACAACATTAAACAGATAACAAATAACAAAATAACACATACTGATAACAAAGAACTATTATCTATTTCGCACAACCCTAATGAATCAGTTACTGCTATAAATACTTACTTTTCAAATGTAGGAGCAGACCTTGCTAGTAAGATATTATCCAATTCTTCTTTAAATTGTAACACTACAGTAAGTAATTCCTCTACTACTCTAAATTCTTTCGCGTTACTGAAGACCGATTTTGATGAAGTAAAAAATATTGTCATGAATTTAAAAAACAATAGTGCACCTGGCTGGGATGGCATTCCTACTAGCTTCTTAAAACTTGCAACAGGAGAGCTTGTACCAATATTAGTGCACCTCGCTAATCTCTGTTTCGAGAGGAGAATTTTTCCGGATCTACTGAAAAAATCAATAATAACTCCAGTTTTCAAGAACGGGGATAGAGACAATGTGTGTAACTATAGACCAATTTCTGTTCTTCCGGCTATCTCTAAAATATTGGAAAAACTGCTAAATATCAGACTTGTCAATTACTTAGATAAATACAATTTATTATCTGCATCTCAATTTGGCTTCAGACATGGCAGATCGACGGAAGATGCAGTTTTAACTCTTACTGAAATTATCACAAAACAAATTGATAAAGGGGAAAGATGTTTAGCAGTGTTTCTCGACTTAAAGAAGGCTTTTGACACGGTTTCTATACCCATCCTTGTGCAAAAGTTAAAAAATATTGGTATAAGAGGCACGGAACTCTCCCTTTTCGAAAGCTATTTAGCGAACAGAAAACAAAAAGTAAAAATAAGTCAATATACTAGCCAAGACGTTTCAATAACGTTCGGTGTTCCGCAGGGAAGTGTATTGGGTCCTACACTCTTTAAGATATATATAAATGATCTTTGTAATTTTAAAATCACTAATGCTAGCATCATTTCATACGCCGACGACACTGCAATTATATTTAAGGGCAAAAATTGGACTGAACTTAAAGCACTTGTAGAACATGGCATGAGGCAAATCGCAAGATGGTTAGAAAATAATCTCTTATCTTTAAATACCGCCAAAACACAATATATGTGCTTCAGCATCCTTAACCGCATGCAACCAGACTCGAATTATAGCATAAAAATACACACTTGCCAGCCTATAAATACACACTTACCATGTAACTGTCCACCTATTGTAAAAGTGGACAAAATAAAGTATCTGGGTGTTATAATAGACCAAAGACTATCTTGGCATCCGCATCTGGAACAAGTAGCTAATAGGATAAGGAAATTAACCTGGATTTTCAAAACCTTGAGATATGTAGTTCCTAATCCCAACGTCTCTTCAAACAATCAGTCCTCTCGAAATGTTATGAAGGAAATATACACAGCATTGGCTGAATCTGTTATGGTCTACTGTATACCTGTATGAGGAGGTGCCAGCAAAACTAAAGTACTGGAAGTAGAGAGGGCTCAACGAGCCTTATTAAAATTAATTCATTTTAAAAAAAGAAGAACTCCAACCGATGAACTATATAGTATCAGCAAGGTCCTGTCGATTAGAAAACTATATATTTTACGAACAATATTAAAAAAACACAAAAATAGAGGCGACAATTGCTGTAAAAGTAAACGTAGTAAACATAAAATTGATATACCTATAATAAAAACGGATTTTGCAAAAAATCAATATGCCAATAAATCTATTATGCTGTATAATAAGCTCAACAGAATCTTAGACTTTTGGAACAAATCAAGTTATGATACAAAAACAACACTAAGTAACTATTTATCTAACTTAAATTATGAAAAAATTAGTAGAAAACTTTAAATTATAAAAACATCAGAATAATTATATATTAAATTATAAAAACATACCTCTTGCATACCCATGGCCACATACACACACACACACACACACACACACACACACACACACAAACACACACACACACACACACAGACACATATACCACACATACATAATTTGTCATAGCTGTATTGTCCCTTTTTCATTTATAAATTAATGTTTTTCTCTTTTTGCCTTTACTTTTATTTTGTAATTTAGTATGTAAGTCTCTATTGTAATAGTTGATAAGTCTTGTAATACTAGCGATGGAGGAGCCTAGTCACCTGATACAGGCGTGAGCTTACTAGGTGACTATGTGTTCTACTCAATTATTGTAATTTAAGTTGGAAATAAACATTTATTTATTTATTATTATTATATGTTTTAAATCTCTCAGTATTATTTATTGATTTTTCATTATATAATTCATATAATCTTTGCCTACTTTTTTTAATTCCTGCAGTTGCCCAGTCATTAAAAATTTTTTTATTACTGTTGAGTCTGGCTGTTTTAGAAGTAAATACTGAATTAAATTGCGTTCTTATTAACTTAAATAAATTATTAAAAGCTTTATTTTTCAAGCGCTCAAATGAATAAATTTCTTAATGATAATCCACTTGAGGATGTATTTTCATTGAATCCAACTAAAATTAGGAGACTCCTAACTGATACCTTTTTCAGTTGTAATTCTTAAACAATTTTAAATGTTAATCTTAATTAGTTAACAAATATAATATTATCAAATAATTATGTGTACGAGAGTAGCTCTGAATATTCATATTAACATTCATTCGGTTTACCTTTTTTTGTGGTTCTTAAGCGTGCTCTATGCTATTATGATCATTACTGCTTTCATTTTAAGCTATATATTATGTATACAGTAGTTTTAATTACTAATTTTTTGTCACGTTCAGGCTTAACTTGAGCTTTGGTAATTTGTTTTTTAAATGCGAAAACTTGTAATTGGCACCTTATTTTTTAATATGTTAATTTATTATAATTGTATTTGTTGCTGTAAGTTTTCCTAACAAAATAAAATAAAAATAAAATAAAATAAAATTTATTTTGTTGGACTCATTCCAGTACTGAATATTTTCAGCTAATTTACTTCTAAATTTTTCTATACGTTTTTTATTTATAGGGATAAACACAATTTTTTCTTTCGGATTATTATCACAATTAATATTAAATGAAGCCAGCTGTTCACAGTGATCAGAGCTAAGCATATTAATTATTTCTTTTTTATAAGGAGTAATATTAGTAAAAATATTATCAAGGCAGGTAGCAGTTGTATCACTTACTCTTGTAGGTTCATTAAATAAGTTAAAAAGATTATACGATTTTAACAATGATGTGAATCTAACAGTGGTGGAGTTTGAATCTAATAAATTAATGTTAAAATCACCACTTAAAATAACTTTTTTGTTAGATGCACATATTTTTGTTAGTGTAACTAACATAGCTAACTCTACAAGTCTAACTTCACAAACTCTACACCTTAGTCAAGTTATGTAGTTTGGCCATTTCGTTCCTACAAGTATAGTATAATAAAAAAACAATACTTAAATTTTTCACTTTACGCCCAAACGAATGTAGTGAAATAACCAGGCCACAATATGTTTTAACTAAGTTGTAGAGTTTGTGAAGTTAGACTTGTAGAGTTGTTTCGTGTAGAGTCAGAAGCTTGGTTTTACATGAGATCTGATAGCTTTTTGACAGTACGAGTTATATGGTATCATCTTGGCATCACTTTACATGAAAATGTTTTTGGTGAGATTGACCTTTCCTAGCCCGGAACTAGCGTTATTCGCGTAACACCTCTTAACAACTTACATCACACAACAGTTAGCTGCCACTCTTAGCATATTGAGGACTTTTGTATCTCCTATTGTAACATCCGTATGTTACAACTTACAAAGTATATTAAGAGATGTATTGTAGAGAAATTAAATATTTAACTCAACATACAATATTATATTATTAGTAATTGGCAGTGTGCTTAACTAAACATTTTCGTAATTTACAGACGAATAACATGATCAATATTCTCTGTCAATTCGCACTAAGCATGGACACTCTTGTACAGTCGTACTTACAACGCGCCGTCTTTGAAGGTCTTGGCCGGTTTTTTATGAATCGTCGCACGAGCGCTTGTTGCTTTTGGTGGTAAAACGTCCAGCCGTCGATGGAGTAGGAGTTCTTGAGTGTAGCGGGTTCGTACCCGATTTAAAACTAAATGTCCAGTTCACACGAAATGGAAGTAAAAACTTTCAATTTCTTTCTCTCGCAATATTATTATATTAGAGCCTGGCTAAGATGTCTAATGAACCATAAAGAACAATTTTCAAATGGAAGGTCAATAAACGAGTTCGTTTTCTTGTGCGACTTTTAACACTGGGTTAAAGATCACTCGTTGGTCATTTTACATACTGATAGAACTGGTTTGGAAATTTTAAAATAAACCTAAGTTATTCGCATGTCGTGACTCGTGACGCGTGAGATGAGTTATGTTTAAACGAATGTTATTTATTGATAACGAAAATGCAATTTTAGTATTCTAAAGAGTCATGCAAAGTACCGATTTATCAACATATTTTATGTAGGTATTAATACGCAGGTGAAGCAAAAATTTTTAATATTGTTTTACGAGAAACGTGCGAACGGTTTGAGTATGAAAAACACAGTAAAGTTTATATAGAGAAAGGTCTTCTGAAATCTAATATTTTTTTAAATCATGCTTATATTAATTAACTTAGAAATACATAAAATTACACAATACTACTTCACTCACACTAGATAGGTACCATGCGTTGGCATAATGAGTACCTAATGACAGTATCTAGGTCCTAGGTGTTGGCTTCTTGGAATAATAATAAGTAATGATATTATGTTGAGCCTAACATTTATTATTCGGAGGTTGGCTTGTCGCAATTATTGTCAATCTTTCTTTCACAGACCGTAGAAAAAAAAACATATTTTTATTGCTTACCTAAAGGAGACCGCGACTCGCGACTGTGACCAGCGAATCAGAACCTCAATTCCTGTATTTGAAGTAGACTTTCATTTTACTTTGATTCGATTGAAAGTGAAGCGACATGTTACCATGAACAGATATTATGAAGTTTCGACCAATCAGAGCGCGTTTCACGTTGATTTACCATTTACAAAAACACCGTTTGACATTTTTAGTATATTGGGACTTGATTATAATAGGCAATCGGACAAATTTTTTTTTATTGCATAAATGAATAGTACTCTTAAATATGAGTAACTTCTCAGAAGAAACCGTATATCAAAAGTCAATATTTTCAAAGGTACAGCGATTTGTATAAAAAATTTCGCGAGCCTCCTAAAAACGCTCCATACTAAAATCGATATACACATGACGTCACTTGAATATGAAGTAGTATGAAGTAGTATATGAAGTATATGGCCGCAGGAATATATTTGTAAATATCTCCGATATTTGTGCGTTTAAGTTCATACTTACCATAATGAATGTTTTTGTATATGATGTGAGTAAACTAATGATGTAGGTTTTGTTTACCAATTTCGCAAAAAAAAAAAATTTTTTTTTGGTATAAAGACTCGAAGAAATTTTGTATACAAATCGCTGTACCTTTGAAAATATTGACTTTTGATATACGGTTTCTTCTGAGAAGTTACTCATATTTAAGAGTACTATTCATCTATGTAATAAAAAAAAATCAGTCCGCTTGCCTATTGTATTAATGCTGTTTTTATTCAGCAGAACTCCTCAGGTGTTCTGGACACGCTCACCGGTCGCGGGGATTGTTTAGTGCTCCATATAAATTCTGAATACTAAGCAGTGGCTCCGCGACCTTATTTCGGTCTCGAGTCGCGTTCTCGCGTCGTGCATCGCGTGCGCGATGAAAAAGAACCCTAAAAAAATGAAACATGAAAATTTAAATAAGAATTATTTTGGTCGTATTTTGACCAAATATAAAAAAGAACCCTTGGAAAATATAAAACCAATTAAGTTCAGCTCTTAGGGTCAATAACATTGTTTTATCTGAAAGTTGCGATTAGCATAAAGAAACGTAGATTTGTAATGATGTGAGTCGTAATAATATATCACAGACGACGCCTGACTGACAATAAGCGACTTTCACTAACTAGTAACTACATCAGAGGAAATAAATCAAGATCAGTTCCGTATCGCCACTCGTTTATAAGTGGTCAGATAAGATGATAAGCTGGTGATTTAAATAGGACACGCTTCGGCACGAACGTGCCGGCTCGACCGGATAAATATATAATATAATATCTATGGACGCTTCACACCACGTCAATCTGGCCCCGTGCTAAGTATCCGAAGAACTTGTGTTCCAGTTACCAGAAAATAGGAAGTAGATAAATTATACACATATTTAATACATATCCATAACCCAGGAATACAGTAAAGCTTTTTGTTCCTTCGGCGGGATTCGATCCCGCGACCCCCGGCTTGAGCACCAAAGTGCTGAACCACTGAGCCACAGAGGTCGTCGAAATACTACGACCTAACAGAAGGTCGGCGTGAAATAACGCTTGCGTTGTGTTTTGCCGAGAGAGTGAGGTTACCGGAGGCCCAAGGAACGCAAGTTCGCAAAAACTAAGTGACTGACTAAAAAGTGTAATTCCTCTGGTGTTGCGAATGTCCATGGACAGCGGAAATCGCACCGTCAAGCGATCCGTCTACTCGTTTCCTGGTTGCGTTAAGATTTCAGTGGGACATCTCACATCAGTACAGAAGACAAAATTGCGCGTCTACACTGATTGCTTGAGTGGCTTCGGAGTTGGGTACCTACTTCATTAATTACAGAATATTGTGAACTCGGCATAAACGTCATTGGTTAATTTTGACATTTGCACTCATAGATGTATTATATTAAAAAGAGTTTGCACTTATGAATCACTGCAATCTTATTAACGGAAATAGCTAGTACCTAGGTATAATTTTATCCTCCATATCTTTCTTGGAATTGGTGAAAATGGAACTTACATGCAAGAGTCCTGCCTCATAGCTGATTATTTCCGCAAAATTCTAGTATTTACATGCGACAGCTGGGAATAAAGTAACTGGACAAAGTCCGGTATCATGGGATGGGGGTGCCATCGAAGCGACCTTATTAGTTATTACGACAGATGTTATTAGACAATAGGAGAAGGACAGTGGCGTAACTACAGGGTGGCTGGGCTGGTAAAATGCCACGGGCCCCCGACCCGAGAGGGTCCCAGCCCAAGGGGACGCGAGCTCAGAATTAACCTAACATATTATATTTTTTTAAGTACTTAAATCAATCAATGTGAGGTATAAATAAAGACCATAATATACAAATTAAAAATAAACATTTCTTCATCACATTCAAAACAAAAAGATGTTGGAGTAGTTTTAGTAGAGAGAAAAGAGGAGGAGTTTTAGTAAATCATGCCAAAGTGCAATAAATATATCACGAAATTCCAAACAGATCTGACGACAAACAAAAAAGTTACATACAGACATTAATACCCCTTTTTACCCCTTAAGGGGGTGAATTTCGCAAAATACCTTCTTAGTGAACCTATACATCACAAAAGAAAGCCACGGTCCAAATATTACGCTTCTAGCTTCAGTAGTTTTGCCTCGGCGTTGATGAAAGTGATGTAAGTCTATGCTCTTGAAAATAAAACCTATTTGATATTTTACTAAAATGAGTACAATATTAAATAGTTGTGTCATGGGATACTCATCCCAACTTACCTGTCCGGTAGTTGTGGCATAGTATACGGGTACGCGACCCCGGCTTCCCTAGCTATTGCCTATTACTGTCCCATCCCTTGCCCTCCTGGGCGGTAATATCCTACTTTTCCTATTTCCCACTCTAACTTACCAATCTTCCTTTCCACATCACCTATCCTTCCCTTTTCCTATTCCTATCCTCTCCGCAAATCCGTGGGAACGCAATGGATAATTATAAAAATAATTTAATTATCCAAAATGGCGGCGATGTGGTTCGCCACCCATCACGTCTCGTTCTCGCGGAGGTGAAAAGTGGCCCATGGAGAGCCGCTTCGCTACATTGAATGTAAGAGGAGGAATGGATGGTAAGAATGAAAGTGGATGAAGCGAAACAAGTATGTAAGGATCGTAGCAAGTGGAAAGAAGTGGTCTCTGCCTACCCCTACGGGAAAGAGGCGTGATTATATTTATGTATGTATGTATATTAAATAGTTTTGGGTAAGTACATTTAAAGGGCGAATCAACTTTTACGAGGCCTAATATTGTTTGTCTGTTATATATTTTTTTTCTTTTTTATGTGTAAAAGGACTTGTTTAATTTAATTGATGTATAATTTATTTACTTAATGAATTCAATTTATGTTATGACTTAAATATCTAATGTTAATACTTATTATGTTAATGTTCAATATCTTTATTTTTGACTTTTGTGATATTGCCTCTTGTAATAATTTTGCACGCCACTGACAAGGCAGAATGTTGGATCCATATAAAGCATCATATTGTAACACCCTTATAAACCACATTTCATGCAATAAATGTTATTCTATTCTATTCTATTCTATCCTATTTCCTTGTCCCCGATAGAAAAAAATAGATTTTGCAAAACCAAATATTTTAATTGCGCGTTTTCAGTTTGAAGACATTTTTAGAACTATACTCGTACATATATTTTAAGGCTCATTCCACCGTTTCGTCCGGATCGTCATTCCAGGCCAGTAAACCTTATAAATATTACAGTCAGTCACGGGCGTAGCCAGGTTTTAGTTTCGGGGGGGGGGGGGGGGGGGGGTCAAGAAAATAAAACGACTACGGAGGGACTACTACTATTTTTTTTTAATAACTTCAAAAATGGGGCGGCAAAATATGTAATTGGCCTCGGGCGCAAAATTTCTAAATACGCCTCTGTATATTGGTCAGATCTCTGTATTAGGTATATATACCAGCCGGCCCATTTCGGGGGGGGTTTGAACCCCCTAAACCACCCCCCTGGCTTCGCCCATGCAGTCAGTGAAAATGTTTTAATTTATTAACTTCATGATTAATTTGATCTCAAAGGCGCATGTTTCATTTGATCTCTCAGTTCATTAAATAAAAAGATCTTGGAACAAAAACATGTCAAAATGTCATTCCTTTCCTTATCCAAATGATCACCTAGGTGTTTTCCAGATACTTTTATCTTTCTTCCAATAAATGTTCAGGTTTTTTGTACTGATATATCAAATTACTTAATAGCAATTAATAATTCATAGCACATTATGTTTAAATGAGTGCGTAGTAGGTATATAAAGAACCGACATTTAAATTTTGTCAAACGAAAAACGTCATTCCCTTCCACAAACTTTGCAACTGAAATTATTGTAAGTTCACATCTCTATTTCTATTTTCTACTTTAGCTTAATGCGTATCTCTCTTGTGTCTTTCTGCCTGCTGAAATAGTTCACCACCGAAGAACGTGCGCATCCACAGCGGAAAATATTTTCGGTTTTATGTTTAGAAATGGGTTTTGTCACAGGTAAGTACTCATTACATTCCATCGCATTGTGAAGTAAATCCATGATCGAATTCATTCTTTTTTATATATAACGATAGTTTATAGTTAGGTTTCATCATATTATTCGTATTAAGGTTATTGCACTACCTATTTATTCTGAAATAAATCTAGAAAATCTTGCAAAATTTCATTCCTTTTCACTTCATTACATTCCATTCCCTTCCAAATTTTAGAGGGAGAATATTAAGAGGATTTGGAAGGTAGTGATTTTTTTGTGAATATAAACTAATGAGGGTCGTGTTTTTAAATAAAATAATGTATGTATGTAATGTATCCTTTCCTATAAAATCCGTCCCCCCAAAAGAAAGCCTCAATCCGTATTACTTCGTAGTTTTAGAAATATTGATCAGGATGCGCTACAGCGTGACGCTTTAAATATAAATTGGTCATCTGTACAAAACAGTCAAACTTTGGACACAAAAATTTACGAATTTAATAAAATCATTTTAGATCTATATGATCGACACGCTCCAATTAAAAAAGGTGAGAATTAAACATGACCCAGCATGGATTTCAGATTCCATCAAGGAGGTAATGGCTACTAGAGACAAGGCTAAAAGAAAATGTAAAAACCAACCTAACGACACGAATGTTAAAAATTATAAAACTTTGCGAAACCAGTGCAACAGTCTGTGTCGTGCTGCTAAGCGTCGTCACTTCTATGCGTCTCTTGAGAATCGTACATGTGCCGACGCCTGGAAGTTTCTGAAGTCTATCGGTATTGGAAAATTAACCACCACTTTACCCAGCGATTTAGATTTAGATGCTCTAAATGACTTCTTCTCCAAACCCCCGATTACTTTGTGTTCCAATGCAAAAGATAACACCTTAATGCAAATATCTAAATTACCTATAACTGCCCCACCTTTTTCCTTTTCTAATGCAACTGAATCAGATGTCAGAACAGCGGTCTTATCAATTTCATCTCAAGCAGTTGGCTGTGATCGATTGTGCTCTAAAATGATCAAAATGATACTTCCCTCTTTGTTACCAATTCTCACTCACATATTAAACTTCTCTCTATCCTCAAATACATTTCCCTCAGCATGGAAGCAGGCCAATATTATTCCACTGCCTAAGGTTTCAAATCCTATATCTTTATCCTCTTTTCGTCCAATTTCTATATTACCTTTTCTTTCTAAAGTTTTGGAGCATATTGTTCATAAGCAACTTTCTTCCTTTCTCTACAGTAACAACTTAATTAGCCCTTTGCAATCGGGTTTTCGTCCAGGTCACAGCACATGTTCGGCACTATTAAAGGTTACTGACGACATACGTTTAGCCATGGAGAACAAAACATTAACTATCCTCATCCTGCTCGATTTCAGTAATGCTTTTAATTCTATTGACTTTGACATCCTTATTGCTATCTTGAAATCTCATAATTTATCTTCTGCGGTATTAGCCTGGTTTGATTCCTACCTTCGGGGCCGCTCGCAACGAATACAGACTAATGTCACCTTTTCAAATTGGTGTAATCTCTTTGCCGGCGTGCCACAAGGAGGAGTGCTGTCCCCCCTCCTTTTCTCTATTTTCATTAATGAGATAACTAAAGTAATTACATCCAAGTATCACCTCCATGCAGACGACTTGCAAATCTATCAACATTTTACCCTGGCTGACGCGATGTCGGCAGTAACTTTAATAAATCAAAATTTAGACAATATTAGTGAATGGGCGAAATCTTTTGGCATCCTCGTTAATCCTGAGAAATCTAAGGCATTAATCATAGGTAGCAGACGATTGCATGCATGTCTTGACCTTACAGCGCTGCCCCCAGTTACATTAAACGGTGTACAAATAACTTACTCAGAGTCAGCTAAATACCTGGGTGTTATAGTAGATTATACGCTTTCTTGGAATGCCAACATTAATGACATCAGTCGTAAGGTACACTATGCTATTCACTCACTTAAAGCATTGCAAAACTTTTTACCCATCGTTACCAAAATAACACTTATGCAGAGCATTATAATGCCTATAATCGACTATGGCGATGTCTGCTGTTTGGATGCTACTGAAGAGAATTTAAACAAACTGGAACGCTTACAGAATATTTGCATACGATTTATATTTGGGCTAAAGAAGTATGATCATATTTCAGATTACCGAAATAAATTACAGTGGCTCCCTATTCGCCAGCGTCGTAACTACAGGATTCTTAACTTTCTTTTTAAAGTACTTTTCCACTCTAATTCCCCTTCCTATCTATATGAGCTATTTTCCTTTCCCCATCTCCAGGATGAATCTTGCAGATCTTTTAGACGCACACTTCTCCAAATTCCTTGTCACAATACCGACTTCTTTTCCTTCTCTTTTACTATACATTCTGCCAGGCTCTGGAACTCCTTGCCATCAGAGATCCGTGAATGTAAAACTCTCGCATTATTTAAAAAGAGACTAAAAGAACACTATCTCAGACAAACCTAAAAAATAGTTCACTGTTTTAACATCATGTTTAATTTGTATCTATCTTATTTAATAAGTGTAATATTCGATATATAATGTTATCTATTATTAATATGTATTTATTTATTTATAATTGTGTGTAGGTATATATACTATTACTAATATGTATTATTTATTTTTATTTTAAATTAAGTAGTTATTTCAAAGTTGCTAGAGTACACGCTAATTTTTGCTTTTCATTAGTCAATTACCTATTCCTATACTATACAGGTCTTCTGGAAGACATTCCATTGTGGAATAAGATGTACCTTTGTACAAAATGTTTTATTTTTCAAGTAATGTTTGTTAACCTATTTATTGTGTGTACATAAATTGTAAAATAAATAAAATAAAATAAATAATAAAACTCAATTAATATTATATCTAATGGTTCAGTATTTACTCACTCATTTGCTTATTTGTATTTTAATAAACGCCTTTAGCAGCGATTTACATCTAGGTATGCGAATCCATTTACCGTATCAATTTTCGAAACCGTCAAAATAAAATAAAATTCACAAAATCACACCGATTCGGACGAAACGGTGGAATGAGCCTTAAAATCAAGATAATATAAAAATTTGCAATTTGTTCAGATTTTTGTCAAATTTGTACGGTAACGCAGCAGAAGAAAATTTACTCCCAATTACAAAAATTGTGTGTCCCCAACGATAGGTACGATACCTATCGTTGGGAACACACAATTTTTGTAATTGGGAGTATTGTAATTTCTAAGTTTAAACATAAGGTGACCTATATTTTTTATAATATCATTAAATAAATTAGGATAAAATAGTACATTTAATCCATCCCATGCCTCTTTTTAATATTACCTATATATCTATGATACCATGCCAACACGATTAAATTTTTAGAAAATTTTCAAGGATTTTTCAAATTGTTGTCCCTAATATTACCGTAATAATGTGGATTTTGTTTAAAAAAACCTCTCATAATGAGCTCCTTAATTGCGGAAAATATCTATATCGATTTCAATGGGCTTTCAAATTTTTATTCCTGTTATGATCAAATCTAGACAACGTAACGCTAATGGCATACTCATATAACGCGATTCAAATGAGAATAGGAACGTCAATGACCTCTATCTGTCAAATGTTACTTGAAAAGTACGGTTAGCAGAAAAACTTATTTGCCAATAATAATATGTAGTCAAAATAATTCTTTGTATACTCGACACTAGCAGAATGGTGCAAAACCTTTGCAACCGCGATTGCCATAAATAAAAGAAGAGGAATAATAGTCTTACATCGAATTTAAATAATAACGTTAAATTATCTAAACATTTAATTATAATAATACATATTCATAATTCGTTTTTAAAATCATAAATTAACATTTTCTTTTTCATTGTTGGTGCAAGGCAAGTTGTGAAAATTATATTGTTTTTGTTATTGTCATAGTCATTTTGCTCGAAAATGAGCACAAACTACATAGGGATAAAATGAGTAAACGAGGCGCTGTGTTACATAGACGACGATGACTACTCGGACAGTAATACAGAGATAAGCGAAATTGAAGAGCTAGATTCAGATTACATTTTTTTCACTCAAATTTGTAAATAAATTATATTAAAAGAAAAAAAAACCTTTTTTTGCCCACCTTACCTAATTGGGTACCCAATTGGGTAAAATTGACGTCACAATATGGCGCCGACTCGATCCTATTCTCATTTGAAGCGCACTATAGAGAATTTCCGACTACCTATATGAACAACAAAATGTGGTTAAAACTCACATAATAGCATTCTGATCTCATTGTTAATATTAGAATAAGTTAATTTAATCAATTATGCGTACGCCACTGTTATTAATAATCAGTAATTTGACAAAAAAATAATTAAAAAAAAAATTTTTGATACCTCTTTTAAATTGGCCTCGTAAAAGTTGATTCGCCCATAAATGGTTTAAAAAATTTAATTTTAGCGCGTTTCGAATTTTTTTTTTAATAAGATTTAATGGCCTGGTAACAAGACCCAGTGTTGCCAACCCTACTGTTTTAACAGTAGATTTACTGTTTTCGGCCTGACATCCCTGTTTTCTGTTTTAGTTCGTATTTCTACTGTTTTTAAAATAATAATTAATTCCAAATGGAAATAAGTCATAACCAACAGGTCAAACTGGAATAATCTTTCAGAGAAAGCAATAAAAATAGTTCTCGTATGCGTCGGTCACGCGCCTTTTTACAATTATTGTGAATTGCCATCAATAGCGGGCCTCTTGCAGGCTGTAGCATAGGGGATGTGCCTTTACTGAGGCAATCCTTTTGACTTACAGTAAAACAGGATAGCTACATTTGTAGTATAATGTGGAACAAGAATAGCCGTACTTTACTTGTATTAGGAAAATTATTTTAAATTAAATTTTGACTTTATTTACTTTACAATTCCCAGAAATTTGTTAATTAGATTCAATTTACGGTAAATCTAACAGTAGTTGTATAACTATTTATCAATTCTCCGAATGTTATGTCGGACAGTAGATTTGATGTTTTGAAATTACTATTTTATACTGTTTTCTGCTGTTTTTTCAAGTACCATTTACTGCTATTTGCTTTCCTGAGGTTGGCAACACCGACAAGACCTTTAAGCCAAGTCTTATATTTTTGAGGTATTTCATATTTGTCTTATTTCTAAATAGTCAAGTCCAAAGTCTAGTCAAAGTCCTAATAAATAGTCACGGTAGTCAATCAGTCAAGTCAGTCGTTTCAGTAAAGTGGTAGACGCTTTACTGAAACTTCCTAGGGAGTTTTGGCGGGAAACCCAATTTAGCACGCATTTTGTAGTTGCTATATCACTCCTCCACATTAGTGCACGTCACGAATAACTAATGGTTAATATTCCACCAATATTACACATTAAAAACCGCAATAACACGATTTAGAAAAATAACACAGAAACACAACATTGCTGATTGACATTCCCGGCAAAACTCGCGCGTTTTGAATATTTTGTTACATAATGAAAAATAATTAAGTAACTACTAATAAATGATTGAGGGCAACGGAATTTGCTCAAAGAAAACTAAATTCTGGTGGATATGGTATTTAAAAAGTGTGCTATTTTCATTGACTGCACTGACAAGTATTCGACTTTTATTATCATAGACTTTGGACTTGACGATTTAGAAAAACGGTGTTGAAAACTTGTATAAATTCTATTTTCCCGCTTTTATAACTTGACACTGTCAATGGTTGTAAGCCGCATAAAAAATAAAATTGTCAAAATTGACATTGACAGTTTAGAAGAAAAGATATTCCAAGATATTCTGTAACAGAAGAAGAGGAAGAAAAATCGCTCAAAAACCAAAACAAAAGATCACCGATACAAATGAAATGCTCAGCAGTTTTGTTTTTAATACAATAGTAATTAACATATTAATAATAAATGATTAAAGTTGGTTTTAACATTTAAAAAATATGATTATCGCTCTGCAAGCATTGTATCTGTTTCAAAAATCCTTGTTAGCAGTATTTGAACAACTCGAACCTTATTTGAAGAATATTTTCTTATACAAAAATTCAACCGATGTCAATTTCGAAGAAGATAGTGATGATGATGTCTACTCAGAATATGACGATAACAAAGGAGTCGTATTTTATCCTCCTGTTTATACGCAAAGATATGCAGCAGTGAGCGATTGCTTGTTAGATACAAGATGGAGGGGTCAGCTAGAAAAGGTAGGTTTCTGTTTATTGTTTAGCTACTTCGCGTTCGCTATTTACCCTGCCCCCGTCTAAAACCCCTAATTATTCTCGACATAGTAGTTATATTTCAGTATCTTAAATCTATAAATACTGCCAATGATACCTTTATACCTTTTTCACTATTTATACAGATTTTAATGACAAACATACCTTGTTTTGTAGGAAAAAGACATCTCTTTATCATTATTTCTAATTTACAGGTCGTAGACTTTGGGTGCAACGACATGAGTTTCATCAAATGTTTGAAGGATATAAGTGGCATCAGGGAGATCATGGGTGTTGACTTAGAACCAATACCCATAACATTGGACCTCAAATCAGACAGGTACAGCCAGAAGAGAGAAAACCCATTAAAAATAACAGTAAGTTTTTATTTTTACATACTCCTAAAATCACCCTTGAAGTACTTTTACCTGTGATTTCTGACTGTCCTGTTTTTTGTAATGAACATTGTGTTTTATTGTGTTTGTTCGTTATAAAACAAACTTAGTTTTCAATTCAAATATTGTTCAATTACTTACCTATGTTTTTTTTAAGAATTTCAGGATCTTTGTGTAACATATTTAAATGAATTTTAAGTTTGAATTATATTTTGTCATAAGAAATTCTCGACCTGAGAGGCATAAGGTCGAATGTCGAGATCAGTATCCCAAGCAAAAACATTTTGCGGTATCGTTACGTGTATGTTAGTGAGAAATATTGTATGAAAACCATGAAAGCACCACTAGCGGATGTAAAAGTAACAAAATTTTCATACAAAATTCCTCAAAATTTTCGTTTACGTCTCGTTCTTGCTTCGGTGTACATCTCGACATTCGACCTTATGCGTCTCAGGTCGAGAATTATAGGTATATTACTGTTTTTTATTTTAGCTGTATCAAGGCAATGCGGCTGATCCAGACTACAGACTGATTGGCTGTGACGCCGTGGTCTCCATAGAGATGATAGAGCACATGCTTCCTCATGACCTCGAGAGATTTGTCCACAACACATTTGGGTTTATTAAACCCCGGGCTGTTGTCATCACAACACCAAATGGTGACTTCAATGTACTGTTTAAAGCGTTGGAGACTAATGGACTAAGGAGGCTGGATCACATGTTTGAATGGAGCCAAGAACAGTTCCATGATTGGTAAGTGTTTTAGTATTAGATTATTGATTTTAATACTATTATTTTCTAATATTATGATAAACTTTAGATAATCAATCTATCTTCTAAAAATCTTCACAAAATCATGCCTTAAACTATTTATAAATTTGAGGAGTCCAATTAAAGATGTTGTGTTCATGAATATCGTTTATTAACTAACTATTTATTACACTAACATTACAATTTATAGGGAGGTTATACATACACTACAAATCATACCAGCTAAATCACATGTCTTAACTGTAGAACATTGATTATCCCAACAAATTGAGGGACATAGGTGTTTGGATAAAGCACTTATTCCACTAGACTAAATTTAGAAGTTCTAAATGATTTAGTTACTAAATTTAATCAAGTGAAATAGCATTTAATACTTACTAAACTGCTATTTCACTTGACTAAATTTAGTAACTCATTTAGAACTTCTAAATTTAGTCTAGTGGAATAAGTGCTCTAGGGATTTGTTCAGAATTCAGATATATTGAACTGCATGAACTTTGTGGAGGCAAATGAAAAACATACTTAATTGCATACTTACTATTTTTATATATAATTAAATTAAAAAGTTACTAGTTAAACCTTAAAAAAAAACAAGAAGAATAAGTATGCAGTATGCGTGTCTGAGTCAGGCCTCCATCAGTTTGAATAAGCAGTCCCTCAGATAAACAATCAGTCGTACTATATTATAATTTCTTAATTTAAATTTTTCTGCCTATAAATTAAGGGAATTAAAAGATTATGATTTTGAAGATTATTATAATATTGTTTCTATCACTAAAATATTCGTCAATTTCTTTTCTTTCAGGTGTAGCAACATAGTCACAAGGTATCCGGAATATTCTGTGAGCTGTAAAGGCATAGGCCCCGGTCCACCGGGCACCTCTCACCTGGGCTGCTGCAGTCAACTCGCACTGTTTGTGGCGTCAAACTATGAGAAACAGACTGAACTGAGTCCCAACAGCCTAGCTATTGTTGATTGTGAGTTTTCCATTTATATTCCTAAAAGCTACTTTCAAAATTAGTTTTTGATGACCTCTGTGGCTCAGTGGTTAACGTGTTGGCGCTCAAGCATGAGTATGTGCGTTCCAAAAGAAGAAATTCCTGCCAAAAGAAGAAAATAGTTTCCTGTGTTCCTAGGTCATTGATGTGTAATAGATATATGTGTATATCTACACTAATATTATAAAGAGGAAAACTTTGTTTGTATGTTTGTTTGTTTGTTTGTTTGTTTGTTTGTTTGTTTGTTTGTTTGTAATGAATAGGCTCAAAAAGTACTGGACCGATTTCAAAAATTCTTTCACCATTCGAAAGCTACATTATCCACGAGTAACATAGGCTATATTTTATTTTGGAAAAAAATAGGGTTCCGTAAAATATTTGGGTTTTTCGGACACAAGGTGTAAAAAATCAACCAGAAAAGTTACTTATTTTGCATACGCTGCCTAAACTATAAAAGATAGAACCATAAAATGTTCTAATTAATTGTAGATCTTATAAATATCTACAAAAAAGTCCGCAACACACTATACCTATCTATGTCGAGTGAGGCACAATAACCATTTTTTTATTTAGAAATCTTAAATTTTTTTTGGACTACATTTAAACGCGTTTATTTTACTCATGCTATTAATCCTTATCAAAATAAATTATTTCATCACTAAGTACAGTTTATGTAGATAATATTTGGTCTTTGAATGATTGAAATTGTACGTGTGGTTTTGAAGTTATGGCGAAATTAAAATATTACGATTTCTGCTGCACGGCCCGTTGCGAAGTGGGCGTCACCAATGCGGGGGTGCGCGTGCGGGGGGAGTTTATTTCATTGAGTTTTAGTAGGTACCTATATTAATTTGTTTCTGTTTGTTTTGACTAGATTTCGCCCGTTTTGTTACAGGTTTAAAGACATTCTGTAGTATTAGTATCAGTATTGTACCCGTGCGAAGCTGGGGCGGGTCGCTAGTAATATAATAAAAACCTTAAATACAATATGTATACAGTAATAATACACAATACTTCTTGCACTATTTCCACTTTAATCAGTATTTTACATTAATTTTAATATATCACACGACCGGTTTCGACAACGTCATCATCAGGTGTAGGTAGATTAAAAAAATTTTAAAATTTGTAAACATTGTGCAAAGGGTTACCAGCATCACGAAATTTATACAATTTTGAGTAACGTAATTTAAATTTTTATACCAAATTATTAAATACTTATTAAAGTGGAAATAGTGCAAGAAGTATTGTGTATTATTACTGTGAAACATGAATTTCCACCAAGAACCTACAGTACAATCAATAACAATATGTATAGTTTAAAAGTATTCCATGTACTGCCTATTGTCTGTTCCTCTTAACTCAAGTTCTTCATGCACTTAGGTCAGATTGACGTGGTGTGAAGGATCCATAGATAAAAAAAAAGTAATATATTGAGAATTGACAGCCTGGTGTATCAACAGAGTATGAATTTTTGGGAAAGTACTACCATTCTTTGGCTTATAATGCGTTATAAGCCAAAGACCGGCTCGACCGGATAAATACCACAACCTCACAGAAAACCGGCGTGAAATAACGCTAGCGTTGTGTTTCGCTGAGTGAGCAAGGTTACCGGAGGCCCAAAAGGGATTGGGGAATTAAAGACCAAGAACGCAAGTCGCAACACCAGAGGAGTTACAAGTCCTCTGGTGTTGCGAGTGTCCATGGGCGGCGGTAATCGCTTACCATCATGCGATCCGTCTGCTCGTTTCCTGGTTCATTTCATAATAAAATATATTTGTGATTGTACATTAAGTATAGAAGTACCTATTAAAAGTGACCTCTTTTTTCAGGTGAATCTGGTTCTGCTATGACTGATTCTATGGATAGCTGGGATATGACCGAGTCACTACTAGAGAACAGGTATTTTCTTATAATATTCTATTATTATATATTGAATCTTTTAAAACTCATTTCTTCCTTCATTTTAATACCTACTAATATAATAAAGAAAAAAAGTTTGTTTTTTTGTTTGCATTGAATATGCTCCGAAACTACTGGACCGATTTTGATGAAATTTATTACAGATATAGATGAGACCTCGGGGAAGGACATAGGCTATTTATCGCGGCAAAATGTACGGTTACCGCGCGATTTCTTTTTGCGCGCACGAAGTTGCGTGCAAGATCTAGTCTTAAAATATAATTATGTCTCAAAACTTATTCTAAATTAGTAAAAATAGTAGAAAAGGCATATAAAATAAGTTGTAGAAAAGGCATATAAAGTATAGTAATAAGCCTCAAATAACTAATTCCACTACCAACTTAATCATAACTTTCCTTTAGTGTTCGATCTTTAACCACTGAGAAGTATGAAAGTGTATCCTTCATTGCATCTGTCCCGTCTCTACCCATCCAACACAAGAAAATACAATGTAACGTAAGGGATGACTCCGAGAGAAACTATCTTATGTTTGAAGAAGATACATTTTATATTCGATTTCCAAGAGAGCAGTTTATGAGTGTCTATTATATTGAAAATGTGGCGAACAGGTTACTCTAATGTAGATTTAAATAATGAAGTCGCTTTGATTTTATTGTAGAATTGCAGTCTATACTTACTATTATTATAAAGAGGAAAAGTTTGTTTGTTTGCATTGAATAGGCTTCGAAACCGACTGGACTGATTTAGATGAAATTTGGCACAGATAGAGAGTAGAATAAGTATATAGGCTACTTTTTATCGCGAAAAACTGTACGGTTTCGGCTAGATTAACTTTTGTGCACGAAGCTGCGGGCAACATCTATTTTAGTATTCAGTTCAAAAGTAGTTATTTTCGTGTGTTTTGTGTAAGTATTTATAACTAGCTTTTTCTCGCGACTCCGCCCGCGTAAGTATAGTATCGGGCGTACCACGGGAATACTGTAGTTTTTCGGTATAAAAAGTGACATACGTTTTTATACAGAGCCTAGACTACTGTCATACCAAATTTGATCGAAATCCGTTCAGTAGTTTTGCGTGAAAGAGTAACGAACATACATCCATCCATCCATCCTCACAAACTTTCACATTTATTATAGTATAGTAGTAGGATTAATACTAGAGATGCCACGAATAGTGAATTGGCCGAATACCGAATATTCGGCAACGCTGTCGGCCGAAGCGCCGAATATTCGGCCGCCGAATATTCGGCACGAAATACATACTTGTCGGGAGCGCGTTAGCTGGATTAAGACAAGTCGCAACTCGCAACCTGTTTTCCTCGTTGCGTTGGCGCAGCAGGCGACGACTAGCGAGTAGCGTGTATAGTGAGAGGTTGTTTTCTGAGGCTGGTAACATTTAAGATGAAAAGCGTAATCGTTGCTACCAAAAAATGCTGAAAAACTTGTTTTTTTCCATCACAACTTACCACTGATCAATTTTAATTACTAAAGTGTTGTAATTTGGAAATAAATATATAATTTTGAGTAATATAACGTGTCTTTTTTACATGATTTGGTATTCGGCCGAATAGTACGTATTATTCGGCCGAATACCGAATAGCAAAAAAAGTGGCCGAATAGGCCGAATACCGAATAGTTGCCGAATATTCGGGACATCTCTAATTAATACTCTACATATTCTTCACCTTACGTAATATTAATATTTCTTCATTTTCACAATCATTATTTAATAATTTAAATTTGACACAATCTTCAACCACGCCACATTTTTTTAAAATCAGAACCGCAATTCTCGTATTTAAAGTAGACTTTCATTTTACTTTGATTGTATTATAAGTGAAGCGACATGTTATCATAAACTGACTTTGCATAGTTTGTGTTGTTTACGATAATACCAGTTTGGCAGTTTTAGCGTACCGGGACTTGATTGTAATTGTATAGGTAATCGGACTAATTTTTTTTTATTGCATAAATGAATAGTACTCTTAAATATGAGTAACTTCTCAAAACAAACAGTATATCAAAATTGTAAAAAAAAAAAAAAATCGCTAGCCTCCTAAAAACGCTCCATACTAAACTCGACCTAACAAATGACGTCACTTGTAGGTTATAGTATATGAAGTATATGGCCGCAGGAATATATTTGTAAATATCTCCGATATTTGCGTTTAAGTTCATACTTACCATAATGAATGTTTTTGTACTTAGGTATATGATGTGAGTAAACTAATGATGTAGGTTTTGTTTACCAATTTCTCAAAAAAAAAAAAAATTTTTTTTGGTACTTTTTAAATGTATTTTATTAGTAAACTACACATAAATAATATATTTTTTTACATTTACCAAGTAGTAATGCCTCAATATTTCTGAATATATTAATGAAACTAAATATTTCAGATGTTGTCCGATCCCCTATTATTGCAGGTTTAATTTATGAGAATTGACCCTTCAGTTTGTTTGAGGTGGGTTTTTTTCTTAATTTTAATAAGCTAGTATTTCTATTTCAGGTTACACTGCACCAATAACCAGGTGAAGAGATTTTCAAAGACCACACACCAGCTGATGGCCAAAAATAAATTAGACTCACAAGTCAACGCGAAGGATGTTGTCAGTGAAATTCGACACTTGTCCAAAATAGCCAATCCCGATAGCCAAGAGTCAATCTGGAAGAACATAAACTGGGGGGAGGATGCCCCATACTGGAATAAATATTACAAGATTATAAAGGAGTATTCCTATCCATTTGCGGTAAGTTACTATGATATCGTTAAATAACTATTGTATTATAAATAAACTATAACCCACTATGTACTACTACTACTACGTAAATTATAGCCTATATTATGGGCTATTATTACGAATCTACACACACATCATTCTTTAAAATCGGATGCTACAATATCGAATACCTACTAGAAAAGAGATGTTCTAGAAATGTATGAGGCGTGGGCCTGCACTATGTACACTAATAGTGCAACAGCTCGCTTTACAAGCTAAGGCGTAGTTTCGTTAAATATTGTGTGTGCCTGACACTGTGAATAGGCTACTTGACCTTGTTTTTATTTAAGTCCTAAGCACTTCATAATTGTTCCATTACACAAAAAAAAAAAAAAAAACATTATTTTGAAACCTTAAAACTTAACCTTAAAAAGTGTATTTTTTAAAAATCGCCGTAAACACTATTCGCCATGTTGGTTAATAGATTATCTGTGCTGAGACGTCAAACTTTATTCAAGTATATAATACTATTTTACAGGCAAAGTCGGATGAAACTAGAATACTAGAAGTAATAGCGGAGGAGATCAACCGGCTCATATGCAGCAGGGGCGACGAATCCTTCACGCAGGACAAAATGGACATTCCGATTGGGTATATAATGGGCGTCATCTCTCACATTACTGATGATGAGGATAAAATCAGGTGAGTAATGCTACAGTGATAGGCATATTAATTATTAGCCAGCTTGTTAAACGATTTGTCTTCTCTTTCCCGCACGGATGTTGAAAAGAGATAGAATACTTATGTGTGCCCTAGGTTATTCGTATATTATATTTTTAATGACATTAATCATTGGCTAGCCCACATACGTTTAAAAATGCCAGTTTTATTGTCAATGCTGAGTTGTTTGTATTCTAGTAGTGAGTTTTATGATTTTTAAACTCAAATAGTATATACTAGCATTTCCCGCGGCTCCGCCCGCGTAAATATAGTATCCCACGGGAACATATAACATAAAGGTACTATACTTTTTCAGGATAAAAAGTAACCTATGTTTTAATCCAGAGACTAAACTACTACCATAATAAATTCACTGAAATCCGTTCAGTTGTTTTTGCGTGAAAAAGTAAGAAACATCCAACCTCACAATCTTTTACATTTATAATAGTAGTAGGATTTTGCCTACTTTTATGTTTCTATCTCTATCTAGCCTGTTTACTTAAGAGACAGAATATTGTACTATATTTTTCCGATCAATTTCAGGGAACTTCTAGAATGGAATGGCTATGAAGTTGTTGGTGATACGGTGGTGTACACAAAACTCATAGAGGACGATCTACCGGCAGACGTACAGAGAGAATGGATAGAAGTCGACTCTGTTTCGGATGTAAACTCTCATTTTAATTGATTTTTAAATAATATTCATTGAATATTTTCTTCTGTAAGTAGAGTTCGTGAACATTGGAAAATGTTTTAGTTCTTCAAAAGCTGTCAAGTTCTACTGTTTTTTGTTCCTTTTAGGGTTGTTCTTGTTTAATAGAAAATTATATTTTGTTTGTTTTAACGGTTCACAAGTTCAAAGTTCACACCGCGACGATACGCGACGGTACGCGGCACTACATATTTAGGATAGCGCATTCAAAATTGAACTTTACTCACTACACGTAAGGTACATACATACATACAATACGGCCGATGTATCTTGGTGAGTCTGAACTTCGCGCAGAAGGTTGCGCAATAACTGTTTCTCAGTGTTTTCGTGTTTATTTTATTTGTACTAATAGGTCAATTGTATGAGGGAAATTGTATTAGTACATAGGTATATAAAAATAATGCAATAACAGTTTTCTTCACGAGTTGTATATGCGCTAAAGTTCGCAGAGCCTATGTTCAGACCCGTCAAGATACAGCGGCCGTAGTGTACATATAATCACGCCTCTTTCCCGTAGGGGTAGGCAGAGACCGCCACTTTCCCATTGGGGTAGGCAGAGACCACTTCTTTCCACTTGCTACGATCCTTACACACTTGTTTCGTTCGTCCACTTTCATTCTTACCATCCATTCCTCCTCTTACATTCAACGTAGCGAAGCGGCTTTCCATGGGCCACTTTTCGCCTCCGCGAGAACGAGACGTGATGGGTGGCGAACCACATCGCCGCCATTTTGGATAATTAAATTATTTTTATGATTATCCATTGCGTTCCCACAGATTTGCGGAGAGGGTAGGAATAGGGAAAGGAAAGGATAGGTGGTGTAGAAAGGAACATTGGTAAGTTAGAGTGGGAAAAAGGAAATGTAGGATATTACCGCCCAGGAGGGGAAGGGATAGGACAGTAATAGCTAGGGAAGCCGGGGTCGCGTACCCGTATACTATACCACAACTACCGGACAGGTAAGGTGGGATGAGTATCCCATGACGTAAGGTACACGTTTCATATAACATCAGTCGTACACTGTGCATGTGCTGTGCAGTGCGGTATAACCTGACTGAAACGTGTATCTTGCGTAATGAATAAAGTTCAATTTTGAATAGCCATCTTGAAAATGCAGCGTCGAGTCGCGTATCGTTACGTTTCAGTGGGAACTCACCCTTAAGGTGCTCCCTCAAATGTAATGTTATAGATTTGACTTTGAGCATTACATTACAATACTACCTCGCTGACTGTCGAACCTTCGCGTGTATTGTAACGTTATAGATTCGACTTTGAGCATTAATTTACAATACTACCTCGCTGACTGACGAGCATTCGCGCGCTCGGCGCCCAAAGTCGAATCTGAATGTTAAGACACGTGAATGCCTGTCAGTCAGGGAGGTAGTATTGCAATGTAATGCTCAAAGTCGAATCTATAACGTTACATTACACGCGAATGCTCCAAGTGAGGGAGCACCTTAATGTTTCACATCTAGAGATGGGTATACACCCGGGCATTTTGGGCATTTACCGGGCGTTTATCCATCTATATAGATGGGTAAACGCCCGGGCGTTTTGGGCATTTACCGGGCGTTTACCCATCTCTATTCACATCTCATTTTAGATTACTACCCCCTTACTAATAAAAATATTTATCCAGTAGATAAGCAATACAATGTTTTGTCCTTGTCTGTCAAGCGACATTTTCAACGCATAAGACAAGGACATCGTATTGCTTATCTTCTGGATAAATATTTTTATTATTAAGGGGGTATCAATATAATTTACGTTTTACCTACATTTTATCACAATATATAATTATAAGACTGCATATTATAGTCTAAGTTCTAGTTATCTTAGAGAGTAAGAGATATAATATTATTATTATTGTTTCATAGAAAAATACATTACATGGTATTTAAAGTATAATTTGTAACAAATAAAATTGTTTGTATGTTTGTATACACTTAGTTTTCTTGACATCTAATACCACTTTTTTAAAGTTACAGTAAAACGGAGTATAGCTATAGTATTATAGAGTTAATAATTTATGGATTATTATTCATATTATTATTTTTTTACTTTTAATAATAATATTTCATTGCAGTGGGTCTCTACAGATTCCCAATCATTGGTTATGTTAGAAAATATCATGGAACCTGATATGTTTGGTTAGAATTTTTATTTATTTTATTAAAATACTAGATGTTGCCCGCGACTTCGTACGCGCTAAAAGAAATCTTGCGGTAACCGTACATTTTGCCGCAATAAAAAGTAGCCTATGTCCTTCCCCGTGGTCTATTATATGTATGTGCCAAATTTAATCGAAATCGGAATAGTAGTTTCGAAGCCTATTAGATGCAAACAAACAAACAGACCTCTCCTCTTTATTATATTAGTATCTCAGATCAAATAAAAAACCAAGATAGCGCATGGCGTTTGTTCTAAGTGAGGCCTAAAAAACTACGCTACTTCAAGTTTACACACGCGCTCACGCACACACAAACAATAAAGTACTTTACTTTTTGTCACTATAGATTAGTCGTCGCGACGACTCGTTCGATACTGTCGAAAAGTAGCGTACTTTTTTCTTGTGTGAGCGTGAGCGCATTTGTTTACTTGAAGTAGCGTAGTTTTTTAGGCTACAGTTCAAACCAACGCCATGCGCTATCTTGGTTTATTATTTGATCTGAGATTAGTATAACTTAGGCCTTTGCATCCGTTATGGATGATTTATACAGTATTCTCCGAGCGAAGTAACCACTCTTGAAATACTGTAGTGCCTGGGACAGTTGGTTTTTAAATGTCGTATGGTTGCCCAAGTACATACGGCATTCACACAACAAAGTCAGCCTAGTCCAGAGGAATGAATTAGTCAATACGTCTGGGGCCGACTATGTGCGGGTTTCCTCACGATGTTTTCCTTCACCGTTAGAGCGTCCGTATAATGTACTTGAGATCTGAAAAAGTCTCATTGGTACACACGCCACAACCTGGGATTCGAACCTGCACTCTCTCGAGTGCGAACCAAACGGTCTACCCACTAGGCTACGGAGCTCAGTATAGACATATTTTTATGTAACCATCCAAAACTACAATAGAAATAGTTAATAGGCAGGACGAGTATACTATTTACGAGTATAGACATTAAAAAAACACGGGTTGCACTCCGGGAATGCCGACAGAAGTGAAAAATTATTTTGGCGCGTTAGACATTTTTAGATGGGTACTAGGGTTATTGGGTTATCAATTGCATTTTATATTTTATGAATTGTATTTTATTAATTATTAGAAACTTTAAAATACATTTAATATTCTTTTATGAATCATCGTTTATAATTTCGACAACTCTTGTATCATCATCATTAAAATTATTACAATCTAAAATAGACACTATAGGTTCATGGCAACTAAAATAGGAAATAAACAATTTTGATTTGAAGTTATTTAAATTTCACCATACAAATATTTTATCTCATCTAAAAATATGTGTACCGCGCTAAAAGAAGTTTTCACTTCAAAAACATCTGGCCTGCTCTCTCGACTACAGATTGAAAGTCGGAACTTATTTCGGACGTGTGTGGTGATATAATATTAGGCAGGTCTATTAGCAGGACGAGTGATGTATTGCACAAGTCAATCGAATTTATCTATTGGCTGTTAGGCCTGGCGCGAACCAGGCAGCCTAGCTGAGGCAGCCAGAAAACATAATGATATTATAAACATATTTTACGGTTGCTTAGTGCGTGGGCTCCCATACATATTCATATTATGTTCGCCTCACTGCCAAGTGCGCGCCAGGTCTAACAGCCAATGGATAAATTGGACCGACTTGTGCCATACTTCACTCGTCCTGCTAATAGACCTGCCTAATATTAAGGTGCTCCCTCACCTGGAGCATTCACGTATAATGTAACATTATAGATTCGAATTTGAGTGCCGAGCGAGCGAATGGGAAATCCATTGATGTTATACAAGGTGTATCAACATATTACACATTGTATCATTACAAGGTGCGCAATCTGTTCAATTATACTGAGTAATGCTCGAATATGTAATGTTACATTACACGCAAGTGCTCCAGGTGAGGAAGCACCTTTATATTTAACACCATACACGTTCGAAATATCCCTTGTATTTAGTAATTTCTTTTATGTAGAGTATGACTTGCAAATATCGCTCGACCACAAGATACGTATTCTTCTAAAGTTGAGCAAACGCAAGGATGTATCATCCGAACTCGAGCGACTGGTCTCCCAACTGGTAGACCTGGTGCAAGCCTCCCGCAGGACCGAGTTGCCGCCGCAACCGACGTGGTTGCTCCACAAGTTGCTCGGCTTACTCGCTGTGACGGAAAAGGCTATAATGAAACAACGAAGAAACTTCATTGGGGACTGTAAAAAAGCTATAAATTTCAGTATGTCTTTTATTATGAGTCTTTTATAGTGTAGGTACAATCATAAAGCTTTGTAGTTTGTTTAAAACAATTTATCTGAGGCAGGAATGGAAAAACCTCATTTTAAAATATGAATATATTTCTGAATTTTAGGTAAGAAATTTAAGGGAGATCAAAACATGATAATTTCTGTTGGTGTTGAAAAGGCCTGTAAAGCGTAAGTTCGCTACTAGTAATTTAATTAAATAAGATATTTTTAGTTAAAAAGTTATTTAGTATTGAAAAAGTTATTTAGTAACATTGTACATGTTTTTAGGGAAAATATTTTGGAAAGATATGAAAGCATTTTACTGAGTTCAGGTAATTATGATTGTACCTATCATAACCTTAAACCATCCTTACTAACTTTTTTACGATATGTTAAAAAAAACTTAACTTCGGCTGCCTTCGATTTAAAAAAAAACTGATTTATCGGCTTTTTAGATAACGATCAGATAATAGAAGATCTTAAATATGATTATAGTAATGAATATTTAATTCATTTCAAAATGACTAATGGGAATATGAGCTCAGACGATACAGGTAAACTGGCAGTTGATATAGAACGTAAAATATTTAACAGTTTACAGTAACAATAAACGAAAGTTTAACATTAATCTCTATTTAGATCGAGATCGAGGGAGAGACTATGATAGTTTGATCGATGAACTTGAACTGAGGGAGGTAAACTATAAAGAAATGAAAAGAGCAGATACTACAACGTGTGTGAGTACTGGCAATATCCACGTGCTACAAAAAATAGACAAAATGGCTGAGACGAGTAGTTGTAGTAGAGCTACTGAGTATTTACAAACGAATAATAATGATGATGAGGGAATGATTATAATAAAAGCTGAGCCTATGGGAAAGAGACAAAGGAAATTCATAGGACACAATAATAAGTTGAAACCCAAGAAATATAAAAAGACTCGAAAATTTACTTCATTTGCGCCTGGATATATTAATTATATTAAACATGAAACTATTCAGTATCATCAACAAAAAGTGAGGTTACACAAGAAAATAAATTATTATAATCCGATGTGTAAGTCAATTAAACCGGTGAGTAGTTAATAAAGTGATGTATGAAATTTATTATTTAACATGTCATTATTAATTTAAATTGTTTATAGATACCTAGCAGTCTGATGAATCTATTTAATTCAAGTCAAAATAAAATAGAACTCAATCAAAAAAGTTCAATTGATGTAACTGAATTTTCTGAACCAGAGAGTTTAGTAACAGTTAAACACCTAGAAGACGCTAGTATAAATCGTACTGTTGAAACTGAACCAAATATACTTGAAAAATCTGAAAAGAAGGATGTAGAATCAAAAGTAGCTAAAAGTGTATCTTGCCATACAGAAACTAATATTCAAGAAGGGTTTGGAAATAAGTCTGTCTTGTTTTTGTATGGTATGTGGTTTATTTAGTAATGTTACTTAAATGACGTTCGCGTTAGTATGACGTAATAAATTTAGAAATGAAATCCATTTTTTTCTAGATATAAACGAACCAAGTACTTCAAATGGAATTCGGCACATCAGTGCAGATATCCAATGTGGGCCAGATGATTTGATGGATGTGTCGCAAACTCGATTGGCTACCTATACATTAAATATTACATCTAAGCGACTTAATACAGATCTTAATATCCAAGCCTCCATTTCAGATTTTCAAAATACCATAGGCACTAATACAAGTAATAATGCTTTAGATAATTACGACTCAATAATTACAAAGAAACACGTGGTTGAGGACCTTAAAGTTGAAGAAAGAAAAAAATATGAGATACAAGAAGAAACAAAATCTCTAACTGAATCAGTATTTAAAAAGCAAATAGGGAAATTTTTCGATACCATTGTAAAGCCCCATGAAACGAAAGTTAATAGTAAGCGGTCTTATTTAAGTTATGGTGGAATTTACGTGCATTGTTACAAAGATAGCAATTCCAAAGACATCGTCTATCAAGGAAAATGGCAGGAATGCAATTCGAAAACTATAGCTAAGAAAACACCCATTGTTCTCTACGGAAGAAGAAAAGAAATGAAAGTGAAGAAAAAAATTGTTATCACAGAAAAGGATTTGTTTAACAAATCTGGCCCGGCTGTTAATAATAGAGAATATAAAAGGAAAATTTCTTACCGTAATTCAGTACCAATAAACGTAGCACATATAAAACCAGAAAAGCATACTTGTCTAGATCATGGCAATGCGAAGAAAAAAAATAGACATGTTCGATTAGTTAAACCAAGCGTAGACATTCGACCATTGGAAACTTCTACGGCTGTTACAAAGTTCTTCGACACAAGTCATATTTTTGATATTAAAAACTATATTCCTGCATACTTAAAACGGCGAATCCACAAACATTCAATGAATAAAAAGTTAAATCTTAATTTAAATATTGTTTTGAACACGTACAATGAGGGTAAACAATCGGACAAGTTACAGCTAAAGTCTGCTGGCAACACACAAACGGCAAGATATAAACCTTATAGCTATATTCGGAAAATTCCTGCATATCAAGTTTATAGAAACGAAATCGATAAAGAAACGATTGACCTTAGAGGAGCTGAAGATGAAATACTTAAGAAATGTATCCCTGCGAGTACCAGTAGCTACGATCCTTGTTCTTCTCGGAGTAACAACGTAACTTACCGTAATATAACGAACTATGGTGTCGGTTACTCATCCGAAAGAAGTTCTTCAGACAACTACGAACCTGGAAATTATAATAAGATTAGAAGATTTCGAAAATTGAAAAGCAACAATAATGTGAAAACTTTCGTGACTAGGATTGAAAATATTGATAATACAACTAAATCACTTCGTAGTTCGGAAAAAGTAAAATCTCCTGGTCTTAGCGACGTTGAGCTAACAAACACTTCCCTTGATCTCAGTTTTTCCAATGATAGATTGCTAAAGTGCAAAGAAGTTACAAATAGCGCCTCAAACACTCACTCTGCACATAATACTCAAACATATGAAAGTGCTTATAAATTAGCCTTTGTTAAAGCAGAAAAGAGTACTGAAAATGTAAACACGGATACTGACGATAATATTGAAAAACAAATAAGATATTTAATCAATGAGTCTCTTAGTAATGTTGAAAGGTTTTGTACAGTTGATAAAAAGGGTGGAGTTCACAACTTAGACCAAGTAGCAGACGATAAAGAGTCTGTTAGCTCAGATTACACCTCAACATTGACTCTACCTTCCACATCAAGTGCTGCAAAAACGGAACTATTTACAGGAGTCCAAGAAGAAAATGGATCAAAAGTATCCATAGAATACTCGAATATGGATTCTGGAGTTCAAGATGTAGAGTTGTTATCTCCTATGTCGGTTGCGTCTGTGACTACTTCTAAATTTTCTGAATATTTGTCAGCTGACAATGAATTCGAAGATTCTTCTTCGTTGAACAGTAATTCCATGTTTTCGTTGCCGCGAAACTCATTTGATCTCAAGGAAAATATGTCAAATGTAAGTGTTGAATTCAGACATGGCTAAGTAAGTTACTTAGCCATGTCTGAATTATATATCTGAATAGGTACATATAAAATGTACATGATTATAGTCCAGTTCACGAGAAACATTTAAAAACGTAAACCAACATTTAAACATTTAGGGGTCTGCAACCTTTAGGTAGAATTGAAATTATTCAACCTAAATAAGAGCATGTCAGGAGTTCCATAACTATCACCGCGCTATCAGCTTGAAAAGTTAGAAATGTGTTACCCCTTATATAAAATAATAGAATGAATTACAGAATAAAAAATGTTATTCATTCTTATATTATAATAGTTAAAATAACTACTAATACGTTGAAATGTTTCATTGCTTATAACTATATTTTAACTGTTTATTTTTTGGAGATTATAGTCACTTTGAAGACATTACTATTATATGAAAATAATTTACTAAATAAAAAAGTTTTTAATGAAACCTCGCCTTTATTTAAAAATACCTATTCAACGACAGTCGACACCCCATAATGGGGTAATATGAAGGGGTGAGGAAATATCTTAGGGGCTCTAAATACATGAGAAGTGAGGATGTTTTTCACACTAGGCAACCTATTGTGTGGGTATCGTTTAAACTTTAATATGTATTTTTAAATAAATGTAAGTTCATAAATGTTTTTATAACAAATTATTTTCAAAAAATCGATATCCAAAATGTCCGATCTCCAATGTAATTATACAGTTAAAATACAGGTATACGCAATGAGATTATTTCAAATAGTTAGATAAAAGGCTGCAGTAATAAGATTTCTTATTTACTTTCTTTACTATAATTTTACTTGAAAATTAATTAATACGGTTTTTTAATAATGCCTTTTTATTATTATTTTTTTTAAGCCTAGACTGTCCCACTGCTGGGCAAAGGCCTCCCCCAATGTCTTCCCGGTATCTCTATTCTGAGCCACCGTTGGCCAGTCTGACTGGTGTGCATCAAGTTCGTCGCGCCATCGTGTTCTCGGCCGGCCACGGCGACGTCGTCCATCCCCAGGAACCCAATCGGTGCATATCCTTGCCCAGCGGTCGGGATGCATTCGGCTGATGTGTCCTGCCCAGTTCCATTTAAGCTTCGCTCCCTTTATTCCCACGTCTGTGATGCCTGTTTTGGACTGCGCTCCGTGGTGTTTTTCACTCGGTCCGCTAGTTTTATGCCCAAGATGCTGCCTTTTTATTACGATAAGAAAATAGTTTATCATATTTATCACTATGATTCTATAGATTGACAACACTGTGATGCCCTTGGGAATATTTAAGCCACCGAATGGAGATTGCGTAGATCTGAATAACAACGTTGATTCTGAAATAAGAACCGAACAGGAGCGTGCAAGACATGTGGTAATTATGTAGTCCCTATACAATGAATATAGGTATTAAAACTTTATCATGTTCAACATGAATATGTCTTTCGCCAACTGCGCCAAATGTATCTTTTTTATCTATGGACGCTTTGCGCCACGTCAATCTGGCTCCGTGCTATGTACTACGGGAACAAACAACGGGAAGTGTATTTTAATACTTTTATACTACAAATATATTTAAGATATTTTTTATTATATTATACACATCCATGACCCAGGAACACAGAAAACTTTTTGTCCCTTCGGCGGGTATTCGAACCCGCGATCTCCGGTTTAAGCGCCAACGCGATAACCACAGCCTCAGGGAGACATAATTTATTTCATCTTTACCACTATCTATAATATCATCTAATTCTATGCCATCACAAATTGCATTTTACCTATTTATTATAATCCGACTTTATTATAAAATACTAGATGTTGCGCGCAACTTCGTGCGTGACAAAGGAACTCTCATGGAACCTGGAATACATTTTGCCGCGATAAAAAGTAGTCTATGTCCTTCCCCGTGGTCTATTCTATATCTGTGCCAAATTTCATCAAAATATGTCCAGTAGTTTCGGAGCCTATTCGATGCAAACAAACAAACTTTTTTTCTTTATTATATTAGTATAGATAAATAATCCGCAATGTAATTAATTTCAGCACCCAGAAATATCTCTACGATCTTCAGAAGACGCCTACATGTCCTGTTCTACGGACGACGATACGCAGATACCTTACTGGTTGTTCGAGGTATATCCTTCACATAAATATAAATTCATTTGTCTGTCTTTTGTAAACTAGTACCTTACCTAATAACAATATACCTACCTTCTAATTTTTAATCTACTTCCAAAAAGGAGACGGTTATATTATGTGCAGTTGTGGCTATTTTTTTAAACCACAAAATTCTCTTTACCTTCAAGAATGTTAGTATATCTGAATAAATATCAAATTATATATGTCGAATTGAAAGCATGGTGTTTGACCTAAGTTTCTATAATCTAAGTATAAAATTATTTCATTTCAATTTAAAGAGTGACTCGGAACCAGAGCGCTTAGTGACAACACTACCCCTGGAAGAAGAGACAGAAGATTCGGAAGACGAGACGGAAGATGAGACGGAAGATGACCCCCCGGAGATGGCGGTAGTGGGTATCGGCGCTGGTGACGGTCGGGGAATACACAGCGACTTGTCCCGTGATACGTCGGGGAGGGGAACGTCGCTCAACAGCGGGACGTCTTCTTTGGAGAGTCAGGTGGGTTGATATTTTTTTTGGATTTTTTTAGGCGCGTTGAGATCGCGTCATGATTTTGGATATGTCGCCATCTGTCGGAAGCTACTTGTACTTCTTACAACCTAACTTTCTAAGGCACGGATCAATACAGAAGGCGTAGGCGTATAAATATTAATAGCAAAAAGTATAAAACTATAAAAATAATTAATAATAGTCACAACTCGTGACTACAATTTTATTAAACTTGAAACCAAATATGGCTAAAAGTTATGAAATTAGAAAATTTATGATTTATAACAAATTAGATGCTATTGCACCAAATTATCACTTCACAATTATCACTTTAAAATTAATACGATTCACTGGTTAGGTCCTCTCGCTTAGACCGTTCGATATTCACTGTTCAGAAATCTCCTGTGTTGAAATCGACGAGACCTCCCTCTTCTATGAATCGAGAGTGGGGGGACTTGTTGTGCTAGAATGTCTGCCTAGAAACTTGTTGTCGATAAGCACTTGTTATTCAGGTGTACTGACTGCATCTGTTGTTTACAAATTAAATTTATACCCACAGTCAAAAATAAGTCCAATCTGCATAATTAAGAAGTGGTTATATTTGAAGACCCTTAAATATTGACGTAAATTTTAAATTAAATCTCGTAATATAATTTTTGAAAAATATTTGGCAAGCGCTACGACACACTAGTTTTCTGTGAGGTTGTGGTATCTTTCCGATGGTGCCGGCTTATTCGTGACAAGTCATGGGCTATTAGATGAAAATTTCTGAGATAAGTGAGATTATAAGTGATAGATTTTAACCTAACGTAAAACTGATTTCAGGACACATTAAGCAATCCTTCGAGTCAGCTGTCTGAATATAACGTGGAGCCACAGGATCTTCCGAATAATAACGAACCTTTTAACGAGCCGGTAGAAACTAATGGTAAGTGATAAGTTTGTTTTCCCAATGGATCGGAAGGGTTACGTCGAGACCACAAATAATGATATACAGGTGTAGCATTTTTATTGCAATGTCATGATTGAATGGAATGTGATGACCCCATCTTTTTTGTCATTTTTTTATTATTTTTTATTATTCATCATTCAAAATACACAACCCTAAATGTATACCCTTCTAACATCAACCGCCGATGTTGTATAGCAATATTAGTACTGTAATAATCTTCAATCCTTAGTGGTCGATAACTCTTTCACACATCACCTGTAGGTGTAGGTACTAGGATTAGTAATTGTTAGTGTAAAATGTTGGTAGTTATTTATTTATTCCACTTCATAGTTAAGAAAGAACGTATGTGTTCGTGTTTAAAACAAACGTTTTCTCTAGATACACCGAACTTGCCTTCACGGTCTCTCACAAACGAAACGGATGGAGACGCGAGCTCTCTCGACTACGAATACTAGTTGGACTTGGATACATCATAAAGCACTGTTTAATATCCAAATCCCAAATTATACATGTGACATGGAATATAAATATCAATAAATTATTGTGATATTTTCTAATGAATATTGTGTTTATTTTAAAATAGCGGTTCGCCTAGCTTCCCTCGGGTTATTGGTATTATACATAACTAGCTGACCCGGCAAACTTTGTTTTGCCTTATAAAAAGTTAAAAACACTATAATTGATCAGTTATCGAGCGGGATGAAAAATGATTAAATTACTAAAATGGCTATAAAAAAATAGAGGTTGGTGATAAAAAAGTAAAAATTTAAGGTTGTATGTATCTTTAATGCCACATTATAAAAAAATAAAAACAAAAAATTTCGTCCAAAAATTTAAAAAAAAAATTAAGGGTGAACAACCCTTATTACTTAGGGGTATGAAAAATAGATGTTGGCCGATTCTCAGACCTACTCAATATGCTCACAAAATTTCATGAGAATCGGTCAAGCCGTTTCGGAGGAGTACGGGAACGAACATTGTAACACGAGAATTTTATATAAGTATAAGATTATAAGCCTTCCTCTTGAATCAATATTTCTATTGCTGAACACTGCATTAAAATCCGTTTAAACTGGGCAATTGGCCCACCACATATAGAACTCCAACTTCTTTGTAGCCAGGATCGACAGTGGTAACCAACTACAAAAACCCTTTGATATGATCTCAGGGGTACCCCAGGGACATGCTAAATCTGTCTTGGGACCCGCAACGTTGTAATTGAAATCCGTTAAGTAGTTTAAGATCTAAGCGAACAGGAAAATCGCTGACTTTCCTGTTCGCTTCATTTCAATAATATTAGAAATTTTTTTTATGTAAAAGGGTATAATCCCAAGTTGGTCCCGTTTTCAAAAAAGAGGTATCCTGATGGTGGGATCCATGAGGAATCGAGGGAATACCTCGAAATTTATATCGACACATATGGTGATTTCGACTTATTTTGAAATAACCCAAGCATATACTGCCAAAAAGTAAGATTTGCACCAATGTATACCCTGGATCTAAAAGTACTAAACAGAATTCCCGACTCCTTATAGATACATGTTTGGGGATTTCGGTTAAAGAACGGCAAGCATATTATGCCACCATGTGAATTACGGTAATCGTCATCATCAACACCAAAATCACACCATCCATCATCAAATTATGATGATTTCTCCTAGTATTTTACACCGACACGGATATCTTTGAACATTACTCTGCCGTATATGGACCTATTTGCTAAATTATTTTGTTGTTGTAAAGGGTATAATTCTAAATTAGTCCTTTAGTTATTAAAGTGGACACCTGAACTCCTCGAAATTTATATGGACACATATAATGATTTTGACTTTTACTGGAGTAACACAAGCATATGCTACCAAAAAAAGATGTAGCAAGGAATACCCTGGATCCAAATCAATGAACAGAACTCCTCAGTCTTTAATGATACGCGTTTGGAAATTTCGGCATTGTTTGAAGTACTGCAAAATTATGCCATTTTGTAACTTACGGTAATCATCATCATGATCATTTTATTAACAATATCTAATGGAAGCTTGACGCGTATATAGTTTATTTAAAAATCTAAGTAATTCTAAGTATCGTTAAAAATTTAAATCGTTGACTTATTGAAGTGAAACTTTTAGCGGCGTTGAGTGAAATTTTTCGGTCACGTCGCGGCTCACGCCACGATTTTGGATAGGCATGTATTTAAACTTGCGACAAAACAATTAAATTTTGGATGTGAAAATACCCAATATTGAATACTAAATTACCAAGTTGGCGAAAGAATGTAAGGAACAAAAAAAATAATAATCTGGTGACTAAATAATACCACTGAATTTTCCAAACTGGCAGACAGATTATGTTTTAGCGACTAAATAACCATCTTGGCGACAATTTGTGAGTACACATTTAATTTAAGAATAGGCACATATATTTTCCCTGATGTAGGTAACTCAAAAACCATACAAGCAGCGAAACGAGCGCACACAAAAAAACCATAAAGGAGCGTACAAAATTCCCATTTTTTTATTTTTCTCGGTTTTAGGGAGGTGTAGATTATTGTGTAGATTAATTTTGAAATTTAAAAATGGCGGATATTTATTTTTCGTAAAATTGATATGGGTGTCGTTTACCAGGTTTTTGGGAGTGCTGGATACGAAAATGACATTCGTTTTGAAATTCCAATATGGCGGACATACTTAATTTCATAAAAATAATATGGGTGTCCTTTTATTGGTTTCTGGGGGTGCTGATTACAAAAAGTCATCCATTTTAAATTTCCTTAGTAACCCAACAACCTCATATTTTCTTCATGATGGGAGAAAAAGAAATTTGAAAATCCTTAATTTTCCAACATTTCTATAGCTTTATACATCTAGGAATGTATCTCAATGTAGAGCATTTACTATGTTTTTATAAAATTGATTCTATCTCGGAAACGGTGCATCCTATTGAAAAAATAATGAAAATTTCGCCCCCCTTTAGAAACCCGCAACATCATATTTTCTTCATGATGGGAGGAAAAAAAATTTCAAAAATCCTGAATTTTCCAACATTTCTATAATTATAAACATCCGTCGAATCTCAATGTACAGCATTTACTTCTTTTTTTATAAAATTGATTCTATCTCGGAAACGGTGCATCCTATTGAAAAAATAATGAAAATTTCGCCCCCCTTTGAAACCCCGCAACGTCATATTTTCTTCATGATGGGAGAAATTTTTTTTCGAAAATCCTGAATTTTCCAACATTTCTATAGCTATAAACATCCGTCGTATCTCAATGTACAGCATTTACTTCTTTTTTTATAAAATTGATTCTATCTCGGAAACGGTGCATCCTATTGAAAAAATAATGAAAATTTCGCCCCCCTTTGAAACCCCGCAACATCATATTTTCTTCATGATGGGAGAAAATTTTTTTCGAAAATCCTGAATTTTCCAACATTTCTATAGCTATAAACATCCGTCGAATCTCAATGTACAGCATTTACTTCTTTTTTTATAAAATTGATTCTATGTCGGAAACGGTGCATCCTATTGAAAAAATAATGAAAATTTCGCCCCCCTTTGAAACCCCGCAACATCATATTTTCTTCATGATGGGAGAAAAAAATTTCGAAAATCCTGAATTTTCCAACATTTTTTATAGCTATAAACATCCGTCGAATCTCAATGTACAGCATTTACTTCTTTTTTTATAAAATTGATTCTATGTCGGAAACGGTGCATCCTATTGAAAAAATAATGAAAATTTCGCCCCCCTTTGAAACCCCACAACATCATATTTTCTTCATGATGGGAGAAAAAAGAATCGAAAATCCTGAATTTTCCAACATTTCTATAGCTATAAACATCCGTCGTATCTCAATGTACAGCATTTACTTCTTTTTTACCCGACTGCGCAACGCAAAGGAGTGGTAATGTGTTTATCAGCCTATGTATGTATGTATGTATGTATGTATGTTCCTTTGAAGCACTATAGAGACCAAACGCCTGGGCCGATTTTAATGATTCACACGTCAATCGATTCCTCTTAGTCCGGGGAGTGTCACTAAAGACATGACGTTAGTGAAAATTCAATATGGCGACTACTGGACGCCATATTGTGAAAATGAAAAAAATGAAAGTCAACAAACTATATCAAGTGGGGTATCGTTGAATAGGTATTTAAAAATCATTTTAGTTTTCTCTCACCATTTTTCGATTTGACTGACCGTTTAGGATCTATATCGATTTAAAGTTGCGTAACAACCATTTTCACATTCCAGTGCAATTGTGATATAGTATTGATGCTGATAGGAAATCCAGCCTGGTAAATAGCTAGCTAGGTACTCATAACTAAAAAGTATAAAATAAAAATAATAATTTAAAAAAATTAAACATTTCTATAGATTTATACATCCGTCGTATCTCAATGTACAGCATTACTTCTTTTTTTATAAAATTGATTCTATCTCGGAAACAGTGCATCCTATTGAAAAAATAAGGAAAATTTCGTCCCCCTTAGGAATCCTGCAACATCACATTTTCTTCATGATGGGAGAAAAAAATTTCGAAAATCCTGAATTTTCCAACATTTCTATAGATTTATACATCCGTCGTATCTCAATGTACAGCATTACTCCTTTTTTTATAAAATTGATTCTATCTCGGAAACGGTGCATCCTATTGAAAAAATAAGGAAAATTTCGTCCCCCTTAGAATTCCCGCAACATCATATTTTCTTCATGATGGAAGAAAAAAAAAATTCGAAAATCCTGAATTTTCCAACATTTCTATAGATTTATACATCCGTCGTATCTCAATGTACAGCATTTACTTCTTTTTTTATAAAATTGATTCTATCTCGGAAACGGTGCATCCTATTGAAAAAAATAATGAAAATTTCGTCCCCCTTAGGAATAACGCAACATCATATTTTCTTCATGATGGGAGAAAAAAAAATCTAAAATCTTGAATTTTCCAACATTGCTATAGATTGATACACCCCTCGTATCTCAGTACAGCATTGTCATATTTTTTTCTATAGTCGCTTCTATCTCAGAAACGGTGCATCCTACTGCAAAAGTAATGAAAATTTGCTCCCCCTTCCCCTTCCCCCAATCTGGAAATAGCATATTTTCTTCACGAATGGCAGAAAAATTCATGAATCCTGAAATTTTAAAAATTTCTATACCTACATGGCTGGTACTTTGAACTACATAACATACTGTAATAATAATCATAAATCCTAATTAGCATCCCAAAGATCTTTTAATTTAGTATTCATATTCATTTTCCGAGATGAATATTATCCATTTTGGAAAATGAAATTGGAAGACAATTTTGTAAAAGAACCCCCAGAAACCGGGAAAAGGACAACCTTGTTAATTTTAATAACAAAAATGTACGCCATTGTGGAATTACGAAACAGATTTTATTTTCATATTATTCTGCACCCCCAGAAACCTAGAAAATGACACCCATGACAAAGAAAAGCATACTCCAACAGTATCCAAATATAGGATTTACCGTAGTGTCATAGTCGTCATGTTTTTGTAGGCTCAGGTAAAAAATACACAAAACATCGAGGAAATGTCTTTTTTGCATTTATTCATATTGTACATTCTTATAATATGATTCATTCTGCAAAATTTTACAGGCGAGCAAGAATTCATATATAAAACAGTAGCTCTTCGTATTGTACATAACCTTTACCTGTAGGTATAGTGAAAACATGCGTATATTTTAGTTTCAGGATAATAAATTACTTAATTACTAACTTTAAGTTTGGTTCTTTATTAAATACATAATCGATAGGATTTCAGTATCCTGCAAAATTATTGGCCGTACCGAAACATCCTATGGTGCTCGGCCGATGAACTTCCCATGCCTAATGTACAAGTTAATGACAAGCTGTACAAGCGAATGTTATGATCAAAGATTGGAATATTCTAGAAATCTCGAGAACAGTAGAGAAAATAATTAAGAAGACGGCGTAGAGTTGGTGGGCAAATGACGTCAGTTGTAGTTTAATAAGGATCCAAACAGCAAATTTGTGACACGTTTATATATTTAACAGATTTAATATATTTTTTACTGTTGCTTAACAGTAATTCACAATTGTTGAGTGTTAGGTGAATACCTTTATATGTAGTATGCTAGAACGTTTCAAATTTTAAACATTGTTTAAACAAGTATTTCCATTAAATTTGACATAATTTATAGCCAGGATTTTAAAACGCCTATGGAGCCAGGATCCTTGTTGAGTATTAAAATATAAAGAAGATGTTTCAGTAATGTTTTTATATTAATCTAGCTCAACTAGCATAATATATAAAAAGGAAAAAAGAAAGTTACAATATTAAATTCGTTACGTAGCCGAGTGATGATTCAAAGTGACAGTATATGGACGCACGAAGGCTGTGTTCCGAGGAAAAATGAGCTTATTAGCGCTTGCTAGCGCTAAAGAAAAAAAAACAGATTATCAACACGTTTGCTAAATTCAATTCTCCTAACATAATCCGCCAGCGGTCGCCATTTTGCTTAGGTTTTTTGTTAGCGCTATCTTCCGCGGAACACAGCCAAAGATCGCACGATGTGTGCTCGAATGATTCAAAAATGTATAAAGATTATTGAAATGTCACTTACTTGTAGTAGTTAGGGTTAACTATTACAACAAACATTTTCATTATTTTAAGGCAGTGAGACACCCAACTTAAACTCTAGGACAGTTGGGGACGATATTACCTAGCTAACATTATACTAGTAACGTATCACTAGACATTTTCACACGCGACCCCTACGACACGGCCGAGACATAATATACAATATTTACACCACTTAAACACAGTGCGATGGTCGCGGAGCACCGCCGAGCATCGAAAGTCCATCGGCCTCATCCTAACACCCCAATTACGAATGACAGAACAAAAGTATCCATACGTCTATACAATAACAATACAATTATATTTGTCATGAGTCGTACATATAGAGCTAAGTAGATACAGATGATATAATATAGTTTCGAAACATACAAAACCACGAATAAACTAAATTGCTAAGTTAATTAACTTTGAAAGACTTCAGAGTTAAGTAAGTCGATCAGTAAGCCAAAAAAATTAAAAGCTTTATTCTTTTCATTGGCGGGGTTTTATATAATTCACGATAATGCTCTTTATATGTTTGGTGAACGTTATATGACGCCTTGAAACCTAAAAAATCCCTGAAAATATTGACTCTATCTACTTAACTCTATGCTTATAAATAATAAAACTACACGGAAAATACTAACACTCTTGAGATCAAGGTAACAATTTATTATTAGACACTCATTCCCATCTTAAATAAACAATAACCAATCTATAGTCTAATCCCTTGTAAATAGTAAACAAGCTTCGTCTACAATTATTTTGCAAAGATTTTATACCTTTCGACGAAGTAACGTTGTTTACATTTGCGTTACGACGAGACGGACTATAGTCGATATAATATCAAAATTGTAACACAATTCAAGAATCATTTTATGCACATAACGTTTATTCGAGAACGGGTTAACACCTAGGAGTTAAAACTATGGAGGGAAACCAATGACATTCGAGTCATACAAATAATATTATTTTATGTTTAATTGAAATCTTAATTGATTAAATTAAATGTTTAATACAACAACAAGTATATTTTAATTTTGCATAATACGATTCTCACAATTGCACGTTGGAGCTAAATGTAAGTTTAAAGTTTTAAACTGTCCGAATTTATTGGGATAAAGCCGAAAAATATGTTTAATAATAGTCATTTTAATTTCAAAAGACCGTTACATAATAATGATTATAAATATATTTATGAAAATAACTAATAAATATGAGAACATAGTAATAGCTGATGCGATTTTTTTTAGAATATTAAATTAAAAACGAGTGACTTCTAAACAAAGGTTAATAATAATTATTATGTTACATATAATATTAAATTATGTTACACCCTCCAATACCCAGACAATTTAAACTTACAAACAAACATATTGACTATATATTTTGTACTATAATAACAGAGGTTAAAATATGAAATGAAAATAGTCATTTAAAAGCTCTAATAAACGAGTATCGTAAATAACAATCAATGTGTCTTATTGTAATATCCATTCTGATAAGATCTACAAACAAACAATATAATAATTATATGGATTAATACTTTAAACGGTACGAGTGCGAGCACGCTATAATATCATAGTCTGAGTATTCGAGACCTTCTCAAACCGCGTAATTTGGAGATCGCACTGGTCTATGTAATTAGAGAAAACATTTTCAAAAATCTGTATAAAAGTACTTACAATATAACTACCAGTCAAATGAAAATCGCAATCCATAATAAACTTAGAGAATATGCAATGACCCATACTGTCAATCGCCGCAGCGGTAGATTCGCACAGCGTTAGAAATAAATAACTTTCCTATGCAACCACACAGTTCTAATTATTATAAATCTCATTTTTCCTCATGTTATCACAGAAAATTATGTATTTACAATTTCGTCGTACTAGTACGTTAGAGCATGTCTTGCGACGATGTGAGGTTGAAATGTGATCATCGAAACGCGACTATTGCAGGCCACCACGAGAACTTGTATAGAAAATAATTTAAAGAGAAAAAAAGTATAGTCCATAAAGAAAAGAAAAAAAAAATGCAAAAGTCGCGTTTGAATTTTGAAATCTAAACTTTTGTCGAATGTCCATGAGTCTTAATTTACCAGGTCGAATAGGATTAAGTGGGTCTACACGCACCTGAATTGGTTTGATTCTATTAAGAATCAACAATATTACTATTATGTAATACATCTTTAAATACATGCCATGGTTGTTAAAACCAATTCAGAATACAATTTGCATGGATTTTGTGCCTGGTCTATTTACATTTAGATTTATTGCGAGTCAAACAAACAAAGTATACTTGAGTCATATTAACTATTATTATTTATGAATAAAAAATTTTATTACTCTGGTATTTTAAACATTGATTCATTTACATTGGATAAAAATTTCACAATTAACAGCTATAGCGTTGGGGAATTAGAAATTAACTATAAAATTTAGTTCCGTATTACAACCTTAATAATATTATTTTCAATACTTTAACAATTTCGAATACATTCTCTATGGGCGATTATATGCTGCTATTAGATGACGGTAGCAGACCTAGCGTTTGGCTGAGAGGGAAATACAATACGGTTACTAACAACAGCTCACGCGTTACCGCAAGTAACCGAGTGGTCACAGCTAAATGCTAGGACTACTGTTAGTACTGGCGTTACTTTGTGGTTACTCATAGTCCGCACTAAACGTGCAATGTTAGATTAGTATTCTAAAGAAATGTTAAAAACAAGACCAAGATGAAATTAATAGTAGAAATTTTAAATTATTTTGATAAATGTTTTAAGTTAAAATCATCTAATCCAACATAGCACAGTTTAAATCAATAGCATGACATTAACCAGGCGACAAAATCTATTAAATTCAATTAACCAGTCAAAAATGGATGAAAAGTTTTTGTCACATTTGGTCTGGCTAAATGTTTTAAATGCATTGTGGCTAGTATTGATTTGAACGAATGTAAAGTTACATATTATAGTTACAGTAGGCACTAAACCTTGACCGTTTACGTTTAGACAACTCCTATACAACCTTTATCGCCAAATGTAACAAAACACTAGATACGTATTGACTGGCCTACACACGATTTAACAATTTATGTAATAATACGCAGAAATATTTCTTTAAAGTTTACATACAATCCATATTTATAATTGTATTTAAATTTAAATAACATAGATATAAAGCACTTGGGGGAAGGACAGCAAATTTAATAAAAAATGTTTAATTATTTATTTAGTATATATTAACTAAGTAAAAATTATTCGCTATGTAAATATTTTATACAATTCTAGTATTAATTTGTCTCGACGATGAAATGCTAGATTCACTCAACGTCTAACTTGAACATGAAACGAGACCGTTGTGGTCCTCTCGACTCCGCGCTTCGTCGTAACGCAAGTGGCGCGTCGACAAAACCGAGTCCTCACCTGCGTTACGACGAGACGACCACTGCGAGACCGGACCTCAGCCGACGCCGTTTCAACAGGCGATATATTTAGACTTTATGTAGTGCAAATTTAATATAGAAAGTTTACTTTTACGATACAGACTAATAATTTCATTTTATGTAAAAATCCTAGCGCAAACGAGTTGCCTGGCACTGTTTTATATTTCGATTACCTTATCATAATATAAATCAAAGAGTAAAATTTTAGCGAATTAAAAATTAAATTTTCCAAAACTTTGTAAATACTAGAATTCGAACACTCGGTGCCCGCGAACCGATCGCGACCCGTCCGGGACGCCGAGCGGCGAGAATCGTCCGTCTCTATGTACACGCACGGGAACGCGGGCGCGGGAGGGGGCGCGGCGCGTCAGAATGTGTGCGCGTGCGTGGCGGGGCTCGCGGGCAGCGCGCGCACATCCCGCTGGGAGCGCGCGCGGCGGCGCCGCTAGCACCAGTCGTCTTCGTCGGAGTCCGAGTGGCGCGCGCGCGGCTTGTACCCGTTCGGCAGCCGCGGCGCGCCGGCGGGCGACGGCAGCGCGCGCGCCCCGCCGCCGCGCCCCATCGCCAGCGCCGCCTCGTACGATAGCGGCGCCTCGTACGACCGCCCGCTGCGCTCCGGATCGGTGCCCCAACCGCGTCTGATTTGTGGGAGAGTACAATTATTGTTAACGATATTTCAAATGAATTTGACATCTGTCAACTGTCATCTGTCAACCATTATGGTGACAAACCCCACTCCGCCAACTGTCGTGTTTACTAGGTAGTATTTAAAAGACGTTGTCTAGCCGTCGGACACGTAACATTGAACTGTCTTCTCGCCAGTATTTTCCCACAGATTTGTCAAAATTTCAATGAAACCGGGAGCTAATTACACAATTAGCGTTGCCAACCCAAAAAAAAAAAAATAGGATTTGAAATTGGGAAAACCAGGACAGTTTAAAAACGGAATGCAGTAATAGAGTTGCAACAGTTAAATTAATATGTAGTGAAAATATTATATTCTTTCATAAAAGTGTTTGAATAAAATAAAATTAAAAATAAAAATTATAAAGGTGGCTCACGTATTTTAAAATACATGTGCGTATCGGGGTGCTTTAAAAACCCAGGACGCTGCTTTAAAGATTTAATAGGGATGGATAGATATCCAGGATAACCCAGGACACTGCAAAAACTAGGACATGTCCTGGGAAAGCAGGACGATGGTGGATTTTTATAGGGAAGATAGATTGTAGTAGTGTACGGTCGTTAATAGTCGTATCGTAGCCATAGGAATTTAAAAAAAATGTGTGTGAACTCACCTATCTCTAGATCTATAGTCTCGATGTATCAGTCTTTCAACTTCTCTGCCATACTCGTACTCGTCGTGTAAAGGCTCCAATGGTTCTCGTGCTGTGTGCCTTAATGAAAGCTGTTGGAAAATGTTAAGATTCATTCTGTATTGAATTTCCACTTACTTGTTCGGCAGAAAAACTCAAATCTTGGAATTTAGAACATGACTAACATAATGTCTGTCAGTCAAGTGATAAAGACAGCAATATGGAATATCTTATCCGTTGTGTAAATAATATTTTTACTAAGGCCGTAACAAAACAATGAGCAAAAAAGAAGTAGCGATGTCAACCATACTCACGTGCGAGGGGCTATGGCTAATCCTTGTGAACGGTTGCTGTTTAACGTGTAAGGTGGACGGCTTCGTCGGCGTGGGGGGCAGCTGCCGGCCGCGGCCGCGCCGGCCCCCCTCCCGCTCCCCCGACCGCTCCCTCCACTCCCGCCACTCGCGCTCCCTATCCCGCTCCCTGTCGCCACCTATCGGGGCCCAAACTGCTCTTTGAATAATTTGAGCGCTCTTCATCCGCACAAACACAAAACACCACCATGTACTAATGATAATCTCATGACGGAAGTGAACAAATAAAGATTTCAAAGAAAATATAGAAGGGAGAATAAACAGATGTGCAAACAGTTTTCTCATTGATAACGCCACGCATCTGCGTTCACAATTCATGCGCACAACTAATTTGACATCGACCGAAAACAATTTTGAATCGAGCAGTAGGCCTCGGTCGGTTAAACTGCAGACCTACTGCTTTACAATAGATCGTATCGACGTGTGTATTTACATTAGGAGAATTTCGACTTAACATCAATAGTCACTGCTTGCGTTACTGAATAAGGTACTGATTTAAGATTCATTTATAAATTTTAATGCTACGTCGTGTTAATTTCGTATGGGAGCTTATAACAATACAGAGCTCGCTCTCGCGAGCGTGGTGTGTTGTCACTTGTCGGTCCGTGTGTGTGGCGAGTGGTCTCACCGTAGGTGTGGTGTGGCGGGCTGGGCGAACGCGAGGGCTGGCTCAGGCTGGTGGTGGGATACGGCGCTCTCCACTCCTTCCCTGCTGTCAGGAATACCTTCATGTACCTTCGACCACGCTTTATCCTACGCCCGTCGGTTTACCGACATCATTTCCTTGCTCATAAAGGTGACTCTAAAAGTTTTGATCTGTATAGGATTCGATTGCGAGATAATATGGATTTCGGAATATTTAGGATTGAGTTTTCAAAAGGTTCAGTAAAAGTGTCCGAGTGTTTTGGGTACGCGGGACACGATTGTGTTATACATACAATCTTAATTTTACTCTATTGAAGTAGTGTGGTTTCACCAAAACAATTTAGAACGCCTACAGCTAGATATCTTAAGCTTTTGCATGCTGCATGATTAAGTAATGTTCTCAAAGTGCATGCACTCAGGCATTTATCAGATTATACAAAGCGATGTGCAGCCAAAGTGAGCACTGATATATTTTAGCATGCAGCAGGCAATACAATTCATATTTCAATAATTTAATATTACAAATGATTTACTTAAGCCGAATTAAGTACACAATATTTTCTAGAATTGTTATATTATGAGACTTTACTTACTCTAGAGGAAAGAACAATGTAGCTTGATGAAGTATAAATGAAATCAAATAATATAAGTAATGAGCATACGTATGAGCATTTTCAGAATCTAAAATTAATCTACGAAAAACTTATTTTACACAACTAGCATCATAAATAATTTATTACTTTAGTAAATATCTAAATAATTTCTCAACTAATTTTAAGGTAGTTTTAGCTTCACTGCACTGTCTCAGTTTCTTATAACTACATCTACAAAGTATGGACAACTACAACTACTTTAAAGCTAATCTTCCAAACTTCTCACAAAACTTTCAGAGTACCTTCATGAGAAGAAAAATGTTTGCAAAACTGTTTGGTTTCATAAACTAAATCTAAATGAAATATATATAAATATGGTTAATGATGGTATATATGAGTGAACACTATATGATCGTAGTTCTCAGGCGTTAAATAGCTTTGACAGGCTCGATATTATCATTTGCAATTTCAATTGCATTAGCGAATAAGCCAGTAGTAAATCTGCCAATATAAAAAAATCTATAAATAAAAGGGTCAAAGAAAAGGAACAGGCTATGCATATTAGCAGATTCACTTGTCTGAGGTAAACTCATCAGCTGTATGTCTTCGAGAGGATGGGTCTTTAATATCGTATGACCTACCATGTGGGTGATAGTAGTGCGGCGCGCGGTGTCGGCCATGCCTCTGGTGCTCGTGTTTGACTATCTCGACGACGTTATTGACGGTGTCGGAGAAGCCGATCTCGTGTTGGTAGCCCCCGTAGTGGCGTCGTCGCGGACTTGGTGTTCGTCTAGCATTGAAATTATTGATACTGTTACTTCATTAACTTTAAATTATAAATATACTGCATCGAAACATTTAATTTCATTATTATTTAGAATTATTATCATGCAAATTTTATTGCATATAGTACTGTGGACATGCGATATAGAATTGGGTTGTTAGAATGTTTTTAGTAATAGCATATAACATTTTTGTTAGTTATTTCAGTCAACTGTCGTTTGAACATACCCTCCTCTATCACAATTTCAGTAAGTTCGTTTTCCTCTTCAATGACACTATAAAATAAAAATAACGAAATAAAATAAAATGTACAAAAACATCATCTCAATATCGCGAAATTAATAATAATAATAATAAATATCAATATCGCGAAATTGAGAATATACTAAAAGAAACACAATATAAATAAGTAAGGTACTCTTAATCATATTTCTTAAATCAAACTAAATCGAACAAACCTGTAACCTTTAAAATCTGGTAGTCTTTTATTCTTAAATACCTTAGGCTAGACGATCTTCCATGTCCATTTTGGTATGCGTGAGGAGCCTGTAACCTTCCCTCCTCTAATGACTCCATAGACGCGTGATGCGAACCCACGTCTTGCAACTCCAGAACCTATACGATACAATAATATAAGTATACTAAAATCCAAGAAGTAGTCTTTGAAAACGTCACAAAATAACTAAAAATGATACTGTCCCATATTTACAAAAGTTTCGGTTGACACAACATGGATGCACAATCTAGTGGTCATTGCATTGCATGCAGTCGTGCTTGTGGTAAATTAAAAAGTTAATGTACTTACCGACATAATATGCAAAACTAAATCTATCAGTGATTCATGCATACTTACAATGTCGGTATCATGCATTTTAAGTAAAGTATTTCAGTCATATTGTACTGTTTCTAGTATTATATTGAAAATATTATGTAGCGTGTAAGTGTTAAGAATATAAGGTGCTGTGTCTAGGCATATCGTTAAGATATCCCCTAATCTTTACACATTTGTCATAAACCATTCACTATACCTAGTATATTTTAAGACATTCGTTACACAAACAGTAAATCTACTTATTGCTGCTGTATTATTACTGAATAGATTACCTAAACATCAACAACCATCTGTAAACTTTAAATAAAAATTAATTTGAGTACAACATATTCTATTACAATAACAGTGTGTATGGGCCTAGGCCCCTAATCTTTTAAAATATAACCTACAATTGCTCGTTAAGCTATTATAAGACAACAATTAATACAAAATAATCGTATACATTAGTCGTTAGGACAACACATCGCAACAGCGTTTCTAACAAGATTACAACACCAACTATTAGAGCAAAGTAAATATCGGTTATAGGGTTACACTTAACACTTAAGCACAGAACAGTACCCAGATACTATTACTCGGATTATAACAGGTTATGATAATACATTGAATTGACAATTCATTTGTATTAGGGGAACATCGGTACAAATATCGTCGACAAAATTGTTGTTGGGTTACATTTAATTTAAGACATGTTCACCTTTACACACACCTTTTTATTGTTCCTGTAACAAAAGAAAATTAATATTATTATATCATAATATAAAAAGCCTGAAACATATTCACTTTGTGTGTGGTTGTTATATTATATTATAATTTAAATATAAGGCAATTTTAACTTAGTTACGCTCAAACGACGTAATAAATGTAAGTGATGAAAACATATTTAAATCGGGGATAACATCAAAATTCCATAAAGTAAATAAAATTAATTTTACGACTATGTCGCGCGCTAAAGAAATCGCGGGTCACAACTAGTTTGAAGTTGAACTTACTTGAAAGATCTTCTTCGTGTAGACGACCGTTTCGCCAGATTCGGTAACATGTGCGGATCTTCGGGATGTCCGTCCGTGGCTGTGATGGTCGGTATGTCGTGGCTTAGAGAGCCGGCTCTTGATCCGGGTCCCAGTCCCGCAGCCACGTCCAGCAGGCAGTTAAAGAAGGACGCCTTCTGCACCACGCACACCTCTCGTCACGCAATACCCCCAAACATTTGCGCAAAATCATGTCTCATAACCAAAACCTTTCGTAAAAGTCCGCATGTTTATGACGTAAATCACTATTCGTTATAAATGATCCGTATTGCATGGTAAAGTAGTAATCGTAGACGCGTTAATATGTGAGACATTTCTTAAGCTACCGAGTAAAGTCTACATGAGTCTGCGCAAAGTGCCCATATAATACATATCCATGCTGGAGTTCTAAACTCTTTCGGAACATTATGTGTTTGAGTGATCGTTATGTGATTTGAAGCTATAAGAACTTGTTAAGGAAATCAAACATGGATGTATCTGTGTTTGTAACAATGGCTTTGACGAGCTAGAATTTGAGACTCGCTGTTAAATGTATCGTTTGTGCAAGTAAATTCAATGTCATCATATATTATATAAATAGATGTATGTTTGGATTGCTGCAGGAAACTGTAAATCACAAAAAGCATTTGAATAAATGTGCATAGTGATCCAGATTGAAGCCAGAGGCATTTTGCAGACCAAGTGATTCGAACATACTTAATAAATATATTATAGTTAGTAACAAAATGCATTTATTAATAAATGAAAAAAATATATACAATTGCTGATTTTACAGCCCTGGTTGTGCTAAGTTGTATAGACGATAATAAATTGTGAATATAAGTATCGTGGAGCGATAGGCATAGCAAAAGCAACTAATTTATTTATCATCACAGGCGACGAAATGATGGTAGAAGTAGTCAAAACTGAGCCAGAATGTAATTTACAACAGTATGTGAGAGTAGAGTAAGATGTAAGTCATGCATTGTGCCAGTTGGAACAGAAAGTCATCGTAACATAAACAAATAGGTCTTAAAAAGTCGGTAAAAACCATGATTGGAATGTCAAATAAATCTACTGAACACATTGCTATTTCTACGTCAAACCTAAAAAAATCATTACACAGAAACACTCGCCTAAAGACTATTGGTACATTTGCAACTATAGGACAGGTCACTAGGTAGATTGTGGTTTACGAAGGGTAACGTTTTTAGCCTCATTAATTTTTATAGAACAAAGTACAAATAAATCCAATATCAAGAATTTCTTACACTACCAAGTGATGTGCGCTATGTATCTAGATCTAATATTTTAAATTCCTCTATTTTACTAATCAACGTATGACCTATTTAAATCTCTGCAATCATCGTGTTGATTTATAAATGAAGTTTAATCTATTTTTTTAAGTTAATTAATTAAAACACGATGCGGAAGAAGTTGATGAAAAACAAAACAAATGTCTATTATAGGAGTGCAAGAAAAAGGTTAAAGTTTCGATCCTTAAAATAATTAATACTACCGGCTGATTGGCCGTAGGGCTATTCTCGCTGAATGCCTGAAAAGTAAACCACCAATGTAGTCGACCCATACCGAGTCGATTCTAAAATGCCGCTGTATTGTTGTTTTGTTTTTAATTTCTATAGCCAATCAACGGTTTGCGTGACTTTGTGACATCAGTTCACACAACAATACATCCACAGGAAGACAACACAACTAGTACTAACTATATCGTGTTTTTAATCTAGTCAAAAGGAAATTTAAGGGACAATTAACACACACTACTATTAGGTTAAATCGTGAATTCAAACCTATCCAAAGGGTTACATTTGGCTCAAAGTTCAAACTGTGCAATAAATACAATCAAATTAGCCTTACGATTTACTCTGGCTTCATGTAACTACGAAACCTAAGTATTCTGTTAAACATATTTAGTCAAAATATAATCTGAACTAAACAGAAATCAGTGCAAACTCTACTTACCGGAGCACCCTGTGGTTTAGTTTGCCCAAACCTAGTCGATCTCCAACTTTCTAAAATGAGAAGTCCTGCGTAGACCTTCCCTACGGTTAATTTTCCAGCGTTGAGTACGTCTTTGCGAGGCACCAGCAAATCTAGCATCTTCTTTGCCTGGAGAGGCCAGATGTGTGTTATTGTTTCTCTGAGCTCCTCATCAGCTTGGTCCATTTCTCCAGCTGGAATTTAATTAAATTTATCACTATCTAGTTCTATGTTTGTTTGTTTGTATTACTAGACAGTAACTAGTAATTGTAGACTAATGGGTCAAAATATTTACCAGATCTCATCTTAATATTTAAGTTTTCTCGTATCAAGGCAAACAACGTTGTCGTAAAATTCACTTTCCCCTCTTCATCTAACGGCATATTCATTCTTATTAACTTCTTGTATGCTAACCTATTAGGACATTTATTGCCAAACCCCAATGGGGGGTCCATATTTTTTAACATATCATACATTTCTGTATAATGAATTTTCCCTCTGAAATGTAACACAAATTGTTCAGTCAAATATTCATAACTCAAATGTATTTTCATTCCTGTAAATATAATTGAAGAACTTACGTCGCGTTTGGGTCGTATTCGGCCCATATCCTAACGAATTCATCTAAATGATGAGCTCCAAGAATCGACGAATCTCTAGTTAAATAATCGAAATTATCCATGATGACAGCCACGAACAAATTTAACATCTGAACAAAAGATAATTTTAATGTTAATATAATTGTATAATTAGAGCATGGTTGCATCAAAGAGGAATAAAAGGCAATAATTATGCACTAAGATGATTTAACTAAACACTGCAAGTAAACAAAATAAGAACATAATAATATGCTATTGTAAATGAAAATATTAAGATATATTATATAAAAATAAATAAAATAAAAATCATTGATTGATAGATTGTTAGTAGCATTATTTGCTTATAAATTATGTTAGTATACATTATAATATAATTTCAAGAGCAGAAATTCGCCACCAATTGACAGGTTCATCGAAACTTCATCACGTCATGTAGTTCGATGAACCTAGACTTGATCAAATCGGTCATCCATTAACCTAACAGAGTTCTGCTCTGTTCGAGCTCTGCCGTACCCTGTTCACCAGCGAGGCGACCTTTTTTTCGTATTACTGCGTAAAAGTTGTCCAAGCTGGCATACATACTCGACGCGCTACAGTTATGTGGGTGCTGGAACAGATCCCTGAAGATGTTGTATTAAATGCGTAGGCCATTGTAGGGCTTCTGTGTAAAGTTGACCCACACGCTACACGTGTAAAAAGCCTGGCAATATGCTTTAATAAGTGATCTCGATTATCAAATATCTTGATTATCAAATATGTATACTCACGAGAAAGGAACAGAAGAAGATGAAAGATACAAAGTATGCATAAGCTAAAGTACTTCCACACGATTCGTTTGATGGCTTTCCAGCTTCTTTATCACATTTGGCTGGCTTGAGGCAGGCTAACATTATATTTGGCCAAGCTTCTCCTGTGGCACACCTGAAAATAAAAACATGAAGGTAATTCAAAATTATAATAAATATATAGTAATCGTTCCAAGGGTCTTTATTAGAATTTGATGATAATACTATGGGTATTGGTAGTCCCTTCCCAAAAAATTAAAATTTAAATACGAAAAATGATAATTGCTGTACCTGAATAATAGCATGAGTGCTTGAATAAAACTTCGAAAATTATTATGTCTGTTCATGTCTGAATCTGCTATCAATTCTATATTTCCAAACACCTGAAAGATACAAATAATGTGAAATAATATCGTTAAAAGATTTACCAATTAAGTGGGCATCAAATAAAAATTAGTATTTTGAAAAGATAAATATTTATACCTGCATTCCGATGATGGCGTAAATGAAAAACAACATGGCGATGAGAAGGCACACGTAGGGCAACGCTTTGAAGCTCTGCACGAATGTCCACAACAGTATTCGTATAGTGTACCCCTGTCTCAGCAGCTTGATTAACCGTGCCGCTCGGAACAGACGGAGGAAACCCACATTGAAAGTGTTCTCCTGAAATTGTACACGTTTCTTTGTCTTTACTTAGGCGAGTTTTGTTTAGTCACCAGTTGTCACAAAACTTCGGTTGGTTGGTTAGGAAATGAGTAATTAATATTGTATTTAAAATTCATTCTCTATTACAATAACAGCAAAGTCTTGTTATTCTTCTCATGTATTTCCAAAGTTTCATATTTGGACCCATTTTCGAGAAGATGATGATGAGGCCTTTATCTTTCTAAATTCTTTGTTTAATTTTTCCTTTCTCTAAGATGACTTATTTTTTTAAGACATAATTATTTTAATTCGGACGCTCTCAATATATTTATTATTTGTGAGCAATCCTTTGTGAATATTTTTTGAATAATTATTTATTGAGCCAAAATAAATCTAAAGCTTTGAAATTTATTAACAAGCCTCATGTATTTACTGTTAAAAATTTAACACAAAACAAAAGATAAATAATAATAGATACAAATTTTGTTATAAAACTAAAAAAAAAAACTCATCCCTGATACTGCTACAAAATATATAAGTATAAAAATAAGCGAAACTATTAAAACATAGCTAAAACACTCTCGACTAATGTGAATTACTTAACTAATATTTTCGAGATTTATCTATATTTATGAACTTCGAATACGTCTAAATTACAATGAAGATATTTAATATTTGGAATAAAATGAAAAATATATTAAATTTTTTATTTAGTTTAGAGTCCGAGAAGTATATGAACTCTATTTTTAGTCAATTGAGAGGTGCAAATAAACGTATGAGACAAAGCGCAATGAACAACACATGAAAGAAATCTTATAAGCTCATGTCTCCAGCAAATCTAATCTTAAATTTATTACCAATATCAGCCAAAGGATTTTTCCAAAGAGGGTAAAATGAGTATTCTATGTTTAAACTAGCGAAGAATACTTTTGCTACCAATCGTATCTAATAGTTGAAATTCAAATGGTAAAATCTCATGTCTAAACTCCAGCAATTTATGGCACTATTTTAGCGAAAAATCTCTAGAGACTTAAACGATTAACACATCAATCCAATATTAATTTAATCTAATGCATAGGACACACTTTTTTGATAAATTTTAATATATTTTTGGATATATTATTTTTTTAGGTTAAAATGCGAATCGCATCTCATACTTTATGAGATATAAATGCTTCAAAAATTAGCATAAATGTTAATTTTAAAAAATATATTTTGTTTTATTAAAAAACATTTTTATGAATTTCTTAATGAAATCTTCATATAATAATTTTCAATGGTACCTAAGTGTTGTCTTCCACTATAAGGTCTCTATAAAAACCTATATTTAACATTATCTCACTTCTATGAATTTGATATTCGTATTACTTGTAGTAGTGAAACCATAGTTCAAATATATTCTATAATCTATAATATAGATTATTATACCATTAGAAAATGTAAGAAACTGGACAAATTCGCCAGAAATAACTACAAACACGACTATCGAAAGGGTGTTCTATGCTTTGATGATAAGACCTAGCACACGTCCTATATCAAAAGCTATGCTATAGACCAAAACGTCAACCATCTTCTAGCGCTACAGTATAATCAGTTTTTCGACACAGTCAAAATCACGGGCAAGTATTAGATACAAAAAAATCTAGGTTTCCTAGCAAAAAGCAAGTACCGTTACCTGCTGACAGGAAATGTCAGCACAATTTTCAGTGAGGTCGCTCTGGAATCAGGATATATACTTTATTTTGCGGCAATCAAAGAATAACTTCAAATTCATAAAAATCAGCTCGAGAAGCTTCCAAATTAAGATCTTGGTGAGATCAATTACCAAAATAAAGAAAAACAAAGATGCGATAAAATACTCACGCCGAACTCCATAATGAGGGCGTCGATAATACTTCCAATTACTGTTATGAAATCGAATGTATTCCATGGATCTTTGAAAAAATTCTGAAAAACGAATGATGTGTCAAAAATGTTATTATATATAAGAGGATGGAAACAAATTTATTAGATATATTAAACTAACGTTAAAATTTTTACTGGAATCATACAGTTTGTCCTCAAGCTCAACAATCTACAAGTTAATATATATACAAATGTACGCTTTCTACGTTAATTTACGAGGGATCTGCAGGATAGGATGTCTCTCTTATATTTTATTTCTATGCAATTCTAAATCTTACGTTAATATCTAGACGGTTAATAATGAAAATTATTAAAAATATTTTAATATAAATATTAAATAAGCAGCATATCAAAACTGTTTCAAAAAGTTTATCTAGTTACATGATATTCAAGTCAATATTGAATATTAAAATGCTATACTTAAGTTTTTAATTATAAACTAATCTAATAATATCATATTTTATAGATACGTGTCTAAAATGTGTTTAAATTTTAATATTGAAGATCTCGTTCATGATATAAAAATGATAATTAAAAAGCGATTTGTCTTTAGTTCAAAACTTCAATACTAATATTTAATCTAATACAATGAAATCGACGAAGATTCTGATTCGATTTCAAAATATTTAAAAAGAAAACTTAATTCTTCAGTGATAATAATGAAAAGTGGATAAATTCTTACCGTACATCCGTAGGCAATTAACTTCAAAACAGTCTCGAGGAGAAAGCAGAACGTAAAAAATATGTTCGTGAAGGTTAAGATGTCCGTAAGTAGTGGTGGGGCCTCGTGAAACTAATACAAAACCAACACCAAATTTTTAAAAATTCATACTAAAAAATTTATTCCACTAATTAAAGTATCAAATCCGTTATTCCAAATTTCTAATTAAATCTAGTTTCACTTTGTGTACGACGATTTTTTTCCTCGGGAGTCCATTTATTTCCAAATTTAAAATTGTGTAATGTGTGTATGTGTTGTAATGAAAATCGATTTGAGCCAATATCTGTTCAAGTGAAATGTTTGTTGAAGTAACTTGTGAAAAGTGCACGTGCTTCATGCAAAGGCTTCCATGCGTTTACCCACACATAGTTATTTGCCGGTTTCACCGCAATAATATTATTATTAAATATTACTTATCTTGCTGATTTTTGATAGTCTTCACCTAGTTATCATTCGATCGATAACACTGGTACTAAAATCTGCTCTCCTGTGTGAAAATTCTTCAAACAATTGCTAATTATTCTTACCTGTTTTGAAATTTACTTACAATCTACATAGTAGTCACTACAAAACATTTAGATTAACAAAAACATTAAAATAAGCCATGCAGTACATGCTCAACGTAATTAGCAAACAATACTTCTAGCTTTCAATATGAAACCACTATCAGAGAGAAACCAGTCGAGGATACGAAAAGGAAGGGGAGCAATAATACTAAACAATCCCTTACAGTCATGTAAAGTTAGTATAATACACCCTACTAAAGAAAGAGTACATTTGTAATCCCTTTTCAAGATTACTAGCCGTTATGGCGTTTGAAATTGTGTTAATCGTGTACTTACTTTGACACCATAAGCGATGATTTTCAACACCGTTTCCACAGAAAACATGCCGGTAAACCCCATATTGGAATACTTGAGGATATCCGAGTAGAGGTCACTTTGATTATAGTACTGCCATTACGTGAAGATGTGTAGAATAAATCCATGGCAATGAAAATATTGAATAGTTATTGATTTGTTAGTAAGTATAACATAAAATAGAAAAGAAGGTATTGTAAGGAATGTACGTTAATGATGTAAGTAAATCCTTTGGTCTTTAAACTCAATAAAATAAGGCATAAGGAAGGAATTTGTAACAGAGGTTGTTAGTAAGATATTAATAACTTTTATAATAAAAATAACAGTAGATAATTTTCATAAAAATAATTTATCGTTTATTGGAAGAGATAGACCTATTCATTTATAGGTGTATTTTACTCGACGATCCTCCAAATATTTAAACGAACTTAAATTAATTTAAATCGATTGACAAAACGAGAAGCAGGCCAAAGCCACTGACAATCTTGCTTGGCACAAGGCCGTTCCATCAATCATGCAAAGTTAACATATAATAATTATAAGTCATCCTCTTTATAATCATGCAACACGAACAACACGAATGGGCACCACGACCTGACTTGAAGAGTTGTTCACGAGCTCGGAACGAAATAGTGTTGAATCATGTGCCTGAATGTGCAGGAAGGAAGAGGTATATCGTGCATACGAGTAAACACATATACAATAACATATAAATATAGGTAAAGTTATCAGCAAGCGAGGGGACACAGGACCACTCAAAGTAAGACACAAAAATAAAACAACGAAATTAGGATACTTTTGAAGGTATAGGCTCAATTCCAAAAACGGCGCATTCCAATACATTAAAAATTTCCACTGACGCCGATATGAGCATTAATATTGTGTGTTTGTCTTGATGTGTATGTGGCAGTACTAACTGAAGCCAATTTATGATGTATAAGTAATTATGTAAATATGCATGTAAGTTTATTTTTAAACTATATTCAAATATAATATAATTATTTTTATCAAGGATTTAATGGATTTCGTTACTCTCTAATTGGGTTCAGTGCAGTGACTGTTGTGTACATCGTAATACAACATTTGCACACTAATCTATTGTAGGTGTGCCACGTGAAATCGGCCATCATTTGGTTCTCTACTTTGAGGGAGTGAATCTTTTCTACATACTTTCCACAATAACTGTGCCTTGTATGTCTGACTCTTGTTATATCAACTTTTGTAAATGTTACTGTAACTTAATAATATATAATAATTATATAATTAATATTATTAGCACATTCACTGCCTATAACTAATCAATTTCAGCAATGTAAGAAACTCAGCAGTGAAAGTACTAATGCATAGTATTTTATTATAATATTTTATTTTACAAGAAATGCACACATACCTTCATCATTAGCAATAATGTGTTCAACACAATAAGTGTCATGATGGAATACTCAAAAGGCGAAGATACTACTATCCTCCACACTTTGTACTTTAGGCTTCCTCTTTTACTTGGCATATACCTTTCTAAAGGTCTGGCGTCTATTGTAAAGTCTATACATGATTTCTAAAATATTAATTTGATTGCGTTAGTCTGTGGAAAGTTTACATTAACTTGCCAAATAGAAATTATATTTACCTGATTTTTATCTATTTCTCCATCCTGCAACTCAGCTTCACCCTGCTCTTGAAACGTAATAATAATCAAGGCTACGAATATGTTGACAAAGAAGAACGGAAACACTATAAAGTAAACTATGTAAAATAAGGACATTTCTATCCGAAAATTTTGTATGGGTCCCCGATCCTCGTATGTAGCGGCCATCGAATTTTGTAGAACTCTGAAAATTTAAACAAAACCTAATTTTATACGCATTCTTAAAAAAGAGATTACAGAGACAATTTTTAAGGAAGAAATGTTTTAAATTATTGTGCGTGTGTGACTAATGATTAAAATATATTCGTTTGCTTGCTTGATTTTCTATCGATCTTCAATAACTAACTTCATTTTACACTAATTAAATATTCTGGTCACTACTTACTGAGGCCAGCCCTCTCCCGTCTGTACTGCGAACAGCGTGAGCATAGCAGACGCGACATTGTCGTAGTGAAAGGACTGCGTCGTCCACAGACGTTTGCTTATCGTAGGCAGTATACTGTTTTTCTCGTACACGAAGTACGACCCTCTGTAACAGTGAAATTAATAGATTAGAAAACAACACAGCATCATTTTATAGGTATAACTCCAAACCTACTTTACATGTACTATGATGGTTTGGAGTAGATAAAAACTTAGGCCTTTTCATCCATTAATGGATGATTTATACAGTATTTTCCAAGCGAAGTAACCACTCTTGAAATACTGTAGTGCCTGGGATGGACGGTTTTTGAATGTCGTATGGTTGCCCAATCACATACGGCATTCTCACAACACAGTCAGCCTAGTCCAGAGGAATGACTGGTCAATACGTCTAGGGCCAACTATATTTTACGTGTTTTCTCGCGATGTTTTTCCTTCACCGTTAGAGCGTCCGTATAATGTACTTGTTATCTAAAAGTCTCATTGGTATACGCCACAACCTGGGATTCGAACCTGCACTCTCTCGAGTGCGAACCAAACGGTCTACCCACTAGGCCACGGAGCTCTTGGAGTAGATAATATAGCTACAAATTATGTATTTAAAATATTGTCTTCTAATCACATCTGCCGTATATTTAGGCGTCAATAATTCCTTATCCAGTAGGAAATTATTTTGCTGATAATGCACCTTTTGCAAGCTTAGGTTATTTTGTTTCGCATTTTCACCTTATTTTACTATACCTACTCGTAAGTCTACAAATTATATATCTTAATCTAAAGAAACAATTAAATGTTATACTTACTGGCAGTCTTCATAAGTATTCTTACTGATATCGTTGCAGTAAAAAAATTTACCATTAAAAAGTTGAACAGCAATTACAGCGAATATGAATTGAAACAATATGTACACTATGAGAATGTTAATGACGTTTTTCAAAGAGTTCACGACACAGTCAAACACTGCTTTTAGTTTTGGAACACGCTTAATAGTTTTTAAAGGTCTAAGCACTCTCAACACTCTTAACGATTTTATTGTAGACAGATTCTGCCCCGCGCCTTTTTTCACGCCACTGAAACAATTGAATATTTCTCTTTAATACGTTTTAGAATTATTAAGCATAATGGAAATAATGTGTCAAGTCAACAAATCCCACAAAAGTAAGGTTTTAAATTAATTTACTTAGATACTTATGATTAGTATTATTACTACCATTATTGGTTAAATAGAAAATAATGACAATAATTTATTCCCGATTCAATCAAATTGTATATTTCGAAACATAAAAAAAATAGGTAATAATAGTTGTGACAGTACTCGAGAAGATTCACATCTAATTATTATTCTATAGAGTAAAGAGATATATCAGTTCAACGTACCCAATTTCGAAGCCGAAGCTGACGATGGCGCAGATGACGACGGCGGCGTCCATGATGTTCCACAGGTCACGCAGGTACGCGCCTGGGTGGAACAAGATGCCGAGATCCACGATCTTCAGCAACATCTCCACAGTGAACACCCCCGTGAACGCGTAGTCGAAGTAATTCAATATTTTATTCCTGCAAACGATAATGAGAGATTAGCTAATCCAAATGAGACAGAATGACTGTTCTCCAAAAAAAAAAAAAAAAAGTGTTACTTTATTTTCGATAAAATAAATAAAATAATATATTTTATTTATATAAATATTATATAAATAAAATATTTGATCATAATAGATGATGACGATGTATAAACTCAAATCACTTTAACAAGGTTAACAGGAATTCTCTACCTAACAAAATATATTGCAAAAATTATAAAACGAAAAAAAAAAGAGTACCTGTAGCTTTCTTCAACTACGGGGTCTTCCGCTGCAAGAGCCACAGAACTCATACATATAACTACCATAATAAAAAAATCAAAATATCTTAAATTTACAACCCAGTGTGCGCCACGTCTTATGCTGTAACAAAAAGTTTATGTGAGATTAACGTAGGTACTTCTAAAAGTCATATTTTATAAAATTTAATATTGTCATGAGAAAAGAAATACATACGGATTCGTAGGTGATAAAATAAACATGGACGAATATGGCAGCATTGGTTTTGGTCCATCTGGTATCTCTTCTTCTTCCTTTTTGGCCTCCTCTTTCTGTTTATCCTGCAAGTTTAGTAATCTGTTCAAAAGGAATTAAACATGAAAAGGTCCCCCTGCATTCGAAATTTACTGAATGTTACGGCAAATCAAGTAGCCGAAAATTCCCTTCGCCATTTTCTTCCTTCACCGCCCCGAGAATAATACAGGTTTGTATAATTTTGAATTAATTCTATGTTGTCTATTGATCATGCATTTAAATAAATTTATATTAAATAACCAATTATAATAAGCATAATCAAAGACAAATTAATTTATAACGTGTGACCAATCTAAAAATTTTTGAAAACTATAATAATCTATTTAAATTAAAATTTTCAGCATCTATAAATTTTATTTAATTGGAAATATAAAAAAATATTTTATATACATTCGGCCCACAGAAGCAACATCGATCCACCGACGCACTTAAAACTTATAATATTGTTGAGCCTTAAACTCTTGGTGATAATCACAATGGTGGTTACATGAAATTAGCAGAGACAAATTAACTAGTAGGTACGTTACAACATGGCATAATAATGTTTGTTAATGAAGTTAAACAACAATATTTTAAGCCACAACATCCATCGACGTCAAGCACAGCGTAGCTCCACTGAGTTCTTTTACCTTCCTACTTGAAGACCCTTGACTGTTTCGAGATGGTGTTCCATCCACAGCGTGCAATGCACCCATTTCTTTCTCCAATTCCTAATTATTTACAACAGAACTCGTTTTTGTAACAAAATTTTTACAATCTACGTTAGCGATCCTATCTAGTCTTACTCGAGAAGCATCTAAGCTCCCTCAGTTTTGTCAATTTAGTAAATGTAAGGCATTATACTCACTTGCAGCTGTTTCTCCTTATCTTCTTCTACTTGCTCTTCTTCTGCTGCCGTTAATTCCTGAAAAATACATAATTGCAACATTGTTTGCGAAGCGTTTCCAAATTTACAATTGCATCACGTAGACGTCACAAGTACATCACTTTTGGCGGCGTTTGATTTTACCTTTCGTTTTTTTCTCTTTAGTTCCCTATTTACATTTGGTTTTATACAAATCACAATACACTTAACAAATAATTTACATCATTATTGCTTCGATAATAGTTTTAAGCAAAAGCATTGTTATATTTACCTGCGCATTCGCCAAGTTGTCAACGGCGATGGCAAGAAAGACGTTCAGCAGAGTGTAGTTTCCAAACAGGACAAGAATAACAAAATATAGTGAATAAATCATGCCTCTTTGTATGCCACCTTGAGATTGAATACCATCATACATAACTTCATTCCAATCTTCGCCTGTTAAGATCTGTTAAAGAAAAAAAAATGCAAGATAAAAGTAGAAAGTGATTTTATAACAGCAATATACTTGTAGGTTTACTTTACCTGGAAGACAGTAAGCAGCGCAATTGGAAATGTATTGAAGTTTGTTGGTGGCGTGCCATCTTCGAAATTAAATTGTCCGCCAAATAATTGCATACCCAGTAGAGCAAATATAAGAATGAACAAGAACAGAAGGAACAACAGAGATATGATAGATCTCATTGAATTGAGCAGTGATATTACAAGATTTCGCAAAGAGGACCAATATTTTGTAACCTGGAATTAAAAGGAAAATACATAATTAGTACAAAAATAATGTTATTATGTTATTATTTTTGTTGTCATAAAATAATATTTACCTTGAATATCCTTAACAATCTTAAAGCTCTTAATACAGAGAGTCCAAAAGAACCACCCTTCACTTCAGACCAAATGACTTCGAAGATAGAACCCGATATAACAACACAATCAAAGCGATTGAATGAGGATTCAAAATATATCCTAGGCCCTAAAGCATACATTTTTATCCACATCTCCATCATAAATAGACCCAAGAACACAAATTCGGCATAGTCTGAAATAAAACAAGTAATACATTACCATATTATCAATGGGGGTATAGAAAACAAAATATTATAAATGTACTATGGTAAAAGGACTTACATAAAAATGAAGTAAGGTACTTAGGTTGCTTATAATGCTCCACCGCTACGCATATTGTATTGAAGAGCACCAAAACTATAACGAACCAGTAAAACCACTGCGTTTTAACTGTGTGTCGTATCCAAAACCGAAACCTCTTCTCTGCTCTCCAGAAATCAGCACATTTTCCTACCGTTCTCGTTTTGCTCTTCAGAAAACCTGAAGTAATTAAAACAGTCAAATAAAATGCTTGAAAATTAAGTACACGCTTAACTCTAATTTCTGGAACTCTACACTGCTATGGAACCATTTACGAGCAAAGAGTTGGACAATAAAGATTTTTTTTAAACGATGCATCATAATATTATAAAATTAGAGCCAATAGATCATGAATGTTCCGCATATAGTTCCAATAAAATTAGATACATAATATTATAAATATCATATTCACATACACGATATAAATGTCCAGTAATTGGATTTTTCTCTGCAGTAGTATCGAAATTCGATCTGAATCGTTATTCGATACACTTCGCTTATTACTTGGCCATCCCTAAGGGTGGTTTACGTATCGTCCCCATTAAATGTGCTTAAATGTTACGTTATATGGTAACTTTTATAATGTATGACTAAACGAAGTAATCAGATGAAGTGAATAAATTCTATCAGCTATTTTAATATTAACAACAAAACAGGGTCGGCAAAAACAAAATATTAACATGATAGGATCACCGTAAAGGGGTAGCTATTCCTAAGACTAAATCTAGACTAATTTGACTACTAGAAGATGAAAAGGAATATTCTACCAGCGTCACGCTTGATCCCATACCTTGCTTTTTCTTTGGAACTGTAAACAATCAACACACAAATACAGTATGAGAACGTATGGAAATGGATGATCGTAAAGATCTTAAGAATATATTATGATAGACAGTTACATGCAACATTCGTTAATGTACCTAGCTGAATGATATTACTCCTAGCTTTATGTACACGAAGAATTTGATCAAGAGTTTATTGTAAAGGAGAAATCTGATAGAATTTTTTTCTACAGAAGACAGTTTGTTAGTAATTTTAAAAATTGTGATACTACGCACACACACAAACAGAAAGCAATTACTTCAGTTTACTGACCGTCATCTCCACAGTCTTCGTCTTGTTCCTCCTCTTCTGTATCAGTACTTTTACTTTTTCCTAAGTTTTTTAATTTCTTTTTTGCCGCTGCTCTCCGTCGTGCTAAAATATTTTTTAATTAAACAACAAATTAAATATAAACATTTTTTTCTACAAACATTTCTCCTATTTTTTCAAATCTTCAAACTAAAATTTAGGCTTTGTAAAAGCTGACAATTTCAAGTGCTTACCTTCTATTATATGCATTCTCTCTTCTTCTGTCGTTCTTTCTTCTGCTAATATTACTTCCTCTGTAAAAAATATTAACCGTTATTGCATAATTATTTCTTAATATTTTTGCTATATTCCCGTTACTAGTTTTGTCTAATACTTACCAGCTTTACAAATCCACTCAACGTAGCCATTGAGTTCTCTTTCTAGCATTTGCTGTCTTCTTAATTTAAGAAATTCTTGCCTATTTTCTACTTTTTCTCTTTCTTTAGCAAATTCACTGGAAAAATAATGTTTATGATCTAGCTGTAGGTACTAATGTAAAATATTTTAAATGATCCAAATGTGATTTAAAATCTTCATTAGATGAAAGATATAGACACTACTTGAGCATATACACTACAGGATATTATTTTAATATGATAACACTTTTAGCAATAGCCTACGCGCTTTGTAAAATCAGGTTTCTGGTAACTCAGTCAGACCTGCTTCAGTTATCCAATTTATATAGCCTGTAAAATCTTGATTAAACTTTTGCCTTTTCTTCTCTTTCTGGTATTGTGCTCTCCGTTCAACACGGCCTCTTTCGTTAGAAAATTCTCTAAACATTATCTAGGCGTTAGAATAATACTATAAACAGTCTTATTGACTACTAGGAGGTAAAAATATATGTGACTCACCCGCTAAGGACACCGAGAACTAAGTTGAGCATAAAGAACGAACCCAATACTATGAGAGGTACAAAGTAAATCCAGTTGAATGTACTACCTAATGCATCGTTTGTCTGAAAGAAATTATAAATTTTAAATGACACTTAGGTAAAAAAAAGAACACTAAGGTAAAAAATAAGAACAAAGTGTAGATCGGACATTATTTTGCGATAGAATTAATTGTAATAATATTCAAGGATTTCATTTTAAAAGAATAACAGTCGTTAGGTCGTCAAAGGTAGCGTTTAAAAAAAATGTTTTGATTGAAAAATATTACTTAATTCAATAACTGTCAAAGTTGGAAAGGTTATCTATCTACCTTTCCAACTTTTATCTAACGACGTTAACGTTAACGTTTTAGTAACATTATCAAGTGGAATTAAGCTTTAATTTAAGTCTACGGCAGTGGATATTGCTATATACCTATATAGCATTACATAATTAATACCTATTAATTATGTAAAATTACTAACGGATATTTTGGGCATATTATAATCTATTGTTTATGTAAAGATGATTAGGAAAAAATATATAAGGTCATTAACCTCACACAGCTAATTTAATTAATGTAGGTACTTTAGGCAAATCATATTTTGCATTAGCTTCGTCTGTTATGAGCTAACCCTAAATAAAACAAAGCAATTAGCTTCAGATATTTCTTCAAATATGAACCAGTTTGTTCAAATAAAACATTTTCCATGTGTTTGCCGCATGTTATTGCTTTCGAGAAATTGTTTCATATTAGCAACACTATCGTCATAATAGTCTAATAACAACAGGTTGTGTATTTTTTGTCAAAAATCATTCGGTTCGATTCCTGGCTAGAGAAATTATTGTTTTATCATAAATCTCATAATACATTTTTAGTTTTTAGTTTTTACTAAAGTCAGACTCGCAACCTCTTTCAGTATTTTTAACTATTGCTATATATAATTTCGGAATTCGCTTACCATGCCCACTTGAATAATTCACCATGTATGAGAAGATAATATTGTTATAGAAACAATATTTGTCTGCCTAAACATCTTTACATAAGTACCTTATAGTCGTAGCAGATCATATGCCTAAAGTATCCTTGATTTTGCGTTATAATATTATAGCTTCATGTCGCTACCCTAAGAGGTTAAGTTTGGTATGCATGCAAGATACTAATTTAATATTATTCAATTTTGTAATCGTATGAGGACGGCATGGTCGCTGTCTGTTTGTGAACCTAGTACTCAATAAATATTACAAAAAAAAAAAAACGATAGCTAACACTTGGCCCCAGGAGAAATGCAGTAGATAATGTCTCCTGGGGCCATTAATATCCAATCAAAGTCATACCAACAGACATCAGACATCCATTGACTAACCCACGCAAGTGTATGTACTTCGCGTGTCAAAGAGGAGTAAAAATGACGAAGAATGATTTCTTATTGAATATTCTTGGTGTCAAACGTAAAACGAAAAATAAAAAACGCGACGGGACGGCGCGCCGCGACGGCCTTTGAATCGTTTACTCGAGGACGGAGAGTAAACATCACTAAATCACTCTTGTGACGTCACAGCAGGTAGAAAAATAATGACACGCTTGGTTTCTAATTTCTACACAAACGATGAGACTTGCGTTATCTAGTTAATAGATGTCTGTGATCATACCCTGTGGGCATGTGCTTCGTCACGAGCGTTATCAACTGCTTCAAGTGGTCATGATGGGAAAGGTTGAAGGGAAACGAGCCGTCGGAAGGAGAAGGACATCGTGGCTCTCGAATATAAAAAAAAAATGGACCAGTATAGCCGGCGTTGAAGACCTGTTCCGCCTAGCGAAAGATAGAGAGGGGTACTCAGAGCTGTCTGCCAACCTCCAGTAGTTGAGAGGCACTGAAAGAAGAAGAAGAAGGTCATACCCAATATAAAATTGCCGTCCATCCCTCCATCGTGATGCACTGGAAGACGGTGAGCATGGCGAAGCCGATATTGTCGAAGGACGTGATGCCCTTGTTGGGCCCCTCCCACTTCTCGAGGCACGTGTTCTTGTCGTACGCACATACGTACGCGCCGTACGGGGCCAGCGTCTCGTTGTCCGCGTTACACGGCGTTGGTGATTCACCGTCGTTCACTATTTCATCTAAAATACGACATGGAATGTAAATAATAATAATCTATATATATAAAAATGTAATGTTGGTTTGTGTACGCTTCAAAAACTCAAAAAGTTCTGCACCGATCGAGCTGAAATATTACCATGATATATAATCCGCATCAAGGATTGTTTTTATCTATTTTTTGCATCAGTCACATATCCGCGACCGCGAAAAAACTATATTTACGCGGGCGGAGCCACAGCTAGTAACATATAAATATATCTTCCTACTCCTCCTAAAATCTGAGATCACTGAGATCACATCAAAGAGTTTTTTGTGGTTGATTACCACTGTCGATCCTATTGGAGTGGTGGGTAAGTTTGGTTGGCCAATTAGCCGTTTAAAAAAAATATCCCCCACCAGTGGCGTGGGGTTCCTATAACTCCTTTCCTATTGGCTTTACTTACCACTTGCCCTTTGAAAACCCTAAACCAAATTCCTGCCTATATACAGGCTAGGGCTTCCCTATGAAGGAGAACCAGCCTTCGCCACTGCTACCGATTTCGGTGACGGTGGCCAGTTTCATTGAAACCAGGTTAAGTAGAAGTACTTTTATAGTGCCCAAGTGTTTGTACAGGACACAAGAGCACTATGTCCTCCTTTACTCTCGAATTCTAGTGGGACGGATAACCGACACGACTGACGAGAGATGGCGCAGGTCCGACTTTTTACATGCCCATCCGATGCATGGATCATCTTTCTTGTCAGATTGTCTTATAAGAAAGTTTTTGTTGCTTCAATGCGGGAATCGAACCCACTACCTCTGAGTCGGGAGCCAAGATATAAACCACTGGACCACGGAGGCATTAAAAATAATATTAAAGCGTCACGTCATTCAACAATGATTACTAACCACAACTAGGTACTGGATTTAATGTCTCCTGGGGCCAACACTTTTTAAAGCGTACACACACACTCACATACTCTCTCTCTCTCACACACACACAAACACACACACACACACACACACACACTGAACAATTCATTGTTTGCAATGCATCTTTTGTATTAATGTACCTTTGCTTAGTATATTTAACTTTTTAAGTTTACACATATGACATTTTTGTTAAGTTATTAACTGAATAAAAGCCCCTGTAGGTAGGATTCAGCCTTCAGATGATGACTAAAATAAAAAAAAAATTGTGTTGTTTCTTTCAAATTGTTGTTAAGAAGAATGTTGTAACTTAACATTTATAATAAAGTTAATTTTGTTCATTTATAGAAAAAAATATGCTCAGCGCGATTAATTCAAATGCGAACTAAACTAATTAAAATCACAAAACTTTAAACTAATACCGTGCTCAATTATGCGAGTATAGCGTGATAGAGTTTACAAACAAAATATAATTAACGTCTCAACTTATAGAATTACAACTTGCCAACTTTCGGCCTATTGCACACACAAATTAGGCGCTATACAACTAGGGCACTAGTTTCTGTTAATGTTTTTTAGTAATTTACAACTGGGGTAAAACAAAACCTATTGGCACTCTTCCAGAGCGTACGTTTGAGTTTGAATTACAAAAAACAAATCAATACAAGATACACAAAGCGATAAAGAACTATAAATATTTGGCTGTGTAAGCAGCCCATATGAAAGTTACTCCCATGCTTACAATAATTCACATGCTGATAATTGTAAGATAGCTTATTCGGGATTAACATGGTTCGATTTTCACAAATCGCTTTGTTATTTTTGTTGGCAAAATTGCCTAGTGACCTAGCCGAATGGCCATTTAAGTAGGCGGTCGTTTATCGCACGCGATTTTTAAAATAGCTTTTCAAAATTAAACTTTTATTTACTACATAAAAAAATACAAGTTTCACATGACATCAGTCAAACATTGCACATGAGCTGTGCCAGCGCTGGGCATCTTAATGGCATTAAAACTCTTACAAAGAAACGTGTATCTTAATTAGCTATCATAAAAATGTTGCACCACATCGCGTATCGTTTATTTTCGGTGTGAAATTAGCCTCAGTTACAAGTTTAATCTCTGTCACTTGACAATTAACATACCAAAAGCAAGCAAGTGACAAAACTTGTGAAGCTGTCCGATCCGACATACGTAATATTTACTTAATAGAAGTTCTGTGTGCTGTGTACGAGTTTTTGTCACTACATGACGTGAAGAAGTTAACTCTAGTTAACTACAATTTGTCTATGACATCGAATTCGTTACCCATTTTGGCCACTAGGGGTGTTGTTTCGATGCCATACATATTAATGATAACTCCTTCACGTTGAACAGTAAAAACTAGCACTCAGCACACAGATCCTCAATAGAAGTAACAAGAATACTTACTAATATCTTCTAAGCTATAACAAGTCTTATGTAGCGCCCCAGAATAAAACTCCAGGCCAATGATGGCGAATATGACAATCGCGAACAGCACCAGCAGCCCAATCTGCAGCAGTGGTGCCATAGCCTTGATGATAGACTTCAGCACCACTTGGAGACCTGCATCATTGTTGTCATTAAAGCCATCGATCATTAAAGCCATCATTCTAATTTGATCTCTATAATGATATGATTCATTTTGAGATTTGAGCCAATTGGATTGTAATAATAATTGAATTAATAAAATCTACGGATGTGATGTTAAACATTGAAGTGCCTGCAAATTACGGTGAACGTGCAAACTGCGATACTGTTGTTGCATTATTACTGGAATCAAACTTTTTGCGGCTGGCGCCATTCGAAAGGGCTTGGCCAAACTAGATTTTGAATATAATTAGGACCGATTCGGACAGAAAGATTTCAAGACATCTCGCAAAACTGTGATTTTTTAAAAGTGGTTTTTTGGAATAACTTTTAAATGGCTTTATCGATCAACTCCAAAAACTAATCAGCTCTTAACCTTGAAAAACCACGTCGATTGCTGCTAATCCGGTCAAAATCTGTTGATTGGTTTCATTGATATCGTGAAGGAAAGAAAACCGAAAAAAGTGGCCTTTAAAACTGTTTTCCTAATTTTAATTTTCCTAAACGTCTTTACGTAAGCCGTAAATCATGAACCCAAAATATCCGTAATTGATTTTATCGAACCTTATGTGAAGAAAACAGAGGGGTGTTACAAATTTGACGTGTCTGTGTGTGTTTGTCCGTGGATTCCTAAACGAATAAACCAATTTTGATCCTTGTTTAAAAGCTGACATGATTGAAAGTGTTCTGAGCTATAATTTATAATCATCAGCTCATTATTTTTAGACAAACATTTGCGAAATCGATCTAGCAGTTTTCGAGTTTAAGCGAGCGAAATTGCAATCCATTTTGTTAAATAAGAGAAGATTAATTAGTAAGAGCCGCTCTGACTTTCGAGTAGCTATGGTGCATACCCAACTTAAAAAAAAACATATAAACAATCTATAATAATTATCTATCATAATAATGCAACAACATTCGTGAACACTACTGGTACTAGACTAATAATTTTGACACGAGAACTCACTAGGAACGCCCGACACTAATTTAAGGGGCCTCAGCACCCTAATGGCACGCAAGGTCCTGAAGTCCACGTCGGGCGCGACGGGCAGCTGCGTGATGATACTGCCAACATATCACTCGGTACTATAGCTGCTAGCACACTCTACCGGAATATGTTTGTGGCTAGCCGACTTCAAGAAAAGGCTGAGATTGCAAGTGACAGGAATGTTGCTAACATCTGATAGCAACTTGAAAATATATTAGTGATCTCAATAGCAAATGTTGCTGATAGGTAGAGGTCAGAGTAAAGAGACAAAGAAAATATTATGTTGCTTATGGAAATAAGTTGAATTTTATATCTGATAGCAACTTGAAAATATATTGGTGATCTCGTTGCTGATAGGTAGAGGTCAGAGTTTGGACCAATCGAAACGGGTTTTATGTGTATGAGAATACTATTTTGTAGTTTTAATACATTGGGACTTAATAGCAAATCTAAATAGCAATGATAGGTAACTAGAGATCATAGTAAAGAGACTAAGAAAAATATTTCTTATAGAATAGATGACATCTGATTTTCAAAATCAAAAAAATCTCATCAAATTTGCCAATATCGGATCAAATACAATTATTATAGTTAGGGAACCTAAAATTACCGGTCTGTATTGATTGGTAGAAACAAAGATTTCAACTCGGTAGAAATCAATAAATAAACATTTTTGTCAAACCAAATTTAAGTAATATTTATGTAAGTATATTATATTTTAATATTTCGGGGATGTTTCAAGTATAACAAAAACACTGTCATCATATTTTTTTATAAAATATAATGATTTTAGGTTGCTTGTGGACCTAGTTTGCTCTTTTAGTGTAAACTAGTTAGAACTAAGCATACGTGATCACGTATTGTAATCTTCATTTGTGTACCTAATCTCACTAGCTAATCGAGTGAGATTTTACTACGGAATAAACCTTGAATATTGAAGTCGGCTAAAATTCTAAGTATGAAAAAAATATAAACAACCATATTCCGTGAAACAAAATAAAAAATCTAGCTTAGTCTACATTCTAAGTATTATTCTAATTATAACATAACATTATTATTACTAATGATTTTTATTTTTACTTTAATCTATACCATAGTAATCACCTAAATAATCTTGTTATATCTATATATTTACTTTTTATATTTATTATTCGAAAATACCTACGACACACAAAATATAACAACGTATCTATTATGCAACACGAAAAATCGAAACTGTAATACTCTGAGCATCGACAATAAAGAAATCCACTCTAACGATTTCATAGCGTATGGCAAAAATCGATGCTACGTCTGTGTCACTAAAAAAAAGTTAAATTCTATTTTCAAAACTAGCGTTTGCTCTACATTCAAAAAATCCATCGAAGAAATCTAGCGAGGTTCTCTCTATACAGTAAAATTATTTGAACTTTTCGCCAATTACTGTGAATTACTTGGTATTCTTGAGACGAGCTTGAGCGGTCGGAGCACTCTGAAAGAGCGCAGCATCCGCAGGTCAACGTCCACGTTGTATTCGGCGAAAATCGTCATCGACCTAGTTTGTGTCAGTCACACTTGAGTCACGATCCTATACACACCTACCGTCCGTTAAGTAGCAGAACTATAAACAAACCTTGCCTGATGACAAAGAGGGTAGTTTGAAAAAAATATTCGTAACAATAGATATAGAAAATATCATTATAAAAAAGATATTCAGGTAGGGTTTTGTTTACATTAATGTTACAATGATCTGAAACGGACCATAAAATCTGATCATAAAACCACCTTACTGATTTGGCTATTTTAAAATATATAATTAATATTTATATGATGCTTGAATAATTATAAAATTAATGATGATGTGAATTCATATATATGCGAAAATTCACTTACCCGGTGAGAACAACGAAAAAATCCATTATGTTCCAAACGTTTCTAAGATACGATCCCCTGTGTAAAACAAAACCTAAGGCTAAAATTTTTAATGAGGCTTCTACACAAAATATTCCTAAAAAGTACGCCTCCGTCTTTTCCTGAAACAAAGAAATACACGTTGATAAATTAACGAACAATAAACGTGTAAATTGATTTTAGTTTCTTGTTTAATTCATTGAAAGATTAGGGGGGAGGGATAGCAAATCATTCGGACATAGTGAATGAAACATTCTTATACAGAGGTTATCAATAAAACTAAGGGCGAGCTCACACTCATACAGTTAAGCGTTTTTCACATTACGCTATACAATATCGCTTGCAGCGCACAATAATGTGTGAGGATTTATTCCAATGTCATCGCTATATCGATAGTTAAGATACGAATATGTAATGAAATGACAAAGACAGCTATATGTTAAAATGTAAAATATATAAGGTTTGGTAAAATCAATGACGGTCGAATACTTAGGGCACACGATCTACTGCTAATATATATATGTAAAGACGTTTAAGCAGAAAAATAATTGTCATACTCGAAAAAAAAGCTTTATATGGCCGAGTTCGCATTTTACCCATACATGAGATGTTTTTTTTTTAGTTTCGAGTATGACAATTATTTTTATCGTGTGCTTGAAGTATCCGTAATTGACTTTTGGAGACCTTATATAGCTGCCTCTTACACGTTTGCTATAAGCGATACAGTATAGCGTGGTCTGAAAAGAGCTTCATAATACTATTAACAATGACATGTCAGTTTAAGAAGAAACACCAGTACCACGAAATGTATTTTTCAACATACAAACGTAGTCCCCTGTTTCCTCCCTGGATAATACCGGTAGAATAACATTTTTTTTTGCTGAATATCTATGGATACTATTAGCATTTCCCTATGATTTCCTTTTTTTCATAAATTATTTACCTATTAAAAGAGATATATGGACGTTCAAAACCATAAAAAGATTGCCAGATTTTCCGCTGTGTTCAAACACCCAGAAAACAAATTTGACTAAATTATATAAAAAAATGAAAACATAGGAACACAGCTCAAGCCTTTTTAAATTTTGAATGAAAAAAGTACTTAAATCGGGTAAGTTTTGGAAAAGGAATCAGGGGACTACGAATCGCTGATTTTAATAAGTATTTTCAGTTCAAGTTGCAGTTGTAATAAGTATCGCACTCGCACACACTGATCGCGACACTGCGGGACAGCAATAGATTTTTCATTTCTCATAATCGGAAAGTAGTGTTGTTTTGATCTGATTATTGGGTGGAAAACGCTACCTTCCTTTCATAGGGAGGGAAAAACTCATACAAATTCATTGCAGCCCTCGGGCCGGAATGAATTTGTATATAGGGTAACACACCCAATTGCTAGCACTGTGCCTAATTATCAGCACCCCGAACAAATAGTAGAATTATAAGCTTCTCACTAATTAATTTTTGTTTCCACTTAATAAAAACAAAACTTTAATGTTTCTGGAATCTACTGCCAGCGACACCATTCTTTAAACTATAAAGTATTTTCCTCTGTAATAATCGAGGTTATAATTGGACCACTTTTTTAAAGTGCTGATAATTGGTACTCTCACCCTATCTTCAAAACTTAAAAAATATAGTTTGGCAAGCGAGTCGTGGCACTAAGCATTTTTACAAATTCTTTATGTGGCAACATTTTCGGACTGTCATGTCAAACGTCACAAATCTGTTTTGTAACCTATCGTCTTGTGTATTTTTATCAAAATATTCCGAAATTATGTCGAAACCGATAAAAAATGGCGTGAGAAGTATGTTGTATACTATGATAAATAATTACGAACAAGTAAAAAGTGAATTCAGTGAAGCTGCGATGCAAAAACAACGCCTTTTGGATGAAATCCTGTCCGCGTCAGGTACTATGACCAAATGTTATTGAAACTTGACGGTATATATTTTTATGTTTCTATTTTTTCTTTTACTTAGCTAGAAATCAGCATTTGTTCTTTTATTCTTTCAGCTCGTGTGGATGATGAAGTTAGAAATTCAATTCAAGGTCTAGTTCTGGAGTTACAAAAAAGTCAAGAAAATGAGATGTTGAATTCAAAGTCACGATATATAACACAAATCAGCACCATGACAGGTAGTAAACTGAAAAATATACCTTTGATAATATCCAATTTCTTGATACTATCTCTGTAAAAAAATCTGACTAATCAAAATACAGGCTTTCGCCTAGTTTGAGGTACGTTCTTAAAGTAATCTGTTGAACTGTGTAATTTCACAATGAATAAAGATTTGTTTTTAATGTACTTAGCATTAGTTAAAATATATTAGTTAATATAAAAATAACACTACTACTAGTTAGATCGTCCTTGAAATATTATGTACTAGTTTAAATACTTTGTACTAGTTGGATGGTCCTTGAAAAATTTTAATTAACACATTAATCCGTTTTATTTTACAGGAGTTAGTGTTAGAACATTACGACGAATACAAAAAGAAGGTTCTATGAACCAAGGTGAATGGAATACACCAGGTAAAAAACGACCACGGCAACCGACAGTGTCCAATTTGGATGATTTTGATATTTCTGTCATAAGAAACAAAATAAACGAGTTTTATGTTGTTAAAAAGTGTGTTCCAACCTTAAGAAGCTTACACATGGAGCTGCAGGATTCAATTCAATTCTCTGGAAGCCGGGAAACGCTGCGACAACTTTTACATAAAAATGGCTTTGAATTCAAAAAAAATAAAAATGAGCGATCTATTCTTATAGAAAAATTTGAATTAGCTGCATGGAGGCATAGATACCTGAGGACCATTCATCAAAAACGCCAAGAAGGAAAACATATTGTTTATCTTGATGAAACTTATGTCCACCAAAACTACAAACCCAAAAAATCGTGGCAAGGACCATCTACAAGTGGATTATTGGATAAAATATCTGCAGGAAAAAGACACATTATAGTCCACGCAGGATCAGAAAAGGGTTTTGTTCCTAATGCTTTATTAGTGTTTAGCACAAAATCGAAAATGGCAGACTATCATGATGATATGAATAAAAACAATTTTTTGAAATGGTTAGAAGAGAAGCTAATACCAAACCTGATGGAACCCTCTGTAATTATCATGGATAATGCGAGTTACCACGTAACTCAAATTAACAAGCCACCTACAATGCACAACTTGAAAGCTGAAATTCAAAAGTGGCTTTCTGATAATAATATTTCGTTTGACGAATGCTTTACAAAGGCTGAGCTCTTCTGTCTAGTGCAAGAAAATAAACCAACTCCTCTATATGAAGCAGAAGAGTTACTGAAACAGCATGGGCATGAAGTTTTAAAGTTGCCTCCGTATCACTGCGATCTCAATGGGATAGAACTTATATGGAGCTTGGTCAAACGAAAGATTGCAAGCAAAAATTTGGGCGTGCATGGCACTCAAACCGAAGAATTAATTCAAGAATGTTTCTCAACCATCACCGCAAGCGACTGGAAGAAAATCACTGACCACATAATTAATGTGGAAAATGAATATAAAACTATAGACAGAATTACAGAGACTGAACTGGAACCATTTATTATAAATGTTCGTGAAGACGATAGTGACAGTGACAATTCCCTCTCTGGTATTGAGTTTCTCGAATCTGATTTTGATTATGATGAATAAAATGTTATTATTTTTAGTACTTTGTTTTTTTTAAACTTTATATTTCAATGGAAGTTGAATAGTGCTCCAATGTGTGTTCTCTTTCTATGGAAACCAATGGCGAGGTTGTGAGCAGGCAAGGCTATGAATAAATGTCATTATCATTTAATATTTTGTTAGCTTTTTGTCATGTCAGTGGTTTTAGCAGAAATTTAAACTCATTTCAATTTCTGTCCCGGCCGGGAATTGAACCCGGGACCTCTTGCATGTTGACTACTGAACCACTCAGGTCGTCTGACAGCACGCACCCACAAAAGAACAAAAGCAGTTCTTATAATTTTAGACAAGGTCCATAAATAACCAATTATCAAAACCGTTTTATCCTGGTAGGGTGAACGTACCAATTATCAGCACTTTAAGAGATAGTTCAAATTTAACCCCGATTATTACAAAGGAAAATACTTTTTTACCCACAATGATGAGTTTTCTGGATCCATTATTTAATAAATGACTGATTTTTATTTCATAATATAGTTTACCTTCATCCACATTTTATAAAAATAATCATAACTAAAAAATTACCCTGTCGCCAATTATTAGCCCCCTCGTCACCAATTATCAGCACTGGGGTACCAAATTATCAGCCCTGTGATAGTGGTGATGAAATTCGGTAGTTAATTCTACTAATATTATAAATGTGAGTGTTTATGAGGATGGATGGATACATGTATGGATGGATGGATATTTGTTACTCTTTCACGCTAAAAATACTGAACGGATTTCGATGAAATGTTGTATGGTAGTAGTTTAAGCTCTGGATTAAAACAAAGGATAAAAAGCACAGTTTGTTCCCATGGGGTACTGTATTTACGCGAGGGGAGCCGCGGGCAACATTATGAAATAAAATAATGATGAGAGAATAATCTCTTTTTATACCTTGCCTGATAATCAGTTTCATAAAAATTTGTCTTTAGAAAATATCACATTAATTCTTATTAATTAGTCAAGTCTTTCTCATTAACTTTAGTATTTAGTTATTCCAAGTTTAAGTGTAGTATTTTTAATTTAATTTTTACTTCACTAATATTCTTAAGTCTTAATGAAGCATCAAAATAAATTAGTAAATGACTATGGTAAAATTACTTTTGAGTTATAGTTTATAGTACAGGAAACTGGAGAGACTTGATCCCTACTTTTGTATTTTCCCCTTATTTTATATATAATATGGACCCTATTTAAAATAATTCAAAGCGGCCAAGTGCGAGTCGGACTCGCCCGTGAAGGATTCCATAGCAGCAAGTAACATAACATAAAAGTTCTTGTAGAGAGTTGATTGAATGAAAAGTAAATTGCAGTTTACGATTTATGACGTATTAAAAAAACTTCTTACTAGATCTCGTTCATACCAATTTTCGGTGGAAGTTTGCATACTAATGTACATCATATATTTTTTTTAGTATTATCATTCTCTTATTTTAGAAGTTACGGGGGGGGGACACACATTTTATCACTTTGGAAGTGTCTCTCGCGCAAACTATTCAGTTTAGGAAACAAAATTATATTAGAAACCTAAATTTTTGAAGACCTATCCATAAATACCCCACACGTGAAAAAAATTTTGAGTTTCAATTCTAAGTATGGGGATCCCCCAAAATTATTGTTTTATTTTTTATTTTTGTGTGAAAATCTTAATGCGGTTCATAGAATACATCTACTTACCAAATTTCAACAATACTACAGTTCTTATAGTTTCGGAAAAAAGTGGCTGTGACTACCGACTACGGACGGACATACAGACAAACAGACATACATGAATCCATAAGGGTTCCGTTTTTTGCCATTTGGCTACGGAACCCTAATAAGTGGTACTGAAAGACGTGTAGTTTATCTAGGTTAAAGAATTTGCAACAACTAACCGAACATCAGTCAAAATAAGTACTAATTTACTTGCTAAAACTCAAGACACGTATCTATTTGTTTTTTTACTTAAGGCTGCGCTAGTCGGTTTTATCTCCATACAAAGGATATTTTTGTTTAATATCGATTTTTATTACACTTATCTAGGTCGGTATGTGCTTATATTTCTAAAATTTTAATAGCCTCCAAACATCGGATTTTCAGCGCAACTTTGACCGTAAATAAAAAAACTAAACGAAGAATGAAAATAAAAAACAAGCACATACCGACACAGTTTTATTATTCCGAAATTGAGATAACTTTGCTTCAGACATAAATATTATATAGGTAGTTTGTTCATAAAACACCAACAGCTGAGTGTTGATTTGCGTAATCTGAGGACACCTTTTCTAAAATACTTTACAAAGCAATATAAATGAGTGCACTATAGCTTCTCATATAAGTATAGATAACTATTTTATGGCTATATCTTTTTTTCGCCGATATTATGTGAAATAACAAGCATTTTTTCACCACGCGCCGCATGAGTTCGAACCGATGACTAGCGCACTCTTAAGTCCCCATATAAAGGAAACTTAAGCTTAAACTCTATAAAAAATACTATGCAACTTAAAAGAGTATAAACGTTGATATAACATTCATTTGTTCCATAGTAGACCACTAGTGCTGATAAATTGGAATTTACAAAATATTGGACCCAGATGTCAGCACCATATGTTTTATCATTAATTTTGCTATAACTTTAACTCTGTTTTACTAGATAAGCCTCATAAAACATCTCAGTTATGAGACAGACCAAAAGTTTGAGTAAAAAATATGGAAAAGGTCAAAAATTGCATAATATGAAAATACCTGAGCTTACAGTCGATTACAAGGAATCTGCCAAAAACATTCAAACTGTAGGACACCAACACTCATTTACTTATATGTCGCTGTTTTTAAGTCGAAAAGTGTGGTGTCGCCGGCAGTAGATTCCAGAAACATTATATTTTTGTTTTTATTAAGTGGAAACAAATATTAATAAGTGAGAAGCTTATAATTCTACTATTTGTTCGGGATACTGATAATTTGGTACAGTGCTAGCAATTGGGTCTGTCACCCTATATTGAGTGTTGTCTGCTTAAGATTTTTCAAATTTGCCGCCGTTTTCTTGTGCCACGACTCGCTTGCCAAACTATAGAACTGCTGTCAGCTGTGAAGAGTTTTTTGTAAAAAAAAAAACTATTAAAAATGACATGACTTTCTAAACAGCCAGTGTGAATTTAGCGCTAACTTCTTTGAGCGGAATAAGCCGCGAGTGCCGCGGCGAGCGGCAAGTTCCATATTTAAAAATTAAAAAGTCAACACAAATTGCTGGGATACTAAATTACTAATATATTATTATCAATAAATAGTTTAGATATACAACTAGTTTTATTTTCCTCATATTCTAAATGAAAAGTAGAGTGTATGCCACGGGTAAAAGAATGAATTCCTACTCGGACTATAGTCTAACTACCTCGGGGATTGATTCCTTTCAACCCTAGGCTAACAATCTACTATTACAAATACCTATTTGTCATTTCTCTAACCCTTGGTGTTTCTTCTTAATACGAACAAATGATGACAACAGTCAACAATAATAATAATAATAATCTTTATTGTACACCACAAAAACATACAATTATGATAACAATAGTAACATGATATAGTACAATTTTGGCGGACTTATCGCTAAAATGCGATGTTTTCCAGGCAACCATCCAAATGAATAATACTTAGTTGTTTTTACATATTTACAGCCAACATACCAGATTCTTAGCTAAGATCGTCTTGTCGCCGTTGGGCAGATGCTCCTCCAGCGCCAGCACCACGCAGTTGGCGATGATGGTAAGCAGCACCGCGTACTCGAAGGGCGGCCACTCGATAATGAACTTTGTGTACCTGGAATGAGATTGGTTTCACATTAATTTAAATCTATAGGCTATAGCTATTTAATACCTAGAAATTTTAAGTAAAACACTATATATAAGAAACCAAAAAAGGTATATTTTTAAATTTAATAATCAACGAACTTTCGAAAAGAATATATAAAGTAAAAGATATGATATCATGTTGTACAAATATAAATGGTACCTATGTAAAAGTAGGTACAAAATAAATAACAAAGTATAAGTACAAATCTGATTATCTAATAAATCTTTATATTATAATCTAAATTAACAAAAAAATTATAATAAATAAAACTAGTACAGTGAAACCACAGATTAAATAACCTAACCAAGAGCATGTCAGGACATGTCTAAGGAGGGTTCCGTAACTATAAACGCGTAATATGCTTTTTTTTAAATTACTCCAAAAATTACTGTCCGATTTGGTTCACAATAATTTTCCTAAAGAGTTTTTAGCATAATCTATCAGCATGGAAATTTGCAAGTTTCTATCTCCTATAGTTTAAAAATGCTAGGGGGGGGACCAACTTACAAACTACTTTGGAGGCCGATTACTCGAAAATGGTCAACTTTATAAAAAAGTAACGTATGAAACCTTGCCTTTATTTTAAAATACCTATTCTACGATACCCTACACGATGGGGTAGAGTGAAAAAATATTTTTCATCCCCACTTCACATGTATGGAGAGCCACCCCTTAAATATAAAATTATAATTTTTTTATGATCCCGAAACCGTGATCTATACACAATCTATAACTGCACCAAATTTCATTAACTTATATTCATAATTACAGGAGCTAGAGGCGCGGACAGACAGACAGACAGACAGACAGACAGACAGACAGACAGACAGACAGACAGACGGACAGAGCGAAACTATAAGGGTTCCTTAAGTATTACGGAACCCTAATAAAAAAGATACACAACACAGCAACGAAACAGATAAACATCTACATAGTTTGTTTTCGGTTTCATTCCACTAAGTACTACAAGCATACGGTGTGGTGAAAAAATCGTAGGGAGTTGTAATTTTCAAATTGGGATCTATTTGGATCATTATATGAAAGCTTTTTTCTGTACGTAAGTATATATTATGAATGAATGAATGAATGAATGAAATATTCTTTATTGTGCACTCATATTTTAACAATTTGAAATTTAACAACAATCTTAGATATAAACAATGTAGAACACAATGGCGGCATTTAGTAATTTCTTCCAAGCAACCATGGGTAGAGGATAGTACTAATAATGTATGACAAATTAATGGGAAAAAAAGTATTGTTAGCATAGATAAATGTTTTAATAATGACATAATATATAAACAGATACATACAATAATAATATCATACATAAATAAGTAAGAACATAACATTATAAGGATGGAACATTAATTAATAGGATATCAAATAATAATAATAATAAACGCAGTTTAATTTGTATTAATTATCATCAGCTATGGTAATAAACTGTTCTTTGACCACTGAGTGTTTTTGTCACTTTTGTGTCTGTTGGTAAAGTATTCCAAAGTTTTATCCCGGTGATTGCAAAGGTAGAGCTGTAGTATATCGAGTGATGTACGGGAATTTCCAAAATGAGATTTGAAACTGACCGTAAATCCTTGATTTCTGCTCGTCGAAATTTAATTTTTTCTTTTAAGTAAGGAGGTAAATATGGATCTTGTTTAATGGAGCTTGGTGCGAAATTCGGAGATGTGGTCGAATTTGCGAAGGCCGAAAATGAATCTTATTGAAAGATTTTGAAGCCGCTCAAGTTTATTAAGCTGATCTTCGGTTAGATTTACAAAACAAGTGTCTGCATAATGGAGGGTGGAAAGAAATAAGGATTCAGCAATCTTGATTTTTTAATGGAATAGGGAGTGCCAAGTTGCATAGATTTTTCTGCTGATCTATTATATTTTCTACTCAACCACATATTATCTAATGTATTTCAGGAATCGTCGTGTTTGTTAGGATGTCTTATTTTTATACAAAAATGATGATTGTTTTATCAATATCAGCGTGGTCGGACTGAACCTACGTGAAATAATTAATAGGTACATTTTACAAAATATTATGCTGTATCAAATGTGCTAATAAATACTCGTTGTCATTGACAGACTGCCAGTAATTAAAAACTTCCTGATTTCCTTAAACTTATGGTTTAAGGGTATGGTTAAAGCCACAGTTAAAGCGGTGTGCTAGTTTTTCTTACTTCGAACTTATATAAGTTAACTTTAAATCTTCGTCAGACACTTAATTTAAATTTGCCTTCGCCACATGCAAAGTATCCGACTAACACGATCTAGTGATGTATTAAAGAAATCCAATTTTTACTCTCACAGTAATTGTATTGGAGCATGCGAGAAATATAATTTCATTGAGATTCATGTCCTTGAGTTGTAGAAATGTCCGTGAAGTAATGGAGTTACAGAACAGCGATGATGCATATAAATTGTTCTAATGAAGAGCGCCATGCTTGTTATTTGATTTCAGACGTGTGATAGCCATAGACGTGTATATATGTCACCGTAAAATGTCAAAAACCGTTAGATTATAATATTACTAGAGATAATATTATAATATGTCGACAGATTGTCAAATAAAAATTTCTCCTTACAATTGTACGCATAATTTTTCGTTATAATTATTATTATGAAAAAGAAAACAAATATGGCGGCGCGGGGCACTTGCCGTTTAATCAAGCGGCACGGTAAATATTACAATATAACGAAAAATAACGTGTAAAATTGTAAGAAGAAAATTTTATTTGACAATCTGTCGACATTTTATAACATCTCTAGTAATATTACAATTAAACGGTTTTTACAATTTTACGGTGACATAATATATTATATTATTATCTAAGACGAGGGATATCTACACCTAAATAGCCCCTAACATGAGATTTTTGGGGTCATTTAGGTGGCATTTGTCATCTTGACATTTCAACATTTGCTTTCAGTATATTCAGACTTCTGAAATCAAGATGGCGTAACTTTTTCTCGTATAAAGATTTTTAAACATTATATTTTTTACGTTTATAACTTTTACATGACGTAGTCGTCTCCCCAATAGTATTAGAATTTCCTTCCTTCAAAATTACAAGACATTTCAATATTTACCTCCGAATTGGATTTTCGTCGGAGAATATAAATAATATATTTACCTCAGAAAAGGATTTTCATCGGAGAATATAAAGAGTATATTTACCTCCGAATAGGATCTTCGTCGGAGAATATAAAAAGTATATTTACCTCCGAAAAGGATTTTCGTCGGAGAATATAAAGAGTATATTCACCTCCGAAAAGGATTTTCATCGAAGAATATAAAGAGTATATTTACCTCCGAATAGGATCTTCGTCGGAGAATATAAAAAGTATATTTACCTCCGAAAAGGATTTTCGTCGGAGAATATAAAGAGTATATTTACCTCCGAAAAGGATTTTCATCAGAGAATATAAATAGTATATTTACCTCCGAATAGGATCTTCGTCGGAGAATATAAAAAGTATATTTACCTCCGAAAAGGATTTTCGTCGGAGAATATAAAGAGTATATTTACCCTCGAAATGGATTTTCATCAGAGAATATAAAGAGTATATTTACCTCCGAATAGGATTTTCGTCGGAGAATATAAAGAGTGAGCTGGGCCCCGGAGTAGCGGGCTGGTGCGCGCCGCCCATGGTATCAGCTGGCGCCGCGCGAGCCTGCGCCCCCGCCGCCTCCTGCGCTGCCGCCAACCTGGAACACCGTGATGGCAACGTTACTATGAGGGATTTAATAATGATATTATGTTCTCCACTCTCCTCAATTGAGAAGTTATGACAGCAAAGGAAAACAATATCTGACGTCATTCGCGCTCACGACGCGGACCTAACATGGCACAGTCACCAATATTAATATTCGATAATATCTAAACCTCAATTCTCGTATTTAAAGTAAACTTTTATTTTATTTCGATTGTATTATAAGTGAAGTGACATGTTATCATAATCTTCTGATAGGTCCCAAACTTTACAAAATCAATTTGGGACCAATTTTTTTTGCGGCTGGCGCCAATCGAAAGGAATTGGCCAAACTTTGATTTTGAATATAATTTGGACTGATTCGTACAGACATATTTCAAGAAATCTAAAAAAAGCTGTGAAAAAAAAGACTTAAAAGTATTTTTTTTTTGCAATAATTTTTAAACAGCTTTATCGATCAACTTTATAAAATAAAACTAAAACGGTCAAAATCGGTTGATTCGTTCCAGAGATTTACGTGCAGGAAAGAAACACTTTTTTCGGAATTAGGTACCTACTCCGAAATTTTTCATTTGAAAATGTTTGTTGTCGATTCTTTCAAAGGACGTGAGAAACTACATCGATTACCGCTAATTGCGTGAAAATCGGTTGATTCATTCCAAATACTTGACAGTTTGAAATTTCAAAAAATAGTGTTTTATTAAACTTTCTCAAAAGTCTGATGAAAGAAAATTATCAGTGAACATTTTTAGAACCACTTTTAGTTTTGAGCTCGATAAACTCAAAAATTACGCATTACATAAAATTTAATCGCTCAGCGGGAGGTTGCACGGATGGTCTGGTCAACTGTTTTCATAATTTTTTTACCTACAGAACAGAGCTTGTTTATACCATATTATATTATGTTTGTCTGGAAGTGCTTAGTAGCATAAAGATACATTACTAGTTTTTTCCGCGGCTCCGCCCGCGTAAATAAAGTATCGGGTATCCCACGAGAATACTGTGCTTTTCCGAGACAAAAAGTTGCCTGTTTTAATCCAGAGCCTCAACTACTACCATACCAAATTTCATCGAAATCCGTTCTGTAGTTTTTGCGTGGAAGAATGTTACTCTTTATGAGTGGGATTAGCAAGAACATCCATCGACCATCCTCACAAACTTTCACATTCATAGTAGTAGTGGGATTGCTTTTTTAAAACAACTAAAAACAAACGACGCACTTGAATTCAGTCCTTAATAATAAATGATCAAACGAACTTCCCAAGTGAAGTTCGATCATTATTATATGAGTCGCTTCATTCAAAGATATATTAACCAGGTAGTCCCCTACATTCGCTAGGCAACATCGCGCTTTTAAAGTCAACATGTGGGTAGTTGACAAAAAAATACCAGCCTCATCAGTATCTCGTCACAACTGCTCATTATGTTTAGAGAGAGGTAATGCGAAAAAAACTTTCATGCTTTGGGTACTGCAGAAAATATAGTTTGTGCAGAACGGGTGGGAGGGAGATTATATCTTTGAATGAAGCGACTCATATAATAATGATCGAACTTCACTTGGGAAGTTCGTTTGATCATTTATTATATTTCTTCGCTTCATTCTTCGATATATTAACCAGGTAGATTTTTAGAGAAGCTAAGAAAGTTTTTCAGGCTTCTATAATTGTAAATAATAAAATAACATGATTTATTAATTATCATTATATTAAATTTTGAGTATAATAATATATTATTAACATTGATTAAGTAACTAATCAGTACAAAACAATAGAGGCCTAATATTAGGTATAATTATATGATACTGAAATCAGGGTGGTTACAAACTGATTCGGCGAAATTTTGTTCGTCGATAATAGTACGGTTATAAAATTTCGCAAAAGTATTGGACGCGCTGGTCCAGCCTGCCGTCTTTCGAATCGTGTCCACCGACAGCCCCCATGAGTAGGCGGCCGAGGTGGCGGCGTGACGCGTGCTGTGCGCACTAAACACGCTCGTGTCGATGCCGCTTTCGGATAGCACCTGCTTTATCCAGCGACTAACTGACTGGGTAGTAGCTGGTCTGTGCGGTGCTTTATAAGTTAACAACAATGAACCCGTACTAGCAGTTCTCTTATTTTTTGTAACAAAAATATAATCTTTGAGAACTGTCGCAGGGCATATGCTAATTTTATCTGTAAAATATGGTAAATATAAAAGAGGTTAATCACGACCGGGGGCTGATGTCTTAATTAGTTCGGTTATAGAAATTTTTATGCCGTTATTTAAAACCGTAATATTTTCGAGTTTAATAAAGCAAAACGTCTGAACTCGATGACCAGTGCAGAGGGCAAGAAGAACAACTAATTTTTTAGTAATCTTTTCTAGATCTAGATCAGAATTAGGGTACCACTGTGAAACATGATTTAGAACTAACAGTGGATCCCAAGTACTGGAGTACTTTGGTGTTGAGGGTCTTAGCCTAAAAGCTCCTTTTAAAAGACGCTTCACACATTCATCTGAGCCAATACTGTCACCAATAAACAGTGAGAGTGCCGACCGATGGCTGTTCAAGGTACCGTATGAACATCCATCGCTAAATTGTTTTGTTAAAAACGACAATACGGCCGATTTTTGAGGGTGGAATACGTTAATGCTATTGGTATGACAGTATTGCCACCAGTGCTTTAGGGTTACGTTATATTGTTTAATGGTGCTGTCTGCTAGCGAAGCAACCATTAGATTTAACGTGTCGGACGGGGATCCACGTCGGGCGAAGGCTTGCCGCAGAGCCTCGCTGCAGCCAGGGTAAGGTTCCGATGGAGCGGATGGTGATTTCTGTAATGAGATTGAAGAGGATACTTATCGGAGTCGAAATAAAGTATTTCGGAACAAATTAATTTTTTGAGCAAAGGGAACCAAGGCTGCGAAGGCCAGTACGGGAAAACAAAAATACCACACGCTTCATCGTCTATTAATTTTCTCAAACATTTTAACATGAGTGCAAAAGGTGGGATCGCATAAAAGTTAATACTTTTCCAGTTCACAGTGAAGGCGTCTACAGCCACTGCATCCGGCTCTGGTTTCCAAGAAATGAACTTTTCGCATTTGGTATTGGTGCGAGAAGCGAATATATCAATTTCGGTTTGACCTAAATGTTTCATTATAATTTTAAATGCTTTATTTGATAATTCCCATTCCGTATCTTTATCTATTATTCTAGAATCAAAATCGGCATGGTTGTCTTTTGTATTGACATAAGAGGCTGTAATCCAAATGTTACGCTGCTCGCACCATTGCCAAATAAGTCGAGATAAATTGTTTAAATGAGGAAATTGTATTCCCCCCATTCGATTCACATAGCTTATTGCAGTTGTGTTATCGATACGAAGTAATATAGCACAGTTAGACTCTAAATTAATTAAACTTTTTAAACCAAGAAAAACTGCAGATAATTCTAAATAGTTAATGTGGTTTTCGCGTTCTGAACTGGACCACATACCGTTAGCTCGTCGGCTGTTACACACTGCGCCCCATCCCGTACTCGATGCGTCGGTGTAAATCTCAAATTTATAATGCGAATATCGCATGTGATTAAAAGTCGAGAATATATTCTCGGTCCACCAAGCTAAATCTTTTAATAATTCTGGAGGAAGTGTGATTTTTGTGTCGTAATTATCATAACATTTATTTAATATTATAAATTTAAATCGTTCCAAAATCTTTGTGTACACCCAGCCGTATTTCGCGGCGGGACACGAAGATGTTAAGACACCTATCAGTTGAGCTAACTCACGAATAGTACACCGTGGCAAAGTCGAATATTTTCGAACAAGATGTGCTATATTTTTTCGCTTTTCGATAGGTAATGATAATGTCAAGTCTTTTGTATGAAATACGAAACCTAAATATTTACAGCTCTGTTGCGGGCTTAATACACTTTTTTCACTATTAACAATAAAACCTAAACATTTCAGTAAGGATAATGTTTCGTTAACAGTATTAATACACTCGGCATAATCATCACCTATGCACAATATATCGTCCAAGTACCCCACTAATCTATGACCACGGTTTCTTAAAAACGACAAGACCTCCTTTATAATTTTTGTAAAAACCCTTGGCGCATCTGATAGTCCGTACGGCATAGCTCTAAATTCATACGTTACTTTTTGCCCTCAAGGTGATTCGAATTCGAAACGTAGGTACTTTCGGTCAAATATATTAATGGGAACTAACAAGTAGGCCTCCTTCAAATCTATAGTAGCTAAATACCCATGTTTAGGTATCAGTTTTAAAGCCGTACGTAAGTAATAAAGCGTTTACCACCGCTTTGTTTTGGGGCAAGGAAAATCTTTGAAATAAATTGACCTTCAGTGGGGGTACATGGAGATATAGCATTCATATCTAATAGCTTTTTATAGCTAAAAACATTTCTTGTTTTTCAGTGGGTGAAAAATTATTTTTAGGTACAATAATCTGCTGTGTTTTCGTACAAAACGGAATCGAATATCCCGTTTTAATCCAATTGAGGATAGTTGAATTTTTTGTGACATTGAGCCAACAATTATAAAAATAACTTAAGCGACCTGCGTGTACCTGCACTACTGTTGTGGGGTTGCACGGGGTTTGTTCGAATGAACGGTCTTCAAGCTCGAAGCAGGGTAATTGTACCGACGTGGCGCGCTCGCTGGCGGTGCCGGCCGACGATTCCCTCCCCGCCCCCCCCTGTTCGACGGGTAGCGAGGAGGGGCTTGCCAGTTTCCCTGATAAGGAACACGATAGGTACCCGTCTGTTGAGATGTACTGGGTGCCGATTTTTGTGGTGCCACTCTTTTTATTTGTAGGCCTTGCTTTTCGATGGCCTTTGCAGCTTTTATCCTTTCCGAGAGTTTTTCTCCAAACAGAGTCTCATCTCTTTCTGCATCACTTATAACGTTAAGACAAGTCTTATCAAGACTGGGCGTTATAAGTTTGGTGCGGCACTGAGTAAATTGGTAGTGTAGGTCCGTTAGTAAACGGCACCCGTTACTTAGGTGTCTAAGAGCCTCAATCTTATCTTCTCCTAGTAGAAGCAGGTCCATGGCTCGGTTAGTGGCCGTGATACCCGCACCAAGCTGTTGTTGCTGGGTGCACAGAGTGTTCTTATCTCTATTACGCACGATGTCGGGAATGGCGGCCGCTATTTCCGCATTTAGCTTCGGAGCTTGTAATAATCTACAATTATCGGGGATTAGGTATTGTTTCAATAAGTTGTCTTTAGGCTCTTTGAGCAAACCTTTTCTTAAAATCGGCAACCATAATTTAGCTTGGCTCTCTAATATTTTAAGGCCATAATCTGGCGAATCCGAAGAGGGTTCACCTAATGCCTGTAATAACTCCGGGTCCAGGTTAGGGTCTGTTGATACTGGTGGGTCTGGGATAGACTCTGGTCCAGTCGTTATGACCTTATCGATCTGAATATCATTCTCCTCGGTAGGTATCTCTTCGATTATCTGGTCTTGTTGACCTAAAAGAATCATGGGATATGATTTATTTTTCGTATTATAACGACTAATTTGTCGATAAGAGGAAAAGAAAAATGAGGGTAGTAACTTTTGTTACGTACTGAATAAGTATCATTATACACTCGCAGTGTATCCCGATACTGGTACATAATTAACGTTATAAATAGTTGTAGTTATTAACTCGCAGTTAATCCCCACAAACCGGCAAACAAAATAATTCTATATATAGAAGTTAGGCATACACTGTACGCCTAATTGCTAACTGATAAGGCATCGTCGGAGACTCGCAGTCAACTCCGATGCTTATAACATTGATAAAATGTATTTATTGACTCGCAGTCAATCCATACATGCCGGTTAATTGAAAAATGAATATGTATTACAGTTTTTTAACACTTACTTTCTTCTATCTCCTGTTCGTCATCTGATGAAATCACACGTTTGTGTTTTTTCTTTTTAGACTCCAGCCGTCTAATTTTCTTTTGATAACGATCAATTTTTTTCTTGAACGCTGCGTTTCGGCATGATTACAAAGTTACAACGTATATGTGCTCGCGTTGCCTCGCGCAAATAAGGAATGAGCAGCTGTGACGAGATACTGATGAGGCTGGTATTTTTTTGTCAACTACCCACATGTTGACTTTAAAAGCGCGATGTTGCCTAGCGAATGTAGGGGACTACCTGGTTAATATATCGAAGAATGAAGCGAAGAAATATAATCCTTAAATCTCATTCCTCTTTAATAATAATCGAGATCTCACTCCGTTATAATAATTTTAAATCCATGTAGGTTGTGTAGGTTACCAATTATTGAATAAAATTCTGCTGATATAAAATGTTATGTGAAATATCTAATCTGTTTTAAATGAGAAGAGAATATATAACAGAGGAATTACTCCCAGCAGGAGATTGGAACGGAAAGCGGATCGCGAGACTTGTCGGCGCCGTATCTGATTTTTACGATACTTCCCTTTATTTCTCTCAGACCAAATAAAAAAGTGAAGACAGACCTTTGTCAAACTAAAACTGAGGCCGGTTTACTATGTATGTAATATCGACATAGTTCCTGCTCGACCAGTTTCTTAACTGGCATTGGAGCTTAATGGGCATTAAGTTACAAATACCTAAGATTCAGTTTTATCTTTCAGAAACCTAACAAAAATATGTTATGAATAACAATATATTATTATAAAGCCTATTTACCCGGGCTACTATTACGGATCTATTGACACCTCATTCATTGAAATCGGACCAATAGTTTAGGCGCTACGATGGAACACACATACATACAAAAGTAAAATTATAAAAATCATTATATTGTTATATAACTAGTGAAATTATAAAATGTTGATAGACTTCGGACGTGAATATTCTGCCTATAATTTAAAATAATATTTTTTGTTAAATTTTGAATATACCTATAGTAATTAATCTTGCGACATATTTTTACAATCTCGTTAGTTATTTTACAATCTAAAGGTATAATATAAACGATTCCACCAAAATAGTGTGCAGCACATTTGCTTACAAACATTTCATGCAAAACTCCAGCAGTGCAGGCACTAAGCTGGTATCGCATTTGGCCTCCGTCTCCACTGGTAAGGCTGTGCGTAACTTTTGTAAGCGTACAGTTCAGCACACTTGTGCGCGAGCATATTCACTGAGCAGATTTTCTGACGAAGACAGTTCAGTAGTTAATATGGACGGGCAGGACGTAGTGATTTGTGCTGTAGCATGTGTACGCACACAAATAAATGTTTTTACTCCAGTAGCGGAAGCAAGACTGAGTTCGCGAACAACAGTGAACAGGTTTGTACGCGTCGACGCGAGTCCACTGCCTGCATGTGTGGACGCACAAAAGTATACAGATGTTTGCGAACATTCTTGAATGTTCGCGCACAATTTGTTATTGTTTGCTTTAGTGAGTCGACCAGAATAAACTTTTGTCTCGCACAATGTGCATTTCAGTGCCGCACATATATACATGGACTGCTAAAATCAAGTTACCATTCATTTTGCCTTCGCCGTAATCGGTTCAATATCTTTAAAAGTTACTTTTACAAGTTGTTGGTTAATAATAAACAGATATTTTGACCTCTGTGCTGGAGTAGTTAGCCCGTTGGCGCCCAAGCCGGAGGACGCGGGTTCAAATCCCGCCAGGGAACAAACAATGTTTTCTGTGTTCCTGGGTCATGGATATGTATTAAATATGTGTATAATATAATAAAAATCAAATATACGTATAGTATAAAAGTATTAAATATATTTCCGTTGTCTGGTACCCGCTCAGATCAAATAAAAAAAAAGTTTTTTATTTGATCTGAGGGTACCCGTAACAAAAGTTCTTCGAGAACTTACCATGGGACCAGACTGACGTGGTGTGAGAGCGTCCATAGATATTAAAGATATTGTAAAGCTAGGTCGTAACTCGTATTTAGTGTTTACGCTAGCTGTTACGATTCCTATCTATAATTTAATACAAATGGAATTAACGAATTTAAAAAATTAATTAGTTAAAATACATTTTGCATGATTAAAAGTTACGTCATCGGATAACGTGGTCCCGGGGGCGCCTCGTTAATTAATGTAATGCATCCGATTCTCCCTTCTGTGTGACCTAGATACTGTTTGTGGGACCCGACACTTGCAGTAGTTACTCTGTGGGTGCAGTGCGTAGGCAATCGGACTATTTTTTTTTTATTACATAAATGAATAGTACTCTTAAATATGAGTAACTTCTCAAAAGAAACCGTATTTCAAAAGTCAATATTTTCAAAGGTATGAGTAACTTTACAGAAGAAACCGTATATCAAAAGTCAATATTTTCAAAGGTACGAGTACGATTTGTATAAAAAATTTCGTGAGCCTCCTAAAAACGCTCCATACTAAAGTCGACCAACAAATGACGTCACTTGTAGGTTATAGTATATGAAGTAGTATAATATGAAGTATATGGCCGCAGGAATATATTTGTAAATATCTCCGATATTTGTGCGATTAAGTTCATACTTACCATAATGAATGTTTTTGTATATGATGTGAGTAAACTAATGATGTAGGGGAAGTCCGGACAAAGTGGACACCTTAACCTTTGACAGCCCATGGAAAAAAAATCTAATGACATAGAAATAAAAGAGAGACTGTTTGGGAATCAGCATTTATTAAAGTTTCAAATATAATTAACAAAAAGAGTGTAACATCAATACTTTGCTTATAATTATCTAAAATATTAAAATTAGTATCACAATCCGCTTTGCCCAACCCCCTGGGCAAAGTGGACAGGACCATAGGGCAAAGTGAACACATGGTTAATTAAGGAACAATTAACGTAAAAAGAGACAACAATAAAAAAATTTATAAAAACAATAATGAGAAATTATATTAACTAATCAGTTATCAGTGCAATGGTCGCAAATAAATATATCGGTTCCTTCAAAAGCCGTACATATTTCGTGACTCCATTGCTCACAGTAATTACACCTAATCCAATCATCAAGTGGTTGCCCATTGACTTCAATGTAATCTTCTCCACAAAAGTTGCATGTGTATTTTTCATTCTTTTCGATTTTTCTCGATCTTTTCTCTTTACAATGCCTGTACAGAGTAGCATAAGGTAGGTTGTATTTTTTGCTGTTGCTTTCACTTTTCACCAGCATTGCAGTCAGCTATTGCAAGCATCACTGCGTCCTCACTCCATTTGGCATTATTCGTTTTTCTTTTATATTTGTAAACCATCTGAAACATAAATAATAATTATTATTTTTATAAATAGAATCTAACATTCACACAGATTGAATCTAATACTAAATTTTGTATATTTTGTATAAACTAACTAGATGACGCCCGCAACTCCCTTGCGCCAAAACTCGTTTATCGCGTGGGAACCGTACATATTTCTGGGACAAAAAGTATCCTAAGTATGTATTCTATGCCAAATTTCAGCAAAATCGGTTCAGGGGTTTGAGTGTGAAGAGGTAACATACAGACAGACAAACAGACAGACAGACAGACGGACGGACGGACTGACAGACAGACTTTCGCATTTATAATATTAGTATGGATAAAAACTTGTGTAAAATAAACGAACATTCATAATCAAAATGTCTACCGGGTAAATCAAATACTACTGGGCAAAGTGGATACCATATTCACTTTGCCCGTGTTCATTTTGCCCAATAGATACTTTTTGAACTTAACCTAAACTGAAATGAAAACTACAAACAATATCTCGACAAAACTTGCAGTAATTCAACACGAAAACATACACTTTTCAAATATTATCACTGCAAAACGGTAACAATATGTGTAAATGCATAATTATGAAATTACTTACCTTGAAATATCGTAACAAATCACCACTTTTTAATTTTTTTTGTTTTATTCACAAACGACGCGCGTCCGGGCGCCTGCTCTCTTTGTTTACAACTGAGGGGTGGGGAGCGGACCTCGCAGCAGGAGACAGACATGTTCGTACGTGCCATTTTGGAATAGTGCAGAGTATTCACTTTGCCTGGTCTATTCACTTTGCCCGGACTTCCCCTAGGTTTTGTTTACCAATTTTGCAAAAAAAAATATTTTTTTGGAACTTTTTAAATGTATTTTATTAGTAAACTACACATAAAATAATATATTTTTTTACATTTACGAGCTAGTAATGCCTCAATATTTCTGAATATATTAATGAAACCAAATATTTCAGATGTAGTCCGATCCCCTATTGCTTATAGTAACTGGACCTCTCGATTCTGCAGATATCTGTTTTTTTTTTTGATAAAACTAATTTTAAGTGAATGTTAAGAAAGTAGGTACTCAATTCATTAAGTATTGGTTGCCTATTTAAAATAAACCGCAATTACCTGAAATTTATTTTAGTATAATTAAATCTCTGGTGTAATTAGCAGCTATATATTTTTTAATGAATTTTACGACATTATTATTTTAATAGACATATATTTTTTATGGATTCTTAATCCATTGCATACCTACTAACATTAATTTAAAATTAGTTTTATGAAAAAAACAGATACCTTCAGAATCGAGCAGTGGGATTTTAGGCTATTTTTACTTAAACAATCGATCGAAGTGTTGAGTGTTCCATTTTCAGCTCTATTGTATTAGCGTAGAGTTCTAATTTTACTGCTCTGAACTATCCCCGGCCTTGCGGATTCCGGATAATATAGTCCCAACCTGAATCAACTACCGAAAGTGTACATTTTCTGGTATAAGTAGTTTATTGTACGTGAGTGCTACAATATTATGACATTACATGTTATCAGTAAGAATATAAGCGTAGTCTAGCGGGCCTGGGATGTCAGTCCATGACGGGTGCAGAAACTTTTGTTAGAGAGTATATTCCCGCAGGTAAGTAAACGTAGGAACAAGTTTTGTGAGACGTTCAATACTACCTAAATTATAAATAAATACCTAAATGGCTGATCTAAAACCTTTTGTTCGTCGAATGTACCTAGTAGTTAAAATTATCTTATTATCTTCTTTTTGTAGTAATTTTGAAATGGAGAGGGCACTGATTTCTGAAACACAAGTGAAAACTTACATCAGAAATCAGGGTTTTCAGGAAATTTTGTTCACTTTTGGTAATAAATATATTATTATTTTATTTTAATTTTTTTATCTACCTTTTAGTATTTTTTTCATTGGTTAGTAATGAAACAAATTCCGTGTCAAAAATTGAAGTAGGAATTATACTACAATATGATGTTCCTAATTGATACAAAAGTAATTTAAATTTAATTAAGCCGACTCGAACGAGAATCGAGTCATTGAAAAAAAATCAAAAAGGGCTTTAAGCACGCTCTAGTCTAGTGACATTTGAAAGTTGGTTATGGTTTACAATCTTAGTTAAGTAAGCCTTGTCGTGAGAAGAACATTCTTCGGGATAATTCCACTCGTGCGTTACATACATACTTTCAACAGCTGATTGTCAGTAGAAAGATTACTTTTAAAATAAGAGAAATTTTGAGAAAAAAATATTTTTTTCGGTTTGTATTTGTTTTTGTTTTCTTTCTGAGTAGGTAACAAAATAAATAATTTATTAATGTGAAAAATACTCTAAGCAAAAAATAAGATCCTTTTCATTCAGGTCATAAATAAAATTAATTATTTAGTTTTATTCAACGTAAGATAGTAGCCATAATATAAAATATATTGCTTGTAGTTTGGGCTTGCGACTCCCAACAGGGGGTCGTTTTTTTTTTGTTAAATTAAGTATTTCTTCTACTGCTAAAATCTCTTAATGTATAATTTACACTAATATTATAAAGATGAAAGATTTGTGTTTTTGTGTGTGTGCATGTTTGTAATTAATAAACTCAAAAACTACCGTGCCGATTTCAAAAATTCTTTCACTATTAGAAAGCTACATTAACTGTAACATAGGCTATATTTATTGCTAGAAAAGATTAGCGATCCTTACTAAAACTTTAGTAACGTAACCCAAGGTGTAAAAAAATGCCACAAAATTGGCACGGATATAAAGTAGACCATGGGGAACGACATAGGCTACATTTTATCGCGGGAGATATAAGATTCCCGTGGGTTACTGTGCTTACGCGGGCGGAGCCGCGGGCATCAGCTAGTATATAATAGATAGATAAAATACCTCAATGTCAAGGGATACTTATCCCAATTTACCTGTCCGGTAGTTGTGGTATAGTATACGGGTATGCGACCCCGGCTTCCCTAGCTATTACTGTCCTATCCCTTGCCCTCCTGGACGGTAATATCCTACATTTCCTATTTCCCACTCTAACTTACCAATCTTCCTTTCCACACCACCTATCCTTCCCTTTCCCTATTCCTACCCTCCCCACCAATCCGTGGAAACGCAACGGATAATCATAAAAATAATTCAATTATCCAAAATGGCGGCGATGTGGTTCACCACCCATCACGTCTCGTTTCTCGCGGAGGTGAAAAGCGGACCATGGAGAGCCGCTTCGCTACGTTGAATGTAAGAGGAGGAATGGATGGTAAGAATGAAAGTGAACGAAGCGAAACGAGTATGTAAGGATCGTAGCAAGTGACAAAAAGTGGTCTCTGCCTACCCCTTTACGGGAAAAAGGCGTGATTATATGTATGTATGTATGTAAATACCTCAAATGGCAACAAGAGAGAAGTAAGAACACTGATATCCGACGACATAAGTCTGGCAACAGTGCAACAGTTTGCAGTTTTACAACTTTACGAGTACATAATATTTACAAATAAGTGGCCTTAAATTCAGTTTATAATATTATAGTAATTAAAATAACACAAGAAACATCAAACATGTCTTTTGTGTAATTTTTTAAAATGATCGCCTGGCAAACTTAGTTAGCCCCTTAGCTGGTAGGGGCATCCTGGAGAGTTACCTAAGTGGCGTGATCTAAGAGTGGCACGGGATACAAGCCGGGATAATCGGATGCAAACCCATTTCGGGTATGTCATACCCGACCTCATAGCTAACGTACCTTTTTTGGCCAATTTTCATAGCATACTAACATTTTTTGGTTCATCAACGGTTTTTTTTATTATTATTAGTTCATTTATTGTAATGATTTTATAGAATACATTTGTTATTTATTCGTTTATTGGTATATTTTTTAATTTTTGACCAAAATTGATATTTTCAGTATGAACAAGAGGTGAAGTATCCGTGGGATGATAGTAGCAACTGTTTTTTTTTAATTTAGTAATCTAGTTCTGAACAAGTAACTGATTACGTTCGTATGTTAGCGTTATTTTTACACATATCTTTGGAGCATGCAAAATATTATTGCGAAAATTGTATACCTATATCTAGACAGTAGTTATCCTCCTGGGTGTCAGGCGCCGGGTGCCGCCTTTGAGAGCTAGGACAAGAAGCGTCAGGGTCCGGGTGCCGCCTTTGCGGGTAGTAGTTATATTTTTTTCTTTCGTTTAAAACCCTACAATTTTTTTGCCACACCACGCTGGACATAAATAAAAAAGAAGGAGATATTGGGCATTAGCGTATAGATTTAATAAAAATTTTAGAGGGAATTTTAAAAATTTCTGCGACATACCGTCGTGCCGGCACCCGGCACGCGACACTGAGTACTTGACAGCTTTCGGTTAGTATGAAAAAAATTTCAAATTTCAATAATTTCAAATAGGAATGTAAATTGAACACTTTATTAGAAATAGTATGTATTCTAGTGCCTAGGAATGTCATTAATTAATGATAGAATTAAGTACATTAGTTACAATGATTGTTTTTGTAAGACAGTCCCGTCAAAAAAGCCTTTTTTCCGAGGGTTTTTATTCCCTCATTGTGCATTGAAAACAAACAAAAGTGGCACAAAATTGATTTAAAATATATTGAACTATTTAAAAATACAAAAACATGTGAATAAATATGACCCAGCTACAGTTTATTGAGCAACAAACCATGTCCTGTTTTTCATAAAAACTGTAATTTGTATTATATCTCTGAGATCCAATCGTAGTAATAGTACAAGATGTTTTGTATTGAAATTAAATTTCTAAAGTATCCACCTATGTAAATAAAGCAAATTTTACAATATTAACACATAAATATGGCATTATTTGGGGTCTGAAATAAATAAGTTTGAAAAAAAAAGAACTCGTGTATTTTTTGCATCAAGATTCCTTTTATTTAGTTAGTTATTTTAAAATTATAATTCCGTCATCACGTAGGCAATTTAATCTAGTTTCTAAATATGTATAATATATATAGGTTTAAGTTACAATTTATCAATATAATCTTGAAAAACTACAAGGCGGGAGTCGCGCCCGTGATTCGCCAAATTGGCCCGCGATGGCCCGACGCCAGCTCATTTCAGCCATTTTTCGGCCCGACGGTCTAGAGGTTATTAGTAATATTTTCAATTAAAATAATAAAATTTTTCCTAACGAGGGGGAACTCAACATATTTAAGTTTTCAATTGAGTTACACTCCAAATAATGATTTTTTCGTTAAATTCTAAATAATTTGTTAACCTTTAAATTTTTAGAGCTATAATTTCATAGTCAAAGAAAACCTTACATAAATAATATTAATGTTATAATTGAGAACTTCTTCGTTTATTTCACTTAATTTATTAATAATTGTACAAAAATAAATCAACAAAATATCAATTATAATTATATTATTATAGCACTTTGAATTTTGGGTAGGTATGTCATAGTTGTTGCAACTTTTATTGAACCTCATTCACCCCGGGTTAAGCTAGTTCATATTATATATTCTGAACAGCTGCAGCATACAAAATACATCACTAAATTGGGAGTTTGGAGCGTTATTACCTCGAAACACGGTGACAATTCGATTTGGAGTAGATGTATGGCTTAATTACCCGACTTAATGCGCTTGCATGCGGTGACGTGACGGTGACGGTGACACAAGTAACAACTGACACACTTCCAGCTAATGCTATTAATAATAATAACTCCCACTCCGATCTCGGTGACGGTGGCCGGTTTCATTGAAACTAGGCCAGTTACGCAGGAGTGATTTTATAGTGCCCAAGTGTGCGCGCAGTACACAAGAGCACTTTCTCTTCCTTTTACTCTCGTAACCCAGTGGGACGGATGACCGACACGACTGGCGAGAGATCAGGCGCAGGACCGACTTTTTACATGCCCATCCGACGCATGGATCATCTTTCTTGTCAGACAATCAGGTGATCAGCCTCCATTGTCCTAACCAAACTTGGAAACAACATTTTTTTGTTGTTCCCTTGTGGGAATCGAACCCACGACCTCCGAGTCGAGAGCCAATGCTCGAACCACTAGACCACGGAGGCTGTTAAATATGCTATTATTATAGCTGTTTAACCTATATACACCTGCACCTTTATGGCCAATATTGGCGAAAGAGTTAGTAACGTGATGAGCATGAATAAACACGTGCTAAATGTAAACAATACGACATACTGTGTCAGTAAAATGTTAACAAGTGCATTTCAAATGAGAATAGGAACGTCAATGACCTTTTTCCATCAAATATCACTTGAAAAGTGCGATTTGCAGAAAAATTATGGGCGCTTACCTAGATAATAATAGACTTGCAACGAATTTAAATAAAAACGTTAAATAGTAATAAATTAACTAAACACATTTTATACTGCTCCTCACAATTCTCGTAAAACTGTACTGAAAGTTTTTGCAAACTATCTGATACGTAAGTACAGTAACCCACGGGAACCTTATATGTCCCGCGATATAAAGTAGCCTATATCCTTCTCTATTATCTACTTTATATCTGTGCCAAATCTTACTAATATTATAAATGTGATAGTTTGTGAGGATGGATGTTTGTTACTCTTTCACGCAAAAACTACTCAACGGATTTTGATGAAATTTGGTATGGTAGTAGTTTAGGCTCTGAATTAAAACAAAGGATACTTTTTATCCCAAAAAAATACAGTGTTCCCGAGGGTAACAGCTAGTTTCATTTAAATTGGTTCAGTAGTTTTGCCGTGAAAGACGGACAAACAGACAGACACACACACTTTCCCATTTATAATATTAATATGGAAGTATGGATAATATGATATTTAAAACTGGCCTCGTATCTGTAAGTAAGGCTTTGTTCAAATGTAGTTCAATCTATAATAGTAGGTTAATACACAATCTAAAGTAAAATTTCCAGCAATGCTTGCACAGTAAAGATTTTCGTACGTCTATGTCACCGTAAAATTGTAAAAAACGTTAGATTGCAATATTACTAGAGATATTATAAAATGTCAACAGATTCTCAAATGAAAATTTCTTCTTACAATTTTACACGTTCTTTTTCGTTAAATTATTGTAATATTTACCATGCCGATTGGTTAAATGGCAAGTGCCCCGGGCCGCCATATTTTCTTTCTTTTTCTTAATAATAATTATAACGAAAAATAATGCAATTGTAAGGAGACCTTTTTATTTGACAATCTGTCGACATAATACAATGTCTCTAGTAATATTACAATCTAACGTTTTTACAATTTTACGGTGACATCTATAAAGTAAACATACAATTTTGCAGCCTAAAAAGGCAGACTGTTAACGATTCTCAATAGACGACCATCACTTCAAAAATTGATGTTAACTTAATCATTATGTAAAATAGGTACTCGATCTAAGATCTCCGGCGATGGTCACTGCGGGGGTGAGGTACCCCACAGAGGGGGGGAGGGAGGAGTAATGAGGTCAAGATACTGGTATTGAAGGACAGAGCGCATCTCGGCTCATTTCACTCACTTCACTTATTGTTGTGTTAGCTCATTTTCAGTAGACGAGGTTTTGTTTTGGAGTCTGTAGATGAATTTATAGGTCAATCGAAACTTATTCCTTATCTATCTCACTAATATTATAAATGTGAAAGTTTGTAAGGATGTATGGATGGATGTTTGTTCCTCTTTCACGGAAAATCTACTGAACGGATTTCGATGAAATTTGGTATGGTAGCAGTTTAGGCTCTGGATTAAAACATAGGCTACTTTTTATCCCGAAAAAATACAGTGTTCCCGCGGGATACCCGATACTATATTTACGCGGCGGAGCCGCGTAAACAGCTAGTATTGAAATAATAATGTCACGATATAAACGTGCGTGTGTATATTAAGTACGGGGTAATATTAAACAGCCTCCGTGGTCTAGTGGTTAGAGCATTGGCTCTCGACTCGGAGGCCGTGGATTCGATTCCCGCATTGGAACAACAAAAAATGTTGTTTTCAAGTTTGGTTAGGACAATGCAGGCTGATTACCTGATTGTCTGACAAGAGATGATCCATGCGTCGGATGGGCATGTAAAAAGTCGGACCTGCGCCTGATCTTTCGTCAGTCATGTCGGTTATCCGTCCCAATGAATTACGAGTGTAAAGGAAAAGAGGGTGCTCTTGTGTACTGCGCACACACTTGGGCACTATAAAATTACTCCTGCGTAACTGGCCTGGTGTCAATGAAACCGGCCACCGTCACCGAGATCGGTGGGGAGGGTGGGGGTTATTATTAATATTAAAACCTTCTATTGAAAAAAAATTAAGAGCTTTATCATTAGTTTTATAGCCTACTAGCTTATACCCGCGGCTCCGCCCGCGTAAGTACAGTAACCCATGGAAACCGTATATGTCACGCGATAAAAAGTAGCCCTTGTCCTTCCCCGTGGTCTACTTTATATCTGTGCCAAATTTCATTTAATCACTTTAGAAGTTTTGGCGTGAAAGACGGACAAACATACACACTTTCCTAGTATGAATTGAACTGGTTGTTAACGTTGAACAAAAGCATAATAGACGCAAAGTTTCATTTCAAAGATGCAAGAGAATAGGAATTCCCAAAAAATGTACCTGTGGCTTTCAAGTACAAGTGCTATACTATAATATTATCATTTTACAGTGGCATACGAAAGCTCATACTAGTTTTCAACCGACTTCCAAAACACAGGAGGAGGTTCTCAATTCGTATGTATATAATATGTATTTTTGTACATGTACATAATTATGTTACGCGATTACTCCACCGTTTGTGGACCGATTTTCGAAATTCTTCCAATCAAATTTCCAAAAACCATTCTCGAATCCCCTTGAACTCTTGAACACACATTTCATTATAATCGGTCCAGACGTTTAGGGGAGTTAGGTGACATACACACGCACAAAAGAAATATATAAAGATAGATTGCTCAATGTCGCGAGTGTAGTTTTTCGTATTGTCTAGTAGTTAAAGTATTATCTAGTTTCTTGGAGTTGCTCCGCTCAATATTTTATTTGCAAAACATTTTTCTAAAATGCTTGGTGCCATTGCCGTAAATTGCTTGATATTTTGTCACGACGCGATCGACTATAATTGCTCATAATTGATCAATTTTTGTTGCCCATGTAAGCGCACCTTAAAATAATATTTTATGGCTTTCACTATAGTATAGTTGTACCTACTTGAAAGCCGAAGGTAAGTTTTTTGTTAATATAAATAAAAGTCGACTCACACGTTTCCATTGCACTGGGACTTCATAAAACTTCATTTACTTATTATTTTGTAAACACTTACTAGTAAAGAGAAAGCATAGACTAATAATTAGCAGTTAACACTATCATAAGCTATACACGACACTGCACTTTTGTATTTGGATGACATATTATAAAAAATATTGAGGGTACTTGAAAACGTCTTCTAATTAGTTCGTTGACAACTAGTCCCAGAGAACTAAAATAGTAGAAACCAATAGATATAATCTTTTTGGACGATAAATAACACATTTAAAGTAAAGTTGGTTTACTTTACATATTAGGTAATTATGATGTTTATACGATATATTTTGTTATCAATATGTTATTTGCACCTAACTTTTTCGCAGATTCACATTTAAAATCAAAGAAAATCACTGCCCTGCCCAAAAAAGTATATTTAAGTATAATAGCAAAAGATTTTAGTATACTTAGTTTTATAAGAATTGTGCGAACGGAGAAGTATGATATTTGGTATAAGTACCAAAATGTATAGTATGTATAATAGTTTTTTGTATTTACAATTTATATTAGGTATACCTACTAGATGGTCGAAATTCACCCATAATAAAAAAATCATATAATTTTAAGTTTGAATTTTGTAAGGGTTCGTTTTCCTCTTAGAAACAAAAAATAAATGAATGCTCAGACTGACGCCAGAATGATTGCCGGAAAGTACATAATAAAAAAATTATTAGTCCGTCAATTTTTAGTTTGTCAATTTCGTCATTCTGAATCAGACTGATGTACCGAACTGATGCCTGACTGACCGTGTAACCCTAGTATTACAGACTGACAATCGTTAATCAACAACCGTCAGAAACAAAATTACACATTATATCAAACGCACGGTAGTGTACTCGCGAAGTAGGCCGAAGTTGACCGAATAAGTCAATGTGGGCACGCACTTCGCTTCGCCTTTTCGTACTTCGGGTTACTTCGCGGAGCACTTCCTCGGCCTACTTCGCGAGTCGTCTGGACGGGGCATGAGGTGTCAGATGTGTGTGTTGTTTTTATTTTTATTAATTTTATGCATTTCTAAGTATTATTAAAAAAAGCAGAAGCACTCCTTACTCCACATAAACTTTAACTGTGCCAAATATCATACTCCCTCGCACAATGCTCATAAAACTGCACTAAAAGCTTTTGCTTCACGTAATTCATAGATTATTTACGCCAATAACATAATCTACCTAACATAAGAGAAAATAAAAGCGCCCAAGTCAACAAAAACTTAAAATATTCGCCATAACCAATTAATCTTGTCCTGCCTTTGGCATGGGCTTCCCCGAGTATTGTCGTGACCTCGAAGCCTACAAGGAAAAAACTCTGGGTCGCGTCCAAAGGCGGGAGACGCGCCGTCGCCGACTTGGTCTGGGCGGCGCCGCAGTCGGCACCTTGATGCCTCTAATTTATAAGGTTTGGTTATAGCTGATTTAATCTTGTACTTTATACGAGATAATCTTGTATATATAATCGGTTTCTCGAATACGGCTGCAAGTATTACCATGCAATTTAGTGTGCGGAGTTTTGGGGGAGAAAAATCGATCTAGCTAGGTCTTATCACTGGGAAACTGTGCATTTGAAGCTAGGTACCTATATGGTTTTTCATTCGTCGTGCAACAATATACATAGACGTATATTATAGACGAGGCATGTTGAGGCAAAAAGTGTCTCCAGTAAAATGGCCCAATTTTTAAATTTTTGTGGCCATTTTGAAATTCGAAGTATGGTGAAAACAAGATGGCTAACATTTGAGTTATGGTGAAAACCAAGATGGCGTAACTTTTTCTTGTATGATTTTTTTTTTTGCTAAATGTACGTGATAGCCTATCTTGAGTTGAAATCTTTGACAGTATATCAATAATTTCGACTGTATTAAGTCAGTCTGATTGGCAGTTTGGTACGCGTAATGCGTATGTGTAATTTTCGGAATGTGTTGGGTTCCAATCCCGGTTAGATGAATATTTTTGTGTTTTTTCTAATAAATATTTTTTAATCTACTAGAGCTCCGAGCAAAGCTCGGTTACCCAGGTACTTATTCTTATATGTAATTAGAATATTTGGTAAAATATTATATTAAAATGAGTCATACATGATACACTACACCAGGGGTACTTATTTGGAACTAAATACTTGGTAGCTTACATTTGCTACAAAAGTTAGACATTTTCATTTTTTTTGTTTACAAACGCTTATTTAAAAAAAAAGAATATATACCTTCCGAGAGCCAGGTTCAGCACTAATGAACCGACTCGACTCATGAGAAATACTTAGGCCTTTTCATCCGTTATTGCACGATTTATACAGTATTCTCTGTGCGAAGTAACCACTTTTGAAATACTGTACTGCCTGACAGTCGGTTTTCAAATGTCGTATGGTTGCCCAAGTATAGTATAGTAACATAGTCAGCCTAGTTTAGAGGAATTACTGGTTAATACCTACGTCTGGGGCCAACCATGTACGGGTTTCCTCACTTTGTTTTCCTTGACTGTTAGAGCGTCCGTATAATGTACTTAAGATCTGAAAAAGACTCATTGGTACACGCGACAACCTAGGAATCGAACCTGCGCTCTCTCGGGTGCGAATCAAACGGTCTAACCACTAGGGCACGGATCTCTTACCAATGATATAGATTACAAAATAACCACATATCTCGGGGCAATGAATGTTGAATAAAGGCAGTTAATTCAACTTTCATTGTACCAACTGGCCGATGTCCTCAGGTCCATGAGGAGGTTTAAAGACCGGAACCGCACTTGTTTATCCTTTGGTATTGCGGATGCCCGAAGGCGAGGAAATGCGTCGACGTCAACTGGACGGCACCGGCATCTTTTATGATACCTCCCATTTATAAGGTTTGCTTGAAATAGCTTAATCTTAAGTGTTGTAACACTCACTAACCTCATAGGTTAGTGATTGAATCTGTAATTTACCGTTTTAGACAATAACTCTCCCGACATATATAGTTCTGTCTTAAATATGACTAGGAAATAATAAATAACTACACCCACACCTACAACCTACACATTTTCCAGTATTTCTTACCGTTTAAACCTTCCCTGAACTTCCAAAATTATTTCAAGACCAGAATAATTGGCCAAATTGTTTACGTCCCTTGGGAATGGGACAAAAATTATCCTATGTCCGTCTCCTGATTCTAAGCTATCTCCCCACCAATTTTCACTCAAATCTGTTCAGCCGTTCTTGAGTTATAAATAGTGTAACTAACACTACTTTCTTTTATGTATAGTACACAGTTCTTACAAGAAAATTAAAGTAACTAACCCGCATCTTTTCAATTAAAGTCCAGTTTTAAATTTACGAAACCACATTAACGCAAAGCAATTTTCAAAGATAAGGCACAAAGATTAACTAGAACTTAACACAAATTAACACGGTCGTAGCGTGCTTGAATTCTAGGAAGAATAGCATGTCAACTTCGCTGTTGCAACGTTTTGAAATACGACTAAGGGTCAGTTCATATCGACACGAGACCATACGCGATGCGATGGTGCATATTTAAGACTGGTTGTTGTCCGCGACTTCGTCCGCGGCAGCTGATGGCGCAATAGTGCATTAATTTCAACCAAATTTGATTACCATAAAAAATGTTATAGTGAGTCAATGTTAAAAAAGATAGACATATACTGTGGCGGACATTTTTAGATCATTTAAAGAGGAATAATTATTTCATTCATATTTTTGTGTAACTTGAACCGTTTACGCAGCGCACGCAAACACATTTTTTCCACATTTTCCACTGATTTTGGTCTTATTGGTCGCAGCGTGATGTTATATAGCCTAAAGCCTTCCTCGATAAATGGACTATCCAACACAAAAATAATTTTTCAATTCGAACCAGTAGTTCGTGAGATTAGCGCGTTCATACAAATAAACTCTTCAGCTTTATAATATTAGTATAGATAGCTGTTCAAAATTGAACTTTTTTCACTACACAAAAAGACACAAAGTTTCATATGACATCAGTTAGGTTAATGCGCTGTTCAGCGCGGTGCCACTTGACATTCGAACTCTTACAATAAAAAGTGTAGTAAACAAAGTTCAAAGTTGAATAGGTATCTACAGACTAAGCAAAGTAAGTAAATCGTTTAAAGGTTCATGTATACGCCTTTACAATAGAATCCCAGAAAACTTTCAAAATCTTACCATTAATAAATTTAAAAAAGCTGTTAAAGAACGTTTGTGTGCTAAAGCTTATTATAAAGTCAGTGATTTCATTAACGATTGCACACCTTGGGAATAAGATGGCCCCCTGCAAGGCTGCTTTTATTTACTTAAGTATGCTCTATGTACTTATGACTAATGTTGTTGAATTCTATCTGAATTCATCTACAAAAATCCCTCTCTTTTGTTTATTCAAGTTATCGTTTCGAAAGCGGAACCCTAAACTCTACATTTTTCTCACACCTCTAATCTTTGACAAGTATTTAAAATACGACTTTGTTAACATGGTTTTAGTTTAATACAACAATTATAAAACAAAAGGTCCATTCATTGTAAAATGTCTACTGATTGAGTTGTGTAATAAATATTGCTATTTTATGGCAACCAGATGTTGACAAACCATGGGAATACGAACGGCCAAGCTAATGCTAACTTACACTCTGCATTCTGGCTTACGCTAGACATGACATACCTTTTGAGCGCTTAACTTAATAAAGCGCAGTTATTAATTTTATTCAAAGTGTTTTATTTAATCTCGTATCCACGATCTTCAACCTAATCTAGCCCTAAATCCAATAGGTTATGGGCCCAGATCACGAGAGATTAAATAAATAATTATTTAATTAAAGTTATATACTTAAATAAAGACAGTTTATGTTTTCGAAGTTGTAAGTACAAAGTGATTGTGAACTTTATTGTGACGAAATTAAAATATCCAAATGAAGAAAAATACACAAATATCCAATGGAGAAAATTATGGAAAAATCTATAGAAGATATAATCCGAAGCCTCATAAGTGATTTTTTAAGCTGAACAATATCAGTGACAAAGTTATTGTCAAAATGAATATCGACGCGATGCGAAAAATTTTATGCAGTTTGAATCTTGGAATATATATATATCATAGAAGATATACAATGTAACTCAAGCCTTAGCTTGTATGTAACGGCGTGTGTGGAGGAACAGAGAAGATAATAAATAATATTAAACTAAGCATTTCTGAAGAACCCATTCTTGGAAAATGAAGTGAAAATGGAACTACTATACAATATTGTCCTAATGCAAAAATAAAGAAATAAAGGATGTTGAAGACGACGTGGATTATATTCTATAACCAACCAGAAATCGTCGAAGATTAATGAAATCAGAATACAATTACGGGAACAAGTAATTAATATGTATAAAACATTATTATCAATGTTATCATTGTAGAAGAAGAAGACACATTATAATGATGGTCTCTATTATCTGAATAAATAAAAACTCAAACGAATTCAGGAAAATCTAGTATAACCCAGAGTAACTAAAATTATGTAAGCATTACAAAGGGAATATGAGTCAAGACCAGTACGAGTCCTTTAATTCATGACTAGAAATTATATTCTAATACACAATAAATATACTGCAAATTTGGTAAAGTATTACAATATTGTGATGAGACCGTCGCGTCGTATTAATCGGTAAGGCAAAATTTTATTAACTACAAGTATTATTACCGAGATAGTTGGTACCTGTCTAGTATGGCAAGAACCAATTTATTTATTATTATCTGTAAATAATAATACTTCCAAAATATGACACTAAAGTTTAAGTCATATAAGAAAGTATGTATTTAAATCAAGATGAACAAATTACATAAAATAAATAATATGTACCTAATGGGTTTCTTGACAATATTATGATCATTTTATTAGCAGCAAATAACTACAACACTTTAATTCTAATTTTTAATTTAATAATTATTAATAATAAAAATGGGTAATTCGGATAGAATTATCATTAAATAATATTTTGGTTCTGAAATAGAAGTACCTATAAAACAAATGATTTATATGATAAATATGGTTACGCAAAAAGACTAACCATTGTTTTGTTTAGTCCAATTTAATAAAATATTAATTATTGTTGTCTAAAATATGACTTTTTGTAGTGCAATAATTCTTAAAATATTACTAAGATATATTTGCAAGATTTAAAATTGCTGTTGTGTTTAATATGAATAAAAAAAAAATAGAATATTTAGTTCTATAATTATTGTAATTTCAATAATAAAAAAGAAACAGCAGAAATGAATAAAAAAAAAAGGAAACTCTTTTATGAAAATTGTTTTCAGTTTCATACTAGAGAATAATTATAAATTTATTGATCGATTTTTTTTTAAATCAACAGATATTACTATTTAAGTACGTAATTATCTGAAAATACCATAGGTAAACATAATATTTAAAACGTGTTTCTAAAAGAAATTAAACTTTTATTAAAAATGGCGATTGGTACAATTTCGCACTAAATTAGTGAAAACTTAAATGAAAAGGTAAATATATAATAAATACTTTAAATGTACTGTATAATTATGCTATATTAAGCAATTTTTTTTAATGTGGATCGATCCAAAGACATATAGAAAATGTCTAATGTTGACTTGTAACCATTAAATGAAACCAGAAAAATCTAATACTAATTTGATGCATTTAACATCAAAGGTTAATCTGGTAGGTTACTAATTTATATAAAGTGATCTGTAACCAATAAATGAAACCAGCAAAGTATAACTTGATGGATTGAACATCAAAGGCTAATCTGGTAGGTTACTGAATAATGATGTGAGAGTAAAAACTGTATATATCAGTTAAATAATTTGATAATATGGAATATCAAAGTTAAACTGGTGGTCTATTAGAAGTTGTGAATGTGCACGTAAACCAGTAAAATGATTGAAACCGGTGTATTAATCAATTTTTTTTTCAGCGTATAATATATATACCTACCTATTTGATATGAATAACCAAGTACCAGTCATAGCTTTAAAAGTGCTATGTTGTAACAATTTGGGTTCGGTTTTCTACTAAAAATAAACCGTAGACCGATAAACAAATCGGAAGATTAATGAAGTGGATAAGGTTAACTAAATACTAATAAATACCATTGTAACTGGTACAATGTATTTGAAGACAATTTGTTTGTCAAGTCGAGATGATTTAAAACAATTGAAAAGGGTAATGTAAACACAGGTAACTTTAGTTCAGTTGGTACTATTATGTATCGTATTATGTGGTTCAATATACAACTCTCACTGTCAATTTAACAATATCAATATAATTTTGAATATAATTACAAGTTCAGTATTCAAAATATTCTAGATACATGATACAGCTCTATAATGATGTTGTATTTTTTATTCAGTCTTGATAAATTTATTTCTCATCACAAGTCGAAGTAAAGCACATGAGAATGATAATAAAAAAATATAAAATAAAAATAAAATAAAAACTTATCTATGATAAAAGTATCTAATATTGCAAAGTTAATAGATGATAATAATTATAATGGATAAATACTAAAAGTATGCCTTGTTCCTAATTTACACTGGGAATTAAAATTAAATCATGGTTGAGTGAGGTTGATAAAAGGCACGATGAGTTTAATTGATTCACGAGTGATGATAATAATGAGTCAATTTCATTCTTTAATAATAATATTAATATTTGTCTAGTGCCAATAATTAAATGAATGGCATATGAATCAAAATACTAATAGGTAGGTAACCTATTACAAGAACAAATTAATATACTTTAAAATTATATTATATAATTTAAGTCAGAGTTATAGTAAAAAGTAACTTCAAAATATTAAAACAAGTTATTAAAACAAGTTATCTAATAAGATTTTTTTTACACCACAATGGTTTGTTATTTTTGCCATATGCATAAATAGAACAATTTCTTTTGAAAATTCTATTTTAGGGAAAGATTTACGACAGTACCTGCCTGAGGGTAAGCAGGGAGCCGCAATCTATTAATAGATGCCACTTAAATCCTAATACAGGATTATATTATAATGATCTAAGTAACAATTAACAATATTGGTGACTTAATTAAAATAAAATAAAAAGAAAGCCCTCATAAAATAATTAGTAATTATATTTTTCATAAAATAAAAAAATATCAGCAATTAATATTTGTGAAATTATAAGTAATAATTGTTTGCATATAAGCGAATAGCAATAAAATGATATCTAATAATATAATATAGATTATATATATTATCATTGTCTTAATTCGAGAGATGTAGCTTTTATGGGCGTAGTTATTAAAAGTTGGCTTAAGGAAAAGGGAGATTAAATAAATATCGGGAATATTCAATCCATGAATATTATTATTAAACTAAATTGAGATAAATTATAATATTTATCGTATATCAAATATGACAAGTTAAAAAAAAAAATGATGCCTACCTAACAACTGATGAAAAAGGCTAGAATAATTATAACTTTCAATTATGTTTCAGGTTATAATAACTTTTGTTTTTATGTTCCAGTGACCAATAAATGTTTCAGACTTGAGAAATGACTATGTCAAGTCATAATGACCAAAACAAGTCATTTACCATTATGGAGTTTGCCAACCTACATTGTCCGTAGTGGACTAACATGGCGGGCTAAAGTCAATTATAGTTATCCTTACTATGAAGGTGTACCTGTATCCTCCGGTAGTTACAAAATCCGGTGCGGTAGTTAGAATATTACTAGGTAATAAAAATGATCTCAAAATAAAATATTAATTTTAAGTACTTTTTGAAAAGTAAAAATGAAAATTAATATATATTATTGTATAATCTTTGGTAAAACATTAAAATCGTTATTGAATCTTTTAATTATAACAAATCAATGTGATAATAACTAATATATTACGATATGTGAATGTTAAATATGTTTTAATGATCTGATGAGGTTTTCTGGGTTTCCCTCATCCTCGCAACGAATGTTGGATCATATTGTAACTTCCCCAGATTTTAAAAGTTAACGTGCAAGAAAGGTATGTTTATAATATTTAATTATCACGACAATTATATTATATGTTATAGTTTAGTATTGGATGGCTGCTAAGTATTAACATGACTTTAGTTAATTTTTTTTTGTTCATAGAGTTCATAACAAAAGATATTAATTTTTGAAGGGGCGTGTTGAATTCTATCTGAATTCATCTACAAAAATCCCTCTCTTTTGTTTATTCAAGTTATCGTTTCGAAAGCGGAACCCTAAACTCTACATTTTTCTCACACCTCTAATCTTTGACAAGTATTTAAAATACGACTTTGTTAACATGGTTTTAGTTTAATACAACAATTATAAAACAAAAGGTCCATTCATTGTAAAATGTCTACTGATTGAGTTGTGTAATAAATATTGCTATTTTATGGCAACCAGATGTTGACAAACCATGGGAATACGAACGGCCAAGCTAATGCTAACTTACACTCTGCATTCTGGCTTACGCTAGACATGACATACCTTTTGAGCGCTTAACTTAATAAAGCGCAGTTATTAATTTTATTCAAAGTGTTTTATTTAATCTCGTATCCACGATCTTCAACCTAATCTAGCCCTAAATCCAATAAATGTTATATAGATTAAGTTACAACATTGTAAATTTTTTTTTTTTTGAAAAGAACAATTATCCCATCTTTTTGCTAAAAGGTGGCCCCGTGCGAGTTTCTTACGCCGGTTCTTCTCGCCGGGCTAGTTTCCGAACCGGTGGTAGGCATCATGTAGGACAATTCTATAAGCGTTATTTCATAACCTACATGGAAATAAAAATTTTTGAGTTTGAGTTTGAGTTTTGAGCGCTGCGTTGTCGTTTTTGTGTGAATTGAGCCTTACTCTCCTCATAGACACAACAATGCTTTCACTGTTGAACGCAACCTGTTTGATACTCGCGTCGTCAATACTCTTGATAAACTTTAAAAAAAAAACCTTGATTTAACCTTCTTTATTACTTATTAATGCACTAAAATGCCATAATTGCCTATTTTTTACTATTATTATATTCGTATGAGGTGTTCTAGCATTAATTTACAACAACATTTTTCACCGTTTTTTATGGTTTGGTAAGTGTACCAAGAGTAAGAAAGTGTTATTTTGTACCTTTATTGTATTTTATGCCTTTAAAGTATATATGGAAATATTAAATAATTAATTAATATAATAATTAATAAATAAAAATGTTTTAAAAGGCACTAGATCCAGGGTTTAAGTCTCCCCAAATGAAGTGTACCATATGTACCCGGGAGTAGCGTTATGCTATGAACAAATGAATTATTAAAAATATTTATACTTTATTTAAACAGAAAAAAAGACACAACGATAAATATGGATTTATATATACCTACAGTAACGAGCAGTTATACACATTTGAAAAAAATTCGAAACACAAAACGTGCAATGTACGAAAACTTGGTGCATTGTACGTTTTATAAAATTGCAATTAATAATTATATGGATAATCATAAAAAATTATTTAACTATCCAAAATGGCGGCGATGTAGTTCGCCACCTATCACGTCTCGTTCTCGCAGAGGCGAAAAGTGGCCCATGGAGAGCCGCTTCGCTACGTTGAATATAAGAGGAGGAATGGATGGTAAACATGAAAGTGGACGAAGCGAGTATGTAAGGATCGTAGCAAGTGGAAAGAAGTGGTCTCTACTTACCCCAACGGGAAAGAGGCGGTCTCTTCCTACCCTTATGGGAAAAAGGCGTGATTATATAATTATATTATGATTATATGTATGTAAATAATAACTTGTTCAGTAAAAGACGCTTGTTAAGTTAGAAAAGTCAAAAATATCGCTAATATTGTTATTTGTTACCGCTCGTTGACGATGTCAGTCTGTCTGTCTGTATGTTCTTGAACTAGCTGTTTCCTGCGGTCCCACCCGCATAAATATACTATCGAGTTTCCCGCGAGAATACCGTACTTTTCCGGGATAAAAAGTAGCCTATGTTTTAATCCAGAGCCTAAACTACTGCGATACTAAATTTCACCATAAACCGCTTAGTAGTTTTTGCGTGATTTCCATCCATTCTCACAAACTTTTACATTTATAATATTAGTATGATGATACAAATACCTACCACTGAATAGATGTTTATGGGTACCCATTTGCTATAAAACATTGATGAACCAAATCAAAGACGCCCTTCAAACTTACGGTGGCAGACGGAGATCCTAGACGGCACCTATTCTAACTCTCGACAGAAGTACTGACGTCATCAGACATCAAGTCTGGACGCCTGCCAGATAATCGTCCTTGCTCCTGGCGCCGCTCTGGCTGCCGACTTACGGGGTTTTTGTCAACAGTTATGATTTGATTATGTGTGATAAAGATGTTTGCGTGTGTACTTTTATTATTTATGTTTTATGATATGAGAATATTAAGTAAAATGAATTTTGTGTTTGTTTAGTTTTATAAACAAAATAATTTTGTAGGTCGATGTCCATAATCTAGATTCTAGATTCTAATAGACAGTCCATAAATAATAAAAAACATGACCTGGCAGAAGTGAAATTCATTCATTATTTAAAATCCAAAAATACTTCCATCGTGCCTATTGAACATCACTTAAAAAAAATTACAAATAGAAGTTTGTACACCTAGCGCCATCTGTGTATTGGTTGTACTAAAGAAAGTTAAGTTCTTTTATATCATTACGAATAAGTAGCATTCGAAAGATAGCGTTATATTCAAAATAATGAGTCGATTCAGTTGTGTAGGTAGTAGGTAAACAATCCTACTAATATTATAAATGTGAAAGTTTGGATGGATGAATGGATATTTGTTACACTTTCACCCAAAAACTATTTAATTATTTCGATTAAAATTTGATATGGTAGTAGTTAAAGCTCTGGATTAAAACAGGCTTTTATAGGCTACTTTTTTGTCCCGAAAAAGTAGTGTTCCCGAGGGATACTATATTTATGGGATATAATTAATCGAGCGAACAAAAAATAAGTTGGCGGCTGCACGTGAGCATACTGTTTTACTGAATTTGGCAGCGAATTAATATGTTGGCGACTAAATTACTAAACTGGCGAAAACACTCGGGTGACAAAAAATTCAAAAGTCGGCAGATAAAAAGAGGCGAAATTTAATCCAAATTAGCACCGACATTTATAAGTTGGTGACTTAATTTCCGAGTTGGTGACCATTATACCATATAAGCAGCTATAAAACCAGATTTGGTTGATAAATTAATGGCTGCTAAAAATTCAATTTGCAGGCTACGGAAAATGCTATTTTTGGATACTGTTGGAGTATGTTTTTCTTTGTCATGGGTGTCATTTTCTAGGTTTCTGGGGGTGCAGAATAATATGAAAATAAAATCTGTTTCTTAATTCCACAATGGCGTAAATTTTTGTTATTAAAATTAACAAGGTTGTCCTTTTCCCGGTTTCTGGGGGTTCTTTTACAAAATTGTCTTCCAATTTCATTTTCCAAAATGGAGAATATTCAATCTTCGGAAAATGAATATGAATACTAAATTAAAAGATCTTTGGGATGCTAATTAGGATTGATGATTATTACAGTATGTTATGTAGTTCAAAGTACCAGCTATGTAGGTATCGAAATTTTTAAAAATTCAGGATTCATGAATTTTTCTGCCATTCATGAAGAAAATATGCGATTTCTAGATTAATAAGGGGGAGCAAATTTTCATTACTTTTGCAGTAGGATACACCGTTTCTGAGATAGAATCAATTTTATAAAAAAAGAAGTAAATGCTGTACATTAAGATACGACGGATGTTTATAGCTATAGAAATGTTGGAAAATTCAGGATTTTCGAATTTTTTTTTCTCCCATCATGAAGAAAATATGATGTTGCGGAGTTCCAAAGGGGGGCGAAATTTTCATTATTTTTTCAATAGGATGCACCGTTTCCGAGATAGAATCAATTTTATAAAAAAAGAAGTAAATGCTGTACGTTGAGATACGACGGATGTTTATAGCTATAGAAATGTTGGAAAATTCAGGATTTTTGAAAAAAAATTTCTCCCATCATGAAGAAAATATGATATTGCGGGGTTCCAAAGGGGGGCGAAATTTTCATTATTTTTTCAATAGGATGCACCGTTTCCGAGATAGAATCAATTTTATAAAAAAAGAAGTAAATGCTGTACATTGAGATACGACGGATGTTTATAGCTATAGAAATGTTGGAAAATTCAGGATTTTCGAAAAAAAATTTCTCCCATCATGAAGAAAATATGATATTGCGGGGTTCCAAAGGGGGGCGAAATTTTCCTTATTTTTTCAATAGGATGCACCGTTTCCGAGATAGAATCAATTTTATAAAAAAGAAGTAAATGCTGTACATTGAGATACGACGGATGTTTATAGCTATAGAAATGTTGGAAAATTCAGGATTTTCGAAATTTTTTTTCTCCCATCATGAAGAAAATATGATGTTGCGGGGTTCCAAAGGGGGGCCAAATTTCCATTATTTTTTCAATAGGATGCACCGTTTCTGAGATAGAATCAACTTTATAAAAACATAGTAAATGCTTTACATTGAGATACATTCCTAGATGTATAAATCTATAGAAATGTTGGAAAATTCAGGATTTTCGAAATTTTTTTTCTCCCATCATGAAGAAAATATGAGGTTGTTGGGTTACTAAGGAAATTTAAAATGGATGACTTTTTTGTAATCAGCACCCTCAGAAACCAATAAAAGGACACCCATATTATTTTTATGAAATTAAGTATGTCCGCCATATTGGAATTTCAAAACGAATGTCATTTTCGTATCCAGCGCTCCCAAAAACCTGGTAAACGACACCCATATCAATTTTACGAAAAATAAATATCCGCCATTTTTAAATTTCAGAATTAATCTACACAATAATCTACACCTCCCTAAAAACCGAGAAAAATAAAAAATTGGGAATTTTGTACGCTCCTTTATGGTTTTTTTGTGTGCGCTTGTTTCGCTGCTTGTATGGTTTTTGAGTTACCTACATCAGGGAAAATATATGTGCCTATTCTTAAATTAAATGTGTACTCACAAATTGTCGCCAAGATGGTTATTTGGTCGCTAAAACATAATCTGTCTGCCAGTTTGGAAAATTCAGTGGTTATTATTTAGTCACCAGATTAGTAATTTTTTTGTTCCTTACATTCTTTCGCCAACTTGGTAATTTAGTATTCAATATTGGGTATTTTCACATCCAAAATTTAATTGTCTTGTCGCAAGTTTAAATACATGCCTATATTTATGCGGAGCCGCGGGTAATATGCAGCTAGTATTAAATAGCGTTGTACCTAATATTACTTAATATGCTTATTAACACCGTTATTTACTATTTAGAGATGTTTTTTACGTTACGACGATAACGTTTTTTAACAGTGCGTTTGAAGTTTCAACGTGATAATTAAAAAAATTATATACTTAATATTATTAACGATGTATAATGTATAATATATTCAACAAAAATGTTACCTAACATTCTGTATGTGTGGGAGCTTTTTACTTGAATACGACCGTATTCAAGTAAAAACAATAAAGTAAAAATGTTCAAGCAAAGAATAGAATATTATGTTTATGGTACTGAATTAAATATCTACGAACAAACAAATAAACTTAAGAATATATAGTTTTCCAATTTCTATGTCATTTCAACATTCAAGTTGTATAAAGTTTAAGCATCTCTTCCGATATATAAAATTCCTGATTATAGTTTGTGTTTTTAAACTATCGGTAACTAGATGTTGCCCGCGACTTCGCGCGTGCAAAAGGAAATCTAGAGGGAACCGTACATTTTGCCGCAGTAAAAGTAGCATATGTCCTTCCCCGTGGTCTACTATATGTCTGTGATAAATTTAATTAAAATCAGTCCAGTAGTTTTAGAGCCTATTCAATGCAAACAAATAAACAAACATAAACTTTTCCATATTTTTAATGTCCAGTCTGAAAATCTAGCTTCGCAGCCTAGAACTATCAGGCAAATATATTTTAAAACTATTTCACGCAAAAAGTACTGAACAGGTCAGGATGAAAGTTGGTAATAACTCCCCACACCTCGCCTGTGGTACCTATGTATAAGCTTGTTCAAAATCAATTACGGATTATATTTTGAGCTTATAATCTACCTACTGTTTAATTTATGTCAACACGTTTAGGCAAAAAAAAAAACAATTTTGAAACTACTACTAGTTGACAATATTTCACAACAGACTAGTCGCATATACTTTTTGATTAATTAGGCATAATTATAATAATTAACTAATATAGCCATCACGTCACTTTAAATAATAAAAAAAATACACTGCTTATGGTCAAGTTACATACAATTTGTTTTTTTTTATCAACGTAACCATCAGGACACCCGGCCGATATCATATAATTAAACTTAATATAAAATAAAAATTTGTTCAAGCTCGGCGTGTTTTCCAAACTTTTATTTATAAACATTAATTTTAAAACAACTTACATGATTTATTTAAAATCCACCAAGGCAAAGAATATATATTACTAACGTAACCAAGGCAAGTTGAGCTCATCACATCGTATTAGTACTAAACACATCATTAATAACACTGGCTTATCTAAGGGCTGATAAGATACTCCTTTTATTATTCCCCTATAATTATTTGTTTATGTTGTTATCTTGTCCGACAAAGTGTTAGTGTACATATTATGTACTGCTTTGTACCTAAATATTTAATAAGTTTTACCTCAAGGAATCAAAATGTTATATTGCACAACGCTCATATCATTTTAGTCCTTGAGAATATGTGAGAGGGGGTGCCGCTTACTACTTGTACATACGTATATTATTAGTTTTATTTTTGACTGTGATTTGATAATAATATATTGAAAAATGCAAGCAGAATAAATTTTTGCTATCATAAAATAATTATAATTTTGTATTTTATCGCTCCCAATACACGTGAAGTGGAAAGGGATTTTTTTCATTCTACCCGATTTGTGGTATCGTCTCATAAGATTTTTTTTTACAATGTAAACCATTTTCGAGTTATCGACATAGACGTATAAATTATAGACGAGGCATGTTGAGGCAAAAAGTGTCTTCAGTTAAATGGCCCCACTTTTGAAAATTTTGGGGCCATTTTGACATATTTTGAAGTAAGGTAAAAACAAGATGGCTGACATTTGAAGTATGGTGAAAAACAAGATGGCGTAACTTTTTCTTGTATGAAGATTTGTTCTGTCAAATGTACTTCACAGCTTACAATTTAGAATTTCTAAACTATAAGAGATATAGAAACTTGTGACTTTACATGCCGATAGGTCCTGCTAAATATACTTTAGGAAAATATAAATTATTTTGAGGAATAGTTTATATTAAAAGAGAAAAAAAATATTGTTTGTTTGTTGGCATTGAGTAGGCTCCGAAACAACTGGAGCGATTTTGGTTGATGAAAGTTATAGATATATTATGTAAATTAGACCACGGGGAAGGACATAGGCTAAATATTTTCGCGCCAAAATGTACGGTTATAGTAGTTATTATTTATGTACCAATTGCGTACCTACCTTCATCAAAATTATAAAATCAATAAGTATTATTTATTGATTGCAATAATTCATACTTAATTTTCGGAAAAATCGGCTCCACAAACCAGAGGGTCAATTCCTGCATTAATACAATTACAAGCAAGTACCCGATACGCTAAAACTGTCAAACAACGTAAAACGCGCTCCGATTGGTCGAAACTTCATAAAATCAGTTCATGCATGTCGCTTCACTTACAATACAAAGTAAAATTATAGTCTACTTTCAATACGAGAATTGAGGTTCAGACTTACTAACAATTTTTTTCGCTTTAAACAACAGCAAACGAGAACTTGTTCCCGTCTATCATGGAATCCCTGTTCGAAACACAAAATCCAGTAAATAGTACTGTCAATCACAAACCGATCGTCGTATCGTGGACGTCGGATATGGGGCAATTTCCCGCCAAAAATGACCGAGCTGTCATCGATAGTTTTCGCTGCGAGTGTACTCAAAGGGAATCGCTAAATACCGCGATTTGCAACCGTACGCGGTCAGATAGTATTTCCACAGTTATTCCCAAATAGAAATGATGCAGTAAAGGTCAATTTACACCGAAAAGAAAAAGCGCTGCATTTTTAAGATGGCGATTAAAAATTAAAATTATTGTAAATAAAGTTCAATTTTGAATATCTAGCTTCAAATTTAAGTGCCGCGTATCTTACGACGAGCAATAACAGAATAGTACCATTTTGTATGAATAAATGGTTCGATTGAGCTCAAGTTAAGTTTCGATCGATATTCGCATCACGATGAAGATTGCTGCGTTCGATGTTTATGAGCATTTGGCAGTTTTAACATAACGCATGTCGACTGCACCGCGAGAGAATTTTTGAATTCTATTATATATAAAAATGAATTTCTGTTCGTTAGTCTCGCTAAAACTCGAGAATGGCTGGACCGTTTTGGCTAATTTTGATCTTAAAATAATCGCATCCGTTCAGGGAAGGTTTAAACGGTGAGAAATTTCAGTTCATAGTTAAGGCAGAACAACGTTTGTCGGTACAGCTAGTTAAATTATAAAAATCGACATTCACATATAGATTAGACCACTGAAAGACATACGATACTTTTTAAATTTTATATCGGCAAAACGTACGGTTCCCGCACGACGTACAAGTTACAACACGATGTAAGTCGCAGCTTTTGTAAAATATAAGTAAAAACTTAAATTACCTTTTCTGGGTTCAAATCTGTCTTGTAACACGTAACTGACTTCTACCGCATTAATTCATAACATAACCTACTTCGCGCCGAGTTATTACTGACACACTTACTAAGGCACATCAAAGCTTAATATACTGCTTAAGAGAGCTCGCTACTGTATACTAGCTGCTGCCTGCTACTTTGTTGGCGTCAAATAATAATCTGTGGACGTCTACATACTCCATCATTCTGTCTGTGGTAAGCTCTCGAAGAACTTGTGTCAAGGATTACAGACAACGGAAATGCTTTTGATACTTTACTTATATTTAATATTTTTATTATATAATACACATATTTAATACGCAATCATGACCAACACTTTTTTGTTCCTTCGCGGGTTTCGCACCCGCAACCTCCGGCTTGAGCGCCAACGCGCTAACCACTGAACCACAGAGGTCGTCAAATAACAACGAAAATTATAAATATGAGAGTTATGTTATTGATTGTACTGTAGGTTCTTGATGGAAATTCTTGTTTCACTGTAATAATACACACTACTTCTTACACTATTTCCATTTTAATAATTATTTTACATTAATTTAAATATTTTACACGACCGGTTTCGACAAATGATGATGATAACTTTGTCAAAACAGGTCGTGTAAAATATTTGAATTAATATAAAATAATTATTAAAGTGGAAACAGTGCAAGAAGTAGTGTGTATTATTACAGTGAAATATGAGAGTTCACTTGGGGTTCCCGCGGCATCACCTGTGTCGTAGGCTACATCTAGTAGTTTACACAACTGGTATCGATAAATAAGAATAAGTTACTGGACGAGTTCCATTAGGAGTTAGATACACCAAGAACATATTCATAAATATTATGATATTGTATTTTATACACTGGTAAGGGACCAATGACACTACTGGCACAGGGGCGACACTCTCTACAAATGACAGTTCGAGCACCGACTAATGTCAGTTATGTTGACTTAAGCCTAGGGTTGACATCGAATTAATTTAAAATATTTTTTTAGGTCTGCGTAAATATAATAATTTTACGCGGGCGAAACCGCAGGCAACAGCTAGATACTTAATATGGAAAGGGAAATCATACCTACCTACTTTAATCCACGTCTCAGTTATTTATTGTACCTACTGCGTGTGACGAAAACAAGGGTTAGTTTAGAAAAAATAAGTAATAATAATTATTATCGTGGTAGGTTAAGCGGAAGGAACTTTTGTCATAATTTTTTTTTCTTGGTTAATACGGCCGGCGACCATATTATACAACTACAATAATTATTAAGCCCACTCATTTTAATACTGATCAGGAAATTTCTAATATTTTAGGTACACGGTGCGTGCGATTTGAACTTTTGAACAATACTGACAATACTGATATTTACAACGAAAATTCAAAATAGTCTCCATGCAAACGTCTTATTGCCATATTAATCAAAAATGTACTCAGCCATTGGGCCCATAAATTGGAAAAATATACCTTGTGTCCTTAGCAATTGGGTTTAATTTGCACTTAATTCTTAAGTAGTATAAAGACTATTTGAATTACATCAATGCAATTTTAAATTTTTATTACCACTCAATAAGTGTTGAAACACAACTAAGATCGTCGCACAATATCGATAGGTATCGACAGATTTAAATGCGATTAAGTACTACATGTAATATTTAATCTAAAATTTTATGCGTAAATCCTTACTACTATTATAAATATGGAAGTTTGTGAGGATGTATGGATGGGTGAATGGATGGACGGGTGAATCTTAAATGGCACACCACACGTTTGTTTCTCTTTATCGCAATAACTATTGAACGGGTTTTAATAAAAATTTGATATACGTTCGAGGTTAACCTCCTACAAACTTTATCCAACCCAAGCATATTTCGTTAAAAATATCGATAAAATGAAACTATTGCATGACTACATCACTAGTGAAACAAAAAACAAAATATATTTTTATGAACGTCGCGTCAGCCAAATCTTTCTTATGAAATTACACTGTCGCGTCGGCGAAACTGCCAGCCCCGTGAACCATAGTCCAGGCTGGGAAAAAGTTACTCCCCACCCGCCCCCGCATTCGCCCAGACACGCACACATAGCTGCGAGCGGCGAGTCGTGTAAATCGGTGGAGTGACGGTTCTTTACGTTAGTAATATATATTCTTTGCTACTGGAGTCTAACACAGTTTGATGATTATATTGTATTCATGTCACATGTGGATAACCTTTTCTATTATCTTATCAGTTCCCCTTGCTTTAATTAGATGAATAAAAAATGCTTCGTGTTTAGCTTTTAATGTCTATTCGACATTAAAAGCTAAACTCGAAGTATTTTTTTATAATATGAAATACCTATTGACGTATTTCATAAATATTACAATCAAGCCTAACTTAGACTAAGAAGTAATTTTACGTTAACTTATAGTCTCTATAAAGGAGAATACACATTATTGTTTGTGTTCTGTCACTGTCACAGGCTTTAACGAAATAAGTGAACAATTAAAAAAACAATATCCAGGAACCAGGAACGGTTTTTTGGGTTTTTGAATGTAGATGAATGGTGATGGTTTTTTTCTATAAAAAGCAAGCTGTTCCGACACATGTTGTTCTGTCTTGACCTTCCTAGAACTTACACAATTATTTCAAGACCACCATGAGCTAAATCGATCCAGCCGTTCTCGAGTTTTGGCTAGACATTGGAATTGCAATCTATTTTTATATATAAGACAAATGGATCGACTGATGAAAAGTGATTACCTACAGTCAGCCACGGACACTTGTAACACCGGAGGTGTCGCAAGTGCGTTTCCGGGCTTTATAAAATGTAATTATTGTAATTTTTCGAGATAAAAAGTAGCTTATATATTAAATCAGACCTTAAATTACTATCATACTAAATTTTATCAAAATCCGTTCAGTAGTTTTTGCGTGAAACAGTAGCAATAATCCATCCATCCTTCCAAGTAGTAGGATACGCACACTTGTAAAAAAAAATCTCATAGACAAAATGCTGACACAAATGCAAATGTCTAAAAGCTTTCTGATGACAATCGAGTCACAAGTAAGCGCTCGCCCTTTATAAGTCTTCTCAGATTTTAGTTTTCCCCTACCGTTTAGAATCTTTGGTATACACCGCAAGCCGGGATGGAAACTGAACCCTAATTATCGTATTTAAAGTAAACTTTCGTTTTACTTTGATTGTATTATAAGTTAACCGATATGTTATCATAAACTGATTTTGTGACGCTTCGACCAATCAGAACGCGTTTCACGTTGGTGTGACGACCTACGTTCTGATTGGAGTTTTAGCGTTCGACAGTTTTAGCGTATTGGGATGATTGTAATTGTATTATTGCATATAATGGTTTTATTTAGCAGAATTAACCCTCTGTTCCCTCTTCTCAAGCTGTACAGGTAACTAGACAAAACTGCAGCTCTTTTTATGTATGCAATAGTGACGTCATCATTTCCAGCCACTCGTCACAACAGTAGGCTGCGTGTCCCAGATCCTTCGACAAGTATTGACCTTGTGGTTGTCCAGCGAATCAATATCGCCGCGCGCTCGTATGCAACATCGCGTGACGGTTTATTTGATTACAATAAATTATTTTTCATAAACTGCCAGCCCATTACTTTCCTTTACTATTCATACGTCATACCCTTACTCTCCCCTTCCTTGAGGCGTTTTTGACATCTGTCACAGCGCGGGTACGGAAATTTTGCCATATCGCCATAAGGCTGTTAAATTCAGAGCACCGAAAATAGAACTCTGGACTAAGACATTATTAGAGTTGAAAATCTAACACATGGGTGTCGAGTTGTCAGATTTGACTTGGCACTCGTTTGTTCGATTTTTAACTCTATTTTAAAAGTGCAGAGCTCTATTTTGAGTGTTCTGAATTTTCCACGGCCCTACGAATTCCAGAAAATATAGTCTTGGCCCAAGTTAATTTTTATTATTTTTTAATTACAATTCACAATGACGATCATCTATTTTCAACTTTATAAACTACTAGCTGTCCCGGCAAATTTCATACCGCCTTAAAATTAAATTTGTTGATGTACTGACATCAGCTCCATCTACCGGATCAAATTGCAAACCTAAACCATTCTCGAATCCGCAAAAAACACAAAAAAATCATTAAAATCGATCCAGACGTTTAGGAGAAGTTCAATGACATACACACGCACAAAAAAAATAAAGATTAACGTAAAAAAAACTTTTTTCTCATCTTTCAAAATAAAAAAAATATGATCGCAAATTAAATTATTTTTTATTCATGCTTTTAACATTGCAGTCCAACTGCAGTTATCATGAAGTTCCATGGAATTCAGCTATACAGCGTTACTAAAAATGTTTTATTGTAACCTTATCACTATACTAATTGTAATATGAATTTAATAAATAAATATTGTGGTGTTACATCTGAGTTGCATTTCGGATTTTGGACATTACACTGCTGAACTGCCCAAAGTTATGTTAGTATTTTTTGTTTTTTTCTTCTTCTTGTTATTCTTTTAATATGTATAAATTTTATGGTGCCACGGTTTTTTATCGTCCTGTAATGTCTAAAATTTTCGAGTAAAGATTTTTATTTATTATTTATTTCAATTAATTTAATGAGCCTATGATACAAAATACTTGTATAGTTTATATTATTCTAATCAATTCCAAACAGTATAAAAACTTAACAAGTCAACATATCATACAAATCAATTATTAGAAAATTGATCAACTCTTCAAGTAACTTTCAAAACATTAATGTTAATTTAAGTGTCAATAAAATTAAAGTGTCAATAAAATATTTACTGTCTATTAATAGAGACCTTCAACTCGCGACCGGTGATTATATTTGTTCCTAATCCTACTGTTATTTTAAATGTGTAACTTTGTGAGGATGTATAAATGGATGGATGGATGTTTGTTACTCTGTCACGCATAAACTACTGAATGGATTTCGATGAAATTTGGTATGGTTCTAATTGATGCTCTGGATTAAAACATATGCTACTTTTTTGTCCCGAAAATATACAGCATCCCTGTGGAATACCCATTACTATATTGACGTGGGCGAAGCCGCGGTAAAAGTTAGTTTTAAATATACGAGAACATTTTTGTATAATGTATAATATTAAACTAGTTTTATAAAATGTTGTACAAAAACATTTTCTGCGTATACTTTTTGATAGACTTATGAATGTAACATTTTTAATTGATTAATCGTTTTTAACAATATCGATTAAATGATAAATAATCGATTGTTTATGATATTAAAGTCTCTTACGAAAATAGTTTTTTTTTTTTTTTAAATGTTTTTTCATCACAAGGAACAATACAAGTTATAATATTTCGCCAAACGTGTATTTGACGGCGATATGCGCTCATCTTACTTATATTATAAATGTGATAGTTAGTGAGGTTGGATGGATGGATGTATAGATGGATAGATGATTGTTACTCTATAGTATTCCCGTGGGATACCGGATATTATATTTATGCGGGTGGTGCCGCGGGAGAAGCTAGTCTATTTAAATATTTGTCACGTAATATTATCAGTAGTTAAGTATTTATAATAAAATAATATGTCTCCTTCAAGGAAGTTTAAAATTTATGGAACGATACAAATAATTCATTAATTAAATGTTAAAAAACAATGCAGCCCTTAACTTCTTAATTATTCCTTAATCGATTGCTGTAAGACTATGTACCCACTACCCCATATAATACTAAACATACCATAACTTAAAAATACGTGCCAACTTTCAGTTTTAAGTAAATTCAGCTTCCGCAACTGTAATTCTAATTTACTGTCATGTGAAAGTAAATTTTGATGTGAATTGTTGTATGTGTAAGTAATAATAAATATATAAATAGAGTTCAAATAAACACGTGTGTCGAGCCGAACGGTCGACTTAAAATAAATATTAGTAGCGTATTTCATAAGTTTTTAGACCTGAAGCGAGCGTGAATGAGAGGGTTATAAAATCGCAATAGGAGCGAGCGAGACGGCAACGTTCCGGCGGATCGATAGCCGCAGCCGCAGAGTGCCGCTGATGACGTCACGCGCCCGTCTCGTCATCTTCACTCAAGACATCGTCACTATATTTTTGTAAGACAACACCATTATTTATCCATCTGAATCAAAAAAAAAATATATATCAAAGTGTCTTTGAATATTCACTAAGTTCACACAATCGTTATTATAAATTTGAGCAATGCAAATAAGTATGAGATAAAATGTAACATTTAACAGTATAAACGTAAGGAATTTCGTGTTATTATTCATCATAAAATAATGAAATAGACTTGATATAAAATCGAGTAAATCAAAAAGATGCACTCGTAGCAGTGTAGCGAAATCGTAGCACATCGCTACGGCGCTAAGAATTTCACGTAGCGCGTAGCTACAGGATAAACTGTTTCGACCGGTGAAAGATAATGTTCAAGGAGAAACGGACAGACTTTGTCACTTTACCTAGATAATATTGTTTCCATTTTACTACCAACTCTTGTGCTACTTTAGTGTGTGTATTCGTACACACGTGGAATTAATAAAAAGACTTTCTTATCGGATGTTCGCGTCATAAGAACTATCTGCATGCCAAATTTTAGCACAACCCATTCAGTAGTTGATTTACCATACATAGTTTGGACCCACCCTATTTCACAAAAATTTCAAAAAAGGACACATTGAAAATTTTTACCATACAAAATTGAATCCTTATTTTACACACTTACGGGATACGTCCTAATAAACCTTCAAACATGTATGTAATGAAGCGTATTTAAAAGTATTAAACTCAATTTTCGTTGTACTCGGTGCAGATTTAAAGATTTTTCCATATAAACTTAAAACCGCAGTGAATTTTTTTGAAAATCCCTCTTATATAATTATTGAAAATTTTAATTTTTCCAAATTTAATATTTCGTCAATACAGAAGACGTACACATTTATTCAAATATTATGACTATGAAACATATTATTAGTTACGAGTAAATAATGATTGTCAAAGAATAAAGGCTATCTTAAGTCAACTTCGGTTTAGATAGTAGGTGTATGCAGCTTAGTCTTAAAATGTTCACACATACACTGAATTATATAAAATAAAAGTATGTTTGTTGTAGCCTAAACTGCACTCCTGACAAAAACTCTCACACAGCAAAAGATCGCGTATTCAAGCAACAGAGCATAATATCTATCCATACTTCTATACCTATAATATAAAGTGGAAATATTTGTCTGTTTGTTTGAATTGAATAGACTCCGAAACTATTCGACTGATTTTGATGGACATAGATATAAACGAAACGCTGAAAAGTGGCCCAAAGAGAGCCGCTTTGCTACGTTGAATGTATGAGGAAGAATGGATGGTAAGAATGAAAGTGGAAGAAGCGAAACAAGTATGTAAGGATCGTAGCAAGTGGAAAGAAGTGGTTTCTGCCTACCCCTACGAGAAAGAGGCGTGATTATATATGTATTGATATAAACTAGACCACAGGGAAGGACATTGGCTATTATTTATCCCGTAAAAATGTACGGTTTCCACGAGAGTAATGCATGTCTGCTTCGTGCATGCAATGTCTTGCATGCACGAAGTCGTAGGGAACATATAGTTTTTAACAAAATGTAATATTATTTTAGCGTAAAATGAAGCGTAAAACAAAGCAACTGGAGCAGTGCACTTGCTACGTATAATTTAAAAACCGTTGGCATTTGGCCACGTTACGAAAGCGCAATGTAGGCCAAGACAGGACGCCCTGGTGCGATGGCACACTTCGACGTCCTTAAGGACGAGTTTACGAAAAGATGACTGTCATAGATATCTAATATCTACCTATATTTTGTGTATTACAGCCTCTGTGGTCTTATGATAAGAGCGTTGGCTCTCGACTCGGAGGTCGTGGGTTCAATTCCCGCATTGGAACAACAAAAAATGTTGTTTCCAAGTTTGGTTAGGAGAATGTAGGCTGATCACCTGATTTTCTGACAAGAAAGATGATCCATGCGTCGGATGGGCATGTAAAAAGTCGGTCCTGCACCTGATCTCCCGTCATGTCGGTTATCCGTCCCACTGGATTATGAGAGTAAAGGAAAAGAGAGTGTTCGTGTAATGCGCACACACTTGGGCACTGTTTAATTACTCCTGCGTTACTGGCCTGGTTTCAATGAAACCGGCCACTGTCACCGATATCGTTGTGGGGAGTTATTAATAAGTAAATCCAGACAGTGACCAAATAAAATAAACCTTATTGCCATGCATTAGAATTGATACATAATAGCAATACACGTGAAATTTGCTAGGAGGCTATTTATAGTTTCAGTGATAGTGCGCTGAATTTTTAAGGTAGATAGCTATTCAAAATTAAATAATTCGTGTATCGTCGCGGTGTGATCTGACCCTTAAGTGACAGTTGACGTTGTAGGTCGGTAGTGCAAGAAAATACAAGGCACAGGGGCGACACTCCCTACAAAATTCAGCTCAAGCACTGGCGAATGCCAGCCATGTTGACGTTAGCCTAAAGTTGACACCGAAATAATTTTAAACATCGCGTCAGACCTTTTGGATACTCAAAACGTCAGACACATCTATCATAAATATTATAAAATTATATCGTCAATTAAGTCAAAGTACGAAACGACCAGCTGCCAGCCCCATGAACGAAAGTCCTGGCTGGAAAAACGAACCGCTTGCCTAGCCACGCACACATAGCTGCGTGCTGTAAATCGTGTAAATCTATCGAATGACGGTTCTTTACGTTAGTGATATTATATTATTTTTTTTGCTTAAGGACGAGTTCATTCATATATATTGTGTTGTAAGCTGTCAATGTAAGCTTGCTTCCAACTTAGAATTAATAACTATATTCTTCTTTCAAGGCTTCCACTCAGCATTTCTCAGCATTTATTTAACGTCATATTTTAATATTCATCAAATCTATGGATGCTTCACACCACATCGATCTGGGCCCGTGGTAAGTATCCGAAGAACTTGTGTTACGGGGACCAGACAACAAAAAAGTATGTTTAATACTTTTATTCTACACATAAAAGAGATGTTCTAGAAATGTATGAGATCGGAATTATCCAAAGAATGTCATTTTGACAATAACATGACTTTTAACAGAGAAAGACGTATGACAGTCAAGAAGACGAATCTTCCTAAAACTGTCAACTACGTCAAAAGTCAAGTCAAAACAACTGTCATGGCCATATCAATTAAAAATAGGGTTCTCGCAATAAAAAACTATTCAAATAATCTTTTTTGTACACATGTAAAGTTCTTCAAATTAAATCTTTTGTATTTTTATGAAATTTTCATATTTTTTCTAAAATTGGCCCAAAATCAAACATCTCTTTTACTTCACTAAAACACTAAAATTACCTACACGGACTTAAAAGTTTTTTTTTTTTGTAATTTGTCTACCATTCACGTGTCAGACGCTACATTAAAACTCTACCAAGTGAAATTGCTTATTAGTTTAGAGCTACGTCGCTTTTAGTTGAAATTTAGGCTTATTTAAATTTCGAGAATTTAAATGATTATATAAAGTTTATTTATTTGCATGGTTTTAAGTATAAAATGTTGTTATGTTTCAGCCCTCAAATCCTCTTTAGTCTGGTCACTACTATCGAGAGATCTCGTCTGTGTATTGATTTCGCGCCTTCACTTACAGGTTTATGCATACGATTATAGGCCTTAATATGATGTAATAAAGTTGTTAATTGTTTAATAATATTGTGTTATTTATGTTATGTACCCATTTGACACCATATAGTGCCCGTGCCATGGGCACTATATGGTTACGCTTATTTAAAAAAATCTCGTCAAAACTACACGCTGCGGCACTTTAATATTACAAATCCGAAAGTTTGAATATAAGTGTGTACATGTTGAAACGACTGAAAGTTTGTAGCCTGGAGTAACTAATTTACTACTTTGATCCCGCAAAAATATTAGGCTTCGCGGTATTTCCTCTTGTGCGAATGAAGTCACGGGTAAATCCTAGTATCTGTATGAAAATATATAAAAAAAATTACGAACGGCTTCTTAAACTGGCAGCATTAAACGGATTTTAAAACTCGAGAACGGCTGGACTAATGTGGTTAATTTTGGTCTTGAAATAAGTATGAAAGTTCACGGAAGGTTTACATGGTGAGAAATATTGGAACAATTGCGGGGAAAGTACTAAAAACGACGATTGAATTTTCCCATGCTAACTGTTCACTGTGTTCTATTTGTAATTTGACTGTCAAATATTACATGTTTGACTTATTTAAAACAATTGGTCGTAGGTGTAATTCTAGATGAAATTGTAGGTGTGAGTTGAAGTTGTAGGTGTAGATGTTGGTGTAGGTCGTAGGTGTAAGCGTAGTTATTTATTCAAGTCAATAGCTAAGTCAGATAAAATAAAGTGTGTCGGGATAGCTATTTATTTTTAATTAAGTATAACTATGGTCCAGAATGTTAGCTGTAATTTAACTGGATATTGTATTAGTAGAATATAATAACTAAGAATTACAAATTAATCAAATATTATGTATACTTCCACCTAACAAGGAAACTTGTTTCTCATAGTGTGTTCTAGGATCGATCGGTAACTCGAGAAGATCCTGCAGATGTTAGCTGTCACGTGTACATTTTGATTGAAACCTCCATGATCCAGTGGTTAAAAGCTTGGTTTTGGTCTCCGGAGGTCGTGGATTCGATTCCTAGGTCGGAACAACAAAAATGTTGTTATCAAGTCTGGTTAGGGCAATACAGGCTGATCACATGATTATACGAAAAGAAAGATGATCCATTACATGCATCGGATGGGTATGATCCATGGGTGTGATCCATGGGTATGATCCATGGGTATGATCCATGGGTATGATCCATTACATGCATCAAGCAAAGTCGATCCTGCGCCTGATCTCTCACCAGTCGTGTCGGTCATCCGTCTCACTGGGTTACGAGAGTAAAAGAAGAGTTCTCTTGTGTATTGGTTACACACTCGGGCATTATAAAATAACCGCTACGTAACTGGTTTAGTTTCAATAAAACCGCCTACCGTCACCGAAATGGAGTGGGGATACTATTATTATATTTTATTACTAGCTGTCCCGACATACGTTGTCTGTCTTAGGTCTTAACAATGACAAAATGTGACAAATAGAACCCAATGAATCAATTAGTATGGAAAAATTCAATCGCTGTTTTTAGTATTTTCTTCACAATTGTACCAATATCTTTTACCGTTTAAATCTTCCCTGAACTACTACAATAATTTCAAGGCCAAAATTAATCAAATCTGTAAAGCCATTCTGGAGTTTTAGCAAGAAATTGGAATTGCAATCCATTTATATAAAAAGACTAGCTGTCTCGACAAACGTTGTTCTGCCTTAACTATGAACTGAATTTCTCACCGTTTAAGCCTTCCCTGAACTGATACGATTAATTTATAATTAGAATTAGCCAAACTGGTCCAGCCGTTCTCGAGTTTTAGTGACTAACGAACAGCAATTCATTTTTATATATAAGAAGAAGAAGAAGATAAGAAGAAGAATAAATAGAAGAAAGAAGAAGATTATATTTTGATTAAAACTACTAGATTAAGATAAGGTAAGCGTAGTACAAACAGTGCTACGGTTTTTGCAGCTGTTATTATAATATCTAACAAGTCTAACCTCAGGTTGCTCGTTAATATTATTACAATAATAGAATATAAAACACACGCGTGAAGCTGCTACCTTGTAATCCTTTACTCACCTACTGACATACTATGAACGTTCTAGACTAATCTTTGCCTATACACAGACTATGAAGCAAGTTATTTCGACTGGTTATCAAAGTTTTACATATCAAGCATAATATATCGTATGAATTGAGTACGGAAAAAATAATGAGCTACGTATTTTTGCGCTTTCTAGAATTTAGCTCCTAAGGCCCACTTGCGCCAATCCGGGTTACAGCTAACCCTGGGTTAAAAATCAACTTATCTCTCTCGTTCTTTGTATTTGTCTTAAGCCCACTTGCGCCAATCCGGGTTAAAGTTAACCCTGGGTTAAAAATCATGTTATCTCCTTCGTTCTTCATATTTGCAAAAGAGAAAGCATGATATTTTAACCCAAGGTTAACTTTAACCCGGATTGGCGCAAGTGGGCCTTAGTATTTAGAAAGCATGATATTTTAACCCAAGGTTAACTTTAACCCGGATTGGCGCAAGTGGGCCTAAGTGGGTAAAATAGGGGATTTCAGATTGAAATTTCATGCGTGCGAAGCTGCGGGCAATTAATGCTAGTCTCATATTATAAAGATATAATTATTAGTAAGCATGGTAGACCATACTTACTAATAATTTAGTTTTAGGAGAGAGGGAGAGAGTCTATTTTACCACGTAGTTAGTGATAATATTTTGTTATTTTAAGGCGAATCATAAAATAGCACGCCATGTGCAGTCGTAAATGTTAAACAGTAGCCTGTAACAAGCGCTAGAATGTTGCTGGTTATTCCTCCACACTCCTGGGGTACACGTGTAACTTACACGTGTACCCCAGGGGTAAAAACGTGCTTTTGAACCATGCTTCAGCATGAATGGGCCGGTTCGATCGGATTTTGACTGTGGGAGAGCCACGCTTCGGCATGAATGGGCCGGCTCGACCGGGTAAATACCACGACCTCACAGAAAACCGGCGTGAAATAACGCTTGCGTTGTGTTTCGCCGAGTGAGTGAGGTTACCGGAGGCCCATGGGGGGGATTGGGGATTTTAAGGACCAGGAACGCAAGTCGCAACACCAAAGGAGTTACAAGTGTAACTCCTCTGGTGTTGCGAGTGTCCATGGGCGGCGGTAATCGCTTACCATCAGGCGATCCGTTTGCTCGTTTCCTGGCTCATTACATAAAAAAAATATATATATTTATATTTCTTAGCCTCTCAGAAGTTAGCAAATGCCAAATAATTATATAATAATACCAAATACATAAATTTACCTTCTATTTAAATATTGTTGTTGTGTATAATAGGTGATTAGTAAAAGTAAGTAAGTACTTTACCTGTGTGCAATAGTGTAAGTGTTGCTAAACGTGTTAATGTAAGAATTTTAATTTAAGATGTAAGATAAAACGAGCGCAATATCTGCCGACAAACTGCTACGCAGTTTGGCAGGTTTACTAACTAATGTAAAAATGTTTTGCCAATGAAGTATTTTTATTATTATTATTAAAAATACTAGCGACAAATAACGCTTCCGGACAGTCAGATGTGCAAATTATAATTTGTAACTTTTGTATATATCTGCCGGCCCGACCAGAGAAATACTACGGCCTCACAAGAAACTTGCGGATTATCAAGTTTTATACGTATATTTATATCTATCTAATCCATAAGGTTCTCATATCATAGTATTCGGTGACACACCTCTCCGAAACGGCTTGACCGATTCTTATGATTTTTTTGTTTTGCAAATTCGGTAGGTTCGGGAGAATCGGTCGTAATATATTTTTATAGTAGGCAAAACAACTTTTGCCGGTCAGCTAGTATTGTCTATATCATTATATTTTCTTCAAAAAAGTTCGTAGCCCTGCTACGCCTCGTAGCGTCGTATGCTATGTTTTCAATAGAATTAAACGAAACAAAAGTATTCAATTCGACCTAATGAATCTGTACGTATATTTAAAAAAAAACACCGATTTCGGTGACTGGTGGCCGGTTTCATTGAAACCAGGCCAACTACGCAGGAGTTATTTTATAGTGCCCAAGTGTGTGCGCAATACACAAGTGCACTCTCTTTTCCTTTACTCTCGTAACCCAGTGGGACGGATATACCGACAGGACTGGCGAGAGATCAGGCGCAGGTCCTTTTTATATACCCATATCTTTCTCCTCGCCTTTTTACGAGCGCCTTAGAGGATATTTTTAAGAAAGCCTCGAAAAGCTGGGAAAACAAGGGCATTGTTATCGACAAAAAAAGGCTTACAAACCTTCGCTTCGCCGATGACATCGTTTTGTTTGCCACGTCAGCCCAAAACCTGCAGTCAATGCTACAAGACCTTAGTACGGCGAGCCTCGAGGCGGGACTTCAGATGAATCAATCAAAGAGCAAGATCATGTCTAACAGCACGAAACGTAGGTTCGAGGTGGATGGGCAGGAGATGCAATATGTCGACGAGTACGTTTATTTAGGACAAACAACATCATTCCACAACAGACAAGATAAGGAAGTAGACCAACGAATCGAAAAAGCATGGAAGAGTTTTTGGTCAATGAAAGATCTAATGAAAGGGAACCTTCCACTCTGTCTAAAACGTAAACTCGTGGACATGTGTATCCTGCCTATCCTAACCTACGGTGCCCAGTCTTGGTCATTGACCGCTTCGCAGAAGTCCCGGCTCGGAGTCTGCCAAAGAGCCATGGAGTGCAGCATTTTAGGTGTCAAAAGGATTGATCGTATCCGAAACACCACTCTGCGCTCTCAAACGAGGTTAATTGACGTGGGCAGGAAAGCAGCCAGCCTGAAATGGAGCTGGGCAGGGCACGTCTCCCGTATGTACCCGGACAGGTGGGCGCGTTAAGTTTCGGAGTGGATACCGACTGGTCGGCGAAACAGAGGCCGACCCAAAAAAAGGTGGCGCGACGAGTTGGACGCGTTCGACAAAGAGTGGCCAGAAAGAGCTAAATATCGGGACTTGTGAAAAGAGAGAGGGGAGGCCTTTGCCCAGCAGTGGGACACAAACGGCTAATAATAATAATAATCTTTCTTGTCAGACAATCCATATCTTTCTTGTCAGACAATCAGGTAATCAGCCTGTATTGTCCTAACCAAACTTGGAAACAACATTTTTTGTTGTTCCAATGCGGGATACGAACCCACGACCTCTGAGTCAAGAGCCAAACTCTAAACCACTGGACCACGGAGGCTGTTAAGGCTGCTTTATATTTATACAATTGTTAATAAGTAACATTTCTATTCGTGGCATTATAGTGTATTTTTGTTTACGTGTAGATTATATTGGATCTAAATAGAGTATACGCACGGCGCGGGTTTATAAATCCGATACATTCGAGGGTTAGAAATGTAGAGAAAGAAGAAATGTTTTTAGCCTTACTTGCGCAGATATGGGTTAAAGTTAACCCTGGGTTAAATATGATATTGTAATGAGAGAGATCTCCTTCGTCATATTTTTGAAAGAGAAGGTATGATTTTTGACTTAGGGTTCATCATAGGGTTAATCCGAATCTGCGTAAGTGGCCCTTAATGTTTTAATAACATATAAGTATTTTTTTTATTTGTACCTGATTTTAATAGTAACTTTAAAAAAATATATATTATAAAGATGAGTACACCTCTACTAATATATGATAATAAAGAGGAAAAGTTTTTTGTTTGTTTGCATTGAATAGGCTCCGAAACTACTGGACCGATTTTAATGAAATTTGGCACAGATGTAGTGTAGACCATGGGTAAGGACATAGACTATTTTTATCGCGGAAAAATTTACGGTTTCATCGAAATTAACTTTTGCGCGCACGCAGTCGCCGGCAACATCTGATTTTTAAATAAATGTTTCCCGTGACCTCCGTGGAAATTCAATGCAAACAAACAAATCTTTTCTCTTCATAATATTAATAAAAATAAGGTTCGATTTTAGGACTTTTGTACATAAATAATAAATATATAAATTGAAAATACCACTGCAACTTTTAGAGAAACTTCAATGGAAACAAGGCTCGTATGTGACGTTTGCAATAGCGCCCTCCGCACTTACAGTTTGCAGTTCCAACCTTCGCTCCGAAATCAACGTGAAAGTGTAGATGCGCTGGACTATCAGGCCGATCTGGACTTTTAACGATTGCAGGTATTACAGTTTTGCGCGCGAACTACATAATATGAACGCAATAAAACGTGTGAACGCAAAATAAAAGGTTTGACGTGTTGATTTCCTTTTACGACAGCAAAATTTTTAAAATGTATATAATGAGTTTATGCATGTAGTCAAGTCAATGTGCAATTACCTATGGAGCGAATATTTTGATGAAAGGTCTCGAACCAAGGGAATCTAGTACAGGACTATCCAGCATACGTTGTGCAGATCTCCTTGGTTCGAGAACATAAAATTGATGTCAATATTGCCTTTCGGTTAAGATCTGGACACATTCCATTGAACGCTTTCGGTTTTCTCATGAACAAGACGCCCAGTCCTAACTGTGTGGCGTGTGACGTGGTGGAGGACGTGTATCACGTGTTGATGGAGTGTGTTCGGGCTGAGGCTGTGAGATAGGAGTTATTTTATCAGTTTAATTTTGGTTTTTGTAACTCGATTTTATCGTCCCCCAATTCAGCAGCTTCTAAAACTCTTTATAAAGTAGGCAGTGTTGTGTTGGTCCACGTTAGCTTATTGATCGTTTATGTTTTTGATAAATTATGTTATGTTCTGTGTGTTACCGGTCTGACTGTATCATGGGGATGATATTTTCTATTGGAAAAAAACTCCCATTAAAAAAATATAAAAAAACATCCGAACTGCATTTTAAGCTCTTGAAATCACATTTTATAGTCATGGGATACTCATCCCAACTTACCTGTCCGGTAGTTGTGGTATAGTATACGGGTATGCGACCCCGGCTTCCCTAGCTATTACCGTCCTATCCCTTACCCTCCTGGGCGGTAATATCCTACATTTCCTATTTCCCACTCTAACTTACCAATCTTCCCTTCCACACCACCTATCCTTCCCTTTCCCTATTCCTACCCTCCCCACCAATCCGTAGAAACGCAACGGATAATCATAAAAATAATTCAATTATCCAAAATGGCGGCGATGTGGTTCACCACCCATCACGTCTCGTTTCTTGCGGAGGTGAAAAGCGGACCATGGAGAGCCGCTTCGCTACGTTAAATGTAAGAGGAGGAATGGATGGTAAGAATGAAAGTGAACGAAGCGAAACGAGTATGTAAGGATCGTAGCAAGTGGCAAAAAGTGGTCTCTGCCTACCCCTTTACGGGATAAAGGCGTGATTATATGTATGTATGTATGTATGTATGAAATCACATTTACATGCACAGTTGAGCACGTTCGCCCAAATATGTAAGATCCGTCCACAGTTCAAACCGTTGGCGCATTTTAATCTTTATTTGAACAAAATCTGTATCCGCAGTCCAAGCCACACAGATCCATCCGCGGTTTGGAACGCAGTCTCAGCGCGGTCTGAACTGTACCGTGTCGAAGGCGCTATTACTTCACTTTGAATAAACCCTCAAGCAATCTTTGCGAGCATAATAAAATCATATATTCATTGTTTTGCTAATTATTTAGATGTCGTGGTAGCATAAGGGCTTGCACACGAAACTGCGAATACGCAACGCAGAAAACTGTGACGCAAAAAGTTGCCATGCGATTTTATGTAAAATCTTCTTCTTTCAGTGCCTCTCCACTACTGGAGGATGGCAGTCAGCTCTGAGTACCCCTCTATGTCTTTCGCCAGGCGGAACAGGTCTTCAACGCTGCCTATACTGGTCCATTTTCTTATATTCGAGAGCCACGATGTCCTTCTCCTTCCGACGGCTCGTTTCCCTTCAACCTTTCCCATCATGACCACTTGAAGCAGTTGATATCGCTCGTGACGAAGCACATGTCCCAGATATGCAACTTTTCTTCTCTTGATAGTGGCCATGAGTTCTTAATATGTAAAATGGGTTGCTTATAATATCATTCATAATAATATAAACATAATTTACATAATATACAGATAGTTTTATAAACTGAGTACTGATATATTCGAAGAAGAGTTCGTAAAAAGTGTGTTGAGATGAATCATGCGGGTTCATCGGTTTATGAGCGGTGACGACTACTGCAAGATTTTTTTTAAATTCTTGTCTATTAAAGTAAAAAATGATATTGTCAAACCATATTTGAATTGCCATAGTAATAAATTCGAAATGTGTTACATCGGGTTTGTCGGTGGCCGTCATAGATATATAATATTAAAAAGAGGGTGGCCGTACATTATTCGTACATTATGCTCTTAGGATATTTTTATTTCATTTCAATGAAAGTTGAACCTTGAAAATGGTGGCAAATTTAAAACATCTAAGGGTGGCAACATTCTAATTTCCACGGAAATTCCCTTAAAATAGGTTACTTGATAAAAATTAATTATGAGTAGGTACTAACTTATTGAATAAAAAGTGACATTAATACTTTTACTCTTTCAAGCGAAAACCAATAAGTTTTTTTTTATTGACTTTGAAGGTCGTATAGAGTTGCTAAGTTAAAAGTTTACGAATAACCCGGGTTCAAATTTCGTTTGCGATAATTATTCTATAATTATTCTCATATTAATTATGAGACCCGAAGAGGGGAAATTAGTGTTCGCAATAGACGACATACAGACCGTACATTATTCTAGCATATAAAAACACACCGCGAAAAGGTTACGAATGTGTGGTGTTTATTGATTTTTCATAACGGATCACTTATTTTACGTCAAAGGTAACCTCGACCGCTCAGCGAAATCTCCTACACACTTTCACATTATTGAGCAATAAACATCCATTCACTCAAACTTTAGTTCACAGGCTTCTAAGTGCAAAATATTATGTCCAAACATTTTAACAATATTGTATAATAGTATGTGCCCGCAACTTCGTTTGCGCGGAACTATTAAAGGAAATAAGACCCTATTTTTTTAAACGGAACCCTATGATAAAAGTGGGCAAAGTCCTCTCCCTCCTTATAACATCAGCTATCTGCCAGTGAAAGTCCGGTAGAAATCGGTCCGGCCGTTTAAGAGATTAGCCGGAACAAACAAACCGGTGTCCGTACCGTTTAAACTAGTAGGTGTATTAAGAGCAAAACTTTGAATTTGAAAGCTCAGTTACCCAGGTACTAATAATAGGTATAAGAATATTTTTTATGAAATAGGTATGTCAATACCTATTACTTTTTTGACTAAACTAATAATAATATATTAATAGACTTTAAATGAACAGAATATTTGGAAACATCACACTACGACTACTTACGTTCTAGATGCGCTCCCATAGTGCAACATAATATACTGTTGCAATAAAAATGCAAATGAATCGAAAACAGTTATCCATTGATTACGCGCAGCCACATTCGCGATGTGTAATGTTTCGGATATAGTTTAGTAATTGCCAATACTGAACCATCGGCTTCCAACCAATGATTTCAAAACTAAGGACGGGATATGACATACATTTTACAGAAAATATAAGAAAAAGGTACGTCATCTTGATTTCACCATACCTTAAATGTCAAAATGGCCCCAAACAACCCCAAAAGTTGAGTTGAGTTTGAGTTGGGACAGTTTTTGCCTTGATGCGCCTCATCTATAATGTATACGTCTATGTCGGCTCCATATTTACACAGCGTATAGGCATTATTACTTGTTCTACCCCTAGATTTTCTACCTTCGTCCTTATAACGCTATGTAGAACATTATTTACCATAGGAGTATCCGACGAGACTCCGAAACGAAGCGCGCATCATGTCGCCGTCATCACGTATCAAAGTGTAGTTTTTAAGTATATAATATGTATGTTAGTCTGTAAGGTATTTATAATATAGGCCTATAAAGCCTGAAATAAAAGTTATTTAATATTATTATATTTAACACCTCCGTAGTCCATTGGTTTGGAACATCCAAAGGTGATAACCAAAAAAGATGCTGCCCGCAATTTTGTGACCCCAAAAAGACATCCCGTGGCAATCGTATGTTTTAACGTGATACAAAGTAGTTTTATCGACCGGAGTAATACCACGGGCTCACAGAAAACCGGCGTGAAACAGCGTTTGCGCTGTGTTTCGCCGAGTGAGTGAGTTTACCGGAGGCCCAATCCCCTACCCTATTCCCTTCCCTACCCTCCCCTATTACCCTATTCCCTCTTAAAAGGCCGGCAACGCACTTGCAGCTCTTCTGATGCTGCGAGTGTCCATGGGCGACGGAAGTTGCTTTCCATCAGGTGACCCGTTTGCTCGTTTGCCCCCATATTTCATAAAAAAAAAAAAAACCTTCCTGTACTAGGGTCTACTCTATATGAGATGTAACATTTCATAAAAATCAGCCGATTACTTTCAGAGCCTATGCAAACAAAGAATCATACAGCTTTTATAACTCCTAGTTTCATCCACTTCTTTCTAGTATAACATTTATTCATCTTATGTAATCAAAACTTCTACTAAACTGTAGCTTACGTATTGCAATGCAATTATTAAAATTTAATATAAATATTAAAAGTTTGCACCAGATTCTCATCAGGTTAAATGCTTTAATTTTATCGCAATAAGCCAGAGTATTTACCGTAGTCATTGACGTTCCCCATCGATAGATGTCGCATTCGATTACAAAATGTGGTGTTCGTAAGCTCCTCAAAATCAAATTCATTTTTTTCAAATTCATATGATTTATTGCATGAATAGGTCTTACAAAATTCAAAGAGTAAAATTTCGACTCTCTGTTTAATACATCTAGTAAAATAGATATTCCATACACGCACAGTGATAATATGGCTCAAAAATCCGAAACACATTAGTGGCTTCGTGAAAATAGTTGACGGTTCATGGAATTTTAGAAAATCCAATAGAACTGACAACCATATCACATTGCAAACCAAATGCCGGAATTGTTTCTCACACAAAATGCTGTTCCCACTCTATTGGAGTATGTTCTCGTCTTTGACCAACGTTAATTGAATTAAAAGTGTTGCTCTTATTCTTATACGAGTACTTTAAGGTATATTTACAGATGTTTGATTCATAGTACGTATGTAGTACGTATGATCAACTAGAACACTGGAAAAGTTTTAAGACATTTAGCTAAATATGTTATTGATTGTACTGTAGGTTCTTGATGGAAATTCATGTTTCACAGTAATAATACATATTACTTTTTGCACTATTTCTACTTTAATAAGTATTTTACATTAATTTTAATATATGACATGACCGGTTTCGACAAAGATGATGAAGACACACCTGATGATGACTTTGTCGAAACCGGTCGTGTAATATATAAAAATTAATGTAAAATAATTATTAAAGTGGAAATAGTGCAAGAAGTATTGTGTATTATTACTGTGAAACATTTAGCTAAAACAATTTAAATTTAACTCATTCTAATTTCAGATATTAAAGCTTTCTTTACTTCTATTAACAGCTCCACATTCTGTCTTCATTCTTTTGACCCGTACTAAGCCAAAGAGAGAGATGTGAGAATGAGGTGTACACAATTTGCTTAGTCGGGTCATAGTTTTTAGCTTTTGACTATCGTATGAGTACTAGGTCCTTGTATAAAGACGTCAATGCCAGAGCACCGGGATGTGGATATTTCGATACTTCAATCCCCAGTTTCAGTGCAAACATTACTTCGAACTGCTGGCCTACATTTATAGTTAATTTACGTGTTTGCATATTGATTTCAGATTCTTGATGAATATTTTCATTATCAGACTCGTGCGTTCACTTGATGACGACCTCAGTGGGTCAGTGGTTAGAGCGTTGGCGCTCACGCCGCGCCGGAGGTCGAGAATTCGAATCAAGCCAGAAAACAAAAAAGTTTTCAGTGTTCCTGGGTCATTATGTATTAAATATGTGTATTATAGAATAAAAAAATAAAATCTACACAATTCGAAATTGTTCTTTGTTTTCATGTTGTTTTATTTTTTATTTCATACCATTTTCAATTGTTCAATAACGTTAGAAATAATCTCGAGAGAGAAATAATGTTTTTGTTACTTTTTCATTTGTTTTTATAAGGTTTTTGTCATTTGTTACATAATGGTGCATCTTGTGTTTTTCTATAAAAGATTGTACTACTCAAATGTAAACTTAATTAAGTGTAACATTATTAAGTGTTCTGAATAATTCTACTTTTACTGTTACATGTAAAATTGGTTGACGTAAAGTTTGATAAAATTGAATAAAAAAAAATAAACAAACATTCAGATTTGATTCAGATCGCAATCTTTGGATGAAATAAATAAAATCTGTTTCGATGTACCTTATTAGGTTAATTGACAGATCTGTCAAATGTATTTAAAATGGCCGAGCCAGGTGGCGCACCTAATGTTTTCGTTTCATGCAAAGATTTTATAACTCAAGATAGGCTATGACGTTATTTGACAGAATAAATCTTCATACAATAAAAAGTTATACGCTATCTCGATTTTCAGCATACTTCAAATGTCAAAAGGGCTCCAAAAATCTCAAAAGTGGGGCCATTTAGCTGGTGAAACTTTTTGCCTCAACTTGCCTTGTATATAATATGTATGTCTATGGTTTTATGAGTCAGATAATCCAACCAAGTAAATTTGCTCATTAGCTAATTTCAAATAACAGGTAAGTTTACTTTTCCGTTTAAAAAAGACAGGCGTTACGATAGATTAGTCTCAGGACAGATTATATTTTTAGACATATTCTCTTTAAAGCAGTTACTAAACTTGAAAAGTTATTCAAGTTGACTAATATTCTTTTTACAATATTTATTTAAATTTTCGACTTGACTATACTTCTGCTATAAAGCGAGCGAATTTGTCCTAAATGGAACAAGCGATCTTTGCTTACATTTACTCTTTAGTAATCATTATTTCACTCAAGAACTAAACATTAATAATAATGTCAGAGTAGTATTGATCGAAAAGGTAAATTCAAAGCTTGAAATCAGCAAATGAGAATAGAAATTGTAACGAGAAAATAACAGTTAGGATTACTGGAATATTATTTAGGTCAATACGAAAATTGCAGACACAATACCGGAGTCCACAACAACCAAGGGAAATTAAAATGGAATGGTGAAGTTAGACATTACAAACAATTGTCACTTGTATTCCTATAACATTAAGGTTTAATTTGTATGTTTTTAATTATAACTTACATAAGAAAGCGATAAGACGAATTATAGTATACAAGCTAACATTACAACAGTCAAAATAATATTTAAAAATATGAAATGTTAATGATATGTTGTTACATTTAATAATCTACCTACCTAAAATCAAATAATAAATACATTAATAACATAGGGAAACGTCATTCAACGATTTATACGACAGCTGAAATTAAATGAAATGATGTTTATTTGGTAAAAATATGGTTACAATAGGTGTTACAATATTTTATAGTAGACCGCATATTTTGTCGCATTAACGACGCCCAAATACTTATATTAACTAGTTCACAATTAGTTTATTATTACTTAAAGGTACATTTTAACCATAAACAATTTATTATTATCATCATTCATTAGTCAAAGCTTAATTTTTATATTAGAAGAATGTCAAAATACATATTTTTCTCAAGGAATTTGTAAGTATTATATACATAATACTTACAAATTCCTTGATTTTTCTACATATTATATGTCAAGAAAATAAATGATCTATTATAGAATGTCAAAGATAATAAAATACCACTATACCACTATAAAGATATAAAACTTTATGATAAAATGTTTATACAATTTTTATTCAATAATTTCAATAATGTCAGGAACTTTAATATACTTATTCAAACAAATTTCAGATGAAAATTCAGCAAAATCATATTAAGTCATACAAAAAATACTTAATTTTACAGCATAATATTAGTCATTTTAAAAGTCTTTAACATTATAGTAAGATTTCTCTATTAACATTTTTTTAATTCTCTTATGGAGTGTTTTTTTGATAGTGATTTTATATGTGCAGGTACCTTGTTATAAATTTTTACACACATTGCATAATATGCATTATTTAAGAATAAAGATGTTTTTGGTGTTTTGTCTATGATTAGTCTATTTGAGTTTCTGAAATATTTTAGGTAGGTATATATATAATAAATATTTAGTAGAAATATTTTGTAGGTTAGGTAGGTAGGTAGCTTGCGCTATGTATTCGTGGCTAGACGCGTGCGGGGGACGTAGATGTTTTCAAGCCAGGATTCACAAGCTCGTATCGATGCTTTGACATAATTGAAAATATAATATTTATGATATCAGATTTCAGACAATGTCTGACGTGACGTTTGTAATTATTTCGGTGTAAACCTTTAGCTTACGTCAACGGTCCTTATGCTGTAATTTGTAGAGTATATCGCCTCTTGCTAAAATCAAATTCTTCACTTTTAAAATAAGAAATGACGTAAGCAAAACGACCAAGTCACATAATATTAATATTTTGGCTGAGATATAGACTTTATAAAGATAGATTTTGAGATTTGATATTGACATTGCGGGACATAATATTATGATATTATCTCGGTGAAATTTTACATGAAAATTATGGATAATATCACAAACAAATGCATCTAAAGATGATTACAGACGTTATTGAAATAAAGGATACAGTGCGTCATCAACATTTTTTTGGAAAACTTGAATGTATTGTTAATACTTTGATGAGAATGCTTAGAGAATTTAACGTGTGTCAATCTTCATGCTCGTGACGTGACGAGTATTGTTTTTGAAGATCACTGTACCCAATTGAGTGGTAGAGAATGGGCATTATGTGTATCGGAAATTAGGAACATCCTGTACAATTGACGAGAGCTGAGAGCGTCGCACTTCACACGTCTCGTGTCGATTCGCGATTTATTATGTACCTCAGTACAGTCAGCACCAATATAAGTCATAAAATTATTAATATTGAAAATAAAACCCATTGTGATGATGACTGGGCACCCCTAGTATACAGTGTCGACAGTTAATGTTAATATTATTAACAAATTTATAATTTTAATTACTATGGGTATATGCTATTATATTGAAGTGAAGTAAAAACTTTCAGTACAATTTACGAGAATTGTACGACTAGAAGAGTATGAAATTTTGCAGATCAATTAAAGTTTTTTTGGAGGAAGGTGTGCAGAAAGTATATATTTTTTTTAAATTAGAAATACATAAAATTCATAAGAATAACAACCACACACACTACCTCAGATTTTAAACACATACCACCATGCGTTTGAGAGAAATTTTGCTACATGTTGACATTTTTCAATATTTACTTTTTTTTCTATCTAAGAGGCAAAGGGACTTATGAAGTTCAACCTTAAAATTATACGAATAACTAGTTGTCCTGACACACGTAGTTCTGCCTTAACTATGAACTGAAATTTCTCACTGTTTAAACGTTCTCTGAACTGATACGATTTTAAGATCAAAATTAGCCAAATCAGTCCAGCTTTTCTCGAGTTTTAGCGAGACTAACGAACAGCAATTTATTTTTATATATGTCACCGTAAAATTGTAATAAAACTAGAGAAATTGTAAAATGTTAATAGACTTCGGACATGAATATTTTGCCTATAATTTAACACATTATTTTTCGTTACATTGTAAATATATAGTTATAAATCTTTAGACATATTGTTACAATCTCGTTAGTAATTTTACAATCTAACGGTTTTTACAATTTTACGGTGACATATATAAGAAGAGCTCCGTGGCCTAGTGGGTAGACCGTTTGGTTCGCACTCAAGAGAGTGCAGGTTCAAATCCCAGGTTGTGGCGTGTACCAATGAGACTTTTTCAGATCTTAAGTACATCATACGGACGCTCTAACGGTGAAGGAAAACATCGTGAGGAAACCCGCACATAGTTGGCCCCAGACGTATTGACCAGTTCATTCCTCTAGGCTAGGCTGACTGTGTTGTGAGAATGCCGTATGTGCTTGGGCAACCATACGACATTTAAAAACCAACTGTCCCAGGTACTACAGTATTTCAAGAGTGGTTACTTCGCTCGGAGAATACTGTATAAATCATCCATTAACGGATGTAAAGGCCTAAGTTTATATAAGAAGATAAGAGAAGAAGAAGAAGATTATGTGCGAATTTCGACGACAGGGCGATCTCCAGTACTATAAAATATGCAAAAGTTTGAGTGAGAATGTGTTTTTTACTCTTTCACGCAAATTGAATTGAAGGTGAACCATTACACTATCGATTGGTTTAGTAATACGGCGTGTGTATTTCATCAAAACCATTTGGTTGGATTTCAGTATAATATTGATTTGTCAAAAAACTAATGATGTAGTTTTAATTTTTTTTTCAACAATCAAGCTCGTAACTCCTTCCAGCCATCTTCACCTTTTTCGCTATGTACCTATTCCTTATAGTTTAGGATTTCTCCTAAAGTGCCCATTTTAAAAATTAACCCTGTAAAGTATCATGTGGGTAAGGGAACATAAAATGTAAGTTCTTCGTATACTTAACACGGGACCAGATTGAAGTGGTATAAAGCGTCCATGGTTGTTATATTAAATGTTGCCCGCGACTTCGTACTTCGCAAACGTTCATTTCGCAGAAACAGTATATTTTTCCGCAATAAAAAGTAACATATGTCCTTCTCCGTGGTCTACACTACATCTGTGTCAAATATCATCAAAATCGATCCAGTAGTTTCGGAGCCTATTCAATGCAAACAAACAAACTTAGTCTCTTTATTATATTAGTATAGATAAAATAATGAAAAAAAATATGGTTTATTTGCGATTGAAATATGACCAAAATGTGTATTGTTTCTATGTTTAGTAACCTATACGTAACAGTGACATATTCGTATATTATGTACTGCGACAGTTTGCAACAAAGCTTTTCACTCAAAACGCCGAAGTTTCGTGACTATTGGCCTATATTCAACACAACTGGGCTGAACGTAAGCGTACATTAGTGTTATTGAAAATTATTCGATTTTGGCGATACATTAACATATTGCTCGTCATCAAACGACATCATCTTGACAATAGCACTAACAATATTAAAGAAAGAGGCACAGATAAACAGCTACATAGTTAGCTAGATTTGATCGCACTACTACGAGACTACGGTGTGTAGGCTGATTCACAAGATCCATTTCAGTGAATTTCTGTCTCATGTCAAGTCTTAACTCCCGGAATTTGATGACCAATATTTATAATTTTAATTTAGAGGTGAAAATTGCGCTAAACGCGGGTGATATAACGACGCGCGCCGCGTGAGGGTCCGTACTATCGGTCAGCGAGCGCGGAACGCGTATCACCGCGGACGCTTTTCCTCCGGAAATTTCCTCCTCTTTAAGGTTTTTTTTTTAATTCGGATATATTTAATAGTTTCCGAGATATTTTCAAAAAACCATACCCTCTTTTTGTTTTTTAGTAAATTGTTTATAACTTTTGCATATTTTTCTTGAAATTTTTCAACAGTTTCTAGAGGTCATTCCGAATCGAATGAGCCCTGGATCATCATTTTCGGTGCCCTTGGACAGAAATGAATCTTGTGAATCAGACTAGTGTCCATGACTGTGAGGAAAACCTGCGGGCCGTTGAAGGGGACATCTAAAATTTCAAATTTGGATCGATCGAATCGTTCTATGAAAGCTGTTTTTCTGTATGTGAATATATAATATTTTTTTACTCTGTGACAAGTTCCTTGACATACAATCAGCAAATTATGTGCATTTTTGAATGTTTTCGTCATTCTTCGTAGTTGTTGATTTACTCATAACGCCTATTTGAAAAATATAGAGTACTAGATGTTGCATGCTATTTCGTGCGCGCTAAAGATAATCCCTATAAAAATTAGCCTATGTCCTTCCCCGTAGTATATTCTATATATGTGCCAAATTTCATATCAAAATCGATCCAGTAGTTTCGGAGCCTTTAGCCTATCTAATGCAAACAGACAAACAAATCTTTTCTCTTTATAATATTATATAGTATAGTATAGATAGACATCTCAAACAGAGCAATGCTATTTATAATTATATTAGCTGATTTTTGATGTGTTACATCTTTCCTGTTGCTTTCTTGCAGTTTGTGGGATTGGTTTCGTGAATTTGGATGGATGTGTATAACAGGAAGTTGCGGAAGCGCGCGTTATTTGAATTGACGAATGATCGCGCCTTGGTAGCTGGTAGTTGGTAGGTAGCCGTTAGATTCGAATAAAATATTTCAGTTTTTAGCTTTTTTTTAGTTTTGACGTTGATTTCTGTCACTGCTTATTGGAAAAGTGTCCGTAATTTTTTATCATAATATTAGAAAATCGTAGGTATACTAAGGCATTGTGTTTTTTTATTATTTTGATAAAATGTTGACACTTCATCTGCGACTACTGTAACACTCGTTTCTTTATTATTTTATTCTAGTTTACTGCTCGCCTTCAAGTTAGGTTAGTTATAAGTTGAACTTTACTAGTAAAACTAAACAGTATTTAAGCAAAACGACTGACATTTTGCAATATGAGCAGTCACGATTAGTAATTGAAAATAAAAATTTGTGTAAGAGTTATTAACAGCAGTAAAGAGAGCGGGAAGTAAATAAATTTTTAATTAACTTTGTAAACTAGAAATCAAAACTTTCTTTGACTAGGGCATATTTTATTACTGAGGTCCAGTAATAAAATATGCCTTGGTAAAAGAAACTCCATGACGCTTTGATTAATTATTACATAGATACGTTATATCCTTACAAAACTCGTCGATCGGCTTGACGCACACTAACACAGAACACTGTGGAGCACACTAACTAAAATTGGCCCGTACATCGGGCCAATTTGAGTCTTCATTTTTTACGCGCAATGCCATTTTTTAACATCACCAGAATAAGGCATAGCTCAGGTTTACTATAGTTTCTGGCCCAGTCATAATTTAGAAATATTCCTCAGGTTATAATGTTATATGAAACCAATTAATACTGTTTACGGTAATTTTATAACAAACATAAACATTTTTGTATTTATAATGAGGGCCGAGGGATTGATTCTCTTTAATGTAAACTGTAGATCATTTGGAATTTAGAAGAAAATATAACATGTACCAAGTAATAATAATACCTAATAATATCTATAATATCTATGAACGTTTCACGCCACGTCATTGATCTGATCCTGTGACAAGTTCTCGAAGAACTTGTGTTACGGGTACTGATAACGGAAATTTATTAAATACTTTTATAATATACAAATATTTAAGATTTCTATTACTGTATTCACATATTTAATACACATCCATGACCCAGGAAAATAGAATTTTTTTTTGATCCTTTGGTGGAATTCGAACACGCGACTCCCGGGTATTGTGGAAAATTAATGAAAACTATTTCGAATACCTACATATTTATCCCGTAATCTATTAGAATCCCAGGGCCTCTAGTCAAGATGCATTCGATAATTTCGAAAGCGAACTTCGAAATCAAAAATGTATGGGATTTGACATTTAGTGTTTAGACGTTTAGTGACATGTCGCTTGCGATGCCTTATGTCAAATCCCATACATTTTCTTTTCGAACTTCACCGTCGAAGTTGACTGAGGGCCTGGTCTCGTAACTATTTGTAATCATAATCCTGTCTCACTCGCTCACGCACGTGTATGCGACACCGCGCGGACCAAATTAAGATTATCATCATAATAATGAGAAGAAGAACTGTCGCATATGGGGGCAACCTGAAAAAGTGTCCAACTGTACGCAATAAATAGCAGTTGAAAAATCCTCAATGAGTAGCTCTAGTAGCGGCAAATGGTATGTAATGAATGTAGCAGTTATGGACAAATTGAAGTTTGCCCCGAGTTCATGAATTTGGTTGTCTACAGTAGTTATAAAATGTCTAATATACAAAAAATTTTTATTTTATTTTTATTTACGTATTCCAAAATATCTTCAACCTTGTTGCCACTGTGGCGCTACCGTAATTCAACGCATTTCAGCGGACACTTAAGAGACAGTCCTGTCTTCCTCTATCTATAAGCCGACATATTATATATAGTAGGGTATATAAGCTATTTAATTTAAATCGGTGCTCACGCGAAAGCACAATACACTTATGTGTTTGGATATAGACTGCATTAGGTGCAGCCTCTTGGAGCATTGACCTGCAATGAAATGTTACATTATGGGGCACAAAAAAGGCGCAAAATGCTTTGAGAAAAGATAGTATAGCCACTTAATACGGGATATCACAGACGGCCTAGATATAAAAATATTGTATCTATGAAATAAAATTCTCGTGTCATAGTGTTCAGGGACACACTCCTCCGCAACGACTTGACCAATTCTTATGAAATTTTTTTGCATATTCGGTAGGTCTGAGAGTCAGTCGTAATCTATTTTTATATATGGTAAAACAATAGTTGCCGGGTCAGCTAGTGTAAAGATAAAATATCACTTTTTATTGCACACCAAAATAATATCAAAATTAAACAATTTTACAATGAAATAAATAAATAAATATTACTTGCTATATACCCCTTACCTTACCCCTACCACTATTCCCCCTTCTTAATAAAAATATTTATCCAGTAGATAAGCAATACAATATTTTGTCCTTGTCTGTCAAGCGACTTTTACAACACATAAGACAAGGACAAAACATTGTATTGCTTATCTACTGGACAAATATTTTTATTAGTAAGGGTGTTAATATATTATGAAATATTACGTATGACGTATATGAAATAAAACTATCCAAGTATTTTAAGATAAAATATTATAGGATACTACGGGCGTCACAGACTGCGAAGATATTCGCAGTCTGTGTCGCCCGACTTGGTGAGACTGCTGCCGCGCTCAAAGATAACAAGACTCAATTCCAGTGCTCAAATTCGAACAAAAAAATTACATTCCAGGCATATTACGCTCAAAGTAATAAACCTTTCGGCAATAAATTAAAGAATAGAAAAATGCACCAAGTTAACAATGTACACAATATCTTGTATAGGCTTTCTTGACTACTAGACTTTATCATTCTTAACTGACCCAATTCTCCAGTTGTCCTAATTCTAGAGCGGCCTAAAATTTCACCGGACGGCATTCAGCGCCTAACATTTCTGTGCTATAACATTGTTTGTATTATACACGGCTCTTCATTACTACAATTGTTTTTTAAACCTTTTAGGTAACGTTAAACTTTTCAAACAGTTACAACCGAACCTCAAAATGTCTCTTAAAGTTAGGAGCCCCTTAAACCTGATTAAGGGACTCCTTACTTGGGCTATCATTTTCTTTGCTTGGTAGAATAACAAGAAAACAAATCACATACTTGAGAGTTCACGCTTATGTTAAACTAGCTTCCTTTGGGAATATTATACTTTTTCGCCATAAAAATTATCCTATGTTTTAATAACTACTACTAACATACCATATTTCATCAAAATCCATAGGATATCCTTTACAGGGATTGTTAATTTATTCGTCATGGACATGATATGCTTTATTCCTATGAGAATACGTGGAAAATCCCCCTAAAAGCTATTAATAATACCCCTATACGACTATTCGCAGCAATATAACTGCCCACTTTTCTTGAAATAGTCACAAAGGGACAATATTGCTACTGATATAGTTGTTAAGTTTATAATTTACTAGATGTTGCTTGTTAACTTTTGCTGCGGCTTTGTGCGTGCAAAAGTTAATTTCGCAGAAACTGTACATTTTTCCTTCCCCGTGGTCTACTCTACATCTGTGCCAAATTTAATTAAATCCAGTAGTTTCGGAGCCTATTCAATGCAAACAAACAAACGTTTCCTCTTTGTTATATTATAGTATAGGTAAATTTATATAACCTAACCAAGAACATGTCAGGACTCAGGACCTTACAAATAACTTCAAAAGTTATTGACCGATTTCATTACGAATAAATTTTCTAAAGAGTATTTAGTATGATCTATCAGCATAAAAATTGCGAGTTTTTGTAATTCTCATAGTTTTGAAATACCTATATAGGGGTAGGGAATAAATTGTGAACTACTTTGGAGGCCAATTATTACTTGAAAATAGTTCACTTTATAAAAAGTCATTCAATCATGAATTTTTATGGAACCCAAAATTAAGCGCAATTTTTGTTTAGAATAAGCCTAAAAACTACTAGCTTTTGCTTGCGGTTCCGCCCGCGTAACTACAGTATCCTACGGAAATACTATACTTTTTCGGGATAAAAAGTAGCCTATGTTTTAATTCAGAGCCTAAACTACTACCATACCAAATTTCATCAAAATCTGTTCAGTAGTTTTTGCGTGAAAGAAATACAAGCATCCATCCATCCATCTATCCATCCATACATCCATTCTCACAAACTTTCACATTTATAATGGTAGTAGGATGTTTCAACCCAAAATTTCTACAAAACCTACAAGCTATACGCATAGAATATTACAAAACGTAATAATCAAATAAGATGTGTCGATAAAATTTATATTACTAATTCAAGTAATAAAAACCAGTTGCTTTATAAAATTATTACAAGTAAAATATTTAGAATTTTTCATGTCAAGGCAATTCAGACACGAACTATGTATGAAGTTGTAAATATTAAACACAATTTAAAAAGGAGCTGAAAACCTTGATTTACAGTTTGAGGAATAAACATGATTTTGTTATTTAAATTCCGCAATTTTATCAAAAACTAAACGGTGGCTTCGCCCGCTTGAAATTAGGTTTTTAACTTTCATACCTATTTTACTTACCTAGGGGCTGAATTTTAGACATTTTGAGAACTCATTATTTTTAACGTACTCAATTCATACGAAATATCATGCAAGTATGTCCAAGGAATAAAAAGTTTTATACAAACTTTTATTCCCTATTTTACCCCCTTGAGGGTTGAATTTTGAGAAACCCTTCCTTAGTGGATACCTACATATGAAAAACACGTGAATAAAATTTCAAATTTCTAGCCTTAAGTGTTTGGCCTGTGCGGTGATGCATCAGTCAATCAGCTTTGCCTTTTATACTTATGTATACAGATTAATTACAAACTTGTTTTCCAAATAAATTAAATGGTGGGTAGATAATTTTTACCTGCCATTTAAAAAAATGGCAAAGTACAAATCAAATTCTTTTAGACTTTTCATTCACATTTAAATTCCTGAAATTATTTTAATTCAGATCCACGGAGAAGTGGAGATATTCAATATATTGTTGACTAGCTATTTCCCGCGTAAATATACTATCGGGTATCCCACAGGAATACTTTTCCGCGATAAAAAGTAGCCTACGTGTTAATCCAGAGCCTAAACTACTACTATACCAAATATATTCGCTTAAATGAGTTAAAATATTACAGTACTATTTAAATGTATAATACTATTACAGTACTTTTATCAGTATCCCACGGGAACAGTATATTTTTTCGGGATAAAAATAATCCGGAAATCAAACTACTACCTTACCAAATTTCATCCAAATCCGCTCTTTGGTTTATCCGTGAAAGAATAACAGACATCCATCCATTCAAATATATATATATATATATATATATATATATATATGCATCTTGCGAATCATGTTGCGTCCTACATGGCGATTTTTACGAATGATGCCGCGTCCGACCGACTTGTTGCGTCCGGTATACGGACGCAAGATTAACCGACCCTCATTTTTCGTCCAAGGGTGTCTTTTCATCATTAGAATGCATAGGCAAAAAATTGGCATGGACTCAATTTCATCACTAGAATGATTTTCAGCGTATTTCGTAGTTCAGCCATCGGCCGCGTGGAATTTCGAGGGCGCTACTGAGAAGCGTATATTTTGTACCGTATATTGAGCATTTAGTTTACCGATTATATTGCGTCTCCCTGAATATACACAAAAAGTTTTTTTCAGTTCTCCACGAGCATCATCTTGCGTCCAGAATTTTTCTTATATCAGGACACCGCCTTGATCCTACTGGGGCCTTTTAGGGTGCACGGGTGTGGGGCGCGCGGGGGGCGGGAAGCGAGCCGTTCGTCAGCGCCAGCAGCGCGGTCGCAACGCATATTTTGTTAACCGACTTCCAAAAAAGGAGGCGGTTATGTATTCGGCTGTATAATATTTTATTCTTATTTTGTATGTTAGACGATAATTCAGCCGTCTATGGACCGATTTTCAAAATTCTTTTTTTGATCTAAAGGGTATAACCCCAAAGTCCCGTTTAAAAAAAGTGGTGACCTGATGATGGGATCCATGAGGAATCAAAATTTATATATTTTTTTTTTTAAATAAAATGGATACTTATGGCGATTTCGGCTTTTTCTGAAGTAGTCTAAGCATATTATGCTACCAAAAATTAAGATTTTGCGCCAAGGTATACCCTGGATCCAAAAGTACAGAACAGAACTCCTGACTCCTTATAGATACATGTTTGGGGATTTCAGCGTTGTTTAAAGAACTGCAAGCATATGCTTCCATGGCAATTAAGTGATCATCATTATCACCACCACCATTACACCATACATCATTACATTATGATGATACAAAAGGTACTTCTCCTAGTATTTTTCACCAACACGGTGATCTTTAAACGTTACTCTACCGTCTATGGACTTATATTTTGTAAAATTATTTTGTTGTTGTCATTAACATGGAAACTTGATGATGGGATCCGTGAGGAATCGAGGGAACTCCTCAAAATTTATATAGACATATAATATAGTGATTTAGACTTTTCCTGAAGTAACTTAAGCATATTATGCTACCAAAAAAATAAGATTATACCCTGTATAATAAGAAGGTATTCCCTGGATCCAAAAGAACTGAACAAAACTCCTCAGTCTTTAAAGATACGCGTTTGGAAATTTCGGCATTATTGTTTTAAGAACTGCAAGCATATGCCACTATGTACGTTACAGTAATCATCATCATCATCTTATTTTAAAATAGTGTCTGACCGAAGCTGGTTTTTACGACCGAAACCGAAAACGAATTTCGGCAACGGTCTCAGTTTCGGCCGCAACCGAAACTTCCGTAGGTACAAGGATCATGTTTTGAGAGAAAAATAAAGGAAACGTTAGTTTAATCAGTCAGTCTTTTTAGGGTTCCATAGTATTCAAGGAACCCTTATAGTTTTGCTTCGTCAGTTAGTCCTTCTTTCTGTCTGCCCCTCTAGCTACTGTAATTTTGAACATAAATGGGAGAGATTTGGTAAAGTTATATATTGTGTATAGATCCGTGTTCTACATCATAAAATAATAATAATTTCATATTTTAGAGGGGTGGCTCCTCCATACATGTGAAATAGGCATGAAAAAAATTGTTTCATTCTACTCCATCGTGTGAGATATCGTCGAAAAGATCTAAAATAAAGGCGTGGTTTCATACATAACTTTTTTACAAAGAACCATTTTCGAGTAATCGGCTTCCAAAGTGGTTTTATAATTTGGTCCCCCGCTGGCATTTTTAAACTATAGGAGATAGAAACTGGAAAGTTTGTATGCTGATAGATCATGCTAAAAACCTTTTAGAGAACTTATTTTGAGCGCAATCGGACTACATCTTTTTAAGTAATTCAAAGAAGGCCTATTGCGCGTTGATAGTTACAAAACCCTCCTTAGACATGTCCTAACATGCTTTTGATTTACTGCCGCTTAGTAGTTTATTTATACAAATCTGTGTTGCGAGCAAAACACGAAAAAGCACTAAAATATTTACAATTGTTTATTGTAAACCAGCTATATTATTATGTACAACGGATCTTAAATACTTTAAGCTTAGCCCAATTCACGAAACGACTATCTCGTTATACCTAAATCAAATCGCGAAGTAGGTTACGAGAGTTAGCCTTATTAACTAAGCATGGCTTTCTCATAAATATGAGAAAATAGAATATCGCAAAAGTGTCATTGTCGTGTACGGTCAACGGTGTGACAGTTAAATATGGTCAAACGTTCCATCATTCTAATCTATGAAAAAAATTTCAGGCTTAAATTGAAGTCGTTCTTAAGCGAATTAGGCACAATGCAAGCTAGTCAAACACCTCGTAAGCCTAATAGACTAGTGCTTTTACCTTTGAAAATGGTCAAAAGTGAAAAAAAAAACTTATAGTAGGATGAAACCCATTGGAAAAGGAAGAGAATTTAACAAAAATAAAAGGAAAAAGTATTTTACGGGCAATTTGAGGTCGGGAAGTGTAAGGAAGTGAGTTTTTAAGGATAGAAAACGGTTTATCTCGATTTCTGGCAAAACTACAAGTCCTATGGAAAAAGTCAAATGGCAAATTTCTAGGTACCTAATAGAAAGATCTACACCTTTAAGCACGCCTCGGGTGTGCTCTACTCTCGAAAGGCCGCGTTGTGACAAGTTCACAACATAAATCTGTTGAAATACCCGAAATTCAATAATAAACTTATAGAAAAATTGATGTTTTTACAACTAGGAACTTCAAACATGACTGTAGACTGTTTTGCTTTTTACTTATTTAATTTAATTTATGTAATATAAAATGAAATAATAAAAAAAACTAAAGCTGTCCGTACGTCTGTTTGTTCCATAAATTAAGAAAAATATGGGCAATGAAATGAGTTGAATCTTTATTTAAACGTTTCCGTTTATCCTAAGGATGAGCCCTGTTGCTTGGCATTATTAAATTCTAAATGGTTAAAAATATATTAAGGTGGTTCGTTTCCTATACAAAAATACAATGGACATTAATTAGGTAATTTCATACATTACTACATAAATTTATATGCACATCTATTTATTTTGCAATACAATTGTCGCAAAATATATTTAAAATACTTTATTTCACACAGAAGTCACATTTTTATTGAATTTTCGACAAAAAGTGACTTATGTTACAAATGTCACTTTTTGACGAAAATTCAATAAAAATGTGACTTCTGTGTGAAATAAAGTATTTTAAATATATTTTGCGACAATTGTATTGCAAAATAAATAGATGTGCGTATAAATTTATGTAGTAATAGTATGAAATTACCTAATTAATGTCCATTGTATTTTTGTATTGGAAACGAACCACCTTAATTAACATTTTTTTGATAGAATAACCAGTTTTATTCGTTCCCCGTTCTCTTTTATTATTTTCCCATTTCTCAATACCGCTTGCCGATATTTTTTTATATTGTTTGTTACATATTTGCTACATTATATTGTTCATTTAATGCATATTATATATTTTATGTGCAACGGATGCAAGAAAAAAAAACGTAAATAAATATATAAAAAATGACAAAACACTAAGAAATATTTATTGTAGTCACCATACCTTGTTTTATTGTAAAATCATCAAAATACGGTATTAATGGGGGCAAGAGGGGTCACATGCTGATGTATCATACTCGTAATGCATACATAAATTATTTTGTACTAGATGATAATGATAGAGATGTAAAAAAAATATCAATATTCCAAATAAACTGTTTATAATTTAGTGTAATATAATATTATTGGCTCTATTTAAGGATATGTATTGACGCTGTGGTAGATCAGTCATTGTTTAAGCGATGATTTTTCATCTTACGGTTTCCTGATTATAGTATAAAACGCGTGTGAGGCGTGCAAACTTTATATTTATATTTTTTTCACATAACCTAGACCCGCCTAGCCTCAATTCTTATTGAAGCTAGGCACAAAATATTTTAGTAGAAGATATCTACAAAATATTGTAGATGTCTTCATCTACAATATTTTGTGTAAGTTGTCCAATCGTCTTTAAATTATATCCATAGATGCTTATTTATTGCTATTTTAAGATAGCTTAAATACATAAGTGACCTACGGATAATTTTAGCCCATCAAAAGGTATTTCAGAGAGAAGTGGGGAACGGGCTAAGCGGGTCTGGGCCTTACTACCTGTTCTTTTCTTTGCATTTTTTTGAGAACTTTTACTGTGGTAATGTAATTTTTCTTACATTATCAGAAAAGAGAGATTTCAACGAATAAAAAGCCCACCGACTTTAAAATAAAAAAAAAATATATTTTGACGTGAGAGTTTTCGACTGAAAATTAGGGTTAATTTTTTGATATTAGGTGAAAAAATAAATATTTTAAATAAAAAAAATTACAATATATTTGAAACACACGGATACGTTTTCACCAAATGTCGTGAATTTTTTTGTAATAACATAAATATAAAAAAAGAACAAACACTTGGTTAGTTGAATTTTTCACATAAATTATGAAGTTATGTGAAAAAACTGTAAATAAGTACAAACGTTGTAGATCTTTTTATCACCTATAATTACTTTGCTATTTTACTTTTTTCCATAGGACTCGTAGTTTTGCCGAAAATCGAGATAAGCCGTTTTTTACCCCTTGTAACTCACCCCCTTACACTTCCCAACCTCAAATCGCCCGTAATTTATTTTTTCCTTATTATTTGTTATATTTTTTTCCTTTTCCAGTGGGTTTCATCCTACTATACTTTTTTTTGTTTCAAAAATTATCGGCATTGGTCTACAATAGCTATTTCAAAATGACGTTTAGACAATGCGCGAGTTAGTGTTTTTTTATGTATACCAACTGTAAATGTGTAAAATCAAATACTTACTTTTATTATTTTTACCCCATCTCAAGTAAATGCAACGGAGTTAAATAAATCATGTCCTGTAACAAAACCTTATAAAATGTCATCGTCGCGTCGCGCGTCGCTTAGTTGGAATTTAAAAAAGCGTCGAACATTACCGATCACAGCCCGAGAACTCCATGCACATGCAGAATGTAGTTTCGGTTTCGGTCGTAGTTTCGGCAAAACCAAAACTAAACCGAGACACGTTTTTTTGCTGAAACTCGACCGAAACCGAAACCGAACACTCGGTCGGACACTAATTTATAATACCTAATGGAAGCTTGGCGTGTATTCGATAATTACAAACGTCACAAAAAATTGTAAAATTATTATTTTTAAACAAAAATTAAACAAACTTCCAAAGTAATCATACACAAAAAAATTATGAAGTCGGTCGTCAGTCGGGTTGTTTTTATTTTTTTAAATTAGTTATTTTATTTTAGATTTTTTAAATTTAACCAAAACACACTTGGTCGATTTAAATCAAAAAGACGACTATTTAACATACATACATACATACATACATACAAGATACGCGCGAAAAACATAACCCTTCTTACAAAAATACAAAAACAGTAATCGGAATCACAATCTCATAAAAGATTGAAGGGTGTAGCTTTATCTGCATAATGTTGGTGATATATGTAGGGCATTATACGGAATTGATTTGAACAAATTGATGGGAGGTAAGAGCATCCATGCAGTGTATAGAAGTATACGGATATATACTATGTGCTGGATAGCTTTGGTGGTGAACGGAAGTACTAGCATCCATGCAGTGTATAGAAGTATACAGATATATACTGTGTGCTGGATAGCTTTGGTGGTGAACGGAAGTAGTAAATGACCAGGAAATTTCCAAAACTGAATATTAATATTTCATAAAATGACGGGATACCACGTCGACTCTTGAGATCATACAGATAAAAACTACACATATACGCATTAATAACAAGTAAAATCTTGCCACATACAGTGGACGCTACAGGGTGGCGGTTTGTAAGGACGCAAGAAGTCTTCGTCGATTTAAATATATATATATATATATATATATATATATATATATATATATATATATATATATATATATATATATATATATATATATATATATATATATATATAATATATCCATTCATCCTTACAAACCATCACATTTATAATAATAGTATCTAGTAGTAAGAAACTTTAGTGACTCTATTTGATTTGGTAATCCAGGTGTAATTACGTTTATAAATGTGAAAGTTTGTGAGGATGGATGGATATATGGATGGATGGATGGATGTCTGTTACTCTTTCACGCAAAAATTACTAAAAAGATTTCGATGAAATTAGGTATTGTAGTAGTTTAGGCCCTGGATCAAAACACAGGTTACTTTTTACCCTGGGAAAGTACAGGTGTTTCTTTGGGATACTGTAGATTTCCCAATGTCCTTTGTTGATAGAAAATAGAAAGATCCTTCTATTGGAAGTATATAAGTACCTAATAACAAGTTCTTACTTCATTGTTTTAAGCACTATTTGTCGCGGTGCACTTTTCTTTTTCCCGACGTTTCGGCTACTTTCCAGCAGCCGTGGTCACGGGAAGACTGAGGTGTCAGTTGTCCTATATTTTGTTGAAGTTGTTCAAACTACCGGAAGATTCTTCAATTATTATTATTTGTATTCCGATCCAGGCAAAACATACTGACAGTATCTTGAGGCCGCGATGTTTTGGACTTAAATTTTATTTCATTTATCACTACTAGATCCTAACTAGATGGCAGCACCCAGCCTTCAACTTCAAAATAAGCCAAATCGGTCCAGCCGTTCTCGAGTTTTGGGTCCCTTGGAAACGGGATAAAATTATCCTATGTCCTTATTCTGGTTGTACGATACCTACACTCCAATTTTCAGTCAAATCTGTTTAGCCGTTCTTTAGTTCTAATAGTGTTACTAACACGACTTTCTTTTATATATAAAGATATGATTATGATCGAAAAAAAGTGAGGATGTGTGGATTTGCAGAATTAGTTTTATTACACACATACTATTTACACTCTCACGCATAAACAAAACGGATTGATTTTTATTATTTATCTTATTGTGAAACTACGCATGTTTTGTTATTTTTTTGTTTTATTGTATGTGGTAGTGTAGTACTTAAAAAAGTGGAATAAATGCTTATTTAATTTTAAATTTAATTGAAATGAAAGGCTATCAAATCCTGCAATTATTTACATTTTAGGTATATAATTTTAGGGATATGCATATTTTAGGATTTTTTGGACAAGAAGTGACGTTCCTTTAAAAAGCTATTTGTTACTGAATTCCATGAAATCATCACCACCAATTAGGACATTTTCAGCGATTATAGAAGGAAATAAAAAAATAGGCTTTTCACACGATCGAATCGTAATTACGATGTGACGATAGTGTAATTAAATATCCATTTGTAAAAGTTCCTCAATTAAAATGTGTATTTAAATAAACCTTAAATTAACTGAGAATTTAGTCCATACAAAATTACACATCCAAGATGTAAGGTAAGAATATACCCAGATAATGTTATACCTTGTTATGTTTATCGTACGAAAAGTAAGGTAAAGGTTTAATATAGTTTTTGCCGTAATAGTCACATTTATAATTTTAGTCACTACGAATCGAAAAATCAATTTCTTTACAGGTTGCCATCTCATTTTCATTCATTAAAATAGAGCAAGACGGAGAATTCAAAATAATGGCCGGCTCAAATGTAAAGACATTTGTAAAGCACAAACTCATAATTTCATAGGTTCAATTGTCTCTAGATATTGCTCGTAACATATTTTAAGATACTTGTTACATTATTACAATGACATAAGATAAGATGGTGTTGGTGTTTGAAAATATACAAGAACAGATGATACCTCAGTTCAACAACATATTATGTAATTGCTCCCATGGCTACTGCTGGTAATTCAGTGAGTATTATATAAGAAAGTTCAGCTAACAAGCGCACGGTGGTCGGAGCGAACACGGCTCGGCTCGGAAGTCTTACAACCTAGCACTCACCACAGTTAGGGGCATGGGCGCGGCGCAACGTCGGCGCGCTCCTCCGACTAAATGAATCCGTTACCGAATATCCCTTTTACTATCTTCATATCCTCAGTTTTAACACCGTTCATTTAGCTAAAGCGGAGCTACCGAAACCCTCCGAGATGGTGCGCGGACGGACCGTCAGCCCGTGCGAGTCACACGAGCGGAATCCAAACACTGGCCGACATGTCAAATCCTAGCCCGTGTCGCTACATCGTGGACCGCACGAGACTCGACTATTGACCGAATCTTATTCACAATACGCTCAATTTATGTAATGTATTTGGCACAGGCGAGCACACGAAACAGGTTCGACCGGGTCGGGCTCGCGCCTGACGCGGCGGCTGGCGGCCGGCGGGCTCCGCTGTCTCGGCGACGGCGCCGCGCGGGCCTGCTACCACCGGACCGTCCGGGTTAGTATTTTACATACACGAACGGTAGCGACCAGAAACAAAAGACGGCGACGGCGGGGCGCGGGCGGAGAGCGCTCGCCGCAGGAGCGACGCGCGGCGCCATCTAGCGGGCACCGACGTCGCTGCCACCGCTCCCGGCGGGCTGCGGGCGATCGACCGTGCGCCGCGCGGGCCGTACACTATCACTGCGCTAGATCGCGGGTCGTACCGTGGTCAGAGCGTGGCTGCGTGTGGTGTTGGCGGTCGGGTGGGCCATGCTGTCAGGCGGCGCGGAATGTGCGCGGGCCGGGCATGGCGGGCTGCTGCTCGACACTGCGGTGCGGGCGTCCGCGGCGCGCGCTGCACGCCACTGGCGCCCGCCCCGCGCCCCCGCCCGGTGCGCGCGCACGCCGCCGCTGCACCGCGTGCACCGGCCGCGCGACCGGCCGTCGCCCACACAACAACACATGTATATCGATTGTCCACTCGTCTCGATCCTCGGCCTGCATTCTTATAGCCTGCCCCATTCACTATACTTTTATTCCAAGTCGAACGTAAACAATATACATGACGACGTCACGGTACACCGCGATAAATGTCAGGAGCGACTACATACAAACATCAGTTCGTAATCAAAGCTATTCCTATTATAATTAAGTAAGTTTTATAGAGTGTCAATTACCTATTACCTTACTAACTTATTTGCAATGTTTATAACAGGTACTCGTAAATACCACCAGTATTGTGGCCATCTATTTTATAAACTACTATTTTTTGCTCGCGGCTCCGCCGTAAATACAGAATCCCACGGGAACTCTATACTTTTACAGGATTAATAGTAGGTTGTGTTAATCCAGAGCTTAAGCTGCTACCATACCAAATTTCATCAAAATCCGTTCAGAAGTTTTTGCGTGGAAGAGTAACAAACATCCATCCATCCATCCATATGTATAGATGGATGGATGGATGTATATTCGTCCTCACAAACTTTCAAATTTATAATAATAGTAGGACTTATAGCAAATATAAGTTAAAAGATGCATAAACTATAAAGCAATAGATGATTGAATATTTTTCTTTTAATTCGAGGTTTTTGTTTTTTTTTTTTGCTATTTTATTAAATCAAAGTCATCGACAATCGGCCAATTATGGTCAAATATGAATCAAGCATTCTGTACAAGTAAAAAAAATAATTACGTTTGTTTCCAAATAGTTTTGACCGTCAAAGAAAGAGCCACTCCAAAGAGCAGACTTTTCTGAAGTCCTCGTCTCGCTACTAGTTCCTAAATTAAATACTGTTTTATACTTTAATCTAGACAATATTATATTTATATAACCAGTTTCCAGAAAACGGCTACAAGTAATACCATGAAATATATGCAGGGAAATTTGGGAGATAAAAATCGATCCAGCTAGGCCTGGCTGGAAATCTGGGCATTTTTAAGCTGTTTTATGTTTTTATTTCACCATATCAAATCAAATCAAAAAAGTTTTATTTCCTATATGGGTTACAAAGTAACGCTTAAAGAACTGCCCCTACTGGATGCCTACCACCGGTTGGGGAACTAACCCGGCGAGAAGAACCGCTGTAAGAAACTCGCACGGGGCCATCTTTTAGCAAAAAGATGGAAAATTGTTCTTTTAAAAAATGAAGATGTTTACAATGTGAAAACTTAGGTCTATATAATATTGATACATATAGTACATAGAAGCAGCCTTGCAGGTGGCCATCCTATTCCCAAGGTGTGCGATCGTCAATAAAATCATTGACCTAATAATAGGCTTTTGCACACAAACGTTCTATAACTACTTACCGTGCAACAATCCTATGAAATTAAAATGGATTGCAATTTTAATGTCTCGCTAAAACTCGAGAATGACTGGACCAATATGGCTAATTTTTGATCTTAAAATAATCGCTCAAGGAAGATTTAAATTGTGAAAAATGTTGGAAAATTTGCGCTGAAAATATTAACCCTATATTTATGCTAGTATATCTAATTTCGACTCTATTATGTCACTCCGATTGTTAGTTTGATTATGATACGATCTTTAGCTTTGCTCGAAAATTCGAAATGTTGTGAGTTTGAATCCCGATCGGATGAATATTTTTGTGATTTTTTTTTATCACATGTCCGATCCAAGCTCGGTTGCCGTACATACATTAATATTGAAACCTAACATTATTATATTAAATGACTCGAGTGCAGTTAATAGTGTAGTACACCCGGCTGGCTGGGGGCCAACGTCGGACATGTTACTGAACACTAAATAACAACAACTATTTTCTAATTACTTGTTCTTAAAATATCCTATTTGCTTATGTCCGTGGTCGTAGAATAAATTACTAGGATTCAAGTAATATTAAGTTTATACAACTGCTTAATTAATATTAGTGAATAGTAGAAATAGTAGTAAAGACTACTACTACAAGGTTAAAATAGAATAAACTTACGGGAATAACAAAACGATACAATACAAATATTCCTCAACTAAGATAAACAAAATTATATTAAAAATATTGTTTTTTACATTTACTGCAATTATGAAACGATACAAAAATATATTTTTGTATTAGAAAGAAATCTACATCGCATCGTAGTGCTTCTACATCGTAACTTTATTTCTACGAGACATTGTAACCCATATAGGTAGTATTGTAGCGTTTCTACGTTACATGTTAGACCTTCTACGACGCATCGTAGCGCTTCTACGTAACATCGTAGCCCTTCTACGTTACAACATAGTACTTCTACGTTACATTGTAGCACTTCTACGTGGCATCGTAGCACATCTACGTCGCTACGTAGTGCTTCTACGTCGTGTCTTTCTATGTTTGATAAGTTTGTAATAAATTTCATAAGTTGCATAATCACTTTTTAAGACAGATTTTTAATGTCTGTATATAAACTGACAACCCAAAAATGTCTCTATCTCTACTGACCGACAAAGGAAGAAAGAGAGGTGAAGTGTATGTAAGGTTGTTTTAATTACTGAGATTATAAATAAGTATTTTCATGCTTATTTCATAGTTATTTATTAATATACAATATACCAGTATATATGCCAAAACGGATACATTTTTTTACTTCTTATGATACGAAGACCTTTAAAGCCTGAACAAAAACAAAGGGTAAAGTTTGGCGAAGTAAAGACGAGCGGTGGGCGGAGCTGTTATGATAAATGCTCCGGCGACAGATAGGTCACTTCGTACTTAGCACGCCTACGTCTATGTCCTGAGATGTCTATAATTGTTAAACTATCTTCTAACTTACCTCTGTTACAGTATGTGTAACCATACTCCTCCGAAACAGCTTGACCGATTTTTATAAAGTTTGTAAAATTGTTCGGTATGTATGAGAATAGGTCTTAAAGTATTTTTATACCAATGTGTGATAATATAGATGGCAGAATGTTTATTGGGTCAGCTTGTTATCTTATATACGAGTAAATATCATCGTTACAAATGTTTGTCGACACGTCTTTATGTATTTAGCACTAAGTACCCTATAATATATACTCAGAACGGAAAAAAAGAAAGGTCTATATCCTAGGACGACTATAGTGAGACTAAATTAAGCACAGAAGTAAAGAATAACATTGGGGATATGACAGATGTGAAAGTAAGTTTAATTGTTATTGGCTTAAGGTCAATAACACCGACCCCCCGATGGTTGCACGCCTTGTCGTGGCGGTGGCTTAGTAACCGTGGACTGGTCACCCACGGTGAAGCTACGAGGCAACCGGGGCCGGCCTGTTTGCCGCCGGCTGGCCCGAGGAGGGCGCTCTCAGCGGGCTGAACATGCCCGCAGAGGATGCGCGTGGAGGTGGGACCGCAGAAGAAGAGGAGTGCCGGTATTACGGTGCGCCGTTCTCCCTATCTTCTGCGGCCGTGGAGGGATCGGAGGGGGAGAGGCGTGATGGTATTACGGTACGCCACTCTCCCTACCCCCTGCGAGCTGGCGGGGCCGTTCCGTCGAAACGGCGTTGGTGGGGCCGCAGAGGAAGAGGCATGTCGGTATTGCGGTGCGCCGCTTGCTCTATCCTCTGCGACCGAGGTGTGGTCGGTGGCAGAACCACAGACCTGATCTGCCACCGGGTACCAGTTTATCTGGTACCCATGGCCTCCTAGTAGCAGACTCAGGGCGAGTACAGTACTGGTGGAGGCCGAGGAGGAAGCGCACCTAATACCATCTGGTGCGCCCATCGTGGAGGGCCTTCGGGCTTTAATGATGGAGCCGCTTGTAGGCGGCTGCCGCCGGCGGGGTCGCGGATGTGTGTATCGTTCCCGTGGCCCCGTCAGAGGGCGGTGAGGAGGAAGATGGGGGGGTTTTTAGTTGGGTATACCATGAGTCCCACATCACCACTTGGGTGCCCCCTGCGCCTGGGTGGTATGCGTAAAGCATTTTCCCCCCCAGAAAAAAAAATGAAACGATACGTGACACGGCGTTGCATTTTTGAGATAGCTATTCAAAATTGAACTTTATTCATTACACAAAAGGATACACGTTTCATCGTAAGAGTTCGAATGTCAGGTTGCACCGCACATGTGCAGTGTATGACTGATGTCATATGTATCTTTCTACATACATACATACATATAATCATGCCTTTTTCCCGTAAAGGGGTAGGCAGAGACCACTTTTTGCCACTTGCTACGATCCTTACATACTCGTTTCGCTTCGCTCACTTTCATTCTTACCATCCATTCCTCCTCTTACATTCACGTAGCGAAGCGGCTCTCCATGGTCCGCTTTTCACCTCCGCGAGAAACGAGACGTGATGGGTGGTGAACCACATCGCCGCCATTTTGGATAATTAAATTATATGATTATCCATTGCATTTCCACGGATTGGTGGAGAGGGTAGGAATAGGGAAAGGGAAGGATAGGTGGTGTGGAAAGGAAGATTGGTAAGTTAGAGTGGGAAATAGGAAATGTAGGATATTACCGCCCAGGAGGGCAGGGGATAGGACAGTAATAGCTAGGGAAGCCGGGGTCGCGTACCGTATACTATACCACAACTACCGGACAGGTAAGTTGGGATGAGTATCCCATGACATTCTTATGTATCTTTATATGCAGTGAATACAGTTAAATTTTGAATAGCTTTCTTTAAAACGCGTAGCGTCGCGTATCGTTGCAGTGTGAACTGACCTTTACTAGTTTTAGTGACTTTGAGGTCAATGACATATTGCTATTAGAGTATTTAATTACACATTATTTTAAGTGTGTTGTCAATCAATAAAAAATATATTATAATGACTTATTTAATACGAGTGCAGTGTACTCTATTTATTAAGAAAATTAGGGTGACATACCCAATTGCTAGCACTGCCCAATTGCTAGTACCAAATTGTCGCGACCCGAACAAATAGTAGAATATAAGCTTCTCGCTAATTAATTCTTGTTTCCACTTAATAAAAACAAAAATTTAATGTTGTTAAACAAAAATTTATTGTTGTTTATAAATTGGTGCTTTCACCCTATAATTATTATTATGTTAATAATGTACCTACCTACTAACAGACGTGATGTAAAATCCTATTAAATACTTTCTTAATTATCAGTCTCCCGTGTGCTATTACTAAGTGGGCGACCAACCCACTCACTGCCATAGAAAATACAAGATAAAGCATAATTTATTAAGTTCGTAAAAGGAAAATTCGACGACTAATGTGAGAGACGAGATCATCGCTTTAAGTGGGCGCGAGCCAACCATCTGCTTTATTCCATCCACCCACAGAGTCAAAAAGCTTTAAATATGTTCAAACCAAGCTTTTGTTTGCAACATCGTTTACGTGGACTTTAGTTAAGTCAAAGACCAGAATGCTAAGTGTGAGTTTTTCTATCCACATTCGATCGTGAACACGTTTAGCGTTTACTAGGAATCTGTACGTAATTTGTACAGCGCCACCTAGTTGTCACGTTAACAAACTAGCTTCAATCACATACAAATTCCTAGTAAACGCCAAACGTGGTCACGATTGAATGCGAATAGAAAAACTCACACTTAGCACTCAGATCGTCGTGCGACTTTTAATGAATATATTAAGTATGTATATGAGACTGGCGTTTTTCTGTCTTAACTGTGAAGTGGAATAAGTAACTACCTAAATAAACCTACCGATTCTGTACCAATAACTACACCTATGACTATGACCTATACTTCTACTCCTACTAGCTACACTTACAAATTACATATTAACATACTGCCTACATTTACAACTACCTACACCAATCTACACCAACACCTACAATATACAAGGCAATGTGTGAGTTATTGACCACTGAGGGTTAGAGTACTATTATCGCTATTAAACAATGGGGTTAATGTTCAAAGGGTTAAAATTGAGGGTTAGACATGTATTTTTATTTCCAAAATATAAATTAATATAAAAATGCTTTAAACTGTCATGGGCCATCCTTTTGGTGTAGGGTTATGAAAAATAGAAACACAAATGCAAAATTTAAAAAAAAAAAAATTTTGGAGGAGTTCTGTTGCTGTAACAAGATAACTTTTTATATAAGATTTAAGGGCGTAATATTATAATAGAAAATATGATTGACTATACAAAATATTAAAGTACGTCTTGTATACGTCACCGTAAAACTGTAAAAACTGTAAAGGCTCTCCATGGTCCGCTTTTCGCCTCCGCGAGAAACAAGACATGATGGGTGGCGAACCACATCATCGCCATTTTGGATAATTAAATTATATGTATGATTATCCATTTCATTCCCACGGATTGGCGAAGAGGGTAGGAATAGGGAAAGGCAAGGATAGCTGGTGCGGAAGGGATAATTGGTAAGTTAGAGTGGGAAACAGGAAATGTAGGATATTACCGCCCAGGAGGGCAAGGGATAGGACAGTAATAGCTAGGGAAGCCGGGGTCGCATACCCGTATACTATACCACAATAACAGGACAGGTAAGTTGGGATGAGTAACCCATGACTATGCATAATAATACTATGTATATTATTAAAGAACCATGTAGCATAGTCGTGTCCAGTCGCGTATGGTATGAAATGATCATTACTTGTATAACAGTAAAATACAATGTAAAATTCACAGCAGTATTACAATGATTTTCAAGCTACTATACTATGACTATGTCTAGGAAGTGCGAAATCATACGCACGTAAGGCCAACGCGCGAGTCGAGGTACCTACTAGGCCCCCATACGTTGCGTCCAGAAGCTACGTGCGTATTTTTTTACTAACGCGTCGTACTAGATTATATGACATTTTGTTTAGAAGCTCTAAGCATTACGCACGTAGGTTTACGTGCGTGATTCGCCTGTCTGGACAAAATCTTAAATAACAGTAAAATTTAAAATGAAAAACTAAAATCGCATTGTATTCTCGTACCAAAAAGAATACCTGATTTAGTTACGCTCTGATAATGTAAAATGGCTGAACAAAAATTTGTGTCCAGCGTTCCAGCTATATATTTGTACGTGAAGACAAGCAAAGTTGTGTAAAGAGAGACGTACAGTAAGAAACTTAATTAACATAGATACAATACCTTAAAAAATCATGCTTATCATCATTGGTAATAATTTTAAAATATTAAAGTATGGGTGAATATAATAATATTTTAATTTAGTAGTTATTTTGACCTATTAAGTACAAGAAAGACAGAGCAAATAATATCGAATGCATATAACATAATAATATTCTATACACATCATCATCATCAATCATCCATCGTATTTAAACAATAATCCATCAAGTTCTTTACACTTCAATTCAATTCAATTCAATTCAATTCAATTCAATTCAATTCATTTATTCACATGAAACATGGTACAATATAGTTGTTATTACAAAAAATTTGGTTCCAAAATGTTTCGTCAATTGACATGCAAATATTAGTAAAAAAAACAGATATGATAGTAGATATTCTAGATTAATGGATGTCAACTCTTGTACATTAAAATAATTCATTTTCTAGCTGAGATAAATCCTTTAGACCACCACATTTAAAATAAGTAAATTGGTTTCAAATATAAAATAAAATTTAAAATTACTAACGAATACATTAAAATCCAGTGTCAATCAATTAAAATAATTAAGATAAGTCATAATATATACCAATTGAATATTAATACCAGTTACTGTCACTTATTAAAAATAAATATGTAAATATATGACAGCTTTTATATATCCACTAACTACGGCTACAATTATACCTAGGTACATGCTAATTACGTCATCAAAATCATAAATCATTACTAATGTCAAAGTCATAATTTAAGATATATTTAAAGTCTCAGTCAATTAAATAATTCATTACATAGGTACTTAAACATATTTAGCAATATTTACTTTTCTAGTAAAAATTGCACAATCTTTGATTGACTCTCCATCTTTACTGTCAAAAATTAACATACGCGTTCCTTATAAACTATCACACATGCGATATCGACCGATTCTCTCCACGGTTACTCACTCATCTAATTACCGACAAAATTCGTTTTTTATTCGATCTATTAATTCATTCAACCGCTCTCTTAATCAGTCGGCAGATAGCTCCGCACTCGATCTCTTTACCTCATCACCTAACATTTTTAGAAACACTCTTTCCAAGAACTGGTATTCTAAAACCGATCACAGTTATCTGTAATTTAAGTAGTTTATAGCATTAATAATTTTGTTTAAGTGTAACCTATATGCGAAAACAATGTAATTGTGTATTTTTTTAGCAATGTAGATTTTTATAGTGTCACTTAATTACCGTTTTGTTTTCCTGTAAAATAAAATAAAATAAAATATAAAATTAATTATTGGATGTCAAAAGTATAATTGTAGGTATGTCTAGTAAAGCAATTCATTTAAAATAAATAAGTAGGAATATTAATTAAAAATTATATTAAAATGTTGTGCATTATTATTATGTCAGAGAAATTCATTTATAGAGTAATAACATTTGTTTACTAACCAATAATTGTAAAGCTTGCAGTGTTTTAAAGATGATCATTACTCAAGCTTTTAGAAACTTCGTAGTACCTACTTTAAAAATGCTAAGAAAAGTATATTTTAAATTAAAATCTATTTGTGTACGTGTAAGGCCGCTGCCGAGGGGTAGGTGCCATAATCACCGCTTCACAGGAGTGCAGTTTCAAGCGACAAGTCTTTGTCCAGAAAGCGTAATCGTACGCACAAGGATGACGCGAGGTACTAGGTCCCAACATTGCGTCCAAAAACTAGGCACGATTTTTTTACTAACGCGCGTATCGTTCATCACAATACCAGTAAGACCAGTGCAAATAGGTTTTGAAACAAAATAAAGTTTTTAGTATTTTATGTTTATTGTACCAGTTATTTTCTTTGCACTTTCTGAGAACATTTGCTATAGTAATGTATATTTTTTTTACATTATCATAAAGAATAGATTTCAACGAACAAAAAGCCCACCGACTTTTTAAAAAAAGCTGACATTTTGATGCGAGAATTTTCGATTCAAAATTAGAGTTAATTTTTTGATATTAAGACAAAATAAGGTGAAAAAATAAATATTTTAAACCAAAATTACAGTGTATTCAGGACATAAAAAGATAAGTTTTCACCAAATTTCGTGAAAAAATTATTAATTTTGTAGAAGATAAAAATAAAAAACCAAAAACTTGGTTATTTGAATTTTTCACATAAATTTTGAGGTTATGTGAAAAGAGTGTAAATACAAAAGTTGTAGATCTTTTTATTACCTGAACTTTGCCATTTGAATTTTTTCATAGGACTTGTAGTTTTACAGAAATCGAGATAAACAGTTTCCTTAAAAACCTCACTTCCCGACCTCAAATCGCCCGTAAATTATTTTTCCTTTTATTTTTGTAATATTCTCTTCCTTTTCCAATGGGTTTCATCCTACTATAAATTTATTTTACTTTTGACCATTTTTAGAGGTAAAAGCACTAGTCTAGTAGGCCGTCAGACATTTTGTCTTGAAGCTCTACGCATACGCATGTACTAAGTCTATGGCGACCGCGTGCGCGTCTCGCTGTTCACTGATGCCGCGCCGTTCGCCGCATTCTTATCGCTACATTGTGGTTACGATGTAGTTCATACGTAATTGCAGCTTGACTACTGAAAGTAGATGATGATATAGGTTAAATGCTAGATAAAGTGCAAAATATACTAAGGACCTTCCCACATAACCACACTACACGCGACTAAATGTGATCGAGCTGTAGCTTCTTAACGTTGCGTTATGGTTGCGATGTGGTTTACACGTAACCATAGTCTGTGTGGTGTGGTCTTGGTACATGTGGACGGTCTCTTAGCATATTTTTCACCTTTGAGCATAAATGCAATGTACATAATAATATAATGCTTGCGTGTTCTCTATAATAACATTTTCAGATCTCTCATCTCCCTCGATACTGTAGTGCATCGGGGATGTTTGCCGATGCAAGAGTAGATGACTTTTACGCGGTAATGCGAAAGAAAGTAGTGTCAGTAGTACACCGAGTGCGGGGGAGTCGGAACAGTGTCCTGAGAATGATAGGAGACAGAACAGACACCGCTCTCTGAACTGCATGTAGCGAGATAAGGAGCGTGATAATTATTTAAATAAGTATTGTTTTCCCCCCTCTAATAATTGTTAATTAAATATTAATCACTAATTATTTTATCTGGATGTAATGGACTATGTCTATGTCTGAAAATATTTTTTATTTTTTATTTAATACCAGATGTTGCCCGCGACTTCGTGCGCGCAAAAGGAAATCCTTCAGGAACCGCACATATTTTCACAGTAAAAAGTATCCTATGTCCTTCCCCGTGGTCTATTCTATATCTGTACCAAATTTCATCAAAATCGGTCCAGTAGCTTCGAAGCCTATTCAATGCAAAGAAACAAACAAACAAACTTTTCCTCTTTATAATTAATTATTTTATAATATTAGATCAGCTTTCGGTGTACGACGATCCTAAACAACGTTTCAAAACATAACTAGCGGAGTGCATACAAAGAAAATATTCGCGGGGCAGCTGCAACAGTAGCCTTTACTGTCGTTAATAGGTTACTTGTCATTACGTGATCTCATCGCTTATTTATTTATCGAGAAATATGCGAGTGAACTTTCCTTTACCTTTTTTTTTAGAATTCGCAGACAAAGACTTTGTTATGCCCGCTACAGACCATAACGATAAACTACATTCTTCGGTGACAGTAGACATATTTAGTACCTACTCCATCCGCGTAAATAGAGTATCCCACGGGAGCACAGTACTTTTTCGAGAAAAAAAGGACGTTATGTTTTAATCGAGAGGAGCAATTCTGCTAAATAAAACCTGTAACAATCAAGTCCCGACACGATAAAAATCTCAAACGGTGTTTTCATGAACGTTAAACCAACATGAAATGCGCTCGATTGGTCAAAACGTCATAAAATCTGTTCATGGTAACGTGTTGCTTCACGTTCAAAGTAAAATGAAAGTCTTCTTTAAATACAAGAACTTCGGTTCAGAGGGGCAATTCTGCTAAATAAAACCTTAATACAATTACAATCAAGTCCCGATACGCTTATACTCCCAAACGATGTTTTTATGAACGTTAAACCAACGTGAAACGCGCTCTGATTGGTCGAAACGTTATAAAATCCGTTCACGGTAACATGTCACTACATTTACAAAACTAATGAAGTAAAATAAAGGTCTACTTAAATACGAGAATTGAGGTTCTGAGCTCAAGCATTACCAAATTTCATTAAATAAATAATAAATAAATAACTTTTATTTCAGGCTGCATAGGCCCATATTATAAATACCTTACAGACTAACATACATATTATATACTTATAAACTACACTTTCACACGTGATGGCGGCGACGTGATGCGCGCTTCGTTCCGGAGTCTCCCCCGGAATCTCCGGTAGACCACACCCGCTGGCCAGAAATCCTCCACCTCGAAGGTCGACAGTAGATGCGTCGGTACTCTCACCACAAAGGAACTGAAGTTGACCTTGTGGCGAGACTCCAGACGCTCGACCCTTAAGGCGAGGGACGTCTTTTTACGGATGTAGTCTACGACATCTTCAACCTCCATGGACCAGTGCAGGCGGGAGACATAGAGCGGCGTCGCGGGTACTTCACACTGCAGTCGCAGCTCGGGCTCGTAGGGTGCGGTGCCGCGGTGGTTGCGGACGGCGGGCTTCTTCTTCTTTTTCCTCTCCACCAGTATGAAGCCCTCCTCATCGCACCCCCTGCTCTGGTCCTTGCCAGGTTGAAGAGGCTTAGCCTTGCAGCTCTCCGTAGCCTTACGGCTTTCTTTCATTTCATTAAAATCCGTTCAGTAGTTTTTGCGGTAAAGAGTAACAAACATCCATCAATCCATCCATCCTCACAGATTTTCTCATTTATAGTATAGGTATAGGATTTGTGCGTGCGCTGATTAAGGTCCAGTATGAAGATGTGTACCACATGCGATGAATTGTATGTATTATTGGTTTGACTCATTTTAATTCGATGCTATATTATAGCCTATGGACAAACAAGTGTCCTCATATACTAGATAATCTGATGCAGAATTCAACTTATATTGCTTTCACTCCCTATTTTAAAATATAAATTTTAGCACCAAAAGGCCTACAAAGTGCATATTATGGTGGTGGCACGATAAAGCTATTTATCCAAAATTTTACAATTCTATCCTAAAATATATAGATTTTCAAAATATGACTGCCTATGTGACGACTCACTGGTTAGAGCATTGGCGCTTAAGCCAGAGGTCGCGAGTTCAAATCCCGCAGAGGAATAATCTTAGATATTATTATATTATGTTTAATTTTATTTTTAAGTAATAAATACACTTCCTGCTGTCTGATCCCCGTCACACAAGTTCTTCGGATATCTACCACGGGGCCAAATTTACGTGATATGAAGCGTATTAGATATTTATTATATTATTCGTACGATTTTACTATGAGACTCGTAGCTCTACATATTCTGAGAACATTATTCCAAATTATTACGCAACGAGAACGACGTAGCAAAATAAAAAGACTGCAGACTCATCAGCGAACTTAGAAATAATAATAATAATATCTATGGACGTTCCATACGTTCCATACGTACATAACAGAGTGTAATGCACTACTTTACCAACTCTGCAATCTTAAATTTCAAGATTTAACAAACACACTTAAAAATTTCAAGTTTCAAAGTGTCTTTAAAGTTAAAACAAAAAAGTTTCGAAGAATTTTGGGCCCCATTTTTTGAACTTTCATAAACATTTGTCATCGGTGGTAATGGCAGATTAATTGGTTTCATTTTCTTAATTAAAGCGTAACCGTTAATTATATAATGTCTTTAAAAAAATTATAAATTATAATTTATTATAGGAAAATAATTATTTTCGTAAAATAATAAATTTCATGAAAATTTAAGTATGGTGTTGAAGAGTATATCGTTTATGAACCTATCAGAACACCAACAACATCCTAATTCGTCCTATAATTTATACTTAAACTTTGAATCCTGAAATTAAAAATCGATTAACCATTCTAAAAAGTCATTACCAATAAAAACCGAGCCCCAATTACAGAGTTCAAGTGTAATACAATGGAAGCATGGCTGCAGTAGCGTGACCCAGTAACGGGTCTCGGGGCAACGACCGCACGACCCGCGACCCGCCCGCGGGTCACCCACGGACCCAGAAACGGGACTTGGGACTTGGTAATCTGCTGTTCCTCGATGCTACGGATTCAACTCCCGTAAACACGAGTTTTTACGGGCTCTTCTGTTGACATTCTCGATCGTGTAACTTGTTCCTCGCTTTTATTTCTACGCGGAATGAGGACTGTCTAATGTTCGCCTTTGTCAACTTCCTTTCTTTTGTCCCATGATTTCATGAAATAACCGAAAGATAGGAAATTTATCGGATAAGTATATTAAAAATATTATAATCAAATATAAAAATAAACACATACATCGCTATACTAATATTATAAAGAGTAAAGATTTGTTTGTATGTTTTTTTTTGTTTGCATGCTCCGAAAGTACTGGACCGAGATCGATGAAATTACGAATTTAGATGAAAGACCACGGCAAAGTACATAGGCTGTTTTTTATCTCGCCAAAATGTACGGTTCCCGCGAGCGAGCAACGTCAAGTTTTATAATATTATATTAGCGAAAAAATCGATTAAAAACTATTTTGGACTATCCAAGTCCAAAATAGTTGTTCGTATGCTGATCTTGGTAGCTCTAAACTAATATAATAAAGAGGAAAAGTTTGTTTGCATTGAATAGGCTCCGAAACTACTGGACCGATTTTGATGAAATTTGGTACAGATGTAGATTAGACCACGGGGAAGGACATAAGCTACATTTTATTGCGTCAAAATGTACGCTTACCGCGGAATTCCCTTTTATGCGCACGAAGTCGCGGGCAACATCTAGTACCTAATTAATATATTCTATCTCAATTTAAAAGGAAGCTAGTAATTTATTTAAATAAACAAAAAAAAATAATGATTAAATCCTTTAACCTGCACAAGGAAATAAAAGTAAACAATTCAGCAACCAATTTGTTTTAGAGTTTTTCTCTGGCCTACTTGCGCCGAGCACAACATGAATAATACAAGACATGCGAAATTTTACGGCTTCCGGCTCCGTCAGCCGGGCTCTAGTCAGGTGCGTCTGATTATACCGTGTATAGTTTATACCCTTAACTATACACGTGTATAGTATTTTCGAATTTAAATAAAGAATAATTATAATTATTCTGTTTAAAGGTAATAGCAAATAGCATTATTTGTTCGCTACTTCCCCCACATGAAATTAGATTTTAAACTTTCATCCCCTATTTTACCAACTTAGGGGTTGAATTTAAAAAAAATGTTCCTTAGTGGATTCCTGCGTCATATGAGGAAAAATTGCAAAAATTCAAATTTCTAGCCTTAATTGGGTTTGGCCTGTGCGTTGATAGTTAATCAACTTTTGCCTATTTTATATACCTATATATATAAAAGGCAAAGCTAATTTGATAGTAAATCAGCTTTGCCTTTTATATACCTATATATTATAGATTATCTATATCTTCTTTTCTTATCTTCTTCTTATATTATGGACGCTGATAAGCAATAATGTGTCAACCCACTAGATCGTCATTTTGAGAAAATCGTGTTTAATTAAATTTATTTTCATAGAATTTCAACTATGTGTCAAAAGTTTGAATAAACAAAAAAATTAAACCGACTTCTAAAGTAAAAATACACAAAGAAGTATGAAATAAAACTTATTTTCTGAATAATTCCCCTTTAAAATTTTTATCTAAAATTTTAACTAATTCTCTACTCAATCTTCTTAATTTTGAAGTCGCTACCAGTCCCAACAATACCCTTCAATATTTTATAGAACATACGTTCAAATTTGCTGGTACTGACTTGAAAATTAAGAAGATTGAGTAGAGAAATAGTTAAAATTTTAGCCGGAAGGACAGACAATCGATGGAGCAGACAAGTATTAGAGTGGAGACCACGCTTAGGCAAACGTAGTGTAGGACGTCCTGCGGCACGATAAACCGACGAATTGACGGGCTGCCCAAGATCGGGATGGTTGGCGCTCATTGGGGGAGGCCTTTTTTTTTTTGTTTCTGGGGGGGAAAATGCTTTACGCATACCACCAAGGCGCAGGGGGCACCCAAGTGGTGATGTGGGACTCATGGTATACCCACTAAAACCCCCCCCATCTTCCTCCTCACCGCCCTCTGACGGGGCCACGGGAACGATACACACATCCGCGACCCCGCCGGCGGCAGCCGCCTACAAGCGGCTCCATCTTGAAAGCCCGAAGGCCCTCCACGATGGGCGCACCAGATGGTATTAGGTCCCCTTCCTCCTCGGCCTCCACCAGTACTGTAGCAGTATCCCCCTGAGTCTGCTACTAGGAGGCCATGGGTACCAGATAAACTGGTACCCGGTGGCAGATCAGGTCTGTGGTTCTGCCACCGACCACACCTAGGTCGCAGAGGATAGGGCAAGCGGCGCCCCGCAATACCGACATGCCTCTTCCTCTGCGGCCCCACCAACGCCGTTTTGACGGAACGGCCCCGCCAGCTCGCAGGGGGTAGGGAGAGTGGCGTACCGTAATACCATCACGCCTCTTCCCCTGCGATCCCTCCACGGCCGCAGAAGATAGGGAGAACGGCGCACCGTAATACCGGCACTCCTCTTCTTCTGCGGTCCCACCTCCACGCGCGTCCTCTGCGGGCATGTTCAGCCCGCTGGCAGCGCCCACCTCGGGCCAGCCGGCGGCAAACAGGCCGGCCCCGGTTGCCTCTTAGCTTCACCGTGGGTGACCAGTCCACAGTTACTAAGCCCCACCGCCATGACAAGGCGTGCAAATCGGGGGGACATTGGGGGAGGCCTACGTTCAGCAGTGGACGGCGATAGGCTGATGATGATGATGATGATAATTATTAATACATCTTAAGAACGTCTAAAATAAACGATCGAATGTATAATTGAATGCGCGCCAAGCCTCCGTTAGGTATTGTTAATAAGATGATGATGATGATTATTACTGTAAGTTACAAAGTGCATATGCTTGCAGTTCTTTAAACAATGCCGAAATTTCCAAACGCGGATCTTTAAAAACTAAGGAGTTATGTTCAGTGCTTTTGGATCCAGGGTACACCTTGGTACAAAATTTTATTTTTTGGTAGCATATGCTTGTGTTACTTCAGTAAAAGTCAAAATCATATGTGTCCATGTAAATTTCGAGGAGATCCTTCGATTCGTCATGATTCCCATCATCAAGTTACCATTTTTTTGAAGACGGGACCAACTTGGGATTATACCTTTTACATCAAAAAAGAATTTGGAAAATCGATTCACAGACGGCGGAATTATCGTTGAACATACAAAAATAATATAATTTTATACAGCCGAACATACCCGCCTCCTTTTTGGAAGTCGTTTAAAAATGCATTGCAATACCAATGTCTCGCTAAAACTCGAGAACGGCTGCACCGATAAGGAAAACATTTTCTTTCTTGAAATAATGAAGTTCAGGGAACATTTAATCGGTGAAAAATATTGGAAATAAAGCTGAGAAAATACTAAAAACGATGATTTAATTTTCCCATACTAATATGTTCACTGTGATCAAATTGTCATTTTGTAGGCTGTAGATGTTTTTATTAAATTTCATAGTTTTGAAAGAACAACATGTTGTTCTTTCGACACACGTATCGAGACAGCTAGTTAATTATATATATTAAAACGTACGTGTATATTATTATAACTATCTTTTGCTCTAGCGTTAATGAAAATTACGTTGCTGTCAATTGTTCCTGCTAGGCCCCCGGATTGATTTACGTTTGTAAAACTATTTGAAAATGTCACGGAAATACGCATACAAAAAGATCAAAACACTGCAGTAGCACACAGAACCAATATCACATGAAAATGACTTCAGTGACACAGTTATGCTCAGTAGGTTAGCTCCACAGTGGAGACAAACACGATTCTTAATGTAACCCTGTTACCCACTTTTATGCGAGTTACTTAACAAAAAGGTTTTATAACCTTCATTAACCAGGACACCACGCATTGGTAGCGCAACCGGTCAGCAACCAATATACATCTATATGAAGGGGTCTGGGGTTTCTTGAGTGGGGTTAGCCTGAGTGCTTAGCGAAATAATAATAAAAAATTGAGCGAGCCTTACAGAAGTTGCATATGATGTTGTAATATTTGACATCTCACCTACAAATAAACAATTTTAAAATTATATTCTGAAAAAATGATAAAGTTACTTATGAAAAGATTTCAAAATAATACAATGCTAAGTACGATTTTCTTATACATTAAAAAAAATACGGAAACTTCCATTACTCAGTGATAGAAATCAACCTCAAAATTTAAAAATCTAAATACTGAAATATTTATTTCGAATCTGACGGCCAAATCTACCACCGCGCGCTTATTCGTCAATACAAATAGCGCGCGCTTCCGCGACTTCCTGTTACATACTTTCTTCCGATTTCACGAAATCACTCCCACAAATTGCAAGAAAGCGAGAGGAAAGATGTTACACATCAACAGAAGTGCCTTAGTGAAGGTTAATTGAAATTGACTCCAACTTAAGAGTTGCATGGATAGAAACAGTCATATTTTGGTTCAAATGTTATGAAATGGGCATACCTTAATTCCTTACGGAGATAACAATTACTAATCTAAATATGTATAAAAGGCAAACCTGACTGACTCATCTATCAACGCACAGCCGAAGCTAGGGAACGGATTTTGCTAAAATTTGGCATACAGATAGTTGTAATGACGTAGGCATCCGCTAAGAAAGAATTTTTGAAAATTCGCCCCCTGAGGGGGTGAAAAAGGGGTTAATATGGAAACCGAACTCCATGCGGACGAAGTCGCGGGCAAAAGCTAGTTTAATAATATACATACACAAATTAATATACACAAGACTGGAGTCTTGACAAAATGCTTTCTTAGATCATATTTGTTTCCATGAAATCGATATGTTTATTTCTGATTAAATCAGATAATACTAGTCCAAAAAAGCATTTTGCCCGAGAAAACCCACGCTCAAAAGCTAGTGTGACACAAAGTATCTTTATGGAACCGTTAAGTCACACCCAGTACTGAGTATGCATTTACCCGCCCTGTGCCAACAGCGCACAAAGCCGATGACCTACAAACGCGAATGCATTGTTTCTTTATAATTACTATTTGATTTTTGTACCTTTAAAAGGCGCTGTTGCGATGCCTTTACGTAATCTTTGAGAACTTCTAAGAAGATAGTTAATAATTCATTTTCGTAGAAATCTCACTCAGATTAGTTTCAATGTAATAGTACTGTAATTAATCTTCTGCAGTATCATTTATTTATGGGTGTTGCAAATAATATAACTAACTTTTAGGAATTTAATAGCGGTTTTTGAGGGTTCCGTACCCAAAAGATAAAAATGGGACCTACTTTTTTCGTTACTGAGACTTTGCTTTCTGTCTGTCCGTTCGTCTATCACCAGTCTATATCTCCTTAGCCGTGATTTAAATAGAATATCTGTACTTCTATACTATAATATTATTGAGAAAGTGCGTCTGTCTGTCTGACTGTCTGTTACCTCTTCACGCTTTAACTGCTGAACAGATTTTTATGAAATTTGGTATAGACATACTTTGGGTCCCGGGAAAGGACACAATATATTTTTATCCCGAAAAAGTATAGTCTTCCCGTGGGATAATGTATTTACGCGGGCGGAGCCGCGGGCAACAGCAGTGTAAAATAAAATTATAAAGGGGGGCTTCAATACAATAAACGTGATTTTGCCGTTTTGTACGGAACCCTTTGTGCACGATTCCGACTCGCACTTGGCCGGTTTTAATTTAGTATGCACATGCACAAATTTAACGCTTTAATATTTTAATTTACGATGCGGTTTCATCGCTTTAAATAACTTTTACACTTTTGATGCCATTACAATTCAATGTGTACTGTTAATTTATCTTGTTAATTAATTTTAGTATGAAGTTATTTAATGTAACACCATTTTTGGTAAATAATTTTAATTATATACTGACCAAAATGAATCTGGTATGTTATACCTTATTAATATTATTATGAAGTCCTATCCTACTCTTATTACAATTATTATTGTGAGGATGGATGGACGGATATTTGTTACTCTTTCACGCAAAAACTACTGAACGGATTTTGATAAAATTTGTATAGTAGTAGTTTATGCCCTGGATTGAAACATAGGCTACTTTTTATTCCAGAAAAGTACAGTGTTCCCGCGAGATACCCGATAGTTTATTTACGCGGGTGGAGTCGCGGAAAACAGCTTGTAAATCCTAGTATATGAATGTAATGTAATAATGTTATAAAAGCATTATTTACAAAATTTATTCTAGCTTTCGCGTTACACGAACGTCTTCATATTATAAGCAATAGATCATAATAATATATATTTTTAACTTCCCGCTAATAAAATTTAAGATTTTCAAAAATCGGGAAGTTATTGGTTTTACCGCGTTTTGCAAAAATTGAATTCTCATCAGATCTCGACATTCTGAGGTCACAGAAAGCTTCCCTGACTACCCCCGCGAGGGTATCACTATGTATGTATGTATGTATGTATGTATGTGTGTGTGTGTGTGTGAGTGGGTGTGTAATTATGTAAACCTCTTATATCTTTTGAACGGTTTGACCGATTTTATTGCGGCTGGCGCCATTCGAAAGGTCTTTGCAAATCTTAGGTTTTGAATACAATTTGGTCCGATTCGGAGAAATAGATTTCAAGAAATCTAAAAAAATGTTAATATATATATTTTTTAATAACTTTTAAACGGCTTTCTCGATTAACTCCAAACCTAATCAGCTTTACCTTGAAAAACCACGTTGATCGCCGCTAATCAGAACCTCAATTCTCGTATTTTTAAGTAGACAATTTAAAGAGTCAATTTTACTTTTTTTGGATTGAAAGAGTAGCGACATGTTACAGTGAACGGATTTTATGACGTTTCGATCAATTGGTTTAACGTTCATAAGGGGCCCCATACATGGTCCGGTCTGCCTTCAGTTCGGCCTGAACGGATGCAAAATCGTATCGTCTGTGTGCAATTTCGAGATCGCATCAGTCGGCCGTACGGACTGAAGCGTTTCGTTCCAGTGTTGCCAGCTCTGTTTTTGTGAAACTGCTAAACTCGTATCGATTTCAACTAAAAACTACTAAAAAACTACTAAAGAAGCTACTTAGGAATTCCTGAAGCCCCCCAAAAACCATTCCATTTTAGTTTTTGTTATATAAATTTTTTCATTAATTAAATTTTACTATAATTTTTACCATTAAATTAAAATATGCTAGGAAATATTACGTATATTATAGTAATTAAATTTTAAGAAAATTACGGACCAATGTATTATTATGATAAGATGTAATTTTTTTTGTTTTTTTTGTGCTGAACCTAGGCCATTTGCATATGATTACTGTCTGGCTCTTTCCTACTAAAACACTACTAATAACTAAATTCCTACTAAGGAGGAAATAAAATACTCAATTTAGTAGTAAAATTTTATAAAATAATAAGTTAATTCTGGCCTGAACGGGCGGCCTGAACGGACCATGTGTGGACAAATCGCTTCAGTTCTCGCCCGAGCCGTGCGGGCGCGTATCGTGTTCAAGCGTAGTATGAGTTTTCGCGGTGTTGAAAAATACAAAATTGTTATCAATTTTGTATTTTTAAACAAAATTTATACACGACCGTAGCACGCGGCAAACCAGAATGGACTGATGCGATTGTTCCGTGTGTGGGCCCGAATCCGTTCAGGCCGAACTGACGTCAATTGGGTCGGATGCGATTTTTTCCGTGTGTGTGCTCGAATCCGTTCAGGCCGAACTGACGTCAGTTCTAACTGAAACGATCGGCCTCTCGTCTGTGGGAGCCTTAAAACACCGTTTGGGAGTGTAAGTGGACTTGATTGTAAATGTATTAATGCAGATTTAGCAGAATTGCCCCTCTGGTCAAAATTGTTTGATTCATTCGAGAGACATCGTGCAGGAAAGGAAACAGAAAAAGTGTTTTTTCGGAATTTCTCCGAATTTTTTTAATTCTCTAAAAAATTTTAGTTGTCAATTCTTTCAAAGGACGTAAAATACTGCATCGTTAGCCGCCAATCGCGTGGAAATCGGTTGATTCATTCCAAAGTTATGACAGTTTGAAATTTAAAAAAATAGTGTTTTATTAATATTTTCTGAAGAAAGAAAATTATCAGTGAAAATTTTTAGAAGCACTTTTATTTTTGAGCTCGATAAGCTCAAAAATGACGCATCAGATAAAATTTAAGCTCTTAGCGGGAAGTTGCACAGATGGCGTTTAGGTCAACTGTTTTCCTATTATTATTTTTTTTGTATTTTTATGAAAATCCCTATGTTTTTTACTATTTACCTATTTGATGTACATAGAATTGGCCCAAAAGCAAACATCTCCTTTGAAATTATTGTTTAGATCTGTTGAAACAGAAGTATCAGCGTATTGTGTGTAATTGAGTTAACCAACAAATAACTCCGGCAACTCACACCCGAACTACTAACTGCATTACAATATTTGCATATATTATAGTTTTGGCTATGGGATCTGTGTCAGATTATCTAATACTAGCGTATCTGATGTCTATGTGCAGATAGATAGCATTCAAAACTATGTTACTTGGGATATGACCTAAAATATGCAGATAATATATAAAACAATGGGCTAGACGACTAAGTTTTTTATAGCATAAATAAACATTACTATTAAAATATTTTTATATATAAAAAAAACTAGGGGCAAACGAGCAAACGGTTCAGCTGATGGAAAGCAATTACCGTCGCCCATGGATACCCGCATCATCAGAGGAGTTGCAAGTGCGTGCTTCTTGAAGGTTTACTAAAATCAGTACATTTTCACATATCTTGTGAAAACCCTCCATACAAAAGTCTTACCTAACTGAAACGTCACGATTTGGTTAAGTGTATGATAAAGATGACCTGCATGTTTTTTTTTTTTGTTTTTTTTTTTAACCATTATTTCAATTTCCGAAGCCTCATTACTCTCGTAACTAGAAGTTGACGACTAAGACCCACTTGCGTAGATCGCGCAGTCAATTCTACAATAAAACCTGCATACAAACAAACAACATAAAACCTGGGAATAGTACAATTACAATCAATTTCGGATAAGCTAAAACTGCGAAACTGGTATTTTCGTAAACGTTAATAATCATTATTATTAAAAAAAAGCCAACTTCCAAAGTAAAAATACACAAAAAAGTATGAAATAAAACTTATTTTCTAAATAAGTCCCCTTTTAAATTCGGTTAAAATTTTAACCATTTCTCTACTCAATCTTCTTAATTTTGAAGTCGATACCAGCCCAAACAATATTTTATAGAACTCACGTTCAAAATTGCTGGTACCGACTTCAAAATTAAGAAGATTGAGTAGAGAAATGGTTAAAATTTTAACCGAATTTAAAAGGGGACTTATTTAGAAAATAAGTTTTATTTCATAATTTTTTGTGTACTTTGGAAGTCGGTTTAATTTTTTTACTTAAAATAATAATTTTACCCTTTTAGTGATATATGTTATTAAATTATTATTATTAATATATCATAAGAACGTTTGAAATAAACGATCGAATGTATAATTCTTGAACACGCGCTAAGATTTCATTAGGTATTGTATAGAAGATGATGATAATGATTACTGTAAGTTAGTGGTATATGCTTGTAGTTCTTTGAACAATGCTGAAATTTTCAAACGCGTATCTTTAAAGACTTAGGAGTTCTGTTCAGTACCTTGGATTTTTTGGTAGCATATGCATATGTTACTTCAGGAAAAGTCTAAATCACTATATATATATATATATATATATATATATATATATATATATATATATATATATATATATATATATATCCCATCATCAGGTCACCACTTTTTGAAAACGGGACTAACTTGGGATTTATACCCTTTACATCAAAAGAAAAAGGATTTTGAAAATTGGTCCACAGACGGCGGAATTGTGGTCTAACATACAAAAAAAATAAAAAAATATACAGCCGAACGTATAACCGCCTCCTTTTTTGGAAGTCGGTTAATAAAATCTGTTCACTTCATTTATTTAGTTTATGATAACAAGTCGCTTCACTTAAAATACGATCAAATTAAAATGAAAGTCTACTTTAAATAAAATGAGGTTTAGGGTTAAAGTTAACACTGAGTTAAATATTACGTTATCTCTCTCATTGTTCTTATTAATGAAAGAGAAGGCATGATATTTTAACCCACCCAGATCTACACAAGTGGGCCTTTCAGTTTACAAGACAGCGACAAGGCAATTTTATTCTATTCGCACACGCCTCAAATCGCACGTTTGAGTTCGATTGCATGTCTTGTCGCAGCCTTGTAACTGTAAATCATCAACTTTTTACGAGAATTGACCCCTTCTAACTTTACAACTTCTTCGACTACTCTGTTACTCATTTATAACAGAGATATATTAAAAACTAGATGTTGCGTGCGACTTCATGCGCGACAAAAGGAAATCTCGCGGTCATCGTACATTTTGCCGCAATAAAAAGTAGTCTATGTCCTTCCCCGTGGTCTATTCTATATGTGTGCCAAATTTCATCTAAATCGGTCCAGTAGTTACGGAGCCTATTCGATGCAAAGAAACAAACTTTTCATCTTTATTATATTAGTATATAGACTATTACTGGTAGGCTAGGTGTAGTTCATGTGAGTAGTTATAGTAGATCATAATATTCTATAGTAAAAGACCTAATCCTTACAATAGATTAGCAAATTGTGATAGAAATCGTAGAAAAAATAAATACTTCTCCGATAACATGAAAACTGATTATTTTGAGGTCGTAAATTGTACTCGTAGCAGCGGACTGTTTAACTGTTTGCTCACTACAATAAAATATCGTTTAGATTACATCGTCAACGAAACTTTTCACCTAATTACTTAGGCTGTATTAATATAGGGAATAAAAATAGGTCATATATTGGCGAGAGAGCGAGTAAGAAAATAGTGCAACAATTTTTGGTATTGCGCCGTCCCTTTCCCGCGCCGGAAATCAATAGTGGCATCTGGCCACGTGGAGCCAGGAAGCAAGGCTCGCTCCATTTTCACCAGTTGGCGAGTCTGACTGTTTGTTGGTCCGAAATCACGTTAAAATTTCACCTAATTCTATAATCAGTTTGATGAAACCTTTAGATTTGTAAAGTCAAAAGAACATATTTAATTTTTAATTTAATTTTAGTTTATGTACTTTGATATTTTTTATTATATTGTTTAAATTAAATTATTCACCATTAACTACAGCGACCTTTATAATGGATTAAATTTGTTAATGATTAATATCAAATTAATATTATAATTATTATCGAAAATAAAACTGCTAGACCATCTGCATTTTCGTACAAGTAGCGTCATCTGTTGAATTTTCAGTAAAGTCTCAAAATACATGACGTCATAATGAAAACGGTTCTTATCAAAATTAATTTTTGATAGGAACCCGTGCCGCATCACGGTAAGTTAACTGGTGTTTTCGATAGATGGCGTTAAACGCATATCGCAGCGGTCGTAGCAAGCTACAACTCTCGTAGCACTTAGGTCCCTGAAATTCCGACAGGTGGCATTTTATTTTCAGTGCTTTTAGGAGGTCATGAATAGTACTGGAAATTTCATATAGATGGCAGTATCATGCATTAGGAAAAATTAATTTATACGTCAATTTTAAAAGTTATTCAATTTTTGTTGTACAAACTTTTACCGATAAAAGTGTTTTTTATCTTAAAAATTAAGTTATTTTTTATGATATGAACTGATCGCCTGCTGGTAAGCAATTACCGATACCCATTAACTTGCAACACCAGAGGAGTTACACTATAAATCCTGTTACGACTTGCGTTTTCAGTCCTTAAAATCCCCAACCCCCCTTGGGCCTCCAGTAACCTCACTTACTCGGCTAAACACAACAACCGACCTACATACAGTACAACTACGTTCCTTATGTCTTTTGGCAATTATCTCTTTGTATGTAAATTACGGAAGATATATGAAAAACGACTATTCCCGAGAGATAATAAGAACGTGGTCGTACTGTTAGTTAGTTAGAGTTAATTAAGTCTTATGATGAGTATCCATCAATCACTGAGCGCAAACTCACTTTACTTGAGACCAAATCTGGGCTTATGTCGTTATACCGACGCCAACTTGACCGGGTATTGCACTTGTTTAGCATAATGCTAATCATTTAATAGTACAGTTTCTTAAAGTTATCTACAAGACTACAGTTTTAGTAATTATTATTATTAATTCATTCAAAAACATACTGTTGTTTTGTCTCAACTATGAACAAGATTAATTAAATAACTACGCCTACAAACCTACCTATCTAGTTAACAACCTACCATACCTGTGATTCAACCTATTCAACCTATGATTTCAATATCAAAACTACACCTACATTTAGATGATGCCTACACCTACTATTTAAAACTACAACCTTCACCTACAACATACACCCACAAAATTACGCATTAAAAAAAAGTGTGTCTCCGACGCACGAGTAGAGTTTCCTCCTCACGAACGATAATCATGATAATTAATATCGAATAGAAAAATATGGTAAATTAACGCATCTTCTAAAACGATAAGAGAAACAAACATATTATATCTGAAATTATTCGGATTATTTATATTATTACATGAAGTACCTATGTTACAAAATAAAAATAATAATAGTAATAAAGCTGACGGTAATAACGAGCTGTTTTCAGGACTATGAATGAACAAATTCGAACATATTTAAATTTAAAAATAGAAATAAGATACGCTGTGTAATGTAGTCCATCTCATTATTTTGCACGTTCAATCATACAGATATATTATATCGACCTATGCGTAGAACAAAGTCCGATTTGAAAAATTGCTACTTTTCAGTAGAGGCAAAACAAGTTTTGCGAATTGAATAACTTGAATAACTTATAAACGGTGAGACTTTTATTTTTGAAATTTTGGTATGTTATTATGACATCCTAGTCTAGTTAACCACTTTATACTGTTTATTAATAATTATTATATTTACTGAGATAACGAGTTCTATATCAACCTAGGACGTTTTACAGCGGAGAAGAGAGAGTTCGTAGTGATCATATTACGTTGTTTTACGGAGACATTTGAATGAAACGCTGTTCTATATTCATATGACTCGTTTTTTATTGGAGTTATCCGACATTTTTAAGTCCTATGTGAATAATCATAATCTATTATTTTGATATAGCACTATCCACACTACTTATAAATGAATTATAATACATAATTATTTTTTAAAATCGTTTATTTACATTAAAAAATCTCAAAATAGGTGGTGTTTTGAACTATAATTAATCCATAATCGGTATAATATTACTTAAAATTAAAGACTAGTTACCATAGTCTAAAATCTACAAAAAAATTAAAATCTCTAAGATATGCCCATAAAAATAAATATTGTTTGAAAAAATACATCAAGCTCAAAACAAAATTTAAACTTATAAACAATTAAAACTTTTTTTATTAAACTAGGGGGCAAATTAGCAAACGGATCACCTGATGGAAAGCAATTACCGTAGTGCTTACCGTACCGTTACCGTAAGCGATAACATCAAAGAAGTTGCAAGTGCGTTGCCGGCCTTTTAGGAGGGAATACGCTCCCTTCTTGAAGGTTTGCAGGTCGTAATGGTCCGGATACTGCTGGCGACAGTTCATTCCAGAGTTTTACAGTGCGCGGCAGAAAGCTTCGGGTAAAGCGCACGGTGGAGGACTGTCACTCATCAAGGTGATGAAGATGATAAATATTTTGTCGCTTGAAACGGTGGCGAAAAGTTGCAGCAGGTATAAGTCCGAACAATTCCTCGGAGCACTCCCCGTAATATAACCGATAGAGGATGCAGAGCGATGCTACATAGTCAAGTCTGTTTGAAATACTATGGCAGTCGACAATTCGAGCGGCTCTACGTTGGATACGATGTAGAGGGAGAAGCTGGTACTTTGGCGCCCCTGCCCAAAGATGATAGCAGTATTCCATGTGAGGCCGAACCTGCGCCTTATAGAGTTGTAGGCGTTGGACCGGACTGAAATACTGCTTTGACCTGTTCAGAAAACCAAGCTTCTTGGAGGCTAACATGGCCTTGCCCTTCAGATGATATCGGAACTGACCTCGCTCGATATGTTTAACACCTAACCCTTTCTAAAACGTAGTTATAAATTAAACTGCTTTGGTACTGTATCTAAGCTTTCTAGCTATGTTGTATAATGTAATTAGATAGGTACAAGTTCAGTTTAACCTACATGGGGGGAGGTATCTGCACGTTTATCCAAAATAATGAAAAATAACCATAATATTGTTATGGCCATAATCCCGTTATAATAAGCATGTCGCATTCAGGAGAAATAATACATAAAAAATCAATTTTGTCATATTATGACAAAATTAATTGGTTCGGATTGATTTAAAGTACCAATCAAGTGTCTATAAAATTGATTATCCTGAATGTGATAGTGTATATCTACGTATACACTATCATATTTTCTGTAACACCTTATAGGAATGGCCATCAGGTACTTACACTATAATGATTTAACATATCTAAAAGGTATTTAGCAGTATGTGATTTATCACGATAACCATTTCTATAAGACGCGATGTATTCTTTGTACCGAGTCTCAAATTTACGTCCAGTTTGAGTCAAACTTTGTACTGATTCTCAAAGTTACGTCCAGTTTGAGTCAAACTTTGTAACCTGTTTCAGAGTTACATATGATTAGAGATGGCCGTTATAACGTAAAGCGTTTAAAATAGCGTGCTTTTATAAATAAGTTGTAAAGTCGTTTAAAAATTTAAGCGTTTATCACTTATAATTATCGTTCATATCGTTTATAGTCATAAAGCCATAAGTGTGGTATGAGCAAAGAAAAATAGTTCTTATGACAGCGCAATAAGAGTGAAAATTCTTTAATATAGCTCATCACTTATTTAAACGGGTTATTTTTTGTACTTATAACTATTAAGCTTTTTCGTGTTTATTCACTTTTTGTTAGTTGCGCTTTGCGGGTTGACGAAAACACGTTATATTACGTTACGCAATAATTCGTATTTTAATCGTAATAGTGGTGCTTTGGTGGCTTACCGTGAAGTTTTAATGTAAATAATAAATATAATAATGGTCCATATGGACGTAATATAAACGTTTCGTGTAGTGTTTTAGTATTAAGTTTATTTAGTTTTTGTCGTAAGATGACGAATAAACGACGTGAATTGGAACAGTAATTTATGGAACTACTTTGAAAGAAATGAGGTGGAAAAAGTGGCGATGTTTGTTATCCTATAAATCAACTATTACTAATGATAAGCAACATTTAAGATTAATGCATATTATCAACATGTAAAAACATTTTTATGAGTTCATATTATTATATTAATAATTATTCAGATTTCAGACAGTCTTAAGCCTGCAAAGTACGAAGGAAAGTTAATTTAAATCAGTTTAAGCGATCGAAAAACGTAACATAAGCGCAAAAAATATTATAACTTATAAGTGGCAATAAGTAGATAATCAAATAAGCAACTAAGCAACTAAGCAGTTAAAAATAGCTGCTATTGAATATTTAATAACGGATAAGTTAACTTTTAATTTTAAGCCGTTTATCACATCTCTACATATGATCACATTTTGCAAAACACCTTTATATAGTGGTCAAAGGCTTTTGACCGAGCGTGCTGGAATAATTATTAGAAATAATTAAATAAAAGAGCAACAATAGACTTGCATTACTCATGGTTAAACGTACACTCACACATTTGCTTGCAGGTTTTGGGTATTTTTCTAGATTATACTTTCTAGATATTGCTAGATATAATATTAATTAAATTGTATACTACTATCTACATAATTGGACCTGAAAACGCTGTCATAGGTAGAATGACTATCAGCAGGAGACTGCATAGGAGTTAGCACCGACATTTCTTGATCAACTGATGGTCAGAACCTATGGTTAGAATTTTCTAAGTATTTAAGTTGTATTATAGGTGATTTTTAGAAACTAGGAGTCGCTTTTAAAGAAAGTATTGATAGCCGAAGGCCATAAATTCTCTCATTAGTAGATGGATTAGGAGGTGCGGCATCAATTTTATTTCAAACATCATCTAGTGGCTGACTTATTTCTTCTGCACTTGTTGTCAACAACTGAAATGTTAAAAATTGTATTACTACACTGCACCATAATATATTAAAAATAATATTATGTATGATATAATTATATAACTTGAAAATATTTTAATAAAAATTAATAACATTTGTACAAAGCTATTAAAAAAAGTTTGAATATACAAGGTTTAATGAACATCGCAGTACAGAACTAAACGGTCGATCATAATGTTATATGATTCGCCGAAGACCCTACAAATGTGTATATATTGTAAGGTAACGCAGCTTTAAACTATTTTTATTAATTTAATATGAAATATATTTATATTTAACGATATTTTTAAAAGAACAACGTCCTAACTGATGTCATTATTCAGGCGATAACGTCCCATTTGCATATCGAACTGACAAAATGTATTATAACTATTCTGTGATTCCGTAAAAAAACGTCCCATAGTTACATGAAACTCTTAGAAATTCTAAAGTATTAGTCTTATATAGTTCTAATATTACTTATAATCTCAACTATTTGGTATGTCAACTTTTATTAATAACACGACAAATATTTACCTAATAAATAAACATGAAACTAATCATACTTTTCGAACTAAAATGTATTTTTTACTAACTCTCCGTCAAAAAATGTCTTATATGAATATAGATTTCCCGTTTCTATTTATGAGCTTAAAAAGCGGAATAGTAAAAAACTATAATTTCAAAGCATGATAATATTAAATTTGAAGAATAATTTAAGTAAATATATCAGCTTACCCGGATCTACACCGTTCTTCATAAAAATATATTGCTTATTTAAAAAATAAGGAGTACGTTCAGGCTCTTTTTCTCCTCTTCTTAAAGCATATCCAGCATTATCCGTAAGCATGACATCTCAGAAATACTTTTAGTACGCAATAATTAGTAAAATTATAATTTTCGTCAAAGCGAAAAAATATCACACACATGACGCAAAAAACCCTTCTTTCCGCTCGACAACGCCTGAAGTGAAGATCGCGCGAGGCGCCCGCGCCGCGCGCGCTCCAATTTCTCCGTCCTATGTACACTAGGTGCATTTTATCATGGAGCTTGTATCAAATAAGACGTTGTACGATTCTGTATTTCCGAAAATAAGCCAGATACAAAAATTCTGAAAATGTCAATCTGTAGAGCTTTGATTCCTTATTTCATTTATCCAAAAAACGCACTTTTGCTCTATGATCACATCAGACTTTGTTCTACGCATAGGTCGATATGTTTGTCTCTTTCCACGTAACGCCTCAACTTTCCGTGTTACACTTGATTTTACTCCTCATAAAATTTCCGTACCGGGCCTTATAACTCAAATCGTTTCTTAAGGAGTAAACTCCAGAAAAACAATTAATATTTCTGATATATAACTGTTTTGCATTCACATTCACTAGATACCTAAATTAACCGCTAACGGCGGAACGCACATCGAATATTTTATACGTAGCAACAGTACTAGTGTGAGAAAATTTAATTGTTGTTTTTAGTCTTTTTTTAGCAAGATTCCTAATATTTTCACAATTTGAACCTTCCCTGAACTTCCATAATTATTTCGAGATTAAAATTAGCTAAATCGGCCCAGCCGTTCTCGAGTCTGAGTGACAAAGGAATTGCAATTCATTTCATTACAAAGATTTAATTATATTTAGTGCTGCTACTACTTATTCAACTTACAGGGCGAATATAATAAATTATGTAAGCTAGTGAAGCTACAGGTAAACCGAAAACTTAGACCATTGAATATAGACGAACTCGTCGAGGGACTGGTAAGGCAACTGGTAATTGCATCTAGTCCGAAAACTTTTAGACCAAGTCGTAGAGGCGCTCGACTGCCGAAAACTATTCCACGACAAATTTCAGGGTTCCATTCCTAAAGGCTAAAACGAGGTCCTAATACTGAGCCCTCGCTGTTTGTCAGTCTATCCGTCTGTGGCTTCATCTCCTTCACTTTGATAGCTAGACTGTTGAAAATTTTCACAGATGTCGGCCTATTTCAGTCTCCACTATAATAACGAATATTAAAAACAGCATAAATTAAACATTTAAGGGCCCCGCTTAAATATATTATATTTTATTTTATTATGTTTCTACAAATAACCAATTTATAAAAATAAGAATTTCCAATACAACAAACGTGATTTATTTGCGGTTTCGTACGGAACATTTCGTACGCGAGTGCGACTCACAGTTGGCCTATTTTATGATCATATTTAAATATCCCTATAATGATCATATGTTTAAATGCATGTTGCCAGGGGATATTTTTAAACCGGACATTGTTCTTTTATATTATTTCGTGAATAAGGTTTACTCGACAAACTATAAAACAAATATTTAATATTTTATTTTAATTCAATATTTTAATAAACAGGAGGCTCGGATTCGATTTCAGGTATCGGAAAAACTTTTTTCACAATTACGATTTTATAATAATTATTTTTTATAGTGTCATCGTAATTTTAAGTTAAGGCAACAAAAACTTGGTTGCGACTTGCGGTTTACTACGGCGTCAAAAAAATAGTAATATATATATATATATATATATATATATATATATTGCATAAGTATGTAATTTACTATCTTATTTCAAAATAATAATAATAAATAATATAATTTAAACGAGTCTGTCTTGTTAATTTATTAAAATCGGTTTCTCGAAAACGGATATTTATTTATTATATTATTATGTTTTTCTTTCATCGTGCAACACAATATACCAATAATTTCACACTATTAAGTCAGTTCGATTGGCAGTTGTATACGTTTATTCCTTTTTTTCGGAAATTCGGAAGGTGGCGGGTTAGAATCTCGCTCAGATAAATATTGTTGCTTTTTTTTTAATTTATCAGAACTCCGAGCAAAGCTTGGTTTCTCAGGCACTTATTATTATGTGACAAGATATTAAAAAAATTAGTACCTACGTAGCCGAGCTTTGCTCGGAACTCTAGTAGATCAAAAAAATCGCAAAAATATTTTACCAGCATTCGAACCCACCACATTAAAAATTTCTGAACAACATAAAAATTAACTCCATTTTCCAAAAAATATTGACATAATATTGTTGTACGACGAAAGAAAAAATGCGCAGTTTCCAGGGAGAATGATATGGATGCAGTCAAATATTGTCACAGATTGGGACATCTTAATAGTGCTAAGTCCAGACCCATACTTATTAAATTTCATAATCTTGCTACTCGCAATAAGGTTTGGGGAGCTAAATGTAACCTGAAAGAGTCCGGTGTCACTTTATCTGAGTTTCTGACAAAAAGAAGACACAGTATTTTCTTGGCAGCTCGTCAGCGTTTTGGTATAACGAAGTGCTGGACCCGTGATGGCACTATACTTGTGCTCGGAATGGATGGCACTGTAAACCGTGTAACTGGCATGGAGGACTTGGATGCCATTTCAGATCCAGCTGAGAAGGAAGTGTCCCCAAGTGCTGTTGCTCCTGCTGCTCCGATGACTAAAGTTAAGGTTCCACCTACAACAAGGGCGAAAAAACCCATTAGAAAGTAATACAACCATATTATTATAACTTTATCATAATTTGTTTACTTGAAGATTACTTACTTTCATACTTGAATATCATTATTAATAGTCTTTCTACTTTGTATAATTATTGTTGGTAGACCTGATTTATTTTCCAGACCTGCTGGTAGTCTTATATTTTTTTAAATTTACAAATAAAACGTTAAATTTCAGTCGCAACGTGCAGTAAGAGTTTCACAGTTCACACTTCAATTTTTACTTTGACACATGAACATGCTTTGACAAGTGACAGATGACAGTTTTTTTTTTTCTTTTATTTATATATGGCGTCGGCTTATAACCATTTGCCGGTGCCAAGTATATTTTCATCACCGTAATAATTATTTAAAAATCGTCAAAGTCCAAAGTCTAGTCAAAGTATATATGTCTAAACTATATTTGTCATTCTTACTGTAATTTTAAATGACAAATAAAGTTATATTTAAAAGTAAATTTCATTTAAGCTTAAATATTATGTATTTAGCTGTTGGTGATGTTCTGGATTTTATGTTATCACTATAATTATTGTAATTTTGTTGTATTATTGGCACTGCTGGGCGTTTATAATTAGTTATTTTATTTTTATTATATAGATTAGATATTATTATTATATTATCATTATTATTATATTAATTTATTTTATGACATGGATAATTTAGATAGTGCTGATCATACAGTTACAGAAGATTTCTTCTCATTTTCGTCTAGTGACAGTGAGGACAGTTACCTTAGTGCATCATTCATTCCTCTTAATGAAAATCTTGTTTCTATCTTTGAAAATTTCGAGAAAAACTTTAACACAGTACATATTAATGCCCAGAGCATACCAGCACACTACCCTGATTTACTGGCTTCCTTTGGTGGGGCTCGTCATGTAGATGCCATCCTTGTATCGGAGTCGTGGCTCAAGCCATGTCATCCGTCTACAAGTTACTGCTTGCCTGGGTTTACGTTAATCCGTAATGATCGCGTTGGTAGGGGTGGTGGTGGCGTCGCAATGTATCTAAGATCTGATTTAACGTACAAACTTATTAGCTCGTCTGTACAACCACCACCTCCTAATTCTCCCGAATATTTATTTATTGAGGTTCAATTAACTCTGAATAACAAAGTTCTCCTTGGCGTTTGTTACTGTCCCTCATCACAAATGGATTACTTTGCAGTCCTCGAACATACTCTCGAATTGTATACACCTAATTACCCACACGCTATCATTATGGGTGACTTTAACACCTGTATGGTTAAAGACGATCTCAGATCTAAAAAACTAAGTTCTGTCTTGGATGGTTGCAATTTGCACATGCTTCCACTTAATCCTACTCATACTGCTCCTGGTTGCTCGCCCTCTCTTTTAGACCTGATTATTGTGTCATCCCCTAACCTTGTAGTCAAGCATGGACAGTGCTCAGCAGATTTATTTTCTTATCACGATCTTATTTATACTTCATTTAGCATGCGCCCCCCTAAGGTAAAGAAGAAGCTTGTGATGCAGCGAAATTTTGCAGCCTTGAATATTGATAATTTAAAATTAGATGCAAACAATATCGACTGGTCATTGGTTTTTACTGCTGACCATGTTGATACTAAGCTAAGTATTTTTAATTCTTATATAACTAAACTCTTTGACACCCATGCACCAATTAGACCAGTTAAAATCAAACAGCTGCCGGCTCCTTGGCTTACGGATGATTTAAAATTATTAATTAAACAAAAACATTCCGCAAAAACCAAATATAAGCTGACTAATTGCGAAGTCCACCGTGAGAAATATGTAAGAATTAGAAATCGCTGCAATAAAATGTGTAGGGATGCCCAGCGTCGTTACATCCACTCTTCTGTGGAAAATGGTGATCCATGTAAAGTCTGGAAGTTTCTGAGGACACTTGGAGTAGGCAAAAGCTCGGATGGCAATTATTGTTTAATAAATAAAGATTTGTTAAATAAACATTTTACTTCCGTTTCTAACTCATTTGACCATTCTATCAAATCTGAAACTCTTAACCACCTTTCTAGGTTACCAATTCCTGATTTCTCGCCTTTCGATCTTAGCCAAGTAACGGGGGATGATGTCAAAAGACATGTCATGTCCATCTCCTCGAATGCCGTAGGTGATGATGGAATAAGTCGCAAGATGATTATTCCGATTCTTGACACCATTACGCCTGTACTTGTTCATATCTTTAATTACTGTATTGATACCTGTGTTTTCCCAAGTGCATGGAAGGATGCTAATGTAATACCATTACCAAAGACATCGCGGCCTAAGCTGGTGTCTGACTTCCGCCCTATCTCAGTTTTACCTTTTCTCTCTAAAGTTTTGGAACGGCTGATCAGTCACCAGCTTACTAACTACGTAACAGACAATAACCTACTTAGCTCCTTTCAATCTGGCTTTCGTCGTGGACACAGTACCACTACCGCTCTAATTAGGGTTACTGATGACATTCGCCATGGTATGGATAATAAGCTACTTACCATTCTAGCCTTGTTAGACTTTAGCAATGCATTTAACACTGTCGATCATGATGTACTACTGAGTTTGCTAAGGTCTATCAATCTGTCTCCCCCACTAATTGCCTTAATTCGCAGTTACCTTGTGGGTCGTCGTCAGAGAGTTAAAGTGGCTGATAGTTTTTCGTGCTGGACCGCTATCACTGCCGGCGTCCCTCAGGGTGGCGTCTTGTCCCCACTTCTCTTTGCGATTTTTATAAATTCTATTACCAAATCTACTTCTTCATTGTTTCACCTGTATGCTGATGACTTCCAAGTCTATACTCAATCCTCCTTGTTCAATTTACATAATGCTATTAACAGCCTCAACAGAGACTTGGAAATGATTTGTAACTGGAGCAAGCGTCATGGTCTCTTCATTAATCCAAATAAAACGCAGTTAATTGCTATTGGAAGCCCTTGGCTTGTGTCAAGGATTGACTGGAACAGCTTGCCCCAAGTTATTCTAAACAATGTAAACATTCCTTTTAGTAAATGTGTCAAAAATTTGGGTGTTTATTTCGACGACACATTATCATGGTCTCAGCATATTAAAGAAATTAGTAAAAAGATTTTTGCAACTTGGTTCTCCGTTGGTCGCCTTCGTTACCTTCTTCCAATTCCAACTAAGATTAAAATCGCTGAATCTCTGTTCCTGTCAATTCTTGACTATGCAGATGCATGCTTTACCAATCTCACCGAAGATCAATTAAATAAGCTCGAGCGACTTCAGAATCTCTCCATAAGGTTTATCTTTGGTCTAAAAAAATTTGACCATGTGTCAGATTTTCGATCAAAACTGAAGTGGTTGCCTATACGTTTTCGCCGGGACGCTCGTATCCTCTCTCTTGTCTACTCAATTATTCATGACCCTTGTTTACCCTCATATTTAAAAGATATGTTTATATTTCGTCAAGCTACAGTTAAAGCATTGCGATCTGCATCCAATTTTCAACTGGAATTACCCACGCATAACACTAAATATTACGGATCTTCGTTTGCTGTTACTGGGGTAAAGCTGTGGAATTCGTTACCAAAGCATATCAAACTTGCTAAAACGTTAAATGGTTTTAAAGCTATGATTAAGCTGCACTATTTGAGTATCTGTAATCAGCCAAATAAATAATAATTATTATATATATATATATATATATATATATATATATATATATATATATATATATATATATTTACAATATATACAATTATTTAATAAAATACAATACAATATATATATATATATATATATATATATATATTTTTTTTTTTCTTTTCTTCTTTTTTTATTAATTAGTTCCATTCAAATTATTCGTGTATCCGTGTCATATATTTTAATATGTATTTATTTAGTTAATAATAGTAGTAGTATGTAGTTTATGTGTATGTATGTATATATATATATGTATGTGTGTATGTGTATATATGTATATGTATGTATGTATGTGTATGTGTATATGTATGTATATATATATATATATATATATATATGTATTGTATTGTATTTTATTAAATAATTGTGTTCTTTTTTTCTGCACATGCACGCCAATTTCTGTTCTGTTATTTACTCTATCCGTGGTTGCCTGGAAGAGATTGCTACTTAGTAATAAGGCCGCCATTGTGTTACCTGTGTATATTGTTTTTCTTTTCTTATTTTTCTGTTATATTTTTATGTTGTGTGCACAATAAAGAATATTTCATTCATTCATTCATTCAAAACCTAGCTAGACCATTTTTTTCGTATATAAATACTTGCAGCCGTTGACAAGATTACGATTACATATAAACAAGATTGTCTCGTTTAAAGTAGTGTAACAGCCGGATAGTTGCCTTGGTAGGATACTTGCCTCGGTTCTGAATTCGCTATGTTAGGATTTTTTTTGTGGTAGACTTTGATTATGATTGGACGTCCCTGCGTACATTAATTCCCTAATAATCTTTATTGTAGGTAGGTTTTATCTATGTGAGCAAAAATCTTTCACGGTGAGACTTGGACGGACATTATAATTATACTGGCAAGTCAATTCTACTTTATAATTTTATTTGCGAAGGGGGCCCGATTTTATTTTTGGTAACTTTGTATGCATTAGAGGTTAAGTTACTATGTTTCTTACTTTTTACTGTAGAAAACCTTCTTTTTTTTTTGTAAACAGTAAAGGCAAGTATCCGTATCAAAAAGGATAGTCGTCCTTACTTTTTCAGAGGATAGTCGACCCTAGAGCTGCTCTAGGAGTAACTATCCGCAACTAAATAAACCTATACATTCTGAAACAAGTAAGGACAAAAATTTCATTGTTTGTTTTTCAAACTTTTACAGTGATAATAATTTAAAAAAATATAGTTCTAAAAAATATAAATATTCGATTGTTTAAACAAGTAAAGACAAATTTATTTTATTATTTGCTTTACAAAAATTTGCAGTAATCTATAACTATAAAAATATAGTTATAACTAAAATAACTCCAACTCGTATTAATAAGGCTTACAAAAATTAGTTCTTATAAAAGATTAAAGACCTACCTTTGGATGAACACGCTGAATTATTCTCAATTTGTATCATTTTACTACGTACAGGGTTTTGTTAAAAGTGTGGCAACTATCCGGCTTTTACCCTATACAGTAAATAATAGATAATATATAACGTAATAGAATGCCTTTCTCACTAAACAATCCCTTTACGTGTGACTTGCGTATGAATAGCCCTAAATAGCATTTGAATGTCAATGTATTGTCACAAGATTTGTAAAGGCCCCGCTACAGGTGACTACATTCAGAAAACGGCTCAGCCAAGAAATAAGTCAGGTACGGTATTTATATGAAAGACGTTCCGTTGAAACGAATAAGCTAACTCAGCGATGAATTGTGTTGTATATGTCACCGTAAAATTGTAAAAACCGTTAGATTGTAATAAAACTAGTGAAATTGTAGAATTCCGATGATTATATTTTCGTTAGATTATAAATATATAGTTTTTAATCTTTCGACATATTTTTAGTCTCGTTAGTTATTTTACAATCTAACGGTTTTTACAATTTTACGGTGTCATATATATGTTTTATCACATCAAGTCAGATGAATTTATAAAACGATGAAAAGGGTCCCAGCCTTCTCATGACTCATACTTCTTTCTTTCTAGTCATATCCTCATGACTGAGGGACGTGACCACCTAAATTTGCTTGATGGGATAGGTTTCTCCACTTCTCTCTGTTATTGACCTGGTGAAATGCCTCCTGACGTGCAGCTGAACGTGACTCATACTATATGATCCGGAATCCGGCTGGCTCGGAAAAATTCTGAGCAGATCAGAGCACCGAAAATAAAACTTATACAATAGAGTTGAAAATCGAAACGTGAAATGTCTAGCTGTCATATGTGACATTGACATTTCACTCAACACTTGTGTGTTCGATTTTCAGCTCTATTATATTAGCGCAGAGTTCTATTTTCAATGCTGTGAATTTTACCCGGCCTACCGGATTCTGGACAATATAGCCTTAACTAAAAGTGTAAGTCAGGTACTAAGGAGCGCCTGAAGACCGCGAATCGTCATCGTTACACAAATATTAGGTTCAGCTCACACGGACACACGGACGGCGTTTTTAAGATAGCTATTCAAAATTGAACTCTATTCACTACACAAGAAGATATACGTTTCATTACATTAGCAGCGCCGCGGTATGCAGCTCGAAAATATTATTGTCATACATATTATTGTCATACATATTGTCATACATATTTAAAAAGTCACCGCTACCAAAAGTGTGGCAAGCGCACGATTTTTTAGCCAATTTTTTTAAACAACTTAGAAGGCTGGTTCTCCGTTATAGAGGAGCCCTAGTCTGTATATTAGAGATTTGGATTGGAGTCATTAAAAGGTTAGTGGTAAATGACGACCTCTGTGGCTCGGTGGTTGAGCGTGTTGGTGCTTAAGCAGTTTTCTGTGTTACTGGGTCACGGATGCTTAAATATGTGTAAACTATAAAATTATTAAATATATTTCCGTTGTCTAGTACACGTAATACAAGTCCTTGGAGAACTTACCTACCTACCTAGAACTTACCACACACAACACCACGTCAATCTAGTTCAGATTGACGAGGTGTGAAGCGTCTATAGATATTAAAGAAAAAAAATGAAGCCGATAGCAATGGAGTTATTAGTAACTCCACGTCACTGGTACCTACCCTATCTTACAATGAAACAAGTAACTTCTTATGTAATTAATAAAGTTTGATTTTGTTGAGCTATCATAAAAGTGCAGCGCCATGTCGGCTGTCTCGTATCGTTTCATTTCAGTGTGAATTAATCCTTATTTTATAAACCGCTTACGTATAATTAGTTATTGTTTAACAACTACTAGTTACTTAGTTGCTCATCATAACTCCCCACACCGATATCGGTGACGGTGGTCGGTTTCATTGAAACCAGGCCAGTTACACAGGAGTAATTTTATAGTGCCCAAGTGTATGCGCAGTACACAAGAGCACTCTCTCTTCCTTTACTCTCATAATCCAGTGGGACGGATAACGGACACGACTGAACAGATATCAGGCGCAGGTCCGACTTTTACATGCCCATCCGACGTATGGATCATCATTCTTGTTATACAATCAGGTGATCAGCCTGCATTGTCCTAACCAAACTTGGAAACAACATTTTTGTTGTTCCAACGCGGGAATAGAACCCACGACCTCCGAGTCAAGAGCCAATGCTCTAACCACTAGACCACGGAGGCCAGTGCTCATCATAACTTACATGATGTCCCCCAGCTTGACGCGCGTGTGTATGAGCGCGCACGTCTTGTGGTCGGAGAGGGCGAGCGCGGCGCGGCGGCGACGCAGCGGGCGCGGCGACGTCGGCGGCGACGCGCGCGCGTGCACGCCCGGCGAGCTGCCGCGCCGCCGCACTGACGCGTGCCGCCCACCCACGCCGCCGAGCATTCTGGAATAATAACAAAATAACTGTTACGATGTGTTCATAGTGGTAAGGCAATAGCATAGTGGCGAGGGGTTCCTATAACTCCATTCCTATCGGCTTCCCTTACCGCTTACCTTTTGACGACCCTTATCCAAACCCTACCTATTATACAGGCTACGGCTTCCTTATGAAGGAGAACCAGCTTTCGCCACTGCAATAGCACAACATAAGTAACTAGCTATTTCTCGCGGCTACCCGCGTAAATATACTATCGAGTATCCCGCGGGAATATTGTACTTTTCCGGGATAAAGAGTAGCCTTTGTTTTTAATCCAGAGCGTAAACTACCACCATAATAAATTTCATGAAAATCCGTAGAGTAGTTTTTGTGTGAAAGAATAACAAGCATCCATCCATACGTCTATCCGTCCATCTATCTTCACAAACTTTTACATTTATATTATTAGTAGGAATAATAGGATGTACAGTAGACCATCTTCATACTAGACGGCCCCAATCGGCTCATGCACGCATACGCGTTATTAACAGGCCGCTAACGAAACCTCACATAGGAGAAGTATATGTACGCCACGCTACCAAGACTTGTCGCTGAATTTAACGACTAATGAGTTTAGTTAGTTGTGCCACGATGCTTGCTCACTGTCAACACCTTCTTTGTAGACGAATCAGCTAGCGCTCCGCTCGGCCACGCTCAATCTTAGGTAAAAATTTCAAGGACACGACTGAATTCCGCGGCTACTGTACATTATTTATATTGTGGACTAGCTATTGCCCGCGGCTCCGCCCGCGTTAATATAGTATCCCTCGAGAACACTACTTTTTCGGAATAAAAAGTAGCCTGTTTTAATCCAGGGCCTTAACTAATACCAAACCCAATTTTATCGAAATCCGTTCAGTAGTTTTTGCGTGAAAGAGGAATAAACATCCATCCACAAACTTTCACATTAATAATATTAGTAGAAAATACCTAGTTACAGTCGTATAACAACTCCCCCGCCGCCGTGCATTCTGTATTAAAAACATAACAACAGTTGTTACAATATGTTCGTAACAACGGTGGTGTAAAATAACTACGGCAGCAACCCGAGTTGCTGCTCCGATGAGCACTCTACGATACAACAAAAGTAACAGTAACACGTGCTCGTAACATAATTATTGCGACGGCAAGGCAAGTTACTGCAGTGATAACTATGACCTAAAAGGCTCGTATTTAAACAGCTATTCTCTATTACCTACTTGTTTTTTTTTGAGACTAGGATCTCTGCAAAATACTGTAGCGCATAGAGATAGAGTATCTCGGTAGTCTTTGCTCGGTGTTCTGGTAAATTAGAAAAGTTAAAAATAATAAAAACATTTATATGACCGGGATACGAACCCACCATCTTCAGAATTTTCGAATAAAGCAAAAATTATACATATGCATACCGAACTGTTAATCGGACTGATATAATAAAATCGAAATAATTGATAATAATACATTGTTGCACGACAAAAGAAAAAAACATGTTTTGCTTACAAAATAAGCTAAAAAAAAGCTAAATAGATCTTTATCACCCAAAACGCCATGCCTACTAAATTTTATGGAATTTTTTTCAGCCGTTTTCGAGAAACCGATTTTATATATACAAAATGATGAGATTCAATGTGGGAGAGCCACGTTTCGGCACGAATGGGCCGGCGTGACCGGGTAAATAACACGGCTTCACAGATAACTGACGTAAAATAACGCTTGCGTTGTGTTTCGCCGAGTGAGTGAGGTTTACGGAGGCTCAAGGGGGGATTGGGGATTTTAAGAGCTGGGAACGCAAATCGCAACCCCAGAGGAGCTACAAGTGTCAATGGGCAACGGTAATCGCTTACCATCAGGTGGTCTGTCTGCTTGTTTCCAGGTTCATTTCATTAAAAAAAAACAAGATTGAAGATTGTCTCGTTTAAAGTCTTATCTTATCTTACTAATATTATAAATGTGAAAGTTTGTGAGAATGTATGGATGGATGGATGTATGGATGGATGTTTGTTACTCCTTCACGCAAAAACTACTGAACGGATTTCGATGAAATTTGGTATGGTAGTAGTTGAGGCTCTGGATTAAAACAGACTACTTTTTATCCCGGAAAAGTACAGTGTTCCCGAGGGATACTGTATTTACGCGGGCGGAGCCGCGGACAATAGCTAGTATAAGATATAGATAAGTAATAAAATATGTTTTCATTCATACAAAATAATTCAAAATATTGTGTAAATTTTAGTTAATTTTACTCTAAATTCGTATACCTAATAGAACACAAGACAACAATATCATTTTTACGAGGAATTCTCGTATCTCTGTAATGAAAAACAAAATTTTAATTGCACACGGACGCATACAAATGTTTCAAGTGTGAAAAATATAACATCATTCCGTGTACAATATCCTCTATTCCATGTTATAACCCTGTTTCAATTGCTTCTCCGTGAAAGCCTCATATCGTCGTTATCCACGAGAGCCATTGTTCGCGGCTTAGCTGCTGGACCTTTTGTGTCTAAGGCTTCAAGTCTATTGTAAATAGGTGATGGAGTTTTTGGAAGTGAATTAGGCACCAGGAATTGACGGCCTCCGTGGCTCAATGGTTAGCGCGTCGGCGCTCAAGCCGGTGGTCGCGAATTCGAGATCCGCAGGAAACAAATAGTTTTTGATGTTCTAGGGTCATGGATATATATTAAATATATTTATAATATAATAAAAATCATAAATATATATTAAGTATACTTCCCGTTGTCTGGTCCCCGTAACACAAGAGGTCATATTGACGTGGTGTGGAATGCCTATAGATATAATTTTTATGAAATTTTCAGGTGCATTTAATTAATATGAAAAAAGGGTGAAGTTAAGCTATTTTTTTGTGATTTTATAAAAATACATCTTACTAATATTTTAATGTGTAAGTTAGTGACGATAGATGGATGGATGTTTGTTACTCTTTCACGCAAAAACTACTCAACGAATTTTGATAAAATTTGGTATGGTAGTAGTTTAAGCTCTGGAATAACACATAGGCTCATTTTTATCCCTAAATAGTAGTGTTACCGTGGGATACTTTATTGAGAGCCGCGGATAAAAACTTGTTCTATCATAAAACTTCAATTCCTAAATTAGTCAACGTAGTCGAATAAACCTCTTACTTCACGTCCGTCGTAGCTTAAACACGGACGCTAGACTGTTCAGGGTGGATTTATATTAGCTCTGATTAATCTGGTCGGACACGAGATAGGCTGGTAATGAAATAGATTACTGATAGCCGCCACTGCCGCAGCTCGAATTATAGCTCCATTAGCTGGGGATTGGGGTATTTGAAGCCTTTGTGTAGCGAACATTCTGTATATTGTCTACACACTGGGTGCAATTTTAGACTACGATACGTAATTAGACAATTAACCCCTTATATATAGAGTCCCTGGGCAAAGGAGCTTTGCTCGAAGTGCTGATGATTTAAAAATATTTATCTGATCGGGATTTGAACCCAATTCTGAATTTTCCAACATACAAAAAAATATACATATGCATACATAAGTGCCAATCGGACATTATAGAATCGAAATTATTGATATATTATTGCACGACGAAAGAAAAAAAATAACATATAGGGTGAACATACCAATTATCAGCACTTTAAAAAAGTGGTCCAATTATAACCTCGATTATTACAGAGGAAAATACTTTATATTTTAAAGTATGGTGTCGCTGGCAGTAGATTCCAGAAACATTAAAGTTTTGTTTTTATTAAGTTGAAACAAAACTTAATTACAGACTAGCTTATAATTCTATTCTTTCGGTGCTGATAAAAGGTAAATGTGCTAGCAATTGGGAGTGTCAGCCTACACAGTTTAAAAATACGCACATTCTTAGAAATAAGACCTAACTAGATCGATTTTTCTCCCAAAACTACTTGCATAGTGCATACTTCATGCAACATTTTCGAAAACCTGATTATTTACATACAAGATCGTCTCGTTTAAAGTATAAGATATTTACATAACCCCTGTTACAGGTCGCGCAACGGTTTATGAGCGCTCAGTGAAATTGGAGGGGATCGTTCGCGCATGTGACCAATAGCAAAGAATATATATTACTAACGTACCAATAGCGTGTCGGCAGCCACGTTTGGCATGCGTTCGGCGCATCCACACCTCCCCGCCCGAGCCCGCTAACGCCAAACACACCCAAAAACTGACTTCTGCGCATACCCCCCCTACTTTTGTCGAAAGATCATAATTTATTGCGCGACCTATACTGTCTTCGTCTGTCAAGTGCCTATTCCAATGACAGCAATATGGAGTATACAATAAGTAATATGTAAATATTTTTATTAATAGTAGGTACTTGTCTATTTTTCGTCGTTATTTGGAACACACTAACATCATATTTGGTATTTATATTACTGCACTGGCTGTCCTCGTCCCCGTAGTTTTTGCCGCAAGCATACTTTGCAAGAAGCAATGGTTAATGAGTAGAGGTTCCAGACTAAAATTGAAGAAGAATGTAGAGTCTGACAAACGAAAGTTTTCAAATAACCCAGACTGGGTTATTTGAAGACTTCTAACTTGGCAACTCCGTACGACCTTCAAAGTAAATTTGATAAACTAACGTTTAAAAAATTCTGAGGTTTTTGCTTGAAACAGTAAAAGCGTAATAAAAAAGTGTAATAAATACACATTTTATTTATCATGTATGTACTTTAAATAATTTATTATACTATCCAGTAACGCATTAGGTTGTTCGAATTTTTTTTATAAGAATTAAAATAGAACCGTCAGATTTTTAAATTTTCCACCATTTCTCAGGTTCAAATTTCGTTTGGCAGACTATTATACCATATTAACAATTAATAATTTTACTATTTTGTGATATTATTAAATGTAAAAAACAGTCGAAGACTGTAGCTACTAAAATCTTAATGACAGCTGATGACTAGGGTTGAAAAAGTACCCCCCGATGGTTGCACGCCTTGTCGTGGCGGTGGGGCTTAGTAACCGTGGACTGGTCACCCACGGTGAAGCTAAGAGGCAACCGGGGCCGGCCCGTTTGCCGCCGGCTGGCCCGAGGAGGGCGCTCCCAGCGGGCTAAACATGCCCGCAGAGGACGCGCGTGGAGGTGGGACAGAGGAAGAGGAGTGCCGGTATTACGGTGCGCCGTTCTCCCTATCTTCTGCGGCCGTGGAGGGATCGCAGGGGGAGAGGCGTGATGGTATTACGGTACGTCACTCTCCCTACCCCCTGCTAGCTGGCGGCCGGCCGTTCCATCGAAACGGCGTTGGTGGGGCCGCAGAGGAAGAGGCATGTCGGTATTGCGGTGCGCCGCTTGCCCTATCCTCTGCGACCGAGGTGTGGTCGGTGGCAGAACCACAGACCTGATCTGCCACCGGGTACCAGTTTATCTGGTACCCATGGCCTCCTAGTTGCGGACTCAGGGGGAGTCTGCTACAGTACTGGTGGAGGCCGAGGAGGAAGCGCACCTAATACCATCTGGTGCGCCCATCGTGGAGGGCCTTCGGGCTTTCATGATGGAGCCGCTTGTAGGCGGCTGCCACCGGCGGAGTCGCGGATGTGTGTATCGTTCCCGTGGCCCCGTCAGAGGGCGGTGAGGAGGAAAATGGGGGGGGGTTTTTAGTGGGTATACCATGAGTCCCACATCACCACTTGGGTGCCCCCTGCGCCTGGGTGGTATGCGTAAAGTATTTTCCCCCCCGGAAACAAAAAAAAGGGTTGAAAAAGTATACATAAAAACACGGTTTAAAATACTCGATAAAAATCTACAAAACCAGTGGAGCCCAGCACTAAAATCAAAACATTGTAGCTGTCGATGCCATGATTTATGAAGTGAGCGGTGATCGGACATATAACCGATAGGTATTTAATTGATGACTAAACATATTGTAACAATAGGCAGTTCGGAATTGTCATGATTAGGGAGTGTCTACTAGGTAGTTAATGTAATATTAGTCGCCTCTGTGGTCCATAGAGATTGGCTCCCGACTCGGAGATCGTGGGTTCGATTTTCAAGTTAAAACATTTGTTGTTTCCAAGTTTGGTTAGGACAATGCAGGCTGATCACATGATTGTCTGACAAGAAAGGCGATCCAAGCGTCGGATGGGCATGTAAAAAGTCTGATCGTTCGCCAGTCGTGTCGGTCATCCGTCCCACTGGGTTATGAGAGTAAAGGAAGATCGAGTGCTCTTGTGTATGTGCACATACTTGCGCACTATAAAATAATTCCTGCGTAGCTGTATCTGGTTCAATGAAACTAGCCACCGTCACCGAAATCGGTGTGGAGAGCTATTCATTAATTATTAATATAAAGCGGTCAAAATTTTATTTGATTATCTACTTTTTTTTACTGCCAAGATTTTATACAAAATAAACTTTAAAAAAGACTGGCAGTCGAAATAATTATGTTCTGTCTATTAATGACTTCTCGTAGCAACACGCTACGCCTCTACGTACGCACGTAGCGCTGTATCCGAAAAATATATGAATGTTACATGGTAACAGCAACAGTAGTAAAGTATAAACACTGAGAAAATTTCATTTCTAATGTTTCAATGAAAATGATAGCATATATTTGGCATCAACAATTGAACACGTCAATCTGATTTTTTATACAAGTATTGTTCATAATTTGAAGTTATTAATAATACGCATTACGGTTATCTGGAGGTATTTATTCAAATCATTTCGAATCAATTCGAATAATTATTTTTTATATAAGGAAGTCTATTTATTAAGAAAGAATCACTTCACTACGTGAACAAAAGCACGGGTAACAACTAGCATAATTCCATTTTTATTGATAAAAAAATCCTTCACCAAATCGATGAGAGTATTCGGTAAAAAAATATATTTCGTTAGATGCACAGTTAGTGTGGAGTAGGGTCAGATCGCAAGAGCCCTTAGCGTCACTTACCTGTCACCCTAGATCCTTTTCCTTTGTTTTGTATTGCCAAATACTCCACCGAGTACGTATCAAACTATAATGAAATCCGAGTTAGTCAAAAAATTAATTTTGACTAGATGTTGCCCGCGAATTCGTATGCGTAAAAAACCCCGTTGGTACATTTTTTTTCAATAAACGGATCTGTTAATCTAGAGTGTTAACTACTACAATACCAAATTTAATCAAAATCTGTTTAGTAGTTACTACGTGAAAGCGTAACTAACATCGATACATGCATTAATTTGCTTTTATAAAAAAAAAAGCTTTTTCCCGCGGCACTGTAACGCGTAAAAACAGTATTCCATGGGAATACAGTAGTATTCAGGATAAAAATTGCCTGTGTTAATCCAGAGTCTAAATTAGTGCCATACTAAATTTCATGAAAATCCGTTCAGTTGTTTTTGCTGGAAAGAGTCACAAATACCCATCTATCCATCCATTCATCTATACATCCACACAAACTTTTACATATATAATCGTAGTAGGATTGTTGCATTAATTTTCAGTCATTGAAGGATGCAGTTGCCTGCTATCAAACACGTTATCAGCTATTCATTCTCAAAGCCAAGAGCAAGAAAATAATTGATTCGAAAATCAAATTTGGTGGCGCAAACTTTTTAATAGCTTAAACGTTTAAGTGGCCAGCACAACATGGAACTATAATGCCGGTTATTCAATAAACTGCGATACGAGTTATATAATGAAACTAAAAGTTTTATTCACAATTTACCAACAGCAGCAATGTCTAGAATAGTTACTATGAGTGAAAAAAAACTAAACAACATTTCAATAAAGATTCTCGAAAAGTTATACCTATGTACATATAATTATATTACATCTACTGTTATACTGTACTTTATTATGCAACCAGTGTTTCTACTTTAGACGTGTGTACTCGTAGTTCGTGAATGAGTTCTTAAGGTGGTTCGTTTCCTATACAAAAATACAATGGACATTAATTAGGTAATTCATACTATTACTACATAAATTTATATGCACATCTATTTATTTTGCAATACAATTGTCGCAAAATAAAAAGTGACATAAGTTACAAATGTCACTTTTTGTCGAAAATTCAATAAAAATGTGACTTCTGTGTGAAATAAAGTATTTTAAATATATTTTGCGACAATTGTATTGCAAAATAAATAGATGTGCATATAAATTTATGTAGTAATAGTATGAAATTACCTAATTAATGTCCATTGTATTTTTGTATAGGAAACGAACCACCTTAAATTGGATTAGTTCTCTTGTGGCATGTCGTTCATTCATTCATTCGTTCCAATAGAGACGTAATATCTTTAGTTCACGTCCAACACCCATTACTGAACGGAGCGACATTAGCTCATTCTCGTCGAGTAATATCAAAAAAACTTGTTAAAAATGAATAAGAAAAACCAATAAGAACCAACTATTTTGAGAAGGGGAATAGTTAGATATTACTTTACCTGTTGCCCATAATTATTAGACAGTGCCCAGTGGACAAATAATTAAACTACTAAATTAAAAGAGTGGTACCAATACTTCACAATGATTCTAAAATACATACATATTATCTTATCTTTTAAGTGACAGATTTTGCGCACGTATAGTTTCTACTTAAGAGCATTGATCGGCGCGCGACTCAGATTTCACGAAAAACGCTACTTTTCAAATGCGTCTATATCTAACAAAAACTGGTTATTCTGATTTTTATATTTAAAAAAACACTAGAAAATATCGTATTCTAATTCTTCCCTTATCATTTATTTTAAAATAATTTCAAACTTTTGAAAAAAACTGACAAAACTAACCAGAACTTTTTACAACTTTAGGTACAGGGGCATTTTCAAAACATATAATAGCTAAAACCGCTTACGTTTTTTACAAACAAAATCTTTACAAACTTGTTGGATCCTCTTCTAGATTCTCTATAAGTCAGATTATTTTTATATATGTTTCTATCTCATAAAAATAAAATTTAAAGAATGCGAAATTATCAGGAATTATAGTTATTTAAAATGATGATATTTATGTATTTTACTTGCTCCTTTTGATTCTTACTTACATAATCTATGAGAAGAACCTTTTATCTTTAATGTGCTATTTAAATTTTTAACTAAATTAGTTTGACGAATTTTATATGAATTTTTAAAACTACTATATAAATCGAGGCGCACGAGCGTTTACAACAGTATTTGTAGATAATTTCGCATTCTTTAAATTTTATTTTTATGAGATAGAAACATATATAAAAATAATCTGACTTATAGAAAATCTAGAAGAGGATCCAACAAGTAAGTAAATATTTTTTCTTTTTAAAAAATGTAAGCGGTTTTAGCTATTATATGTTTTGAAAATGCCCCTGTACCTAAAGTTGTAAAAACTTCTGGTTAGTTTTGTCAGTTTTATTCAAAAGTTTGAAATTATTTTAAAATAAATGATAAGGAAAAAATTAGAATACAATATTTTCTAGTGTTTTTTCTATACTAATATTATAAAGAGGAAAACTTTGTTTGTATGTTTGTTTGTTTGTTTGTTTGTAATGAATAGGCTCAAAAAGTACTGGACCGAGTTCAAAAATTCTTTCACCATTCGAAAGCTACATTTTCCACGAGTAACATAGGCTATATTTTATTTTGGAAAAAAATAGGGTTCCGTAAAATATTTGGGTTTTTCGGACACAAGGTGTAAAAAATCAACCAGAAAAGTTACTTATTTTGCGTACGCTGCCTAAACTATAAAAGATAGAATCATAAAATGTTCTAATCAATTGTAGATCTTATAAATATCTACAAAAAAGTCCGCGACACACTATACCTATCTATGTCAAGTGAGGCACAACAACCATTTTTTTATTTAGAAATCTTGATTTTTTTTGGACTACATTTAAACGCGTTTATTTTACTCATGCTATTAATCCTTATCAAAATAAATTATTTCATCACTAAGTACAGTTTATTTAGATAATATTTGGTCTTTGAATGATTGAAATTGGACGTGTGGTTTTGAAGTTATGGCGAAATTAAAATGTTACGATTTCTGCTGCACGGCCTGTTGCGAAGTGGGCGTCACCAAGGCGGGGGTGCGCGTGCGGGGGTGCGTCAGTATAATTGTACCCGTGCGAAGCTGGGGCGGGTCGCTAGTATTATAATAAATCTGTAGAGAGGTCAATTCTGTACATGAAATATTTTTAAAAAATAACTATCAGGGGGTCATTAGGGATCACTACTGATGTCAAAAATGCAATCAGTAAAATTTTTGTCTGTCTGTCTGTCTGTCTGTCTGTCTGTCTGTCTGTCTGTCTGTCTGTCTGTATGTTCGTTATAGAAACAAAAACTACTCTACGGATTTTAATGAAATTTGGCACAATTATTCTTCATACTCCTGGGCAGGTTATAGTATACTTTTCATTACGCTACGATCAATAGGCGCAGAGCAGTGAAGGGATATATTGGGAAAACGGGAGAAGTTACTCCATTTTTTAAGTTTTCACCGCGTGTGCAGCCTTAATGGTTAGAGCTGCATAGAAATCACGTATGACGGAAATATTTTCCTTAATATTAGGTATATAAAAATATTTCTTGACAGCATAATGTCTATCTTTTATGGTTGACTCACAATAGCACGTGAAACTTCCGGTAGCTTAGCAATTCGGAGCTTTCTGATTATATTGGTCTAATTACGTTTACAACACTCTCACTCATCCCTAATTAAAAAAAGTTAACATTATTACTTATTCAATAAAAAAAGGATCATGTAAATCGGTGTAGAAACACCAAAGTTATACATGAAATACACTAATAAGTCATCGCGCGTGAATACAGAATCATGCAATAAGGATTATTTCTGTGTATCAGTTGCCGCGCTCGACGCGCTTCGCGGCGGGAGGTATAAAAAGGCCCGCGTGCGAACTTCATACAATATTTGGCTGTTGAAGCGATAGGACGTTCAGATTGTTCGACCTTATTGACAGACAATTATAGTTATTAGTGCTTATCAGCGCGATTTTTAGTTTTTGAATAGGTTATTATTAGATTTGTTTTGTTGTCTTTATTTTATGAAATAGGTATAGAGGTTTTGTTAGTATTAGTAGTTTAGTTATTTTAGTTTATTAGTTATTTTGGTAGTGTTAAATATTTAGAAAGTAGAATTATTTAGTTTTACATTAACTTAATCTAAACAATATTACCAATACATTAACTTATTCTCAGCTATCTATACTTTTCTGCCGGAAGTCACTATTCCACGCGGACGAAGTCGCGGGCAAAAGCTAGTTACATATAAAAATCAGAATAACCAGTTTTTGTTAGATATAGACGCATTTGAAAAGTAGCGTTTTTCGTGAAATCTGAGTCGCGCGCCGATCAATGCTCTTAAGGTGCTCTTCTTGTGATGGTATTACGGTACCCCCTGCGAGCTGGCGGGGCCGTTCCGTCAAAACGGCGTTGGTGGGGCCGCAGAGGAAGAGGCATGTCGGTATTGCGGTGCGCCGCTTGCCCTATCCTCTGCGACCGAGGTGTGGTCGGTGGCAGAACCACAGACCTGATCTGCCACCGGGTACCAGTTTATCTGGTACCCATGGCTTCCTAGTAGCAGACTCGGGGGGAGTCTGCTACAGTACTAGTGGAGACCGAGGAGGGAGGCGCTTCTTACCATCTGGTGCGCCCGTCGTGGAGGGCCTTCGGGCTTCCGTGATGGAGCCGCTTGTAGGCGGCTGCCGCCGGCGGGGTCGCAGTTGTGTGTATCGTTCCCGTGGCCCCGTCAGAGGGCGGCGAGGAGGAAGATGGGGGGGGGGGGTTTTAGTGGGTATACCGTGGGTCCCATTAGCCTATACGGGAGTCCCACATCACCACTTGGGTGCCCCCTGCGCCTGGGTGGTATGCATAATGCATTGCTCTTCTTGTACTCTTTTCTGGTATTAACTCCATTCCATATCAGCCAAAATCGATATTCGAATATTATCCACGTTTACCAACATTCTAATAATATGTAAACAAACAAGTGAAAACATGTCAAATATTGTTGATTCACCGAATACGTCACTCAATAATGGAGCCCGAGCCCCATACAAATTCAATTCCGGAGTGGATTTGTACAAATGCAAAATAGGGTTCCCACCCGACCCTAAACATTAAATTTATTTATATAATTTGCAAATAGAGTGATTTCTGCTACGCAATCGGTTCTTGTATTTGACGTGGAGTTTGAAATGTACCGAACTTTATAGGTGTAACCATAGAAGTATTAGATATATTAAAAAGAGGATCACTGGGTGTAACATAATATTGCAAATGTGTTTGATTTTTTTTTTTTGTTAGAGACAGACCCAACGAACACAGAGCATCATCTGGTGGTGTAAGTGGTATTAAAAACAGTCAATAAGAATTTTCGATTCTTTTTTTATCATCAGGCGGCGCTTGGTAGCACGACGGTCCTTGTCATATCAAAATGCTGTCAGATGTCACGACTTAAAAAACCGTCATTATAATTGCTCTGTGGTCCAGATACTATTTCCAGCTATCGGAATTCGACTATAATTCATATTTTAAGAAAGGACAAAAAAATATATGAAATGTAAAAGGAAGATTGACAATTGGCCGTTAAAGATACAAACGCATGGTAGTGTGAGCGAGGTAATGTGTGTAACTCTAAAATATATTATAAACTTTAACTGTGCCAAATTTCATGCTTCTTTGTTCACACAATTTTCGTAAAACTTTACTCGAAGTTGTCGCTTCATTCTTACTTTATTAAAAAAGTTATTAAATACCTATAACATTTTCGTATTGTAAATTATTATTTATTCAAGTGAAAACCGATAATTTAATAGATTGTATTTATGAGATTTCACTTACATTTCAGCATTTCGTCGTCAGCGAAATCTGAAATATCTATGGGGCGGCCATGCAAATTTTTTCCAGCCAACCGACTGAAAAAATTACCTGCCACGCTTCGGTGAGTCTCTGAATAAAATTTATCAGCCCAATAATGTCTTTAGCGATTATTATCTTGGCCACCGACAACTGACAGACTAGTGGACGGTGAAACACGCTTCAAAAGAGTGATAGGTATTGGTCAACAGCCTCCGTGGTCCAGTGGTTAGAGCTTGCTCGACTCGGAGGTCGTGGGTTCCCGCATTGGAACAACAAAAAATGTCGTTTCCAAGTTTGGTCAGGACAATGCAGGCTGATCACGTGATTGTCTGACAAGAAAGATGATACATGCGTCGGATGGGCATATCAAAAGTCAGGCCTGCGCCTGATCTCTCGCTAGGTTTCGAGTTATCCATCCCACTAGGTTTCGAGATTAAAGGAGGAGAGAGTGCTCGTGTGTACAGCGCACACACCTGGACACTATAAAATTGCTCCTGCGTAACTACAGGCCTGGTATCAATGAAACTGGCAACCGTCATCGAAGTCGGTGTAGGGAGTTATTATTATAATTATTAAGTATTAGTCTGATAGTAATGAATAAAGATGTTCAGTGCCATACGAAAAGTATCTTCCTCCCTCTTAACCAAGAATAAGAAATTAAGCATGGTTCTGTTGTACCATCTCACCTTATTGTGATATCGTTAGAATTAAATTCATTAGTCTATCAAAATCAAAAAACTCAATCAAACACAATATGATAGGACCTGCAGTGGTTCTGCAATAGTAAGTTTTGACATTTATATTATGATATAACTTTATAAATAAAACGTTAAAAGTCGCGGGCAATTACACACACACAGTACACAACAATTATTATGTCGACCATAGAGTCACGTGGGGTAAGTATGCGCAGCGGGTAAGTGTACGCATGCTAAGTATCTCGAAAACAGTTTGTAACTAAGAACTGACACCACACACTCTTCAGTGCCTCACGCAGTGTCGTGTGAAGCGCCTTAGTTTCATTGACCGCCAGCGCGCCATTTTGTTTTCACAGGTAAGAAATGTTTTTTGCTTAAATTATTACGATATTTTGCAAAATTAAGCGTGTAATTTTTTGTTGACGTAAATAATTTATGAAAATTTGCTTTATACCATCGATAACATAGTAATATCTAGTGCAACTAGTGGTAATATTAGAATAGTTATGATGACGCAATCGTGAACAATTTTGACCGAATCTCGTTTTGATGCTTTGGGGCAAGTGTACGCTTACGCTTATCGAGCAAGTGTGCACATAATCTATTCAAGAATTACCAAAGGCCACATCACAAAAAAAGAAGTAAGAGAGGAAAAAAGTCAATCGTTGCCACTGAAAGCCCTTATAAATTAGAAATGGAATAAAAAAAGGAAGAAAAAGAAAAATTTGCTAAGAAGAAGATAAGATTCGGTTTAAAAGAAAGACTCAAATCAATGAATTGGTCTCTTTGAACATGGCACCTTTGTTTGTGATAATTTTGCTAATGACTAGGAATCATTTTGTTTTCATTCTGTGTTCATTTAGATTCACAGTTTAGTTCAAGTCAAAGAATGATCTTATTGAGTTTTAGTTAAGGCCAAATTGTTGATTAATGGTAATTATTAGCATAATAAGAAAATAAAAATGTTTTATTTTGCCTGACTGTGTGAAAGTGCAGATTAATTATCATGATAGCTTAAAATTCAGACTTTTTATGTTGCGTATACTTACCCGCAATACTGTGCACAGTTACCCCTAGTGTAGGGTAAGGTTGTACGCATTTTGACTATGCTTGTTTTGCTTATTTTTCAAGAATATGTGATATCATTGAATATTGTTTCTTTTTTTAATTTGTTGATCAATAAATAATCTAACCAATTAACCTCCTTTTGTTTTATTGAACTTAACACTTTTGTTTTTATGACGCTTCAAACCTTAAGTGCGCACGCTTGCCCCACATGACTCTAAATCGATTTAACGTTTTGACAATTCAAATACTCGTTTCTTTCTGATGGTGATTCGAAAGTCGATTTGGTTTAAATAATTAATAACTGTTTGGGCGCGATATTAATATCGATTAACATTATTATCCTCTTATGGGTACAACCATAGATATATAATATTAAAAAGAGGTAGATATGTTATAAACGCGTAAAAATGAAGACTCGAATTGGCCCGAGTCGGGCCAATTTTGGTTAGTGTGCTCCGCGAGTAATAGCGTGTTTTGTGTTAGTGTGCACTGTTGACACATTGACACGCGTCCCATGTCAATGTGTGTCGTGGCACAGAAATATTGTCAGTTTTTTTAAGGATATAACGTATCTATGTAATAATTAATCAAAGGGTACAACACTACAAATTTCAAAAACGATGTATCTAAAATGTCTTGAACTAAATAATAAAAAAAACACTATGTGTGTGTATATGTGTGTTGTTGTTATTTTTAGATTATAAGGATCTAAGTATTTTTCTTTTATTAATAGCATACGATTAATTATTACATAGATACGTTATATCCTTACAAAACTGACAATATTTCTGTGCCACGACACACATTGACATGGGACGCGTGTCAATGTGTCAACGTCGCATAGTAACACAAAACACGCTATTACTCGCGGAGCACACTAACCAAAATTGGTCCGACTCGGGCCAATTCGAGTCTTCATTTTTACGCGTTTATAACATATATCTACCTCTTTTTTATATTATATATCTATGTTAATAGCTATCGCCACACTTTTTAGGGTAAAGATTTCAAATGACGTGTATCCAAAGTGTGTCCAAAAAACACGTCATGTGCATAAAGTCATAAACTAACAGATTTAAAGGTAGTCAATGCTCTAAAAAGTATAGAAAAACTCAGTTGGCACTCAGGTGGAAAGGTTTTCACATGCCTTTATTAGATGAGTCACCAGCAGTGCGAAATTTCAAAAGACTTACCTAGTTAACTTACGTTCGAAAATAAGCACCTTTTTTATACTAACATGCCATTAGAATTTTCAGTTCAAAATTTCAACTCAAATTTATCAAAGAAAATTTAATTAAAAAAATATGATATAATCCGAAAATGAGTAAATCCGAAAAAATCACAGGCCATGATCATAGGAAGTAAATATATGACCCAGCGTCTACACAATGTGCCTAAGGTCATATATGATGGTAGTATTATTGACTACTCGGAATCGGCAAAAAATTTAGGGTTAATTTTAGATAGCAATCTTAGCTGGAATTATCAGGTTAATGAAGTGAGCAGGAAGATACATTACTCGTTGCACATGTTGAAGAGGCTCCAAAACTTTTTGCCCTTGCACACCAAAATTTTCCTTGTTCAAGCACTCATTTTCCCTATCCTCGACTATGCCGACTCCTGCTACTTAGATGTTACCGAGGAGCTGTTAACAAAGCTAGAACGATTACAGAATCTCTGCATCCGTTTCGTTTTTGGTTTAAGAAAGTTCGACCACATATCAGCTTTTCGATTAAAACTCAAGTGGCTCCCTATTCGTCTCCGTCGCAACTCCCATATCCTTTGTTTACTTTATAATATTTTGTATAATCCCCTCTCTCCTTCCTATCTTCTCGAACGATTTAACTTTTCTCGACCCCTCGATACCCCTTGTAGGTCCAATCTTAGAACAAATCTTTCCCTTCCATCCCATCGCTCCAACTTCTACTCCTACTCCTTCACCGTTCACGCAGTCAGATTGTGGAACTCACTCCCCCACACCGTTCGTGACAGTCCTACCATCACTATTTTTAAAAGACGCTTGAAAGAGCACTACATCGAATCTCTATCCATATAAAAACCGTTATTATATATACATATTGTATTTATCTATTATAGATTATATTAATATATTATTTATAGTATCAACTAGGTAATGTAGTGTATATTATTTATTGTGATAGTGTATATATCATTACAGTCATATTATAATATTTTGGTTATATTCTAGTATAGTGATATAGGTATGTTAATGTATATTTTGTAATTGCGCACGTTCTATCTGCTATCTTGTATCCCATTTCTCTCCGTAGGGCTGCTGGAAGAAATTTCTTTTTAGAAATAAGCAGAACCTTTGTGTCGTATTTCCTTTTTAATTGTAATGTTTAAAATGTTTCTTGTGTGCAATAAATTGTTAAATAAAATAAATAAATGATATATTTTTGCACGTTACCTTTTTAATAATAACCAAAGTAACTTAAGTGGCCTCGAACGTTTAAATATAGACCATCACATTGCCGTCACATTTTTAGGGTTCCGTAGCCAAATGACAAAAAACGGAACCCTTATGGATTCATCATGTCTGTCTGTCTGTCCGTCCGTATGTCATAGCCACTTTTTTCCGAAGCTCTAAGAACTATACTGTTGAAACTTGGTAATTAGATGTATTCTGTGAACCGCATTAAGATTTTCACACAAAGATAGAAAAAAAAAACAATAAATTTTGGGGGTTCCCCATACTTGGAATTGAAACTCAAAAATATTATTTTCATCAAACCCATACATGTGGGATCTATGGATAGGTCTTCAAAAATGATATTGAGGTTTCTAATATCATTTTGTCAATCAAGATCAAACTGGAATCCTACTACCATTATAAAATATGTGAAAGTTTGTAAGGATGGATGGATGGATGTTTGTTACGCAAAAACTATGGTATGGAAGTAGTTTAGGCTCTGGATTAAAACATAGGCTACTTTTTATACTACTGTAGTAGCTGTAAATGTAATATTAGGAGTTTCTTTTGCCTCTTAGATTAAAAAATAAAAAAAATGTTAATGTCGTGACAATGGTCGTGACAGATTGACAAACATGTAACAAAAGTGTATAGACTATCAAATGCCCGGTAGTGTGTGTTAATAATCTGAGGTACTAGGTAGTGTGTGTTGTTATTTTTATTAATTTCATTTAATTATTTATAAGCATATTAAAAATCATTAGCTGCACACCTTAACTGTGCAGCTAATGATCAAATCATCATACTCCTTCATTCCAACAATTCTCATAATAACTGTACCGAAAGTTTATGCTTCACGTATTAACATAATAATAATTGTAAAAATAAGTCGGTTTACACTTTACGAACGATAGTTTTTCGTGATAACGTCATCAAAAGCCAAAACTTAGCCGATCGTGCTTCTCTATCGCTTGTTCCGGGCTCTCGCTTGCACGCTCGGCTCAGGCGGAACGTGACTCAAGCGGAACGTGAGAATTTTTCGTGCGTGCAGCCGGCGATCATCGATTTATAAAACGTTATCGCTTTAAAAAAACATACCTAGAACAATGTTTATAAAATATAGATAGTTTTAGTTAAAGATTTTAATTGAAGTACTATAGTTTTACTGTTCTTGGTAAAAATCTAAAATTATTAATTTCCCAATATTTTCAGTTCAAAAATTTCAATTCAAGAACTGAATGCGTAATAGAAGCTGACTGTACATAATATGACAGATGCGACGGAAACAATTTCACCATTCGCCGCCCTTCCATTTGCAATACTGTTATGTAGAAATTCGTATCGTGCGTTTAGCGGAATAATATGCGACGCAACCAGTCTACACCAATGGAAAATTCTCATAATATTCAAAATGTGAAAGTTTGTGAGTATAGATGGATGGATGGAATAAATAGTAAATATAGTATCGGATACCTATCTACTGTATGCTGTACTTTTCCGGGATAAAAAGTAGCCTATGTTTAAATCAAGAGCCAAGAGTCGCGTGAAAAAGTAACAAACATCCATCCATCCATCCATCAATCCATTCTCACAAACTTTCACATTTATAATATTAGTAGGATTTAAAATCACAGTAAGTAAAACGACACCTAAACAATAACTCCTAACAAAGTTTTGGTAATTTTTCCTATCTGTGCTATAAGCAGAGGCGTAGCGTGGGTGTCTGCCGCCCGGGGCGGACGTAAATTTTGCCGCCCCCTTACTTGGGTTTTGCCGCCCTCTTACTTAGGTTTTTCCGCCCCCTTACTTAGGTTTTGCCGCTCCCTTAAAAGTACCGCCCAGTAAGTAAGTATTTTTAACGACCTCTGTGGCTCAGTGGTTCAGCGCGTTGGTGCTAAAGCCGAGGGTCGCGGGTTCGAATCCCGCCGAAGGAACAAAAGTTTTTTCCGTGTTAACTATATCAAATTTCATCCATTTATATTTATAATTACAGAAGGTTTCAGAAGCGCGGACAGACAGACAGATGGACGGACAGAGCGAAACTAAGTGTGTAACGTAGTTACATTTTTAGTAGGTAGTAAATTTCGTTCATTCCGATACCCTCAACGCCATCTATGGTGTATTGAAGTAACTAAAGTTATGGATTCAATATTGATTTTGTTGATTTAAATCTAATATTTTTACAATTTCAACACAATAATCTTTTTGAACAACTTAAAATACACTAGTTATATAACTCAATATATTTATATTGTGGCAAATCATTAAATTTCATTACTTTTAATTGTCAACTATAATTTAAAAATCAGACGAAGGAGACTATAAAAGGGCCTCAGCCTAATGTCACTTCCTTTTTAACCGACTTCCAAAAAAGGAGGCGGTTATACGTTCGGCTGTATATATATATATATATATATATATATATATATATATATATATATATATATATATATATTTGTATGTTCGCGGATAACTCCGCCGTCTGTTGGCCGATTTTCAAAATTCTTTTTTTGATATAAAAGGTATAATCCGAAGTTGGTCCCATTTTCAGAAAATTGGTGACCTGATGATGGGATCCATGAGGAAACGAGGGAACTCCTCAAAATTTATATGGACACATATAGTGATTTCGACTTTTTCTGAGTAGTCCAAGCATATGCTACCAAAAAGTAAAATTTTGCTCCAAGGTATACCCTGGATCCAAAAGTACAGAACAGAACTCCTGACTCCTTATAGATACATGTTTGGGGATTTTGGCGATATTATGATGATAAATAAGGTACTTCTCATAGTATTTTACACTAACACGGAGATCTTTGAACATTACTCTGCCGTTTATGGACCTATATGCAAAATTATTTTGTTGTTGTAAAGGTTTTAACTCCTTTAGTCACTAAAGTGGAAACGTGATGATGCGATCCATGAATAATCGAGGGAACTCCTCGAAATTTATATCGACACATATAGTGATTTTGACTTTTACTGAAGTAACACAAGCATATGCTCCCAAAAAATAAGATGCTGAAACCAAGGTATACCCCAGATCCAAAAACACTGAACAGAACTCCTCAGTCTTTAAAGATACGCGTTTGGAAATTTCGGTATTGTTTAAAGAACTGCAAGCATATGCCACTTTATAACTTACAGTAATCATCAACATCATCTTAATAACAATACCTAATGGAAGCTTGGCACGTATTCAGTTATACATTCGATCGTTTATTTTAGACGTTTTTAAGACGTATTAATAATAGCTTAACAAGATATATCACTAAAAAGGGTGAAATTATATTTTAAACAAAAATTTAAACCGACTTCCAAAGTAAAAATAAACAAAAAAGTATGAAATAAAACTTATTTTATAAATAATTCCCCTTTTAAATTTGGCTATTTCTCTACGTCTTAATCTTCTTAATTTTGAAGTCGGTACCAGCAAATATTAACGTGAGTTCTATAAAATATTGTAGGATATCGTTAGCGACTTCAAAATTAAGAAGATTAAGTAGAGAAATATCCAAATTTAAAAGGGAAATTATTTATAAAATAAGTTTTATTTCATACTTTTTTGTGTATTTTTACTTTGGAACTCGGTTTAATTTTTTGTTTAAAAATAATAATTCGTCTTTAATTCGTTTGGAATAATTTCCAAGATGTAATGGTGTAATTAATATTTTAATTCCGTCGTCTTTACGGTGAGTTATGAGTTTATCTGTGCAGTATGTCTAAATTTCTGATTCTTGCTTTATGTATTCCAAATTACTATTATATCAAGATATAAAATTGTAAATGTCAAAATGGTTTTTGTGGAACACGTGGTCGTTTCCCGTTTATTTAACTAAATGCTAGAATCATTGTAAGCTTTTGTTTTGTCAACACGCATTCTTGTAGTTTCACATTATCTCATCTAGTTACCTAATTTCATATTTTGATTTCCATGCGTTGTTGTAAATTATAACCTGTCAAACTTTTGTACATCATGTAATTTTGCATTGCAAACTTTTAATTATTTTTAAACATTCGCTACCTTTCATAATTTGTGTGGGACCAAGGCCCTGGTTTCGAGGCTACGGAATCATGGCTGCGGCATGAAAAACAAGCTCTGCATATCCGGATATATCATTCCAGGGTTCTAAGTCCCGGGTACAAGCTCCTGAAGCTCCTGTTTGGGCTACCTACGTTCCGGCCAGAGATCATTGTTCCAGTCTGGGAGCAACAAAATCGAGGCGGTCTGATTTTCGTTCCAGCCTGTGGCAGCTGACAGACCCTCAACACCGGACTGCGGACTGTTGGAGACGGAGTTCCTCACAAGCTAAGTGCCGTGTGCCAATCTGCCCCTAAGTCTCCCCGAATTACCAAAGGCTGAACCAGACTCGTCGGCTAGACCACCCGCGACCCCTCTCTCTAGTCATTTTTTCTTTAAAATAAATTATTGTTACAGTAAATTTGTTTTTTTAATTACACCTGTAATAAGGGTTTCTCAAGTATTACGGAACCCTAAAAACCTATCCTGCAACACACATAATTATTATTATCTTATTGCCATTACAATAAGGTCCCAAATCTTATTCTCCTTTAGAGTAAAATAACTTTTAAGTAAATTTTATTCTTCAAAAAGATAGTAAGTACAATATTATGTTCATTAGTAAAATGTAATAGCATATGAGATTTGATAACCCTTAAAAAATATAATGGACCACCTCCGTCCGAACTAGGTAGATAAAGTTTTCTTCTGTATTTCGGACCATAGCGCTCTCCAAATGACATATTATACTGAGTAGGATTACGGTTTGTAAAGAGAACCACTTAAGTATTTCATACAATTCATTTAATAATAATAATAATATCTATGGATGCGTCCCCTGGCCCCGTGCTATGTATTCGAGGAACTTGTGTTACAGGTACCAGATAACTGGTAGTATATTTAATACTTTTATACTATACAATATGTATTTAAGATTTTTATTATAATAAACATATATTTAATACAAATCCATGACCCAGGAACACAGAAAAACTTTTTGTTCCTTTCGGCGGGATTCGCACCCGCGAACCCCGGCTTGAGCACCAACGCGCTGGACCACTGAGCCACAGAGGTCGTCAAATTTCATCGCATTGTCGCAATTAGAGCGCAAGATGTATTTCACCTATCATTAGATTAGCTCAAAACATTGTTTGAATTATCTTTATACTGTACCAAATGTTGTTTCTTTGGTGAATCAATAAATAAATTAATTAATGTATGTCAAACTGTTAGACATTATTCTCAACTGTACAAGAAAGTAATTCAAGACTTCTTTGGTGAATCTCAAATTTCCACGTGTTTCAAACATCCCCATCGTTCATATTATTATATTGTATGCACTTTTATTAATATAATATTATAACTGGATGTTCTGACAGACATTGCTCAGTGAGTGCACTTTATTCAAGCTACCTACCATCTACTTACGTAAACCTTTCAGTTACTCTATAATATTGATTGATAATTTTAATTCGAATGAAGAAAATGTAAGTAATTATTATCTAATTAATTTTTAGATGCCACGAAAACGTATACTTTCAACGAACAGAAGTTCAAAGGACCTATTTGCCTATCAATGCGAAGAGGTTTTGGCAAGTAGAAAATTAAGAAAAGCTGCAGATATATTTAATGTGGATCATAAGTCTCTAAGTAGGTACAAGAAAAAAAGAGAATCTGTGCGAGAAGACACGCTTATCGCTGAAATTAAAATGGGGTATATATCAGCAAAAAGTTTTCAAGAATCGAAATAGCGCAATATGCCATAAAAAGTGCTAATATATAATTATTTTTTACTATCGACCAGAGGTTTGAGGAAGTTAGTTTTTGTTGTTGGAGAAGGCGCTGTTCAGTTAGAATGAATGAAGATATTATTTGTAATTTTTGAATACAAATTTATATTATTTTAATGAATAGCAAAAAAACCATAATATAGTTATGATTGAAACATAGTCATGATTGAAACTTACCATTTTGTATGAAACTATTTTTATATTATTTTAGCCATAGTTGTAGGTTCTATTATAAACATTTTAATTATTTATGTTAAATGAATGCTTTGTATCTAAAAAATACTATTGTAGCTTGAATAATTTCCAAGTTATTTAAAATCTTAAAAGCAGTTTGTTTTTTGTTGAAGCATATTGGTAAATGTGGTCCAATTTTGCCCGTATTTATATGATATAGTTAAAAACTAATTCTATAACATGTTCTAATATATACCAAATGAATTCTTTTTTTTGTTAATTTTTTATTTAAGTGTTTTAATTGACCCCACCTATTGTTTCAATTGACCCCCTAGTGGGGTAAATTGAAACATTTTTTTTCCACTTGGTTTTTTTAAATTTGTCGTTTACCTGATACAATTTTACTATTGCGGGATACTACATTTGATAGCCAGATATATTATCTACAAATGTAATTAGTTTCAATTGCATAAATTTATGTAGTATGATCAATACATACATTTAAAGTAAAAGTGTTTCAATTGTCCCCGGTCTACCCTATGTAGTGATGCAAAGACGATACCATATAACAATAATATAGTAATAATATCTATGGACGCTTCACGCCACGTCAATCTGATCCCGTAGTAAGTTCTGGAAGAACTTGTGTTACGGGTACCAGACAACGGAAATATATTTAATACTTTTATACTATATACATATTTAAGATTTTTATTATATTAAACACATATTTAATACACATCAATGACCCAGGAACACAGAAAAACTTTTTGTTCCTTCGGCGGGATTTGAACCCGCGACCCCCAGCTTGAGCACCAACATGCTCAACCAACTGAGCCACAGAGTTATAAGTTCGGTAAAGTCAGAACCTTGGTTTTACATGATATCTGATAGCTTTTTGACAGCAAGTCATATGGTATCGTCTTGGCATCACTTTCCATGAAAGTGTTTTGGTGGTGATCCCACCAAAACATTTTCATGGAAAGTGATACCTTGTGCTTTACCTTTTATATATTTTATAGATAGATATATAACAGTGGGTAAGTACTAACCTAGTATTATATGCGTGTCACAATTTATTATAATCTGCAAGGTTATAAGTACTACATAATGTAATAGAACACATAATATTATGCTACAATTTATTTTGGAAAAATATAACTAACGCGTCCCATTGAGACAGAACATACATAAAACATCTAGTACAAATAAATAGGTTGGTACTAGTCGCCCCATATTTCGTCTTTGAGAAAATAACACGCTCTAGGATCTTGGTCTATAAAATTTTAATCCTAATGCTAGTGCATAATTAAAATAGGAAATGCTAAATAGTGGCCGGCGGGTACGGCTCATGACATGTAATTAAAACTTATAATTACAAAAATAATCAGCGCCCCAATGAAAAGGTTAAGAGATGAAGTGCTTAAATAAATTCTCTCTTAACCCGAGTTTTAAGAGAAAATGTTACATTTTAAGATTATTAAGCGGTTTTTAAGCTATGGCTAACAGATATTGAATAACGTATCCTGTTATTTACCAGTTACAGATAAGTCACGTTTTGTAATAAAATAAAGCATAAAAATATATTTTTTGTAATTGGCTTTATCTTTAAAGCCAAATACATTTAAAACATTTAACCCGACATTAGGCTACAAATTATTGTAGATTTATTATTGTATTTGAATTTTTTTATGCATACTGTCATACTTATGTAGTAACATAAGTATGACAGTATGCATAAAAAAAATCTACAACTCGTACTACGCACTGTCCGCGAAGTCTGGCGCTCGGTTATGAATAGAATTTAAGTCTTTTTTACATAATTTGATCAAAATTTTAGCTTTTAGCAAAATTTAATATTATGCTTTATATATTTTTGGAATGAGAATCGAATACTGATTACGCTTCTTAAATATCTTTTTTTTTTTTTTGAAGACATTCTGTATGAAAATCGTATCACAGTGTTTGCCATAGAAGTAACGTAACGGCTGGACGGATTTGTATTCAATTTTGCTAGTCTATTTTTACACAGTTTAGTGTTAACTTGTGCAGAAATAATATACAAATAAAACTTCTTCACTTAACTTTTATTATAATGATTTAGCTTAATCAAATCTAAATCATTGCTGCAAAAGCTGCCATCAGACTGACTGTCCTACTAACATGGAAGCATCTGCCTGCCAACCCCCACTTCTCCCACTCTACCCGAACAACAACCCGCTTAACGTCTTTCTGATTGGTCCACTTCAATATTAGAGTGTTGCCACTTAAAATAAAACAAAATAGCGAGGTGATAAATAAACTATAGACATAAACAAAGTGAGAGAAGTGAAAGTTAACATTAGACAGAACAATGTCTACCGGGGCCAGTCGGGTAGTAAACGTAAAAATATTGAACCCAGCTATTTCTCCCAGGTACAATAAAAGCCGGTGTGTCTTAATGAGTGCTAACACCAACTGGTACCCCTCTGTACCCCTGAGGGGTAAGTAATATCTATCAATGTGGCCGGTGTGTTTGAAACCAGGCCAGTTACGCAGGAGTTATTTTATAATGCCCAAGTGTGTGCACAGTACACAAGAGCACTCTCTCTTCCTTTACTCTCATAATCCAGTGGGACGGATAGTCGACACGACTGACGAGAGATCAGGCACAGGTCCGACTTTTTACATGCTCATTCGACTCATGGACCAACTTTCTTGTCAGACAATCAGGGGATCAGCCTATATTGTCCTAACTAAACTTGGAAACAACATTTTTTGTTGTTCTAATGCGGGAATCGAACCCACGACCTACGAGTCGAGAGCCAATGCTCTAACCACTAGATTACGGAGGCTGTTAACAGATAGATGGACAGTTGAACAGCAAAGTCTCAGTACCTAATAGGGTCCCGTTATAAATTTTTGATTACGGAACCCTAATAAAATAGGGGAAAAATTAGTTTAAGCGTCAGACAGCTTATTTGAATATTTTGTCATTGTCGCTCATCATAAAGTAAGTATCGACAAAACAAGCTATTAGTATGTGAAAATAATAATAGTAATTGGTAGCAACTGTTATCGCCATCAATATCTCTGTGAATACACGAGTTTATTGGTGCCAAATTAATACAAAGTTCACAGTCGAGAGACTTTTACAGTACCGAGTTAATTAAACCTCAATATAATTGGCCAACTATTTATGTTAATAAACTAATTAGTTAAAATGGACAGAGCTCCGTGGACTAGTGGGTGGCGTGGACTAGTGGGTGGCGTGGACATTTGATTCGCACTCAAGAGAGAGTTGGTTCGAATCCTAGGTTGTGGCGTGTACCAATGAGACTTGTTCAGATCTCAAGCACATTATACGGATGCTCTAACGGTGAAGGAGAACATCGTGAGGAAACCCGCACATGGTTATCCCCAGATGTATTGACCAGTCATTCCTCTGGACTAGGCTGACTATGTTGTGAGAATGCCGTATGTGCTTGGGCAACCATACGACACTTAAAAACCGACTGTCCCAGGCACTACAGTATTTCAAGAGTGGTAACTTCGCTTGGAGAATACTGTATAAATCATCCATTATCGAATGAAAAGGCCTAAGTCATATTTTAAAATGGACATTTCTGCAAGTCTTGTTACTCGATACTTGGTGACCAAGTTAGTCACAAGGCTATATATAGAAAAAGGTCGTGCCGGTGATACATAAATACACTAAGTTTCATCCACGTGGTTATTAAGGATGAGAATATAATATTATATACCTATCCTACTAATATAATGTGACAGTTTGTGAGGATGGATTTATGATATGGATGTTTGTTACTCTTTCACACAAAAACTACTATACATATTTAGATGAAATTTAGCATGGTAATAGTTTAGACTCTGGATTAAAACATAGGCTACTTTTTGTTGCCAAAAATAGTAATAATATCTATGGACGCTTCACACCACGTCAATCTGGCTCGGTGCTAAGTATCCGAAGAACTTGTGTTACAGGTAGTAGACAACGGGAAGTATATTTAATACTTTTATACTATACATATATTTAAGATTTTTATTATATTATACACATATTTAATACACATCCATGACCCAGGAACACAGAATAACTTTTTGTTCCTTCGGTAGGATTCGAACCCGCGACCCCCGGCTTCAGCACCAACGTGCTGAACCACTGAGCCACAGAGGTCGTCAGAGTACAGTATTCCCGTGGGATACCTTATTTACGTAAGTGGAGCCACGGGCAAAAGCTAGTTCTTTAATTAAATATTAAAATTATTGACCTTCGAAGATATACAATCTACGATGGCCCTGCTAACATAGTGCCTAACGTGTGTGGGCATGCCATTGCAGACATTTAAGCAAATAAAATCATCATACAGGGAAAAGGTAACGCGATCGAACTAAAGTTTCCGTAACCTGTGATAACAAACTTTTATTTCGAAATTATTATGAAATACCTTTTGCACTTTAATTACAACACTAGATAATACCAGTGGCGTGGGGTTCCTATAACTCCATTCCTATCGGCTTCACTTACCACTTAACTTTTGAACACTAATAAAACACAATTTTTCTTTAACTTTTGGAAACACTCAATCCAAATACAGGCTTGGGCTTCCCTATGAAGGAGAACCAGCCTTCGCCACTGGATAATACTGTAGTATTTGTTGCCATGTCCACAACAGTAATACTTCTCTGTGAAAATTTCAACTGTCTAGGTGTGATGGTTAAGGAGATACATCCTGGTGACAAGCAGACGAACAGACAGCAAAGTCTCAGTAATAGGGTCTCGATTTTACACTTTGGGTATTGAACATTAAAAAGAAAATAAATTTGTTATGTGGTCGGGTGTGATAATAAGAGCGTCGGCTTGCTTGTATATTAGTTTAATAGTTTATTACTTAAATATGACAATAGTAACTTAGATGCGGAGCGGCGGAAATGAGCGAAGACAATAATGTTGCCACTTATAAAATATTATGTAACAAAATTAAACCGTCTTTTTTGAAACATAACAATATAATCTATATAATATGAGTAACAGTGTCATACAAATAGTGTATTCCTCTTGACCCAAACTTTACAAACATGAACGCGACTGTACAATAGCTCATTAATATTGTACAGTCGCGTTCATAAGCATTTCCTCAATCCCCTTTTAGCCGTGACGTAGAGATAATTACAGTGTGTGAACTATGTGAAGCCCGGTATACATCATGTATAATAAATTTCGAATGTATAAACAAAAAACATTTACGGCGTCGCGTCAGCGCACTGTTATAGTTCGCATGACCTACACAGTTCGAATGAGATTTTTATTTCTTTTAAATATTTCGAAGGATTGTGGTTGCTCCGAATCTGCAAACGTTTTTCAGGCCGGTACTATATTGTCCGGAATCCATAAGACTGGAGGAAATTCAGAGCACTGGAAATAAAAGTCTGTGCCTATGTTCGATTTTCAGCTCTATTGTATTATCAATAGGGCTGAAAATCAAACACAATGTCGAGTCAAATTCAATTCTTCTTATATTATAAATGTGAAAGTATGTGAGAATGGATGGATGGATGGATGTTTGTTACCCTTTCACGCAAAAACTACTAAACGGATTTCGATAAATTTGGTATGGTACTAGTTTAGGCTTTGGTTAAAAATATAGGCTACTTCTTATCCCGAAAAAAATACAGTTATCCTTTGGGATACTGTATTTACGCGAGCGGAACCGGGGCCAACAGCTAGTGCCAAATATGACGGTTGGACATTCAAAATTTCGATTTTCAACTATAAGAGCTATATATTTTTAGAGTTCTCTGAATTTTCCCGGGTTCGTTGGATTCCGGTTCATATCTTAGCCAAAGGCTAAGCGTCAGTTAACACCAAGACGCGACGCGGCGCTACATTTTAAAGATAGCGATTAAAAATTGAACTTTAATCACTACACAAGAAGATTCACGTTTCATTGCAAGACAAATATTTGTTATCAGCTAAGCATTATCTATTTACCAGCTATCAATGTATCAATACGTCATCATTCAAGTTGTCATGGGATACTCTTCCCAACTTACCTGTCCGGTAGTTGTGGTATAGTATACGGGTATGCGACCCCGGCTTCCCTAGCTATTACTGTCCTATCCCTTGCCCTCCTGGGCGGTAATATCCTACATTCCCTATTTCCTACTCTAACTTACCAATCTTCCTTTCCACACCACCTATCCTTCCCTTTCCCTATTCCTACCCTCTCCACCAATCCGTGGAAACGCAATGGATAATCAAAAATAATTTAATTATCCAAAATGGCGGCGATGTGGTTCGCCACCCATCACGTCTCGTTTCTCGCGGAGGCGAAAAGCGGACCATGGAGAGACGCTTGGCTACGTTGAATGTAAGAGGAGGAATGGATGATAAGAATGAAAGTGGACGAAGCGAAAGAAGTATGTAAGGATCGTAGCAAGTGGAAAGAAGTGGTCTCTGCCTACCCCTACGGGAAAGAGGCGGTCCTGCCTACCCTTACGGGAAAAAGGCGTGATTATATGTATGTATGTATGTATCATTCAAGACCGTTCAACGAATTCCATGTGAAAGGCTAACAACTGAAACAAGTAACAAACAAAAAAACTGGCCTTTTGATTTATACAGTATTCTCCGAGCGAAGTAACCACTCTTGAAATACTGTAGTGCCTGGGACAATTGGTTTTTAAATGTCGTATGGTTGCCCAAGCAGATACGGCATTCTCACAACATAGTCAGCCTAGTCCAGAGGAATGAACTAGTCAATACGTCTGGGGCCAACTATATGCGGGTTTCCTCACGATGTTTTCCTTCACCGTTAGAGCGTCCGTATAATGTACTTGAGATCTGAAAAAGTCTCATTGGTACACGCCACAACCTGGGATTCGAACGTGCACTCTCCCGAGTGCGAACCAAACGGTCACAAACTAGGCTAAGGAGCTCATATTAACAAACAAACAAATAAACAAATTATGAATCTTATTCACATTTGTAATATTAGCCGGTTATTATAAACCGTTTAAGTGCTACTAAAATCTGTATTGTAATATTTTTATAGGACGATTTAGAAACCGACTAATCGCAAACATCGTGTTGGAATGTTTTGCTTATCTTCTCACCCTTTTGAATAATAAAACCAAAGTGGTGTTCTTTTTAGTTTAACCGAATTTTACGACCACGGTACACGTAATATATTGCGGTTAGTGAGAGTTACGGCAACATTGAATGAAAATTGAGCGACGAATAGTGACTGAAAAGTCGGTTAAAAATGGTATTTTTAATCGAATGCATTCAGGTTTATTTTTTCTTTTTCTATAACTTAATAAATACGTAATATCTATTGAATGGAATAGCCAATTTGAACAATTCCAAAAGTAATCTACATGAATTGAAACAATCTTGAAAACAATATGATTTAACTGGATAAGGATTTAAACAGAACATATTATATTAACATGTTCGAATTTTGGTCGGTATTTCTATTAACTTTTAAAATGTAAAAAGTGGTTATTGTGACATAACGATAATAGTTGGAGATGTATTAACGTGAAGTTTTTTGTAGTTATTCATATGTTCTTTAATATTGTAGAACATACTTTTATTCTATCGTCAATAGTTTCCGCAGCGCATGCTACGAAAGATGTTTTATTGCATTTTTTTACACTTTGGGTTACGTTACTAAACTTTTAGTAAGGATCCCTAATATTTTCTATCAATAAATATAGCCTATGTTACTCAGGATGAATGTAGCTTTATAATGGTGAAAGAATTTTTGAAATCGGCATAGTTGTTTTTGAGTCTATTTATTACAAACATACAAAATACAAATCTTTCCTCGTTATAATATTAGTATAGATTTATATATATATACCAAATTTTATGTATATAATATATAAAACGTAAAGCTGATTGGCTGAATAAATGTATCAACGCACAAACTTTATATGATTGTGAGTTCCCGCACGTGGAGTGCATATACTTCAATCAGTCATAAACTCATTGTATTAAACTCTTACAATCAGTCGTAGCTGGTGTCATATGAAACGTATATTATTTTGTGTAGTGAATAAACTTCAAATTTGAATAGCTATCTTAAAATGCAGCGTCCCGTATCGTCGACAACGAACTGATCGTTTTTTACATAACACCAATGTAAATCCATCTGTTGATTCCAGGCCAATTCATCCAATTGCTGCTAACTTGCAGGAAAGGGGTTGATTTAATGCTTTGTGCTACAATTGCTACACAATAACACTTCAGAAGTATGTACGGTTGACGGCAAAAACTAAGAATCAGTTCGCACCGCGAAAGTATAAGATACATCAGTGCATTTTAAGAAAGCTATTCAAAATTTTTACGTGGTAGAGCCATGCTTCGGCACGAATGGGCCGGCTCGACCGGAGAAATACCACGGGCTCACAGAAAACCGGCGTGAAACAGCGTTTGCGCTGTGTTTCGCCGAGTGAGTGAGTTTACCGGAGGCCCAATCCCCTACCCTATTCCCTTCCCTACCCTCCCCTATTACCCTATTCCCTCTTAAAAGGCCGGCAACGCACTTGCAGCTCTTCTGATGCTGCGAGTGTCCATGGGCGACGGAAGTTGCTTTCCATCAGGTGACCCGTTTGCTCGTTTGCCCCCTTATTTCATTAAAAAAAAAATTAAACTCTATTCGCTACTCTGGATGTTGCCCGCGACTTCGTGTGCATAAAAGGAAATCCCGCAGGAATTTTACATTTAGTCGCTATAAAGTAGCCCATGTCCTTCCCTGTGATCTTCTCTGTCTGTGCCAAATTTCATTAAAATTGGTCAAGTAGTTTCGGAGCCTATTTAATGCAAATAAACCAATCTTTCCTCTTTAAAATATTAGTAAAGATTACAGAAAGTAGAAGGGCGTCTGTCCATCTGTCTGTCACAGATAGATAGATGGACGGATAGATCGAAACTGAAGGTTTCCTTGTAGTATTACGGAACCCAAAAAAACTACTTTCGTGCAATAAAGTTTATCTCACCCACAACAAAGTATACAGACCTATTAATATGATTGCTCTGGAATAAAAAAAACTATTTTCACATCAAATATTGAAATCCATTAAGAGCAACACAACTAACAGTGTAACATTAAATACATCACCACGGCGCGTATGTACATACTGTGGTATTTATAATATTTGAACATACGCGTTATATACGAGCTAATCTTGTATATAATATTATAATTATAATAGATTTATTGAAAACAACTGCAAGTTATGAAATGAAATTTAGCATGCAGGTAGTTTTGGGGGAGGGGAAAAATCAGTCTATCTAGGTTTTATCCCTAGGAATATGCGCATTTTAAGCTTTATATGTTTTTTCTTTTATCGGGCAACAATATATCAATGATGTCGACTCTATTAAGTCAGGCAGTTTGGTATGCGAATGTACAATTTTTGTTTTGATCGCAAATTCGGAATATGGTAGGCTCGAATCCCGGTCAGATAATTATTTTTGTGATTCTTTTATTTTTTTTCAAATTTATTAGAACTCCGAGCAAAGCTCGGCTACTCAGTACCCAGGCCTACATAACACAAGCTTCTACAATACACTGGACTCTTATAAAAGACACAGCCCTGGTATACCCATAGCTGGCAATCGTGGAAAGAGTTCGTCATTTGTTGGAAGGACCATTTTGTAGTTCGTCGCACGTGCGAGTTGCTCTCACAATAGTCCTTTGTCCTTTTCTGAAGGGAGTTTTAATTATGCTTCACGTTTCTCCGGTACTTTAGGAGTTAGGACTGAAACGTGGACACATACTGTGAAAAAACTATCCTTTAATCCTTAAAATGTTGCTGATGGCTGCTGTCTTACCGTTGCATTGATGGAAATCTTTGACTTCGTGCGCGAAAAGAAATCCCACGGGAACCGTACATTTTGCTGCGATAAAGTAGGCTATGTCTTTCTCCGTGTTCTACTTTTAATTATAATATGTCATCATGATGATCGGATAAATAGTTTTTACGTGAAATAGAAACAACCAAACAAACAAACTCACTTTCACATCTATTATATATTCTATATCTAAGTATATATACCATTTAGATCGGAAGTTAAGACGATAGTGACACACTAACATTAGAAATATAAGGTTGTTCAAAATCATTACGGATATTTTGGGTATATTATTATCTACAGCTTATGTAAAAACGTTCAGGCAGAAAAATTATTTTAAGTAAAATTATATTATATTGCGCTCTCTAAAGCGTTGAGGTCATTAATCTTACACAAACAGCTTATTTAAAGGGGAAGCAAGGGCTTTGCCAAAATAACATCAATAAAATTAAAAGACGTTTGAGGTCAATATCTTAACAACGCCGCAAAGAGCGTACTGTAATTTTATTTAATAATTTTATTTTTTCGATTTTTTTTTTATTTTTTTTTCTACATAAACATAAGCATTTGATTATGTGCCCAAAATATCCGTAATGGATTTTGAACAACCTTATATAATAATCACTTGGAACTGTGATTATTGTAGGGACCATACAAAAGTGCACTATATACTTAACGTATAATCGTATAATCATATTATACGTTAAGTATATAAAGTATATAAATATTGAATACAATAATAATTAACCGAATGGCCTTGCGGTCAGCTGTCTGTCCGATTGCTTTTAATTTAATGGACTTATATAGAATATCGTAGTTAATGAATATTGATTCCCGTGTCGCGATACTTTGGATACAAAACTGAACTGTACAAGTTAGTTGGGGCAAGGGGAGCTTTTTGAAATGAAAATTTTGAATTGAGCGGTGTTGTGCCATTTTATTGGGATGGGTAAAAAATGTTAAACTCGCGTCAGGACACGTGACCTGATCGAAAATTCGTAAGATGCAACTTGCAACTGTTTGCTGTCTAGTTCCCTTACGCGAGGATAGCATGAAACTATCTTAGTTCGTATCTTTTAACTTAGATGGCGGTTTTTTTAATTCCCTTACGCGAGCATGAAACTATTTTAGTTCGTATCTTTTAACCTGGATAGAAGTTTTTCCAATTTAATGTTCAAGCTATCACTTTTGACGGCACTCCCGGAGTACAACCTGTTGATTTTTTTTTCTGGGTCAATAGGAACACTTTGTCTTTAGCATCGTTACCATAGACAATCTTACCCCAACTGGAAAAATATTATGATTTGACGAAAATCAGGTATATTATGTTATGGTTCAAAATATTTACATCGCATAAACGATATTTTAACGGCATTATTATTTCTATATATTAGTATTAGGTAGTTCGTTATGATGAAGTTTGTTTATATTTAACAGACTGAAAGATTATAATGATGATCAAGAATTCACAGTAAAAACACAATCACGATCACTCATGTTTTCTAACCAAATTTTCATCAAGTACACTTTTGCCGGACCAAAACATTTTTATGGCAATTTTCTTTGAAAAACTCTGTGCTCATGGCTCATGTATATTATGTTTTTGCCTTGCTTTAATAAAGACAGGGGTTGTTGTCAAATTCCCTTGCTATTTGTACTACTCACTTTTTATATTATATTATTAAACTAGCTTTGGCCCGCGTCTAATAAAGTATCCCACAGAAACACTGTAGGTACTTTTTCGGGATAAAGAGTAGCTTATGCGCTATGTAGCTATGTGTCCAGAGCTTATACTACCATCAAATTTTATCAAATACCGTCAAGTAAATTTTAGTAGTCGTGAAAGAGTAATTAACATTCATTCATCCATACATACATATCTACCTACATATTATATCCATCTATTCATCCCCACAAACTTTCACAATAATAATAGTAGTAGAATAAGTAATAACAAGTAGGTATTTTTATATTCATAGAAACTTATTCGTAATGAAATAACATCAAAGAAGAAATAAGAGATATCTCTTAGATATTAAAAATGGAATAAATAAACTAGACTTCCAGGAAATGTTGGAGATTTTACTTTGAACGTATTTTGAAGTACGTATCGATTCAAAGTTCCAGCTTTCAACGTCTGCAGCGTACAAGCTTTTGGACTGAGATCCCAGACCCGCCAGACTATTCTTATATTCTTACTGATGAAATGTATATCCTAATGTTGTAATGGCATACCATTATTGTACATATACAATGAACGTATACCTACTAGTTTGGGCGGTAGGCCAATTTTCAGGTACAGGACGCCAAAAATACAAAAACATTGTACTAACTTTTCTTACAGCCTTTGAAATGATTGTAACGTGTAATATTGTAACGTATAATAATGGCAAATAAATATTATAATGTGAAATGTATACTTACTGGTTATGTTGTAGTTTTTTTGCATGATTTTAATGCATGTCCAAATGAAGATCATTAAACTTCTAAAATTTATCTCTGTTCATACTAAGTTTAGAGAAAAATCCTAGTTCCACGCATTATTATAAAACCAAAAAATAAGCAATATGCGGGTATGCAATTATGCAAACGTTCATTGTACACACTAATACTATAATAATAAAGACATTTCACCAGTAAGAATATAAGGGTAGTCTGGCGGCCCTGGGATCCCAGTCCATTGCGATGAAAATAGTTATTTCACATAAATTTAAAATATAAACTTCTATAAATGGAATAATGATCTCTTTGTACATCGGTTTATAATAGCTAAATATATATGAATTTAAATGTGTTAATATTCTACTCCAAAAATTTGGTAATCTTTGATTTGAATAAGTATTTACTTCAATAGTGGCGGACATTAAAAAGATCAAAATATTTTCATACCACCTGCTCGACATTGTCCGATTATATATCACACAATCTCAACGTAAAGCAAGCCATTGACTCCCAAGGGAGATAATGTTGTATGAATCTCCCAAGGGATTAAAGTTATTTGAATTTGAAACGTTAAAATTCCTATGAAAACTCCTAATAGATAGGTACGTATCTATCATAGAGTTTTTCAATAATAATATGGCATTGCAAAGAGAGTTTATTCGAAAATCGAACTGGCCACCTATAACAAAAGAAAAACGCGATTGAAAAAATTCAAAACAAAAGCCAGTGTTTGGTCCTATTTTCAGAAAGAAAAATAGGTAGGTGCCTGTTAAAATAATATATATTTTAACAGTTCCGTGTTTTAATATTCTCACGTGTCAAAATGTCGTCGAGCGATAGTGATTTGACTCCGGAGCTTATTAAATTAGACGCCTTTAGGGATTGTTATGTTTATTTATGTAGCCCTGGGTTTTTATTGCCTCGCAGTAGGTAGAGTATGCACCTCTGGGATAAAGCCTGTCTTCGTCTTGGGCAGCTTGAACCCCTCGCTTCACTCAGGACTCTACATAACTCTAGGGTCCCTCGTTACGCTCAGGGTCCAATTTGCTTTATCCCCTTGGTGCATAATCTAGCTATTACGCTATATGAAGATTGAGAACTGTGACGCATCAAGAGCAGTTGTAGAGCGAGCTCGTATCGTACATACTTACCCGAAAACGGCGAAGCTAAAAGGAAGGGTAGTGATTTTGGTTAGTCTTTATATGTATGTATATAATTGTGTTTGTCCACCCTAGCAACTAAACTACTGACCAGACTTTAATGAATATGGTGTCAAAAGATTCGCAATAATGGGTCGGGTAACATAGGCTATATAATTTACGTAGTCGGGTTTAAATATGATATAATATAACTATATACTATATAGTTTTTATAAAAAAATATATTCCATATATATTAAATGTACCCCTCAATGTTGGTTAAATAAATATAGAAAAAAAAGATATTCATCGATGACATTCACCAAATACACGCCTGAAGTTGTTTGAATGGCTTTTAAATTTAAAATAAAAATATGGAAAGTTTTAGCGAACGTCGAAACTGCATGAATATGAATATTTTGAAGGATCTAATTTCAATATATTTCACTGTACAGATTAACGAAACCGAAATGGAGTATTGAAGTAAAACTAAGCAAAAGACATCATCCATTTTGGTCCAAAATTGAAAGTGCCGGCCAGAAAAAAAAAGTGGGTTATTCTAATAGAAGTTGTCCGTCTAATCATTTCTTACTATGGCACCAAAGTTGTATCAGCATTGTACTTTTTTTTATTTGAGGTCAAAAATTCTATTTTTTCATACATTTTCGAAAAAATAATTATTAAAACAATTGAAGTAGCTTGACAAAACATGACATTTTGGATGTTTCTTTAAACAATATACTTAACATGAATATTAACTTCCTCATCCGAGCGTATTCTCGGTTGCAACCTCAGCGATAATGCTTCAAAGTCGATGTCCGCTATCTAATCTAGGTGATTTGACAAGGTTACTGGTTTTTACTAGAGCGACTGCCGTTCAGACGGCAACCCAAAGGGCAAATCACAGAACCAATATAACCTAATAAAAAGTAGTCTTGCAACTTGACTTAGCATAAACATTTCTTGGAATAGCATAAACCTTTCCTCTTGGTTTCTAGCGATGGACATATCATCGACGTGATCGGACCATACGCCGCAGTTACTTCGGACGCAAATATAATGAATGGCTTAGTAAATAATGAAAACAGTGCGTTCCACTGGTTTTATAGAAGTGGAGACATATTTATTTTGGACCGTGGATTCCGCGATTCTGTGGCAAATCTCGAATCGTGTGGTTATGTAACACATATGCCAGAAACAAAATATCCCAATGAGACTCAGTTAACCACAGGACAAGCTAACAAATCAAGACTCATTACGATTTGTCGTTGGGTAGTTGAAGTGGTCAACGGAAGATTTAAACGAGATTTTCGACTGCTGCGTAGCATCTATAATAATAGAGCTCTTAGAAGCATGTTTGATTATTTTAGGATCGCGGCAGCCATATTAAATCGCTTTCATGTTTTAATTGAGGACAACCCACATGCTAGAGACATTTTGGAGATTATACATGAAAGGAATAATACACCAAACATATTGTCAGAACTCGTAGAACGGCATAATTACAACCGCAGACGTGGTCAATTCAGGATGATGACAGCTGATATGGAAGAGTTCTCAGAATTCCCAAGATTGAATGAGCTAGAGTTGTTTTTGTTCGCTCTTGGTATATATTATTAAAGCAGGCAAGAAGCTATTACGGGGAACACATCCTTGATAACGGATCCTTTAGAATTGAGCTCAACATTGATCTGAGTGATGAACACCTGACTGAGTTACAGGAACAGGGATATGATTTTGACGACCTCCGTGGCTCAGTGGTGAGCGCAGTGGCGCTTTAGCCGGAGGTCACGGGTTCGAATCCCGCCAGGGAACAAAAAAGTTTTCTGTGTTCCTGGGTCATGGATATGTATTAAATATGTGTATAATATAATAAAAATCTTACATATAAGTATAGTATAAAAAGTATTAAATATATTTCCGTTGTCTGGTACCCGTACCACAAGTTCTTCGGATACTTACCACGGGGCCAGACTGACGTGGTGTGAAGCGTTCATAGATATTATTATTATATTATAAAAAAAAATGGATGAATTGTGGGCGATTACAATCCCGGCATGTCAGAGCCAGAACATACATATTATATTGTGGTAGATAAATCACTCTCGGGAAGACGAGCAATCGCCCACTATTACTGTACATGTAGGTATTATCGGAAAAAGAACGATTGGGTGCTGTTCTCATATTATGTGCGTTATATGGTACATGAGCTATGCTCGGCATCTACTAAGTATAGTTCCCCCAGCTTTAGAATTAGAAAATATTATTGTTCTGCCAGATGATGGTGATATTATTGTTTAACTCACAATAAATAACCTACTTACTTATCCAAAAAAAGGTATTTTCATTTTATTAGAACCTCTCCCTACCCATCCAACATTAACTATGGAATAGGATCCATGGTTAAACAATTGTTTGGTTTTTAATGATTTTTTTCATCGAAAATGTCATGTTCTGTCAAGCTACTTCACTTGTTTTAAATTAATTATTTTTTCGAAAAAGTATGAAAAAATAGAAATTTCGAACTCAAATAAAATCAAGTACAATGCTGATACAGCTTTGGTGCCATAGTAAGAAATGATTAGACGAACAACTTCTATCAGAATAACCCACTTTTTTTTTCTGGCCGGCACTTTCAATTTTGGACCAAAAATGTATGAAAAACGGACCTTTGATGTTTGAATGACTACGGAGAACTTCATACTAAAACATTAATAGCTTCGTCTCTCTACATGCGCAACGTACAAGTAAATGAAACGTGTATAAAACACTTTTCCATAAATCGTAATGATTTTAGTTTTTATATATTTATACTTTCACCTTATAAGTTACAGACTGACCGTCTGTTCGTCCGTTCTTCATTGCTAACTTCGCTAATTTTGCATGAAAATGGCTCCTCATGTATATTGTACATGTGAAGTGGGTTTTTTATCCCATGCGAGTGGTGTATCGTCGAATAGGTTTAATCCTACTAATATTATAAATGTGAAAGTTTGTGAATATGGATATATGGATGGATATATTGATGGATGGATGTTTGCTACTCTTTCACGCAAAAACTATGGATACTACAAATTTCGATGAAATTTGGTATGGTAGTAATTTACGCTCTGGATTTAAACACAGGCTTTTAAATAAAGACGAATAAGATTTTTATTAAACCAGAGTAATCGATCTCCAATTTTCGATCTCCGAGTTTCCAATTCAGAAATGTCAGGGGCTCTGGCGCAACTTTCTATTCTGATAGATCATGCTAAATGATCTTTGGGAAAATTATTTTGAACGAAATCAGACAAGAACTTTTGAAGTAATTTGGATAAACTTATTACACGGAAACCTACGGAGCACTCCTTAGACATGATGTCCTGACATACTATTGGTTAGTTTATTTATTATATTGTATTATACATGTTATTTATCTTTTAATAAGAATGTTATATTTTAAAAAAAGCCTATGGATTTGAATAAAAAATGGGTGATTTATTACTAAATTACAAAAAAACATAATGTTACAATATTGTAATATTTAATATAAACTTTTCAACCCGACTGTTAAGTGTAATACATAGAAATTCAACAATATTCGAGTAATTTTATACACACGACGAAACTTATAGAGCAATGTTGTGGCCCACATCAAAAGCTCTTCAATAACTTGCACAGAACTAAAATTCATTACTCGTCATTATTAAATTCGAGTAATATATTGTATGATATTCAATCATTTCAATACATATAATATTTCGATTTTATGAATACCTACTTCATAGGCTCTTTAATTTGTCAAGTGCTCTCAGGGTCTTGATAGTCCAGGGTGTATTAAAAACAAAAAATAATAATCAAAGAGCGTGATCAGTATTCGATGCTCGTTCCAAAAATATTAACTGGATTGTCTGCGCAGCGGTCGCGTGACCTTCAAAGCCGGCGTACGATAGTGCGAGGGTGTACGACTTAGTTGCACTGCGTTTACGCACTTGCGTTTCTGGTCCATAATATCCTCGAACCCCTTGGGTCTCCGGTAACCTCACTCGGTCAAAAACACCGCAAGCGTTATCGTCACGCCAGTTTTTTAGAAGGCCGTGGTATTTATCCGGTCGAGCCAGGTCATTCGGGCCGAAGCATGGCTCTCCCACGTTAAATTACTTAAGTTGTACTGTGTACAGGAATTTTATGGTCTTATATTCTATCGTTTAAAAACAAAAATAAAACGTTTTTAATATTATGTAACAAAACAAATTAATTTTAGCTCGCTTTATCACGTCCAAACAGTTAAAAGGATTTTAACGAAATTAATTATATGTTTGTGGATTACGTGGGTGAAATGGGGCTGAGCTGCCAAAATCACGAGTTATTTCATTTTTTATGAAACAGTATAAATCTACTGCTAACATACTCGTACCAATGTATACTTGAACTAAATTGATGTTATCTCAATCTCATCACACGGTAAGCGTAAATGACACCTACAACGTATCCACTAATCAACTTATAATATTTTATTCTTATTATGATGTTTATAGAAATAGAGTACGAGTATTATAAAGAACAAAAAGTTTTGTGGAAGCAAAAAATGTGATACATGGTGTTAATAATCGGCTTACTTACTCACACACTTCTTTATAATGTAAAATTTTTAAACATTAAAAAACGTAGCCCAACTGACAACGTAAAAAATTTTTGACGTGGGGTTCAGTAGGTGCTCATTTCTGAGGCAGCCATATTTGTGTTCACAAATGCGTGTATTGAGAGACTTCTTCTTAACTTTTCCGTACCGATATTGCAATGTTTGCCACTTGAACTGGTTATCGACGGCCCTTACCGGGATACGTAAGATTATTGATTGAATATATATTTTATTTTTTTTATTTTAAGCGGACCATGGAGAGACGCTTGGCTACATTGAATGTAAGAGGAGGAATGGATGGTAAGAATGAAAGTGGACGAACCGAAAGAAGTATGTATGTAAGGATCGTAGCAAGTGGAAAGAAGTGGTCTCTGCCTACCCCTACGGGAAAAAGTCGTGATTATATGTATGTATGTATGTATATTTTAAGTTTATGTGAGTGTAATAATTTGGAATCTGAATCGATGATTCTGTAATATACGACGACCTCTGTGGCTCAGTGGGCAGCGCGTCGGCGCTCAAGCTGGAGGTCGCGGGTTCGAATTCCGCCGAAGAAAAAAAAATATTCTGTGTTCCTGGGTCATGGATGTGTATTAAATATGTGTATAATTAGTAAATAATCTTAAATATATCATTGTATACATTCCACGTAATAACAGTATAAATAATATGCAAAGTCATAATTGATATTGGGATCTTTAGGATTAGATTAGGTTAGTGATTTTAATTCTTAAATATGGATGTAAAGTTCAGATGAATCATAATATTATTCTACAACTTTCTATAGTAAAATTATTAAAATCTTTGTTAACTTTTCTAAAGAGAAATATTAATAATAAATTTACAACGCGCTAACATAATCAAAGGCTTTATAAAATTCGTATAAAACGTGTCAGAGAAAACACAAGATTAAGCAATCACCACCTTTACGAAAAATTCAATTATCATAAATGCTTTTACCGAGGGAAAATGAGAGAGTAAGCTCGCAAGATAATTTACTCAAAATAATTCGTGCCTCCCCATAGGAGGCAACGGTTACTATGGCGAGCGACCTGTTGAGCCCCATTCTCCTCCGAGAATGCCCCACCTCCTCGATCGATCCGATTTCTATTTACTTCAAATCGAGGCTTATCGAACTTATCCGTAGACAATCAAACTCTCAAAATGAGCCCACGGGAGAAATTGCGAGACGAATCCTGGAAATAGAATTAATGTGTTATCGCAACTTGCGGCTCACGGTTCGCGCGCCATCTTTAATCGTTTTAATGCCGACAAACCGATTTGTATTTCATTTGATTTTTTTTTTATCAATTAGGGAATATATTATGCAGATGCTATGAAGATGGCACAGCGGTGGAGCGTGTTGGTGCTAAAGCCGGGGATCGCAGGTTCGAAAGCCTAAGAAAGTTTTACTTCAAAAATCTTAAATATGTACATATAATATAAATTATTAAATATACCTCCCGATGCCTGGTCCAGGTAACACAAGTTCTTCGAATACTTAGAACGGGGATATTATCTTAATATTATTATAAATGTGAAAGTTTGTGAGGATGGATGGATGGACGTTTGTTACTCTTTCACGCAAAAACTACTGAACAGATTTTGATGGTATTTGGTATGGTCGCTTAGGTTCTGGATTAAAACATAACCTAGATAGCTACCTTTTATCCCGAAAAAGTACAGTGTTCCTTTGGTATTTGGGCGGAGCAGAGGGCAACAGCTAGTTATTATTTTACTACAGTAACAATGGATTGAATCTAAAAACTACTTAAGACTGCGCCGAGCGTAAACCGCGGGTGCGCTGTTTTTGTATGGAGGACTGGTGAGCCCGCGCGACGAATATTTACATCGACTCACGGCCGCCATAGTAAAAATGTATAGGGAATTTAATGCACTTATTGATATAGTCTGACAATAATTTAAGTATTTAAGACGGGTAAACTGTAATATACCCTTTCATGTTAGGTTTCATCTAAAAATTATGTTAGATTTCGACTGTTGTGATATAAAATATCACTTAACGGCAGCTTATGTTTTTACAGTTTTCGACTAACTTTACGTAATTTTGTAGGCTTAAATATTTATTATTTTGAGTTTTTCCCACGCAGTAATTGTTAACATATTCTTAGTCATGGTAACTGTATTTTTTTATATATATTGAACGAATACTTTTGATTTTATCAACTTAACGGTGAGTACCTTTTTCGGCATTTTCGCTCGGCGCAGTCTTAACTGCTGTAACTTATAATTTTGGTAAAACAATTAAATGTTCAATCGGACAAAATATGTATACCCAATAGTATAATTAAGTAGTATACAGTAACCTACAGTCGCAGACCGTGGTCGTCGTCAATCTTACTGTAGCAATAAGGTCCAAAAGTCTTGTCCTTACTTTTCCTAAATGATGGTCTACGTAGTCGTATCAAGTAAAATGCACCCGCGAGGATAAGCCACACGCCACACGTATCCACTGCAATGAACTCCGGCTAGTAAAACATGTTTAACCTCTAATCTCTACACGTTGTTCAAGAAAGTAGAGCCAATTACGTGAAACATAGGTTTTAAATTTATAGAAGGGTATTGTATCCATGCATTTCATAATTTTCACTCAACGTGCTAGCTTACCACACATTTGGCTTATTTAGCAATAGAAAGGCTTCAAGAGAGACGACTACCAGTAAAATATGTAGTTTAATTTATACATTGAGGTATTATTACTTGATAAATGTAACAAAATGTACATATAATTCTATGTGTAGTTTAGTAATTAAATACAAAAAAAATACAAACAATTTTTTTTTTTTCAAAATTAGTAAAAAAAACTACATCATTAGTTTACATACATGATACATCTTATACATTAGAGTAAGTGTGAATTTAAACGAACAAATTTCGGAATTATTTTTTACAAATAAATTTCTGCAGCTCTACATTTCATGCACTTTTACCTAGGCGTGACGTCACAGTTAATGCTACTTTTGTCTGGAGCGTTTTCACGCGACTTGTTAAATTTTGTAAACGGATCGCTGTACCTTTGAAAATAAAGATTTTTAATATGCTGTGTGTGTCTTCTGAGAACTTACTCATATCTAAAAGTAAAATCAGTCGTCTGGACTCTAGTCCATTGTATATGTCACCGTTAATTTGTAAAAATCGTTAAATTGTAAAAAAAAAAACTTGAGAGGTGTCAAGGGACACCCGGATGGAACGAAGTTCCGGATGAAAATATCTGGCTTGCTTTCTATAAGAGAGAGAGAGACAGACAGATAAACATGCGACGCCGCACAGCTTACAATAGCTTACTATAGCAAAAAAAAAGACATACAGACAGACAATTGTACATGTATAATATATAAAATAATAATACAATATCCGAACCGATATTATCCATACATACATTACATACATACATACATACATACACACATACATACATCAATATAATAAATGTATACGCGTAAATATTTAATTTTTATAAAAAATAAAATTATCTTTTGTAATTAAAAAAGTGTCGTGACAACTTTTCGAAAGAATTTTTTCCGTCTAGCCCCCTTTCACAACGCGCGATAAGGAACTTCGTTCCAATAACTAACGAGATTGTAAAAATATGTCGAAAGATTAAAAACTATATATTTATAATCTATCGAAAAATAATGTGTTAAATTCAAAGGTTAAATTATAGGCTTCGCGTCGGAAGTCTATCAACATTTTACAATTTCACGGTGACATAATATATATACGCGATTGAAGGACCTGACACAAGAAATTGAATTTTTAATCAATATTTAAATTAGCTGAAATGGCCTTCAGATTCGATGTGTTACGACTCTGCGTTACAAACGAAATATTGTTCATTTTATAGAGACGTTAAATTGTCTTCCCGTAAATTTGACATTAAACGATTCTCAATGAGCGAACACCGGCAGCACATAAATTATTTTCTCTGTAAATACAGCAGGAACGAAACGTAATTATAAATTGATCATTCCATTTATATTTTCTGCTTGTGAAGAATTTAATAAGTTTTTTTTTATCTTACGTAAAAGTTTGATAATTTTAATGACGATAAAGAATACGAAATATTAATTGAGATGAAACATAAAAAGAATAACTAAAATTTTATTATAGAAAACTATATACTACTAGATGATGCACGTGACTTTGTGCGCGCAAAAGAAAATCTCGCGGTAACCGTACATTTTGCTACGATAAAAGGTAGCATATATCCGTGGTCTAATCTATATCTGTACCAAATTTCATCAAAATTGGTCCAGTAGTTTCGAAGTCTATTCAATGCAAACAAACAAACAAACTTTTCCTCTTTATTATATTAGTATAGAAGTTTAGATTATTATAGCCGTATTCGTAATAATAACCCGGGTAACATAGGCAATTATTACGAATCTACTGCAATACACCTCATCCATTAAAATCGTACTATGGACCTTTCATTTTGGCTTCGCCGAAATCGGGTAAAAATATAACAAGACCCAACGATGATTCGAATGTATTCCTAGTCCATTTACAAGAGTTTATAATTTACTAGCGACCCGCCCCGGCTTCGCACGGGTACAATACTGATACTAATACTACAGAATGTCTTTAAACCTCTACCAAACGGGCGAAATTTAGTCAAAAGTTCAAAACAAACAGAAACAAATTAATATAGGTACCTACTAAAACTCAATGAAATAAGTAGGTATACTTATATCTAAGTAGGGTATACTTTTATCGTATGAAATACCTATACTCTTCAGGACTAACAATACAACAAACACTAAATAAATAGGTATTCAAGTAACTATCCATCATAGTTACAACGAACACAAAACAAAAAAAATATTTATTAATTTAAACTCCGCACGCGCACCCTTGGTGACACCAAATTCGCAACGGGCCGTGCAGCAGAAATCGTAATATTTTAATTTCGCCATAACTTCAAAACCAAACATCTAATTTTAATCATTCAAAGACCAAATATTATCTAAATAAACTGTACTTAGTGATGAAATAATTTATTTTGATAAGGATTAATAGCATGAGTAAAATAAACGCGTTTAAATATAGTCCAAAAAAAATTCAAGATTTCTAAATAAAAAAATGGTTGTTGTGCCTCACTCGACATAGATAGGTATAGTGTGTCGCGGACTTTTTTGTAGATATTTATAAGATCTACAATTATTTAGAACATTTTATGGTTCTATCTTTTATAGTTTAGGCAGCGTACGCAAAATAAGTAACTTTTCTGGTTGATTTTTTACACCTTGTGTCCGAAAAACCCAAATATCTTACGGAACCCTATTTTTCCAAAATAAAATTTAGCCTATGTTACTCGTGGATAATATAGCTTTCGAATGGTGAAAGAATTTTTGAAATCGGTCCAGTACTTTTTGAGCCTATTCATTACAAACAAACAAACAAACAAACAAACATACAAACAAAGTTTTCCTCTTTATAATATTAGTGTAGATTACATTTATCTTAGATAAGAGTTGGCGCCTATAACATGTATAACCGTTACGTTGTGTGCTGTCTATCTATAATCATTATTATTTTTAACCGACTTCCAAAAAAAGGAGGCGGTTATACGTTCGGCTGTATATATTTTGTTTTTTTTTTTTTTTTTTTTTTTTGTATGTTCGCGGATAACTCCGCCGTCTGTTGGCCGATTTTCAAAATTCTGTTTTTGATGTAAAAGGTATAATCCGAAGTTGGTCCCATTTTCAGAAAATTGGTGACCTGACGATGGGATCCATGAGGAAACGAGGGAACTCCTCAAAATTTATATGGACACATATGGTGATTTCGACTTTTTCTGAAGTAGTCCTAGTATATGCTACCAAAAAGTAAGATTTTGCTCCAAGGTATACCCTGGATCCAAAAGTACAGAACAGATCTCCTGACTCCTTATAGATACATGCTTGGGGATTTTGGCGTTGTTTAAAGAACTGCAAGCATATGCCACTTTGTCAATTAGAGTAATCATCATCATCACCACCACTATCACAGCATTCATGATGATAAAGAAGGTACTTCTCATAGTATTTTACACTAACACGGAGATCTTTGAACATTACTCTGCCGTTTATGGACCTATTTGCAAAATTGTTTTGTTGTTGTAAAGGGTTTAATTCGAAATTGGTCCTTTAGTCACTAAAGTGGAAACATGATGATGCGATCCATGAGGAATCGAGGGAACTCCTAGAAATTTATATCGACACATAGTGATTTTGACTTTTACTAAAGTAACACAAGCATATGCTACCAAAGAATAAGATGCTGTACCAAGGTATACCCTGAATCCAAAAGCACTGAACAGAACTCCTCAGTATTTAAAGATATGCGTTAGGAAATTTCGGAACTGTTTAAAGAACTGCAAGCATATGCCACTTTGTAACTTACAGTCATCATCATCATCATCTTAATAACAATACCTAATGGAAGCTTGGCGCGTATTCAGTTATACATTCGATCGTTTATTTTAGACGATTTTAAGACGTATTAATAATAATTTAACAAGATATACTTATCACTAAAAAGGGTGAAATTATTATTTTTAAACAAAAAATTAAACCGACTTCCAAAGTAAAAATGCACAAAAAAGTATGAAATAAAACTTATTTTATAAATAATTCCCCTTTTAAATTTGGCTATTTCTCTACTTAATCTTCTTAATTTTGAAGTCGGTACCAGCAAATATGAACGTGAGTAATTCCTTAAAATACTGTAGGATATCGTTTGGGCTGGTAACGACGTCAAAATTAAGAAGATTAAGTAGAGAAATAGCCAAATTTAAAAGGGGAATTATTTATAAAATAAGTTTTATTTCATACTTTTTTGTGCATTTTTACTTTGGAAGTCGGTTTAATTTTTTGTTTAAAAATAATAATAAATAATAATCATTACTATTATTATCATTATGAATAATATGAGTATCAAAAGTTTTTGCATGTCTCTGAAACGGCCGGAACGATTTGGACCGTACTTTCACTGATATAAAGTATTTAGCTCATGTTACAATATGAGTAGCTTTGGCTACTTTATTTTGTATCTCAAGGTTCCGTTTAAGAAATATAGTTCCGTAATTACCACTAACAGTTCTGCGCAAACGGAGTTCCGGGTACCGCTAGTATCTAATATACAACACAATATAAGCGGAACATTAAATAATCACCTCTTTCTGTGTTTCCCCGGATGAGGTATGATACCCTCGTAATTGTGAGGATTTAGACTCCATCTTGAAAATTAACGCAATATCGCTGGAAGCCCCTGGCACGGCGGCCGAAATGAATGCTCTTAAGAGATTTACTCGAGTAATAACTCAGTATCATCATCACTGCTGGGGCGTCCCCTCAATAGGCAATCGGACTAATTTTTTTTATTGCATAAATGAATAGTACTCTTAAATATGAGTAACTTCTCAGAAGAAACCGTATATCAAAAGTCAATATTTTCAAAGGTACAGCGATTTGTATAAAAAATTTCGCGAGCCTCCTAAAATGCTCCATACTAAAGTCGACCTACAAATGATGTCACTTATAGGTTATAGTATCTATATGAAGTAGTATAATATGAAGTATATGGCCGCCGGAATATATTTGTAAATATCTCCCATATTTGTGCGTTTAAGTTCATACTTACCATAATTAATGTTTTTGTATATGATGTGAGTAAACTAATGATGTAGGTTTTGTTTACCAATTTTACAAAAAAAAAATTTTTTATTGGTACTTTTTAAATGTATTTTATTAGTAAACTACACATAAAATAATATATTTTTTTAACTTTAACCAAGTAGTACTGCCTCAACATTTTTGAATATATTAATGAAACTAAATATTTCAGATGTAGTCCGATCCCCTATTTGACAGACAGGATGGCACTTTTGTGTGTAGTATTACGTTTCATTCCGTATAGCAGGAGATAGGAACGTATAGGAACCTACCTGGGGAGATGTGGAGAAAATATATCAAGGGAAAATTACTTTATTATAAAAACCGGATGTCAAAGATTTTAAAACTAAGGATAGGCTATGACGTACATTTGAGAAAAAAATCTCTATACAAGAAAAAGCTACACCATCTTGATTTCACCATTCTGCCGTCCTCAAACTAAAAGACGGCTAAATGGCAAAAAGAGTTTTTGAGGTAGAGCTAAAAAACGTGGATTATTTTGAAATTGATGCTAGTGATTTTGTATAAATAATTGTTAATTTTGTCATAAGACATTCACGACAACAGTAACAATTGTTTATACAAAATCACTAGCATCAATTTCAAAATAATCTCACGTTTTTTAGCTCTATCAAAAAAACTCTTTTCATTTAGTCATTTAGCCGCCTTTTAGTTTGAGGACAGCAGCATACCTCAAATGTCAAAATTGGCCCAAAAAACGCCAAAAGTGGGGCCATTTAAGTGGAGACAGTTTTTGGTTCGACATGCGTCGTCTATAATATATACGTCTATGCCGGGTATCGTCATCTCCCGCACCGTCGCAAAACATTATCATGATACCTTTTTTATGAAATTTATATTATTATCATGAGCTTGTTAGAATATTGATATTTTATAAAATAACTAGATGATTCCGGCGACTTCGTGCGCGTTAAAAGAAATCAAGCGGGGACCGTATATTTTGCCGCTTAAAAAAGTAGCATATGTCCTTCCCCGCTGTCTACTCTATATGTGCCAAATTTCATCAAAATCGGTCCAGTAGTTTCGGAGCCTATTCGATGCAAAGAAACTTTTCCTCTTTATTACCTTAGTATAGATAACATACACAAACATTCAAAGCTAAATTAATAATTTTTATACTTTGACAGTTATGTCACAATATCATTTTAATTATTTCCTGTTTTATAGTATTCGGTTTAAAAAGAGATGTTCAAGAAATATATGAGGCCTGGGCTAGCCCTATGTACAGTATATGTAAATATAGCTACATAATATAGTAACCGTTTCCTATTCTTTATTTTGTTTAATTTCACTTCGTTTCCATGTACATTTAAATTAACTTCGTCGCGGAGAGCAACACAAAGTAAAATAAAACATGGCGGATCAGATCAGAATGAACTAAAGAATGTCATTTTGTCAATGACATGACTTTTGACAAAGAAATACGTATGACATTCAAGACGACGTCTCTTCGTAAAACTGTCTACTACGTCAAAAGTCAAGTCAGAACAACTGTCATGGCCGACCTAAAAATAGTGTTCTCGCAATAAAAAACTCTTATAAATTCAAATAATCATTTTTGTACGCATGTACCCTTCTTCAAATATATTTTTTCGTATTTACCTATATAGTTTACATAGAACTGACCCAAAATCAAACATCTCTTTTAATAATAGTTAAATAATTGATCTAAATAATCAAGTAATTTAATAACCACAAGAAACACTTTTGTATGACAATTTTAGTAATTCTCAATATAAACTTCCTGTGTAAGAATAATAGTAGGTAGTTAAGTTATATCCTTACGAAACTGACTTTGAAAAAAAATTGAGTTTTCACGTTTTACGCGCAATGTCATATCTATATCTCTTTAATAATACATATATGCGCCAAATAATACTTATAAATGGTTGGTCTGCCATTTTTGAAAGGCAGTCTCGCAAATGTTCTCAGATAATCTTGTAATTTCTGTTGCCACTCACTATAACAACAAATACCAAAAACAGAATAAATTCAATATTAAAGTGGGCTCCCATATAGTAAACGTGATTATTTTGCCGTTTTGTATGGGAGTTCCTTGCGCGAGTTTGATTCGCACTTGTTCGGCTTTTTATTTGCGTAAAGAACATCCAAAGGTACTTTTCAAAACACTTTCTACACATTTGAATGTCAGATAACATCTGTAAGTGATAGTCGATGATAATGGTATTGAAATCGATCCCAAAGTAATATTGAACCACCGCTGTTTCTACGTATAGGGGCGTAATGATACCGAATAGGTACATGACGGAGCTTTTTATAGTGAAAGTAACATTTGCTGTTTTATGGGCGCTGAATGTTTTAGTTACAACTGTTATCATTTATGTCTTTATTCTATCTTTATAAAAGGCAAAGCTGATTGATTGATGTATATATCAGGCTAGAAATTTGAAACTTTGCACACGTATTTCTCATATGACGACCACTGAGGAAGGATTTTTCAAAATTCAACCCCCAAGGGGCTAAATAGGTGACAAAAGCTTGTATGATTTTTTTATTCCTTGAACAAATTTACATGATATTTCGTACGAATTGAGTACGGAAAAAATAATGACTTAGTTATTAGTTATAATGTCGTGTTTCAGCATTTTTCCAAATTCAGCACCTAGGAGGGTAAAAAAGGGATTAAAGTGTAAAATCTTACTTCACGCGGGCGAAGCCGCGGGCAATTATTGCCAGTTTTATACTAGACTAGATGTTGCCCACGACTTCGTGCGCGCAAAAGGAAATACCGCGAAAACTGTCCTTTCCCGTGGTCTATTCTATATAAATAAATAAATAACTTATTCCAGTTAAAAGGACTAAACTACCACATAACATATAACACAAAATGTATTCATTTACAAAAATAAACCAATCAAAAGTAAAATTAAAAAGAGAAACAAAACTAAAACAGTATATAAAAAAAAATTCACAGATTTCGTGCCTCACACGACTATCGAGCACATCGGAAATGAATTTACGGAATCCGAAAAAATATTGTTATTGAGCGACGAGACACTCAGAATGTTAGGAAAAGGTGACAAAATTATACGACAACGTTAAATCATATTATTGTATACTTAGACTAGCTTTTGGCCGCGACTTCGTACGCGTAGATATTGAGGTGACTAATTTCCTATTATTTTTAGAAAGATACCTTAATTAGGTATGCTAAAAATAAATTAAATTAAATAGTAAATGGATTAGGATCGTTTTATTATTATTATTATGCTATTGAAGGACCTCTTTATATACAACACTAGCTTTTGGCCCGCAGCTTCGCTCGCGTCAGAGGGAAAGCTTGTTCTTGATTGAATACATAATGGTGTAGGCACTGCACAGCCGTATCAGTTGTATTTTATTTGAATGTTTCCTGCGACTTAGACTACGTTCAAGAAATCTACCGAGAACTATAAATAAAATTTAATAAGCTGCAAAAAGTATTCTGTGTTAATTCTGCTTAACCTACTACCAGTACTACCGTACCTGATTTCATCAAAATTCTTTACGTGTTTTCTTTACTTTACTTTATTGCATGTAAAACTAAACATATTATTATGTAATACAAACTTTCGCGTTTAGGTATAATATTAAGTAAGGATTTCTTGTAGCCGATAATTAGTATTTCGATATTATGATTGTTGATAACGATTTATTATATAAAATATTGATTTTATGTTGTTGATATAAAATATTTTGAATGGGAAGACGTTGTGGACTTTGAACTTAATAAAAATAATTTGGATTGTGATCGCCTATCCTAGTTGGGACCACAACAGAGTTTGAGAGAGAGATGAGTTGTTCCCGTAGTAGTTTAGCCCTTGGACATATATATATATATAATATTAAAAAGAGGTAGATATGTTATAAACGCGTAAAAATGAAGACTCGAATTGGCCCGAGTCGGGCCAATTTTGGTTAGTGTGCTCCGCGAGTAATAGCGTGTTTTGTGTTACTATGCGACGTTGACACATTGACACGCGTCCCATGTCAATGTGTGTCGTGGCACAGAAATATTGTCAGTTTTGTAAGGATATAACGTATCTATGTAATAATTAATCAAAGGTGCCTAGTTTTTCAAAGAGAATTTCGTCAAATTTAACTTTGGCATTCTTGTCAGATTTATTTTTCAACATGATAATATATTATGTCAAAATAAAAATAAAGCTTCCCACTCACGGGCTATTGATTGCTTCGATCAAATTGGAAAATAATTCGTATTTGAAAGTAAATTGCTAACGACAAACTATTACACAAAATGATTAGTGTAAGACCTACCAGCTAGTGGAACAAAATTTACGCGTATATATACGAGTTTCATATAAAAAGTATAGTAAGGTGGTCCTAGGATCTCAGACTATATTTAATTTTTATCTAAACCGATTTACTTGCAACTACGAACCCAGTAAATGTTTAAATTGTAAAGACTAAATCGATCGATCGCTTGTGTGTGGGGAGCTTTATATCAAAATCACTAAGGAGTATTTATAACAACTTAAAAGCAAATCGCTCCCAAGCAACTTTCTTTCCCTTTTTATTCCCGTTAGCGGACGAATTTCAATAAACTATGATACACGAAATCCATCAATTCTGTTACATAATGTTTGTGCAAAATATGAAGTAGATTGGACCAAGGAATCACGTTGCCCCATACAAACTGTTTTACCCCTTTTCACCCCCTTAGGAATCGAATTTCGAAAAATCCCTTCTTATCGGATCCCTACGCATTACAAAGAGCAAGCCCTGCAAGTTTCAGGTCTCTACGATCAGCGGTTTAGGCTGTGCGTTGATCCGTCAGTCATTCAGGACAAAGGATTTTATATGTATAGATTAACAGACTATATTTTAAGTACTGCTCAAATAAACTCCACCACAACTTCCATATATTTTCCTAATAAAAATATTATTCTGTCCCTCCATAACTGGTCAAATGTGTCCAATATCAATATTAACTTTTAACAAAATAAATGTTTTATTTATGTAGCCCTGGGTTTTTATTGCCTCGCAGTAGGTATGAAAAGTAGAGTATGCACCTCTGGGATAAAGCCTGTCTTCGTCTTGGGCAGCTTGAACCCCTCGCTTCACTCAGGACTCTATTGAATAAACTCTAGAGTCCCTCGTTACGCTCAGGGTCCAATATGCTGCCCGTGACGTAAGACACTGCTTTATCCCCTTGGTGCATAATCTACTATTATGCCACTTTTCTGAGAGGTATTTCCCCAAATAAGCATTTCATAACTGTGGACCTAATATACAATCACCAGTGATGATAATTATTAGATACTATTATATTTAATTTAATTATCTATTGTAGTAGTCGGTGGAAAAAAGTAGGTAGCAATATGCATTAATTAATATAATATTATAGAGATGATGATGATCACGAATATAATTTTGCCAATAGCAAAATTTCAAAGGTTATATTGGTAAATATTGGTGCACAAAACGGATAAGTAGTGAGTGCCTATATCATCCTAATTAATGTTGGTGTTTCGTATGATAATGGTGGTGATGATGATGATTACTGTGATTGATAAAGTGGTATAATATATATGCTTGCAGTTCTTTAAATAACGATAAGGAGTCAGGAGTTATGTTCATTACTCTTGGATCCAGGGTATACCTTGGTGCAAAATCTTACTTTTGGTAGCATATGCTTGGACTACGTCAGAAAAAATTGAAATCGCCGTATGTGTCCATATAAATTTCGAGGAGTTCCCTCGATTCCTCATGGATCCTATCATCATGTCACCACTTTGAGGTTAAAAGGACTGATTTGGGATTGTACACTCTACATCAAAAATATAAATTTATAATCGGTCCACAGACGGTGCTCAATCTTTGAAAACACAAGTATAAATGATTCCCTTTTTGGAAGTCGGTTAAAAAATCTCGTGTCATAGTGTTCGGGGACACTGCACTCGTCCGAAACGGCTTGACCGATTCTTATGATTTTTTTGCACATTCGGTAGGTCTAAAAATCAGTAATAATCTATTTTTTATATATTATGGCAAAACAATGTTTGCCGGGTCAGCTAGTAGAAGATCATAAAATTAATAGATTATATAATTAGTATCCTCGACATAACACGTATGAACAAGCAAATTGCAAAATTTCCACACGCGTAACGAAGTTTGAATAATTGTAGCCGTGACGCATAAGTATGTAGTACCTAGGATCCCGAGCTTTGCCCGGTGATTTTGTAGAACAATAAAAAATAAAAATGAATAAAAAAAAAGAAATATAAAGAAAAAGAAACAATGAGAATCACAAAAATATTTATCTTACCGGGATTCGAACCCATCACATTCTGAATTTCCAAACAATGCAAAAACTATACGTAGGCATGCACACCAAGCTGCCAATCAGACTGACGTAAGAAAGTCGAAATTATTGATAGGTACCTATTATATTGTTGCACGTCAAAATAAAAAAAAAACATATATTGCTTAAAAATACGCAGTTTCTAAGGGATAAGACCTAGTTAGATCGATTTTTCACACCCAAAACTCACTACATACTAAATTTCATGTAAATACTTGTAGCCGTTGTTGAGATTCTGAATATAAACATACAAGATAGTCTCGTTTAAAGCATAAAATATTATTTTTTTTGTTTCAAAGGGTTAGGCTACAGGGCAAACCCTTAACCCGATCGTATTTGTTTTAGGCTCAAATTGTAGCCAACTTAACTGTCCAGAGGAGTTTTTCTCAATTTTTTGATATCATTCTTCGTTACCAAAATATCGAGCCCCAAAATCAAATATTCGGAAAAAAAATGATTTTTTTTTTCACTATTTTGGCCTTAACTTTTTTAGTTTTTGACTTTCTCGAAAAATTCTTTTCGCACCTTATAGATCTCGTGAATACGCATATTTAATGAATATTTTTTATAATCATATCTTTACAATTCTCCGAGATATAAGGGAATCGCACTTTTTCGTGAATTCAGCCCCTATACTGAAGCTATCGAAAAGACATTTCCAATGTCAAAACAATGCTCTTAAGACTAAAAACAAGTGGCAGTGCAATGCCTAAAATTGGAAAAGGGGACCCCTCAGGTTATGACAGCGACTGTTGCCACTATCCCTGGTCTTCAGTGGTACGGTACATATCCGTACCAAATTTTATCAAAATCCGTTCTATAGTTTCGGAGCCTATTCAATGAAACCTTTTCCGTCTAGCCTCCTTTCGCAATGCGCGATAAGGAACTTCGTTCCAAAAATTGGGGTGGGTCACTCCTAACACTAAGAGATATAAAAAATAGTTTACAATCCATTCTCATACCTAACAAATATACCTAAAAAATGTTATAAAAATCGGTAGAGCCGTTTCGGAGGAGATCTGTAACAAACACCACACACGAGAATTTTAATTTTATTAACAGTGACGACACAAATTTAACACCTTATAACAAGAAAAAGTTGGAATAAAAATGTCTTCAGGATATCGGAAAATGTTCTCCAAGATTTACAGATGTTGACCAGCCCAATTAGACTAACCTTATTCGTCGGGAAATATTACGCCGCCGGCATTTCTTGTTAAACGTTAATAAAATATTTCATTAAGCAACGTTATACCGACTGGTTTTATTTATACCTTGAAAAGTATTTTAAACGTAGGTATGATTATAATGTAAAAGTTATTGTTTCTTGATATTTCTAATATAATATCTTAGAAAAAATACTAAAGAAATCACAATGAAATGACAATCGTTATTTTAAGAACAAAACGAGAAGAAGCGGCGTAAGAAACTCGCGTCCATTGTCCAATGTCCGTCTGTGAAGAAATTTAAAGCTACTAAAAATCCAAAAAGAAAGTATAGTTTATATTATAACTTAAGTAAAAGGTGATGTACATAATATAAGTTTATTATAATATTATATGTACATCACGTTTTACCACATTTAAATATTCACAAAACCTTTGATAAGGTGATGTACATATAAGTTCATTGTATAAGTGACAATTTCACCAATTCCTGTTCATCATCAAAGTAAATCATCGATTCAATTTCATGTTCTTTCTCTCCTTCTTCATATTAATGAAAGAGAAAGCATGATATTTAGACAAACAATGAATACTAATGAGTAACGCTGGTGAAATTGGGACTTAGTATTTTATTAAAAATCTAAACCAAAAACAAAAATATCTTCTAAAGTACATTCGCCTGCAAAAGAAAGTATTCCTGTTTTAAAATATTTATTCACAAAACTGTAGAAGTTAGATATTTTAAATAATAAAAAAAATTAATCAAATTCTAAGTATGCTATCTACTATTTTCAGGAAGCTAGTAAAATATTACTATAAAACGTCTTTTATTTAAACTTAGTTTTGAAAAATTAATATATTTAAAAGTGTAAATAGGCTTTCTTCCGAAAGCCAGTATAGTATAGTTAAGGTGGTGACTGGCGCGGGCGTACATAAAGCGGGTTTAATTACAACCGAATAGGATCACGTGCAACAGGTGCGGGATAGAATACATTATAACGCCGCCTAATTGAGTCCCGAACGGAGGCAGATTCCACACAATACGTTTTGGCTGATTACATTAGTAGCTGAATTCTGAAAGACACATTCATTATAAACTGGCTTTTACTGGTGGCTTTATATATTATATAAAAATCTTAGGCCTTTTCATCCGTTATTGGGTGATTGATGTGATTAACTTAAATAGTATTCTCCGAGCAAAGTACCAACTCTTGAAATACTGTAGTGCCTGGGACAGTTGGTTTTTAAATGTCGTATGGTTGCCCAAGCACATACGGCATTCTCACAACATAGTCAGCCTAGTCCAGAGGAATGACTGGTCAATACGTCTAGAGCCAAACCATGTGCGGGTTTCCTCACGATGTTTCCCGTCACCGTTAGAGCGTCCGTAATGTCCTTGAGATCGGAAAAGTCTCAATGGTAAACGCCACAACCTGGGAATCGAACCTGCACTCTCTTGAGCACGAATCAAACTATCTACCCACTAGGCTACGGAGTTCTTATTATACAGGGTGTATTTTTATCCGAGTGAAATATATTTTTAACACAACATCGGGTACCTAGTACATAAGTACGCTGATAAGTTGCGAGTGTCCATGGGCGGCGGTAATCACTTACCATCAGGCGATCCGTCTGCTCGTTTCCTGGTCAATTTCATAAAAAACATTATTAACATTTCCTAACAACTCGCACTAAGTTGCAACTACCGCACGGCCGTGCGGTTATGAATCGACGCTCATTATTTTATAGGTTAATCTGGTTTGAATTAAAAAATCAACATGTTTTCATATTTTATAAACAAGAATCGAATACGGATCTCGCTCCTTAAATATTAGTGTTTTTGTTTTGAATACACTCTGCGTAACGTGTGGGCGATTTGTCTTCTCGTTTCCTGGTTCATTTCATAAAAAAAGATAAAGTATAAAATGGTGCGGTGTCATAAGACACAGTAGAGGTCTTTTGAGAGAGGTGTGTTATAATGAGTTTTGATAACCAAAAAGTCTCTTATCCTACAATTTTAACTTAACACACTTTTAAAAAGCTGACTAATCCTTTATTCTCCAAGTTGAATCTACATAATATTCCTGTGTAAATAAATAGCAGAGCTTGTGTATGCGTACACAAAATATCTCATAACTAAAACACAATGCTTGCGTCTTCTCAACGTTTTCTTTTTTTTTTATTTATTTTGTGCTATAAAAAAGCAATATAATATTTCCAAGTAAAAGAGTCAGGGAAATATTTACAGAGCATGTCAATCAATCTTCATCGTATTACCAATACATCACAATTAAGCATTTCATCATTAAAATATTATTTTAAGGTTCCGTACATAAAGGGTAAAAACGGGACCCTATTACTAAGACTCCACTGTCCGTCCGTACGTCCGTTCATCCGTCTGTCTGTCACTGTATCTCATAAACCGCGATACCTAGATAGTTGAAATTACTTGTGAATATAGTAGTAGAGGATACGAATTAAGGTCGTCCTTCACTGTTCTGTCACCCAGATGAAAATTTTATTTAATTAATTAATAAGTGTCTAAATTTTAATATAATAGGCAATCGGACTGATTTTTTTTTATTGCATAAATGAATAGTACTCTTAAATATGAGTAACTTCTCAGAAGAAACTTTATATCAAAAGTCAATATTTTCAAAGGTACAGCGATTTGTATAAAAAAATTCGCGAGTCTCCTGAAAACGCTCCATACTAAAGTCGACCTACAAATGACGTCACTTGTAAGTTAGGTGTATGAAGTATATGACCGCCGGAATATATTTGTAAATATCTCCGATTTTTGTGCGTTTAAGTTCATACTTACCATGATGAATGTTTTTGTATGTGATGGGAGTAAACTAATGATGTAGGTTTTGTTTACCAAATTCACAAAAAAAAAAATTTGTAAATTTAAAATGTATTTAATTAGTAAACTACACATAAAATCATATATTTTTTTACATTTACCAAGTAGTAATGTCTCAATATTTCTGAATAATATATTAATGAAACTAAATATTTCAGATGTAGTCCGATCCCCAATTGAAACTCCCTTAAAAATTGTCAAGACTATAATTAAATATTCGTATACTATTACTTCCGTACTACTGTTGCCACGGTAACAGCAAATACATAAAACAGAATGCAATTTAGATAACTGATTGAGTGTACCTACTGTTTAATAAATGTAGTGTTTTACAATATTTTTTATATAAACACGGCCGGTTTCGATTAAATCGACAATAATTGATGATGAGCTAATCGAAACCGGTCGTGTTTATATATAAATTATTGTAAAAAATCTAAATAAAGTGGAAAAGTGTATAAAAAGTTGTGTGATAGGTATTATTATAAAATTTATATTTCAGTTGGGCTCCCATAAAAAAACGTGACTACTTCCGTTTTGTACAGAACACTTCGCGCGTGGGTCCGATTTGCACTTGTTCGATTTTTCAATATTAAAACGATTAAATTTAGTTTTTCACGTTTATTGCTTTTTAAACGATATCAATAAGTGTTTGAACATTTATTTATTTAGGTTTTTATGATTTTAATATATATATTTCTTTCTTCTTCTGTCCTTCTTTTTTATTATAAGTTTGACGTTAGAACTAATGATTCAAACCATACTTGGTACTCGTCTTACAAAATCATTATCATTTTATTATATTACAAATTATCAAGCAAATTACTTGCATTAAAATTGCTTTCGTCAGATTAATACAAATAATTTCAGTATAAAATCAGTTAATATAATTAATGGAACTGTGGCAAAATTATTATCATAAACGATACCCTATGAGTTATGATACATGGATAATAGAGCCCGCAGACTCCAGGGGAACAGAGCAAATTAGTTTAATTCGACAGACACAGGTTCTTACATGATAAAATATCACGCAAAATGCAAACAACAGCGGTTCTTTGAAGAATAAATTACTATTTTGTTACTCTTTTTAAGCTTTTATGTGTTAGCCCGCAGTAGAATAACATGGTGAATTTAGACTTTTTTTCCTTTTTTGTATATATTTTCCGATAAATATTAATTTATTGGTCCGAATATACTTAACTTATTCGTTACTTTTTCTGAACTTTCTTAGTTTTAATGTGCCGACTTAGGTCGGGAGTAGTTTAGTCTCCGGGATCCGTGAGGCCGGGGAAAATTCAGAGCACCGAAAATAGAACTCTGCGCTAATAAGTCAAACTGACAACTCGACACTCATGTGTTCGATTTTCAACTCTATTGTATCAGTCCAGAGTTATATTTTGAGTGTTCCGAATTTTCCCCGGCTGTACAGAATCCGGACAATCCCGGCCTTAAAGTCCACCTTGTGTTGCTTGTAATTTTCCTGGACAGATTTGTTAACCCAGTTGTCGTATCGAAGTCGTTATTGATTGTTCTGTCTATATATTAATAATGACATATCTCGATTTTTTGTATCTTTCAGTCCAGGATGTCTTTCCTTTCTGCTTTTACTGCTCCTTTTATCAGTTTACCAAGCGCGTCATCAGTATAATAATAACTCCCCACCGATTTCGGTGACGATGGCTGGTTTTCATTGAAACCAGGACAGTTACGCAGGAGTCATTTTTTAGTGCCCAAGTGTGTGCGCAGTACACAAGAGCACTCTCTCTTCCTTTACTCTCGTAATCCAGTAGGACAGATAACCGACACGAGTTGACACGACTGACGAGAAATGAGGCGGAAGTCCAACTTTTTACATGCCCATCCGACGCATGGATCATCTTTCTTGTCAGACAATCAGGTGATCAGCCTGCATTGTCCTAACCAAACTTGGGAACAACATTTTTTATTGTTCCAATGCAGGAATCGAACCCACGACCTCCGAGTCGAGAGCCAATGCTCTAACCACTAGACCACGGAGTCATCAGTATAATGCTTCTGTAAAACAGATGAATTCTTGAGTGACGCGTTAGGGCAAACACAGCATGAGACATGCAATCATGTAGTTGTATTCGACGTTGGTTGAATTTGATAAGCATTACATTAAGGGTCAATTTAACGGAACGATACGGACATAGCGCTATATTTTTAAGATAGCTATTCAAAATTGAACTTTATTTATTACACAAGAAGATATACGTTTCAATGTAAGAGTTCAAATGTCAAGTTGCACCGCGCTGCAAGCGTATGTCAGTGTTAAATGTATGACCGATGTCACAAGAAACGTACGTATTTTTGTTTAATTAATAAAGTTCAATTTTGAGTAGCTATCTCAAAAATCCAGCGCCGTGTGAAGTCGGGTATGAACTAACTCTTAGCTGCAGCTAAGGGTATCAGCATATACACTCTACAACTAAGGGCTGTAAATAATGACTACGATGATTAATATCTGATTACGATGATTAAAAATGAAAGTGTGAAAGCAGTGAAACATATTTTTGCACATTCCAATATTATAATTTCTTTGTATCATAATATCATTATCAGTTGCGCAAGCTGCCTGTTTACAACCTCAGTCCCACGAAGAAAAAGTTTTATACGAAATTGTTTTTGTTAAGAAACCTTTTAAATATAAACTCAGCCGTGGAAAATTTATGTTGATACTCTTTGTAAAAAAATATTTTATTTTACTTTGCGTATTTGTTTTTTTTTTTTTCTTTTTCATTTGCTTAATTTTAAATTGGAGTATGTTTTGACAGCGCAAATAAATAATATGTATTTCGAAACCTTAATTTATAAAATTAGAGTGACTCTGGCCAACAAGGTGCACGTTGCCAACCACTGGTTTAACCGAAATATTCAGTTTTATCGTTACGTGTTTAGCAGTTGTTATTGTGAGAACGGTTTATGCATCATTGGTCAATTTTGACATAATTTTGTACGCATCATTCACTGTCTTCTTAAGAGGCATATTACATCTCGACTGTGATTTTTGCGTAAAATGGCGTTCTTGAACTCAAAAACAAAGATACATTAACAATTTTGAAATATTGAATAGTGCAGAATAGCTATTGGCCTAGTTCGTAGTCGCCTCGCTTTTTGTAAATTTTGCTTAACTTTTTAATTAAACCCAAAATTGCAGAGAATGATTTTCTTAAAATGCGCGAAGGCACTTTTTTGAGCTCCGGGATTGAACTATTCTAAGCAAATGAAAGAATAGAATGAGAATCTATACTAATATTATTGTTTGTTGGTTTGTTTGTTTGTTTGTTTGAACGCGCTTATCTCAGGAACTACTGATTCGAATTGATTATTTTTGTGTTGGATAGTCCATTTATTGAGCAAGGCTTTAGGCATATAACATCATGCTAAGTTCTACGAGCGGAGCACAAATCAAGAATGCTTCAAAATTAGGTTTTTTTTTCTTCCTTTTGAGAGCTTTCGCTGCGTAAACGGTTAAAGTTTCGCTAAAATTATGTATGACAGAATTGTTTTCCTTTAAAATTTCTAAAAAAAAGTCCGCGACTGTATATGTCTATCTTTTAAGGTTGGCTCACAATAACCTTTTTATGCTAACCAAATTTGTTCTAAAATTAAGCATTATTTGTGAGGGTGTTTTGATAATATTAATCCTTATCCAAGTAAATACGTTATTCATTACAAGCATTTAATTTAGAAGAAATTTGCCGTTTACATAATTTGATTCTCCTTCTACGTAAATGAAGTCGGGGTAAATTTTAGCAATATCCCAAAGTAACTGTTCCACGCGGACGAAGTCGCGGGCAAAAGCTAGTCCTATACAGTTGTTTAGTTCGCAGCGGCCTTAGAATTTTGAAATGTCTTTGATTAAATATAGAAAAAATCATATTCTAAGCCAAAAAAAAACTTCGAAAATAGCTTTAAGTTTGTAGTGTATGCCAACAGTAATTGTCTCAAGCACTTACGTCACGGATGACAGTGACAGATAGATGTCCGTTAGTTATGACACGGCCATTGGACTGAACGGACGCGTGGCGTGTGCTGGTGAGCCAATTTAGAGATATATCGTACGATTGGCTATATCGTACAAAGTTAACTGTGAATTTCTCCTATCTACGATAATATTATGAAGCAAAATTTATACCAGAACAATTATTGTTACTTCATGAAGAATAAAGAATTTATAATTTTAAAACATCCTATTTCAATAAAAACGATAAATACAACTGCAAAATTACTACAAAATGCGATGAACCGGCCGTCCGAACTCAGTACTGAGCGAGCGCTCCTCGACTATAGTGTTGCTCTATTATTTATTATACTCGTAGAACACATCGCCAAATAGCGTTCAATTGAAATACATCGTGTACATGTTGTTAGCATTGGCTTTTATGAAAGTGCTCGTATCTTTTGGCTCCGCAGCGAGCGCGTAATGTATGATTTATGGTCTCGTTTTTAGAAACGTAAAGAATTCTAGAATGTTCTAATCTAGAAATATCGATGTAGTTACACAATATGTTACTGATATATTAGTCGTATCTTAGCAGTATCTGAAAGTGTTAAGATCATAGACGTATATACACTACGGCCGCTGTATCTTGACGGGTCTGAACATAGGCTCTGCGAACTTTAGCGCATGTACAACTCGTGAAGAAAACTGTTTTTGTATTATTTTTATATACCTATGTACCAATAAAATTTCCCTAATACAGTTGACCAATTAGTACAAATAAAATAAATACGAAAACACTTAGAAACAGTTATTGCGCAACGTTCTGCGCGAAGTTCAGACTCGCCAAGATACATCGGCCGTATTGTAATCATTGTAGTCGAGACATGTGAAAGCAAAAAGTGTCTCAAGTTAAATGGCCCATGATATTTTTGGGGCCATTTTGACATTTGAAGTATGGCGAAAACCAACATGGCGTAACTATTTATTGTATGAAGATTTTTCTGTCAAATATACGTCATAGCCTATCTTGAGTTTTGAAATATTGTTAAATAGTCCAACTTTCGAGATTTTTGGGGCCATTTTGACATTTGAAGTAGTTATTATTGTGTGATGTGAACACTTGTGTAATGTGAACAAAACACTGTGTAACTATTCAAAGCTTATACAGCGTTTATTAGTAAGGGGGATAATAATTATTATAGACGATACATGTTAAAGCAAAAAGTGTCTCAAGTTAAATGGCCCATGATATTTTTGGGGCCATTTTGACATTTGAAGTATGGCGAAAACCAACATGGCGTAACTATTTATTGTATGAAGATTTTTCTGTCAAATATACGTCATAACTCATAGCCTATCTTGAGCTTTGAAATCTTAGGCTAAGATCGAATCTGAACGGATTTTTACTAACTGTATCACAACTCACAGCACACAACGCCAAGTATAATATGTTATATGCTGGGAAATTTCGGGAAGAATACTTATGTAGGATTATGAGCGACTATAATGCTTCCAATCAATTAGCATGTGTAAGGCGCGCATCCGTGGGTTTAGGCGCGAAGCAGCGAACCCTAAATCATATACTTACAGCATTCATCCGCGTCTCGATAGAGTAGTGACCAATGCCTATAGTGGCAGTGAGGAGTTTACAGAGCTCACACTCGCCCGCGTTACGCGTCATTTTGTGCCCTCGCAATTCATCGTTTCTTCCATGACCACATGCCTTCTGCTCTAGTTTATAGACATTTTGTACTACTGTGTAATGTCAAATGTGTTATGTTTAATCTAAGTGTGTAAAATTTAATGCAATACACTGTATCAAGCATTATACATGTAATTATAAAATCAAGACATTTATTTGGTAAAATTCAATTTTATAGTTTAAATGTAAATTACTTTGAATCGGAACGAGAAAATTAATGATATCAAAATAATATTTTTAAATACCTAGGATATGATTTTATATATTCTGTTTTGCTAATTGAGTAACGAATATTCCCGACAAACTTTCGCATATAATTGGACTTATCAAACTTAATCAAGTGAACTGCCCGCAAGCACAAGTCCTTTATTTTACGGCCCAAGAAAATGAAACTACACGGGCCTTCGTGATAACATTAATGACGTCACCGGCTAATTCGAGCCTTTACGACGCCGATAAGCCTGTAATATGTTTGCATATATTACTGAAATATGTTTGCGATTCTTAGATTATGTTATACGTCCAGTATAATGATTTTATATGAAAGGAACGAGATAGATAGAAAAGTAAATGAAAATTAAGAACCTATAAAGTGCGAGTTTAACTCACGCACAAAAGGTTCCGTAACGTCAAAAAAATCTCGCTGGTTGTTATTTGATTTTTAGTATACATAATTACTGTTATGAAACAGAAATACATCATCGCTGTGAAAGTTTTAACTATCTAGCTGTATTATTACACCGTTTATGAGATACAGCCCTGTGACAGATAGACAGACGGACGTACAGTGGAGTCTTAGTGATTGTATGGTGGGTCTCGTTTTCTTTGGGTATGGAACCTTAAAAGAGTGACATGCCGTGCCGACAGAAGTAAAAAGAATAGCGCACAGACAGCATGCGGCGCGAGAAACGCCCGCTCCGCCCCACCTCAAACCACACGGGTATCTACAGCAGTATGGCGAGTTCAATTGTTTTTCCCATCTCAAAAAAAATTAAGATGTTTTCACCTCATTAATTTCAAAGTATTTTTTTCTCTCTTCCTTCTTTCCTTTCTAAATCCAATTTATCATAATAGTAATGATTTAAATTGGTTGGACTTAGGTGCTATTATGTACCTACATGTTTACTCGATGCCTTAAATATAGGAATCAGTTAGACCGACAACTAGTCAGACTTATCAGGTAAGAATATATTATCTTTAGGGGGCCTAGCACAAGCATTTGACAGCGGCGTAAATGTAGCGTTAACGAATGAAATTACTTCGTTGTCAAATATTCCTGCTAGACCCACTCGGGTCAAATGTAGAAATAAAATCGCTTCGCTAAGGCTCTCGCTACTTACACGAGGCAATCATAAGTGCGACAATTTCCTTCCCAGACAGAAAGCGGCTTACATTGTTATATGAAAGTGGAACACGGTGCTGACATAAAGTGGGAGCATACTTAAGTGTTTTCTGTGAATATAATATATTATATTAATTTCATATTTATATTGTAATAGAATAAATAATATACTCGACGGTCATGTGCTTAGTATTTTTCATGCTGAAATCATTTGATCATTTAACATTTTTATCACTAAAAACATCAAAAGCTGAAAATTATAACCCGACTACGCAAATGATGTAGAATAAGTACCTGGGCGAACCTATTGACACCTCATTTATGAAAAGTAGATCAGTAGTTTAGGCGCTACGACCTAATAAACATACATATATATGACAATAAACAAATGTACATTGTACATACATATAAACTGCCAATATTATTACCCTTCCTTTTGGCTTCGCCTTAGACTGGGACTATACGGCACCGGAATCCGGAAGGCCGTGGAAAATTCCGAGCATTGAAATCGATCTCTGCACTAATACAATAGAGTTGAAAATCGAACACACGAGTGTCGAGCTGTCAAATATGACATTGACATTTGACTCGACACTTGTGTGTTCGATTTTTAACTGTAATGTATTAGCACAGATTTCTATTTTAATGCTCCGAATTATCTACGGCCTTCTAGATTCCGTTTCATACAGTCCCAGCATTGGTCGGGTAAAAATCGGAAATGTATTTGTAACTCCTCTAGTGTTGTGGGTATCCAGAGGTGACAAAAGTATAGCGATCTAACTACTTGTTTACCGGTAGTAGATAACTAAATTTTTAGCACCAACTGAAACATGACCACAAAACAAGTGGGCCTAGCCTGAACAATCGACAACAACTCGTAGCGTTACTGAATGAAAATAGATGTTTTTGAAATGTATGAGGCGTGGGCCAGCACTATGTAGACTATATGTAAATGTAGCTTCGTAATATGGTAACCGTTTCCTATTCTTTATTTTATTTTATTTCACTTCGTTTCAATGTACATTTAAATTAATAACGTCAAGAAGAGCCACACAACGTATATTATAACATGGCGGATCCGATCAGAATTAACCAAAGAATGTCACTTTCATAATGATGTGATTTTTGTCAAAGAAAGACGTATGACATTCAAGAAGACGTCTCTACCTAAAATTGTCAACTACGTCAAAAGTCATGTCAAATCAACTGCCATGGCCGACCTAAGAATAGGGTTATCGCATTAAAAAACTTTTTAAATAATCATTTTTGCACGTATTTTCTCTTTCAAATTTTTTTTTTCATATTTTAATAAAATTCCCATATTATTTTTTTCCTATTTACCTATGCGGTGTACTTAGAGTTGGCCCAAAATCAAACATCTCTTTTGTATAAGTGCTGTCTTGTTTTTCATTCTCATTCAATAACATCACGAATAGATTGTTGATTGTTCTTGCTAAGTTCATTAAATGCAATGAAACGGCAACCAAACTAGACAAAACGATTCGCTAACCAAAACGACGACAAGAGCCAACACGCGCTCCCACCCCACGGAAGTCGGGTCGGGTGTTGTCAGCTGCATTGACACGTCGCGTGGCTTGACGAGACGACGGAAAAATCGATGGACAGTTCATTAGTTTAAGGCGGTGTTGTTGACAGCTTAAACGACAAGCAATTATGGAATGCTTTAAGGAATATGAAAATATGAAGAAAATTAATTATTATATACCTAGATAGGTATATATATATATATAGGTATATATGTATACTAATATTATAAATGTGAAAGTGTCTGTTACCTATTCACGCATTAACCGCTTAACCGATTTTTATGAAATTTGGTATAGATATACTTTGGGTCCCGGGAAAGGACATAGGATATTAATTATCCTCACTTTTTGTATTATACTACCAGGGAACCTCGTTTATAAGCAGCTTGTCTGTTGTCATAATTTAGTACTTATAATGTTATTATTTAAAATAAAAAAAACGGTCAAGTGCGAGTCGTCCTCGCGCACCGAGGGTTCCATACAAACTTGTAATAAAAAATAATGGTTCACGGTTTATGCAAAAGGTTTATGTTTATGAAATTAAATGTTTTTTTTTGTTTTTATTTTTATAATTGAGTTGATTGAATGAAAGTAGAAATTGCGGCTTATGACGATTTATGACGTATTAAAAATTTACTTACTAGATCTCGTTCCACCAACAAACCAAATTCCAGTGGAAGTTTGCATGGTAATGTACATCATATATTTTTATTTTAGTTTCATCATTCTCTTATTTTAGAAGTTACAGGGGGGACACTTAATTTACCACTTTGGAAGTGTCTCTCGCGCAAACTAGGTATTCAGTTTAGAAAAAAATGATATCAGAAATCTCAGTATCATTTTTAAAGACCATAGATAGTCCACACGTAGGGGTTTGATGAAAAAAATGAGTTTCAGTTCTATTTATGTGGAGCCCCCAAAATTTAGTTTTTTTTTTTTATATATTTTTGGAAAAAGTGGCTGTGACATACGGACGGAGAGATAGACAGACAGATAATGAGGAATCCATAAAGTTTCCGTTTTCTGCCATTCGGATACGGAACCCTAATAAATGAAACTTAACACATAATTGTGTCTGCAAGTACTTACCCAAAATTTTGTATGTAGGGAGTTTTATTTAGTTTATTTAATTAACAGTTGGACCATAATTAGATGAAGTGACAGATCATTTGTATAAAAAGTCATTAATTAAATGGACTGTGTAAAAATTAGGAAATATTATTATTTGAATTGTATAATTATATATTGTATATCAAGATTGTATTAGAATTTTTATTATTGTTAAAATAAAACTAAATTTTTTTCTTAGAAATAAATGTAGTTATATTTTAACAATACTAAAAAATGATAAAACTATCTTGATAATATACACTCTTATATCTTACAATCTTGATAACTTTTTGACTCCCTTCAAATAGATTTACGCTGATAACAGTTGGAGGGATTGGGAAGGGATGTTTCAGTATAAAATACGGGATTTGAGTCCTTTGAGGCTCTGGAGTTTTACTATAATAATCTAAACTTAAAGGAAGAGAACAATAGAATACGTAATGCTACCAATTCAAATGTCAATTACTTACAGGGCAATATTAAAATATAATTACACATAATTTAGTCAAATTACATTTGTTTACGTTAAGATTACCTACATTATATCTGAAAAGAGTAGTATATATAGAATTGCGTGTAATGGGCATGGACGTATGCTAAGCATTGAGTGAAGCCCAACAATGGCGGCGACTTACGTTTGTGTGAGATTTACGGTTAATTGTCAATGACGTACTTGCGGTCGATCGTCTTATTTTGCTGTGAATGTGTGCGTGCGGCACGTGTCGCTATTCATATTGCTGAAGCGGTATCCGCCTTTTTTTTACGTTCATGGTAATGGGATTCTAAACTCTTTTCGAATTTCGCGCCACGGTCTATATTTCGTCGGTAAGGGAGTGAAACATATATTTTCTTTGTGTATCTAGTAAAATAAAAAATCGACCTCTAAACTGAAGAGTCCAAATTAATGTAAATTTCATAAAGGAGACAAATTCAGCCTCCTCCATGATAAGATTCCTCGTGAATATATTCACGAGGAATCTTATCATCTGTATACAGGACGTATTAAGCCCTTGGACACATTTATGTCCCTTGAGGAAACCCTCCTTATCAGCGAGAGAAAACATCTAAACCATTTTATTGTAGCTCACTATGCCACTTATTGGCAATTTTATACAAATCGTGTTCATAATAAAGGACATTATTTAAACAAAAAGTCAACGTAATAGTAAATTTGTACTGATATTTTCTTTTCCAGTGTTATCAAAATATTAAATATTAATTATAATAATACGTGAAACAAAGCTCTGTTTTACGTTTATTTTACTTACAAGAATGTATGAAGAAGAAGTTAACTGCACTAATATTTTTTTATATTAATGCTTAAATGTACATTAAATTAAGAAAAATAACGTTACAGAATGACTGACATAATCTAATGGTAAATAGCATTCAAAAGACGATTAAAAATATAGTAGATTCCGATCGATGGCGTTATATCCCAAATCGTGTCGTGACTTGACATGACCTTGAAATTTCACTCTCAACGCCGCTAATGATTCACCTCAAAAAAATGTTAGACACACTTATTAATAACTCACACTAATATGCGTTATAATAAATAACAGTAGATAGTGTTCTTGGCATAATTTTGTCACTCGTAATTGACGAAAACCTTAATAAAGGTTTAACTCAAAAATCATAATATAAATGATGGTCCAGTTATAGATAGTATGTATTATTGTAATACCAGACTGGTTTCTGATGTCAGTAGCTTAAAGCTTTACCCTTGCTGAATATAATAATGAAGATCCATCTAGTTTAAATATTTGATAGATTTAGCTCGTGTTTTGATTTGCAAAGGACTTCGGATCGTCATTAAGATGCCTGGATATATTTTATATATTTTAAAAACGTTTTATTACTATTTTTTTATACCGGCCAAGTGCGAGTTGAACTCGCATACCTATAAAACGGCTAAAAATCTCGTTTGTCGTATGGGAGCCCCTCGTAAATATTATTTTATTCTGTTTAAAGTATACATATACTTATTATACATAACTACATAGTAACTGTCGTAACAGAAATACATCATCTGTGAAAAATTCAACTCTCTAGCTATCACGGGTCACGAGATACAGCCTGGGCCTCTAGTCAAGATGCATTCGATAATTTCGACGACGAAGTTCGAAAACAAAATGTATGGGATTTGACATAACGCATTGCAGGCGACATGTCACTTAGCGATGACTTATGTCAAATCCCATACATTTTTGATTTCGAAGTTCGCCGTCGAAATTATCGAATGCATCTTGACTAGAGGCCCTGGTGACAGACAGACGGACAGTGGAGTAAAGTCCCGTTTGTACCTTTTTAGTACGGAACCCCGATAACACAGTTTCATTTTGTTTAATTTAGCAGTAGATAGGAAACCGTAACGAAATAAAGTTTGCAATCAACAGCTCTCTCTGGAGAGTTGTTGCGAGTTGCTGTAAACTTCAACCTGACGGAAGGCAGTGAACCGGATATCTTGAATCTAGATTACGAAATTGATATCTCATTACAACAAAATCGTAAGAAAATTCATTGTAATAAAATCGTAAGAAAATTCATTGTAATAAAATCGTAAGAAAATTCATTATAATAAAATCGTAAGAAAGTTCACTATTAAGTATAAAATTATGTATTTACTAGGATTTCTCGCGGCTCCGCAAGCGTTAATATCCTACGGGACTACTTTCTTTTTTCGGGATACGAGTACAAAGAAGCCTATGTTTTAATCCAGAGCCCAAACTAGGTACTACCATACCAAATTACATAGATATTTCTATTTGCAATAGTTTTTGCGTGAATGAGTAACAAATATCTATCTATCCATCCTCACAAACTTTCACATTTATATTACTAGCCGTTTCCCGTGGTTCCGCCTGCTTAAATATATACAATCGGGTATCTCGCGGAATGAAAGAGTAACAAACATCCATCCATCCACATAAAGTTTCACATTTATAATATTAGTAGGATAGTAGAATTAGTAAGGTAGTAAGACGATGTATTATAATTCTGGATTAATACATAGGCTAGTTTTTATCCCGAAAATTTATATAGGTCTTTTTTAAAATAAAGTTTTCATACATGTATGACTTTTTTACAAAGTCAACCATAATCGAGTAATCGGTCTCCAAAGTGGCATATCATGCTATTGGTTTTTTTTTTCTGAATTTATTTTCTATTTATACCCGTGGCAAACTATATTTACGCAGGTGAAGCCACGAGAAAAAGCTTGCATTATTAATGAATCGTCTTGATATCATAGACTGAATTTGGCAGTTTGGACAAATCAAAACAGGTGTGACGTTGCTTTGACGTTTATGAGAATACTATTTTGCAGTTTTAACATATTGGGACTAGACTTCTATTAATATTCCATGATTTAATTAGCAATTGACCTTCTGGTTTTCTTCCTAAACAAACTCGTAGTATTTATTAGAAACTAGCTGACCCGGCAAACTTTGTTCTACCTTAGAGGCAATAAATGAGCAGATTTTGGATTTCATTAAGTGCAATTTTTCATTAGAATAATAGATATAATTAAAAATAAATCAATTATTTTAATGATCGTTAAAATGGGCCATGTATTTTGGTGCATGGGTTGCAATCTTCAGTAAAGCATCTTGTAATAGACGACATTTTTCGTTTTATTATCAGGCGCAAGAATAAATAACGCAGAAAGTCTTCCGATCCGTGAATATGCCACATATAATTGACCAGGTGAAAAACATGGATTTTGTTGTGGATTCAGACCACAAACTTTCAAGGATTGACCTTGTGACTTATTGTGGTCAAGGCGAATCCAAGACGGATCGGAAATTGAAGTCGTTTGAACTCAAACGGCATATCGGTATTCGGTAGGGATCATCGGGATCTTCGGAATGAGAACTTCCTCACCTTCGAATTTTCCTTTGAGTATCGTCGCGTAAATCACATTATATGTAAATCTCTAAATCCGTTAATTATTAAATCTCCAAACATATTTTTCTGCGATAAATAGTAGCCTATGCTCTTCCTCGTAGTCTACTCTATGTCTGTGCTAATTTTCATAATGATCGTTTAAGGCGCTCTTACCCTAGAAATACGCTTCTTTCAAAAATTTTTTGAGACGAATGGATACATTTTAGTGCAGCAAAAAAATATATGTTAATTTTGATCATATTTGCTAGGGGACCTTCATTTTCAAAACACGTTATCTGTAAAATTTCTCGATAAAAAAAAATCATAAAGTTACCATTAAAATAGAAATTCCTGGAGTTGTAACTGTATTATTTGTGAACAGAAATGAGAAAATTATTTGCAGTTTCGTAAAATATAATAAAAGGAAGGGAATTGTTGTTTTGATTTTTCGTATAGAATGTGATATTTGTTAGTATTAATTTATTTCAATGATAAATAATTCGTACGAGTCGAATGAAACATCGCGAAATGGCGACCTGTCATTCCTTCTCTTTCATATCTATTGAATAAGACAGTACCGGCTTAGGCCTCTTGCTAATGAGACGTATGTCAAATTTTTCCCCTCTTTTCTGCTCAAAAATTATTCGAATTTATTGTTGAAAGTCCGTTCAAATTTATTTTGGACCTTTATGTCGTCTGCATAAAGGTCAAGTCGGGGGTAAATATTAGTTTTTCTTTCGTCGTGTAATACTTATAATATATACGTAATTTCGCTATCTGACGTAAGACGCTTGGTAGCCCTTTGGCTTTTTGCGTTGTTGCGACCAATTGGTCTCGGGTTCGAATCCCGGTCAGACGATTTTTTTTTTCTTTTTTTTTGTCGCACTATAAAACTCCGAGCGATGCTTGTTTTCGCAGTAATAAAAGTATATGGTTAATTATGTACTTATTTTATTATTAGTTACTTTAAGTTGTTGTTAATATTAGTGTAGATTATATTATATAAAATATGAAAAGATTGTATTCGATGAATGTCCAAATTTTTAGTCCAAAGTTTTAAGATGGAGGTACAAAAACTCTTTATAAGTAGGTACAAGGTTTAGTACAACGATAAAAAATAGGTTTTAGTACAACGATAAAAATTAATAAAAAATAAAGAAAAAAATATTAAAGAAAAACAAAGACATTATAAGAATCACAAAAATAATATTTATCTTACCGGGATTTGAACTCACCACCAAAAATCAAACGTCGGTACGCAAACCGAGCTGCCAGTCAGACTGACGTAAAGTAATCGAAATTATTGATATAATTTATTACACGACGAAAGAAAAAACATATTTGATTCAAAATTGACAACATTGATTGACAACAGAATAAGTAAATATATATATACCTAAATATTATTCTGTTGGTTTGTAAAGTTTATACATATAATTTGTCAATTATTATAATCAATTCTAATTCTAATCACCATGAGCAGATATTAGGAACATGTAAGTACATGGGCAAAAGCTAGTAAAAAATAAACGTAGATTACTAAATAAGTATTCAGTAATCTACGTTTATTTTTTACTAGCATTTGCCCGCGACTTCATCCGCGTAAAGTTCGGTTTCCATACAAAATTTTAACCCCTTTGTTACACCTGTAGGGGGCAAATTTTCAAAAATCCTTTCTTAGCGGATGCCTACGTCATTACAACTATCTGTGCCAAATTTTAGCAACATCTGTTCAGTAGTTTCGGTTGTGCTTTGATAGATGAGTCAGTCAGGTTTGCCTTTTATATATTTAGACTAGGTGTTGCCCGCGACTTCATGCGCGCAAAAGGAAATCTCGATGGAACCGTACATTTTTCGGCAATAAATAGTATGCCTATGTGCTTCCCCGTTGTCTATTCTATATCTGTCCTAAATTTCATCAAAATCATTCCAGTAGTTTCGGAGCCTATTCAATGCAAACAAACATACAAACAAATAAACCTTCTCTCTGTATTATATTAGTAATAGATTAAATAAAACAATATTTACAATTAATATGATGTAGCCGAAGAGACTATTTGGTTAAACCACAAATGTCAGAAACTAGGTACTTATTTGAAATTGTATTTTTTTTTGCTGTCAGATAGCCGAAGTTTCATGTATGTAGAGTGGGAATATTTGATATTGAATTTTATTGTGTATTTATGTATTGTATAAAATCAGTCGATAAAATTTAGCTTTGTGCTACGCGAACGAAGTTGCAGGCAAAAGCAAGTTTAGATTTTGTAACCGCTGAAAAATGCGAAATATATAAAATTATGAAATGTCGTCCTAGGAAGAAACGTCAATGTGTGTGATGTCATAAAGTGTACTGTGTAATGTGTTACATGTTGTAGTGTGCGTATTCCGCACTCCGCAGTACTTCGACTGCATATTATAATAATACTAGCTATCCCGGCAAACTTCGTACCGCCTTAGAATTAAATTTGTTGACGTACTGACTACTGACAGCAGCGCCACCTACCAGGTCCGATTGCAAATCTAAACCATTCTCGAATCAACCTGAAGACACACAAAATTTTTCATTACTTAATATCGGTACAGCCGTTTAGGAGTTCAGTGACTTAATTGAGCTTTTTTTTTAGATTTTTTTTTACCCTTTAACTACTTACTAAAAAACTTAACTTTCTCGAATCGCAATGGCTAAATTTGGCACAAAATTAGGAATTAGACTTTTTATAATCGACCTAGACAGAAAATAGACATTTTGAAATATATTAAATTGTAATGAGATTTGAACCTAAACGCTACGCTTTGCTTTAGGCGGGCAAGATACCGCTAGGCTTTGAAGCACATTACAATTTCATCGAAATTACGCTTTTATACATTATAGACACATCACTTTGACATATTTCGCATGAAGTCCCCCGCAGTAACGGGGGCGGCACGTCCCCCACTCATCTCCTTCACCCCCTCGAATACTTCATAGTTGACTACTCACAGCGCCTTAAGTAGTTTTACGTAAAAGCGTAAATACAGTTGTCCACAGGAACCGTACATTTTCCGCGATAAAAAGTAGCCTATGTCCTTCCCAGTGGTGTACATTATATCTGTGCTAAATTTCATGATGATCGGTTAAGTAGTTTTTACGTAAAAGCGTAAATACAGTTTTCCACGGGAACAGTACATTTTCCCGCGATAAATAGTATCCTATGTCCTTTTCCTGGTTCTAAGCTACCTCCCTACCAATTTTCAGCCAAATCGGTTCAGCCGTTCTTGAGTTATAAATAGTGTAACTAACACGACTTTCTTTTATATATATAGATATTTGATTATTCTTACAAAAGTGACAATATTGGCCCGCGACACACATTGACGCGTAATACGTGCTACTCGTCAATCGGCTCGACGCACACTAACACAGAATTAATAGTGTTCTGTGTCTATGTGTACTCGCGGAGCACACTAACCAAAATTGGCCCGATGTCCGGCCAATTTGAGTCTTCACTTTTTACGTGCAATGCCATATCTGCCTCTTTTTAATAATACATCTATGTTAGACATGATACTGTTATTAAATGGATACAATTACATTATCGCCGCGGGGCACAGCATCCAATATACAGTTACCGTTATTGAATAATTCTGTAAACAACAACTTTATACTTTACACACAATAACGGTTACAAAATAACTTATATAATACTTTATAAAATAAATATTACATAGTTGATTAAAATTAATTTATGTTCATTATTTCGGTAGATTTGTTATATTTATTATTATTGTTATAGTTACTAAAAGAGTTATTGATAAGATGATAGCTAAAATATTGTTGTTCATAGATTTTTTCTGTTGCAAATCACAAAAAGCTCTGTAAGCTTCTAAGCTTCTTGTTCTAATACAAGATAAGTCCGTGTAAGTTAATACATGTACACTAAATTTTTTACTAAATTATTTATAACTTTGCAATTTTTTCGAGCCACTCTTGAAATTTTTCAAAAAGTTTCTAGAGGTCATTCCGAATCGAATGAGCCCTGGATCATAATTTTCAGTGCCCTTGGACAGAAATTCACTGAAATGGATCTGGTGAATCAGACTATATGCTACTTTATAAATAAACATACGTTGAAACTAACAGAGAGACTTACTAGCTGTAAAGTTCCAACGAACTTGCAAAGCTCGAGGTTCATATTAATCCGCGCTTAGTCGGAGCTTTCGTGGGGTGGGGTGGGGAACCAACAGGTGGCCCAAATAAAAGCTTTGCGGGCTCATTTGGCGAGTTTTAGTGACGAAATTGACTTTTATTTTCATGTGATTTATCATGTTTTAGGGGTAGTTCGTCCAAATTCGTTTATTAGATAAGTTCTAAGAGCGTTTTCGTTTTTTCATGTAGAATAAATTTTATGTTGTGTTTAGCGAATTATTATTCGTCTGTGTTTTTTAAAAAATCTTTTGGATTTTCCTACTAATATTATAAATGTGAAAGTTTATGAGGATGTATGGATAGATGGATGGATGTTTGTTCCTTTTTCATGCAAAAACTACTGAACGGATTTTGATGAAAACATAGGCTACTTTTTATACCGGAAAAGTACAGTATTCCCGCGGGATACTGTATGCGGGTGGATCCGCGGGCAATAGCTAGTTATTTATAATAAGAAAAATAACTTTTCGTCAAAACTGTAATACTTATTTTCAAACAAAAATAATTTTATCCAAAAACAAAAAAAACATAATATTACACATTATATACGCAGCCATGCTTCGGCACAACCGAGCTGGCTCGACTGGATAAATATCACAGCCTTATAGAAAGCCGGCATGAAATAAAGCTTGCGCTGTTTCGCCGAGCGAAAGAAGTTACCGGAGGTTTGGAGATTTTCAGGACCGGAAACGCAGTTGTAACTTCACTGATATTGCGGATGTCCATGGGCGGTGGTAATAGCTTACAAATGACACCCGTTTCAAATTATTGGATAGTGGAGACATGTCTTCCCAATGTCCTTAAAAAGACTAAAAAAGTTTTTTTAGCCAAGTCAGGCTTAAAGTAAATTAAAATCCAACAAATAGTAGCGTGGTAAAAGCATTTGAAATACATGGGTAAAGACACGGAACAGATCTGGTTTAAATAATTAAACAAAAAATTAAACCGACTTCCAAAGTAAAAATACACAAAAAAGTATGAAATAAAACTTATTTTATAAATAATTCCCCTTTTAAATTTGGCTATTTCTCTACTTAATCTTCTTAATTCTGAAGTCGCTACCAGCCCAAACGATATCCTACAATATTTTATAGAACTCACGTTCATATTTGCTGGTACCGACTTCAAAATTAAGAAGATTAAGTAGAGAAATAGCCAAATTTAAAAGGGGAATTATTTATAAAATAAGTTTTATTTCATACTTTTTTGTGTATTTTTACTTTGGAAGTCGGTTTAATTTTTTGTTTAAAAATAATAATTTCACCCTTTTTAGTGATAATATTGTTATTATTAATACGTCTTAAAAACGTCTAAAATAAACGATCGAATGTATAACTGAATACGTGCCAAGCTTCTATTAGATATTGTTATTAAGATGATGATGATGATTACTGTAAGTTACAAAGTGGCATATGCTTGCAGTTCTTTAAACAATACCGAAATTTCCAAACGCGTATCTTTAAAGACTGAGGAGTTCTGTTCAGTGTTTTTGGATCTGGGGTATACCTTGGTTTCAGCATCTTATTTTTTGGGAGCATATGCTTGTGTTACTTCAGTAAAAGTCAAAATCACTTTATGTGTCAATATAAATTTCGAGAAGTCCTCTCAATTCCTCATGGATCGCATCATCACGTTTCCACTTTAGTGACTAAAGGACCAATTTCGAATTAAACCCTTTACAACAAAAGAATTTTGCAAATAGGTCCATAAACGGCAGAGTAATGTTCAAAAATCTCCGTGTTAGTGTAAAATACTATGAGAAGTACCTTCTTTATCATCATAATGTGATGATGTATGCTGTGATAGTGGTGGTGATGATGATGATTACTCTAATTGACAAAGTGGCATATGCTTGCAGTTCTTTAAACAACGCCAAAATCCCCAAACATGTATCTATAATGAGTCAGGAGTTCTGTTCTGTACTTTTGGATCCAGGGTATACCTTGGAGCAAAATCTTACTTTTTGGTAACATATGCTTGGACTTCTTCAGAAAAAGTCGAAATCACCATATGTGTCCATATAAATTTCGAGGAGTTCCCTCGATTCCTCATAGATCCCATCATCAGGTCACCAATTTTCTAAAAATGGGACCAACTTCGGAATATACCTTTTACATCAAAAAAAGAATTTTGAAAATCGGCCAACACACGGCGGAGTTATCCGCGAACATACAAAAAAAAAAAAAAAAAAAAAAAAATATATATACAGCCGAACGTATAACCGCCTCCTTTTTTGGAAGTCGGTTAAAAATATACGAGAAATGTCTCTCCGTTCCGCAGAAATGTGTGCAGCACAATTGACTCAGATGTAAAACGGGAAATAATATGCTTCCGCAAACTCCGCAACCGTGTATTCTACATTCTTATTATATTAGTTTCTGCCATGTTAAAGCACGGAATATTAAAATGTTTCTAATTTAAGTTGCATGTATCCCCCTTCGCTTCAAGTTTTTATTTCAGCTATTTGGTCACAGGCTGTCAGCCTCCGTGGTCTAATGGTTAGAGCTTGACTCACGACTCGGAGGTTCGATTCCCGCATTGGAACAACAATAAATATTATTTCCAAGTTGGTTCAGGACAATGCAGACGGATCACCTGATTGTCTGACAAGAAAAATGATCCATGCGTCGGATGGGCATGTAAAAAGTTGGACCTGCGCTTGACGTCTCGTCAGTCGTGTCGATTATTATCCATCCCACTGGATGATGAGAGAAAATGAAGAGAGAGTGCTCTTGTGTACTGCGCATACACTTGGGCACTATGAAATTACTCCTGCGTAACTGGCCTGGTTTTCAATGAAACCGGCCACCGTCACCGAAATCGGTGTGGGGGGAGTTATTTTATTATTCTTTAGTATGTTTTACAGATAATTTACTTAAATGCACTCACTAATTTCTTAGTAAACAAGCTTAATTTAGTTAATACAAGCTTACAAACTCTGAACGTAAGAGTTGAAAATGAAGTGTGTAATTTACTTGCTATAAACACGCCAAGTTCAGGCTCGCTCTCAATTTGATTTTCTCTTGTAGGTCTGGATTTAGCTTTACAATGTAGGTTCTACATAAGTCTACAATCAAGACTTGCTTACAATCTCGATTCTGGAATGTTCCATTGCATTACACACTTACCTGCACCTTGATGACGTTATTTACCTTAGGGTGGAATTTTCCAATAATTACAGCCATCAGACCTGTGTAAAGTTGTTATGAGGGTACATTTTACATAATCTAATCACTAAACAACGAATGAACGCACGGCAATACAGATGCTATAATTTATATAAAGTCTAATTTATATACAGGATGTCCCAGAAGTCGACGTCGTCCCTTCGAAGGCTGATATACCAGCTCATGACTCACCAGAATATCGTAATATGAACTTAGTAAAAAATCTTTAGTTTTCGAGATATTGGCACTTTCAATAATTTCTTAAAAATTACACCTCATGTCAGTTTTTAGACTGCCGCAACTACAATTTCCCGTATTGTGGGATACAAATTTCTATTGTGGAATCCTGACTAGTTCTGCTATTGACCACGGTTATAAACAAAGCTAATAGAGTTTGAACTTTGTAGAAAAAAAGAAAACTTTTCCCTAATCGTGATTTCAAAAACTTTTTCTCCTAACTTTCTCTATCCATACTGAACAAAAAATACACCACACTAACCTGGGTTGTTACTTTAAAAAGTTGCTCATTTTATGTAGTTTTCAAAATAGTAAAATAGTTGCTGTTAAGCTACGTTAAAAATTTTTTTTGCTATTTTAAGTGCACAGAGAACACATTTTGAATGTTTTTCTTTAGTTAGAATTTCGAACAAAAACACTCGTTACATTGAAATCAGCCAGATGTTTACTTAAAAATTGTACGTTGAAGTTAATTAATTAATTAATTAACTTAATTCATGCTTACTAAACTTAGAAACTAAACAGAATACAAGGATATTTTTTTAACTGTAAGGAGAAATGCAAAGAAGGAGAACACATTAATAATATCATTTAATGAGTTAGACTCATTAGAGTGAGAGTAGGTGACGACACGCACGTCTTTTGTTTGTTCTATACATGAGTTTGTTTATTAGTTACAAGTACATTACGCTATTGATGTGCATCGTTTTGTTGTTTTCTTACTTTTAACGGATTTTGCATTGTAATCTGGACTTGAGTACCTTAACCTTTTGCGATACAAATTAGCTGCAGCAGCACCGTTGCCTCTGTATTCCCGTAAATGAAATGCATGTTAGCATACTGATGTATAGTATACATCATAATGACTGGTAGTAAGACGCGTATCACAGAAACAAAAGTCCAGAAGAGAGCCATGTCAGTTCTTTACTGTCTCCAAGCACACTCCAAGTCCGAGTCACTAGGCAAACGAAGTCCAAATTACAATGCAAAATCCGTTAAAAGTAAGAAAATAACAAAACGATGCACATCAATAGCGTAACGTACTAGTAACTAATAAACAAACTCATGTATAGAACAAACAAAAGACGTCCTTGTCGTCACCTACTCTCACTCTAATGAGTCTAACTCATTAAATGATATTATTAATGTGTTCTCCTTTTTTGCATTTCTCCTTACAGTTTAAAAAAATCCTTGTATTCTGTTTAGTTTCTAAGTTTAGTAAGCATGCATTAAGTTAATTAATTAATTAATTAACTTCAACGTACAATTTTTAAGTAAACATCTGGCTGATTTCAATGTAACGAGTGTTTTTGTTCGAAATTCTAACTAAAGAAAAACGTGTTCTCAAAATGTGTTCTCTGTGCACTTAAAATAGCAAAAAAAATTTTTGACATAGCTTAATAGCAACTATTTTACTATTTTGAAAACTACATAAAATGAGCAACTTTTTAAAGTAACAACCCAGGTTAGTGTGGTGTATTTTTTGTTCAGTATGGATAGTGAAAGTTAAGAAAAAATTTTTGAAATCACGATTAGGGAAAAGTTTTCTTTTTTACTACAAAGTTCAAACTCTATTAGCTTTGTTTATAACCGTGGTCAATAGCAGAACTGGTCAAGATTCCGCAATACAAATTTATATCCCACAATACGGGAAATTGTAGTTGCGGCAGTCTAAAAACTGACATGAGGTGTAATTTTTAAGAAATTATTAAAAGTGCCAATATCTCGAAAACTAAAGATTTTTTACTAAGGTCATATTACGATATTCTGGTGAGTCATGAGCTGGTCTATCAGCCTTCGAAGGGACGACGTCGACTTCTGGGACATCCTGTATAAATATAGTTAAAATATAATATTAATTTAAAATAAATATTAAGTAATTAATTAAAAACAAAAAATTAAAATATAATATTAAAAATTCCGCTGAACACATCCAATCGACATTGGATGTGTTCAGCGGAAAACAGCGCTTGTTAGCGCTTGCTAGCGCTGAAAGGAAAACACAGATTATTATCGGCCAGGACACGTTTACTAACTTCAAAACTTAGGCCTTTGCATCCGTTAACTCAGATCAAATAAAAAATATAGATGGACTTCTACGAACAACAAAGTGAAGCCGGGTTTTTATGCATTGTGTGCGTGAGCCGGTGTTGCCATACTAAATTTTCATTACCCTAGATATGTTGGCTAAACTTTCGAATAGCATCCCACGTTTGTACTATTAATTGGTTTATGGTAATTTTACCGCTTAAAGTTCTTTTATTGTCGCAGTAATTTCGCAAGTTTTCAAAATTATAAGATCCGTAGTTTTCGAGATTTAACAATATAACAAAATTTCGAAAATTGTATAGGAATTCGGCCATGTTAACGTTTCTGTGACATGTATGTTTCGTTTTCCATAGCTTTATGTCAAAAAATTTTGCAGAGCTCTATTTTACGTAAAAGTTGTAACACGGCCTCACAAAAACCTGGCTCGAAATAACGTTGTCACAACTCTCCCCAACTATGGAATTCTAAAAATGGGTTAGATTAGAACATTTTTATTGCGTTCAAAACGTCTTTAAATATGAAAAAAATAAACAGAAAGTGATAATTCTGTTTAAAATTTATTTATAGATAAATTTAGATAAAAGATAGGTAAAGATGAAAAGTTTCGATTTAGGTGTACCAATACATAATATTATGGTAATAGGGTAGTTAATATACGGTCACCGACAAGTCAGTGTACCACTTGCCTAATTACAAAATTAGTCGCAGATTTCACTCCTCTTATGAAGAAACCAACTCACCGTTATATTAGGTAAAGTTACTTAAAAAACCTTTACGCATTCGTTTACACAATCATGTTTTACAATATATTTTCACATAAGACAGGGACCGAGACAAACGAAGTCTACATAATATTATGATTTATATCAACGTATCATAATAATATGAAGACTTCATTTGTCTCAGTCTGTCTTTGAATATTACAAAGTACGTCATAACACTTGACTTTCTATGTTTCTGACAAATTAGATTTAACATAATATGACTTTGACATTTGACAGAACGTCAAATAATAAAAGATTAACAAAACTATTGTTTATGGTCACAGTTTTTTTTTAGAAAAATAACCTTTATAAACCTACCATTGCATGAGATTGAGGCTGATCCATTTGAATAAACAAATATAAAATGATATTTAATGTGAAAAATATATAATTTTTACATATTTTTAATAATCTTTACCATAGACTACGGCACTCAGCTGTAACTTGTTTACTTTGTGGACGTGACGTCAGCAACCGGATACAGCTAACGACGCTGATAAGACACGATCTCAACGCGATCTTGATTTCGATACGATTTTGTTGGGGAGTACGCATCAGGATCGAATCTAGATCAAAATTGAAATCGGATCAGACTCGTAAATCGAAATCGTATCAGTTTCGGGAGTAAGGCCCCTGTTCTGCATTTTTGGATCCAGAGTATAACTTGGAGCAAAATCTTACTTTTTGGTAGCATATGCTTGGACTGCCTACTTCAGAAAAAGTCAAAATCACTATATATTTCCATAAAAATTTCGAGGAGTTCCCTCGATTCCTCATGGATCCCATCATCAGGTCACCACTTTTTTGAAAACTGGACCAACTTGGGATTATACCCTTTATGTCAAAAAAAGAATTTTGAAAATCGGTCCACAGACGGCGGAATTATATATCGTTCCCGATATTTTCCGTATACCGAATATAGGGGCATTTACCTTAAATTGCTTCAAACTTCAAAACTTCCTAATTAAAAAATAAAAACACAGTCTGACTCTCTACTTCATAATTTTGTCAAGAATTTGCCTACAAATTACTTACCTTATTTTAGGCTCTTGAGAATATGAAATCCTGGCAACACTCTCTCGATCCGCCATTATGAAATTGTCGTTATTTGTTTCGAGTAACCTCAAAATTGTGATAAATTATCTTAAACAATCTACAGTTTTGTGTGTATTTACTTATGAAATGTTATTCCCTGACACTTTTTGTTCGCCTTCGTACAGTTTTTACACCACTTAATAGCGTAGGACGGCATTTTTGTGGCAAAATCACTGCACGACGACTCGTTCGATACTGACGAAAAGTAGCGTACTTTTTTTGCATGAGTGTGCGTGACCGCGTGTGTTTACACAAAGTAGCGTAGTTTTTGAGGCTTCAGTGGAAACAAGCGCCATGCGCCATCTAGGTTTTTATTTGATCTGAGTCCGTTAATGGCTGATTTATACAGTATTCTCCGAGCGAAGTAACCACTCTTGAAATACTGTAGTGCCTGGGACAGTTGGTTTTTAAATGTCGTATGGTTGCCCAAGCACATACGGCATTCTCACAACATAGTCAGCCTAGTCCAGAGGAATGAACTAGTCAATACGCCTGGGGCCAACTATGTGCGGGTTTCCTCACGATGTTTTCCTTCACCGTTAGAGCGTCCGTATAATGTACTTGAGATCTGAAAAAGTCTCATTGGTGTGTACCAATGAGACTTTTTCAGAACACACACCCTGGGATTCGAACCTGCACTCTCTCGAGTGCGAACCAAACGGTCTGTCTACCCACTAGGCTACGGAGCTCACTATACTAACTTCAATACCGCTAATATATCCACCATTTTGGTGGTCGCCATTTTGCTTACGTTTTTTTGTTAGCGCTTTTTTCCGTGGAACACAGCCAATGATGTTGTGTTAAATTATAACGGCGGCACTCAGATTCTTGCGTACTTGGGAAGCTATTATATTTTGACATAAAGTTCAAGAGTGTAGAGATTTTGACAGAAACTGTTTCTGTCCAAATCTCTAATAAGTGACTCCTTCGTATGTGCGGCCGTTACACTGTAGCTGGACGTATTTAATTATTTTTTTAATGTGTAACGTCTTTCCACTTGCTCTCTTGTAATTTGTGGGAGTGATATCGTGAATGGAACGAAAGTGTGTAACAGGAAGTCAGAGGCGCGTGATATTTGAACTGACGAATGAGCGCGTGGTGGTAAAGTTGGTCATCAGATTCGAATAAAATATTTCAGTAGGTACTTACGGTCGCTTTCAGAGACATTAAATGCTTACTTGAGGAGTCAGTACAGTTTTTGACAGAAATTGTATGGACTTTATGTCGAAGCCTGTACTAAGTAGCTCCTTAAGTAAGCATTAAAATAAATCTCGACATTATCTTTTTTAAATTTTGACGTTGATTTCTGTCACTGCTTAGTGGAAAAGTTTCCGTATTTTTTATCATAACAGTAATACTACTAAGTATTGTTTTTTTTTTATATTTTCATAAAATGTCACACATCATATGCGACTACCGTAAAGCTCGCTCGTTTTTTGATGTAAAACTTCTATATAGACCCCTGTATTATAATTTTTTAGGGTTTCGTGGTCAAATGGCAAAAAACGGAACTCTTATGGATTCGTCATGTCTGTCTGCCTGTCCGTCCGTATGTCACAGCCACTTTTATCCGAAACTATAAGAACTACACTGTTGAAACTTGGAAAGTAGATGTATTCTGTGAACCGCATTAAGATTTGCACACAAAAATAGGAAAAAAAATTTTGGGAGTTCCCCATACTTAGAACTAAAACTCAAAAAAAAAATTATTTTTTTCATAAAACCCATACGTGTAGGGTATTTATGGGGTCTTCAAAAATGATATTGAGGTTTCTAATATAATTTAGACGAGAGACACTTCCAAAGTGGTAAAATGTGTTTCCCCGTATAAGAGAATAATAAAACTAAAAATAAATTTATATGATGTACATTAACCATGCAAACTTCCACCTAGAATTGGTTTAAACGAGATCTAGTGAGTAGTTTTTTTTTTTTTTTTAATAAGTCCTAAATCGTAAACCGCATTTTACCTTTCATTCAATCATCTCAAATATATATTTTAAAAAACATTTAATTTCATAAACATAAACCTTATGCATAAATCATGAACCATTATTTTTTTACAAGTTTGTACGAACCCTCGGTGCGCGAGTTCGACTCGCACTTGGCCGGTTTTTATTTATTATAAGTTTTGTATAATATATTCAATTTTATTCAGATAAAGTTATACCTAGATTTAGATAATATAATTTATGGTTTCAGGCTATGCGAACCATGTCGTGGACAATAATTACAGCTGAGATCATTATGAAACACCAAGAGAGAGAGAGTTAGTTTTGTTACAAAACATATTCGAAAACGTTAAAATATGATAAAGGAATCGCTTTAAAGGGGTTATAACTAAGTCCTAACCAAATCGTTGTGCAAATTGAAAAGAGAAGAAAAAAAATAAAACATCCGTTGAAAACTTCCATTGTATCCGTCGTCTGCTCGGTTGAACTTTAAATTATTTTTTGTTTGAGAATATTATATCGTGTGATTGTTCAACTATTTCTGCGCGATCTCTTTTGCCGCAGAAAATTCAGTGCATTATGACAATCTGTGTAGAAAAAGTTGAGACAGCTGTTTTTGCTGTTCAGGATTTCAATAGAAAATAGTTTTATTCTTACACTAGCTGGTGCCCGCAACTTTATTTGCATAGAGCTAGTTGTTTGGTATTCTTAATTGTTTTTTTTTGTGCCTTTTTTTCTGTGCCTTATTTTATAGTACCACTATTTTACTGTAGCTGTCCTGTAATGTCTAATATGTTCCGAATAAAGAATTATTTATTTAACTGCAAAAGAACTCTACTTTTAAACGGAACCCTAAGATAAAGTACCCTATGTAAGACTTTATAACATCAGCTATCAGCTAGCCAGTAAAAGTCGCGTGAAAATCGGTCCAGCCGTTTCAGAGTTTAGCCGGAACAAACAGACACTTCAATTTATAATAGTAGATTAACTATACTATCATTCAGATGCAAATTAGCTGACCTTTTTAATAACAATATCCTATTGTTCAGTTGCTTAAAAAAAATCACTACTACCTTATTTATAGTTAAATGTGAAAGTATGTTAGGTTCACTGGAATGTGTATGTATGTTTATTATTCTTTCACGCAAAATCTTTATATAAGGTTTGGTAAAATCAACTACGGATATTTTGGGCATATGATTTGCTGCTTATGTTTAAGCAGAAAAATAATTGTCATACTCGAAAAAATTTTTTTTTATTTATATGGACGAGTTCGCGTTGCGTTCTGCGGCGAGTCACCCATACAAGAGATGATTTATTACTTTGAGTATGACAAATATTTTTTTGCCTAAACGTCTTTACATAAGCAGTGGATCATGTGCCCGATGTATCCGTAGTTGATTTTCGGAGACCTTATATAAACGGATTTCAATGGAATTCGGCACAATGATAGTTTGTAGTCTGGATTAACACATAGGCTTTTTTCATCCCGGAAAATGCATAGTTTCCAGAATATATTTATGCAAACTGATTCACTGGTAATTGACCTATTTTTGGTTGCACTAATAACCACCGTCTTTTGGAAGTCGGTTAAAAACAGCATCGAGCACATTTCTTTGAACATTTACGGCTAGATATATTTAGAGTGTACCGAAAAAAATCAGTTATAAACAAGCAGATGAATCGCCTGCTGGTAACCTTTAGCCGCCCATGTACACTCGCAACACCAACACTTGTAACTCCTCTGTTATTGCGTACTTACGTTCCTAGCTCTAAAATCCCCAACCTCACTTGGGCTATCCCCCAAGGGATCCTCCTCACTCGAAACATAACGCAAGCGTTATTTCACGCCGGTTTTCTATGAGAACGATGTATTCACCCGGTCGATCCGGCCCATTAGTGCCGTAGCATGGCTCTCCCACGTTTAAGTGAATTTTAAGTCGGACCCGTTTCTAGATTAATCTGTGATTGGGTTGGGTGAGATCACGTCCCGGGTAATCCCCGGACACGGGCTGGCCTCACGCAGGGCCGGTCGGGGCCGGCTGATGGGCCATGTGAATTACTAATACCTTTCAACAGAATAGCCTCCGTGGTCTAGTGGTTTAGAGCTTGGCTCTCGACTCGGAGGTCGTGGGTTCGATTCCCACATGGGAACAACAAAAAATGTTGTTTCCAATTTTGGTTAGGACAATGCAGGCTGATCACCTGATTGTCTGACAAGAAAGATGTTCCATGCGTCGGATGGGCATGTAAAAAGTCGGTCCTGCGCCTGATCTCTCGCCAGTCGTGTCGGTTATCCTTTTCTCTCTTTTCCTTTTACTCTCGTTTACGAGAGAAAGGAAAAGATAGTGCTCTTGTGTACTGCGCACACACTTGGGCACTATAAAAATTACTCCTGCGTACCTGGCCTGGTTTTCAATGAAACCGGCCACCAGTCACCGAAATCGGTGTGGGGAGCTATTAATACCTTTCATTAATGCACTTAATATTCGAGTGTATGTATTGTCTTTCTTTAAATTATAAGACTATAAATTCATCCATAGTTGCGAATTCTGAGCAAGACTATTTCATTTATTTATTTTTTAAGGTGGTTCGTTTCCTATACAAAAAAACAATGGACATTATTTAGGTAATTTAATACTATTACTACATAAATTTATATGCACATCTATTTATTCTGCAATACAATTGTCGCAAAATATATTTAAAATACTTTATTTCACACAGAAGTCACATATTTATTGAATTTTCGACAAAAAGTGACATAAGTTACAAATGTCACTTTTTGTCGAAAATTCAATAAAGTGAAACGTACTTTTAGCGCGGTACGCATATTTTTAGATGAGATAAAATCTCTGGACTCGCGACACCGTCACGAGACGCAGTTTGTCGTATGGTAAAATTTAAATAACTTCGAATCAAAATTGGTGATTTTCTATTTTATTTATCATGACCTATAGTTTCTATTTTAATTTGTAATAATTTTAATAGTAATGATGATGATACAAGAGTTGTCGAAATTGTTAACGATGATTCTTATAAAAATATTAAATGTATTTTAAAGTTTCTAATAATAAATAAAATACAATTCATAACCCAATAACCCCAGTACCCATATAAAAAATGTCTAACGCGCCAAAATAAGTTTTCATTTTTGTTGGCACTCCCGGAGTGCAACCTGTATTTTTTTTTAATAAATAAAAGTACGGTAGCTTTTTTTTCGTACGGCGTACCCAAAGGATAAAAACGGGACCCTATTACTGAGACTTCACTGTCTGTCCATCTGTCTGTCACCAGGTTGTAGCCTGTATCTCAAAACCTGTAATAGCTAAAGAAACAGAATAAAATAAATATTTAAGCGGGGCTCCCATACAACAAACGTGATTTTTAGCCATTTCGTACGGGACCCTACATGCGCGAGTCCGACTACGATGCTTCAAAATGTTAAACACAAAAAAGTGTCCGCAACGACTGCAGACGCGGTTGAACTACGTACACCTGAGTATATTGTATGCTTGGTCGAGTGGCAACTCGTTCAATAGAACCTAATACCTATAAGTATATCACCAACACGATGAAAAGAATTCCATATTTCAGAGTCAGTTTCATACATTTTAAACTTTGTATTGTCGAGACTGCCTTGATGCTGTCAACATTGTAAAGTGTAATTTTCAGCTTTTGCACTCACTCGCTATCGTATCATAAATACTTTTCAAAGAAAATTATTTCAGACAGTAAAGTATTCTTTTATATGAAGCATAATATTAAAATATTATTGTTTCTCCATGTTTGAGACTTAATTAACCAACTTCACCGAAGTACGTTAAAAGAGCTGTCAATTAGTCGTAAAGAAAACCATTATGAAACGTCTCTCCAAGCCGTAAAGTAAGCCATTACAGAGTGCACTCCATCCCCTACCCATAACTCACGCGATGAACATACGTGAACATTTGTTATTTTATTAACAATTTCAGATTTTATTTGTGTAGTAAAACCAAGAGAACGTTTGACGCACATGAGTGAGAGATACCATTTGTTCCTACCATTATTTTCTATTCGCATTTAAAAATTGAATTTCGAATGCAAAACGTGAATTGCTGGTTTAGTTCCATGTTTTTTTTTTTAATTAAAAGTGTATAACGTGTATAAAAAGTAACTGCACTTCCAGGCAGGCAGCTATAAAAGGTCGCAGTGAAACTGCTGATTGATAGCTCATAAATACTTTTATTTTTCAGTAAAATTTTATACTTTGATCGTCCAATCACAGTATAATAGATATTGAGAAACGTTAATTTTGTGATAGGATTGTACCTAATTGTTTGTTTGTTTATTCCATGTACCTACACTTACAAAGATAGAAACGCACCAACTTCTCAAAAATATATGAACCTAAACAAACTTTGTTAATTTCAAAGAAATTTAATTTTATACATTAAAATACTAAAAAATAAAATAAATAAAACAATATTTTCTTTCAGTTAAATATTTTTTGCGACAGTAGTTACCAAGCGTGTGCAAAAACATTTTTATTGATGGTGAACTTAAAGTTTTCTAAAAGCTTCTGTGTTCAGAATTCTGTTTGTGCGGTAAATGGGAAGGATATAAAGTGGAAGTAAGTAGGTAAGATAAGAAGAATTCTTGAACAAGCCAACTCGAGCAACAGGTTTACAAAGAAATGGATTGCAACAAAGTATTTTACACTCAACAAACTATACATTTTAACTTCTTTCATCAACAGTTTAGTATTAGAACGTATGACTCGAGCTATCATTTGCCAGGATAAAAAGTACCTATCTGAAATCATAATGTTACAGACTCTTTAGCCAATAGGCCATATCTAATGACGATGACGAAGTTAGAAATCAAAAATATATGGAATTGGCGTAGCGAATTATATCACTTAGCGAACGTTATATATTAGGTTGGGGAAAAAGTTTCTTCGCATTTTATATAAAAATTCAAAAGGTTTTTTTTATAAAGTTTATTTACAAGTGACTAAAGTATATAGGTGCCATTTTGTTCGATAACTTTTTGCCATCTTGTTGGTAGGTACATGATCCCATTGCTATAAAATTTTTGGGGCTTCTGATGAAAAAACTGCGACAAGTGGTTTTGGCAGTCCTCTTGTGATGTCAACCTGACACTGCCTAAGGAATTCTGCAGCGACCGAAACAGGTGGAAATCTGAAGGTGCAAGGTCAGGACTATACGGCGGATGCATTAACACCTCCCAGCCAAACTCCCGTAATTTTTTCTGAGTGGCTAAAGATGTGTGAGGTCTAGCGTTATCATGGTGAAAAACCACACCCCTTCTGTTGATTAATTCCGGCCGCTTTCTCTCAACTTCTTGCTTTAATCTCATCAGTTGTTCGCAGTACAGTTCAGAATTGATGGTCCTGCCTGGCGGTAACAGCTCATAATGAATAATGCCCTTCCAATCCCACCACACACACAGCATCACCTTGTTGCGAGTTAACCCGGGTTTCGCCACAGTCTGTGAAGCCTGACCGGCCTTTGACCACGATCTTTTTCGCACGTTCTTGTCGTACGTGATCCACTTTTCATCACCAGTTATCAGCTTCTTCAAAAATGGTTCGGTTTCATTACGTCGTAATAAAAAATCACAAATGAGTACACGGTTCATTAGGTTTCTTTCAGTGAGCTCATGAGGCACCCAAATATCGAGCTTTTTTGTGTACCCAGCTTTTTTCAAATGCGCCAAAACCGTTTTGTGGTCAATCCCCAGTTCTTCAGCTACATCGTAACTACTAATATGCCGATCTTGCTCCACTTTTTCAAAAATGGCAACAGTTTTGTCCGTAACAGGGCGACCAGAGCGACGTGCATCTTTGATATCAAAATTTCCGGATTGAAAACGCTTAAACCAAATTTGCGCTACTCTCACAGATACTGCATTAGGTCCATAAACATCACAAATTTTTTTCGCGGCTTGTGTTGCATTTTTACCTTTTTTGTAATAAAATTTTAAAATGTATCGAAATTCTTCATAAGAATCATCCATTTTAACAATAAGAAAAACAAATGAAAATCTCAAATTTACATAATTTGAATTTGGAATTGTCTTCTGTAAAATTAAAACTTTTTAATGATACCAAAATCAGCCAGATACAATTGGTATAGCCCAAGATATTTTATGACAAGTTCATACATACTATAATGCGAAAAGACTTTTTCCCCAACCTATTATGTCAACCCCCGACGAACACAAGAAGGTGTTATAAGGTTGACGTATATGTGTGTGTATAATAATAACTCCCCACCGATCTCGGTGACGGTGGCCGGTTTCATTGAAACCAGGTTAACTAGGCCAGTGTTTTCGCAGTACACAAGAGATCTCTTCCTTTTACCCTCGTAATCTAGTGTGACAGATAACCGACACGACTGCCGAGAGATCAGGCGTTGGTCTGACTTTTTACATGCCCATCCGACGCATGGATCATCTTTCTTGTCAGACAATCAGGTGATCAGCCTGCATTGTCTTAACCAAACTTGGAAACAACATTTTTTGTTATTCCATTGGGGGAATCTAACCCACGACCTCCGAGTAAAGAGCCAATGCTCTAACCACTATACCACGGAGGCTGTGTGTATGTGGGTCTGGCGTGATATTGTAGCTCCCAAACGTGTGAGCCGATTTTGATCTACATAAATTTTTACAAAGCAGATCATAAAGAATGGAGAGTGTTCTTAGCTACAATTAATCATCACTAGCTTACTGACTACTTGACGATTAGGCGGCTACTTATTGTTTTTTTTTTATTTCGATGATCGGTGGCATGTTGGCTAAGCCTCTGGTTATTAAACTATAGTGCACTTAATTGCACTCCACAGTTTTGCGTGAGACGTACGTGTTACACTCACAAACTATCGTACTGTAATATTGTATTAGAGATGAAATTTTTAGTGAACCAGAGAACTGAACCGTAAATACATTACACACGTGCCCGGAGATGCGAAATCCGGGAACATTTGTAACGCCCTCGGATATAACCGCAAGCTGTTCCATTTTGTCTAGTCGTATACTATACAATTTCACACCTGTATCTCATACGCTCGTGTTACTCTTTTTTATCTCTCACTCTCTCACTCATGACTCAATCCACTAATTATCAGAAAATTACAATAACTAGAGGTCATCTTGTGTTAGAAATTCGCCCGAATTTTGATAATTTTTTTATAGATGGAGAGTTTTTTTTTAATAGAATACTCACTAAAAATAATATGAGGGCAATAGCGTGTATAGAATAAAAATCTTATCCGTTATTATATTATTATTATTAAGTTAAATCTTTTAAGGGTTATTTTGCCTCTTAGATAGAAAAGAAAGTAAATGTTGTGACAAATCGACAATTGCAACGTGTAACAAAATTTTAGTGTGTTACCTAATAACATTATTATTACCTATTGCTTAACAGTATGTGTGTTGTTGTTATTTTCTAAGCTTTCTGCACATCTTTCTCAACATAAACTTTAATTTACAGGCCAAATTTCATAGTCCTCCGGTTGTGCGATCTCGTAAAACTATACGTTTTTGTTTCACGTATTAATGTTGGTTAAAGATAAAATCTGATACCTGCAGCGAAAACCCTGGCCGCACGTTCACTTTGTCTCTTTTGATAGAGTTGTAGATTCTATGTGTCTTCCGGGTTACTTCCCGTAGTAGAACCGGTGGTAGGCATCACGTAGGGGCAATTCCGTAAGTGTTATTAATATTAACTATAGAAACAAAACTTTTTGAATTTGAATTGCTGAGACTCTTCTCCATTTACCGCAGAATATTTTTTTACTGTACCACTATAATTTTTAACATTTTAACAGCCTCCGTGGTCTAGTGATTAGCGCAATGGCTCTCGACTCGGAGGTCGTCGATTCCCGCATTGGAACAACAAAAAATGTTGTTTCCAAGTTTGGTTAGGACAATGCAGGCTAATCACCTGATTGTCTGACAAGAAAGATGATCCATGCGTCGAATGGGCATTTAAAAAGTCGGACCTGCTCCTGATCTCTCGTCAGTCGTTTCGGTTATCTGTCCCACTGGATTATGAGAGTAAAGGAGGAGAGAGTGCTCTTGTGTACTGCACACACTTGAGTACTATAAAATTACTCCTACGTAACTGGCCTGGTTTCAATGAAACCGGCCACCGTCGCCGAAATCGGTATGTAATGAAATGGGGGAGTTATTATTATTATTATTTTATTTGTATAGGTTTCATTAAAATCAGTGGTTAAGAGTAATATAAGGGTCGTAAAAGTTGTAATCAGAATGCGGTCATATAATGACAAAATCGGTTTATGGTGTTGGTGTAAGTTTATAGACGGCTTTACGAGTTATGTCCTTATATTCCAGAGCGTACTATTACAGTATTTATAATACGTTCTCCCTATTCGTTATTTTTTATTATTTTAAAGCTTAAACATAAAAGTGCATTTTACTGGTTAGGCCTCTATACTCCTAAACTAACAAAGTTATCTAAGCCATTATAGTTTTCCTTCGCAGTTTATCACTATATAAATGAACTATTACGAATATTTTCAGCCGTTAAGCTTTCAGAGGACAAAAATTTAAATTGTAAACTTCAAAATCCTAATATATATACTTTAGTCAGTCCGATTTTGACCGGAACAGGCTTGGAACTAATTTGTGAGTTTAAATATCAATCAAAAAGTCCATAGTCGTTTAAGCCAAATCTTTCAGCAATAATAACAATCGGAGTACCTACTGAAAGTAATAGATAATCGTAGTGTGATAACAATTAAAGAAGAAGAAGAAGAAAGAAAATTTATAAAATGTATTTATTTTATTTTTATTTTTTTAAGTACTAAAAGTGTAAAATAAAGTCGCAATATCGTGGTGGGCGTGATGTATGGTAATGCCCCGTGTCACTGATATTGCCTGCCGCGCGCCTGTTGCGCCCGGATAGGGTTGCCAAATCTACTGTTTCACTTTTTCAGAATTTATAAAGTCGGCTCTTGACATTATTTTAAGTGTAACAAAACATAATCTTGTCTGCGACTTTTTTAGTACCCGGACTACAAATTAAGCCCCACCCAGACACTCCCAGTATTAGGATAAATCTGGGAAAACCCAGACGAATGGCAACCCTACGCATAATGTATTCCTTCATCGAAAACAACTCGCACGTTAATCTGCTGCATAGTGTGCGTAGTTAATGAGAGATTTATTTATAAACATTTTAGACACAAACATACAAGACAATCTACTGGCATGAGGCATTTCCTAACTAAAATTCAATCCAATCTCAATAAAAAATGCAATTGCAATAATGTATAGTTTCATATTATGTCATCACAGTATATTATTCGATGTAAAATATCTAATGTTGTGATACCAAAAAATATATTATTTTACTAACGGAAAGAACCGCTATTCAATAAACTTACACGAATGACAGCTCTTGGTTATTTGTGCGTAGTTAGAAGTATGCGGGAGTTGCGCGCGGTGAGCGGGACGTGTGTGGGGGCTGGAGCCTGGAGCCGTTTACTGGAAGGTGCCTTGATGATGGTGATGAATGAAAACTGATTTTGACTCTATACGATGTTTTATTGATAAGTACAATTTACATAAGTATGACACTTTGACATGCGCACACCGGTGATGGTCCAATATCGAGTGAAGGGGGCGCGCAGCGCTGCCCGGGCGCAGGCCTACGTAATCCCCGGCGTGTGTGTGTGTGTGTGTGACGTTGACGATGTGATGCGTCGACATGCCGGCCCTCATTGAAGCCTCGCTTCAATCTTGGTCAGGTTTTGGAAGAGGGCAAATTTTTGAGAATGAGCGTCGGACAGTCCCTGACGATGTCTTGATGTCAGCCACTCGTGTTACTCCATCAGATCCCGGATAAATGGTTATGATACGTCCCAAGTGCCATTTCATCGGAGGCAGGTGGTCATCTTTGATAAGTACGAGATCTCCTTTGCAGAGCGACCCATGAGATTGTTTCCACTTGGTGCGAATTTGGAGCTCCGAAATATATTCTTTGTGCCATCTTGACCAGAATTGTTGACGTACTCTTTCGATTCTTTGGTAACGATCGAGGCGATGCAATGGAATTTCGGCTAAGTCTGGCTCTGGTAATGACGTGATTTGTCTGCCAATTAGGAAATGGCCTGGGGTAAGGGGAAGTAGGTCTTCGGGATTCGATGACATTGGGGTAAGAGGACGCGAGTTAAGAATTGCCTCAACTTGCGTCAGGGCTGTGTATAGTTGCTCGTATGTTAAATTTAAGTTACCAATTGCCCGTTTTAAATGATTTTTAGTAGATTTTACACCTGATTCATGAAGTCCACCAAAATGGGGAGACCAGGGAGGGGAGAAACTGAATTTTATGGATTCTTGTGCAAAAATATCAACTATTTTGTCTCCGTCTGTAGATATCATTTTTTTAATCTCGTTATTAGCTCCAACAAAATTCGAACCATTATCGCAATATATGTATGATGGTTTGCCTCTACGCGATATGAACCTTTTTAAGGCTAAAATAAATTTTGTAGTGGACATGTCGCTAACTAATTCTAAGTGTATGGCTTTAGTAGTAAAGCACACAAAGACACAAATATATGATTTAATTAAGCGACATCCTCGCCCTTCTTTATTAGCAATCATAATAGGACCACAATAATCGGTTGCTGTGTATTGGAAGGGATAACCGACGGCGCTTGCACTAAATCTTTCTTTAGGAATATTTCCCATTATAGGTATAGTACTGTCACCACGAAATCGCCTACAAATGCTGCAGTTTCGATACACATGCCTAGCCAGATCTCGTCCACCAATCGTCCAATAGTTTTGACGAGTGGAGTAAAGTAATTGTTGCGGTCCGGTATGCATTAAAATTTTGTGTTGATTTTGAAATAAAAGTTTAGAAAATATATGATTTTTATGAATGAGAAATGGGTGTTTTTTATTATAATCGTACTGTGAATTTAGAAGTCGTCCACCGACTCTTATTACGTTTAGTTTATGATCAAAAAATGGATTTAGAGACAAAATTGAGCAAGTACCTTTTAAAATTTTATTTGATTTTAATTGTTCGTACTCTGCAGGAAATGATTGCTTCTGTGATATACTAATTAATTTGTAAATAGCGTTTTTAATTTCAGTTACTTGTAAAGAGCCTGTTATTTTATTTTTATTGTTTTTTAAATTGTTAATAAATCGTAGGATATAAGCCATTGTTCTTTGCATTCGGGAATAACTAGAAAATTTAACGAATGGAAATACCGATTCACCTGATTGTGCTATTGTTAAAGTTACTTCTTGTTTTAATTCTGGTAAGATTAAATTATTATTTTTCAAATCAAATGTAGGCCACGATGACTCGGCGGACTGCAAAAATTGCGGACCTTTCCACCATTGCTCACAGCTGATTAACACATCAGGGCTGGTTTTACGCGTCAGATAGTCAGCTGAATTTAAATATGTTGGAACATAATTCCACGAGCTAATGTTTGAAATGGACTGTATTTCTCCTATTCTGTTACGCACAAATGTCTGCAGTCTATTAGTAGTTGTGTGAAGCCAGCCTAAAACGATGGTGGAGTCGCACCAATAAAAAATATTATCTATAGTGAGTCGCAATGATTCCACGGTCTTGATACCGAGTCTCGCTCCTAGTAATGCGCCGCAAAGTTCTAGACGCGTGTTTGCGGTTTCAGAGGCGAAACCTTATTTTTTGAGCATAAGAGCGTCACGTTTACTTCGCCCTTATCATCAACAGACCGTAAATATGCGCACGCTCCGTATGCGTCTTCGGAAGCGTCCGTAAATATATGTAACTGTAAGTTATTGTAATTAGAACAAAGAGCGTGTCTAGGGATTCTTAAATTATTTAATTCCGATAATGACGAAATGAACTTATACCAAGCTGTACGTGTACCTTCGGGTACTGGATCGTCCCACGACAACTTGCATAACCATAGTTTTTGTAGGGTTATTTTTGCTTCTAAAATAGAAGGGGTGACCAGGCCCAGTGGGTCAAAAAGTTGTGATATAGTAGACAAAATATTTCTTTTGGTTATTTTGCTACAAGATTTTAAATTTATATTAAAACAAATTTTGTCTGACTTATGATCCCAATTTATACCTAATGTTTTTGAAACATCACTCGGACATAAATCTAAGCGATCAATTGTTATGTTGTCGTTTGAAAGTTTTTTAATTTGTGATAGTACATCTTTATCATTCGAACACCACTTACGCAACGGAAAACACCCACTAGCAAGCTGCTTGGTCACTCCTGTATAAATGTGAAGAGCCTGAGAGACATTACTAGCGCCGGTGATGACGTCATCGACGTAGAAGTCTTTAGAGATGACCTCTTGAATCAGCGGGTCGGTACATTCGTCGGCTAACTGCTTGAGACACCGTATCGCTAGGAACGGAGCCGAAGCAGTGCCGTACGTTACCGTATTTAACTCGTAGGCCCGCAGAGGTTCGCTCGGCTCGTCGCGCCACAGTATTTGTTGAAGGGGTCTTTGTGACTCATTAACTTCAATTTGCCTATACATTTTAGTGACGTCAGACGTAATGACGATATTATGTTGTCGAAAGCGCAATAATATCGAAAAAAGATCATCTTGTATCGTCGGGCCGACCATTTGCAACTCGTTAAATGAATAACCGGAAGATGATTTCATAGAACAATCGAAAACTACTCTTAATGACGTAGTAGAACTAGTAGGGCGTTCTACACCGTGGTGTGGAGCAAAATATTTAATTTGGTCACTGTTCACATGTTTTGATAGTCTCATGTGACCCAGATCAATATATTCTTGAATAAATTTTTTATACTGATTTTTTAATTGTAAATTAGTTTGTAATTTTTTCTCTAATTGTAAAAATCTAGTTTTAGCCATTTTGTATGAATCGCCTAAAACATCTGGACTATGCTTTAATGGGATCGTGACTAAAAATCTGCCATTAGGTAGGCGAGACGTATTTTGTACAAACGAATTTTCACATTCGATCTCCTCAGGAGACCACTGTAATTGTTTATTTGTAATGATTGAATCTAATTCCCAAAACTTAGCTAATTGATCGGTAAGAATTTGAGAATCTGAAAAATTGCAATATGTTGATGAACTATGTTGTATTGATCCAGTTAAAAACCAACCTAGCTTTGATTTTTGTAAAATAATATTTTGATTATTTAATTTAATTTGTTCCGACTCAATGAATTCCCATAATATTCCGTTGCCTATTAAAATGTCTATGTTTGACGGTAAATAAAACTGCGGATCTGCTAAAGTTATGTTACTCGGAATTTTAATTGCGTTTTTATCTATAGTAGAACTCGGCCAAGGGTTCGTAATTTCTGAAATAATAACACACGTAATCGTTTTACTATAATTAGAATGAAGCGATTGAATAGTAATGTCGCAACATTCCCTCGCCATAGATACGCTTTTATTCAACCCGTTAATTGTTGTCGTTACATTTCTAGTAGGCAACTGAAGTTGTTTACATAATCGTTGTGTACAAAAATGCCCGGTACTTCCCGAGTCTAAGATAAGGCGCACACGCCGGCTGCTCCCCGTCGCAGCGCGCACATTAACACGAGCCGTAGATAACAGCGCTTGAGCCGATGCAACGCCGCACGACAACACTACTTCGCCGGGGTGGCGCGGGTTCGATCCCTCGCCGCTCGGTATATCGGGACAAATTAAACTATTGTGCCTTTTATTGCATTGTTTGCAAGCCCTTAGTTGACACTTTTTTGTAGGATGCCCTGTTTTTAAGCAATTTAAACATAAATTTAATGAACTAGCCTTTGCTTCGCGATCTTTGTTATTTAAATTTAAAAATGTTTTACAATAGTAAATAAAATGATCTGATGAATGACAAATGGGACATTTTTTAATATTTTTATTGTTATTTTGATTAGTAGTTATTAAGCTGGTATTTGATTGTTTTTGTACAAATTTTGTTTTATTATTATTTTCTAAAGTTTCTAATAATTCCGATCGATTTCTCGTGAATTTTACTAAATCATCGAATGTTAAATCTTGTTTTTCATGTACAGCTTTATATTTTTCCCATTCGACAAAAGTTTGCGAATCAAATTTGCTGGATAACATGTATATTAACAGGGTGTCCCACTTATTGGTGGGTTCACCGAGTGTGGCTAACGATCGCAAATTCTTAACAAAAGTATCAACCAAGCGCTTTAAATTAAATGAAGTATCCTTCTGCATGGAGTAAATGGTAAACAACGACTTGACGTGATTAGCGATAAGCATTTTTTTGTTATCGAATCGATCACAAATAAGTTTCCAAGCTACTTCGTAGTTGGTCGAAGAGAATTCAATTGATTTTATCACTAATAATGCGCTGCCTTCTAACGACGAGCGTAAATAATGGAATTTATTAATCGGACTTAAATCGGGATTATCGTGAATTAAAGATAGGTATGTGTCTCGAAACTCCAGCCATGAATTGTAAGCACCGTCGAACTTGGCTAGCTGAATGATAGGTAGTTTGACAGTAGCTCCGTGCGCCTTGTGCGTGCCATCGGTATCGCAGCTACAGTTGTGCAGCTGCTCGGCCACTATACCTAACTTCGACTTAGCTAGCGCCATGGTCTTAAAGTATATTCCCTCAAACAGGTCGCGCTCTTTTTGTTGCTCGGCGACATTAGTACTAATACTTTCTATTTGTTCCTGAACCTCATTGTAACTATCGAATAATGGTTCCAATTTTAACATTCGTACTTCGATTTCCAACTTAATTTCGTTACTCAAATGAGCAGGCAAACTATTAATATAATTAGAGAATAATGTTAAACGACCTTTTAAGGTTCCTCTTTTTTTAATTAAAGCCTGTTCGTCGGTCATAGTGATTGAAATTCACCGAAATTCGAAAATAAACTTAAGATAGTAACAACGAGAATTTACTGTAAAAGCGCGCACCGTTGTTTAGGATGCGTCCTGTATAACTTTTTTAGAACCGGCTCTGAGCGGCCGATCGTGCGACACTTTGTAAAAATACCCGATTTATTTTTGCGTTTGCGCAAAAAAATAATTAAAAATGATGATATTTTTTGCACTTTCTAGGTTGAACTGGATAATTTGATTATGTAAATACTTAATACATATAGGTAGTATGTAAGTAAATACTAAATAGATAGTTAATAAATTGGTTTGAGTTTGTTTGATGTAAACTTGTAAATAATGGGTAATTAATTGGTTAATTACTTTATTAAATGCAATTTTCGAACATTTACCGAATATTTATAGGTACTCGATAAATTGTAGGATAAAAATTGAAAGTGTATAAAAATCTATCAAATATTTTTGTGGTACTTGATTAGATTCCTTGTAAAATAGAATAGAAAGTTTGAATAAATCTATCAAATATTTATAGGTATTCGATAGAAAATAATGATATTTGTGGAAATGTTTTAACGGCAATAGGTAGCCTTTATTTATAGCAATAGGTAGCAAAATATTGATAAATTAATACAGCACTGACACAAATGACGCGGCAGAATCGGAATTGTTAATAAGTAAGGAAAATTGGCTTACTTGAGATTGTCTGACCAGTTCGCCACTTGCCTGTTTTACAATGCAATTTTGTTGATGGCACTATCTTGCATCCGAATCCAAAACTGTCCCTGCTGGTTCACTGCACGTCCGGGAGAAGGATCAATGTGGGGGCTGGAGCCTGGAGCCGTTTACTGGAAGGTGCCTTGATGATGGTGATGAATGAAAACTGATTTTGACTCTATACGATGTTTTATTGATAAGTACAATTTACATAAGTATGACACTTTGACATGCGCACACCGGTGATGGTCCAATATCGAGTGAAGGGGGCGCGCAGCGCTGCCCGGGCGCAGGCCTACGTAATCCCCGGCGTGTGTGTGTGTGTGTGTGACGTTGACGATGTGATGCGTCGACAACGTGAGTCTTTTCCAATCCAGGACTTTCGTTTACGAGGCTGGCCACTGGTCGTTTCTTGCTTTGACATAATTGATAATATAATTTAATAATATTTATCATAGATTTGCCTGATGCAACGTTTGAAATTATTTTTGTGTCACCCTAAGCTTACGACAATATGGCTGACATTCGTCGGTTCTCGAGCTGTCATTTCTAGAGAGTGTCGCCCCAGTGGTAATAACCGTCCATTAAGGTGGTTCGTTTCCTATACAAAAAAACAATGGACATTATTTAGGTAATTTCATATAGATTTTTTTCTATACAAAAAAACTCCTTTACAAAAAAACAAATTTCCTATACAAAAAAACAATGGACATTATTTAGGTATATATTTAAAATACTTTATTTCACACAGAAGTCACATTTTTATTGAATTTTCGACAAAAAGTGACATTTGTAACTTATGTCACTTTTTGTCGAAAATTCAATAAAAATGTGACTTCTGTGTGAAATAAAGTATTTTAAATACATTTTGCGACAATTGTATTGCAGAATAAATAGATGTGCATATAAATTTATGTAGTAATAGTATGAAATTACCTAAATAATGTCCATTGTTTTTTTGTATAGGAAACGAACCACCTTAAAGGCGAGTAACAGATCTTCACGTCATTATATACACACGACGTATCATGCGTATTTCGACGGTTTACCCATTTTACTGTTGTGTGGCAGCACCATTATATTGCCTAAGCGTACCCTAAAAAAAAATGAAAACTTCCACCAATACAAAGTATAAACAGATTAACTTTACCTGAAGTTTTATTGGTCGAGCGGCGTGAGGCGCGGCCTACCGCCGTCGTCAACTTAGCGGCATCTCTGCCGCCGTCGAGCGAACTCGCGACCACCACTACACTTCACTCCACTTCACTACACTCCACTACACCTCAGTACACGCCACTACGCCGCACCACACTGAATACACCATAACACTGCACTTTATACCTGCAACAAAAAATTACGATTAATTTAGAACGTGACTATGTTTGATCTTAATTCTACATATTTATAATTTTTATTAAAGTACCTTAATATCATATTAATACGTGAAGCAAAAGGTTTTACGAGAATTGTGGAACCGGGGGAGTATTAAATTTGGCCGGTATTTTAAAGTGCTAAGAAATACATGAAATTAATGAAATAACAACCACTCACTACTTCTTCAGATTATTAACACACACTACCGTGCCTTTTATAGATACCAATTTTTTACACGTTGACGTTTGTCAATGTGTCATAAGATTTAAATTTATTTTATTGTATCTTTAAATATAAAAATCAATGCCACTTTTCGTTGTAATTTTATAACTCAGGAATGGGCTCACCTATCCAAACCAAATGTATAAGCTTTGTTCGGAATATTTAGTAGATGGTTTATGTGAAGTTTGAACAAAATCGGTCGAGCGGTTCTTCATTTATCACATTTTTTGTAACAATTAATGAATTCAATAAATGGCGAATCATTTTGTAATAGGGATTTTGCTGTCAAATTGAAACTTTTTTCAGTGTTGACAGTACAAGTAGGTATATTGTTATGTCATTCATGCGGTTATTTCATTTTAGACGTGCTTCGATTAAAGCATGTGATGATTTTTAGCAAAGTTGTTGTGCATAAGCCAGAGAAGATTATTGGACATTTTTTTAAGGAGTAGGTGTAGGAGTAGGAGTAGGTTAGGTAGTCATTTATTAATTCTAGTTGAGACAAGACAGAACAACGTCTGTCGGGGTCAGCTAGTAGTCTATATAATGGGGTGCCGTAACCATCGAGAAGCTTGGTAGCGAGCACTTAGTTTTTTATTTCACTGTCGACTTGTTCAAGCATAGCAGATGATCTGATTGGTCGACGAATGCGAGCAAAATGAGGAAAAATGAGTGTAGCTTGATCAAGCTTAACAGGCATAAATGGGCGTCGTATCAAACTCTTTGAACAATCAACAAAAAATTATGTGCTTGCCACCAAGTTGCTTGATTGTCTCGGGACTCCTTATGAAGTCCCGAAACCCTTAATAAGTTCAAACTTAAAAAATATATGAATTACTAGCTGTTGTCCGCGGCTGCTATATATAGTATCCCTCGGGAACACTGTACTTTGTCGGAATAAAAAGTAGCCTATGTTTTAACCCAGAGCCTAAACTACTACCATACCAAATTTCATCGAAATCCGTAAGATAGTTTTTGCGTGAAGAGTAACAAATATCTATCCATACATCCATACATACATCCATCCATCCATCCTCACAAACTTTCACATTTATAATAATAGTAGGATTACGGGCCAATTTCGACCACAAGGCGTTCTCTAGTAAGTATTTTTCCTCCTAGAAATGTATACAATGTTAAAAATATCCTAACGATTTTCATAATGTAAGTAAAAAGTTTAATAATTGACGAGTACGTGTATACTTGTATAATCTTAAAGCGCACATCATATTACAAACACTCTAAATCGAATTCACAGAACTTTTTATACGTTCTCATTCATCTCTCGTCCGCGTATAAAACTTTTAATTCGATTTCTCGGTACATATTTCTTATGATAGCTTGTTTTTTCTTCTATTGGTTTAATTTGATTTTCTTTGGCTACGTCTTGCAGGAGATAAGCTTTGTATTTGAAACGAACTCAACTGAAGATAATCGAAGCGAAACAAAATGTATCCTCTTAGCCATTGTTGTACACAAAATTACGATGGCAAAAAGAAATAAGAACTTATTAAACAAAAAAAAACCTAATCAAAAAAAGTAGACTATTTTGCTTTAAATAATGGAATAATAAGGTTATCAAAATTATTAGTTTCTAATATACTTACGTGGCTTAATATATTTACGTGGTAGAGCCATGCTTCGGCACGAATGGGCCGGCTCGACCGGAGAAATACCACGGGCTCACAGAAAACCGGCGTGAAACAGCGTTTGCGCTGTGTTTCGCCGAGTGAGTGAGTTTACCGGAGGCCCAATCCCCTACCCTATTCCCTTCCCTACCCTCCCCTATTACCCTATTCCCTCTTAAAAGGCCGGCAACGCACTTGCAGCTCTTCTGATGCTGCGAGTGTCCATGGGCGACGGAAGTTGCTTTCCATCAGGTGACCCGTTTGCTCGTTTGCCCCCATATTTCATAAAAAAAAAAAAAAATATAAAATAATTACAATATGACAATCAAGTCTAATATTATTTAATTAAATTAATATTTACAAACAAAGTAAATAAGTAAATAAGCAGGAGATAAGCTTTGTATTTGAAACGAACTCAACTGAAGATAATCGAAGCGAAACAAAATGTATCCTCTTAGCCATTGTTGTACATAAAATTACGATGGCAAAAAGAAATAAGAACTTATTAAACAAAAAAAAAACCTAATCAAAAAAAGTAGACTATTTTGCTTTAAATAATGGAATAATAAAGTTATCAAAATTATTAGTTTCTAATATAAAATAATTACAATATGACAATCAAGTCTAATATTATTTAATTAAATTAATACTTACAAACAAAGTAAATAATAAAAAAAAACAACCTAATAATTAATAATATAATGCTAAAGCAATTTATGCCCGTGTGTTTCCACTATGCGTTGAAGACGCGGTATGGTGTCGGTATTGTAGTTCTACCTACGTTAGTAATATATATTCTTTGCCTACGGTTTACGACTTTTTAGATAACATATTGTTAACCTTATCTAGTAATAACATTATATAATATTTATGCATTGTCTCACAAAATGTAACTAAATATAACGCTTTTCAAATGAGAATAGGAACGTCAATTACCTTTTTCTCTCAAATATCACTTGAAAAGTGTGATTTTAGAAAAACTTAAGTACATATAAATATGAATAGTCTTGCATCGAATTTGAATAAAAACGTTAAATAGAAATCAATTATCTAAACATAAATTTAACTATCATAACAGTCTCAATTCGAAACAATATGGCGCCGACTCGATCCTGTTCTCATTTGAATCGCACTATGCATATGAGTTAAATGAGCTATCGACGATGAATAGCGGTGTGCGGAAAAACCAGCAATGGTTTATGTCACACTGTATAGAATAAGTTTAATGTTTGTACTCAAATATAAAAAAAAAAAAAACATAATTTACTTTATGTGAGCCCTTTATATAAGTCGCTTAAGGTATATATTATATAAGCACCTTAAACTCTCAATATTATTTCTATCATAAGTTAATTAAGTTCTCTTCAAAGCAAGTTACAAAAAGGTATCAGAGCAACCCCCGGCGCGATGTAAGGCAAAACTTCCTTGAATTTTCTAAAATACTTTTAAAACACTATTTAGTTTTATCTAACGTTAAGTTTATTAACTAACGTTTAGTTTCTTTTATAATTTCGCTCAATATTCATACATATTTTTACATTATTTTTATTTTATTTTTATTTTATTCAGAAAACTTACAGCTACTTTAACAATAAATAAATCTATGTAATAACTATAAGCCATTAATAAGTTTTCACTAATAGCGAGAAGCAAAATACATAAACGCAGTACTTGTGAGTTGTTTACATACTTAAGAACTATAAAGGCATTATTACATCAAATAAATACTTAAATATATTAATAAAAACATGCATTTATGAAAACGTTACAATGAAATGAGAGTTGTAATTAGTAAAAGCACTAAAGCTAATGTTATAACATAGTTTAAGAATAAGAATAAGAATATGCGACATTCACTATGCAGGTTTTAGAGATTGAAATTAATGAAAACGTCATGTTAAAAAAGAAAAAAGGAAAAAAAAAGCAGTAGGGGCATAATATTATAAATGAATGAATGTTTAACATTACCATTGAACTGAGAGTAGCTTTAGTTTATAGACTCTTTTGCTTTTCAGCTATACACGCCTGCGCACTCTGTTAAAATCTGTAGACTATAATGCCTGTTATCTACAGATTTTAGTGCTCAAGCCGGAGGTTGCGGGTTCAAATCCCGCCGTAGGAACAAAAAGTTTTCTTGTGTTCCTGGGTCATGGATGTGTATTAAATATGTGTATAATATAGTAAAAATTTTAAATTTGTGTAGAGTATAAAAGTATTAAATATATTTAAGTTGTCTGGTACCCGTAACACAAGTTCTTCGAGAACTTACCATGGGATCAGATTGACGTGGTGTGAAGCGTCCATAAATATTATATTATATACTAGCTGACCCGGCAAACTTTGTTCTACCTTAGAGGCAACATTTTTCGTTTTATTATCAGGCGCAGGAATAAATAACGCAGATGGTCTTCCGATCCGTGAATATGCCACATATAATTGACCAGGTGAAAAACATGGATTTTGTAGATTCAGACCACAAACTTTCAAGGATTGGCCTTGTGACTTATTAATGGTCATGGCGAATGCAAGACGGATCGGAAATTGAAGTCGTTTGAACTCAAACGGCATATCGGCATTCTGTAGGGATCATCGGGATCTTCTGAATGAGAACTTCCTCACCTTCGAATTTTCCTTTGAGTATCGTCGCGTAAATCACATTATTTGTAAATCCCTAAATCCCCTATTTACTAAATCCCCAAACATATTTTTCTGCGATAAATAGTAGCCTATGCTCTTCCTCGTAGTCTACTCTATGTCTGTGCCAATTTTCATGATGATTGGTTAAGTAGTTTTACGTAAAAGCGTAAATACAGTTGTCCACAGGAACCGTACATTTCCCGCGATAAATAGTAGCCTATGTCCTTTCCCGTGCTCTACTTTATATCTGTGCAAAATTTCATGATGATCAGTTAAGTAGTTTTTACGTAAAAGCGTGACAATATTATATAGCCTAGTTCTTCCTCGTGGTCTACTTTGTATCAATAGCAAATTTCATGATGATCGGGTAAGTAGTTACGTAAAAGCGGAAATACAGTATTCCACGGGAACCGTACATTTTTATGCAATAAAGAGTAATCTATGTTCTTCCTCGTAGTCTACTTTATATCTGTGCCAAATTTCATGATGATCGGTTAAGTAGTTTTTATGTAAAAGCGTAAATACAGTATTCCACGGGAACCGTACATTTTTATGCAATAAAGAGTAACCTATGTTCTTCCTCGTAGTCTACTTTATATCTGTGCCAAATCTCATGATGATCGGTTAAGTGGTTTTTACGTAAAAGCGTAAATACAGTATTCCACGGGAACCGTACATTTTCTGCAATAAAAAGTAGCCTATGTCCTTTCCCGTGCTCTACTTTATATCTGTGCAAAATTTCATGATGATCGGTTAAGTAGTTACGTAAAAGCGTAAATACAGTATTCCACGGGAACCGTACATTTTTATACAATAAAGAGTAACCTGTGTTCTTCCTCGTAGTCTACTTTATATCTGTGCCAAATCTCATGATGATCGGTTAAGTGGTTTTTACGTAAAAGCGTAAATACAGTATTCCACGGGAACCGTAAATTTTCTGCAATAAAAAGTAGAATATGTCCTTTCCCGTGCTCTACTTTATATCTGTGCAAAATTTTATGACGATCGGTTAAGTAGTTACGTAAAAGCGTAAATGCAGTATTCCACGGGAACCGTACATTTTTATGCAATAAAGAGTAACCTACGTTCTTCCTCGTAGTCTACTTTATATCTGTGCCAAATCTCATGATGATCGGTTAAGTAGTTTTTACGTAAAAGCGTAAATACAGTATTCCATGGGAACCGTACATTTTCTGCAATAAAAAGTAGCCTATGTCCTTCCTCGTGGTCTACTTTGTATCTATAGCAACTTTCACGATGATCGGGTAAGTAGTTGCGTAAAAGCGTAAATACAGTATTCCACGGGAACCGTACATTTTTATGCAATAAAGAGTAACCTGTGTTCTTCCTCGTAGTCTACTTTATATCTGTGCCAAATCTCATGATGATCGGTTAAGTGGTTTTTACGTAAAAGCGTAAATACAGTATTCCACGGGAACCGTACATTTTCTGCAATAAAAAGTAGCCTATGTCCTTTCCCGTGCTCTACTTTATATCTGTGCAAAATTTCATGACGATCGGTTAAGTAGTTACGTAAAAGCGTAAATACAGTATTCCACGGGAACCGTACATTTTCTGCAATAAAAAGTAGCCTATGTCCTTTCCCGTGCTCTACTTTATATCTGTGCAAAATTTCATGACGATCGGTTAAGTAGTTACGTAAAAGCGTAAATACAGTATTCCACGGGAACCGTACATTTTTATGCAATAAAGAGTAACCTATATTCTTCCTCGTAGTCTACTTTATATCTGTGCCAAATCTCATGATGATCGGTTAAGTAGTTTTTACGTAAAAGCGTAAATACAGTATTCCATGGGAACCGTACATTTTCTGCAATAAAAAGTAGCCTATGTCCTTTCCCGTGCTCTACTTTATATCTGTGCAAAATTTCATGATGATCGGTTAAGTAGTTACGTAAAAGCGTAAATACAGTATTCCACGGAAACCGTACATTTTTATGCAATAAAGAGTAACCTGTGTTCTACTTTATATCTGTGCCAAATCTCATGATGATCGGTTAAGTAGTTTTTACGTAAAAGCGTAAATACAGTATTCCACGGGAACCGTACATTTTTCCGCGATAAATAGTATCCTATGTCCTTTTCCTGGTTCTAAGCTACCTCCCTACCAATTTTCAGCCAAATCGGTTCAGCCGTTCTTGAGTTATAAATGGTGTAACTAACACGACTTTCTTTTATATATATAGATATTAATGTAATACGCTATATAAATGACATACATGACACACGTCAAACATCTTCTGTAAAATTTTCTCATTTTTAATATTATGTTTTAATAGTTTTACTTGATGAAAACCATGAAACGATAGGTCATAGGCGACAAAAAAAGTGCCATAATCGTTTGCGTGGAGAAAAAGTGCCACATCGCAATACCTTCAACACAAGACACAGCAACCTCTCCTTTACCGAACCGAAGACCCTATTTACAGTGTGTGTCGTGATGTCCTCAAGCTTTTCTACAGCTAGTGTAAATGAAAATAAACAAGCTCAAGATTAAACGCAACAATCACTAACATATAACGTCTACCCACCCAATAATATTCCGTTACACCCAAATCCAAGTGACAACAGAACAAAACGTTCATTGCTAAAGTATATTTTATGAAGAGGAAAATAAGCAACCACCAGGAATTCGGAAACATCGAAGCCCAAAGGACATACATAATGTATTATATAAATGTAGTATTGTATAAAATTAATCTTCTGTAAATTATTGTAAATAAAATAGTTTTTTAAGTCTTTAGTCTAAGTATTTGTTTAAGCATGGATACCAGCAGCATAAACTCAGGAGTGGCGTGTCCACACTGCCCCGGCTCGACGCGCCGCTTCATCGGCACTCATGGTCTTAATATACACGTCAGCCGCAAGCATAAAGATCTGCTGGATCGCGACTCTTCTCTCCCAGTTGGCAGTAACCAGCCCAGCCAGGTCATTAGGGAATCTTTAAATTTAGATTTCAACACCATACCCGACTTAAAACGCAATATTCGCGTCCTTAAGCATGTCCCCAAGGGAGCCAGAAGTCTAGCAGCTGGAAAACTGGCTGATTTGATCGACGATTGCGTCACAACTAATACCACAATATCATGGTTCAAATTACTAACTTTCTCTTTCACAATATTAAGAGTCCCCGAAAACTCAGGTGCCTCATCCCTGACAAGCAAGGTAAAGCGCAATATAGATAGCCCTTGCCCCGAGCCAACTGAGAGATCATACAGGCGGCCCCTTGATCTGATCAGGAGAGTAGAGTCCAAAGTACATGAAGGTGATTTAGCAGGCGCGGCGCGTCTCCTCGTCTCCGATTGCAAAATTGCGCCGACCAATGAAAGTACACTCGCCTCTCTCATCGAAAAACATCCGGCACCCTCTCGGCCAACAGGTATAGCCCCCCTGTCCGCGGAGGACAGTGAATTTTCCCTAGTGTTGTCCTCCGAAGATATAGCTAGTGCCATACAGTCTTTTCGCAGCTCATCAGCTTCTGGTCCTGATGGTCTACGTCCCCTTCATCTTAAAGAACTGACGTCTCTTTCTGCTGGCAGCAACGGTCCGCGTCTCTTAAAATCCCTAACGCGATTATGTAACTTTTTACTAAAAGGCTCCCTGAACTCCGAAGTAATACCTCTTTTGTACGGTGCGACCTTATGTGCTCTCGTAAAAAAGGACGGAGGAATAAGACCCATAGCCATAGGTTCGACATTCCGGCGCCTCGTTGCGAAGTGTGCCTGCCGAGCTGTCGAGCCGGCCCACCTCCTACCCTGCAGCTGGGTAGCTCGGCTTCGGCACTACCTTAGGTTGAGAGGCATCGATACATGCGACGCGGACTTTTGCATCTAACCCGAAAAACGCCGATTGTGTCATTGTCAAGGTAGACTTAAAAAACGCCTTTAACGCTGTAGAGAGGGATACTATCTTAACGGAGGTCAAGGAATATATTCCTTCATTGTATCTCTTTCTCTATCAATGTTACGCAACGCCTAGCCACTTGACCTACGACCACCATAAAATCCCGTCCCAAGTTGGAGCCCAACAAGGCGACCCCTTAGGTCCCCTGATTTTCAGCCTAGCCATACACAAGTCCATTGCATCCATAAAGTCTCCCCTAAATGTTTGGTACCTTGACGATGGTACAATCGGTGGTTGCCCAGAGACAGTAGCGGAAGACATACAAACCCTTTGCAGAAACCTATCATCAATAGGACTTCAGTTAAACCCCCACAAATGTGAGATTTTTCCTTGCGGTGTTTCAGCCATACAGGAAATCAGAATGTTTGATACTCTGCTCCCAGGAATGAAAACCGTCAATGAATCGACGTTTTCACTACTCGGCGCCCCCATCTTTCCCAGTGCCGTCCCCGCATCCCTGGAAGCAAAAGGTAGGATGCTTACGCAAGCCCGGGAGCTTCTTGGGCAACTATCGTCCCACGTGGCCCTAACCCTATTCCGTAGTTGTTTTTCGCTGCCAAAACTCACCTACCTGATACGGACGGCTCCAACTTGGCTGTTCCCTAATGAGGTTTCGGACCTTGACACCACCATCCGATCAACTTTGGAAGATATCCTTAACGTCACTCTACATGATCACCAGTGGCAACAAGCGGTGTTACCGGTTAGACACGGTGGTCTTGGTATCAGGAGCATTCACTCTGTCGGTTTGCCGGCTTTCCTGGCGTCGTCGAACGGGGTTGCTGATCTTGTCTCTAACATCCTCAAAATCCAAGGTGCAAGATGCAGCGTCCCCTTTCAGCACGATGCTGAGACTGCCTGGTGTGCGATGTTTCCCGGTACCAACCCTCCAGAGAATGTCAACTCCCAGCGGGCCTGGGATGACCTTAGTTCCAGATGCGCCCTGTTAAAATTGACCGCTTCGCTTTCGGGGACATCCCTAGCGAGAATAAAGGCTTCTTCTTGCTCGGAATCGGGTGCTTGGCTTCAGGCATTGCCTTCGCCTCAGCTTGGCACCCTCCTTGATAATGATACCCTACGGGTAGCGGCGGCGTTGAGACTGGGTTGTAAAGTGTGCGAGCCCCACCGCTGCCCCTGCGGTGCCGAGACTGACCCCTACGGCTACCACGGGCTCAGCTGCATTAAGGCTGCCGGACGTTTTGCCAGACACCATGCCCTAAACGATATTCTCCGTCGAGCATTGGTGTCGGCGAACGTACCATGAGCGCTTGAGCCCCCTGGTTTGAGCCGAACTGACGGCAAGCGCCCAGATGGTCTCACTTTGGTTCCGTGGAGGAAAGGCCGCTGCCTCCTTTGGGATGCCACGTGTGTGAGCACCTTCGCCGCCTCACACACTCCCAGCACCATACGCACAGCTGGCTCTGCTGCAGAGTCTGCGGCCAGGCATAAGCGCTCTAAGTACGCGGAACTGGAGCGGCAGTACCTGTTCGTGCCTTTCGCAGTCGAAACAGGTGGTCCCTGGTGCGACGAAGCGAAGGGTCTGATCCGTGAGCTGGGCCGACGGCTGCGGGACTGTGGCAACGACCCCCGCTCCGGGGCGTACCTGGTTCAGCATATTTCCCTGGCCATTCAGCGCGGCAATGCGGCTAGCGTCATGGGAACATTTGAGCCCGGTATGCTGCGGGGTGGGCTTTTCTCCTGAGGTTAGCTTCGTAGGTACTAGTAGGTAGGTATAGACTATAGTGTATTCATCCATTGTTTTATTTTATTAAATCCACACCGTATTGTATTTAGATAGTAAGTTTTTATATTAATTGTATTTACCTAACTACTTATTTTTAAATAAATGTTGTAGCTATACGCTGTTAGTATTGTAATAAAGAAAATAAAAAAAAACAATTTTACTTGCCTTTTAAAAATTAAGACTTAGTAGAAATTTAGTAGCTTACGACCAACCTCACCTTAGTTTATATAATAATAATTCAAATTATTATTAACACTTATATAAGAAGCTAAAATTCAACTTTTTTGGCTTTTCGCCTGGCACACCATTAATTTACAACTGTGTTACGACGCTGCGTAACCAAGCGTAGCTAAGCCGTATACTGGAACGCTAGTTAAATTAAGAGACGCTCAACTCACGTGCTGTCCTTGTCATTTCGTCAAGCTAACAGAGACAGGCATAGCCTGTGAATAGAATTGCACTTAATTGATTAGGCTGGAACTATATGACCCGGAATCCAAAAGGCCGGGAAAAATTCAGAGCACTGGAAATAGAACTCTGTGCTAATACAGTAGAGCTGATAATCGAGCACAAGTGTCGATTCAATGTCATACATGACAGCTCGATGCTTCGATTTTCAACTCTATTGCATTAGCCCAGAGTTCTATTTTCAGCTAGTGCTTTGAATTTTCCCCAGCCTTACGGATTCCGGGTTGTATAGTCCGAGGATAATCAATTAAGTGCACTCCTATTCACAGGCTATCCCTGTCTCTGCAAGCTTGATTTGACGAAATGACAAGAACGGCATGTTACTTGAGCGTCTAAGTAGTACAGCATAGCGCAGGGTAGTGAACACACGTACATAAAAGTGCGGCCACACCATCACGACGCCGGTCGAGTTAATGGCACCATAAAGATAATGTGGCCACTTATAGCCATATGTTACGCGTCATGGACAACGGTAATAGGCAATAATTTAATATCAAGATAATATATTGTGCGATAAAGTTGATGCGCTAGAGCTTTTAATAAGACGAAAACCAATAGCTATAATACACCTAAGGGTCAGCTTACAGCGAGACGCGACGTGGCGGCGCGAACTTTTTAGCAAGCTTTTATTAGGTTTAGGTAATGGAATTAGTGATGTGCCGGATATCCGTATCCGTATCCGTATCCGTATCCGCGGATATCCGAGGCAGAAGAAAGATCCGTATCCGTGTCCGTATCCGTTACTTTTTGGCGGATCTTTTACGGATCTATTTACCTTATTAATTTTAAAATTATAGATGAATTCTTTAAATAGGTGATTACTGATTAAGGTAGCAACTAGCAATAAAAAACTATTAAATTCAATACAGATAATATTCTTGAGGATCTTTTCGTTGTTAATGATTTTTTAAAGAAGTTGTGCCTTACGGGAATACTGTCTATCACAAATTTTACACTTTGCTCATTCATCGTTTACTAACACAAAATAATTCCAAATTACACTACTAAACTTCTTTGTAGACATTTTTTTCAAACTCATCTACCAATACCAAACAAACGTTATCTATGCTATCCAGTATCACACTTAACTATAAACAAAACAAAAGAAAGAACCGCCGTGAAATAGAGGTCGAAACATGTGTGAAGGTCGCGCGCACCGACACCGACTGATTAAGAAAGTTAAGATCCGTATCCGTATCCGCGGATCTTGACACCAAATATCCGTATTCAGATCCGTATCCGCGGATATACATTTTTAACGATCCGGCACATCACTAAATGGAATCTAAGGTAATTTAACCATCTTCCAAGGATCGTAGCGTCATGAAAGTTGGTAGCTGTATGTAGTTCTGGTGACAATACAATAATATGGTACTGTCGAACTGATCTGATCATGGAGCCGGAAGATATGAACTGGAACTTCATGATGGAACATCGTATCATAGCTGTGTTTGGACTTGTTAGAAAAGTCTTGTAATGAACTTTGACCACGATTGGGTTTCAAGGTCTGATGATGAAGGCGGAAGATAGGTGTTTTAGTATTAGTATTTGTTTACAAGAAAGCATTTCCTATTCCAGCGCCCCACGCTTTTACAATCAAATATTATAGTTAAAATCACATAATTAACACTTCAACCCAGAAATAGACACAACTTGAACGATCCATAATTTATTTTTGGTTTTTACGTGCATTTGTAAAATAGTGTTTTTCTAGTGATTTTTAAACTATTAATTTATTAAATGGTAATCCTACTACCTACTTCTTTATCTGTACTAATATATTAAAGAGGAAAAGTTTGTTTATTTGTTTGCATTGAATAGGCTCCAAAACTACTGGACCGAATTTCATAGAATTTGGCACAGATGTAGAGTAGACCACTGGGAACACATAGGCTAGGCGGATAAAGGTACGGTTTCTGTAAAATTAACTTTAGAGCGCACGAAGTCGCGGGCAACACCTTGTACTATTATAATTTTGTGAGGATGGATGGATGGATGTTTGTTACTCTCACGCAAAAACTATGAACGGATTTTGATGAAATTTGGTGTTACCACCACCATTTGGTGTTTAAGCTGCGCATTAGCACAGGCTACATTTTATCCCGCAAAAGTACAGTGTACCTTCCCGTGGGATACTGTATTTACGCGAGCGGAGTCGCGGGCATATGCTATTAATACCTGCGTCACCGCTACGCAACACTACAGCATCTTCAAGCATCCTCGCGTCGCGTCTCAGTGTGAACTAACTCTAATAGAACTAATCAATTGACAGTCATGTTATAAGACTAAATGTTGCCCGCGACTCGCGACTTAAGTTTTATCAAAATCGGTCCAGTAGTTTTGGAGCCTATTCAATGCAAACAAACCACTTTTCCTTTATATATTAGTATCTAAGATGATATTATCTAGTTTATTATTTAAGAAAAGCAGTGGTTGCATAATATAATTATTATACTGAATGATAAGCTACAAAGTATAATATAACTTACGATTAAATAAAATAAACTAACATCTGTATTTTTGGGCTCGTAGCACTATGATTAAATTAATAATTTTAAAATGTACTTCAAGAAAACTTTACATAAAAATTTACACAAGAATCATACGCAAATATTGTTTTGTCCTCGAAATTCGCTAACGTTCATTCGAAAACAAGAGTTTATAGCGGGTAAACAGTTGCAGTATTTTTGTTCGATACCCGAATAAACAAACGTAAACCATTCCGTATCAACAATCTACCGGTTTATATTAGAAGAAGTGATTTCGAACTATCAATTTCTCCCTATTTCTTTGAGTTAACACACTATAATTCTCTACCCCATGTTTATAACTATAAACACGTATTTCTTGCACCAAAAAGTAACCTATGTATGGTTCGTTAAATAAATAGTACAGCGATAAGAGCAAAAAATTGGTCTGCCAAATTCAAATACAAAAAGTTTTATTTTCTTACCTGTAGGGTTATTATTAATAATTACACTTACGAAACTGTCCCTACGTGGTGCCTACCACCGGTTCGGAAACTAACCCGAGAAGAACTGAGGAAAGAATTTTAGCAATAAAATGGAAAATTGTTATTTTTTTTAATTATACAATATAAAAACTTAGTCTAAATAATATAAACAAAAGTCGGGATACATATTGTAGTACATAGAAGAGTACATAGAGGTGGCCATCCTATTCCGAAGGTGTGCAATCGTCAATGAAATCATTGACCGTATAATAAGCTTTAGCAAACAAACGTTCTACTTTTTAAAATGTATTAGCACAGAATAAATAATAGGTACAGAAGAACCACTCCGACAAACGGTTAGAAGAAATAGGGACTCTTTCTGCAATGCGATAAGGTTCAATTCAGCTAACACAACGCTTGATTACCTACGATTATATTTACCTAGAAGTTGCGTCTCTTTCTATCGCGTAATTCTTATCCTTTCTAATGACATTAGGGTTGTCTCATTTTAGAAAATTATTAACCGACTTCCAAAAAAGGAGGCGGTTATACGTATTATACATATTTTTTGTTAATATTTAATTACAACTTTTTTTACCTACTTTCTAGTACCTACCTACTGTACTTTACTGAACAAATTGCTTTCCAAATAAACCTAAGGTAGGTGTTAATAGTACTGTAATAATTTGACGACCTCTGTGGCTCAGTTGGTTGAGCGTGTTGGTGCTCAAGCCGGGGGTCGCGGGTTCAAATCCCGCCGAAGGAACAAAGAGTTTTTCTGTGTTCCTGGGTCATGGGTGTGTATTAAATATATGTATAATATAATAAAAATCTTAAATAAGTGTTAAATATATTTCCGTTGTCTGGTACCCGTAACACAAGTTCTTCGAGAACTTACCACGGGATCAGATTGACGTGATGTGAAGCGTCCATAGATATTATTATTATAATAAATTTGCGCATACCTATAAGTATATACATACTTATGCGTAAACGTAAGCATTTTATATACGTTCACGGCCTGATATTACTCGAAGAAGTTGAATCGCGCCGCCTTATTTTTATTTATATTTACTACTAGGTACTACTAGGTACTTTTGTCAATAAATGATTCTTCAAATCGTATCACATCGGAATAACATAAGACGCGAACAGATAGTTCAAGTGGACTGTGGAGCCAACACCTAAACACTAAAATATATTGGTTATCAAGTAATTGCAGTAGCAGTAGTAGCTCAAACTATATTTTTAAATATTGTTATACATTATGTTATATGGCATTATAGTTATAGCTGGCCGGGTGATTTTTACCTAACTTACACATTTTATCGTAATATTATATATTTATTATCGTAATATTATATGCACAGATTGTAAGGTATTAAATCCAATCCATAAAACATTGCGACGAACAAATCTCACGCATACGTCGCTCACTGCTCGCGCGCGAGTCCCTCGTAATTGGCCCGTTTAAGGAGGCCGCCGCGCGTACTTACATTTTTAATACCTACACGGGGAGTGGGACAGGCCTGGTATTAGTAGCAAAATTTTGAACGTTTTCTAGGATTCTATTGTATAGGCATATACCTACTCGTATTGACCTTTAAAAGATTTACTAACTTTACTAAGTCCGATCACCTATACTTGACTTGGTTATCTATCTATCTATCTATCTATCTATCTATCTATCTATCTATCTATCTATCTATCTATCTATCTATATATCTATCTATCTATATATCTATCTATCTATCTATCTATCTATCTATTTATCTAAACATATATTCTTCTAATATATAAAATTTCCAAGTCACAATGTTAGTTACCGTACTCCTCCGAAACGGCTTTACCGATTTTTACCAAATTTAATATGCGTATTCAGTAGGTCTGAGAATCGGCTACTATCTATTTTCCATACCCCTAAGTGATAAGGGTTGTTCACACTTTTTTTTTTTTTTTGGACGAAATTTTTTGTTTTTATTTTTTTATAATGTGGCTTTAAAAAATACATACAATCCTAAATTTTTACTTTTTTATCACCATTTTTATTTTTCTATAGCCATTTTAGTAATTTAATCATTTTTCATCCCGCTTGATAACTGATCAATTAAAGTGTTTTTAACTTTTAATAAGTCAACAACGTTTGCCGGGTCAGCGAGTACCTATATAAAAAGCAAAGCTGATTGACTGTCAGTATCAACGCGCAAGCCAAACCCGTAGGGTTGGAAATTTTAAATTTTACACACGTATTTCTCATATAACGTGAGCGTCGACTAAGGAAGAATTTTTAAAAATTCAATCTCCAAGGGGGTAAAATAGGGAATGAAAGTTTAAAACCTAGCTATACGCGGGTGAAGCCCATATTAATAGCCAATAAATAAGCCAAGCCATAGCCCAATAAATTCCCGTCTACAAAACATTTTTGTGTAAAAATCAATAAAAACAATGATAGCAGCAATGAATCATGTTATCTTATCCTTGGAATCGGGTTGAATACATTACACTCAGTGATAAGGTTATTGAGTGCGGGGGTCGCGTGATAAGTGATAACAATGCTACCGAGTACCGAGATAGAAAAGGTGAAAATTGTAGGTATCTGTTTTAGCTTTGTTTCTCTAAAAATAAATGTGTTGTAAGGAACCCTTATAACTTCACTCTGTCAATCCGTCTGTCTGTCTGTCTACATGTGTCTGTTGGTTTGTTTCGACTAATCTCTGAAACAGATGTACCGATTTTCACGGGAGTTTCACTAGCAGATAGGTGATATTGTAATTAGTAACTAAGGATTTATTTCATATTAGGTTTCCGTGAGTTTCACTGACAGATAAGTGATATTGTAACGAGTAACTTAGGCCAATTTCATATTAGTGTTAAAACTAGGGTTCCATTTCCGTTAGTTCTACGCCGTCGAAGTTGCGGTCAGCAGCTAGTTATTAATATAATTTATTGTTTGTGCAGCTTCTTGACCTCAGCTCTGAAGGATCTGCCCGGGATCCTGACCTGAATATTTACGTTAGCCGTTGCACGCTCGTTTAAATTAATTTCAATATTGATTTCATGATTAAAATTACGATGAAAATCTGTTGAATTAATTTATAGATAAACCCTGCGTATTTTAATGGGTTTAAGGAAATGGATTTATGTTTTAAGCTATAACAATAAACTTTTAAAAAATCATTAAAATACACTTTTCAACATGCCACTTTAATATTGATTTCATGATTTAAATTATGATGAAAATCTGTTGAAGTAATTTATAGATAAATCCTGGCAATTTTAATGAGTTAAAGGAAATGGATTTATGTTTTAAGGTATTACAATAAACATTAAAAAAATCATTCAAAGCCACTTTTCAACATGCCACGTAAGATGCGTAAGATTCCTAAAGCACCCACTAAGTAAAACGCAAGTGTTACAAATCACTCAGAAAAGGAGAGAAAGAGAAAAAGTGAGAAAAGCTACAAAATTATGGGACTCGTGCGACAAAAGGACATTATTCCGGCTCCATACATGTCCCGCCTAAGAATCGTTTGAATCGATAGTTAATCATTTTTTTCTAACGGACACTTGAAGGTACAAAAATAATAACGAGAAAAGTTAACATTTTGAGGTTATAAATAAAATATTCTATAAGAATGAAATACATATTCACGTCAGAGTAGTAATATCAATAACAATATTATATACCTACCTTCCTAGATATCTACTAGATAGTCTGTAAAAGAGACAGTGGTCAAGTTTATGATAAGAAACCTATCTTGATACAAATAATTGCTTGGAATCTATGAAAAACTCATACCTATACTCTTTTGCTTTCAACGTTATGCTCGATCGAACTGAACCCGAGATCGTTTTTCAACGGGAAATACTTGTTTAATCACACCGTACCCGACCGTTGGCTAGGCGTCGGGCGTGTGTGGCGCTCACGGCTCAACTCAACTCGGGCGTCGGGCATCTACTCAAATTAAAAAATAATCAGTAAATTGAATAAACGTATATGAGAAGAAGCATGGGTCCTCAATTAGTTGACGATTATATATTATTTACTATGGTTGAAACTTAATAACGTAACCTATGGACATTTTTACAACACCAAGCATTCGTCAATCGTTAACCAACTTTTTATTTTCAATTTATTTATTTCAAGTGTCCGTGGAATACTAAAATATGTTTCAAGCAGTATAAAATGAACGGAAAATTGTCATATAATTTATATTCGCATCGGTTCATAGGCCAAAATCGAACAATGTCCTTTATGGTCCAGGAGCCGACACCTAAAACAATTACAAAAACAACAATCTGCTATAATAAATTACGTTACAAGTTTTTCTCGAACTTCTCGCCCAGAATTGTCCAAGTTGTGAGTATATTTTGGAGCCGTAAGGCAAAAACGATTTTTCTTACTTAACCGACAGTGGTCCTCGGGGATTTGGCTACGAGGTAAAGCTTAATGCCGTACTTAATCTGATAAATGATTTAATTATGACGGACGTAGATGTTCTTTTTCTTGATATATGAGTGTCATGGGAAAATAAAGATATTTCTTTTGATGAATGTTTAGATTGATTAATAACCCCACGAATCTACATCTCTTAAATATTTTAATTTACACAAATATTTTAATTTTTCGAGATAAAAAGTAGCCTATGTTTTAATTCAAAGCCTAAACTACTACCATACCAAATTTCATCGAAATCCGTTCAGTAGTTTTTGCGTGAAAGAGTAATAAAAATCCATCCATCCTCACAAACTTTCACAATTTATTATAACATACTATTATTATTTCCAAAACGTTTATTTACCTACTGTATAAGTTATTAATGAATTCAAAAGTTTACATTGCTAGTGTGAATTGTCATAATATTATAATATTGTAAACAATTCTTGCAAAAAAAACGTAGCATATTGAATAAAACATCCATATTAATGAACAAAATCCAACACCCTTGGTTTACAAATAAGTTACATTAAAATTGTACTATATGTAGCAATAATTATTTTTCTGCCTATTTCAGTTCGAATAAAGATACGGTCTAGTCTTTAAAATCAATTTGCTGTCATTATTTCGCTATTAATAAGTATAAATGGTGAGTTCGACCCTTAACAAATACGTAATGAAACGTAACACGCAAATATTCTATCAAAAGGGGTTTCTAACTATAAGTATCGAATTATCGTAACACAATTCTACTTACTGTAAGTGTGACTAATTTTACAGACTTTATCGAAGTTAATTTTCCTTTTTCCCGACGTTTTCGGATAGGCACTTAACAGCAACGACTGACGTTTTGTGTCTATTCCAATACTAATACTATAAGGAGAAAAGATTTATCGTTTGCATGTTTGTTTGCATTGAATAGACTCCGAAACTAGTGGACCGATTTTGATAAAATTTGGAATAAATAATAATATATAGAAGACTACCTACAGGAATGGACATAGGCTACTTTTTTACTGCGGCAAAATTTACGGATTCCTTGAGAATATTTCTTGAACGTGTCGATCTAGTCTAAATAGAAAAATAATTTGACCTGATCATTAATTTTAAATCTATACTAATATTATAAAGCTAAAGAGTTTGTTTGTTTGTTTGTTTGTTTGAACGCGCTAATCTCAGGAACTATTGGTACGAATTGAAAAGTTATTTTTGTGTTGGACAGTCCACTTATCGAGGAAGGCTTTAGGCTATATAACATCATGCTAAGTTCAATACGAGCGGAGCACCAATCAAGAATGTTACAAAATCCGGGTTTTTTTTTTTCTTTTGAGAGCTTTCGCTGCGTACGCTGCGGAAATGGTTTAAGTTTCGCTAAAATAGTGTATGACAGAATTGTTCCCCTTTAAAAATTCTACAAAAAAGTCTGCGACAGTATATGTCTATCTTTTAAGGTTGGCTCAATATAACCTTTTTATGGTAACCAAATTTGTTCTAAAAGTAAGCATTATTTGTGAAGGTGTTTACATAAAGATTTTTTTTTTTTGGATAAGGATTAATATCTTCTTTATGAAAACATAAAGATGATATTAATCCTTATCCAAGTAAATACGTTATTCATTACAACCATTTAATCTAGAAGAAGTTTGCCTTTTTACATCATTTGATTTCAATGAGTATTTTAGAAGATATCGCAGTAATAAAAAAATTATGTACGGCGCGCGGCGCGGGCGGGCAGTCGTGAGGTGGAAGCGCTTCTCCTTCTAAGTAAATGAAGTCGCGGGTAAATTGTAGCGATATCCCAAAGTAACTGTTCCACGCGGGCGAAGTCGCAGGCAAAAGCTATCACTTATATCATAACAAGATATAAAAAGTAGCCTATGTCCTTCACCGTAGTCTACTCTACATCTGTGCAAAATTTCTATAAAATCGATCCAGTAGTTTCTGAGTCTATTCAATGCAAACAAACAAACTATTCCTCTTTATTATATTAGTATAGATTGAAGCAAACATTCAATCAGAAAAGATATTATCTCACACACAACTCAACGTTTTCGATACAAATCGATAAAATTAAGAAGATTACGGAAACAAGGGTTGGGAGCCCTCACCGACCCGACAGGTAAATATATAAAAGTGTATGTTTATGGCAACATAGGAATTTATTTAACAGATACGGCCGCTTAATAAAATTGGAAGGTACAAAATTATTATAATAATACGTGAAGGAAAATTTTCAAGTACGATTTTACGAACATTTGCTGAAACTTTAAACGTGTCAAAATTCACACTGATCCGTATATCAGTGTGAATTTTGTCACATTTAATGTTTATGTAAAATATTAGACATTAGGCAGACCTCCTGCCGAAAGCTAATATTTTAAAAATAACTCTTACAAATATATTAAATTTATAAAAATAATTACAACACACACTCACTTAGCCCCGGATTTATGGGGGCTACTGGGGGCGCTTGCCCCGGGCAGCAGTTTCATGGGGGCGTCAAATCGGTCGTATCTTTGAGACAAGAATTAAAAATATCGAACAAATATCAAATATGAAGCCTCTTTTCCTACAATATTATAGGATTTTATCAAGTAATCGAATTATAATATTATGTTTGAAAAACGAAATTTTCTATTTTCATACGCCCAGTTCTTTTTAAACACATACTAATATATTTAAAAAGATTCTTAGATCAAGTAAATTTATTTTTGAAGGCGTGCGTAGTGTGCGTGATCTTTCTACCAGGGAAATCCCCGTCACATCTATATAAGCCGAGCCGAACAAATTCAAACAGTCAAAGTCGAATGCGACGTCAAGTGACATATCAAATTTTTGCCCCGGTTCGAAAAAGTCGTAGATCCGCCACTGACCTCACACATACTAGCATGTTTGTATTATATATATGTAGAAGACATGGGATAAACATGCTTCAAATATCGCACTATATTAAAGTACTGGCTCTCAAATTAACACTGTGGGCTTATCGTGGGTAACGTTGGTTACAAAATGAAAAGAGGAGAAACAGCATTACTTCACCATTATTCTCAATAGTACTAAAGCTAAACACTTCACACTGTTTTAATTACTTTTCACTGTCTATTAAAATAATAACGACTGCACTCATGTGATTACTTAGCACTTATATTCACTATCACTAACAAGAACACCGATAGTCCCCGGGCCGAACCCACTCGCCACGACGGCTGGTAGCATAATAATCTATGATCATTCCTTGGAGGGAAAACGTGATCACAACTCCCACCACACCGAGCGCGCAAACTGGTCGACCGGATTCTATCAACACCAAACAACATGGCGCTAGTGTTCCCGTCGATTATACTTCCGTACTATTGACTTGCTTGTCAATTCAGCAACAAAATATTAACCTCTTCGACACGGCCATCCTGCGTGACTCACGTCCTCGTGAGTTAATCCTGTAACCAAACCTAAAACCAAAGTATTAGCTTTACCCTAGCTCGGCCAACCTGACCATTTTTATCACATCACGTGATATGACATTCTATAACCCTCGATTCAAACTGAACGCTATCTTAATTCATAAAGCTGACTGTACTTTGTTTGATTTAGACAATCTATTACCAGATTATCTCCCGCACATAATGGCTAGACCCAGGTACAACATTACGGTAACCGAATGAGAGATCAATTGCTCACATTTGCTGTTGCTTAAATCCACTTAAATCCTTTATTTCATATTCACCTAAGGACAATGTTTCCTATCAAGTTATAGCACCCATCGCATATCTTTTATGCCGTAGACCAACCGCATTAAAAACCGCATTAAAAACATTCGAAATTAGGATGTTAACGTAATTCTTTGACGCAACGTAAAACATGTGACCGTTACTATATCCTCATCATTAGGTACGTGTTATTTAAAACTTGTCACTAAGTGACAATAGAAACCCAAAAATAATACCATTTCTCATCATGACTTTGTACCAAACAGCAAGTAATAGCGTTGTACCGCCAATAGCAACATCATCACTATGTAGTAACGACAAACATCCCTACATGCCATCGTCACTACACAGCAATAGGATACCAATACGAACCGCATAATACTATGCCTTTGTCACTACTCAATGTGTATTAATAAGTAGTGACAGGATACCACCATCAAAATCATTATGCCTTTGCCACTACTCAATGTGTATTAATAAGTAGCGACAGGATACCACCATCAACAACATCATTGGTGTGTAGTAATGACGTACATACTTGACATCATTCTTACACAGCAACGGAATTCCATCATCATCAACTCATTACTATGTAGTAATGGGATACCATCAACAACAACATCACTACTATGCTGTAATGGGATACCGTAAATACTGTGTACTCGTATAACGCATAGTGCAAATTACGTTTGAAACGGGCGTCACCACACCATATATTTCCACCATTGTAACTGTTGTAACTTTAGGATCAATAGCCGTAACCACCAAATAAAAACCTGTTGATGTGATCTCAGGGGTGCCCTAGAGGCATGCTAAAGCTGTTTTGAGATCCTCGATGAAACTAGAAGAAAATTATAGGAGGAGTAGGTACGCACCACGTTACAATGGCCAAAAGCCAAAGAACAAAAGAGTAAAGCACCACGAGAATGAAGATAATTGCTGTTTATTTAGCTGCTACCGGGAAATCAAAATGCTAATTCGATTAAACTTCTTTAAATCGTGAACGCTTTTTTTTTAACCTCTTTTTTTGTTGTCAATTAAACTCAAACTCAAATTTTTTATTTCCATGTAGGTTATAATATAACGCTTATAGAATTGTCCTACATGATGCCTACCACCGGTTCGGAAACTAGCCCGGCGAGAAGAACCGGCGTAAGAAACTCGCACGGGGCCACCTTTTAGCAAAAAGATGGGAAAATTGTTCTTCTGTCTTGTTTCAATTAAGCTTTGATGTCCGATGTGTTAATGTAACCCATCGTGTGTATACTCATGGACGTACCATAAAAACTATTGTTATGTTATGATAAAAGTAGGTATTTAAGATTCCAAATTTACAGTTTCAACAAGTTTTAGCTTTTCTTTAAATTATAAGCAGACACACTGTGTTTTAACAGTATGTCATACGGTAGACCGTAGCGAGAGTGGCTACCATAAGCGGTAAAGTGACAAAGTTCCTTAACACTCTTGGAAAAAGTTCCAACATACACGATGTTCTTTAAAGTCCGCTTTTGAAATTGATAATCAATTATTATTTTGTGTTACTACATGTGTAGTACCCCAATAAAAAATTAAAACTGTATGTCTATGTTTCAAAAGTAAACAGCAAGTTTGAGCTTCATTAAAGTAACTGCAGGCGCCAGTGGCGGATTATCCTAAAGGCGAACCAGGCATGTGCCTAGGGGCGCGAGGGTACAAAGGGGCGCTCCGGCTAAGTGAGGTGGTATACCCGGTAAGGCCGAAGCCCTGGGCGATCACCCCCCGCCCCCAGGGGCGCCGATGACATGTTTGCCTATGGAGCTCTCAACGTTTGATCCGCCTCTGGCAGGCGCCTAACAATTGTAACAAACAACCGGTGTTAACACCTAGCCGCAACATGTATCATACCTTTAAAAATCAAACGTTAAATTCTTATTTGTCATCTCTACCGATTCCGCCTGATACTGAAAACTATAGTCGTCTCTTTTATCACCTATTACTATGTTACAAATTATTTGATATCACGAAATGAAATCTCGATAATGACATGTAATTACCAAAAGATAAAGTAATTAAACTTTAGTACTGCCTTTTCCGGTGTGACCTTCAGCGGTCATTCAAACAATAATTATAATAGGCTTTAAGATGTATGTACTATGTACAAGTTTTTACTTTACGTTCCTTTTTACTCATTTACTTGAACTTCTAAAAACCTTTGCTTATAAATCCAGCATAATTAAGCACCACTAATTATGATACAAAAACAACTTCACCAAGTATCTCCCATCATTGTGAAGCGACTAGACCAGTCCACTAAAGATGTGGACTTGGCGCTGTCGCCCAAGCTGCTCGGTCACACAGCGCTGCTCGCTGCATACCTTGGAGCGCCCATCGGTACTCGGTTGCCGTTACCGCTCGAACGTCGAACTTCCATCTGCACATAAAAATAACGGCACGACAATAATGTTCTACTAAAGAACTTCTTTAACTTTAACGGGAAAATGTAGAAATCATTATTCAATAAATTGAATTTCAATTTAACGATCTAAGGTTTTCTAAAGAAAATGTAAGTACTGTTAGACCCTCATAATACCAAAGGAGAATACAAGTGCGTTTACAATCTTTTACAAAGTAACCAAGTTCACCGGAGTCCAATGCTGAGCTTTCTGACCCGCCGCAGTCATGGCCACTGGACCGTCCAGAGCGTGTGACATCGCCGTCGTCACGTATTCATACCATCACCACCAGCCACGGTTTATACCACTATCCCTCGATTGTAATAAATACAAAGCAGATACACCTGCACATATTAAAAACAATAAGTCAGGGGCCCCGCGACCCATCTTTGAGCTTACCGAGCTATTGCCACTACTACATCGCAGTCTGCCACTGCCACGGCACTGCAGCACAGTCATTGTAGAACTCCCGGCACGATCCACTCTTCTGAGAATTCGGCCCGCTGTTGTCCCATCTTTCCGCAATTACGCCATACATTTAGCGTGCTGCCTTGGTTGCACACTACCAAACTCGATCCACATTATTAACACTGATTTTATTTTCACTTTTTGTAAACCGCACAAGATTACACATTTTTTCAACTACCGTCACTTTTTTTTTAAACTTGAACAAAGACTTGAAATTCATCTTGAACCAACATGAATCCCACTTCTGATGTAGAAGACATGGGATAAACAAGCTTCAAATATCGCACTATATTAAAGTACTGGCTCTCAAATTAACACTGTGGGCTTATCGTGGGTAATGTTGGTTACAAAATGAAAAGAGGAGAAACAGCATTACTTCACCATTATTCTCAATAGTACTAAAGCTAAACACTTCACACTGTTTTAATTACTTTTCACTGTCTATTAAAATAATAACGACTGCACTCATGTGATTACTTAGCACTTATATTCACTATCACTAACAAGAACACCGATAGTCCCCGGGCCGAACCCACTCGCCACGACGGCTGGTAGCATAATAATCTATGATCATTCCTTGGAGGGAAAACGTGATCACAACTCCCACCACACGGAGCGCGCAAACTGGTCGACCGGATTCTATCAACACCAAACAACATGGCGCTAGTGTTCCCGTCGATTATACTTCCGTACTATTGACTTGCTTGTCAATTCAGCAACAAAATATTAACCTCTTCGACATATTAATATTACAGTAGGTTTGACACAATTGTCATTGACTGTCAATCTTTTTTTCACATTTCACAACAAAAGTTGAAACTTAAAAATTAAAACATAATCATGAAATTATTGTCGAATTTCGGCCACGGGGCGACCTCTAGTAGTATAATATTTTTTTCAAAATGTGTGAAAAGACATTAATAGACTTTATTGAGTTTTTAATTCTCTTTTAGGATCTACCTAAACCTACACGTCAGACAGTACATACCATCGTTATCACAGAATAACTGATAGTCAATATTATTTAGGTAAAAAAAACAATGTAAAATAGATCGTTATCGTAAAAATTGTCAGTGTAAAAAATACAATAAAAATGTACGTCTATATAAATTCGTTTACATTTTAAATTGAGCTACTGTGATGAAATGTTAAAACAATGGAGATAAAATTGGTCAACTGTTGTGTCAAGTCACGTAAATAATAACAGTTCAATTAAATTATTCTCACCAATTAAAAAAAATATATTGTTATATTAAAAATGGACAGCGAGTCATAAGACATTAAATTGATTAAGGTTGTTATGGGGTGCTATGCTTTGGTCGTCTTGACCGGATAAATACTACGGCCTCACTAAAGCTGGCGTATAATTTCTCTTGGGTTGTGTTTAGCTGAGTTGGTGAGGTTTCTGGATTGACCAAGAGAGGTGGATTTTAAAAGTTGGAAATTTTAAGAGCCAGAAACGCACTCGTTGATTGTTGTAGCAGGTATCTAGGGGCGCCGGAAATCGCTTACAATCAGGCAAATATGAAATGGAACATTCAATAAATCAAAAGTTAAAAACTAAAACTCAACTACGCGACGTAAAAATATTATATTATACCTACAGCCGAACGTATAGCCGCCTTCTTTTTTGGAAGTCGGTCAAAAATATACAGCTTATGTTACGCGGGCTATTGTTACGGTTCTAGTTTAATGACACCTCATTTATGAAAATCGGATCAGTAGTTTAGGCGCTACGGTGGAACATACATATTACATTAAAGTATCCCTCATATACCAATTAAAATGTAGCTTAGGTAAATATTCACAAGTGGGGCTCCACCTTGAAACGACTGCAATTTTTTTTTATTGTATAATAATAACGTTTATTTCATCTCCACAAATTACAGTTGATCTTAATTTTAATCATAAACAGTTTACACAAAAAATTGTAACTTGTGGGAGATCTGGAGTCTAAACTAAGCCAGGCCTGTAATATAGATCTCCAGGCCCCCCATACATATCGCTAGTATAGTTAACATTAACAGTATGCAAGTGTGTTTCTGAACTGAAGCGATGAAGAAACGATTGTGTGTGAAAATTGGGATTTGTGTGTGTATGTGTGTGTGTGTGTGTGTGTGTGTGTGTGTGTGTGTGTGTGTGTGTGTGTGTGTGTGTGTGCGTGTGTGCGCGTGTGTGTGCGCGTGTGTGTGCGCGTGTGTGTGTGTGAATTAGAACATTTTAACATATTAAACTACTTTCTTGTTTCTAGTAATTTTTCTGTGTCTTCGTAATTAAGTTTAAGTAACCATTTAAGAATTTTATTTTTACATTTACTTCTGGTACAATTTGATAAGGACAATTTTTTATTTAATTTATTATACAGAATGCCTCCTACATATGGAACAAACCTCTGTGCAAATGAGGTGTTTACAGCTTTAGGCTCACAAACCGCATAACTTCGTCTCGATTGGGCTACGTGTGTTCTTGTGTCTTCTGAAGGGAAAATATTATTATGTGTATGTAGTATAGTATGCATTAAATAAAGTTGCCGAACGGTAGGAACTTGAGCATCCTCGTAAAGTTTAGTTGTAGGGTAAAGACAGGGCTTAGCAAGGCTAACTTTTAGTATCATTCTCTGGGCTCTTTCAAGCGTTAGCAATTTAGTTTTAGAGGCTCCGCCCCAGGTGGTGATACAGTAAACTATTATGGATTGTACCAATGCTTCATAGACTGACTTAACAATCTGCTTATCTGCTACATCCCGTAGTGTTTTAAATATGTAAGTTAGTTTTCGAATTACTTAAAGCATTTATATGATTTTCAAAAGTTAAATTAGAATCTATTTCCACGCCAAGGTATTTTATATTATTAACACGAGAGATTATAGAACAGTTACATGATGAATAAGAGGGAAAATTGCATTTGTGAGCATAAATTTTGTTTATATCATTAACTATTTCCCTACGGTTTTGGATTGAGAACATAATGTATTTAGTTTTATCTTCATTTAAGGTAAGGGAGTGGAACATTAACCAGTGGCAGATTTTGTTAAATCCCTCTTGAGCAAAATTAAAAACTTCTTTAATTGAGTCTCCATAAAAGGTAAGAGCTGTGTCGTCTGCATACGCAGAGATACGGCAGTTTTTAATATTAAGTGCACAGAGTTCGTTTACGTAGCAGAGAAAGAGTGTTGGGCCTAGTATGCTACCCTGTGGCACTCCAAATGTAATCGGCAATTCATCACTAACTTTGTCACCAATTTTCACGCATTGAGTTCTATTACGGAGATAATCAGATAACAATGCCAGTGAGGTTCCTCTGATACCGTGAGCTTCTAGTTTATCCACAAGACAGGGGACAGAAACAGTGTCAAATGCTTTAGCGAGGTCGAGAAATATGGTTACACATTTCTTTTTACTGTCCAAGTTATGAACTATAAAGTTAACAAGATCTAGTACTGCATTATTTGTTGAACGGCCTGGTCTAAAACCATATTGTGAGTTTGAAAGAAGATTGTTTTCTTCTAAGTATTTAACAAGTCTCGTATTAATGAGGCGTTCAAATAATTTTGAAATAGTAGTTAAAATTGCAATCGGTCTATAGTTGTTGACACTGCTCCTATCACCCGCCTTGTAAATCGGATGCACTACAGCTCTTTTAAGTTCGTCAGGGAAGATACCAGCAGCAAAGCAGCGATTAATTAAATCAGTGAGAACTGGCGTTACCGACGGAGATATTTTTTTGAGGATGTCGGCACTTATTTGATCTATACCTGGTGCGCAGTCGCTTTTTAGCGATTGTATTGTTCTCATAACTTCATCATTGTCGGTAGGTAAGAGGACAAAAGATTTTGTTGGTGGGGTAATAGCTTTTTTAATGGCTGGAACAGCAAAGTGCCGAAATTTATCTGCTAATTGTTTTCCAATATTAGAAAAGTATTTGTTTATTTGATTAATTGCATCTACAGGGTCTTTGTTTATTGTTAAAAGTTGTGATGGCAAATCGGTATTTTTAGTGTTGTTAGTTAAGGATTTTATTTTATGCCAAAGCTTCTTAGAATTGTTTTTTGCCATTTTAATTTGATCAGCTTCGTATTGTTTTTTAAGTTTCTTTATAATATTATTACAATAATTTCGATATCTTATGTAAGTTACTTTTAATATTTCATTATTTGGATTTGATTTTAGTTTTTTGTGTAAATTATCTCTATTGTGTATGCAACGTAGCATACCAGCTGTTATCCACGGTTTTATAATAAGTTTTTTCCTAGGGATTAATCGTTTGATCGTATTCTTAGTTATTAACTGCTGTATTTTAGTAATGAACTTACTCATGGCTAGATTCAAATTAGGTTCACAATATACCTCTGCAAAGCTGTATTCATCACAATCAGATTTTAATTTTTCTACATCAGTTTTAGAGATTATTTTTAGCTTAGTAGTTTTATTAGCAAAGACTTCGGTTTTTAGGCTAAATAAAACAGATTCGTGATCAGTAATAGTCGTTCCTAAAGTGAAAGTATAGGCACTTAGTTTCGTCTTTAGCAAAACATGATCTAAGCACGATTTTCCTCTAGTTGGAGTATTTATTGCAGGTAGTATGCCATGGAAGCTAATAGTGTCAAGGTAAGCTGAGTTTATCTGACTCGTCTTTAAGAGGTCAATATTTATATCGCCAACCACTATAACATTTTTGTATGACGATAAATCTTCTAGCAAATTATGTAAAGAATTGATGAATCCTTCATGCGCCCTAAAACTAGGAGGTCTGTAGATTGCGATTAATATCGTATCATCATGTATTTTAACTGCTAAACAGTTTGCTTCTAATAAGACGGGTTCTTCCACGATACAATCTAGATTACGGTTAGTATAGATTACGAGACCATCATTTTGATTATAGTTATCATTAGTTCTATATGAGTTATATCCTTCAAGTATTGGTAGGTTAGAAATACGTGACAGCCAGCATTCAGAGAGCACTATGATGTCACAGGAAAATCCAATTCTTTTGAGTAATACATGCAGCTCTTGCACGTTGCGGTTTAGGCTGCGTATGTTCTGTTGTAATATATTAAGGTATCTCTTAGGATGACGAATAAAAGTGATACATTCCTCTGGGTGACAGGATATGGGAACAGAGTTGTGGAACTCGTCAATGTTTTGCATTAAATTATTTGTAGAATCGAATATTATTTATGATTCCTGCATGTACTACTTGGTGTATCCGAAGTATGTATCGCGAGGATGTACTTGTTATTGTATATGTAAATAGTCTATTGTTGCTTACTATATTAAGAAATTTTTTGACTAAAAAGATTGCATATTGTTCATAGTGTATAAATGTTACGTATTTTAAGGTAGGCTGTAAGTATAAGTGTAAAACGTGTAATATGTTATGTATATCATGTAAAAGTATAAAAAATATATTTTTAAACGATAAACAAACTTTTGATAAATAACAATAATTCCTATTTAAATGTATATTTTCATTATAAAAGAGTCTGTTATGCAATATTAAGGTGGAATTATTATTATTATACAACAATATAATAATTATAATTATAATAATTATTATAATCCAGAGACTTATCAGCCTTACCAAATTTCATCGAAATACATTAAGTAGTATTTGCGTGAAAGAGTAACATACGTCCATCCATCCTCACAAACTTTCACATTTGTAATATTAGGAGGACATACATAGACTGCCAAAATCTTTACCCTTCTTTCTGGCTTCATCGTGAAAAGCAGATGGACTGCCCGTTTCCTGGTCCATTTTATAATAAAAAATGCATGTGGCACATTTACGGAGCTCTCGTATGTTGCTTTAAGTAATTGGTTTCCACATAGTGAAAGGCGCTATTAGTGCCCTGGCCAATATTGTCCTGTTACTTGGCCTTTTTAACTAATTTCTCCCTTGTCTAAAGATATGAATCTTTTAGGGTTTCGTAGCCAAATGGCAAAAAACAGAACTCTTATGAGTTCTGTCTCTCTGTCCGTCCGTATGTCACAGCCATTTTTTTCCGAAACAATAAGAACTATACTGTTGAAACTTGGTAAGTAGATATATTCTGTGAACCGCATTAAGATTTTCACAGAAAAATAAAAAAAATATACGCATGTAAGCCCGACGTCGTTGAAACTCGTTTGTACGGAACCCCGGTGCGCGAGTCCGACTCGCACTTGGCCAGTTTTTACAGTGTGCATTAAGTGGGTCTGGAGTACCTATCTACTTTGTGTTACACACTGAGGGCCTGTTTCACAATTCTAATAATATAAATATGATAGTTTGTGAGGATGGATGGATATGTAGATGGATGGATACATGTTTGTTACTGTTTCACGCAAAAACTACTGAACGGATTTCGACGAAATTTAGTATTGTAGTAGTTTAGGATTACAAGATATGCTACTTTGTATCCCGAAAAAGTAGTATTCCCGTGGAATACTATATTTACGCCTGCGGAGCCGCGGGAAACAGCTGGTCGTCTAATAAATGTCGAATAGCTTATCCGGCAGTTTTGTCACTGTTTACTTTTTAACGAGTGATAGAGACAAAACATCCAGACAGACTAACTCAAGCTTACTACTGTCTTTCTTGTGATCGTGAAAGCAAAATACATTAATAACAACCCTATCTTTCAGTGGCGGATTTACCAGCAGGCTGAGTAGGCTGGAGCCTAGGGCGGCAAATTTTAAGGGGCGGCAAATTTAGTTCTTAATTTTTTTATTTCGATTTACAAATAAAAAAAATATTGTAAAGTATACACAAAATACGAATTTCGAAAATTGGAGAAAGAAAACAAATATCTAACAAAAATCGGAATATAGTCCTAATATACAGTGCTAACTAATAAATATTTCAACAACAATTGCTAATGATTTGCTGCAATTGATGATAATTCTTTGCTGTAAAAATAATAATCAAGGATCTAATACGGTACCATAGTTCTAAATGATACTAACCATACGGGAAAAGTTGATGTAACGAGGATGATGGAGCACAAATCATAAAGTTGGATATTTTTATTGATAGAAAATTGATATAATTGTGGACGCAGATATCAAAATTTAGAAGCGGCAAAAATTAAATAGCCTATGGGCGGCAAATCTGTAAATCCGCTGCTATCTTGTATATGTTGCTTAAAAATTTTGTTTTCGTCTATTAAATATAAGACAACAATATGATAGTAAGAAGTCTAAGTCCCGTTTTTGTGAATCTTGAAAAAATTACGAAAATACATGCATTTTTAATTTGCAATAAGAAAGAGAGCGATATATTGGGCCTGTGACATCAACAACGGCCACGGCAATACATTTTTCATAAAGAAAAATTTATGACGTCACAAATCGTTCTGCGAGAAAGAGATGAGCAATATTTTATATTTTCTTATAATTTTTAATCGCGTGTACATAAACAACTATTTTTTTTAGTTTTGTGTCTATATTCAACTTTTAAAAATATGATATTCGACACTTAAGGTACCCCCTAATACCTTTCCAGAATAAATTATGAAATGAAATTTATAAGTTACAACAATAATTTAAGATCAAAATAATATTCACGTCTTTCAAATTATTCGCTGTAACAAAGCGACAAGATTTCATCTAATTACTGAGCCAAGAGAAATCGTATTTAGCAGGATAATCCTTCTTAGAGAAAAAATAGGACATAATAAATGGTCTTTTCAGACGAACATAAGTAATGTGGGTACTGGGTGTGAAATTACTGGGCAAACTTAAATGTAGCATCTGAACTGAATAAATACTTCGCCCAAAGTGTGTGGACTCAAGATGTTTTTCTTTTTTTTTTTCTTTTTTTACCTAGATGAATTGTTCTGCCACAAAACTCCCTGCATACTAAATTTCATGAATATACTTGCAGCAGTTTCCGAGATTCCGGTTATAGTTTAAGATTACTTCTGATCTAAGAGTCCGTTTTTGCATTATTATGTGATATTAGAAGAATACGTATATGTGCAGTTAGGAATGTGAATACATGCGGAAAGACATCAGCAAGTAATAAAACACAACTTAAAATAACCAGATTCCGAGCACAAAGCGAAACGAGTATGAAAAGAAGTTGTGATTTACTGTGTATACTCGACGCCATATGTATGTAATGTGCAAAATTATCATTCCACGAAAAGATGGTTTACACGTGAGATACGGACGAACAGGGAAAAGAAAATGCCTTGATGTTTAGTATCCAAAAAAATATTTACTAATAATGTAAAAATGGATTGCAGTTTTGTCTCGCTATAACTCGAGAACGATTGAGCCGATTTGGCTAATAGGCTATTCTATATTTTTTTCAAATATATTTCAAAATGTTCGTAACGATCCGATTAACAACTAGTATTTTTATTTCCTGGAAATAATATCGCTTTATGCAAAGAAAAAAAATGACTCAAATTTAAACGAAATTTTTTTGCGCCAAAACGACAGCCAACATTATCGTGAGTTCGTGACGTCATAAGAACAGAAACATAAATTTTTCATAGGTCGTGTGTAGTGCATGAACTTCAGATTTAACTTTCGCTGTCCTTTATTCGATTTGATTATGTTCTTATGACGTCACTTACTAGAAAAATATGGCGGCTGGCGTTTTCGGTCACGTGACATACAGTTAGTAAAACTACAGTTTTATTTTCGAAATTTTAAATAAATCGCATATTTATATTACAAAATAGTCTTGTATTCGCATTTCTTACGACAGAAACTATATAAATAACCAATTTATATCGTTTGATTTTGATAGATGAAACTAGCCTATTTTGATCTTGAAATAATTGTGTAAGTTGTAAGGAAAAGTTTTAAGCACTGAGAAATTATTAGGAAAATTGCCAGGAAAATGTTAATAACGACAGATAGATTTTACCATACTAAGTGTTCCTACCTGAGAAACATATTTTGATGTTCGTTACCGCATCGGGGTCTCTAGTCGGCCATTCTCCGATTAGCAAATTTTACGTGTCCGGGCTCGTATAATCCTTTATATTATCATATTCAATCATGCATTATTTTTTATATGTTAGATAGCATCCGTATCTAGCTGTAAACAAAAAAAATGGCTTCTGTTTTAAGTAATTAAGACTTAAAACTCTATTCTCTAATTACCGTGGCGTTTCCGCACTCCGACTTTATCTTAAACCTTGCTTGTAATTTTTATAACGTACAGATTTACTTTGATTCATTCAACGTTTTAAACGATATTAAGCAACCTGTATCGCATAACAAAATATCGACTCAATAGATGGTTCTATAATTAATTATCATTAAATAATCGCATGTCCAATCGAAAGTTATAATTGCCGTAACATTTGGTGTTCTCGGGCGCACATCCCTAAATAAAAGTATTTGGCACACCACTACCGTACGAGTCGCGTATCCTCCGTGTGTACCGAGGACCATAAGCAGTTGCACGTCTCTAACTTAAGTGTACCGCCAATGAAGCACGTGAGTATATAATTACCGTAGCCTTGGTTAAAAACTTTTCTAATTACCGTTGTTCTTATTTTAATACTTGATTTTTTAAGATAGACCCAAGTTGATCATGTAAATGGAGACAGTACTTTGGCCTCCGTATGTTGTAATAAGCTAGTATTTGCATACTGTGTCAGTTTGCGACTTTTTTAAGAAAATCTATCGTTTTCTAATTACCGTATACTAATTACCATATGTTTATAATTACCGTTGTATGAAAAATTAATACTTGTTTTCTAACTGAAGCCGCGATGTCGTACCAATGGAAAGTTTTCCGGCGGTTTTCGTAGATTATTATTATCATTGTCCGTAAATATGTCTATATTATATGCTGACCATTCATCAAATTATTAAATTATAGGATGGGAAAACCCAAAAATACCAAAGAGGAAGTTAAAGAAAAGAGAAGGCTTGCCGCTCAACAACGCCGAGAACGAATTAAATATTGTCATCCAAACTAAACGAGTGTACAAAATTTCAGCTCAATCGGTTGAAGATATCTGCTTTAAAATTAGTAGCAAGATTGGAATCTTAACTACATTGCACCCGAACTAACATACATTGCAAGTTAAATAAAAGCTTAAAATTACTATATTTTGTATCAGCAATCAAAAGAAATATCAAAAAAAGTGTCTAATTTTTATTAAATGATAGCAATGATAAAGTGTCTGTTTTTACTATTGGTAGGTTATAGTTATGAGAGACATCGTTAATTCTATCACTTCAATTATTGATGTGTGTTATTATCATTTCATTATATCATTTTTACATAGACTTGATGATATTTTCTAATTACCGTTACATTCAATATTCTTTTTTCTAATTACCATACTCATAAAATTTTTAAGTCTCATTATCTAGAAAACCACAATTAATTGCTACATGCCTCATTAATTATTGAATACGTATCTTTGATTTGCTTCATATTTTAATGTGTTTAAGTTAAATCAGTGAAAAATAAAAAAGGTTACGGTAATTAGGCAAAGAACGTCGAATCGGAGAATGACCAGTATCACATAATTATCAAATATTTATAGGTTCGTTCATTTGATCCGTTTGGTTGGACTGCGATACAGTTCTATTTCAGAAAAATCTGTCGGCCCCGTTCGGTAGGTATGTACAATGTAGATTTTGGTGTAGCTGGTACGTGTAGGTCATTCTGTATTATGTGGTGTAGGTGTTATTATTTATTCATTCCTGTTCATTGTTAAGAACAATGATTTCAAAACTAAGGGCTATGGCAGGCTATGGCGTATATTTGACAGAAAACGTCTTCATACAAGAAAAAGCTACGCCATCTAGATTTCCGAAGATTTTGTCAAACTATAAGTTTATGCGAAGCGAAATGAAAACTAAATAAACCGCGGAAATCAAATGTCAAAATGACAAGATGACAAATGTCAAACCTAAAATTCCCCAAACGACGGTCTTTCTACTAAGTTCGTCTTATACTAAGTAGTATAAGTGTGGACACTTTTTGCCTCGACATGTCTCGTCTATAAATCATAGGTCTATAGTTAAGACAGAACAACCTGTGTCGGGTCAACTAGTTGCTTAATAAAATGTTGTAAATATATAATTAGTCAGAAAATTAATTTGTATCTTCAATAAAATAAAGAGCAAGCTAACTAATGTTTACATTTTATATTATTATTAAAAGCCTTTATTTGATTTATGTACATACTAGCTGTTGCCCGAGGCTCCGCCCGCGTATATACAGTATTCCTGTCCCGATGTCCGATCCGATCCGATGTCCCGTGTCAAAATCCCGAAAAAATACAATATTCCCTAACACTGTCTTTTTTCGGGCTTTTATCCCGAAAAAATGTAGCCTATGTCTTAATCCAGAGTTTAACCTATTACCACACTAATTTTTTTCAAAATCCGTCCAGTAGTTTTTGCGTGAAGGAGTAACAAACATCCATCCATACATACTCACAAACTTTCACATTTATAATATTAGTAGGATTATATACAAATCTGATTAATATTATAAAATCAGCTGATATAACAACAAATCAGATTGAATCTCCGAGAGATGATACGAAATCGTTATCTATAACAATTCCAATGGAAAAACTTTTGAAACACTAAAATAAGTTGTTTAAAAGTTAATTGTATATTTTATCTAGATCGTAACGGGGATAGAGTAACAAATAGAATATACTTAACAAAGCAAACGCTAATGGCTTTCCGTAACTTGGAGTAATATGAAAATGTAAATACAGCACATTTTACTATTGGGTCTCTGTTGAGTTAAACTTTACGGCTCGATATAATTACTCTTAAAATAACTTCGATTTCTGATAATAATTTTGATTAAAACCCTTACAATTATAAAAAGGTACTAGTTCACTTTTGGACCACCGTCAAAAGTGCGCTAATCAACGGCTCGAACTCAGTGCGGCGCGGGGGTATTTCTATTATTTCACCTAGGATAGGGGAGAAAGGATATACTTACCCATAAAATAGTAAACTATACTCTAAGAGAAGCTATAGTGCACACATTTATACTGCTTCGTAAAGTATTTTAGAAAAGGCGTCCTCAAATTACGCGAATCGACACTCAGCTGTTGGTGTTTATGAAAAAACTATATAAATATTTTTGTCTGAAGTAAAGTTATCTCAATTGCTGATAAATCAAACTATGTACTAGTATGTGCTTGCTTTTTTATTTTCATTTTTCGTTTGTCTTTTATTTACGGTCAAAGTAGCGCTAAAACCCAATGTTTGAAGACTATTACCTATCTTCTAAATTAATTTAAATTTTAGGAATATAAGCACAAACCGACCTAGATAAGTGTAATAAAAATCGATATTATGCTAAAATTTGGATCTATAATGTTTGACTTTAGAGTAAATCACCAACAGCGTTTGTATGGAAAAAACCGACTAGTGCAGCCATAAGAGATTTACGTTATACCTTAATTCAAGTATTTAAAAGTTTTACAGATAGTTCAACTCATCTTTGCGCGCGACAATATGTGTGCGTGCGCTTGTAATTATACAGATACAAATGAAATTTGTGTGCCAGAGACGCTACCCACTACCCGTACGCGTTGCTGTGTGAGGGTAACGTATTAAACGTTACCCACACATAGCGCCGCGCGCAAAGATGAGTTGAACTATCTATACTAGTTTTGAAAACTTTATACGGAAATTATGAGCTTATACAGGTGTATTTTTATCCGAATTTAATATTTAACACAAAATGAAGCCACAATATTACGTTATAGCTAAGTAATAATAGTATATCTATGCATAGCTAATAATTTTCGTAATTTACAGAAAAATAACATGACTAACATTTTCTGAAAATACTCGTAAACTCGCAGTACGCATGGACACCTTCACAGTGCCTTACAACGCGCCGGCTCTGAAGGTCTCGCGCCTGCCGAGCCGCATTGGGCATTCGATTGTGAGTCGAACTGTGATTATAATATAGGATAACCTGATCAAAATTTAATTTCACATGTATTATATGATCACGCGCCTTAAAAGTCTTGTCTTAAATTGTCTTAAAACATTTAGTAATTTGTTCCACTTCCATACAAATGATGGAACATACCGGAAGAAAAGTATAGTAGAATCTGAGACACCAAAGTTTCTAGAAAATGAACTTTCTCAAAAAATAACGTGAATCTTTTTTTGTTCAAACCTCATTGTCAGTGAGCAAGTTCCGGCAATTATGACAATTAACATTCAGACTTCCCGCTCTTTACAAATGGCGGGTTTTTATGAACCGTGTTACTGTTTATTGTAAAAAAATATTGCAAAATTCGAAACATTTTACTGTTTTTCCTGAGTTGTAAGTCTTTTTACTGAATTAATCGATTGAGCCTGGAACTTATAGGTATACCTTAGTCCGGAATCTCTCCCGGAAAAAAACGGTCCGAATTCAATCCATCTCGTATCCAATCAGCAATCGTATGAATTTTTACGTGAAGGGTAATTAATGATTTTGGTAGTCAATGTATTTATATAGATATTATGGTTGTTCCACCTTAGCGCCTAAACTACTGGTCCGATTTTAATAAACTTGGTGTCCATAGATTCATAATAACCGCCTAGGTGACATAGGCAATATAATTTGCGTTGTCGGGTTTCAGTTTTTCTTGTATTTAATTAAATAAATAGGAAAACAGTTGATCTAAAGGCCATCCATGCAACTTCCCGCTAAGCATTTAAATTTTATCTAATGCGTCATTTTTTATTTTCATGATTTCTGATGAAAGTTTAATAAAACACTATTTTTTTAAATTTCAAACTGTCATAACTTTGGAATGAATCAACCGATTTTCAGGCGATTGGCGGCAATCGATGTAGTTTTTATGTCCTTGAAAAGAATCGACAAGAAAAATTTTTAGATGAAAAATTACGGAATAATTCCAAAAAAACACTTTTTCTGTTTTCTCTCAGTCATGATATCTCTCGAACGAATCAACCGATTTTGACTTGATTATATTTGGGCTTTTCAAGGTTAAGAGCTGATTAGTTTTTGGAGTGGATCGAAAGTTATTAAAAAAACACTTTAAAAAAAATCCGTTTTTTGATATTTCTTGAAATCTATCTGTCTGAATCGGTCCGAATTGTATTCAAAATCTAAGTTTGGCCAAGCTCTTTTGAATGGCGCTAGCCGCAATAAAATCGGTCAAACCGTTCAAAAGTAATGAGAGGTTTACATACATACACACACATACATAGTGACATCCTCGGGAGGGTAGTCAGGGAAGCTTCCTGTGACCTCAGAACGTCGAGATCTGACGAGAATTCGATTTTTGCAAAACGGGGTAAAACCAATAACTTCCCGATTTTTGAAAATCTTAGATTTTCTTAGCGGGAAGTTAAAAAACACATCCAAAGTTACTCCTACATATTCTACAGCCTTTCTTGTTGGGGTTCGAATCTGGCGTATTATATATCGGTAACGCACTTGTTACACCTCTGGCGCTGTGGATGTCTATAGGCGGTAGTAATCGCTTACCATCAGGTGATTCGTTTACTCGTTTCCGATTCTATGCCACAAAACAACGTATACATTCTGTAAACGGTAAACGGTCCTAGGGTAGGTTTTCCCACTCCTCTTTCACACTCCCACTCTTTAAGAACAAATTTCACAAAAAGTGTATCCAGTTAAATGGCCTCAGTTTTAAGATTTTTGGGGCCATTATGACATTTGAAGAACGGTGAAAACAAGATGGCTGACATTTGAAGCACGGTGAAAGTAAGATGGCGTAACTAAGATTTGTTTTGTCAAATGTACGTAGTGAAAACTTTTAATTGGAATTCTTAAATTGTTATTCTTCTTTATATATATTATTTAGTCAACCTTTAGGCGTACAAAATCAAAATTGTGCAGTGGTTCACGGTTTATGCATAAAGTTTATGTTTATGAAATTAAATATTTTATTTATATTAGAGTTGATTGAATGAAAGGTAAATTGCGGTTTACGATTTATGACGTATTAAAAAAAAACTACTTACTACATCTCGTTCAAACCAATTTTAGGTGGAAGTTTGCATGGTCATGTACATCATATATTTTTTTTACTTTTATCATTCTCTTATTTTAGAAGTTACAGGGGGGCACACATTTTAACACTTTGGAAGTGTCTCTCGCGCAAACTATTCAGTTTAATATTTTTTTTTTACAAACCTCAATATCATTTTTGAAGGCCTATCCGTAGATACCCCACACGTATGGGTTTGATGAAAAAATAATTGTACAGTTCTAAGTATGGGGAACTTATAAAAAATTTAATTGTTTCTATTTTGTGTATAAATCTTAATGCGGTTGACAGAATACATTTACTAACTAAGTTTCAACAGTACCTATAGCTCTTATAGTTTCGGAAAAAAGTGTCTGTGACATACGGACGGACAAACAGACAGACAGACATGACGAATCCATATTAAGGGTTCCGTTTTTTGCCACTTGGCTACGGAACCCTAAAAATATAAACAAAAAAAAATTATAACATTCTTGTGTAATTAAATAAAAGAGTTTTTACTCAGTCAAAAACATTATGTCTACAGATTACAGTAATTACCTAGGGAAAATCTCCGCTATCGGTTGAACTCGATTGGCTTCGAGTATCTTAACTTGAGATTGCTAATTAAATAGCTTTTCATCCCAGTAATTATGTACATAATAAACTTCAATTATAAAATTAAACTAAAAAGCTGTTAAAACAGCTTTGAAATAATAGTTTTATAAGACTTTCTAATCAATCTTATTATTTTTCCAATCCTGAAACCAAATTTTGTGTTGCTCTTTTCTTTGCCAATTTAAACTACGGAAACTATATATCTAATATCCATGAAAAACCTTTTCTGTTTAAAGTTTTGAAAGCAAAAACCATTACCGAGAATCCAATAAGTAATAAAAAATAAAAAATGAACGTATACAATTTTCAGACATAAAGCTCGACAAAGAACAGGTATGCAATATGGTCGTAAATATTTTTTACTGTACCAACATAAAAATAACAATTTCAATTATGACTAAAAACTTTTTACCTTATTATTTTTTTAATCCAAATCCTTTAACACAAAACACTGGCCACTGATAAAAAAACACAAATTCAAATTTAACGTTCCATGGAGGCGCGAACGTCGCGCTGGCAACCTCACCTCAACAGGTCGCGTCCCACACTGGCCAGCCCGCCCGATCGCGCTCGCGCCAAAAATATATCTCCAGAAGGACATTTCCCATGGACCGTAAGTATTGAAGAATGGCTTTTCTGGACAAAAATTATCACCTGTAATCATTGAAATATTTCTCACCTCGAAAATATTAACCTACAATCTACATAAAATTTTATTAATATATATGCAAATCACATAAGTTATGCTTTGTATTTTTTACCGGACTACGGTGAAGACAAAAGGAATGATGTATTTTTTTCCACCGTAGCGCCTAAACTACTGGTCTGGTTTTAATAAAAGAGGTGTCAATAGATTCTTAATGTTTGATGTTCCAGCCAGGATCTCTACGTTGAATATCTTGGGGATTCTTCTTATAAGTTACATGGAGATACAAATGATACAAATGTGTAAAATATTTAAAACATGACCTGCATCTGTACTTCCAAGCTGGACAATTGCGCGGACCATGGGCTGTGTTGCACTTCATACATTTTGCTCTGGATCCAGGTGTGGCTGATCTCGGTTGACCTTGGCGCGACGGAGACCTTGATTTTCTTCTTTTCTGATATGAAGTGGCCCGACGACTTCTGTGTATCTTGTATACTGTGGCTTCTTCTTCTTTCTTGTCTGTTGAATTCATTGATTCCTCGCTTTTTTGTGCCATGGTGAGGGTTCTACACAAAAGTTTGGCTTTTTCTAGGGTCAAATCTTGCTCTAGTAGGAGTTTCTGACGAAATTGCGAGAAGTTTGTGGCCATATTCGCAATAAGGATGTCCCTTACTAGGGAATCGCGGAGCGAACCAAACTCACAGGCATGACTTGCATTTTCCAATTCCATAAGAAAGTTGTCCAGAGACTCGTTCATGCGTTGTTTCAACGTAAAAAATTTGTGTCTCGCTACCGTCAGATTCTTCTTGGGTTCAAAATACTCGACGAATTTTGTCTTGACCTCTTGAAATGTAGCTTTGTCTAGGTCCAAATTGAAGGAATTGTAGATATTTAGACCTTTTTCCCCCATGGAATGTAGCATTAACGCTATTTTTCTTCTGTCTTCAGTTTTCTCTGTACCCGATGCCAGTAAATATATTTCGAATGATTGCGCCCATTTCTTGAAATTCTCAGCATTATTGTTGATAATTTCGGTAGATATTTCAAGTTTTTGTACACCGTTTCCAGCCATTGTGAGGTCTTCACTTTTCTTTTTTACCACCGTTTCTTTTCGAAAAACGCCACACCCGCAGAAGTTGTTGTTGAAGTACCCACTCTTCGGTTAATATTTTGTTTTTCTTTTTTATTATATTTTAGCTTCAGCTTCTGATTCTGACACCATGTTTGATGTTCCAGCCAGGATCTCTACGTTGAATATCTTGGGGATTCTTATAAGTTACATGGAGATACAAATGATACAAATCATAGCATCACAATATGTTGATTTATTACTACACGTACAACAGATATAATTAATATATAACTCATATAACAGAGGAGCATACTAATACATGTCTATACTATACATAGCCTTTCGGCTAACAGAATAAACTATCACAGGCATCAAAGTGACAGTACAAAGTTTGGCGTTGACATAACACACTCTTAAATAATTGTCGTGTTATGTAACACTTAATACTTAATAGTCAAGGTAAAAGTAACATAGGCTTTAATTTGAATATTGATTTTCTTAAAATAGTTTGTAATGAATTTAGGATATATATATATATATATATATATATATATATATATATATATATATATATATATATATATATATATATATATATATATATATATATATATATATATATATATATATATATATATATATATATATATATTTCTGTTTATAATTCATCAAAATTTCAAATCGATTATAACATATGAGATATTAGTATCGATTTGAAATTTTGATGAATCTACAATATATTATGAACAAACGCCAAAGCTCAAACATTCTACAAAAGAGGCTTATGATTTCCAAACGGAAAATGGAAACTTCACAGATCTATCGCTCTCAATCAAAATTCTAAGCTTGGTATAATTTAGAATGTAAAAGGTACTTACTTCATGGTATCTGCTGTTAGCGAAATTTTGACACCTATTTTGCACATAATTATCTTCTTTATAATATATGTTACGGGTAATGCTAGAAGATAGAGTAAACCTAGGTTTATTTGGGTTTACCTAGGATTACCCAAGCTTTGTGGATAAAGTCCGAATATTTATTTATATTCGGCGTTTACCCGTATACAACTAAGTTTACCCAACACTGGTTGGGTAATGTTTGGTGTTGGTCGTAATAATAATGTTGATAGAGGAAGAGGAGATTTTCGGAACTCTATCTTCTAGTATTACCCGTAACATATATATAAAATGGAATACAATTCCGATGTTTTCACCGATTTGGCTTATTTTCAGTTTAGTTGAAGTTCAGCGAAGGTTTAAACGGTAAGAAATGTTGTAAAAGGTGGAGGTTATAGGGGAAGGCCGGGTAAAGTAAACACCCCGGGCTTTCTTTTTTTTCAGTTGATAATTGGTTAATTATTAATAGGATTTGTAAGAACAATTCATAAAGACTTATTTGTGACACTTGTTTTGTTTTTGTATCTTATTTCTTTTTTGCTAAAACGGTATTCACTTTGCCCGGCCTTCACGTGTATGATAAGTTTTAGATAGTCGTAGTTATTCATTATTTATTCCAGTTTATTGTTAAGACGTGTGTCGGAACAGCTAGTAAAAGTCTAGTAAAATAATTTATTTCCTTCCGAAAATTCATTCTCAAAAAAATGATCATTCCTCGCTCTATTAACATGATGTTATTTAAGGTTCGGTAAAATCAATTACGGATATTTGGGCATATCATCTATTGCTTATGTAAAGACAAAAAGCAGAAATAGTTTTGTTTGAGAGTTTGTGTTTTGCGGGGAGTCACCCATACATGAGATGATTTTTAACTTTGAGTGTGACAATTATTATTTTGCCTATCCGTAATTGATTTTCGGTGACATTAAATATAGAATTGAATTATCTGAGATACATTATTAGACGGGTCGCGCTAGGCGTTTTCGAGGTGGTAAGTGGAAAAAATTCTAAAGTCGCTGAATTTTTGTGTGTTGATAAAGTAGTCCCTGGGGAGCTTATCATTAAGTTTTGTGCCATTTCTGCCCACTGCGTTTTCAGCAATTCCATTATTTGTGGTTGATTTTTTTATATGGCTATAAAAGTGGCAATATTGATTTAAAGTTTAAAATATTAATGGTATCTTAACTGGGACAGCTTCCAGAGTATGGAGACTTAATTTGCGTCATTTTCGTCCAGTAAAAAATGACTTAGGGTCATTTTTTGAAAACAGTACCGGCAAAAATTCTAAAGTGTGATAAATGACTATTTTCTGTCTAAGACCACTAAAATAGGCCTAATTCCAACTTTTGTGCCAAATTAAGCGACTGCGATTCGAGAAATTAAGCTTTTTAGTTTCCCCAAGCTAAAAATGCTCCAAAAACACATAATCGTTAAATAAAGTTCACGTATTCAATATTATTAAGTCATCAAGAATCTATATTCTAAGTTTGTGCCTTTTTCATGGAGGGTTTAAATAATAAAATGCAAAAATAATATTATTATAATATGCCGTCGAAGTATTGTGGAATATTCGCACTACAACATGTACACATTACACATGTACGTAATGTGTGTGACAAAATGTCATTCGTTCAACTAAATTTCAAAATTTTTAATGTGTATATTTCGCATATATGCGAAATATACACATTAAAAATTTTGAAATTTAATTTTACAGCGATTACAAAATTTTAACTTGCTTTTGCCCGCAACTTTGTTTGCGAGTGACGAAGCTGAATGTTGTCACATGATTTTATACAATACATAAATGCACAATAAAATTTGATATCCAATAGGCTTCCACGTGAAACTTCGGTTATCTAACACCAAAAAAATTACAATTTCAAATACCTAATTTTAGTTTCTGAAATTAGTAGTTTAACCGAATAGTCTCTTCAGCTACATCATATTTTTTGTAAATATAGTATTATTTAATAAAAAAATAAAATAAATATTTCCACGCTTTAATTTTATACGTATCTTGCTATACATGTTTCTAATACTCGTGGTTAAGGACTTATTTATTACGTTATTAATTAAATGTAATAATTTATATAATTAAAAACATTTTACAAACCAACAAAATAATATTTATATATATTGTTATTCATCCCATTGTCAATTTTATATCGAGGAGCACGGTAGACTGCCGCCAAGTCGAGCCTAATGAAGCACCAGCGGACCGATCCAAAGTACCTACCGCTTTTCGATATTATGTTTATACTATGTTTAGCATTAATTTATAATAGTGTTAGTTTTTAAAAAATAATTGATTTATAATACCTAACGTTAGTCTTAATTTAATTTGTAATTTTATTATAATTTTTAATCAGTATTATAAAAAGCATTAATTTGTAAAACTGGAAATAAAAGGTTTTTTATTTTTTAATTTTTATTTATGTATTATTGCTTGTTAGTTTTATGTTAAAACTAGCTGATGCCCGCGGCTCCGCTCGCGTAAGTACAGTAAGTAGTATTAGAAGCTATTATTTTTATATTTAAGTTATTTTTTTTTGTACCTATAATGATTTAATAAAATATACTGAATAACTGACCTTTAAATTACATTAATTTTAAACTTTGCTTGCCTTTTTGGGAACACTCCTTGACTTTTTATTTTTTTTAAATCTCACATTACGCAGCCACGGAAAAATTAAACACAAATAATCGAATTGTTGAAAAGGCAATAGGCAGACATGGCACAAAAATTAATTATTAACTCCCCAGGGACTACTCTACTAACTACATATAGGTACAGTAAAATTTCAGCAACATTAGAATTTTTCCACTTCCTACTAAAAAACAGCTAGCGCGATCTGTCTAATGAGTCAAAATACATAGCTTGGCCGTTTTGTAACTTCATGAGATTTTGTATAAGGCACACCCTACACTAGCGTTTTTCGAGCGTCGTCGTCGTGTCAGCGTCTGCGTTGCGTCGACGCGACGTCGACGCCACGGTAACGCGATGTTATGGCTAGCTGCCTGCCGAACGCCCTGGGCTTAACGCCCCCACAGACGAGAGGCCGATCGTTTCAGTTAGAACTGACGTCAGTTCGGCCTGAACGGATTCGAGCACACACACGAAAAAAATCGCATCCGACCCAACTAACGTCAGTTCGGCCTGAACGGATTCGGGCCCACACACGGAAAAATCGCATCAGTCCATTCTGGTTTGCCGCGCGCTACGGTCGTGTTTATCAATTTTGTATTTAAAAACCGCGAAAACTCATACTACGCTTGTACACGATACACACCCGCATGGCCGCGGCTCGGGCGAGAACTGAATCGATTTGTCTACACATGGTCCGTTCAGGCCAGATTTAATGTTGCCAACTTAGTTATTTTACAAAGTTTTACTACTAAATTAAGTATTTTATTCCCTCCTTAGTAGGAATTTACTTGTTACTGGTGTTTTAGAAGGAAAGAGCCAGACAGTAATCATATGCAAAATGGCCTAGGTTAAGCACAAAAAAAAAATGTCATCTTATCATAATAATTCGACCGTAATTTTCTTAAAACTACCCATTTAATTACTATATATGTAATATTACCTAGTATATTTAAATTTAATGGTAAAATTTATAGTAAAATTCAATGGATGAAAAAAATGGAATACAACAAAACCTAAAATGCAGTGGTTTTTGGGCGGCTTCAGGAATTCCTAAGTAGCTTCTTTAGTAGTTTTTAGTAGAAATCGATACAAGTTTAGTAGTTTCACAAAAGCAGAGCTGGCAACACTGGAACAAACCGCTTCAGTCCATACGGCCGACTGATGCGATCTCGAAATTGCACACAGACGATACGATTTTGCATCCGTTCAGGCCGAACTGAAAGCAGACCGGACCATGTATGGGGCCCCTTACGCGGCGCCAGCAGTGCGTTCAGTAGCCCAAGCAGGAACATTTTGCGGTATCGTTACGTGTACGTAAACGTGAAATATGAGAAATTTTGTATGAAAATTTTAGTTACTTTTACATCCGCTAGAGAGCGCTTTCATGGTTTTCATACAATATTTCACGCTTACACGTAACGATACCGCAAATGTTTCTGCTTGGGGTACAGTAGCTGGCTGGCATCGGCGTCAATGCTGTGCGGAGTCGCGTCGCCGCAGTGTCGACGCTGTGCGGACGCTGGCACAACTACCACGCTCGAATATTGCTAGTGTTATAACAGAAAAGCAATGAACAGTGACTAAAATATTTTTTATGTTAAGCCTTATCTACTTTACGAGTTTGTAAATTCAAGCTTCTCTATAAAGCTAGAGAACGTAGAGTGGAGTCAGTAGGTTCCAGACGAGATCTGAAGACATTTTGTTATTGGCGAGTCATAATATTATGGTCTCATCTTGGCATCATTGCACATGAAATTATTAATTTAAAATTGAAATTATAAATTTCACATTAATTAGAACATTATTACTTGTCAAGTTGTCACTTAAATTGTCATTTCATTTTGTCATACGAAACTTGGGCCCCTCCCCGCGTGGCGGGAGGCCCGCACCCCGTATTCGCCATAGGTACATGATAAAAGTTGGTTTTTTACATTCTAATAAAAAATCCCGCAGATAAACATGGTTAAACTTATGGAAAGTGTTTTGTAACACCATAATCATCATAGAGACATGAACTCTACTAACTAAAAGTTTCATTAGTAGTTTTTATAGCGAGTTTGAGGAAAAAAAATGGAATATCTTTATACGAAATTGCCGAATGTGGCACAACTTTCTTACAGACTCAGATATTAACACTTTGAACAGATTTTTAAGATTTGTCAGACATAAGAATGGTTGTGGACCTGGTGGGACCATGTTTTATATAGTAGCCGAATACCAGGAAACCCCTGGTTCGATACGACTCAAAATGCATATGTGCATCGGTTACTCTTTCCTTGATATCGTGAAAGTAACATTTTTAGCTATAATTTACTTTTCGGCCAATATCGATGAAAGACACAAATACCTAAATTGCTACAAACGCAGCCATATAAAATGGCACAAAATCTAATTTTAGGCTTAGAAGAAGGTCCGGAAACTATATGCAAAAAATAAAAGACTTTAGAATTTTTGCACCCTCAAAACTTATCCAGACCCGTCTATTATGTATTATTAACAGTAATACTTACTGTTAATAATACATCATGTATTTAAATTTTATCAGAATATAGATTGCTAATATAAATGAAAATGCAGCAGACCGTGCTCTTCAAATGTATCGTGCATTGACAACGGTCGTAAATGAATATTGCTGTAGTGTATATTGAAATTAATAGTATTGAATATTATATGGAATCTCTATATTCAAAATATACATAGAGAAACAAAACATCGTATGTACCACCGACAAAGTTCCCGCTCAACCAGTCTCTAAACATTTACCTTTGCACTAGGACGCCTCAAAATATTTAAACGCAAAGGAAGTAACCGCAACGACTGCAGACAAGGTTGAACTACGTATTAACACGTGAGTATGTTTGCGAGCCTATTATTCAACGGCGCTGTTGAGCGATTTTCATCTTATGCCTGGTCGAGCGGGAACTTGTTCGGTAGTACCTACCTACCTACTTTAATTGTAAAATATTATATAATTGTAATTGATAATAATAATATCTATGGACGCTCCATACCACGTCAATCTGGCCCCGTGCTAAGTACCCGAAGAACTTGTGTTACAGGTACGAGAAAACGGGAAGTACACATATTTAATACACATCCATGACCCAGGAACACAGAAAAACTTTTTTCGGCGGGAATCGACCCGCGACCGGCTTGAGCACCAACGCGCTAAATCACTGAGCCACAGAGGTCGTCAAATTGAAATATCATAATAAATTATGATATTTCAATTTCATACAGTTATTTCTCACTAATGCGTTTGGATCATTTGCCTCTTTTAGTCACAAAGATAGTATGTTTTAATTTTAATATAAACCGATGTGCTCTTACGATCTACTCTTATTATTTGACGATTAACAGCCCGTTTCACTAACCTATACAACAACAACTATTTGTTAAAAAGTCGGCATTCAATCATTTGTCGGTTTTTTGCGATACAACTTTGATGTTTTTAAGAAATAGTCATTGAAACGGGCCGTGAGTAGTCAATAAAATTGAATTTACTACCTATGCTGACACTGGGAATAAATTGAATAATTAATTAAGAAAGAGTAAACCAAAAAAAATATTAGTAACTCCCAATTATCAATCAGTAAGTAAGCTGATGATGATAAATCATAGCTAAGAACACTGTTATACAGCTTTCAAACAAAGAGTGCCGGCAGATTGCAGAAGTGCAAACATGAACATTAACGTTGTGCAACAATTTTGCACGAATTGTTTACAATTTACAAGGGAACAATTTTTCACGAATTATTAAGTACATAAAGAATTTAACACTTCAGAACTATTACAATTATTTTACATTAAAAAGTTTATCTCTCAGAAAAATCAATTTCTATCCATAGCAGGTATACATTTTCGCCGCGCGTATTTCGTATGAATCACGTGACAAAGATTTTCAGTGCTAGTTGTGCTAGTTGTTCTTACAATATTATTTCAGAAACAGATCTGGTTTCAAACAAACACAAAAGAATATGAAACAAGTCGAGAACATGCCAAACTTACTTACAAGTTCCACCTTTCAACCCTTTCAACTGAATACATAAACTTTAAGCCCCTTCTATTTATTTCTAAATTCTAATACACTGCTAACAGTGACTTTTATAAAGATTAAAAATTATTAATGTCGAAGTTCTAAACTGCGTATAAAATCTTTAGGTATTGCAGATTTACATAATTTTGTCCATAGTTTATATAGTTTATACGAAAGAATAGACAAAGTGACAGAATGACAAGGGAAATCTGTCACTTTGTCCATATTATCTGCCGGTTTTTTTTATCCTATCCATACTAATATTATAAATGCGAAAGTGTGTCTGTCTGTCTGTCTGTCTGTTACCTCTTCACGCCCAAACCGCTGAACCGATTTTGATGAAATTTGGTATAGGGATACTTTGAGACCCGAGAAAGGACATAGGATACTTTTTATCCCGGAAAAATGTACGTTCCGCCGCGATAAACGAATTTTGGCGCAACGGAGTTGCGGGCGTCATCTAGTACTATTATAAATGTCAAAGTTTGTGAGGATGGATGGATGTATGAATGGATGGATGGATATTTGTTACACTTTCATGCAAAAACCACTTTTTAGGGTTCCGTAATACTTAAGGAACCCTTATAGTTTCGCTCTGTCCGTCTGTCTGTCTGTCTGTCTGTCCGCGCCTCTAGCTCTAAATTGATGAAATTTGGTGCAATTATAGATTGTGTATAGATCACGGTTTCGGGATCATAAAAAAATAATAATTTTATATTTTAGGGGTGGCTCTCCATACATGTGAAGTGGGGATGAAAAATATTTTTTCACTCTACCCCATCATGTGGAGTATCGTAGAATAGGTCTTTTAAAATAAAGACAAGGTTTTATACGTTACTTTTTTATAAAGTTAACCATTTTCGAGTAATCGGCCTCCAAAGTAGCTTGTAAGTTGGTCCCCTAGTATTTTTAAACTATAGGAGATAGAAACTTGCAAATTTCCATGCTGATAGATCATGCTAAAAACTCTTTAGGAAAACTATTGTGAACCAAATCGGACAGTAACTTTTGGAGTAGGTAATTAAAAAAAAAACATATTACGCGTTTATAGTTACGGAACCCTCCTTAGACATGTCCTGACATGCTCTTGGTTAGGTTATTTTTAATATGAAAAAGGAATTATAAAGTTGCCATAGCCACTATAATAATTATGTAGAAGCCTTTATATTCTACACCCACGAGTCGAAGCTGAATCATGACATTTACTGTTATTTATGTTACAAATCATGTTAAAGGTTATGGTAATATTACCAAAATAATTTAAAACATTTGGTAGTCTATCAACCTAAATAAACCTTATACAAAAGTAGCCATATTTCGGTTTGCCATTTGTAAAAAAATATTTTAAATGTTTTCTTTTCTTAAATGTTTTCTTGCCATTTTAAACTGACCACAAAAAAGAAACAGATTATGAGTAGATGTAACGTGCGAATGTAATGTATGTTTTCGAAGATTTCACTTCTATCGCACACATTTTTTTCTTTCTTATCTCATTTCCCATAAAAATTAAACATATCATTTTTGACGATAATTTGTGATAGATTATGATTATGGTTTCAGGATGACAAGCAGAAAACTTAGTACTTGTTGCTTGTGAAAATACAAGTTTGTCGCGAGTGCAATAATCCATCTTCGCTGTTCAAAGGAGCAAGCGAGAAATGTTTTATTTCACACTTTGTACTTATATTTTATGATTCATTTCCTTTGAGATTTAGACATCTTTAATTTTCTTCATATTTATAACGTAGACCTTAAAAAATATTAACACCTTACTATTTTTTGCTATATTATAATATTTATCGACGATCGTCGAGGCGACAAGATGCGGGGAGTATATTATCAGCTTTTAAAATTGTATGCACGTCAATTTGTATAGAAAACTTGCACAGAAACTGAAACCTCGTCGGCGTAGTGACGCGTGACATCGACGTAAACATTTAAATTAAAAACTAGATTTTGCCCACGGCTCCACCCGCGTAAGTACAGTATCCCACGGTAACACTGTACTTTTTTGAGACCATACCAAATTTCATAAAATCTATTCAGTAGTTTTACATCTATGTTTTACATCCATCCTCACAAAGTTTCACATTTATAATAGAAGTAGGATCTGCCGTTCGGCGTTCCGCGCAGATGTTAGTACCTATTGAATTCTTAACTTAGCGTATTCGTCGGCGACGATATCAAAATATGTAACTAACTTACTATCTTACTCTATGAGTAACAAAGTATATTATGCATTTTAACATTTAAATAACATTTTTATATAATACTAGCTGTCCCGGCAAACTTCGTAGCGCCTTACCTTAACCTTCTTTGGCTCATAGACAGCAACTTTGCTAAAGATCATCACATGATCAAATTCATAGCTTACGATTATTTATAGGACATACAGACAAACATTCATTTTTATATAATAGACTAGCTGACCCCGACAAACGTTGTTCTGTCTTAAATATGAACTGGAATGAATAAATGACTACACCTATTCCTACCCCAACACCAACTCATACATATACTTCTACACCTACTCCTACACCTATAGCTGATCCTACACATACTCCTATACCTTCTCCTACCCATTAATATAAAAAATTAAAAAAGGTCTAAAAACCTTATCTGGCTCATGCACAACAACTTTGCTAAAGATCATCACAATAAAATGCATAGTTTACGATTCTATAAAGGACATATGGACAGACATTCATTTTATATATTAGAAGATAATTATTATAAAGAGTATAGTCAGATATTTAAATATGTACCTTCCAGTAGTTTCTTAGGCCTTGTCATAGTCCTTAGGCTTCGCATTCCCTTGTAGATTAAATATTTTAGGAATACTTCCTTAGTACTGAGCTTCTTGACACTTTCTTTATTACATTATCATTAAATATTTGTCAATGATAATAGTAGCAGCAAAAACTTTCCGTATACTTTTACGAGAATTGTGCGAACGAAGGAGTATAATATTTGGTACTAGTACATTAGCTATTTTGTATCAACAGCCTCCGTGGTCTAGTGGTTAGAGCATTGGCTCTCGACTCCGGAGGTCGTGGGTTCGATTCCCGCATTGGAACAACAAAAAATGTTGTTTCCAAGTTTGGTTAGGACAATGCAGGCTGATCACCTGATTGTCTGACAAGAAAGATGATCCATGCGTCGGATGGGCATGTAAAAAAGTCGGACCTGCGCCTCATCTCTCGTCAGTCGTGTCGGTTATCCGTCCCACTGGATTACGAGAGTAAAGGAAGAGAGAGTGCTCTTGTGTACTGCGCACACACTTGGGCACTATAAAATTACTCCTGCGTAACTGGCCTGGTTTCAATGGAACCGGCCACCGTCACCGAGATCGGTGGGGAGTCATTATTATTATTATTATTATTTTGTGTCCTTTCACAACTCCCTAGGAAATGTCAGTGAAGCGTCTACCACTATACTGAACCGGTCTTGACTCATTGACTTCACTGACGATTTATTTGGACTCTGACTAAACTTTAGACTTGACGACTTTAAACTTATATACAAAAATTATATTCTGCCGCCTTTCTAACTTGACACTGGCAATGGTTTTAAGCGGTATCATCATAAAAATAAAAATTAAACTTCAGCAAGCATTGGATAATTCGGCCGTACCTCTTAAAAGTATAATGATAGCAAACGCAACACAATCGTAATAAGAATAAAGTTAACAGACATGGTTAAGTTTAAGGCTATGATAAGAATAATAACAGCAATACTGATGATGATGATCATGTTTATGATACATAAGAAAATTCATTTCCAAACAGATTAAGACGAGCTTACGATGATAATTAAAAATGGAAGCCGGAGTAATATTTTATCGGCCGTTTCCCCTCTTTATCGCTTTTTCGTAATAAACATTCGTTTCATTAACACAGATACACAACTTTTATCAAAGAGAAAGGTTTCCGAAGCCAGTGTACGTGATATTTAGGTTTGCGCCCATTATTTTATAATTCTAGAAGTTTTTCGCCTAATACTCGTAATTGGACCATAATTGATATGTAATTTTTAAATTTTAAGTTTCAACTTTATTAGTATTCTTTTGCCGCTTACAATACGCAATAAAAAAAATCGAATGGTGTCTATGGAATGATATAGAATGATTGAGAATTGTGTCTAACCAATACCTACTGTGTAGACAAACGCATGGTAGTGTGTGAAACTTCATTTTTATTTATTTATTTATTTCTAAGCATTATTTCAAAAATATTAGTTTTCTGAACATCTTTCTCCACATTAACTTTAGCTGTGTCACATTTAATACTCCTTCGTTTGCATAAATTTCGTAAAAAGGGGGTTAGAAGGTTTCGCTTTATGTATTAATCTATATCTATATATAAAACTGTGGTGTGTGTCCCAATATTACACTTTGCACTCTTAAAGTGTGATAACTCACTATCACACATAGTATTTGTATGTCGCAATAGGTACAAGCCACAAAACTCTCATCGTGCACTACGGTGGTTGCAAGTTGATACCTATAAGGGTGTAGAAGATAAGGAGGTTGAAACATGTGATTTCTAGAAATGTGTGATTATCATTAATCTAAAATAATTTGGATTGTTCTTGAAAATTTTAGAATGATCTAGAATAATTTAGAATGTTTTAGAAAGCTATAAAATTGATAACCACGGTTCTGAACGATCTCAAGAATGTTCTAGAAACTAGATTGCTTCAGATTGTATGCCAAGTAAGTAGCGATAACTTAATAACATTAACAAATAACTATGCAATTAGAGATGACCCAGCGAAGCGGGTATTCACAGCTATGATTTATCAATCCATCGTTTTATTTTTTAACTATCGTACTAAAAACAAAGATCATTTATCAACCAAGCAAGCTAGAATAATTCGACAAAGTACGTTTAGTTCAAGGAGAATCCTGAAAGAGATTTAATTATAGCTTTAGAGGCATTATATAGAGACACCGTAGAGGAGAACGTAGATCCCCTACGGCGTAGACCACAAAGTATGAGTAAGACACGCGCAGGAAGGGTTCCATACAAAACGGCATAAAATCACGTTTGTTGTATATACCCTTTTAATATTTATTTTATTATGTTCTTTATTATTTGTAATTATAGCGGCAACTGAAATAGATCATCAATGAAATTTTCAACTGTCTATCACGATTCATGAGACACAGCCTAGTGACAGACGGACGGACAGACGGGCGAATAGCGGAGTCTTAGTACTGGGGCCCCATTTTTTAGGTACGGACTAACAAACATACCTACTTGTCTTCGAGGTAAGGTAGGACATTTATAAATATGAATAATGTTTGATACATTATTATCTACTCTCAGAAATAGTATATCATTGGTTTTCATTTAATTGAAATAAACAGATCAAAGGATTTACAGGAATTCCGAATACTCGGTTTAAATTATTCTAAATATAGAACGTATCTAATAATTAATTTTAGTTAGTTCTCGTTTTACGGCAGGAATATTCTCGAACATAACTTGCATGATCTGGTAAATTGCTTTTACCACTGATTGGGATTTCATAAAATATTTTTATGGTAACCAGACACGATAAAACATTTTTTTTTGGTCGTACTTACTTGATATTACTATATCACTATATTTTGTCGTTTAGAACTAGAAAATAAGAAAATAAATGATCAGAAGCCCAATTTATGTTACAACTTTGCCTGCAGCTATGCCGCTTAAATGCAGTATCCTACGGGAACCATACATTTAAAAAGTAGCAGAACAGAGACAATTCTCTCCCCTCTACTCTCTATGCTTCTATTTTTTACCGAGAAAATTCTTTTAAGCATCCCACAGAGGTTTGGAGTCCTACTCTCGAGCCTAAGAGACAATGTTGCTGGTGGGCCACGGGATCGCTTGAGCCTGCACCGCGACTCTGCCATCGAGCACCTGCTACCGCAGGCCATTTCTGGATGGGTATATTTATGGCCCCTCAGTTCGAACAGAAGCGGGGGGTATATAACTTATATTTCGGGAGTCGATGTTTTTCATAAATCATCTGTCATTTCCATAAAAAACCATATCTAAAACAAACCTACAAACTCTACAACTCAAATCCAGGATCTTGAACATGAAAAATTGGTGAAGCATATCGGGGCTCGCATGGGCTATTCCTCTCTGATGCGTAAGAAGAACATTATGCGTCGTGACCGACTCAGAAACCTCTTACTTTATTCAACTTTTTATCTTCTTTTCCAATTCGGTACGCTAGCGTTAATTCAAACAATTTTTCTCAAACGTAAAACTCCGAACTTTATTTACACCGATTGGCAGGTGTGAAGGCTAATCGGGGAAAATAAAAATCTTCGGCAATTTTCCTGACTTTCTGACGTTACGTGACAAGATTAAGATCAAAAACCTTTTTGGGAAAAAAGTGTTCTAATGAAAACCGAACCGCCATGGCTTCACCCAAGCTTCACCCACTTCGGCCTGATTCTGTGAACTTGATTGATCACCCAACCTCACCCACACGCATTTATTTATCGATTACAGTTGAATTCAATTTGGGTTTAAAACTTCCAGAAACGCCTTGACTTAGTCATATTATATACTCTGTTCAGCGTCAATTTGTAATTACAACATTCATTTTTGTAAACAAGATTATATTCTACGAAATTAATGTATATTTGTATTATTTTTTATTGCACGCTAAATAAGTTATATTTAAATTATATATAAATGTAGTGCGCATTATAGTAAGTATAATATGTATTTTTATTTATACAAATAGATTAGAAAATCTGATCAGAATATTATAATTGTATAAATTCTTGCTTTGTTCTTTTAAGATTACATTGTTGAACTAAATTATCATTTAACGGACTGATTATATTATTAAAATTATCCAGCATTATGAGTGTTTTCCATTTAAATGTTGATTTTTTTTTACTCAACATTATAGGTGATATCTGCAACTACAAGAAAGTTATGACTCAAGCCCTCTACACACCACACCTAACGTTTTAACGTAGCGATTTGATGGTGTAAGCAGATGCAAATCACTACCATTTGCCATACACGACATCGATAAAACTTCATAATTCAGCATATACGACCCGTTTCAATAACCTGTCCACCAATAACTATTTGTTAAATACGTCGTCGTTCAATCATTTACCGGTTTTTTGCAATACAAAGACGTTTTTAACAAATATAGATAGTTACTGGTGGAATAAGGTCCATTTCAATAGGTATAATAGAAACAGGCCGTAAATCGTTACGATAAAACGTAAGGTGTGTAGTAACTAGTAAGTATTAATGACTTATCTGTATATCTAAGGGTAAATTCACACTGAAACGAACCGATACGTGACATAGCGCTGCATTTTGAAGAGAGCTATCTATTCGAAATTAGACTTTATTCTTTACAGAAGAAGATCCACGTTTCGTTGTAGAGTTCGATTGTCAGGTTGCAGCGCACTGCACAGCGCATATGCAGTGTAGGACTGATCCCATATGAAGCGTGTATCTTTCTCTGTAGTGAATATAGTTCAATTTTGAATATCTATCTTAAAAATGCAACGCCACGTTGTATCGCGTATCGTCGAGGTATAAACTGCCCCTAATGATGCAAATTTAGATTTTATTAAAATCGGTAACTCCTACATTTTCCCCTATTACATAAAGGTAACATTTCGCCTACGCTCCTTTGAAAAATTCACCCTGTACAGGTAAAAGAATTATAGGAGGTGTTTAACATTTTTTGGCTTTGTTGTTATAAGCTTATCGTCGAAATTACCTGTCCGTTTGAAACATTCATCTTACGTATTTGAGGCCCAAATACGTAAATTACATATTCGTATTTTGTTTTTCTCCATCGGTTAACATATCGAAAATAATGTTTATTGTGAGTACGGGCTTATTGTTTGAGAGCGTCAATGTTTAAGCCGGAGGCTGCGGGTACGAGTTTCGCTGAAGGTACAAAAAGATTTCTGAGTTCCTGGGTCATAGATCTGTATTAATTAAGTAATCATTATACAAAAGATGTGTGGCACTCGGGGATTGCCGCGGTAAAGCTATTGCATAATAACACATAGCTCACGTTACACTAGACGGAAAGCGATTCAGTACCAGCGGCTCGATTGTAACCTAATTAATCAGACCCCCACCTCAGCTCAGCGGTATTAGGTTTTTTCTTTACGGAATTTCTTGATTCGGTCGCCGCGCTCAAAGCTCGCGATAAAAGCTATGCAATAGCTTAATTTATTTTTTTTAATTAAAAGTATTAAATATACTAATTAAAAATATGGCAAGTTGAATAATTGAATTGAATAAATTGAATTGTCTGGTCTCCGTAACACAAGTTCTTCGGATACTTATCACGGGGCCAGACTGACGTGGTGTGAAGCGTCACAATCAGCATCATAGGCTAATTAACATGACGCTTCACACACTACTATTTGTAAGAGTAAATAATATAATATATCATATTGATAACGTGACACAAATAGGGCTTTTAAATGAAAACACAAATTATAATTTCACTTTAATTTTATATAACGCGTACGCAACTTGTTCAGTTTAAAAACATTTCGAGCAAAGCGAACAAAAACCCTCAGGCCTTTTATATTTTAATACTATAATTGGGTATTATGCACGTATAACTTTTGGAATATTTGTAAATATTAAAATAAATTTGGACTATAGTATTTTCATAACGTCCTTTATTCCTAATAACGTCTTCGTTCTTCGTATTTATGAAAGAGAATGCATGATAATTTAATCCAGGGTTAACCTGACTCAGATACGCATAAGGTTAGTGAATAAAATTTATTTTGTTAAAGAAATTAATCAAATCTTTCTCGCAAATCTTTCGGAACAAGTGGATTGGTCGTATAAATACCACGACTGCAAAGAAAAACGGCCTGAAATAACGTTTGCGAGTGAGGGTATGTGAACTATCTGAGGCCAAGCGACTTTATTGACCATTAACGCATTCAGGAACGCATCTCTTACGGTCATCAGATCTGTCTGCTCGTTCGTCACTATACTCCATAGATGTTTTAAATGAAATATCCCTTGTGTATTGATCCTTGTCTTAAGACAGAACCTACTCCCTTCGCCAGCGGCGGAAATTACGAACAAACGATATAATCTGCGCGTTGCGTGCTCCAACCACCATTAGGTGCCGCGCCGCCCGTTGACCCCAGCTATCACTCGATAAGAAAGAATTGTGACTAAACAAATGCTTATCAACGACTTACTATCACGGACGAATAATAATCGATTTAATCCTGATAATCAAGCATTTTAAGGGCAGAGTTAAGTAAGTTTTTTTGGGTAGAAATTCAAAACCTTACTGAAATAACTCTACTGATTATTAAGGGGCAAATAGCCCCTAAAGCTTAAAAATCGCTCAGTTTGAGTCGGAACTACTCCGAAAAATGGGAATAAAAAAATTCAAAAAAATATACATTTCACACTTCAATCCTTCATCTTTAATATCATCGTTATTTTTTTTAATAAGACGAAGATTAATATTAAATAAATTAAAATTAAAAAGCCCTGTTTTCAGATTTCTTTTTCTATCTACTTACTACCTACTACGGCTATAAAGATGGTTCTTTTACGAAAATGTGAAGAATATATTTATCTAACATTTCATCGTTGGATTTTTCGAAATACCGTTTTGTTTTCAAAATATACGTAAATAACTATTATTTTGTGAAAATATTTGTAAGCGGTGCGTGCGCGGGCGCGCGGGACAGTGAGCCGCTGACTTTCGTACGAGGAGGTTGTGTCACTCTCCGCGGTGCCGCTATTTCGCAATCGTTTATTTTACTCTTGAAATAATAGGGAACAACATGCCGTAAAAAATAAATTATGAAAACCTTAGCGAGCACTCTGCCTGCGATAGAATGAAAATGTTCGATCGTTGAATGTACTTTTTTGTTCCTTCAACTTCTTACTTGAAATTTTAATAATATATTAATATAATATTATATAGTATATATTATAGTATAATATTTTATTATATAATATGTACTTGTAAATTTCACAGAAAGTGTATAGTTCTATTTCTATGACGACCTCTGTGGCTCAGTTGGTTGAGCGTGTCGTTGCTCAAGCCGGGGGTCGCGGGTTCAAATCCCGCCGACGGAACAAATAGTTTTCTGTGTTCCTGGGTCATGGATGTGTATTAAATATATGTATAATATAATAAAAATCTTAATTATGTGTATAGTATAAAAGTATTAAATATACTTCCGTTATCTGGTACCCGTAACACAAGTTCTTCGAGAACTTACCACGGGATCAGATTGACGTGGTGTGAAGCGTCCATAGATATATCATATTATTTCTGTTTTAATTGTCTATTTAGTATATCAACGTTTTGAAGTATATAGTATATGAGGTAAAAATGCCTAAGCGACATTTATTTATTTATTTAACACACATACAACTACCATTACAGACAAAATCCATTTCGATAGGAGAGCAAATTCATATTTTATATAATACATATTATGATATTTCCAGTTTAAATAATAATAATTGATAAAAAATAATAATTAAAGAAAATATAATAATTAAAGAAAGACACATACGACGCATAAATTTAGTAAACTTTATAGAAGAGTGATTTGACGTTAAAATTTTTAGAAAAAAAAACATTAAAAATTACAAAATAGTCGGATTTAGATGGTTTTAACATACATCTATATATCTATATATCAATAAGATACAACGTGTATCTTATTTTTATAGCAATTTTTGATATTAAAACGAGTCATATAGCTTTCGAATTACAGGCAGTTTATGTCGCTTAGGTAAAAAAGTCCTAATACGAAAAATAGGTAAAATTATCTAAGCTATCAACGAAAGTTATGTAATAGCAAGTAAAATTGCCTACATTTTATTTTAAAGGTTTTCAGCAACATGTAAAAATAGATAAGCTATAGATACATTTTCTGTAATAACAGGTAAAAATAACTAATTCCAAACACTTTAAAAAAATTATAGGAGTATTATATCTAAATGGCCTAAGAGTTTATAAAATAAAACAAGATAAGTTACATAAATGTTGCTTACATTAAGAATTTTCTACGGCTAAAGTTATCTTAGTAAATTTATTATTCAATGACATTGTAAATTTTTGCTCCTAACTGACAATATTGTTACGTGTTAGGTACGACGGATTTGGAGAAAAACCTGATGACTCCTTTTTGAAGACTTTATTCACTAGCACTTAGTCCAACATTAAGCACTAGGTCCAAACACTAAACACTAAGTCCAAACACTAAGCACTAACGGTGTCCTAAGTCGTAGCCAAGTCGTGGGTATCATCACATCACTAGTATTTACATCGATATCGCTACATATTCACTGTTCAACTCGAACTCCCGATCACTAATTTTCGCTGGTATCGCCCGTATCGCTTCGGATGAAGCTCAAAGTGAACTCCTGATCACTAGTTTTCGCTTGTATCGCCCGTATCGCTTCGGATGAAGCTCAAACTGAACTCGACTCGCTCGCATTCTTCCGACGTATTTATACCGGTCGATACGAGTCCCAGACGACTCCAGAAGGTTCCCGAGTCGCATGACCGTGTTAGATTTATTCTGGAACGTTTGCACAGTAGCGCCATCTAGTACTGAGTAGGGGGCCCCACGCTGTCCCTGTTCACACCAAGTGGTGTCATTGGTTGACGCTAGATGGCGCTTTTGTGTGTTCGTAACAATATTCTCCTTCTTCTTGTTTATAAAAATTAATTGCAGTTCCCTTGTCTGACTAAAACGAGCTAAAACGTTAGCTAATTTTGATCTTGAAATAATAAAAAATATAGAAGTAAAAACTCAAGGCCTAGGATTTCAGCCCATTGCTTTATACTTAAGCTGCGGCCCCATTCCTTGAGTTCTCTCTTGGTAGTGCTGGGAGATATTCCACATACCGATTCTGGGCATGACACCGTGACACAATTGGCCCAAAGCCTACCCAGCTCATCCGCGGTTTTGTTGCCGGAGATATTGCCGTTGCCTAGAACCCATACCAGACTGATGCTGTTATCTCGTCCTAGCATGTTTAGCGTTTGAACACAAGCCATAACTAATTTAGATAAAAGAAGAAGGGGCAAAAAGTCCCCATCCTTGTAGCACTATAAGACATATATCAAATGAAAGGGCTTAAAAAAAGTGTCATTGTTTTGTATGACGAAAATCCTCTAAACCATGGGAGAAAAAAGTAAATGAGGGTTAAAAAAGTTTAAAAAAATCATTCTATATTATTGCACCGTTTCATAGTGTTGCTACTATGGAAAAATTTTTGGAAAGTAATGGTATACACTCAACTTTAGAAAAGTGTTATATTTTGATAAACTGCCTCATATTTTGATGAAATGTATGGAATGATTATAAAATACTAAAAATAAGCTCTTTCCTCAATTTTTTCGCACATACCTAATTACTTTCTGGAAATTGTTTCTTACTTGCAACGCTATCGAATGGTGCAATAATACAAAATGTATTTTTTTCCTAATTTGCGGATTCGAATCCTGGCCTGGAAAAGTAACATTAAAATACATATAACTAAATAGCAAAAATAATTTTAAAACGATTAGGTACAGAAAAAAAGTAAAAAAGATATAGTACATGGTGAATTATTCTTCTGGGCGTTGTAAGAGAAGTCAAAAAAAATTAGCAATATCAATTTAGCCCTACGGAATATCGAGGCCGACTTGATGAAAACTTAAACTGCATCATTTTTGATAACTCATTTTTCCTAGACAGGATTCGAACCCATAAATTATGAAAAAAAATACATCCTGTGTACTGCACCTTTAAATAGTATCGCAAGTAAGAAACAATTTCCATAATGTAAGTATGTGACAAAATTGAGGAAAGAGCTTATTTTAGCGTTTTATTATCATTCGTATGGAATGTATTTTTTAAAATATGGGACAATTTATCAAAATATAACACTTTTCTGAAGCTTGCTGTATACCATTACTTCCCGAAAATTGTTCCTTATTAGCAACACTATGAAATGGTGCAATAATACAGGATGATTTTTTAAACTTTTTTTTCACTTATAACTCTCATTAACTTTTTTCTCCCATGGTTTAGAGATTTTTCGTCATACAAAAAAATTACACGCTTTTTAAGTCCTTTGATATATGTCTTGTAGTGCTACAGTAGTGGGGACGGGATCCATACAAAAATGCCCCTTCTTCTTTCTGCTGCTGTCAGTGCCTTCAGCGCAGTGTGATTGTTCTGACAGACTGCGCTGAAAGCATTGACAGTAGCAGAAATATCATCTAAATTATCCTAATCTTCTCTATAAGATTAGGATGTTTTATGGACAAGGACAATCTGTAGGCTCTGTAGTGAACAACTCATCACAGCCTCAAACATGGTTGTAAATTGTCCTAAGCAAGTATATAGGCAAGCCTGTAGGTGGCATGCCCCCGTAGAAGGTCCGTCCACCCGGTTGTCTTTCCTGGATCCGTCCGTGTACCAGAATATGTCATTGGAGTGAACATTGATTCCTATCCTCTACTCTCCCTAGACGATAGGAAAACCTGGTGTTGCTTTGAGAAGCTATGCACCTTGATCATATCGTCTGATGGCATGGCCATGATAGGTGTCTTAAGAAGAGACTATTGTATCTGTCCATGAAGGGTGGAAGTCCATTTGGCTTCCTGGCCTTGAAAAACGCTACTACCGCCATATATTTGTCATTAAAAATGTACTGTGATAGCAGTTTTTGATGTAACAAAATTTATATTGTGATAATTTTTTATGAACATCAACTTGGCAAAATCGCTTTAAAATTTTATCATAGTAACATATTTTGTCGGCAGCGTTAATTCGTTAATCGTTGAAGTTAATTCTTAACCCCAGTTAACGTAATTTTTCCAAGGAATCCACGGAAAACTTTTTATTCTCTTATGGATTCGAACCCACGCCCTCTGGCTTGAGCACTAAAGCGCTAACCACTGAGCCACAGATATCTTCATCTAAACTGATTCAATTTAAGTCTCTATAACCCCTGAATTTATGAAGTTTTTTGGACCTTTATAGTTTTCGTTCAAAGTTTATTACATGGACTACCATCATGAATTTTTCACATTTTTAGAGCCAGCCGTTTGGCTTTTAGAGGGGGGACGCCGTATTTTAACAAGAAATGCGCTTAAAAGTGGAATATCGCGCAAACGGATACGTACGTACATCAAAATATAATCTCAGAAACCTCTCAATGTTCTTATAATGTCTATGTACCTAATTATATCTCCCCTTTTCGTGTAGGTGTAACCAAAAATTATCTTCATTTATTTTAGCACTATGTCGACGTGATTAATAAACTTATCCATTCAAAGTTTCATATTTCAAGCACCACCGTTTGGATGGACAGACGGACGGGCGGACGGTCGGCCGAACGGAAGGACATGACGAAACTATAAGGATTCCGAGACATGAACTACGGAACCTTAAAAAAGGAATAATAATGAAACCACACTGATTTCAGTGACTGTTGCCAATTTAGGAGCCAGCTATAGGAGCTATTTTATTATGTCCAAGTATGTGCGCAAAGTTTACTCCCATAACCTAGTATATTGATATTTTCTACTACCGGCAGGACTAACTAGCGAAACATTAGGCGCATAAATATAGTAATATATTTAGCAATGTTTGCGTTCATTAAGGTTCCCACACACTGTAAATTTAATACTTTTAGTTACATTTTATCTAACCGACGACAAAAAAAATATCTAACCGACATACTTAAAAACAAAAGTTTTCAAGTAAAAATATCTACATAGCACGAATAGTTATTGTGTCAAATATGTAAAACTATCTTTACCCCAATATTGTTTTATTTCACTATGGGTAAAATTCTACAAGTTGCACTTTCGTAAAATAATGGTATCAAATTAAATGCACTGTAAGGACAATTCACAAATAATTTGTGTGGAGAAAATGTACAAAGTGTTCACGAAAAGAATTTTTTAAACAAGTAAAAATATGTTTGTGCAAACAAAAGAAAAGTAAAAACATGAAAAATAGACTAAGTAGATTTTTAAAATTCTTCAAAATATCCAAATGAATTTTTTTATAAATAGCTTTTTGCTGTCGCTTAGTGAACATAACATTCATGATTTTGTATAAATTTCACTATATCTAAGCGACAAAAAAATCGTCGTAGGAAGACGACGATTAGACCAATCGACGCAGAAAAAAAAATACAAACTCATTGATATAACTCATTTTCGGTATTTTTGTCGCTTAGGAAAGCGAAAAAACACCTAGTGGATATTTTAGTGATTCTGCCAATAGCACTAAGTATTGCATTTTGGTGGGCGTAGAGGTGGAAAATGAAATCAAAAGTGATGGGTTGGAAGCCGCATTGCCTACCAAATAATTTCTAGATTTCGGGAATAACCTCGACCGGCTTCTACAGAAGAAGGAGAAGCGGCTTATACATTCTACGTTTTTTCTTTGCTCATAGACCAGAAATAAATTAATATTTTCAAGTTGCATTTAAATCAATCCTAAAGTCGTATAAAAGGGCCGTTCCTCAGTTTATAATTTGAGTAGCGGCCGCGCGCGGAGATCGCGAGCGCTGCGGGGTGTATGTGGGTGGCGCGGCGGGAAGTGTTAGGCCACGCCCGAATCTGTGACGTCATCTACGTATATTTTCGCCTTAAATAATAGGTTGGGGAAAAAGTCTTTTCGCATTATAGTATGTATGAACTTGTCATAAAATATCTTGGGCTATACCAATTGTATCTGGCTGATTTTGGTATCATTAAAAAGTTTTAATTTTACAGAAGACAATTCCAAATTCAAATTAGGTAAATTTGAGATTTTCATTTGTTTTTCCTATTGTTAAAATGAGTAATTCTTATGAAGAATTTCGATACATTTTAAAATTTTATTACAAAAAAGGTAAAAATGCAACACAAGCCGCGAAAAAAATTTGTGATGTTTATGGACCTAATGCAGTATCTGTGAGAGTAGCGCAAATTTGGTTTAAGCGTTTTCAATCCGGAAATTTTGATATCAAAGATGCACGTCGCTCTGGTCGCCCTGTTACGGACAAAACTGTTGCCATTTTTGAAAAAGTGGAGCAAGATCGGCATATTAGTAGTTACGATGTAGCTGAAGAACTGGGGATTGACCACAAAACGGTTTTGGCGCATTTGAAAAAAGCTGGGTACACAAAAAAGCTCGATATTTGGGTGCCTCATGAGCTCACTGAAAGAAACCTAATGAACCGTGTACTCATTTGTGATTCTTTATTACGACGTAATGAAACCGAACCATTTTTGAAGAAGCTGATAACTGGTGATGAAAAGTGGATCACGTACGACAAGAACGTGCGAAAAAGATCGTGGTCAAAGGCCGGTCAGGCTTCACAGACTGTGGCGAAACCCGGGTTAACTCGCAACAAGGTGATGCTGTGTGTGTGGTGGGATTGGAAGGGCATTATTCATTATGAGCTGTTACCGCCAGGCAGGACCATCAATTCTGAACTGTACTGCGAACAACTGATGAGATTAAAGCAAGAAGTTGAGAGAAAGCGGCCGGAATTAATCAACAGAAGGGGTGTGGTTTTTCACCATGATAACGCTAGACCTCACACATCTTTAGCCACTCAGAAAAAATTACGGGAGTTTGGCTGGGAGGTGTTAATGCATCCGCCGTATAGTCCTGACCTTGCACCTTCAGATTTCCACCTGTTTCGGTCGCTGCAGAATTCCTTAGGCAGTGTCAGATTGACATCACAAGAGGACTGCCAAAACCACTTGTCGCAGTTTTTTCATCAGAAGCCCCAAAAATTTTATAGCAATAGGATCATATACCTACCAACAAGATGGCAAAAAGTTATCGAACAAAATGGCACCTATATACTTTAGTCACTTGTAAATAAACTTTATAAAAAAACCTTTTGAATTTTTATATAAAATGCGAAGAAACTTTTTCCCCAACCTAATAATTGCAATTATTAATGAGTATTTAAATTTGTAAAAAAGAAAACAAAAACAATACATGTAATTTTTAACTAGCATTAATTGCCCGTGGCTTCACCCGCGTGAAATTAGAAATTAAACTTTCATACCCTATTTTACCCCCTTGGGGGTTGAATATTGAAAAATCCTTCCTTAGTAGATGCCAACGTCATATAAGAAATACACGGTGTGCAAAATTTCAAATTTCTAGCCTTCAAGTCCCCTGTCTCGAATTTTTCGGGCAGTGGGGCGGCAGCGGTGGCGGCGCGGGCACGGCAGGATCATATCCGTATAATAAAATGGACCGGTTGTCAAAAATAGCGGCGCGGCAGCGGCGCGGGCGCGGGCAACGAGCAGTGCACTCCAGTCGAGCGGCAACCGCCCGCGCATCTACATTACAGTGTTGTGCAATTTATTTTTGTGTTTTTGTATTATATTATAATTCATAATTTCGATAAAACTCGCCTTTTATTTCCCTTGTCCCATTTATAGTAGGGATTCAGTTCTTTTTTTGCCCACAATAAATCGAGCATTGGGAATTTTGAATCAAAAAGATATTGTCGCCCTTTCAAACATTTAGTTCACGAATAAAAACAAATATCTCGACGACACAACCACGAACACAACACTACATCACTATAGTGCCGCGCGATCTGCCTGCTGGTTTCGAAAACGGGTCTGCGTTGCCCGCGCCGCTCTTGCGCCGCCATCTCTGCCGCCCCGCTGCCTGCAAGATTCGAGGCAGAGCCCCGGGTTTGGCATGTACATTGATACATCAGTCAATCAGCTTCGCCTTTAATATATATAGACAGAAGATTGCAAACATTTTTTTTTTTTTTTTTTTTTTTTAATGAAATAAGGGGGCAAACGAGCAAACGGGTCACCTGATGGAAAGCAACTTCCGTCGCCCATGGACACTCGCAGCATCAGAAGAGCTGCAAGTGCGTTGCCGGCCTTTTAAGAGGGAATAGGGTAATGGGGGAGGGTAGGGAAGGGAATAGGGTAGGGGATTGGGCCTCCGGTAAACTCACTCACTCGGCGAAACACAGCGCAAACGCTGTTTCACGCCGGTTTTCTGTGAGCCCGTGGTATTTCTCCGGTCGAGCCGGCCCAATTCGTGCCGAAGCATGGCTCTACCACGTTAACGCTCTACATCATTAAAATCGTCAACACCGCGCGGTGGCTGCATTTATTGAATTAGATTTTTTTGATAACATATTTTTTATTACTTAAATTTTACATAACGATAATTATCTTACGGGTATAATATGATAATTTAAATTTTAGTTGTCATGACGGACGTTTTGCCACAAAAAAATACTTACGCTTTTTGCCGATTTTTCGAGTCAATTCTCATTATGCCTTACTCCATTATGCCTTTGTTTTTGACGCCAATTAATCTAAGTAAGTAAAATTATTATTCAAATTAATTTAATCATCAATATTAGATTCTTCCTCGGTATTTTTGGACCAGGTTGCGTGGCGTGACGTCATCCGCCCACGTCACTGACATTTAAGGCTTTGTCGAGTAACACTGTACAAAGTTATAGAGATATAGGGTTGCTGTTGATGGTGTGGTAGTGAGTGTAATAGAAAGTTAGTAATGATAACCACGAAATAAAGTCTGAAGTTTATATTCACGGTCACAATAGTTATTACACAATTAACACCACAAAAACCTATATTTAAATAGAAGGAGAGTGTGAGAGTTCACAGTAACAAAAAGTACATAATAACACAGTACAGCAGATCGCGATATCAGGGTCGCGACCTTAAAATTCGGCGCGCGAGCGTCACTAGTTTCGCGTATCAAATCAGTAATCGAACTGGCGAGCGGCCGCGCGGCGCATAGCAATACACCGCGTAGGCATTAGGTACTCGCCTATTATATGATAGAAAACCGGTCGGCGCGCGAGCGTCCGATACAGTTTAGCGTAAACAACTATTTAATTAAAATATTTTAAATGAGCTGACCGGGCACCTGATGCCTTGTCAGAGTTATGTGTTTTAGTTGTAGAATAATCATGTTAATATTTTATTGTTAAAGATAAAGTAAATATTATGTTTGATTTTTAAGTTTGTAAATAGTTGTATAAATAAAATTGTGTGTAAAATAATATGTGAATTAAATGTTAAAAATAAGATGTAGGAGATCCCTACATTACTCCCCCCCAGAGATCCAGTCTACGGGCAATAGTAGTCAGGGAATGTTACAACACGTCCCGACCTAGTTTTTTTAATGTTACAATCCTGGGTAGTATCAGGAACGGTACTAGAAATAGGAGCAGGATTAGGTATAGGAACAGTAGGTGGTATAGGAGTAGGAAGTACATAAGATTCGGTATGTGCGTTAGCGATTGGTATAGGGGAGGGCTCGGACAATACGTAGGCTGGCTTTAGGCGGTCTACAGATACTGTCATTGGCTTTCCTTTCGACCAATGAGGACCTCCAACGTCGAGGACCTCGTGGGGACCGGAGTAGGGAGGCTGTAAAGCGCCTCGTACAGTGTCGTCCCTTAGAAATACGTGGCTCGACGTATTTAAATCCCTAAAGATAAAGATTTTATCCTTAGTATGACGCGCTGCAGGTGACGGTTGCAACTTGGTGACAAAATGGCCTAAGCGAGTGGTAAAATCAGTGATGTCACTCGAGCCGGTAGTCGTCACGTGGAAAAATTCACCAGGTAGGCGTAGGGGTTCACCATAAACCAGTTCGACTGACGAAGCCTGTAGGTCATCCTTGAAGGCACTTCGGATACCAAGAAGCACAAGGGGCAATGTGTCGACCCAGTTACAATCGGCATGACACATGATGGCCGCCTTCAACTGTCGGTGGAATCGTTCCACGAGACCGTTACACGCGGGGTGATACGCGGTCGTACGGCGATGTTTGAATCCGATCATTTTTCCAAGGTAATGGAAAAGTGTGGATTCAAACTGCCGACCACGATCAGTGATAATATCAGATGGACATCCAAATCTGGAGATCCACGATATTAATGCCTTGCCAACGGTTTTGGCGGTCATGTCGGCCATAGGGATGACTTCGGGCCAACGCGTGAAACGATCCACGACAGTTGTGCAGTATCAATAGCCTTGTGATGGAGGAAGGGGACCTACAATGTCCACATGGACAAATGCGAAACGTGCCCGAGGTAAGTTGAACGTGCCAAGAGGGGCGACACGTGACGACTTACCTTTGCACGTTGGCATGCTAGGCACTTTCGAGACCACTCTCGACAATCTTTGCGCACACCGGGCCATACGAAACGCTCGGCTACTAGCCTGGCAGTAGCGTTGGCACCTGGATGGCTGAGGTTATGAAGACTGTCGAAGAGTTGTTTCCGCAACGGTTTCGTCACGAAAGGCCTAGGGGACGGGGTGCTGACGTCACAATAAATTTTGACGTTGGAATTGGGGACAGACAATTGCTCGATGCGAAGCGATGATTCACCGCGGAGTAGTTGTGCCAACTCCTCGTCCACAGCCTGTGAGGAAGCCAATTGGTTGTAATCAATACCTATCGACAGTTCATCGACACGTGACAATGTATCGGCAACGACATTATCTTTGCCGGAAATCTGTCTGATGTCAGTTGTGAACTGCGATATGTAATCGAGGTGGCGAAACTGTCGAGGCGAGCAGTTGGCTTTTCTCTCGTGAAAAGCGTAACTGATCGGCTTGTGATCAGTGTAAACCACGAAGTGTCTGGCCTCCAACATATGGCGAAAATACTTTATGCTCTCGTAAATGGCCAGCAGCTCGCGATCATACGGCGAGTACTTTTGCTGTGAAGGGCTCAATTTACGAGAAAAGAAAGCAAGTGGTTGCCATTGATCATCTTTCCACTGCTGTAGTACTGCTCCCAAGGCCAGATCAGACGCGTCTGTTACCAGAGCGAGCTTGGCTTGACTGTCGGGATGCGCGAGTAATGCAGCCTTGGATAGACTTTTCTTACACTGCTCAAAAGCCGTCAGAGTATCGCCAGTCAGATTGACGGGATGTGACGCCTTCACGGAGCCTGTGAGAAGGGAATTCAAAGGTGCCTGGGTCTGTGCGGCATTAGGGAGAAAACGCCGGTAAAAATTTACCATGCCCAGGAACCTACGAAGCTGTCGAACATTCGTCAGTGCAGGGAAGTCCTTGATGGCCTGGACTTTGGACTCCAGGGGCTTGGTAAGGTGTGTTGGGGTAAGATCGAATCAGGGAAAGATCGTATAATTCAAATAACTATTACGTTTGTTAATATTTTTCATCACTGGCAATATTGTCTGCGACGCCATTTTATTGAGAATCAATATTCAGTTGCCGATATTCGTTCAAGGTGAGTACACGTGTGCTGTGGAACAAAATTTGAAAACGCGGGATATATGACATATCCGGACTTCCCCCTGAGTGCGTATCTCAGTATTAGAGCGAGTATTTCTAATTTTTGTTAGTTCTCTGTGCTTAATCCACTTACGACATATTTTGTTTATAGGTTAGAATAACGTAAGACACATAGATTAGCCTGTAGATTTTAATTCGAACTTCCCCCATGGGTGTAAGATCGGACTAAATTGCATCCGAACTTCCCCCGTTTTGGAATGTATGAAAAATAAAAAATATTTAAAAAAATATAAAAATCGACTTCCAAAGTATAAGAAATAACATTCTTAAAATCACTAAAAAGTATAAAATAATTCTTAATGTCGAAATAGTTCCATTTTAAATTCTGCTAAAATTTTACAATTTTTCTACTCAATCTTCTTATTTTTGAAGTCGGTACCAGCCAATTTGAACGTGAGTTCTTTAAAATATTATTTGTACTTATATACATATAAGGACGTAGTTGTGTTAAAATTAATGATCTGTTTTATTGAAGGATTTATACAATATATTTGGGCTGGTACCGACTTAAAAAATAAGAAGATTGAGTAGAAAAATTGTAAAATTTTAGCAGAATTTAAAATGGAACTATTTCGACATTAAGAATTATTTTATACTTTTTAGTGATTTTAAGAATGTTATTTCTTATACTTTGGAAGTCGGTTTTTATATTTTTTTAAATATTTTTTATTTTTTTCTTTTCAGTGATATTATAATATTATTAACTAGTACCTGGGAGACCGAGCTTTGTTCGGAGTTTTCGTAGGACGATGAAATATTTAAAAATAAATAAAAAAGAGAAAAGAAATAAAAAGGATCACAAAAATTTTTATTGACCGGGTTTCGAACTCGAATCCAATTCGTAAACAACGTATAAATTACCATTCTACCATCCAGCTGAAGCTACATTTTATGGCGGCAAAATGTACGGTTCCCGCAAGATTTCCTTTTGCGCGCACGAAGTAGCGAGTAACGTCTACTATAGTTTAAATTATGTGTTTTCAATGTCAATTTTAAGCACTTATGCATATAACATCTCCATGAAGTTGTAGTGACACCCTCGCGGGGGTAGTCAGGGAAGCTTCCTGTGACCTCAGAACGTCGAGATCTGATGAGAATTAGATTTTTGCAAAACGGGGTACAACCAGTATCTTCCCGATTTTTTTAAAATCTTAGATTTTCTTAGCGGGAAGTTAAAAATAATCCCCTTTTGTCTTGTTCATTCATTGCATGAACTACTAGACAAATTTTCATAAATCTTGTGTATTGTATTGACAGAAAAAGTTGCGGGGAAATTAAAAAAATGTTTAGAAAATCAATAAGCATTGCTTTTAAGAGTTTCCTTGATTCCTCGTGGATCCCATAGTTATCATTATCCTTATTATCATTATCCAAATGTAACACTTTTAGTAGGAAGGTATATAAGCTTGGCACAACATTTTACTTTTGAGTAGGTCTGAATCTGAATGTTCAAACAAATCGATATCACTTTAAAATACTATGAGAAATACCTATATCAACATAATATCATGATGTATGGTGTGATGATGGTTGTGGAGATGATGATTATTTAATAGTGACATTTGCTTGCAGTTCTTTTAACAATACGGAAATTTCCAAACGTGTACCTTTAAGGACTGAGGAGTGCTGTTGGGCCTTTTTGGATCCAGGATATACCTTGGCACAATATTTTACTTTTTGGTAGCTATGAATGTTCAAAGGAATTGACATCGGTGTAAAATACTATAAAAATACCTATATCGTCATAATGTTTTCATTTTGTATGCTATGATGATGATGATGGTGGTGGTGGTGATGGTGATTATTATTTAAAAGTGGCATATGCTTGCAGTTCTTTAAACAACGTTGAAATTTCCAAACGTGTATCTTTAAAGACTGAGAAATGCCGTTCAGTGGTTTTTTATCCAGGGTATACCTTGGCACAATATTTCACTTTTGGTAGCTGTGAATGTTCAAAGAAATCGATTTCGGTGTAAAAAAAACTATGAGAAACACCTAGATATCAATAAAATATCAAGGTGTGATGATGGTGGTGGTGATGATGATTATTTAATAGTGACATTTGCTTGCAGTTTTATAAACAATACTTAAATTTTCAAACGTGTATATTTAAAGACTGAGGAGTGCTGTTCAGCCCTTTTGGATCCCTGGATACCCTGGTATACCTGGATACCTTGGTATAACATTTCAATTGTTGGTAGCTGTAAATGTTCAAAGAAATCGATATCGGTGTAAATTACTATGAAAAATACCTATATCATCATAATTTATCATGATGTATGGTGTGATTATGATGGTTGTGGTGATGATAATTATTATTTAGTACTGAAATTTGCTTGCAGTTTTATAAACATTGCTGAAATTTTCAAACGTATATCTTCAAAGACTGAGAAATGCCGTTCAGTGATTTTGGATCCAGGGTATACCTTGGCACAACATTTCACTTTTTGGTAGCATTTGCTCTAGTTACTTCAAAAAAAGTCAAAATCACTATCGGTGTCCCTATAAATTTTGAGAATTTCTCTCAATTCCTCATGGATCCCACCACCAGATCTACCATTTGATGACAATGGGACCAATCCAGGAGTCAATCCTTTACAACAAAAAAATAATTTTGAAAATCCATCCACAAACGGCGGAGTAATCGTGTAACATACACACAAAAAAAAAAAAAACATACACACGAATTGTAAACCTCCTCTGGAAGTCGGTTGAAAAACAGTGGTACTCAAACTTTCTGCTCATAGCGCAAACTTCTTATCCTCAATGACTTTATCAATGCGATCTACTGGCTCGAAAATAAAATAAAATAATATATGACTTGGGTAATATGTATAATGCTCATAGTCACTGACTGAAATTACACATTATAACTATCCCTCTCGCTCATTCGGCGCGCCGATGTATTTTCGCGGCGGCACGGCAAAATCGGCGGCAACGGCGGTGCGACGGCGCGGCGCTCATATCTAAGTTGTTGCATAATATTTTCCGTTGTTTTTTTTAAGTAAATTACTTTAGCTTCTAGTTGTTGTTAAAGATGTTGATTACTATGCTCTTGTACGTTAATACTTTTTTTCTATTTATCAAACTGTATTTTTATTTTCATATACTTACTAGGTACCTACTTACTTAGGTACTTCATAATAAAGTTTGAGAAACACACTGTTGTTTATATTTTGTTAGGGGTAAGATCGGACGTACAATACTTTTTTAAAAGTTAGGACTGGAATTATGAATCCCTCGAGATAGTTTTTTTTTGTGGTTAATCTGGGGAAAGATCGAATCATTTTTGTCTATGAACCATAGGCGTATGACAATAAGATTCAGTTTTATGCATAGTACGATCTTTCCCCATACTAGTCCGATCTTTCCCTGGTAGAAATAAAACAAAACTTTCACTTCAAACCCAGTTTTAATCAATACCCACTGCATTTATGATATTTAACTCTAGGTTTTCCTAAAATATAATCTTTCTTTTTTCATACAAATTCAGTTATAAATCAAGAAATCTATCCGAATATGAATATTTTTTACTTTTTGTCGAACCTGTCGAAGCCTGCAAAAAAGCGTCCGAACTTACCCCAACATACCTTACCAGCTTCGGAGATGATGTAGCCTAGAAAGGTTACCTGATGGACTCCGAAGACACACTTGGAAGTTTTCACAAGGATGCCGTACTCCTTCATGCGGTTGAACAGCAGTTCCAGGTGGGTCTCGTGGTCTTCTGGGGTCTTGGAGAAAACTAGAAAGTCATCAAGGTAGGCATAGCAAAAATCCAAGCCTCTGGTCATCTCGTCGACAAAACGTTGGAAGGTCTGGCCAGCGTTCCTCAACCCAAAGGTCATGAAAGGGAATTCATACAAACCGAAAGGTGTGGTAATGGCCGTCTTCTGGATGTCGTCTTCGAAGACCGGGATCTGGTTATACGCCTTCACTAGATCAATGGTCGAGAAAACCTTACAACCTGCGATGGAATGTGCAAAGTCGTGGATATGCCGTATAGGATAGCGGTCTGGGATAGTGCGGGCGTTAAGTAACCTGTAATCGCCGCAAGGACGCCAGCCGTTATCCTTTTTAGGGGCAAGGTGTAAAGGTGAAGCCCAGGGACTGCCAGATGGACGAGTTGTCCCGCTATTAAGCATAAGCTGGAATTCCTGCCTTGCAATTTTAAGCTTATCCGGAGCTAATCTGCGTGGATTACAAAAAATAGGTGGGCCAGGTGTAGTGCGAATATAGTGTACAGTGTTATGCTTTTGAGTGCGCAAAGTGCCTGAAGGGCGGGTGATTTCAGGATATCTAGCAAGAATAGCATGATACCTCCCGCTCGTCGCCCGTCGAAACCTTGATTGAATGTATAATACTATTCACAGAATTAGCAACACAAGCATTGGTACATAATGTAGTAGTACTATCTAAAAGTTTTTGATTTTTACAGTCTACGATTAAATTATACTTACTAAGGAAATCAACTCCTAAAATTAAAAAACGCCAAGTAAAACGCCAAGGAAAACTACGCCTTAACCCAAATCTAAACTAAGATCTATAAAACCATAAGTTTCTATAACACTACTATTGGCTGCACTTAACTGAAAGTCCGTCTTGGTACAACGTTGGCGAAGCGCAGAACGGGGGTAAACGCAGAGGTCACTGCCGGTGTCTACTAGAAATTGTAGTCTGGTGGTGCGGTCAGTGACAAAGAGACGACCTGAAGCAGCGCAGCAATCACCAGTCGTCATCAGTGACTGCTCGCGAGGTTTCCCGACTTCTTGTGGAAGTCGCACGGTTTAATGCAGCTTCGGGCCTGGGTTCCGTACTTCATGTGGTACCAGCAGAGGGGATGCCGGCGGTAGCTGGATTCGGATCTGGAGCGAGGGCGCGAAGATGAGCGCTTCCTGGGTCTGGATCTGATGCTAGAACATTGAGCTGAGCGTGTGTGCCAAGCTCTATCGTGAGCCGTTCCACCATTCTCTTCAGCTCGGCAATCTCACTCTTCTGCTGTGCCGCGTTCGATGAGAAAGAAACTTTTGTGATGTGGGGGGTGGCAATCTCCTGGATCCTGTCGGCGAGATCGGCAAGTTGTTCCAGAGACTGGCCGGTCTTTTTTTTTTTTTATTTTTTTTTATTTAAATGCACAATAACACATTACAATCTTCACAAATCACAAATTGCTAATACAAATTTTTGATCTGGATCGCAACGTAACAAACATGTGCACACTATAAAACACAATATTTTTTTAGACAAATAATAACTCAACATTAACTACAATTTATAGACAATACAATAGGACGCAACGTGTGTTACTCAGAACATTCTAAGGTAAGCATGCTATGGAGGATGTTCTTTACGATTTTATAGTATGATTTACTGTTATTATTAAAAATGTCCAACGTTTTATTATCTTTAGCATGATTATTATATTGACGGGCCATACGTGTTAATGGGTTAAAGTAAGAAATATTATTTTCATAAACTTGTAAGACAAATAAGTTTGTACGACTAGCTCTACGTGCACTGAATTTAATATTAAAACTAATTTGAGACAGTAGCTCCGGTGAATCAACAAAGTAGTTTATAATTTTGTATAAATACGATAGGTCGAAAAATATACGACGATTTTCAAGAGTCTGTACTTTGAAATAAATGAGTCTATCAAGGTAATTTAAATTTGAACGACCGGGAAAGTGACGATTACAAAGGATTTTGAGAAATTTTCTCTGAACGCGTTCAATATTTTCTACATGTGCTTTGTAATTCGGGGACCATACAGGACTTCCATATTCTAAAATAGTCCTTACCAGGGCAGAGAACAAGTATAAGGTGCTTGTAGGCTTTTTAAAGTCTTTTGTTGCTCTTAAAACAAATCCTTGATGTTGATTTGCTTTGCAAATAATATGATCGTAATGGGCCCGAAATGAAAGTTTGTCGTCAAAAAGGATGCCTAAGTCTTTAATTACTTGTACGCGGTTAAGTGTTTGACCATCGATGTTATATTGCCAGAGAATTTTGTTCCGTTTTTGAGTAAACGATATAACTGAGCATTTGTTTATGTTCAAACACATACGATTAGAGCTGCACCAATCTGATATTGCATCAATATCTTGCTGAAGGGCCAAGCAGTCCTCTACTTTCGATATTAAAGCAAAAACCTTTAAATCGTCAACGTACAAGAGGCAATGACATGAAAGTCTTAGAATTAAGTCATTTATAAAAATAATAAAGAAGAGAGGCCCTAGGTGGGATTCTTGAGGTACCCCCGAAGTGACAGTAGTAGGTGAGGAGATAAAGCCCTTTAGTGCGACCAATTGATTCCTGTTACTAAGGTATGAGCATATCCATCTGTATAAGTTTCCGTGTATACCATAAGACGCTAGTTTACGACAAAGCAGCTGATGGTTGACCTTGTCGAAGGCCTTAGAAAAATCTGTGTATATAGAGTCCACTTGACCACCAACAGAAAAAGCTTGGCAAAAATAATTTTTGTACTCTAACAAATTTGTGACTGTCGAACGATTCTTAACAAAACCGTGTTGCTTGTGTGACAGAAGTGGTTTCATATGACTATAAATGTGATTATAAACCAAGGACTCGAATATTTTTGAAAAACATGTAAGAATGCTTATCGGCCGATAATTTTCGCAGTTTGTCTTGTCACCATTTTTATGTAAAATTTTATAGTATTGGGTATTGAAATTTGACCTTTTCTGCTATTGACAAAACGCCAAAATGATTTGATGTCAACTTTAAGGGAATCCTCTGTAACTGAGATATATCTATCGTAGCATACTTTAGTTAGAGTTTTACACCTATGCCTAAGCAATGAAAATACATCATAGTCACGAGGATTGCCGTATTTTTTAAATAGCTTGTGAAATTTGTTTTTTTCTTGGTTACATTTAATTAAAGCTCTACTATACCAAATAGGATATGTTGAGTGTTTGAAAGACACTGTAGGAGTGTGTATTTTGATTATGTTAAGAAAACTATCGTAAAAGGCCGCTAAAGGTCTCTACGCGATCTCTCCTAAACACATTGTAGCGGGTCTGGGAGGCTAGCACTGTCTGCAGGTGATGAGGCAGACGGCTGGTCCAGATCGACTGAATTAAATCTTCCGAAACAGTAGGGCCGGCCAGGTCTTGAAGATGGCGAAGGAATTGTGAAGGCTTCCTGTCGCCTAGCTGTTCGTGGGTCAGGAGCTGGCGAACCTTCGTCTCCTTTGACGCAGATAATCGTTTGACGAGCTCCGCCTTTATTCGCTCATATTTATTAAAAGCCGGAGGATTTAGTATGATATCCTTCACTGCTTTTGAGTGAACAATGTCGAGGTTATTGATAACGCTCGTGTACCTTTTTGTATCACTCGTAATATTAAATACGTCGAACTGACCTTCAAGTAACGCAAACCATATTTCGGGTTCCTCTGGAGAAAACGGTTGCACCTTCAAAACGTTGTTGAGGGTAGGTGTCGTGGCCACGTGTTTTTTACTCCGCACGGTAACGCCGCCTTTCTGCGAGCACGCGGTCGCCGCTGAATCACTGCTATTCTCACTCATTTTGTGTTCCCGGGGTTACCACTTATAGGGTTGGTGTTGATGGTGTGGTAGTGAGTGTAATAGAAAGTTAGTAATGATAACCACGAAATAAAGTCTGAAGTTTATATATTTACGGTCACAATAGTTATTACACAATTAACACCACAAAAACCTATATTTAAATAGAAGGAGAGTGTGAGAGTTCACAGTAACAGAAAGTACATAATAACACAGTACAGCAGATCGCGATATCAGGGTCGCGACCTAAAATTTCGGCGCGCGAGCGTCACTAGTTTCGCGTATCAAAACAGTAATCGAACTGGCGAGCGGCCGCGCGGCGCATAGCAATACACCGCGTAGGCATTAGGTACTCGCCTATGATAGAAAACCGGTCGGCGCGCGAGCGTCCGATACAGTTTAGCGTAAACAACTATTTAATTAAAATATTTTAAATGAGCTGACCGGGCACCTGATGCCTTGTCAGAGTTATGTGTTTTAGTTGTAGAATAATCATGTTAATATTTTATTGTTAAAGATAAAGTAAATATTATGTTTGATTTTTAAGTTTGTAAATAGTTGTATAAATAAAATTGTGTGTAAAATGATATGTGAATTAAATGTTAAAAATAAGATGTAGGAGATCCCTACAGATATTTTCGTTCTGTTCGTAAAAACAACCAAATGGGTAGATATTCCAAATTATTGCGTTATAACTGCGTTTGAAGGGTAGGTCCAGGAAAATAGATAGTGGTCATTAGCAAATTAGCTTATTTAGGGAAAATTTTCAATTAAAGACTGCACATTGCAACACACCGCTGTTTACCTGTCATTTATTAGATGTAATGTATCTAAACTGTAGTGCAACGAATTAAAAAGTTATGTATAGTTACTTTAAACGAGATATAATCTTGTATATATATATAATCGTAATCTCGGCTACGGCTGCAAGTATTTACATGAGATTTAGTATGCAGGGAGTTTTGGAGGAGAAAAATCGGTCTAGCCAGGTTTTATCCTTGGAAAACTGCGCATTTTTAAGTTATATGTATTTCTTTCGTCGTGCAACAATATATCAATAACTTCGACTTTCAGTCCGATTGCCAGTTTGGTTAATTTTTGCGTTGTTCGTTCGTTGTGATTCTCTTTATTATTTTTAACCCCCGACGCAAAAAGAGGGGTGTTATAAGTTTGACGTGTCTATCTGTCTGTCTGTCTGTCTGTCTGTCTGTCGGTCTATCTGTCTGTCTGTGGGTGTGTCTGTCTGTCTGTCTGTGGCATCATAGCTCCCGAACGGATGAAGCGATTTCAATTTAGTTTATTTTATATTAAAGGTGATTTACATGCGAGTGTTCTTAGACATGTTTGATGAAAATCGGTTGAGCCGTTTAAAAGTTGTGGGGGGTGAAAGCGGGGAAGAAAATCCGAATGTGCAAATATACTCGAGTAAGGTCTCAAATGAAAGCGCACTGAAAGAGAATATTGACGACTTAATCGAGAGTGTTCGTAGCTTCGTTTGATGAGAAAATTGGTGGTGGGAAGATCAGCCGTTTGAAGATGATCAGCTCTTTTCTAGTTGATGAGGGGATCTGACTGACTTTCCAATGTCCGATCGATTCAAAATTTGGTACTGTGTTACTTCAACGATGTTCAAAGAACATGCTAATGTAACCATGACCTGATCAGCCGTTTGAAGATGATCAGCTCTTTTCTAGTTGATGAGGGGATCTGACTAACTTTCTTATGTCCGATCGATTCGAAATTTGGTACCGTGTTGTTTCAACGATATTTAAAGAATATGGTAAGGTAACCATGACCTGATTAGCCGTTTGAAGATCATCTTTTCTTTATTAGTTGATGAGGGGTCGTCCACGTGTCCTATCGATTCGAAATTTGGTACCATGTTACTTCAACGACGTTGAAAGTAAAAAATAATAATGAAATAAAAATACTTTAAAAAGGATAAAATAAAAGTAAAATTAAAAATTTTGAAAAACCCCCGACACAAAAAATAAACTCTAAAAAATAATAAATAACATTTTAAACCTATTATAATTATATTATCACATATAATATTAAGTAAGTTGAAATAATTTTATTTTCCAATCGTCGTCTCGTCGGGGGACCGCTATTAGATTAGGAGGTCACGACATTTTTGGTAACGATCTCCAAAATGACTTATTTTAGATTGACAAGATAAAGAGCAACTCTCTGATGCCAAATATGTCGGTCTGCCTGCGTAAAGTAGTTGCGTTCTCTGTATAGGGCGCCTGAAAACCCAGTTATCATGACCAAAAAAAAATGATAAGGTAAATGGCTGAGTAAGTTATATTAGGTAAGTACTAGTTGTTCTCATATCAGTAGCGTAAAAACTGACCAAATATTCGGTTGCGTTATGAAGCAACGAGCGTTCAAACGTGATTTATTGTGACCAAAAAAAAATGATAAGGTAAATGGCTGAGTGAGTTATATTAGGTAAGTACTAGTTGTTCTCATATCAGTAGCGTAAAAACTGACCAAATATTCGGTTGCGTTATGAAGCAACGAGCGTTCAAACGTGACTTATCGTGACCAAAAAAAAACGATCAGTTAAATGGCTGAAAACAACATAGTGTAAAGCAGCGGTTCTCAAACTTTTTTTGTGACGGAACCCTTTTGGAAGGCGAAATACTTGACGGAACCCTACAATAAAACAATTATTTTATAAATCTATTCCTTATAAATAAGCATAATAAAAGTACAATGTAACAGTTACAACTTATTAGTATGTAATAAGTTAGTTACTACATAACAAGTAAAAGAAAATAAAGTCTTTAACCTATTAGAAGCCCTGGGCACATTATGGACCCCCATTTTTTTTCGTTTTTACCTGTTTCTTTCTGCTTTAAACCCTGAATTTAACCTGTAATTCGGAAACATAAAAATTGATAATTTTTTTTAAGCCAAACACGAGTGAGCGGAGCGAGCGAGCAAAATTTTCCCTATTTTACAGGTCAAAGTCTGTTCAAACGTTAAAGTAAAACACTGAATAACGGTGAACTTCGGAAAAATACCATAAAATCAACCGGCTATATTGAACATCGGTACTAAATAATATGTTCTTTATAGTCAACGCGAGCGAGCAAAATTTTTTTCCTAAAGACGTTGTTGCAACTCGTTTAACGCTTTTAAGCCAACGTTCCGTTCTTCTTTATTAATAATGGTAAATGTCAGGATGGTTGGGTGAAAATAACGCACGATCGTTACTGCGTAAAAGAGTTGAAGAAAGAAGAATGAATGTACAAAACTGATACAATCAGAATACAGCAGTAGAACAATAAATACTTCGTTTAAAGTTCTCAATTCGCTGGTACTCGTACTTATAGCTATTTTTAAGTACTTATCGCTCCAAACGCTAATCGTTGACTGAGTGTCGCTTCATCGCCCGATTGGCTGTTACTGTTGTGATTGGTGACTAAGTTTAGCTGCGCCTTCATACGACGCGTAGAAACGTTCGACCAGAGACAGGTGTTTTATTGATTTTTTTTTTCTAAATTCTCGCGGAACCCCTACAGGGGCTTCGCGGAACCCCAGGGTTCCGCGGAACACACTTTGAGTATGGCTGGTGTAAAGTATCAGTATGTGCTAGCTTAGTGACACCAAAAACTGACCAAATATTTTGTTGCAATTCATGGGTATAAGGTTGTTTAGGTTACAGTTATTTTTTATCACTATCACTGCATAGTATGCAGTGCATACCTACCTAATTTAAAAAAAAAAACTCCCAATTACTTACCAGAGTTTTCTTTTTCTACTACCGTTTCGTAGTCTAACAAATAAGAACAAGCTAAGTTTGAAAACGCAGACAAGATTACGTGTCATTGTAAAGAATCTAATGGCGTCAGAGGGGGAGCTGCAAAGTTGCGCGTACTGGTGCCTATTTAGTAAGTATAGATAGGTAACTAGCGTTATCAAAATTGACGGTTCAGCCTTTTTACGTCTTAATGCTGGGATGACCTATTCTGATAAAGTTGATACATGCAGGTGTAGCATATTACGCTCGAAGTACGTGAAACAAGAACATCGCTCTGATAAGAGCGTTTTTACGTCGTTTGTCGATCGAAACAAAGAACACGACATTCGTACGAATAAAACGAATATCCGAGTATTAATCCGTGACTGGAAACATCTTCATTCATCTTGACAGCGTTGCAGCCTCGAAAAGGACTTTTTCTAATAAGAATTTCACTTTGAAGCACTACACATCACAAACAATCTTCATTCTTCACACGGCAACAGTCGGTGCGCCGAGGTACTGCGTGGCGTCGTGTTCCCGCGGGCGGCGGCTCGTTCGAAATGAATGACGCCCGGCGTCGCGGGGTATATTTATACCCAAGCGTCGCGTGTCGCGACACAGCGGCGGTGTGTAGAGATGGCGCAGAAGCATGCACAGACGAACAGCCAATAACAAACAACCTTTTAAGGTTGTAAACAAACAGCCAATCAAAAGCGATTTTTATGTTTGTAAATTCTAAGTTTAATAATAATAATTAGGTTAAATTTTTGTATAAATACGTGTACATTTTGTAAATAAATTATTCACTTCAATTCACTTCACAATTGTAGATCGAGTTTTACTCTCTACCTAAACTGCCTCGACAAGACCTCCAAAGTGGAGTACCTACCTCCAAACAGGTTTTCGTCACGGTGCTTTCCTCCACCGTAAGAGCGTCGGTTACTATGACAAGAATGAATATAACTTCTGAAAAACTTATTGGTACAAGGTCCGGGTTGGAATTCGAACCCACGACCCTACGATCACGATTATTGGGATCATGATAAGTACATATGTAAATCGAAGAATCTCACCTGTGTGGGTATCTTAACACGCTTTTTTATTAGCTTCGCCTGTAACTGAGTCACAATGTAAGAAAATCTTGGAATTCAATTTCAGCCTACTTCTAATTATCGTATCGATTTGAAACTTTGTAAGTTTATAACACATGTCACGACTGGATGAGGAGGGCACAAGATCGCCGTAATGGATGGAAATGGAAGAGGCCTATGTCCAGGAATGGACTCTTAGTGGCTGACGATGATGATGATGATGAAGTTTATAAGAGTCCGTTGATAATTGCAATTGCTACCATCGAGCTGATCGATGATGGTGTCGTGGTGGGCAATATAACTCTTCCATGGCTGTTGCGAAACCCCTTGAGCTTGGGCTCATTTGTTTTCTACTGATGAACTAAAAACTAATTCGCTACACTTGGTTGGTGGTGAGAGTCTGATGACGGAGCAGGGTGAGATTTCAGATTTTTTAGCGATTAGATATTTTAATCATCGATGAAAAGTTTCCTTACCGGTCATAAAAGCGTGTGTTTTTCGTTTTTAAACCAAGCACTTTACTAGTAAAATACTTAAAGAATATACGTTCAGACATAGGTCGCCGATAACTATGAATTGCAACCAAATATTTGGTCAGTTTTGGTGCCAATAAGCTAGTACGTACTGACAGTTTACGATTTGTAATTTTCAGCCATTTACCTGATCATTTTTTTTGGTCACAATAAGTCACGTTTGAACGCTCGTTGCTTCATAACGCAACCGAATATTTGGTCAGTTTTTACGCTACTGATATGAGAACAACTAGTACTTACCTAATATAACTTACTCAGCCATTTACCTTATCATTTTTTTTTTGGTCATGATAACTGGGTTTTCAGGCGCCCTATACAGAGAACGCAACTACTTTACGCAGGCAGACCGACATATTTGGCATCAGAGAGTTGCTCTTTATCTTATCAATGCAATGTAAGTCATTTTGGATATCGTTACCAAAAATGTCGTGACCTCCCGTAATATATGTGAAAAAAACACGTGTAGTCGCAGAATGAACAAAAAAATTTACTACGAAAAAAATTTGCTCATACCTACTTAAATGTAATTCGTAATAATTAATTAGCTGTTGTTGTAAAAATAATTTATAAACTTTAGCGGTCCCCCGACAAGGCGACGATTGGAAAATAAAATTATTTCAACTTACTTAATATTATATGTGATAATATAATTATAATAGGTTTAAAATGTTATTTATTATTTTTTAGAGTTTATTTTTTGTGTCGGGGGTTTTTCAAAATTTTTAATTTTATTATCTACTAGAACTCTGAGCAAAGCTCGGTTGCCCAGGACTTATAGTTTATATAAAGTTAAGTGCTTACCACCGTTAAGCAACTATATAAACTAACCTAGTCATAAATAATGACGGCATTTTTGTAATCTGCAATATTGTAAGACAGATATATGCGAAACTAAAAGCGTTTCTCGTAGCGCTACGGAACCCTCAAACGAAAAAAAAACATTGAACTGAGAGGTACCTAAGAAATCATACTCAAACGTTTCTTAAATTAAGAGGCTCTCAAGCCACATGATGTCTTCTTCATTCCCCTAAGAGAGACAAGGAAATAAGATAAAGTTAACTTTACGAATATTTTGACCGTTAGAAATTTATGTGCTACGAATTTCACATAGTCAACGAGTAGGTACTGTTGCGTTACCTACTCAGGGGCACATTCTCTCAGATTGTGGCTATGTTTATCGAATCAAACCACGATATGTGATAATTATATATTCTTTATTATTTGCACAAAAATAAGATATAATACATGAATTAGAACTAAGGACATCCTACGCTGAGTCTCATTCTCTATCTAATATTTTTGATGTAGCGGATGACATAGAATTTATTTAATTCTTAACACAAATATTCAAATGTTCTGTGCCTGGGCCCTCCAAGAAGTCTAGCCACAGTTATCCGCTGTAGCGGATATCTATTATATTTAGGTCCTACTATGCACGTTATACGCACTATGTAGGATCTAAATAATGTTAAGTCTACAAATTATTATCATGTGTTGAGTTTGTAATTTATGTGCAAGTTTAATCTATGAACTAAAGCCTACTGATTACCGAGTCAGTTCCTAGAATACATTAAACCAAACGAATATTATCATGAATCTGATCGTATCTATCAAGGCAGACTGTTTCGTTAGCCACTATAATTTCCATTGCTCAAAGGTATAAAATAATAATAATAATAATATCTATGGACGCTTCTCACCACGTCAATCTGATACCGTGGTAAGTTCTCGAAGAACTTGTGTTACGGGTACCAGACAACGGAAATATATTTAATACTTTTATACTATACACATATTTAATTTTTTATTATATTATACACATATTTAATACACATCCATGACCCAGGAACACAGAAAAACTTTTTGTTCCTTCGGCGGGATTTGAACCCGCGACCTCCGGCTTGAGCACCAACACGCTCAACCAACTGAGCCACAGAGGTCGTCCAAAATATTTAATATGTTTTTCTGAGTGATGCAGCTACTTCGTTACGCACGTTCGTACAATACATTTTTTGGACTAAAAAAGTAAAAACGAACTATCCATATTATGTATTATATGTGTGGTAATACCAAATCCGTTTTTTGCGCGCAATAATAACAAACATCCATACTATAAAGTATTATTCATCATAATATGTCATAGTATTCATAGTATATTTATTATTCAATTTTTTTTTTGTATAGAATTTATAAACGAAATCCTTTATTATAATAGACAAAGAGCAAATGCTCATACCTATATGAGAGTCCGGTATGCATAATCCAAACTATAGAATTTTTTACAAAAGATCCGCATCAAAGGGATATCGAACTACAAACAAAAATATTCCGTTCTAAAGCTTTAATATTCACAAATATTCATATAAAATTCCATCATTTTTATCTCGACGCAAACGGGCTACCGTCGACTGCGATCGGGCGCCATCTCACCGTCGCTACATGACAATCCTGTTAAACTCGAGCAGGACGTGACCCTGATCGAAAATTCGTAAGATGTAACTTGCAATTGTTTGCTGTCTTGGTTTACGCGAGGATGAAACTATTTTAGTTCGTATTGACTTTTGACCCCGACTTTCCTAACACATTGACCTTGACCCCAACCTTCCCAGAAATTTTGAAATTTGACTATAGTGAAAACACTATGGAGAAAAAAGTGTCTCCAGTTAAATGGCCCCACTTTTGAAATTTGTCACTTCTACTGGCACTCCCGGAGTACAACCCGTTGTTTTTTAGCATTGACTACCTATACTGCTATACTGCGGACAGCTATTATGTGTTGATCGTGTAACGATGGCGACTCGCCGTTCACGGTCACCGGTCGCCCGTTTGTAAGGATCTTTATATCGAAGGATAAATTTTTATTCACTTTTCACCGTACTTTTGTGTACTCGAAACCCAGGAGCCACTAATTGGGCTCGATTGAGGCACTCAGACTTTTTGAAGGTTTTCATACTGACGCAGCGTTGCGTCTTTGTTCCTTTATACTTCAATACTAATGCACCTATCAGACAGTCTGCAATTTTTGCGACGGAATTTATGCCAAGTACTTAGTTAATAGAGGTCATATTAGCATGCAGCGTGGAGCGATTAAGCTGAAAAGCGGTTAAAGTTTTGCTGTTGGTTTTCGGACTTAGGTTAAATCTAGCCTAGACGGGTAGAAACTTTAATAAGAGCACGTGGAGGAGAGCGATATTAATTTTTCTAATTTAATTAATTGTTATTTTAATATTTATTTTCACTTTTCCCGGTTACATGAAAAGTTCAAAAATGTACAATTTTTCACAAATAGCCTTTACTTGCAAAATCTGTTCTTAATGTGATCTCATTTTAAGTAAAACAAATGAAACTTTAAATAACAAAAGAAGCGTAGTAAGTAGATTTTAAAATAAAACTATATTTTTTTAATTATTGACCTTTTTTTTTTGTGTTCCGCTAAATATTTCAGTGTTTATATTGCTTAGTCCTAAATGAATACAACTTAATACCCAGTTCGCGTACAGAATAATATTTTTTGTTTATCGTTATAACTAATATAAAGCTATTAAATTATATCTTAAAACTAATAAAATGATATTAACTCCTGAAGAGGATATCGAAGAGCAAATTTTATTCATTTCACAAATGTTATGCAATTAAACGCGGATCTAGTCGCTGGAATTGACAAGTGTCTCCAACTATTCCATAAGCGATTCCATTTTCAAATTGCTTTGTTTATGCTTAGTTTGTATTTTTTATTCCTACCGAGTTTGTCTATAGTTTGCAGCCAGTGTTATTTTGAAAGCAACAGACATGCTCTTGCATAAAATCGGCTTTAATAGGTATTGCTTCTACTTTATAGAGTAGTTTTATGAACAGTAGGTACATTTGTTAGATATTTGTATTATGTATATAAGGTTTGCTAAAATCAATTACGGATATTTTGGGTACATGATCTACTGCTTGTATATAGACGTTTAGGCTGAAAAATAATTGTCATACTCGAAAAAAGAAATCGTCCTTTATATGGGCGAGTTTAAGTTGAGCTGAAGGTGTATGTATGGGTACATGACATGATTTTTTACTTTGAGTATGCCAATAATTTTTGTGCCTAAATGTCTATACATAAGCAGTAGATCATGTACCTATGGGGTTGAGATGATGGTGTGGTAGTGAGTGTAATAGAAAGTTAGTAATGATAACCACGGAATAAAGTCTGAAGTTTATATTCACGGTCACAATAGTTATTACACAATTCACACCACAAAAACCCTATATTTAAATAGAAGGAGAGTGTGAGAGTTCACAGTAACAGAAAGTACATAATAACACAGTACAGCAGATCGCGATATCAAGGTCGCGACCTTAAATTTGGGCGCGCGAGCGTCACTAGTTTCGCGTATCAAGTCAATAATCGAACTGGCGAGCGGCCGCGCGGCGCATAGCAATACACTGCGTAGGCATTAGGTACTCGCCTATGATAGAAAACCGGTCGGCGCGCGAGCGTCCGATACAGTTTAGCGTAAACAACTATTTAATTAAAATATTTTAAATGAGCTGACCGGGCACCTGATGCCTTGTCAGAGTTATGTAGTTTTAGTCGTAGAATAATCATGTCAATATTTTATTGTTAAAGATAAAGTAAATATTATGTTTGATTTTTAAGTTTGTAAATAGTTGTATAAATAAAATTGTGTGTAAAATAATATGTGAATTAAATGTTAAAAATAAGATGTAGGAGATCCCTACATTACTCCCCCCCAGAGACCGAGTCTACGGGCGATAGTAGTCAGGGAATCTTACAACACGTCCCGACCTAGTTTTTTTAATGTTATAATCCTGGGTAGTATCAGGAACGGTACTAGAAATAGGAGCAGGATTAGGTATAGGAACAGGAAGTGGTATAGGGGTAGGAAGTAGATTAGGATTGGTATGTGGGTTAGGGATTGGTATAGGGGAGGGCTCGGACAATACGTAGGCTGGCTTAAGGCAGTCTACAGATACTGTCATGGGCTTTCCTTTGACAATAATTTTGAAGATCTTGTCGTTACGGTCGAGGACCTCGTGGGGACCAGAGTAGGGAGGCTGTAAAGCGCCTCGTACAGTATCGTCCCTTAGAAATACGTGGCTCGACGTATTTAAATCCCTAAAGATAAAGATTTTATCCTTAATATGACGCGCTGCAGGTGATGGTTGCAACTTCGTGACGAAATGGCGTAAGCGAGTGGTAAAATCAGTGATGTCACTCGAGCCGGTAGTCGTCACGTGGAAAAATTCACCAGGTAGGCGTAGGGGTTCACCATAAACCAGTTCGGCTGACGAAGCCTGTAGGTCATCCTTGAAGGCGCTTCGGATACCGAGAAGCACAAGGGGCAATGTGTCGACCCAGTTACAATCGGCATGACACATGATGGCCGCCTTCAACTGTCGGTGGAACCGTTCCACGAGACCGTTACACGCGGGGTGATACGCGGTCGTACGGCGATGTTTGAATCCGATCATTTTTCCAAGGTATTGGAAAAGTGTGGATTCAAACTGCCGACCACGATCAGTGACAATATCAGATGGACATCCAAATCTGGAGATCCACGATATTAATGCCTTGCCCACGGTTTCGGCGGTCATGTCGGCCATAGGGATGACTTCGGGCCAACGCGTGAAACGATCCACGATTGTTGTGCAGTATCGATAGCCTTGTGATGGAGGAAGGGGACCTACAATGTCCACATGGACAAATGCGAAACGTGCCCGAGGTAAGTTGAACGTGCCAAGAGGGGACGACACGTGACGACTTACCTTTGCACGTTGGCATGCTAGGCACTTTCGAGACCACGCTCGACAATCTTTGCGCACACCGGGCCATACGAAACGCTCGGCTACTAGCCTGGCAGTAGCATTGGCACCTGGGTGGCTGAGGTTATGAAGACTGTCGAAGAGTCGCTTCCGCAACGGTTTCGTCACGAAAGGCCTGGGGGACGGGGTGCTGACGTCACAATAAATTTTGACGTTGGAATTGGGGACAGGCAACTTCTCGATGCGGAGCGATGAATCGCCGCGGAGTAGTTTTGCCAACTCCTCGTCCACATCCTGTGAGGAAGCCAATTGGTTGTAATCGATACCTATCGACAGTGCATCGACACGGGACAATGTGTCGGCAACGACATTATCTTTGCCGGAAATGTGTCTGATGTCGGTTGTGAACTGCGATATGTAATCGAGGTGGCGAAACTGTCGAGGCGAGCAGTTGGCTTTTCTCTCGTGAAAAGCGTAACTGATCGGCTTGTGATCAGTGTAAACCACGAAGTGTCTGGCCTCCAACATATGGCGAAAATACTTTATGCTCTCGTAAATGGCCAGCAGCTCGCGATCGTACGGTGAGTACTTTTGCTGTGAAGGGCTCAATTTACGAGAAAAGAAAGCAAGTGGTTGCCATTGGTCATCTTTCCACTGCTGCAGTACTGCTCCCAAGGCCAGGTCAGACGCGTCTGTTACCAGAGCGAGCTTGGCTTCACTGTCGGGATGCGCGAGTAATGCAGCATTGGATAGACTTTCCTTACACTGCTCAAAAGCCGTCAGAGTATCGCCAGTCAGATTGACGGGATGTGACGCCTTCACGGAGCCTGTAAGAAGGGAATTCAAAGGTGCCTGGGTCTGTGCGGCATTAGGGAGAAAACGCCGGTAAAAATTTACCATGCCCAGGAACCTACGAAGCTGTCGAATATTTGTCGGCGCAGGGAAGTCCTTGATGGCCTGGACTTTGGACTCCAGGGGCTTGGTACCAGCTTCGGAGATGCTGTAGCCTAAAAAGGTTACCTGTCGGACTCCGAAGACACACTTGGAAGTGTTCACAAGGATGCCGTACTCCTTCATGCGGTTGAACAGCAGTTCCAGGTGGGTCTCGTGGTCTTCTGGGGTCTTGGAGAAAACTAGGAAGTCGTCAAGGTAGGCATAGCAAAAATCCAAGCCTCTGGTCATCTCGTCGACGAAACGTTGGAAGGTCTGGCCAGCGTTCCTCAACCCAAAGGTCATGAAAGGGAATTCATACAAACCGAAAGTTGTGGTAATGGCCGTCTTCTGGATGTCGTCTTCGAAGACCGGGATCTGGTTATACGCCTTCACTAGATCAATGGTCGAGAAAACCTTACAACCTGCGATGGAATGTGCAAAGTCGTGGATATGCCGTATAGGATAGCGGTCTGGGATAGTGCGGGCGTTAAGTAACCTGTAATCGCCGCAAGGACGCCAGCCGTTATCCTTTTTAGGGGCAAGGTGTAAAGGTGAAGCCCAGGGACTGTCAGATGGACGAGTTGTCCCGCTATTAAGCATAAGCTGGAATTCCTGCTTTGCAATTTTAAGCTTATCCGGAGCTAATCTACGTGGATTACAAAAAATAGGTGGGCCAGGTGTAGTGCGAATATAGTGTACAGTGTTATGCTTTTGAGTGCGCAAAGTGCCTGAAGGGCGGGTAATTTCAGGATATCTCGCAAGAATAGCATGATACCTAGTGTCGCCCGTCGAAACCTTGATTGAATGAATAATACTATTCACAGAATTAGCAACACAAGCATTGGTACATAATGTAGTAGTACTATCTAAAAGTTTTTGATTTTTACAGTCTACAATTAAATTATAATTACTAAGGAAATCAACTCCCAAAATTGGCTTAGTTACATTAGCTACTGTAAAACGCCAAGGAAAACTACGCCTTAAGCCTAAATCTAAACTAAGATCTATAAAACCATAAGTTTCTATAACACTACCATTAGCTGCACTTAACTGAAAGTCCGTCTTCGTACGACGTTGGCGAAGCGCAGAACGGGGGTAAATGCAGAGGTCACTGCCGGTGTCTACTAGAAATTGTAGTCTGGTGGTGCGGTCAGTGACAAAGAGACGACCTGAAGCAGCGCAGCAATCACCAGTCGTCATCAGTGACTGCTCGCGAGGTTTCCCGACTTCTTGTGGAAGTCGCACGGTTTGATGCAGCTTCGGGCCTGGGTTCCGTACTTCATGTGGTACCAGCAGAGGGGATGCCGGCGGTAGCTGGATTCGGATCTGGAGCGAGGGCGCGAAGATGAGCGTCTCCTGGGTCTGGATCTGATGCTGGAACATTGAGCTGAGCGTGTGTGCCTTTCAAGCTCTAGCGTGAGCCGTTCCACCATTCTCTTCAGCTCTGCAATCTCACTCGTCTGCTGTGCCGCGTTCGATAAAAAAGAAATTCCTGCGACGTGCGGGTTGGCGATCTCCTGGATCCTGTCGGCGAGGTCGGCAAGTTGTTCCAGGGACTGACCGGTCTGGGAGGCTAGCACTGTCTGCAGGTGATGAGGCAGACGGCTGGTCCAGATCGACTGAATTAAATCTTCAGGAACAGTAGGGCCGGCCAGGTCTTGAAGATGGCGAAGGAATTGTGAAGGCTTCCTGTCGCCTAGCTGTTCGTGGGTCAGGAGCTGGCGAACCTTCGTCTCCTTTGACGCAGATAATCGTTTGACGAGCTCCGCCTTTATTCGCTCATATTTATTAAACTCCGGAGGATTTAGTATAATATCCTTCACTGCTTTTGAGTGAACAATGTCGAGGTTATTAATAACGCTCGTGTATCTTTTTGTATCACTTGTAATATTATATACGTCGAACTGACCTTCTAGTAACGCAAACCATATTTCGGGTTCCTCTGGAGAAAACGGTTGCACCTTCAAAACGTTGTTGAGGGAAGGTGTCGTGGCCACGTGTTTTTTACGCCGCACGGTAACGCCGCCTTTCTGCGAGCACGCGGTCGCCGCTGAATCACTGCTATCCTCACTCATTTTGTGTTCTCGGGGTCACCACTTATGGGGTTGAGATGATGGTGTGGTAGTGAGTGTAATAGAAAGTTAGTAATGATAACCACGGAATAAAGTCTGAAGTTTATATTCACGGTCACAATAGTTATTACACAATTCACACCACAAAAACCCTATATTTAAATAGAAGGAGAGTGTGAGAGTTCACAGTAACAGAAAGTACATAATAACACAGTACAGCAGATCGCGATATCAAGGTCGCGACCTTAAATTTGGGCGCGCGAGCGTCACTAGTTTCGCGTATCAAGTCAATAATCGAACTGGCGAGCGGCCGCGCGGCGCATAGCAATACACTGCGTAGGCATTAGGTACTCGCCTATGATAGAAAACCGGTCGGCGCGCGAGCGTCCGATACAGTTTAGCGTAAACGACTATTTAATTAAAATATTTTAAATGAGCTGACCGGGCACCTGATGCCTTGTCAGAGTTATGTAGTTTTAGTCGTAGAATAATCATGTCAATATTTTATTGTTAAAGATAAAGTAAATATTATGTTTGATTTTTAAGTTTGTAAATAGTTGTATAAATAAAATTGTGTGTAAAATAATATGTGAATTAAATGTTAAAAATAAGATGTAGGAGATCCCTACATACCCAAAATATCTTAGTGAATCAAACCAAACAAAATATCCGTAATTGATTTTGCCAAGCCTTATAATTATATTGTTACGAACACACAAAGCATGAAGAAACTAGCGCATCTAGCGTCAACCAATGAAACCACTTTGTATAAACAAAGACAGCGTGAAACCCCCTACTTAATACTAGATAATAAAAAAGAATAAATCCAACCCGGTCATGCGAGTCGGGAACTTTCTGGAATGGTCTGGGACTCGCGTCGGCTGATATAAATACGCCGCACGGATGCTAACGAGTTGGTTCGATTTGAACAGCGAAACAGGCGATTTCGAAGTGAAAACTAGTGATCAAGAGTGATACCAGTGAGTGAAACCTACGACTTGGCTACGACATAGGACATCGTCAGTGCTTACTGTTGGACCTAGTGCTTAATGTTGGACCTAGTGCTTTGTGTTGGACTAAGTGCTTGTGAATAAAGTCTTCAAAAGAGTCAGCAGGTCTTTTTCTCCAAATCTTTCGAACCCTAACACGTAAAAATATATTATTTGCCAGTCAAGTAACAAATTGAACACAGTGAACAATAAAAATTCAAAGGTCGTTTTTAGTACTTCTCCCTCAATTTCTCTGTTTAAACCTTCCCTGAACTTCCACAATTATTTCAAACCAAAAAAAGAATTTCCAAAAATAGTCCAACTATTCAAGCTATAGCGTTCTCAAGTTTAAGCGAGATATTGGAATTGCAACCCATTTTTATATATAAGATAAGAAAGAAAACTAGGACTATTTAAAGGTTAAAAAATGACAGCATAATATATACTTACGAGTTTATAATATGACATAACAAAACTCTACCTCATAATATTGTAAAGGTAATATAATATTATAGAACTACTCGTAGTCCACAATTACGTTTTCTATATTAATAAAGTTTAGTGGGCACTACGTCGCGTTCTGCAACAAGTAATAATATTACTTTGGCCTTTGTCAACCTCTCCAGTCTCCAGAGTCTATACATCGCGTTGGGAAACTATTCACTACAACTCTACAACTTATCACTGCCACAAAGGCGCAGGGGCGACACCAAAGACTTCTAAAGACGGAGTCATAGTTTTTGAAAGTTGGTACTATGTTTTTCTGTTGCTCTGTCTTACTAACGATGTGTCAATACGAGCGAATGAAAGAGCTTATATCGGTGTATAAACGCGTGTTTCGTGTCATGTAATGACCAGCTCAGTAGGCCATTGCAGAGCAGTAGCTCTGTGTATTTTTTGTATTTTATCAATGAAAATAAATGTGTAAAGGACATATTAATTTTAAATCATCTAATATGTGTTGCTCCGCTGCATATTGTGCCTCAAGAATGACGACAGAAGGTGTCAAATACTTGGAATTATCATTTTACACGTAATGTTTTAACAATGTTTTGTGAACTAAATAATGAGTATTTTTATAATATAAACAGATAATCATTAAATTTAACGAACCCTTTTTCGTACTATATCACGCTTTAATGATATATATCACGTAATGAGTAATAATTTGTGCAAAATAAAAGCTTTGTTTTTCTGCGTATTTTGAGTGATGTACCCTACTGACACAAGAGTTTATCGATATAGATAATAAACTTTTACTAAACGGTTTTATTAGGTCTCGGAAATGCTCCGGAAGAAGAGGCGAATAGATTGAAGCAGTTAGATGCGAAAATTAGAAGAGTGTGTCCCACCAGTGAGACAGCTTGGTGTGACGGTATTGATACGGGGAAGATATTTCTGTTTTACCGGACAATTAAGAAGACTTACGATAATATATACTTTCTTAAACATATTTTTTTTATTTAGTTTCCAATTAAAATGCACAAAGAGCATTTTTCCATTATCCGATCCGGATCGAATATCGAATGCCGATACAGTAATCGATATTCAATAGCCATGCAAGGGCAAGTAAAATATATGAAACACATAATTCTTTCACATTATCGGTTTGATATCGGATAGAAAAGCACTTTTATTCCTGTAAATATGGGCCTAGCAGGAACAATTGACAGGTGCGTAAATGCAATGTTATCGAATGTCAATTGTATGAGCGCTGTCATAATCTTTATACAAATCTCTTTCGATAACGTAACGTTTACGCAATTGACAATTGTTCCTGCTAGGCCCCCAAGCAAGTGAGTAATCTGACTGACTCAGCTAATCTCTCAATGTATTTACTATTTAGATGCTAATCAAAAATGCAAATACAATACAAAGAGAGGAAATCGAAGGCACTATTTTTGTGTTGTCAGATTTGACATGAGACTCGTGTGTTCGATTTTTAGCTCTATCGTATCAGTCCAGAGTTATATTTTCAATGCTCTGAATTTTCACCGGCCATCCAGATTCCTGATAATATGTCCGTCGGGATATATTATCGGGTCGGTATTACTAAGGCTTACTTACTAATAAAGAGGAGATTCTGTGTTCGGCTGTATATATGTCACCATAAAATTTTAAAAACTGTAACTGTTAGATTGTAATATTACTAGGGATATTATAAAATGTCGACAGATTGTCAAATAAAAATTACTTCTTACAATTTTACGCGTTATTTTTCGTTACATTGTAATATTTACCGTGCCGATTGGTTAAATGGCAAGTGCCCCGCGACGCCATATTTGTTTTCTTTTTCATAATAATAATTAAAACTAAAAATAATGCGTACAATTATTGTAAGGAGAAATTTTTATTTGATATAATATTATATATTATATACAGCCGAACACAGAACCTCCTTTTTTTAAAGTCGGCTAAAAATATTTATGAATGGTCTATTTCTATTACAATAGTGCAGAATTGTTAGGAATTGTAAACTTTCAATTGGTAGATATAGGAAGTAATTTTATTTAATGTAAATAGTTATTAATAAAACGTTTTCTCATAATACTTATTTTATAATTAAAATACGCAATTGACTGAATAGTGTGAAAGAATTATGCTACTAATTATTTCATACATTTTACTCGCCTTTGGCTATTGTGTATCGGCTATCAGCATTCTTTACCGATATCGTGTCGGATAATGGGAAAACGCTTTTATGATAAAAACTAGATGTTGACCGCGCCTTCGTGCGCGCTAAAAGAAATGCCGTGCCGCAAAAAAGTAGCCTATGTGGTCTTTTCTATATATGTGCAAAATTTCATCAAAATCGGTCAAGTACTTTCGGAGCCCATGCAAACAAACAAACCAAATAAGAACACAGTATTTTTTACACATCTAATAAAATCTTATTAATTTCAAATTCCTATATCTTAAATTAAAAAGGTACTTAATGAGTTTTACACATTATAAACTGATGACATAAAACTTAAAATGAGATTATAAAATAAAAATTCAGAATTATAAAAATATCTACAAACGTCGATAGGTACCACAAAAAAGTCGAGTAGTTTATCGATATTATATCGATATACGTTACATCCCTGCACGTACACTAATACAATGCACACAAGCAGAAAAAGGACACGCGTTTGCTGGCTAAAACTCTCTCTAGTGGTTATATACTCAAAGGGCGACACTCTCTACAAATGACAGAGCGAGCACCGGCGAATGTCAGCCATGTCACAGATTATAAATAGTTACTAACAGATACGTCACTCCCATACAAAAGCGAAAATACCTACGGTAAAATTGCCTACAAAGTCTTAATAATAATATCTGTTTTTCGCAGCGAGATAAAATGTAGCGTAAGTACGAGACGAGATTATGTTGTCGGCCTTTGGCCGTGCGACTCACATAAGGATTTAATAAATATTTTTAACCTTTATTGAATTGTCGATTATTAAATTTTATAGTTGAAAATATCATAAATCGCGTAAATAATTTTAATAAGTATATAAAAATAAAGAAAAGAGCAAAGCGGAGTAAATCAATAAATTCTTAAATGTAGTAATAGTAGCTATTGCAATTTTAAAATTTGCAATACTTACTTTATATTTTTTCTGGCTGGAGATGCTGGATGGCTATATTTCTTCGAAATTAAAATATTCCTATGCCATTGAATAGATATTTATTGTAACTTTATTACTTTGATCATTATAATTCCTTAGTTGTTAAATTAATCGATATACGTTTAATATTAACAAGAGGACGGCCATATTGATTAAACCTAACTTCCGGTTCCACAAATAAATTTCGTGGAATGATCAAAGGAAGTGCTTTATGTAATTTAATTCAATTTAATTCATTTTTTTATAATTATATTTCCCTTGTTCCTTCTCCACAACTATATTTCCTGACAAGCTGTGAAAGAGGAATTTAATAATACATTTTTAAATTTTCACAACTATTTGATACTACATACTTTTCTAATTCTACACTTTTGTATCTAGTATCGAAAATGTTTGCACTCATCAACCATGGTATCATGTATCCACAGCAGTAGCAAAGGCGGGTTCTCCATTAAAGGGAAACCCTAGCCTGTAGACGTAAGATTAGTTGCAGAACTTATTTTAATACGTAAGTATCTTAAGATATTTAGTGCCTTTATCATAAAGAAAATGTCGTGTCCGTTAATAAGTATAAGTACATATTCATGATGTATAAGTCAATGTTGTAGGATACGAAGTTACAACTGTACTGTTATAGTTATTGTATCTTAATTAAACGTGAAGCTGGTGTGAATCGTGTTTTAAGCACACGTCGCTACTGACCCACAGTCTACTGTGGGTACACCAGGAACCACTTCACGATTTTTATTGATGAATTAATAAAAGATGCAACTATTACCGACAGATTTTGGAGCGTGACTTAAAACATACAAATAAAAAGTATAAAATAAAAAATTATAATTTAAAAAAATTAAAAACCCGACTGCGTAAAAAGTGATCCATTCCATCCAGTCCATTGAAAAATTAGATTGGCTGTCGAATAATGGATCCCGACTGTTCAGTTGTTATGTTCCAATAGTATTAATTCAATAATATATTATAGAATTCTAGACCACCGGATATCTAAGTGCTTGTTTTTTTCTTTTCAGTTTTAATTAAAACTTAAACTGATCATGCGTTGAGCGCCGGTGAACGGACGCGTACCGCATTACGACACACGATAAAAATATTAATGAAAATAATTTAATATTTCGCGAATCGCGCGGTTGTCAACCGCTACACGTCACCATGGCGCTCGTAGTCAACGAGTTGCTGGCGTTTGTCGAACACGCCATTAACGCCATGGACGAAGACAGCATCGTGCAGCTCTGCATGTCCACCTTCAGCAATGAGGAGATTTGTACGGGAAAGCTGATGCTGGACGAGGCGCTTGGTAAGCAGGCGCAGATGCCATCGCGACTCAAAGATGGTAGCGAAAGAAGCTTGCAGGATATCATCACCCTGTTAAAGCAGACGGGTCCAGGGGCTATACCAGCTTTCGTGGCTAGGGATCTCCACAAGCTACCGGTGGTGACCTTGGACCACGTCAACGTCTCCAGCCTGCTGAAGAATGTCAACACCATGAAGGCGGAGCTGGACGAGATGCGAGGTCGATTGAATAGATCGGAATCCACTATCCGTGATTTGCATAAAGAATTATTGCAAATAAAAAGTAATAATTCTTTATGTAGGTCACCCGATCATTCGTTTGACTTCGTAAACACGCGGCGACGCGGCGCGCAAGCTGACACGTTTTGCTCATCAGCAAAATCCGACGGGTCAACAACCGCCGCTGACTGCTCACCGCTTGCGGTCGAGCCAAAACCGAGGACACCAGCGACTCCGAAAAATTACGCAAGTATCGTCGCTGGCCCCACTGCACCCCCGCGGAAGAAGACAAGAGGGGTGGAAGAGCGCCGCAAGGCTGAGCCTCTTCGAACCGTCAAGGACGAGAGCAGGAGGTGCGATGAGGAGGGCTTCACACTGGTGGAAAGGAGAAAGAAGAGGAAGCCCGCCGTCCGCAACCACCGCGGCACCGCACCCAGCGAACCCGAGCAGCGTCTGCGGTGCGAAGTACGCGCCACACCGCTGTACGTGTCCCGCCTGCACTGGTCGACGACGGTCGAGGACGTTGTGGACTACATCCGAAAGAAGACGTCTTTCACCTTAAGGGTCGAGCGTCTGGAGTCTCGCCACAAGGTCAACTTCAGTTCCTTTGTGGTGAGAGTACCGACGCATCTTCTACCGACCTTCGAGGTGGAGGAGTTCTGGCCGACGGACGTCGTCTACCGGAGGTTTCGGGGAAGGCTCCCCAACGAAGCGCGCATCACGTCGCCGAAAAAAGACAATACGTGATAAACTACAGTGTGTGTGTAAGAGTGAATGTGAATAATATAGAAAATAAGATTTATGTATAATATTGTATAGTATTAGAATTGTGTGTGTATAGTATAAAAATATATATCCGTTGTCTGATACCCGTAACACAAGTTCAACTTAGCACGGGATCGGGTTTACGTGATATATATTATATAATAATGTATATTTGTTCTGTATATACTTTTATGTGTGTGTTTGAATAAATTGATTTGAAATTGATTTGATTTGAATTATGTATATACTTAGTTTAGTTCACTTTTTACGCAGTCGGGTTTTTAAATTTTTTAAATTATAATTTTTTATTTTATACTTTTTAGTTATGAGTACCTAGCTAGCTATTTACCAGACTGGATTTCCTATCAGCATCAGTACTACATCACTGGAATGTGAGAATGGTTGTTACGCAACTTTAAATCGATATAGATCCTAAACGGTCAGTCGAATCGAAAAATGTTGAGAGAAAACTAACAATGATTTTTAAATACCTATTCAACGATACCCCACTTGATATAGTTTGTTGACTTTCATTTTTTTCATTTTCACAATATGGCGTCCAGTAGTCGCCATATTGAATTTTCACTAACGTCATGTCTTTAGTGACACTCGCCGGACTAAGAGGAATCGATTGATGTGTGAATCATAAAAATTGGCCCAGGCATTTGGTCTGTATAGTGCTTCAAAGGAACATACATACATACATACACACATACATACATAGGCTGATAAACACATTACCACTCCTTTGCGTCGCGCAGTCGGGTAATAATTTGACGACCTCTGTGGCTCAGTACGTTGGTGCTCAAGCCGGAGGTCGTGGGTTCGAATCCCGCCGAAAAAACAAAAAGTTTTTCTGTGTTCCTGGGTCATGGATGTGTATTAAATATGTGTATAATATAATAGAAATCTTAAATATATATATAGTATAAAAGTATTAAATATACTTCCCGTTGTCTGGTACCTGTGATACAAGTTCTTCAGATACTTAGCACGGGGCCAGATTGACGTGGTGTGAAGCGTCCATAGATGTTATAAAAAAAATATCCTACTGTGCCAAAATAGGGAGGACGACGAAATTATTGTGCAATTACATCTGATGACAAACACAATACATAATAAATATTATGTAGGCACATGATGATACACGTAAACACATATATAACGATTTAATATAACAGATGCTGCCATTTCCGCCTAACCAAAAATCCATTTTCCTGATAATTCCCCGCTTAGGGATTGTATGTTGCCAACGGTTATATATAATATTATTATTTGCTTAAATGATACCACTTTTTGCGGCTAATTTCACAGAATTACCCCTAAATTATCGTCGCTTTAGGGTTAAGAACGAGCAATTTGAGGGGCTTTTTTCGTCGGTGCCCCAGTCGAAACAATAGGGGTTTAATGATGCGATGGCGTATTGTATTTCTGCCCTAGTTCTATATCCATAGATTTATTAAACATTGAACGATTTAAGTAAACAAAGTATAGGAAATAGACCCACAGAGTAGTTTTAACGTAAGAATATATAAGGTTATCTTCTATTTGTTGACTATTATAAACCAAATTAAAAAAAATAAGTAGCCCCCGAAATATCAAGCAACTAGATGTTGTTGCGACTTCATGCGCGCAAGAGGTAATCCCGCAGAAACCGTACATTTTTCCGCATTAAAAGTAACCTATGTCCTTCCCGTGGTCTACTCTATGTCTGTGCCAAATTTCATCAAAATCGGTCCAGTAGTTTCGAAGCCTGTTCGATGTAAACAAACAAACTTTTCCTCTTTATTATATTAGTATAGTATAGATTCAACAACCTCCGTGGTCTAGTGGTTCGAGCATTGGCTCTCGACTCGGGAGGTCGTGGGTTCGATTCCCGCATTGGAACAACAAAAAATGTTGTTTCCAAGTTTGGTTAGGACAATGCAGGCTGATCACCTGATTGTCTGAGAAGAAAGATGATCCATGCGTCGGATGGGCATGTAAAAAGTCGGACCTGCGCCTGATCTCTCGCCAGTCGTGTCGGTCATCCGTCCCACTGGGTTATGAGAGTAAAGGAAGAGAGAGTGCTCTTGTGTACTGCGCACACACTTGGGCACTATAAAATTACTCCTGCGTAACTGGCCTGGTTTCAGTGAAACCGGCCACCGTCACCGAGATCGGTGTGGGAGTATTATTATTATTATTATTAGTATAGAAAAGCGAGTTGATGGTGATGTATCATAGCTAAAGGATTGATTGATTGATAAGAAGTAAGAACACCCTTGATTGTGTCAGCTTTCAAACAAAAAAAGTAGATCAAAATCGGTTCACCCGTTTCGAAGCTGCGAATCACGCACAGACGTGGTAGAGCCATGCTTCGGCACGAATGGGCCGGCTCGACCGGAGAAATACCACGGGCTCACAGAAAACCGGCGTGAAACAGCGTTTGCGCTGTGTTTCGCCGAGTGAGTGAGTTTACCGGAGGCCCAATCCCCTACCCTATTCCCTTCCCTACCCTCCCCTATTACCCTATTCCCTCTTAAAAGGCCGACAACGCACTTGCAGCTCTTCTGATGCTGCGAGTGTCCATGGGCGACGGAAGTTGCTTTCCATCAGGTGACCCGTTTGCTCGTTTGCCCCCATATTTCATAAAAAAAAAAAAAAAAAAACAGACTCGTCGAACTTATTACACCCCTCTATTTTCTTATGGCCCCGAACAACCCCAAAAGTGGGGTAATTTAAGTAGGACAGTTTTACTAGATTTTGCCCGCGGCTTCGCCTGCATAAATACGATATCCCACGAGAACACTGTATATTTTCATAGACAACATTACGTTTAGCTGCCAGTTGCGTTTTGTTATACCACGTTTTATGGCACGCTCCATGGGAACTGGATAAAAAGTATTAAATGTCCGTCTACTGGTTCTAAGCTACCTCCCCATAAAATTTCAGCCGAATCGGTTCGCCGCTCTTGAGTTATACCTATAGTAAATAGTGTAACTAACACGACTTTCTTTATATATGTCACCGTAAAATTGTAAAAACCGTTAGATTGTAATATTACTAGAGATATTATAAAATGTTGACAGATTGTCAAATAAAAATTTCTCCTTACAACTGTAGGCATTATTTTTCGTTATAATTATTATTATAAAAAAGCAAACAAATATGACGACGCGGGGGACTTGCCGTTTAACCAATCGGCACGGTAAATATTACAATATAACGCAAAATAACGTGTAAATTGTAAGAATACATTTTTATTTGACAATCTGTCGACGTTTTATAATATCTCTAGTAATATTGCAATCTTACGATGACATATAATATATAGATAGATATACGTCTATCGGTACAACACATAAACTGTGAACTTGTGCTTTTAAACAATAACACGCATAAATCAAAGTTGAGGGAGCATTCGAAATTTGAATATAATTTAGCCGCGAGTTATCATTCGGATCACACCTCACGGTATAAGATGGATCTGCGCGATCAAGAGCCTCGTTACCCGAATGTATACCCATAACCCGTTGCGGTATATTGAGTCTCTGCCGGATGGGGTAAAAAATACCCGTGATCTGTCACGTCGTGCGGGTTAATATTCTTATAAATTTAGCTTTTGTAGTAACGATTTTTACGTATTTTTATTTGCGGTTTCCGTACATACGGATTATATTACGTAATAGAGACAGACAGACGGACCCACAGTGAACTCTCTATTACGGAGACTGTGGGTCCGTCTGTCTGTATGTCTATCTGTCTGATAGCTAGACTGTTGATTTTTTCACAGAATAAATGAATTCATTCAACTAAAAACAGATTAAAATATAATACATATATTTAACATAATTTCCACACAGCAAACGTGAGTTTTTTCTCGATATTAATAACGTCAACAGGTAGGCGCTTGAAAATTTCACTGAATATCGAGTTGTTTTGTTTTTAAAAATAAACTGCTTGGCTTACAGGCTATAGCCTAATGCTCCTCACATTAAGGGGAGACCCGAGCCTCAGCAGTGAGCACGTTAGTAGTCGCTGTTATTATTATTAATTAGCTTTTCCGCGGCTATGTGGGATACTTTATTTACGAGAATTTTTTTTCGGGATAAAAAGTAACCTATGTTAGAATCCAAAGCTTAAACTACTACCATACCAAATTTCATAAAAACACAGTAGTTTTTGCGTGAAAGAGTAACAAAAATCCATCGTCGTGGGTTCAACTCCCGCGTTTGAACAACAAAAATGTTGCTTCCAAGTTTGGTTAGGACAATACAGACTGATCACCTGATTGTCTGACAAGAAAGATGATCCATACGTCGGATGGGCATGTAAAAAGTCGGTCCTGTACCCTGACCTCTCGCCAGTCATGTCGGTCCGTCCATCCCACGTAAGTTTCGGGAGTAAAAGAAGAGAGAGTGCTCTTGTGTACTGCGCACTCACAGCACTATAAACTAACTCCTGTGTAGGTAACTGGCCTGGTTTCAATGAAATCGGCCACCGTCACCGAAATCAGTAAAGGAAGCTATTATAGGATTACTCAATTTGGACAATGTCCCCGCTTAAGGCATTCTTAAATATGCTAATAACCTGTAAGGGTCATTTATATTATGACAAAACTTTTGGAAAAGGGTCCAGGACGAGTGCGGCTAACGAAAAGGGTCCTTTTATTTTGCGCCATCAATTTCAGTTAAACGTAGTTTAATATCGACATAAATCTATCACATAAAAAAGCCATAGAAAAGAAGTTTTCACATAATATTTTTTTTAATATTTTACTAGCTTTTGTGCGCGGCTCCACCCACGTAAATACATTATCCCGCAGGAACACTACTTTTTCGGGATAAAAAATATATTGTCTTTTTTCCGGGACCCAAAGTATAGATGAAGACCCTACACCAAATTTCATAAAAATCGGTCCAGCGGTTAAAGCGTGAAGAGGTAACAGACAGACAAACAAACACACTTTCGCATTTATAATATTAGTATAAATAATATATAGTATAATATTATAGTATAGATGCTTTGTTCCCATCTAAAGAAACCTCTAAAGTACCTGGGAGACCGAGCTTTGCTCGAAGTAAAGTAATATGGAAAAAAATAACAGATGGCGAAAAGTTGTAAAGGAAAAATTATTACAAAAATTAGTCCGGGACTCGAACCTGAGATACCAATTTGCCAACAGCGCAAAAAGTATATCACATAGCTGAACCAAATAAAGAGCAAAATAACTCATGGAAAATGTTGAAGACGTTTCCGAGATTCAGATTCTTATTCTATACTAACCTAATAAAGAGGAAAAGTTAGTTTGTTTGTTTGCATTGAATAGGCTCCGAAACTACTGGACCTATTTTAATGAAATTTGGCACAGATATAGAGTAGACCACGGGGAAGGATATAAGCTACTTTTTATTGCGGCAAAATGTACGGTTCCTGCGAGATTCCTTTAAGCGCGCATAAAGTCGTGGGGAACATCTAGTACGTTATAAACTCAAATTTATATTGCTTCACTCCGCTGTTTTACATTTATTTAGTCGTTATATCCATTTAATATTTTACATTTATACATTTACTAGATGACGCCCGCAACTCCGTTGCGCCAAAATTCGTTTATCGCGGCGGAACGTACATTTTTCCGGGATAAAAAGTATCCTATGTCCTTTCTCGGGTCTCAAAGTATCCCTATACCAAATTTCATCAAAATCGGTTCAGCGGTTTGGGCGTGAAGAGGTAACAGACAGACAGACAGACAGACAGACAGACAGATAGACAGACACACTTTCGCATTTATAATATTATTTTTCCGGGATAAAAAGTATCCTATGTCCTTTCTCGGGTCTCAAAGTATCCCTATACCAAATTTCATCAAAATCGGTTCAGCGGTTTGGGCGTGAAGAGGTAACAGACAGACAGACAGACAGACAGACAGACAGACAGACACACTTTCGCATTTATAATATTAAGTATGGAAGTATGGATATTAGCGAGATTACGTCGTTATTGGTATACGATATTACGACACAGAATGTAATATGTTGCGCCGCGGAAGAGTTGAATGTATGAGATTCGGCAGAGATCAGCCACAAGCGGCCGCGGCCGATCGCGGTAAGTAGCGACCGTTGCTTTTGTAAGAAGACTGGCACGTCGTCATATATTTACCACCTCGATTATTTTAACCCGCGCTCAAAAAAAGTCTTTACTATTATTTTATCCTCGGAGACAAAACTTTTGTTTCCCAACTTATTTTTTTAACAGTTTTTTAAATATTTATTTAGTCCATTAATAATCTAATGTTGAATACGGGAATTGGGAATTTGAAAAAAATATATATTGATTTTTTAAATAAACAGTCGAAAGCCTAAGGTTGACACCAAAATAATTTTAAGCGGCGCGTCAGACAAATCTATTATGGTAAATAAATAAAGTAATTAATAAATAAATTCTTTATTTGCATTAAACATTGTATAAAGCTCGAAACGATCAGCGACCAGCCCCGTGAGCAAAAGTCCGGGCTTGAAAAAACTCCCACTCCCCGCGCACAACCCCCGTATACATCTACGCACACATAGCTAGAGAGCTGTCATTAGTTTAAGTCTATGGAATGACGGTTCTTTAAGTAATATATTATATTCTTTGCCTAAACAGGCAAATATATATAGCGAATACTGTCATAGTAAATCTTCAATTCCAACTACTGGTCTAATTGATATTAATAATTATTATTATATTATGTTCCTGCGTATTCTAAGATTTGATTTTTGTGATTAACTATGAAAATTTTTAATACTTACTAGCTTATCCTACATAAAAAATATAACATAACCGTCATGTTATCTTTATTTTGGTTCATTCATTAATATTAATACTGTTGTTTGTGGATTTTAGCATCGTTATATACAATTACTGTTACTGACGACGAATGATCATTGTATTAAGGCAAGTAATAAAATCATGCTCGCCTTTATCTATTAATATAATATCTATACTAGTCTATACTAATATTATAAAGAGGAAAGGTTTGTTTGTTTGCACCGAATAGTTTCCAAAACTATTGGCCCGATTTTAATGAAATTTGTCACAAATATAGTAGGCTACTTTCTATCGCGTAAAATTACACAGTCGGATTTTATTTTGTACGTACGAAGTAGCGAACAACATCATCAAGAATCTTTTAGCTTGAAACCTAAAAACGATCATGTTTGACGGCTTGTCGCGGTTGCGTGCGTCCCGTTTGCACCGCCTGCAAGGAAGCTGTTCCCAAAGCGTCATTAGCAGGATATTTCCTTCCTAATATAACTTCATACAAGTTACTTATGCTTTGAATAACTTTCGACGTCCTACGAAAAGTTTGTTGAATATTTAACGATACGCAAACCTTTATCGCACTCCTTCGAGACGAATATACTACAACATAGCGCCGTAGTATATTACTTTAGCTAGATACGTTAAACATAAAATAAAAATTATTTTCAATTAAAACTTATTTTATTTGAAAACTCAAGTAATGTTATTAATTTACTTTTTTATATATAAATCCAAGTTCCTGTGGAGAGTAGGTGAATTTGAAGCTTATATTATTCAATCAAACTTTTTATTATAACTATAAAATTTACTGACGTTTGTATAATACAAAAATACACGTGCTGTAATTTCAATAGGTTTTCTTAATTTTGAGGAGTGCGAGGTGTGATTGTGTGTGAGTTTTCAGAAATTTCAGTTTTCAGAAATCGGATAAAAAGGTCTTAGGGGTCGTCCATTAATCACGATGATGCCTAAAGGGGGAGGGGGGGTCCGAAAAAAAACACCAAGTATCACCAAGGGGAGGAAGGGGTATAAGGAGACATCACGTGTATTAATTTTCGAATCTAGTCTATCCATACCGAAATTATTATCGGTTGTAGATTCGTAGTGTTGTTTAAAAACTTACAAGACAAATGACTCGTATAGTTTTTAATTGCTTAAATTATACTATTGAATTTTTTTTAAGTTGAAGTTCTTCTTCAAACATGACCTGCTTACTATGTAAAAAAAAAATACACGTGATCTTAAGTGGGAGAGGGGGGTAGTATAAAACCTCACCACGTATCACCAGGGGGAGGGGAGGGGTCTAAAAAGTTGTTAAAAACATCATGTGATTAATGGACGGCCCCTTACTTGTGCAAGGGCTACGATGTCGCGATGTGCTACGCCGTGTAGCAATGTGCTACAACGTAGCAATGTGCTACCCCGCGTAGCAATGTGCTACGTCGTAGTACTTACGACACCGTGAAGCTCTTTGAGTAATATCGCAATCAAACTCTACCGTCTATTCGCGTCAAGAAGACATTGAAATGTCCAAAAATATTCAAAATTGCCCAATGATGCATAACGGTAACATTAACCAATCAAGTTAGATCAGGCGCCACGGTTCTGCCGCGGTCGTAGCCTGAGTGCCTTCCCTTGAAACACTCAATGTGGGCATTGCATAGTAACAACCAGCTGTGCTAAAAACTTTAATTTATTGTATGCTGTAGGTATTAAATAAGTGTTTAAATCTCCGTGTTGTTTGTTTGATATCCTTTTGGCTGTGTTATGTCCCTGATGTAGTGTTTAATAAATATATTTTATTTATTATATCTAAAGTTAAAGTCTAAAGCCAATTTGATATAATATGTAATGTATTTTTAACGCGAACATAATAATAATTGTAAGCAGAAAGATATTGGCTGTGTTTGGCGGAAAAAGCGGATGCGCTCGCAAGCAAAATAATGTGTTGGTGGATTGTGTCAGCTAAATGTCAGCACTATTAAAGTCGTTAACTTATCTTGGCCGTTAACTGTATTATTTTCGCAAGTGTTAGTAGTTAGTATTAAGCGTTTTCAAGCGCTTTTGCCGCCAAACACAAGTCATTGATTGTTTTAATAGTATTCAATTTTTTTTAATAATTTACAAATTAGTATACAAAAAGGAAAAATCTTTACATTTAAAAAATACTTATTACTTATTTAATATCATATTTAAGAAGTAATTAGTAAAGATAAATTATAATAACCTAGAATTTAATCAAATGTTTCATAAACAAACGATTAAATGCACACCACAGTCCTTTTGGAAAGTAATTGAATCAGAACTTTTATGAAAATTCATAGTTTCAGCAGCAGGTTTGAAGTTTTCGCAAATTATTTTATTCAAGCGTTTTATTCACGTCAACGGAATTCTCGACCTCTTGCTCTGCCGCCGTATATTTTTTATAGGAAAAGAACGAGTAAAGAGATCGCCTAATTGAAAGAGATTTAACAGAGCAATAATAACTCGTTTACTTGTGTGTTTGACTATTAACAGATAGTAATAGATACTATTATTCAATCTAATATTATTATTCAAAGTTAGATGTTTGCTCGCGACAAAAATTACTTTATTACAAACTAGTAATGTTCCTCGCGACGCGGCAACCGTACATTTTCCCGCGTTCAGTAGCGTATATTCTTCTACGTAGTTCACTCTATATCCGTGCCAAATTTCATCAAAACCAGCCCAGTAGTTTCGGAGCCTTTTCAATACAAACAAATCTATCCTCTTTATAATATTATAGTATAGATATAGTAATGTACGTTACAGTTAATTTACTGATTTGAATTGAATGTAGCCTATTTATTTTGTTTAAATAATACAGTGTAATAAATAATAGAAGTCTAAAATATAAAATAAGCATTGCCTTTATTTTACAGAATATAAAAGTACAATACACGTCTTTATAGACAAGCTGCGCTATAGAATAAGGCATATAATAAAGTTTAAAATATACAGTAAAGTGTTTTGAAATTGGACATTAATTCTTGAGGTCTATAAATCATTTTTTGTCTGTGTAAATATTATAAACGACTATACATGTTTAAACTTATATTATAAAGACTCTTCTTTCCTCTAAAGATTCTTATAATAAATAAATATAATAGATAAAGATCTTTCCTCTAAAGATTTGTACTTTGTTTGTATGTTTGCATTTGATCCGAAACTACTCCAATGATTTAGATCAAACTCAAACTCAACTACTGTAGTCCGTAAATAAAAAGTACCGCGGGGTACTTTTTATTTACTATTTTAATAAAATGTACGGTTCCTGCGAGGTTTCCTTTAGGTAGTTTGTGTAGTTTTGGGTTAGGTTAGGTTAGAACTTTTTATCACGTTCAAAACGCTCTCGGAGTGGTAGCACGGCCTCACAAAAACCCGGCGTGAAATAACATTTGTGTAGTTTTGGGTTAGGTTAGGATAGAACATTTTTATCACGTTCAAAACGTCTTCGAAGTGGTTACATAGTCTCGCAAAAACTCAGCGTGAAATACCGTTTGTGTAGTTTTGGGTTAGGTTAGGTTAGAAATTTTTTATCTTTTTCAAAACGTCTTCGGATTGGAACACGGCCTTACAAAAACCCGGCGTGAAATAACATTTGTGTAGTTTTGGGTTAGGTTTAGGATAGAACATTTTTATCACGTTCAAAACGTCTTCGGAATGGTTACATAGTCTCGCAAAAACTCGGCGTGAAATAACATTTTATATTTTTGGGTTAGGTTAGGTTAGAACCTTTTTGAACATGATGTTCAAAACGTCTTCGGATTAGAACACGGCCCTACAAAAACCCGGCGTGAAATAACGTTTGTGTAGTTTTGGGTTAGGTTAGGTTAGAACATTTTTATCACGTTCAAAACGTCTTCGGAGTGGTTACATAGTCTCGCAAAAACTCGGCGTGAAATAACTTTTTTTAGTTTTGGGTTAGGTTAGGTTAGAACTTTTTAAACAAATTCAAAACGTCTTAGGAGTGGTAACTCGGCCTTACAAAAACCCGGTATGAAATAACGGTTGTGTAGTTTTGGGTTAGGTTAGGTTAGAACCTTTTTATCGCGTTAAAAACGTCGTCGGAGTGAAATATGGCTTTAAAAATCCTGGCGTAAAAAATACGTCACTCCTCCCTCAATACTGATTAAATATTTTCACAAAATACTGAAGAATTGCAAGAAAATTTGTAAATTTTCAAATGCACTTTTCTCAAAAACTATACATTTCCTCACGCATGGCATGGTGGAGGAACAAAATCGCTTAACAGCGCAGCCGATGATTCGTGCGCACGCACACAAATACACACGTGTAAATACGGACTTTAAACACGCCTGCAGACGATGCGATCACCTCTTTATTAAAATATTTTGAGGCGTCCTAGTGCAAAGGGAAAGGTTTAGAAACTGGTCGAGCAGGAACTTTTCCGATATTGTACATATTACGTTTTCTAAACGGCAGTCAACATCTCAATACTTAAGATAAAATAATTTTCAGAATTTAGTTATTTATTCATTACATAACTTTAATATTATTTAAATCAAATTTACATTTAAAATATATTTTTAAATAGTTTGAAATTTGAGTATAAAGTTCTTTGAAAACTTTTATAAAATTCTTTATGATAATTAGACTAAATGTATTTGTGTTAAATAAGAATGAATAATTATTATCAAGTAATTTTAAAGTTCTATGTTTAAGAGGTAAATAAAAAGTTATATTGTGTCGAACTATTAGTTTTATAACTATTCGTTTTTACAATGAATTATTAATAATAATAATTTAATAAATGGCAAAACTTACCCAAAAATATTAAGAGGGCAATCCCATATCACTCAACAGAACTAAACAAAGCACAGAACTATCGAAGCTCACGATGCGTCCTGGCAGCTATACGGCGCGACGGTCACTGAGCTCCCATCATATTATGTACCTACTATCCATTTGAAATACCGTTTCCAGTAATTAATTATGTTTCCAGTAATTATTTATACAAATACTATTGATACATGTATTTGTATAAAAATATATTGCCAGCGACTTCGCGCGCGCATTAGTTAATCTCGAGGAAACCGTAAGTTTTTCCGCGATAAAAAGGAACCTTCCCCGCGGTCTACTAGATCTTTCATCAAATTTCATCAAAATTGGTCTAGTAATTTCCGAGCCTATTCAATGCAAACAAACAAACCCTTCCTCTTTATTATATTTTAATATGACCCCTAGGCGAAGTCCGAAGTAGTACCGAACCCCATTAGTCCATAAGTGCGTTGCCAGCCTTAAACGTACTACGCCTTTTTAAAGGTTTTTTGTTGATATTATCTCTAAATAAAACTGAATTTTCATGGTGCATATAGAATAAAATACGGTTTTGAAAGTTCAAATCAATATTATGGTTTCAAATGGAAATAGGTTCAAAGAGATTAGCTTTAAAAAAGTTTTATACTGTTTCCTGAGTTACTGAAGCACCTCAACCTTTCGAAAATCCAAGCAAAGTTATTATAATTAAATTGTGTGAGTTTTGAATAAAACTTCCTTAGACACATAATATTCACTACTCCATTTAAAATTCTAAAGACATAAATTAAAAGAAAAGCCTATAACCTGAGTTTTCAGTACTAAGGGTGACCTAGCCTATACATTTTATGAAATGAACCAGGAAACGAGCAAATGGATCGCCGAATGGTAAGCGATTTCCGCCGCCCTTGGACACTCGCAACACCAGAGGAGTTGTATTTGTAGCTCCTCTGGTGTTGCGACTTGCGTTCCTGGTCCTTCCAATCCCCAATCCCCCTTGGGCCTCCGGTAACCTCACTCACTCGGCGAAACACAACGCAAGAGTTATTTCACGCCGATTTTCTGTGAGGTCGTGGTATTAGTCCGGTCGAGCCGACCCATTCGTGCCGAAACGTGGCTCTCCCACATGGTTAGTAGTTGAAAGATTTCTAATGCATAATATGTGAAAAGTATGTATTTATTACTAATTTGAAAGTTATTTATTTAAGTAAATCGGTGATCGTAACTACTTACGTAGAGATAAAGCATTAAAAAGGAATTGAAAAAAAATGTATTAATTGTAAAAATAATATACACGTAATTGCACTTTATTTTGTGTGAAAATAATAATCTACTCATTCTAAATGTGCGAAATCATGAGTTATATATAAAACCTTTTCCGCCTACACCAAGTTGTCATAAAATTTTACGTGGAGACATATCCAAATGGCCCTCTGGGACAAACGCCCTTATAAAAACCCGACTACGGATTGTGCCGCCCTTGGCAGTCTCCCGTTATTATACAACTATACACCGTTCAGTGGACCTACCAGGGCCTTTAGACAAGATGCATTCGATAATTTCGACGAGGAAGTTCAATATGAAAAATGTATAGGATTTGACATAAGGGATCGCAAGTGATATGTCACTTATCGATGACTTAATATGTCAAATCCGATACAGTTTTGATTTCGAAGTTCGCAGTCAAATTATCGCCGAAATTATCGAATGCATCTTGATTAAAGGCCCAGGAATACTTAGCAGCAGCGTAAACGTAACGCTATTGAATGAGAATTGTCTGAAAATCTATCAAAATCATGACAGCGCCCATACAAAGGAGATGTTTGATTTTGGGCCAGCTCTATGTACACTACATAGGTAAACAAAAAAAAATGGGATTTTCATATAAATACAAAAAAAATATGCGAAGAATATTGCTTACAAAAATGATTATTTGAAAAGTTTTTTAATGCGAGAACCCTATTTTTAGGGCAGCCATGGCATTTGTTTTGACAGGACTTTTGAGGTAGTTGACAGTTTTATGAAGAGACGTCTTCTTGAACGTCATACCTCATACCTCTTTCTTTCCAAAAGGCATGTCATTGTCAAAATGATAATCTTTGGATAATTCTGATCTGAACCATATTTTATTTTACGTTGTGTTGCTCTCCTTGACGAAATAATTTAAATATACATTGAAACGAAGTGAAATTAAATACAATAAAGAATAGGAAACGGTTACTACTTACTATATTATTTAGCTATATTTACATATAATATACATAGTGCTGGCCCACGCTTCATACATTTTTGGAACATATCCTTTCATTCGATTTCAAATTACGCTATACGATTAGTCGATTTCGGACCAAAAAACGTTCAATGTGTCGTCGACATAATAGCGTTCTTACATAGATTAGTTCCAATATCCGATATCACAGATGTTTTAATATAAAACATATTATATACCTGTGACGTTTTAACACATATAGCTGCTTCTCACATTGTCGCGGGTATAATCGGATATCGTTATCGTAGGAGTTTGAGGCCTAATAAACTTCTTCGTCAGACTGATTAAATTTATCTTAACTCCTCAAACAAATAAACTAATTTTCAAATCTTGGTTACCAGAGACATGTACGCCTATATATGACGATTACCTAACTACCAAACTGACTGATATTTTTGAGTTTAAAATATTTATTTCATATTATTCAAAGAAAAACTTATGTACCTTAAAAATGCGCAGTTTCCTCAGAATAAATCGTATCTAGATCAATTTTTCTCCCTCAAAACTCCCTGCAAACTAAATTTCATGGAAACACTTGCAGATATCTATCTAATACTTTAAACGAGCTAACTTTATATGTATATAATCTTAATCTCGGAAACAACTGCAAGTATTTCCATGAAATTTAGTTTGCAGGGAGTTTTGGGGGAGAAAATCGATCTAGCTAGGTTTATTCCGGAGAAACTGCGCATTTTTAAGTTACATAAGTTTTTTCTTTCGTCATTGAACAATATAGAATAAATTATTAACTCAAAAATGTCAGTCGGATTGGAAGCTTGGTAATCGTTCGTGTATTTTTTGTGTTATTTTCAGAAATTCGGAATGTGGTGAGATTGAACCAGCGACCACAACCTAATATGTGGTCGCTGGATTGAACATTGGTAAAATATTTTTGTGTTTTTTTCTGACCCGACTTAGATAGTCGGGTCAAAAAAAACAAGGATTAGGTTTATGTTTTTCGCGCGTATCTTGTATGTATGTATGTAAATTCCTTTATTCCCACGTATCTTCCAAACGGCTGGATGAATTTGGACAATTAAGGTATCGTTTGATTTGTTTGAATAACCCAAATGTCCTTAGATACCTAGTTCAAAAAAAAATGCAAAATGGTGGATTTTCGCACCAAATTGTAAGTACTTCAAAAAATTCTTTTAACCAAACCTATCGAGTAGGGTATCAAAATAAAGGAAATGAAAACGAGATTTCAAAAATATACATATGTCATGTAATTATTTCAATTTAATCAGGAAAAATTACAACCATTTTAATTCATCATTCGAATTTTGTAATATTGTGCATTCAAATAGTCGTCTTTTTACCCGACTGTTTGATTTAAATCGACCAAGTGTGTGTTGGTTAAACTAAAAAATCTAAAATAAAATAAATCATTAAAAAAATAAAACCTAAGGAACGCACTAAAAAGACCGAAACAAGATTGACAATAAAGAATAGGTATTTATTGTTTTTGCAGTCGGGTTTATTTTTTTAATTATTTATTATATCTACTAGAATTCCGAGCAAAGTTTGGTTGGTTACAACCTATATTATATTAATCTGACGCGCTCGATTTCAAAACTCAAGATAGGCTATGACGTACGTTTGACAGAACAAATCTTCATACAGTAAAAAGTTACGCCATCTTGTTTTCACCATATTTTAAATGTCAAAATGACCCAAAAAATCTCACAATTGTGGCCATTTAACTGGAGACACTTTTTGCCTCAACGTGCCTCGTCTATATACAGCGTGTGACAAAAATAATTGATAATACTTTAGGGTGTGTACGTGTTCCTTATAGAGAGTTCACTGTGAAAGTAGCAGCGCTGAATGAGCATTTTTTTTTTTTTCACTTTTGTATGGGGAAACTCGCGACGCTGGAGCGCTTTCCCATACAAATCGCAAAAAAATGTTTGCTCTTTCAGCGCTGCTACTTTCACAGTGAACTTTCTATAAGGAACACAAACACACCTTTAAGTATTATCACTTATTTTTGTTACACCTTGTATACGTCTATGGCTACTTACTAAAACTCTAATCAACAACACAGGGCGGCGTATTTCCTTCTTTATTTTTTATTTTTGGCAACTATCGGCACAGAGTAGAAAATATATTATACACTTTTTCCCGCGGCTCCGCCCGCGTAAATGTAGTATATCCCTCGGGAACATTGTATTTCTTCGGGATAAAAAGTAGGCCTATGTTTTAATCCAGAGCCTAAACTACTGAGATACCAAATTTCATCAAAATCCGCTCAGTAGTTTTTGCATGAAAGAGTAACAAACATCCATCCATACATCCTCACAAACTTTCACATTTATAATATTAGTAGGACTTACGTACAAAGAGTAAGCTTTCATAGAACCGTTTGCTTTTAGTAATGCAATCAAATCTTAGGTTAACTATGTAGTTGTTTATCTGTTATTCTTTAATCTGCGCAGCATAGAGATTTTCTTCTTTTTCTTTTATTTTGGGCAACAATCGGTTTAAAAGAATTTGCACCATTCTGTCAGTAGATAATGTGTTAAAATATCTCAATTATTTGAAGCAATTCTCATAGAAACAACCCTCATAACTTCTAGCTGTAGAATAAATCTGAAGCTTTTAAAAGAATATCTAAGATTTGCTGCAGTCATTTCGCGTCCCTTGACGATTAAATATACCTACCTACTAAGCAACTTAGGGAGGGACATAAAAGATATATTTTATACTCAAACCAGATGCTACATAATATTAAATTCTTTTGAGATTCACGAAGATGTTTCATTGAATTACTTTCTGAGATTATAATTTATATATCCTACTATCCTACTAGTATTATAAATGTGAAAGTTTGTGAAGATAGATGGATGGATGTATGGATGGATAGATGTTTGTTACTCTCTCACGCAAAAACTACTGAACGAATATTGATGAAATTTGGTATGGTAGTATTTTAGGCTCTGGATTAAAACATAAGCTACTTTTCCCGAAAAAGTATATTATTCCTGTGGGATAACCGATAGTATATTTACGCGGGCGGAGCCGCGGAAAACGGGTGGTGATTTAAAAAGTCGATTCAAAGTTATATAACTACTAATATTATAAAGAAGAAAAATTTGTTTATTCACATTGGAATAGGCTCCGAAACTATTGGACCGATTTTGATGTGGCACAAATATAGAGTAAGCCGTAAAGGATATTTGCTATTTTTAAAAAAGCTACGATTCCCGGGGATTTCCCTTTCGCGCGCACGAAGTCGTGTAACATCTTGACGTTTATAAGAAAGGTTTGGAAGGTAGGGCCTTATTCATTAAAATACTGCATGTAAAATTTAATACCTGCAGTATTATATGAAATTCAACCTTTATCAGTTAATAGATTTTTTCATTGCGTAAAAGCAATTTTTATTTTTTCTATTTTCTTTACCTGCGCAGTAAACTAATTGTACAGTATTATTACTAAACGTAAAATCGCAGGCAAAACCTGCTAGATTTAACTTCTAAACAAAAGTAACTCTATATTTATTTTTAGCCACTAAAATGCCCTAAAAACACCTTTCGTGATACGGAACTGAACTGTTGGAATTAATAGTCGTATCGGACATAGGCTATATTTAAGGCGGGGCGCAGGCGAGTCAACTTGGTGATAAACCGCAAACCCGTGTGACCGCGTCATTAGCTGAGCAGCAATCAATCATCTTCCCCACTCTAAACTTGCTAATACACTTCCCAGAAACAGGGGAAAGTTTTTTTTATTGGGGGAATGACGGTTTACCTCATGAATTAGATTATCTATATACTGGATGTTTTTATTTCCTTGCGAGGTAACAGAAAATGTTTTGTATCAAAAAAAGAATATATTATGTAATCGTACAAAGTTGTTTTGACGCCCTCTGTGGCTCAGTGGTTAGCGCGTTGGCGCTCAAGTCGCGAGTTCGAATCCCGCCAGAAAACAAAAGTTTTCTGTGTTCCTGGGTCATGGATGTGTATTAAATATGTGTATTATATAAAAATCATGAATATAAGTATAGTCTCAAAAGTATTCAAATATATTTTCGTTGTGTATGGTACTCGTATGAGTCGTTACACAAGTTCTTCGAAAACCACGGGACTAGATTGACGTATTTTTGGTGTTAAGCTCAAAGCTCAAGTTTTTTAAAGCTTAAAAAAGATATCATGAATTTAGGTTACCCTGCTGCGGAAGCGACGGGGCGCCGACTCACGCGCGATGCGCCCTTGTACGCTCTAATCACAAGCAATAGGGTAAAAATTGCTTTTAATTTCAATATTTTTATCATTATTTCCGAAATATTTTTGTAACGTATTTGTAAGTAAATAATGATTTTAAATTACAAGTGTGATGTTGTAAAACAAATTTTCACCAGGTTAGAAAAATGAAAAAATAGTACATAGTACTCAATAAGGGTTTTCGATATATTTTCTGCCGCTAGGAGGCAGACCCAACTCACACAAAGTGATTTCGAAAAGTGTAATTCATAATTTTTACACTTTTCCTGCCACAAGGCGGCGCTTCGTAAAAGTCGGATCTTAGTCGTGTCAAGCAGCTGTCAGATGTCACGAACTTTATGTTATATTAACTATATTAACACCCTCATTGCATGTACCTTGTACAATTTCTACAATAGTCCTATGCTTGTTCTTCATGACCTCCTTTTTCAACGGTGAACACTAGACTCCAAGTGTGGGATTCAATAAAGTAAACGTGTAGTTTTTCATACCCCGGGTCACCCAAGCCTTTCCCCTTCCAAATAAAAAAAAAAATGGCTCGGTTGCTTAGGTATTTGTTTTCTTGACTAGTGCCCGCAATTGCCCTTTAGGACTATATAAGTATATACCTAATGTCGGTCAAGTGGCTAGGGCATTTCAAAAGTACACGAATATTCAGAGGTTTAGAGGTAAACCTTTTGTATGTTTGAGTATGAGTGCATGACTACGTACAAAATAATTCTTCTACTACGAATTCGACGACCTCTGTGGTTCAGTTGATTGAGCATGTTGGTGCTCAAACCGGGGGTCGCGGGTTCAAATCCCGCCGAAGGAACAAAAAGTTTTTCTGTGTTCCTGGGTCATGGATGTGTAGGTATTAAATATGTGTATAATATAATAAAAACCTTAAATATGTGTATAGTATAAAAGTATTAAATATATTTCCGTTTTCTGGTACCCGTAATACAAGTTCTTCGAGAACTTACCACGGGATCAGATTGACGAGGTGTGAAGCGTCCATAGGTATTATTATTATAAATGTGAAAGTTTGTGAGGATGGATGAATAGATGGAGGGACGTTTGTTACTCTTTCACGCTAAAATAACAGAAAGGATTTCGATGAAATTTGGTATAGTAGTAGTTTAGGCTCTGCATCTGGTTTTTTATCCCGAAACGTACAGTATTCTCGTGGGATATTATATTTACGGGTGAGGCCTGGGCAGTGGCGTAGCTAGGTGAACAAGGGCCCCGGTGCATAAGGGAAGAATCGGGCCCTCAATAGCATCAGATACTTGATGAAAGATGAAATAAGGCTGGTGCTGGTAGTAGGGAAAACGAATTGCAACGGTCAGTGACACACCTAGTCGACCTAGCGTCAACTATTATTGTGCATCCAAACCCAAGAAAGTTGAAAACATCGCAATGAACATCATAAATGAGAACTGATGCATGGCAAGAGGGAATGAAAACTTGACGAAAAAGTTAATATAGGTGGAGTATGGAATTGTCGAATTCATCTCACGACCGTCAAGCACGTGAGCTTATCGCTGATCCAATGTGCTACGGGCGTACTCATCCCAACTATCAAATACCAAATAACTGAAATAACGATAGCAAACAGCACATGCTCATCGAGGACGCTTAGCGCATGTGTTGAAAATCTTAAATCAGAAGTCTTGTAATTGTTGGTGTTCATTTAACAACATTAAAAAAAAATCGAGTCTCGAGTCTCGAGTCTGCTCTCAAGATTTTTCTTTCCTTTTTTCTTATATGCTCCTCTCTTTTCAAAGCTGAGGCTAGTGGGCCCCTTGAGCTCCGGGGCCCTGGTGCACTGCACCACCTAGCCCTACGATAGCTACGCCACTGGGCCTGGGGCAAAAGCCATTTTTTTACGCTTACGCTTCTTGTAGGTCTGTCCTTATTATGCAGACATAACTATTACATCGTCTTAACAAATGAAGAAACGTGTTATAAAATAAACTCACAAACTTTCACATTTATAATTGTACCTAGTAGGATTTGGCGCCTATCTGCGCGTGACTGTACATACAAATGATGAACCTACTAGGTCATGAACATTTTAAAAATTAAGCCCGAGTAGAGTTAGAAATAGACTGCGCTTACGTAACATAAAGAGCCCCGTATAAGTTGCAAAATGAGCACAAAAAATAAATGTCGAGATTAATAATTTTGAGCTATATTCAGTAGCTGCAATCTAAAACCTTAGATTTTTTAATCTACACTCATCTATACTCATAATATTATAATAAAGAGAAAAAAATTGTTTTTTGCATTGGATGGACAACTGGACCGATTTCGATGAAATTTGGCACAGATGTTGTGTAGACCACGGGCTACTTAATATCGCGGTTTTATATGTACGGTTATTATAATGTACTAGGTATTATAATGTACGGTTTCTGAGAAATTAACTTTTGCGCGCACGAAGTCGCGAGCAACATCTAGTAATAGGCAAGCGGACTATTTTTTTTTTTATTGCATAAATGAATAGTACTCTTAAATATGAGTAACTTCTTATGTAATGGCGAGGTTGATCCAGTGTGTGTTCGCAACGTTATCGCCCTATGAGTAACTTCTCAGAAGAAACCGTATATCAAAAGTCAATATTTTCAAAGGTACAGCGATTTGTATAAAAAATTTCGCGAGCCTCCTAAAAACGCTCCATACTAAAGTCGACCTACAAATGACGTCAGATGTAGGTTATAGTATATGAATTAGTATATGAAATATATGGCCGCCGGAATATATTTGTAAATATCTCCCATATTTGTGCGTTTAAGTTCATACTTACCATAATTAATGTTTTTGTATATGATGTGAGTAAACTAATGATGTAGGTTTTGTTTACCAATTTCGCAAAAAAAAATTTTTTTTGGTACTTTTTAAATGTATTTAATTAGTAAACTACATATAAAATAATATATTTTAATACGTTTACCAAGTAGTAATGCCTCAATATTTCTGAATATATTAACGAAACTACATATTTCAGATGTAGTCCGATCCCCTATTAATAATGCTAGGTAGATAGGTCTAGACGCTTTTAATCCACAGCGTAACACTGATCCTGTGTTGAACTATCCAATAACTATTCTCTATTTAAATAATTTGAATAAAACGATAAAATACGTACCTTTTTATAATCTGTCGTGTTAATACCACGTACTTACATAAAACTTTTCGGCGAAAATTTCATTTTTCATATACCTACGTGGAATATTTTCAAAGAAAGTCATTATGGGCATGGGCATTATACGTGGTAGAGCCATGCTTCGGCACGAATGGGCCGGCTCGACCGGAGAAATACCACGGGCTCACAGAAAACCGGCGTGAAACAGCGTTTGCGCTGTGTTTCGCCGAGTGAGTGAGTTTACCGGAGGCCCAATCCCCTACCCTATTCCCTTCCCTACCCTCCCCTATTACCAATTCCCTCTTAAAAGGCCGGCAACGCACTTGCAGCTCTTCTGATGCTGCGAGTGTCCATGGGCGACGGAAGTTGCTTTCCATCAGGTGACCCGTTTGCTCGTTTGCCCCCATATTTCATAAAAAAAAAAAAAAATGGGCCGACGTGTCGACGTACTCGTTATGATTCCCTTGTTATGTGTCAAGGTTTGGGTTAAGGTTATGTTTATATCATAGGGAGCTGGTGGCAATTTACTATTTAGGTATATAGCGAAAAAAAAATAGTTTCATCGTCATGTGATCTGTAACTATGTGAACTAGAGTCTAGAGAAAAGTAGCGGCGAGCTCAGGTAGCTCTAATTTTTGTTTAAATAACCTAACCAAGAGCATGTCAGGACATGTCTAAGGAGGGTTCCGTAACTGTAAACGCGTAATATGCTTTTTTTTAATTACTCCAAAAGTTACTGTCCGATTTGGTTCAAAATATTTTCCTAAAGAGTTTTTAGCATGATCTATCAGCATGGAAATTTGCAAGTTTCTATCTTCTACCAGGGGGGGACCAACTTACAAACTAATTTGGAGGCCGATTACTCGAAAATGGTCAACTTTATAAAAAAGTTACGTATGAAACCTTGCCTTTATTTTAAAAGACCTATTCTACGATACCCCACACGATGGGGTAGAGTGAAAAAATATTTTTCATCCCCACTTCACATGTATGGAGAGCCACCACTAAAATATAAAATTATTAATTTTTTATGATCCCGAAACCGTGATCTATACACAATCTATAACTGCACCAAATTTCATCAATTTATATTCATAATTACAGGAGCTAGAGGCGCGGACAGACAGACAGACAGACGGACAGAGCGAAACTATAAGGGTTCCTTAAGTATTACGGAACCCTAATAAAAAAAGCTGTCAAAAATGATAATAATTAGTATCGTGTCTTCCATTAATTATTTCTTGTGAAAAAGATACATTTTATAGATAGTTAACTAAAGTTGGCAGAAATCAGGATAGTGGAAGTTTATTTTTTATTAGGTATGAAAGTGTAAAAAAATAATTTGTTACGACTACAATCATTTCATCGTCTGTTTAGGGTTTCGTAGTTTACGTCTCGTAACCCTTATGGTTTCATCATGTTCGTCCGTCCGTCTGTCTTCAGCTTACTGTTCAAGCGGATAGTGCTAGAAAGATGAAACTTTGTATGTAACGAGTCTTTACTACGTGGACAAAATGCTAAAATAAAATCACGAAAAAATATTTCATATACGTTATACGTTATGGACCTAGACTATATTTAGCGCGGCAAAATGTACGGTTCCCGCAAGGTTTCCTTCACGTCCAATAAAAAATATAGTCATTTAAAAACGTGTCAATATTGAAGCAAATGAGCATAAATATCGCCCAATGGAAGGATAGGATAATATAGAATTGATTCTTATTTTTAAAGTTTAAAGGTATAAAATTAAAATTGAGGAAAATCTAAATTACAACAGAAAATTTTGCAAAGGCCTAAGTAGGGCTTTGGTTTTTCAGGCTACCTAAATTTATACCTAATTTATATTTTATATATTTACGTTTAAATACTATTTCACAACTTTTTATCTCCAAACATTCGAGAAGAAACGAAATTTCTGGGGAATGGCGTCATAAGAGTAAGAAACACTGATTGAAATAAATATAGGGCCCTACCAGCTTACCACATCAAAGGTTCCAACCACATGTATTTTGTTTGCTTCACAATGTAACAAAAGTAGAAGCCAAGCCGCTCATTATTATAATAATCGATTAAACACTTTTTGTTCGTTACGCTTCCAACCCTTGTTTATGAAAGATTGTTATGTAAACATTTATGAAAGTCTGTTAGTAGGTACACGTAAGGACTGACCCTGTCTAAACAATAAAATGTCTCCAATCTGAGTGCCCCATTGGGACAACGTATCACTCATCTACGAGTAGGTACGGTCAGAACGACGATCCCAACTCTCGTATTTAACTTAGACTTTCAATTATTTAAAAATGAATCGTCTTGAAATTATCATGATTTTGAGTTGGACGAATCAAAACGTGTTTTACGGTAGTGCATCGTTTTTGAGCACACCATTTTGCTATTTTAACATATTATCGAGACTGCATCAAAACTGTATTATTGTAAGATTTAATTAGTAGAATCGACGTAGGTCAACGCTACGGGGTCGCGCATCATGACACAGTACGAAATAGCTTTAGCTTTTATTATGTACATAAGTTCATGCAAAATGTTCGTAGGGACTCGTTCTTACTTTCAAAATTGTTGTAAAATTATTGAGAAAGTACCTTTTTCCCTTAAGTATATTTTATAGATCGAAATACCTAGGTAGGTATATACGTAAGTACTAAGTAGGTACGAAGTCGAGAAAAAATAAAAGCCTATACCCCCACAATAAAAGCTTCATAACCTTGTTAGGATAGTTCTTATTTGTGTCAGTCAGGTACTTAGATAGCCCGGATAGGTACCTATATCTATCTACAAGGGATGCAATATCTTTTCTACGACGTCATTTCTATCTTTCGAAGGCAGTATCGGTAAACACAATCTAATCTTAGGTAGGATTATTGGAACTTGTTTATATTGTCAGACTAGTATTGTACTATTACATTTTAAAAATATTTTTTTAAAGAACAATTCTCCCTCTTTTTGCTAAAAGATGGAAATATGGAAAAGAGATGGCTGGTTCTTCTCACCGGGTTATAGTTCCCGAACCGGTGGTAGGCACCACGTAGGGACAATTCCGTACTTACTTACTTACTTACCTATGTAGGTATATGAAAATAAAACTTTTTGAATTTGAATTAGCTCCGTCCGTGTAAATACAGTATCCCACAGGAACATTGTACATTTTTGGGATAAATAGTAGCCTATGTGTTAATCCAGAGCTCAAACTACTACCATACCAAATTTCATCGAAATCCGTTTCGTAGTTTTTTGCGTGAAAGAGTAACTTAAACATCCATCCATCTATCCATTCATCCATTCTCACAAACTTTCACATTTATAATAGTAGTAGGATTGTCTACTCTATAGCATTTATAGTTTAAGATGATCAGTGTCGCACAAAAATATTGCTTTTGACCCACAAAAAAATATTCGATATGCCCCAACTAATTTATATTTTGCTACAGTTATGTATATTTTGGCTGTGTTCCGCGGAAAAAAGCGCTTATCTTAGCGCTTGCTAGCGCTAAAGGAGAAAAAACAGATTATCGGCCAGGACACGTTTGCTAACTTCAATACTGCTAACGTAATTTACCATTTTGCCTATTTTATTTAACGCCAGCCATTATATCTGTATAATACGTGGTAGAGCCATGCTTCGGCACGAATGGGCCGGCTCGACCGGAGAAATACCACGGGCTCACAGAAAACCGGCGTGAAACAGCGTTTGCGCTGTGTTTCGCCGAGTGAGTGAGTTTACCGGAGGTCCAATCCCCTACCCTATTCCCTTCCCTACCCTCCCCTATTACCCTATTCCCTCTTAAAAGGCCGGCAACGCACTTGCAGCTCTTCTGATGCTGCGAGTGTCCATGGGCGACGGAAGTTGCTTTCCATCAGGTGACCCGTTTGCTCGTTTGCCCCCATATTTCATAAAAAAAAAAATCTATAACAGTTACTTTAATTTAGGTAATTCTGTTGTCAAAAGCTTGAACCTATAGGTAAATGCCGAATTCTCATAATTAGTGAAAACTTAAAATCAAACCATTACAAAAGAAAAGTATGCCCTCGAATTCCCTCGGCTTATAAATATTTTATTAGCGACGTCCAAGTAGACGTTGACATGTTTTTATCCAATTTAATTGGGATATTGCCGAAATCCATATTGATTTTTGAGCTAAAATCAATATTAGGTACTTTAATGCCTTAAACGTAATTGAATGAATAAATTAGTTATGGACGTAAGTATAAATTATTTATATACGTTAATAATTATATTACGAGGCATATCGAGGCAAAAAATGACCCCACTTAAATGGCTACACTTTTGGGATTTTTGGGACCATTTTGATATACTTAGGTATGGTGAAATCAAGATGGCGTAACTTTTTCTTGTATAATAATAATAATATATAATATCTATAGACGCTTCACACCACGTCAATCTGGCCCCGTGCTAAGTATCAGAAGAACTTGTGTTACAGGCACCAGACAACTGGAAGTATATTTAATACTTTTATACTATACATATATTTAAGATTTTTATTATATTAGGTTGGGGAAAAAGTTTCTTCGCATTTTATATAAAAATTCAAAAGGTTTTTTTATAAAGTTTATTTACAAGTGACTAAAGTATATAGGTGCCATTTTGTTCGATAACTTTTTGCCATCTTGTTGGTAGGTACATGATCCCATTGCTATAAAATTTTTGGGGCTTCTGATGAAAAAACTGCGACAAGTGGTTTTGGCAGTCCTCTTGTGATGTCAACCTGACACTGCCTAAGGAATTCTGCAGCGACCGAAACAGGTGGAAATCTGAAGGTGCAAGGTCAGGACTATACGGCGGATGCATTAACACCTCCCAGCCAAACTCCCGTAATTTTTTCTGAGTGGCTAAAGATGTGTGAGGTCTAGCGTTATTATGGTGAAAAACCACACCCCTTCTGTTGATTAATTCCGGCCGCTTTCTCTCAACTTCTTGCTTTAATCTCATCAGTTGTTCGCAGTACAGTTCAGAATTGATGGTCCTGCCTGGTGGTAACAGCTCATAATGAATAATGCCCTTCCAATCCCACCACACACACAGCATCACCTTGTTGCGAGTTAACCCGGGTTTCGCCACAGTCTGTGAAGCCTGATCGGCCTTTGACCACGATCTTTTTCGCACGTTCTTGTCGTACGTGATCCACTTTTCATCACCAGTTATCAGCTTCTTCAAAAATGGTTCGGTTTCATTACGTCATAATAAAGAATCACAAATGAGTACCTACACGGTTCATTAGGTTTCTTTTAGTGAGCTCATGAGGCACCCAAATATCGAGCTTTTTTGTGTACCCAGCTTTTTTCAAATGCGCCAAAACCGTTTTGTGGTCAATCCCCAGTTCTTCAGCTACATCGTAACTACTAATATGCCGATCTTGCTCCACTTTTTCAAAAATGGCAACAGTTTTGTCCGTAACAGGGCGACCAGAGCGACGTGCATCTTTGATATCAAAATTTCCGGATTGAAAACGCTTAAACCAAAGCTACAACGCTACTCTCACAGATACTGCATTAGGTCCATAAACATCACAATTTTTTTTCGCGGCTTGTGTTGCATTTTTACCTTTTTTGTAATAAAATTTTAAAATGTATCGAAATTCTTCATAAGAATCACTCATTTTAACAATAAGAAAAACAAATGAATAGGTATCTCAAATTTACCTAATTTGAATTTGGAATTGTCTTCTGTAAAATTATAACTTTTTAATGATACCAAAATCAGCCAGATACAATAGGGAATATGCACGTATTTTTTTTATTTTTTTATATAGATCTATCTTGTTTGGTAAATCGTATGGTAAAATCAGTTTTTTGATATCATTAAAAATAACTAAGATATGAACGTTTAAAGTAGTCTGTTAGACAGAGAGATCGGACGTGTATCGTGACGTCACGTAACATGATTTTCATAGAAAGTTCATACTAAATTTCGTTTTGCTAGAAAGAGATAGAGTACAAACTTTGACCGCTCATATCTTGCTCATTTATCAACAGATATTGAAATTTTTTTCGCCCTTTCCTTTATTTTTCAGTCTAGTATCATATTATTATGTTTTAAGCTATTTTTATATTTTATGCATATTCCCTATTGGTATAGCCCAAGATATTTTATGACAAGTTCATACATACTATAATGCGAAATGACTTTTTCCCCAACCTATTATTATACACATATTTAATACACATCCATGACCCAGGAACACAGAAAAACTTTTTGTTCATATATTTTGTTATGCATATATTTTATGTTATTGATTGTACTGTAGGTTCTTGGTGGAAATTCATGTTTCACAGTAATAATACACAATACTTCTTGCACTATTTCCACTTTAATAAGTATTTTACATTAATTTTAATATATCACACGACCGGTTTCGACAACGTCATCATCAGGTGTAGGTAGATTAAAAAAAAATTTAAAATTTGTAAACATTGTGCAAAGGGTTACCAGCATCACGAAATTTATACAATTTTGAGTAACGTAATTTAAATTTTTATACCAAATTATTAAATATTCTACTGTATAACATAAAGTACTATTATAACACACATAATTATAACACATTGATAAATTAATAACTTATTGATTTGTAATGTCATAGAATTAATAAAGAATAGATTTCAGAATATAATATAAAATTAAAATACAACTATCACTAATGTTTCAATTAAATTAAAATGTCCATAATACTATTATAAATAATGTCAAATAAATTATATTAAATTAAAACATGTCAACCTTAAAATTAATAAATTATGTCAAAATTATCTAAATTATTACTATTGGATATAATTGAATTAATGGTGAAATGTAGAAGATAGTATAACTTATAAATAATAATTAAATGTCTTGCAATAATATGGAACTCGAAAGGCATGTCTGGTCATTAAGTAAGGTCCCACATTTTTTGTGTTTGTTAATTTCAAGCGCTTCTAATGCATCCATCTTCTTGCTTTTTGGTAATATATGTAAATATTTTATATTTTTATCGGGGTCAAAGCTGTGTCCACTACTATTTAGATGTTCAGCAAACGTAGATCTTTCAGTTTTCTTCCTCCAAGCTGTTATATGTTCTTTTATTCTAGTTTTAAACTTTCTCCCCGTCTGACCTATATAAATTCCTCCACATGTATCACAAGTGAGACTGTAAATACCGCTATTGTCCGTGATTTTAAACTTATCTTTATTGTTGCACAGTAATTTTTTTAAAGAACCTGTGGTGTAAAACGCTACTCTAGTCTCTTTGTTTTGTAGTATCCTCTGGAATCTATAGGATGATGGGCCGATGTAAGGAATTTTTACCCACATTTTTCTTGTTTTCTCTTCTTTGTCTTCTGTTTGGTTGTACAGCATTTTCTCTGTAATTTTCTTTCTCATCTTTCTAAAAATTGTGTCGATCAACTCGCTTTTGTTGCCATTATTTACTGCAATATACTTAATGGTGTTTAGTTCAGCCCTGTAACACCATTAAGTATATTGCAGTAAATAATGGCTACAAAAGCGAGTTGATCGACACAATTTTAAGAAAGATGAGAAAGAAAATTACAGAGAAAATGCTGTACAACCAAACAGAAGACAAAGAAGAGAAAACAAGAAAAATGTGGGTAAAAATTCCTTACATCGGCCCATCATCCTATAGATTCCAGAGGATACTACAAAACAAAGAGACTAGAGTAGCGTTTTACACCACAGGTTCTTTAAAAAAATTACTGTGCAACAATAAAGATAAGTTTAAAATCACGGACAATAGCGGTATTTACAGTCTCACTTGTGATACATGTGGAGGAATTTATATAGGTCAGACGGGGAGAAAGTTTAAAACTAGAATAAAAGAACATATAACAGCTTGGAGGAAGAAAACTGAAAGATCTACGTTTGCTGAACATCTAAATAGTAGTGGACACAGCTTTGACCCCGATAAAAATATAAAATATTTACATATATTACCAAAAAGCAAGAAGATGGATGCATTAGAAGCGCTTGAAATTAACAAACACAAAAAATGTGGGACCTTACTTAATGACCAGACATGCCTTTCGAGTTCCATATTATTGCAAGACATTTAATTATTATTTATAAGTTATACTATCTTCTACATTTCACCATTAATTCAATTATATCCAATAGTAATAATTTAGATAATTTTGACATAATTTATTAATTTTAAGGTTGACATGTTTTAATTTAATATAATTTATTTGACATTATTTATAATAGTATTATGGACATTTTAATTTAATTGAAACATTAGTGATAGTTGTATTTTAATTTTATATTATATTCTGAAATCTATTCTTTATTAATTCTATGACATTACAAATCAATAAGTTATTAATTTATCAATGTGTTATAATTATGTGTGTTATAATAGTACTTTATGTTATACAGTAGAATATTTAATAATTTGGTATAAAAATTTAAATTACGTTACTCAAAATTGTATAAATTTCGTGATGCTGGTAACCCTTTGCACAATGTTTACAAATTTTAAAATTTTTTTTAATCTACCTACACCTGATGATGACGTTGTCGAAACCGGTCGTGTGATATATTAAAATTAATGTAAAATACTTATTAAAGTGGAAATAGTGCAAGAAGTATTGTGTATTATTACTGTGATGCATATATTTTGTTCTATCAAATGTACGTCGTAGCCTATCTTTTGTTTTGAAATGTTTGAAATTAGTAACGATTTTCATATTAAAGAACTTGAGCTTACCTAGGTAAGTACCTAAGTAAGGTGTATATTTCGTCTCAAAACAAGTGTTTTGAGACGAAATATACACCTCGCCACCACAACACAGTCCATTGGCATGGGGTTCCTATATTATACTCCATTCCTATCGGCTTCACTTACCACTCACCTTTTGAAGACCCTCATCCAAATCCCTTTTATACAGGCTAGCGCCTCCCTAATAAGGAGAACAAATCGCCATTGCAACAAACCTGTGTTGTTGGAACCTACCTGCCATCCCGCAGAGTGCAAACTACAGCTTGCTCCTTAATTTGAGTAGAATACAATCCTCAGCAATAGAAGATAGTGGTTGGTGACGACCTACCTCGTTATAACTGTTTGAACGGCTCTGGCGCAAAACACCATAGTAGCAAAACGACATACCTACTCATTATAGGACGTAGGTATTCTCAAACGACGTATTCTCAAAACAAAAGAAATTGTATAAATAAAGTGTATGAATTTCCAACATGGTTTTAATGGTTCAGATGTGTATGTGCGGGAAGGGAGAGATACTTGTTCTGATCATCTGTGCTAAATTTCATGATAATCGGTTCAGTAGTTTTGGCGTGAAAGACGGACAAACAGACAGAGAGACACACACTTTCCCATTTATAATATAGTATGGATGTCTGTAGTATGCACTGTGGGTTCTTGCTCCTGGTTATCACATGTCACAGTAAGTACCTAATAGCACAACTATAAATACTCTTTTTTAGTAAATAAAGTAGAAATTACAGAATTTGTAATATTTTCATTTTTCAGCATTTGTAATTTTACAGCAACATTCAGCTTTAATCCCGGCCTCTTGCTGTAGTGACAGCGGCTGGACTTTACACCGCCTTTGATACACACATCAAAGCGGGGAGTTTCTATAATTTCCGACCAATTACTTACTTCCTTATCGACTGTATTGGAGATAGAGATTGTTTGCTTATCTCACGTTTTCCTTGTGAGCGACATCTTCGGTGGTGTGAGTTTACCTACTGAATATAAGAGACTTTAACTAAGTAAGTAGATATAATGAATCACAGAACACTTATTACTCGTAATGAATGAAGTACGAACAGGTTCGAATTTAAGCTATAAAATTTTTATGCAGTCATTTTAGTTTTCATTAAAATCAAGCTCGAGAGTCCTTTGAGTAGCTAGACCGCAACCTACAACCATTAAAAAAATTGTCGGTTTATAGACCAGTGTCGATTATAATTATTGAAATCAAACCCATTGGAAAAGGAAGATAATATAATAAAAATTAATGGAAAAATAATTTACCTACGAGCGATTTGAGGTCGAGAAGTGTAAGTGGGTGAGATTTTAAGGATAAAAAACAGTTTATCTCGATTTCCGGTAATACTACTCGTACAGGTCCTATGGAAAAAAGTCAAATGGAAAGATTGTAGGTATTAATAAAAAGATCCACAACTTTTGTAAGTATTTACACTTTTTTCACATAATCTCAAACTTTATGTGAAAAATTCAAATAAGTACCCAAGTTTCTTGTACCTACAAAAAAATCTTTTTTCCGAAATTTGGTGAAAACTTACCTTTTTATGTCCTAAACACACATTTTTTTTTAATGTTTATTTTATCACCTTTCCTTTTTCAATGGGTTTCATGCTACTCTAATTTATTTATTTTTTTTACTTTTTACCATTTTTAAAGGCTTCTAGGCCCTATGTTCTGCAAGCATATCGCTTTGTTTTGGTAGCACTCTTTGAATTAATTATATTAACATCATAAACAATGGCGTTCTGAGAGCCCGTTTATTTAGCTGATATAAAATGTACAGAAATTCTATTTTATTGCAAAACAGAAAACAATTGAATATTCTCAGTGTTTCGGCGAGTAGGTACCTACCTATATTTATTAATTAATTCGTATGTTAAGGAGATGGGTTGTGTTTATTACCACTTACAAGACAAATAAAGAAGATAATGTTATGAATTTCAACTTATAAAAGCTTCTATTTTCTTTGTACTAGCTGTTGCCCGTGGTGCCACCCGCGTAAATACAGTATCCCAAAGGAACCATGCACTTTGTCGGAATAAAAAACAGCCTATATTTTAATCCAGAGCCTAAACTACTATCATACTAAATTTCATCGAAATCCATTCAATACCTACTTTTTGCGTGAAAGACTAACAAACATCCATCCATCCATCCATCCTCACTTTCACATTTATATTAGAAGACATTGATTTCTTGTTTACGTGAATATTAATAAGATTATAATAATATATAAATGGATTGCAATTTGAATGTCTCACTAAAACTTGAGAACGGCTGGACAGATTTGGCTAATTTTGGTCATAATCGTACTTATCAGGAAAGGTTTAAATGGTGAGAAATGTGGGGAAAATATTAACACTATATTTTATAGGTGCGACAGAACAACATGTGTCGGAACAGCTAGTTTCCAATAAAATTACATCAACGGAACACAGACCTAAGAAAAAAGTGAAAACAGAGCTTTGTCAAATAGAACTGAGGTGGGGTTTAAAATGCATATATAATAAATAAATAAAAATAAAAAGCCTTTTATTTGCATGCACTATATAATGCATATACTTATAGTGCAAAAGAAACCTTACACCGCGACAGCTCGCCTTACAAGTTAAGGCGTAGTTTCGTATATAAATGCCTAAATAAATGCCCTACAAAAATAAATAAATTAGCCCCGCCTGCTACCAAACAATGCCAATTATTTCACTTAGGCTTTCAGCTCATAGTGTAGTCTGTTTTCTCAATCTTGTTTCAGTCTTTTCAGTGCGTTGCTTAGGTTCCTTTTCTGTAGTCGGGTTTTTTTTTTAATTATTTATTTTATCTTCTATTAGAAGCGAGGATAAATATTTACTTCGCCTATTTCATAACAATGCGTATTATGTTGTTGTCAAACAAAATCAACAACAAAATACATAGGGCAAACTTATAAATGGAATATATTATTAGGTATATTGGAGAGCACGGTGGGAACAAACCCAATGAATATCGGATAACTTTTTGAACAGAAGACCGATCCACGCGCTGACTGATTCCCGTAGCGTCAATACCTATGCGCGCGGGCGGGACAGCATGAGATTTAACCGAGAATTGATCCCCAGTTCGCATCCGTAATGTAACCAGTGGCGTAGCTATCGTAGGGCTAGGTGGTGCAGTGCACCAGGGCCCCGGAGCTCAAGGGGCCCTCTAGCCTCAGCTTTGAAAAGAGAGGAGCATATAAGAAAAAAGGAAAAAAAAATCTTGTGAGCAGGCACGAGACTCGAGGCTCGATTTTTTTTTAAATGTTGTTAAATGAACACCAACAATTACAAGACTTCTGATTTAAGATTTTCAACACATGCGCTAAGCGTCCTCGATGAACATGTGCTGTTTGTTATTGTTATTTCAGTTATTTGGTATTTGATAGTTAGGATGAGTACGCCTGTAGCACATTAGATCAGCGATAAGCTCACGTGCTTGACGGTCGTGAGATCAATTCGACAATTCCATACTCCACCCATAATAACTTTTTCGTAAAGTTTTCATTCCCTCTTGCCTTGCATCAGTTCTCATTTATGACATTCATTGCGATGTTTTCAACTTTCTGGGGTCTGGATGCACTATAATAGTTGACGCTAGGTCGACTAGGTGTGTCACTGACCGTTGCGATTCGTTTTCCCTACTACCAGCACCAGCCTTATTTCATCTTTCATCAAGTATCGCCACTAATGTAAATGGTACTATTTCTATTCCGCACATTCATCCATCTGGCACCATATTCTGCTAGAACTCATTTTCGCTAAAAAAAATCCGATGACAAAACATTTATGATACAGGATACAGGTTGCAGCACAACGGTATTCGTATAAATAACTCTCAAACTTTTAACTTGATCGACAACGAAAAATAAAAAAAGGTTTTCTAAACTCAAGTTCAAATTGAAGAATGAGCTACTATCTCAGACCAAATAAAAAGTATAGACGGACTTCTACGAACAACAAAGTGACGCCGGTTTTTTATGCATTGTGTGCGTGAGCCGGTGTTGCCATACTAATTTTCATTTCCCTAGATATGTTGGCTAAGCTTTAGAATAATATCGCACATTTGTACTATTAATTGGTTTATGGTAATTTTACCGCTTAAAGTTCTTTTATTGTCGCAGTAATTTCGCAAGTTTTCAGAATTATAAGATCCGTAGTTTTCGAGATAAAAATATAATAAAATTTCGATAATTGTATAGGAATTCGGCCATGTTAACGTTTCTGTGACATTTAAGTTTCGTTTTCCATAGCTTTATGTCAAAGAACTTTGCAGAGCTCTATTTTACGTAAAAGTTGTAACACGGCCTCACAAAAACCTGGCGCAAAATAACGTTATCACAACTCTCCCCAACTATGGAATTCTAAAAATGGGTTACATTTTATTGCGTTCAAAACGTCTTTAAATATGAAAACAAAAAGTGATAATTCTGTTCAGCTACTGTTTCATACAATTCATGTTACTTCCGCAGCCGCAGAAAATATCTTTCAGTAAACTGAAGATTATAAAAAAATATATAAGAAACAGCATTGGATAAGATCGCCTCCGACATTTATCGTTAATTGCAATAAAAAATAAGGCGGCATCAAACTTGGATTTGAGTGAAATTATAGACGAATTCGCAAAAATTAAAGCGCGCAAGAGATTGTGAATTGGACAGGGAATTCTATTAAAAATCGATTTTTCCCTTTATTGATCTCATCTGTATAATAAATATTCTATATCGTCATGTATGTGCGTCGTTTTAACCTACTAGGGATAAGTTTAATTCACTGTTTCCTATTCTTATTCCTATGACTAATTTTAAAGGTCAATATAAGTTCAAGCTACGCGGAAAGAGGTGATGAGGGGCATGAGGGCCCGATTCTTCCGTTATGCACCGGGGCCCTTGTCCACCTAGCTACGCCACTGAATGTAACTAGTAGGAAAACATGGGACATTGTAACGAAAATATTAGGTACATTAAGTTATTTGGAGTAGGTGTTATAACTGAACGAAATATGATTCATAATTACGGTATACTGTGAAAAACGACACGTTGCTTTAATATTATAGGCCCAAGTTATGTTTGATATCAGCGAACATTATAACTTATTTCAGGAAGGGTTTTTTTTTTTTTTGAGGCCGTGGTTATACGGTTAAGCCGGACCATTGGTGCCGAAACTAGCTCTCCCAGCTCCCCCGTTATTTCATTATTCAGTTATTTTTCTTTTAAAACTAAGATAAGAAAATATTATAACTTATAAAGCGCCATCTCTAATTTGTCTGCACAAAACCGCGATTGCTACCATAATTTGCTTGCTGTCTACACAGATGTTAACTAAATGAAATTGTCATCTGTTATTAATTAAACTCTAATCCCCTTACTAACAAAGGCTGTATAAGTTTTGAATAGTTAGTGTTTTGTCTTCTTTAATTGAAATAAAATGTCACTTGTGTGACGTAAACAAAACACTGTACATAACGATTTAAAGCTTATACAGCGTTTATTAGTAAGTGGGTAAAAATCTAATATAAGAGGTACATACTTGTAACATTATTTTTCAATTCCCAACAATTCTTTTAACTAAGGGGCGAAGAAAACAACAAATAACTGCTAAATTTTTTATTTCATCTCCAACAAGTTAATGATAAGCAGGCTCTTAACACAATATATACTAAATCATTATGGCTAACATTTTATATCTCCGTTCATTGCATGTCACATACAAAAATATGTTTATCTTATTAACAAATAAAAATTCACTCACTCCACCACTGTTTCCGACTAAGTCTAAATGAAATATTGTTTTGCAATTGATTGTCCGTAATTCCAAAAACAATAATAAACTTAATCTATAAAACTATTCACAAGCCAACGGCTGAGGAGTTCTTCAATATGAAGCCATCATATACAGATCACTGTATGTACAGTCCTCTGAAACAAAAAAAAATCATAATCAGATGTTAAAAATTATAATTTTAATCATTTCGTTACATAGTCTAGAAATATCAGGAATAATTTATTTTGAGTTCATACGATATAAAACATATTAATTACAATATAAATATTCATTTTTTGGCAGGGAATGAAACGTCTTTTGGATACCAAATTTTTTGCTGTATGCTTTACATTATTTCAATATTATGCATATTAGACATTTCATTGTTTTATCGCACTCAATCTGTGCGAATATTCGTTTATGTATTTTAAAGACATATTCACATAAATGCTTTGATTTTATTAAGCTCCATACACAATATCATTTGAATACTCACCAAATTACGTTCATTAAGTATCGCTCTTCCAAAGCTTGATTGTTTTGTCGTTTTCCAGTGCGGCCGAGGCGATGATGTTCTCGGTGGGATGGCATGCTGTACAAAGTACTGTGTCTGTGTGTCCCGAGAGTCGCTGTACAATTTCCTTTGACTGTAGATTCCAGATGTAGACTAGGTTGTCCTCAGACCCTGATACTATCCACTGAAACAAAGATGTTTTATTAGAATAGCTATTTTGTATTCAGTTCCTAGTGGGTAGACCATTTGGTTCGCACTCGAGAGAGTGCACATACAAATCCCAGGTTGTGGTGTGTACCAATGAGACTTTTTCAGACCAAATTTTTTTATACATTATATGGATTTCAATTTTTTTTTTAAATACATTATATGGATGCTTGAACAGTGAAGGAAAAAAATTGTGAGGAAACCCGCACATGGTTGGCCCCCGGGCATATTGACCAGTCATTCCTCTGGACTAGGCTGACTATGTTATGAGAATGCCATATGTGCTTGGACAACCATACGACATTTAAAAACCAACTGTCCCAGGCACTACAGTATTTCAAGAGTGGTTACTTCGCTCAGAGAATACTGTATAAATCATCCATTAACAGATGAAAAGGTCTAAGTTTACTTTTGAATTTAGTTACAGGAATTATTTTGAGACAAACATTATTTTATGTTGAAAGCACGTTTTTTTTTTAAACTAAACACAACATCTAATACAGTGCAAAAATTCTGGATAGGTTTGAAAATTACTAATTTGAGCACACTTAAATTAGTAAGTAAGACCTAAAGTTAGTGTAACTTTAGACCATAGTGTAACTTTAGGTCTTTGCATTTCTTCAACTTTGTAAATTTATTAGTAAGGAATAGTTTGAGAAGATTCTATCATAAAATTTTTGGTAATTTTGTTTACAAATATGGACATATTGAGCCGTTTATATTTTTAAGAATAATAAAGTCACACAAACACACAATGGGCTCTTCCAAAACCATTTTATCAATAAAGATGTATTAGTTTATAAGTGTACAATCACAAACTTTCAACGTACCTTTCCACCTGTAACACTGAAGTTGGCAAAAATACAATACTTTTCGTTTTTATGTCCCGTGTACGTCTTTAGGCATTTGCCTCTGCTGTAGTCCCATAGCTTGAGTGTGTTGTCCAATGTGGCAGCGAGGATGTATTTACCGTTCGGTGAGAACTTAACGAAGGAGACTGGTGGATTGTCGTCATCTATCAGTGTTTTTAGACACTGTCCCGATGCTGTATCCCAGATTCGACTGAAACATAAATTCAACAATTTTCAAAAAAAGTTTGAATAATTTATGAATTTCACTAACTTATCACTAATGCATGTTTTCTATTATTGTTATAACATACTAGCTTTTTCCCGCGGATCCAACCCCATAAATACAGTATCTCGTAGAAACACAATTTTTTTGGGACAAAAGTAGCATGTGTTAATCAAGAGCCTAAGCTACTACATACCTAATTTCATTAAAATCTGTTCAGTAGTTAACAAACATCCATCTTCAATAGTTGTAGGAAGAAAACAATGAGCTAGTTTTCACGTAACATAAAACAAACTTTAATAAAAATTCATAAATGACATAGAAAACAACAAACTCACCATAAGCCATCATAACTAGAGGAAACAATTAAACTGCCATCTCTGTTGAAATGTACAGCGGATACCGGATCTGAATGTGCAGGTAGTGTCTTCAAACATTTACCTTAAACAAAATAATATTACAATTATAATGTTAATAACTGCCAAAGAAGAGTGTGGAAGCAGTTGGGGGAGGCCTTTGCCAAGAGGCACATAGTAACAGAGACCGCGCTTCCATAGTATTCTTAAAAAAAAGCCCTTAAAATTTTTAAATTACGCTAAAATAAATTAAAAATGTTAATGTTTAACTTTATGTAAATACTTTGAACTGAATAAAGACTGTAAAAAGAAATGTTAATAACTATACTAAAAAGAAAATTAATAGTAGAAAAACTTAAAAAGCTAAAAAAAAATTAAATCTCCCAGGTCGTTCCCACCAGGCAGAGTACCTAAAAGGCCAAAAGTTTTCTCGCTGGATGGCAATGCTAACTCTTTGAGCCAGGTACTGGGGTCTGCTCTGGGGTCTCGGGTGGCCTCTGAGTTTTTTTTTTTATTTCTCTGAAGATTTTGTGTGCACCCAGACCCCATGTGCCTGAGATTTTTTTGACCGTATTTACCGATATGACAGCAAAATATTGCATTGAAGAATTTTGATTTTCTTTGTAGTTTTTTGGTTAAACAGTAAGTCATGTCTTAATCGCTTAGGATATTAATTATTGATAACGATTTTAAATACCACTTTCATAACAGTTATGATACTTATGAAAAAATCTAAGATTTTATATTATATCTAACAAAATCAATTACCTGTTCTGACATCCCATATTCGTACACTCTCATCAAAACTTCCAGATACAATGAGGTTGCTTTGTGGGTTAAAATTACAACAGAACACATAATTACTGTGTCCTTTTAGAGTCTTCAAACATTTTCCTGAACTTAACTCCCAGACCTGAAAAAAATATCATAAAAATGTTAGTAAGACGAAATTTTTAGAATGTTTAGCACTTTCATAATACTCTTAATTCGAATTCCGCAACATAATGTCTCCTACTGTTGAGAAATAGAACCAATTTCAGAAGTAAGTCTACTCACTAAATATTTAATTTGTTTAGCTCACATTATAAATAGAACCATACTTTATAAGTAGAAAGTATTGGAGAACATCCAGACCCCTTTATTAAAAAACAAAAACACACCTATCGGCAACAGCAGGTGTTTTTAGCAGTTACTCGACAGGTGTAGGTGCAGCCATAAAATTTATGATTGTATTAACAGCTGTATTATTAACAGAAACTTTATTTTCTGCTAAAATTACAACTGGTATTAACCAAGCGATTATTACATCCAGACTGCATTATAAATTGTAGTAAGTAGTAAAATAACTACATAATATAATTTGTACTAGCTTTTTCTCGCGGTTCCGCCCGCGTATAGTATCCCATGGGAAAACCACTTTTTCGGGATAAAAGGTAGCCTATGTTTTAATCCAAAGCCTAAACTACGACCATACCAAATTTCATCAAAATCCATTCAGTAGTTTTTGTGAGAAAGAGTTACAAATATCCATCCATCCAAACATCCATCCATCCTCACAAAATTTTTACATTTATAATAGTAGTTGGATATATTGGCCCAGTAGTATAAACTGGCCTAAAGACGCAAATACATTCGTAGTAAGCTTGTAGCATAGGCTTATTATAAGAAATACTAAATCATGTCTTCTTTATATGAATCTTTTATTATGTAAAAAACATCAACTTTTTAGTCCAATAAATCTGAGGCAGCCACAGATAGTTGTCCAGTTACTAATAAAAAATTAAATCTAAGATAAATTCTCTGAAAATCTTTATCTTACAATAAAAAGAGATAAGAGTGCAGTAACCATGTGAAATACTTAGATAAGTTTACTTTAGTTCTTATCTCTCTGGGAATATAGGGTGAACTCGATTTAAGTAAACATTAAAAATGTGTATCTATTTTGTGATAATATGCAAGCTTGTTTATACAATGCTTTAAGCACTTTTTAAATATAAACTTACTTAAATTAATTACAATTTTTATGGCCGTACCTGTACCAAACAGGTACAGTGTAAGGTCAAAAATTTGAGCTTATTTCCTAGCAATAAGGTTAAAAATTGCTACACCAAATTTGTCCGTGACCATAAAACTTTTGCCTATACTTTTTACTTGTTTCGTCACAATTTCACACAACCCAGTGTAATTATTGTGCAATGTTTAACTCAGTATGTTTTCTATAAATAAAAGCTATAATATTCATAGAAAAATATGGAAATTGAAACGTTATTTAGGTACAGAGATTCTTTTTACTCAAACTCTTTTGAGTAATAAGAATATAGGTATGTACAGTTATAAATTTTACAACTTAAAATTGTTTTATTGGACACTAATATAGGTATTTTATAAAATAATCTACATACAACCTACATAGGAACAAATAACATTTACAGTTTGTTCTTCACATTAAAAAGAAATTACAATAAGATTCCTACACACATTTTACGATCTTAAAAAAGTGACCATACCTTTAAAGTTTTGTCATCGCTGGCACTGACTATCAACCTGCTGTCGGATGACCATGCCACGTCACTGATGCCCATCTTATGTCCGGATATTGTCTTCTCAAATTTGCCATCATAAGCACCCCAGACTTTAATAAGTTTATCAGCAGCTGAAAAACACCATGCCAGCGTGTTACACAATGATAAAAAGTGACAAAATTTTTACTTCATAAGCAAAGAAGTTTTATCGTAAAACGATAAGAGATTTAATTGATTTCATATAAATGTTTACAGTATAATATTGAGTACTGTATAAAATAACAATTTTTTATATTTTCTACACAGCAATATGTAACAGTTTCAGTTATTTTTAAAGATTTTTGAGCACAAAACAATCATAATAGAGGTATGTAAAATAGGTTTCAAAAGTAGAACAAGAGGAATGTGTATTTTATATTTATAAGTTATTAATGGAATATTTTAGCAAGGTCAGAGACTATTTCCTGTATATTATGATCCATAACGGTGTATGGTATTTATGCATGTAAATGTAAATAAGTTATACATTAGAAAGTGTAGCATTCAACTTTTAAGCTGCTAACCTATTTTAAGGTGTGAACAAGGCACTAGGAAGTACGAAATGAGAATTGGTGTCACGAAAAAATGAAGTCATAGACAACTTTGTTCAACCAATAATAGACTCTATTTCTATTTGGACAAAGCACAAAACTTTATTACGTAAATTATGAACTTTAAGTCTTTTTGATAGAAGTTATGGCCAATTTTTTTTAAAAGGAAAGAATGTGTTTAGGAAAATACTAATTAGGTAATATTAATTATTATTAGTAACAAAATACTTATTGAATTCATATTAGGTATATTAGTATACAACTGAATCAGGAAATAGAATGTTATAAAAGTTGCATGAAATATTAAAATACTGTTTGTATTATAATTAGGTGGGTAGCCTTGTAACAATAAGCCAAAAGTTTTAGCACCAAAAAAAGGTTGAGCCATGTCCAATCAAATCCACTGCGTACTACCAATACAAGAAAATATATTCGTTGTTTCGTAAGACAAATAAACATAAAATAGTTACAGTACTTTTAAAATTGTGTTACGCCTTCCTATGATCTTTATGACTCGTGAAAATGTTTTGTAAATACTTACAGGAACTAGCAAGCCACTCTCCATTGGGACTGAATTTGACCGACGAAACGGCTTTCGTGTGGCCCGCGAGGGTAAATTTGAGCGTATAATTCGGCTTCTAAAAAGCAATATCAAAATTAGCGCCAAATCGCACGTGCTCTAAATAAGTTACATAAACATGTGCAAGCCGCCAGATTGCGTTGAAATGTGTCATCTTCTAAATAACTTACCGCTACTGACGACTTATTAGTTTGAGAACTACTCTGTGATAGCGTATTCGGTCCAGATAAGTTAGTCGAAGGCCCGCCGTGAGTTTGGTGTGCGGTAGGATGGCCGGGCCCCGGTCCTAGCGGCACCATGTTTTAAATTACGACGCACAAGTTTCACGATATATTCGTCACCCACAACAATCACTAATACACACTAAACAATAAGGAGAACGAGTGTCTTGAGTTTCTAAAGCGCGAACTATATTAATCACTTGTAAAGTTTCATAAATTCTAACGTAGACTTTTGAGGAACATTCTAAATCGGAGCGTCTCAGTGCGTGCATTTCGCGAAGAACTTGCGGTGTTGCCAATTTTTAGGATAATAGAATAAAAATTAAAAAAAAACGTATTTTGTATTGCCAACATTTATGCAGCAGATTCCCTAGCGGAACGTCGCAGAATTAACGTATGAGTTATGACCATGGATATACAGTCGGACAAGGATCTTTTGGCACTTGGATGGGGGCGTGAGTGTCGTAAATAAGAACAATATTTATTACTAAAAGTGAAATTTTACAAGACGGCGATGTTAGTACTGATTTTATCCACGTGCCAAAAGGTAAGTGTCGCAACTACAAAACAATACATAATACTAAAAGTGACATTTTACAAGACGGCGACAATGTTAGTTCTGATTTTTTCCACGTGCCAAAAGATCCTTGTACGACTGTAGGGACTAATGAAGTAAGACCAATATATAATGGCGGTTGTACACTCTCGACCGAGACGAGTGGTCTCGTGCGAAAGCCTCTTGCCCGAGTGCGATCATGTACATTCTCGCTTAGTTCAATCGCAGTTGTGAACTCAGAGGAGATGGACGAAAATGTTTCACTTGCTGATGCCGTTGCTCTGTGTGCTATGAGCTATTATAAATATATTTACACATTTTAGACACAAAAACTCTTGCGGAAGATCAGCGCTGAGTATGCCTTGGTGTGCTAGCATTGCCGAGCTTGAGCTAATTTGCAGCTGCTAATTATTAACTCTTAAGTAATAATGTACATACATACTAATAGTTTAAGTACTCAGTTGCAAAAAAACTTTTATTTTTTATTTTATTAAAAATAGTCTTATCCCATAATAGTTCCATTTGATAAATTTCAAGGAAAGTCAGTTCGGTCTTGTTATTCCATGCCATTTTGCCGCATACGACTCACCTCTTCACTGTCCAGTGGCGCGTCTTTGGGCGCGACTAATACTGAGAGACGCGAGAGTGTACAGCAACGCGCTCGCGTACATGTACAGTCGTACAAGGATCTTTTGGCACTTGGATGGGGGCGTGAGTGTCGCAAATATAAGAACAAAAGTCAAAACTTATTACTAAAAGTGAAATTTTACAAGTACTGGTTTTATCCACGTACCAAAAGGTAAGTGTCGCAACTACAAAACAATACATAATACTAAAAGTGACATTTTACAAGACGGCGATGTTAGTTCTTATTTTGTCCACGTGCCAAAAGATCCTTGTCATCCTTGTCACTACGACTTTGAGTATGGTTTGTAGCCTTGTTCTAAAAAAAATATATCTGACATACGTCATATTTGACCCTTTTGACATTTGACAAGGTTAAATTTTGTTCTGGTCGCGGTGGATAATTTTTAAGTTTTTTTTAGCCCTTTGATAATAAATAGTTAAATATGGCTCTTAATAAATTAAGTATTGATGCTCTCAATTTATCAGGAAAACGTGTGCTGATGAGGTAAGTTACAAAAGGTTATCATTTTAGTTAAATTGAATTGAGTTCTCTGTGGTTGACTGTTGATATGAAAATATTTAAATTCTAATCGTTTCTTTTATTTTCAGAGTTGATTTCAATGTTCCACTAAAAGATGGAAAGATAACGAACAATCAACGTATAGTTGCAGCGTTAGATAGTATAAAGTATGCCTTGGACAAAGGGGCGAAGTCAGTGGTTCTTATGTCCCACCTTGGAAGGCCGGATGGCCAGGCGAACTTAAAGTATACCATGAAACCTGTCGCCGAGGAGCTGAAAAAATTATTAAACAAGTATATAATTTTTTTTTGTATCTTTTTCCACAAACTATGAGCAGATTTGTTGGAAATATTGTGTAAACAAGACGTATAGTATATATATAAAAAGTTATCAAGTCTCTAAAATATTCTGTCAACAACTCTGCAGAATTTTTCTACTAAAATTACTATAAAATCTCTTGTTGTGTGCACTGAAAAATATACTATGTTTGATATTTTACTAAAATGCGCACAATATTATTAATAGATTCGGGTTACTACCTAAGTACTTAAGTGGATTTTTTATTTACTAGCTAATCTACTACTTTTTATATTTTCAGAGATGTCACATTCCTTTCCGATTGTGTCGGAGCTGAAGTAGAGCAAGCCTGTGCCGACCCACCAGCAGGCTCAATTATATTACTGGAGAACCTCAGATTCCATGTTGAAGAAGAAGGCAAGGGTGTCGATGAAAAAGGAGCCAAGGTCAAGGCAGACCCAGAAAAAGTTAAAGCCTTCAGAGCCAGCTTGAGGAAGTTGGGTGATTTATATGTCAATGATGCTTTTGGTAAGTTTTTTAAAAACATTCCCATAGTAGGTCATTTACATAAATGTTTGCTGGGAGTCATCAGTGCAAATGTCAAAATGGCTCGCTTCCTACTTTCTTATAATATTATAAATGTGAAAGTTTGTGAGGATGTACGGGTGGATGGATGGATGTTTGTTACTCTTTCACGCCGAAACTACTGAATGGATTTTGATGAAATTTGGTATGGTTACTACCATACCAAATTTCATCAAAATATATAATAGTGTAGGATCTGGATTAAAACATAGGCTACTTTTTATCCTGAGGGATACTATATTTACGCGGATGGATCCGTGGGAAACATCTAGTTAATTGATAAAATATGTAAACATTGCATTAAAAAAACTCACCAGTGGTCAATTTTGACGTTTGCACTGGTGGCTCACTGCAAACTTAACGCAAATGAACTATTTAAAGTTTCTCATAAACATAACCAGACATAAATCTCCATCTTATGTTACCCTGAGTACTGTCTAGAATAGTAAAGTTTTTTAACATGTTTTTTTTTTATATACTTAATTATATTACTATTTTTGTTACAGGTACAGCACACAGAGCTCACAGTTCCATGATGGGTGAAGGCTTTGACCAAAGAGCCAGTGGATTTTTGCTTAAGAAAGAATTACAGTATTTCGCTAAAGCACTTCATGAGCCAGAAAGGTAATAGGAGAGCTAAAATAAACAAGGAAAACATTTCGCGGCAACTTGCTTATTTATTTCTAATTTTGGGGTAGGCCACCCTTATCACTTGTATGAAAAATAATTTACAACCTATTCGCAGTTCTACCAAATATACCTGCAAAATTTTATGAAAATTGGTCAAACCCTTTCAGATGAGTTCTCTTACAAACACTGTGACCCAAGACTTTTATATATAAGGTTTTAATTATTCTAGGCCCTTCCTGGCTATCCTTGGTGGTGCTAAGGTCGCTGACAAAATTCAATTGATCGAGAATCTGTTGGACAAAGTGAATGAAATGATCATTGGTGGTGGCATGGCTTACACTTTCCTGAAAGAGAGCAAGGGCATGGCGGTAAGTCAGTTATATTTTCACATATTTTATCCTTGTCTGTAAATATGTTTCAAGTTCTTTGTATTTAATGTAATTAAATCATTTATTTATATAGTTATATAGTGTAAACTCTTTATAACGTCAATCATTATAACGAAAAACTCTATTACGTAGAAATTAGTTTAATTTGGTTGGTTTACCACAAATATCATAAATTAATTCCCTCTTTATAACGGAAACGCCACTCTCTATTACAAAGAAATATTTTCATATTAAGACATCAACTACATATTTAACAGTGTAATTGTTTTTGTAAGCAGCTTACAAAACTAATCTTTTGAAGTGCCGAAATTTCTAAGAAAGATACCTGAGACAACTGTCTCGCTTTTGTTATTACTACCTAATTGTCTTAACGCGTGTGCCATTATTCTTAGATAACATTGTCTGTAGGAATTGTTGGTCTCAGTTACTAAACGCACCATCGTCACCTATTGTCTATTATATCAGTCGTAGACCAACTTTGAAACTATCAAGATGACCAGTAAAAGAAAAGCGTTATGTGTTAACGAAAAACTTACCTACTGATAGTAATAAAATTAGAAATGATTGTAATTGGTTAAATTTGGTTTATTTTTTCTCTTCCCTTCGTATAACGTAAACTCTTTATAACGAAAAAAAAAATGTTCGGTCCCTTGAAATATTTTTATTAAAAAAAAAAATTGAATGCCTATAAATTATTATACAATTATTATTATCCAATATCCATACTAATATTATAAAGAGGAAAAGTTTGTTTGTTTGTTTGCATTGAATAGGCTCCAAAACTACTGGACCGATTTTGATTTAATTTGACACATATAGAGTAGACCACAGGGAAGGATAGGCTACTTTTTATCGCGGAAAAATGTACCGTTCCGTGATAATAAATTTTGGGCCCACAAAGTCGGGGGCAACATCTAGTATGTAATATTTTTTTAAACAAATATTATAAATTTGCAATTTAAATGTAGTTTAAAGAAATATTTAAGTTATAACTATTGCAATTCTTATTATTCCAGATCGGAAATTCATTGTATGATGCTGAGGGAGCCAAGATTGTCGGCAAATTACTAGAAAAAGCCGCAAAGAACAATGTGAAAATCCATTTGCCAGTTGACTTTGTTTTGGGCGATAAATTCGATGAAAACGCACAGGTATTTTATTATCATGTATTATTTTTGTACCGCTTACCATCCAATAAACGAAAAATGTACAAAATTCTATAAACTTATATTAATATTGCTATTATGAGTAAAATTAATTTTCTGAAGAATAAAGATTTTTTTTTTAAATTTTATTGTCATATGAAACTGGACATTTATTTATTTAATGTAATTATAAAAAAATATAACAATATATTTATTCATTATTCTTATATAAATGCATAATGCCGACAGTGTTAAGCATAAAACCAAGTAGACACAATGTAATTTTAATTATTATCAATACTTTTTTTTTTCTTTATCAATATATTTGACGAGGCTTATGGTGCACTTGGCATCTATGTCAGCCTCATAGTATTATTCAAATTAATAAAGACATATTGTATTCAAGTGCGACCCTTAACAGATAAAACATAAAATTTAATTATCAATACTTTATTCGTGTTAAGAATGCAGTGAGCCATCATTGTAAATGTCAAAGTGGCTTACTTCTATTCAATTTTAACATTTGCACTGATAACTTAATTAGCATACAATATTTCATGTAAAAAAATACAGTATATGTAAAATATTTATTTTTACCCAGGTGGGTTGCGCGGATGTGGACGGCGGCATCCCGGATGGCTGGATGGGTCTTGACGTCGGCCCCAAGTCCCAGGCGCTCTTCGCCGAGCCCATTGCGAGGGCTAAGGTCATTGTGTGGAACGGGTGAGTGACTTTTTACCAGTACATAGTTATAATAAAGATAGAGAGATCCATGGCCTAGTGGGTAGACGTTTGGTTCGCACTCGAGGGAGTGCAGGTTTGAATCCCAGGTTGTGGTGTGTACCAATGAGACTTTTTCAAATCTCAAGTACATTATATGGATGCACTAACGGTGAAAGGAAACCCGCACACGATTGGCCCCAGACGTTAATTGCTCTGGACTAGGCTATGTTGTGAGAATGCCGTATGTGCTTGGGCAACCATACGACATTTAAAAACCAACTGTCCCAGGCTCTACAGTTTTTTAAGAGTGGTTACTACGCTCGGAGAATACTGTATAAATCATCAATTAACGGATGAAAAGGCCTACGTTTTTTTATTGTTCTGATACAGACCGGCAGGCGTGTTCGAGTTCGAGAAGTTCTCAAGCGGCACCCGCGCGCTCATGGACGCCGTAGTGGCCGCCACCACAAAGGGAACTATCACCATCATCGGTAAGTCCCATCTGCGATAAGACTACCGTTACTGACTGATATCAACACATATAACGCGTTTCAAATGAGAATAGGTCAATGACGTTTTTCTTTTTTTTTTTTTTTTTATAAAATAAGGGGGCAAACGAGCAAACGGGTCACCTGATGGAAAGCAACTACCGTCGTCCATGGACACTCGCAACATCAGAAGAGCTGCAGGTGCGTTGCCGGCCTTTTAAGAGGGAATACGCTCTCTTCTTGAAGGTTTGTAGGTCGTATAAGTCCAGAAATACTGCTGGTGACAGTTCGTTCCAGAGTTTTATAGTGCGCGGCAGAAAGTTACGCGAGAAACGCACGGTGGAAGACTGCCACTCATCAAGGTGATGAGGATGGAATATTTTTCGCGTGGGACGATGGCGAAAAGTTGCAGGTGGTATGATTCCGAACAATTCCTCAGAGCACTCCCCGTGATACAACCGATAGAGGATGCAGAGTGAAGCTACATCTCGGCGTAATTCCAAGGGGTCCAAGCTGTTTGAAACATAATGACAGCCAACAATTCGAGCGGCCCTTCGTTGGATACGATCCAGAGGGAGCAGTTGGTATTTTGGTGCTCCTGCCCAGAGATGAGAACAATATTCCATATGAGGCCGAACCTGCGCCTTGTAGAGTTGTAGGCGTTGGTCCGGACCGAAGTACTGTCTCGCTCTGTTGAGAACACCAAGCTTCTTCGAGGCTAACTTGGCCTTACCCTCTAGATGATATCGGAACTGGACTTCGCTCGATATGCTAACGCCAAGTATTTCAATGCTAGGGGAGATGGTTAAAGATGTGCCCTCAAAACGAGGATGTACGACCATAGGTGACTTTTTAGCGGTGAACGCGCAGACTTGTGTCTTGGCGGGGTTAAATTGGACTAAGTTACGTCTACCCCATTCAGAGACTTTATCCAATGAATTCTCTATTTTAAACACAAGTTCGTTTCGACTCTCGATGACATTTAGCCGAGAAATATTAGGGGAGCCGGTATATACAGCATCACCTGTACTATCATCCGCATAGCAATGAATGCCGTTGGTCTGTAACATGTCATTGATATGCAGTATGAATAGGGTAGGCGATAGCACACAGCCCTGAGGGACACCAGCATCAACTGACTGAGTTTCCGAGCATTCGCCGTCAACTACGACCTTTATGCTTCTGTCTGCTAAGAAACTTGTGACCCACTTGCATAATTTCTCGGGCAGCCCGTATGATGGAAGCTTTGAAAGCAACACTTTATGCCAAACCCGATCAAAGGCCTTCGCAATGTCCAAACTAACAGCCAATGCTTCTCCCTTCGACTCAATTGCCTGAGCCCAACGATGAGTTAGGTACGCCAAGAGATCACCAGCCGAGCGACCCTTACGGAACCCGTATTGTTTGTCGCTTAGTAATCCCTGGCCGTCCAAGTATCGAAGAAGCTGGCCATTGATAATGGATTCCATTATCTTTGAGAAGAGAGAGGTTATGGCGATTGGTCTGTAGTTGGAAGGATTTGAGCGATCACCTTTTTTGGGGATCGGGTGCACCAAGGCTGTCTTCCAAGAAGCCGGGACGATGCCAGAGGAATAGGAGAGCCGAAAAAGGCGCGTCAAGACCGGAGCCAACTCTGGAGCACACTTTCTCAACACAATAGGAGGGATTCCGTCAGGCCCACTCGACTTTTGGATATCAAGGGAACGGAGAGCTTTTCGCACTGAGCGCTGATGAAACCGAATATCCGACATGAAGCTCGTGCATCGCGGTATGGTCGCGGTATGGTATTTTCCGTCAAATATCACTTGAAAAGTGCGATTTTCAGAAAAACTTATGTGTATATAAATATTAATAGTCTCGCATCAAATTTAAATAAAAAAGTTAAATAGTAATCAATTATCTAAACATAAATTTAACTATCATAACAGTCTAAATTCGAAACAATATGGCGCCGACTCGATCCTATTCTCATTTGCATCGCACTATACTAGCTCAAAACCACTGAATGTTAGCAAAGCGTCTTCCTTACTACTACAATAGTGTCAAATTGAAGCGGACTCTAAAAATTAAAAATTACTGACACGATTGACACTAATGACGGCTCTAAATACCGGCGCTGGTTTTGCAGGCGGATGGTCAGGATGCCCCTTAATACTGCTCACGCTCCTTGAATACGTCAGTTTTTTTTTTTTGGGAAACTTTTATTTAAGTTTCATTTTTCCGCTCTAGAGTCGCGCATTTGCCATCCAACATACAGTGTACATTAAAGCAGTTTAGAATTTACCATTGAATTACTAAAAGGCACCACAATATCCTACTGCAGACTGTTGCTATTATGATTTATGTCCTATTTATCTGTATTTCAACAGCCTCCGTGGTCTAGTGGTTAGAGTATTGGCTCTCGACTCGGAGGTCGTGGGTTCGAGTCCCGCATTGGAACAACAAAAAATGTTGTTTCCAAGTTTGGTTAGGACAATGCAGGCTGATCACCTGTTGGTCTGACAAGAAAGATGATCCATGCGTCGGATGGACATGTAATAAGTCGGTCCTGCGCCTGATCTCTCGTCAGTCGTGTCGGTTATCCGTCCCACTGGATTATAAGAGTAAAGAAAGAGAGAGTGCTCTTGTGTACTTCGCATACACTCGAGCACTATAAAATTACTCCGGCGTAACTGGCCTGGTTTCAACGAAACCAGCCACCGTCACCGCAATCGGTGTGTGGAGCTATTATGATTATTATCCTACTGCAGTCTGTTCCTATTATGATTTATGTCCTATTTGTCTGTGTGTCCGTGCAGGCGGCGGCGACACGGCGACATGCTGCGCCAAGTGGGGCACGGAGGACAAGGTGTCGCACGTCTCCACCGGCGGCGGCGCCTCGCTCGAGCTGCTCGAAGGTACGTACACTGGACCCTTGGTCAAATGTCAATGTCATATATGACAGCTCGACACTGGACACTTCGATTTTCAACTCTATTGTAAAGTCACAGAGTTTTAAGTGCTCTGAATATTCCCGTGTCCCCCAACCTTAGACAAAGTGACAATATGAAAACGATAGAGAAGTTGGAAAATAATAAAATGACAAATTGCGTCGCTACATCGTGTGGTGACTATATTATTAGAATCTTTAAGAACTTCGTCATCGTTCCCATGTTGCACTTTTATTATCTTCTATACTGTATTTCTTTTTTCTTTCGTTACAAGTTTAAGTGACGTAGACGTTTAAGTGACGTTTAAATTGGTAGGATCATTGTCTCTTTGTTTAAAAATATAAAGGATGATGCGCAAAAATGTATGGAACCTGGGACCACTCTCCAATAGCAATAAGATATATGTCGTATCCAATTGGAACAACAATTGTTATGACAGCTTTGTTGTTACAATTGTCCGTTTGGAGTTATGTAACTTTTAATTTCACATTCTTCATCATCTCAAAAAAGTGTATTTTTTTTACTTTTATGTGTGAAATGAAAAGTCTCATAACTCCAAACGGATAATTGTAACAACAAAGCTGTGAAAAATTGTTGTTCCAATTGAAAAGACCTATCCAACGACATATATCTTATTGCTATTGGAGGGTGGTCCCAATCTGAACAGTGAATCATCCTTTGATTCTGAACAGTGCAGAGTATACATTAATGAATCTGCGCATCATCCTTTGAATCAAAACAGTGCAGAGTATAGATCAGGGCCACATACGCATTAACCTAGATTAACGCAAAAATGGATATACAATATTATATAACCCAACCCAATAAGTTAAAATTTGTTATCTCGTCCGTCCGTCAATCCTGAGGACGAAGAAGAAAACAATCGGCACCCTGACATACTTCAATAGACTGTGGCGTTGTTGCAACCTCTTTAGTTATTTTGATTGTAGTAAGTTATTAAGCTTACTTTCGTTGTCATCTTACAGTTTAAAAGTGAAATTCTGGTATGTAAATAATATGTAATCCAAAATATGTATGAAATTCCATGAAATTTAGTATCGTGAAATCTAGCTAGGTGTTATACAGAATCGTTTTTCGAGAAAGAAATGGCCATTATAATATTTTGTTTGTAATTTTTAAACGCGTGACTCGAGACAACTTATCTTTTAGATATAATTTTGTCTATTCAATAACTAATTAATTGAATTTATTAACCGACACCAGGGGACTAGGTATCCTATTCAAAATCTAGTCGTTTAAACTTTTGAGAAATCATCACAGAAACTCTTTGATATGATCTCAAGGGTGCCCGAGGGACATGCTAAATCTGTCTTGGGCCCCGCAGCGAAATTCTTCTGAAGATTGTAGGAGTAGGAAGTGTTCCAGTTTCACGCCCCAAGCAAAGCGGGTGACAGCCAAATTGTAATGACAAAAAAAGTTAGAAATAAAATTGGCCATCACAAAAACCCTTTGATATGATCTCAGGGGTGTCCGAGGGACATGCTAAATTTGTCTTGGGACCCACAACTAAATTAATCAGAAGATTGTAGTAGTAGGAAGTGTTCCAGTTTCCCTCCCCGAGCAAAGCGGGTGACAGCCAAATTGTAATGACAAAAACAGTTAAAAATAAAATTGGCCATCACAAAAACCCTTTGATATGATCTCAGGGGTGTCCGAGGGACATGCTAAATCTGTCTTGGGCCCCGCAGCGAAATGCTTCTGAAGATTGTAGGAGCAGGAAGTGTTTCACTTTCCCTCCCCGAGCAAAGCGGATGACAGCCAAATTGTAATGTCAAAAAAAGTTCTCATTAGCAGCCAATATCGTGTGGTTTACCGTTTACCTGGTGGCGTTATGACCGTGGCACACTTTAAAACACCATTATTTCGTAATGCACAGCACGGAAATTCGATACATTATGTAAGGCGAACTACTTATGGTTATTAGTCTTAATTAACGATATGTAATAGGTACGTTTCCTTTCGTTTTATTTAGGATAAATTGTAAAATGTAACTAATACTTGACCGGAGTCAGTAACACGTATATGCGTATCCTTAAGTATTAGTTAAATAAAGATAGCGGGCGTTTGGAATTCATATGTTCTCTTTCAACTTTTTACAAGATCATAATCATGCGTTAAACCCAGCAACGCACTTGAATCCCACCTGTTTCATTTAGGTGAGCATGTGCCATCGATAAAGTTCCTGCTCGACCAGTTTCATAACTTTGTCTTTGCACTAGGACGTCTCAAAATATTTAAACACAAAGGAAGTGACCGCAACGACTGCCGACGTGGTTGAACTACGTGTTAACACGTAGGTAAGATTCAGCGGCGATGTTAAGCGATTTACATCTTACACCTGGTCGAGCGGCAACTTTATCGCTAGTACCTACCTACTCGTTATACTGGGTTATTTTTATTCCGTTTCGAGAGAAACAGGGTATAATGATAAATAGGTACATGAAATAGTAAGGAATTCTAAGTTTACTTTTTTGTTTCTTTTTAGGGTTACGTAGCTCACTTCTCGGAACCCTTATTTATAGTTTCGTCATGTCCGTCCGTCAGTATTCCAATATTCGCCAAACGGTTAGTACTAGAGAAATAAAACTTTGTACGGATATGTGGATTTACCACGCCGACAAGGTCCTAAAATAATATCACGAAAAATACTGAAATTACATAATATAATAATTAATGTCACCCTTTTGACCCCTGTTGTTCCCTATGACGTTGCTTAGACGATTGGAGCGTACAACAGGCGCGGCGCGTGAGGTGTCGCCCCGTCGCTCCCGCAGTTGGTTGACCTACATTTTCATGATATTTTAAAGATTTTCCAAATTTCAAATACTTGAGCTTTGACACTAATCATTTTGTGTATATAATATGTCACCGTAAAATTGTAAAAACCGTTAGATTGTAATATTACTAGTAATATCTCTAGAGATTAATATAAAATGTCGACAGATTGTGAAATAAAAAATTCTCCTTACAATTGTACGCATTCTTTTTCGTTATAATTATTATTATGAAAAAGCAAACAAATATGGTGGCGCCAACTTGCCGTTTAACCAGTCGGCATGGTAAATATTACAATATAACGCAAAATAACGTGTAAAATTGTAAGAAGATTTTTTTTTTGACAATGTCGACATAATATCTCTAGTAATATTACAATCTAACGGTTTTTACAATTTTACGGTGACATATACACATTCTACATTTCATACAAAACATGCCCTGTTTCTCTCGTTACGGAAAAAACACCCAGTATTTATTATAAAAAACTAAAGTGGCTTCTAATTTTAAATTAAAAATCGATTTTGCACAAATAACGAGTTAGTAATTACGACCTAGAACCTGTCGGCGGTGGGCTGGCGTGCAGCAGGGACTCTACAATCGACATGCGATCATCTGCATAGCGCATTCATTTGCAAGATCGACGTTCGGCCGCGTGTGACGTCACGCCATTTTAACGACAATTACTGTGGGGCTAGCACGAATTAAAAAGAGAATTGTATGAACATTATGACAGCGCCTATACAATAAGGGATCGGACAACATCTGAAATATTTAGTTTCATTAATATATTCAGAAATATTGAGACATTACTAGCTGGTAAATGTAAAAAAAAAATGTTATTTTATGTGTAGTTTACTAATTTAAATACATTTAAAAAGTACCAAAAAATTTTTTTTTTTTTTGCGTAATTGGTAAACAAAACCTACATCATTAGTTTACTTACATCATATACAAAAACATTCATTATGATAAGTATGAACTTAAACGCACAACTATCTGAGATATTTACAAATATGTTTCTGCGGCCGTTACTTTATACCTACTTCATACGCCATAACCTACAAGTGACGTCATTTGTATGTCGATTTTAGTATGGAGCGTTTTTACGAGACTTGCGAAATTTTATATACAAATCGCTGTACCTTTGAAAATATTGACTTTTGATATACAGTTTCTTCTGAGAAGTTACTCATATTTAAGAGTACTATTCATTTATGCAATAAAAAAAAAACAGTCCGCTGCCTATTGATATTCTATATCGTTATGAATACTTGTCAATTGTTCGTGCTAACCTTCTCTCTTCTCCTTCATCTCTGATCTGTAATGGCACCCGAACACGCTAGACAAGCTGCTTGACTACCGATCGAATCCTTTTGCTCTCTAGTGCCCTGTGTCCAAGCTGCTTGGCAATCGAGTGAATCGTTTTGCTCTAGTCAGTCTGTCCCCTATAGATACCCCACCACATGTGAAACCTAGCTTGCTAAGCTGCCTAGCGTCGGGGATGTCAAAATATCCATTCACAGCCTAAGGACCGACTTTAGTACGAACAATTATTAATCATATCACTCATTATTTTTTTATACAAAAGTCGGTCCTTAGGCTGTGAATAAACATTAATTGTTAAATTGGGTTTACTGATTTTGTTCTAATCATATTGCCGGTGTTTTCTAATAGTGTAACTTGAAGGCAATATGATGAGTACAGCATGGGGCCATCCATAAATTACGTCACATGTCAGGACTTTTAAACCCCCTTTAACCTTGATGTGACGTCACACATTTACCAGTTGGTGACGTCGTGCATGTATTCAAAAATAATAATACAATGAAAAACTTATTTTTATTAAATAATAATATGTATTTAGTAACACCAACATAAAGTCAAATATTTTAGATAATAAACGTAATATAACTTATTACGACTAACGTACCTACACGTATCTTACAAAATATGTTTTGTTGTTTCAGGAAAAGTGTTGCCTGGGGTTGCCGCGTTGTCCGACGCTTAATTAAAGAATAAAGAATAATTATTATTTATTTAATGCAAACTAACACAAATTATAAACTAGCCATAGTAAATTCTATCATTAGAAATGAGATTTTATGTCGAATAAAAATTGTTCCTTTAATATTGTATGTATTATATTTTGTGATTTTAAAAAAATACATGAGAAATATCTTAGAGATATTTGTATGTAGAGATTGCGCGAGTGTATTCATAATAAAATACGTTGTATAATAAACGATAAAGTATAATAATGCACTTGTTTTTAATCTCCTGCATCTGCCCCTAATGGGGAACATAGTTTTATTAATTGGGAATATACACGTATTTTTTAATTTTTTTATATAGACCTATCTTGTTTGGTAAACTGTATGGTAAAATCAGTTTTTTGATATCATTAAAAATAACGAAGATATGAACGTTTAAAGTAGTATGTTAGACAGAGAGATCGGACGTGTACCGTGACGTCACATAACACGACCTTCATAGAAAGTTCATACTAAATTTCGTTTTGCTAGAAAGAGATAGATTACAAACTTTGACCGCTCATATCTTACTCATTTATCAACAGATATTGAAATTTTTCTCGCCATTTCCTTAATTTTTCAGTCTAGTATCATAGTATTATGTTTTAAGCTATTTTTATATTTTATACATATTCCCTATTGGCTTTTCGAAAAGTACACTGCGTTTCAAATAAGAATAGGAATGTCAATGACCTTTTTCTGTCAAATATCACTTGAAAAGTGCGATTTGCAGAAAAACTTATTTGCATATCAATAATAATAGTCTTGCATCTAATTTAAATAAAAACGTTAAGAGCATTAACGCATAGCGCGTGAAGTCAGCTTTGGTGAAAAATACGCACACAGCTGCAGCCTGCAGCGAGCGTCTTTGTGTGCGTGAATAGCTCGACGACTGTAAGCCAACTAACCCACATTGATACTTGCCTTACTTTAATTACTTTACGATAATAATAATAACGATAATAATTATTATTGAATTTTGATTATGGTATACATAATATCATAATAATAATTATATTCTGTGTCATATTACTTAATATATAATATAACACATTATCTACACAAAACATACAATATCAGTAGGTAATGTAATACTAACATAATATTATGGAAAATAAAAATACCTTGAAATAATACTTTTATACTATTTTAATTAATATAATTTAGTTATACATCTGAAATGTGTTTATTTAAATCTCTTTGATTTTTACCCGACTGTCAAGACGTTATGCTTTTCGCCCGGTTATGTTTTTCGCGCGTATCTTGCATGACTGTATAAATGTATGCATGTATGCAATATGCATACATTACATTACATAGATTCTGGAACACAAAATAAACATTTTATATTTTAAACAAGACAATTTTATATACTTTTTTATATTTGTTATTTTTTATGACTAATAATTGTTCCTCTAGTTATAATTTTTAATTATTTTCACTACTAAAATTCCGGACAAAGCTCAGTCTCCCAGGTACTTTAACATCTTATATCAAGTCGTCAAAATATTTGTGTTTTAAAAATTAAATACGAAATTACCAATTTAGGTGCTATTTTAAAGAAGAAAAGTATTCGTTACTAATACGTATCTAGATGTACTTATCATTTATATATGTCACCGTAAAATTTTAAAAACCGTTAGATTGTAAAAAACCTAGTGAAATTGTAAAATGTTAATAGACTTCGGACGTGAATATGCTGCCTATAATTTAACACATTATTTATAGTTAGATAATAAATACCTATAAGATAGTTATGAATCTTTCGACATATTTTTACAATCTCGTTAGTTTTTTTACAATTTAACGGTTTTTACAATTTTACGGTGACATATTATATAAGTTGTTTCTTTTCGAGGCAAAATGATTTGGAAACAATTTTGTTTCTAAATCATAAGCTCGAAATCCAGACTACCGTTTGCCGCATATATGTACCTAGATAAAACTTGGTAATTAAGTAGTTAGTAGTTTTTACTTTGTACCAAAATACTCTTTACATTTCTTTAACACACGTTCTTCTCCTTTTATAATGCTCCCATCTTGGCTCCTGATTGTACGCAGCTCCGAGTTAGAAGTTTAAGAAGTTTACTTTGTACATACAAATTAAGAATCTACTGCTATCTGAGGGGATTATATGGATTATTAAATACGTACCTCTTCATTTCGAAGTTCTACTTCTTCTGTTTTACTTTACTTGAGTGTTTTGCACATTGTCTGAAGTTAAACCACAAAGCCGCAAACACAAGAATTTTGTTATTTGAAAGCAGATGCATATTAACAACAAAATGAACATGCAAAGTAGTATATTGTTATTATGGCTGCGCTAGTCGGTTTTGTCTCCATGCAAACGTTATTGGTGATTTACTTTAAAGTCAAACATTATAGACCCAAAGTTTATGTAATATCGATTTTTATTACACTTATCTTGGTCGGTATGTGCTTATATTTCTAAAATTCAAATAGGGGATCGGACTACATCTGAAATATTTAGTTTCATTAATATATTCAGAAATATTGAGGCATTACTACTTGGTAAATGTAAAAAAATATATTATTTTATGTGTAGTTTACTAATTAAATACATTTAAAAAGTACCAAAAAAAAATTTTTTTTTTTGCTAAATTGGTGGTAAACACAACCTACATCATTAGTTTACTCACATCATATACAAAAACATTAATTATGGTAAGTATGAACTTAAACGCACAAATATGGGAGATTTTTACAAATATATTCCGGCGGCCATATACTTCATATACTACTTCATACACCTTAACCTACAAGTGACGTCATTTGTAGGTCGACTTTAGGAGGCTCGCGAAAATTTTATACAAATCGCTGTACCTTTGAAAATATTGTCTTTTGATATACAGTTTCTTCTGAGAAGTTACTCATATTTAAGAGTACTATTCATTTATGTAATAAAAAAAAATTAGGCCGATTGTCTATTAGTTAAGAAAATAATAGCCTCCAAACATCGGATGTTTAGCGCAACTTTGACCGTAAATATAAAACAAATCAAGAATGAAAATAAAAAAGCAAGTACATACCGACACAGTTTTATTGTTCAGCAACTGAGATGACTTAAATTCGGACAAAAATATTATTAGACGGGTCTGGATAAGTTTTGAGGGTGCAAAAATTCTAAAGTCTTTTATTTTTTGCATATAGTTTCCGGACCTTCTTCTTAGTCTAAAATTTGATTTTGTGCCATTTTGGATGGCTGCGTTTGTAGCAATTTAGGTTTTTGTGTCTTTCATGGATATTGGCCCAAAAGTAAATTATAGCTAAAAATTTTACTTTCACGATATTAAGGAAAGAGTAACCGATGCACATATGCAGTTTGAGTCGTATCCAACCAGGGGTTTCCTGGTATTCGGCTACTATATAAAACATGGTCTCACCAGGCCCACAACTATTCTAATGTCTGACAAATCTTAAAAAACTGTTCAGAGTGTTAATATCTGAGTCTGTGAGAAAGATGTGCCACATTCGGCAATTTCGTATAAAGATATTCCATTTTTTTTCCTCAAACTCGCTATAAAAACTACTAATGAAACTTTTAGCTAGTAGAGTTCATATCTATATGATGATTATGGTGTTACAAAACACTTTCTATAAGTTTAACCATGTTTATCCGCGGGATTTTTTATTAGAATGTAAAAAACCAACTTTTATCATGTATCAATGGCGAATACGGGGTGCGGGCCTCTCGCCACGCGGGGAGGGGCCCAAGTTTCATATTAATACGACAAAATGAAATGACAATTTATGTGACAACTTGACAAGTAATAATGTTCTAAATGCGAAATTTATAATTTCAATTTTAAATTTATTTCATGTTTAATGATGCCAAGACGAGACCATAATATTATGACTCGCCAATAAAAAATGTCTTCAGATCTCGTCTAGAACCTTCTGACTCCACTCTACGTTCTCTAACTCTATAAAGCTTGAATTTACAAACTCGTAAAGTAGAAAATAGGCTTAAGATAAAAAAATATTTTAGTCACTGTTCATAGCTTTTCTGTTAGAGAACACAATGTTCTGGCACAACGACGACGCTCGAATATTGCTAGTGTGGGGTGTGCCTTATACAAAAGCTCATGAAGTAATGAAACGCTCAAGCTATGCATTTTGACTCATTAGACGGATCGCGCTAGCTGTTTTTTAGTGGGAAGTGGAAAAATTCTAATGTTGCTGAATTTTTTCTGTACCTATATATAGTTGATAGAGTAGTCCCTAGGGAGTTAATAATTTAGTTTTGTGCCATGTCTGCCTATTGCCTTTTCAGCAATTCGATTATTTGTGGTTAATTTTTCCGTGGCTGCGTAACGTAAGACTTTAAAAAAATAATAGTCAAGGAGTGTTCCCAAAAAGGCAAGCAAAGTTTAAAATTGATGTAATTCAAAGGTCAGTTATACAAAAAACAAAATAACTTAAAGATAAAAAAATCATAGCTTCTAATACTACTTACTGTACCTACGCGGGCGGAACTGCGGGCATCAGCTAGTTTTAACATAAAACTAACAAGCAATAATAAATAAATAAAAATTCAAAAATAAAAAACCTTTTATTTCCAGTTTCACAAATTAATGCTTTTTATAATACTAATTAAAAATTATAATAAAATTACAAATTAAATTAAGACTAACGTTAGGTATTATAAATTATTTTATAAGACTAACATTATTATAAATTAATGCTAAACATAGTAAACATATATCGAAAAGCAGTACAAGGATCGGTCCACATTCGTACGTAGTGCTCTGATGTTTCACTAGGCTCGACTTGGCGGGGCCCTGCCGTGCCCCTAGATATAAAATTGTCAACGGGATGAATAACAATATATACAAATATTATTTTGTTGGTTTGTAAAATGTATTTAATTATATAAATTATTACAATCAATTAATAACCTAATAAATAAGTCCTTAACCACGAGTATTAGAAACATGTATTCAGCAACCTACGTATAAAATTCAAGCGTTGAAATAATTTATTTATTTTTTATTAAATAATACTATATATACAATAAATATGATGTAGCTGAAGAGACTATTCAGTTAAACGACTAATTTCAAGAACTAAAATTAGGTATTTGAAATTGTAATTTTTTTGGTGTTAGATAACCGAAGTTTCATGTGGAAGCCTATCGGATATCAAATTTATTGTGCATTTATGTATTGTATAAAATCAGGCGACAATTACATTCAGCTTCGTCATTCGTGCTACGCAAACAAAGTTGCGGGCAAAAGCAAGCTTAAATTTTGTAATCGCTGTAAAATGCGAAATATAAAAATTTTGAAATGTAGTCGAATGAATGACATTTTATCACACACATTTACGTACATGTGTAATGTGTATGTTGTAGTGCGAATATTCCACAATACTTCGACCGCATATTATAATAATATTATTTTTGCATTTTATTATTTAAACCCACCATGAAAAAGGCACAAACTTGGAATATAGATTCTTTATGACTTAATAATATTGAATACGTGAACTTTATTTAACGATTATGTGTTTTTGGAACGCTTTTAGCTTAGGAAAACTAAAAAACTTAATTTCTCTAATCGCAGTCGCTTAATGTGGCACAAAATTTGGAATTAGGCCTATTTTAGTGGTCTTAAACAGAAAATAGTCGTTTATCACACTTTAGAATTTTTGCCGGTACTGTTTTCAAAAAATGACCCTAAGTCTTTTTTTACTGGACGAAAACGACGCAAATTAAGTCTCCATACTCTGGAAGCTGTCCCAGTTAAGATACCATTAATATTTTAAATTTTAAATCAATATTGCCACTTTTATAGCCATATAAAAAAATCAACCACAAAAAATGGAATTGCTGAAAACGCAGTGGGCAGAAATGGCACAAAACTTAATGATAAGCTCCCCAGGGACTACTTTATCAACACACAAAAATTCAGCGACTTTAGAATTTTTTCCACTTACCACCTCGAATACGCCTAGCGCGACCCGTCTTTATATAGATTTTTCATAAAACACGAACAGCCGATTTGGGTAATTTGAGGATACCTTTTCTAAAATACTTTACAAAACAGTATAAATGTGTGCACTATAGTTTCTCATATAAGTATAGATAACTATTTTATGGGTATAAGTATCCTTTTTTCCCAGATATTAGGTGAAATAACAAGCATTTTCCCCTCGCGCCGCACTGAGTTCCAGCCGTTGACTAGCGCTAGAATAAATAAATGTAGACTAACAACAGCGCCATCTACTGGGTCTAATTATGTTAAAATGTACTAAACTTTTAGCAGCTCTTGCCTTTGCCAAGTTTTCAAAATGTGTATGTTTTCTTTTTCGTGCGAACTTATTTTTATCTCCTATTATATTATCTATTATATAATATGTAAAATAATTTGTTATTACAATAAAAAAAAAATTAACTTAAATAACAATATTTATTATTAAATTAAAAAATATATTTTCCAAATATCAAAATCTTTTTATCGGGGTGGATCTCGTACGCACTACAAAGGTCAACAGAGTTCAATGCAGAGCGCCGTGCGATACGTCCACCCTCTGTAATGGCTCGCGGCCGTCTGATTTGTAAACGCTCGTGCGCCTCGATTTATACACTAGTTTTAAAAATTCATAAAAAAATCGTCAAGCTAATTTAGTTAAAAATTTAAATGGCATATTAAAGATAAAACGTTGTTCTTTTAGATTATGTAAGTAAGAAAGAGAAAGAGCAAGTGAAATACATAAATATCATCATTTTAAATTACTATAATTCCTGATAATTTCGCATTCTTTAAATTTTATTTTTATGAGATAGAAACGTATATAAAAATAATCTGACAAAGAGATAATCTACAAGAGGATCCAACAAGTTTGTAAAGATTTTTTGTTTTTAAAAAATTTAAGTGGTTTTAGCTATTATATGTTTTGAAAATGCCCCTGAACCTAAAGTTGTCAAAACGTCTGGTTAGTTTTGTCAGTTTTATTCAAAAGTTTGAAATTATTTTAAAATAAATGATAAGGGAAAAATTAGAATACAATATTTTCTAGTGTTTTTTTACATGTAAAAATCAGAATAACCAGTTTTTGTTAGATATTTTTGCTTTTGAAAAGTAGCGTTTTTGTGAAATCTGAGTCGCGCGCCGTTAACGCTCTTAAATAGTAATAAATTATCTAAAAATAAATTTAACTATCATAACAGGATCAACCGTTGACGAAATACAGTTATCACAAAAGTGAGATGGTTGGAGAGCATTAAAAATGCTCTATACAAAAAATTATGTGAGTGACGTCACAGCAGTTGAAAATGTACCTATAAGATAAATACATAAAATTGTTTTTATTAACTTATATATGTCGCCGTAAAATTGTAAAAACCGTTAGATTGTAATATTACTATATTTAGATTGTAATATTACTATTATTAATAAAATTTCTCCCTACAATATTACGCATTATTTTTCGTTATATTGTAATATTTACCGTGCCGATTGGTTAAACGGCAAGTGCCCCGCGCCGCCATATTTGTTTGATTTTTCATATTATTAATTATAACGAAAAATAATGTGTACAATAATTGTACACATTATTAAGATTGTCAAATAAAAATTTCTGCTTACAATAAAATTATTTTATTGTAAGCAGAAATTTTTATTTGACAATCTGTCGACATATTTTATATTATATATCTCTAGTAATATTACAATCTAACGGCTTTTACAATTTTACGGTGACATATACATACTGCGTTTATGTGTATATATATCATTGTAATAAAAAAATATTACAAAAGATTTTATCAGTAACTTTCGTTTTTTAATCGTAGCAAAAAAACCGTCGTTTTTTTAGTCCTTCATAGTCTTCTAATTTTGCAACTGACTGTACTTTTTGCATTTTTCGGTCCATATTTATGTTGCCTTTCGGAAAATGTAAGATGCATGTTCCCTAGATGATGTATTCTGAGGTTCCATATTGTACCTAATTAATTTTTATCACATAGGGGGAAAACGAGCAAATTATGTTTGAAAACGATTACCGTCGTGTCGCCACCGTGTCGCCTATCATTGACAGACGTCCTCTCAGACGTAAAGTGTTGCAGCCTGCCAGCTTTGTATCAATATGAAATATCTGCTAGTAGCTTCAAGTAAGTACTTTGATAGTGTTCTGGTCTCAGGAGGCTGAGAAGCTAGATTTCAGGTCCGCCGGATGGACGGAACGGATGGGACTGACTAAAACTTACGCCTACAAACAACCTTGTCGGTGATACATGATCTCTGATTAACACGATAACCGCCAAGCAAAAAAAGACATCATTCCGTTCAGGCCATGTCGGTCAATGCTGTCCGACAACTTGACTTTCCGTTCGGGCCACGTCGGTCAATGCTGACCGCGTTTTTGAAGTGTATTCAATCAACTCATACAGGCCGTAGGACAGGGCTATCAACAATATAGTCATATGTATTGACCCGCGTGGCTCCGTAGATACGGAATATCATGTTGGTTTTCGGAAAATGTAAAGGACTTAGAAAAAAAACACAAAAAAGTAGCAAAATTATTTTTCTGCGAAAAAAAATTATAGTTTGCTTAGCAGGCTGTGTTCTGACTTAAAACAAATATTATTATAATTTATAAAATAAAGTGTTTTGACATATGTTATTTTATTCTTGAGGATGAATGAAATTTAAAAATATTTTTTTATATAATTGTGACATTAAATACTTAGGATAGAGATTAATATGACAATATTTTTTAAAAATATCGAAATAAAAACTTCTGTGCGTGCGATCTGCATGAGTTAGTCGATATATAAGTCTGAAAGTATGTGTATGAGTGTGTATTTATGTATAAATGAGTTGATGTGTGTACCTATATGAATTTTTGTGAGTAAAAATTTAAATGAAAAACTCTTTATATTCTGGGGAGCGTATACTTTATTGAAGTTAATTTTGCATATAAAATAAACATCGAAACAAAAACAAAGAACGTATTAATTATTAATCAAAGAAATAAAAATGAAATTTTGAAAAAGTACAACAAATTTTGCAAAATTAAGTAGTTAATTACTCCAAAACTTACTGTCCGATTTGCTTCACAATAATTTTTCTAAAGAGTTTTTAGCATGATCTATCAGCATGGAAATTTGCAAGTTTCTATCTCCTATAGTTTAAAAATGCTAGGGGGGGGGGGGGACCAACTTACCAACTACTTTGGATGCCGATTACTCGAAAATGGTTAACTTTATAAAAAAGTAACGTATGAAACCTTGCCTTTATTTTAAAAGACCTATTCTACGATACCGATAGACACGATGGGGTAGAGTGAAAAAATATTTTTCATCCCCACTTCACATGTATGGAGAGCCACCCCTAAAATATAAAATTATTATTTTTTTATGATCCCGAAACTGTGATCTATATAAAATCTATAACTGCACCAAATTTCATCAATTTATATTCATAATTAAAGGAGCTAGAGGCGCGGACAGACAGACAGACAGACAGACAGACGGACAGACAGACAGACAGACGGACAGAGCGAAACTATAAGAGTTCCTTAAGTATTACGGAACCCTAAAAAATATTTAAATACCAACTAAGAAACATAAAATTTATTTATGAATATTACGGCGGCGGCGGGGGTGACCGAGACTTCGACCCGCGCGGCCCCTTGCAACGGAAAACTCGCTTTTACCACAGGGGCGACACTCTCTACAAATGACAGTTCGAGCACCGACAAATGTCAGTTATGTTGACTTAGGCCTAGGGTTGACATCGAATTAATTAAAAAAAAAATTACGTCTGCGTAAATATAATATTTTTACGCGGGCGAAGCCGCAGGCAACAGCTAGATACTTAATATGGAAAGGGAAATCATACCTATCCACGTCTCAGTTATTTATTGTACCTACTACGTGTGACGAAAACAAGGGTTAGTTTAGAAAAAATAAGTATTAATTATCGAGTTAAGTATTAATAAAGTTCCATCCGCTTAACCTACGTTAAGCGGATGGAACTTTTGTCATAATTTTTTTCTTGGTTAATACGGCCGGCGACCATATACAACTACAATTATTATTAAGCCCACTCATTTTAATACCGATCAGGAAATTTCTAATATTTTAGGTACACGGTGCGTGCGATTTGAACTTTCTGAGACTATTTTGAATTTTCGTTGTAAAAATATTTACAACGAAAATTCAAAATAGTCTCCATGCAAACGTCTTATTGCCATATTTTTTTTAATCAAAGATGTACTCAGCCATTGGGCCCATAAATTGGGAAAATATACCTTGTGTCCTTCGCAATTGGGTTTAATTTGCACTTAATTCTTAAGTAGTATAAAGACTATTTAAATTATATCAATGCAAATTTAAATTTTTATTACCACTCAATAAGTGTTGTAACACAACTAAGATCGTCGCACAATATCGATAGGTATCGACAGATTTAAATGCGATTAAGTACTACATGTAATATTTAATCTAAAATTTTATGCGGAAATCCTTACTAATATTTTACTACTATTATAAATATGAAAGTTTGTGAGGATGTATGGATGGGTGAATGGATGGACAGATGAATCTTAATGGCACACCACACGTTTGTTTCTCTGTATCGCAATAACTATTGAACGGGTTTTAATAAAAATTTGATATACGTTCGAGGTTAACCTCCTACAAACTTTATCCAACCCAAGCATATTTCGTTAAAAATATCGATAAAATGAAACTATTGCATGACTACATCACTAGTGAAACAAAAAACAAAATATATTTTTATGAACGTCGCGTCAGCCAAATCTTTCTTATGAAATTACACTGTCGCGTCAGCGAAACTGCCAGCCCCGTGAACCATAGTCCAGGCTGGGAAAAAGTTACTCCCCACCCGCCCCCGCATTCGCCCAGACACGCACACACAGCTGCGAGCGGCGAGTCGTGTAAATCGGCGGAGTGACGGTTCTTTACGTTAGTAATATATATTCTTTGCTTTTACTACGTTAGTAATATATTATATTCTTTGCTTTTACGTCGCTAGGGGCCATGTCGGGCAATGTTGACCGACATCGTATAACTGCTTAAATAATATTCAAAATAAATTTTTAATAATTTTCACATACTTTAAGACATAAAATAAACGTATTAATAAAAAAAAAATTGGCAAAATTTTGTCAGAACTGTAATTTTTGGTTGGCCTGAGAGGAAATTTTAATGGCGGGCAGCATTGTCCGACATGGCAGTTAACGTGTTAAAGTTGAAAAATACGACTGCAATGTTCGTCGTGAATGATAGACCGCGAGTGAGTATCGGACGCCGACGTTGTTGCTTATACGCGGGAGCTAAGCGGCCAAGTGCGACCCCCCCCCCCCCCCCCATTTTGATGCTTCTGCATGCGTCGCTAGTGTCAGATTGTCCCATTGGGTAGGAACTGTGATGCTGCTGAACGGGTGCCACCACCCGTTCAGCGGCATCACAGTTAGTCACCAATGCCAATGTGGAGATAGTGGAAGCGCCAAAGGGAAATCCCCCCCTCATACAATGAATGATGATTTCATAATACTGTAAATATTATACTACGGTCTACGACTAATCCCGACTACGACTAAGCGCTCTCAACGCTTAATCCGCCTCTGCTTACTGACCATATCAAATTGTAGTATTTGAGTGTACATTCCAAGACTATCCCGGTGTACCAGTTTTGGACCTTATTGTCATTGTAATAAGGTCGAAATATGGTACACCGAGTCAGTTGGCGACCGTACAATGTATGCAGCTCGCTAGTTTGTGTGGTAGGCCCATTTCTTTGCTACAGGGCGACAAAGTACAAAAAAGTACGACGGTCAGTTCACACCGCGACGATACGCTACACGGCGCTAAGATAGCTATTCAAAATTGAACTTTATTCACTACATAAAAAGATACACGTTTCATATGACATTAGTCATACACTGCACATGCGATGACATATTTTGGACTCTTACGTATGCAATGAAAGGCTTATCTTCTATATCTAGAGTAGGTTAGGTACTTAATGAATAAAGTTCAATTTTGGGCAACATAAGAAAGGTTGAGAAACGATCTTCTAGGCTCTAGACCTAGAGTAATGAATAAAGTTCAATTTTGAATGGCTATCTTAAAAATACCTTCTGGGCCTTTAGTCTTAAATTTATAATTATATTGTACCAAAACTTCTTTATATAAGCTATAGAATGTAGATCATATGACCAAAGTATCCGTAGTTAATTTTATATAACGTTATACAGGATGTCAGAAGACCATAGTCTAAATACACCCTGTATAGTGTTCCCGTATTATGCGGGTGGAGCAATGGGCAAAAGCTTTATTTATGTATTTCTCATATAACATAGTATTTACCGGATATATATAAACACCACGCATGATGGGAGCGCTAGTATAGATTACTCTCATCCAATTTCTTAGAGCGAGCGACCGGTCGCACTGGAAATCTATGGGGGAGGCCTATGTCCTGCAGTGGACGTCACCAGGCTGAAACGGAACGGAACGGAATTTCTTAGAGGCATCACGCAATCATGATCGAAATACGAGATATCCTAGATTGTAGATTTTAGATTAAAATGAGAATTCGGTGTTGGTGGCCGGTTTAATTCAAACCAGGCCAGTTACGGAGGAGTAATTTTATAGTGCCCAAGTGTGTGCGCAGTATACAAGAACACTCTCTAACTTTACTCTCATAACACAGTGGGACGGATAACCGACACGACTGGTGAGAGATCAGGCGTAGGTCCGACTTTTTACATGCCCATCCGACGCATGGATCATCTTTCTTGTCAATCAGGTGATCAGCCTGCATTGTCTTAACTAAACTTGAAAACAAAATTTTTTGTTGTTCCAATGCGGGAATCGAACTCACAACCTCCGAGTCGAGAGCCAATGCTCTAAACACTAGACCACGGAGACTGTTAATGAGAATATAGAGCCATGTTTGTTAAATATTTATAAGTTTTTATACATAATATTATTAATTACAATTAATTAATAAAATGACTCCCGACACCGATATCGGTGACTTTATACTTTATAGTTTATATACTTTATAGTAATTTTATAGTGCCCAAGTGTGTGCGCAGTACACACTCTCTCTGTCTTCCTTTATTTTCATAATCCAGTAGGACGGATAACCGACACGACTGACGAGAGATGAGGCGCAGGTCCGACATTTTACATGCCCATCCGACGCATGGATCATCTTTCTTGTCAGACGATCAGGTGATCAGCCTACAACTTATTACAATCTCTGTGGCTCAGTGTTTAGCGTGTCGGCTAAAGGATAACGCAGAATTTTAATAAATTGCTCCAGATTTTAAGCCAATGAGCTTCGTAAGCGAAAAATTGTGGTGACGACAGGAAAACTTATTCTAAAACAATGTCAGAAACACCTAACTACCAACAATTTTTCAGAGCAATAATAGGTCATACACAGCTCACAACATAGTATAAAAATATAATACAGCCTCCTAATATGAGGTAAATTTAAATTTTGTAGTTTTGAAGCTGCTTGTTTTTTGTCTTGAAAATTAGCGATATGATGAAAACCTCATTTTTGTAACGGAAACCGATTGAAACTTAACTATATTTTATCTTCATTCTTCTTTCATCAGTATCATAACTATATTCAAACACAGATTTTATAAACAGAAAATGGTTCTGTGACTAGATGTCTGACGACCTCTGTGGCTCAGTTGGTTGAGCGTGTTGGTGCTCAAGCCGGGGGTCGCGGGTTCAAATCCCGCCAAAGGAACAAAAAGTTTTTCTGTGTTCCTGGGTCATGGATGTGTATTAAATATGTGTATAATATAATAAAAATCTTAAATATGTGTCATAGTATAAAAGTATTAAATATATTTCCGTTGTCTGGTACCCGTAACACAAGTTCTTCGAGAACTTACCACGGGATCAGATTGACGTGGTGTGAAGCGTCCATAGATATTATTATTATTATTATGTTGATGTTAATCCACTAGATGTTGCACGCGTCTTCGTGCGCGTAAAAGGAAATCCCACAGTAACCATACATTTTGCCGCGATAAAAGTAGCCTATATGTCCTTCCCCGTGGTCTAATCTATATATGTGCCAAAATTCATCAAAATTGGTCCAGTAGTTTCGGAGCCTATTCAATGCAAACAAACAAACTTTTCCTCTTTATTATATTAATGTAGAAGTAGGTATATAGATAAAGCATGGTGGCGTAGTTTCCATGCCTTATGCCTCAGTCAATTCGTAGTTTTAGATTATGTCCCTAATCCCATATTTTTTCCACTTCGTAATTGAACTCTGACTAGGTAGACTCGGTGACGGGAAATGACAAAGTAGCCTATGACCTCGCCTTATGCGTGCTACGTTGCTCGTAGTCCGTAGCGCTTATACTACGAATTGAATGAGGCGCTAATAGACTCGTAATAATAGCACAGCGTAATAATAGTAGTTCCATGGACTGTGATAATAGTCCGTGTAACATAGGCTATATAATTTATATAGTGACAACCTCCGTGGTCTAGTTGTTAGAGCATTGGCTCTCGACTCGGAGGTCTTGAGTTCGATTCTCGTATTGGAGCAACAAAAAAAGGTTGTTTCCAAGTTTGGTTAGGGCAATGTAGGCTGATCACCTGATTGTCTGACAAGAAAGATGATCCATGCGTCGGATGGGCATGTAAAAAGTCGGACCTGCGCCTGATCTCTCACCAGTCGTGTCGGTTATCCGTCTCACTGGATTATGAGAGTAAGGGAAGAGAGAGTGCTCCTGTGAACTGCGCACACTCTTGGGCACTATAAAATTACTCCTGCGTAACAGGCCTTGTTTCAATGAAACCGGCCACCGTCACCAAAATCGGTGTGGGGAGTTATTTATTTAATTTATGTAGTTTACACAGTTTTTAATACCTTTATTTTTTTTGAAAAAAATCGTAAAAATATATTAATTTTTACACATTTAAAGACTGGTTAATAGTGTAAAAATTTTAACATAATTTTAATGTATTATTCCTTATTGAAACCAGGTATATCGATTGATTTACCGCGCAAGCGTTCTCACCCCTATACCTAAATAATGAATAAACAAAAGAAAAACACTAAACAGAATAACTATTACTTCGAGGTGTTACTGCGATGGACAGTGAAATAATCGCTTTTAACCGACTTCCAAAAGGTGGTAATTACGTTGACATGTTTATTCCTTGTGCCCTGGTCTTCGATATTGTGTACTCTGGTCCAATTGGCGAAATACGGCGCATGCCCAGAGCGCATCTTATTATCACAGTGATTTCGTATCAGTGACGCAGGTCTACCGCCGTTAGTCGGCCGGTTAAAATGCATTTACTAATAATTAACCGCGTTTTGTATTATTAAAATATAATAATGTTACTATTATGTCAATTGTTGTTTAGTGACTATGGAATTACTATTTAGATAAAGGTTTTAGAAGGTGAGATCGGAAACGTAGTTGCTTTTGTTTTGATGGTTTTTTTTCACGCACTTCTACTTGTCCTTCATTGTGTTGTTACCTTTTTTTATTTTATGTCTTTATTCTATAATAAATTTTACTAGGTATAAAAATATTTTAATGAGGATATTTTCTAAACTTCATTTCTAATTTATTATAAGGGTAGGCTCAAGTATGAATCATCAAATGTAATTGAAGTAGGGTGGCTTTCGCTGTCGTTGTGTTATTATATTATATACGAGTATTTTATGTTTTCGCCATAGCTATTTTGGTTTAAATCGACACAGCTAGAGTTTTATTGGAGCTCTTAAAAACTATGCTTATAACATTTATTACACTAAGCGACACTTATTTTAAAATTAAGGTAACAATCTAAACTAAGTAATTGTTTTTCACCTCTTTTAACAACTTCATACAGATTTTTTTCTTCTTTATTTCACTGCAACGCCTATCCTTAATGATGCCTCATTATAACAATAATAATCTTTTATATATTCTAATTTCTAAGAGGGCCAAGTACACAGGCTTTATGCGCTAAAATAATATACTCAAAGTGCACAGTAGTTTGTATCACAGAGTACTTTATTATATTTTATAGGATTTGTGTCAATAATCTGTAGTGTACGTAGTGTGTGTTGTTTTTTTTTTATAAATAATTTTAGGTATTTCTAACATGGATTAAATATACTTTCGTTGATTTCTAAACATTATTTTTAAATAATATTCTGCAAACCTTCTTCCACGTAAACTTTAACCGTGCCAAATATAAAATAAATAAAATAAAAATATATCTATTAAGCGCAACATTAGGGACATAACACAGCAAAAAGGATATCAAACAAACAACACGAAGATTTAAACACTTAGACTCTGTCCAGAAAGTGCGTAAGCCTGTGTAAACCTACGCACGTAGAGATTCTTATCTTATCACAATAAAATTTCTGCCGGTCTATCTGTGATGCCAACTTGGGACTTTTTCCCTAAATTTAGGGAGAAAAGGTATCTGAAGGGTTATTAGGGGGGGTTTTATGCTTGTTTTATTTAAATATGGAATTGATTTGCTTGACGATAAGTTATATAATATACTATTATTATTTAATTACAGCTGACCTATCACTTATTGGTATAAAAAATGTATTGTATAAAAAACCAAAATTCTTATTGCAAGCGTCTACCTGTTGCCAACTTGCCATTAAAGAATCACGCCAAAAACGTCAAAAAATTCACGTTTGTTGTGTCTAAGGAGGGTTCCGTTACTATCAACGCGTAATACGTTTTTCAAATTACTTCAAAAGTCACAGTCCGGTTTGGTTCAAAATAATTTTCCCTTAGTTTTAAGCATTATACATATATCAGCATGGAAACTTACAAGTTTAACCTATAATTTAGAAAACTACTCTACAACTACTCGAAAATTTTGAAAAAATGTCATGTATGAAATCTTGACTCTATTTTAAAGTGCTATTCAACGTTATGCAATACAACGGGGTACAATGAAAAAATATTTTTCATCCCCACTTCTCATGTATGGAGAGCCACCCTCAAAATATAAAATTATTATTATTTTACGATGCTAAATCCGAGATAATATAAGTTCCTTTTTATTACGAAATCGACTATTTTTAGTAAAGGTTATCTAAAAATTTTAACTGTCTAGCTATCAAGGATTATGATCTCATAAGACATAGTCTGGTGACAGACATACAGTTTTTACCCTCTAGATATCTACGAAATAACTTATAGTCTGTAAGTGTTAAAAAAAGCAGTGAATCATGCATACAAATGTCAAAATTGACGCATTAGCTGTGATTACATTAATTTACCTATTAAAGTAAGCCATTTTGACATATAATATAATAATTATAATAATATAATATATATGGACGCTTCACACTACGTCAATCTGATCCCGTGGTAAGTTCTCGAAGAACTTGTGTTACGGGTACCAGACAACGGAAATATATTTAATACTTTTATACTATACACATATTTAAGATTTTTATTATATTATACACATATTTAATACACATCCATGACCCAGGAACACAGAAAAACTTTTTTGTTCCTTCGGCGGGATTTAAACCCGCGACCTCCGGTTTGAGCACCAACATGCTCAACCAACTGAGCCACAGAGGTCGTCAATAGTATGTAGATACGCATGATTCACTGCCTTCATAACGTGAATAGGCTAAAGTATAGACTTTATATGACACGAATAGGACGCGACCGCGTCATTCAATGTGCTGCGTACAGTGCAACTAACTAATGCCTTCGGCAATCATCGTTTTTTTTTTCTACGGAAATGACGGATGTTGGAAAGCATGTGTGGGACTTCCGAAAGATATTAGCAAAGTAGTTTTACTGTATAAAGTATCTTTATAGGTATGTTTTTCTAAAAAGGTAATACTTACATATTATTTGGTATGTAACTTTTTTATTTTTAACGGTACCTATATATTTTATTGTATTATGTAACTTTATGAAGTTTCGATGAGGCATAAGTACTTTAATAATTATATTTGAGAGTATTCGCATGCTAGGTAAAATCCACGGGAACCGTACTATTTGTTTTAGGGAGAAATATTTTTTGAAACTTGGCAACTCGATCTTACTACGCTTTCATTGCACTCCAAAATACAGGGGATGACACTTTTGACTATTTCAAATCGAAATCAATTGTGTGTTGAAGGTTTTAATATAAAGTGTCTTCAGAAATAATTGGTTTTGACAAAACATTGACAGCACAAAATTTCGGAACACTCTGTAAAGCAAAATGCCAACAGTGTCAACCGATCTGAATGCTGTGTAACGAATGAACTGAATACTTCTGTCTCACTCTGAATCATACAATCGGAGCGAGAAAAACATTTTTCTTTCACTTTGTGTCTCGCGCGTACTCGAGGTAGCTGCGTATCACTACGTAATTGCTGCTCCTATTTGAGTCAGGAGCGGAGTACCTATACGTGTAGTATGGGCATACCCACAATCCCAACAGCCTTGTGAGTGCATACTTTCAAGGTCTATAAATTTATAATCAAAATAGGTTCAGTGGGTAGTTGTATTGGTATTGTTAACCTTTTGAGTCTTATCTGGTGCTTTTTACCTGCTGGTCATACTTACATTATTGTTAAAATACATATTTATAGTAGTGGATTTAGTGTTAAGCGGACCTTTAGTCAGGTAGATTGAAGAAAGCGCAAAATTTGTCACCTCTCCATAAATTTTCGACCCTTTTTTGTTACTAACCAACAGATTTAAGAAAAAATAATACTTTGTTTGAACCGATAGGAATTACTCCTGCCGATGTTATATAATCTATAATTTGTGTATGTTTCTATACTATATATTATGCATATATTTTTTATTTAATTAATTTATAATCTTAGTTGATGTTAATTTGTTTAAGGTTTAAGGTATTGAAAGCTTATTTTTTTTTACAAACAAAATATTTTTTTTGCTAAATAAGCGAAAAATTTTCTCGCTCACTCCGCGCGTTAGCTTTTAATTAACATAATATTATAAAGAAAATAATACAACTCTTTTTAAAAATTCTAATAACCATGTTATGAAGGAAATAATAAAATCAAAATTTTCGGGCCACATCTTCTTTTGAGAGCTGGATCCGTGCCTGAATCAACCAAAGCGGTTTAATAGGTCAATTTTGTACGATACGCGCATAGCTAAAATAATACGCACGTAGCTTCTGGACGCAATGTATGGGGCCCTAGTACCTCGACTACGTGCGTAGACCTTGCGTGCGTAAGAATACGCAGTTTCTGGACATAGTCTTATTCACTTCCTACAAGCTACAACTTGAGTATTTTCCGTGATCTTCTGTGGACCCCTGTATATTCCTCCCTTAACACAATTTTCTTAAAACTGTACTGAAAGTTTTTGTTTCATTTATTAATATAAAAATAATAATAGGAAAACAAATCCCCACGTAAAAGCTAGTTTTAAAAGTGTTCTGCCTTCAACGCTATGTTCTATCGAGTTACACTAGGACAGAGGCACTTTCATCCTGTCATATATAAAATGGCGTATTCAACAGTACTAATGTTTTGAACATTAGGTATTTTGTTTGCCATGAAAAAGCGCGGAATTTTCTTTAGAATGTAGAGTCGTTGTTCCTTTATTAGGACCGCAAGCAACAGGTTCCGTCTGCTGCAGCTTTCGTTACAATAATAACCTACTAGACACAATATGTAATATTTTGTTTTACTACCACTGGGACTTCAAAACTTATAAAAATATATAAGTTCGGAAACTCTTGTTTTTGGAGGGTTTCATAAAGTGCAAGAACTCTTGATTGTAGGGGGTTTTGGTAAAGTTCATAAACCGTTTTGTTTGTAGGGTTTTTTTTCCTCTATAAAACTAGGGGCAAACGAGCAAACGGATCACCTGATGGAAAGCTATTACCATCGCCCATGGACACCCGCAACATCAGAGGAGTTGCAAGTGCGTTGCCGGCCTTTTAGGAGGGAATACGCTTTCTTGAAGGTTTTGATAAAGTTCAGAAACCGTTTTGTTTTATGGAGGTTTGCAGATTTTTTTTAGGTTATTAGGTAGGTAAGTACCTATAACGTTATTTCCAAGTTTGGTTAGGACAATGTAGGCTGATCACCTGATCGTCTGATAAGAAAGATGATCCATGCGTCGGATGGGCATGTAAAAAGTCCGACCTGCGCCTGATCTCTCGCCAGGCGTGTCGGTCATCCGTCCAAGTAAAAGGCTCTACTCTCTCTTCCTTTACTTTCATACACTCGTTCTTGTGTACTGTGCACACACTTGGGTACTATAAAAATAACTCCTGCGTTGCTGGCCTGGTTTCAATGACGGTTTCATTGAAACCAGAGCCACCATCACCGGAATCGGTGTGGGAAGTTATTATTATTATTATTATAACATACGTGACACGAGAAGTACGTACGAGCTATTACATAATATGAGTAAACCAAGTTCTACGTACCTTCATATATTATTATAATATAATATGTTACCAGAACCCCATTTCCCGTAAATAATTAACACTTTCATTTTACTTTTTTTGAACTATAAATGTATAGTCTCGATATCATATACAGACTTTTTGGAGTTTGGACCAATAAAATCGTTTGACGTTTTGACGTTTATGAGAATGCCATTTTGCAGTTTTAACATATGGGGTCCCGACTGACTGGATTGTAACATGATTGTAACTGGATTATTGCAGGATTTAATAAGCAGAATCGACCTTCTGGTTTTTGTGATCTCCTTTTAAATTAGTTCAACCCCATTAACTCGTCGGCACTCAGCGTAAAAAATAAAATGCCAATATGAGGATAAGGTTAGGTTAGGTACCTATATATTATTATAGAGCTAAACGCTACAAAGCTTAGAGTAAATACTTACATACAGTATTTGATTTCACTGGTTAGGGAAATCTAATGATGAGTTGATGACACAAAAATCTAAGTATGTTGTTATCAAAATCGGGTTCGTAACTCCTTTCAGCATTTTTCGCTTCTAGTTTTGGATTCAGTTTACCGTGCCCAGTTGAATAATTCACCCTGTGTCACTTGTGATAATATTATTTACTCTTTGCCTGTGTAGTAGCGAAAATAATGATCATGATTTTGATAGGTTTTAATGATTAGGAATTACCTAACATTTTATAGTTTGTTTACGAATAACTTCAAAGTGTTTCTAATTCCATTCACAAAACATTAATTCTTTTGCACTAATGACTTCAACGATCTGGAAAAATACTGAATAATTTTCTATTCTTCTGAACTCAGGCGAGACGCGCATAGTAACGGTTTATTTTCACCCAACTTCAATTACATATTATGGTTTCACTCACCCCACACTTTTGAGGTCACGATACACGTGTACGTCACGATTACTAACATCGGTAATAGATACTAGATACCTACCTATCAAATATTTTAGACAATTAGTACTAAAAGTACGCTAGTCATTTTATTAGGCAACCCTGCAATTTCCAACATTTTTTTAAATAATATAGTCATTTTGGAACGCTTTTTGCTATGTAATCTATCTAGGGCAGGAGTTCCCAACCAGTGGGGCGTGTCTCCCTAGAGAGTAGAGGGCGTAGGTAGAGAGATGTTGAGAGCCATCAGTCGCTATTAAACAAGTTTCGGCACGTTGTATTATTTATTTCCATATAAAAAGAGGTTTGTGCAGAGATAAATATACATATCGATAAAATACCTTTTATGCAATGAAAATGTCACAAGGGGGCGAAAGTATTCCTTATAATCACACACCTGCGATTTACATAAAAAAAAATTGGGGAAACCCAGATCTAATGGCCTACATTTTACAAATTACAAGCAAGTAGCAACAAGTTGTAGTAGCCGATGCCTGTTTATTAAAAAAGTTGATTATTATCAATATACTGCCACAGGGGCGACACTTTATACGTGGTAGAGCCATGCTTCGGCACGAATGGGCCGGCTCGACCGGAGAAATACCACGGGCTCACAGAAAACCGGCGTGAAACAGCGTTTGCGCTGTGTTTCGCCGAGTGAGTGAGTTTACCGGAGGCCCAATCCCCTACCCTATTCCCTTCCCTACCCTCCCCTATTACCCTATTCCCTCTTAAAAGGCCGGCAACGAACTTGCAGCTCTTCTGATGCTGCGAGTGTCCATGGGCGACGGAAGTTGCTTTCCATCAGGTGACCCGTTTGCTCGTTTGCCCCCTTATTTCATAAAAAAAAAAAAAAAAAAAAACTCTCTACAAATGGCAGTTCGAACACCAGCGAATATCAGCCATGTTCACGTAAGCCTAAATTACAAACTTCGCGTCAGACTAATCTATCTTACGAAATTATATTGTCAAATATATCAAAGCACGAAACGACCAGCGCACAACGGCCCCGTGAACGCAAGTCCTGGTTTAAAAAAAATCACGTCCCGCTCGCCGCGTGCACCCCCACATAAATCTAGCCGCATACGCACTAGCTGTCATGCGTGTAAGTCTGTAATTTTTTTTAATTTAAGTTCTTTGACACAGGTTAGTAGTTAGTACATAACTGCCTATATTAGGTACTAGTTACTACCTAGTTAGACTACATAATATTCATATCATATAATTCATATACCGTAGATAGGGCATCGTTTTTCATAAGCACATTGTATCTTATGGATATAAAACCTAATACCACTTACATATATTTTTCCATGCAAAAATTCCTCCGAGGCCGATATTTTTACTAGGATTGAGGAATGTAAAGTGTTTTGGGAGACGTAGAAAAATAATGTAGTACCTACATATCGAAGTTTATTGCTTCCTGAGAGTAGCAGTTTTTTAGCAGGTAGGTAATATCAGGGCATCTAATTCATAAGCAGATTAACTGTTGTCATAATTTGTCCGTATTATTATAGTATCCTAGTAGGCACAGTCGGGTTTTTGCGAAGATCCTGAAAGTTGTTAGGAGGATGCCGTATCTCAGAATCAAATAATCCTAGGATATTCCCCAGTATCCTATAATTTTCCAATTTTCCTACGACATACACAAGATTTTCTCGTTTAAAGTTTAAATATATATTAAAGTTTATATTAAATAAACTTTATAAGTATAAAGTATTAAGATAAGTACAAAAACCCGACTGTACTAGGATAACAGTGAAAAATCTGACGCTTTATCTCGGAAACGGCTGCAATTTTCGGCTGCTATTTTTTTCTCCTGTATAATTTCCATTAAATTTATACAGGGGAAAAAATAGATTTAGCTAGATTTAGACCTGGGAAACTACGCATGTACATGTATGTTATATATTATACGGGCGCAATTGGAGATCGTCGGGAAACTTTCGGAAGTGAAAATACCTACTCATGAATTTAAGCAACCTTTAGTATGAAGTCAACTTTCCTTTTTGAAAAAAAAAATCAGCTGTTTCATACAAAAGTTAATAGAATCAGGCGTTACTTTGCGGAAATCCATAGCATTAAATTAATTAATATTATGTTTATAGCAGTTTTTCCGCTAAATAATACCCTCAACCTGCAAGCAAATGTGTGAGTGCACGCATAAGCATGCGTAACGCACCTCCCTCCTCCCACACTGCTTATGCGTGCACTCAGATGCAAGATCGTGCAAACACCACCACCACACAAGCAACAATGTCGGCAAGATCGTGCAAAGCCCCACACCACCATGCAGGTTGCAAAACTCGACGCGCGTTTCGCCCCGAACCCGGAGCATCCTCAGGAAGTGGACCTGCGAACAAAGTTCGTTAGTAATGCTGCCAAGCAAACCGCCACCTTATATAGACTACTGGCTACTAGTACCCCCACCAAACATATTAATGAGCGGTGACGTAGTCAAGCAAGTTTGGTCATTCAACAATGCATGTCTATTGTTGTTCTTTTCTTTAATTATTTCTAATTGTTCCAACACGCTCAGTCGAAAGCCTTTGTCACATTTATGTAATATCTTATAGGAATGGCCATCGGGTACACTATGACCACTATCTAAAAGGTGTTTAGCAAAATGTGATTTATCACGATGACCATTTCTATAAGCCGCGATGTGTTCTTTGTACCGAGTCTCAAAGTTACGTCCAGTTTGACCTACGTATACACTATCGCATTCAGGACAATCGATTTTATAGACACCGGATTGGTACTTTAAATCAATCCGGTCTTTATTATGACACAATTGATTTTTTAAAGTATTATTTGTCCTGAATGCGACGTGCATATCGTTATTTCTCATTATTTTAGATAAACGTGCAGATACCTCACCCATGTAGGTCAAACTGGACTTGTATCTAACCACTTCCTTATCAGGAGTCCCTGCGTACAAAAACTTAACCAATTCCTTTTTAATTTTATTATTTAAAATATTATTAATAATTTTGGGATTATACCCATTCGACTTAGCAATTTGGTAAATTATGTTTAACTCTTTCTGATAATTTTCTTTACTAAGAGGAATGGACATTAATCTGTGAACGTAACTATGAAAAGCCGCGAGTTTATGTTGCCAAGGATGACATGAGGATGCATGAATAGTAGTATTAGTATATGTCGGTTTGCGAAAGATTCCAAAACTGTGTTTATCGTTATCTCTAGTAATAGATAAATCAAGGAAATTAAGTGTTTTATTGTCTTCACATTCTAATTTAAATTTAATTTTAATATGTTTTTTATTAAGATTTTTAACAAAGACGTCCAGTTGTCTCTCTGTACCGGTCCAACAAAGGATGCAATCATCTACATATCTATAGTAATATAAAATACTTTTGTCATTAACAATATTTCTTTGTTCAAAATCATTCATAAATATTTCGGCCAGCAAGGGACTCAGTGGTGAGCCCATTGCTAGACCGTCTTGTTGAACAAAGAATTGATTGTTAAATCGAAAGTAGTTTTGTTCCATGCAGATTTTAGTAAGAGTAAGCAATTCCAGACCTTCACCAGGAGGCAAACGTTTTACCAATTCATTCCCCAGAATACCCAACGTTTCCTCACACGGAACATTAGTAAATAAACTATCTACATCAAGCGAAACTAATTTGCAACGAGGTGGCAAAGTCACATTTTTTATTTGATTTACTAATTGCAAGCTATTTTTAATTGCATAAGGTGGCCGAAATGAAATCCTTTGTTTAATAATGTAATTTAATGACTTTGCCAACTCGTATGCCGGTGCACCTATATATGAGACAACTGGACGCATTGGGATATCAGTTTTGTGAATCTTTGGCAAACCGTACAGTGATGGTGCGTGAGGATTCATTGGAATAAGTTTTCTCTTCGCTGATTCGGTACCAAATAAATATTTATTATTGTTTATGGCTAATTTAATCTTAGCCATAAACATGTTAGTTGGGTCAGAAGGAACCCTTAGAAATTGATCACACCGAATCACGTTATTTACTTTTTCCAAGTAATCGTCACGCTCCATCACCACTATTGTGTTACCCTTATCTGCTTTAGATATAACCAAGCCCTTATTATCTATTGTTTGTTTTAATGACCTCAAAGCTACTCTTTCATGGTTAAATGAATAACCGGAAGGAGTACCCTTGATTTCATTGGCTAGTAAACCCTTAACCATGTTATCCTTTTTATTAACTACAGTTGCTATCTCTGATTCAACCGCAAGCATTTCCAAAGCATTCTGATTAATATTAGGAGTAATATTATATTTAAGACCCTTTTCCAAAAGTGACATGTCATCCTTGGCAAATTGGACATTGGTTAAGTTTTTGACGCGAGGATGAAAAGAAAAAGCTTCAGACTGTGTCTCTGTATAGGATTGTACAAATCTATTTTTATTTACTAAAGTCTGAAGCTTTTTTTGTTGATTAATATATTTAGCATGCACTTCGATTGATGCGAAATCACGTGCTTTTTCGTCTAACCAATCGAATTCAATGTTATGTAATTTATATGAGAGCTCGGTATAAAGAACTTTGAGATGTAGTTTTAAATTATCTCTAACGGTAAACCAGTGACGTATCTCTTCATTAAGCCAAACGGCTTCGGCTTTTTTAATAGCCCTATTGGCGGCTCGACTGTGCGTGTTGGTTTTAATATTAATATAGTTAGGAACAACATTTAGATGTTTGCATTGTTGATTGAACCAAACATTTTGGGCGGCGACTCGATGTAACTTTGTTAGTTTAATATAGAGTCTTGCCTGTACGGTCATGCTCACCGATTTTAAATAGTTAATAGAATCAGGCGTTACTTTGCGGAAATCCATAGCATTAAATTAATTAATATTATGTTTATAGCAGTTTTTCCGCTAAATAATACCCTCAACCTGCAAGCAAATGTGTGAGTGCACGCATAAGCATGCGTAACGCACGTGAGATAACGATAAACACAGTTTTGGAATCTTTCGCAAACCGACATATACTAATACTACTATTCATGCATCCTCATGTCATCCTTGGCAACATAAACTCGCGGCTTTTCATAGTTACGTTCACAGATTAAAAATATCAGAAAGAGTTAAACATAATTTACCAAATTGCTAAGTCGAATGGGTATAATCCCAAAATTATTAATAATATTTTAAATAATAAAATTAAAAAGGAATTGGTTAAGTTTTTGTACGCAGGGACTCCTGATAAGGAAGTGGTTAGATACAAGTCCAGTTTGACCTACATGGGTGAGGTATCTGCACGTTTATCTAAAATAATGAGAAATAACGATATGCACGTCGCATTCAGGACAAATAATACTTTAAAAAATCAATTGTGTCATAATAAAGACCGGATTGATTTAAAGTACCAATCCGGTGTCTATAAAATCGATTGTCCTGAATGCGATAGTGTATACGTAGGTCAAACTGGACGTAACTTTGAGACTCGGTACAAAGAACACATCGCGGCTTATAGAAATGGTCATCGTGATAAATCACATTTTGCTAAACACCTTTTAGATAGTGGTCATAGTGTACCCGATGGCCATTCCTATAAGATATTACATAAATGTGACAAAGGCTTTCGACTGAGCGTGTTGGAACAATTAGAAATAATTAAAGAAAAGAACAACAATAGACATGCATTGTTGAATGACCAAACTTGCTTGACTACGTCACCGCTCATTAATATGTTTGGTGGGGGTACTAGTAGCCAGTAGTCTATATAAGGTGGCGGTTTGCTTGGCAGCATTACTAACGAACTTTGTTCGCAGGTCCACTTCCTGAGGATGCTCCGGGTTCGGGGCGAAACGCGCGTCGAGTTTTGCAACCTGCATGGTGGTGTGGGGCTTTGCACGATCTTGCCGACATTGTTGCTTGTGTGGTGGTGGTGTTTGCACGATCTTGCATCTGAGTGCACGCATAAGCAGTGTGGGAGGAGGGAGGTGCGTTACGCATGCTTATGCGTGCACTCACACATTTGCTTGCAGGTTGAGGGTATTATTTAGCGGAAAAACTGCTATAAACATAATATTAATTAATTTCATACAAAAGTGCTAAGGTGCCTTTGTAAGTTTGTACTTTTGTATGAAACATCAGATTTTTTTTCAAGTGGGAAAGTTGACTTCATAATAAACGTTGCTTATATTCATGAGTACCTATATTCACTTCTGAAAGTTTCCCGACGGTCTCCAATTGCACCCAGTATGTTTTTTATTTCGTCGCGTAATAAGATATAAGTGTTTTCGATTATTAAATGACAAATCCAGTTGGCAGCTTGGTTAGCATCTCGGATTTATTGCGTTGTTTGCAAATTGATGTCTCGGGTTCGAATCTCGGTCTTATAAATATTTTTTGATGCAAACCAAACTGCAAATCAGACTGAAATAATAGTATCAAAATTATTGATATACTGCTGCACGTATGAAAAACACTTATAGCTTAAAAATGCGCAGTTTCCCAAAGATTAGATCTAGCTAGATTGATTTTTCTCCCCCCAATCTCCCTGCATACTAAGTTTCATGGTAATACATGCAGCCATTTTTGAGACTTCGATTATTATTTACTACATTGACTTACGGCCCCTTTCTATAATCTATATATCTATAACTGTGTTAAAAACGTCGTCATTCAATCATTTGCCGGTTTTTCGCGATACAAATTTGACGTGTCTAACAAATAGATAAAGATAGATAGGTTATTGAAACGGGCCGTTAAAGATTGTGAATACCTTCTTGTAGTTATTAACGGACACGACAATTTTTTCGTCCGAGGTGCAATTATTGTTTAAAGATAGGTATTAAAATAAGTTCTGCTACTGATCTTACATCAGGATCAGACGTTTATCAGGCTATGACTTTATTGGAGCACGAGCCTTCACTAATGTTATGTTAATAGAGGTCTGTGGTTATACAGCACTTTAGCCTCAGCGATATTTTTCCCTACACAAAAACTATTAAGACAGCTGTTCTTAATTCGTGTTGGATAAAATTGTACGAACGTGTTAGCTGGTATTACACCTTATTAGCATAAATCCTGTGTCACCCGCGTGTGACGGATAAGCGGATGCCGAATGTCAATTAGAGTAATCATTGCGACGAATTTACATTCATTATGAGGGTTGCAAAGGAAGTTTTTAAAGTGCTAAATTTTGAACACGTTCACTGTGTTATCAGGTCTAATCGATCCGATCGTGAAATTGTCGCCCACCGGAGCGGCATCGAAAATACTGTTCGAGGATTGCAAAGGAAATTTTTAGAATGCTTTATTTCGAAGTTAAACTATTTTGACGACCTCCGTGGCTCAGTGGAGTGGCGCTTTAGCCGGAGGTTGCGGGTTAGAATCCCGCCAGGAAACAAAAAAGTTTTCTGTGTTCCTGGGTCATGGATGTGTATTAAATATGTGTATATACGGTCATTCAGGGTAACTTTGAATCACGAGGGTAACTTTGACAGTTTGTTCACAAAATTCTTTTCTATTGTTTTATGTGGGAAACAATTGGCGCTTAAAATTTAATAACAATTCGTGTACTTAACATACTTCGTAAACGAAATCTAAAAAAAAAGCAGTTGTCAAGAGAAGATAATACCAAAAACTTTTGTTTTTAACCGCGCGCAACATAATGGGTAAAAATCAGTGCAAAACTTTGTTTAAAAATCTCGTTAACTTTGCTGCTATAGGTGTACCAGAATCTCATGGCAAATAGGGAAAAAAAAAATTGTAGTGTGCAATACTGGGGAAATTGGATTAAACGATCTTGATACTGGTTAATATTTAATTATGTCTTTAGTATTATTGAACATGAATTATAATAAGACTTTATGAAGAATGTTCGGTGTATAATATAGAAAACTAGCTTTTGCCCGCGGCTTCGCCCGTGTGGAATAGTGTTCTTGGAGAAAAAACTACTTCGGCGAATAATTCTCTACCTACTTACAGCAATATACTACTGATACAATATTGAACATGTTTTTAGGTTTGCCCAATGCAAATTGTTAAAAATGGGACCCTATCACCTCGATACGACATGCGCGACCACTTGATAATATACTTACATAATAAGTATTTTATTTATCGCACTTGAATATAAATTTTACCATAATCTTAAAATATCTTAAAGACTATTAAATACTTAAAGACTATTATTTTAAAAACTCGCATCAAAATCCGTTGCGTAGTTTTAAAGATTTAAGCATACATAGGGACAGACAAAAAAGGGACTTTGTTTTATACTATGTAATATAATGATATTTCATGAAAAATAAATCAATCGTGAATTACTTTATATACTTATTTATTACGAATAACATACAATTAAATTGGCAACTGTTGGAATTTCCTTCCGAACTGTATAGAACTCGTTTACTTTATTCCTAATCAACTATAAATCGAAACTGTCTTATGTTGATTTTCTTTTTTCCTCCTCTCCTCCTTTTACCAGGCATGGAAAACAAACCATCATTCGATGTGCCATCAGCTACGATTCACCTTATAGTAGTACTGGAAACACATTTAAAGAAGTCACAATAATTACCTAAGAAAATATAAAAAAACTAAAAGTATCAAAACAACTCACTCTAACTTACCGGTCAACTCTACCACGAACTTTAAATTATAAGATTGAGTTCGATTTACACCTTCTTCTTTCTGTATTTTACTATAGACATAGAAAACAATATTTCTCGCTTGAGATCGAATTGCCTTTTTGGATATTTTCACAAAAACATCAAATTCCAAGAACATAATCACAAAATTTTAGCAGCGGTTGACAGATCACGTACTTTGATTTGACGGGTCATACTTGACATTGCCATATGAAAATCACATTTTTTATTTTTTTTAAAATGCCATCAGATTCTGGTAGAGCTATATCAAGGTATATAAAAACATATTTAAATGTAATAACTTTATGGATTTTTTGACTTGTCTATGACCCCACTGCATCAATATTTAATAAAAACATAAATGATTGTCACTCTGAAGCTGTAAATTAATTAAAAGTTAGTTTGTGTCAAAGTTACCCAAGTTAGGTGGTAATTTTGACACACGACAAAATTGCCAGTTTTTAATATAATTAGTCATTTTTAAAGACGTTTTATAACTTTATAGCATGAAAACCAACCTGAGAGCACAGATTAACTAAACTCTTTTGACTAATTCTTAACATAGTAAAAGTTTGATTAAAAAATATGTCGATGATGATTCAAAGTTACCCTGATTGACTGTAATAAAAATCTTAAATATAAGTATAGTATAAAAAGTATTAAATATATTCCGTTGTACCCGTAACACAAGTTCTTCGGATACTTAGCACGGGGCCAGACTGACGTGGTGTGGAGCGTCCATAGATATTATATTATATTAATGCGTGACAGTTGCCGGTCGATCAGGCATAAGATGAAAATAACATAACAGCGCCGTTGAATCGTGCGTACGCACACATACTAACGTGTAAATGCGAAGTTAGACCGCGTCTGCACTCTGCAGTCATTGCGGTCACTTCCTTTGTGTTTAAATATTTTGTGGCGTCGTGGAGCAAAGGAAAAGGTCTAGAAACTGGCCGAACAGGAACTTTGTCGATATTTAACTTAGGAAAATAACAATTAGGTGTAAATAAAAAGTGATGAGTGATGAGTGATGTCATGGGATACTCATCCCAACTTACCTGTCCGGTAGTTGTGGTATAGTATACGGGTATGCGACCCCGGCTTCCCTAACTATTACTGTCCTATCCCTTGCCCTCCTGGGCGCTAATATCCTACATTTCCTATTTCCCACTCTAACTTACCAATCTTCTTTTCCACACCACCTGTCCTTCCTTTTCCCTATTCCTACCCTCTCCACCAATCCGTGGAAACGCAATGGATAATCAGAAAAATAATTTAATTATCCAAAATGGCGGCGATGTGGTTCACCACCCATCACGTCTCGTTTCTCGCGGAGGTGAAAAGCGGACCATGGAGAGCCGCTTCGCTACGTTGAATGTAAGAGGAGGAATGGATGGTAAGAATGAAAGTGAACGAAGCGAAACGAGTATGTAAGAATCGTAGCAAGTGGCAGAAAGTGGTCTCTGCCTACTCCTTTACGGGAAAAAGGCGTGATTATATGTATGTATGTATCAGTGATCACCCACGTTCTTGAGAAATTAGGAGCTCATTATAATATTTCTCTTCGCATCGACACAAAGTTATTAAAATCAAAAGTAACTTCAAGTTAGTTGATGCACATCCAAATCCAAGTTACCGAGGCGAGCGAAGCGCTGAATTTCAATATTGTTTTATTCATTTTGTAGCACCGAATCGTGGAATCTCTATGAGATTTACATAATGCTGAACAATGAAGAACGAAGAATCATGTCACACTATTCTGAAACAGAAATCCATTATTTTAATATTCAAAGATGAATTTGTAACTGGATTCATTTTTTTTTATTCCTGAATATAATATATACTTACAGGTTTTATACGTCGCTTACGACGGCATTGAGAATCTGATAATGCTTTCTGTGTTAGCAAGTAGTAAGTGATTTTAACAAAATACATATATTATTATGGACTTTATGCAACGATCTTATATACACATTATTAAATCAATTACTTTATGTCGAGATCTATATTAAAAGTAAGCATTAAATGTCTCTGAGTGCGGTCATTAGTGATATCAAACTCCATAGATCGCTACAGTACTGTTAGCAAAAATATTTTAGACTGTATTTAGATGCCAATTTGTTACTTCACAAATAATCGGTAATACATGCAAACATGAATGCTGTCATTATTCCTATCTGTTTATGTGGTCACCTGTGAATGATACCTCTTAGAGCTAGCGTTCGCCGTCGAAAAAGGAGCTCATCGCGAACAAGCATTGGCCCACTGTAGATCGCTAAAGCACCCTGAAGTTTGGTATAAAACCGCTGGTCTGACGGTTCTAAACCTGGCAGATTTTTTTCATTGAACAAAAACAGTTTGAGTAAAAAAAGCTTCTAGGAAAACTTCTGTGGTACACGGCTGCGCGCTAACTAGAAACCGATAAAAATGCAAATATCTGGCAGTCCTACTCTTAAATTATTAACCTGAAAGTGTAAGAATTTTCAGTATTATAAGCTCATACAGAACAAGGTCAAGTCAATCTGTTCGTCTCCTAAACTTCTTTCGAAAACTGTCGGTCTGGCATGCTCAAACCTGGCCAAAACTCAGCCAAACTGGGATAAAGTTACCTCCTGTAATGCTTACTAAATTTTTAGATAAATAAACCGTGATTTTAATATACTTGTATGTGTTCTTTCCGAATTTAAAATTTGCTACCTTACATATATTGCTACCACTCGATCCGCCATCTTGAAAAACTGAAGATGTCCTTCAATATTTTGTCTATATACTGGTCCAATGCTTGTTCGCGATGAGCTCCTTTTTCGGCGGCGAGCTCTAGCTAGGGTTACCATATCTCAGGATTTGTCCTGAGATTTCAGGATTTTTCGACTCTACTCAGGATTCCGGCCGGATTTAGCAAATCTAGTGATAGCTCAGGATTTTCAATAAAACACAGGTTACATTTTAAAGATCTCTGTTATTAAACTACTAAAAATTATTTAATAATTTATCAAAGTGAAACAAACTAAAAATAATCTTCTTTTGGTAACAATTGCAGTTAAAATCAAAAAAGTCGCGTAAAACGCGTGCGCAAGATAATAATAGGTACGTTTTTGAGAGAAAATTCTCAAGCTGTTGAAAATCTCAGGACTTTTCTAGGAAATCAGGCCTTTTCTCCGGACTTTTGATTTTTTCATCTGGTAACCCTAGCTCTAGCTCTATCTGTCTATTCCTGTCAGCGAGACTGCGTATAGCACGTATCTCAATATTAGGTCTCTCATGCTAGCCATACACTCAACGGTATACCTGACAGGTTTGAATGTACCTGTAAGTAAACCGGAGCATATAATATATTACACAACTCTGCAGGTTTCCATACTAATCAGTTTAAGCTTACCTTGCAGTGTGTGCAGCAAACCTGTCAGGTACACCGTACACCATTACGTATGTGGCTAGCTTAACTCTGCTCTTATTTGCTAAACACTTACTTAGGCTTTGTGCATGCATGCATTAATTACATGCATTAAGTATTAATAGTAAGTGCATACATGCATTAAGGCATGAGTATGTCAGTTGCTGTTGTAAATGTTGTTTCTAAGTTTGTTTAGGACAATGTAGACTGATCACCTGATTGTCTAATTAGAAAGATGATCCATGCGTCATGTAAAAAGTCGGATCTGCGCCTGATCTCTCGCCAGTCGTGTCAGTTATTTGTCCCACTAGGTGCCGAGAGTAAAGGAAGAAGGAGTGCTCTTGTGTACTGCGAAGTGCGCACATACTTCGGCATTATAAAATAACTCCTTCGTAGCTGGCCTTGTTTCAATGAAACCGACCACCGTCACCGAAATCGATGTGGCGAGATATTACATTGGCTGTTTTCCGCAGAAAAAAGGGCTAGGCTAGGACACGTTTGCTAACTTCAATACTGCTTACATAATCCGCCATTTTGCTTATTTTATGCCAGCGGTCGCCATTTTGCTTACATTTTTTTGTTAGCGCTATTTTCCGCGAAGCACAACCAATATATATTATCTAAAAATACTTATATATTTTTAGACCGATCAACTGCTTCTATTTCTAAGGTCCATAATACCTTAAAGCATGGATAATTGTATATGTCACCGTAAAATTCTAAAAACAGTTAGATTGTAATATTACTAGAGATATTATAAAATGTCGACAGATTGTCAAATAAAAATTTCTTCTTCAAATACACCAGTCCCGATATTTTCAGCTAGAGAATGCCAGACTGGGTGTGGCTGGTGGCAGCGGCGCTGTTCGGCGCGGCGTCCGCTCTCGCTGCACCGCTGCTGCTGCTGCTGTACTATATCAGGCCCTTCGAGAAACAACCAGCGGTGCAGGACGAGTTCAGCATACCCATCACGCTGCCTCCAGTAAGTCTTACTTGTCTTATAACATAAACGCAAAAATTCGTGTGTACTTTGTGTTCCGTCCCATTGGCCTCTTTCCCATCTCGTAACACTCTGCAGGTCGGCAAAAACAGCTGTAGGTATTTTCATAAAATGTTACATGATTAACATGTGCTATTTTAAGCTACTTTACATTCTTATTTAGCATATCTTTCTAAAAAGTTTAATACTTTTTCTGTCCATTGGTTTTTATAAATAACAAAAACTAGATGTCTAATTGTGTCTAATAATTGACGATATCAGTGGCTCAGTGGTTGGGTTAGGTTAGCTCCGGTGCTCAAGCTGGTGGTCGCGTTCGAATCCCGCCAAACTATCTGGGGGCACGGTAGTGCCCCCATGCCAAGACGAATAAGCGAAGCGCAAGGGTACTACCAAACCACCTTTTCTCGAAGCGTTTCGTCGATTTTTTGAACCCTCATAACTTGGGTTTGGAATATACCAGATGAATGAAATTTTCAGGATATGTTCCCAGTAGCAAACTTACTAAACATGTAAAGTTTTAATTGTATAGGTCTTATACTTTAGATTTTATTGATATCTAAAAACCCCTGATTTCGTCACTGACGCACTGATGATCAACAAAATTATATCGTACTTCCGGATGTCCTAGAAAGCTGAAATTTGTTACGTAAGATTGTATTAGTATACAACCAACATAAAAATTGTCAAAATTTAAACTTTTATCTTCCAACCCCTTAAACTAGGGATTAAATGTTAATTATCTGTGAAAGCGCCATCTATCGTTATTATGAACTATGTAAGTTATGTTGTTCAGTGCTTGAATTGTAAACTAATAGGCAATCGGACAATTTTTTTTTATTGCATAAATGAATAGTACTCTTAAATATGAGTAACTTCTCAGAAGAAACCGTATATCAAAAGTCAATATTTTCAAAGGTACAGCGATTTGTATAAAAAATTTCGCGAGCCTCCTAAAAACGCTCCATACTAAAGTCGACCTAAAAATGACGTCACTTGTATATGAAGTAGTATATGAAGTATATGGCCGCAGGAATATATTTGTAAATATCTCCGATATTTGTGCGTTTAAGTTCATACTTACCATAATGAATGTTTTTGTATATGATGTGAGTAAACTAATGATGTAGGTTTTGTTTACCAATTACGCAAAAAAAAAAAAATTTTTTGGTATAAAGACTCGCGAAATTTTGTATACAAATCGCTGTACCTTTGAAAATATTGACTTTTGATATACGGTTTCTTCTGAGAAGTTACTCATATTTAAGAGTCCTATTCATTAATACAATAAAAAAAAACCAGTCCGCTTGCCTATTGGCGTAATATTGAAATAATTGTTTCCCGAATATTCTGTAGTAATTTCAACGGAAAATTTAACATTAAAGGTAACACTCTATTTTATTATGTTAAAAATTATCAAGTTATCTTAAGTAAATAGTCTAAGTTTATAGTCTCATATAAACTTTTATCCTCCAACCACTTAAAATACAGGATGGAAATTTGTATAAGACTTCCACTTTAGCTAGAGGTCTAAAAATTGTTGTTGTTATTATTTTTAGTATCAGGGATCCGATAATATTAATAAAATTAAATAAAGTAACCACGTACCTAACCCTTTATTAAGAACAAAAAACACAATAAGTATTTTTAATCTTTATCGACATATTTTATTGTACTTCTTTATGTTTTTCCGTTTTAATCACTAAAGAATACTCGGGAAATAATTATTTAAATATTACGTCAATTAGATTCCAATTTTAAATCCAAGCGACGAACGAGCACATAACTAACATAATTCATAATGTACGAGATAGATGTCGCTTTTTCACCATTCACAAAAGTCAAGGGCTAATTTTGAATAATGTTCTTATTTATATTGGGTCATCTACATTCTCTTTTGGGCAAGCTTATGTAATACTCACTCTAGAGGAGTAACCAATTTGCAAGGCCTTCACCTAACTAATATTGACTTCAGGTGTATTAAAGCACAACAGTCAGCTACGAGTATAGTCGAATATAATCGACTAAGAGCCATCGCCCTGATCTGCTACTCATTATAAATGGTAACCCAACAAAGAAAAATGCAAAGATAGAGAGTGGGCAGAAAAAAAGCGTCTCTGTTGTGCAAGAAATACACCCTAAAAGAAGAAAAAGAAAATAACAATATTGTTATAACAACTTACAAAAAGAAGTGAAATCCCACCACCATATGACTAGCACTGTCAAAAAGTTATGAAATCTCATGTAAAACCAAGCTTCTTACCCTACACGCCTTAACTCTACAAGCGTCACTTCACAAATTCTACACCTTAGTCATTATGTGTGGCTTGGCCATTTCGTTACAAACAGTTAAAAACAGTCGGTTATAAATTTTTCTCCTTACGGTCAAGTGAATGTAGCGAAATGGCCAGGCCACATACCTATGTCGTTTACCAGGTGCTGGATACGAAAATGACATTCGTTTTGAAATTCCAATATGGCGGACATACTTCATTTTATAAAAATAATATGGGTGTCCTTTTATTGGTTTCTGGGGTTGATTACAAAAAAGTCATCCATTTTAAATTTCCTTAGTAACCCCGCAACCTCATATTTTCGTCATGATGGGAGAAAAAGAAATTTGAAAATCCTGAATTTTCCAACATTTCTATAGCTTTATACATTCCTAGTATCTCAATGTAGAGCATTTACTTCTTTTTTTATAAAATTGATTCTATCTCGGAAACGGTGCATCCTATTGAAAAAATAATGAAAATTTCATCCCCTGTAGGAAACCCGCAACATCATATTTTCTTCATGATGGGAGAAAATTTTTTTCGAAAATCCTGAATTTTCCAACATTCCTATAGCTATAAACATCCGTTGTATCTCAATGTACAACATTTACTTCTTTTTTTTACAAAATTAATTCTATCTCGGAAACGGTGCATCCTATTGAAAAAATAATGAAAATTTCATCCCCTTTAGGAAACCCGCAACATCATATTTTCTTCATGATGGGAGAAAAAAAATTTCGAAAATCTTGAATTTTCCAACATTCCTATAGCTATATAATCATCCGTCGTATCTCAATGTACAGCATTTACTTCTTTTTTTTATAAAATCGATTCTATCTCGGAAACGGTGCATCCTATTGAAAAAATAATGAAAATTTCATCCCCTTTAGGAATCCCGCAACATTATATTTTCTTCATGATGGGAGAAAAAAAATCGAAAATCTTGAATTTTCCAACATTTCTATAGATTGACTAGCTGTTGCCCGCGACTTCGTCCGCGTCAACTGATGGCGCAATAAGTCATTAATTTCGTAGAAATTTGATTACCATAAAAAAGGTTATAGTGAGTCAATCTTAAAAGATTTGTTTACATCATTTAAAGAGGAATAATTCTTTTCTACATATTTTTTGGGTGACTTGAGCCGTTTACGTAGCGCACGCAATGGAAGCCCTCAAATAAAGCTCAAACATGAATATATTTCCTCGTTTTTGCAACGTTTTCACTGATGCTTCGCTTCTATTAGTCGCAGCGTAATGTTATATAGCTTAAAACCTTCCTCAACAAAATATAGACTATACAACACAAAAATAATATTTAAATTCGATTTAGCAGTTCCTGAGATCAGCGCGTTCAAACAAACAACGTAAGCCCTCAAAGATGAATAATTTTCCCTGTTTTTTCCACATTTTCCACGGATTCTTCGCTCCTATTGATCGCAGAGTGATGTTATATATCTTAAAACCTTCCTCAACAAATGGACTATTCAACACAAAAATAATTTTTCAATTTGATCTAGTAGTTCCTGAGATCAGCGCGTTCAAACAAACAACGTAAGCCCTCAGAGATGAATAATTTTACCCGTTTTTTCCACATTTTCCTCTGATTCTTCACTCCTATTGGTCGTAGCGTGATGTTTTATAGCCTAAATCCTTCCTCTATAAATGGAATATCCAACACAATAGGAATTTTTCAATTCGAACCAGTAGTTCCTGAGATAAGCGCGTTCAAACAAAAAAAACTCTTCAGCTTTATAATATTAGTATAGATAGCTGATGCCCGCGGCTCCGCCCGCGTAAGAACCGTATATTTAAAAGTAGCCTATGTTCTTCCTCGTGGTCTACTTTATATCTGTGCCAAATTTCATGATGATAGCTTTAGTAGTTTTTACGTGAAAGTGTAAATAAAGTTTCCCACGGGAACCGTATATTTCTCCGCGATAAAAAGTAGCCTATGTCCTTCTTCGTGGTCTACTTTATATCTGTGTCAAATTTCATGATAATAGGTTTAGTAGTTTTTACGTGAAACTGTATATAAAGTATCCCACAGGAACCGTATATTTCCCTGCGATAAAAAGTAGCCTATATCCTTTCTCAGGCTATACTTTCTGTATCTGTGTACCAAATTTCATTTCAATCGGTTCAGTAGTTTTGGCGTGGAAGACGGACAAACAGACACACACTTTCCCATTTATAATATTAGTATGGATGTATTTTGAATATAATATATTAAATGTAGCATTCGCAAATATTTGTGCCTACTTTTTCAACAGTAAAATTTTCATCAAATTTAACTTTAGAATAAAAGCACTAAGGAGTATTTATATCAACTTTAAAGCAAATCGCTCCCAAACAACTTTCTTTCCCTTTTTATTCCTGTTAGGGGACGAATTTCAATAAACTATGATACACGAATTCCATCAATTCTGTTACATAATGTTTGTGCAAAATATGAAGTAGATTGGACCAAGGAATCACGTTGTCCCATACAAACTGTTTTCCCCCTTTTCACCCCCTTAGGAGTCGAATTTCGAAAAATCCCTTCTTATCGGATGCCTACGCATTACAAAGAGCAAGCCCTGCAAGTTTTAGGTCTCTATGATCAGCGGTTTAGGCTGTGCGTTGATCCGTCAGTCATTCAGGACAAAGGATTTTATATGTATAGATACACCCCTCGTATCTCAGTACAGCATTGGCATATTTTTTTCTATAGTCACTTCTATCTCAGAAACGGTGCATCCTACTGCAAAAATAATGAAAATTTCCTCCCCCTTATTAACCTAGAAATCGCATATTTTTTTCATGAATGGCAGAAAAATTCATGAATCCTGAATTTTGAAAAAATCTATACAAAGCTGGTACCTTGAAATACATAACATACTGTAATAATAATCATAAATCCTAATTAGCATCCCCAAAATCTTTTAAATTAGTATTCATATTCATTTTACGAAGATTGAATATTCTCCATTTTGGAAAAATGAAATTGGAAGACAATTTTGTAATCAGAACCCCCAGAAACCTGGAAAAGGACAACTTTATTAATATTAATAACAAAAATTTACGTCATTGTGGAATTTCAAAACAGATTTTATTTTCATATTATTCTGCACCCCCAGAAACCTAGAAAATGACACCCATGCCAAAGAAAAACATACTCCAACAGTATCAAAAAATAGGCTTTTCCGTAGCCTGCAAATTGAATTTTTAGCAGCCATTAATTTATCAACCAAATCTGGTTTTATAGCTGCTTAAATGGTATAATGGTCACCAACTCGGAAATTAAGTCACCAACTTATAAATGTCGGTGCTAATTTGGATTAAATTTCGCCTCTTTTAATCTGCCGACTTTTGAATTTTTGTCAATCGAGTGTTTTCGCCAGTTTAGTAATTTAGTCGCCAACATATTAATTCGCTGCCAAATTCAGTAATACAGTATGCTCACGTGCAGCCGCCAACTTATTTTTTGTTCGCTCGATTAATTATATCCCTTATTGTAAGTACAGCATTATAATATAATAAGTGTACGAATATGTTTATTGATTTTATTATTGAAAAAAGCTCTCGGCTGCAGCCTGCAAGTAACGCCTTTTGTCCTATAAACTGCATATTACGTACAACTGTTTTAAAGTTACCTGTAAATAAAATATTCATAAGATATGAAAATAGGTCTTTAATGTGCCAAATTAATAGGTCAATAATAATTATTATCACTTTTTTATTACGCAAAATAATTTAATACTTTCATTTCGTCCTTAATATGCCATGAACGAATAAAACGAACATAAAATATATTTACGGGGTCATAGTCATTAAATTTCGGAAATAAAAATGTGTCATAAAAGTATCTTCGGATGGCAGATGGTAAGACTCTCATTTCACCTGGAAAATATTAAAAGGGCGCGTTTACAAAATGTGTTAACTTAAGGCGCTCTTACCCTAGAAATGCGCTTCTTTCAAAAAATTTTTGAGACGAATGGATACATTTTAGTGCAGCAAAAAAATATATGTTAATTTTGATCATATTTGCTAGGGGACCTTCATTTTCAAAACACGTTATCTGAAAAATTTCTCGATAAAAAAAAATCATAAAGTTACCATTAAAATAGAAATTCTTGGAGTTGTAACTGTATTATTTGTGAACAGAAATGAGAAAATTATTTGCAGTTTCGTAAAATATAATAAAAGGAAGGGAATTGTTGTTTTGATTTTTCGTATAGAATGTGATATTTGTTAGTATTAATTTATTTCAATGATAAATAATTCGTACGAGTCGAATGAAACATCGCGAAATGGCGACCTGTCATTCCTTCTCTTTCATATCTATTGAATAAGACAGTACCGGCTTAGGCCTCTTGCTAATGAGACGTATGTCAAATTTTTCCCCTCTTTTCTGCTCAAAAATTATTCGAATTTATTGTTGAAAGTCCGTTCAAATTTATTTTACCCCCGAATGGACCTTTATGTCGTCTGCATAAAGGTCAAGTCGGGGTCAAGTCAATATTTACATATTAGTTTTTCATTCGTCGTGTAATACTTATAATATATACATAATTTCGCTATCTGACGTAAGACGCTTGGTAGCCCTTTGGCTTTTTGCGTTGTTGCGACCAATTGGTCTCGGGTTCGAATCCCGGTCAGACGATTTTTTTTTCGTTTTTTTTTGTCGCACTATAAAACTCCGAGCGATGCTTGTTTTCGCAGTAATAAAAGTATATGGTTAATTATGTACTTATTTTATTATTAGTTACTTTAAGTTGTTGTTAATATTAGTGTAGATTATATTATATAAAATATGAAAAGATTGTATTCGATGAATGTCCAAATTTTTAGTCCAAAGTTTTAAGATGGAGGTACAAAAACTCTTTATAAGTAGGTACTAGGGAGACCGAGCTTTGGTCGTAGTTTTAGTACAACGATAAAAATTAATAAAAAATAAATAAAAAAAATATTAAAGAAAAACAAAGACATTATAAGAATCACAAAAATCATATTTATCTTACCGGGATTTGAACTCACCACCAAAAATCAAACGTCGGTATGCAAACCGAGCTGCCAGTCAGACTGACGTAAAATGACCGAAATTATTGATATAATTTATTACACGACGAAAGAAAAAACATATTTGATTCAAAATTGACAACATTGATTGACAACAGAATAAGTAAATATAATATATATACCTAAATATTATTATTCTGTTGGTTTGTAAAGTTATATCAATTATTATAATCAATTCTAATTCTAATCACCATGAGCAGATATTAGGAACATGTACTTATTCAGTAATCTACGTTTATTTTTTACTAGCTTTTGCCCGCGACTTCGTCCGCGTAAAGTTCGGTTTCCATACAAAATTTGTTACACCCGTAGGGGGCGAATTTTCAAAAATCCTTTCTTAGCGGATGCCTACGTCATTACAACTATCTGTATGCCAAATTTTAGCAACATATGTTCAGTAGTTTCGGTTGTGCTTTGATAGATGAGTCAGTCAGGTTTGCCTTTTATATATTTAGACTAGGTGTTGCCCGCGACTTCATGCGCGCAAAAGGAAATCTCGATGGAACCGTACATTTTTCGGCAATAAAAAGTATGCCTATGTACTTCCCCGTTGTCTATTCTACATCTGTCCTAAATTTCATCAAAATCATTCCAGTAGTTTCGGAGCCTATTCAATGCAAACAAACAAACATACAAACAAATAAACCTTCTCTCTGTATTATATTAGTAATAGATTAAATAAAACAATATTTACAATTAATATGATGAAGCCGAAGAGACTATTTGGTTAAACCACAAATGTCAGAAACTAGGTATTTGAAATTGTATTTTTTTTGCTGTCAGATAGCCGAAGTTTCATGTATGTAGAATGGGAATATTTGATATTGAATTTTATTGTGTATTTATGTATTGTATAAAATCAGTCGATAAAATTTAGCTTTGTGCTACGCGAACGAAGTTGCGGGCAAAAGCAAGTTTAGATTTTGTAACCGCTGAAAAATACGAAATATATAAAGTTTTGAAATGTCGACCTAGGAAGAAACGTCAATGTGTGTGATGTCATAATGTGTATTGTGTAATGGTGTCTACAGACACACAAATTTGGTACGGAGCGTACAGCGGATCTGGTACGCTCCGTACCAGATCCGAGCGTGTATAAGGCAGTCCGGCGAACATAAGAAGAAGGCGAAGAGTTCACCGTTGTCCGCATCGGATCTGGTACGCTCCGTACCATATTCGTGCGTGTGTAGAGCAGTCCGGCGGTTTGGCCGTACAACAGTATCAGTGTTGCCAACTTAGGGATGTACCCCCCAAAATTAGGGAAAATATCTCCGGGGTTTACTAGAGGACAGAATGTTTAGAGTTTACTCCTTAAGAATCAATTTGTATGTTATAATAAAAATTATTTTAATGTGTGTATATAGCCAGGGATATGAAAATGTATTGGGAGTGAAATCAGATTAAGACAAGTTAGTTTTATGTTATTCACGCGTAAGTCTTTATGTTAAACACATAACCTTTCTTTCTAGCTTGTTATCTCTTAGACCTGTCAATGGTATAAGTAATCAGGGGTAAAATTTGGGGAGAAATATTTTTTAAAGTGTTGGTATCACTGCCCGTTATCAATGAATTGCGGGAATCATCGTCGTCGTTTAAAAACCGCACTGTAAGTAGAACTCTGTGCTAATGTAATAGAGCATAAAATCGAACACACGAGTGTCGAGCGTTTCGCTATACTGCACCGTACCAAATTCGTGCGTGTGTAGATAGCATAATGTGTTACATGTTGTAGTGCGTATTCCGCAGTACTTCGACCGCATATTATAATAATACTAGCTATCCCGGGAAACTTCGTAGTCTTCGTACCGCCTTAGAATTAAATTTGTTGACGTACTGACTACTGACAGCAGCGCCACCTACCAGGTCCAATTGCAAATTTAAACCATTCTCGAATCAACCTGAAGACACACAATTTTTTTTATTAAAATCGGCCCAGCCGTTTAGGAGTTCAGTGACTAAATTGAGCTTTTTTTTAGATTTTTTTACCCTTTAACTACTTACTAAAAAGCTTAACTTTCTCAAATCGCAATGGCTAAATTTGGCACAAAATAAGGAATTAGACTTATTATAATTGACCTAGACAGAAAATAGACATTTTGAAATATATTAAATTGTAATGAGATTTGAACCTAGACGCTACGCTTTGCTTTAGGCGGGCAAGATTCCGCTAGGCTATGAAGCACATTACAATTTTATCGAAATTACGCTTTTATACATTATAGACACATCACTTTGACGTATTTCGCATGAAGTCCCCCGCAGTAACGGGGGCGGCACGTCCCCCACTCATCTCCTTCACCCCCTCGAATACTTCATAGTTGACTACTCACAGCGCCTTAACAGCGGCCTAGTACGCACTGACATTTCTTAAGAAATATTTTGTGCAATAAATCCAGACAGTGAATTATAAGCCTTATTGCCAGGTATTATGGTTCATGCATAATAGCAGAACACGTGAAAATGTTTATGGAGAATTTATTATGCATTTTCCAAATTTTTTTTTAATATTGTTGTATTATATTAGAGCGAAGTGATTATGTTTGCTATATTGGGTATGTTTAAAAAACAAAGTAAGCTACATAAGAGCAGTAAAATGATCCTAAACACGTCTTTATTTGTAAATTTTGGGCGAAAAAAGAGGCTTCTTTCTGGACTTTACTTTGCAATACTAAACATCATAATTTTTATAATATTTTTCAACCTATTTTAGATAAAGAAGTGAAGTTTCTTAGTTTTTTAGCATTTGGTTTTATTTGGTCGTAAAATGGACGAAAAACAGCCAATTTATATCAAATTTGTAAACACACTTGTAACAATGTCCATAGTTTTATCTACTTTACGACCACATAGTAAATGGAACACAATTTCCATTACTTTATAGTTTTAAAATAAATGCCAATTCATTGTAAATAATTAATAGCTTTTTTCTTCACTCGCTAAAATCCCGTTTGTTCATGCATTTTCACACCTCTTTCATAATCTTGGGGAAATGAATAATTGGGAAAATTCTTTCGTAGAGAATGCGTAGACCCGCTACGTTTAGGCGATCCGCGGCATCCGTTATAATAAACATTAACATCTGAATATCAAATTCTAGCGCCATTTGTTTAGTAGTCTGAGCTACATAGGATATCACATGTTCCATAGGAACACTTATAGTTTTACTCTGTCCATCTGTCTGTCCGCCCTTCTAACTTCTGTAATAATTACAGAAGTTAGAAGGGCGGACAGTTAAATAAAAAAGTTAATAAACTCAATTTGAAGCAGATATCTTCAACCGATTGAGCTGAAATTTTGTATACAAGTTTAGTTTGGATGACAATGCATGGTTAGCTATGTGAAGCTATTCTAAATCCAACATGGCGAAGCATCCAAGATGCCCGACAAGTCATTTTTAATTCACTCCTACAATATGGGTATCAAATGAAAGGTCTTGCTGAGAATAACTCGAATATCCAACATAACGGAACATCCAAAATGGCTGACAAGTAATTTTAATGCACTCCTACAATATGAGTATCAAATGAAAGGGCTTGCTGAGAATAACTCAAAAAAATAGTGACGTCATTATAAATCCCAACATGGCGGAACACCCAAGATGGCCAACAAATCATTTTTAATGCAATCCTACAATATGGGTATCAAATGAAAGGGCTTGCTGAGAATAACTCTAAAATCCAACGTGGCGGATCACTAAAGATGGCCGACAAGTAATTTTTAATGCACTTCTACAATATGGGTATCAAATGAAAGAGCTTGCTGAAAATAACTCGAAAAATCAACATGACGGAAATCCAAGATGGACGACAAGTCATTTTAATGCACTCCTCTATAATATGAGTATTAAATGAAAGAACTTGCTGAGAATAACTCGAAAGATAAAGTGACGTCATTCTAAATCTAACATAGTGGAACACCCAAGATGGCCGTTACTACATTACACTTTCCTGGCTCTATTTAAAGATCAATTCACTCAGTTAACTCACGATACGATTAAGGTTTTAAATGTATGCAGCATAAAGTATTATGCATAAAAATAGATAAAAATATGGCCGTTAAATAAAGCAACGCAAAATATAAAATAAATTATTATTATTATTATTATTATTATTTATTTATTTATTTATTAATTCATACAAATAAAAACAAAATATAAAATAAAGTCCTACAAAACTGTTCTTCAGTTTGTCTGTAGGATCAATGTTATAAAACGTAATATTATAGACAGAGTATAAAAATAAAATTAACAAGATAATTACAACATTACATTACAATAAAACTAAAATTAAATATCTATTGTAAAAACAAATAAAGTAAAACAAAATGAGAATAATGATTAAAAGAATATATATAATTTTTAGGTGGTGAGGGAGGGTGGTAGTAGGGTAATAAGGTGTTTGAAGATGTTTTTAAAAAAAATTAAAAAAATATTAATTAAAAAACTAAAATAAAAAGCTCAGTGCATTTTAATTAAAAGTTGTTTGGTTTTAATCTGAGATTCAACAGCGGCTATCGCTGGTCACTTTTCACAAAATGCTCCGTTTAAAAGCGCTTTAAGCTAGACTAGTAAAAAGCTTTGTATCTTTTATGCTTAACATAAAAATGTCATTTTTAAAGCTTTGCCGAAACTTTGTAAGCAACGGGAGTGTTGATTCAAAGAAAAATAACTTTTATATGTTATAAAACAAATAATGAAAAGTAAAAGTTAGGTATGTTTGCATTTATCAATTTTCTAGAAAGAACTTAGAGAATGACACCAAGCAACCAATACATATAATAAAATCTTAATTGGTCGCTATATGTATTAGATGGAAGATATATAAGAAAAATAGTCTTATACGTTATGAAAGAAATAGAACCCAAAATTTGTCTGTTTATCTATTTTTCTATGTATGGTCGTAGTTTAAGCACTGGATCAACACATAGGCTACTTTTTATTCCATAAATCCCGTGTACATGAGGGTAACTGTATTTACGCGGGTGGAGCCGAGGGCAAATGCTAGTTTAAAAATATACAACAACATATATCGTCTTTGCATAAAAAATATGTTATATGTTTTATAAATATTCTTTGCCTGGTCTCGATTATCATATTTTTGCAAATAAAATTGTAAAATTGTTGATTTGAGCAGATATTAGATATACATAAAACTCAAAAAGTAGTAATTATTTAAATAATATGCGCACACAAAAAAGGCACATTCATCGCTTACATTTCTTTAACAATTTGTCGTGTATTCTATTGCTCATTCGGTTTATTCCTCAAGTAACAATGGTGACAAAGCAATAGCTGTAAATCCGGTGATAAACCAGCTAATGGTTCTGTTTCTGGTTGTGTTAACATCGTATCGACCTTTTATCTACGTGTCTCTCAAATAAAATAAAAATGTAATAGCCCTAAGCGGTCGTTAAAAGCCCTATTTATTGGTTCCACGTATTGATGTATAAAATATAACGTTACTAACTTTATGTAGGTAGGTACAAGTAATTGGACACGCAACATAATAGATAACACCCTGAGGTATTCGTAATACGTTATTTAGCAAGGCCCACCCTTTGCTATATTATACATCTATACATACAATACATACAAGTAAATAAAATTGAAGTGTCTGTTTGTAATTTTAAATTAACAGCTTTTCACTTATTGCATATAAAAGTATACGGTATTTACAATAAAATATTCTTTTTGTCTGTCCGTCTGTCTGTCTGTCTGTCTGTTTGTTCTGCCTAATCTCTGAAACGGCTGGACAGATTTTCACGGGACTTTCACTGAGAGATAGATGATGTTATCAGAAATTACTAAGGCTAATTTTATCTTAGGGTTCTGTTTAAAAAAATAGGGTTCCAACTTCCATTTGCATTGTGATGCAAATGGAAGTATATATATGTAAATATACGTATTATATTATTGATGTAAGTTCACAAGTAATACACAACTAAAATGATATATTCGAAATTGTTCTGATGTACATCACTTCTTTTATTAGACGATTTTAACCTTCAACAACACTTTGCAGCAATTTGCATCTCGTAACGATCCAAACTAACACCTATATACTTTCAGGAGATTCTCAACGAGCTCACCCGTGGAGCCGGCAGCACGCCCGAAGGTGCCCTGAACGCCATGCTGCAGTTCATCTTCCAACAGAGCACGGCCGACACGCGCTGGCTGAGGAGAAGAATGGCTACTGAGTTAGCCGAGCTGCTGGCTAAGACCTCGTCCGGGAAGATCTTTGAGTCTTTAACGGTATTGATCTGTAACTATAAGCATTATAATTTTCAAGCACTATACAAATATACCATGGGTATATTTGTATAGTGCTTGAAAGCGCCTTATCAAGTTTTTGCCCCGGTTCGAAAAATTCGTAGATCCGTCACTGATGCCCATCTATACTAATCTTATTCTCCTAATAGCTGGACCGATTTTAATGAAATTATTTGTGTGTTCAAGTGGATTTGAGAATGGTTTAGATTTGCAATTGGACTCGGTAGGTGGTGCTGCTGTCAGTACGTCAACAAAAATTCTAAGGCAGTACTAAGTTTACCGGGACAGCTAGTATTAGTATAGTATATTAGGTACTAGATATTATTTCCGAAATCATTATTGTCTTTAGAAAAGATGCTACTTCTTTTGGAACGTAAAATTAGTTCCATCCTTTTCCAATTCCAACATTTATCTTCCTGTTAACAGTTACGTTCCCTGGAAGTCGGCACCGAGTTCCCCAGTATCACCAACCTTCGCCTGGTCAACGGTGAGCTAGAAGACGACGGAGCTAGACTGCGCTCGCTGGATTTGAAGCTAGATTTAGCCTACGACGGCAGCTTCCGGATAGAGGTGGACGCCGTTATGTTGTTAGGGAAGATAGCTAATATTTCTATTACAGGTAAGTCATAGTAAGTAAATGTTTATTTCGTTGTTTTCAAATTATTGAAACTTAGACATAGAACCTCTGAGCAAACTAAAGAGGCGACAGTTTTGCGAACCATACAGTGAAGCCGGTCTAAACTATAATTACATAGTGTCACGCACATACACGTAACGAAACTACGCCTTACCTGGTCCACGGTGAAGAACCACGGTCGCCGACAATCCCAGTTTACCACTATAATAATCAATAGACCCTTTACTAAGGAATGGGTTCAAAATGCGTTTGCGGATAAGTTACTCCCCCCACACCGATTTCGATGACGGTGGCCGGTTTCATTGAAACCAGGCCTGTTACGCAGGAATAATTTTTATATTGTCCAAGTGTGTACGCAGTACACAAGAGCACTCTTTCTTCCTTTGCTCTCATAATCCAGTGGGACGGATAACCGACACGACTGGCGAGAGATCAGGCGCAGGACCGACTTTTACATGCCCATCCGACGCATGGATCATCTTTCTTGTCAGACAATCAGGTAATCAGCCTGCATTAAATTAATTAATATTATGTTTATAGCAGTTTTTCCGCTAAATAATACCCACAACCTGCAAGCAAATGTGTGAGTGCACGCATAAGCATGCGTAACGCACCTCCCTCCTCCCACACTGCTTATGCGTGCACTCAGATGCAAGATCGTGCAAACACCACCACCACACAAGCAACAATGTCGGCAAGATCGTGCAAAGCCCCACACCACCATGCAGGTTGCAAAACTCGACGCGCGTTTCGCCCCGAACCCGGAGCATCCTCAGGAAGTGGACCTGCGAACAAAGTTCGTTAGTAATGCTGCCAAGCAAACCGCCACCTTATATAGACTACTGGCTACTAGTACCCCCACCAAACATATTAATGAGCGGTGACGTAGTCAAGCAAGTTTGGTCATTCAACAATGCATGTCTATTGTTCTTTTCTTTAATTATTTCTAATTGTTCCAACACGCTCAGTCGAAAGCCTTTGTCACATTTATGTAATATCTTATAGGAATGGCCATCGGGTACACTATGACCACTATCTAAAAGGTGTTTAGCAAAATGTGATTTATCACGATGACCATTTCTATAAGCCGCGATGTGTTCTTTGTACCGAGTCTCAAAGTTACGTCCAGTTTGACCTACGTATACACTATCGCATTCAGGACAATCGATTTTATAGACACCGGATTGGTACTTTAAATCAATCCGGTCTTTATTATGACACAATTGATTTTTTAAAGTATTATTTGTCCTGAATGCGACGTGCATATCGTTATTTCTCATTATTTTAGATAAACGTGCAGATACCTCGCCCATGTAGGTCAAACTGGACTTGTATCTAACCACTTCCTTATCAGGAGTCCCTGCGTACAAAAACTTAACCAATTCCTTTTTAATTTTATTATTTAAAATATTATTAATAATTTTGGGATTATACCCATTCGACTTAGCAATTTGGTAAATTATGTTTAACTCTTTCTGATAATTTTCTTTACTAAGAGGAATGGACATTAATCTGTGAACGTAACTATGAAAAGCCGCGAGTTTATGTTGCCAAGGATGACATGAGGATGCATGAATAGTAGTATTAGTATATGTCGGTTTGCGAAAGATTCCAAAACTGTGTTTATCGTTATCTCTAGTAATAGATAAATCAAGGAAATTAAGTGTTTTATTGTCTTCACATTCTAATTTAAATTTAATTTTAATATGTTTTTTATTAAGATTTTTAACAAAGACGTCCAGTTGTCTCTCTGTACCGGTCCAACAAAGGATGCAATCATCTACATATCTATAGTAATATAAAATACTTTTGTCATTAACAATATTTCTTTGTTCAAAATCATTCATAAATATTTCGGCCAGCAAGGGACTCAGTGGTGAGCCCATTGCTAGACCGTCTTGTTGAACAAAGAATTGATTGTTAAATCGAAAGTAGTTTTGTTCCATGCCGATTTTAGTAAGAGTAAGCAATTCCAGACCTTCACCAGGAGGCAAACGTTTTTCCAATTCATTCCCCAGAATACCCAACGTTTCCTCACACGGAACATTAGTAAATAAACTATCTACATCAAGCGAAACTAATTTGCAACGAGGTGGCAAAGTCACATTTTTTATTTGATTTACTAATTGCAAGCTATTTTTGATTGCATAAGGTGGCCGAAATGAAATCCTTTGTTTAATAATGTAATTTAATGACTTTGCCAACTCGTATGCCGGTGCACCTATATATGAGACAACTGGACGCATTGGGATATCAGTTTTGTGAATCTTTGGCAAACCGTACAGTGATGGTGCGTGAGGATTCATTGGAATAAGTTTTCTCTTCGCTGATTCGGTACCAAATAAATATTTATTATTGTTTATGGCTAATTTAATCTTAGCCATAAACTTGTTAGTTGGGTCAGAAGGAACCCTTAGAAATTGATCACACCGAATCACGTTATTTACTTTTTCCAAGTAATCGTCACGCTCCATCACCACTATTGTGTTACCCTTATCTGCTTTAGATATAACCAAGCCATTATTATCTATTGTTTGTTTTAATGACCTCAAAGCTACTCTTTCATGGTTAAATGAATAACCGGAAGGAGTACCCTTGATTTCATTGGCTAGTAAACCCTTAACCATGTTATCCTTTTTATTAACTACAGTTGCTATCTCTGATTCAACCGCAAGCATTTCCAAAGCATTCTGATTAATATTAGGAGTAATATTATATTTAAGACCCTTTTCCAAAAGTGACATGTCATCCTTGGCAAATTGGACATTGGTTAAGTTTTTGACGCGAGGATGAAAAGAAAAAGCTTCAGACTGTGTCTCTGTATAGGATTGTACAAATCTATTTTTATTTACTAAAGTCTGAAGCTTTTTTTGTTGATTAATATATTTAGCATGCACTTCGATTGATGCGAAATCACGTGCTTTTTCGTCTAACCAATCGAATTCAATGTTATGTAATTTATATGAGAGCTCGGTATAAAGAACTTTGAGATGTAGTTTTAAATTATCTCTAACGGTAAACCAGTGACGTATCTCTTCATTAAGCCAAATGGCTTCGGCTTTTTTAATAGCCCTATTGGCGGCTCGACTGTGCGTGTTGGTTTTAATATTAATATAGTTAGGAACAACATTTAGATGTTTGCATTGTTGATTGAACCAAACATTTTGGGCGGCGACTCGATGTAACTTTGTTAGTTTAATATAGAGTCTTGCCTGTACGGTCATGCTCACCGATTTTAAATAGTTAATAGAATCAGGCGTTACTTTGCGGAAATCCATAGCATTAAATTAATTAATATTATGTTTATAGCAGTTTTTCCGCTAAATAATACCCACAACCTGCAAGCAAATGTGTGAGTGCACGCATAAGCATGTGTCAAATAGGATCAAAATAAGAAAATTAAAAATTAAAAGGATAAGTCAGAATGACCAAAATAGCTACTATCAAAAGGATACTAAGTAAAATAATAAAAGCATTGCTAAATAGTTCAAAATAGCTACTCTCAAAAGGATACTAAGTAAAATAATAAAAGCATTGCTAAATAGTTTTATTGTACAAAAGTTTTCCTTATTATAATAGTAAACACTGATAGTTTCAAATCATAACCTAATTTATCAACTAAAATTACCTTTTATCAAAAACTGTAACCAAATGTAGGTAATAGGCAAATAAAGATACAAATAAAGAAATACTGATTATCATAGTCTATAATAACTAATTGGTATTTTATTTACTGTACATGTTATAACAAATTTAATCACAATAAGAAATACTTATAATATTCTTTGATAAGTTGATATTTTATATCTGTACGAGATAAGTATAGCAATTTAAACCATTTACATTAAATACCAACACTTCGATAAACCTATTTATAATATAATTCCAGAATAGAATTCTAAATATTCAAAACAAAGTAATTATTAAACCAAATTACTAAAAATAAGTATTAACTAACATCATTAACATCTTAACACTATAATTTTAAAAATCATCAAAATCAATCATCAAATAAGACATAAAACATATAGGTACATAATAATTTCTACACATGGCGTTCCCCAAGGTAGCGCGATTGCTCCAACTCTCTTCCTCGTCTACATTAACGATCTGTGTACGCTCAACCTCCAAGATGGAAGAATTTTCACTTTCGCTGACGATACGGCCCTCATTTTCCACTCAGACTCGTGGCAAAATGTTTATAAAACTGCCCAGAATGGTTTTGACTCGGTAGCCGAATGGTTACGAAACAACATCCTAACTCTTAATACACACAAAACAAAATACATTCCATTCGCGATGAGAAATACCCCACCTACAACGACCTTATACAGCATCACCGCACATACATGCCTCTACCCCTATGTTGTACCATGTACATGTGAGCCTTTGGAAAGAACCATGACAACTAAATACTTAGGAGTTGTTCTAGACCCTTCTCTCAGCTTCCGTCCACACATTGAGGCCCTTACTTCACGAATAAGGAAATTAATACCAATATTCAAGAACCTAAAAGATGTGGCGGACGATGATCTAAGAAGAATGGTCTACTTCACCCTCTGTCAGTCATTGCTCACATATTGCATTGCAACATGGGGAGGCACACACAAAGACACCATATTACAATTAGAGCGAGCCCAACGTGCAATTTTAAAAGTGTCCAACTCCCTTCCTTTCCGATACCCAACTGCAGAGCTCTATCGGGAAAGTAAAGTACTAACTGTGCGTCAATTATTTATACTCCATGCAGTCCTAAAACACCACAGCCTTCTCAATTATACCCCACCTTCACTCCAAAACAAAAGACGCTATAATCCTGACACCTCCGGACACTATTTCCGCACCCGTTTTGCTAATCGTTTTTTCGGTTTCATTGGGGGATATGTCTACAAAAAAATCAACAAAAGGATAAACATTTATACCTTAACAAAATCAGTATGCAAATCTCGACTGACTGAATGGCTGTTAACATTAAACTACCAAAACACAGAAAATCTGATCACAGTGCCTGACTAACATACACACACACACACACACACCACTTACACACACAAACACATACACACACACACACACACACAAATATTAACGACTAATCCGATTAGACATCACCCTAAAGAATACGCATTAACTTGTACAGTCTACTCTAATTAGTGACGACTAGTTGTAATTTTGTTAGTTCGGAGGTTCTGGTGTCCTGAAATACAGGTTACGCCTAGTTTAGGCACCAGTCTCCCACAACACCTGTGTTACCTACTATGTAGAATTGTGAAATATTAAATTGTGCTGTTCTTGTGGTGAGAAAATAAATGAATTATTATTATTATTATTATTATTAATTTAGCCACTACTTATAAAATAGGTTTACTTATCTTTAATATATTGAACGATCAATCTCACAGCTTCGCCAAGACTGCCGCCTAAAATGGCGGACCAACAATTTATAGGAAATAATTGGCGGTTAAAACCACACCGGAAGTTACTAAACTTACAGGTAAGAATTTACTAAAATTGTCATACAAAATATGTTTCCAATGCTTGATAATTTAGATTAATTTATTGATTAAGAGAAATTAAATAGCTTGATAATTTAGATCAATTATTTAACTATTATTAAATTTTAAACAGTAGATTGTAAAACAGGAAATAATAAAATGATATTGTGACATAACAGTCAAAGTATAAAAATGATAAATTTAGCTTTTGAATGAAATTTATTTTAAAGGTATATTACTATAAAAATACCAATATTCTAACACGGCCATACTGACAGGTACTTCGTTCTCTGAAGTACCAAATTTTATTTTATTCCAATATACTTAAATCATAAGCTACACATGGAGCACTGACTTTAGAAGTCTTTTAATTGTAACTTATTCTAACATTGCAATTGCCACTGTGGCTCATAGCAACGCTCAGTGATACATTAAATTACTGACTCCACATGTCCTGCTACACATGTGTCGAGCCTCAAGTACAGCACTTACTTCAGCAGTCCCTTAATTGTAACTTATTCTAATATTGTTCATTGCCCCTGTAACTCGTAAGCAACACTCAGTGATACATTAAATTACTGACTCCACATGTCCTGCTACACATGTGTCGAGCCTCAAGTACAGCACTGATTTCAGCAGTCCCTTAATAATTGTAACTTATTCTAACATTGTTCATTGCCCCTGTAACTCGTAAGCAACGCTCAGTGATACTCTAATTGTACTGGCTCCACATGTCCTGCTACACATGAGGCGAGCCTTGAGTAGAGCACTGACTCTAGCAGTCCTTAGATGTAAGTGAGAAAAAAAAAACAAATTTTATACGATTTATTTATTACCGAAATCATACATTACTTAACACAAAATCAACCTTTTCTTAAAATAAATTGACAAAATTACTTTATTTCCAAAATTATTAAGATTGACACAGCCTAGGTATATTGCATATAGGGTGTTTAATTGTTATGTTAATTTATGCATAAAATGAATAACCTTAATAATTTTAGACTTCCTCGCTAGTCATAGTCCTGATTTTTCTGTATTATGATTTTAATAATTCATAATACCCGTAGCATGATTTAAGGCAAGGACCAAGCTCAAAAACAAAATGACTTTCATTTCTCTTATGCTCATTGTAATAAGATTCTGTTTTGCGTAGCATTATTTTTTTATATTCATGTAGACGGTTTTTGCAATGTATTTTTTTTAATATCTTTCGAAGTAGGTATTGTACCAATCACAAAGGTGTTCGGTTTATGTTTCAATATATATATATAAATTTTTAACAAAAAAAAATATCTTGTATGGTATTGCACAAAACTTTACGTTTTAGGAGATTGTGTGGTTTTTAAGAAGTGATTTTATAATTATTATTTTTTTTTACTCAGGAAAAATATGTATTTTTTTTAAATGTGTACGGTTCATGACGCTTCAAGGATTGTGTACACAATCTTTCTTCAAATCCACGGGTCACTTCTATCCACTTCCCATTTTTTTTTTAATTGAACTCTGACTAGGTAGACTAGGTGACAGGAAATGACCTACATTGTGTCTAACACCAAAATTGTTCATTTCCAAGTTTTACCGAAATTGTCAAACTGTTTCATAATTTGTTATATCTGAATAAGATATGATGTTCGTTAGATTTTACTATTTACTAATCTAACAATAAACCCAGACTAATTTAGTTCGATATATTATTCGGTCATGATTTACACGACAGTACAGTAAAAAGAAAAAAACAAACTATCAATATTTCTTGACTATTGTCAAAAATTCAACAATATTTTGTTGCTTTTTTTTTTTTTTTTTTTTTTTTCACGGAAATGGCAGACGATATTTAGAAACGACGATCCAAAAGACATGAAGATCGTGGCCGTACCTACTCAATAATTGTGATATTTATCACACTACTCATACTTCCGTTCGGCCAATCCGACATTACTAATTTTCCAAAAATTACTCTTCTGTCGCAACAAAATCCATTTGAAACATATTATATAATGTTGGTATTACAATAAAAAAATATATTTATATATATAAAAATTGAACAAAACCTATTTGTTTCTGTAACAAGAGGCTTTTATATATTATACGTTATAAGTATGTAGAAGTGACTTTACATAAATATTTAACGAAGTTATACGTAGTTCTTATTGTTTCTACAGTAATTATTATTATTAATGGTTAACGAATTGCTCAGTTCTGTCATGTCATCATGGTACTCACAGCCCAGACAAACGGTACCGTAGACTATAATAGACTTGTGTTAAGTGGCGTCTTTGGGTACTATAATGCTAATGGGGCCATGGTGCCAAATTTCTAAATTTGTCTCTGTCTCAAGTTTCATTTCAATTTATGAACCTCATATCCAACCGTGATCTAAGTCATTTATTTTAAAACAAATTTAGTAAGTATCCTGCGATCCTACAAAAATTATTTTAAGTATAATATATTGCTAAAACAACTATTCACCTACGGCAAATAATGAAAACTAACTAAAGAAGGCTCACACTTACTATTATAGTCAAAAAACCAAAACAAATGGTCTATTCTCCAATAGATGTTTACCAAAAATCAAGAATTTTGGATTAAGCCACTTCAATTCTAAAGGTGCGATATATATTTTGCTTTTGCTCCCAATGTATTACGTCATCATAATTATTAGTCTCCTTTAATACAATGTAAACGGATTGCTGCGATGAAACGAAAAGTAACTTGAGATGAAACGTACTTACTTTATAAGTTTATTTTTCTTTTGTATTTTTTTTTTAACAAAAAAAAAATATAATTATATTAAGTAGGAATAATTAGTGTACAAAAGAAATGTTCATGGCGAATAGTTACAGAGCATGGTTATAATAATTAAATTATCTATTAATACATTAACTCTGATAAGTAGAACAACAGTTATTTGAGTATTCCCTTATCGATTTATGGGCACATAGCGTAGCGTCACTACATGTTAAATAGTATTGTAAATAAACCTAAATAATAATCAGTAGGTACTTATTATTTATGCTGAATCTATGTAATATACTACTTTAAATTGTGTCAATTTAATTGCCTATCGCATTTCCCTTATTCCCAGGTCATTATTGTAATAAAAAGTTATTTATTAGATAGTACGACAGTTAATAATCATTTACTTAATCTGCAGATTAAACTCCCGTGAACAAATTCATCAAATTATAGGTAAAACAAAGTAAAAGATCGCAAAAGCGATTTGATACCAATAAACCACAAAACTTGCAGGATAATTCACCCGGTACTTACTTGGCTCTAATAGTCCATACGGTTAAGGTTTTAAAACACTTATTTATCACAATGACTCACAATTCACTTTACATGAGAAAATATTTATAATTAGTTACACAATACAAGGACTTGGAACATACAGTGACATGTCGCAAATAAAATTTACTTCACAAATTAATAGTCAGTCTTAACATTCACTATCAAACACAATGAGGGTAGTTAGTAAAACATTGTACCTAAACAGAATAATGTCAGACATATTTTGCTATTTAATATCGTAATTTAAATATAGGTAATTATAATAGCAGTTTGTATGGGTAGAATTTATAAATTCAATTTTCAATGTATTTATGATAACTTGTACCTTCCGTGGAATCCCGTAATTGGTACCACACTGATTAAGATCCTCGTTAGGCCTAGACAGCCTGGAGACCGCCGATACAATTGGCCGACCTGCCGTTCCCAATGCAGGTAGGCGCCACGCACGGCCGCCGGCGCTGGCAGGAGTTCCGAGCTGCTTGAATGTCCACCTGAAACATATAAAAATACGATTAGAAAAATGAAGTGGAAATCGCGGGATGGAGAGCTATCCCACTTCTGATGTCAAATAGGATCAAAATAAGAAAATTAAAAATTAAAAGGATAAGTCAGAATGACCAAAATAGCTACTATCAAAAGGATACTAAGTAAAATAATAAAAGCATTGCTAAATAGTTCAAAATAGCTACTATCAAAAGGATACTAAGTAAAATAATAAAAGCATTGCTAAATAGTTTTATTGTACAAAAGTTTTCCTTATTATAATAAATTTCCTTATTAAAATAAAAACACTGATAGTTTCAAATCATAACCTAATTTATCAACTAAAATTACCTTTTATCAAAAACTGTAACCAAATGTAGGTAATAGGCAAATAAAGATACAAATAAAGAAATACTGATTATCATAGTCTATAATAACTAATTGGTATTTTATTTACTGTACATGTTATAACAAATTTAATCACAATAAGAAATACTTATAATATTCTTTGATAAGTTGATATTTTATATCTGTACGAGATAAGTATAGCAATTTAAACCATTTACATTAAATACCAACACTTCGATAAACCTATTTATAATGTAATTCCAGAATAGAATTCTAAATATTCAAAACAAAGTAATTATTAAACCAAATTACTAAAAATAAGTATTAACTAACATCATTAACATCTTAACACTATAATTTTAAAAATCATCAAAATCAATCATCAAATAAGACATAAAACATATAGGTACATAATAATTTAGCCACTACTTATAAAATAGGTTTACTTATCTTTAATATATTGAACGATCAATCCACAGCTTCGCCAAGACTGCCGCCTAAAATGGCGGACCAACAATTTATAGGAAATAATTGGCGGTTAAAACCACACCGGAAGTTACTAAACTTACAGGTAAGAATTTACTAAAATTGTCATACAAAATATGTTTCCAATGCTTGATAATTTAGATTAATTTATTGATTAAGAGAAATTAAATAGCTTGATAATTTAGATCAATTATTTAACTATTATTAAATTTTAAACAGTAGATTGTAAAACAGGAAATAATAAAATGATATTGTGACATAACAGTCAAAGTATAAAAATGATAAATTTAGCTTTTGAATGAAATTTATTTTAAAGGTATATTACTATAAAAATACCAATATTCTAACACATGCGTAACGTATGCGTAACGTATGCGTGCACTCACACATTTGCTTGCAGGTTGTGGGTATTATTTAGCGGAAAAACTGCTATAAACATAATATTAATTAATTTAATGCTATGGATTTCCGCAAAGTAACGCCTGATTCTATTAACTATTTAAAATCGGTGAGCATGACCGTACAGGCAAGACTCTATATTAAACTAACAAAGTTACATCGAGTCGCCGCCCAAAATGTTTGGTTCAATCAACAATGCAAACATCTAAATGTTGTTCCTAACTATATTAATATTAAAACCAACACGCACAGTCGAGCCGCCAATAGGGCTATTAAAAAAGCCGAAGCCATTTGGCTTAATGAAGAGATACGTCACTGGTTTACCGTTAGAGATAATTTAAAACTACATCTCAAAGTTCTTTATACCGAGCTCTCATATAAATTACATAACATTGAATTCGATTGGTTAGACGAAAAAGCACGTGATTTCGCATCAATCGAAGTGCATGCTAAATATATTAATCAACAAAAAAAGCTTCAGACTTTAGTAAATAAAAATAGATTTGTACAATCCTATACAGAGACACAGGTCTGAAGCTTTTTCTTTTCATCCTCGCGTCAAAAACTTAACCAATGTCCAATTTGCCAAGGATGACATGTCACTTTTGGAAAAGGGTCTTAAATATAATATTACTCCTAATATTAATCAGAATGCTTTGGAAATGCTTGCGGTTGAATCAGAGATAGCAACTGTAGTTAATAAAAAGGATAACATGGTTAAGGGTTTACTAGCCAATGAAATCAAGGGTACTCCTTCCGGTTATTCATTTAACCATGAAAGAGTAGCTTTGAGGTCATTAAAACAAACAATAGATAATAATGGCTTGGTTATATCTAAAGCAGATAAGGGTAACACAATAGTGGTGATGGAGCGTGACGATTACTTGGAAAAAGTAAATAACGTGATTCGGTGTGATCAATTTCTAAGGGTTCCTTCTGACCCAACTAACAAGTTTATGGCTAAGATTAAATTAGCCATAAACAATAATAAATATTTATTTGGTACCGAATCAGCGAAGAGAAAACTTATTCCAATGAATCCTCACGCACCATCACTGTACGGTTTGCCAAAGATTCACAAAACTGATATCCCAATGCGTCCAGTTGTCTCATATATAGGTGCACCGGCATACGAGTTGGCAAAGTCATTAAATTACATTATTAAACAAAGGATTTCATTTCGGCCACCTTATGCAATCAAAAATAGCTTGCAATTAGTAAATCAAATAAAAAATGTGACTTTGCCACCTCGTTGCAAATTAGTTTCGCTTGATGTAGATAGTTTATTTACTAATGTTCCGTGTGAGGAAACGTTGGGTATTCTGGGGAATGAATTGGAAAAACGTTTGCCTCCTGGTGAAGGTCTGGAATTGCTTACTCTTACTAAAATCTGCATGGAACAAAACTACTTTCGATTTAACAATCAATTCTTTGTTCAACAAGACGGTCTAGCAATGGGCTCACCACTGAGTCCCTTGCTGGCCGAAATATTTATGAATGATTTTGAACAAAGAAATATTGTTAATGACAAAAGTATTTTATATTACTATAGATATGTAGATGATTGCATCCTTTGTTGGACCGGTACAGAGAGACAACTGGACGTCTTTGTTAAAAATCTTAATAAAAAACATATTAAAATTAAATTTAAATTAGAATGTGAAGACAATAAAACACTTAATTTCCTTGATTTATCTATTACTAGAGATAACGATAAACACAGTTTTGGAATCTTTCGCAAACCGACATATACTAATACTACTATTCATGCATCCTCATGTCATCCTTGGCAACATAAACTCGCGGCTTTTCATAGTTACGTTCACAGATTAATGTCCATTCCTCTTAGTAAAGAAAATTATCAGAAAGAGTTAAACATAATTTACCAAATTGCTAAGTCGAATGGGTATAATCCCAAAATTATTAATAATATTTTAAATAATAAAATTAAAAAGGAATTGGTTAAGTTTTTGTACGCAGGGACTCCCGATAAGGAAGTGGTTAGATACAAGTCCAGTTTGACCTACATGGGCGAGGTATCTGCACGTTTATCTAAAATAATGAGAAATAACGATATGCACGTCGCATTCAGGACAAATAATACTTTAAAAAATCAATTGTGTCATAATAAAGACCGGATTGATTTAAAGTACCAATCCGGTGTCTATAAAATCGATTGTCCTGAATGCGATAGTGTATACGTAGGTCAAACTGGACGTAACTTTGAGACTCGGTACAAAGAACACATCGCGGCTTATAGAAATGGTCATCGTGATAAATCACATTTTGCTAAACACCTTTTAGATAGTGGTCATAGTGTACCCGATGGCCATTCCTATAAGATATTACATAAATGTGACAAAGGCTTTCGACTGAGCGTGTTGGAACAATTAGAAATAATTAAAGAAAAGAACAACAATAGACATGCATTGTTGAATGACCAAACTTGCTTGACTACGTCACCGCTCATTAATATGTTTGGTGGGGGTACTAGTAGCCAGTAGTCTATATAAGGTGGCGGTTTGCTTGGCAGCATTACTAACGAACTTTGTTCGCAGGTCCACTTCCTGAGGATGCTCCGGGTTCGGGGCGAAACGCGCGTCGAGTTTTGCAACCTGCATGGTGGTGTGGGGCTTTGCACGATCTTGCCGACATTGTTGCTTGTGTGGTGGTGGTGTTTGCACGATCTTGCATCTGAGTGCACGCATAAGCAGTGTGGGAGGAGGGAGGTGCGTTACGCATGCTTATGCGTGCACTCACACATTTGCTTGCAGGTTGTGGGTATTATTTAGCGGAAAAACTGCTATAAACATAATATTAATTAATTTAATGCTATGGATTTCCGCAAAGTAACGCCTGATTCTATTAACTATTTAATCAGCCTGCATTATCCTAACCAAACTTTTGACGTTTTTTGTTGTTCCAATGCGGGAATCGAACCCACGACCTCCAAGTTGAGAGCCAATACTCTAACCACTAGACCACGGAGGCTGTTAAAGCGATAGGTGATACGGTAATACCAATACCTATATATAACAGGTTGACACTCGACACTACGATTTCACTACAATTTTCAACTCTATTGTAGTAGTAGTAGAGTTTTATTTTCAGCGCTATGAATTTTCTCCGGCGTTCCGGATTCCGCATCATATAGTCCCAGCTCACAGAATACAGAATGTCCAGAATGAGTGTTTGATCACATATTTTGTACGCAACGCACTGTGTCCAAAACCATGGTGAAACACAGCCCCGCCCGCTCTTTTACATCCAGAATGAGTGAGTGTTCGATCAGATTTGTACGCAGCGCACTGTGTCCAAAACCATGGCTAAACACCATACAAAACAATCGCGTTTTTATGTAACGATAATTATCGTTAGGTACCTTATTAAATAAATAATAAAAATTAATTGAAAAAAGTTGGGTAAAATATTCCGTTATTCTGTGGCAACATATTATGTGTGGATAGCCACTCCAATTTGAAGTAGTCGTGACGGCTTCGCTTTCAAGCGCGTTGACGGTTTCTGGATGATTTCTGTATTCTGTGTATATGTCACCGTAAAATAGTAAAAACCGTTAGATTGTAATATTACTAGAGATATAATATGTTGACAGATTGTCAAATAAAAATTTCTCCTTACAATTGTACGCGTTATTTTTCGTTATATTGTAATATTTATCGTGCCGATTAATATACGGCAAGTGCCCGCGCCGCCATATTTGTTTGGCTTTTCATATATATAACGAAAAATGATGCGTATAATTGTAAGGAGAAATTTTTATTTTACAATCTGTCAACATATTATAATATCTCTAGTAATATTACAATCTAACGGTTTTTACAATTTTACGGTGATATATACACGCTCACCTACTACGTAAACACCTTGATATAGGTATATCGTATTTTCCAGTTGAACATATCAGCGGGAATGTGCGGGTGATGTTCCGCCGCACGCCGTACACGCACTGGGCCCTGGCCTTCGAGGCACCACCGAAGCTTGAGCTCCGCGTCCGTGGCCGGTTCCAGGGGAGGCAGCTCAAGCCACGGCTGGCCGCCCTCGTCGCCGCCCATATACGGCGGGCGGTCGCACAAAGACACACACTTCCTAATTATAAAATAAGGTAAGGTGGAAAAGGTTGTTTATGTGTATACTTAGCTTTGGCTCTGCTACACATAATTGTGGATATTTACATTTTACATTGCAAACTAAACGATACACGACAGGCTGCATTTTTAAGATAGCTATTCAAAATTGAACTTTATTCATTACTGAAAATACACTTTTCATTGTAGTAATTAGTATCTCCAGTCTCAGAGGCGGAGTAAATGTTAAGAGCACCGTAGACAAACATGTCTTCGGCGACCCTATATAATAAATAACTTGAGGGGAGGGTAATCACCCAGGGCTTCGGCCCGCCCGGGCATACCACTTCGCTCGGTCGGAGTGCCTCTTTGTACCCTCGCGCCCCTAGGTACATTTCTAGTTTGCCTTTAGGATAATCCGCCACTGTCCAGTCTCTATAGTCTATACCGTTCAGTAGCGTAGGCTGGTTCTCCATCTAAGGGAAGCCCTAGCCTAGCCTGTAAATGTAAGATTAGTTGCCACCACGGATGTATAGGACCTACCAAGGATAAATAACCTAACCTATCCAAGAGCATGTCAAGCTATGTCTAAAGAGGGTTCCGTAACTATCAATGCGCAATAGGGTTTATTTTAATTACTTTAAAATTTACTGTCCGATTTCGCTCAAATTAATTTCATTAGGGATTTTAGCATGATCTATCACCATGGAAACTTACAAGTTTCTATCTCCTATAGTTTAGAAATGCCAGGGGGGAACAACTTATAAACCACTTTGGATGGTTGGAGGAAAATGGTTGACTTTGTAAAAAGGCATGTATGAAACCTAACCTTTGTTTAAAAATTCTGGGGTAAATAAATGATGAGGTGGAATTAAAAAATATTTTTCATCCCCACTTTTAACAAGCCACTCCTTAAATTTAAAAAAAATGATGCTTAAACCAATATCCTATACACAGTCTTTATCTATACCAAATTTCATAAATTAATATTACAGAAGCTAGAAGCGCGGACTGACAGACAGACGGACGGACAGAGCGAAACAGGAAACTATAAGGACTTCTTGAGTATTACGGAACCCTAAAAATACGGTCGTGTCCATAAATAAGTACCAGCACCATTAATGATCTATAAGATGTTGTAGGTTACGAAGTTTCAAACTTTCCTAGTTATTGTAAATTGTAACTCAATAGTTATTGTAACTTAATTAAACGCGAAGCCGGTGTGAATCGTGTTATCTGTACACGTCTCTTTTAAACTTTAAGGATGTCCAATTTTTAAAAACAATACTATATAAACAAGTACCTAGGTAGGTTAGGTTAGTTATAAACAGATATTAGAGGAATACCTAAATCGTAATGTAATTCTATGATATAGGTTAAACCTAAGAATTGCAGGCTGCCATAAATGGTAAAGGATAGTATTTTATGACTTATTATTATATTCATTTTATACCTAACCTTGCTTAACTAGGAAGTCCTTTTCATTTGTTGGAAAAACTGATTAGAAATTAAATTAATACTTGAGCATTAAATTTTGATATTAAGTGAATTTCAAAGCTACAAAAAAGTTGGAATATTTTTTACCAAATTAGTATAAAAATCTACACAATAAGTTTACTTTTTTTATCATTAAAGTTTACTTTTATCATATACAATTAATTAAAGTAAGTATGATATTAAACGAACATATTATCTTGGAGATATTGGCAGTTATATTCGTGCGATTCATATAATATTATTTCATATAACTCTAGGTACGCGTGACGTATAATAATATATAGGACGACTTTTGTATGGAATGTATTCACGAGACTTGCGAAATTACAAATCACTGCAAACCTTTGAAAATATTGATTTTTAGGGTTTAAGGGTCCTATTACTGAGACTTCGCTGTCTGTCTGTCTGTTTGTCCGTCCGTCCGTCCCTCTGTCTGTCACCAGGCTGTATCTCATGAACTGTTGTGATAGCTAGAGAGTCGAAATTTTCACAGAAGGTGTATTTATGTTACTGCTATAACAACAAATACTAAAAACAGAATAAAATTAATATTTAAGATGAGGCTCCGATAAAGTGCATTTATGTTATAAAGAAAGCAATCAACTGGCCTAAAATTGTACGGTACTGACACGCGTTTCTGATACAGTTACGGGATAATGTTCGGTAAAATGTTACAAGTGTGACGCACCTTATGAGGTCGAATGTCAGGTTGCACTGTGCACAACCCATGACTCATGAGCAGTGTATGACTGATGTAATATGAAACGTGTATTTATTTATGTAGTGAACTTTTTTCAAAAGCTTTCTCAAAAATGTAGCGCGCAAACAGAATGAGCGTTTTCACATTACACGATAACGATATTCGATATCGAGGCCGATAATGTGAGAGTAGGGTTGCCATCCGTCCGGGTTTCCCCGGATTTGTCCTAGTTTAAAGGGCGTCCGGGGAGCGTCCGGGCCGGATTTTATTTGCTATCCGGGTTTTGTAAGGAAGGCCTAAGTTTTTTTTTGATTTGCAGCAATAATAAATCTTCCTCTCTTTTTGACATTGCCGTAGTCGGGTAAAAACTGTTCTATGTCCGGGTTTCGTACTCCAAAATCCGGGGTTTTCATGCGTCTTGTCCGGGGAGTCATATATTGTAAGAGATGGCAACCCTATGTGAGAGGAACGTATATGTTTTATATTGAAACATATACAAATCTTAGTCATTACATGATATAAAGATGGATATATGTTATTGGATAATGGGAAAAAACTCTTATGCCGACGACATAACGCCTTCAGCTATATCGGCTATATAATATATCGTGTAATGTGAAACGCTCAATGGTGGTTGTCATTAACACAGGGAAGCCCTAGTGACAAATGTCGTGATGATTACGTCGCTGACGTCATCAACGCTTTCTACTTTACTTATTATGAGATAACGGTTATATTCTTGACCTAATGGGATATGGTTTGTTGATAATATTATTAGAGGGGTATAGAAGCAAATGTGACAATCTCCACTTTTATTGACTTTGAGAAAAACGTGAAAAACTTGTGTCTCTAAAGGCACAAATATCTTTTCAAGTATATTTATTTTTAATAGAGTAGTGCATAGAGTAGCGCTGGGCGGTAGAGCGATTTATCTATGAGAGTAGTCTCAGAAGAAGATTTAAAGCAAGTTTGGGTGAGATTCACGGGGCGGTTTAAGGATAAACGAGGTCACAAATTTAGAGATTGCTATGTTTTTTGTAGTCATGTTGGATTTTGTACACTTTAATTCAATGTCTAAATAGATATTGCCGATTTTGTTTAAAAAATGCATTAAGTATTAGAAATTAACAACAAATATATTTTATATACTTATTTTGCTTATTACTACAAGTTATTTCAAGTGTTTTAACTGTAAATCAACAGCACCTACAACACTTAGACGTAATTTTTCTGGGGTCTCTAAGTTTTTTCGAGCTTCATATGGAGGTACATACATACTTCACAACTGTTTAGTTCCTTAGTTTTATTTTATTTTGCCCTTTAAAACGCTTATCATAAGCTTCAAACGTTTTTATTTCTGAAAATTTTAATTTGTCAAAACAAAAGTAACAATATCCAATGGACATAGTTAAGTTGTTTTAGGGCTGATTTTTCAATCGTCAGATAACTTTTATCTGAGGAATAAATATGTAACTTTGACAGATTTTGTATGGAAAATATGTCAGTGTTACATATTTATTCCTCAGGTAAGAGTTATCTGACGATTGAAAAATCGGCCCTTAATCACTAGTTTTTATCCATAAAAGCGATGTTCAAGAAATGTATGAGGCCTGGGCCAGCCCTATGTACAGTATATGTAAATATAGCTACATAATATAGCAACCGTTTCCTATTCTTTATTTTGTTTAATTTCACTTCGTTTCCATGTACATTTAAATTAACTTCGTCAAGGAGAGCAACACAAAGTAATATAAAACATGGCGGATCAGATCAGAATTAACTAAAGAATGTCATTTTGTCAATGACATGACTTTTGACAAAGAAAGACGTATGACATTCAAGACGACAGCTCTTCGTAAAACTGTCTACTACGTCAAAAGTCAAGTCAAAACAACTGTCATGGCCGCATAAAAATAGTGTTCTCGCAATAAAAACTCTTCAAATTATCATTTTTGTACGCATGTACCCTTCATTAAATTATATTTTTTTTTTGTATTTTTATGACATTCCCATAATTTTTTCCTATTTACCTATGTAGTGTACATAGAACTGGCCCAAAATCAAACATCTCTTTTCAAGAGAATGCAGACGTATTTGAAAATGACAATTGGTCAGATCGCAAGCTTTGAAACCCAACAACTAGGATACTATCCTAAGGCTATCGGATTGTAACTAATAATGCTATCCTTAGGATAGCATTATTAGTTACAATCCGGTTAAATAAAGAGATTGTCACCTTTGCTTCTATACCCCTCTTTATATTAATATATAGGTATAATAAGAGTTCAAAAGTGAATAAAACTTGAGCGTTTGTTTTTTGAAGTGAAAGTTCTTTATACTTCGGAAGCTACTTATACTTCTTTCTTAACAACTTAACTTAATTACGACTCAAAAAAGGGTAGAAAAAGTAAAATTTGTAGACCTACCTATGTCAATACACAAATAGCGCTAGGTAGGTCTACAAATTTTAAATTTTCTACTCCTTTTTGAAGTGATGGTTGTTAGGCACGATGAGAATATTTTTAGATTTTAAATGATGAATGAAGTTTCACTTCTGCCACGTAAAATCTGTACCTACACGTCATTTTGTTTCTTTGTTTTGTCAATAAAAAACCCTAAAAATGTTTAAAGCTATCTCAGAAATTCAAATGTCACTCAATAACTTCATGATTTGCTTGTGTATTACAGCTTCGGAATTAAAATTAGTAGATCTCTACTAATTGGTCACGAGCTATTGTGTCATTGAACATTCAAAAATGTCGTGCCTCCGTGGTCCAGTGGTTTAGAACTTGGCTCTCGACTCGGAGGTCGTGGGTTCGATTCCCGCGTTGGAACAAAAAAATGTTGTTTCCAGGTTTGGTTAGGATAATTCAGGCTGATCACCTGATCCGTGTGGTGCCGGAGTAAGAATTGCACCTCCCCATATACCATCTCTTCCCGTGGGTGTCGTAAGAGGCGACTAAGGGAAATACATACCGGAAATGGGCAGCAGCGTTTCCGCGAACTTTATCATTTTACATAATACTGCGCTCGCCAACACGTTTGCCAAGCGCGGTGAGTATGGCATTTTTTCCCCCTATATGAGGACCAGATATGAGACCAGGCCCCTAGTCCCCGGCAGCCCCGCTAGTCTTGGCTACGGTAGCGGCCATGGAAACAGCGGGGCAGGGGGTGCTAAGAATCTCCGGCAGAGATCCGGCTACCACTCCCGACGACGACCTCTGGCCCTGGTAACATACAACGCACGCACATTGAGGAAAGACGAGAAGATAATAGAGCTGGAAGAAGAATTGAGCAAGTTACGCTGGGATATAGTTGGTTTATCGGAAGTCCGAAGAAAGGGAGAAGACACGATGACTCTGGCATCCGGTAACTTGTTCTTCTACCGGGAAGGCGACCAACAGTCCCAAGGTGGAATCGGGTTTTTCGTCCACAAGTCTCTTGTTAACAACATCCTGGCCATCGAAAGTGTGTCGAGTAGGGTTGCGTACCTTATACTCAGAATATCTCAAAGATATTCGTTGAAGGTCATACAAGTTTACGCACCTACCTCGTCTCACCCAGATGAAGAAGTAGAGGTTATGTATGAGGACATATCTAAAGCCATACATAACTCGAAAACTCACTTCAATGTTGTTATGGGAGACTTCAACGCAAAGTTGGGAAAGCGAGGTGAAAACGAGCTGAAAGTGGGAAAGTTTGGTTTTGGTCAGAGGAATCCCAGGGGCCAAAGGTTGGCCGATTTTCTGGAAAAGGAAGAACTATTTATGATGAATTCCTTCTTCCAGAAGCCACCTCACAGGAAATGGACCTGGATGAGCCCTGACGGAGAGACAAAAAATGAGATAGACTTTATCATGAGCACCCAGAGACAGATATTTAAGGATGTCTCCGTGATACACCAAGTGAAAACCGGCAGCGATCACCGAATGGTGCGAGGCACATTAAACCTAAATATCAAACTCGAAAGAGCTCGCTTGGTAAAGTCTACGCTCCGACCGTCTCAAACCGGAATTAGAAACCCCGAAAGCTTTCAACTCGAGCTACAAAACCGCTTTGCTAGCCTGGAAAACAACGCGTCAGTGGACGAAATCAATGACAGGTTCACAGAGACTATCCATGCGGTTGGGTCAAAGTACTGTGAAACCCGCCGTAGAGGTAAGCCACAGAAAATCTCCGACCACACGTTTACACTAATGGCTAGGCGACGCACCCTTACTCTTCAAACCTCTGACGATGCTAAGTCTTATAGGCAGCTTAACAGACAGATATCAAAGTCTTTGCGGCACGATATTCGTCTCTTTAATACTAGAAGTATTGAGGACATGATACAGCGAAACAAGGGCTCAAAAGTGTTTGCAAGAGACACGTCTGTTGGGCAGAGCCGGTTGACGAAGCTGAAGACAGAGGATGGGAAAGTTGTGTCGGCCGGGCCCGAGGTGCTCGCAGAGGTCGAGAGTTTCTATGAGCAACTTTACACCTCAGTTGCCAAGTCTGTCGTTAATCTGGCTGAAGATCCTAGAGCTAGACTAACCCGACATCACACGGAAGATATCCCGGACATCAGCCTGTACGAGATTAGTATGGCTCTTAAACAGCTTAAAAACAACAGGGCGCCGGGCGAGGATGGGATCACCTCGGAGCTGCTGAGGTCTGGTGGAACACCAACACTCAAAATGCTCCAGAGACTTTTTAATTCCGCCTTGTTCGAGGGCAAAACGCCAGAGGCATGGAGCAGGGGCGTGGCAGTCTTGTTCTTCAAAAAAGGAGATAAGACTTTGCTGAAGAATTACAGACCCATTACGCTGCTGAGCCATGTCTATAAGCTGTTTTCAAGAGTCATAACGAATCGTCTCGAACGGAAGCTTGATGACTTCCAGCCTCCCGAACAAGCCGGTTTCCGAAGAGGCTTTAGTACCATAGACCACATACATACGCTACGGCAGGTTATACAGAAAACCGAGGAGTATAATCTTCCACTATGCTTGGCGTTTGTGGACTATGAGAAAGCCTTTGATTCGATTGAGACCTGGGCGGTGTTACAGTCTCTTCAGAGATGCCGGATCGACTACCGGTACATCGAAGTGTTGAAGTGTTTATATAGTAAAGCCACCATGTCCGTGCGAGTACAGGAGCATAGCACAAAGGCGATTCCATTGCAGCGCGGCGTCAGACAGGGAGACGTCATCTCTCCGAAACTGTTTTCCGCTGCATTGGAGGATGCGTTCAAACTCCTGGACTGGCAAGGACTTGGGATCAATATAAATGGTGACTACATCACTCACCTTCGATTTGCCGATGACATCGTGGTTATGGCAGAAACTCTGGAAGACCTTAACACTATGCTAGAAGACCTCCGTAGAGTTTCACAACAGGTGGGACTTAGTATGAACATGGATAAGACGAAAATTATGTTTAATGCCCATGTTGTACCCACCCAAGTGACCGTTGGAAATTCTACGCTCGAAGTTGTTGACGACTATATATACCTAGGGCACAAAGTCCAGTTAGGTAGGTCCAACTTCGAAAAAGAGGTCAACCGTCGAATCCAGCTCGGCTGGGCAGCGTTCGGGAAACTCAGAAACATCTTCTCGTCAAAAATTCCTCAGTGTCTGAAGACAAAAGTTTTCGAGCAGTGTGTGTTACCGGTGATGACATATGGAGCCGAAACGTGGTCATTCACAACGGGACTTATTCAAAAGCTTCGTGTCGCTCAAAGAGCTATGGAGAGGGCTATGCTTGGAGTCTCTCTACGTGATAGAATCAGAAATGAGGAAATCCGTAGCAGAACTAAAGTTACCGACATAGCCCAGCGCATTAGCAAGTTAAAGTGGCAATGGGCTGGACATATAGCCCGTAGAACCGATGCCCGCTGGGGCCGAAAGGTTCTTGAGTGGAGACCACGAACTGGACGCCGAAGCGTAGGACGGCCTTCCACCAGGTGGACAGATGACCTGAGAAAAGTCGCAGGAAGTCGGTGGATACAGGCCGCGAGCGACCGGTCGCACTGGAAATCTATGGGGGAGGCCTATGTCCTGCAGTGGACGTCACCAGGCTGAAACGGACCTGATCACTCGTCAGTCGTGTCAAGAGTAAAGGAAGAAAGAGTATTACTTGTGCAGTGCGCACACACTTGGGTACTATAAAAAACTCCTGCATAGCATAACACCGGAATCGGTGTTGGGAGCTATTATTTAAAATGTCGTTGCTTACAAATCGCTTCCCATCGGGCGATCCGTCTGCTCGTCTTCCACATACTATACAGCCTAAATAACAATGTGAACCTTTTATTGTGTTGCAGATACAAACCTTTCTTCCCTAAGTCAGAGCCGGGCAGCGCGGACGGGGAGGATGGTCCCACTCCGCACGGGAAGCTCACGGTGCGCCTCGTGGAGGTGACGCGGCTGCAGTGGGCGGGGGGAAACGGCATCGTCCGCGCCGCGCTGGCTGTTGATTCTCATGCTTGGGTCAGTTCAATACTTTGATAACTATTAATTATCAAAAAGTTCAAACTTTGATAACCCTTAACTAAGATTTTGGGTCAATTCAATACTTTGATAGTTATGGCAGCACTAGTCGGTTTTTTTCTCCATACAAACGCTGTTGGTGATTTACTCTAAAGTCAAACATTGTAGACCCAAATTTTAGCCTAATATCAATTTTTATTACACTTATCTGGGTCGGTGTGTGCTTATATTTTTAAAATTCAAATTAGAAGGTCGGAAGTCCAAACATCAGATTTATAGCGCAACTTTGACCGTAAATAAAAAACAAACTACTATTTTCTAGGTATCACTGCGGCGGGGCATACTAGTACTGGACGTGGTGCTGCCTGCTGTGACCGGCCCGCTCGGGCTGGTCTGCTGCCAGGGCGTGGGCGCCGTGCTGGTGGACACGGTGGTGCCCATGTCCCCCGCGTACCGAGCTGATCTACGGCGAGACGACGTGGTGCTGGCTATAGATAACAAGCCTGTGAATAATGTGGCACAGGTAAAACTTCATCTATCCTACTACTAGTATAAATATGAACGTTTGTTACACGCAAAAACTATGAAACAAATTTCAATGAAATTTGGTATGGTAGTAGTTAGGCTCTGAATTAAAACATAGGCTGCTTTTTATCCCGAAATGGTACAGTGTTCCCAAAGGATACAATAATTACGCGGGAGGAGCCGCGGGCAACTGCTGGTATGGCATAATATTATCTATGGTAGTTTCACCAGGAGTTCCCAGCCTCAGGGCACGACATACAGAGCGTATTGTAGACGATAGGAGCGTAGGCATGGGCAACATAGAAGCGGCCCCATAAAGTACTATTATTAACTAGATATGTAGGAATGATCAATGAAAAACAAAGCTTTGGAAATCCTTCTTAACTTAATTCTTCTGCTATCCAGGTAGGCAAGTTATTACGTATGGTAGAGCGACGGGCAGTGACAGTGCGCGTGCGCAGAGGAGGCAGCGGCAACTCAACACGGAGAGAAGATGAGCCCAAGAAGCTGAGGACCAACTTCTCCTTCAGAAGAGTGTCCGAAGTCATGGAGGGGGTACGACTGCAGGGCATGGGGAAAAATATTTCAAAGAGTAGTTTAACGGTAAGATATTTTTTTATCTTACTAATATTATACATGTGAAAGTTTGTTATAAATGGACGGACGGATGGATGGATGTATGGATGTTTGTTACTCTTTCACAATAATAGAAAACGCTTATTCGATTTTTTTATATTTACAAAAATTAGTAAGTACCTAATTTATTTATTATTTCAATATTATTAATCAAAATACATTATTCATTACAGGATTCTGATTCCTCAACAAAAGTGAATGATCAACAAAGTGAATCAGAAACGCCAGTGAAACAAAAAGCAGAACCTCTTAGACAGGTGCCGAAGACCAATGAACAGACGGGACCAGCTAACTTTGGTCTCCGCAAACGAAGGTGTTCTGTAGAAAACAAGTCCTCGGATAGTTCGGCCGGTAGCACGCCTCCCGCTTCCGGCGCCAGCACTCCTCTAAGACAAGCTACGGTCATCAACAAAACAGTGAAGCACCCAGATATACCAGTAATAAGAACAGACTCTGATTATAAAATACAGGAGAAACCTGAAATCACTTTAGAAGAAGAGGAAGCACAATTCGAAGCTGGGGGTCCAAGACAAACTGAGCATTTAGAAATTTGCCAAATGTTTTGGACGAAGAGTGTACAAATTAAACCAATTATACCTTTCGACGAGGAAACAGAGTTCAAATTAAATGAGAATCACAAGTACCTGAATGTGAACGTGTGGGCGACCGTGCCGGGGGAGAAGGAAGAGGTTCTACTGGGATATTTGAATATACCCCTAGCAGCACTTCTCTCGGAATGCCAAGACTCCACCGTTCCACACCATATGAAGAGATATCAATTTTTACCTCCAGATGTAGACATTAAGTTTAGGTAAGGACAATTTCGATGTTCCGTGTGAAAGATTATGCGTAAAGAAACGCAAAGTTAAAATATTGATACACTAGACGCTGCCCGCGACTTCGTGCGCACTAAAAGAAATCTCGCGGGAACCGTACATTTGTCGCAATAGAAAGTAGCCTGTCTCTATATCTGTGCCAAATTTCATCAAAATCGGTCCAGTAGTTCCGAGGCCTGTTCGATGCAAACAAACAAACCTTTCCTCTTTATTATATTATTACTAGACTAGACTAGATGTTGCACGTGAATTCGTGCGCGAAAATGGAAATCTCGTGGTAACCGTACATTTTGCTGCGATAAAAAGTAGTGTCCTTCCCCATTATCTAATATATTATATCTGTACCAAATTTCATCGAAATAGATCTAGTAGTTTCGGAGCCTATTGAATGCAAACAAACTTTTCCTCTTTATTATACTAAGTATATAGAAGTATAGACTACTACAGATTAAGTTTATTTAAGAAAGACCTCTTACACTCTTACACAGAAGAAGTCTTACACATAATACTTGGGAAACCTAATTTAGACTTCAAGCCTCAAGGGCCTGTTTTACAATCAATGTTTTGTCTCTGTCGCTCGATATTTACGTGGTAGAGCCATGCTTCGGCACGAATGGGCCGGCTCGACCGGAAAAATACCACGGGCTCACATAAAACCGGCGTGAAACAGCGTTTGCGCTGTGTTTCGCCGAGTGAGTGAGTTTAGCGGAGGCCCAATCCTAATATATATCTGTATTATCTATGGCCCAATCCCTTACCCTATTCCCTTCCCTACCCTCCCCTATTAGCCTTATTATTATTTAGCCCTATTACCCTATTCCCTCTTAAAAGGCCGGCAACGCTTCTCTCTCTCTCTCTCTCTCTCTCTCTCTCTCTTCTGATGCTGCGAGTGTCCATGGACGACGGAAGTTGCTTTCCATCAGGTGACCCGTTTGCTCGTTTGCCCCCATATTTCATAAAAAAAAATATCTGACACTTAGAAGATTGAAGAAACAAGCCCTATATTATAACTTTACTACGTTAGGTATTTAAATAGCAATTTTCTCATTTTCAATATTGTCTTCATTACATAAGTAATGAAAATGAAAAAATTCCACTAAAAGTCACGTTTCCTTCCAGTAAAAGCCACAAGCTCTCCACACACGCGGGGTTCGAGCCGTGCCTGTGTTTTGGGGACGCGCTGGTGTGGTGGGAGTGGGAGGACGCGGGCAGCGCACGTGTAGCCCCACGACCGGCCCGAGGCGCGACGCCGACGCGGAGTCAGCCCGCGAGGACCGTGCACGACTTCGTCAGAACACACTTCCACAGATCCACGCAGTGTGACTTCTGTAATAAGAAGGTATAATATGTTTCTAATAAAAATAGGGGGTTGTTGTGTCACACACACGTCGAGGTTTTGTACATGAATACGCAACAAAATTACATTTTAATTTATGAGGACCTACATTGCGTGCGATATGTCATATGCCACAGTCCTCGCTTAAGGGGCAAATAGCCCCTAAATCGCGTAGTTTGAGTCCTAACTACTCCGAAAAATGGGAATAAAAAAATTCAAAAAAATATACATTTCACACTTCAATCCTTCATCTTTAATATCATCGTTAATTTTTTAATACGACGAAGATTAATATTAAATAAATTAAAATTAAGTAGCCCTGTTTTCAGATTTCTTTTTCTATCTACTTACTACCTACTACGGCTATAAAGATGGTTCTTTTACGAAAATGTGAAGAATATATTTATCTAACATTTCATCGTTGGGTTTTTCGAAATACCGTTTTGTTTTCAAAATATACGTAAATAACTATTATTTTGTGAAAATATTTGTAAGCGGTGCGTGCGCGGGCGCGCGGGACAGTGAGCCGCTGACTTTCGTACGAGGAGGTTGTGTCACTCTCCGCGGTGCGGCTATTTCGCAATCGTTTATTTTACTCTTGAAATAATAGGGAACAACATGCCGTAAAAAATAAATTATGAAAACCTTAGCGAGCACTCTGCCTGCGATAGAATGAAAATGTTCGATCGTTGAATGTACTTTTTTGTTCCTTCAACTTCTTACTTGAAATTTTAATAATATATTAATATAATATTATAAGTGTACATTATAGTATAATATTTTATTGTATATGTACTTGTAAATTTCACAGAAAGTGTATAGTTCTATTTCTATGACGACCTCTGTGGCTCAGTTGGTTGAGCGTGTCGTTGCTCAAGCCGGGGGTCGCGGGTTCAAATCCCGCCGACGGAACACAAAGTTTTCTGTGTTCCTGGGTCATGGATGTGTATTAAATATGTGTATAATATAATAAAAATCTTAATTATGTGTACCAATAGTATAAAAGTATTAAATATACTTCCGTTATCTGGTACCCGTAACACAAGTTCTTCGAGAACTTACCACGGGATCAGATTGACGTGGTGTGACGCGTCCATAGATATATTATATTATTTCTTTTTTAATTGTCTATTTAGTATATCAACGCTTTGAGCTATATAGTAATTGAGGTAAAAATGCCTAAGCGACATTTATTTATTTATTTATTTAACACACATACAACTACCATTACAGACAAAATCCAATTCGATAGCGTAGGAAAGCAAATTCATATTTTATAATATAATACATATTATGATATTTCCAGTTTAAATAATAATAATTGATAAAAAATAATAATTAAAGAAATAATAATTAAAAAAGACACATATGACGCATAAATTTAGTAAACTTTATAGAAGAGTGATTTAAAGTTAAAATTTTTAGAAAAAAAAATCATTAAAAATCACAAAATAGTCAGATTTAGATGGTTTTAACATACATCTATATATCAATAAAATACAACGTGTATCTTATTTTTATAGCAATTTTTGATATTAAAACGAATCATATAGCTTTCGAATTACAGGCAGTTTATGTCGCTTAGGTAAAAAAGTCCTAATTCGAAAAATAGGTAAAATTATCTAAGCTATCAACGAAAGTTATGTAATAGCAAGTAAAATTGCCTAAATTTTATTTTAAAGGTTTTCAGCAACTTGTAAAAATAGATAAGCTATAGATACATTTTCTGTAGTAACAGGTAGAAATAACTAATTCCAAACACTTTAAAAAAATTATAGGAGTATCATCTAAATGGCCTAAGAGTTTATAAAATAAAACAAGATAAGTTACATAAATGTTGCTTCCATTAAAAATTTTCTACGGCTAAAGTTATCTTAGTAAATTTATTATTCAATGACATTGTAAATTTTTGCTCCTAACTGACAATATTTTCCTTCTTCTTGTTTATAAAAATTAATTGCAGTTACTAAAACGAGCTAATTTTGATCTTGAAATAATAAAAAGTATAGAAATATAAAAACTCAAGGCCTAGGATTGCAGCCCATTGCTTTATACTTAAGCTGCGGCCCCATTCCTTGAGTTCTCTCTTGGTAGCGCTGGGACATATTCCAAATACACCGTGACACAATTGGCCCAAAGCCTACCCAGCTCATCCGCGGTTTTGTTGCCGGAGATGTTGCCGTTGCCTAGAACCCATACCAGACTGATGCTGTTGTCTCGTCCTAGCATGTTTAGCGTTTGAACACAAGCCATAACTTATTTAGATGAAAGAAGAAGGGGCAAATAGTCCCCATCCTTGTAGCACTATAAGACATAATATATCAAATGAAAGGGCTTAAAAAGTGTAATTTTATTGTATGACGAAAATCCTCTAAACAATGGGAGAAAAAAGTTAATGAGGGTTAAAGGTTAATAAAGTTAAAAAAATCATTCTGTATTATTGCACCGTTTCATAGTGTTGCTACTATGGAACAATTTTTGGAAAGTAATGGTATACACTAAACTTTAGAAAAGTGTTATATTTTGATAAACTGCCTCATACTTTGATGAAATGTATGGAATGATAATAAAATACTAAAAATAAGCTTTCCTCAATTTTTTCGCACATAATTACTTCTGGAAATTGTTTCTTACTTGCATCGCTATCGAATGGCGCAATAATACAAAATGTATTTTTTTCCTAATTTGCGGGTTTGAATCCTGGGCTGGAAAAGTGGTTTATGTAAAATCAAATAATTCAGATAAAACATTAAAATACATATAATTAAATAGCAAAAATATTTTTCAAACGATTAGGTACAGAAAAAAAAGATATAGTACATGGTAAATTATACTTCTGGGCGTTGTAAAAGAAGTCAAAAAAAATTAGCAATAGCAATTTAGCCCTATGGAATATCGAGTCCGACTTGATGAAAACTTAAACTCTTGAAACATGAAAATTTTTAATAACTCAATTTTCCTAGACAGGATTGTAACCCATAAATTATGAAAAAAATACATCCTTTCAATAGTATCGCAAGTAAGAAACAATTTCCATAATGTAATTATGTGCGACAAAATTGAGGAAAGAGCTTATTTTTATCATTTTATTATCATTCCATACATTTATCAAAATTTATCAAAATATTATAAACAGAGGCAATTTATCAAAATATAACACTTTTCTGAAGCTTGCTGTATACCATTACTTCCCAAAAATTGTTCCTTATTAGCAACACTATGAAATGGTGTAATAATACAGAATGATTTTTTAACTTTTTTTCACCTTTGGGTTAAAACTTTTTTCTCCCATGGTTTAGAGATTTTCGTCATACAAAAAAATTACACGCTTTTTAAGTCCTTTCATTTGATATGTCTTGTAGTGCTACAGTAGTGGGGACGGGATCCATACAAAAATGCCCCTTCTTCTTTCTGCTGCTGTCAGTGCCTTCAGCGCAGTGTGATTGTTTTGATAGACTGCGCTGAAAGCATTGACAGTAGCAGAAATATCATCTAAATTATCCTAATCTTCTCTATAAGATTAGGATGTTTTATGGACAAGGACAATCTGTAGGCTCTGTATCAGATATCTTCATCTAAACTGATTCAATTTAAGTCTCTATAACTCCTGAACTTATGAAGTTTTTTGGACCGTTATAGTTTTCGTTCAAAGTTTATTACATGGATTACCATCATGAATTTTCCACATTTTTAGAGCCAGCCGTTTGGCTTTTAGAGGGGGGACGCCGTATTTTAACAAGAAATGCGCTTAAAAGTGGAATATCGCGCAAACGGAATGTACGTACATCAAAATATAATCTCAGAAACCTCTTAATGTTCTTAAAATATCTATGTACCTAATTATATCTCCCCCTTTCGTGTAGGTGTACCCAAAAATTATCTTCATTTATTTTAGCATTGTGTTGACGTGATAAATAAACTTACCTATTCAAAGTTTTATATTTCAAGCACCACCGTTTGGATGGACAGACGGACGGACGGTCGGTCGAACGGAAGGACATGACAAAACTATAAGGATTCCGAGACATGAACTACGGAACCTTAAAAAAGGAATAATAATGAAACCACGCCGATTTCAGTGACTGTTGCCAGTTTAATTGAAAATAGACCAGCTTTAGGAGCTATTTTATTATGTCCAAGTATGTGCGCAAAGTTTACTCCCATAACCTAGTATATTGATATTTACTACTACCGACAGGACTAACTAGCGAAACATTAGGCGCATAAATATAGAAATATATTTAGCAATGTTTGCGTTCATTTATGTTCCCACACACTATTAATTTAATACTTTTAGTTACATTTTGTCAGTTTTATAAACACTCAGATCATTTAGCTATTTATTCCTGTCTATAAATTCATATGTATTGGAATTTATTGATACTCATGCGACATTTTTGATTTCGTATTGTATCTTAGCGACGTAAGATAATATTTTGGGTACAGGAAAAAATTACATTTTTTTTCGTCATTCTTGAACATTTCAAAGAAAAAAAAGGTATCCCCTTTTTTCGCATAATTTTAATTGTCATAATTTCATTTGGCATACCTCTCTTGGTATAATTTTGTTACGCATACTATAACTTTGGCATACTTAATGGTTTCTTGGCATACTACATCATTAGGCATAAATATAATTTAGACTAATATTTTTTGTCCTAATTTAATGAGGCATAACTCGTAAGGCATAATTTTTCTTGTCATAATAATACTTTGGTATAATTGCTTTTTGGCATAAACTCGTTAGGCATATTTTTTGTCATAATAAATTCAAGTAATTCTGTCACAAGGTACAAATATGCATAAAATGGAAGGACATAATAAAACACGGATAAGATAATTAAACGCATATTTATATTTATGCTTTTTAATATTAAGCATAAAACATAATTATTCTTAATTAATATAATGCGTAAAAAATGTATGCCTTTTATTAAGTATGCCTAACAATTATTATGCTATTAGTAATTATGCGAAAAAAAATTAAGCTAAGAAAATTATGCCAAATGAATACTATGCGAAACTACTATTAGGTCAAATGAAATTATGCCAAGTAAAATTATGACATATGATTTTATGCGAAAAAATAGGGAACCACAAAAAAATATCTAACCGACATACTTAAAAACAAAAGTTTGAAATAAAAATATCTACATAGCACGAATAGTTATTGTGTCAAATATGTAAAACTATCTTTACGCCAATATTGTTTTATTTCACTGTGGGTAAAATTCTACAAGTTGCACTTTCGTAAAATAATGGTAGCAAATTAAATGCACTGTACGGACAATTCACAAATAATTTGTATGAAGAAAATGTACAAAGTGTCCACGAAAAGAATTTTTTAAACAAGTAAAAATATTTTTGTGCAAACAAAAAAAGTAAAAACATAAAAATAGACTAAGTTGATTTTTAAAATTCTTCAAAATATCCAAGTGATTTTTTTTTATAAATCGCTTTTTGTTGTCGCTTAGTGAACATAACATTCATGATTTTGTATAAATTTCACTATATCTAAGCGACAAAAAAATCGTCGTAGGAAGACGACGATTAGACCAATCGACGCAAAAAAAATACAAACTCATTGATATTTAAACTCATTTTCGGTATTTTTGTCGCTTAGGCATTTTTACTTTTCAAGCGTCGATATGAAACTTCTTTTTTAGGAAAGCGAAAAAACACCTAGCGGATATTTTAGTGATTCTGTCAATAGCACTAAGTATTGCATTTTGGTGGGCGTAGAGGTGGAAAATGAAATCAAATATGATGGGTTGGAAGCCGCATTGCCTACCAAATAATTTCCAGATTTCGGGAATAACCTCGACCGGCTTCTACAGAAGAAGGAGAAGCGGCTAATACATTCTACGTTTTTTCTTTGCTCCCAGACCAGAAATAAATTAATATTTTCAAGTTGCATTTAAATCAATCCTAAAGTCGTATAAAAGGGCCGTTCCTCAGTTTATAATTTGTTATTTGAGTTGCGCGCGGCCGCGCGCGGAGATCGCTAGCGCAGCGGGGTGTATGCGGGTGGCGCGGCGGGAAGTGTTAGGCCACGCCCGAATCTGTGACGTCATCTACGTATATTTTCGCCTTTATTAGGGGCATCACAGACGAGGAAGATGCTATAATATTTTATGTTAAGATAAAATATCGCTTGCTATACAGTTTGTATGAACTATCACAGACGGCTATGATACTATATATTTTCATATTACGTACTGTAATATGAAATGTATCCAGGCATCTTTAAGATAAAATATTATAGTATCTTCGCCGTCTGTGGCGCCCTATAATTGTTCATTGATTCTTCAGCTGTAGTGTTATAGAATGTTAGATGGAGGGACACATATGGACTGCAATATGAAACTGTAACCTCTGATTTTGTTAATAGCGTGAGAAAGCCATGCTTCCACGACCGGATAAAAACCACGGCCTCACAGAAAACCGGCGTGAAATTACGCTTACCTTATGTTTTGCCGACGGCTGAGTAAATTAGGTTACCGGGGGCCCAAGGGGGGTTGGGGATTTTAAAGCGTTAAACGCTTGTTGCGTACTTGCTTTCCTGGTCAGCGGAGGAACGCAAGTACGCAACAAGCGTAACTCCTCTGATGTTGCGATAGTCCATGGGCAACGGTAATCGCTTATCATCAGGCGGTCCATCTGCTCGTTTTCTGGTCCATATGGCTGGGACTATATGATCCGGAATCCGGCCGGCCCGAGCAATTCAGAGCGCTGAATATAGAACTCTGTACTAATACAATAGGGTTGAAAATCGAACACACAAGTGTCGGGTCATATGACAATGTCACATATGACAGCTCGATGCTCGACACTTCGATTTTCAACTCTATTGTAATAACGCAGTTTTATTTTCAGCGCTCTGAATTTTCTCCGGCTTTCCGAATTCCGGGTCATATAATCCCAGCCTTATTATTTTGTTAATACCTGAAAATTAGTGTCCGACCGAAAGTTTCGGCGGCAGTTTCGGTTTCGGCCAAAAGTGGCCGAAACTTTTGCTGAAACCGAAACTGATTTGCGGCAACGCTTTGACAACGCAACTGAATTTGGAAACATAATTAAAATATAATTAATATTTTTTTAATATTACATTAAATAAATTATTACAACATTATTATTTTTAAACAAAAAATTAAACCGCCTTCCAAAGTAAAAATACACAAAAAATTATGAAATAAAACTTTTCTAAATAATTCCCATTTTAAATTAGGCAATTTCTTTAGTCAATCTTCTTAATTATGAAGTCGCTACCAGCCCAAACGATATCCTACACTATTTTATAGAACTCACGTTATTTGCTGGTACCGACTTCAAAATTAAGAAGATTGACTAGAGAATTGCCTAATTTAAAAGGGCAATTATTTAGAAAAGTTTTATTTCATAATTTTTTGTGTATTTTTACTTTGGAAGGCGGTTTAATTTTTTGTTTAAAAATAATAATTTTACCCTTTTTAGTGATATATTTTGTTTAGTTATTATTAATACGTCAAAAGATCGAATGTATAATTGAATACGCGCTCCATTAGGTGTTGTTATTAAGATGATGATGATGATTTCTGTAAGTTAGAAAGTGGCATATGCTTGCAGTTCTTTAAACAATGCCGAAATTTATAAACGCATATCTCTAAAGACTGAGGAGTTCTGTTCAGTGCTTTTGGATCCACTAGGGTATATATTGGTACAAAATCTTATTTTTTAGTAGCATATGCTTGCATCACTTCAGTAAAAGTCGAAATCACTAAATGTGTCGATATAAATTTCGAGGAGTTCCCTCAATTCGTCATGGATCTCATCATCAGGTTTCCACTTTAGTAACTAGAAGACCAATTTCGAATTAAACCCTTTACAATAACAAAAGAATTTTGCAAATAGGTCCATAAACGGCAGAGTAATGTTCAAAGATCTCCGTGCTAGTGTAAAATACTATGAGAAGTACCTTTTATATCATCATAATGTAATGATGTATGGTGTTATGGTGGTGGTGATGATGATGATTACTCTAATTGGCATATGCTTGCAGTTCTTTAAACAACGCCGAAATCCCCAAACATGTATCTATAAGGAGTCACAAGTTCTGTTCTGTACTTTTGGATCCAGGGTATAACATTGAGCAAAATCTTACTTTTTGGTAGCATATGCTTAGACTACTTTAGAAAAAGTTGAAATCACCATATGTTTCCATATAAATTTCGAGGAGTTCCCTCGATTCCTCATAGATCCCATCATCAGGTCACCACTTTTTTTAAAACGGGACCAACTTGCACACAACTTGCACTTGACCAACAACCCTTTACACCAAAAAAAGAATTTTGAAAATCGGTCCACAGACGGCGAAATTGTGGTCTAACATACAAAAAAAAAAAAAAAAATATACAGCCGAACGTATAACCGCCTCCTTTTTTGAAAGTCAGTTAAAAATTAATATACCGTGTTTCCATTTCATGTCCTAATTAATGCAGAATAATGGATAAAATGCACCAAATTTCAGTATTTTAAGGAATTTTCTACTTGACCACGTGAGTTTCGGTTTCGGTTTCGGTTTTGGCCGAAACTGAAGCCACGGCCGAATATTCGGTTTCAGTTTCGGTTTCGGCCGGAAAACCAGTTTCGGTCGGACTCTACTGAAAATGTAAATATGTATTTAGTATTTTACATTTCTGTAAAGCGGAACAATAATAAATTAGCACATAATATTTATCGACAATTTCTAAAAACTGACCATTAATAACTAACTAACATAACTAGTCTAACACAGCGTTGGTTATCTGCCAAGAAGATGAATTTATGATTTCCCTATTAGTAACCGTTTTGAAATGGACATGACTGTGCGAAGTCTATATACTATAATACTAATTATAAATGCGAATGTCTGTTACCTCTTCACGCTTTAACCGCTGAACCGATGTTTATGAAATTTGGTATTAACATACTCGTACTTTGAGTCTCGGGAAAGGACATAGGATATTTTTTATCCCGAAAAAGTAGTGTTCCCGTAGGATAATGTATTTACGCTGGCGAAGCTGCGAGCAAAAGCTATTTTATTATATTTCGGAAAACTTTCAAAACATTCAAATAACCTATCTATCTGATGCTAATTATGACATAGGTACTTCGTATAAAAGTATGTAAAGTGTAAACCATTAATTAAATGTCACATTTAAGTTTGCTTCATGTAGTTTGTCCACCGCTTCCGTCACCAGGACGTCACCGAAAACGAGATTATATCAGGCCGTTGACGTGACTGCGATCGTTTGTCCACCGCGACGATGTCGGTGGTTCAGGCAATTATTGTAGTTGTTTGTTTGTTGTTCGTTTCGACGTCACGGCACCGGCGTAGGTGGACACGTTTATACGTATTATGTATTGCCGCCACTTCGGCCCGTCACAATCTCGGGCCGAGTTCTAGCGATAGCGCCGAACTAAGCAATATTTCGGCGGACGGGATGACGGCGCTCGGGTGACGGGCGGTGGACACACGGCCATGTATGTGTAAAATTGTAAAAACTGTTAAGATTGTAAATAACTAATGAGATTGTAAAAATATGTCGAATGATTAAAAACTATAGGTATATTTTTATCTAACGAAAAATAATGTGTTAAATTATAGGCAGCATATTCGCGTCGGAAGTCTATCAACATTTTACAATTTCACTAGTTTTACCAATATAAGGGTGGTATCGCTAAATCGGCGGCGTCATCTCATTATCGGTGACGTCCCGGTGACGGTGGCGGTCGACAACCGGCCTTAGTATGTCTAAAAAATTTTAGCAACTAGGTATGTTTGGTACAATAGTTTTCTTTGTCTACAGATATGGCTGAAAGACGCGATGCAGTGTCGGAACTGTGGGCTCTGCTGTCACAAGAAGTGCGTTACAAAATGTCAAGAATCCTCCCCCTGCGTACCACGACAGGATAGAGGTACGTACACTACGGCCGCTGTATCTTGACGGGTCTGAACATAGGCTCTGCGAACTTTAGCGCATGTACAACTCGTGAAGAAAACTGTTATTGTATTATTTTTATATACCTATGTACTAATGAAATTTTCCTAATACAGTTGACCAATTAGTACAAATAAAATAAATACGAAAACACTTAGAAACAGTTATTGCGCAACCTTCTGCGCGAAGTTTAGACTCGCCAAGATACATCGGCCGTATTGTAACTGGTAGCATCTAGATTATAACATGATTCGAACGCCGCGGCCGCTACAACCATACAACAGATACAGTGTATACAGGTATATATTTTTATCTGAATTAAACCCAACACTCATTGGCTATAACTCATACTTTTCGTTATTTACATAAAAATAAAATTTCCTAACAACCCTCACTGAGAAGGACTGCCGTACTTGCTAGGTCACGCGACCGCCGCTCAGTATCGGCCGCGTGGTTATGAATCGACGTTAATTATTTTATAATTTATAGAATAAGCTGGTCAAAATTAAAGACCACATGTTATGTATATTATGTTTGTAACGAGAATCAAATACTATATTCACGCTCCTTGGATATATATTTTTGTTTTTAATACATCCTGTACTGTCATACATTGGTATGACAGTACAGAATGTATTTTTTCGACATTGGTCCGTTTTCGCGCGACAAAGTTGTCTCGCGAGACAATAGGCGATGTAGGCTATACGCGCTGATTAGTCCGTCACTGGAAACTTATTTAACAGCGTTAGGAGTGAAATTTTAAGGTCGCGCACGTCACGATACGCGTTACGGCCCTAGTCGGATCTAACGCTATCTGTCGGAAGCTATATATAATTCTTACATTACAACTTAGCTTTCTAAAGTACGGCTCAATCCATTGTTGGCGGTAGGAATTAAAACATGTAATTTTTCAACTCTTTTTTGAATTGATGTTATGTAGGTAGGTTTTAAATGATTAATGAAGTTTCACTTCTGCCACGTGTACTCCGTACAGCGTCATGATTTTTTTTTTTTTTATCTAAATCGTTCCGTCTCGCTCATATCATATGCGTCGTCCAGACTGCTCGCGAAGTAGGCCGAGGAAGTGCTCCGCGAAGTAACCGAAAGAAAAGGCGAAACGAAGTGCGTGCACACACTGACTTATTCGGCCAACCTCGGCCTACTTCGCAAGTAGTCTGGACGAGGTGATAGAAGACAATTGTAGTGGTCATTTCAAAGTGAAAAGATAATGCTTTGTTTATAATTTATGAAACAAAGCCAAGTTCTCAAAATTTCCACTGTATATGGACGTGTTTTTACAGTCTACGAGTTAAATATATCTTCGGTTTGACATTTCGCCAAAATCTCGTACGGGTTAGGAGCTTATGCGATTAACGACCTTCAAGATATTTCAGTTGTTCAGATTTTCAGTTCTGTTGATCTCTTGCGAGATGTGTTAGCGTCATTATTTTGTCTATTATTCAATGTAATATTTCATAACATACTTCAATGACAAAGAAACATTTACTGAGATAATGAAACGATCGTCTATAATAGCGATCTACATTATGTTGAGAATAATGTAAAGATCGTCTCTATTAAGTAGCTGCTATTCTATTAAGTAGCAGCTACAAACTTTCGTAAGGCCCACTTGCCCAGATCAGAACCTCAATTCTCGTATTTAAAGTAGACTCATTTTACTTTGACTGTATTATAAGTGAAGCAACATGTAATCATTTTCTGAAGTTTGGACCAATTAGAGCGCGTTTCGCGTTGGTTTAACGTTTACGAGAATACCGGTTTGGCAGTTTTAGCGTATCGGGACTGGATTGTAATTGTATTATTGCAGGTTTTATTGCAGAATTGACCCTCTGGGTTAAAATTATTAAACCCTGGAATAAATATCATGTTATCTTTCTTGTTCTTCGCATTTCTAAAAGAGAGTACATGATATTTAACCCAAGACTAACTTTCAGATCTACGCAAGTGGGCCTACGGGAATGAAATGACACCATCTCTGGTCTATACTCTATACTTACTTAGTAATAAAAATATTATCAACACCAAGTAATCCAAGTTGCTGTCTTTTGTCAAGTGGCTTTTCCCACATGTGACGTGTCTGACAACTCAGACAAAGACACCAGCATGGATTAGCGTATACGTATTTGTATACGCTAATACATGCACACAAATATTAACAGCATCCGTGGTCTAGTGGTTCGAGCATTGGTTCTCGACTCGGAGGTCATGGGTTCGATTCCCAACAAAAAAATTTTGTTTTCAAGTTTGGTTAGTACAATGCAGGCTGATCACCTGATTATCTGGGAAGAAAGATGATCCATGCGTCGGATGGGCATCTAAAAAGTCGGACCTGCGCCTGATCTCTCGTCAGTCGTGTCGGTTATCCGTCCCACTGGGTTATGTGATACTGGAGTATGTTAAAGGAAGAGAGAGTTCTCTTGTGTATTGCGCACACACTTGGCACTATTAAATTACTCCTGCGTAACTTGGCCTGGTTTCAATGAAACCGGCCACCGTCACCGAAATCGGTGTGGGGAGTTATTATTATTATTTTGAATCCTTTCCATACGCGTCAGTGAAAATTAACAGTCACGCTACAAAGTTGGAGTACTATAACAGATTTATTGAATAGTAAAAAAAAACTACTTACAAATAACGAATTAAGTCACGTTTTTTGTGACGGTAAGCGTTTTTATCATTAGACGACCCGTATGCTCGTTTTCCGTTTATTCTATTTAAAAAAATGCAAAAAGATCTCGACTGCAAGCCTCAAATGTATATTATAACAATTAATGGGTAAATGTTAATCCACTTTGTAAGCTAATGCAGGCTGCAGCAACACCCGGAATCGACGTTATTACCTTGTGATTGTTACATACTAACACACATACGTCATATTAGAGCGGATAAGCGGCAGCGCAGACTATCGATAGACAATTTCATGTATTGTAACCATAGACGTATTTGTTATAGACGAGGCATGTCCCCATTTAAATGGCCCTACTTTTGGGGTTTTCGGGGCCATTATAACATTTGAGGTATGGTGAAATCAAGATGGCTAACATTTGAGGTATGGTAAAACCAAGATGGCGTAACTTTTGGCTGTGTGAAGATTTGCTCTGTCAGATGTACGTCATAGCCCATCTTTAGTTTTGATAACTTTGATTGTAACTGGTCAGGATATTTTAAAAGGTTTATTTTTTAACTGAGGATCACATGCGCAGATCTAGGTTAAAGTTAATCCTGGGTTAAAATATCATGCCTTCACTTTCATAAATACGAAGGACGAGAGAGATAACATGATATTAAACCCAGGGTTAACTTTAACCCAGATCTGCTCTTACATTTTTACCATGGGAGAATCAAGCTTGACTCCACGGCCTTGCAGAAAACCATCGTAAATTATGCGTGACGAGTGAGATACAGCAGGCGTATTATGTGTTCTGTGCAGCAGGCCCAATACCTTTTTCATTTATTTAATAACACAAAATACGCAATAACATGGTAGGTATATATTTTAATTGTATCTATGCTACTAGCGACCCGCCCCAGCTTCGCACGGGTACAATACTGATACTAATACTACAGAATGTCTTTAAACCTCTAACAAAACGGGCGAAATCAAGTCAAAACAAACAGAAACAAATTAATATAGGTACCTACTAAAACTCAATGAAATAAGTAGGTGTGTATACTTTTATCGTATGAAATACCATAGATATAAACTCCCCCCGCACGCGCACCCCCGCCTTGGTGACGCCCACTTCGCAACGGGCAGCAGAAATCGTAATATTTTAATTTCGCCATAACTTCAAAACCAAACGTCCAATTTCATTCATTCAAAGACCAAATATTATCTACATAAACTGTACTTAGTGATGAAATAATTTATTTTGATAAGGATTAATAGCATGAGTAAAATAAACGCGTTTAAATGTAGTCCAAAAAAAATTCAAGATTTGTAAATAAAAAAATGGTTGTTGTGCCTCACTCGACATAGATAGGTATAGTGTGTCGCGGACTTTTTTGTAGATATTTATAAGATCTACAATTAATTAGAACATTTTATGGTTCTATCTTTTATAGTTTAGGCAGCGTACGCAAAATAAGTAACTTTTCTGGTTGATTTTTTACACCTTGTGCCCGAAAAACCCAAATATTTTACGGAACCCTATTTTTTTCCAAAATAAAATTTAGCCTATGTTACTCGTGGATAATGTAGCTTTCGAATGGTGAAAGAATTTTTGAAATCGGTCCCGTACTTTTTGAGCCTATTCATTACAAACAAACAAACATACAAACAAAGTTTTCCTCTTTATAATATTAGTGTAGATAATATTCTATGGCTAAAATACACAAAAATATGCTCACGCCGATTTTACAACAGCTGTGCTATTCTCTAAGAACATTTTCAAATATCGACAGCTGAATCCGCGGTGAGTGTCAAATTTGTATACATTTGACACTCACCGCGGATTCAGCTGTCGAGATATATATCAAAATTTTCTAAGAAAATAGCACTGCAGGTAGGATATGGAGATGTTCTAGAAATGTATGAGGCGTGGGCCAGCACTATGTACACTATAATATTATGTAAATATAGCACATATTATAGTAACCGTTTCCTATTCTTTATTTTGTTTAATTTTCGTTTCGTTTCAATGTACATTTAAATTAACTAAGTCAAGGAGAGCAACACAACGTAAAATAAAACATGGCGACTCAGATCATAAATAACCAAAGAATGTCATTTTGGCAATGACATGGCTTTAATTGTCGTATGACATTCATGAAGACGTCTTTTTCTAAAACTGTCAACTATGTCCAAACAACTGTCATGGCCGCTCTAAAAATAGGCATTTAATAAAACTTTTCAAATATTCATTTTAGTACGCATGTACCCTTCTTCAAAATATTTTTTTGGTATTTTTATGAAATTCCCATATTTCTTTTTTATTTACCTATGTGGTGTACATAGAGCTGGCCAAATTCAAACATCTCCTTTGCGGAAAAGATCTTCACAAACTTTCATACTTATTAGTAATACTGCTTCAATTTGCATAGACCCTTACAAAACTGGTAGTGACTAGTGTATATATTGTAACGCATTGTTGAAAGACCTGAAAATCATTGCCGTGAAGTTATAATGAGCCGACTAATTAGGGTACATTATTTCTAGATAATTCGTGACTAAACGTTGTTACGATTTTAATCCATTTTTATAATTATAATAATATTATGTTCATTGCAATATTTCAAGCGTTTAGAATATCGCTAAAAAAATTATCACATCAAAAGTAGAGTTTGCAATGTAGAACTTATATCATGTGTTTTAAATAAAAACCTAACCAAGAATAACACGTCAAGACAGGAGGTATCTATCAACGCGCAAAAGCTTTTTTTAAAATTACTTCAAAAGTTATTGTCCGATTTCGCTCAAAATACTTTTTCTAAAGAGTAGTTTAGCAGGACCTACAGGCATTTAAAGTTACAAGTTTCCAACTCTTATAGCTTTGAAATGCCTAGAGAGATGCCAACTTGTAAACTATTTTGAAGGTCAATTACCTATTCTTCATGCTTACTCATGGTTTACACTATAAAAAAGTCATGTATGAAAATTTGTTATTAAATAATAATAAAAAAATAGTTGTAAAATATATTTTCGTATCTACTAATTTTAGGTAGATTAGTTAAAACAGACTCTAGAGTCTAAAGTATCTTTTTCTTGACTCTACACTTACTTGTTCCAGACTCCTCGAGTTCCACCTGCCAACCTCCTGAGCTGATCATGACTGAGCCTGACATCATCATAGACCCCGACTCCGATGACGACGAGAAATCAGAGAGGAAAGACTCCTTGGACGTTCATGAAGAAGGTAAATCTATTGCAGTACTGGTGAATACTACTAGAAAAGCCATACTTCGGCTCGAATGAGCCGGATCGACTGGAGACATACCACAGCCTCATAGAAAATAGGTGTGAAATAACACTGGGCGAGTAAATATACATGGGCCTCTAATCAAGATGCATTCGATAATTTCGACGGCAAACTTCAAAATCAAAAATGCATGGGATTTGACATAAGCCTAAGTGACATGTCGCTTGCGATATCTTATGACAAATCTCATATATTCTGTGTTCGAAGGTAAATGTACCTGGGCGTCTTGTCAAGATGCATTCGATAATTTCGACGGCAAACTTCAAAATCAAAAATGTATGGGATTTGACATAAGCCATCGCTAAGTGACATATGTCTCTTGCGATATCTTACGTCAAATCTCATATATTTTGTTTTCGAACTTCGCCGTCGAATCTATTGAATGCATCTTGACTAGAGGCTCAGAGGCCCAAAGAGATCCGAGGGAATTGCACTTGTAACTCCTCTGGTGTTGCGGGTGTCCATAGGCGTCTCGGGTGATTTATTTGCTTGTTTGCTGGTCTAGTTCCATTGTATAAAATTAAAAATACTATATTATATGACGACCTCTGTGGCTCAGTCAGTCGCGGGTTCAAATCCCGCCGAAGGAACAAAAAGTTTTCTGTGTTCCTGGGTCATGGATGTATATTAAATATGTGTATAATATAATAAAAATCTTAAATATGTGTATAGTATAAAAGTATTAAATATATTTCCGTTGTCTGGTACCCGTAACACAAGTTCTTCGAGAACTTACCACGGGATCAGATTGACGTGGTTTGAAGCGTCCATAGATATTATTATTATATTATATTATTAATGTGTACTAAGGTTTATTTTTTCTGTAGCAGTACTCACGTATCGTTATATTCTCAAGTTATCAAGTAATATTTTTCAAATAATATTTTAAATATGATTTATTGCTTTTTTGCACAGACGATCTTCTCGACTGCTGAAGTAAGAGATATTTATACAGAGGACTCACCCAACACATCATTATATACTCAGGTTTATAAATGCCCCATGACATACAAAGTACTACCTACATACCTCTGTCCTGACATATTGTGCTTCATCTCCAAAACAAATTAGTAATCCCAGTATTTTTAATAAACTTGTCACTATAAAGGAATATTTTACATGATTTGTGTAAGTAGGTTCATTCATGAAACTCACTCAACAAATAACTCATAAAAAATCTTTGAGTAACTAAAAAAAATAACTCATAAAAAAACATTTGTCTCAGGGAATTAGGTAAAAATTACGGAATTTTGTTTATATCTGGGTCTCGTCCCTACCAGAATCAGCAATGAAAGAATACTAGATTATTTATATTAGTATGTAGTCAAAATTCGACCTTATTTAATTTTAATTTTCAAGTTTAAACATAGTTTAACGCCATATAATATGGCGTAAATGTTGTTTACGGAATGAATAAGAAAGCTTGACAATTGTGTCAAATTATACTAACGCATAGTAGTGTGAGTGAAGTAGTGTATGTAACATTCTGCACAGCTTCCTCCACAGTCCACATAAACTTTAACTATGCCAAATTTAGTACTCCTCCGTGGGAACTTCTCGTAAAACTGTACTCGAAAGTTTGCTTCAATTATTATTAATAATATAATATAGGTATACGATGTGAGACTATTTAAGATATTAATTTTGCATACAAACGAACTCTACCATGCAACTAATGCGATTGCATTAACATGCATCCTGACATAGAAAAAAGTAAATAAATTAAAAATGCTCCGATAAATTATGTAAAATAAAAAGATTGTTTATTTTGAATGGTCGGTCTAGTTGATATGCTCAAGGTTAGTGAGTCACCGTTTTGTAACCGTTAACGTAATGAGAACTTATCTCATCTACTGTGTCGTCCTGCGCAATGCTATTTTATACAACTGTGGCAATGGACACGTGCAATTGAATTTTATTTGTTTTTGTATGTTTTGTAATTGTTTGTTAATTGATCTACATTTTATTCTTCTTTGTGTTACTATACGAATTTACTGAATAAGTGTACTTGATCGTCGTTTTAATTCAAATAAAGTACTGTAATATAATGACTCAAATACAAAATAAATATTTAATCACCAAAACCCAAAATACCATAAACCCCACTCTATATAATATTTACATTCAGTCTGATGTACTTTATGTATTATGTCGTAGGATCGTGTTTTTTGCAAAGATCCTGAAAATTGAATTGTTAGAAAAGATTTATCTCGGAATCAAATAATCCGGCTCTTTCGAATAATCCTAAGATTTTCGCAAAGATAATGAATATTCCAATTATTCTAATTTTCCAATTAACCTGCGACATATTATAATATACAACATACCTTCCTAATACTTAGAACTGTGGGGTGAATTGTACTCCAGCTGGAGTCGCCCTTAACTCTACATTTTTAAATTGTGCACGATAAGTTCAACAACATGCCCTGTGGCATGCCTCCCTGCTCAATCTACCCACATTCTGTTCTAGAATATTCCAGTAAGATCTGTACAGATGGCAGTGCTATGAGCGCGCCGGAGTCACCCTTAATCTACATTTTCACATTAAGCACGATAGGTCCAACAACATACCCTGTGGCATTCCTCCCTGCCCACTCCACCTATATTCTGTTATAGAACATATAGTAAGATCTGTACCAGGTGGCAGTGCTATGAGCGTAACGGAGTCGTCCTTAACTCTACATTTTTAAATTGTGCACGATAAGTTCAACAACATACCCTGCGGCACCCGCCCGATCAACCCACATTCTGTTCTAGAACATTCTAGTAAGATATGTACCAGGTAGCGATGCTATAAGCGGGCTGGAGTCGCCCTTAACTCTACATTTTCACATTGAGCACGATAGGTCCAACAACATACCCTGTGGCATGCCTCCCTGCCAAATCGGTACATCCTATTCTAGAACATTTTAGTAATATCTATACCAGGTGGCGGCGCGATGAGCGTGCCGGAGTTGCCCTTAACTCTACATTTTCACATTGTGCACGATAGCTCCAGCAAAATACCCTATGGCATGCTCCCCTGCTCAATCCATCCACATCCTATTCTAGAATATTCTAGTAAGATCTGTACCAGGTGGCGGTGCTATGAGCGCGCTGGTGGCGGGGCTGCGGCGAGCGGGCTCCGCGCACTCGCTGTACGCGCCCAAGAGCAACGCTGCCTCCCGCTCCCTGCCGCCCTCGCCCAGTCATACACCCAGGTAACTGTTATAGAGTAACTGTTTTAATAATCTGTTGTAATAATTACCTATAAGCGGCGTGGGGTTCCTATAACTCCATTCCGATTGGCTTTACTTACACTTACCACTTAGCTTTTAATAGACCCCTTAACCTAATCCCTACCAATTAATAAAGTTTAATTTTAATGTCTGGCAACAAAACTTTAAGCGGGCTATCAACAATTACATGTATTGAGCTCTGTCGTTCAACAGGTTAAATAGCTGTCTTAAAAATGCAATGCCATGTCGCGTATTGTTTTGTTTCGGTGTGTTAGACCCTTAGAGCGTTACATTACACGATACGGTAGCCGATATCGAACCGGAGAACGATATTATGCAGCGTGCCACATTCATAGCTGTCTATAATCTATGTAAATTTTACAGAATAATGCATTGAAATATCACAGACATATTACTATAACCACCTGTGGCTGCTGTTATGATATCGATAGTGTAGGAAAAATAATGTAAAGGTATAACAATACTACAACGCACGTTACACGCACCAATTCACGTTTACAAATAGATAGTAAATAATATCATTTTAATTCGAGGCAATTACACAGACAATCTTTTGGCCTACGTATAAAGACAAAAATATTTATGCAATAAAATAAACCAGTCATTAAACTAGATATTTATACGATTTAAAAGATACAATAAAAAAGCTTAACTATTTAAAATTTGCATAGATGATTAATATTATAATGATGAAATTATTGATTATGAAGATGTTTATTATGATTTCATTGTTTTAAAAATATTTAAATCACGATTATGACATGGCACTATGAATACATAATATTGTACAAAGTATAAAGGTCAGTATAGAAAATGAATGAAACAGTTACGACTACCTAGCTTTCCATACACGCTTTCTTGACAGTAACAACCGTGAAAATACTTGGCCGATTTTCACATTCAAATTATACAAGCGCGAGCATTGATTAAAAGACATTGGGTTTTTGCCCGCCGTTAAAAAAGTGGCGAACACGAACCAAAATATAAAGATTGTACAATTTTCATTCAAACTTAATTTCCCGTAATATTATTTTAGTTCAGATAAGATACATAATTAATGAGTTATTAATATTTTATACGATTATGCGTTGAACTGAGTTAAAATATCAAAGTATTTACCACTTCTTTTGTCGTTGTAATCCAGATGAAATTATGTTTAAATCCAACTTAATTACATAACCACTACGAAGCAAATGGAAGGGTAGTAATTTTGGTAGTCTATTTAAGTATATACCTATGTATGTTTATTCCACGTAGGGCCTAAACTACTGGTCCGATTTTAATTAATGTAGTGTCAATAGATTCGTAATTACAGCCCGAGTAACACAGGCTATACATATAATTTACGTAGTTGGGTATAGTTTTTTTATAAAAATATGTAGTTATTTTACCTTTGGTCGCTGTGGATATTTGTTTCATAGTAAAAACCCCAATGTCCTTTCCTTCGATTTTAGAAAATCTTATATTTTGTATCGATATCGATTAAATCCGGTAGAGAGTCTACTTTCATCTACACTAATATTATAAAGAGGAAAACTTTGTTTGTATGTTTGTTTGTTTGTTTGTTTGTAATGAATAGGCTCAAAAAGTACTGGACCGATTTCAAAAATTCTTTCACCATTCGAAAGCTACATTATCCACGAGTAACATAGGCTAAATTTTATTTTGGAAAAAAATAGGGTTTCGTAAGATATTTGGGTTTTTCGGACACAAGGTGTAAAAAATCAACCAGAAAAGTTACTTATTTTGCGTACGCTGCCTAAACTATAAAAGATAGAACCATATAATGTTCTAATTAATTGTAGATCTTATAAATATCTACAAAAAAGTCCGCGACACACTATACCTATCTATGTCGAGTGAGGCACAACAACCATTTTTTTATTTAGAAATCTAGAATTTTTTTTGGACTACATTTAAACGCGTTTATTTTACTCATGCTATTAATCCTTATCAAAATAAATTATTTCATCACTAGGTACAGTTTATATAGATAATATTTGGTCTTTGAATGATTAAAATTGGACGTTTGGTTTTGAAGTTATGGCGAAATTAAAATATTACGATTTCTGCTGCACGGCCCGTTGCGAAGTGGGCGACATTCTGTAGTAGTATCAGTATTGTACTCGTGCGAAGCCGGGGCGGGTCGCTAGTATTAAATATAAAATGTACCTAGTAGGTATCTATAATCTGTTCTGATCCAATTTCATCTAAACGTCAACAAAACTATTATATTAGGCCCACTTGCGCGGATCTTGGTTAAAGTGAACCCTGTGTTAAAATAGCATGCCTTCCCTTTCATAAATACGAAGGACGAAAGAGTTAACATTATATTTAACCCTGGCGGCATTGCAGAGGCGGGAGGTCACTCTGTTTTGGATCAAAGCGCACGCAGGGTTGAGAGGGAATGAGAGGGTTGACGAATTGGCCAAGGAGGCCGCGCTGGGATTGAAAAGGAAACCCGACTACGATCTGTGTCCTGTTTCATTCGTCAAGCGTATCTTAAGAGAAGATACGATTGAGGAATGGGACAGGAGATACGAAGTGGGAGGGACGTCCGGAGGCACGAAACTCTTTTTCCCAAGCGCTGCTGCTGCATACAAAGTAGTTAAGAAAATAGACATTACACACCACACCACACAGATACTGACTGGCCACGGTGGATTCGCCTTCTATTTGAATAGATTCAAGTTGAAGGAGGATCCATCGTGCCTGTGTCAGCCCGGAGTTGAGCAGACGGTTCCTCACCGGTTACTCGAGTGCCCAATTTTTGCAAACAATAGATATGATATTGAGCAAAAATTGGGCATAGCGATGACGGGTGAGAACCTGCCTTCCTTCCTGGGGGAAAAGAGGAGAGAGGTGTTTCTCTCGTTCTGTAAGAGAGTGGTGGAGATTGTTAATAAAAGAAATAGTGATCTGTGATATTAGCTTAACTGTGATATTAGGGTTAGTTAATTGTTGCGCTGTATTTTAAATTTTAATAGTACTGACATTTGTATATTATTTTATTTTGTAATTTTATTCTGTATATTATTGTATCGTAATTTCACCTTGACAATAATTATAATCGTAATGTTAAATAGTATATAGGCAAAAAACAAGCCCTGACTATGTTAGGGGGACGAAAAAAAAACCCAGATTTGCGCAAGTGGAACTTATACAATGTTATTGAATTTCTTATTGCACGGTTAAAATTAGTGACATTTAAATTTAGTAGCATTATGTGTTCTATCGTTATCTTTGTTTAAACTTAGTGTGGATCCTATTAGTAGGACTTTCACGTTTATAATATTAATATTATAAATGTGAAAGTTTGTGAGGATGGATGGATGGATGTTTGTTATTCTTTCACGCAAAAACTACTGAACGGATTTCGATGAAATTTGGAATTGTAGTAGGTAGTTTAGACTCTGGATTAAAACATGGGCTACCTTTTTATCCCGAAAAAGTACGATATCCCCGTGGGATACTATAATTACACGGGCGGAGCCGCGGGCAACAGCTAGTTAGTATTATAAATGTGAAAGTTTGTGAGGATGGACGGATGTTTGTTATTCATTCACGCAAAAACTACTGAATGGATTTCGATGAAATTTGGTATGGTAGTAGTTTAGACTCTGAATTAAAACATAGGCTACCTTTTTATCCCGTAAAAATACAGCGTTCCCGAAGGACACTATATTTACGGACGGAGCGGCGGGCAACAGCTAGTTATATTATAAATGTGAAAGTTTGTGAGGTGGGATGGATGGATGATTGTTACTCTTTTACGCAAAAAAAACAAAAACAGATTTCGATAAAATTCGGTATGGTAGTAGTTTAAACTCTGGATTAAAACATAGGCTACCTTTTATCCCGAAAAAACACGGTATTCCCGTGAGATACTATATTTACACGGGCGGAGCCGCGGGAAACAGCTAGTAAAATTATATATTTGTAGTATCAACGTTGGCAGTGGAGACTTGGAGAGATAGTAATGGACTCTACAAAGTTGCAATTAAAAAAATTACGTCACAGCATTTCAAAACCCACAAATTTTACCTTCAATTACTACACACTCATATAACGAAATAAGAACAATTAGTTTAAAACATAGCATTTCGCCAAGTTGCCACCGCTAAATACGACAATAGAACGAAAATAAAAACGTATGGGATTTGAAAAAAAATATCGATAAGTTTCATAAGCATCGCTATGTTACCTACTTAGCGATCATAAATTTTTGTTTTCAAACTTCGTTGTCATTCGCAAACAACAAATTCGCTAAAGGATATATGTACAGACTTGAGACTACATATTTTATTAAAACGTTGCAGTTTGTGACTCACACATAAAAGCTACAGTCCGTACTCCGTTCTCTTTTATTTTACCTCTGAAAGGACCCTTACGAAGACGACATAAGGCTCATACTCCGATTGAAAATAACGTATTGAGGGTAGAGCTTGAACCAGTATTATTAATGTTTATGACTTTCACAGTTATCAAGGAAAACGTCATCTCAAATGACTCATCGCTATCTCAGAAACTACATAAGGTTTTTAAAGACCTTTTTGTGAAGAATTTATCCTTATAGGCCGACTCATACTATGGTGATTATAAGTTACCAGATGTCTTAAATTAAGAAGTGATTTTACCTTTATCTCTTTTGAACCGTAATATTAATTTATTTTCTTCACTATTTCACTATCTGATAAATAATAATAGGAATAGTGGCGAAGGTTAGTACTGTTTCATAGGGAAGCTAGCCTGTATAATTAATAGGTAGAGATTTGGGAGAGGACTTCAAAAGGTAAATGGTAAATGAGGCCGATATGAATGGAGATAATATAGGAACCCCGCGCCACTGATACTTACTATTTACTAGATAATATAAAAAATATTTTTATACGTGTCACCTTAAGAAATATGACGCCCGCACATGCTAGTCAAGCAGCTTGGCAAGCAGGGAATAGGAATCCACAAGGTCGGGAAGAGAAGAGAGAATTGGGGGGACAAAAGGATTAGCCTGCTTGTCGAACTGCTTACCTATCATGGAAATCAGAACATCTAACAGCTTCCGTGGTCTAGTGGTTGGAGTATTGGCTCTCGACTCGGAGGTCGTGGGTTCGATTCCCGCATTGAAACAAAAAAAATGTTATTTCCAAGTTTGGTTAGGACAATACAGGCTGATCACCTGATTGTCTGACAAGAAAGATGATCCATGCGTCGGATGGGCATGTAAAAACTCGGATCTGCGCCTCATCTCTCGTCAGTCGTGCCGGCTATCCGTCCCACTGGATTACGAGAGTAAAGGAAGAGAGAATGCTCTTGTGTACTGCGCACACACTTGGGCACTATAAAATTACTCCTGCGTAACTGGCCTGGCATCAATGAAACCGGCCACCGTCACTGAGATCGGTGGGGAGTTATTATTATTATTATTATGGAAATCTATCAATTCCTTTTATTTTATTGATACATAAGTAGTAGTTTATTCTACTTCATATACGCCAGTAACCAACTAACAAGATATAAAGTATATATAGTCTGTACGTTATCAAGGAAACAGTCGCTTGAGGCTGGCAACCCGTTCGCGGGGTGCGGTGCGGCGTGGACGGCGCGCGCGGGCGTCGGCGCCATGATACAGCCGGCGCTGCGCAGCGCGTTGCCCCCCGACGCGCTGCTGGCTGCTGCGCGCGACTCCGCCCCTGACTTGGCCGCCAAACTCACCGCTAATCAAATACATGACATGGTAAGTAGTGAGTACTCCATCAAACACGTTTGTGTAAAGGTCCACCGACCACACTACTACAATTTGAGGCAGTGTGGTGTTGCCGTAACGATATAGCTCGCGCAGCACATTGTCCCTCGCTGAGCGATACTCCGCCCCTGACTTGGCCGCCAAACACACCGCTAATCAAATACATGACATGGTAAGTAGTCAGTACTCCATCAAACACGTTTGTGTAAAGGTCCACCGACCACACTTCTACAATTTGAGGCAGTGTGGTGTTGCCGATATAGCTCGCGCAGCACATTGGCCCTCGCTGCGCGGGACTCCGTGCCTGACTTGGCCGTCAAGCTCACAGCCAGATACATGACGTGGTGAGTTGAAACTCGAGGTCAACTAGTACGGTATTGGCACCTACGCTCTGTAGCGCGTTGACCCCGACACGTTGCTGGCAGGTAGGTAAAGGTCCACCGACCACACTAGGTACTACAATTTGAGGCAGTGTGGTGTTGCCGTAACGATATAGCTCGCGCAGCACATTGTCCCTCGCTGCGCGGTACTCCGTGCCTGACTTAGCCGTCAAGCTCACAGCCAGATACATGACATGGTAAGTCGAGACTTTGTCTACTAGTGCGGTATTGGCGCCTACGCTGCGCAGCGTGTTGCCCTCCATCACGCGCTGGCCGCTGCGCGCGACTCCGCCCCTGACTTGGCCTCCAAACTCATCGCGATACATGATAATTGATAAGGTGAGTACTGAGTAAGTCTTCAAAAGCTATGACATAGTAGTGGAGTCAGGTAGTCTACCGGCCTCGAGGGTACGGCCACAAGCGGTGGTTAGCGACCTGTATCTTTTCTAAAGTACTTGTAATATAAAGGACATGATATAGGTAGATGCTATTATTTATTTTATTTAAGGATACATTCATAATGTTATGAATGTAAAGAAAAAAGAAAGGAAAAGTTATTTACACTTAGTTAATAATATTTTATCTATCATAGTGCTCTTGTGCTAATTGGTTTTCGCGAGTTGCAAAAAACCAAAGTTTTCAAAACTGAAGATAGGCTATGACGTACCTACATGTGATAGAACAAATCTTCGTACAGTAAAAAGTTACAGCATCATGGTACAAGTGGTTTCACAATACTTACTTAAATGTCAGTCATCTTCTTTTTACCATACATCGGAATATGTCAAAATGGCCTCAAAAATCTCAAAAGTGAGGCCATTTGACTGGAGAAACTTTTTCCTCAACATGCCTCGTCTATAATACGAGTATAAACGTCTATGCAAAAAACTTACTGTTGCGACATGCGAATAGCGGAACTATAAAAATAACTCGCAATTTATTTGTTTACGAAATTATCAATAAATATGACAATTTCATTACAGTCAAACGGTTTTATATAATAACTCGTTAAGTCGTTACACTACAAAAGCTACTCGTACAAGGTCTACAGGAAGACGTGTTACATTATGGCGTAAAAAGAAATATGTTGGTATTTCAATGAGTTACGACTGTTATGGGTTAGTTGTAGGTACAATAAGGTTATGGAAAATACAAACCAACTAGCTTTATCTCGCGGCTTGGTGTTTGAATCCTTACTAATATTAATATTATATCCTTAATAATAATATGACTATGGTTGTGTGGATGTTTGTTACACTCTTTCACGCAATATTTACTCAACGGATTCTGACGAAATTTGGTATGGTATTAGTGAAGACTCCGAATTAACACATAGTCTACTTTTTATCGCAGCAAAATTTCTAGCGGGATTTCTTTTTGCGCGTACGAAGTCGGGAGCAATATCTAGTTTAATTATAAATAACTTTACAATAATAAGGTTCTGTGTCACAATGTACTCATATAAGCGTCAGACTCAAAGATATTTTCAACTCAAGATAGGCTATCACATACATTAAGCAGAAAAAAAATCATATAAGTAAAAGTAACGCCATATTGGTTTTCACCATAATTCAAATGTCAGCTATCTTGTTTTCACCATACTTCGAATTTCAAAATGGCCCCAAAAAATTAAAAATTGGGGCCATTTAACTTAAGACACTTTTTGCCTCAACATGCCTCGTCTATTATAATATACGTCTATGGTCAGACTACTTATTTGCATGTTTTATCTCTCTCGCTCAGTTTAAAGTAAGCAGCGCCAATACTTCTGAATAAGCTATCCGACACTGTGAATCAGACCCTAAATCTATTACACGTACCTACTGTTTGATACTAAGTATTTGGTATAAGAATAAGAATTAAGATCAAAAAGTTTGCTCCCTTATCCTGGAGATAAAATATACTAAAACCTTTGACCGAAATTATTTAGCTATGCTGAAACTTAACTATTAACTTAATGCAGTACAAAATGGGTAGGCTTGTTTGCAAATAATTGCATATTAATTAAAATCGTCTTAATTAACGTAATTTGTAATATTTTTCTAAATTGTGTCTTGCACGTATTTTAATGAAGTTGTTAACAAGGGCGAAGCAACGAAGCGTTGGAAATAAAAGTTAATATTCAAGGACAATGTCGAAACCCACTGTGAAATGAGCAGCCAACAGATTAAGCCGCGATTAACGTTGAAAGTAAAAAGGCCGATTCAAATTTCGAACTCGAGATTTCGAGATTTGAAGATTTGAAAAGATTTTTTTTAATTATATATAATATATGGCGTCGGCTTATAAACATTTGCCAGTGTCAAGTATAAGAAAGATTTTGTTATTTAAAACAATTACATACGTACATAGTTTACCATTTGCTGTGTAATATTAAAATAAGAATACACAAATTAAACATAAAGCACGTGTAAGATACTAAAATTATAATCGGCCGCCATTCGCCAATGATCCACGTGCAGAATCTCGGTGCGTAGCAAAATGTTATGCACCGCTACGCAACGTAGCGTAGCTTGACGCAACGTAGCGCAGCGTAGAAGCGAGAAGAGGCCACCTAACCACTAATGCGTGCGAGGTATTTTGTTTGATAATAATAGACATTATTATGATTTCGATAAAGCATATTTTTAAGGGTGTTTTTCGCTAATAGCCGTCGACCAACATCAAATTATAGTCTAACGTGTATGTTTTATGGTTGTAATGAAATCGAAAGCGGACTATGTAGCTGTTTATCTGTTTTTCTTTAATCTGTGCTTACTGCTTCATGTTTTGCCCAGCTCGCTGATGATGATGTTGTTCCAGCTGCAAGCGGTCCGCGAGGAGCTGTCAGCGCTGGACGCGAGCGGCGACGACGGCGGCGAGGGGCGGGCGTGCGCGCTCACGGCGCTCATGCTGCACTGCTGCGCCGCGGCACAGCTGGCGCAGCAGCGAGCGGAACCTACCTGAATTATACGATCCGCGTAGAGTGTCAGCGCTGAACGCAAGCGACGAGGAGGGCGCCGAGGGGCGTGCGCGCTCACGGCGCTCATGCTGCACTGCTGCGCCGCGATACAGCTTGTGCAGCAGCGAAAGGAATCTACCTGAATTATACGGTCCGCGAGGAGCCGTCAGCGCTGAACGCAAGCGACAAGGAGAGTGGCGAGGGGCGTGCGCGCTCACGGCGCTCATGCTGCACTGCTGCGCCGCGGCACAGCTGGCGCAGCAGCGAGCGGAACCTACCTGAATTATACGATCCGCGTAGAGTGTCAGCGCTGAACGCAAGCGACGAGGAGGGCGCCGAGGGGCGTGCGCGCTCACGGCGCTCATGCTGCACTGCTGCGCCGCGGCACAGCTGGCGCAGCAGCGAAAGGAATCTAGTTGAATTATACGGTCCGCGAGGAGCTGTCAGCGCTGGACGCGAGCGGCGAGGACGGCGGCGAGGGGCGGGCGTGCGCACTCATGGCGCTGATGCTGCACTGCTGCGCCGCGGAACCTACCTGAATTATACGCATACAATATCAACTGGGTTTTATTTGGCAGTTATTTTTAATAGGCTAAGAGTCATTTCACACCGTAACGAAACGATATGCGACATGGGGCTGCATTTTTAAGATAGCTATTCAAAATTTAACTCTATTCTCTTCACATGAAGTCGATACACGTTTCATTGTAAGAGGTCGAATGTCAGGCATCGTGCTGCACAGCGCATGTGAAGTGTATCTGATAAGTATATCATATGAAACGATTACCTTATCTTTTTATGTACTTAATGAATAAAGTTCAATTTTAAAAAAGCTATATTTTAAATGCAGCGCCGCATAGCGTCGCGTATGGTCGCGATAGGGCACTTGTATTTTGTATAAACCATAAATATCCAATAAAAATGCAAAATAGTCCAATAAAATTAGCGTAATTTTCCGGAATGAGAGATAATAAGCTGGAAACTCGTATAGGTACACCTTCATTTTACCATTCTCACTCAAAAGTCAAAAGTCTCATTAAATCTCGTTTCTGCGTCGAAAGTTTTATCGGTCAAATATTGGGTCAAATGTAAAAAAATGTTATATCGCGAACACGATTTCTATGGCTCCAATGATGTTAATAATATTATCTATTATGAAGTTATAGGTACCTACACCATTAAATTTACAACAAATTTTGTCTAAGACCTTTTTTTCGTACCTATACGGTTAACTTAGAAACGGTTGACCATTGGAAATCGTGATAATCGCGGAAAACTATATTTTTTACATTTGTTCGTGAATATTACTTTCAACAGACACGAGAGAGTGAAGCTTTTTTGGAACATTTGAAATTCTAAAATAAATGTGTATACGACTTTCTAGCGTATTATGTCTTATTCCGAGGTTTACGCTTATTTCACTGAACTACAAAGGAAAACAATGTACTACAGATAATGGCCACGCTTTTAAGAACAAAATTAAATAATAATACTTCTGATCAGGCAAACGTTGTTTTGCCATGTACAATAACCTAACCAAGAGCATGTCAGGACATGTCTAAGGAGGGTTCCGTAACTATAAACGCGTAATATGCTTTTTTTTAAATTACTCCAAAAGTTACTATCCGATTTGGTTCAAAATAGTTTTCCTAAAGAGTTTTTAGCATGATCTATCAGCATGGAAATTTGCATGTTTCTATCTCCTATAGTTTAAAAATGCTAGGGGGGGGACCAACTTACCAACTACTTTGGAGGCCGATTACTCGAAAATGGTCAACTTTATAAAAAAGTAACTTATGAAACCTTACCTTTATTTTAAAAGACCTATTCTACGATACCCCACACGATGGGGTAGAGTGAAAAAATATTTTTCATCCCCACTTCACATGTATGAAGAGCCACCCCTAAAATATAAAATTATTATTTTTTTATAATCCCGAAACCGTGATCTATACACAGTCTATAACTGCACCAAATTACATCAATTTATATTCATAATTACAGGAGCTAGAGGCGCGGACAGACAGACAGACAGACAGACGGACAGAGCGAAACTATAAGGGTTCCTTAAGTATTACGGAACCCTAAAAATAGATTACGACCGATTCTCAGATCATCCGAATATGGAAAAAAAATCATAAGAATCGGTCAAGCCGATTCAGAGGAGTGTGTAACACAAGAATTTTATTTATTAGGTACATGGTACGTATTTCTTATTTCGATACCTACTGGAAGGAAATAATGTAATTAAAAACGTAACAGATTGACTTTAAACTCTACATAAAATATTGTTCATTCAATCTTAAAGTTCTATACGTAGGTACCATAAGTGAAAATAAAAAACAAAACTTATTCCAAATTCAAACTCATTACCATTATTCTTTGTACTCGATTTGAACATCGAAATTCGAATTCGGATCAAAGACCTGCGCATATTTACACACACAGAATTGCGTCGGTATGGAAAATATTGGCTTCGATCCAAATTTCCCTGAAATAGCACAAAGGATTGACTTCAGAGATCATGATGAAAAACTTCTGCGAAACGTCGACGAACGTAAGTAAATACGTTGGAAAATTTTGTAAGTCATTTCATCCTTACAGGATAAATGAATGTAATTTTTTATCGTGAAACCTCAAAAGTTCAGGCTATGAGTAAAATAATTATGTTCATTGTTTCTAAACTCATAGATTTAATAATAACTACAATTTTATAAAAAACTATAACCCGACTACTTAAATTAGTATATAATATGGTGTATGGTATTCGGGCCATTTTTAAGAATCTATTGACACCTCATTCATTAAAATCGGATCAGTTGTTTAGGCGCTACGATGGAACAAACATACCCACATACAATACAGGGTTACAGGAAAAGTCGACGTAGATCCGTTAAGGGCGTGTAGTTAGCATCGTTTCTAACCGATTTGGCTATGAAACACCCTATCCTAAACCTAACCGTTTTCGAGATATTCGACTTTAATTTTTTTTCATAAATTTGCCGAATTTTTTGATATTTGATTGTATAATATGAAATTTAGTAGTCAAAATCGCATCATTTTTTGCTTTTTACAACAAGGACAAGATGCCTTATGACTTCAATAACCAAAATTGTAAGTAAATTAACTTAACAGGTCGTACTAAGACATTGAAAGTTAAAAAAAGTAAAAATTATTTATTAAGTTTATTTTTCTTTAAAGGATATCCAAAAAAATTATTATGAAAGATGTTCTGCAGATCTACTTCAAAATATCTACGTTTCATCAGCTATCCAACAAGGTATAACAATCAAAGATTTTTTTGGAATTGGTGCAAAAAACTTAGCTTTAACGGCAACTAAGGAGGTAAAAAATTACATTAGTTAATTACGTTTAATTTAACCCTTGACCCCAGAAAACAAAATAAAACTATAAATAAGTACACAATAACATTTATTACTTAATAACACATGTTTAAATTTCATGTTCAATATGACCACCCCTGTTTTGCACACATTTTCGCAGTCTTTTTCTCAGTCCACTTTTCACTACGCCAGTTGTTAAATTGCCTCTTATTTCATTCGCCGCGTTAATTATTCTAGTTCTCAATTCTTGTACAGATGATATCGGGTTGGGCTCACTGTACACCAGACTCTTCATGTGCCCCCATACATAAAAATCCGGGGTTAGGTCCGGACTTCTCGGTGGCCAGGGTATAGGCCCACCTCGCCCAATCCATTTGTTCTGGTAATTTCTATCCAACCATTCTCTGACACCTCTCCTGTAATGCGCAGGGCAGCCATCATGTTGGAACCACATGTCTCGGCGCAGAGTGAGTGGCAAATCTTCTAGTAAATCATTGAGGTCTCCTCTCAGGAAATTTTCATAAAATTCCCCATTTAAATTATCAGGGAGAAAATATGGGCCAATCAAATGATTGGAAATGATACCCATCCACACGTTCAAGCTGAATCGGCGTTGTGAGCCCTTAACCCTCTTCTTGTTTGGATTTCCCTGTTCTTTCGGGGCCCAATAATGGACGTTATGGTAGTTTGTAATTCCGTCTTTGTCAAACTTTGACTCATCCGTCCACAAGATTTTTTTAAAAAATGTCGGGTCTTCTACACCTGCATTCAACATGAATCGGCAGAAACCCAATCGTCTTACGGGATCATCTTGTTCAATATCCTGTACAGGCGTGTAGTGGTATGGGTATAGGCCCGCAGTGTGAACGTTATACCACACTTTCCATTGCGAGACTCCCAGTTGAGCGGCAACAATATGCTACCTGGGTGCTTTTAACTAAGTGTTTTTTCTATGATTTTTGACAAAACCCTTGATTGTGATACCTTATTGGATAGCTGATGAAACGTAGATATTTTGAAGTAGATCTGCAGAACATCTTTCATAATATTTTTTTTGGATATCCTTTAAAGAAAAATAAACTTAATAAATAAATTTTATTTTTTTTATCTTTCAATGTCTTAGTACGACCTGTTAAGTTAATTTACTTACAATTTTGGTTATTGAAATCATAAGGCATCTTGTCCTTGTTGTAAAAAGCAAAAAATTATACGATTTTGACTACTAAATTTCATATTATACAATCAAATATCAAAAAATTCGGCAAATTTATGAAAAAAAATTAAAGTCGAATATCTCGAAAACGGTTAGGTTTAGGATAGGGTGTTTCATAGCCAAATTAGTTAGAAACGATGCAAACTATACGCCCTTAACGGATCTACGTCGACTTTTCCTGTAACCCTGTATAATTTACAATATGTCAACGTAAAATTATTGTACAAATTTCTCGTTTAGTTATTGTAAAATAACTAACGAGATTGTAGAAATATGTCGAAATATTAAATACTATAATATATTTATAATCTAATAAAAAATAATGTGTTAAATTATAGGCAGCATATTCGCGTCGGAAGTCTATCAACATTTTACAATTTCACTACCTAGTTTTATTATAATCTAACGGTTTTTACAATTTTACGGTGACATAATATATTATGCCAAAATATCCCTTTCTTTTGGCTTCGCCGTAGTCGAGTAAAAAGGTTATCTCTTAAGTAGGTATACTGTAAAGTAATAAGTAGGTATATGTGTTTAGTAAAAACAGCACTGCGAGACAATCTAAAAATCTCTTGCCAGCTCACTTTTTTGGGTTCCGTACCCCTATTACTGGGAATTGAAAATGGGACCCTATTACTATAACTTCACTGTCCGTCTGTCTGTATCCGTACACCGTGATAGCTTTAACTCTTTCTGTCATTGCCGCTATAATAACAAATAATATACTTAAACATTAATAAAATAATTTTTAAGAGGTTTCCCATACAACAAACTTGATTTTTTGCCGTTTTTGGTTACTAATGCTGGATGCAAATATATTATAATGGACGGAACCCTTCGAGCGCGATTAGGTCTCCCACTTGGCCGGTTTTACTTGTCAATTTTCATCTTTGATTTTCATAAAAAATATTTTATCTATTAAAATTAAATTAATTACGACAGTAACTACCTATTTTCGTAATCAGCCAATAATTAGTCGCAAAAACAAAAGTCACCTGTTAACAATAAACTGTTACCTGCGGGCAGGGCAGGATAGCTCCTGACGTCACAGCTTGTTAGAGAGAGAACGTAAATTGGTCAATACTTGTGAAGAAACGAGACAAAAATGTTATGTTTTGTCCCTTTCGCTGTAACCGGGTTTTTGGCACAAAGCTGTCAAATTTGACATTCTTGTGCCAAACAAATGACTGTGAAGATTGAGGTTTCGTTTTAATTGAACTCTTTTGTGTTTTTTGGAGTGTTTTATGTTATATACTCTTTTGAGATAGAGACTCTGTGTTGTTTTAAGTATTTTAACAATGTGTGGATGCAGTATTTTGAGGTGCAAAAGTCGCAGCGAACGAAAATGTGCTGCCGTAACTTTTCACTCGTAATTAGCTATAGCTCGTGTTTTTTTAGTTTGTGATTGCATATAACATAAGAATGATGATATATGGATGTAAATACAGTCATATTTTCCATAGAAAGTGAGATGAAATCAGTATTTTTTACATAATTCGAAACATATTCTAAAAATATATTTGTCTTAGTGTTGCTATTTAATTTAGTACCAAAATATACTGACTTAAAGTTCTTTCGGTAAAAATTTAGTATAATATCCCACGATTCCACGATTTGGGGAGGAGGGAGTTAAGAGGGAAGGGGAGGGGGAGGGTTGAACCCCCACTCCCCTCATCAGGAAACCCACAGTTACTGAGATATTAGTGGTTTAAGTTTTGGGGTTATAAACTAAACGACTAGTTTAGTTGTAATTTGGAGTGGTAAACATAGTTGAGTAATAGGGTGACAGCTAACCCTAACTGGAAACCTCACTAAACATAAATTTTGGATACATAGGTAATTAATCAAAGAACAAATTTTCCATCTTTTTGCTAAAAAGTGGCCCCGTGCGAGTTTCTTACGCCGGTTCTTCTCGACGGGCCAGTTTCTTATTGATATATGTATTTTAACTGTTTAACTTTTTAAGTGTGTTGAAGTGAATGAAGAATGTTTGAAACATCTACTTAAATAAAAAACTATTGACTTTTTTGACATTGTTTAATTTTTATATTAAGAGAAATACCTACCCTACCTAACAGTATTAATAGTAAGACTTTTTGTTAGCTTATGCTTGGTCTACTTCAGAAAAAGTCAAAATCACCATATGTGTCCATAGAAATTGCCTCAATTCCTCATAGATCTCATCATCAGGTCACTACTTTTTTGAATGAAAACAGTACTAACTTGGGATTATACCCTTTACATAAAAATGAAAGAGTAAATCTGAACGTTTTCACGTTGAAACTACTGAACTGATTATCATGAAATGTGGCCCAGATATAAATTAGACCACGGGAAAGGACGTAGGCTACTTTTTATCGCGAAAAATGTACGGTTCCTGTATAACGATACTTTATTTACGCTTTCACGTAAATATTACTAAACCGATTATGATGAAATTTGGCACAGAGTGGAGTTGGAATAGACCATGGAGAAGGACATAGGCTACTTTATATCATGGGATATATACCCGTGGATTACTGTGCTTACGCGGGCGTAATGGGCGCGGGCTGGACCTTTTTTTTTTAAATATTGGAAAAGGTGTATGTTGTAGGAGTAGGTGTAGGAGTAGGTGTAGGAGCAGGTGTAGGCGTAGGTGTCTGAGTGGGTGTAGGAGTATGGGTAGGAGTAGGTGTATGAGTTAATGTACGAGTAGGTGTTGGAGTAAGAGTAGGAGTAGGAACAGGTGTAGGAGCAGTTGTAGTCATTTATTCATTCCAGTTCATATTTAAGACAGAACAACGTCTGTCGGGGTCAGCTAGTAATATATAATATAGCTAGCTGTCTCGACACACGTTGTTCTGTCATAAACATGAACTGGAATGAATAAATGACTTTACCTATAATGCATCCTACGTCCTAGTCCTACACCTACAACCTACACCTTTTTCATTATTTCTCAGTGCGTAAGCCTTCCCTGAACTTCCACAATTATTTTCAATTTAAATCAAAATGAGCCAAATCGATCCAGCCGTTCTCGAGTTTTGAGTCCCTCGTGAACGGAATAAAAAGTATCCTATGTCCTTCTCCTGGTTTCAAGATAGCCCACCAATTTTCAGCCAAATCGGTTCAGCCGTTCTTGAGTTATAAA